>JAQMRL010000002.1:120279247-123013570 GCA_035578175.1 Catonia carolina | reverse complement strand
CACATATCAGAGTGCGTATAAAGCCTGCTCGGCATCAAATTTACCTGCTACTTTCAATGTTTTTCTTTTCAGTAGCCCGCACTCCATTTATCAAACTTTTTAAAGAATTTATCTAAATGCTAAAAAAATAATTAAAAACATGATAATAAAAGTAATCGTTCGAATTACTGAAAGTTTCGGTGTGCCGGGAGTTCAATTACCGCGACCACACTATATATAAAATGGCTACCGGACACCGACTTCTCATTGGTCCTCCCTTGAACCAATAGGATTGTTGAAAGTAATAACTAATCTTCTAATTGGCTGTTACAAAACAGGAATAATGAAACGAACGAACTACTAGTAAATTAAGCATTACAGAGATTACTCATAATTATAGAATTTACCGGATGAGATTGAAATAAAATTTTAATTACTTTTTTACCAGCCATTTAACCCCAATTTGGCTACGCACTGAGTGTGTTAGATTTTATTTTTTCTTCTTGTTCTTTTGTTTTCACTCAATAAATCTTTCTAGGCGCTGAAATTTTGGCTCTAGTTTCATTACATAACTGTCACTGCTTCACCTCTATGCTATTAATTCTGATTCCAAACTGGATTATGTCTTGGCACAGTTTATAACTAATGTTGTATTCCTAGGAAGTGTGTTTCATCATTTTCATAATTCTTTGTGCATAAGTGTAATTGTATATTTTCTGTTTGAATCCATTCGTGTTATGAGGCGAAAAAATCATCCGTCTCTTGGTTGTCAATTGATCAGTTGGCAATCAAGTTACATATTATAACAATCGATAAAATAATTTCATGTCGCCCTAAAAACCACTCAGATCTCTTCCGTAAAATTAAAAAATCTGGTGTGAAACACTGACACAACTTTCTCTTGGCAATGCAAATAATTAACAATATAACCTAACATTAGTAAATACATTAGAAATAAATAAAAAAAACTAACCTTAATAAACATAACTCAATTTTAATCATGAATGAAAGACACAAAATGAAAATCAACCTCGGTTTGGCTTAAAAATACGGAAAATCATTCTTTTACGCTAAACTAGGCTCTGTAGAGAAACTATAAATAAAAGTTGTAGATCTATTAATTTCCTATAAATTTTATTATGTACACTTTTCTCGTAAAATGCATACTACGGATGAAATTTTTAAAAAATCGATTTGTTTTACACATTTTTGTGAAAAAAAACAGAAAATCGCTAATTACCTCTAATTTAAGCGTTATACACAAAAAGTTTGAAATAAAAGTTATAGGTTTTTAAATTCTCTACAACTTTAAGTACATACATTTTTGCGCTAAAATGCATACTTAAGCCGCAATCTAAAAAAAAAAACAATTTTTTTTACGAGAAAACAGCCTTCTAAAGAATTTCAACAGACATGGCGCCTACCCTACCTTGTAGAGCATAAAAAAATTACATAATAGTTACTTAAATAATTGTTGATTTATTTAGCATAAAATTTAGTAAATGAGGCGATTTTTTAAAAAAATCGTAGGAACCTTTTTTTAAGAAAATAGCAAAAAAGTGAAAAATGACACGAATAAACTACTACTTCCGGTTGACCGGTTTTGATGAAAATGTTTGTACACACGCAGACAAATCGCTAAAAACATGTTTTTTGGGGTTCAGGGGGTCTGAAAACGTGTATATCCGGTGAAAGCTCAATTTCGAAAAATCGACATGAAAACAATACTTTCCTTCCTATATATTCATATGTTGTCACATATCAGAGTGCGTAAAAGGCTGGTTTGAACCTGTAGAGGTTTTACTAAGTAAAACAAGGAGTGAGGTGGTTTACCATGCCTTCCTCACTGAGTGGAAAAGTACGCTTATCAGCATGCCGAGCCCTCTGAAAAGCACATATTTTCCACTCTGCAAATGACAACTTCACTTTATTCACCACAGGGTCTGGCTGTATAATGAAATTCATTACTTTCAGAGGAGATAACTCTGATTAGTGTCTTTTACACCTCTACCTCTTCTGTTCTTAAATAATTCAGTCATTTAATTGGCTGACCATGTGATAAGAAACAGAACTATTTATTTTAGCCCTGTAACAAACAGAGTGAGTGTAAATAATTTGACACTCCACCTGTCCGTTATGGGCAGATATACCCATATAGTCAAGAGAAAGTAAAAAAAAATAAACGAAATAACGTTATGTAATTTGTATTACTGTATTGAATGTATCCAGTAATGCGACAACGAAAATTATTATAGATAACAGAGTTTTACAGTTATGGTGTTGCAGATATTTTTTCCTTGTTGTTGTTTAGGTCAACAGCCGAAAGGCTGGTTTGAACCTCTAGAGGTTTTACTAAGTAAAAACGAGGAGTAAGGAGATTTACAATTGCCTTCCTCACTGAGTTGAAAGATTATGCTTATCAGCATGCCAGGCCCTCCGAAAAGCACTCACTTTCCACCCTGCAAATGACAACTTCACTTCATTCACCACAGGGTCTGGCTGCATAGTAAAATTCATTACTCTCAGAGGAGATAACTCTGACTAGTGTCTTTTACACCTCTACCTCTTATGTTCTTAAATAGTTCAGTCATATAAGTGGCTGACTATGTGATAAGAAACAGAACTATTTTTTAGCCCTATTTTTTCCTTATGTAATCAAAACCTCATAAGAAAAATAAACGAAATTTTCAGCTTTGTAAGAATTACGCGAATTCAGGCAGCACCTTAAAATCTAGCATCCACATTACTGAAAATTATGCATTTATTATCAACCAAAAATCAATTTCATTGAGATGTAAACCTATTTAATTCTAACAGTAAATAATGCATAATAATTTACAAATACGTCATATTTCAATGCAAGATATAGGTCGAGGGTCAGAAATTTGATGCAGTTATATCGTTATCAAATACATTTCCGATACTAGTTCAGTAGTCTACTTGAATTTCACGTGTTTTCATTTTATGCGACAGACACGGCTGGGATTAAAACACTATCTATACAATGATCATAATCACACACATGCTCTAAAAATATTTTTCATTTACGTTTTCTGTAATTAATTATATTTTAGCTTAACAAAAAAGCCAATAATAAAATTGTTGCACAACTTGTAAATCAAATGTTGTAATTTTGTAAACTAATTATAATCGATTATCATCTCAACATTACGTAATAAAAATATCAATTGTGAAACTAACTAAATACAACAGAAATAAAAAATTACAGCCTACACACTGTTTAGTTCGTTACTATTATTAACCGTAATTATTTTTATAATAATATAATACAATGACAAAAGTGAGAAAAAACTTATTTTTTTAAACTAAGTTCAGTAGTATAACAATTAAGCCAGATGAATACTTTATTTCATCCACTTAAGACACAATTTTTTATTCTATATTAAATTGTTTCTGAGTTTAGATTCCTAGAAATAAGTTAAATAAATTTATTTCTAAGTTATCAAGATATTTCCATCGAAATGATTACTCGAAAATCTGGTGTGTAACACTAAAAAATTAAAGCCTCTACACTGTTCAGTTCGTTAATATTTTTAGCCTTTATTTTTTATAATAATATAGTATAATGTCAAAAGTAAGCAAAAAATTATTTTTTCTTTTTAAGTAATGTTCAGTGGTCCTACAACAA
The DNA here is from genome assembly GCA_035578175.1 of Catonia carolina. Taxonomy (NCBI): domain Eukaryota; kingdom Metazoa; phylum Arthropoda; class Insecta; order Hemiptera; family Achilidae; genus Catonia; species Catonia carolina. The sequence goes on along the minus strand of JAQMRL010000002.1, from coordinate 123,009,942 downwards.
TTAAGCCAGATAAATATTTCTTTCATTCTAAGCATTTTTTTTATTCTACATCAAATAGTTTCTGAGTTTAGATTCCTAGAAATCAGTAAATACATTTAACTGTAAGTGATCAAGATATTTCCATCGAAATGATTATTCAAAAAAATAAATTTATTTATCACGAGTAAAAATTAACATTTACTGTCAAATATGGATATTTCTCGTTCCAATTCTACAGTACCTTTACTTGAACTGTATTTGGTTTTAGGCCGAACCATAAAATTTCAAATGCAAAACAATGGAAACGAATACCTAATTATCTACATTTTGTTTAATATACTATATAGTACCTCTCAATTTAATGATATAACATTAAGGGAATTATTAAGGGCATTTTGGAAAAAAACACTTTTTGCGGAACAAATATTTTATATTACCCAGAATTTTCTCTTTAAGTGTTGTTTTGGTTCACACAAAATAATCAGATTAGACGATTTGATGCATTCTGAATGGACAAATTGTTCAATAAGAAACAGATTAGCTGATTTGATGCATTCTGATTGGACCAATATTTATTTCAAGCAACTAGACAGGTGGCATTCAAGACTTGTCACTGGTTAAAAATCCTTGATTATGGATTGGTTGGTTATTAATATAATTTCTTGGTTTTAACATCACACATTGCAATATGCCAGTATGGCCAACTGTGTTCACATCCGAACATTGTGTTGGCTCTCAAGAATTTTTGTCAATTACTTTTTTACTCTTTAGGGTGATTGGTTGATTCAGTATAACAAGACGTTTTAAGATAGGACGAATCAAAAATAATAGGTCTAGCAATTATATTTTAATCTTAACATCTAATGATTTAATATGACATCTGATATATTACATATTATTTGACACAAACAATTTTTATGTAACTAACTCTAAGATGGAAATGGAATATAATAGGTAGTGAATTCATGCAGACAAATTTTAATTTTCAGAAAATCTCGACTAGTGATAAGTTCGGCGCACAAAAGCGGTACACTAAAAAATTTATTAGGTTTCTATCACGAATCAAAAAAAAGGATGTTTATAAAACCATACGTTCGTAGAAAAAAGCTTGCTTTTTCAGTGACTAATTTAAGGGACGCACCGGGTTGATTTAGAGGTAAAGTCGTCGGCGCGAGTCATATCTTTAACAGCTGATTTTCGGAAACGCAGGTTGCTGGTTCAAATCCACGTAAAGGTAGTTTTTTACGGATTTCAATACTAGACAGTGGTTACCAGTGTATATTGACGGTTAGGATTCACTTAACCATACTCTCTCAGAAGTAGTCGGCCTGATTCTGTACAAGACTACACATCATTTAAACATCATACAATTTATCTTCGTATTATTGAGTCATGGGGTTGCTTATTGTTCTGAATTAAACAGATTGCAACGTACGCATATTAGGGATATAAAATTTTAAGCATTAAATTATAACCTATTAAGGCATAACTTAAATCAAAATAAACATAAAATAAAAATCAGTAGCTTAAATTCTATTTTTAATTCACTCTTAAAATCATACATGTATTTATATACCATTTCAAAACTAAATTTTGTTAACAAGAGATGAAAAATCGTTAAACCAACGTGGAAGTAACTAACATACTTAAATGCACACATGAAAGAAATAACATTACGTCATGAAAAAGGACGCATTAAACTGTATTTGCGTCATAGTAAAGTACTACGCTTGCTACAAATCTGTTAACAAATATAATAAATTAGATATTTTAAACGCCAGTACAACGGGGTAATATTTTTCGTTTAATTTTAAAACATAGCACAGACAAAACATTTATAAAAATAAACAGTAATCTAAAGAAAATAGAATTAACACTAACATTTATACATACTTCCTTACATACTACAACTTCAAATTTATTTTTAACCCACCTCTATATAATATAATAATGCACTCAAAAAAATCTGCAATCATTTCTATAATTATGCATTCGTGATCCTCTACACATTCCTTTTAGCACAATACACATCATCAGCAACTTTAGAATACAACAATCGATTTCTGACAGAATGTATCATTTATCTTTTTGAAACGGAAGCTAAGGAATAAATGATGGATTTTTCCTTATTATTTCTTTTTTAATAAATAAAAAACTTCAAAATACATTACAAAGCATCATATGAGCCAACATTTCTGTACACCCACTCTTTGTTGACTAATCATCAAATCAGACAAAAAGTTTTTTACGAGAGGATTATACAAGAAGATCCCTTCTACTATAATTTAAACAAAAAAATCGAAGAAAAAATTGTCTAAGCAGCTGCACGGAAAGTACCCAAACCATTGTGATAGAGTTAAATCGTGGAACCAATTCACAGAAACACGACACAATGTTATAGGTTTCATGTGACATAAAGCAATTCAATTTTGTTTTAAATTTGAAGAAAATTAGGTATGTCATGCAAAACACTATTAACTTCATTCAGCCTAAGTAGATATTACATATTGTTTCAAACAATATTCTACAATAGACAGTTGTTAAATTACTACTGAAGTAAAATAGACAATTATCTACAATGAAAAAAAGGAATGCTTTTACAATATTCCAGTAGGCTTTTATAGTAGCCTTTTCATAGGTCAAATCAAACTAATTTCTAAGATTTATACCAATTTATTATAATAATATTAATTAATAAGCAAAATTATTTTTGTTTGAACAAAAGAAAATGTAAAGGTACTTCATAATTACAGGTTTGTCATGAATTAATCATTGCATTAATACATAAATATCGCTATATCAAGTAAAATGATAATATTTTTATGAAATATATTTAGTGTAGGAGAAACTCGGGTAAGTTGGCCAACTTAGCTTCAAGTATGTCTGGACTGCTCGCATTTGCGGATACTAGTGCAATTATTTTTGTGTATATTGTGGTGATAGTTATCTTCATTCCTTAATAGCTAAAGTTTTTAAAAAAAATAGCAACAAAATAAGAAAAATCTGCTTTGAAACACACGACTTTCTCTTGCCACTGCAAATAATGAACAATATAACCTAACATTAGTAATAAAATATTCGAATAAACAAAAAACTAACCTCAAAAATCATAACCTTATTTTAATCATGAGCGAAGAATGAAAATGAAGTAGTTTTCAACCTCAGTTTCGCTTAAAAATAAGGAAAATCACTCTTTCACGCTAAACTAGGCTCTGTAGAGAAAAATGCGCTAAGTAAAAGTTGTGGATCTTTTAATTTCCTATAAATTTGATTATACATTTTTGTCGTAAAATGCATACTAAGGCTGAAATCTTTAAAAAATCGATTTTTCACACGTTTTCGTGGGAAAAAACAGAAAATCGCTAATTACCGCTAAACTAAGCGTTATACAAAAAAAGTTCAAAATTAAAGTTGTAGAATTTTAAATTCTCTACAACTTATGTATGTATACATTTTTGCGCTAAAATACATATAAAAGCCGCAATCTTAAAAAACAATTTTTTTACGTGAAAAGAGATCCTTAAGAATTTCAGCAGACATGGCGCCTACCCTATCTTGTAGAGCAAAAAATATTTAGTAAATGAGGCGATTTTTTAAAACAAAATCGGAGGAGCCGTTTTTGAGAAAATCGCAAAAAAGTGAAAAATGACACGAATAAATTTTTACTTCCGGTAAACCAATTTTGATGAAAATGTTCGTGACGGGTCCGGTAATGTTATCTAACTTAAGTTTCAAGTTTCATGCTCGTACAATGTTCCGTTCTTGAGATATTCTGTTACACACGCGCGCGCGCGCACACACACACACACAGACGCACACCAATTGCTAAAAATATGTTTTTTGGTATCAGGAGGTCTGAAAACTTGTAGATCCGGTGAAAACTCTATTTCGAAAAATCGACATGAAAACAATACTTTCCTTCCTATAAATTCATATAGGCACGAGAAAGTAAAAATAAGTTTCACCAGTAGTGCCATATCGTCATCTTACACTCGTGTGCGGGTGAGTTGACTTTTGAGGTCAGATAAGATGACGAACTTCTTTGCATCGTTTTAGCCTGTTTTATTATGTAATTATTATTATATATTTTTTTAAATTTTTATTAAGATTTAGGTATTTAGAAAGTAATATTTATAATAATAGTAATAGATTAAACTGTACAGTTATCACAAATACATGGTTTCACTTTGGCTCCTTTTTTGTTAAAACCAGTACTATATTACTGCACTCGGACATCTAAACCACATTTTCTTCTCTCCCAAACTCTAGGGAAACGATGAACAATTGATCTTCCTCAGAAAAGTTGTCGTTACTTCTTGAAAAACAAAGAAAAATGTATCAGTTGAGGTTTCATCATCTTCTGTATTTTTTCTTGGATTTCTGCCGAAAATTTAGCTCCGTTTAGCTACTACATTTCTTTTAACGATTGCTTTTCTTCTTGATTTTACAGTTTTAAACTTCTTTTGTTTCAATTTTTTCTCTTCAAGAAATTGTTTAACTGGAGTAGCAGCTATTACTATTATTATTTCAAAAAAATGTTATGGGGTTTAAGAATTTTTTTTGTTACCGATTAGTGCTACCTTACAAAAGTACACAAGAATATTTTAATTTTTTCTGAATTTTAAAAATTTACAAAAACGGAATGAATACACACAATATAAATTAAACGTAGGCCTATTCATCAATTTAAGGGAAGTCATTATTGACTTCCAGTAATGTTTTTGACCTGTTTCATTTGGTTGGAATAGTAATAAATTAATTGAAATTGACCCACCAGTTCATCAATTTATATATTTTACTCTAAAAACTCCAGCTTATCGTGAGAAACATGAGTTTCTTTCAGTATCCATTCTTTTCATGTCTAAGTACTTATTAAATATCATGGCTTCCATTAAATCTAATAAGTTCTGGTTCTTCGGTCTTCCCTTTTCTCTCTTTCCCAACATCCACAGGGCAATAAAAATACCTCTTCTCCCTTACTACAAAAAAAGTGATTGATCAGTCATTCATGAACAGAGGAGCTGGAAGTGTAATAGGCACTAATCAAAGGTATCTTTTCTAAAATAATGAATTTTTAGTGTTACTACAGTAAACGACCAAACGCGTTATTTTTAGTGAAGTTTGTGTTTGTTGATGTGGTAGCACTGTCCACCAGCTCTTTCCGCATACTTTTACAATAAAAGGATAATTTTTTAAAAAAATTATAAAATAAGAACGATAAAAAAGATAATAATAAGATAATTTACAATTGCGAGGGTAACGAAGAATCGATATAAATGCCCCTCGCCAGCCTCATTTTCTTTTTTGTTCCATGATATTCCCACATCGATCACATGGGGGAGAATTTCGCGCTATGTCAACTGTCGAATAGATTGTACTCCCTCAAACAATTATATTTCTATAAAAACAATTTAACGTATATTTAACACATAACCTAATTGTAGTTAAGACTTTTTACTACAATTAGGTTATGTAACCTTAATGTAAAATATATGAATCTTTACGCGCAAAAAGTTCTTGCTAGTGGACAGTGCTACCACATCAACATATACAAACTTCGCTAAACTTAACGTGGCAGGCCGCATACTATAGTAGCACCGAATTTTTTATGCAGCAAGATTCAGGGCGGACGGCCACTGCAAGCGGAATTAAGTGGAGTTGAGTGAAGTGGACCCAGAGACAGAAACGAACCAGTGTTTTTCTGCATCTGGACGGTCACAGGATGCGTAGCGGAGTGAGAAGCGTCGCTGGGCTCAACTCAGCTTCGTTGCTGTCTTGGTCCGTTTTAAAAGCTGATAAAACTTCTGCCGCTCGCATGGTTTAGTGTATCTGAGGCGTTCTGTATATTCTGTTGCATACGAGCTTACATAGTTTCTTAAAAATGGCGATCGAAGAGAAGCTAAGTGAATGCGTTAGAGAGCGGAAGATCCTGTACGATGTATCCGATAAAAAATACATGGACGCCCAATTGAAAGTGCGTATTTAGATTGAAATAGCAGCAGCATGCGGCTTACCTTCAGGTTAGTACACTTTCCTGAAGTTTGTGTCCAATCCGGTCAGGTCGTTTTTAACTTTATCTAAAGTTGTATTAAACTCATCACTTGTCATCCGAAAATAATTTTTGAATTGTTCGTTGTCGAGTTTTTCAAAAAAAGAGAATAAAACTCACCATGTTGCAGTCTTCCATGTAGATATAAACTTTTCTACACTTTTCTATGGTTAATCAGAAGGCTTGCAGTATATTACGTTGATTCGGTATCGAAATCGTCCAAATCAGAACCTAACAACACAAATTCAAGCTTCTTACGATATGTGCACAACATGTTTCTTCGTGAGCAACGAACTTATCTATGCTCCTAGTTGCCACCCCTTAATAACTTAGCACAACTTCACTCAACTACGCTGCGCTCAACTCCGCTCCCAGTAACCCTCCGCCCTTAGTGTTGGCTGAAGTGAAAAGTTTTTATGTGGTCTGGGATACTGTTAAGAAGTCAATTTTCAACTCAGAGAGGAAGGCGTATGTAAACAGCCTTACTTCTCATTATTTTTTTATTAAAATTTTTAGGGTTTCAAACTAGGCTGTTAACCTAAAAAATTATAATTTTGACAATCTTTATATAACATTATATGAACAAATATTAATCAATTTAACAAAATTCAGCAGAGTGGTGGTACCCAAGTCATCTTACTCATCGCATAAAATCTGTAATAAGATGACAGGCAAACATTTTATGAATTTATTAAACTCGGATCAGCCGTTCTGACATGTTGCCAAGATAAGATAGACAATCTTCCATTTAACAGATAGAAAATACAGTCTGTATTTACATAAGATCGTTAAATTACAATTTAATTAGTTTTATTGTTATATACAATTAACAGTAGGTTCTATTAAGTTGTTGGGTATTATTTAGTAAAATGATATATTAGTAAATGACAAAAGAGTGGTTGAGTTAGTTGAAGTTACCCTCCCTTGCAGCCAACATCAATTAAATAAATGACTAATATTCATTAACTTAATACATAATAATAAACTACGTACTGTGAGGGATATATAAAACCCACCTACCACTCACTAATCATTACGTCATGTAATAAACAAAGCTAATTTATAGACTGCAAATCCGTCTGCAAACAGTCTCACCCTCTTTACACATTTATTTAAAACAATTAACGTCGCCAATTTGCTATCATCAAATTTCATACCAATAGGAGTTCCTGATAGGCAAACACTGTTTAACAAAAAATATATTAAACTATTTTATGCTTTGTACAAATAAAGAAAATGTTATAGTTATACCTAAAAAAAGAATTTTCAGTTGGAATATGTTATGTTCTGAGGATTACTCAATTAAAAATAATTTTATAATAAATCTTAATTTTCCATCCGTTATTTTAAAAAACTATTTTTACTCTCTCTCTCTCTCTCTCTCTCTCGCCTATATGAATATATATATATATTTTTTTTTTTATATCCCTAATTTGTGTACGTTGCAATCTGTTCAATTCAGAACAATAAGCAACCCCATGACCCAATGAGATGAGGATGATGTGTATGACGTGTAAATGAGGTGTAGTCTTGTACAGACCCAGGCCGACCATTCCTGAGAGAGTATGGTTAATTGAAACCCAACCATCAAAGTACATCGGTAACCACTGTCTAGTATTCAAATCCGTATAGAAGTAACTACCTTTACTAGGATTCGAACCAGGAACCTTCGTCTCCGAAAATCACCTGTTAAACAGCTGATTTTGGCGACGACTTTACCTCTAGACCAACCCGGTGGGTTATGAATATATATAGAAAGGAAAGTATTGTTTTCATGTCGGTTTTTCGGATAACCCACCGGGTTGGTCTAGAGGTAAAGTCGTCGCCAAAATCAGCTGTTCAACAGCTGATTTTCGGAGACGAAGGTTCTGGTTCAAATACTAGTAAAGGTAGTTACTTTTATTCGGATTTGAATACTAGACAGAGGTTACCGGTGTACTTTGATGGTTGGGGTTCAATTAACCATACTCTCTCAGGAATGGTCGACCTGGGTCTGTACAAGACTACACCTCATTTACACGTCATACACATCATCCTCATCTCATGGTCATGGGGTTGCTTATTGTTCTGAGTTGAACAGATTGCAACGTACACAAATTAGGAATAAAAGAAAAGATTTTTCGAAATCGAGTTTTCACCGGATCTACACGTTTTCAGACTGAACCCAAAAAACATGTTTTTAGCGATTGGTCTGTGTGTGTTGTCGTAGTACGAACTTGAAACTTGAAACTTAAGTTAGATACTACTACCGGACCGGACACGAACATTTTCATCAAAATTAGTCAACCGGAAGTAGGTAGTAGTTTATTCGTGTAATTTTACACTTTTTAGCGATTTTCTCAAAAAACGGCTCCAACGGTTTTTTTTAAAAATCGCCTCACTAACTACATTTTTTATGCTTTACAAGATAGGGTAGGCGCCATGTCTGCTGAAATTCTTGGTGAGGCTGTTTTCACGTAAAACAATTGTTTTTTTTTAAGAATGCGGCTTTAATATGCATTTTAGCGCAAAAACGTATATAATAAAAGTTGTTGAGAATTAAAAATCCTACAACTTTTATTTTAAACATTTCTTTGTAGAACGCTTACTTTGGCGGTAATTAAAGATTTTCTTATTAAATTAGTTTTTTTCACGAAATTGTGTAAAAAAATCTATTATTATGAAGATTTCAGCCTTAGTATCCATTTTACGACAAAAGTGCATTATAATAAAATTTATAGGAAATTATAAGATTTTAAACTTGTATTTAGAACATTTTTTGTCTACAGAACCTAGTTCAGCGTAAAAGAGTGATTTTCCGTATTTTTAAGCCAAACTGAGGTAGATTTTCATTTTGCGTCTTTCACTCATGATTAAAATTAGGTTATGTTTATTGAGGTTAGTTTTTTTTTGAAGGAGTAGTAGAATAAGGAGGAGGAGAAGGAGAAGGAGGAGGAAGAGGAAGAAGAAGAAGATAATTTGGCATTAAAACATACTTTTTAGAACAGATAATTTGATTTAAAAATTTTCATTTTTTATATAATTAATTTAATAAAAATGAAAGATTACACGAGTGCAGTTGGCTGTCCGGCTTTCTGGATGAATTTGACAGTAAAACTTAGTCATTATAGTTGACAATATTGAAAAAACACTATGCTAGCACAATTTAATAAAAAAAATACATAACAGAAAATATTAAGAAGAACGATTCATACAAAACCCACTGCGTAACAAACAAAATAGCTGACTGGATTGAATTTAATATTTTACACTTATCATGTACTATGTTGTGTGAATAACAAACAACATTTCAGTGTGAGATACAGTAATTGAATTAAAGCTTGGCAAATCATTTACAATGATTTTGTAATTTAATAACAATAAAGTGTAACGAAATACGCAGGTGATTGTTTTCTACCGCAAACCACGATATAATTATCATATGAATTATGTAACAGTAATAACCACAAATCTAACTGAACGTACAAAGGAACGTGACAGTTGTGCCCTACTAAATACAATATTTTAAGTCCACAACTGTCAAATGTATGAATGTATGAAACACTGAATGAAAAATTTGGGACTTTTTATTGAATCGTAGGGTCCTTAAACTAAATAGATAATTAACAAAATAGATAGGGCCGGCAAAATAGATAGGTTTATAATTATTTTTTCTGCGCGGAATAGGGAATCTGCAGTGTAGCACGATCGTACACCCCCTCCCTCCCCGAAGTAACGCCTTATATCTGTGTATGAGACTCCTAACGTATTCTATCTTGGGTTAAGGTAGTGGTACGCTAAGATTTCTGAAAATTTCAAGTGGTATTCAGGGGAAAAATACTGGGAACCTCTGCCATAAAATAATTAACTACGATTAATCCTTCTAAGAACTTTCTTGGCAAATACTATATTTAAATATAAATATTTTTCTATGTCAAAAATCAACAACACACACCTTTTGGGCATAGTAATTAATATTTTACGATTTTCCTCTCTAACATAATACTGGTAACAAACTCAACTCAAAAACCAATCTATTCAATAAACATGTAAACTTCATTGCAAAAAATTCTAAAAGAAATTAATTATTATTAGGCTAAATATTTACAACTTGTTGAAATGAAATTCAGCAATCAAAAATGTTACAAAAGGCTGAAAAGACAGTGGAGTAGGGATCTCAAAAGGCACAAAAACACATACTAGCTCCATGAAATTCAAAAATTCTACAAAATCGTTCGTCACTTCACTGATTTAATCAGTGATTATAGTAGGCCTACTAATTAATAGTATTAAGTACCACTGTATTTAATAAACTGTATTATGTAAAAACTGTGTAGTTCCAAATTGTAAATGAAGGTCAATGGGTTCGATTACCCGAAACTAGGTCCGATACATTCTCAAAGTCAAAACAGTCACATCGGACATTTGAACAGATTGTTGTAAATAAAACAAAATGGCTGTGTGATGACCTCGAAATTCAATACGAAAATTATTCCGGTAGTCGCTAAGCAGTCACCTTCAGAATTTTATTAAGTGCAACAAGTATCTATTTTTCTCAAAAACCATTATAAATTTATAATTTATTAGGTCATCTAATAAAATATGGTAAGAGGTTAACACAATTAATATACATTTGAATTACCTTCCCTTCGGCGCAGTGACCAGTTTTTGTAAAATTAAATCATAGATAAAAGACAGACTAGTCTATGGCTCTTTTGCATGGTGTTCGCCCCACTCAGCTGAAGATTTAATTTATTATTCATTCGTATAATTATTCTATGTATCCTTGTCAAAAGCTAAACAATTATAACTCCTTAGAAAAATAATGTGCGTTGTACAGAATTACTTTACCAGCTTCCATCTAATACATCGTCCAAATTACAAAATACGTTCGTCTACCTACTTCTGATGAGTCGGATTTAACAAACTACAGTAAAACCTCACTAATTCGGACTAATTGGGGGAAGTGAAGTCCGAATTATTGCGAATATTTGTTTACATCTAAAAATTGAATAATTTAGGCAATTAAAATTAAAAAATAAACGTTACTTGTCTGAAATATCGATGTTTAATGAATTTACAGTACAGTATATTGAAAAACAACAAAGTTAAAAGTATAGAAATAAAAATATTTACGGCAGTAAAAATATTGTTAAATAATAAATGTCCAGTGTAAAATGATATTTAATTAAAACACTGTACTTACGTACCGATTATTTGGCACTTGTTGAAGTAGAGGGTTGAAAAATATCCTCAGGGATCATTTGAGGTTGCTTAGAAAAAAACTTGTTATTTTTTTCTGTGATTCTTTGCTACACTGTTTTCTTATAATTTGTTGGCGCATCTCTCTTAGGACAAGATAATAGTCATTGAATTCCGGATTGAAGTCTACAAATTCAATAAGTTCGTCTATGTGGTTTCTCACTTCACTTAGCTTAAATTGTGGAACGTTTTCTTCACTGAGTAACCAATAATGTATTACAGGATGAAACAATTTTTATTAGACAGTTAAAAGCTATATTTTTTGAAGTAGCACTTTATTAATTTTTAACTAAAAAAATTAAAAAAGCTGCTCTTCTTGGAGTAGTCCGAAATATCGCGAATTCCGAATTAGTGAAGTCCGAATTAGTGAGGTTTTACTGTACTATGTCTTCTTCTCACAATCAAGGGAGTAATTAGTCTTGCACCTGTTCCGAGTCACAACAACGACTTACTATTGAATTATTGCCATCTTTTCTGTGGTCTCCCAACATCTCTCCTCCCCACCTTCTGTATTGCAAAACACTGAGGGAGATCCTTCCCTCAGGCATTCTCTCTACGTGCTCCCTCCATCGATTTCGATATTCTGCAATTTTCCCATTCCGTTTGTAAACATCCAGTTCCGTTCTTATATCCTCATTTCTAAGTTGGACCCTACGACTGCAACCTTCGTTCTTCACAGGAATCGCATCTCTGCCACCTATGCTCTACTCTCATGTCGTCAGGTACTAATAAAAAAATTGATGAAATGAAATTACCATGTTCAGATAGAAAATAAATTATAAGTGCAAATTACATTAGTTGAATCTCTGAGTTGGGAGCAGAGCTCTGAGTTAAAATTCGAAGTAAAAAAGTGTCTAATCTGCTACCCATATTTATCCAGTAATACAACTTTACTACTCTACTGCCATGGAAAAATACACCGAAAAGGCATAAAGTTATCCTGTACTGTAATATTAATAACTTAATTAAACAACCGAAGGTGTGTAATTTTTAATGATGCACAAAATTGCATAATAAAAGAAATACAGAGAGTTTTAATTAAATGCTGTAGTTAAATATAAGCGTATAATGACACATAGAGAAAATACTGTTAACTAATGATGATGACGACTAACTAATAGTATTGAAAACACTGATCAATAATAAAAAAATAATTGACCAATGAGGATACAGAATCCACCCAAATTAGCATGAGTAAGAAGTCTGGTTTGTTGTAATAACCAATCATATAGATCCGCGGTTCTCAAACTTTTTATTTTGAGCCCCCCCCCCTAATGGTTTAACAGTAAGCCACCCCCCCATGTACATATAAGTGTGTATTTTTTTATAACACTTTTACTGGTAATCCTTATTTAAGTTATATGTTTAAAGCCAATTCCTTTTTGGACAATGGGTACAATGTTGAATTAATAATTAAAACATAATTACAAATAGATCAGGTTATGTATTTTTAATAAGTAATATTGCTATAACTCAAAACAAAAATAAGACTATATCTACTAATTTAATTTTATAACTTCGTTTATAACGACCAATTCCAAACTAAAAACTTGTTCCAATATTAGAAAAATAAAGAATATTTCACTTCATTTATTTGGTTCACACAAAACTTTCAATTTATTTTTTTAAACTAAGCTTTGTGCCCCCCCCCCCAACCCCGCGACTCCTCTTTGAGAACCAATGATATAGGTAATTGAACTGTTAGACGCGTTGGGCAGTTTCAAACAGTCAGACTAATACCTACTTAAGGCTTTTTACTGGTAGGATTCAATGTATCTCATTGTTAATAGCTGAAAACGATACGGAATTGTTGGTAGTATCTTCGTTCCGGTGGTGACTTCAGACATTAAGTCTTTTACTCTTTTTCACAATAAACTTCATTTATTTTCTTGAATGGAGGCTTTGGTACAATAAACGGGAGGCGATAATGCATTTATTTTATAGAGGTTAGGATTTAAAATATTAAATTCCATTCCTATTAGAAAAATTAAATTAAACTAGAAATAGATAGATCGTTTTATTTTGTTTTACGCTTGATCGACGAATTGACTAAGGCTATGTCTTAGATGCATCCGGCTTTTGCGGTGCGTGCGATGAGGTGCGGCCGAAGCGTTAATCGTACAGAATAAAACATTTTTGTATAGTTCAGCCGTCCTTACTTTGCTCCTACTGTCAACAAACCAAAGCCAGCCACTACAGGGTGTACGCTAGGGTCCTCGACTTTAACTTGGTTCTTTTTTAACGTGATTTATACCATTAGTAACTTGCACAAATAGAAAACTATAAATTAAAAATGAAGAATATACTTCTTCCGTACACATACGGAAGAAGTAAAAATAAAGGCGTTACCAGTTAAGGGAATAAGAAACCCACAGGTAAGAAAACAGATTTATTATTTGAACTGTACTTACATATTACATTTAATACCTTTTTTATAGCTTTTGTTCAAAATGTCCACCATTAGTGTTTATACACTTCATACAACGACTTAAAACTGATTGAAAATTTTTCAACAATAACAATTTACCTTTATTGATGGTGTCAAATGCATTTTATATTATCATTTTTAATTCAGCTAGGTTTTGTGGTTTTGAAGAAAACACCAATCCTTTATAAAACCCCACAGTGAAAATTTTATGGGGTCAAGTCTGGCGAGCGCGCAGGGCAATCAATTGTACCACACCGACCAATCTATTCGTTAAATTTGGAATTCAAAAGCTCTTGAACTTCGATACCGAAGCACGCTAGGGCCCCTCTTGTTCCCAGATATGCGATTGAAAATAGTAAACAGGATTGTTTTCAGGTTCCGAAAAGACAAGTTCCTGCAGCACCTGTTAGTAACTGTCCGAGTTAACATTTCCCTCAAAAAAAGGATCTATTAATGCAGTACTCGAAATTTTTCCCCATACCATAACACCAAACACATTAAGCTCTTCTTTGATTACCTTATGAGGATTTTCAACCGACGAGTACACGCAGTAACGCCGATTATCATGTTCATTGAGTTTGAAACATGCCTCAACACGCCACAAAATTTATCGCAAGAAATTTGGATCGGCTTCTGTACGGATAGCGACTTTCTCACAGAATTCCAATCGCCTATCGGGATCACCCTCGTGAAGAACTTGAAAGTAAAGATGGACGATATGGCTTAGAGACTCACCTCACTATAACGGACAACAATATTAATGTTATGTGTGATTGCTGCTAACGTAAAATGTTACAAACTTATTGATACAAAATATCCTATTTCATGGGGAAACTGACATATGCGCCACCCGGTACAATACCCATAAAGTATACTGCAGCATGAAAAATATTCGACTAGAAGGCCTACATTTCCTATTGATGAATGAGTGTGCTAGTAATAAAACTAAAAGTAGGCCTATTCCTTTCACTGAATCAAACTAACAAGTCAATTACATTAAGATTGTACGTTCAAATAACTTATAAGACATTTTTTTTATAGAAAATAACGACGTCTTCGTATTAAAATTTAAAAGTACTTTTATCGTGTTGACGCTGTAGCCTACATGGCAAAGCAAGGGAGTTAAACTTTTTCTCAAGACACATTATTAAATACGAGACATCCACCGCAAAACTGTTACACGAAAATAGTCAAATAATATTTTACATTCTTAAAAAACAATCGGTACAAATAAAATACCTTCCGAAATTTTGTACCATTTGAAAATTTTTCCGCTTCAAGCTGCAACCTAATCGACTTATTCAAAAATCCAGCCCTGGGTTTAATTATCTCTACATGTAGGTACAGTACCTAAAAAAACCGCACGAGAAACCAGACTTGCCGTTTACTCCCTTGTTGCATGCTACAAACATTCAGAAAATGGCATAAGCGCTTTTGTTGAACCACATACCTTCTTCCACCTATATTTTACATATTTATGAACTGGATAGGCCTAATAGCATCTTGTATACCAAGAGGTTTCCAATAACTTTCAAAAATTCATTGATATATAAACAGTCTGCCCAAAACAGACAGGTGGAGTGTCAAATTATTTACACCCAATCTGTTCGTTGCAGGGCTAAAATAAATAGTTCTGTTTCTTATCACATGGTCAGCCAATTAAATGACTGAATCATTTAAGAACAGAAGAGGTAGAGGTGTAAAAGACACTAATCAGAGTTATCTCCTCTGAAAGTAATGAATTTCATTATCCAGCCAGACCCTGTGGTGAATGAAGTGAAGGTGTCATTTGCAGAGTGGAAAATATGTGCTTTTCAGAGTGCCCGGCATGTTGATAAGCATACTTTTCCATCCAGTGAGGAAGGTAATGGTAAACCACCTCACTCCTCGTTTTACTGAGTAAAACCTCTACAGGTTCAAACCAGCCTTTCGGCTGATGACCTAAACAACATAATTATAAACAGTAACTGCTAGATAAAGTACTGTCTCTGTAAATACGAAAACCCATAATGTCTCTGGTTAATGTTTTTGTAGCCGATATTCTTTAGAAAGCACTTTAAACAACTCTTTCACAACCTTTCAGAAGCTCTCACCAGCGCAAAATTACTTTTAGCTAGAGCATAAATTCTGAACTTTTAACCTATATGTAAGATACAAGTAATATTAATCAAATTAATCTATACATTAAAATAACTGGCATATTCTGTTCACGTTTTACTTCAACAGAGATATCTCAAGAATGAATAAAGCTATAATACCGTATGTAGGCATAAAATTCTCGGGACGTTACACATCATCGAACAAAATGTGTATTAATTAATTTGGTCTAGCTGGTCTAAAATTACGGTGGTACATAGAAATAACTAATGTCCGACCATAAATTCAGTAAAAATAAACTAAATTAGATAAATGAGAGTTAATTTAATAGTGTACGATGTCCCGACTGTTTTAAGCCTACGTTCATTCTTTACTTTCTCTTGCCTATATGAATGGAAGGAAAGTATTGTTTTCATATCGATTTTTCGAAATCAAGTTTTCACCGGATCTACACGTTTTCAGACCCCCTGAACCCAAAAACATGTTTTTAGCGATTGGTGTGTGTGGGTGTGTGTATGTGTGTGAACAGAATATCTCAAGAACAGAACCTCGTACGAACTTGAAACTTAAGTTAAGTACTACTAGAGGACTCGAAAAGAACATTTTCATCAAAATCGGTCAACCGGAAGAGGTAGTTTATTCGTGTCATTTTACACTTTTTTGCGATTTTCTCAAAAACGGCTCCTTGGATTTTTTTATAATCGTCTCATTTGTTACATTTTTTATTTTCTACAAGAAAGGGTAGGCGCCATGTCTGCTGAAATTCTTGAAAGGCTATTTTCTCATTAAAAAATTGCTTCTTTAAGATTGCGGCTTTAATATGCAATTGAGCACAAAAGTGCACATAATAAAAGTTGTAGGGAATTTAAAATCCTATAACTTTTATTTCCAACAATTTTTTTTTCACAACGCTTAGTTTAGCGGTAAGTTTTGAAAATAATAATGCACTGTGTATCTTAATTTAAAACACCAAGATCTCGCTTTTATTTTACGTCCAACTGTTTTTTTTTCATTAATAATAATGTTGACGTTGAAAGGAGGTAGATAAGGAGGTACTTAAGCAAGTTTTGTTTTAAACCAATCAAGTACTATTTTTTAAAATAAAGCAATTCAATTAATAAATTATAATAGAAATTTCATACACTAGAAAAACTAATAAGACAATAATATTATTAGATCATTATTATTAATGAGGCTCTGACGACCGAATGATTGCCGGAATAAGCGATCCACCTTCAACTTGTCAACGGCTATGGGCGGATGAACAAGTTAAGGAAATGGCACTCTTTTGTCCTGAGGTTGAAAATCGGCCTCAAAGGCGGATGAATTACTAAGGTAATCAACGGCATAAGGATACCCAAGGCAACGGGAAACCAGGGTAGTAAAGATCAATATGATATCCCTAGTACAATCGTACACAGCAATCATGACAATGTTCAAAACAAAATGTTCCGGAGTTAATAGTTCCCCAATCGGATCTCCGGGGGGAACAGTGGCGAACAAGTTTATGAAAGCAGCAGTGAAGAATATGAAGATCGGAACGTGGAATGCAAGACGTGTTTTTGCACCAGGAAAACTGGACAACATTGTGAAGGAAATGTTGAGACTGAATGTGGATTTTTTGGGGGTTAGTGATGTGAGATGGCCGGGGAGTGGCAAATGCGCAACAGGAAACGGCACTTTCTATTACTCTGAGAATAGTGACCCAAAGCATTTGTATGGAGTTGGAGTGTTTGAATTTTGCACCTTGCTCAGACAGAGTCATGATGCTTCAACTTAAAACACATACGGGAATTATGAACATAATTCAGGTGTATGCACCAACAGCGGATAAAGAGGACGATGAAGTTGAAGAATTTTATGCTGAGCTTGATGATATCTTTAGAAGCATAAAGAATAATGATATCACAGTGGTTATGGGAGATTTCAACGCCAAAGTAGGCAAAGAAAAAGTCGAAGCACACACAGGGAGTTTTGGCCTGGGAGAAAGGAATAGTAGAGGGGATCGGCTGGTAGAGTTCTGTCAAGTTAGAGATCTTATGATAGCAAATACGTTTTTTAAACTACCAGATCGTAGATTGTACACCTGGAAATCACCTAAGGATAACCCAGGAAATAGAGTTAGAAACCAAATAGATTACATCCTCGTTAACAATCGCTATAAGAACTCAGTCAAAGCTGCAAAAACCTACCCAGGTGCTGACATTAATTCCGACCACAACCCAGTTATAGCCAAGCTCAGTATAAGGATGAAAAGGATAACAAAACGTTTAAACAACTATATAGACCCAAAACTCCTTAAGAACTCTACAATCCATGACACAGTTAGGAAAGAGGTTAACAAATGTATGAGAGATATTGGTGCATCTGATGAAGTTAATGTGGATGTAAGGTGGAACCAAGTGCAAACAGAATTAGAAACAATAGCTGAAAAACATCTAAGAAGCAAAAGAGCCAAGAAAAAGCCCTGGATGACATCGGAAATTCTGGATCTTATGGAGGAAAGGAGAAAGAGCAAAGGCAACAAAGATGAGTACGGGACACTGAATGGGGCAGTACGGAGAAAAATAAGGGAGGCAAAAGAGGAATACCTAGCAGCTGAATGTGCGGAAATAGAGGTACTAGAAAAGAAATTTGACAGCTTTCACATGCACAAAAGGATAAAGGAAATGGCTGGATGTAACACGATCAAGGCAGCTGGTAATACTATCAAGGATATAAATGGGTGTATAATAACTGACGTAGGGGACAAACTTGAAAGGTGGAAAACATACCTGTTAGAACTGTTCGATGACGAAAGACCTCCAAAACCGATCTTAGAATCAAGTAATGTGCACTTGAAAATATTAAGATCGGAAATAGTATATGCCTTGGAAACTATGAAACCCGGTAAGGCTGTTGGTCCGGATCGGATACCCATAGAGCTTATCAAACTCTTTGACGATGACGTGATTGATATTCTTCTGGGCCTCTTTAACCGCATTTATGAAAAGGGAGAAATTCCTAAACAATGGCTGTCATCCACATTTGTGCTCATACCTAAGAAACCAAATCCAAGAGAATGCTCAGATTACAGGACCATCGCACTTATGAGCCACACCTTGAAGTTGTTCTTAAGGATCATTCACAAAAGAATTTACAGAAGGCTGGAGGAAGACATAAGCAACACACAATTTGGATTCCGCGAAGGACTTTGTACACGAGAGGCGCTGTTCGGGATTAACGTTATTTTTCAGCGCTGTCTGGATATCTAAACCAAGAGGTGTATGCATGTTACATCGATTTCGAGAAAGCCTTTGACAAGGTGAAACATAACAGGTTACATCAGCTGCTCATCAGCAAAAACATCGACTCCGACGACGTTAGAATAATTAATAACCTATATTGGGGCCAAAAAGCCAAAACAATGGTAGAAAACCAACCAACAGAAGAAATGGAGATTCGTCGTGGTGTGAGACAGGGTTGCATCCTATCACCGCTTCTATTTAACCTCTATAGTGAAGCTATTTTTAGGGAAACCCTAGAAGATGAGTTGGTGGGAATAGTAATAAATGGAGAAGTAATTAATAATATGAGGTATGCTGATGATACCGTCTTGTTAACGAGCAACCTTGAAGACATACAACACCTATTAGAAAAATTAAATGATCGATGTAATGAATATGGGCTAAAAATTAACTTTAAGGAGACCAAGTTAATGGTAATTACAAAATTCCCTCAAGATCTGAACCATGTGAACCTGACAGTGGCAGGCACCCCAATAGAGAATGTATCGGCATATAGATATTTGGGAACATGGATAGAACAATCGGGTGACCAAACAAGAGAAATAAGAACGAGGATAGAGATAGCCAGATCAACATTTGTAAGGATGAAGAAGTTATTTGCAAGTCGGGATATCAACATGGAACTTAAGATGAGGATGCTGCGTTGTTACGTTTTTTCCACGCTCTTGTATGGGGTTGAAGCATGGACCCTCAAGAAGAACCACATCGACAAACTACAAGCAGTCGAGATGTGGTGTTACCGTAGAATGTGGCGTATTCCCTGGACGGATAAAGTTAGTAATGCCGAAGTGCTGATCCGGATGCAGAAGAAATGCGAAATCATTAACACCATAAAAAGAAGAAAGCTTCAATATCTGGGTCATATAATGAGAGGACAGAAATACAAGCTTCTTCAACTGATAGTCCAGGGAAAGATTAGTGGAGGGCGGAGCATCGGAAGACGCCGTGTGTCCTAGCTAAAGAACCTGAGGGATTGGTTTAACTGTGGCAGTGTTCAACTGTTCAGAGCTGCAGTCGACAAGGTCCGGATTGCTGTGATGATAGCAAACCTCCGATAGGAGATGCACTATAAGAAGAAGATTATTATTAAATAATTTTGTTATAATATTTATTATATGCAGAAATTAAAAAAAAATAAAGCTATAATATGTAAGTATGACTCGAAGTACTAATTTATTAATTGTCGTTATAATATTGTGCTAATGTTCTTTCTTACCAATTGTTTTTAAAGCCAAATACGAAATAAAAGGTAAACAGACGAGTGTGTGCATTATCGTTCAACTAAACACGCGTGTAATTTATAATGAAAATATTGTGTAAACAGCAACAGAGAATGATCAGATTATTTAATTAACATTTGTCGTTCGTTATAAATAGATGCACAATCACATAAGCCTACCTACTACATAAAATTATCGAGAAGGTAGTTAAAACTTTTACGCCCTATTAACTACCATACGCACTGTATATTTTAATGTTATTAAAAATTAAATTCCAATTATTTTACAACTAATAACGTTTAACAATAGCACACTACATAAACTTAAACGTGTTTCATTGTTTATTTTAACTTCATTATCAAAATAAAAATTAAATCTGAAATAAACCGTTCCACAACTCGAATTATTCGCAAACGACCTAGCTCTTTATGAGAATCGAAAAACTAAGATACATGAACAGCGAGTAATTGAGTCGAATGGATTTGTTTAAACGATTCAAAAATGTCCCATTAAAAACAATTGTGTAGGTGCTTTATTGTAAAATACAAGAAACAGTTTTAACTTTATTATGAAATACATACAGAAACTCGTCTAATTCACTAATTATTTTCAGTTAAGTAATGGACAAAATCCAACGTATCAATTTATTTAAGAAATTAAATTGATGTAATTAAAAATGTATACGTACACACAGCCTACCATACCACATATTAAAGTAGCATTATAATACTCCGTGGGTTGCAATGAAGATTCGTAAACGTAGGTGGGCTGAACTACTTAAAAAAATCTGGCGTGAAACACTCTCACAACTTTCTCTTGCCAATGCAAATAATGAACAATATTACCTAATATTAGTAATAAAACATAAATAAACAAAAAACTAATCTCAAAAAACATGACCTTATTTTAATCATGATGCAAAATGAAAATCACCTCAGTTTGGCTTAAAAATAAGGAAAATCCCTCTTTCTCGCTAAACTAGGCTCTGTAGAGAAAAATGCACAAAATAAAAGTTTCCGGCCGCATTGGCGCAGTTAGTAACATGCTCGCCTCTCATCATGCGGTCCTGGGTTCAAATCCCACTCAGGCACGGCATATTTTCATACGTTACAAAATATCATTTCATCCTCCATCGTACAATAGTTACACCCCAACGTCGTCGCTAATGACCGCTGTAGTTGATGCGACGTTAAATAAATGAATTAAAAAAAAATAAGTTGTAGATCTTTTAATTTCCAATAAATTTAATTATATACACTTTTGTCGTAAAATGCATACTAAGGCTGAAATCTTTAAAAAATCGATTTTTCACCCACATTTTCGTGAATAAAAAACAGAAAATCGCTAATTACCGCTAAACTAAGCGTTATACAAAAAATTATTTTAAAATAAAAGTTGTAGGATTTTAAATTTTCTACAACTTTTATTATAAATAATACATTTTTGCGCTAAAATGCATATTAAAGCAGCAATCTTAAAAAACAATTTTTTACGTGAAAATAGCTTCTCCAATAATCAGCAGACATGACGCCTACCCTATCTTGTAAAGCATAAAAAATTTAGTAAATGTGGCAATTTTAAAAGAAAATCGTAGGACCAGTTTTTGAACAAATCGCAAAAAAGTGAAAAATTACAAGAATAAACTACCACTTCTGGTTGACCGATTTTGATGAAAATGTTCGTGTCGGGTCCTCTAGTAGTACCTAACTTCAGTTTCAAGTTCGTACGAGGTTCTGTTCTTGAGATATTCTGTTCACACACATACACACACCCACACACACATATCGCTAAAAATATGGTTTTTGGGTTCAGGGGGTCTGAAAACGTGTCGATCCGATGAAAACTCGATTTCGAAAAATTGACACGAAAACAATACTTACAGTGCTTTACAGTGCACAAGTATTATAATATTTGCACAAGTATTTATAGTATTGTAATAATTGTGTTGCTTTACAGTGCGTGTAGCGCTAGTATTCACTAGCGCACTAGTGACGATTTGATTTCAAACATGTGTACATGTCTGATTTTATTAGCGCTAGAAGCGGAGAAAAGGTCACGTGATTGACTAGGGCTAGTAAACTAGCTCAGTGTGAACTTGCTTACTAACGCTAGTAGGGGAGAAAAGGTCATACGTTGACTAGCGCTAATAAACTAGCTCAGTGTGAACTTGCTTACTAGCGCTAGTAGGGGAGAAAAGGTCATACGTTGACTAGCGCTAATAAACTAGCTCAGTGTGAACTTGCTTACTAGCGCTAGTAGGGGAGAAAAGGTCATACGTTGACTAGCGCTAATAAACTAGCTCAGAGTGAACTTGCTTACTAGCGATAGTAGGGGAGAAAAGGTCATACGTTGACTAGCGCTAATAAACTAGCTCAGTGTGAACTTGCGTACTAGCGCTAGTACTAGTAAACTAGCTCGGAATGAACGTTTGGTAACGTTGCTAGTTACTAATAAGCTGCTAGTAAACTAGCGTCGTGGGAACAGTTACCCACATACAGTACAGTTACACATATGTGTTACAGTTGTTTAGTGACGCGCTAGTACTAGCAGCTAGTACACTAGAGCGTGGGAATAGACCGGAATTTAATAATAATATATTTTTTCCGAAAATAATGTCTTCCCACTCTTCACCGTAAATTTTAAATACTAAAATTACTAAGCGATTGGAGAAATTTAATGCAACCTAAATCTCATGCTGCGGTATTGTACACTGTGTCCAGGACAAAAATCATTCTATAGTCTCATTTAAATCGAATAAGCCATTCGGACGTGATGATGACGGGCTGGCCATGAATGCGTTTTGGTTTTTAATTTTTCTATCACTATAAATCCTGTTTGTTAGTATTCAAATATGTATGAAGCAACTATAAACGAACAAAGACATTCGAATAATTTTCTTACCATTTTTTATTATTCATCTCCCGATTAAGGACGTCTAAATTTTAATTAGTGAGGGATTGTGGGAGAAATACTGATTCTCAGGGGAAACTCCTTGTAGAGATCGATTTTTTTATCCAACGAAATTTGGGATGAAGTTTTCAAAAGTAGTAACTCAAAGAATTTCCGTACATTTTATATTAAAAAATCTAAGAAACTTAACAGTTCAAACAAATTCCACGGTAGTTCAAAATACAGAAGGTAACTCGATGATAATAATAATAAACAGTATTGAAGAAATAAACGGAAGAAATTCCTTTAAATTAGATTCACTGAAAGTAACTTTTAAATTCTATTAACTTTTGTTAATTGACCAAGTTTAAAAACGCAAAGTATAGATTTCAGCTCCACTTCCCAATCCGAAGCCTTAATGACTGATAAATACATTTACGCACAACACCTGTAGAATACACCAGACGGACAAAACTTGACGAATCTACAAGGCAATGTTCTCAATACTTACACGACTTTTTTACTTATTAACCGGATCTACGTTAATTAATGAAATATTTATCTATTATAAAATAATTTATTATATTAGAAGCCTAAAAGTACCTACTTATTTATACAACAGTTAAATGAAAATTACACTAATTAACCGAACTGGTTTCAATTAGATTTGTTTTATTTTCTAAGTAAAAAGAAAACGAATTTCTCTTGCATGACGTAATTGTTAAAATCGTATGGTTTAAGCACATAGTACGTACGTATTTAACCTTAATTTTTATTGGTTTTGAATAGGTAGAATCATTTAAAATGTCTAACTTGTGATTTGTGTAAAACAAAACAAAAATAGTATAAGGACAGCGCCAAACAAATTATTTTTTTATTTAGATGTATAAATACATTTGAATTAAACTTTGTACTATTAGTATTTTATTATTCAGTGTTATTAATGTGTAAAAGTTTATACAAAAACGTTACATTTTAAATATTTATTACATTCTGTAGTTATGATTAATGTAATGAATGTTATGTCTGACAATTACGATTATTAAATTATTGGTTTCTTTGTAGCATATCATTGTTACCGACCGTAGTAATAATCAACATATGAATAGAATGTTTTGATTTTTATTCAAATTGAAATTATTGTGGTTGAACTACTTCTGATTAAAAAACTATATTTCAAACTTAAGTACAACTAAATATTGTATGAAATAGGTTATACAGATTTTTAAATCTCTTACCGGTATTACAGATTTGAAGACGTTCCGTAACAACAGTAGACTATCTCGATAAAAAACACCATAACATTAACAGCACACATACAACTTAACCTTGTTCACTCATACCGCAAACTATTTCACACTGCGCTAGACGTAATAGACAGCTGGTGGATGCCTCCAGCAAAAACTGACAAGCCGCGGTCAGGGTTAGGAATGTTACCGCCTTACACGTGGTTTTGCAGTGTTGCAAAATTTTCCCTCTGTCAGTAGAAACTTCCCTCTTGCTTTTTTTATTAGATCTATTGCACAACACGTTCTCGATTTGCGATTGTTTGATTCGACGTTTTTATTATCCCGACGTCTGCCTTTCTTTCATGGTCTGGTTTTATTTTAAAGAGAATGACTTGTTATTATAATACATACTTATTATGCCATACCAATTAATTGCTTAGAAATTTACGAATCTAATATCTAATAATTAAGTTTTGTTAGATTTTAATTGTTAAAGAGAACTGTACTAATGACAAAACCACCTAATTTGATCGCTGTTAATGCTGTATTTGAACTGGAGTAGTGTGATGTGAATTTGAACAAGGACTTTCAGTGGAACTAGTTCATGTGTTATTTGGTTACCATACAATGTTTCTCATCCAACCTATGTTACTTAACAATACTATGTTTCTACTAGCTGACCGATTGGGCTGGCCTTATGACTAGATAAATAATTAATGTACAGAAGTAAAATTGTACACAGTGCGACATAGGTCGCCTCTTTGATCTATTGGTTAGCATGCTACACTGCAAAGCGGAGGTTCCAAGTTCGATTCGATTAAACTCCACTACCGTCGATACTCCGTAACTTTCTCATCTAACTTATGCCTGTTCCCTACACACTTCCGCATTTCCGTTTTGTAGGCCTACCATTATTTTCAAAATCCTAATCGTTCAGCCGGTCACATTGGCGTAGTTGGTAACGTGCTCGCCTCTCATCATGCGGTCTTGGATTCGAATCCCATTCAGGCACGGCATATTTTCATAAGTTACAAAAAAATCATTTCATCCTTCACCGTCTGCATTAGTAGTAATTGCAGAACAGGCGGACGTTAAACAAAACAAAAAAACGTTCAAAATTATATCTCTAATGCGCCTCTTTCTAGGAAACAGCTTCATGGTGTATGGAAAGAGAGTAATAACTCTAATTTTATCTCTCTTATAAAAATATGGGAAAAACTATGCCTTTCTTTCAGTCTTCAGGAACTCTTTTGAGCCTTTTCTGTTATTCCCCCTCCCACAGCATAATTTTACACAATTTTTTAATGTTTCGTATGTAGGTAGGGCCTATTCTAGTAGTATTTTTAACGATAAAAACGGGGGAAAATATTTAAAAAAATCATGTATCAATATTTTTCAAGTTAATCTTAACTTATGTTTTAAAGAAATCTTTAAATTTAATAATATTTAATGTGATTATGTGAATTAATTTATCTAATGATGTCATATACTCAATTAGTTTAATTTCATTATTACATACAGTAACAATATTGAGGAAAAAACAATGTATTTAAGCTACTTATATTTAAACTTAACTTGAATAATATTGGTGTAAGATTTTTTTTAAATATTTTCCTGTTTTTATCATTAAAAATATTTAAAGGTTGCGTATGAAATATTAAAAAAATGTGAAAAATTATGCTGGGGGGGGGGGATAACAGGAAAGACCCACTCTTCTTTCCATAGCATACAGCTCTAAAAAATTCTGTACTGCCATTGTACATTCCACTCACCCCAACTTTCTTAATCATCTCCAATACTTCACATACTCCTGGTGCTTTCCTGCTCATTTTATTAACTGCAATTTCTATCTCTTTCATGGTTATGTAACCACCCTCCTTGGGTCCACTCCTTAAAGATTTCCCTGCCATACAAACATTGGCTACATTTTTTATAAAATGAAACAACTCCATAGACAAATTAAGGAGGAAAATCATTCAGACTTAACCATAGAGGCTACCTACTATGCTGGATGCACTGTTGTAGTGGTCAGCGCAACTGCTTCTATACCTGGGGTCCCAGGTTCAATTCCACATTAGGTCTGGCATTCATTAATCATAATCTGTCACCATCTGCACTCCCCTTAATGTGCATAACAGCTGGACCAAAAACAAGTCAAATAACATACTAAGCTGGGATCAACCATTCTCATAAGCACCTACAAAGAAATGACACTTGTATTAATAATGAATCTGATATTTCTTTGTCAGTATAATCTACCTCTGGAATTAATATTATATGCATAATTAATCCTAAATCATCACAGCTAACATTTGGCATGATACAAGGCATATTCGTAAAATAAGGGCTGTTTGTTTGATCATAAAAATAAAATTTTGTTAGAAACTGAGAGTTCTAGTTACCTACAAACCTACTTCACATTGTTATATAATCACCATTTATTTCTATGTATTTTTCATAATACTGAACCAGCTTCTTTAACCCCTTTGCATAGAAGTTCCTCATCAGAAAATTGAACAGTGGACAACAGCAGTCTTGAGTTCCATGCTTACTTCAAACTGTTTTCCACCAAGCCACTGATTCAACTGCAAGGTCGGAGTGAAGAAAGTTCCCAACCAAATTCTTGAATCTTCTACTTGGTTCAGGCAGTGGTAATACAACAGTTGCCATAGAGGAGGGCTATTTCAGATGAAAGAGTCCCTACCATTGATTTTGGATTGCACGTCTCATTTAACTGAGTGTTTTAAAGAACACGTCAGCTGTAATTGTTTTTCCATATTACATGAATCAATCAAGAGAACATCCTTTCCAATCCAGACAATGATAGCCATTATTTTTAAACTCGATTAAGGAGATCGCTTGATTTTTTTGGTTTTGGTCAAGTTGAATGGTGCCTTTGAATTGCTAATTTTTTTTATCTGCATAAGTATAGAATATGCATATCCTGCTGCCTGTAATAATAATGGAGAACATGTGAGATGAACTCAAGACTGCCATTGTCAAATGATTCAATTCCTAGAAGGTGAACTTCTATGCTAAGAGGTTAAAGAAGCTTGTGCACCATTATGAAAGGTGTTTAGAAGTGGCCAGCGACTATGTAAAAGTGAAGTAGGTTTATAGGAGACAAAAATTAATAAAATATTTTCTAACACATATGTTTTTACGACCAAACAACCCATACTTTATGTATATGCCTCATAATGATTATTTGTAAAGAGTTTAAAAGCAGTAAAAATACTTTTTAGGAACAATCATCCAAGTGAGGTTAAGGCATCAAATTTTTGAACAATTCACAAAAAAATTCATGAACAATTTTATTAATTTTTTACTACATACAGGAATACCTAGTTACTCGCAGGGGTTATGTTCAGCGAACTTGCTGTGAATATGGAAACCAAGTTTACATAGAAACTTTATAGTTAGGGTGGGGGGGGGTATGTTCATATACAGAAAATTAAAAAAACTTCATACTATATCCTATAAAATTATACAAAAGGTTTTTAGGCATAAAAATCTTATTTTTTTATTAAATCGACAGTGTAATAAGAAACCTGTTACTTTGTGTGCGATTTTTTTCTAGTTCTTTACAACCTTTATTGTACAGTGAAAATGCTTGTTCAAGCTCTTATTAAATTTAGAACTAACTGTTTCCCTAAACATAAAATTTCACAAATAGATTTTAAAGTAACTCTAAACATCATCATTGGAGTTTTGATACGGGAGCTGAAAATGACTCATCGTTTGTTTTTTGAAAACTATGACTACAGTGTAACGCTGATCATTAAATCATAAAATACAGTAGTATTTGTAAACTAAAGTGTTCTGTAGTTATACATAGCGGAAGTTTAGAAAACTTATAACTTAAAACTTTATAGCCACACATCTATGTGACGATTGCTAAATACATATGGACAAAATAACACATCATGTATCAAAATGTTGTTGTTGTTTAGGTCAACAGCCGAAAGGCTGGTTTGAACCTCTAGAGGTTTTACTAAGTAAAACGAGGAGTGAGGTGGTTTACCATTGCCTTCCTCACTGAGTGGAAAAGTATGCTTATCAGCATGCCGGGCCCTCTGAAAAGCACATATTTTCCACTCTGTAAATGACATCTTCACTTCATTCACCACAGGGTCTGGCTGTATAATGAAATCCATTACTTTCAGAGGAGATATCTCTGATTAGTGTCTTTTACACCTCTACCTCTTCTGTTCTTAAATGATTCAGTCATTTAATTGGCTGACCATTTGATAAGAAACAGAACTATTTATTTTAGCCCTGCAACGAACAGACTGAGTGTAAATAATTTGACACTCCACCTGTCTATTATGTATCAAAATATGACACATAAAAGCAGAAAATGCGTTGCATTTATTAAAAAAAAAAGTAGTTAAGTTTACCGACTGCAAATACCAAACCCGCAAATAGTGAGGGACTACTAAATACATAGTATGAAAGATGAAGTAAATAAGGTTAATATAAAAAATAAAAGTAATGAAATAAATTGCCACAACACTAAATTTTATTGCAATTATTATAAGACAAAGATAAATATTATTTGAAAATATTTTAAAGGTTTGTACAGATTGTATACGTACCGGCAGAAGTCTATTAATACAAACAAAAGAACAAAAACAACATAATTTTACAACACACCTGGTACAGTACATTATTCAATGCAAGAAATTTATAATAATAATAATTATCATAATATAATATAATAATATTATATATATGATATAACAAAGCTTAACTGGTAATACTGTAATTATAATTTATTTATTATTGTTACTTGATTATATAATTTCATAGTGGCAAACTTCATTCACCTAAAATGTATACGTTACTATAATTCTTATTACGTAATATTATTAAATTCCCAAAAAAATTATCCCGAAAAAATATTTCATAAAAATAAATTATTTAATTTGTTCATTAAAATTGCAATCTACATTTATTTTACCTTTTATAGTAATACAATAAATATTATTATTATAAATAATAAATTACAGTCGATGATATAAAAAATTGATATTATTCAAAAAGAAAAACCGATACCTCTTAAAAAAATTCACAATATACTTAATAAATTCATACCTCTTTATCTTGTACATATAATATTCGGACGCATTTTATTAATCACATAATATACATTATAAATATCACATTTTAAACATACATATTCCTTCATTAAAACAATAATAAAAAAATTAAAAACAACAAATTAACACGAGTCATTGCTAAATACATAATTTCCTACAATGATCGACATTTTAACATAGGATTTAATTACAAACATGTCATGCCAATAACATAAACTATCAAGTTTATTTTCACTTTAATTTTACAATCATTACAAAATGTTTAGACCTTTAAAAAAATATCAATTTTGATACATTTTAAGCTGTATTTTAGCTTAAAATATGAAATTTGTAACAGTTTTCTATTTAAGTACAGTAAACTCCCGATTATCCACGGAATTGACTGGTGTGGATACCGTGGATAATCAAATTTCGTGGATAAGTCGCAAAATTGCAGATAGCGGTTAAAATGGCTGAAGGTACTAAAAACAACACACAAGCGCTTTAAACTGGTTTATTGTATAATAACATCTCAAGTGATGTACAGAAGTAAAACTCTCTTCAGCATCGACAGTGGTGGAATCAAAGCGAAACTTAGAAAAGTTGAGAGAAGAATCTTAAGAACTTGTATCAACAAAAAACACCAAATCGATGGACAATACAGGCTTTTACCCAATGAACAAGTCTACAAAGATATTTTTTTTTTTTTTTTGGTTAAAAGATATAGAATCAGTCACAATTGCAATGAGAAAAAAGAGAATTTTCTTCCTGGGACACATACTGAGAACTCCAGCAACACGCATTCCAAGAAGAATCACTGAAAAACTACTTACCGCTAAATCTGAAAAAAACTATAGTAATCTGGCGCAGAGAAATTCAAAACAACATGAAAAAACTTTATTTAACCATGGAGGATCTAACGTACACCTTGGTATAAACACCAAATAGGAAATCACAAAGTTCGATTAACCACCAAAACAGTCAAACGCACGATTGGGGTTTGTTCAGATGAACTAAATATCTACGTTTTTTACATTATTGTTGAAGAGAAAAGTTATTAATGAAGAGGATTTTATGTTTAATTTTTTACAAACAAATCAGTCAATAATTGCTTTTGTTTTTTTCATGTTAAATACTATATTGTACATTATTATTATTATTATATTATTGTTTATTATGTATTTTATTATTTATGATGACTTTTATTACATTAAAGTAATTAGAAAACCTATTTCCGTACTTACAAAATAATCCTAAGTTTCAAAACTTGTTTTTGTGTATTTTTTCTATTTTTTATACATAAAACGTTTTACTGTATGCGCTGCGGATAATTGAGAGTTAACTGTATTGTAAAATTTACAATACTTAAATAGAAAACGGTTACAAATTTATGAATTTTTGTATTTTAAGCTAAAATACAGCTTAAAAATGTATCAAAATTGATATTTTTTAAAAGGTTAACATTTTCTAATGATTCCTGATTATAATAAGTCTTCATTTATTCGTGGGAAAAAATATTAATAAACTAATGAAAATCAGTGCTATTTCCCTATGATTCAAATCCTGAGGGACATCCGGTATATACATTCCACTACAGTGTGTGGAACTGCAGCTCAGCGCACAGTGGCAATCGCCATACTAGTCTCTCTGAAAATATTGACTCCATTTAATAAGAACGCCTAAGCATTTACTCAAAACATACCACTTTAAACTAATGCATTTATTTGTTTCATTTACTTTAATACCTATAGTTATTTTTTGTTAAAATAAATTGATTAATACGTGTGGTCAATTGCAAACAAATAAAATTAAATAACGGGTCTTTTATTAAGGACGCAACTCTGATTATAAGAAGATAGAAGTAATACATCGGCAAATTTTCTGTCCGCCAATCAAAATGTTGACAACAGTGTACTCAAGGCAAACTACCTAAGACAGTTAAAATGTTCCAGTCAAGCATTAGTGTGGTGACAGCAGTCGTTTCGTTATATTGTGTCAGCAATGGTTTTTTCCAAGGAAGAACCGGGTGTTTTATTAAGGACGCAACCCTGATTATAAGAAGATAGAAGTAAAACAATGTTTTCATTGCAATTTGCTATTCATTTGTAAAATAATAATTTAGATTGATTAATAATTTGTTCAGTACGGAAAATATGCCGTAGATTGTGGCTTTTAACATAGGGTTGTGTTCTTTGATATGATATGTTTGTTTAAATTTGATTTAGGCCTAAATTAACTTAAAAAATTTTGCAAATTGATCTGCAAGCTCTAATTTTACAACTACCGAACTTGCGATTAACATTTTATTTTCCGACATTTTGTTTGAAAAACTGAATTAAAAAAATGACCACGCAATTGACACTTAATAATAATAGTACATAAGTACCTGTAGTATAGTAACACAAAACACACGTAAACATTCACTTATAGAAACAATATTATGTAAATGCAAGAGAAAGGAATTATTAGCCTACAATATCGACACAACAACTGAATTAAAGTGTAATTAAATATTACTGACAAAAATCATTTAACAAATATTTCGATGTGTGACATATGACGTAATCAGTTTATAATTTAGTCAAACGCAAACAGTGTGTATTGGCAGTTTTTAAAAGAACAGTAAAGTGCGACCTAGTTTTCGGAAATGTATGACTTCTCCACCTTTCGCCCAGTACAGTGTACACAAGGTCATGGGCCAAGCTAGAGTTCCACAAACTGTACAATGTACAAAATGCCATTACAATTAGCTCAGTGAACAACAATGTCAAGTAGTGTTATTTTGTTAATAATCATGAAAAAAAATAAGAAAAAAAAGTGTGTTAGTTTAGACGCTGTCATTCAGGAATCTGAGGAAAGATAACGAGGGGTGCTTACGCTAAACAACAAATGTGCACATTACAAGTTGACAGTATCTCCTCAAAAAACTAAAGTAATGGCATTTCTAGAATTTCCTGTGAGCTCAAAAATAAAAATTAATGGAAACATTTTGGAATAGGTATCAGATTTTAAATATTTGGGATGTAAATATCTTTGCAAACAAGCGGGATATGACGAATAAACTAAATAAGTTTAACAATCAGCTAAAAGCGGTGGAGATGGATTTCTGGAGGCAGATCTGTGATATATCACGCATCGATCGAATTCCGAAATAAGGAGAAGGATTGGTATTCAAGGAAATACCATGGATACCATTTCCAGAATCAATTAAAATGGTTTGGCCATTTGCAGAGAATGGAGAATGGTAGGTGGCCAAAGAGGGTATGGGAATGGATGCCAGCCAGTAGGAGGAACAGGCCGGAGTGCAGGAGGAAATGTTTTTGCAGCAGCTTTTTGATGGTGACTGGCAAGACAAAGAGAGGTGGTGCTTAGGAAGCGAGTCCTCACATGTATTATGTAAGTTTAAGAATATTTGCGAGATGATACATAAAACGTTGAATCACAGAACTAGGAAAGACACATGTTTAAAGTTATATAAAACAATGGTGATACCTATGGTATTATATGGAAGTAAGGTATTTAAATAAAACAGATTTTCTCTAAACCTGTTACAAAATCATTTAATACACAAATACTACTGCCATTATCAGTCTAATATTTAAAAATGTAGTAATCTGAGATTACTATTATAAGAACAAACTTGGAAACACACGAATCCTTTATGAAAATAAAAATAAAACCATAAAATTAACTCACACGAATTATTTCCAAATTAGCCACACAAGACCAATTAGATTTAAACTTGCTTTAAATAAAAAACATAAATGAAATTACATAAATTTGAAAACTACAAGAATTCGTAATTCTATCCCACAATTTTAAAACAAAATATGTTAAGAACACGTTGTTTTAGAAATTACAGAATTAGAAAGAATACTCAAATAGATCCTGTCATACAACTCATGAGTTCAAACTTTGCCCCTGCCCGGTCATTCAGGTCTGGATGGACAAGTGGCTTAGAAACCATGATGTGTGCAGACTCAAAAATAATGCTTGTACTACTTTAGTCGCTGACATCATTGTGAATTATTTAATAAAACTAATAATGAGACAGCACAAACGTTTTGTACTGGTGTGCTATTGACTAATATGCTAGACAGTCCGCCTCACCAGGTTGACCCTTTGGGAAACGTTACATAGATCCAACAAATGAACAATTTTCTTTTAACTGTTACGAAAACCGATCAAATTTTGGAAGACCACGTTTTATATCACAATAAAAAGTAATAATTTGATTAAAACTCCAGAAAACACAATTTAAAAGTCATAATTTAATATATGTCAGGTTAGTAAAACAATCGTTCACAGTAAATAGGTTTGTTTAAAAATCAAATTATGTATTTAGCATGTACTTATTTATTTAGAAAAAAAAACAATGACTAGATTTCAATAATTAAATTAAAACTTACACAATAAAAACAAGAACACATCTACTGACCTCAATGCTATACGAATGGAGAACATACAATAGGAAAATCGTGAAATAATATATCAAATGTTACGGAGTACAACTGAAAAGTAAGCTCTATACTACATCCTACTTTTCCTTTGATTATAAAATAACAATATTAAAAAAACAGTAATTGCACGAAAAACCACATTAATAGAGGGAAGGGGATACTATTGCTTAATAAAATGTTTTATCTATAACAGAAATATGCTTGCTAAATGTTGCAACCTACTGAGATTATTTTAAAATTGTTATTACATTATTATAATTATTACTAGCCTAAAGTATTTATTTTTATTAGTTCTTGTCGATAATACAATATTGTGAGTATATCCATATTTTTTAATAACTTGCTCCGTTAAGTCATTGAATAATAATGCTATGAGTTATCCGTGGTCGTAGTAGTTGTTGATTCAGTACCATTTTCTTCTTCACGATACGTTTGTACGGAATTGTAATGCTCTCCCAGTCCATACATATGACGATGGTACGTCAAAACAATATGTCGACTGTTTTTATATTCGTCACCCAAGATAACAGGTGGCCCTGATGCTTGGATAACTTCAATTTTGCATTTAAGAACATGTGATAATGCTCTAAGCTGTAAGGAAAAAAACAGTGACATTTACTACAATATGAAGGCATAAACCAATATTATTTTATTGTACTATTACATTATATCCAATATATCGATAAAGTCTAGCAAAAAGGGCCTTACCAATAAAATTGGGATTTTGATATTTTTTGTAGTTTGATATTTAATAGTTAGTTAGTTTGTTGATCTGCAACAAAGCTCTAATAATATTATATAGAAGAGAATTTATATTTGACATAATGTTAAACAATAGGAGAGCCTAACTGATCATTCTGTGAAATACTATCTGCAATAAATGCGTAACTGCTTCTGTTTAACATTGATTCTTATAGCATACGCATGTTGTACTTCATAAAATCTGCAACAGTACTATCTTGGGAGTATAATGGAAAATAATTTTAATCTTAACGACACTTTAAATTAGTTCTGTCTATAGGAGAAATATTGAACTTAATAATTCTGTAATAGTAGTTATTCTTCTTATTAAAGCATGGCCGTGTACAACAGTTGAAAAAAGTGTGGTTAAGTTGGGAATATGTTGTTTAGTGTGCCATTTTTATTTTCAGTTTAACAGTTATCAGCTACGTTTTAAGTGATTTAAAGTATTTACGTATTTACATTATTATTACTACGTGTAATTTACTATTTCGTGTTTATTTACGGTGGTTTAATTCATACATGGAAGAAGAGTCGAAAGTTTCCGTCAAGCAGAGGACAGAAACTATTGGCTTTGGCTACTTCTATGTACAGCAATGACTGCAATACCAGTCAAAACAATAATACAAATGCAAAATGAGGTAATCTACAATTGTCAGAGGACCTATGTAGCACGCTCAAAAACGTGTTTAGCAAAAAGGGCCTAACCAAAATACTTTCACAGGTTTTGGTAAATATCTAAATTTATACTGAAATTCTAAAAATACATTTAATCATATAATAACAAGAACAAATGTAGGTATGTAAATAATCCTTACAGTGCTGTTTATTTTTCCATTTATTGAAATGCATACATTTTTTCTCTCCTGTAAAATTCGTTTTTTACTGGTTAGGCCCCTTTCTGCTAGACACCATCGATATGGTTAAGTGTACGTTGTTAATATTTCAAGGACTATGCCCATATGTAATAAAACCGTCAATATTACATTATTCTAAATGCATTTCCCCTTATTATATAATTGCAGTCTTTACACTGATAGAGTTTAATTCACGGATAATCTGCTGGTATCATTAATTTCTACAATAATTTTACTCAGCCACCATTCTTGCGATAAACACTTTACTCATGAGAATGCCTTTGGTTTTAATGGAGGGTAAAAGGGGAAAGAGTTTTTCACATGCAAGACTGCTTTGGTATCAGTTCAACCAACACATCAACTCACACTAAACCCAGAGCACATCCAGATACGTCGATTTCTCGAAAATATGGTCAGACTATTCACATTCCTGAATGACATCTTATATACCATGTAATAAAATGTGAAGTTGAAACTAAACAAAAATGCCTTTCCATGTCTTTTAGGAAAAACCATGAGCGAGCGGCTAACTACTGTGCTGTTTTTCTTTTCACAATTTTAAATATAAAGAAGGAAGTTTAAGACAGTAAAGAAGCTAATTCTTCTTCATCAACAGTTTTATTGACACCTGGTAAAAAAAGGAAAAGGCCACAATATAGGAATGCACGGACAGCTTTGACAGACAAGTGGGCTTGTCAAAATTATAGAGGATTTTTACATCAATACGAAAGTAACCCACCGGGTTGGTCTAGAGGTAAAGTCGTCGCCAAAATCACCTGTTTAACAGCTGATTTTCGGAGACGAAGGTTCCTGGTTCAAATCTTAGTAAAGGTAATTCTATATGGATTTGAATGCTAGATAGTGGCTACCGGTGTACTTTGATGGTTGGGGTTCAATTAACATTACTCTCTCAGGAATTGTCGGCCTGGGTCTGTACAAGACTATACCTCATTGACACATCATCCTCATCTCATTGGGTCATGGGGTTGCTTATTGTTCTGAATTGAACAGATTGCAACGTACACAAATTAGGAATAAAAAAAAAACTTAAATAACAAAGTGGTGCCGACATATGAAAAGTGATTACCGGTTTTAAAAGAAAGGCTAAATTTTTGTTAGAAAATTTGTATGTAAAGAACATTTTAAAAGGAAATGGGGTTTAAATGGAGAAATTGTTAGTTACTGATGGTAAAATGAATGTTGAATTGCACGGTAGTGAAATGTAGCCTCACTGTAGAGGTTGGTAGCACTGTCAGACTTTCTCTTCCCTTCCTCACAACCCATCCATACACAAAAGGCATTCTCGTGAATAAAATATCTACAGTATACCTATAAATTTATGTCATCTTCTGATATAATAGTCACAAAAATTAACTACACATGACAAAATGTTGCTTCTAAACTTTTGGGGTAAAACTACAAGTCTTATTAGGGCAATTAGTATCAAAACAACCAATTTCCGCTTTTTGGTGAAATATAGTTAGCAGTAAACTCATTGCTCTTTTCAGTGGTAAAATAGTTTTCAATCAGAACAGCCAAGAAATCAGTCATTTTTCTTGTTTAAAAACAGAGTTAAAATCAAAAAACCATTCTCCACTGTAGGGTTGGGATCAAAATTGCCTATCTCCAAACTGACCAATCAGAAGGAAGTATTCATTCCCACTCATTTTATTGCAATACTTTTTTTGAGGTTAAACATAGTTTGATATGGTCATTTTAATACTACAGGCCTCTATTTTAGATATCTGTGTACTAACCCAGACACTATTAGTGACAATGAACTTGATTTTCTTTCAATGGCAAAAAAAACTGAAAAATTTTAATGCTAAAACTCAA
Organism: Catonia carolina; assembly: GCA_035578175.1. Taxonomy (NCBI): domain Eukaryota; kingdom Metazoa; phylum Arthropoda; class Insecta; order Hemiptera; family Achilidae; genus Catonia; species Catonia carolina. The sequence continues at coordinate 122,972,548 of JAQMRL010000002.1, read as the reverse complement.
TGAAAACAAACAGCTGGTCGTAATTTTAAAAACCAGTTCTATCTGAGATTAACCGAAGGTAATAACACACAATTTAAATGGGAGCTTTTAAATATATTACAATAATTGAAGATATAGGGCCTATACTGTAGTATACTCTATCGAGTTTTAAAAGTGTAGAGCAGTACCTGTTCTGAAATAACAAGAATGGACTATGTCATAAGGTGAAAAACACTAAAACTGTACCAATAAATGAAAAACTTTCTCTCTCTTTAAAATTGAGGCCAAACCTGAAAGTTTATAATGCAAAAACACCAACGAATTGCAATGAATAGATATTTTATTTGAACAAATATTGTTTGTAAAACCTTGTCAAGCATACTGTACACTATGAAAAACAATAAATTGGATTGTTTTTGTAGAATTTTTGACTTTGAATATACTTAGATTTGAACAAGGACCCTCACCCAACATGTGGCACATACTGACTATCAACCAGCTGACTTAACTAGTCTGAATGCGTTAAAAATATGAAATACTAAAATTAATCATTCAAATTTTGACAGATTTGTGCTTTACTTTATAAAAAAAAAAATGTTATAATCATATCAACTTTACCTCAACTTCTCCTCCCCAAGCAGGTGTTTGAGCAACTTGATTGCAGTAATCTTGAAACTGTGCTTCAGTCAACATTTCACCAGTATCAGGGTGACTGAGATATGGCAGGAAATCAACACTATTTTCTGTTAAGAACTTACTAGTCATCTGTCTTAATTCATTTACACTGGGTGCACCTAAACCTTCTTCATTTTTTAACTGATGCTCAATGGCACAATATAAACTGGAAAAATAACATAAAATGTTTTTTAGACAACTGAAAAAAACTAAATGGAAGAAACTGATATAACCAGCTGAATCAATATACATAATATGTACTCAACTCACTAGTTTGTTTTACTGTGGTTAGAATGTAGAACATCCATACTGTATCAAAAAACATTTATTTAATCCAATCACAGTACAACACATCTTTCATAAAATATGAAGATTTAAAACAATTTATAAATGATGTAAATACATAAAACCCCGGTCAGGCTGGTAGTTCTTACAATCAAGTCTAAGATATTCTTAACGATTTGTTTAACAACGTATTAGTCATTTATACTGAGTTTTAGGAGTAAACTTTTTAAAATTTATAATTTGTCTTGAAAATTTTCCTGCAACCATAATTCTAAATTATGGTAATATACTGTATATATAAATATATACATCATAAATATTATTTATCAATTTGATTCGATAGTTGCGACACTATTAATAGTGCACACAATGACTTTTTTACAAGTAATTATAATGCACAATAACTCACAATCAGCCGTAGGAAGCAACAGAAAATACTGTTACTGGCATACGTTAAAGTGTTGGACAACACAATGTAGACATACTTACAATCTGCACTAAAAAATCATGTGACAATGACATTATAACCAAGCTGTAATAACAAACAGATGAAGATATTCATCAGGAGAGTGCAGCACATACCTAGACGCACACTGAATACTCCCAAATGTTTCTAAATGATAATACTACGCGACAAACTTTATGGACGTGTTGATAACATACTGGAAAATTGATTCTCTGAGCAGCAGGCATACTGATTTATCAGAATATCAATGCTCAAAACAAAGGGTTTGTTCAGTATTACAATAGATTCGAATGCCCCGCGCCGTCGAACCTTCTAGAATAACGATTTCCCGCTGGTATAAAATCTCATATTGATCTTACATCGATTAATTCTTCAATTAGCTCTACGCATGTGTGATCCTTCGTCACGTGGCTCGCGCCCAGCCAATAGCAAATTCCCTTAATTTCTGGTCCTACCGCCATGCTTCCTTCTTCCCCAAATCTCTTTCACTGTAGTTATCTCGCTCAACCGCATGGGACGTGTGGCACTAATCTCTCAACGGACACTGCCTCTTGCGTGGGTTGGCGTCACTTCATTTAACGTTGTGTGCCTTTCGATTTCATGTTGCCGTCAATAATCGCAATTACGGCCCCGATTAACGAATTATGTATTGCTAAATGTGCATTTAATCAATTAACGATCTATTCATGTTATTATTTGTTCGATTAATTACCGGACTTTGTGAACTTGCGTTATTCCACGTTACGAATTTACAAACCACCTTCCCACACTGCAATTACTCTAGCTTCATCAGTGTTTTGTATGTGTTATTAACTTATCAGTGTTTATTGGGTGAAATCTGTACAGATCAAGCCGAACATTTAGTGTACTACAGCGACATCAGCGAACGAAGCATCCTGGAAAGTCTACGCACTCAAAATCGAGTAAGTACCGTTGAAATCGTTATTAATTGCAGTGCCATTTACCTGTTTGTGTTACCTTTAACCCCCCAACCTTCCTATTCATTAACGAGCCACGCTTTACGCTTAATGTACGCGTCGAAGCTACATTGCGCCTTTTGTTTCCTGGTGATATTCGATCTCACCACCCTAACGAATTCAAGCAGATGTAGGAATTATACCACAATTTAATTACCGCATCAAACAGGGTTAATAAGAAAATTAAATTGCATCACTTCTTGTTTGAAATTTTCAGGTTAAGGAATATTAAAAAATATACTTAAGACAACAATCAAAGCCCACAAAATTTTCTACTATTTTGGTTTGAAATACTTTATATTCCTTACTTAAAAAGACTTTATCCATTTCTAAACTTTAGATGTAAAGGAGCTTCAGCAATGATGAAGGCAATAAGCAAAAAAGATAACCAGATGTAATAATCAGAACAAAAATTTACAATAAAAAAACTTATTCAAAAAGTACTGATTTCTTTCTATATTGAAAATGTATTTGTCAATCAGGAAATTTGCTTGGCGAGTTATTATAACTTACAACACACTACATTTATTAAAATGGAACAAATAGGTTAGGTTACTATGTATGATTCATACTACTTCAATGGAAGTGTAGAGTAATAATATTTCTAATATTTTAAAATAAAAACACTGCCATTTAACTAAATCTAAAATAAATCAACTATACCATACCAATTTCCATCTGAAGGTATTTCATATATCATTAAATCCCTTTGTTTTAAAATTTTCTTAATAGTTTCTGTTTCTACATTTCTTGCACCATGAATATTTTGAATTTCTTGTTCACATATTCTTAACTCTCTTTCTTTAAGTATAGTTGCCTTTTTATCACGTCTCCGCTGAGCCTTAGTTATTCTATGCTGCTTTAAACCAGGTACATCATCCAGATCATCGTCTGCGATATCATTATCTACGCTTAGATTATTCATGGCATCAGTCACATTTGTGATCTATAAAATAAATAATTGTGTTTATCCTTAATATTGCAAACATATAAAATGACATGGAATAAAATTACATTGATAACCCTTTCCACTCGTATTATATTTCCACTGTGATTCCCCTCCACTTGTATTTATTTTATGATTTGTATATACCCTATTACATTAATCATAATGTATTGTAATGTGTAATCGTAATATGTTGTTATTCGTTTTAAGAGCAAGCAATACTTTTTATGTTTGTTATTACTTTATAATTATAATAATGATACATAAAACATTCTTTTTCTCACCTAAAAACTTTTAAAATATAACCTGCAAAACATACACTGTCGTTGTAAAAACTGAGATAAAACAAAATATTTAACCAGAAATTGATACCTAAAACCTAATAAAAACACGCAAATTGATCTGAATATTATTTTTGTGTGAATTAGTTACCTAAAAACATTAAACTGATCTTAAAGCAACACGAAATAGCGCAAACTACACGAAATAGCGCAAACTAAACGAAGCACGTTCACGATTAGGTTAGTTTGTTTACTAGTTTGTTATGGTGACATCGATTCAATTAATTCAGTTTATATCGATAATCGGTAGTAGTCAACTATCGAAAACTACAAGAATTAATTTTTAAAACATCCCGTAGAGGCCAGCACATTACAGCAACATTGTTAAACGCCTATTTTCATACGAAATCAGCTGTAAAAACAGAGTCGGATGGGGTCCGACATACGAGTGGAACGGTAATACTATCGTGTCGGATCAGATCCGACAGTCGAGTGGAAAGGGTTAACATTTTAACATTATCTGTAGTAAGTTGTTCAGGTCATCAGCTGAAATCCTGGTTTGAACTTCTAGAGCAGTTATTCTTCAACCTTATCTTTTTATTATGCGTGGGCTTGAGGGCCGCATTGATCTACGTAAGTATGTATATTTGTATATGAATATATATAGTATAAACATATATGAAAATCTTGTGTCAGGTTAAAAGAAATAACATGATTTTTTTTAAAGCTTATATTGGTTGAAAATGACAGTAAATATCAATATTGACGCATATACTTATACTTAAACATGTTACAAAACTCAAAACCAAACTAAAAACATCAAAATGGTGATTTTTCAGTTCACTGGGAAACTTGACATTCTTTCTCTTTCACTAGTTTAAAAATCAATAAAATGATGCAATGTTCTAAGCTCTTTGTTCAAAAACTGAAATTGTTCTGCGGGCCGCTAAAATTTACGCGGCGGGCCGCGGGTTGAAGGTCACTGCTCTGGAGGCTTTACTAAGTAAAGCAAGGAGTGAGGTGGTTTACCATTGCCTTCCTCAATAAGTGGAAAAGTATGTATATCAGCATGCCAGGCCCTCTGAAAAACATCTACTTCCACCCTACAAATGACACCTGTCACTTCATTCACCACAGGGTCTGACTGTATAATGAAATTCATTACTCTCAGGTGAGATAACTCTGACTAGTGTCTTTTACACCTCTACCCCTTCTGTTCTTACATACTTTAGTCATACAATTCTTAAGAATTCCAGCGAAAAGTTAAATGTTTTAAATTTAGTTTGTTACAAAGCACAGCAGCAATCATGGTGTTACTAGTCTATTGACAATAGTTTCACTGATGCAGGTGACAGAACAACTGATTTATAAAATCGAAGTCCCAAATTAAATTCCTGACTATGGCCAAGAAAATTGTATTTGATATCTTTCACATGATACTAATCATATACACACACCACAAAAAAGAAGCATCATTTTTATTGTAATATTAAATAGAACGAAAAATTTTATTAGCAAGTTTTAACAGTTTTTTACACAGTTCAACACAATTCACTAATATCATACTATTTTTCAAGGCTGATGAGCTCTGAACGTACGCATTACCCACTACCCACTTTATAGCTAGCCAATGACTAGCCAGCAATGTTGCCAATACTTGCTCTTGTAGCTCTGTTAATGTTTTGTCAGCCATTTTTGTTGGTTTTTCAATAACAATTATAACCTATAAACATACAATCAGCTGAATATGTTATAAAGTATTGCATGTTAACGCGCTCTATAATCGATGTGTTCAGTACAAGATGCAAGAAGAGAGTAAACTATTGCGGCTCTTATATGCATGCACGTGTAATGTTTGTCAGGTACAATCTGACAACGCTAGAAAACGTTCTCATTGGTCTAAACGTGTGCAACAGCAGAGCTCATCAACCGTGAAAAGCATATTAGTAAAATTAATTTTTTATCCTTATACAGAAATAAAGGGCTGTTTTAAATATTGAAAGGACACTTCATGATTATGTATCCCACCAATGTCAGATCCACATACCATAAAAAAAAAAAAAAAAATTAACATTAATAAATACACAAAATCAAAAATTATACTATAGAACTAAATACAGTTCAGTCGTCCTTAGTTTGGTCCTACTGTCAACAAACCAAAGCCAGCTACTACAGGGTGCATGATAGAGTCCACAACTTTATGGATGTCGTATTCCTATTAAGTTAACTATGTTTTAAATTATAAGTACTTAAAACATCAGTCATGATATGATGTAGGCCTAACAATTTCATTTATAAAATACTTCTTTTAAAAGTATTTTGTGTTACTTTTTAATCAGCGTGTACTCATTTTTATATAATGCGCATGCTGAGTGACGTCATTATTTGTTTACATTAGGAGCAAACTAAGAAAGGCTGGACTTTACATAACTGCAAAAAGAGTTAAATGTTCAACAAGTCATTAACCTTTACCATGTATAAAACGTTACGCAAACATTCCATGTTCACACTATACAGACTAAACTACTTATCAGGGTTTAAAAAAATAAATTGGATTAATATTCATGTACAGAATACAAAACTGACAGATTCTTACTTACATTTGCATTTGTACCACTCAACTGTGCCAATTCATCTTCATGGCGCTTCTCCATCTCAGTCTCAAGCCGAGTAATTTCATCAGTTATTTCCTTTTTCTTCCTCTTATCACCTTTTGTTATAGTTTTCTTTAAACATTGAACTTTACCTGTCAATCATAACACTTATTTAATAATAAGATAAAGCAAAACTAAATCAACACAGTTTGGTCGTGATGCAAGATTTTTTCAGTATGATGCAAGTCTTCAAATTCCTGCCCTTAAAAGTATTATTTTTTAAAAAATAAGTCCCAGATCTTAGGAACAACCACTCTGTACATTACAAACACAGTAACTTCATACTGTCAGATAAAAAGTGAGTGCTTGTCAACAATATGTAACACTGTTCCAGAAACCAAAATCAATTGGTTACTGAAACCGTTTAGGCAGAGGTGTCCCATAAATCACATACATAAATTTTTTAATAATATAAACAAATATAGAAAAGAATTGTGTAAAGATTTTTGATTATGAAAATGTTCAAACATTCAAAAAAACCATTACATTGCTACCTCACTGTATCATATGATTGCATGGCCCTGAAAAAACTAACCTAGCATATGATTATTAGAAAATTACAAGTTCTTCTTAAGAACAGAATTCTTGGAATGCTGATCATGTTACCAGCTTAAAAAAGATGTATTTGAGCATTGATTTCTTGAAAAAAAAAGCCAGTAGCAAATAGAAGTCTTAAACTTAACGATTCACAAATGTTAGTCCAGTCATAAACGAGACTGAAACAAAATAAGTATTTAGAATAAGAAATGAACAATTTAAATGCCCCCTTACATTGCTACCTCTCTGTATCATATGATTGCATGGCCCTGAAAAAACTAACCTAGCACATGATTATTAGCAAATTAAAAGTTCTTAAGAACAGAATTCTATGTATGCTGATCATGTTACCAGCTTAAAAAAGATATATTTGAGCATTGATTTCTTGAAAAAAAACCCAGTAGCAAATAGAAGTCTTTTTAACAATTCACAAATGTTAGTCCAGTCATAAACGAGACTGAAACAAAATAAGTATTTAGAATAAGAAATGAACAATTTAAATAAATATCTTATCTACAAAGTAATTTGGGATATGTCAATTACAATGCTCAACACAAACTACTTCTACTAGTATTTAGAAATAATTAAATAACGAGACAAAGTTATATTAAAAAAACAATAACGTTCTTCATATCAAACGGCCTAGGTCCATTTATTTTGAAGTTTATTCCTTCAACAACTTAAACCATGTTGCTGTAATTCAATTCTGAATTTCCCCATTAATCCAGGCACATTTTAATACAAAATTCGGTTTACATTAGAACTACATGTTATTTTAAGCTTTCTTAATACTTTTATTTAATAATATTATCTTTTCACTCCGTTCTCCGTTTGGTGCAGTAGCATAACCTTTCCATTCCATACTCCATATTTTGAGTTATGATTTATAATGTTTTTTATTTATCGTGACAAAGTTTATTTATGAATTTTATTTATAACTGAACACGCAGTAGGTTGAACTACAGTGCTTATACTTAACCTTGGCAAGTTTGAAGATATATGGATTAATTCATTTTACAAATAACCAAATAGTTCTGCAGTTAACTATTGACTAATTCCAGTTCTATGTAAATACAGTAAAATAATACCTTGTAATTCTTTCTTTTCCTTTCTATGTTTTTGTAATACCTCCTCCGTAGCATCTTGAATTTCTATAGAGTCCATTACTAATTAAATTGAAATTACACGAAACCCTATACTCTCAAGCCGAACAGAAAACGGTCACTAGGTATCCAACAAATATATCGAAAAGATATATGAAAAAAATAGCTAACAAACTATTAGTTACTAAATTATATTAAGTAGTTATTTATAAAGTACAAATAAAACGAAATTTATTGCACTTGGAACAATACGAAGAGAAATATCAACAAAACACATCACGCCGCTAGAAACCAAATACAACAAAACGCAATGGCTTCTACTTCTCCATTCCTACTGCATGATAAGAACTTGCAATGCCTTCTGCAATAGTGAATCGAATCGGTGATGAGTAACAATACCAGGGCACGATACATTTTTTTTGGGTCGTTTTTCAGAAGTGGGAAGTCGTTCATGCTTTTCGAAGTGAAACAATATGGAAATTATGATTTTAGTTTTCTTTATAAAAGTCTAGACATTCTTCTTAAAGAGTATAACATCACATTCGCTTGTGTGAAATATAAGGACAAGAAAAACAAATTGAGGTGTCTTCATTATTAGATAACTTTTCAGAGAAAAAAATTGTATTATAACAGCTTTTGAGAATAAGGAACAAGAATCTTTTATGTTTTCGGAGACTGTTAATAGTGTTCAGAATACATTGGCCAGACAGGACATAAATGACGTCATAGCAAGCGTCATTAAAGTACTTCAATAGCTAATTTCAATAGAAACTCTAATTCTAGCACAATAGGCAAACACTATATATTTTTTTTAGTTTTAAGTCCGACGGTTAACACGAAGTTTTCGTAAATCAACGTAGTTCAGAAATAAGTAAAACGTTCGCCTCTACAATAGTTTTTCACTGTTTTTAATTATGCTTACCTGATTGTAGCACATCACAGAAAAGGTTCTCTGTGATTTGAAATACTTAGTATAAATTTAACAATACCTAATATATTATTATACTATAACAATAATGTGCCAACTATGTCCAGTTTTTCGGAAGCTGTGGAATATATCTTCTTCCTTTCTTGCCTTGCACTTGTGTCATTAAAAGTATTTTATTTATCTAGGAACCAGTTCACTTTCATGGATACCACGCAGAGGTTGTATAGGTTCAAGGGATATCAAAATGAAGCTTCAAAGTTCTGTCTAAAAGGTTAGTTTCAACTATGGAAAATGTCCACATGAAATAAGTTTTTTCTTTCGAAACTTTACATTCTCCATTGGGTTATTCAGTGTAGTGTATTCCTTTAAGTCCCAGCTATGTGCAGTTGGAAGGAATGCAGTGCGTTGTTATAGTAGTGGGAGAATGAATGAGTTAGTAGTGTTTCACAGCTGATGCATTTGTAGTGGTAGCGTGTACTAACTAGACTAAAAACATATTCTTAACATCCGGTGCATTAATTTAACAAAATACCTACCGGGTTATTAACTTGGTCAGAATCATAATATTTAACTTACCAATTTATATCAAAATATGTAAATAAATAAATGAAATAAATACAAACAAATATGTTAAATACGGAAAGTTTGAAGATGAAGTTTTGTATCAGAGTAATACAACAATCGTTCTCCCAGCATGCGTCACTCATTCATTATACCTCACCCTTAACCTTCAACCCACAACTACACGAAGCTTGGAACCACACAATACCTACAAAAGAGTCAAAGAATCCCTAAAAAGAAAAAGAGTTACTCGCATATTCATTTCTCACATTACCTGCTAAAAAAGTGGTTGGCAAAAATGAAAAATCCTAATACAAAAGCCATTTGACCAGCTGATGGAAAGTTGCTACTAATTGTTAAGTAACATGGTTGAGTGAGCAACTTTGTATGGTGTCTAGATAAACATCACACATGAGTAAATTCCACTGCAGTCCCTATTTACATAGATTCCAAGAAAAAAAAACAGGGATCAAATTGGGTAATTGCCAATGGTATTAGTATTTTTTATAGTACGCTATCCTCTGATAACAAATAAAGACAGAAAAAGTTTATAAATGACAAAAAATTTCAGTCCGTGGCTAATCTAGTTTTCAATCACCTATAAAGAAGTGATAGCTGTACTGGTGGAATGTTGCAGTAGCCGTGCGCATGCATCAGGAAGTAGGGGTCCCCTCTACAAAATAGCCTCACTACATTAGTACCAAACATTCTGTTGCCGAGTCTATTGCGAAATACTTCAATGGTGGGGGTAATGCTTCCCCTCCAAGGATGATGCTTTTAACGCTTGCACTGAAATTTTCTTACGGTATGCCTATAGTTAACTTAAAAGCATTTTTTCAGAAAAATATAATTTTCTGTGCAAGTTTTTATTTTGGGTGATTACTGGCTTGTGTATAATTATATACTTAAAAGCAATAAAATTTTAACTAATCTTTTTTTAATTATCTAGTTTTTTGTTTAAAGGCCTTTGGGCTGACATACCTGGTTCTTTCATTTTGCAAGCAGTTACAGAGCTAACTGTATTTACTAAGATGGCCACTTCTTAGTGACCACCTTTTAATGATTTAACACAAACAAAATTCAGGTGATGAAAGGTACATGAATTATTAGAACACTATGGAAGCAACATAAATAAATACACTTCATGAAAATATTACCCTTAAAATTAGTTGTTTATTGTCAAAAATATTATTTATGTAAGCTTATTCTTTTTTTCTCTATAATATCAATAACCTTAAAGAGATTTTACAAAATGTTATTTACAGAACAAAATTTAATCAGCAAAACTTTTTTATGAAACACTATACCAAAATCGATAATCAAATTAAGTTTTTAAACAATTTACACCAACTTTCTAAAAGATGTAACTATTAATTTGAATAGAAAAATGTACTAAATATCTGTAATATCTTTATATATAAACACAGTACATACTGTATGAAAATAAACTATTTTTAATAATGATACCAAACTGGTTCCTTTTAGGTTACGTAATATGAACAGATACCTAGTTTAAATAATCAACAAATCTGTTAGGTAAATAACTAGTGGATTTTTAAAAAAAACACTTTGATAAAAATCTTCATATAATTTTTTTTGTTACTACTACTGAAAAATAATTAACTTTAAAATTAATTAATAATAAAACCACGATAGTTAATGGTACTGCCCATAATAGGTAGGTGGAGTGTTAAATTATTTGCACTCAATCTGCTAGTTCCAGGGGCTACAAAAAATAGTTCTGTTTCTTATCACGTGGTCAGCCAATTAATTACATGACTGAACTATTCAAGAACAGAAGAGGTGTTTAAAAGACACTACTCAGAGTTATCTGCTCTGAAAGTAATGAATTTCATTATACAGCCAGACCCCGTGGTGAATGAAATGAAGGTGTCGTTTGCAGGGTGCAAAGTAGATGCTTTTTTGAGGGCCTGGCATGCTGATAAGCATAGGCTACTTTTGTATTCAATGAGCAAGGCAATGGTAAACCACATCACTCCTTCTTTCACTCAGTAAAACCTCTAGAGATTAAAACCAGCTTTTCGGCTGTTGACTTAAACAACAGTTAATGGTAATGTTTTAGAAATTAGCGCAATACAACCACTCGCAAATAAATATAATTTACCGCACACCTTTATAGAATTATTTTGAATTATCTTCTGGGAAAAGAAATTAGAAATTCTTTTATTAAAAGAAATTCTAACAATATGTATAGGGCAGCCTTATCCACCCTGTACAATCTAATCTAATACTATGTATAAAATAATAAATATTTAAGGATATACTTGTAAGTAACATTGTAATGCTTTTAAAAGCTGAATTAATTTTTAATAATTACGTAGCACCATTAATTATGATAATTTAAAATAATTAAATTAATATAGCGACATTAGTTTTATTGGAATGTAGTATCTTGTGAGAAACACCCTGCCATAGTAATGTCATCCTTTCGAAGGCGCACAGTCAGACGATGTGGTACAACCATTGATAAAGGTGTAGGTCGAGGTATATTAACTCTCATAATAAATTCTTTTTCAGTTGCTGCAGGAAATACTGATGATGATAATGGACTCCATGAATCACCTCTATCACTAGTATTTATATTATCATTTTCATAGATCATCTGAGCGACCTGTAACAACAAAACAATTAACTTTACGATTCATGAAATAAAATAGCAACAATGCATAGAAATAGGCCAATTCACATTATATCAAAGCAAATTATGTCAAATCACTACAATGCTTTTCACAGTTGATGAGCTCTCCTGTTCTACACGTTTAGACCAACCAGAATATTTGCCAGTGCTGTCAGTTTTTTTAAAATGTTGTGAGGATTTGAATTCCTTTAAAAAAAATCTGAAAAATTACTTGATTGGTGAAACTTTTTATAGCGTACAAGAATTTCTTTCTTGATAGTAGTGATACATTGTGTGATTCTTATATATGTATTTCAGGTGTTATATGCGACATGTCCTATACTCCTCCTGGAGTCTCCAGGGTGCAATAAAAAAAAAAGGAAAAAAAACAGATTGTATAAATGTATCAGCTTGACAAACTTTACACGAGCATTCATATAAAAGCCGCAGTAGTTTACTTATGTCTTGCAACTCGTACTGAACTCATTGATTATGGAGCGTGTTGATATACAGTACTTTATAATATAATCAACTGGTTGTATGTTCATAGGTTATGATTGTTACTGAAAGACCAAAAAACTGGATGACGAAATATATAACAGAGCTGCAAGAGCAAGTATTGGCAACGTTGCTGGCAAGTCATTGGCTAGCTATGAAGTTGTTAAGAGGAAATGCGTATATTCAGAGCTCATCAGCTTTGAAAAATAGTATAATAATTATTATACTTAACGCAATCTACACTTGACTTATTCAGTGGCGCAGTGGTACAACGATATGCTCCAAAACTGATATGAAAGCAGCCCTGCGTTACATTTTTAGAATATTGCATATGAAAAGCAGTCACAAATGACCAATCAGTTTATATAACTAACTAACTATTAACTTACAAACATGCTATAGTTAAATTGATTACAAAATAGGACTGGGATCGATCCGAGCGTGGAGAGGGGGGCAAGATCGACAGCCAATCAGTTACGAGAATTTTGTACAGGTCATTTGTTCTAGCTAGAAGCTTTCCCTCCAACGCTGTGTGCCGCTGAGCTGTTGAGCTGTTCTGTTTAGTGGTGGGGGAAGCACCTCGTACTTGTAACATAGTATACTGTTAGAAAGAGAGGGAATGATCATTAAGTGAGAAGGAAACAACACTTGCCCCTTTGAAACTATCCCTACTCTACCTACTCACCTTCCCCTTACAAGCTTCTTCCAAAAACAAACGTACTATACACTGTTGCCACACCTGCGCTCTAGTCTCAACCACTGCTCTGCAACTGAACTGTGCGTTTCACAGCTTACTGTACTATCTTGTGACCTACATTATAATTTATAAACAGTCCTTTCCCATTCACATGCATTTTAAAAAAATGAAGAAGTAATTACAATAATAATGACATCAATTTTAAACTGAACACTTGAAATAAAAATTGTTGGTTTTTTAAAATTTTTACAACTTTGATTGTATTATAATATAATAAATGTTTTTATGTAATAAATTAATAAATTATATAATGTAATACATGTTTTTTTGAAGCATAGTATGCTTCTGCCCTAACATGTAAAATACACCGCAGCCTTAATATAACTATTTTTTACACGAAAGCACAGCCCCTCATCAATTTCAGCGGACATGGCGTTTATCCTATCTAGTAGAGCACAAAAAAATGTAGTAAGTGAAATGATTTAAAAAAATCTGTGTAGTCCATTTTGGAGAACATTGCATAAAAGATAAAAATAAACGAATGAACTATAACTTCTGGTTGACCAATTTTGATGAACATGTTCCGTGTCGGGTCCATTCATGGTACCACCAGGTTTCATTTTCGTAAGGCATTCCATTCTGGAGATATTTTGTTCACACACACCCATACGCACAGACTAATCAGTAAAAACATGTTTTTACAGGGAATCTGAAAACATGTATCTCTGGTGAAAAATCAACATGAAAACAATACTTTCCCTATATTTTATAATTATACAGCAAGAGAAAGTAAAAATTATCCAAACCTTATGAGCATCTGAGAACATAGTCCTAATTCTGTTACCAATTTCACCATGAGGACCTTCTGGTACAACAGCTTGAGGTTGTGTAACAAGAGCAGCAAGGAATTCTCTCATTTCTAATGCTTGTCCTTTACCTGGGCACAATTTATGTTCAAGCGATGCAACCTGAGCTACCATTGCTTCGGCATAAGCAACCTCTCCACAGATTTCCTAAATAAAATCAATCATCAATGATTAATGCGGCACAAAGACAATCAAAATATAACACGAATAAAATAATTTTGTAATATATAAAAATATATTCTACAGGACTAATACACTATATGAGTTGGTGAAGTCACAAGCTGTATATAAAAGGCAGGTGGAATCTGCTTCGCAGCATGATACTGGTAAGCTCATATATTCATTGGATAGAGTATACAGTAATCAATAAGGCTGTTGTTAAAGGCAAGTGTGGTGTGGTTAAAAAAACAAATTCGTACATTAAAACTTTAGTATAAATAAAAGTGATTCAGAAAAACAAATTAAAAAATTTAATATTGTTACGAAAAAATGTTTTTAAATAAATCTGGCCTTCGGGCCAGCCGAGTCAGTCAGCTGGTAGAAAGTTGCTATTATTTGTTAAGTAACACCGGTTGGGCAAGTGACTTTGTATGGTGACCAGTTGACAGCCATCCATGAACAAACCCTACTGGGGGTCCCTGTTCAAACTCATGTCTAATGTAAGTCAAAAAAAAAAAAAATACAGCAAAAAGCAGCGATCAAATTGGGTAGTTGTCAACAATGTACAGATCCCAATAACAAAAGCTAAAAAAAAAAAATATATATAAACTAAATCTATTTTTATAATTTAATACTAAAAAACATGCAATTAAAGTAAACATACAGTCAATTTATTTCTTGAAGATGAAATTTTGCAGGTGAGCTTCATTTTTGCGCTAACATTTCCGAAGTCTCTTAGTAACTTTGTGTATGGTTCGAAGTAACATTTCAATAGAAATTTCAGCTATGGCTTCTTGGATCTTAGCTTTCAATTCTTCTATTGTAGCAGGTCAATTAAAATACACTTTGCTTTTAAAGTGACCCAACAAGAAGAAATTGCACACTGATCGATCAGGGGATCTGGGAGGCAATGGAATGTGTAATGGTGACATTACATACAATAATAATAATTAAAAAAGAAAAAGCTTAGATGTTTTTAGCCAAATATTAACAAAATATAGTCTAAATATTTTTGTGATACATACTCAGTAATCTAAAGACAAAATTACTACAATTTAACAAATTACATTATATATATTGTAGAAAAGGGAAGTTTTAATATATAATTAATATATTAAGTTTAGTATTACATTAGGAAATTTTGTTGTATGTTTCTTTTTTTGTAAATTTTGTTTCTTTTCTTTTATGTACATTTAATGTAAATTTAGAAAGCTATTATTATAATAATATAACAATATAAACCAACTCATACTGGCTACACCTATGCGGGTATTAGGAAATAAGGTAGGATAAGATTCATTGCATTTGTTTTTAGTAATAACAAATAAATAAATTACTAATTCTATTTTTGTCTATCTATTATTTATTTGTGAGGAAGGCAAGATAAACCACCTCACTCCTCGTTTTACTTAGTAAAGCCTTCAAAGGTTCAAACCAGCCTTTCGGCTGATGACCTAAACAACAACACATTGTTTAATTCGTGTAAGATGTAATGTTTAAGAAAAACTGTGGTATTGTTTTTTTTGTTCTCAAAATGGTTTGCCATTAACAACCATCTATCATTACAATTCTCAAAAAATAAAACACCACTTTACCAGATATTTTGTCATGTCCGAGGTATAAACACGAGACAATACTTCGGCCTTAGTTGCCATATGTTTAATAGCTGAAGTTAAACCAGGTAATTCAACTGGAATTGCTTGCTGTGCCAATCGAATCAGAACTGAATGAATCAAAGGACCAAGCATCATGTGTGCAGCTGCTGATGGTTGTTTTGCTTCTAACTGATGAAGAACTTTTTCTGCTTCTCTTGTATCATCAAACAATCTCTTCTGTCTTCTTGCTGGTACTGGCTTTGCTGCTGCCCACATTTCAAGCCAAGTATTTCCTGGTATTTGCATTCTGGCACTCAGTGTACCTGGAAATTTGAACAGGTTAGTAATACAAAATTTTAACACTGACACATATTTTTCAAAAAAAAATCATGAAATTTATATGCAATAACAATCACAAGTTCATGAGTTAACCACTTTTGTTCATTGTCAATTAGTGAGAGGCAGTGAAAAGCAACAAATAAAAATGTATAATTTTGGTGCCAGTAAAATGACAATATTGGTAACCAAATTTTCAGTAAGCATCAACAAGAAAATGGCACCACAAGAATCAAGGTATACTATAGATACTGAAATCACGAGATTGCCTTTTCCATATAATGGGCTGTGAGGAAGGGAAGTAAAAATTTGACAGTGCTACCAACCTCAACAAGGGTAATAAGAAGAATCATTGGTCTTGTTTGTGTCTCTAATCAAACTTTTCGACGTTGCCGCGCTCTGGTGGTCAACAGACACAGTTGTTGTTGGATCGCCGTCGAGTACTGGTGTCTATTGGACGCTTAACCGCTAATTTACATTTTAAAGTGTTTAATTTGTTATTTATTGAAGTGATTTTTTTATGTTTAAAAACGCCTTTACGCATATCCGTTTCACGGTAAATAATTCGCTTCGTTACTTCTTTTTTACGCGCACCTTTTTACAGTCCACTAATACGCCGAAATTTATTTCTATTCATTCTTCCTAATCTCCTTTAAGTTTACCTGCAGGTATTTTATTTTATTTTTTTTCTTTGTCCTTATGTGTTTGTCCAACCCTTTGATCCCATTCCTATCAGCAGATTACAACTGCAGTGGAAAGCACGTAAGTGAGATACTTTATTTTATTTCATTTTATTTTTTAATATATTTTCTGCATAAACTGTTGAGATTAAGTGATGTACGATTAGTTATTATAAATTTCGAACACGCACACGCAGGTCCTATATGTGAGAATGGAATTTGGACATCAAGAAAGAACTGTGAGATCGATGAGTTTTTCTGCACAGTGAAGACATTGTGTGTTTCATTAAAGCTGGAAGAATACGTTGGATTGGGCACTTGTCAAGAATGCATGAGGACAGAATCGCTAAAAGCTTGTGGAAGGGAAAAATATTTAACAGACAGAGGTAGGGCAGACTAAAGAATAGACGGACTGATGACGTGGAGCGAGATTTGCGGATTCTTGGAGTGCGTAATTGGAAGGTGCAGGTGGCAGATCGCATTATTTGGAGAGGCTTTGTTGAGGAGGCCAAGGGTCACATTGGCCTGTAGCGCTTAGTAGTAGTAGTAGTAGTACCAACCGCAACAGTTACACACTACTCGTACATTTCACTACCGTGCAGTTTCTACATACATTTCGTAAGCTGTGGTTTATTCTGAGAAAATGTTTTCTTCAGTATCTATTACCTAACCATTTCCCATTTTTAACCAGGTGTCAACAAAACAGTTGAAGAATAGCTTTTTCATGTCTTTAATTTCTTTCTTCATTTTTCAAATTGTTGAAAGAGAAACATCACAGTAGTTAGCCACTCGTTCATGGCTTTTGTTAAGAGGCAGGGAAATTCATTTTTGTTTAGCTATAACTTCATAGCATTTTATTACACTGCATATTAGATTTTGTTCAGCACTATGAATAGTCTGCCCACGTTTTCGAGAAACTAACATTTCTGTTTACGGTAACAAACAGTTATATTTGTACTTAACCTGGAAAAGGTTCCGCAATATATTGTATAAATGCTCTGGGTATAGTATAAGTTGTTGTGTTTGTTGTACTGAAATTAAGGCAGTCACGCAAGCGCACTGATGCTTTTCCCCTTTACCCATCGTTGCAAATGAACTCGTGACTCAAGTAACTATATCAATAAACTTTTCTAAAACCACAGTAAGAACTTACCATTTTCTTCTGTAAAATGTATTAAACTTCACTGCAAATATATAACACTCTAGAATCTACTGGTCTATTTTATCATTAAATTTATATACTTTTTCTTCCTTCTTTAAGGATTAGGCACATTGTCTCTTTCAGCTTCTATCCATATATCTGGTCTACCCAATGACCGTACTCCTAGCGGACAGTACTGTAAGGCCAGTAGCGGATATTGATCCTCTGGCATGCGGCTTACATGTTGGAACCACCTCTCCCACCATCATTCAATCCTCTGCCTCCCTGTCTCCATTCTACCCAAATCATGCCGGATTGTCTCACTCTTGATGCGATCCCTCAGTGTTGCTCCTCTCACCGATCTCAAAAAGCGCATCTCAGCTGCTTCCAATTTCCTACCCTCAGATTTCCTTAGGACCCATGTTTCACTACCATACAACAAAAGGGAGTGCCAATACATCATACAGCCTCAACTATGTTTCTTTCTGACCCTTTGATTTAAATGTTCTATTTATGTAACCGCAAACTTGTTGAAACCTAGAAACTTTCGTCATTACATCAAATTTTCCTTCATATAGCATATCAAATTTATATATCTTTCACTAAATGTACCTTTCTTATCTCCATTTTCATCAGGTTCTTTGTCTTCAATCCAGTCTCTAGGAGAATACCAACGAATAAAGTCTTCCAAAATAGCTCCAGGATTTGCTGCCTGAAACAGAAATGAAAACAATTAATTAATCTTCAAGTAATGCAAGTTACTTCTCATTATTTATACTTAACCAATTGACCTTATACATTTTTCTTATTATAAACCTAATAAAGCAATTCGAATATTTGAACAGAATAATAACAAAGGATGTAATAATTTTGTAATGATGTAAATACCTTTAAGTTACAAAATTGTTATGCATCTACAAATATTTGTATGACAGTAAAAACATGCACAATTTACACATAGATCTATGAGCCAGCAAAGTTCAGAAAAATTGACTCAATATGAATATATTGACATTGAACACATATACAGTTACAAATACACATTCAAAATTAAGTAATTGTGGTAAAAGGATAGGGTTTGTAATAGGCCATGAAACAGGTTGAGGGAGCTTTGACGAAGAAAGACAATTTCTACTCTCAGAATTTCCACATACCACGCCAACAGTTGCATGTAGAACGAAAAGGTTTGATTTTATAGCATCTACGCATTGTTCTGATTTAGTAGGTAGTTTTCTACGAACCTTATAGATGAAATATTCCATAAGTTACATTGTGTTGAAGATAGGATGACTTCAAAAGTAACTTGGCAACTTACAACCATTGTTTTAACCTTGCTATCAATACATTTGCATTGAGTTTTATATGAAATTGTAGAACCATTCAAGGCGCGTAATTTGATATATGAACCGAACAAATCACTTAACAAATACGTGTGCTATAGGCTTTTACAGCTGGTAATTACCAGGGCAACTGAGATTGCCTCCCATAGCAGAAGGGTTAAAATAACTTTTAAATTGATTGTGAAATTACTTTAAAAGACTCCATGTCGGAAAGTAGTGATGCACTCATTAAACGTGACCTAAGTTCTGTGCCAAGAGCATCTGTGCCTAGTTGTAATAGAACTTCAGCATCTTCTTCTAGTTGGTCTTCTGTCTTTGGTGTTGCTTCCTAAAACAAAAAAATATAAAAACCTTTTAAAATACAATATCCTTTTAATTAACATTATAGCTTTTTGCAATGCGTAAAAAGGTTGATCTGGATTGTTCAAAATAAATTTAAGTTAAAATAACAAAATAAAACCATAATTCTCAAAACCACGACGATACTGTGGTTAAAGAAGAACTAAAACAGACTTTCTTATCCCTCAATAATTAATTTTATTTATAAAATAGGAATTCCAAAAGTTTTTCTAAGTTTTTTCATGTGTAGTATACTAGGGAATACAAAAAAAGTCACTAATTATTTAAAACAGAATTTTCACTGCCTTCAAGTTGGTATAAAAATAGACAACTATACTGATGGTTCCAGCAAATACTAGAAAAATTTCATAACCTCGTTCATAGATTGTTGAAATTCAACAATTATGACCAAACAAGGTTCCTGGTTCAAATCCTAGTAAATGTAGTTTACTTTTTTTTTTATTTATTTATTTATTTATTTAACGTCGCATCAACTGCAACGGTCATTAGCAACGACGTTGGGGTGTAACTTTATGCAATGTAGGATGAAATTATATTTTGTAACATATGAAAATATGCCGTGCCTGAGTTTACTTTTAGACGGATTTTAACAGAGACAGTGGTTACCGGTGTACTTTGATGGTTGGGATTCAATTAACCATATTCTCTAAGGAATGGTTGGCCTGGGTCTGTACAAGACAGTATCTCATTTACACATCATCCTCATCTCATTGGGTCATGGGGTTGCTTATTGTTCTGATTTGATCCAGATTGCAACATACACACATTAGGAATAAAAAAAATTTAAAAAAATTATGGCCAAACAATTTCAAAATATCAACTTATGAAACGTAATAAATTTATTCAAAATTTTGTAACTAGCTCTACAATCTGTTGATAAGCCTTGGCTTCCTCTACAATCTGTTAAGTTGCTGAAGTCCTCCATCCCCTCACACCCATGATAAACAAATCACTTATGACATCCAACATTTCCAAGGACAGTTCTTCTTTCTTTTACAGTTAAAATCCCAGCTTGGGTCTGGAAAATACTCACAAATGCGATCTGATAATGACTAATAACCAATCGCTAATGTAATATTAAGTAAATAAAAAATTTATTTATTTTTTATAGACTTTAATATGACTTTGGTAAGTGACTTATCGTTAAAAAGGAAGGGTAAGAAGAAAATTTTTGCACAAAATCTAAATCCAGATAAAGTGGCTTGTTGATATCTGAGTATGTTACACATACTCAGTACATAAAATTCTTAATTATAAACCAGATACCTGAGTGACAGGGATGAATAAATATTCATCAGAGTTAAGTAGGCGGAGATTCCCATATCGACAATGTCGTCCAACAGGCCGATTCCAGAGAGAATGTTTAGGTCGTCTTTCTTCATGTTCTGAGTTGCCTTCTTCATCCAAATCACAGTCAAAAAATTCTTCATCATCTGAATCATCTGAAAGTTATAAGATATAAATTAAGTATGTTATTCCGTGTTTTCACTGATATTTATTCATGGTACACTCTTTACCAGATCCAAAATTATGCTAAATCAAAACCAAGAACAAAAGAAAATTTGTGTATCTATTAGACTTGTCACATTTTATACAACTATTGTTTTTAATAAATCATATCACAGTAAATGTTATACCAAAATACGAGGCTTTTGCACAAAGTAAGTAGTTCAAGTCCGTTTTGAAAAAAAAATACTGAAATTTTTTTAAGTCAATTTTATTTTTAAATGAAAGGTAGTTTACTTAAACTATTAATAAACATAATTTTTCACAATGTTCAGACATTTATAATCAGGATGATCATTTTATTCATACCTTCCTCAAAGGAACGACCTGCCAGTGATGGTAGACATTATTCCAAAAGGTTTTTCATGTTGTTACTTTTGGAATGCTTACCACCAAGCTCTTGCTTTATGTGTAGGAACAAGTGCTAGTCTAATGAAGCCAAGTCTGGGCTGTTCATGCTGCTTACTCATAGCATATTCACTGTAAATCTACAAGGTCCGTTCAAAAAGTATCCAACTTTTTAAAATAAATTTTTTTATAAATAATCAAAAATTTATCCTAGTCCCCTTCAAAGTAGTACCTGTCTCCATGGACTTGTCCCCCTGGTGCTGCCACTACTGGAAGCATTTCTAGAATACTTCTTTAGGTTTGCTATTTAGGCCATTCATCGTATTTTCCATTATAACTTCTCTAGACTTCAAACATTGTCCCTTTAAAGACATTTTGAGCTTAGGGAAAAGCCAAAAGTCACACAGTGACTTTATCTTATGAATAACGTGGCTGCTGAACCTCTGGAACATAATGTTTTACCAAAAAGCTTTGGATAAGGTGTGATGAATAAACAGAAGTATTGTCACAACGACGCTGACATTTTCCTGTTGTTCAAAAATTTAGTTGCTTATATTGTACAGCATAACGAGGATATCAGAGAACTTCTTGGTAGTATTCTTTAGTAACAGTTTGATCAGGGGAGTATATTCATGGTATATTCACACTTCTACTATCATGAATAAAACAGTCAGCATGACCTTCACAATGCTGCGCACTGTTGTGGTTTTTTTTCGGTCAAGCGAACGAAGAATTTTACTGTAGTGAAGACTTCAGTTTGATTTCCGGGAAATGACTGGGTCATAGTATCCTTTCCATAAACTTTTTGAATCTTTCAAGTAGTTTCAACTTGATATCAATGAGTTTGTAGCAGAATTTAATGTAGTAGCACTGATCAATTCATTCCAACATTCTAGTGCAATTCAAAATCTGATACACATACACAACACTACCGTATTAGAGAAGAGTATTTACTGAATATTTGAGAAGAATTTAAAAAAGACTAAGTGAACATAACAATAGGAAAAAATGTAAGGGTACTCACGGCATGTCAGAACATGTCTACTCTGAGTTTCATAATCTTATCATTATTGTAGGTACATTAAAACATAAAGTCTAATACTTTTTGAACAGACCTCGTATATTAAATGACAATGAATTTTGACTGGTTTAATGTTTCTTGCGTTCAAAAACCGGATAACAGAACAAATCTCATATTAGTGGGTTCATCAATTGTTTTGAACCTTGCATTTTATCCCAGGAAACAGAAAACACAAGACAAATAAATTGTTATGGTGTTAGTGAAGAGGGAATGAACTAGCAAAACTAGTACACATAAGCGGAGTGATGACAGTAGTGCTGCAGAGGCATCACAACTTAACAGTACTTACTTTCCAGAGAAGCTTCACAGTTAACTAAATCAATTAATATTTTAATCACATCAGCATGGATTATACAGTACAATACAATACACAAAAATAAGTAAATGAGAATAATTAGAAAAAGTAAATATACAAGGGTCATCTGGAAAGTAAAACCCATTTGGGTTTTAAAAATAAAAACTAGTAAATATTAGCAAATATTAAAGTTTTAATGAAAAGAATATACATTTTTCTACTTCTTTACATAATCACCGTGCAAACGTATGAGAGTTTTTGCATTCCAGCTTCATATTCCTCCGCCGCCAGTGTATTAAGATACATAGTCACAACTTTCAGTTTTTTATAACAAACTTTTGCATTAAGCAAATGGTCTTTAACAATTTCATGAATAATTGTTCGTGAAACATTACTGAAATGTTCACACATTTCATAAATTGTAACGCGCCTATCGTTCTTTACAAATTCATTAATTTAACCAAGCAGTTCATCAGTAATCGCAGATGGTCCCCCGAACGCTTGTCATCATGAGTATTCTCTATCCCCAAGTTGAAGTTACGACAGCAGCGCCGAATGAACGACTCGTCTATAACATTGGCTCCATAAACCTCCTTCAATTGACGATGAGTATCAATTGGTTGCAAACTCCTTGCGTCTAGAAACATGATCACAGCCCAAACTTCACAACTGGCAGCAATCTTTATTTTTTTAAACATCATAAACACTAACAGCAACAACACAGGAAATGCGAACAGCAAAGTAATGTTCCACAGAGAAAGAAAACACAAAACCAAGAGGGTTAGATCATATCCGGCGGCTACTCTACTCATTAGCACTTCATACGGCGCAAACGGGTACTACTTTCCGGATGTCCCTCATATTATCAGAACTTTAATACCACGAGGAATAATAGTCATCAACTTGTATGGAATCTAATGAAACACATGAATAATTGTGAAAATAAACAAACCTGATGGATTTTCAGCATTGGCCAATGCTGCATTGGTTCTTGCATTCTTTCGATCAATACAACAGTTCAACATCTGAAAAACACCATCACAAAACAATATTATTTGACAAAAGTATGCACAATTTTAAATCCAAATACAGTACAGTCGCAGTAATCCGAACACATAATAACACAACTTTTGCGGATTATCGATTTGTGCGGGTTATCGATGTCTACAATCTTAGATTTCGGCAATCAAATTACAATATGATATACTGTGGGATAAAAAATACAGATTTAACAAAATATGAGAACACAAAATTATAAATGACGGCTTCATTTGAAATCTGTTACTGTATTATTTTCATATAATTTTAAAACAAAACACAAATTTAAAACAAACAATGGTAACTTGTGATTGCTGGTGTTGTTACTCCACAGGAAAGAATGTTATAGGATATTTTTCAACATTGAATCCAGTGGCAGTCTTTTCTCCCTTATGAACTAAGGTATTTCCAAGCAACATTTTCCAGTTCAATGCCAACTCATCTCCATTGTAAACTTGATCTGTTGTTAAACCCTGGTTTTCTACTTCAACCTAGAATTTTGTTTTAAAGTCCATAAAATTGTCGATATCACTAGAATTTTTTCACTGGTAACAGTTAACAGTCTAAAACCGTATCATTGTTTGAATTTGTCAGGCAGCCTATACTGGCTTGGATGTCGTCCTTCCTGGTCATTTCCTTGTAGAAAAACTTCAGTTTTGGGTGAGAATGTCTCCACTGACTATAGATTGCCCTGTTCATTCTTGCAAAAACCATTAGTATAACGCCCACTTGGCATTAGGTTTACCTGCTGCTTTTAATGTTTTTCTTTTTAGTGGCCTACACTTCATTTATTAGACTTTTTAAAGAATTTTTTCTAAATGGTAAAAAATTAATTACAAACATGATAATAAGTGATCGTTCGGATTACTGGAGGTTTCAGTGTACCAGGGGTTCAGATTACTGCGACCATACTGTATATTTTTAATTTAGACTTATTAATATAATCATATATACAAATTGTCGTGCAGAGAAGTGGTAATAACATTTGAGGCTCTGGTTTCCCTACAATACAATACCAATTTAGGAATTAAATAATGCATTTATTTAATTATAATAATTAACAACAAAAATGAAACGGGACCCTTCACATAACTGTATTCTACTAATTATTTTTAGTCAGAGAAGCAATTTACCAATTTCCACATAAATATTCTACATCATAATTTCCATCTATATGATACTTCATAAAAGTTGTCAGAGGTAAGAGAAAGAGCTCAGAGAAAGAGCTCATTCAAATGTAGAACACTTCTGTAAATCTTACTTATCAGTTTTATGATTCCTTTTATTAAAATATATTGCTGTCATGATTAATATGTGATATTAATCACTATACTGTAAAACCTGTCACATCTGTACTAATATGGCAACCGATCGATCTGGATACGAAAATATCTGGATATCATAATGTAATTTATAAACCACTAGAGGGCCAGAAATAATGGACACATTTGTTGTTGAATGTTATTTTAGATGTTTGTATTGGTTTAGGATTTTTATTTTACACCGTATTCTTTTATATACAAAAAGTAGATCAATTAAAAAAGTTTACTTACAGTATGCCTACATCAGTATATACAATACTTGAAAAAGTTTGTGATTTTTGTCTGCTTGACACACTCCACACACTTTTTTTGGAAACCATGACTCAACTTTCTTAATGGCATCACTTCAGTTTCACTTGTTTTGTCTTGATGATGAACATAACTGATCAGAGATTTGAAGGTCTTGAACGCCTCAGAATGACTCGTAGGCTTGTTGTCATCCTCTTCAGGTTCAGAGATTTTCTCATCGCTATTGCACATTATTCCTATGATGTCACTGTCTGTCATTTCGTTGACTTCATGTTCATTTAACCACTTCTCGACTTCATCATCATTGATTTCTTCACATCCAGGCTGATTTTTTTACAAACTCTGCAATCTGGCTCACAATAGACACACAACATTCCACCTGCAACTTTCACTTTTCCATCCCAAACCAATTCGCTAACCAAAATTGAAAGATTAGTTTGGAGATATGTCCGGATATGGGAGAGCCTGGATATCACAGGTCCGGATGTGACAGGTTATACTGTATAAAACAAATAATTATATTATTTTAATTTAAAAAAATTGAAACACTTTTCTTCTTGTCGTGCCTATCCAGTTCGAATGTTGGTCATCATCTATTTTGACCTTATTAGTCGCAACCCGAAACAATTCCGTGGAGCTCTTACCAAATCAGGTCCTCAAATTGGCGAGCCAGGAAAAATACTTCTTCAACAAGGATTCCTCTTTCCCTCCATATTCCCCTGCATGATGTGCTACAGTAGATAATATCTTTTATGATATGATATACATGATTTTATATGGCCGGCCGCATTGGCGCAGTTGGTAACGTGCTCGCCTCTCATCATGCGGTCTTGGGTTCGAATCCCATTCAGGCCTGGCATATTTTCATACGTTACAAAAAATCATTTCATCATTCACCGTCTGCATTAGCAGTAATTGCAGAACAGTCGGACGTTAAACAAAAAAAAAAAAACAAAAAAATATCTTTTATGATTTCTCATTGTATGATCGAGGTAATGCAACTTACGGAACTTAACAATTTTGATCAATTCTAGACCCTTTTCCATTCTCAACAAAACTTCAACATTAGTAACAGTCTGTGTCCACGAGATTCTCAATATTCTTCTATACAACCACAGTTCAAAAGACTCAAGCCAGCATGCAGTCGCCCTACTCAATGTCCAAGTTTCAAACATGCAGAAGAACAGAGAACTCATAGCATCTGAGGAGCGCCATAATTTGGTGCCCAAGGTCAGGTGATGGCTCTCAAACACTAAACCCATTGCATTGAAACCCCTCTGGCCTTTCCAATACGGCACCGTATCTTCTGCGAGTTGTCCCATGCCTCATAATTAATGGTGCCCAGGAATGAATTCAGCAAAACACACTCTATTATTTTTCCATCTACGTACAGAGACATGCCGTGCATGTCCTCCCTGCTGATTATTATAAATTTAGTCTTACTGGTGTTATGTCTAGCCAATACTGTTTGCTAACTTCTGTAATTTTGTTCACCAACCTTTGAAGTCCTTCCATGGTATCAGCAAACAGAATTGAAACACTAAAATACATAAATATTTTATTTATTATGTTTAAATCTCACATCCATTCAAAAACGGACATCCCCATGCCAACATTGTACCCTATGCACAATAAAATATACAAACAATATATAATCCGAATAAAATTTCCAAATATAAAAATTAAAACAATAAACCTTGAATAATTTCAGCTACTGTGTGAAGATATGCGTTTACCTTGCAGCAGCCCATTCAGTATTTAAAATTAATAACAGACAATAAACTATTGTCTAATAACAAATTTAATCAAAATACAATCAAGCAAACAGAATTTAATGAACAGAAGTTAAATTTTCTTTCAGAAATAAATTACAAACCCCAGTGGCAAGTAATACAAAATGAATATGAACAATAAAACAAATGTAATTACAATACAACAAGATTACAAATGGTACAATGAATTACTGAAGTCGATGGCACATACAGAATAAAACGTAATAAAATTTAATTGATTTATGCATATGAA
Source organism: Catonia carolina (assembly GCA_035578175.1). Taxonomy (NCBI): domain Eukaryota; kingdom Metazoa; phylum Arthropoda; class Insecta; order Hemiptera; family Achilidae; genus Catonia; species Catonia carolina. The sequence continues at coordinate 122,944,982 of JAQMRL010000002.1, read as the reverse complement.
TTAGCTAGAACATTCATCAACATACAACAAAAAAGTATAGAGGATACTAAATCATAAATTTGCATGCTCAGGAGTTCTTGAAGCACAGTTTGCATAGTTGATTGGATAGACATAATGGTTAATAAGAAAAAAGTCACATTTTGAACCGTTGATTAACCAACCATAAAAAATTAAAACATTTCAAATATTAAAGCTATAAAAAAAGATGACCTACTTTACCTGTAACTTTTGATTCAATAGGCATGTCTTTGAATCTGGAAACCCAGGAGCAACTCTGAAACATAATCAAAATAATCAGATATCAGTGACAATAACTAATTGTTATCCTTTTGATTTTTATGTTAAAGAAAATCCGATAAAAATTGATGAAAATTATCAGTAAGATTGTGGATAAGGGAATAACTGGAACCATTTTGTTTATTGGGGAAAAATAATATTTTTATTAAGAACATAATAGTTTACCAAAAATCTTACGAGTAATAAAACTAACACAATCCGAATTATCAATTTTAATTCTACCGCAAAATTACAAGTTATGTACTTATCTGTATATAATCTATGGGGTCACTAATAACCAAAATTTTGATGCAATTTTCAATAAACTAATAACCTTATTTGTATAACAACAACAAGATATCCCAGATTTGCTCTTCTATAGCGTGATTGCAATTGACAGAATTTATTAATTTTCTATCTACTATGTAAATTTAAAATTTATAACCATGAATATATAGACCTTAAGCTGCATTAATTTTCTAGACTCTTGAAAGCAACATGGGAATTCTGAATCTGCGATCAAACGCTCAACTGCGGTTCATATTATGTGGCCAGAGATTTTGTTTAAATTCATTTAATAGGAAAAAATTGTTTGAAGAATATTCCTTCAAAGTTTCTAATTTTTGTTTTTTGTTTTACATCCCACTGTTTCACGGACTAATGCTAATGTAGACGATGAAGGGTGATAGATAAAAATAAATCATGAAAAAATGCCAGACCTGATCGGGAATCGAACCCGGGAGTCATAATGCAGAAGCCATTTGCGCTGACCACTACTCCATGGGCTAGCTAAGGTTTCGTTTGGAACTTCTTCTTAGCGTGCCTATCCATTTCGGATGTTGGCGATCATCATGGCTATTCTGATATAAATGGTTGCTACGCGAAACAACTTCGCAAAACTCTAACCGAACCAGACTCTCAAATTGGCGAGACAGGAAAATGTTCTTCTGCCACGAGCTTTCTTTGAACAAAGTTCAAAGACTTTGTTTGGATAACCAGACAAAAAATAGTCGAATAATCTTAAAAGAAGTTAAGGAAAATTTTCGAATTCACAGTAATCGTTAAAAGTGAACACGCTACGCGCACGTAGTAGACGATGCGTTTATGAATAGTTCTGATTTACGGTATTTACATGACAATAAAAAAATTAATTTTCTACTAGTCTTTCTTGTCTCTAAAACGGAACTTGAATAGTGATAAACCAATCTCGAAAGTCTTTGTAAGATATACGAAATTTTAATACAAATGACAGAAATAAAAATATACACGTTTCCGCTCACATGAATCTTCAACACTGTTAAAATTGTGACACTGAAGTAGTAGATCAACTTTTTACAACAGAGATCCACTATTGTAAACTTTTTATCAAGACTACCACAAATTCCGTAGGTAAGGTAAATTTGGTCAAAAAAGGGCCGTAATGTATGTTGTACATCAATACTTTTAAGAAAAATATACAATACATAAATAAAATGTAGGCCTACCTTACATACAGTATAAAATAACAAAATATACAATACTTGTCAGAAAATAAGAATCTATTCAAATCAGATTGAAAAACATGTAGGCTTAACTTTTATCACACAAAACGTTCAGTATAAAAAAGCTACAGGGAAACAATAACGCACAAAACCCAGATTTTAACAGATAAGCTCGGGAAAAATTAACTAAATACAGTCGAACTTCTATATCTTGAATTAAATTTCAGTACCCTTTAACCTTCCATGCGTGCAGCATGTAAAAATCCATCTATAACTTGAATTCCGCCATTTCTATAAGTCGAACTATTAATTTCGTTTCTATTGACAAAAATATGTACATAGTTCTTAAAATACCGTTTTTAGTCTTTTGAAAAATGTAGATATAGAGTTTCTTTCTTTTAAGAGGAAATGTTCGACCATAAAAGAGTACAGACTCTCAAAGTCATCTGGTTGCCTTTGTATAGGTCTAAACCAACACAACAAATTTCTTAGAATCGAAGAATCTTTGGTCGACCACAGAACAATAGAACCATAGTCTGTCGGTACAATGTACCATATTCAGCATTTACTATATGTAATTAAAATAGCGTTATCTAAGAATACTCTATACAATAATAATTATGTACAGTACTTAACACTGTAGCTAATGGCTAAGATAATTATAACGTAGGCTACTGTATAACGAAATTACGCATGTGCAGTACCTACACATATTTTCAAATGTGCCTCACATAAGCCTATGTGGAATGTTCTGCTTTTGTTATTTTTGAATAACTGCTTTGCTGTTATTTTTCCAAAACTCGAAATTTCTGTAACTCGATTAAACCCCCCCCCCCCTTGAGGAGGATTCGAGTTATAGAAGTTCGACTGTAATTTCAAAACATTTGATCAGAAACAAGAAACTTTTTTTCTCTTTAACTAGTTTACAATATTTTTATGAGTCATTCATTAAAAACCGTAACACTGAACTTATCTTATAAAATTGAAACTTTACACAATAATTTTTAATCACCATGGTTTGTTACTTTCTCTTGCCACATATGAATATAAATGGGGAAGGAAAGTATTGTTTTCATGTCGAATATAGTTAACTTTGTTCTAAAATGAGTGGTGATTTTGATGCAAGTTTTTGTGAAAACCGTAAAATTCTATTAAAATATAATAGAAAAACACCCGATGTAAAAGATTGGGGCTCAAAAATCTAGGCGGTTTTTTTTATGAGAACGTTTGAGTAAAATATAACTTATCACTGATTAATAAGACTTCACTATTAGTGCAGAGCTCCCAAAATATATCTACAATAAACCACATTTAAAACACCTGAAATACCGGGTGGCCCATAAGTCGGTTTCCCCATGAGATGGGACAATTCCGGGAATTACATTAAGGGAAAATTACTCACAAAGGCTGCAAGAAGTAGTATTTCTGGAACTTAAAAACAATCTTGTTTACAATATCCAATCGCTCATCTGGCAACAAGGCCCCCCAGCAAATTTCGGTATCGAACTTAGTGATTTTTTAAATTCCAAAGTTGATGAATGAATTGATCGTCGTGGTACAATCGAATGGCCTGCGCGCTCGCCAGACCTAACGCCATGTGATTTTTCACTGTGGGGCATTGTAAAGGAACTAGTGTATTCTTCCAAGTCACAAAACCTGCACGAACTAAAAATTTCAATTGAAATTGCATTTGACTACGTAAATGACGATAAAATGTTACTGTTGAAAATTTGCGAATCAGTTTTAAGTCGCTGTATAAAGTGTATAGAGAATCATGGTGGACAATTTGAACACCTGCTATAACATTTTCAAGTTAATATTTATGTACAATTCATGTAATAAATTTGTTTTTTTTCTATACGTTTCTTATTCCATTAACCTTTCTTCCGATTTCCGTAAATATTGGGGAACCGACATATTATGAAACTCTAATATAGAAGATGTGTTTAATAAAAATGGGGCGAAGCTGTATTTGAAAACAGAAACCGAAAATATATAAATATATAATAATTGAAACAGAAAATAACGTCAAGATCAAATAATTACGGAAGTTTGTTTATATTACTCTCTCTCTCTCTCTCTCTCTCTCTCTCTCTCTCTCTCTCTCTTTTACTGACAAGGGGTGAAATGAGAATTTCACTTTAGTGGTTGTCTGCGGTGTCGGACAACAGGATGTCATACTATGAAGAGTCAGCAGAGAATCAAATTTATTGTAAGAGAAAGTAAAATTTTACGGACACTGTTCAATTTTAGGATCTGCATAAAGAAAAGGCGTATCATGTAAATTTTAAATTGAAATTTATAGAATCTGAGTCAAATACGCGTATTACTTTCTTTTGAAGCGCATGGTGTATCATAACAATACAGAAAACCTTCACGGTGTAGTTATTTTGGAAACAATTAAGATTGCGTGTCAAAGTATTGTAAACAATGCTTATCGGTAAAGATTTGTACTCGTTTAAGGGTAACGCGTACGTTTATTGCACGTAATAACTACTAATTACAACTTATTTAGTTATTCTTCTATAGAAAGAGTACCTTTCACTTCGACAGCTATTATCACTTAATACATTTCACCGAAATATTAAAAACAGGTCACTCACTAAATTCACCAGATAATTTATTTTTAATTAGTTATATTAAAGATGAAAGTGACACATTTTGGTGGGTTAAGTTTATTAAGCTAACCTGCAATTTAGAAACAACTAAAATTTATAATAACCACGTAATATATCTGGATAACATTTGTACTGATATGTAGACTAAACAAAGTTGCAGTACAATATTATATACAGTAGAGCGTCAGTTATCCGAACTAATTGGGACCAGAGCGGTTCTGATAATCAAATACTTCGGATAATCAAACAAGCTAAATATTGTAATTTGATACAATGTAATATTAATACATATAAACCTATATGTTTGATAGATTATTTTTTTTACGTCTGACTGTTTTGCAATTGCTGCTAATGCAGACGGTGAGAAAGATGATAGATGAAGATGAGTGATGAAAAAAATGCCAGACCTGACCGGGAATCGAACTCGGGACCCCGGCGTAGAAACCAGTTGCGCTAACCACTACGCCAACGGGATTATAAAAGGTAACTATAAACTTTAGTATAAAATACACTAATTTATTGCATTTATTGCAAATGTAAAGTACTAAAGATTATAAAACAAACGGAATAACACAGAATCTCAAAACTAATTAAATTAACAAAAATTAACGGTATAATCCTTTATAAAATATGTTTTAACCCATTCGTATTTACTAAAAAGTAATTTTTAAAAATCTTGAATTTTGCTCTAAACAGTCTCCACTGTTCCTAAATTGAACAAGGAAACTAAACTGTAGTATACATTTTTCATTGAATTGTTACGTCCGTATTTTGGCTGTAAATAAGTATTTTTTTCTATTGATAGTGGTTCGGATAATTGACGGTTCGGATGACTGACGTTCGGATAATTGACGCTCCTGTGTAGTTACGTCGTACACCGTACCATAATAGTTGGATTTTAAAATTTAACTACCAGTAAATAAGACGTATGCCAATTGTTAAACTAGAAATTTTTTTTAAATTTATTTATTTCACGTCGCATCAACTACAACGATCATTAGCGACAACGTTGGGGTGTAACTATCGTACAATGGAGAATGAAATGATATTTTGTAACGTATGAAAATATGCCGTGCCTGAGTGGGATTCGAACCCAGGACTGCATGATCAGATGCGAGCACGTTACCAACTGCGCCAATGCGGCCGGCGAAATTTTATTAGAAATTTTATTCTTGCGGCCTGGCTCGAAAAATCAGTAATTAATTGGCCCATCGTTACAAAAAGGTTGTGCACACCTGGTTTAGAAGTAGAGAGAATCAGACACAGTATGAGGAAAGTAGGATATTTTAGACAAAAAGCTTACAAATCAATGAAACTTCAGTTGTAAATTAGAGTAGGCGGACTTTTAAGGAACAATTTTGTGTTTTTTTTATGTCCAATTGTTTTGTAGATAAATGCTAACAAAGTTAAGAATCCGTCGAATCTGTAAAAACAACGTAGGCAAAAAAAGAACTACTTTTTTTACGGATGTGAGGCTGTGAAAACAATTTTGCGGAAATTCCTTAGAAATTTAAATTTAAATCAATTTATTTTATGGAAATAAAATCAAAACCTACAATTTAAGCCCAACCGTGCGTACCTACAATGAATATTGTCTAAAATACATATATCTAAAGGGTTACAACCAAAGAGGAGGAAAATCGAAGCTTTAAAATATCAGTTTCCTGTGAAATTTGTTCTCAAATCTATTTTATTAAAACAAAATACACGGATTTACAATTTAATTTTAAGGTACTTGGAAAAATTTATTTTTTCACCACCTTACATCCTTAAAAGATGAAATTTTTCCAACGGTATTTTCATGGACCAACGCATTGTTAAAATTATCATTTAATGTAAGTTTGGAAATTTTGAAGCTATCGATCTTTTTACTGTCTATTTTACCCGTAATAATTTTATGAATGTTAGTTAGTTTGGGTGAATATTTTTTTTTTATTGAGTGATGATGCCTACATAAGCCTTGGGCTTGTGCGTAGGTAATGATATGTGGTGATTTACAGATGAAAAAATGCCAGACCTGACCGGGAATCGAACCCGGGACCCCGGCATAGTAGCCAGTTGCGCTGACCACTATACACCACGGGCCGGCCAATACCTAAATATATTTAGGTAGGCCTATTCGTATGTGCGTGGGAGAAGAAATCACAACTTTAATGTTAGCGGTTTTTAATATTTATTAATAATACGGGCACGAAGATAATTAAACAATGAACTTAAATTAAAAAAATCTGGTGTGAAACACTCACACAACTTTCTCTTGCCAATGCAAATAATTAATAATAAACCTAACATTATTAATAAAATATTAGAAATAAACAAAAACTAACCTCAAAAACATAACCTTATTTTAATCATGAGTGAATGACGCAAAATGACAATCGAACTCAGTTTGGCTTCAAAATACAGAAAATCACTCTTTCACGCTAAACTAGGCTCTGTAGAGAAAAATGTTTTAAATAAAAGTTGCAGATATTTTAATTTTCTATAAATTTGATTATATACACTTTTATTATAAAATGCATACTAAGGCCGAAATCTTAAAAAAATCGATTTTTCTCACGTTTTCGTGAAAAAAACAGAAAATTGCTAATTACTGCTAAACTAAGCGTTATACCAAAAAATGTTTGAAATAAAAGTTGTAGGTTTTTAAATTCTCTACAACTTTTATTATATAAATTTTTTCGCTAAATTGCATATTAAAGCCGTAATCTTAAAAAAACTTTGTTTTTACGTGAAAACAGCCTCACCCAGAATTTCAGCAAACATGGCGCTTACCCTATCTTGTAGAGAATAAAAAGTTTAGTAAATGACGCGATTTTTAAAAAAATCGTAGGACCAGTTTTTGAGAAAATCGCAAAAAAGTGAAAAATTACACGAATAAACTTCTACTTCCGGTAGACCGATTTTGATGAAAATGTTCGTGTCGGGTCCGGTAGTAGTATGTAACTTAAGTTTCAAGTTTCAAGTCCGTACGATGTTCCGTTCTTGAGATATTCTGTTCACACGCACACGCGCGCACGCACGCACGCACGCACGCACACACAGAGACACACACACACACACACACACACAGACCAATCGCTAAAAACATGTTTTTTGGGTTCAGGGGGTCTGAAAACGTATAGATCCGGTGAAAACTCGATTTCGAAAAATCGACATGAAAACAATACTTTCCTTCCTATATATTCATATAGGCAAGAGAAAGTAATAATACGGGCACGAAGATAATTAAACAATGAACATAAATTAAAATAAAATATTTTACTTATAAGCTAAAGGATAAACAGCTGTAAAAATTTAAAAATTGTACCTGATCAATGCAAATACTTGTCCTAAGTTAGGTAAAGGAAGCTACAAGAGGTTAATAAATAATACAAAATTAAGTTGTTACTAAAATTAAAAGTTATTTATTGTTTGTTTAAATTACTTATTAAAATAAATAGGTGAAGTGGCAATAAAAATGTCTAAATAAAGTACCGGTTGTATTAAATTGTTCCATTAGTTTAATTAGTAAGGGTATTTTTATAAGATATATTGTACGGGAGTATTCTCGATAATATATTAAAATAAATAAATAAATAAAATAACATTAAATTTAAATAATGACTTTTTCTAATGATTTAAAATAACAAGCTCATTTTAAGTAAAAGAAACATGGTAAATAACTTGTTCAGTGAATACAATAACAAATCAATTGCAAATTGTATTCAGAAACAAAGTGTGTCGCTCTGTTATTTGCATAATAAGTACCATTAATAAAACTATATGAGTCAAATATAACGGTATTCAAATATTTATTTATCTTACAGAATCAGCGTTCTTAATAAACTTAGTCTACTTAAAGATTCTTCGAAGTTAACTTTGACAAACCATTACTTCAAACATATTTTATTCCATTTATTTGATTTAATACTCAGTATGATAATTGATTCTAAGTTAACTGAATAAACTACTCTGTTTTAAAACTAATCTAATATTATTGTCTAACACAGTATTTGTAATACTGTCTTATACAGTAAAATCACACGACGTTTTAGCAATAGTTTTGTGGATTAGTGAACAGATTTTCACGCAAAAAAACTTAGGAACAACAAGTTCTCTCGACAAATACATGCTAGACCAATTTAAAAAACCTATATGTTACATACTAGAAAAAACTCACAGAAAACTGATTTAAAAATTTTCCGCAAAGTTTTAAAGAAGAAAACGGGGAATAGAGAAAATTGCTCACTACCTTTATGCTGCATAAAACGCAAATCGTTTTTGAAGACTGACTTTATAAAAAAATTAAGAGACGTAGGGCCTACCTATTAATTTTAATCAAAATATAAAAATGGCTACATCTGTGAAGCAGTGGTTAGCGTGCTACGCTGCAACAAAGCGGAGGTACCGAGTTCGATTTCCAATCAGGGTCTGAAAAATTTATTACAAGTTCAAACCCACCGTTTTTAAACCCAAAGTAGTCCATAATAACCAAGGTGTTGATGCGAGTTAAAAGAAACTAAAAAAAAAAATTGAAAATGTTAAAACAAAATTGATTTAAACGCTGCCATACTAATATTAAATTTTTTTTGAATTTAAAGTCGCATAAACAGTCGCATATAGCATGTAACACTACAGTATATAACAGTTGCATATAGTCGCTGTTAAACAAACAATATAGAGAATCTTAAATCTACCTTGTACTCCGTGGCCCAGATAGGGTTACCGTGCAACCCCCCCCCCCCTCCAAATCCCAACTTGTTATACATCGGCGTGTTCGTTTCAACCTCCTGATCAAGAATATCCAATTTTCCCAAAAAAATAAATCTGGCGAAATCGACCAAAATAGCGATTAAAGATGTCCGCCAAGCGTTCCAGCATTAATTCGTTTATTTGATTATACCTTCCGTTCTAATTACCGTAGTGGACTTAATAGTAAATTTAATAACCTACAGTTTTAGCCGGCCGCATTGGCGCAGTTGGTTACGTGCTCGCCTCTCATCATGCGGTCTTGGGTTCGAATCCCATTCAGGCACGGCATATTTTCATACGTTACAAAAATCATTTCATCCTTCACCGTCTGCATTAGCAGTAATTGCAGAACAGTCGGACGTTAAACCAAAAAAATAAAAATAAATAGATAAAAAAAAATTAGCCGTTTTGATGTTATTTAAGTTTTAAACGAGTTCTAGAAAAATTTATCGCAAAAATTTCAAATTTGATCTTACTTTTCTCCAAGGTTTTGCAATTTAGAAACTTTTTTTGTGTTTAAAATATTCGGCAACTCTTTATCTTTAATTTGGTGCGTATAAAAAAACAGTAGCTACGGTAATTAGAACGGAAGATATAATCAAATAAACGAATTACCTAATGCAGGAACGCTTGGCGGCCCCCTTTATTCGCCATTTTGGTCGATTTCGCCACAGTTTTTTTTTTTTGGGATCATTGGATATTCTTGATCAGAAGGTTGAAACGAACACGTCGGTGTATAAGTTGGGATGTGGGAGGGGGTGCACGGAACCCTCTCTGGTCCACGAACTATTGGGCTTACAACATTTTCATGATGTTATACTAGTGAGGTACTAAAACCCTTTTCGAAAATCAGACTAGGAACCTTCGGCTTGTGTACTACTACACAACACTATACAAAAGTTATTCCGAAGAAAATCTTTTTTTCAGAGTTCTTTTGTAAAACGTGTTTGAGCTTCCTGGCTGTTAAACGTATTTCATTAAGGGTTCTGTATATTTTTACTTTCTCTTGCCCTACATGAATATTTTTTAGGGAAGGAAGGTATTGTTTTCATGTCAATTTTTCTGAATCGAGTTTGCACCGGAAACACACGTTTTCAGGCCCCGTAAATAAAAAAATTAAGTGATTGGTGTGTGTGTCTGTGTAAACAAAATATCTCAAGAATGGAATATTGTACGAAGTTGAAACTGGGAACTTAAGTTTGGTTAAACGGGGACGCCAAGTCTGCTGAAATTCTAGGAAGGCTATGTTCACGTGGTAAAAACTGTTTATAATTTAACTGAGGAAATTAGAAAACCTACAACTCTTTTTTAACATAATTTTCTAGAGTGCTTCGTTTAGCGTCAATTAGTGATTTTCTGTACTTTACTCATCAAAATTGGTAAAGAAATTGGAATTTTTAATATTACGGCCTTAGTGTGCATTTACGACAAAAGTATATGTAATCAAAGTTATAGGAAATTAAAAAAAAAACCTACAAATTTTATTTTAAGCATTTTTACTTTCTCTTGCCTATATAAATATATAGGAAGGAAAGTATTGTTTTCATGTCGATTTTTCGAAATCGAGTTTTCACCGGATCTATACGTTTTCAGACCCCCTGAACCCAAAAAACATGTTTTTAGCGATTGGTCTGTGTGTGTGTGTGTGTGTGTATGTGAACAGAATATCTCAAGAACGGAACATCGTACGAACTTGAAACTTGAAACTTAAGTTACATACCACTACCGGACTCGACACGAACATTTTCATCAAAATCGGTCAACCGGAAGTGGTAGTTTATTCGTGTAATTTTTCACTTTTTTGCGATTTTCTCAAAAACTGGTCCTACGATTTTTTTTAAAATCGCCTGGTTTACTCATTTTTTTATTCTCTACAAGATAGGGTAGGCGTCATGTTTGCTGAAATTCTGGGTGAGGCTGTTTTCACGTAAAAACGTTGTTTTTTTAAGATTACAGCTTTAATATGCATTTTAGCGCAAAACGTTATATAATAAAAGTTGTAGGAAATGTAAAATTCTACAACTTTTATTTCCAACAATTTTTTGTATAACGCTTAGTTTAGCGGTAATTTGCGATTTTCTGTTTTTTTTTCTCACGAAAATGTGTGAAAAATTGATTTTTTTAAGATTTCGGCCTTAGTATGCATTTTACGACAAAAGTGTATATAATTTAATTTATAGAAAATTAAAAGATCTACAACTTTTATTTAAAGCATTTTTCTCTACAGAGCCTAGTTTAGAGAGAAAGAGTGATTTTCCGTATTTCTAAGCCAAACTGAGGTTGATTTTCATTTTGCATCATTCACTCATGATTAAAATAAGGTTATGTTTGTTGAGGTTAGTTTTTTGTTTATTTCTTATGTTTTATTACTAATGTTAGGTTTATTATTAATTATTTGCATTGGCAAGAGAAAGTTGTGTGAGTGTTTCACACCAGATTTTTTCTAAAGAATTTAGTCTAGCGTCAATTTTTAATTTTCTGTATTTTAAAGTTGAACAGAGGTTGATTTATATTTTTCGTCATTCACTCATGATTAAACATAGGTTATATTTTTCATTATCTACATTGACAAGAGAAAGACGTGTGAGTGTTTCACACCACATTTTTTCAATTAGATCAGTAGATCTGAACTCCATTTTCTATGAAACGGCAGCGTGTTAAATTTCGTCAAGACATTTTATTTTCTGTATTGTAGGATTAATGTGGTTAATTTTCGGTTAAATTTTCAATATTTGGGATTAGCAGCTTCTGTTACAAAAGAAATGTTTGTATCACGGATCTTAGTTACTTCGTTACTTAGTTACTTCGATATACGAGCAAGAACTTGAAAATTTTTTCCACTGTTCTCTGATTATTTTTTGCTTTCCTCATTGCATTAGTTTTTTTTGTTTCTGTGCTCATTAATTGAATTAATTTTCATAAGTATAAATATCCACATTGTATTCTCTAAAATATATTGTGCAGTAGTTTTAGTTCTGCCCAGAGCAGACAGGTGGAGTGTCAAATTATTTACACCCAATCTGTTTGTTGCAGGGCTAAAATAAATAGTTCTGTTTCTTATCACATGGTCAGCCAATTAAATGACTGAATCATTTAAGGACAGAAGAGGTAGAGGTGTAAAAGACACTAATCAGAGTTATCTCCTCTGAAAGTAATGAATTTCATTATACAGCCAGACCCTGTGGTGAATGAAGTGAAGGTGTCATTTGCAGAGTGGAAAATATGTGCTTTTCAGAGGGGCCGGCATGCTGATAAGTGTACTTTTCCACTCAGTGAGGAAGGCATGGTAAACCACCTCACTCCTCGTTTTACTTAGTAAAACCTCTGTAGGTTCAAACCAGCCTTTCGGCTGTTGACCTAAACAACAGTTTTAGTTATTGAAAAAAAGAAATTTTTTCTCTATTAATACAATTGTACATAATCTAAGGTCATTTTTAAAAAAATTTATTGTTATTAAAATTATTATTAATATTAATATTTTTTATATAAATTTAATGGTATTTATCATTTATTTTTAATGATTTTAACAAAAACCGTTTAATGTATTTCTTGTAGGCTACCCTTTTTAGATTTTATAATAGTATTTTTTATAGTAGTTATAAGTATTCATAAATTTGTTTAAATAAATTTTTTGTTTACTCCTTTGTGCGGACAGAACTCTACGTGAAGAAGAGTTTTTGCGTATAAGTATATTTAGTTAAAAATATTGTAAATAGCTTAGTATAGTAATACAGTAGAATCTCGGTAGTCCGGCCGTGCAGTAGTCCGGCATCTCCAGTAATCCGGCCCTCAAAATATTAGGCCTTGAAGTATGAAACCTCACCCAGGACAGATTTTGGTAAAATATTTAAATTGAATTAGGGAAATCAACTCGACCTAATTACGGCGGATTTAATATAACATGTATGTTTAGGATTTGATGAAAGAAATGAATAAGCAGACCTTAATTTATTGTTAAATGGAATAATTTTTGGTCTTTTATCCAAAACCCAGGACTGGGTCATACTCTATACTTCATGCTGAATTGACAACGAAACGTAATTCTCAGAACACGAGCACCCCCACACCGCACTAGGCGATGTCAATAGCCGATAATTATGTTTAGTACAATGACTACAGAAGTACTCAGAAAACATTTTTTAATTAGTTAATTTACTTTAAAATCGTATAGAAATCAATGCATATCCATTTTTTGTTTAAATTTGTAATTTATAGTTCCAAAATTCCAACGCATCCAGTAATCCGGCACCCTCTCGGTCCCGAACAGGCTGGACTACTGAGATTCTACTGTAATTGTATTATGTTTAACTAAATAAAATAAATAAATAAATAAAATAGTTACTGATTTTGAATAATTGTAAAAGCCGATGATAAAATTTGGAGTAAGTACAACTCTAATAAAGTTCTATTTAAAATTGGGAGGCGTGAACGTGAGGGACGATATAAGATATCAATACAAATACTACAGTACTACAACTTGACTGGAAAAATAAAGTAACCCTGTTGATAGGATGACTGGGGAACGGGATCTGCTGTGGAATGCTGCTGATGGTAGGAAGGAAAGAAAGAAGGAAAGGGCCAATGACCCCGCTACTCTGAGTCAGTGAGCGAGTAGTCAGTCTGCACGGGAGTGTCGCGGAGTGCACAAGTCAGTGGTGGATGCATACCATTAGTCAGCTAAGGGAAGGAGGAGTGCCGCGCTTACTATTGGTGTTCTATCATGCTAACAATATTTAAAATCTTCTACCGGTTTTATCATTGTGAGTAATACATAATTTTAATCAATATTTAAAGTAGCTCTTAAATGTCACATAAATTTTCTATTCTTTAAATAATTCAAGATTCCAAAAATATGACACACATTTACAATAACTAGAAGCCTCCGGATGCGATATTCTTTCCTCCTCATCGGTACGTACTAAGTTCAAAATTTCAAAAAAATATAAACAAATTTTTTTCAAAAACATTTTTAAATCATATCTTTAAAAAAAAATACAAGTAGATTACCTATAATAAAATAATTTTGAGCATATATGTTAACACCTTTTTTTTAACGAATTTGCAAGATTCAACATATTTTTAATACAACCAAATATATGGAATGGAAACAGTTATGATGTGTGTATTTTCACGGTTTTAATTTCAGCGTAGGCTATCAAAATACAGTTATTGATTTATTTAAAAAAAAGTGATAAAAACTACACCTAGCAACAGGTATCGGTCTTTCAGACCTGCATGTATAATTACTTTTCATGAGGGTAGTTTATTACGTTTAAATAATTTACAAAGAATTCTAAATTTCATGTTTCGCATTATGCATCTTCATCGGAGACTTACTTTTCAATATAATTTTTAATCTAAGGTCTTTTTCACTTCTTGTTGAACCTGATTATAATCGTACCGTGGGTCACTAGTGTGCTCTATTCCTAGCTAGTTACTATGAAATAAGTTTAGGATCTTATGACTTTATCATTGTGATCTTTATAATACTAAAATATTATTACTTTTTTGCAATCTATTACGATAACTTATATAAATTTACAAAAAAAAAGTTATTCGAAATGAAAAATGTTATTAAGTGTTTGTTGCTGAACTTTGGATATGTAACCAAACAGATAAACAAAATAAATTATTTACAATGCAGGTAAATAATTTTTAAAGGTCCTCCAGCTGCGTCTTGGTACATGAGGAATAACAACATTCACAAAGACTTCTATATCTCAACAGTTAAGGAAGAAATTTTAAATTTTAGTATAAAATACTAATACTAAATTTAGTATAAAAACAGCTAAATATCACAAAAGTTATTTGGCATCAGTTTATTGGACAATAGTGATACAATACGAAGGCTAAACGGTGGCACCCCGTACACTTATTTGTTTATTAACTTCTATTATAACTACTACCCTTTTTTTCTTCAAAATTTAACATTATTAGACTATTATTGCAATACATAGACTCATCAAACTGTGAACTGTGTTTATTATTTCCGTCCCCACTGGGAGATACCTTTTTTTGATAATCATTTATGTAACAAATTTATTAATTGTTATATTAAGAACAGATTACTGATAAATCTAAATAAATTTTTTTTAAATTCTTGAGATCGAACACTGTTTATCTTCTTTTCTTTTAAAAAATTCTTTTCTTTTTAAAAAATGACATTACCGGCATCCTGTTGTTCAAATTTCAAGAAATATTTTAAGGATTTTATAATAGGTGCTTTGGAATTATAAAAGAAACAAAAAAAATAATTTAATGTAAAATACTCGTGTACAGTACTCTTAGTAGTAGTACTACTACTATTATTGATGGACATTAGTTCGAGTCCTAGTAAAACATTGATACAGTTTACTAGATTCGGTTATTCGTTCTTTTTTTCTGCTTAGTTTGTCCTGCCAACATTATAAGCAATTTTTTTCATCTACTACGTTGGAAATGGTAGAACTAGGCAATATTGACAGGGACACGACATTCTCATGGAATTAAAAAATATCAACTTGCTGCTTTTTTACCTAAAATATTTTACACTTTCTTTTTCGTAAAATATGCGGTTTTATAACTGTGCGATTTTTAGTAATCTTTCATAGTGTTTTAAAGTTATCACTGCATATTTTACGAAATTTTTCAAAATGTTCGAAAATTTAATTTACAATATTTTTTTATTTACTTTTATCTTTGTAAGGGACGGTTTGTACGTAATTTTCCAACAGTGTTTGCTTTGTCTATAATCAAATATTAAGGCGATCTCAAAGTTTTACATGGACTTTTTTTAAAAGTTTAAAAATTTGACGCAAAATTCCAAAAATTCATATTTCCTATTTTACGAATGACTCCATTATCAAGGAAATCTTTGGAAGTACCAAGTAGAAATTTTGGAAGCATAATTTATTTACACTCACTCTAAATTACTGTAGTAAACGTACTTAAAAATAAAAAAATTAACTAGGTTTTCAAATATAGTACTGATAGACTAAAACTGAGACATATTTTCTTCTTCTTTTATACCTCCTAAAGAAATACATCACAAGAACGAATATTTTTACTCCACTTAGAAATTTATACATCTTAATAGACCAGCAAAATTTTAGGTGGCTACATGCAACGATTTGAGAAAACTTTCATATATAGATTCCATTTTAAGAAAATTTCTAGGTACCGGTTCTTTTAGATTTTCAGATCCTAGCAAGGAATTAAATCTGGGATTTCTGGTCTGGTAGTGGAGCGTCGCCGGAGCTTCTTAGGCGGCCTATCTATAACTTCATTTAAAATTTTAACAATTTATAACGAATCAAGTAAGAGTAAAACTACAATTAAATAAGTCTAGGAAAACAGGAAGTAGTATTCTGAAATTAAATAGTCATTCTATAAATATTTTTTTATAGTAACGGAATAGAAAATCAAAGAGATAAATTGTCCTTTGTATCTCGACCTATATATAATCATTTGAAGATTCGCATTCCAAACAGTGAATGAAATAAACGGAAATAAAATAATACATTCACAACTAGCGGTAAAGAATTGACTGACCAATAAACCGGACAAACAGCTGCGGGACTTGTTTATTAAGTATTTATTTTTTAAAGAAAAGAGTAAAAAAGAGAAATTTATAAAAGGAACTAACGTAAAACAATGTCAACACTACTGAAATCAATAACAAAATAACTTTTTGGCGATCTACACAACACGAAATTCAGCAATTCTATTGTTTTCCTTAATTAGGTTGTAGGAAGAAACAGAATACAATGGTTATGTGCAATATTCAATTAATTATATTTTTACATTATTAAATAATACATAAATATTAATATGGTAAAATCTTAATAAAATTATTTATCTAGTTTTTTTACCGTATAGTAACACAGTATTCAATTATGTTTCACGTGTGAATAAAATAGGCCTATACATAAATCCTTAAAACAGTATTTTATTTTATTTTTCATGTTTAGTTAACAATACGGTATTAAAGAAATAAATAAACTTTTATTGTTAGGTACATAATACACCACAAATAAAAAAAAAAATAAAATATGACGTCAAAACTAAAAAACAAATAATAAATAAATAAATAAATATGACAAGTCAAAATTTAAAATATAAATATAATAAATTGGCAAGTTAAAATTTGGATTAGGAATTGGGTAGGTCAACGTGAAAAACCTACACCAGGACAGCCATATGTAGGTACATTTTTGTGTTACACAGTAAATATACCCTACAACTAAACGACTGATTAATTTTTTCACTGTTTTTCTTAACGAAATATTTACTTTTGCAAGTCATCTTCAATATTTTGTAATAGATTAATTAACAATTTGAAATCAACAGAATAATTGCTTAATAACTAATGCTTAATTTAAAGAACACAAAATAAATCAACACACAACAAACTGTAGCATAATATTGATGAATAAAATTAATTAAAGAGTATAATAAACAAAATGAAATAAAAAATTTAGCCAATCATTAAATCTCACACCGGTAAGGTTTAAAAAGACATATGTACTATATAAAAATATTTAAAAATGACGATGACGTTCAATTTCTTTCTAACTATTTTAGATATGAAGTAATAGATGTATTTTTTAAACATTATATTAGAAAAAAATATTAAAAGCGAAATACTGTCTTACGTTACATCTACTTGAACTTCACATATTATTTTCTGTCACAGAATAGCTGAAGTACATGAATATAGAACGAATAAAAGTTTCAATGTGATTCAAATAAAAATTGTACAGTGGTCACCTTTAATTATTGTACTGAAGGTTCCAAACTCGATTCTCGGTTAAGGTCTAGAAATTTTAATCGTTAAAACTCACTTTGGTCAATAATGACCAAACTGTCGTTTCGCCATTAAAAAACCTGTCGTTTCAAACCCTGAAAATCTGGTGTGAAACACACAACTTGCTCTTGCCAATGCTTATAATTAAAAATTTAACCTAACATTAGTAAAAATTAGAAATAAACAAAAAACTAACCTCAATAAACATTACCTAATTTTAATCATGAGTGAAAGACACAAAATGAAAATCAACCTCAGTTCGGCTTAAAAGTACGGAAAATCACTCTTCCACGCTAAACTAGGCTCTGTAGAGAAAAACAATCTAATTACAGTTGCAGATCTTTTAATTTCCTATAAAATTGATTGTATACACTTTTGTCGTAAAATGAATACTAAGGCTGAAATCGTAAAAAAATCGATTTTTTTACAGTTTTCGTTTGAAAAAAAAAACAGAAAATCGCTAATTACCGCTAAACTAAGCGTTATACACAAATGTTGGAAATAAAAGCAGTAGGATTTTAAACTGTCGCAACTTTTATCATATAAATTTTTGCGCTAGCATAATAAAGCCGCAATCTTAAAGAAACAATTTTTTACGTGAAAACAACCTCCCCAAGAATTTCAGCAGACATGACGCCTACCTTATCTTGTAGACCATAAAAAATTCTCTAAATAAGGCGATTTTTCAAAAAAAATCGTAGAACCCGTTTTTGAGAAAATCGCAAAAAGTGAAAAATTACACGAATAAACTACTACTTCCGGTTGAACGATTTTGATGAAAATGTTCGTGTCGGGTCCGGTAGTGGTGTCTAACTTAAATTTTAAATTCGTAATATGTTCCGTTCTTGAGATATTCTGTTCACACATACACACAGAGACCAATCGCTAAAAAACATGTTTTTGGGGTCAGGGGGTCTGAAAAAGGGGGGGGGGAAACGTGTAGATCCAGTGAAAACTAGATTTCAAAAAATCGACATTAAAACAGTACTTTCCTTCCTATATAGGCTATTCATACAAGCAAGAGAAAGTAAAAATGTACTGAACCTAAAAATACCAATAAAGTGATTTTTTCAGTATTTTTTAAACAAGAATAAAAGAATAAATAGTAAAAGTTAAAAATAACGAAACAACAATAATAAATTTTAACATATAATAAAAGTTAATAGAATGTACAAAGGTGACAGTAATAATTTAGAAGATAAAATGTAGGATTAATTTTTTAGAACAGAAAGAAATGAAAAAATTGGCAACTAATTTTTTGTTACTTAATAAAATTTTAACAAGGTCAATCAATATTATTTACATATTTTCACTTCATTTCACTTGTATTTACTTTTAAATTAAAACCTGTTGAGATAATATTATTGAAGTGACATTCAAAATAAACCGCCAAGAAAGTCAGTAAAATTATGTCAAATTTGAATTAAAGATAAGCAAACAAGTACAGAAATCTAAAGAAAGATTAATTATTTAAAACAAAACAAAAAAAAAGTTCTGTCAAATACCACGCCATTGGTAACGTGACAATGAAGAATAAAACATTAAATATGTTTGGCAAAATGTGAAAAAAATCCATAAATTAAATCAGGATCTTCGGGTTAAATCCGCTAGGATGAAAAAACGCCATCACAGTGTTTTTAATGAACCATTTTTACTTTCTCTTCCCTATATGAATATATAGGAAGGAAAGTATTGTTTTCATGTCGATTTTTCGAAATCGAGTTTTCACCGGATCTACACGTTTTCAGACCCCCTGAATCCAAAAAACATGTTTTTAGCGATTGGTCTATGTGTGTGTGTGTGTGTGTGTGTGTGTGTGTGTGTGTGTGCGCGCGCGCGCGCGTGCGTTGGTGCGTGTGTGTGAACAGAATATCTCAAGAACGAAACATCGTATGAACGTAAAACTTGAAACTTAAATTACCACTAATAGATACCACTACCGGGCCAGATACGAATATTTTTATCAAAATCGGTCAACCGGAAGTAGTAGTTTATTCGTGTCATTTTCCACTTTTTGCGTTTTTCTCAAAAACTGGTCATACGATTGTTTTTTAAAATCACGTTTACTAAATTTTTTATACTTTACAAGATAGGGTAAGCGTTATGTCTGCTGAAATTCTTAGAGAAGCTGTTTTCACATACAAAAATTGTTTTTTTAAGACTGCTGCTTTAATATGCATTTTACCGTGAAAATGTATATAATCAAAGTTGTAGAGAATTTAAAATCCTACAAAACCTTTATTTCAGACATTTTTTTGTATAACGCTTATGTTAGCGGTAATTAGCGATTTTCAAAAATAATATCAGCCTTAGTATCAATTTTCAGCCTTAGTAGGTATGAATTTTACGACAAAAGTGTGTGTAGGCTAATCAAATTTATGGAAAATTAAAAGATCTACAACTTTTATTTCAAGCATTTTTCTCTACAGAGCCTAGTATAGCGTGAAAGAAGGATTTTTCGTATTTTTAAGCCAAACAGGTTGATTTTCATTTTGCTTATGATTAAAATTAGGTTATGTTTATTGAGGTTAGTTTTTTGTTTATTTCTAATGTTAGGTTTTTTGTTCATAATTTGCATTGGCAAGAGAAAGTTGTGTGAGTGTTTCACGCCAGAGGTGATCACCTAGATAATTAAAATTTTTTGTACTTTTTTAAAGTTTAAATAAAAAAACTACAGTACTTGCATTTGAATCATTTGCGCCTAAAGTGTAAAAATGGGGCGACTCCCCCTAAACCAACACGTTATTGTTATACCTTTGCAAAGAAGTTACAGCTCAAAATCGGCATACATGTTCTATAAGAGTAACACATACGAAAAGTAGAGTTTTTAAATTTCGACCATTTTCTTCTACGGAATTATAATGAGGTGTAGATAAATTTTTCTGTACCTTTCCACTGAAATCGGGAAAAGCAGTAAACTAAATTATTTGTTGCACCTCTCTAAGGTCAGCAATATATTTAACAAAAAAACTTTTATGAATGAATATTAAGTAAAGTAATTAAGATGTTTATTGTAATTGGAACTAATAAAAGGTTATACAGTTGAACCCGGTTTTAATGGCCTCGGACTTTACGTCAACTCGGACTTAACGTCATATTTTTAAGCGTTGCGTCAAACTTCTATCTGAAAACCCCTGTTTTAACGTCATTAACTCGGTTATTGCGTCAAAATTTTTTCGATGAAATAATTTTTTACTTCACGAACAACGATTGTGAACTTGCCGTAATTTATCAGTAAATTGTTTGAAAAAGAAAAATACAGTATACAGTAGGCTAATATAGTACAATAGTCTACTTGTGAATAGTGTTTGCTTGTGCGAAGGGATTAAAATGATTTTGTTAAGCTGTTCATATGTGTGTCTATAACTACTGATTGATCTACGTCAAGGTCAGTTTTGGGACTGCACCCTCTACGTGACATGTGACACTTAGTAGGTAGCACTGTACCTAACTTTCACATCAGACTATCCACATTTAAGAAAATTCTCTAATACTGAGGAAGCGACTGAGCAAGAGGAAGATGAAGAGGAGGACACCGTCACGCCAAAATTGCAGGAGGCAATGCTAGCGGTTTAAACTTTTTTCAGATTTCACGGACACCGAGAGACATTACGGAGAGGATTCATTTCGCAGAACGAGGTGTTCAAAAGAAAATCACTGATTTCTTCCAATAAAGTAGATACCGTACCATTATGTAGTTTATGTACGTACAAATATGTATTTTGGTTTCCGTATTTTAATACATAATAAAGTCTACCTACTTACACAGAGTGGTTATTAATCTATTTTATTAGGGTATTACGATTTAAAAATCGCAAATAAAAAACGTTTAGCACATTACGTAAATTAGTAGTAATGTATACGAAATATTCTTAGTTTAGTTAGATTTACTTTGACACAAGAGCTAACTTTGTTATAACGTCACTCGGATATAACGGTAAAATTTAAACTGTCCCTTCAATGACGCTATAAGCGAGTTCGACTGTATAATATTTGCTTTTCTGTACGGCGGGGAAAATTCTCATTTCGAGACCAATCCAATTATTAACTTTTTCAAGTATTAAATTTTCACTTCTTAAAAACAACATTAAAAGAAATAATACTGTTTGTCAGTTGTCTTTTGGTCATTCTTTTAGCTGATATCTTTTACAAACGGTAATCTTATTTACAGATGATCCCCAAAACTCACGTGAACTAAAGAAAGGAAAATAAAAAAAAATACAAAATCATAAAATTTAATATGAACTACATATTTGACCAAATAACATAATATTCGTTGGAATTAATCAACAGATAACCTAATTAAATTAAATTATAGATTACAAAAAAGTAAATAGAATTTTGTTAGATGTTTTAGTTCAGGTCATTTAAAACAACACATTTTATATTTAATTTTTGCATATTTTTGAAAAAGTCAGTTACGGATTACTATTATTAATAAAAAAGAAAGTCAACAATGAGTACACAGTTTATTCTTTACACAAGATTATTTAAATTAGAATATACAACATTCAGAACAGTAAGAGAATATAAAATGTAATATACAGTTTGTACTCATACATACATAAAATGTATTAATGTAATGCAGGAAGATAATTTAAAGAAATAAAAATAATGATTGAGTATGCACATTAAAATAATAAAAAATAAAACAAAATAACTACTATACCATATAATTTTTGTATTTCTTTAAAAGGATATAACAAGATCATATTTCTATGTAAGTTTATCCATTATTTTATAAACTAATCCGAAGTCAATTTTCTATTGGTCGATATACAACAGAATTTATAAAAATAACAACAAAATACAATTTGTATTTCTGTACATATATATATTGGTTACAAAATTATAGTCTGAATAACATAACTATTGTGGTTTAATCAGTAAAAAAAAAAAATAGAACAAACTAAAAACCTACAAAATAAAACTCAATACTTTCGCTAAAACAAAATGAACTATAAAAAGTGTATCAAAACTAAATTATACTATTTACAGTAGCATATAGAATTAAGGAATTAAAAAAAACTATCTACCGAATTTCACTTTCAAATAATTTATTTTTTACTAGAAAATTTAATATTTTTTTTATTCATTTATTTCTTATAAGGAACAAAATTTTAATATAAAAGCAAAAGTGTTAAAACCAAAACCACAAACTATATGTATATATATATATTTTTTTTTTTCATTAATTGTATTAACTTAACCAGTAAATGGTTAAATAATATAATCTGTACTGTTGGTTACGATATAAATTGTACTTACGAATTTAAAAAATTGGTGTGAAACACTCACACAACTTTCTCTTACCAGTACAAATAATTAACAATAAACCTAACATTAGAAATAAACAAAAAACTAACCTCAATAAACATAACCTAATTTTAATCATACATGAAAGACGCAAAATGAAAATCGATCTCAGTTTGCCTTAAAAATACGGAAAATCACTCTTTCACGCTAAACTAGGCTCTGTAGAGAAAAATGCTTTTAATAAAAGTTGTAGATCTTTTAATTTTCTATAAATTTTGTTATATACACTAATGTCGTAAAATGAGTACTAAGGCCGAAATGTTCAAAAAATCGATTTTTCACACGTTTTCGTGAGAAAAAAACAGAAAATCGCTAATTACCGCTAAACTAAGCGTTATACAAAAAAATGTTTGAAATAAAAGTTGTAGGACTTAAAATTCTCTACAAATTTTATTATATACATTTTTGCGCTGAAATGCATAATAAAGCCGCTATCTTAAAAAAATTCTTTTACGCGAAAACCAAGAATTTCAGCAATCATGGCGCCTACCCTATCTTGAAGAGAATAAAAAATTGAATAAACGAGGCAATTTTAAAAAAAATCGTAGGACCAGTTTTTGAGAAAATCGCAAAAAAGTGAAAAATGACACGAATAAATTACTACTTCCGGTTGACCGATTTTAATGAAAATGTTCGTTCGGGTCCGGTAGTGGTATGTAACTTAAGTTTCATATTTTGTACACACACACAGACCAATCGCTAAAAACATGTTTTTTTGGGTTCAGGGGGTCTGAAAACGTATAAATTCGGAGAAAAATCGACATGAAAAAAATACTTTCCTTCCTATATATTCATATAGGCAAGAGAAAGTAAAAAAATATATAATATAAGAAGTATTCTATTTCCAAGTAGTATACTACAATGTTACCTACATTTTTTAGTCTTATTTAATGTGAAATCAAACGTTGATTTGACAACGGTCATTAATGTAGAACATTAATTAATAGAACAATAACAGTGGGTTTTAACGAGTTAACATTTTCAAAATCCAGTTTTGCAGTTTAGCGTATAACCATACGTCCATGGATGAGGCGTACTTATAAGCAACTAAAACTTATATTTAAATTAACAATAGATTGTTCGAACTGAATGTCGGCTAAAAGATTCAAGGCCATCACGATATGCATCTACATTATAATAAACAGTACTTTTAATCCGCCCCTGCACTGTAGAAATCCTAACTGTTGAACAACACATGAGAGAAGGCTTACAGTTAATTTGTTTAATCCTAATTTGTGTACGTGGAAATCTGTTCAATTTAAAACAATAAACAACCCCATTACACAATGAGATAAGGATGATAGGTAATGCCACCATGTAAGTGGGGTGTAGTCTTGTACAGACTCAGGTCGAACATCTTGAAAGAGTACGGTTAATTGGACTCCACCCATCAAAGTACAACGGTAACCACTGTCTAGTATTCAAATTTGTATAAAAGTACCTTTACTAGGACGTGAACCCACTGGGTTGGTTTAGAGGTAAAGTCGTCACCGTGAGTCAGCTGTTTAACAGCTGATTTTCGGAAACGAAGGTTCCTGGTTCAAATCCTAGTAAAAGTACTTACCTTTATAGTACTTAACTTATATTACTTATAGTAAGATACTTTTATACGGATTTGAGTACTAGACAGTGGTTACCGGTGTACTTTGATATTTGGGGTTCAATTTTCATACTATCTCAGGAATCGTCGGCCTGAGTCTGCACAAGACTACACCTCATTTCCACGTCATACATATCATCCTCATCTAATGAGAAGAGGACAAAATTAATAAGCAACCCCATGACTCAATACTTGTCATGGGGTTGCTTATTGTTTTTACTTTCTCTTGCCTATATGAATATATAGGAAGGAAAGTAGGCTATTGTTTTCATGTCGATTTTTCGAAATCGAGTTTTCACCGGATCTACACGTTTTCAGACCCCCTGAACCCAAAAAAACATGTTTTTAGCGATTGGTCTGTGTGTGTGTGTCTGTGAGTGTGTGTGTGAACAAAATATCTCAAGAACGGAACATCGTACGAAGTTGAAACTTAAGTTACATACCACTACCGGACAAGACACAAACATTTTCATCAAAATCGGTCAACCGGAAGTAGTAACTTATTCGTATAATTTTTCACTTTTTTGCGATTTTCTCAAAAACTGGTCCTACGATTTTTTAAAAATCGCCTGGTTTACTCAATTTTTTATTCTCTACAAGATAGGGTAGACATCATGTTTGCTGAAATTCTTGGTGAGGCTGTTTTCACGTAAAAAAATACTTTTTCAAGATTACGGCTTCAATATGCATTTTAGCGCAAAAATATATATAACAAAAGTTGTAGAGAATTTAAAATTCTACAACTTTTATTGCAAACATTTTTTTTGTATAACGCTTAGTTTAGCAGTATTTAGCAAATTTGTGATTTTTCTCACGAAAACGTGTGAAAAATCGATTTTTTTTAAGATTTCGGCCTTAGAATGCATTAAGACAAAAGTGTATATAATCAAATTAATAGAAAATTAAAAGATCTATAACTTTTATTGGAAGCATTTTTCTCTACAGAGCCTAGTTTAGCGTGAAAGAGTGATTTTCCGTATTTTTAAGCTAAACTGAGGTTGATTTTCATTTTGCGTCTTTCATATATGATTAAAATAAGGTTATGTTTATTGAGGTTAGTTTTTGTTTATTTCTAATGTTTTATTAATAATTTTAGGTTTATTGTTAATTATTTGCATTGGCAAGAGAAAGTTGTGTGAGTGTTTCACACCAGATTTTTTTAATTGAAAAGATTGCAACGTACACACATAGGGTAAAAAAATCTAGGATATGAACCACGGTACCTTCATCTCCGTACATAAGCTATCAAACAGCTGACTCGTGGCTTCGACTTTACCACCAGAAAAACCCGGTGAGTTAGGTATTGATTTAGATAAAGAAATATAATACCAATTGTCATAACTTTGAATAAATCTTATAAAGGATTTGACGCCGATTATGCAACAAAATATTAACTTAAGAAAGAATACATTTTCACAATACAAATTATAAATAATTTCACACAACATAAACATCATAATTTGCAATATAATAATTACACGAAACCGGAAAATTTCATAATACTGTATTTATACATTTTTACTTTTTTAGTAAAACTGTATTTATTGGATGGTTACGGTTTAACATAAAACAAATATCTACCATGAATTTAAAAACATTTTTACCGTAGATGTATATATGCTTTATTATGTAAATAATAACTCAATACGAAATTATTAACACCTTTAAACAATATAATAGAGTAAGCAGTTATAAGAGAAAAAATAATATTTTTATAAGAGAGTGAATGTAGTTAGATATAAGGAATATTTTTTCTTTTTCACACTTAATAATTCTGCGCGCCAGAGGTAAAGAACTCCATTTATATCATAACGGTGCATTAAACGCCGTTACGTATATTTCACAAATACGGTATTCATTTATAAAAATCAACTACTATAATGTTATACCTATAACAGACTGTATTCAAATTATATATTAGGCTTGCTACATTAATTTTACACTTTAATTAACAACTATTAATTAGTATTCATAATTAATTGGGTACGCTACTAACAGAATATTGTATTTTAAAAATTTACAAATGAAAGACTTCTTTTATGAAACATTTTTTCCATAAATAAATACAATACTGAATTATTTTTACATTTAAATATTTATTCATTCTTTACACGGAATATTTTCACTCATTTCCGTCTATTTCTTTCACAGTCTTTAAGAATATTAATTTTTTTAGGCATTAGTTGTTATCGTAAAATTTATTGGCAACCATTCAATTCTTGAGATTCCTTTTCCTGTTTATTTTTGTTATTAGAATTTACAGACGAATTCTTCTAGAGTTTTTTTTGTTGGCTGTCAGATGGTTACCTTGTGAAGTCGCTCGTCTAATCGGTATTACTTAACTTCTTATAGCTGACTTAGGTATCCTTGTTGCCAATCTTTAGTTTGGTTTGAAAAATGTTATTGAATAATGGATATATTATTACTATATTAGTTTCTGTGAAATTATTCCAATATTTCAGGTAGTATTCATAATTAATTTGTATATTAATTGGTAATCACATGATAACCATTAAGAATTTCCACCCCGCAAATGACACCATCACTTCATTCACTTAGATATATCACTTATATCTTGAAAAATACGATTTTTATAATACATCCCCATTTACAAAGTAATTCCCAAAATTTTAAAACTAAGGGAATTATTTTTCCGCGAGAAAAGGTTTCTTTTTGAAACTTCAATTAGGTAGGCAAATAATAACAGAACAAATAAAACATACTTTAAGAAAGTACAAAACTGAACGAAACGTTGAAAGGAACTCGTAATATAGGAAACACGCACAATACGTTTTGTATATAATACCGATTATCCAAAAATATTTTCTTCCCCAACCAATGAAACACTTCATAACAATGACTTAAAACTATACGGAAACGAAATTTTCTACAATTTACTAATAGAATTCAAATAACATTCTCTGATAATACTAATCCACTCGTACGCAAACTAAATTCTTAATGGTTATCATGTGATTACCTAAGTCCAACAGAAAAAGATGTAATCGTAAAATACTGTATTTATTCAAGTAAAAGTCTTACGAAAGAGTAGTACTGTTCCTTTTTATTAAATCACTACATTTTTAAACACCTGTTTAGGTCATCACCCGAAAGTTTGGTTTGACCTCTAGAGGCTTTACTAAGTAAAATGAGGAGTAATGTGGTTTACCATTGCCTTTTTCACTGAGTGGAAAAGTAGCCTACGCTTATCAGCATGCCAGGCCCTCCGAAAAGCATCTACTTTCCACCCCGCAAATGACACCATCACTTCATTCACTTAGCTATATAATGAAATTTATTACTCTCAGAGGAGATAACTCTGACTATTGTAGTTTACACATCTACCTCTTCTGTTCTTAAATACTTCAGTCATATAATTGGCTGACTATGTGATAAGAAACAGAAGTATTTTTTGTAGCCCTGAAACTAGCAAATCAAGTGCAAAAAATTTAACACTCCACCTGCCTTTTATGAGGATACAGTTGGTGTAGTGGTAAGCATTACTGGCTTCTAAGCCAGAGGTCCCAGGTTTAATTACTGGTCAAATAGGGCATTTTTTCATCTTTACATCACGTCATATTGTTAATACAATCAGCTGATGATCAGAAAAAATAATTTAACACTCCACCTGCCTGTTATGGGCATTGTAAACATTATAAATATGTTTACTGTTTTATCCTTGTGTAAATTGAAAACAATACGTTAAAATGTACATAAGGGTACACATACTCTAAAAAAAACTATTTAAATCGTTCGCCGTGTAAAATTATTAAGACAAAAATTCTGAATATATAGAAGAAGTACAAGCAATCACGTTTGCTAAACCTGGACTAATACATCTCAAAAATTTCTGAAATGCTTTGTAACGAAAAATACAAAAATATGTTGTTGTTTCTACAAGAGATATTTTTATGGAGTTTTTTTTTATAAAAGTGGACAAAATAGTAGAACTGTCTTAAGAGTGGCAACATTCCTGCTCAGCAGACAAACGTAAGTAAGTAAGACAAACGGAACTTCTAATGTTTTACGTCCATTTTATTGGGAAAATAAGCTTATTTCCAAATCAATACATTGATTTTAGAACAAAATTCGTCCGAATTTCTTTTTAAAATTTGAATATTTACGTAAACAAACATACTATAAATTTATTATTTATATACACCCAGACGTTACAATAATGTAATTCTGTCATTTAAAATCAAAAGATTGTAAAAAAGAATCACAAGTTGTTTGCGGTTGTATTTTATTTGATAGAGCGACAGTGGACTGTAGTGCGGTAACATAAATTAATTATAATATATGCGAAGTAAAATTTAATGAAATCTTGACTTACCCCTTTTTCCAAGACAAGGAAACATAAAGTAAAAGGAATACCACCTGCGCAGGGATAAGGTACAAGGTTTCCAAATTGCGGTGTTCCGAACTCCCGTGTTATAAAAACAGCGGTCATATGCGGTTGACGAGACAGCGGTAAGAAAAAGGCGACGCGCACTGTACGATGGTCACTCATCGACTGTGTCGAGTTATCTGCTACCTATACCGATAGCGGCGATTTACTACCGATAGCGGCGATAACAAAAATAATTTAATTATCGGGCCTAAACATCCTCCCCGCCCCTGAAACGACAGTTTCTGAACCCCAAAAAAAAATAAATAAGGAAAAAGAAAGGAGACATCTTCACTTCAGCGGGGGCTGTCACTGAAGACTTGCGAAGGCGAGGTGGCCCACGGAAGAAAGGGAAAAAGAAAGGATAATTAAGAAAAATAGCGTAAAAAATATATGGAAAAAAGTAAAATAGAAAAATCTAAAGGCGTAGTTCCCGTGTAAAAACCTCTACACACAGATTATTTACAAACGCAATAAAAAATAAATAAAAATTACAGAAAAGATATCGAAATCATATTGCGAAAATAGAATAGAATAAACTAAAATAAAAGATAACTTGAATAAATAATTAAAAGAGAATCGAAATATTACTGGGTCGGCAACGGACAAATTTTAGTCACCGACCGCGTAAGTACTCCTGTTCGAGTGCGAACTTTCACGACTCGAATAATTCCGTCCGGACCAGGAATAACTTCTTGAATTACTCCAAGTGGCCACTGAAGAGGCGGACAATTATCAGTTTTAATGATGACGATTAAACCGGCCTCCACAGGTTTAGCGGGAGAGTTCCATTTTTGTCTTACTTGCAGGTTGTGAAGATACTCCACGTTCCATCTCTTCCAGAATTCTTGGATCAACCGGTCTAAAAGCTGATATCTAGTAAGATGATTCAGTGGTTCATCCAGTAGGTTGCAAGTAGGCAGTCCTTGTAGAGGTTGTTGCACTAAAAAATGAGCTGGAGTAAGAGCTGAAGGGTCGCTTGGATCCGAGCTTAAGCAATAAAGCGGGCGAGAATTGAGAATAGCTTCTATTTGTGAAAAAACGGTGGAAAGCTCTTCAAACGTTAAAATTTGTTGACCAATTACTCTATAAAGATGGCTCTTCACAGACTTTACATTGGACTCCCACAAACCGCCAAAATGCGGAGCATAAGGTGGGTTAAGCTTCCATTCAATTTGGTTCTCGGCTAGCTCTGACCCCAATGCATGGACGTAAGCGTCTGATTTTATTAATTCGTATACTTCTTTCAACTGAGTTCTGGCTCCAATGAAGTTTGTTCCACAGTCAGAATAAAGCGTCTTGCATGGCCCACGGCGAGATATAAACCTTTTAAAGGCAGAAAGGAACGTCTGAGTTGACAAATCAGATGCTAATTCTAAATGTACTGCTTTGACAGTTAAGCAGATGAATAAGCACAAGTAAGCCTTTTGAGGGCGAGCGCCCCTGCGTCTTGTCCAGGACACCCAGAATGGTCCAGCGTAGTCCACACCGGTGTGCAAAAATGCCTTACTTGGCTTCACTCTTGCAGAGGGTAGGCTTCCCATAAGAGGAAATACGGGTGGTCGAAGTTTAAAGCAAATATTGCAAGAACGGATCAAGTTTCGAATTATGCTTCTTCCACCTAAGATCCAATATTTCTGGCGTAGTAGCGATAACACGAGCGTCGGCCCTGTATGGAAATGCCTTTGATGACAATGATTTATGATGAGATTCGTGAAGTTATCTCGTTTTGGAAGAAGTATAGGATGTTTTTGCTCGTAGCTTATTTCCGAGTTAATTAACCGTCCACCAACACGTAGAACACCTTCTGACAAGAACGGATTGAGCTTCCTAATTTCCGAAGAGCAGCCCTTTCCTTCAATAAGCGATTGTATTTCCGAGGCAAAATGTTCCTTTTGTACTTCTCTGACTATAAGTAATTCGGCGGCGGCTAAATCAGATGCGGATATGAGACCATCAACGCAAGGAAGTCGTTTTAAGAACCGTAAAACGTAAACAGTGGCTCTGAGCAATTTATTGTAGGACGAGCATTTGTCTATTAAGTCTCGAAGCGGGTAATCTGCTGACTCCGTAGCAATCAAAACACGTTGTTCATCGACGAATTCTTTTGACGAACTGATCGGATACTTAGGCCAGAGAGAATAATCTTCTTCTAGCCAGCTTGGGCCTCGAAACCATAGCTGATGGTCAACCAAATTATTTGGCAGTAGGCCGCGAGAGAGACAATCGGCCGGATTTTGCTCTCCATTTATGTGAAACCAAGCTGAAGATTGTAGATTTTCTTGTATATATGATACGCGGTTAGCGACAAAGGTTTTCCACCTCGATGCAGGGCTATTGATCCATTGAAGCACTATCATTGAATCCGAGAATGCGAATATATTCTTGAACTTAAATTGAATTTCACATGCTTTGGACACAAATGAAATCAATCGAGCAAGCATAACTGCTGAGCATAGCTCTAGCCGCGGAATTGTATTTATTTTCATAGGTGCAACACGAGATTTTGCACATAAGAGATTAATTTTGAATGTATTATCTGGTTGCTGAGCTCTAATGTAAACTACAGCACCATAGCCCTTTTCAGACGCGTCGCAGAAACCGATAAGATCTGCTGTGTGTCCTTCAGAAATAGCGACATGGCGAGAAATTTTTAATTTTAATAGTACTGGCAGTTGCGATTGAAAGTTGGTCCAAGTCTCCACGATTTGTTTTGGAGGGCTTTCATCCCAGTCTATTTTTAATGACCATAATGTTTTTATTAAACATTTTGCTAGCAGCGTTGCGGGAGCTAGAAATCCCAAAGGATCAAATATCCTAGCTATTGACGACAAAATGTTACGTTTTGTACAAATTTTATTCTCAGAGCATATCTTGAAACTAAAACAATCCGATGATGCGATCCACTGCAAACCCAAAATTTTTCTTGTGTCATCATTTTGGAAATTTTTAGAATTCAGAAGTTGATCTTCAATTGGAATTACAGAAACTAAATCAGAGGAATTGCTTGACCATTTGACCATTTCGAACCCACCAGCCTTAAACAATTTTCGTAAGTGATGGTATAGCGTCTGAGCCTCTTGGAGGTTCTTTATACTGGTGACCAGATCATCCATATAGATGGAATTATTTATTGCGGCAACAGCTTCAGGATATTTGGTTGCTTCATCTACGCCTAATTGCCGAGTGACTCGAATCGCGAGAAATGGAGCTGGCTTGACACCAAAAGTCACAGTATTTAGTGTCCACGCGCGCACTTCTTCATCTGGGGAAAATCTCCATAAAATCTTCTGAAATTTTCGATGTTCGGAATTGACTTCAATCTGCCGATACATCTGTTTCACGTCTGCAGTAACTGCAATCGGATATAAGCGGAATCTAACAAGAATTTCTATTAAGTCACAATGTAATTTAGGTCCTGTATAAAGAAGATCATTAAGCGAACGATTATTTGAAGCCTTAGCGCTTGCATCGAAAACTACTCGAAGACGTGTGGTTGCACTGTCCGGTTTTATTACGCAATGATGTGGCAGATAATAACTGTCGTTAGTAAAAGTTGACAGAGACATGTGACCTTGTTCGATGTAGTCTTTCATGAAGGCATGATATTCTATCTTCATGTCTTGATTGGCTTTAAGTCGTCTTTCTAAAGATGAGAAGCGTTTTTCGCAGACAGGTAGTGAATCTCCGAGAGTGGAAGGATCTTCTTTAAACGGCAGCGAAACAGAATAGCGACCAGTCGGTAGTCTCTGGTGGGTGTCGATGAAATGTTTTTCACATATCTCGTCTCCTTTGTCCAAAAAAGTGGGTTGCGGGATTTCTTCTAGACTCCAAAATTTCTTCATTAAATCATCCAGTGAAGTCTCAGTAGTAGACATGTAGACTTGATTTTCAGAACGATTACTGTGCGAATGATCCGATACAGTTCTTCCCATAAGAATGTAACCGAAAAGCGTATCTAAAGCGACTGGAGTCCCGGGAGGTCCCGTTACTTTATGTGATTTTATTATACGCGAAAATATTTCCGATCCCAACAGAATGTCTATCTGACTGGGAATATTACACGTATCATCAGCGAGCTGAATATTTTTTAAGTGCGATAATGACTCCAATGAAAAACATCGGCTGGGTAAACTATCAGTTATTTTATCTATAACAAAAGCGTCTAATTTAAGTACCCTTTGCGTATCAAAGCGGGAGGCGATAGAAAGTGATGCGTTAAATTTAAGAGGACGAGTGCTAAGTCCAATTCCCTGAACCGCTGAATTTACTCGTGATACCTTTAACCCCAGCTTGCGTTGAAATTCGGCAGTAATAAAATTTGATTGGCTGGCGTTGTCAAGAAGCACACGAGCTTCATGAGCGCGGTTCATCGTATCAAAAATGAGAATTTTTGCAGTTGATAATAGAACTATCGATTCTGGCGGAGTATTTTGAGAAGTCATGCTAACTGACGATGTTGAGCAGTGCGCGAGCGAAGAATCAAATGAGGTAACTTGTTTCGAAGTGTCAACAGAAGGAGTCTGAGTATCCGATTTACTTGCGTTCAGTTCCTCAGTTTTCGTCACAGAAGGTTGACTGTCACGATGCAAGGTAGAGTGGTGTCGTTTGTTGCAGAAAATGCAGGTCTTAAAACTCTTACAGTTCTTAGTAGTATGCTGAGATGACAAACAATTCACGCACAAATGTTTTGTTTTTACAGCCGAAAATCGGTCAGCGGATGATAACCGTTTAAATTCAGGACATTTAAAAACTTGATGCAATTCATTGCAAATTGCACATTTTGGGGGTTGATAATTATTATTCTTACTCGTCAAAAAAGTATGAGTAGGTTTACTTTTGTTAATTTTATCTTTAATTTGAGAATTCTCGAGTTTATTAAATTTTGAATTACGAAAAAGAATTTTTTCGTTTTCTTTTGTAAAAGTTAAAAGTTGATCGAACGTAGGGATATCATCCTTCCTACAATGCATTTCAAAATAGCGCACAGTTTCTGGATCTAACTTTGAGAGGGCTATTTGCAAAATAATAAAATCGGCTAAGTTACCGACATTAATAGCCTTAAGAGCATCAACGGATGCTACAAAAGAATGCAAAAAGTTTTCTAATCCTTGAGCAGATTGACAAGTAAGAGGTTTAAACTCTAAAATTTTATTTAAATAAAAAGACGCTAAATTTCTTTTATCTTGATATTTATCTACAAGATTTTTCCATAAAATAGCATAATTTTCAGCGGTAGGCGGAATTCCGG
Source organism: Catonia carolina (assembly GCA_035578175.1). Lineage (NCBI taxonomy): Eukaryota > Metazoa > Arthropoda > Insecta > Hemiptera > Achilidae > Catonia > Catonia carolina. The sequence continues at coordinate 122,910,534 of JAQMRL010000002.1, read as the reverse complement.
AAGTTACTGCTAATGCTTTTTTACTTAGTTTACCTACAAGGTATCTAACTTTATCGGAATCGGATAAGTTAATATTTTCGTGAATATTACTTTTAAAACTTTCAAAAAATATAGGCCATTCCGAAAGTTCGCCCGAAAATCCGGGTAGTTCTAAAATCGGCAACTTAATTTTAGGCTTAATTTCAGTAACTTGTTTACTTTTTTGTTCACTGTTGTTAATTTCTAATTTAAGCGAATTTTCTGCGGTTATAATAGCACAATATAAATCTTCTAAAGCATCAACTGCTTGAAAACTAGGTTCAGTGTTATCATCTATTTTTAATGACAATTCATTTATTTCATCCATAATTAAACGAAATTCATTTCGGGTTTCTTTAATAGTTAAACATTTTTTTATGAATAAATCTTTACAAGCGGGTATATCCAGCTTTAGGCTGGCATCATACGTTTGCTGAACTCTTTGGTAGAGATGGTTTTTCTTAGCTTCTAATACCCTTAACCTTTTTTGATCGGTTGCCATATTTTTTATTTTTTTATTTTTAAATATAAGAAATGAACCAAATAACAGGGTTATAAATGCAAACAAGTAGCACGGAAATCGCGTAACTTAATTAAAGAATAATTTCTTTAAATTAAGTTATAATAATTAAAAATAATTTAAGGATTAAAGAATTTATTCATGAAGATAATCAAATTGAAATAATAACATTATAATTATTGTGTTTATCGAAATTTAAATTTAAATGTTAAGTTTGTAGATAAGCCGATAACGAAATAACAAAATTTGTAGGAATAGGTAGCAGATAACCTAAAGCGAATAACAAGTTTTATGCAGGTTAAAACTCGACACAGCATACAAGAATTGTAATGCGTATTATGCTAACAATATATATAATTGAAAACGTAATTAAAGTTTTCCGACTTCTTAAAAAAAATGAACAGTTATGAATTTTATGCAAAGCGCAAATTTAACAAATATGCGTATAGCGTGCAATAGCGAATAGCGTATTTTAAACAAATTAATGTTATTTACATTTACATTAACATAGCGATTTAACGTGAATTCAGTTGACATCAAATAAAACACAATGTAAAGGTATATCCTCGCGAAGGAAAACCAATGGTCTTTTCGAAGCTATCCGCCCGAAAGTTAATAATGTGCTTCTGGAAGATATCAGGTCCGGAGGTTACCAATGGTTGCGGTTGTATTTTATTTGATGGAGCGACAGTGGACTGTAGTGCGGTAACATAAATTAATTATAATATATGCGAAGTAAAATTTAATGAAATCTTGACTTACCCCTTTTTCCAAGACAAGGAAACATAAAGTAAAAGGAATACCACCTGCGCAGGGATAAGGTACAAGGTTTCCAAATTGCGGTGTTCCGAACTCCCGTGTTATAAAAACAGCGGTCATATGCGGTTGACGAGACAGCGGTAAGAAAAAGGCGACGCGCACTGTACGATGGTCACTCATCGACTGTGTCGAGTTATCTGCTACCTATACCGATAGCGGCGATTTACTACCGATAGCGGCGATAACAAAAATAATTTAATTATCGGGCCTAAACACAAGTGATAAAAAACCTAGATTGACAACACTATAATAGCACTATTAAAATTCCGAACAATTAAAAAAATGTAACTATTTAAAAGAATTTCTAAGTGTAAATGAAACTAGTTTTTATAAAACAAACAAAACGTTAAAAATTTTATTAAAAATAATACAGATAAAAAATCTACAAGATTAAGGATTAAAGTTTTTTTTATTGCATCATTAACATTATTATTTAGCGTAGAAGTATTGGAACAAATTTCCAATAATCAATCAAAATAAATGGACCACGAAAATTATAGTTTTGTATATTATATTTTAATTTTACTAAATTTTAAAGATATTAAAGAATTTTACTTTAAAAAAAAATAAATTGTTCTTTTAACCTTAATATATTTTTAATAGGCCTACTAATAATAGTAGTGAAATTTTATATTTACAATTCAATAATGTAACTGTAATTATTATTATAAAACGAATATTAAAAAATATATTATCATATTTTTTAAACGTTATTTTGAATAACAAAGATTGTAGGTAGGAATATTGTAAATTAGAACTGTGATAGTCTTTTCACCGATCAAGTTCTAATAAAAAACCTAACTTTCATTTTTAGAAGAGTACCTTTTACTTTTTGAAAGAAACTGTAAGAATAATATTTGATTTGAAAAAAAATACATTACGAAACTGTTAACCCAGGGTAAATTAAGAATTATAATAAAGTAAAATATATATAGGGTGATTCAAAAAGAGCGCCGGTTTTGATATATCAAATTAAGAGATTTATTTTATTGAAAAACTGAAAATAAATACATCAACAAGTTCATCTTTCCTTCCGATTTTATGTATGAAAAATGATGTCATGCATGTGTCCTCCTCTACTGCGCTGGCACGCATCAACTCTGTCCATGAAATTGGATATCACTGCACGACAAGTTTCGACTTCCATTTGCCCGATAACCCGTCGAATTTCCTCCTTTAAGTCATTGATGTTTCGGGGTTTATTGGCATACACCAATGACTTCAGATGACCTCAAAGAGGAAAGTCACAAGGCGTCAAGTCACACGACCTTGGTAGCCATTGATGGTCGGAATTACGAGAAATGATGCGATCCTGGAACCGTTCACGGAGCAACAACATTGTTTCTCGTGCAGCGTGACAGGTGGCACCATCCTGCTGAAACCACAACTCGTCAATGTCCACTCCATCCAAATGACGCCACAAAAACTCCCTAATTTGCTGGGTTAACAGCCACACTGTCACGAACCAACGCAACGTTCTGCTCAGTTTGGCCAGAACGACGACGCCCAGAACTTTTAAGGTCGACTGTTGAACCCGTCTCAAAAAACTTTTTCATGAGCCTGCGAACTGTTGATTCATTCGGTGCTTCATTACGTCCTAGAGTACCGCGAAGTCGCCTGACAGTAGCCGCATAACTCTCTCCACTCTGGTAAAATGTTTTGACGATTAACACTCGTTGCGCAATAGTAAACTTCTCCATGGTTAGACACAGACTGCGAGAGTACTACACTGTGAACAAGAGAAACTACAACTGAATCGTCAATCGGAATGTTCTCCAAAATAGAAATGTGGTCAAACAATGTTGCCAACCGATAAACAAAAATTTACCAGCCGTTTAAAAACCGGCGCTCTTTTTGAACCACCCTTTATAATAACCTATATAGCTTGTTAACAGTCACTTTTAAACCGAAATTCGCTTTAAGCTAGATTACATTTTTTTATAAAATGTTAAAAAAGTTGCGCAATTGTTTTCTCCATCACTATCAAGTAGTCAAAAAATTTGATAAATTATACATACACTTACTGTAACATTTGCGTGAATGCGATGTTCAGTATATAATTTATTTTTAGATGGTTTAAAGTTCAAGTCAAATGATTATTTTAAACGAATGTGTTGAAATAATAACACTTTTTGAAAGATAAAGATCACTACCTTCTTTCAACAATTTAAATTTTGCCAATGTGTAAAATTTAAATTAAGGAATAAATAAATAGCTGAATTTGAAGGTCTCGACCAGCGGCGGTTATATATTAATTGTGGAAGTGTAATTTATTTTTATTACTAATCTTTTTTAACTTATTTATAAAGTATGTTGAAAAAGTTAAATTATAATGTAATTGTTGTTGTTTAGGTCATCAGCCGAAAGGTTGATTTGAACCTCTAGAGGTTTTACTAAATAAAACAAGAAGAGAGATGGTTTACAATTCTGCCTTACTCACTGAATTGAAAAGGATGCTTATCAGAATGCCTGACCCTCTAAAACACAATTTTCCACCCCGCAAAAAGACATCTTTACTTCATTCACCACAAAGTCAGGCTGTATAATGAATTCATTACTTTCAGAAGAGATAACACTAATTACAGTCTTCTACACCTCTACCTCTTCTGGTCTTAAATAATTTACTCATTTTAATGGCTGATCATGTAATAAGAAACAGAACTATTTTTTGTAGCCCTGGAATTATCAGATTGAGTGGAAATAATTTGACCACTTTACCTGTCTGTTGTGGGCAATATAATGTAATTATAATTTATAGATAATGTTTTAATTTATATATTGGATGTATTATAAATTAAATGCATACAATACATTTTTTATGAAAAATTGGCGTGAAGTGAAAAATATTAAAATTAAATTTCTACCTTTGAGTTAGCCGATGATGCCTACATAGACCTAAGTCTTGGCATGTGCGTCGGTGATAAAGATAAAAAGTGCCTCCCCTGGCCGGGAATGCAACCCAGGATTTCTCACACTAGCTACTTTAAACCCTTCTTAGAAGGCTGTATAACCAGAAGATATGTGTTCTTGATATAGAGTTGAATCAAATTAATGCCGACTACTAACAGTTATTGATGTGCTGGAAATGTTTTTAATGCATAAAAATTAAAAAAAATTAATGTTGGGTTAAGATTCATTTTCAATGGGAACCGAACCCTGACTTCGATACTTTATAATTCTTGTAAATTCTATGGGCGGGAACACTTAATTAATTGGCTGACACTAATTGACAACTTGATGTTGACTACTTAGTTTGGGGATGTCCACCCGCCTTTTGATAGTATACAGACTATAATCAAAGGCACCACGTCGACTAAGTCACTACGATAAATAAATATGTTTAGGTCATCAGCCGAAAGGCTGGTTTGAACCTGTAGAGGTTTTACTAAGTAAAACGAGGAGTGATATGGTTTACCTTTGCCTTCCTTACTGCGTGGAAAAGTACCCTTATCAGTATGCCGGGCCCTCTGAAAAGCACATATTTTCCACTCTGCAAATGACCACAGGGTCTGGCTGTAAAATGAAATTCATTACTTTCAGAGGAGATAACTCTGATTAGTGTCTTTTATACCTTACCTCTTCTGTTCTTAAACGATTAAGTCATTTAATTGGCTGACAATATGATAAGAAAAATAACTTTTTATTTTAGCCCTGCAACGGACAGATTGAGTGTAAATAATTTGACACTCCACCAGTCTGTTATGGGCAGGATAACGAAATAAGTTAATAAAATTGTATATTCTTAGTCACAGAAAACAAACTAGTAAGAACTGTCTACACCTGAAATTATCCTCATTTAACGAAATATCCGATACAGTGAAAATTAACACAGAATAAATAATTACTTTAACTTATTACTGAAGCATATCTAATTTTGGTTACAACATAGACCTACAGATAAAAAAATATTGGTTTTTATGTTCTGTTTATTTGTTTATATCAGTTTTTTATTTTATTTTTAAGAAACACGTTTAACAACTTTGATTATAATTATAACGCCACGGTTGAACCATTTTCTTTAGGCCACCTGACCGTGAAGTAGTCACAAGAACAAAATTACGGTATTTATATATATGTAGCAATAAAATTAAAGTAATTTTAGATTTATGGGTAATAATAACATTATACGAACAACATTAATGTTTATAGAGATTTAGTAGACATAACGATAATACTACTATATTTTATAGTAAGAAACCGATTTTAAATTTTGTGAGGCTGTGAAATGTTAGAATTAGATCAATTGAACAACAAATCATAAATTGCAGAATTTATTGTTTTATTACGGTTGTATCTGTAATATTTAATATCTCAATCGAAATAGTTTAAAAGATATATAAATAACATACAAAAGAAATATACAAGGTATATAATCTTTGTAATTTTAATACTTTCTTTGTGTGAGAATAGTTTTATCTTAAGGGGATTTCTTGTCCTAGTAATCGATGTTTATTTATAAGTAGTACACCACTACTTAAAGGAAACATAGCTATTACACAGACTAGTCCTTTTATATGCATTAAGAATTAATAATTACATAATAGTGTTACATGATGCCCATAACAGGCAGGTGGAGTGTTAAATTATTTCCACTCGATCTGTCAGTTCCAGGGCTACAAAAAATAGTTGTTTTTTATCTTATGGTCAGCCAATATATGATTAAAGCATTTAAAAACAGAAGAGGTAGATATGTAAAAAACACTAATCAGAGTTATCTCCTGTGAAAGTAATGAATTTCATTATACAGCCAGACCCTGTGGTGAATGAAGTGAAGGTGTCATTTGTCGGGTGGAAAGTAGATGCGTTTCAGAGGGCCAGGCATGTTGATAAGTTTACTTTTAAGAAAAGAAAAAATGAAATTAACAATAAGATTCTTACATTGTATGCAGCTAAATTTAGTGTTTTAAATATTAGGCTACATGAATAATATTTACCTCAATACCAATAAGGTTTTCTCAAAAAAAAAAAATATCACGACTGGATATTAGATAAGACAACAATATTAGGCCTAACTATCAGCCATGTATTACACTAATTAGCCAGTACATATAACCACTAACATTATTAATAACAATCATAAAAACAACGAAAAACATACGTAAATAAATAACCAGTTAAAATAAAATATAACAAAAATAAAATACAAGACCGAATAAAGGACAAGGGAGACAATGATGCAAAAGCACATTTAAATTAGCTCAGATATATGGAGCTGATTAAATACTCGGACTGCCTTTTCCTCTTAAGCTGAACGCGTACACAACATTATCTCTTACATCTTTGCTATTTTTCTAAGGCTGAACACATACTGAAGCAGCGAGCAAAGCGACGATGATAGAGTCGCACACACATACTACTGGAGAGTTCAGTCGAGCAAAGCATGGATTTGATACTACAAGAAAGTTCTTCCTTGAAATTGTGGTATTTGTTAAAACAATACAAGAAAACTAAAAAATATAATGTTCACATGATAAATAAGAGTCGTCGTTTGTATGGCGAATTCCATAATCTAAATAGGAGCTTCGCGAACATCCTGAGAAGTTTCAAGGTTATTTTCGAATGTCAATTCCTAACATTTGATGATTATATTTTGGACTGGATGTAGTCTTCATTTCATCAGCCACTTCATACCACAGTTCGTCCGAAACGAAAACAGTTGTAATGTGGCACATCCTTCTGATCTCAGAGAGGTTTTCTTGATAAAACACTACTTATCAACTCATCGACGTTCAAGTTTGTTTTGGGCGAGCTGCGATGAGAGCAGCGATGAAAGCAGAGAAAACAAACTTACTTGAACGCTACGCTTTGCTCTAGGGCTACTATAAGAGCGATGTTACATGGTCGCTCTGCGCCTCAGTATGCGCTTTCAATTAGTAATAATTGAGTTGGTTTTCGCCGCTATGCTCGTCGCTTTGCTCGCTGGTTCAGTATGTGTTCAGCCTTACAAAAATAGCAAAGATGTAAGAGATAATGTTCGAGGATAATAAATATAAGAACTAAAACTTCCAATTCGACGACAAATTTAAAGGAAAACTTTTTTGCTATAACCCACCTCCTTCACCCACTCCTTATTTCCGTAAAATAACTACTATCCAGCAGGATAACCAATAAACAGAAAATAGCTGGAATTTAAAAAAAATGTTAAAAGATAAAAAATTTTTTTACATCGGATAGAAAAAAATGTTGACTCTTGAAATGTAATATAGAAATGTTAAAAACATTAACCTTTAACGTATTAAATAAGAATCATTTTCTCAAAGAAAGGAAAATCGCTTTTTTTCTAACTAAACTTTAATTAAATTTGTTTAATCTTAAATGCTGTACTAAGAAAAGTAATTATGAAACATTATAAATAAATAATCATCAATTAGATGTCTACTGAAGAAGAAGAAGAAGAAGAAGAAGAATAAAATAGAAAAATAAAACAAATGCGGCTGTTTTTAAAAAATTCTAGAAAAGTAGAAAAGAATACTGAAACAATAAGTAGAAAACGAAATTGCAACATCTACATTCCGCCGACACTATTGCAAGAAACTTACTGTTCAACAAATCACGCATGAATCGTATGTTATCCATTAATTCCTAACAAAAAGAAAACACGTAGGCTACATACAACAACACAGATAAAAGTATGTAGACATTTAGTACAATGCCTTTAATAAAATAGAAGATCAACCAAAATACCACACGCATTTCATATAAATTCTAAAAGTAATTAAAAGTACAAGTTGTTCATTAATTGTTCAATAAATCACAACAGCATTTTTTATAAAGTCATTCATAAATTACATTAATCTTTACGTAATTATACATAAAATACATTACTTTAGGTAATTATGTAATTCAGACATTAATCATGGATTACATTTCGCCAATTATATTGTTAAGTTACTGTATTTTGTAATTGCCAACCATTTGCAGTAATTCTGATTAATTTAACGAACGAAAATGTTAAATACTTGTGGTTTAAAAGGAAATGCATCGTCTAATCTGGAATTCTAGTAATGATCTCGTAGACGGAGATGATAAACCATGAAATGTACAAGAAAAATACTCGACTTATTAACTTGAGAATATTAGACCTTAAAACAAAGCTTTAACGCTCGCCGATTTCAGATATATAACTATTCTAAATTAATATGACAATTGAACAACTATTTAAAAAATCTGGTGTGAAACACTCACACAACTTTCTCTTGCCAATTCAAATAATGACCAATATAACCTAACATTAGTAATAAAACATTAGAAATAAACAAAAACTAACCTCAATAAACATAACCTTATTTTAATCATGAGTGAAAGCCGCAAAATGAAAATCAACCTCTGTTTCACTTAAAAATACGGAAAATCACTCTTTCACGCTAAACTAGGCTCTGTAGAGAAAAATGCTTAGATTAAAAGTTGTAGATCTTTTAACTTTCTATAAATTTGATTATATACACTTTTGTCGTAAAATGCATTCTAAGGCCGAAATCTTAAAAAAATCGATTTTTCACACGTTTTCGTGAGAAAAAACAGAAAATCGCTAATTACCGCTAAACTAAGCGTTATACAAAAAAATGTTTGAAATAAAAGTTGTAGCATTTTAAATTCTCTACATTTTTTTATTATATACATTTTTGCGCTAAAATGCATATTGAAGCCGTAATCGTAAAAAAATAATTTGTTTTCGTAAAAACAGCCTTACCAAGAATTTGAGGAAACATGGCGCCTACCCTATCTTGTAGAGCATACAAAATTTAGTAAACCAGGCTATTTTTAAAAAAATCGTAGGACCCGTTTTTGAGAAAATCGCAAAAAAGTGAAAAATGTCACGAATAAACTACTACTTCCGGTTGACCGATTTTGATGAAAATGTTCGTGTCGGGTCCGGTCGTAGTATGTAACATAAGTTTCAAGTTCGTACGTTGTTTCGTTCTTGAGATATTCTGTTCACACACACACACGCACGCACGCACACACACACACACACAGACCGATCGCTAAAAACATGTTTTTTGGGTTCAGGGGGTCTGAAAACGTGTAGATCCGGTGAAAACTCGATTTCGAAAAATCGACATAAAAACAATACTTTCCTTCCTATATATTCATATAGGCAAGAGAAAGTAAAAATAACCTTAGAGAACACCCTGTAGTACGAAATAAATGGCGATACGATTTCGGATCGCCCTTTATTAAAAAATAATCGAATTATTAACTCGAAATTAGACTTTAAAAAAAACTTTAACGCTCGCCGATTTCAGAAATATAACATTTCAGAAATATATAATATACTATTCTATTCTAGAATAATATGACCGTAGAAGAACAACTATTAAACAAATTACCTTAGAGAACTCCTTGTAATACCAAATAAAGATGATCCGATTTTGGATCGCCCTTTGTTAAAATATACTCGACTTTTTTACTCGAGAATATTAGACTTTAAAACAAAGCTTTAACGTTCGCAGATTTCAGAAATACAACTATTCTAGAATAATATGACCATTGAAAAACAACATTAAAAAAATTACTTTAGAGTACTTCCGGTAATACGAAATAAAGGGTGATCCGATTTCGGATAATCCCGGTTACGAGTAATACTAGTTATTTCATCAGGCCTGAGAAGAAAAACGTTCGTCCTGAGAAAATTATTTTAAGTGGCGATTAAGAATAAACTTCGATGCAGCACGGAAAATAAAGAGTGATAACAAAAAATAATTTAAATTATTGCAAAATTCTAGCTATTGTACAGGTAAAAATTGTAAATTTTCACCATAACGTTTATGCACAGTACAGTTAAGCTGTACTAGAAAAGTGCTATTTTTGTCCCAATATCATCCTTTCTTCTTGTATTTATGGACTGTACTACCGGGCGTTCAATTAATCCATCACGCGGGAGAAAATATTTTGGGTCCCAGGGATCGGACGAAGACTTTATGAGATAAATCGATGTTTACGTGGATGACAAGACCCCGAAGCTCTCAGTGACGCAGCCTAGGACTGCCCTCAACGGTTCTTCGCAAGATGCTAGTCTGCTTAACTTACTGGTACCTAAGGGCCTTAGGTTTTAGAACGTCATTCGTTATTATCGTCATCCGGTAACAATTCTACACCTTACAAAACAAATTTTGTAATTTAATTTGTTCTTTTTTTCTAAGCGTTAAGTCACAGGATTTAAAATAGCTTGCTTTTGTTTGGATAAAAATGTTTTATCTATAGTTTCGGATTACCAGGGTTTCGGTTAACCTGGTTTTAAATGTTTCCAACTCGATGTATAAAATTTGTTTGTAGCGAGATGGTAGCATAAATACTCTTAAATTGACGTGTTGTTAACTATATCTCACTAACACTACTTCAATGCAGATTACCCTACAAGAAGTTTTGTGACATGACTTCAATTTTTTTATAAATAACTAATAAAAAATTCAATTAAAAAAATACAAAATTTTTTAAGGGTAGTTATATAACGTTTTCATGTTTCTACGGCTTTGCTTATTATAGGTCAAAATAATTTTTTAAATCCCTATGTGTGTACGTTGCAATCTGTTTAATTTAAAAACAATAAGCAATCCCAAGACCCAATGAGATGAGGATGAAGTGTATGACGTAAAAATCAGGTGTACTCTGAAACAGATTCAGGTCGACAATACCTGAGAGAGTATGATTGATTGAACCCCAACCATCAAAGTACACCGGTAACCACTTTCTAGTATTCAAATCCGTATAAAAGAAACCTTTACAAGAATCTGAACCAGGAACCTCGTCTCCGAAAATCAGCTGTTAAACAGCAGGAAAAATTGTTCTGACCCCTTACATCAGGACTTAAATCAGTTGAATCATTAAAAGGCATTATTCTGAAATATTATGTACATGTTATGATTCTCACCCATTTTTCAAAACAGCTTTTTGTTAAACACATAATTTAATGAAATTAGAACATGTTTAATTATCTCAATATATCCGATCTTACTACATAAATTTACCTTTGAGTAGCCTATACATGTTAAATTACATTTTTTTTAAGTTTAAAAAAGTAATATTCAGTACCTATTTTGAAATCAATTACTAAAAAGTAAAAGAACATGATTAAATGATTGGCAATAAAAGTCACACTTTGTTGATACGTTAACAATCAATTTCTGATTGTTTCGTTAGAACTAATAAATATTTTCCTGTCCACTGTTCTTTTACTGATTAGAAAGTTGACAAAATAAGCTTTCCTAAGCATTTGAAATCAGTTCATAATAATTTCCCAGAAAATCTATTTAGATTCTTACATTCCGTTATATTCAACTACCTTATTATGAAACGTTTTATTTTATGTAAAAAAAACATAGTTTATTAAGAAAACTATTACATATGCATACCTTTTGTAATATAAACAACATGTGGACTGATAGTCATATATTGTCATAACATACGAAACAGTGATACACTTTAGTCTCCTACTGATATTTTTATGAAAAGGTAATTTATTCGCAATGAAAATTTTTACCGATAAATCATAATATTACAACGTAGCAGTAGGTTAACTGCATCAATGAACGAAAGCAGGAAATTTTTTATTCGGTCATAGAGAACAAAATTTCTATTGTTAATAAATAAAGTTGATTGTGCCATAAATATTATTGTGAACAGCCGAATAATATCAACAATACAAAAAGTCTATATCTTGAATAATATTCGCGTATTATTTCCAAGTGAACTGTAAACTGGAACCGATATTCTAAGGTTATATAGTTTACTACAAGTAATTTATATATATACTATTATTATTATTATTTGCGTATATTCCCTTAAGGAGAGCGCTAAAAACATAAAAATCTAGCTCTTTTCCTCCTTTTAGCTTCCCAAAAACCTTTCATCCTCTCACTTTGCGCCTTCTTCTCTTCGTCTGTCCATTTTCGCCCACTGATGATGTCTCCAAGAGAGACGAAAGACATCTTTAATATCGTGTAGTACTCTGAGGTGAGTATTATATATAATGTTGTTTTGTTTGGCCATTCATTATATATTTAATTTAAAGTCGCATCAACAGCTTGGTATTAGCGAATACGATGGGGTTTCTAACTTTAACGGTGGGTTTTGACTTGTAATAATTTCCAGACCCTAGCATGCAATCGAATCCGGGACCCATGCCCGTAGGCTAGCGCGGTTACACTACGCTATGAAGGTGCCCATATTAATTATATTTTACATAATAAATTATAAACATAATTTATTTTTGAATATTTTGGAACAATATAAATTTTTTTTTTATTTAGGTCATTAGCCGAAAGGCTGGTTTGTACCTGTAGAGGCTTTACTTAGTAAAACGAGGAGTGAGGTGTTTTACATATGCCTTCCTCACTGAGGGAAGAATATGCTTATCAGCATGCCGACCTTTCTGATAAGCATCAACTTTCCACACTGGAAATGACACCTTCACTTCATTCCACCACAGGGCTGTATAATGATGAAATTCCTTACTCTCAGAGAAAATAACTGTGACCTCTTTTGTTCTTAAATGCTTCAGACATACTAATTGGCTAACCATGTGATAAAAAACAGAACTATTTTTTGTAGCCCAGGAACTGACAGATCGAGTGCAAATAATTTAACACTTCACCTGTTTGTCATAGGCAAAAAAATGTATAATGATTAAATATTTTAACATGAAGAGGATAAAATTTATGTGATGACATGCAAAAAACCTATCAGCGGCGTTTCTTTTAAATTAAAAATTAAATTTCTTGAGATAATTAATTTGGATAAATTACGCAAGTAACTTTCAAGAAATTAATCTTATTTTAGATGAGATCTCTTCTGTATGTTTGCCGTAGACGTCGTATTGTCGGAAAGAGCCGTATTGAGAGTTACCGAATTAATCGCGTTACATGATGAAAGAGATTTTTGCGAGAGTTGTAATGAGTTTTAGCAAATTGTGAATACAAGGCAAATGAAGATGGTTTACAGAGTTTTATTGATGACATAATATGGAACTCTTGTAACAATACTTAAATATTTTGATAGGAAACCTTGTATTTTTTTTGGAAACCACTCTTTGAACAGCTCAGTAGCTGAATTCCGTAAGGCTAAATTGGACGGAGCTAGAATAATCATTATACAAGAACTAAACTGACGTCAGTGAAGTAGACAGCCTTTGCTCTCACTTCAACTAAATAAAATTAGAAAATAAAGTTAATAAAAACTAAGAAAAGTTGTAAAGTTACAAATTTCACAAGAACAATGTAAAAGAAGTAAACAAAAAATAATGAAGTAAACAATGCAAAAGAAGTTAACAATAGAAAAGTAAAATAAATAAAAATTTGAAATTTCACTTTGTATTAAAAAGTAGTGATGAAGATGAATGGTGAATTTAATTTCGTGTATGGATTAAAATCGTTGGTCGAAGTCGAGGATGTGATGTCTTTTGAGGCGCTTCGTTTCCTCACTGTTGTCCAGTAAATTTAATGCCAGGTGCTTCTGGTGATTGTTTAATCTTAACTGGTACCGGAGGCTCAGCTCTCTTATCTCTTCTGTTACGGTACGGATACGACGATGGTCAAGTATTTCCGAGTTTCTTATAAACGACCCAGCGTTACTCGTCGATCTTAATACTTTATTTTGGAAGCGTTGTATTATTTCTAAATTGGATCTGCTGGATGTACCCCAAAGCTGAGCGCCATACTTCCAAACAGGCTTGAAAATTGTATTATAGATCAAGACCTTATTTTTAACAGATAATTGTGAAGAAGATAAAATTAAAAATATTTTATTGGAAAATTTAAGTTTATTGAGTAATATTAAAAGCACTGATACAAGAATCTAAGAAATATTTCTATTAATTAGATGCAAACACTCAGTTTGCATCGTGATCCTACAGAAAGTATGTTAAACTGCTAGCGTTACTTTTGTACATCCGACAGTGAAATATCTGAGATAATACCAACCACAGTCATGATGCAAGGTCGTCCTACGGCTATTCTTCTTCAAGCAATCTTCCGTTTTTTATTTTCTTTTTACCACACTGGAAGACAAAGCTAAAGAAAGCCAACTTCCTTCCATACTACGCCCACAACAACAGAAATTACTATTGCATCTTGCGCCACCAACTTATTGCAAAATAAAATTACAGCCGGTTATTATTCTCCCTTTACGACCAAAAGACACGCAATGGTTTAAACAGATACTTGTAATTTTTTAACAATTAAAATAAAATAAAAAGACTTTTCTACTTTAACAGTTTCAAAACCGTAAAAACACCTCAGGATTTATTAAAAAATAATTAAACTGAGGTTTAAATCAACAAATTTTAATTGTTTTTCTTCTTAACAGGTTATTACGTTTGAAAAGTGAACAAATAAAAATAAGTTCATAAAAGTAACAAACAGTTTCCACTAACTGCTCGGGCACTTGACGGGGTGAAGCCATCTGGCTCAAAATGTGGAACACCTAAGTCTGACAAATATACATAACTTATATCATATACATATAATACATATCATATAATACTGATATCATATCATATCATATCATATAATACATATCTTTAGTTATATAGTTTTTTTAATCCCCAATGTGTGTACGTTCCAATCTGTTCAATTCAGAATAATAAAGTAACCCCATGACCCGAAGAGGATGATATGTATATTGTGTAAATGAGATGTAGTCTTGTACAGACCAACCATTCCTGAGAGAGTATGGTTAATTCAACCCCAACCATCAAAATACACCAGTAACCACTGTCTAGTAATCATATCTATATAAAAGTAACTACCTTTAATAAAATTTGAACCAGGAACCTTCTTCCCCGAAAATCAGATATTAAACGGCTGACTCACGGTGACGACTTTACCTCTAGACCAACTCGGTAGGTCAGTTATATAAATAGATGGAATTTTTCAGCCGCCAAAAATGAAGATATAAATAGTTAAATTGATTTTCAATATTTATACATTACAAATTAAATCTTACGTTTACACAATTAACATTTTATTTACAATTTTACTTTAAAAAGTGTCACTTTGTGACCCTTCTCGCTCTATTTCCAAAAATTCTGCTTATAGTCCCGCATATCCTCTAAAATTTTTCAATTTCTGCTCTATATCAAAATTAGACTCAAATCCCAAGTTACACACTAAATAACAAAAGTGAGATACTCTCACCATGCCGGTATTATCCACAACAATTTTTGAACGAACGGGATATTTTCCTTTAAAAGTCATTATTTTGGTTTTATCAATGAAAATTTTAAAGCCAAAATCTTTACACAGTTTGTGTAACACATAAACCGCAAATTTTATATTAAATAAATATAAATTAAATTTAACGTTTAGCCAATATTCTGCGTAACATATTATGAAAATTATAAATCATATTTCATTCATGTAATATATTAATGGAGCAATTAATACTTAAAAAACCAGTATTGTTCCAGATGTTCACATAACAAATAATTATTGTTCTTGGGTAATATATGAGCATTAAAATTAAATTATAAATGCACATAATAACAATACTGTACAGATTTTCACGAGAAACAAATATAAATTAGTGTAACATAAAATGTAAATTAAATATTATATTGCAATTTGTTCCATTAATGGCGCTTATATAATAACGTTATGTACAGATTATAGATTATATATATATATGTAGTGTAATAATGTACAGCATTATGTTTATATAAATAATAATAATACTAATAGAATGAGTTTTATTAGGTGCATATAACAGCGGTCGATTATGATAGTGTTAGCATAAAACGTGAGAATTACCTGTTGAAATTTTACACATTAATATAATTTGACGCGGTTCTTCTTACAACTGTAATTTATTGTTATGAATAAATATATCAGACATCTTAACTATCCTACATCTTAATATGACCTTATTTTACGCAATTTTTTTTTAAGTAAACTAAATTGCGTGCGAAAATTGCGTAATAGATTTTTATTTCCAACAATAGAATAATAGCCTCGAAGTGCGTTAGTTGTTGCGACAGTAGGAACAAATAAAAAAAAAGGTAGAAGTACTTCGGTATTATTATAGAGCGGTGTACCTCGAGGGAATTTTAGACTGATAAAAAGAAACAAATGTATACAGAAAAAGAGATGAAATAGTGGAGTAATTTACTCAAGTCGATATTAGATTAGTTCAAAAGTACAAGTTACCTAGTGCTCGCACGTCAAGAGAAAGCGCGCGTGGACGACGTAAAGCTCACGATCTAAATCAGTACGGTGTTTTAAATTCAAAGTAACCGTAGTTAAGGCCTACTGCGTGCGTTTACCAAACTGTTAGTCATGCAAAAAAACTACATTGTTTTTTTTATATTTTATTTTAACAGCTGCAAGAAGTAATACCATTTATTAATGTAATCATGTAAATTTCTTAAACAGTAAATAATAGGTAGCTTCACTAATTTAAATATAGCGTTAAATTCATTGATTTAAACTGAAATAAACTTTCTTCTTGTAAAAAAAATAAATGAAAAGCTATTCTACGTGAATATTAAATTATTTAAATCAACAATCCATAAAATTAACAAAAAAATAAGGACCAAACCAAAACCGTGAAGAGGTCTTACTAAAATGACCCTTTCTGCGCATGTCACGCAACTATATTGTTCTTATCTTTCATCATTAAACTAGTACGTACCTTCTTAAGTACTAAATGAATCAAATTTTATGTTTCAATTTCAAGTTTTAACGAAATGTTTCAGTTATTATGTTTGTTGTTTATGTCAACAGTCGGAAGGCTGGTTTGAACCTCTACAGGTTTACTAAGTAAAAACGAAAAGTGAGGTGGTTTACTCTTGTCTTCCTCACTGAGTTAAAAGAGTATGCTTATCAGCATGCCAGGCCCTCCGAAAAGCGTCTACTTTCCACCCCGCAAATTACACCTTCACTTCATTCACTTAACTATATAATGAAATTTATTACTCTCACAGGAGATAACTCTGAGTAGTGTCTTTTATACCTCTACCTCTTCTGTTCTTAAATAGTTCAGCTATATAATTGGCTGACTACGTGATAAGAAACAGAACTTTTTTTGTAGCCCTGGAAACAGCAGATTATTATGTTTGTACTTTGCAAATAGAGATAATTTATTATAAAACTAGCATTAGAAATATAACAATATTTTAATGCACATTTCCGCTTAATCCGTCTTTCCTGGTAACGTATCACACAGCCCGCCGGTCTGTGACGGATAATCGGGGGTTTATTGTAATTACAGTAATTCCTGATATTTTAAAAATACATACAACTTAAAATATTCATACTAAAGCAGGCCTGGAAAATCTATAATACACCAATAGCCATATTTTCTTAAGATAAGGTTCTTTAGTAATTTTATATGCCCATAACAGGCAGGTGAAGTGTTACATTAATTGCATTCGATCAGTTGGTTTCAGGGCTACAAAAAATAGTTCTGTTTCTTATCACGTAGTCAGCATATGACTGAACTATTTAAAAACAGAAGACGTAGAGGTGTAAAAGACACTAGTCAAAGTGATCTCCTCTGAGAGTAATAAATTTCACAGACCCTGTGGTGAATGAAGTGAAGGTGTCATTTGCAGGTGAAAAGTGGGTGCTTTTCGGAGGGCCTGGCATGCTGATAAGCATACTCCTTCATCTCAGTGAGAAAGACAAAAGTAAACCACCTCACTCCTTGTTTTTATTTTACTTTATAAAATTTTATTTTACTTAGTAAAACCTCTAGAGATTCAAACCAGCCTTTCGGCTGTTGACCTAAACAACAACAACAGTAATTTTATAATTTATTATAAACGAAAATTACTCAACAACACAAAATTTAAAAAAATCTGGTGTAAAACACTTACACAACTTTCTCTTGCCAGTGAAAATAATTAACAATAAACCTAACATTAGTAATAAAACATTAGAAATAAACAAAAAACTAACCTCAATAAACAACCTAATTTTAATCATATATGAAAGACGAAAAATTAAAATCGATCTCAGTTTGACTTAAAAATACGGAAAATCACTCTTTCACGCTAAACTAGGCTCTGTGCAGAAAAATGCTTTTAATAAAAGTTGTAGATCTTTTAATTTTCTATAAATTCGATTATAGCTATACACTTTTGTCATAAAATGTACCGAAATCTTTAAAAAATCGATTTTTCACACGTTTTCGTGAGAAAAAACAGAAAATTGCTAATTACCGCTAAACTAAGCGTTAGGCAATACAAAAAAAATGTTTGAAATAAAAGTTGTAGGATTTTAAATTCTCTACATTTTTTATTATATAAATTTTTGCGCTATAATACAAATCATATTAAAGCCGTAATCTTAAAAAACACTTTTTTTACGTAAAAACAGCCTCACCAAGAATTTTAGCAAACATGGCGCCTACCCTATCTTGTAGAGAATAAAAAATTGAGTAAACCAGGCGATTTAAAAAAAATCGTAGGACCAGTTTTTGAGAAAATCGCAAAAAAGTGAAAAATTACACGAAACTACTATTTCCAGTTGACCGATTTCGATGAAAATGTTCGTGCGGGTCCCCGGTAGAGGTATGTAACTTAAGTTTCAAGTTCGTACGACGTTCCGTTCTTCAGATATTTTGTACACACACACACACACACACACAGAGAGAGAGAGAGCGAGAGCGAGAGAGAGAGAGAGAGAGAGAGAGAGACCAATCGCTAAAAACATGGTTTTTGGTTTCAGGGGGTCTGAAAACGTGTAGATCCAGTGAAAACTCGATTTCGAAAAATCGACATGAAAACAATACTTTCCTTCCTATATATTCATATAGGCAAGAGAAAGTAAAAATTAAAAGACAATAGTAACCAAACAATAAAACATTGTCTTAAAGAGTAATTTCCTGCATTCAAAATCCGTGGGACATCTGGTACATCGGTTTTGTTTAGACAATTATTGTATTTAAATTTATTACACAACCAAGTAGGTCTACGCTTGACGCAACGTGGATTAACAACTTTATTACTAAACAAAACAATGACAATAAATCCATTTAATAGGTAAAAAAATGCGTGCTTTCTTGCACGGTTGAATATGTTAAAGTCATAATTTAGTAAAAATGTTTAATAGTTTAATAATTAAATTTCATGCATTTAATTGTCATGTACGTATAACTGTATAATATTACAGCACAATTTAGATGAAAAGCAATAAAATATTCTTTAAGCATGACCTAAATAATTTTTTTTTAAATAAATTATAAAATAACTATATAGGTAATATATTAAGTACTATATGTGTTAATAAAAAGAGAAAAAAATCGGCTTTACTCCTCTTTTGTATTTGAATAGGCCTTAAAATAATGAAAACACCAAAGAGTAATAATGCAAAAGGTGAGCAGTTTACGACACGCACGATCAGTGCCTAATTTTTTTTTTTTAATTTTATTTGTATGTAGTCTAGATTGATAACAATAAATACAAGCATAGTGAAACCGTACGAATAAATTCGCACAATGTTCTTGGGTTTCAACCCCTTATCATTAAATAAATGATTTAAGTTAACCAACTTAACCGTTCTTGGAAGAGCGGTGAACAACTAAAGCACAGTAGTACAATAGTTTCATCCTGAAAAGAACGGTTTTAAACTAAAACTTTAAATAAAACAATTGTAACTCAATGTCTAATACCAACTCAGTGTGTTGTGAGATGAGAAGAGATTAGACACAATATCCTGTATGCTTATGGAAAATGGCAATGGAGGGGGTAAATGTTTGAGAACCGCATTACGTTACGTTGTAAACGAAATTTACTCTTTTTCATTTCGTAAAATGAAGCTCATGTTAGTATGAATTACAAGTTTAGAACTTTTGGGCAAATCAAGAAAGAATACTCTTTAAAACCATGTAACAAATTATAAAAATCCGTTCGGTAGAACTCTGTATAAAGGAGTTAATAGAATTCCCATTCAAAATACATTGGAAGCGATTTTGCGTTTTAAATATTCGCCTACAGATAGGTTCTAAAAATTTACTGTAGCGCTGTCTGAGAACAGGAGTTAATTCAAATTTACGAGTGGCAACAAAATAGTAGTAATGTAACGGTCTTCGAGGTACTCGCAATTTGATGGACGCTCTAATTTAATATAACATAAATAGTTATGAAATTAAATAATTTATCAAATAAACATACATAACAATCTACTGTAAAAATAAACATCTAAATCAATTTTTAACCGCCGTGCGTTTTCAAAAATATGCTTCTGTGTAGGTAACGAGTTATTGTTAAGGCAAAATATTATTATTAGCCTATAACTTAACACTATATTAAAAAATGACTGGGTTAGATTAATTTCAATCTGTAAACTTTCAACAATGAAAAGTAAATACATCAATTGTTAAATAGCTTAGCATCTAATTCATCTTCAGGAAACGCCTTACAAATCAAATTCTGGTAGTAAACATGGGCTTTTTTTATAAATTTTTTTATAAAATGTGGTTTCGAATGAAATGACTAAAATACTAATAATCAAAACCACAAACAGCAATATATCGCTATTTTGATATTTTAGAAAAAAAATATCTAGGATTAAAGGGTTGAGTTTGCCGGCCGCGTTGGCGATGTTGGTAACGTGCTCGCCTCTCATCACGCGGTCTTGGGTTCGAATCCCACTCGGGCATGGCATTTTTTCATACGTTACAAAAATTTCATTTCATCCTTCACCGTCTGCATTAGCAGCAATTTGCAAAACAGTCGGACGTTAAACCAAAAAAAGGGTTGAGCTTCATACCCGTAATTTTAAAAAACATTCAATTTTTGTATCCGAGATAAAATTCCTAGCCCCGCGCCATGGTGTTTTAAAACACCATACATATTTTATTTGAACACGTTTACAAAAATACTAAGTATAAAAATGTAAAAGTACAATGCCACTATAACTCAACTTCAAAGTGTCGCAATGTTCAGAAAATTACAATCCGAAAGTTAAATCAAAAAAGTAATACAATTTTGAAAAGTGAATGTTTCCCGTAATCTGAATTATTGTTACAAACAGGTGAGCTCAGCAATAATTAAATTATTAATAGTGACATAATGTGTTGCATAACCAAATTTAAATCAAGTGGACTAAAATAAATTGTCACGAAAATAATAAATACTAATAAATGGCTAAAAATAATGGTGTACATCGTGAATAGTGAACTAATAAATTTTAATGCTTAAGAGAGATAATAAAAGAAAAATAAACAAGTGAAAGGCCTCTGGTCAATACCAAAAGAGAAGACATTTTTTTACTCTGACATCCGAGTTAAATAATAACTCTCTAATGATAATAATTATTTTGGTACAAGAAAGTAGATCTGAATGACTCGGTAAATCGATTAAGTACAGTGATTGTACATGGTGGAAAAATACAAAAGAATTGTTTTATTTCAATCACGGTGCTTGCCTGAATCGCACTCAATAGCAGAGGCCGAAGTTCCCGAGTTCGATTCTATGCTTTTTATCTTAACATGTATAATACTCATCTTTCGGAGTTTCCTGGATGCAGTTATATATATATTTTAAAAATCAAGTGTGAAACACTCACACGTCTTTCTCTTTCCAATATAAATAATGAAAAATACAACCTATGTTTAATCGTCAGTAAACAATTTAAAATGAAATAAATTTAAAACGTTTGAAGTTGTAGCTTTTTTAATGCTCTACTACTTTGATTATATACACTTTCGCCCTAAAAAAAACAATTTTTTCTGTAAGAGCACAGCCTCCCAAATAATTTCAGCAGACATAGCGTTTATTTCATCTTGTAAAGCATAAACGATTTAGTAAGTTTGGTGATTTAAAAAAAAACGTAGGAGCCGTTTTTGAGAAAATTGCAGGATAAACAAATTCCAGTAAACCGATTTTGATAAAAATGTCAGTATTATTTTACTTAAGTTCCAAATTTCAACTTTGTACGGTATGCCGTTCTTGAGATATTTTGCATACACACATACACGCGCGCGCGCACACACACACACACCAATCGCTAAGAACAAGTAGTTTTTTGGGTTTAGGAGTTCGAGAAACGTGTATATCCGGTGAAAACACGATTTTGAAAAATCGACATGAAACAATATTTTTCTTTCCTTAATACTATTCGTACTATAGGACTAGAGAAAGTTAAAAAGTCATGACTTGGAATTTACTGAAAAATTGTTTTAAATATGTTCGGAATACACAAGTACAAACTGAAAAACGTTTTACAACTGAACAAGTAGATTTTCCGTAATGCTGCTGGAGTTTTTGTAAAGTAACCAGTCTTGAAGACAAGTAACCTTCAGGTACTTCTTAAGTATACTACAGGTACGTAAATACGTACTTGTAGCTTGCTAAAAATTAGGTACGTAATGTTTTTGACAATTGAAACATTTCTTAATTTCAGAGATTTATAAAATAAGAGTAGAAAGACGAAAATAAATTAAATGAGAAAAATATTTAACGTAATTACTTAAGTGGTTTACGTTGGTTTTAATCTTTCTTAAATTGATGGTTATTTCTTTAACCACGACCATTCTCAGATATTACGGAAAAGGTCTACAACGTTTAGGTTATATTTTTACATTACACTTCTACATAAGAAAACAAAACGTTAATAATCCTGTCGTAAACCTAATACAGACAAAGCAAAGAAAAAATAAATAATGACAGCTCTAAGAAAGACACTAAATGAGTCTTTGAGATGGGTTTATTTTTAAGTCCAAGGGCAGCGACGAAACAGCTAACTACAACCGACACAAAGACTTGAAAGAATGGTTGACTTCGTTACAAAAACATCCTTCGCATTGATTTAAATAAATTTTTTTCCTAACATTTTTCTAATCTTTACAAAAAAGAAAGTAGGCCTACCATTACTGTTTTTCTTTTTAAACTATTCCGTAATTTTAAAAATTATTTCTTTAAATATTGGCTACTAAATTTCGCTTAGTGTAGGCCTAATTAATTGTTAACAATTCAATTTATAAAGAATTTTAATACAATCTATAAAAGAAAATTGATGTTGTAAACATAAAAAATTTACCTTGACATTTGCACACCTACACACGTGACCCAACGACCACATGTGGGCATATAGTAGATCTAATAAATAAAACAATTTATCTAAACTAAACTATAATTCTAAAGGTTACCAGTTCGTGTCATGTTACGGTAATATCATACAGACGATAAGAATGTTGAAACCAATCAAAACAGAATCTGACCGACGTAATAGGACATACAGGCGTATAACACTATAATAACGGGCTATTTATTAAGATTCAAAATATTGCACATAATCAGTTCATATTCTGTAATTTGTAATATTAATAAACGTAACGTATAATTTTGATACGTTAGGTTACTGTTATTGCATCATCATTCCTATCATCAAGACGGTATTTCTGTTATTAGATTATTGAAGTAGAAACATCACCTGGTACGGTAAATTTAATGATAAATACCTATCGGGAAGGTCAAATAGATGTATGAAAAGTAATATAATATGATTACCTAAAAAATATAAAAATTACACCGTAAAGGACAATTATTGGTTAAAATTAAATAATGATTAAGACCTACGTAAAAAATACCTTAACACTACTTCAAATACCAATAAAAATAAATTTTTATTTCTAAGAATGTATATTTTACTGTATTTTATATTTAAAAAAATACTTAAAACTGTATTCAGATAATAAAATGAAATTACTTAATTAGTGACTTTAACGGTCGGAATAGAAGGTGTTGCATTTACTACTGATTCCTAACAAGATAACATCGGTACCCGTTCCCTGCAATAATGTTGATAATAAATAGCATTATTTCATATTATATTTTTTCTTTTAATAATTTAACACATAAAATTTTTACATTAATTAATATTTTAATCAACGACCATATGAGCGAACATCTTTCCTTCATTACACGCATGTAGAGTTAACATAACTACATTACTATAGGCTCTACAGGTAGGATTTACTGCATTTTACGAATGGATTTTACCCGCCTTTCATATTATTTATCAAACTACAATTTCATAAATGTTGGTTAAGTTACGCGATGCTTTTTACCTGCGATAATGAAACAGATAGCTTAACTTTAAGGTTTATTTTGTCTTTTTTAGTTTTGGCTGACTGTTCTGCAATTTCTACTAATGCAGACGGTGAATAATGATGATAATAAAAATGAGTGATGAAAAAATGTTAGACCTGACCAGGAATCAAACCTGGGACCCCCGGCGTAGAAGCCAGTTGCGCTAACCACAACGCCAACAGGCCGGCCGTTTCAAAGACTTTAAGTTTAAGGTCTTACAGCTTGATGACAGAACTGCGTCCATCTTTAAATACACCCTCACTGTCTCACTGTGACCAAAGGCAGGATTTTTACTGCTTTTACTACTACTTTTGAATTTATTTGCCTCGTTGCCGTGCGTTATCGTATCTTGTTATCAAAAAATGAAATGAAATTTCTTATGAAACAAATTAAATATTCTTTCCCGTTACCACAGAATGTATCCATCAATGACTTACACACAATCGTCGGCATTGATAAAGAATTACACAAATAATTACTGCACTTTGAAAACTAAACCACGGAAGTTTTAAATAAAATTACCAGATATACCTAGTAATAAATTCTATAAATATATTGTTCTACAGGTCATCACCCGAAAGGCTGGTTTGAACCTCCAGAGGATTTACTAAGTAAAACGAGGAATGAGGTGGTTTAGAATTGCCTAAACTAGAAAAACAGTAAAAAAATTGCTTTCTGAAGCAGTGGAAAACTGCCTGGTAAAACCGCAGCCTTAATCTTCTGGTTGCAGAAGTTCTTTTCAAGAGGAGAGAGATGTTGACGAGGAGTGAAGTGAATGGAAAAGTATGCTTATCAGCAAGCCAGGCCCTCCTACGGTGAAAAATGTGAAGATGTTATAATATTTACAATATATTTTTTTAACACTATTTTCGTACCCACTGATATACGTAATACTGATAAAGATTGAAAATACTATATCAGTCAAGTCCATTATGGACTAATGTGATTTGCGCAAATAATAATTTAGTACCGGGTTAGCTCAATTGCAGATTATAGATTTCCGAAAAAAAAATGGTAATTCAATGTAGGGTTAAAAAGTAAATTCTTTTGAGGAATCCTAGTGAACTGATAAAATAAGTCATTTTGGTTGAAAAAGGACGCTTTAGTAAACGTCATATGTTCAACTAGGTAAAACCTCTAGTTGTTCAAACCGGTCTTAAGTTGTTGACCTACACAACTATATGCATCATTGTCTAATTAAGTAAATGTCGCATATAGTTTAAGATCAAGGATTTTAATGTTATGAAAGATAAATACCTAAAGACAATTTCTCTTTCTTTAAAGGCAACAATATCAACATACAAATAACAATGCAATGCCCATATCAGGCCTACTTTTAACATATTCGAAAGAGTTTTGATTGTCCGATTTCTACATAACACGAATCTTTTAAAATGATAAAGGTTTGCATTTTTTTAACACTATTTTCGTACCCTTTGATATACGTAATATTGATAAAGATCGAAAATACTATATCAGTCAAGTCCATTATGGACTAATATTTTTTGCGCAAATAATAATTTAGTACCGGGTTAGCTCAATTGCAGATTATACGACAGATTTCCGAAAAAAAATGGTAATTCAATGTGTTGATAATAAATAAGCCATTGAAGGAGTTTGAAATGGGATATGTAGTGTTTTACATATTTAAAATACGGTGCATTTGTTTACTATATCATCTGTTATTGTTTATTACATCTGTAGCCACCCTTATTACTGTTCTAATTAAATTTCTTAATTTAGCGAGTTAACGATTTTTTGCAAATATGAGGCCTAGCGCAATTGATTTGTACACCCTGAAAACCCCTGTATACGAATTTTCAGGAACATAGTTAGAGCCGTTTTTCGTGAAAAGTTGGACATACAGATATACATACGCAAAGTTGTATAATATATCTTGGGTCTTGGGTACGAATTCCATTCAGGCACGGCATATTTTCATACGTTACAAAAAAAAATCATTTCATCCTTCTCCGTCTGCATTAGCAGTAGGCTAATTGCAGAACAGTCGTCGGACGTTAAACAAAAAAAAAAAAAAAACAAAAACAAAAAACGTATAATATTATAGGATTATAAAAATATGATCACCACAATTTAATACATTATATTATAATTATGTTGGTATTATAATTGGTCAACCAATTAAATTACTGAATCATTTAAGAACAGAAGAGTTAGAGGTGTAAAAGACACTAATCAAAGTTATCTCCTCTGAAAGTAATGAATTTCATTATACAGCTGTGGTAAATGAAGTGAAGGTATCATTTGCAGAGTGGAAAATATGTCCTTTTCAGAGGGCCCGGCATGCTGATAAGTGTACTTTTCCACTCAGTGAGGAAGGCACTTGTAAACCACCACACTCCTCATTTTACTTAGTAAAACCTCTACAGGTTCAGACCAGCCTTTCGGCTGATGACCTAAACAAAATATTATTCTTAGATTTTTATGTAATAATTCAGAAAATTGAGTGTCATGATTTGGAAGCAGAATTATAAGTTTATAAAAATGACAACAGAGTTCATCTACTGATTAAAATATTGACTTAGTTACCAGAATGCCATTAACAAGCATGTTGAGTGTTAAAATATTTGCACTTGATCTGCTAGTACCAAGGATACAAAAAATAGTTCTGTTTCTTATCACATGATCAGCCAATTATACAACTTAAACATTTAAGAACAGAAGAGGTAGAGGTGTAAAATACACTAGTCAGAGTTATCTCCTCTGAGAGTAATGAATTTCATTATACAGCCAGACCCTGTGGAGAATGAACTGAAGGTGAGATTTGCAAGGGTGGAAAGTGGATACTTTTCAGAGGGCCTGGTATGCTGATAAGCATACTTTTCCACTCAATGAGGAAGACATGGTAAACCACTTCACTCCTCGTTTTACTTAGTTCAAACCAGTATTTCGGCTGAAAACCTTAACAACAACAAGTTACAATAAACCGAGAAAACTAAGAAACGATATAGTTACAACTTCAAAATTTAACCGTTGTAGAATAATTAACAAAATTATATTTAATTACTGAGGTCTACTTGCTTTGATCAGACAATAAAACAAGATAAAAGAGCTACAGAATGAGATAAAAAATGAATTATTGCTAATAAACTATGTAGTTAAAAAGAAAAATTATTTCATGATCTGAAATTACAGTAGACTATTTACAGTGTAATTGTATAGTAGCATATAAAAAGGAATCTATCATCAATTGATTAAACGGAGTAGTCTATTATTAATTTAATTGAACCATAAAATTGATTACAATTTATTATATCAATAAAAACTATACTTTCACGATCCGCTAAATACATTTAACATTTATCTGAAATAAAATGAACAAATAATAAGCCAGGAAAGTGATTTTATAATACAGAGCTGGGTTTTGTTGTCTTAATTCGTAATTAATAGAGCTATCAAAAAATATAAATTCTTAACGTAAGTTACACAATTTTTTTCTGGAACACTGTAACTGGGTGATGTCCTTTCTAAGCCATTAAAGCAACTTTATTTATGTATTTAATACCGTTATACTAAGCGTTATACAAAAAAAATTTTGAAATTAAGTTATAGTATGTAGTCAATTATTTCTGCGTCTTCTAGATGTTTCGCTGAGTTTTCTTAGAGCATGAATTTCCTTCATTCTCACGCTGAACGCTCTCTTCCGTTCCTCACTCCAGGCTTACCTTTTCCTTTCGAACTTTCCAACCGAAAAGTTTCCAAAAGCTTTAATTTTGCTTTTATTCAAATTTTATTATACAAATTGTAATTCTTCTTTACGTTCTCTTGCCTATATGAATATAAACAAAGGAAAGTATTGTTTTCATATATTTTTTTCGAAATCGAGTTTTCACCGGATCTACACGTTTTCAGACCCCCTGAACCCAAAAACAAGTTTTAGCGATTGGGCTGTGTGTGTGTGTGTGTGTGTGTGTGTGTGTGTGTGTGTACGCGCGCGCGCGCGTGTGTGCGTGTATGTTTGTGTGTGTGTGTGTGTGTGTGTGTGCGTGTGTGTGTGTATGTGTGCGTGTGTGTGTGTGAGAGAGAGAGAGAGAGAGAGAGAGAGAGAGAGAGAGAGAGAGAGAGAGAGAGAGAGTGAGAGAGAGTGTATGTGTGTGTGAACAGAATATCTCAAGAACGGAACATCGTACGAAGTTCAAAATTGAAACTTAAGTTAGGTAATACTAGAGGACCCAACACGAACATTTTCATCAAAATCGGCCAACTGGAAGTAGTAGTTTATTTGTGTCATTTGTCACTTTTTTGCAATTTTCTCAAAATAGCTTCATTTACTAAATATTTTATGCTCTACAAGATAGTGTAGGCGCCATGTCTGCTGAAATTCTTGGGGAGGCTGTACTCTCTTAAAAAAATGTTTTTTTTTAACGATTGAGGTCTTAATATGCATTTTAGCGCAAAAAATTATTAATAAAAGTTGAAGAGAATTTAAAAACCTATAGGCCTAACTTAATTTCAAATTTTTTTTTGTATAACGCTTAGTATAACGGTAATTAGCGATTTTCTGTTTTTTTTTTTCATGAAAATCTGTAAAAAATTAATTTTTTAAATTTCAGCCTAAGTATGCGTTTTACGACAAAAGTGTATATAATTAAATTTATAAAAAATTTAAAGATCTACAACTTTTATTAAGAGAATTTTTCTCTACAGAGCCTACTTTAGCGTCAAAGAGTGATTTTCCGTGTTATCACGCCAAACTTAGGTTGATTTACATTTTGCGTCTTTCACTCATGATTAAAATTAGGTTATATTCTCTGAGGTTAAATTTTTTGTTTATTGCTAATGTTTTATAACTAATATTAGGTTATATTGTTCATTGGCATTGGCAAGAGAAAGTCGTATGAGTCTTTCACGCCAGATTTTTCTGGTTGTCATGGTCATAGGCTAGTACCTTTACACTCTACTTAACAAAATAAATTTCACATCGAAACTTGGAAAATTACATTTCCAAAGCCCTTGAAGCTTGTGACAATTTTGGAGAAGGTAGCCTACTCAATAAGCAATACTTTTTGGTAAATATTACACATCGATTTTATTCAAATTAATGGTATATTTTTTAAGTCTTTTCGGAGTCACGCTATTGGTTTGTGTTCTTCTCCAACCGTAATATAAATTAGAACGTTTTTTTATCTCTTTTACTAGTTGTTAGTTATACAGTCGTATAAGAATACGGAAAAATTCCTCGTACGTCCTAGTCAGTTTCTTTCTTTAGCAAGTTAAATGAAAAATCATTTAAATCTTTTTACGGTGTATTATTCTAGCCAAATTTAAATTTGAAATAGGAGATAGATATAATCTACAATAACAAACGAGTTAATTTCAAATCAACCCTCCATTTTGTTTCTTACCGTACTATTACCTAAACTTTATATTACACCACATAAATTTTTACAAGATTTCACACTTGAATTATTAAATTCTATTTTTTCTTTTAATGTTGAGATGTTAAAATAAAATTGTTCACCTATTTCTCCATAACGATTTAAAAACGTTTTACTTTAATAAAAAAAAACCCCTATAAAGATTTCACATGATTAGAATCTACATTTAGAACCAAATACCGTAAATAGTCGATTAATAACGTCGATTAAAAAGTACCAAATCATCAAGCAATATTATTTAATACGTGACTGTAAAGAGTATTCATTTGCGTACATACTTAATCGATTTTATAGAAATTAAATATATTGCCAGCAAGAGCATTTTATTTCTACGAACAAATAACATAGAATCGTATAAACCATATGTTAGCGTGATTACACAATAAGGATTAATAAAATAATAAAGATAAATTAAATACGCCTATTTTCAAAAAGAATTAAGCAAATTAATTACCCTATTTTCTTTAAACACCTTTCTGTAGTAAAATGTCCATTAATAAATAGTCTATATATTATTAAGGATTAAAAAGATGAAATAATATGCACACAACTGTGATTTAGACAAGACAACACAAACTAATTATATTAATTTTATGAAAGTTCACACTTTTGTCTGAAAAAAACACATTTTTGTTTAAAAAATTGTCCTGTATCATGGTTTCGTTTTTAATGTGAAACTTTAAACTTTTAAGTAATGTAAAACTTTTACTAAGAAGTTAACACTTACAACTGTTAAACACAAGTAGGCTACTGATCCTTTTTTGGAAATAGGTTATAATTTAATTTATTGCAAGTATTTTTGGCTAAACGTGTAATATACTGTAAAAACAGTATTCCAATAAATTTAAATCTAAATTAGCTGTAAACCTAAAACATCACGTTAATAAACCAATTATCCATATTCCAATAAATTTAAATCTAATCCCCTTTCAGAAATCTCAGACTCAGCACAGCGGGCAACATTTTTTATTAATACAAAAACTTATGTTTATTAAAAATTTATAAGTGTTAATAGATATAAACTAAAATTCAGGAAAAGCAATAAGACTTAAGGTATAAGGTTTAAGTTAAATATAAATAACTAACACAAGTGAAATTATAGAATAAATGCTAGTGACTGGATACAGGAGAGGTGCATTGTTGTTCAAGAAAACCGTTCATTAGTACTTGTATGCTACCAACTTAGTTGCAGTGAATTTTAAATATAATAATACAGGCTTAACGAAATTGTTTCATAATACAAACATATAATTTTTGGAAATTCTTGTTAATTAGATAACGTTAGGCCCATAGATGTTAAAAGAACAGACTGATTCTCTCTGTTAGTAACATAAGTCACTGATTTTGAGAGAAAAATACAAAAAAAGAAGAATCAGGACTATTTAAATAATGTTAAAAATGTATCACAACCAAATTAAAACGTAGGCTTTAGACTTGAAGAAAACTTTTGCTTCACCATTTTCACATGAACAAACTAATTGAAATCGTCAAGAAACAAATAAAAAAAAGGGTTCGATATTTTTTTGATACCCAAATTGCATCCGTTGTTGTTTTGGTCATCAGCCGAAAGGCTGGTTTGAACCACTGGATGCTTTACGTTTAAGTAAACTGATAAGTGAGGTGGTTTATTGCCTAACTCACTGAGTGGAAAAGTATGCTTATCAGTATGTTTTTTTTTTTTTTTTTTTTGTTTAACGTCCGACTGTTCTGCAATTACTGCTAATGCAGACGGTGAATGATGAAATGATTTTTTGTAACGTATGAAAATATGCCGTGCCTGAATGGGATTCGAACCCAAGACCGCATGATGAGAGGCGAGCACGTTACCAACTGCGCCAATGCGGCCGGCTAATTATCAGTATGTGAGGCCCTCCAAAAAGTATCCACCTTTCCACCCTGAAAATGACACCTTCACTTCATTCACCACAGGGTCTAGCTGCATAATGAAATTCCTTACTCTCAGAAAAGATAACTGTGACAAGTGCCTTTTACACCTCTACCTCTTCTGTTCTTAAATCCTTAAGTCATATAATTGGCTGACCACGTGATAAGAAACAGAACTATTTTTGTAGCCCTGGAACTAGCAGATCGAGTGCAAATAATTTAACTTTCCACCTGCCTGTTATGAGCAAATATTGTATCTATATCGATTTAAATACTTATTTCTTGTCCCCAAAATTTGCAAAATTAAATAAGGTTAATTTCATGACACACATTTGCACATCAAGTGACACTAAATATTTTACAAATTTTAAATACAAAAATGATTAACTGATCGGAAATGAATACTCGCACAACAACAGAAATGTACTACAAAAATGTACTTAAACTAGGTTAAAACTACAGTAGGTACTTAAAAAAGATCACGCGATTTCTGTATTGTATAATAAAAACGGTATTCTCAAGTCAATCTATGTAGTAAGTTAAAAACTGTAATAACCGTTAAAAGAACAATTAGATACAGTGGTACATTTTTTTGTTATAAATTGTCTAATATGTACGCTGATTTATTGCTATAATAACAATAGAATATTATTGGTGTGAATATTATTAACACGAGACAGCCAATAAAAAATAAATACAAGACACGACATATTT
Organism: Catonia carolina; assembly: GCA_035578175.1. Classification (NCBI taxonomy): domain Eukaryota; kingdom Metazoa; phylum Arthropoda; class Insecta; order Hemiptera; family Achilidae; genus Catonia; species Catonia carolina. The sequence continues at coordinate 122,878,151 of JAQMRL010000002.1, read as the reverse complement.
ATTTATGACAAAAAAATTACAGATTAAACCTTTTTTAAATTAAATCAGTAGACTACAAGCTAACTAAAATTAACTTTTTTTGTTGATTTCTAACAGAACTGTTCAATTTTTTTGAAGTAAGAAGCCTAGGATAATGTTTATAACAAAAGGATTTTTCATATGATTTGGAAGATGCTCTTGTAACAGGATAATTCTTGCATGACTCATTCAAAATCAGTACGAGTTACAAATCATATGTAGCGATTTTTTCAGTTTATATATAGCCTACCTACCCTTAGAGCCACTACTCACTACAAAAGTTCTGTTAGTGAGTCTTTTGTTTTTTTTAAAATTCTTTTAGGATTTCTTTATGCTGTAATGTTTACGTACACGGTGGGGAATGAAAAACGAAAAAGGCTATTAGAAAATACCATATACCACCAGGAGTCGAACTCAGGACCACAGGCAGAGAAGACAGTTGTGCTGAGCATCAGTGGAATATTATTCTATAGTATAAAATACAATTATTACGCATACGAACAAAAGACAACTCACACGCAAATTAAAACGGCAGTTTTAGACTTGAAGAAAAACTTTTGTTACATTTTCACATGAATAAAAATTTTCCACGAAAACTAAAAATAAATTAACAAAATTATTGAAATTGCAAATAAACAAATAGAAAAGAAATGTATCACATAAAAACATGTCTGATCTTTTTTTTGATACTAAATCTCTAGCCTTACTTGAAATTATGTTTTAAAATAAACGAAAGTACACAATAAATAACGCGGAGAGATATCTGAGGGAATTAAAGTAATGGATGACAATGGCAGAGTTGTCAATGAAGTAACTGATACTTCGGGAATGGAAGATAAAAAACGGAAAAATTAATAGCAGCAGTAACCAGAAAATGGCATCAGAAAATGTGGAAAATTGGTGGAGTGAAAACAGAATCGAGAACGACCGAGATTTTAGGCTAAGAGAGTTGATCAAGCGACGGTTATTTATTACGTTAAGTTTATGGGATATTTATGTAAGTATTCGTATTCCGTGAACAGAGGAAAATTGATAAATGGGTGATATGCGAGAAAGATTTTAAAGAAATGATTTCTTCTGAAAACAAGAAAAATTGCAAGAGCAAAGAAGTAGTCGAATAAAAAAAAAAGATTTTGGTTTAAGAATGTTAATTAAGAAACAGTTATTACAGTAAATTAATGAGATCGTTATATAAATTTATAGGATACTTATTGGGAAAGACACGGCTCTGAATTATATACAATAAAATTCTCCTATTTAAAATATACGAAAGTAATTTACAAAAACTTAACCACTTTTTTGACAAACACAAAATGAATAAACTAAATTACGTAGCCTATATGTCAAAATAAATGAAAATTTGTAACGATTGCAACATACGTTAAAGTAAATTGGAAATTTCCCATCACGTTACTCGCGGTGTTTGTAAATATAGTCAAAATAAAGTTTTTAAATAATCTCAAGAGAAATGAAATGTTATATATTTTAGGTATACTGTAAGTTCCTTTACAAATACGGTATTTTTTATCGAGTGACCACAACCAATAAATTTTTGAAATTTAAATTAAATTTCAAAAAATCTACAAAATAATACTTACGACGCTCATTGTTATGAAAGTAATTATTTCAAATCATTCATGTAAAATAAAAAAATAAAAATTTATTGCATAATCAATTCAAAAAATTAGGTACGTTGTATCATATTATTTTTTAGTTATGTTTTACTACTTATATTCTTTTAATTCGAGAAAATCATTACATAAACTGAATTAAAATTAACATAAATAAGCTGAAGATAACAATAAAATAAACCTAATAATAAGAATATAGAGCAATACATTTCCATTTTACGTAACATAAAATTACTGTGGTATAAAAATTATAGAGTGTATTCTCTAATAAAGTAAATAAAAACTATGTATATCATTACGATCATTTTTAAGATCAAGATAAAAAATGAAACAAAATAAAACTTTTGCAATAATCACTCATTTATTTTAGGTCAAAATATTATTTTTATTTGGTCAATAAAACTAAAAAAAAATTTAAAAATTTTCAGTAAAAATTAAGATCGATCCTTTAAAATGTCAAAATTAATAATTTTATTATTTAAAAAATTCATCTGTTATCAAATAAAGATGGTATTATAAAAAAAATATTATAAAGGTTAACTTGAAGATAAAGATCTGTAAAAAATATAAAAAGATAAAGGTCAAAAAATTATTAATTAAATTCATTATTATAAATGGAGATAGGATATTTCATAATATCTAATTAAAATTGACACAGTAGAGAAGTTATGTAATAGGAAAACTACTTCCTTTCAAGTATAACAGTAGGTAACATAAACATAAAATTTAAGAATCTAATGATTTTCAGCTTCAAACTAAACGAGATAGGATGCATTAAACTTTCAAATATTTAATTCATAATTATACAGATTTATTATTACATCATATCATTATTATTTTGAAAAAAATAACTTTATTAAAAATTAACCGGTTACGTGGCGTACCCTAAAGGAACAAAATTGTCGGAACAATACCGGATAAACAAGTTGATCACAATTAAGGTATATCATTAAATAATATGGAAAATTACACTAAAATATTTCATGCCCAATTAAATGTAAGAAACCATCGGGTATAAACGCACTTGTAGAAAATAACAAGTCATAATAATATTATACTTTTTACTTTCTTTACTTATATGAATATACAGGAAGGGAAGTATTGTTTTCATACCAATTTTTCGAAATCGAGTTTTCACCGGATCGGCACATTTTCAGACCCCCTGAACTCAAAAAAACATGTTTTTAGCGATTGGTCTGTGTGCGTGCGTGCGTGCGTGCGCGTGAACAGAATATCTAAAGAATTGAACATCATACGAATTTGAAACTTGAATCTTCAGTTAGATAAAGAGGACGCGACACGAACGTTTTCATCAAAATCGGTAACCGGAAGTAGTTTATTCGTGTCATTTTTCACTTTTTTGCGATTTTCTTTATCTAACCATCGTAGAGACAATATTTTGGAAATGATAACAAACAACTTAATTTTTACGTTCATCAACTGCGAATGGAGGTTACCAAATTATTTTAAAATTAATTTCGGACAGGAAAATTCCTTCCCAAATTTATTAAAAAATAATTTACTGAAAATGTATACAGTAGACTAGGATTCTACAATGTAAACGTAGAACTTAAATAAGAAAATGTATGTATATATATATATATATATATTATTTTATTAAACATTATTTTCCTTTGTTTGCACCACTACATATATGATTATGAACAGCCAAAACAAAATAAAATAAAATATAAAACTCACCTCAGAGTATTATATCATATCAAGATCTTTCGTCTCCCTCGGAGACATCATCAGGACTTTAAAAAACATAAACACAATAAAACATAAAACACAAACACAATAGTGGTCGTAGACCACGTCAATTGTTCAAAACAATAGCTATCCTAAAGCACCATTCCGCGCGCGGTTTATTCGGCCGAATGACGGTATAATCATTTTGTACCTAGTTTTATTCCTTATCTCAATTAAGTACAATTTGAAATAATTTATCATTATCAAATTCTGTCTGGCTGTTCATTAAATTTATCTTTTTATTTTTAAATTTATAAATATAATATTTCTCCAACTGCCATAATTTGTTACTATCGAAACATATTTCTAAAATTTCCAAATTATTTTCATGACTGCTTATTTTATGCCCTTTCGTCAGCAGATGTTCTGCCACATTAGAATTTTTACATTCCTTTTTTAAATAAGCAGCATAATGCTCAGAAAATCGTTTTTTAAATGATCTATTCGTTTTTCCGATGCTTTAGGATAGCTATTGTTTTGAACAATTGACGTGGTCTACGACCACTATTGTGTTTGTGTTTTATGTTTTATTGTGTTTATGTTTTTTAAAGTCCTGATGATGTCTCCGAGGGAGACGAAAGATCTTGATATGATATAACACTCTGAGGTGAGTTTTATATTTTATTTTATTTTGCTTTGGCTGTTCATAATCATATATATATATATATATATATATATATATATATATATATACATTCATGTGAGGATTTACGTATATATATATATATGTACTACTATCACTTTCGCGTCCATACATTGACAATTTCCTAACAATCTGGAGTCCGAGTGCAATTTGGCGTCCGTATACGGACGCCAAATTGTAATCCTTAATAAAAACTTAATAAAAATTTATTGTGACATGGTTTTCGGACGTAATTTTTTTAAACTAAAGTACATAGTTTCGGGCAACTATATTTATTTTTTGAGAATTTTATTGTTACTCAGAGAGACACAAAAAAATAAATAAATTTTGGTACCGGATGCGAAATGGCGGTGTTTTGAAACTATTTTATACACCGTACCTTGGAGAGTTTCTCACCAGAGTGCTCTCGCTACGCCCCTATGTAAAAATATACGTATATTATGTATATTCTTACAAGGACGTCAGTTTCACATCTGCTATCAATTTCGCGTCCACCGGTTAAGAAAATAGACAAAACAAGTTATAAATAAATATTGTGTTGTGTTAAGAAAAAAAGTTTAAAAGAATAATAAAAACAAATTTTTATTAATCATCGAATTACAATTCTTTCAAAACTCACAATCTAATTTACTAAACATTCAAATAAATATTATTCGGCAAATTATTTGATATAAGTAATACAATTAAATTAAAAATAATTATATATTTTTTGATAGAATTAAAAAACTCTCTTTTCCGATAGACGATTTTTTGGGTTGACAAACTATCCTGGAAGGAAACCGGTGCTGCGCATAGTAGTGTCAGGATTAAATTATTGTTATGGCTGGCAGGATATCTTTCTAAACGCATTGTATACACAACGTATATTATACGCAATTTTGAAGAGTTGTTCTCCGCCGTGCTGTCGCCTTCCATACATGAGTCCATCGCACGCCGCTTTGGTTTCTTTTTTCAAATTAGGCATAAACCTACTGTCAACGAATCCATGAACAAATCCTTTAGTAATTTGTTTACGTCGTTCGTTTAGTAACCAACGGGTTGGTCTAGTCTAGAAGAAAAGTCGTCGCCGCAAGTCAGCTGTTTAGCTGACTTTTCGACAGCTTTTCTGACAGCTGATTTTCGGAGATGGAGGTTCCTAGTTTAAATCCTAGTATATAGTATAATTGGTTCTTTTATACGAATTTGAATACTAGACAGTGGTTACCAATGTACTTTGATGGTTGGGGGTCAATTAACCATACTCTCTCAGGAATGGTCGGCCTGGGTATGTACGAGACTACAGCTCATTTAAACGTCATACATATCATTGGGTCATGGGGTTGCTTATTGTTCTCAATCGAACAAATTGCAACCTACACGCATCAGGGATAAAACAAAACAAAAATTTGTTTAAGAATTTTTAACATTTTATTTCACGCTTTTTTTAACATTACACCACCTGACAATTGCCAATCAAATATTTCCTGATTACGCTTACGATGTGTAAAAAGAATGCGCATTTTGCTGTTGCCCACTCTCACTGCAAAATGGTTCAAGTACACTTCCATAATGCTATTTCGTATCATGTAATATGTCGCCCCAATTACTAGGTTTAGCAGTTTTACAGTAAGTAAATAAAACATTAAAGAGAAAAAACTTTTTCTAAAATATAAAAAATGAAAAATGGACTAGGAGTAGATTATTATTAGCCTTGTTTTTTGCTTAAAAACAATGCGATAAAAAATTAAACTAAGAAATTCGGGAAATAGCAAACTTTACTAGACAGACCTGAACCAAGTAGGCATATTTTAATATTTATTCTGGACCGATTTTCTTTCATTATAAAATTCTGGACAGAGATTACAGATTTCAGAAAAAAAATGTTAAGGGTAGAATAAAGTACACCCATTCAGTTTTTTCCTTTTTCTCTTACAACATCTGAACAAACGACATTTTTTTTAAATAGCCGGAAAAAACAAGGGCCATGGATTTAGACAAAAAAGTTTAAATATTAATGAGTGGGTGACCTAAAGTGAAGTTTGTACCATCCAGTTCACCTCGATTTTCTCGCGAGTATGAGCTTAACAATCGTAATATTTATGGAACGTTCCGAAACAGCAGAACGACTCTCGATAGGGATAACGATAAAGTTTAAATTGAATTTCTTAGAGTATCGCCACCATTCCTAAGTTTTTCACGATTTTTTCGCTGATTTCGGCAGACCAAACAAAACAATTTACAGAACAATCCAGAACAAATGAGAGCTATCATTTAAAGTAAAAACCAAAAAGTATTGAATGCATGGGCTTATACTTGCCACTCCAAATTTTTCTTTGATTTTCTAGCATATTTGAACGGGACAAACGAAATTTTCGCGAAATGATCCGGAACAAACGAAGGGCTGTCAATCTATGTAAAAAACTTTAAAATATTGAGTCGAGGGGGATTAGTGACAGTAGCACCACCCAGTTCTTCTCGATTTCTCGCTTACTTGAAAGGAACTAAAAAAATATTTTGCGAGACCATCCGAAACAAACGAAGGTCTGTCCCTGAAGTCCAAAAAAAATTTAAAAAGTTGAGCGGGGGGAGGCCAGTGTGAAGTTAGCCCCTCCCGGCGTTTTTTCACTTATTTGGACGGAACAAACAAAAAATTTTCCGGAATAATCCGGTAGAAACGTAGACCGATCAATTTTACAAGTTAATTTTTGTATGGGGCCAACTTTGCAGTCCTGGTTTGAACTTCTACAGGTTTAGCTAAGTAAAACAAGGAGTGGGGTGGTTTACAATTGCCTTCCTCGCCGAGTTGAAAAGCTTATCAATATGCCAGGCCGTCTAAAAAGCACCTATTTTCCACCCTGCAAATGACACACCTCACGTTATTCACCACAGGGTCTGGCTGCATAATGAAATTCATTGCGCTCAGAGGAGATATAACTCTGACAAGTATCTTTTACACTTGTACCTCTTCTGTTCTTAAATACTTCAGTCATATGTTTGGCTTACCATGTGATAAAAACAAAACTAAATTTTTTTTAGTCCTGAAACAAGCAAATCGAGTGCAAATAATTTAACACTCCACCTGCCTGTTATGTGCAACCCCTTACAGTACTATTATTTTATTAAAGGCAGTTGCCTCTGAAAATCAAAACATGCATTTTATTCGTCACTTGGGCGAGTAAATTTAAATCGATAATTCAAAGGATACCCACATCGAGAAAATGTTTCCAAACGGCGAAAATATTTTTACAAAAGATAATAAATTGATAAGAGAGTAGATTAGTCGATTTTTTTAAAGTAAATTCAGTACACTCGCAAATGTCCAACACGAGTCCTGAAAGTGTAGGTCAACAGAGTCTGTAATTTCCCGATACTGAAGAAGCTTACTGAAATTAATCATTAGCAAAAACAAACCCCTGTTATTTATTTTTTGATTTTTGTAAAGCTTTTGACCGTGTCCCGTATGATTTGCCCATTAAAAAATTGAGGTGTATGGTATTAGAGGGACATCAGAGGGTCGAATTGCCATCCAATCATTGCAAAGTTAAAACAAAATATACATAAAATTTTATACAAGTTAAAAGGGGAGTTCAACGAGTTAGAATTTTAAGACCCTTGCTATTTTTAATTTTTGTTAACGATCTCGCTGAATTTCTTGGCTCCTTCAATGATATATTATTTGCTGATGATACGATAATATCTTTCGAAGATGAAAACTATGAACAAGGTTTAAAACTAACGAAGCTTGAAGTAAGGTTATAGACTGGATGCAATAAATAATCTAGTTCTCAACTGAGATAAAACTGTGGCCAAATGCTTCACTGGTCGTAAGGAAATAAGTAACCAAAGTAAGGATATCTCCATTAATGACAATATATCAAAATCTTTTGTAACAGGTAAGTTACATAATTTTTAGAATTAATATTAGGTAGCAAACTATCCTGGGACAGGTGTATTAAGGAACGTATCTGCTATATAATCAAATCCTACTGCTACGCCCTAAAACGCTTAAAAATAAGGTACTTAGCGTACCAATACCTTTAAGTATTTATCATGTTTACAAATTCTGATGGATTTGTTTTTAATTTAGTCACACTTAAACTTATTCAAATGTATGTTTAAAAAATCAAATAATGTTCAAATTATTCCGTCATATAATTATTTTTTATCTGGTTTTTTGTTAAATATAATGATTAAAATTTTTAATGATCAACTATCAAGTTAACTTATGAATATGGACACTGTTTACTATTAAGAATTCGTTTCTAATCAGTTGGTCCTAGCATATTGTTTGGCTGTCTTGGTCAAGGTTTCACATAGTTTTTCTTGGCCTCTCCAAATGAATGCCTTTTCTGTCTCCTTTTTGTCTTCTGTGCAATAGTATAACCTTCCAGTTCCTTATCCCAAGCATTTTGACTTGTCAAAAATTATGTACATTATTTTACGTAACAATAAGGTTTATTTATTTCATTATTTGTAATATTGATTCCTAGATTGGGTGGTTGGTTGACGATGTAAATAAAGTACTAGAAACCAAAAGAATATCAACAAGTGGCCACCATGGGCTTTTACAACACTAAATAATTTAAAAGAAAACGCAGAGAAAAATATCAGGGTTTGGAAGACTGACTGAAAGTTGTTTAGCCGAAAAATAATCTTGGAAATGGCCTGTTAAAGGATAAACTTCAACGTGTACAAAACAGCTGGATACGAGAATTATTAGTGTAATGTATAATTTGTTGAAGATCAAAGATTACCATTACTTGAGGAACAAGAATAAAAATACAAACTATGACTAAGCCGGACTGCATTTCAAAAGTTGTAGAAATTTTACTGGCCATCGTACTTTTGTATAATTTATAAAATCATTTTGATTCAGTCACTAAAACATGGAAATATAAACCTAGAGAGAAGCGAGGCTTGGGAAGACCTAAAAAGAGATGAATACTGGAACAGGCCATTGAGCCTAATCCTAAGCCTAAGCCTAATCATCAGATGATGATGATGAAATCATTTGAACACCGAAAAGACAATGGGTGAATGGTACTCCATTTGAATATTGAACAAATTATGTCGCTTTACAATTACATAATTTTGTCAACTAAGTAAATATTTTAATTGCATTGTCTACTAATTGATCATATTATAGTAATTACAGTCGAACCTCCCTGATTCGAATCTGATGGAACCGGCTGATTTCGATTTACAGAGGTAAAACATTGAAACAAAAAATGTACTTAAAAATTGCGTTTTAATAAAATTCATGTAATTCCATAAAATATTAAATTACAAAAGTCAAAATTATTAATAGACCACCAATTTGATTGAGGAAAGTTTTTTACAAACATTATTTTACTTGTGTTGTTTAGGTCATCAGCCGAAAGGCTGGTTTGAACTTGTATAGGTTTTACTAAGTAAAACGAGAAGTGAGGTGGCCTTCCTCACTGAACGGAAAAGTACGCGTATCAGCATGCAGGGCCCTTTGCAAAGCACATGTTTTCCCCTCTGTAAATGATACCTTTACTTCATTCACCACAGGGTTTACTTAATACTGTGATTAAGAATTAAGGGCATGTTTTGGTATTACAAGCTCTATTAGTACTCAAAAGCAAAAGATTATTCTACTTATAAGAACGATATGAAAAATTATTGAAAAAACGACATAAAAAACAGAGTAAAATAAAATCGGGATACGCGTAAACAGTACAACTATACCTACAAACAAAAAGTTAGGTCAGCCTACAGAAAATGAAAAATAAATTGGGTACCGAAAATTGTAGAAATTTTAACGAGTAAAATATTGCTTAATCTGAATGAATACAGCTACGGTATTTTTTACCCTGTTTGTACGAAAATCATACACCAAAGAAGGAAAGACTGCATTACTAATTTAGCCTAACTAATTTTTTTTTTTTTGCTTTCGTCTGGTTTCCTCTGACTTAAATATTAACTGAATTTTCAATATTTCCTGATGCGTATTGAAGCTTTGAACTACGCTTGTTATGCCCTTATTTGGTCGTAAGGTTTTGTGACAATAATGTTTTGTAAGAAGTGTAATTGTTTGTGTTTCTGCTTGGTTTCTTCTAACTCAAAAGTTAACTGCATTTTCAGTTTTTTATAAAGCTTTTTGTAGTTTTGTACTACGCTTACTGTGTCCTTATTGTCGTGATTTAACGCATGCTTCATTAAAAATCGTGTACAATGTGTAAATTGGAAATTTTGTAATTATTTTATTAATAATGTATAAAAAAATGTATTGTTACAATATATATGACCACGAAACTCTCGAAAATTTTCGAATAGGGAGGTAATTTAATTCATATTAAGGACGATTTTTGAAGGGGATAGCATACAATTATATTCGATTTAGGGAGGATTTCGAATGAGGAGGTTTGACTGTATTTGTAACAATTAGGATATTTTAAATAATTAACTCTAACAAATAAAAAATATACTTTCTTTAATTATTCTGGTTTTACATTGATTTAAAATAAGTACCTATTTAAAATACATGTCAAAATAATAAACAACAAATAATAAATTATTTTGATGACTGGATTGGATTCCGTTCGAGAACGAATTGTTTTCATACGATGGTCTTGTGTGGAGAAGTACTAGGGTGAGATGTGAATATCTAACTACAATCATTACAACACGTAGAAGTGGCAAATGCTACAGTACACGTGCCGGTACGACATGGCAACATCGTTTACACTGTTGCAGGCTATAAGTCATAATAGCGGGAACGATGCCGGACGCGAAATTGTCGGTAATTTGTACGAACGCGAAATTGTCGGTAATTCGAAAGGAGTCTGAATCGATAGCACAGTGAATAAAATTCAAAAATGCTCAATTTTCAATATCAGGACAAACCAATACCAAAACTCAGGGTGTAAGTGTAACAAATACCCTATATACTCTCATCAAAGTTGAATATACTCTTCAAATAAGCGATGTGCGAAATGCACGCTTTTTGAAAAGATGCGGAATTGTTAGCGGGATGTATATATATATATATATACATTCATGTGAGGATTTACAGCCCCAGCCGTATCTCGCTCCCTAAACACCATCTCTCTCTGTCTCGCCAGTCCCTATAGGAGAGCCGCCGTCAAGACATTGCCTCCAGCACCCCTTCCAACCATGTCACTTCCGGCCTACCCTCTTTTTTCTATCGGTTGGCGTGTCAACTTCCCATACTCTATTCAGCCACCTACCATCCTCTATCCTCTGCAAATGGCCAAAACATTTTAACTGCTTCCGGGATATGGTATCCATGATATTTCCTTGAACGCCGATTCTTCTCCTAATTTCAGAATTCGGAATTCGATCGATCCGCTACACACCACAGCTACACCTCCAGAAATCCATCTTCACCGCGTTTAGGCGATCCTTCTGTCTCATTGTCAATACCCACACTTCCGTAGCTTATCTACACACAATCTCCAGGATAGCATAATAAATATTATCTTTGTCTTCTTTCATATTTTATCATTCCAAAGAACAGAATTTAACTGCCCTGAAAAAAGTGAAATAAGAAAATATCTGAAGTCATTTTTAAGACGACTTTATACATTTATAAACGCAGACTCAATAAAACGAATTGTACAATAGTCTTAGTTTTTCAACCTTACATTAAGAGAATTATTGCAGGCAGAATACCAGACAATAGAATTTACAATCGTTCATGTACTTTACAACCATTTGTTTCAGTCGAAATAAATATGCAGAAGAACTGAACATATGTATTCAAACAAAAAAGAAAAAAGGATGAAATAAAAAAAATTAGAAGAAGATACAAACGGATTGGGGGCGGGATAAAGAAAGATAGAAAGAAGTGTTAAATGTAAAGTACAGCATAAAAAATAGTAACGAATGTTTTTTGACAAGAACATAAGTAAGCACTAAAAACAATGAACAGTAAAACACAGCCACATGGATTGTACATATGCTAAAACACCTACACACTTTCCACTTCAATGAGATTTGAACTGAAGAAAGAACAGCAAAATAAAAGGATATCACGTGACACTTCACCATCCACTATTCAGGTATAATAAGCGATACATTTTAAAAAGCATAATAGAAGCAACGTGGTAGACAGAAACTTTTTTTAAATTTTTGTATTCTCCTTTGAACTATGTGTTATTTTAAGTAATTAATTACTAAAAAGAAAACGAAATTATTTGAGATATGAAAGCAGTACAATAGGAACATTATTTGAAATATAGAAGGATAAATTTCACCGGGTATATTAATCATAATGTTTAATGAATGAAAGATTAATTATGATACATAATTTTATATATCACTAGATGTTCACTTTTTAAAAGGTTCTTTTTTTGTTATTAAAACCACTTGGGAGTTTTAGTATTCCTAACGACCATATGGGTGTAAAAGAGTTAAGATACAGTGGTTCCTAACTGGTATCCCGTTACATACTTATGAATTCTTTAGGTTGGGTTATTAACTATTATGTATAAGTACTTGAAATCCAGTCTTCGATGACGTAGCTGTTTAAATATATTTACTGACGTGTACTACTGACTTGGAAGAATTCAAAAAAAGAAGTTGAAAGAATACTAAATAGATTCGTGATCAAACTAGCCAAGAAAGGAAAGCAGAATGTAGAAATCGCTTATATTACTTGGGAATATAATATGAAGTATGGAAAATGTTTTCAACTTTTCAAAGATGAATTAAACAACTAAAATTATTTCTGTTTAGCAGAAGGAGGTGCGAATGAAGCTTCCTTATTTTTAGATCTCAAGAACTACAAATGAACATAATTTAAAGTTTTAATACACTTTATTTATGAAAAAAATAAAATCAGTCCAGGTAATACCTCAAGAAGTAAATAACTGATTTCTTTGAGATATCACCAACAGATCACGGCTGAGTGGGGACAGAATTATTGTGTTTATTCTTTGACTAAATCACTCTATGGTTTCACGAGAGACTTTCCAAATTTAGGATGAATGTACTTTATGGAAAAAATACAATCAAGTCATTAGATATACAAAATTCTACAATGTGAATTTTCCCATTTACCTAAGTCTTAAGTTTTTTGAGATAATTGAATACCAAAAACAAGATAAACAATAGTTTAATATCCCGATTAAAAATTCGGAACCCTCATTGAGTCACTCACTCATCACTAATTTTCTAACTTCTCTACCACCTAGAGAACTGAAATTCAACAAATTTATTCTTAAGGGGTTAAATAAAAACGAATAAAATATTAAGTTTTGACAAACTGCGCCTTTGGTGAATAAATGGAGGTACAACCCCTTAAGTATAACATTGTTGTTATTATTATTATTATTATTATTATTATTATTATCGCACCTTCCCGAAAAGTTACAATTCTAAAAGTTTGGGCGTTTGTTCTGAAAATTATATCTAGAAGAAATAAAGCTTTCGAATTTAGTACACTGCCATTTTACTTCGCCAAACTATTAAAAAAAATCAGGCAATTACAATACACATAAAAGACATTACAGATTTCTTAAAATTATTCATCAACATCTCGTACTATCAATAACCTCTAACCTGAACGACATCTTGTTTCAACCCTCAGTTATTGATCAAACTGAAAGATATATTAGCAAACTAATACCCACACGAAATACGCCTTCAATAATGAAGTAATCTAAAATATGTAAATAAATTGACCAACCTAAACACAGAAATAAAAATCTATCCAACGATAATAGTAAATGGTACGTGATTCGTAATAATTTTTTCAAATTATAACAGAAATTTTATATTTTAAACACCCAGGTAATATGTTAAATTTCAAACTAGAGGAAGGTAGAAGGAATTATTCGTACAAATCGTAGTACAATTTCACTTAAATAAGAACAACTGCTTTAAGATTGCATTATTTTTAAAATACAAAACAAATAAAAGATAAACTACGTTTAAACAATTGTTATTTTGCTATAATACAGTATAGCCTATAAGTTTAAACAAAGTAGTTACAATTTTGCGTTTCCTACGATATAATAAACATATATAGGTACAGTTTACATAAAATTAATATTAAAAAACATATGATACAATACAGTAAACTATACGCAATTTAACAAAACTAAAAGTGATTACATTATAAACAAACCTACACATAAACTATAACTATAAAAATAGAAGTTGTAGGAGTAGAAAAACGCCTACAGTGTTATTGTTACAGCTTTGCGATCTAATAAATTTAATGGAGTTTCGAAAGCAGCAACAAAACGTTTCCGTTACTCATAGCCTACATAATTATTTACAAATACGTTAAAAAAATACGTATAAAAAATCAGAACTAATTAAGTTATTACGAATGACAAAATTAAATAATTTTTATAATAACAACTTACAAAAAAGGACAATAAACGTGAAAAACATGAGGGTGAAAAGAAGCTACTAAGTTAGTGCAACTCGTTGTTTACTGACCAGTGCAGGTCAGTAAAATTTCTGGGGTCTTATCTTTCGAACGCCTCGCGTTCTGTTAGCGCAGGATTTTTCAAGATTGCTGCCTGAGCATTTTACGACAAAAGTGTATACAATCAAAGTTATAGGAAATTAAAAAACCTACAACTTTTATTTTAAGCATTTTTCTCTACAAAGCCTAGTTTAGAGGTAGTCACTGATTTTCGGTATTTTTAACTTCTACAGAGGTTGATTTTCATTTCTCGTCATTTACTCATGATTAAACATAGGTTATATTATTGATTATCTACATTGGCAAGAGAAAGGTTATGTGAGTGTTTCACACCAGATTTTTTGCTGTGCAAACGAACACGGACATCTACTGATGATAAAATTTTCGGCTGCAAAGAATCATTAATAGTGACGATCAGTAATCAAGTCCAATTGTAGAAAACTTTCTAGGTTTTTCTCACAGGATAAATTGTGTTAAAAATAAAAAATAAAATGTATAAAAGTGGTTTTCTTATTGAACAGTATTTCAAATAATTAGCTGTAGGCTCTAAACTAGGCTTTGTAGAGAAAAATGCTTAAAATAAAAGTTGTAAGTTTTCTAATTTCCTATAACTTTGATTATATAACTTATACATTTTTGTCGTAAAATGTATACTAAGGCCGCAATCGTAAAAAATCCATCGCTATTATAAAGCGGGCATCTAATAGTTAATACCCGAATTCTGAACTGATAAGACGTTCATAATAGTGTACACTATGTCTCATTGACACATAAAATATTGCACCCATAATCACAGATAAACTATACGGTAGTAGGAGCTGAAATCACAAGTACGTGAATTTTTGGCTAGATCCAATATAATAAAGTTAAAAGAAAAATATGGCGATGACGTATATACTACACAAATTAAAATAAAAACATAATAAACTTTGTTATTCTGATTAAAAAAATTAAACAAGATACTGTTATATTTTAAAGAAAATTAAAAAATATTTTTCCCATATTTAAGTTCATAAACGAGCTTGACCGTTAAAAAATTATGAGTAATAACTTAATCCCGTGTTCAAAATAATAAGTATAAAAACTGGTTTCAAGAATAAGTATTCGTACACGAACATGTGTATATATACAAGATCTTTTATTGCATTAACCCCGGTAACCCTTCAAGATAAATATTTTGTTATTAATTAACAAAAGGATTGCAGCTAACTGACACATTTTTTTAAAAAGTTTTAATAGGGTCGAGATTTATGAAGCATTAAATTTTGTTTGAACGTTCTTAACCGTTTTTAAATCTTAACTGGGAATAAGAAGCGTAAAAATCGGTTCTGTTAATTAACAACGGAGCTATAATTGTTTTTGACGATTTCAGCAAAATTACTCATACAAAAATTTTAGAGTGCTTAGTTAATGTAGAAGTCAAAAAATAGTCAAAATTATACGAGTCAGTATTCTGAAAAAGAAAATTTAGAATATTTCATTTTCTAAAATATAATACGAGTATATCGGCTCGTTTTCTTAAACCGAAAATAGTTTTTACGTGGCCTCGGAGGAATGGAGCGTCTACTCTACCGAACTGATGAGGAATGCCTGATATAAACAGTGTTCTAAAAACAATAAAGTAATCTGACCCAGCTTCGTTACTTTATAGTAACTTTAGCTTGCATGATTCCTCTTATATAGAACTAGCCTACCTACACCTGGGAATTCACCTTTACTTCATTGCACACATGCCGTCGAATTCTAGGAAGCCTGTACCAACATGCACGGAAGCGGATTCTCTTGAAAACCCAAAGAACGATGTGACGAGAATGCGAACAGAAAAAAATCGGGTCTTTTCTTTTATTACCCCCCCCCCCCCCGGATAATTTGTCACATTTTGTGGCTATTTCGTACCAGGGCAATAGAATACTATTGCCCTGATTTCGTACGTAGGTAATTTTACAGTAGTTTTATCAATATAAACGGGAAAAATATTTAAAAAGATCATATATAAATATTTTTCAACTAAACGTTAGAGGAGTTTTCTTTTTCAAATTAAAGTTGCGCTCATAACAGGCAGGTGGAGTGTTCAATTATTTGCACTCGATCTGCCAATTCCAGGGCTACAAAAAATAGTTCTGTTTGATATCACGTGTTTAAGAACGGAAGAGGTAAAGGTGTAAAAGACACTAGTCAGAGTTATCTCCTCTGAAAGTAATGAATTTCATTACACAGCCAGAACCTGTGGTGAATGAAGTGAAGGTGTCATTTTCAGGGTGCAGAGTAGATGCTTTTCAGAGGCCCTGGTATGCTGACAAGCATACTTTGGTACTATTTGGTAAATATTGAGAAAAAACAATGGATTTAATCTACCCATATTAATCTTAACTTAAAGAATATTGGTGTAGGATATTTTAAATATTTTTCCCGTCTTTATCGGTAAAAATACTGTAAGATTACATCCGAAATATCCACAAAATGTGACACATTTTCGGAGGGTGGAATAACAGAAAAGACCCAAAAAAACCTTTTAATTATTTCAGAAATGTCTAAATTTACTCTGAGTGATCTAAAACGGACCTAAACGAAAAAATAACATATTTCAGAGAATTTTGTATCAAAACCAGCTGATCCCTAGTAGCCCTACCCTAGAATTGGAATAGGCACAACACTTTATATCAAATTAGGGACGGGTAATTACTATTTTGTGAAATATATTTTATTTCTAGTATTTATTCATTTAACGTTTCAGAATCTATTAATCCCTTTCAATAGGAATTCTATTGATAACGGCAATCGCTAGCAATATTAATAAAATGACAAAGCTTAAAATATTTTATTGAAAATTGATGAAAGATCTTTTAATAGAATTTAACGTTAAATCGTGCGTGAATATAAAATAAAGTGAATAATGATGAAATACAGAAATATCGCCACTGATTTTGACAATATAAAACAAAAAATAAAAATAAAAAAGAACCGTTAAGAATAAATGACATAGATTGACAAGTTCTTTAGACACAAGTCGTCTACCATTTTAAACATGAATTAGACATACAGAAAAACCAGACACACGTTTGACACAGTGCGACTACTACACAGTAATAATATTAGAATTTAATTTTTTCACAGAAAAACAATTACTGGATCTTGACTAGGCTAAAATAGAATAAACACAATTTCGTTATACTATTTATTGAAAGAATTTGACTTATTTTAATAAACGGACGTGGAAAAGAACTAAAATAAATACTGCAATAATGTAATAAATAACAACACGTACTATAAATACATGGTATACATTAATAAAAATATAACAAAAACGAAACCACACGCGTGGTGTTTTATTTATAAAATAACAAACGTAGACTGACAAATCATTTAATTGAGTATTGCATAATTCAATTCTAAAAAGCACATGGGAAAATATTTCTTGAAGCCTGAAGCGTATTGTACAAAAGTTAGAAAACCAATTACAAGACACATAATTAAATTATATATAATCAAATTTATAAAAAATAATTAAATAATCTTTCAATAAAATATAAGTCCTAATATTAGAAATTAAACCTTCACGTTGATTGTGCCTGAAGGCCTACGAAAATGAAGTCGGCATTTACAATTTGTACAAAAATACAATTTGGAAATCGTATTTTAAACAAATTAAATGAATTAACTTTATTTATGGGTTTCCATATATTTAATAGATACTAAAACGAATTTACCCATTATTTTTTCTTTTACTACAAGGCATCACTACATTAACTGAATTTTCTGATTGTTTTAGCCATCGCTCGCTAGACGTATATTATAACACCAACGATTTATTATTTAAAATAACAATTTAAAATTTTTTTTTAACTACAAGTAAACTGTAAATCACCTTGGAGGTGTTATAATATACTAGACAACAAACGGAATGGCCCGGTTTCGATTCCCAGTTTGCGTCTTTTAAATTTAATAGTTACAAGCCGCTGTAATTTTTCCATCGCTAATAACTAAGATTATGATACAATTTAAAACAAACTCAAGAAAACTAACAATTTACAAAATGTGTTGAATAAAATTTTACTTAGGCTAAGTAATCTAGTACAGAGTAGGTACTACAAAGTAGTACTTGAAATTTACAACTATTACAAGATAAACAACCATTGAATATGATGTTGGTTGAAAGGACGAATGAAATGACGTAAGTGACGTGCATGGAGAGCACCACGCACTGACAGGTCTCCGACATGTTATTAGTTACTTCTTACTAAGTCATCGATTAATTAATTAATTCATTCATTCACTAATAACATTGACCGGTTTTAAAACAGGAGGTCCCTACTCCATTTCCTTCTTAGTCGTCTTTGAACGTTGTTTGGTAGATGAGGGAGGAAAGTTTGCATATCAGTTCGTTTGGATGAGGGAAAAGTCTGTCGTGGAAGTTTCGATAAAGTTGAATGAAAACATCTGTTAGAGGGCTGTTGAGGTCGTTTATGTAAGGTAGCGTTAGAAACGTAAGAGGGTGCGTTGACTAATATCTTTAAGGTCTTCGATTCAAACCTCTGAATCTGAGCTATCACTGAGGATTTAGTACATCCATAAATTTGATCAACGTACATCCAAATTGGCCTTTTACATCCATATTAAATTTGAATTTATTTTACATCCATATAAAATTTCAATTTATTTTTTTTTAATATTACGGAATAATATGGTTGTTTTAACTGCTTATATCACTACCAAACTTACCCCTAAATCTTTGTAAATCTTGGATAATAAAATATATTTTATAATAATCAAAATTAAATTTTTGTTTGTTTAAATTTACACACGTGTAATATTTAGGGATATAAAATTATTGCAATTAATTATAATTGCAAACCAAAGGAATACGGTCAAAATTAATCGCTACTAAGATTACTTACTAGCCAAACATATACCTACAGCATTTCCAGAGCTTAACCGCACCGTAAGCTCAATTAAAACAATATCACAATTTACACATTAAAACATATTTGCAAAAGTTTGGGAAATATATATTTTTTTTTATTGAATGATGATGCCTACATAAGCCTTGGGCTTGTGCGTAGGTAGGCTAATGATATGTGGTGATTTACAGATGAAAAAATGCTAGACCTGACCGGGAATCGAACGAGAGACCCCGGCATAGGGCCAGTTGCGCTGACCACTACACCACGGGCCGGCCAATTTTCAAATAAATTAAACATTTTATGGTGGTTCGTATATTCAATACTTATTCAATATCCGGGAATCAAAACCAGGAAATTGCTTTACATTTTAAAGCAGTCTAATGTTTCACAACAACGCTAAAGAGTGGGCCAAGTAAGTACTTTAAAGTGAATAATACACAATACAAACCTGAGAGTTACTGAAATTCAGAACAACGAATTACAAACCAGTTTTAGGATAAACTATAAACAAATTGTTACAAGTAATGTTAAAGGGTATTTCCGGATAATAACTGTACAAATAAAACGCACGAGTAAGCCTACACCTTAAAAACCCACTAACTTCGAAATTAAATTACAGTACAATTGAACGAATTTTAACACTTGACATAGTAAACCACAAGTAATATAATCATGGTATAATTTATAAATTACACCCAATAGGACAATAAACAACGATAAATATCACTTATTTTGTAATTGAACGGGTCCAGTAATATTCGATACGGTTTAAAACAGTTAGTTTAAAAATCAAATTAAAAACGTACAATATGGGAGTTGAAATAAAGAAAAGAAATTACGTAAAAAAATACTGTCGGAAAATAAACCTGTTTATAAGAGACGGTTAACGGTATAATAACTAGATAGAATCTTTAAAAAATTTATCTTATTAAAAACAGGTTTCATAAGACATTACTAATAAAAATAAATGCAGCCAAATTCACTATTTAGTAATCTGTAATAAATACTTAATTATAAATATGAACGTAATTAAATCTGTATATTCGTAATAACTAACATACAAATAAGACCTGATTAAGACACATCTATCATGATTCTGAAATTTATACGTATCTTACGGTCATTTAACTTGTTAATTACAAGGTTTAAAACGTTTTCGGTGTACAATTACGTTAATAAAATTATTTTATATCGTAATAATTTTTGTTAAGTAATGGGGAAATAAATCAATCAATGAAATATTATTGACGAGATAATGTTTTATTTCTAACAACGGTATATTTTGCAGTCATTTCTTTTGTGATGACATTGAAAGTTAGACGATTTTAAAGAATTACCTTCACGGTAGTCCTTATTTATTAAAAAAAACCTGCACAATTGTCATGTTTTAATAAAGTATTACTATAATACTTTGAAAAGAAATGTTTTATTTTCACTATCCGGTTATTATCTAAAGGAAATTGAATGATCAATTATCGGATAAAAGAATCAGTTTCCTATTATTTAACTTTTCCTTTTATAAGCACGTAGCAATGTGCGCTTACATTTCAGCACCTAACAATAACTAAGGCAAGGGCATTGACAGTGTCGAAGGAAGAGGATATAGTGAAACTCAATGATTAAAACAAAAAAATATATATATAATGGGATAAACAATCATTAAAAATAAAAATTAAGTAATCACATGCAATTTACTAAAAATAAAAGTTATTAATTACAACGGTGAAAAATAAAACGGAAAATAACAAAAAAAGAAATACTTTCACTAAAAGATATTTCAAATAATAAAGCCAATTAAAACTCAATATTCAATAGGATTTTCTATTGAGCCTACAAAATAAATTTATACAAAATTGTGTACCTTGACATTATACCAGTTTATTTGAAGGGACCTTCATATTCACATTCTATCAAGTACAAAGAACACAAACTTACAACATTTGGAAACTTTTTAAAGTAACTTCTTTGTTCATTATGAAGGAATCAAAAACGTTTATATACAATTGTTTAACAGATCCATTTTGTTAAAACTGACCTTGTGTTTGAACAATTTAGTCTTGAGATCACACGTGTCAAAGAAAAGTAAAAGATTATTTTTTACAGATAGAAACAAAGAATTAAATAATGTAAACAAAGTGATCGATAAACACAATTCGAATGAATTTCTTAAGCGACGACAAAACACATATAGCCTATTCATTTAAAACTAATACACGAAAAATATGCAATCTATGTAGGCTTACAAAAAGGAAAACTCATCACGGGTTATACAATTACAAGGACTAGAAACTTTTAATTTGATATTTTAAGTTCCTTTTGGGTTGTAGGCGGAGCTTGCTAAAAGTTCTTCACTAATAGGAAAAAGTCGTAAATTCGTAAAATTCGGATTTTCAAAATCACGAGTCAGCCGGATGTGTATGAATAATAAACACAACAGAGTTTAAAGAAAGTTAAAGATGTTACAACTTTTGTATTTTGTTTTCTCATCCAACATTGTATTTTTCGGGAACAACCGTGTTAACATCGGTTCTTTCAAAACCACAGCTTTAAAGCTTGCAGTATCTTAGGCCGAAAATGAGTATAATTAATATTAAATAAAATTAAATATGCTCCAACTTTTGTGTTTAACAGACTCAATAAGCTATTAACTTGGCTGAAAGTTATGAGTAACTGCACAAAAAACGCATTAAAAAAATATTTTTCCACGATAACATCCTTTAACGCAAAATAATAAAAACTAAAAGTAAATAAAATTAAAGTACGATTTTTCCTTTAGCAATTTTCTATCCGACGATGCAGATAATTACTATTTTCTATTAAATATGCAAGCAGATCGGTTCACTCATTTATTGGATTGCGGTTTTGCATAATTAAAACGTTTCCCGAAACAATTTCTAGTTACCTACTGAAATTTCTGAAAGTTTACATTTTACAATGTAAAGGAAGGTTCTAAATATTTCAAAGCACAATGTTGTACGATCCATAAATAAAATAAAAAATTGATAAAATACGAAGCTAATGGCTTATTCCCACGATGCTATTTTACTAGCTGCTAGTACTAGCAGGACCAACTAGCTGACGGTTCCCACGGAGCTAGTTAATTAATGCCAGTGATCTGAAGACATACGTGAGTTGTGCTACGTATTGCTGTACAAAGTAAAGCTTACTAGCAACTAGCAACGTTTCCAAACGTTCATACCGAGCTAGTTTACTAGCACTAGTCAATCACGTGACCTTTTCTATCCTACTAGCGCTAGTAAAATCAAACATCTTGAAAGTTACTAGCGCCTTAATGAATACTAGCGCTTTAACTAAACTAGCTGCTAGTATCGCGGGAATTTCCCTTAAGCGAACACGTGTTAGTAGTAGTAAGTTACAATATCCACTTTGAGTCGAAAAAATGATTATTTAATCAATTTTAAAACAAACTAATAAATCGAAAAATATTTAAATAATAATCCACTTCAAATTACAATATATTTCCGATTGATAAATGTGTTATTTATTGGATTAAAATAATATTTAGCGAAAATATTAAAATACATTTTGAAATCTCTTTAAAAGAGAAAGACGTGATAGAAAGGTACTTTTTAAGATAAAGATAAATAAATGACAAAAGCTTAAGTTATATCTTCATCGTTTAAAGTCCAGTCATCTAAAACCAGCCAACTGTGGGAAAAAAAGAACGTGACCAAAAAAAATGTGAACAGAAGTGGATGCGGAACAAAAAGGAAACAATAAGAAAACATTTGGCATTTAATTTTATTTAAATTCTCATTAACAACTAAACAGGGTTTATTATTGTAGTACTTTGTACTTTTATTGTATTTGTATTTTGTATTTTTATTGTATTTGTATTTTTAATTGTACATTTTATTGTATTTGTGTTTAGTTAGACACGGTCTGGCAAATGGGTAACTAAAAGAACATTAAGGTTACACATAAGAGAATGACATGTACAAGCTTCCATCTTGAGGAGTAGTCTACTTTTAAACGTGTAAATGAGAATGACATTTAAAGAAACAAATGGACAATCAAACGTAGTAAGGAAAACGGATTTTATGTACTAATCTCCAAATAAGCCGCGAATCGCATTAATGAACTAACTACTATCACAAATAACAGTTTGAACTCTACAATATAAATATAAATTTATGTTCTATAATAATATTACATTCATTAAAAAACTACGGAAAATATAGTTCATTTTAGAATAATTGTAGAATTTTGAATGATAAGTTACAGAATATTTGAATTCCACCTTCTTCTTAAGCGTCCAGCTGGATTCACAGGAAGGTAAGGACGGGTAGTTCTTGAATTAGTGGATTTTGATGTGTAGGAATTCTGAAAAGAATTTGTAGAACTACAGAAAATCTCGAACGTACGAAATTTTGAAATCGAGATGGAAGTCTCATTATTTCAGTATTATAGAGCTTTTAAAATAAGGCGTAAAAATTTTGATTGAAAAGCCTGAAATTTTTGAGCCAAATAATCAGGATTCCATAAAACCAAACTAAAATTAATTAGTAAAACAAATCTTAAAAGAATCTGAATATATACGAAAAAATAAAATATAAATTAATTAATTTTTTAATAAATCTAGATATTTAAAATTTTCGTTTAACCCTTTCAGTGCTGAAACAATATTTAAAAGTTTGATCTAAAGTGTCATTTAATTTAAATAAGGGTGTATAAAAAGTGCCAGCCCTTATTTCGAAAACTTGCAGGTGTAACTCTGCCATTGCCGACCAAAATTTCAACGTTACAGAAAAATAAAATGTCCTGTTAAAAATTAATTTTTATCGTGTTCTTAAAAAAAAAGAAATCGTTTTAACACTAAAAACATTCAAAACAGTTTTTTTAGTTTATTACAAGTTAAATCGCCAGCTTGGTCATTAGCAACTACGGTGGGTTTTGGTACCTAAACGGTGGTTTTAACGTGTTGAAATTTTCAGACCCTAGCTGGGAATCGAACCCCGGACCTTCCGCTTCGTAGGCTAGCGCGCTAGTCACTACGCCAAGGAGGCGGTTTCAAAATACATCTACCCATTAATTTTTGTATAAAAGTTATTTCGGAAATGTTCGGTTATCCGGACGTTGGCACTTTACGCATAACTTACAGACGTCCGGTAAACCGGACGTAATAACTACGTTAAAGATATCGACGTCCAGTTTTCCGGACGTAGGTACTGAAAGGGTTAATTGATTTTGTTTGTATCTAAAAACAATAGTCTGTTTATATCCATACACAAAATCAATCAAACAAAAATTTTCTTTTTTATCCTTAATTTTTTTGAAACGTTTTTAATAATTATTATCAAAATCGCGAGAAATCCAGAAAATTAATCCTTATGAGAATACAGTCCAAATAGAAATTCTAGGAAAGTCCTTAAAATAAAAACATTTTCAAGATTGTAGCAATAAGGAAATTTGATTTTTTCTAAAGGAAGAAAACGTAAAATTTGAAAAATCAGTTTTTTTTTAAGATTTACCGATTTAAGTTGCGTTTCAGGCCAAAAATGCACTGAAGAAAAACGCAACAACTTCTGTATTTAATGTTTTCTCATTCAACTTAATTTAGCGGTAATTTGAGATCTACTGCAAAAACCGCGTAACAATCGATTTTTTCAAAATTACTTAAAGGTATATTTTAGTTCAATACATAAACTGCTGATAAATAAATATAAGTGGTACAATTTTTACATTAAAATTTTTCTTTACATAAATCGAACATTATAATCATGAATACAAAACAAACCGAGCAGAAATTGCTCGTCAAAAATAAAATAGAGTAATTGATTTTTGAGCACGGTTCCAAATTATTGACTATAATAGGTTAAAATAATTGATTAAATCTAATATTTTGTCAGTTTAACAATATCTTAGGATCTGTATTTGATAAATAGATTTATTTATCTATTACGGCAATCTTTAATTTCACAATTACATTAAATTTACAAGGTCTACTTTGATTGACGGTAAGACAGAAACAGAACTATAGACATACTGTTCGGAATATAATCACGTTCCTATATTGAATATAGGCCTTCTATTGTATTTGTATTTAGAACAAAATAGAATACAAGTGTATACGGGTGTCGGTTGTTGGTAATAACTGTATTTCGCATAGTTTTGAGTACAGAGGAGACTTAATGCATAATAAAACATATTGATAACGTAAGAAAACATTTGTCCCACATAATTTCCTTCGTTTCTGTTAAACCTATATTTAATTGTAGTTTCACGTACCCCTATCTTATTTTAGTTTATCCATTGACTGACTACATGTACCTACAACATTTTTTAAAGATTTTCTTAGATTACGTTTGTGTACTGTTACTTATATTCATGTAAGTGTAAAATTGAAATTTATTTTACACGGATTTTGCTAAAACAACAACAATATGGTACATCTATATTTAAATTTATTTATAAATTTTGTTCAAATTTGTTCGTTGATCCTTTATTTCTATTCGGTGGAGAAAGTATTACACTAGGGACGCGTTTATCCGAAACAGGTAAAATATTTTAATATTTTGTTTTTGATTCAAATTTAAATAATAAATTCCGTAGTAGAATAAAAATCATATCATAAGAGTGTTGTGTAAAGTTTTGCAACTACAGACTGTACTGTACTGTAAAATAAACGTAGTATATCAAATACTGTATAATTTTAGTGTATATACAGTATATCTAAAGTTATGTGTGGATAAAAGTTTACAGTTATTGTAAAGTACATTACAGTACTGTTCTGCACTGTATGTTAGTGATAGATCAATAGATTTTATAGCCCTACATTTTCAAGAATGAAGCAGAAGTGTGTAAAAGACGATTTCAAAAAAGAATAAGCATGGACTGTTTTGTACACTGTTGTACAATTTTAAAAGAAAAGCCTTCAAAACTCATACTGTACCGTATTCCATACATTGATAATTTCTTTCTGTAAATAACGTTCCTACATTATTTTTATTTAAATTAAATTTCTGTTCTTTGATAAATAAATTTTGTATTAATGTAGTCCACAGTATAATGTAAATTTTTTAAATTTAAAATACATTCACCTAAAAAGAAACAAATACCGACAGTAAAAGTGAAATACAGTACGGAATACGTACCAAGTACAGTACTGCACGCCTACAGTAAAGTAAACAATACACAGATTGCAGGTTACAAGTAATTAAATGAAGTTCCGGATTATCCGAAATTTCGTTTATCCGAAAAGGACTTAATCCCACCAATTTCGGATAAACGCGTCCCTACTGTATAAGTAATAGAATTACATTTTGATAACGAATATATTAGAATATCAAATAAACTATTGTGAAAATATTATAAATTTTGTGAATGTTTGTTAGAAAAAACACATTAAGTTTTAAAAATTTTTCAGTTTCAAATAATTTTTAAGAAATTAAAAAGTATTTTAAGATACTAAGTTTTTCCGTTTGTACCAGATTTGGTGGATTATGTGTACCTGTAATTTTTTTTCGAAAATTCTGACTAGATTATTCAGTTTTATTTCTGGAAATCGGAAAACGGTTCGAATGTAAACGTTGATGATAATCTTTCTTCGACCTTTATACGTAGTTAGAATTAATGTACATGTCAATTATATGATGTACCCTGCAAATGTTATGAAGTGACTAAGGCTACATTTTATCCAAATTTACCTACTGAGTGAACGTCTACAATAGGCATTATTGCTAAGGTTCGTACAAACTTTTTAAATTTAAAATAATAACAATAATATAAATTCATGTTTATGTTATGTTACAAAAAATTAATTAGTAAAAATTGAAATACAAAATAATTCATTTATTAAATCTTAAATTTGCTCATAACAGGCAGGTGGAGTGTTAGATTATTTGCACTCAATCTGCTAGTTCCAGGGCTACAAAAATAGTTCTGCTTCTTATCACATGGTCAGCCAATCATATGACAAGCATTTGAGGACAGCAGAGGTAGATGTGTAAATGACACTACTAAATGTTGCCTGAATCTAATTGTCTACCTGAATTGACAATGCAGTCTGTCAATTCAGGTTGACAGTCCGACAGGATGTCACGTACACAAACTGGTAACATGGATATTAGCCCCCCGCATTACCGTCTATTTTTAAAAAATTAAAAAATTCTACTACAACATTGGCTACCAATATTTCATGTTATAAACATAATTGTACTAAGTTTTTTACGCTGAATAACACGACTGTTTGCCCGTGCCGAACGATCGAACGGTTACCGAGATATCAAGGGTTCAGAATATTGATAATAAATCAAAATTTAAATAACGTACGAATTTTAAATTTCGTACACGCTGTAAGAATATATTTGTCTATGTTGTGTAAAAATTTTAAACTTTTCGGTCAAATAGTTATAGAGTTACACGCCTTTAAACGCATAAAATTTGTTGCAGTAGCAAAAAAAAAACGGGTCTTTTGTCTTCCAACCTCGATATACCAAGTTTTAAACAACATTAAAAATATAGGATTATTATAGGTCAAAGCAGAATAAAATGAGCTAAATTCTGATGGAAAATATGTTAAAATCCGACTCATAGCTTTGGAGATGCAAGGGTTCAAACTCGGGTGTCTATGATTATGAAACCGATAGTAGTCAAGAGTTATCTCCTCTGAGAGTAATGAATTCATCATGAAGCCAGACCCTCTGGTGAATGAAGTGAAGGTGTCATTTTCAGGATGAAAAATATGTGCTTTTCAGAGGGCCTGGCATATGCTACTAAGCATACTTTTCCACTCAGTGAGGAAGCAAAGGTGAAACCACCTCACTTCTCGTTTTACTTAGTAAAGCCTTAAGAGGTTCAACCCAAGCTTTCGGTTGATGACCTAAACAACAAAAAAATCTTAAAACAAGTTCTAAATTGAAAATCTAAACTATTACATAATAGATATTTTATTAAAAAAATTAATGACAGACATTATTTTCAAACATATAAATTATATTCAAATAAATGTGTTTATACCTAGATTAAAGATAAATAAAATGTAACTTGTCCAACGGGATTAACTAGGTTAAATGAGTAAAGACGGATAATATAGATATATGTACACAGTATTAACAGCAATCATGTAATGTAGATTGTGTAAAAACCACTAATAAACTTTCATTAATCATTTAACTCATAACCAAGTCAGTATTAATTTCTTACAACAGTTATTTCATTTCATAATCTTAAACAACCTTGGCAATGACCAACTACATGGAAACGAATTACTTGTAAAAAGATAAATATACTGTATTTTATTACTGTTACTACATACAAGAATAATAATATATTAAAATAATGCGACTTTATAAATTCATGTAATTTTATTAATTTTTTTTAAACTTCGTTGCCCACCACATGCATGTTTTTCTAGCTTACTAAATCGAATACGTGACTGAAGAATCTAAATAAAAGAACAAGACAGAGGTATAAGTGACAATAAATAGTTAACTCCTTTGAGGGTAATTATTTTTATAATACAACCACATCCTTTTTTTAACTTTAATTTTTATTTCGGTACTTTACATTAAGCTGCACAACCTCCGTATATGATGTTTAAATGGCGGTGGGGAAATTCACTTTAAGGAGAAGAGGTGCCCAGCGGTACATTCTCCGTTTAAAACTTCGGGTACTGTCCGTTATTCAGACCAAAAAGTCTCTACTCCATTTTCGCTTTGAATGTCGCACAGTTGGGAAGTCCCTTGCAGCTAGATCACAGGCTAGTTGGTTTGGATGGATGTCTAGTCTTTCGTGAAATGTACTGTACAAGGAAGCGGTTAGATTCTTTACTGTCGGAATTTTGAAATCGTCGTGGAGGGTTTTATGGCTTACATAAAAAGGAGCGCCAGAAGCAAGTCTTAAGAATTTCGATTGAAAAGCCTGGATCGATTTGAAATTACTCTCTGCCGCTATTCCAAAGAGCTGGATACCATAAGTTCAGATTGGTCGTAAAAGGATTTGTATATTAAAATCTTGGAGCGGAGGTTCAATCTTCATCAAGGGTTAATTAAGCAGAATAGTAGTTTCTGGTGGCTGTTAAGTTCTAAAGTTTTGTACGCAGATGATGCTTCTAAGTTAGTCGCCTGTCAAGTCATAAGCCACACTCTGAAGTGAATAAATGAAGGGTGTATCGTTTATCGTTGACGTACTGATAAACAATCTCTACTTTTAATCTATTATGGAATGGTAAACTTATACCTCCTCGTTTTACCGTTAGGAATCCAAATAAACCAATCTATTGGCTACTAACCTAAACAACAGCAATTTATTCATACAATGTTTTAAGTTTTTGGCGGCAAAAGTAAGTACGGAAAATTTTGAAGGTTTAAAAAGTTGGGTTATTAGACCGAAAGTGATCGGAAGTGACCTAACTCGAAATCAATACCGGTAAGAAATTGAGTAGGCTGCCTAATAAGAGACTGAGGCAGTCAATTCAACATTTTTGAGCGTAGACATTAAAACATTAATCCCGGTTTTCAAACGATTCATTCCCAGTATTTTAAAATTTACTGTTTACTATGACGTTTAAATCCTTTACTTTAATCGAAAGTTAAATTTTAAAAGGGTAGGCTAATAGCTCAAAACATAAAATCGACAAGAGATCCCTTTTCGGATTCCGGAACATACGAGTAATTGAACTTTATTAAAGTTCATATAATGAATTTTAAAGATGAAATACAAAGCACTTACTGTATAAAAGAAATCAGTGTTTCTTCTTAAGAATCATCAGTTCAACACCAGAGATTAACTCTCCGGAAAAAATTCTTTGTACTAACAGACAAAATGTTTGACAAATATTAAAACAAAAAACTCAAAATTATCCTTAATAAAGTTCAGATCAAATTTAAGCAATAAATAAATACATACAGAACGAAATAACTACCTAATAAAATTAGATAGATACATAAAACGTGACTTTTCTGAAGTTACCATAAAAATAATTTGGTTAAACCAAAAAGACTTTAAGGTATATTTTTCCAAATAAGTATAGGTCTACTGAATTAGTACCTTTTTATTACAAAATTATACCGTTACTTATACACAGATAGTTTTAGTTTATCGATCACGATTTAGTATAAATAAGTTTCTAATTTGCCACAGGCAAACTGAATTATGAAAGGTATTTTTTAACGTTTTGTTACTATTATGAATGACAAAAAGTATAATCAATAACCTACCCTAATCTACAATAAAAAAGTTAGAAAGTAATTTATATTTTATTTCACACAATATTTGTAACAGTAGTGGGTTTATTATAACAAAACAATTTGAAATTCACAAATTAACTTGAATAAAGGAAAGAGTAATAAAATGTAGCATATTAATGTCAGCTGATTTTCGGGGGCGAAGGTTCCGTAGATCAAATCTTAGTAAAGGTGTTTACTTTTATACAGATTTGAATATACTAGAATGTACTTGTTAGCGACGTACTTCGATGGTTTAGATTTAATTAACCCTAAATTTCTCTCAGGAATACTAAGTCTGTACAAGACATCATCCTCAAATCATTGGGTCATGGGGTTGCTTATTGTTTAAAAATTGAACAGATTGCAACGTAAACAGACAAGGGATTAAATAAAAAATTAAATAAATTTATAATACTGCTAAATTAACGAGTTACAACAAAGTATGTCCGTTATTATTAATTTTAATAGCATTAGTTAACACATTGTAATTTAGATTTAATTTAATAAAGCAGAAAAAATTCCTCTTGTATAGAGTTAATGAAGAAATAAGACAAATCCTTTAGAAACTATAATCTATAGAAACCATCTTTTAGATTAATACTCTAATAACACCAGTCGAAATTTTACTCGAAATAGTTCCTATTTGTTAATTCCCTTCGATGTACATGCACTCACCCTAAAAACCACGAAACTATGGTATTAAGCTTACAATAGAACTTCTTTAACGCGAATTTTCTACATCTCGAATTGAATTTCAGTTCCCTTCACTCCCCCCATGCATTTACTGTGTAAAAATTCATCTATAACTGGAATTACGTCATTTCTCTAAGTCGAACTATTTATTCAGTTTCTTTTGACGAAATCATGTACATAGTTCTCAAAATACCATTTTTGGTCTATTGAAAACTGTAGGTACAGTGCTGCTTCTTTCATTTTAAGAGGAAATGTTCGACCATAAAAGGGTACAGACCCTCAAAGTCATCGGGTTACCTTTGTAGGCTTAACAAGCGTAAACCAAAACAATGATTTTCTTTGAATCGACGAATCTTTGGTGGACCGCAGAACAATAAAACCACAGTTTGTCGGTACAATGTAACATATTCAGCAGGTACTGTAATTAAAGTAGCGTAATTTTGGAATAATGTATACAATATGTACAGTACTTAACACTGTAGCTTAGAGCTAAGCTAAATGCGACGTACAACACTGTATTGCGAAATTACGCATGTCCAGTAAAGCTACGTATTTTACATATTGTAGGCTACTGTACTAGCCTATGTGGAACGTTCTATACTTGTTATTTTTTAATAACTTAATATTTGTTGTTATTTTTCCATAACTCGAAATTTCTGAAACTCGATTTTTTTCGTCATCCCTTGAGGATTCGAGTTATAGAAGTTCGACTGTATTAAGATGTTTCAAGTTGTAGACCAGTATGCACTAAGGACCATACATTATCAAAGACAAAAAAAATGTACAAACGTCATCAACTAAAACTTAAGTTTTGTTTTGACAATATAACGATACCGATGTTTTGTCTAATTTATTCTTGTTTCTATACGTACTTATTTCTTTTAGAACAACAACTTAGATGAACGAAAACGTATACAAGTCCTTTACTTCAGATTTTGTTTGAACATTTATGTATTTTTAACTAATTCTCAAATAGTTGGCAATAACACTGGAAGTTTGAAGTCCTGATGGAACCACGACCACCGGAGTTTTAGAATTGAAAATAGATATTTTCACTAAACGTTACCTATACGAGATGTTCGCGTAATGTAAAGAGATGCAAAATTTCTAAATGTGTAAAGATGTTTTATTCAAATATAAATTTCACTTCGTGTTTCAAATAAATTTTAAACATATAAGCAATAACACGCTTCAGTAGGTATACTTTTGAAAGTAAATCTGTTAAATGAACTCATTTACTAGTAAGTAAACTTTATAAATGAGAAAACTCTAATATTACTCGTTAAGTGCGTTTAATGATATATATTTTAAGTTCCGGATTGTTTACTCATTGCAGAGAAAATATTATCATTTGAAATTAAAGGAAAAATATATTATTATCTTATAAGAACTTTACCTTTCAATCATAAAATCTACAATTTTATTAAATTATTCCAAATTCTTATTTCATAGAACACATTAAAATGAAAAATATGAAACGGAATTATAAACAGATTCACTATTTAAATCAACAAATAACTTCCGGGTTTCCGGAATGAAAATAATTGTTACACCTTCCGCATTTTAGTTGTTTCATAATACGGTACAATAAAACAATGTACTCAAACTGGAAGGATGGAGAGGTAAATTTCCCATAAAGTGTAATGAACTAATATTACAGGTTAAGTAGGCCCATATGTCGGTTACTGTTTTGTAATACATTCAATTGTTTTCAAGTTTTACTCCCATCCCACGCAGGTACTTCAATCACGATGTTATTACTATGCATTACTGACCTAGACAGGTTTGCAATACTCCTTAGTTTACTTCTTTCCTTATTTTTCACCATTAATGTTTTTATTATATTATTTTTTAATAAACACGTTTTATTTATCTATAGACCTACATTTTTTAAAGCATCTTAGGTCACTTAGTAACACCGTTTGCCAATGTATTTTATTTATAATGAATATTAACAGGTATGTTACCTTTTAAATTTTTAATAATGTTCAAAATACTGTGGTTATGAATTTACATCCGGGAAACTCATATAATTTTTTTTTAATTCTAGAAAACTTGTTTCAGATTAAACCACCACATATTACAAGCTATATTATTGTGTAAAATCCCGAAAAAATTCAAAGATTATTAGGTTCCCACATTATGAATGGTACGTGGTTAATTAATTCATATCATTAAGGTTTTTGTCTTTCTGGTACAAGGACAACCCAAAATTTTATTAACCCTATACAGGTCTTTGGTAAGTGTACTTACCACTGGCAATAACGTTGATTTTATTTTGAATATGCAATGCAGTTGAACCGTATTGGCATTTTATGGTTTTATAGATGTTTTCTGGTAGGTAGGCTATCCAGATTTTGAAATTAGCGCGCAGCGACCATTTGCTTTGTGAGTTGCACGAATGTCGTAAGGACTCACACTAGCGTATGCTACCGTGTTGTTTTGTTGCTACTTTTGTACAGTGCTCAGAAAATTTAAGGTTTTACGAGAAAGCAAGCATTTATGCTAATATAAAGTTAAGAGAAGTTATTCTACAAATATTTCGGTTATATAGTGCTACAAGTTGTTTTAATAATCATTCTTAACAGTAAACATTATGTGACTTCCATTTCAATAAACGTTCCTCGTTAAGTATACTTACCCGGGCTTAACATCAACAAAAAAGAAATGTCTTACTGTTCTGGCAATAGTAATACATTATGATAGTCCCTATATATAAAGCAAAATTTAACATTTTACAACATGTATATTTTCCCTCATAGTACTGCCCTATAAAGGGTTAAAACAACAAGAATTTTCACTACAACTGAAAACTATACCACAAAATGTGCTTAAAACATTTTTTATTGAGTAATAATTCATGTATAGGCGCTGGCTTGCGCGTAAAATATAGCCTATGAGGTGATATAAAAAAAAGCCGGACCTTACCGGGAATCTAACCCAGGACTCCTGGAACATAAGTCAGTTGGGATAACCACTATATAAACGAGTAGGCTAAAATTCACAACGTATAGGCGCTTTCATTAGAATTAGTACAATATGTGTTCGAAATAATATAATTTTGTACATCTTTACTTAACCCACAAAATAATACAGTAGGGCTACAATAATTAAATTTTCGTAGAACGATGATTCCGCTAATCTTAACCGTATAAAAACAGGATTTAATTTGTAGATCCGAGAAAAAAGTCCGAATTCGAATATTTTATTTTTCTAAAATAAAACTTAGAGAATATGCAAGTCGATTTTAGAACTGTAACTCTTAGGGAGGATACAGACATATATGGTATTGCTTTAAGGTACCCACCCTGTTTTTATCCCTTAGAAGCAAGTGGTTAAAATAAAAACGCTTCAGATTTTCTGTTGAATAGTTAAGTCATCAATGAATGGACTGAATACAGCTCTCTGAATATCAGATCATCGGAAAGTTCGAGTAAGTGATAGCTTTCGCATTTAAATACATATATTTGTTTTAGTTTATATAATAACGCAGCTCCAGCTTGATCATTCATGACAACTGTGGTTTATGGAACTGTAAAGGTGGGTTTTAAAGTATAATAACTACAAAGTCCTAGTTGGTAGTCAAACTCGGGATCTTCCGATTTTTTGGCTAGTGCACTAACCACTAAGACACGAAAGCGGCACATACCCAAAAGTTTCTAACTGGATAGTTTGCAACAAACTGTGTCAATGTAAATGCTGAACATTAAGTTCAATTGCATAATAATCGGTCTCATTACCATTGTTGAAACTTATGTATTACTATAGATATAGGCAAATCAAATCTCTCAAATTTGAGAAAGTCTGTAAAGAAAATCGCAGCTGGAAAACATTCTAATTTCATGGTGTGTGCAAATTCGATATAAGTTAGTAAGTAGGTTCTGGATAATTCGAAGGATACTATTTTGGATATTGTAGGCACTGCTTACACATCACCTCCAAAAATCCCTTTCATGAGAGACACGTCTCATGAAATTAAAAAAAAAATTATTGTAAGAGATCAAGCCCAATTAGCTTTCGTAGGAAAGAAAAAAGCCTTCTCTTTGATCTTTGACAAAACCATTAGTGATTTCTGTATCTATTCTTTAAGTGGAATCGAATAACACTATTTTTGTTCCAAAATTCAGATTTTGATTTCTTGACTTCCGGTTTTGGGCCACTTCCGATCGAAACCGGAATTTTAAACCCAATACAAGCACACTAACTTTTTGTGTAGATTACGAATTTGAAAACCGTTTGTTGCTATCTTTTGTAGTTTCTGACATCTAAATGTTACGGACGGACATCGGAAAATGATAGATGACAATTTTAAAATTATCACCAAAAGTCTTACCTTCCAGACTCATCTGTAAATCTTTCTTATAAATTCAAGTTAATAAATAGGGTGGTGTGATATCTTGGCTTATGGCTTGACAAGCGACTAACTTCGAAGCATCATCTGCGCACGAAACTTTTAGAACTTAACTGCCGCCAGAAGCTACTCTTCTGCTAAATTAACCTTCAATCAAAATTGAACCTTCGTACCAAAATTTTAATATACAAATCCCTTTTAAAACCAATTTGGACTTACGGTATCCAGCTCTTTGCAGTAGCGGCAGAGAGTAATTTAAAGTCGATCCAGGCCTTTCAATCAAAATTCTTAAGACGTGCTTCTGGCGTTCTTTTTTATGTAAGCAATAAAACCCTCTACGACGATTTCAAAATTCCGACGGTGAAGGAGCTAACCGCGTCCTCATAAAGTACATTTCACGAAAGACTAGATGACCATCGAAACCAAATAGTCCGTGACCTAGCTACAAGGAACTTCCCACCTGAGCGACGTCTAAAGCGGAAATGGAGTAGAGACCTCTTGGTCTGAATAACGGACAATACCCAGTTTTGAACGGAGAATGTACCACTGGGTACCACTTCTCCTTAAAGCGAAATTCTGCACCGCCATTTAAACATCACATACGGAAGTTGTGCAGCTAAATGTACAGTACCGTAATAAAAATTAAAGAAAAAAATAGTTTTAAAACACAAACGATTTAATAAAAAATATTCAGATGAAGCATTATTATAGATATCGATTGCTGTAGATGTTTTATTAAAATAAACGTATTATGGAACAAAAGCTTTTTATTTTCAATTACTTTTCATCGTGTACAAAAACATAGTTAACAAATTGTAAAAAAAAATTGGCTCCCGGTACTATGTCAATAAAATTTAAAAACACGCAACACAGATAAAAATTCAAATAGACTACTAAAGTATTAGAATTCACGATGTACATTTACAAGACATAAGTCTAATATACCTTTCAAACAATTGAACAAATTTCTTTCAGTATTGTACAACAAGAAAAAACACCAACAGACACGGAGTAAAGCAAAGCAGTTACTTGTCATTATAAATGGAAGAACATGGTCCGTTATTCAGTGTCCTCATCGTAACAAGTAGTCTATCGTTCCGTCCATTATTGTAAGTGTGTATAGTATAAACGTACTATAACACTGAACTAACCTACTACAATATAGTACTATTCTATTAAGTAAGTCGTGACGTAGTTTAGCTTTACCGTCTTATACTACTTTAAAAGAATAACTAAGTTCTTTTAAGTATAAAAATATTAAATTAGAAAGTAGTACAAGCTACAATCAGTAACACTGATGAAAAATAAGAAAAAATGAAATTATCTACACATTCTAAAACGTTTACATAATCACACTAAAGAATGACAATTGAAAAATCTGGTGTGAAACACTGACACGACTTTCTCTTGCCAATGCAAAAAATGAACCATATAATCTAACATTAGTAATAAAACATTAGAAATAATCAAAAAATTAAATTTTTAATATCCCCCAAGGAAAAGTGTCAATAATACCATCATCTTCTTTTTCTACAATCAGGTAGAACCATTTATTTCGTCACCATATAGCATTGTTTTTTCGTCGCAACAACAGAAATGAACACAAAAATTAAAAATTTCGGCGCGCCGAAATAAAAGTACAAAACAATAATAGGTTTTTAAATTTAAATAAACAAATAATGTTAATAAATATTATTTTATATTAAGCTACAGGCTCTTAAATTTAAATAACACGAATAAGCGAAGAAAGAAACAACCAAGTTAAAATATATATCTTATTCTAAAATAAAACTTAAAACACGAAATTTAAAAATTTTTTAAATAATATTTTTATCCACGCTCGATTGTTCCTCGAACAAAACTACAGAAAAAACTCCCAGAAACCGCAGAAGTAATTCTTTACCCGAAATCTAAAGCCCAAAGATTTATAGAAGCAAAGATTTTTTTGGCTAAAAACTTACTGGAATCATACAATAGAAAAGCGTATGCACAGAGGAAAACTCCTTCCGATGCAATTCGAGATGTAATTTTTGAAGAACTTAAAATCGCTACATAATATAACTATAACCATAGATGTTAGAGGAACTCGAAGAAAATGCGAATTTTATTAACAAACTCAGTATTACAAAGGATGTGACAAGAAGTCGGTTGTAAATATCTAGGTAATCGGCGAACCACAAATACAATTTAAACGCTATTTATCGTTTGCTTGATGTTATTTGTCGTTTTCTTAACTTTGATTATCGTTTGCGTAACGTTATTTAAACGTAAACGTAATCTAAATGGGATCTACTTACGTACCCGCGAAAATAAACGTAATTTTTAAACTTTAGATTAGACATAACATAATGATAAATAAGCATGGATATTTACCTTATTTGCTTATTCCCGAATCTCTGCAATATTGTAGGTAAATGTTGCAGTAATTATTTTTAAGGCAATTTGCCCTAAAATTTTGCCGCGTAAAATTTAATTATTTATTATTTGGTTATAGATGATTTAAAGAATGGAAAAACAAGGAAATTAATAGTTGTAAATGTAAACCAAAATCAGTCCAGATAAAGAGCGTAATTTCCTCTATTTGATAAAAACGTATAACGACTTCTCTTTTCTTCAACTCAGGTCGAGTTGAGACATCGGTTGGTAAGCTACATTTTTTAAAACATGGGGAGAGTAGTAAAAATATTTTGCAAATAGCTTTTGATAAAGATTTAGACTATTTTAACGACATTAAAAAATTAAAAACTTACCAAGAAGATTGTTTAAAAGTGTCAAATGTTGTATAGGAAAAAGATATGAATGTTATAAAGAACAAAATTAAAACAGGAGAAATTTTTCTTCCAACTCGCCCAAGAAATGGTTTGCAAAAACTATTAAAATTATAGAGAAAATCTAAAAACACGGAAAATAACCCGAAAACTCTACATAACTATTTACTGAAAAAAACTTGTAACCGATATTAATGTTGCCGATAAAAAAATATGCCAAGTACTAAAGATAAAGAAGGAATTTACATTTATTGAGAAGGTTAGTAGCGGGCCGATTCTGTTCCTCTCCGCAAGGGGCAATCAAATCTTTGCCACACAGTGGTCTCGTACAAACTCAGGCCGACTATTCCTATGAAAGTATAGTTAATTAAATTTGTATAAAACTTACCTTTACTATTTATAATTTGAACCACGAAACTTTCTTCTCCCTAAAATCAGCTGTTAAATAGCTGACTTTGGCGACGATTCCACCGCTAGAGCAACCCATGTTAAACCAATTGGAGCGAAAAACTACGAGCTTTCCCAACATTTTCAGAGATAGCGATGTTAAAAATGTATTATTAAGATGACGAAGTTATAGATAAAAAATTTACAGATTTTCCTAAAAATACAAAATATAGGGTTCCTTCCGAAATAAATTATTTTTTGACAAGTAGATGGGTTTCTTGAAATAAGCGTCTTAATATCATTTATTTTAATGTTATTTCAAATTTTCTCAATTACAGACATTAACGTAGTACTAGATAATTCTAAGAATTAAAAAACTGTCATAAACAAATTCCTAATAGGTAGATATATAGGGTTTAAATTATGTTTGTAAAAAAAAGGTAAACAGTTTTTGGTATTACACTAGTTGTAATATTCATTAGATTAAAAGAATTATGAATACAATTTTGAAACTAAATAACTAAACTGGTCACCCCTACAGTACAATAAAACATCTCTAGATTGAAAAGCAGTAGATCCCGGGTTCATATATTCTGGAAATTTATAATGTAAAAACTCACTAATATTGGTCCTTAATTAACTGCAGTCGCTGACGACCAAACTACAAATACGAAAGTAAATAAATTAAAAGAAACTAGGTACTCATTTGCAGGTGAAAAAACGTACAAAATTTTTACTTTCTAACAAAAAAAAACCAATTTACACAAATAATTCTAAAATATTATAATGCAAAAAGAAAGGGGAAAACGGGAAGAAAACAAACAAGAAAACATTGAAAAATTTAAAACAAAAAACATTTAAGTGCATTACCATAGTCACAGTTTCACTTACAACATTCTTTGTCATAAAATAAATCCCATTTCTCTTTTCCTAATTTTCTTCGTAAATTAAATTTAGAATAAAACTGAAACTGATTCAACGCTATCTTACTACGCGGAGGTTCCGAGTTCGATTCTCGGCTAGTGTCTGGAAAGTACTTAAAAATCAAAACCCACCGATAATGTTATAACTCATCGTAGTTGCTATTAACCACGCTGTTGATGCGACTTTAAATACACTAAAAAAAAAACGATTCAAAAATAAATTTATTTTAGATAGGTAAATAAAATATAATAATTTAATAATTAGTTACAACTATAAATAAGTTATTAGTTAGTTATGTATAAGCTTATCAGCATATACATCGTATGCAAAATATTTTTGACGGCTGTATTAGATGTGATAATAACAACGGCAACTCTTAAAATAATTGCGTACATTAATATTATTAATGTCCATAACAGACAGGTGGAGTGTCAAGTTATTTACACTCAATCTGTTCGTTGCAAGGCTAAAATAAATAGTTCTATTTCTCATCAATGGTCAGCCAATTAAATGACTGAATCATTTAAGAACAGAAGAGGTAGGGGTGTAAAAGACACTAATCAGAGTTATCTCATCTGAAAGTAATGAATTTCATTATACAGCCAGATCTTGTGGTGAATGAAGTGCAGGTATCATTTAAAGAGTGGAAAATATGTGCTTTTCAGAGGGCCCGGCGTTCTGATAAGCGTACTTTTCCACTCAGTGAGGAAGGCAATGGTAAACCACCTCACTCCTCGTTTTACTTGGTAAAACCTCTACAGGTTCAATCCAGTCTTTCGGGTGATGACCTAAACAACAACAATATTATTTTTAAACAAATTGCGGTTCGTAGATCATGAAATTAATTAGATTTTTGGAAATTAATGTACTCGTTTAACAGTAAGCTTGAGAGCGGAACATTTTAAACTTTTAAAATTTTGGATAGTTACCAAAGACAGGTAACAAAATATTTAGGTTTTAAAATGCACACTAGCATCTGTTAATGACAGTAGGCTCTTAAATATGTCCACAAGTATTACCGGATTTGTTTTAAAAACTCTTAATTTACAAAACTCAGATGAATAAAGGATTTTAAAATTCTGATAGAGGGATGAAAAACCAGGAAAAAGTAAAGGTCTTAGATGGTTAACTGAATTTAAAATACTAAGTTATTCACACACAATTAAGAAAACTATAAATTAACATAAAAGTACTGCAATAACTTAAAAGATAAATTAACATGTTTACATTCTGTAAAAAAATATTTCCGTCTGTTCTTTAAAGTTAAATAGAAAGAAGAAAGTTTCCTGATATAACAAATGAAAGAAGAAATATTTAAAAAAGTTTTGCATAACTAAGTTTTTAAAATGTCAATAGACATTAATAATAATAAATACATTTTTACGCGTAAATCCAATAAAACTATAATCACAATTAAAGGTCTTGAACTTAAGTTGTTTTCTTATTTATTATATTATTTAATTTGTAAATGATTTGAAATTAAATATCGTTGTTTAACAGCGACATTTTGAATGTATGCTTTAAAGTAGTAACATAACTGGCAACCGGTATCGCGACTTATTCCGTTTCTGTTTCTGAAGTCAAGCATCACGCTTTAGAGATTCGACCTAAACAAACCTGCCAGGTAGGTAACATATCATACCGTACCTACAT
Source organism: Catonia carolina (assembly GCA_035578175.1). Taxonomy (NCBI): domain Eukaryota; kingdom Metazoa; phylum Arthropoda; class Insecta; order Hemiptera; family Achilidae; genus Catonia; species Catonia carolina. Next base: position 122,836,836 of record JAQMRL010000002.1, on the reverse strand, counting down.
GTAAGACGATCGCAACGCGCCCACATAACACTCAACCTGTAGGCTACTAGTGCATAATATACAGTACAGAACTTCCTCTTCCGGTACACATTTCCCTACTTACAGTAATATTGAACGCATTCTCTCACCCTCACCTCTTATGAATACTAATGCAGATTGTAAACGAAAGAAATACAAATGTAACCTTTCAAGATTTATAACAAAATATATTAGTACAAGATTACGCTTGTTTAACTCTACGCAACTCAAAAAGAGAAATTTTTTACAATTTAGTTTTTTTAGTTTATTAAAAGTCGCACCAACAGCTTTGACATTAGTGGTTACTATGGGTTAAAGAACGGTGGGTTTGAACGTGTAATAATTTCCCAGGCCTTAGCCGGTAATCAAACCCGGAACTTCCCACTTTAGAGCGTAGTACGATAACCACTGGACTACGAAAGTGATCAAGTTAGTTATTACTTTCTCTTGCCTATATGAATATATAGGAAGGAAAGTATTGTTTTAATGTAGATTTTTCGAAATCGAGTTTTCACCGGATCTACATAGCGCGCGCACGCACACATACACACAGAACAATAAAAATGTTTTGAAAAAAATATGTTTTTTGGGTTCAGGAGGGTCTGAAAACGTGTAGATCCGGTGAAAACTCGATTTCGAAAAATCGACATAAAAACAATACTTTCCTTCCTATGTATTCATACAGGCAAGAGAAAATAAAAATCGCTCGGCGCTAACCATTACATCACAGATTAATATTGTGATAATGGAGGATGCACTTATACTTTCTTTTTTTTAATCCTTAATATGTGTACGTTGCAACTTATTAAATTCAGAACAATAAGCAACCCCATGACCTAATGAGACGAGATGAATGATGGGTATCGTGTAAATGAGGTGCAGTTTTGAACAGACCCAAACCGACCATTCGTGAAAGAGTTAATTGAACCCCAGAAGTTATACTTAAAACGAAATACTTCTTAATAATTTTTCCTCATTTTGTAGAAATTAGGCCTATTATCCTTTATGTAAAATTTGAAGCTACACAAATATGTACAACGACCAAATTATTAAGCAAACATCCTAAAACAAATATGACATGAATTAATGAATAAAGAAAATCAATTTATCAACGAATAAGATTCTTGAGTAGATAACCAATGCTGCAGACAATTTTCAGAAGTTGATTCGTGATATAGTACATAATTCATTTTAGCTAAATAATTTTTGTATAAATACTGAACTAATAAACTTATCTTACATAATATTTCTTTTCAAGGTAGATACATTTTTCATACATAAATAATTGTTATAGAGTTTGTATCTTGTTCATCGGAACATACTAAAAAAAATCCAATCTTATTTAAAGTATGTCAAATTACTAACATTAATATTAAGGCTGCATTATCTTCTTGCCATATATAATTAGTTTAAAGTTTACCTTTCAAATAGAAATATAAAATTATTAAGACAATAATTATAATAATAAATGAATTTGAATCACTTGCAATACAGAAAGAAAAAGTGAAAACAAGTATCTTACTTATTTCTTTTTATCGTTAATAATAAATAATAAATTTATGAATGAATAACACATATAAGACTGGCTGAATAGTATTGGAATACAATAAGTTACAAGATCTGTCAAGAAGATAGACGATTTAAAATACGACTAATAATTTATTTAAAAGAATTTAGAGAAGAGAATATGTCGACGTTACTTGAATAATTGTCTAACTAACCTATTTCAATAAGAAGTTTATTTATGTTTCATCAAGTACTTTCACTACTAGACATAAAAAGATGTGTTAAAAAGGATTTAAAATCGTTTGCAGTTTTGACCAACAAAGACATATTTTTTGTACGCATTACAAATGATAAAGAGACGAATGTAGGCTATTTAAATTTTGTTCCGATTCATTTCCACTAAGTCAAATTCAACCAATTTCTAAAAAAAACCTCAAGGTCTGAACAAATCATGACATTAAATTCAAACTTCAATGATTTTACTGCTTTATAATTCATTCACTCTTAATCAAAGATTTATTTTCGGTGTTGGCTTATTACCTTTGTAAAAAAAATAGATGGTGTATTGTAAAAAATGGTTAAAGAAAAGAAACTGATATTTAGAATTAGAAGAATCTCCATGTTTTGAATGTCACGATGCCTGGTTTTTTCTTTGGTTTTCTCCAAATTTAAACTTAGCCAAAATGGAAATGGAAATCAGTCACTTGTTATTTTAAAAATTCCTTAATTAAAAAAACCATTTTCAAAAAAAAAAAAAATAGCAGGAAAGCGGGAATTCAGATTTCCTTAAAAAAACCTAAAAACTGTTGTGTTCGTTATACATAACGAACATCAAAACATCCGCGTCACTTATACAGAAAAATCGGAAAAGTTGATAGTTTAAAGTACCACAGGAGATAATACAACTGAAAACCAACAAAATAAAAGCAAGCAGCACGCGAGGAGTTGGCCGCTGCGCTCCGAAGAACCCACAATTTTTATAAGAAGAAACCACTGTCGAAACAAAATTATACATTATAATACCGTGATAAAACCTGTGTGTCCGGGCAGGCTGGTCTAAGAGAGACAGAGACATTTAAGAGAAAAATTCTCCGCAAGATAACTGATCCGACGATAGTAGACGGACAGTACACGTGGAGCGAACGTTTGATGGAAACGATCAGAAAACTAAGACTGAAATTCTACAGACAACTGTACTGAATGGTTGGCAAACGGTTGAAAAAACCAGTTTTTAAGAAACTAAACAATATAATTATTATCTAAGGTGTCCTATAAGTGGTTTAAAGAAGCCAGAAAGAATATTGAGAAAATTTGAATAAACCGAGTAAAACATAATGGATCTAACCAAATTCAGGTAACTGATTACTGATTAAAAGGGCTTCCACGACGAGTAAAAACAGAAAATGGGATGGATGGAAGAAAGTAGGAAAGCATACAGTGAACGAAACCTAAGAGTGTGAGCTGCACAATGAGTTTCCAGAGGTGTTTATAAAGTTACTTTACGTGGTCTAACATTGATATATACGAAAAATACAACAAACCTTTTCACTAACGGTCAATGGGCAGAAGTCATCATGTTCAGTAATTAACTAATCTGCCCATTCCACAGATTTTCGGAGACGAAGGTTCCTGGTTCAAATCCTAGTATAGGTAATTACTTTTATACGGATTTGAATGCTAGATTTATACGGATTTGAATGCTAGACAGTGGTTACCGGTGTACTTTGATGGTTGGGGTTCAGTTAATCATACTCTCTCAGGAATGGTTAACCTGAGTCTTTACAAGACTACACCTCATTTACACGCCATACATATCATTCTCATCTCATTGGGTCATGGGGTTGCTTATTGTTCTGAATTGAACAGATTGCAACGTACACATATAAGAAATTTAAAAAAATCCACAGATGAATTGTCCCTATTTAACAGCTGAGGGATTTGGTCAACATATGTTTACGACTACAGTTATATCACCTAGATAATCTATGATTGACTGTACAAAAAATCTACAGCCTCTGCAGAAATTATGTAAAATAAATAGTCAATAAAATTTACATGTGTATAAAATACAAGATCCATCAAAAAGACGTTTTATTTTACATAAACATATTTCTTCTGAGCGACATTACAACAAAATGTTCTCATTGTGGAGCTTCCGGTAATAGCTGACACAATTTTTTTCTTTGTCTGCGTGTAGAACTATCTTAATATACAAATATGTGTTCCTTTTCACATAAATTTTCCTGAATTTGTATTAAAACAATAATTACTAGAATTACTTGTCAGTCAGACAAAAAGTTTTAGATAGTTTTAAAACTTATACGTACGCGTTCTAATTCAAAATGGACAGTAAAAATAAAATAAAATTAAGCATGTACAACACTAAAAAATTCAACGTAAAAATAATACAATAAAATGAAAATATAAACACTTTTTAAATTATTATATGATCTAACATGTCGATTGGTTGGTTTCCGTTTCAAAAAAAATATTTTATGACCATTATTATTACTTTTCGGGCCATTTTATACCAAGTTGAGTAACATTAAAAATTTCTGTAACCTCTTTTTGCAGCCATCAGTTCAGGAGTGTAAATTAATAAATCACATTAAGAATGAATCCGAGCCCATTTAAAACAAATGAGTGAAGATAGATAGGCGAAACGGGCATTAAATTACTTACTTGATGGACGAAGAGATATAGGTAGGCCGCGTAAAGGGCAAAGAAGTCGGAACAGGTCGGAAGGCCAAACTCATGACAGGAAGAAGAAGATAAAAGTAGACAATTTTTTATTGATAAATGATGATTCTGACAATCGCTTGGATTGAAATCTGTAAATAAATCTCAGTAAGAAAGAATATATATAACTCATATTTAGATCAAGATATGTAGCCTACTACCAGCAATCGGAATTGTGTCAATTGTTGCCACAATTCACATTGAAAATATTTGTCATATGTCTACGGTAGAAGAAAAAGTATAGTACTATCATAATAACATATTTACATCAGTACATTAAAAACCATAATAAAGTACAAAATACAGATAATAGAGTCAAAATTGAAGATATGAAATGAAATGACATATTAGGTACAGTAATTGTTAAAATACGATTAAATCTTGAAACAACTTTACAAAAACATTTTTAAAAGCTATTGAATTTCGATAAATAATCTACAAATTACAATACAACTACCAATCGGATTAAAAACCGCAATTATAGTTAAAAGATTCACGAAATAAAAATACAATAAACACGTACTTGATTAAATGAAAAGCAATATAAATAAATCGTTACCACTTAATTTTCTTTTTATACAAATGAATTTAAATTATTCGTATATCAATTGATTTTAATTTCGGTACACAAAAAAATTTCCTTATTATTTTTTATACTTTTAAAAATAGAAAATGATATACAATTTAGTGTATATTAGTATTGTACTGTGTATTCAGGAGTCAGCCTACTTGTCACGGTATCGTGACTATATGGTGGAGTCACGGTTATTGGACCGTGGCCATTAAGAACAGAGAACAGAGAAGTAAAGTTTGTACCTCCAATATCGATGTGAATGAACGAATACTTGGACTACTATTGCACTATACAATACTCTGTTTTATTAATAAATAAATAAATAAATAAATAAATAACAACATAACAAAGTCAATGTCATTGGTCTATGACACTAAAATATTACATTTCAATGTCATACCTTGAAATACTCCAATAAAAACAAATAGAATAACTGTGCTCATGTTACTACAACATAAATACATAACCTAATTAATAAAAAAACGAGATCTATCGTTACGGGTTTACTTTCTCGCTACATTACAAAGTAAAAAAGTATGACAATCGTGATTAAATTCGAATACTACAATTTTTATACATAATTTTTTTAAGTGTATTTAAAGTTGCATTAACTTGGTCATCAGCGACTACTTTGGGTTAAGAAAGGTAGGTTTTAAGATGTAATAAGTTATCAGATCCTAGCCGAGAATCGAAACTGGAACCTCTACTTTGCAGCATAGCACGCCAACCACTGGGCCACGTAGGCTGTCAGATCTTTTTCTTAATTTCGTAACCTTAATGAGTGGGCTTTGCTTTTTTTGAGAAACACTTTTTGTAGTATAATTACACCTTTCAGTGCATTTTAGAGCAAATGTGAACGTTTGTGCGTTTTAGATACTAAACTTTCTTAATATATTTAGGATTACACAAATTTTTGATTTCGTGCGAATTTATTTTTTAAAATGTGTTTAAAATAAATATTCATGTTTAGTCAGATAATTCGTACTACGTACGAAATTCAGTCATACATTGAGACCTTAACATAAACACAGTACATACGACCTTTAAAAGAACTTTAAACTCTTTTTCACTCAAGATTAGAAATTAACACAAATTCAAAGGTATAAACCACACCTAAAATAAAATTCACAAAGAAGATAAAAGAAATGCTGGAATCATTTCGTACAAAACACTAGTGAGGGTGTGCCACTGGTGATTTCCTCAATCAGGAAAAACAGGATATTATACATTTAAACTGACACAAGTACTGCTGGTTACGTTGATATGCAGTAGTTGTCGCTTATAAATAAAGCCAAAAAAGTTAAATTCGAATTGTGAAACATATCCGAAGATTCTAATACAGACCAAAAATTGTTTGTGTGCAATATTATACAGTAACGTATAATTAATTGTGCCCCCCTCCAGTAATGAATGGAGTAAGACCGAGCAGCAAACCCGACTAATCTTACTTCATAAGTAAAAAAGTAACCAGATCACGATAGAGATTGAACCATGAGACGTTTGATCCGAAGACAAGAATTCAACCATATTAACGAATTTAAGTTCTAAATGTTTAAGCTCAAAAATCTACTTCAGAGCTGTCTTAAATCTCACCAACGACAAATTTTCTCAGATAAGCCAGTTCTCCTCATTGTCAGTTGTTGAACTTATAAATCGCAGCAGATATATCTTATGTTGTCCGGTTACCAAATTCTTTTCCACAATCGATAACTTAATTTTCTAAAATGTACGTAAACTTATTCATTGTAAACCACGCTATACAAGCATCAACTTACAAAGTTAGTACTTTATTAAACGGAAAATGTACCTATCTTAAAAATGAATTACCTACAAATGTTTGCAGTGACCGGGGGTTAAAAAAACTAACAGAACGACAAAGTTGATTCAAAACAATTATGCACCCACAAACTTTTGTCAACATCAGCATGTTTATTTCTTAACATTGAAACAATAAGATACTATTGCGTATTTCAATCTTGGATGAAGTTTAGATAATCGTGCAATTTTTACGTCACGAAAATCTCACCGATGAGATATTACTCATTCACGTAAAACCGTTTAACTTACTCGAAATGACGATGAAAATAGGCGGAATTAAAGGTATGACTTTACAGAATACCTAAATAATTGAATTATTACACGGTCATGACCAAAACATATAATTCTTTCGTTGAATTTAAAATACAATAACCACTCCAGGCCGGAAGAGGTTAAATTTTTATTAAATTTCTTTCCATACATAAATAACATGCAGAAAACGAAAAAATCTCTAGAAACTTTCTATAAAAAAAATTAGTTGAAATTGTCGTAGACAAATTACAATTAATTTCAACATAAGTTAAACAAAATTAATTAAGAACATTAATTAACTTGTTTTATACAAATATGTATATTTTAAATAACAAAGATACATTAATTTTTTACTCTTTTGCTCTCTTGTGAAATTTTAAAGGAAAAGATATTCAACGAATCGTTTTAAAATTTAAATTATATAAATTTTCTTTTAAATTTGTTTTGTAAAAGGCATTCGAACTTACATAACAGATTATACTATAATGATTAAGTTTCTAATTTAAATTAAACATTTTTAATAATGTGATTATGTGTTATAACGATTAATTTAAATGATTCAAAGGAATAATGAGCCAAGGCGTAGGTTTACAATCTTGGCACCAAACTACAACCCTGTAGGGATATGTTAAAATCTCGGGTCCACCCATCTTCTGAGCACACGGTGTACACAAACACAAATAGTGCAAAATAATAAATGATTTAAAAATGAAATAAACCAATAAAATGAAAAAAAATTAACGAAATATGAATTTACTATTAATTAATGACTTAACTGATTACCTACTTTTAAGTGATTTTTTAAAATAGATTATCTGTTTTTAATCCTTAATGTGTGTACGTATCTGTTCAATTTATAATTAAGAACAATTGAGCAACCCCATGACCCACTGAGATGAGGATGATATATATTACGTGTAAATAAGAGGTGTAGTCTCGTACAGACTCAGGTAGACCATTCCTGAGAGGTGTGGTTAATTAAACTCCAACCATCAAAATTCACCGGTAACCACTGTATAATATTAAAAACTGGATAAAGGTATCCAACCAAGGATTGGTATTAGGATTATGTGTTTACATACTTTTACTATGATTTGAACACCGGAACCTAATAGTTTATCCTAAAAACACAAAAGTACTAAACATATCATTAGCAATACTGTTATCAGTTTACTTCTGGGTATCAACGTCGAAAAATGTTAAATTAAAGAAAATAAATTATTGAAAAGTGAGGCTATATTTGCACTTTTTACTAAAGCCATATCATTCAGAATTTTGAACGTTTATACTGTATGTGTTGTCAGTATAAAGTAATATACTCTAATATTGAACACAAAATTGTAGTTATCACATATACCAAACTAACTGAAAATTCTCTTTCAATATTTCGAGTATCTTGCACCTATGAGATATTGAAAAAAATATTTCTAATAACAAAAAAATTATTAGACATGTTATTTGTAGTTTAATTCTGAAGCTAAAAACTTTCTTGTAAGTAGCCTATAGTATAAATCTAAAACTCTTTTAACTCATATAATTATTTGTAAACAAACTATAAGAAATTCATACTAAAATCTTGACAAAGTACCATACAATCAATGAACAGTTAACTCAAACAAATCAGTTCATATAACTCTCACACATCGTCACGGCCAATGTCCTGCGGTTTATTTCAACAACATTCACGATATACCGTCAGATATTATTAGGGTCTGACATTTGACAAAAAAAAAATGACAAGAAATGGACACATCGCTTCTAAACGTCAATCACACAAGTATATATACATTTATACACGATATTTTCATTCATTCTCTCAAAGAAACAGACATTATATAATATTATTACATAAAATTAATTTGGACTTATGAATGCCAAGTTTATGAAAACGCCAAGTCATTTCCATCTCCCTTTTACAGACAGTACAATCCAGAATTCGATCTCTCATACAAAATCACCATGGCATGTAGAAAAAATACATTCCACAATAATTTTAAAATATCCTACATGTTGTTTAGGTCATCAGTCGAAAGGCTGGTTTGAATCTCTAGAGGCTTTACTAAGTAAAACGAGGAGTGAGGTGGTTTAGCTTATCTTCCTCACTAAGTGGAAAAGTATGCTTATCAGCATGACAGGCCCTTTGAAAAGCATCTACTTTCCAACTTCACTTCATTCATCACAGGGTCTCTCTGTATAATAAAATTCATTACTCCCAGAGTACATAAATCTGACTAGAGTCTTTTACACCTGTACCTCTTCTATTCTTAAATGTTTCAGTCATATAAAAGGCTGACAATGTGATAATAAGAACTCATTTTTGTAACCCTGGAACTAGCAGATCAAGTGCAAATAATTTAACACTCCATCTGCTTGTTATGGACAAATTCTACATATTAGACACAAAGGCTTCTATAAAAGAATATGGTAGGCCTACACTTAAAAATCACGAAAAGTTACTACAACTTCCGAGATTAAAGAACCAACGTACTGCCGGACTCTTAGTTAACCATTACAAGCCACTAATATCTAATATACTAATAATACTATAATACTAAATAATACTAATACTATAATAATACTATAATACTAATAATATCTAATATACTAATAACCACTACAAGTCAGTAATGATAGCTAATGTTTGCCCACTACATCAGTATCTCTTTGACATACGATATTTCTCTTTATCGTTGTGATTCACTTATCGGTGGGGTATTAACATGAACACTTTGGGTACAGAAGGTTTCGAGTTTGATGGGTGCATTTCTTAGCATTTCTGGTTTTAGTTTCGTCTATATTACTGTTACACCTGTAATTGATTTACTTTATAAGTAGGGGAAAAATAGAGGGAAAATAAACATAATTTCCCTCCTGCCAGAAATCAACACGTAGTTATTTTTTAAAATCGTGTAGACTTGTTTCAAATTATGAAGGTAGTATAACTTTGTTTATTTTATTAACGTAAAAATTTTAATTTATTAACATAAAATATGTTAATAAAAAGTTTAAATATCTCGCATTAAGTATTTTACATTATTAATATTTATTAAAGAATAAAGTTTTCAGAACGATTAAAACTATATTTTACAATGGTAACTACAAATTCTTGTAATACGCAGTATAAATAAATCGATTACTACTTTAAACAGCTGATTTAGTAACTTACAAAATCATGAAACAAATCCCTTTAATGATAAGGAATGGAGTATAATAATAAAAAAATGTTCCTCTTTACCCACTTCATACGTTCCCTATTTAAACAATACTTTCTTAATAAAGTGAACCTATTGTAGTACTAGTAAAACAACGTCATATGATTAATTAGTCTGATGATTAGTCTAATGATTAATTATTTACATTCAATCTGTTCGTTGAAGGGCTAAAATAAATAGTTCTGTTTCTTATCACATGGTCAGACAATTAAATGACTGAATCATTTAAGAACAGAAGAGGTAGGGGTGTAAAAGACACTAATCAGAGTTATCTCCTCTGAAAGTAATTAATTTCATTAAACAGCCAGACCCTTTGGTGAATGAAGTGAAGGTTTCATTTTTCGAGTGGAAAATTCGTGCTTTACAGACGGCCCGGCATGCTGATAAGCGTACGTTTCCACTCAGTGAGGAAGGCAATGGTAAACCACCTACTCCTCGTTTTACGTAAAACCTCTACAGGTTCAAACCAGCCTTTCAGCTGATGACCTAAACGACAAATTATGGTAGCTAGTTAAAGAAAAACAGATGATGAACGCTGAATTACAATTTAAGTAACGACTACTTCATGTAGAATAATTTATTTTAATGAATTTATAGCTAAACACACATGCAATGGATAATTACGGCATTTAAATTACTTAAGATTTAATAACTTACAATATGCGTAAATCGTCAAATAATTTAAGTCACGTACCTGTAACAGAAAACAAATGTATAAATTAAGTTTATAAAAATTTTAAAATAAATAAAAAATGTAAGATTTAATGTTAAAAGAAACAATAATGACGAGAAAGTTAATTCACATTATAATAATTGAATTAATTAATAAACTGTATGTTATATTAATTGGTTTTATAAATACCAGAGCGTAATTGAATAGTAACTAGTACACCAAACTGGTACGAACGATAACTTCACAACAGTTATTAATGAATACGAACAATATAATGTTTCTAACATAAATCGGTTAATTAGAATAGTAATAACAACTCAATTAATATTTATTAACGTTATGCTTTCTAACTTTCATAATAAATTCAGTATCAAGGTAGATGCCAACAATAACCAATAACAATCCAAGAATTTTTTTAAAAGTCTGAGTTTTTGAAAAGTCAAAATTTATTTAAAGTCGCATCAACAGCTTAGTTATTAGCGACTATGGTCGAGTTATGTAATTGTAACGGTGGGTTATAACAAGTTATAATTTCCAGACCCAAGCCGGGAATCGAACCCGGGACCTCCGCGTAGTAGGTTAGCGCGCTACCAACTACGCAACACAGAGGCGGCAAATCAAGATTTTGTAATAGATACATTGACTGTTATGTGTTAATATTTTAAAATTAATAGCAATAGTCTTGTTAGTTCAAGAGATCTAGAAATTTTTTTTCTAACACAAAAAAGGAAGCAGAAGAGATTTATGATAGAGCAACTAACTTTGAAAGAAAGGAACTTCGTTACTAAGCCAAATTTTATGGTTACGTTGTGAAGATATCAATAAAGAAATGTAAGTTCCTTTAAGAGAAACTACGGACAGATAAACAATAATAATATTTTAGTTCAGTGAAAAAGAATGTGGTTAACAATTTCATTCTTCATTTTATTATTTAATAAAACATTTACGGGTTCAAAGCAGTCTAAAGCAGTAGAATACTGGTAAGATAAATTGAATGTTGATTCACGCAGGCGCAGTAAACACCTCCTGTAAAATAAAGTCTGTATAACACAAGAAATCAAGAATTCCGCATCATACAGTCCCCGTACGTATTAAGTTGGTATTTTTTGTGTCTAGTTTATGCAAGAATAATTTTAAACAATAAATTAAAGGATTGCCCATAACGGACAGGTGGAGTATCACATTATTTACATTCAATCTGTTCGTTGCAGGGCTAAAATAAATAGTTCTGTTTCTTATCACATGGTCAATTAAACGACTGAATCGTTTAAGAACAGAAGAGGTAGATTTTTTTTATTGGTTTAACGTCAGACTGTTCTGCAATTACTGCTCATGCAGAAGAGGTAGTGGTGTAAAAGACACTAATCAGAGTTATCTTCTCTGAAAGTAATAAATTTCATTATACAGTGAGATCCTGTGGGGAATGAAGAGAAGGTGTCATTTACAGAGGAAAATATGTGCTTTTCAGAGGGCCAGGCATGCTGGTAAGCGTAATTTTCCACTCAGTGAGGAAGGCATGGTAAACCACCTCACTCATCCTTTTATTTAGTAAAACCTCTACAGGTTCAAATCAGCCTTTCGGCTGATGACCTAAACAACAACAAATTAAAAGAAATGTACGATTGATTGAATAAATTAAGTTAAGAAACAATAAATTAGCAAAAAAAGATTTGTTTTTAAAACAATGAGATTATGTTGTGATCAAGAAAAACAATACGCACAATAGGCCAACGAATGTATTGTGCGGTTCCAAGCATCGTGTAGTTGCGGGGTGAAGGGTACGGGTGAGGTATAATAAATGAGTGACGCATGCTGGGAGAACAATTGTTGTATTACTCCGATACAAAACATTCGTTTTCAAATTTTCCGTGTATAACATATTTTTTTGTATTTATTAAATTCATTTATTTACATATTTTGATATAAATTGATATAGATTGTTAAATATTATGAATCCGACCAAGTTAATAACCCGGTAGGTATTTGTTAATCCGCCGGATGATGAGAATATTTTTTTAGTCTAGTTAGTACACGCTACCTTTACAAATGCATCAGCTATGAAACACTACTAAACTCATTCATTCTCCCAACACTATAACAACGCACTGCATTCCTTCCAACTACACGGAGCTGGGACTCAAGCAATAGGTCTATTCGTACGGTAGCGAGGGCGCACGCTTATAACAAGAAGCGACTGTACAGCTGCACTTGTGTCCTCACTGTCAGCGCTCAATTTATTTTGCCAGTATTCTACTACTATTCATGACCTAAACTACTAAAAATGTGCTACAGTAGAGTACATTATCAGCAGTCACTTCAAGTTTTTATCACTTCAAGACGTGAAAAGAGAAACAGACTGGTGTAGACCATCACTTTAAGTTTGGCTACTTGTTCGTAACGCGGAACTGATTTTTAAGCTTAATGCAAGCTTTTACTACAGGACAATCTTTCTCATTATTAATAATTAATTCATTTACTACTTTTTTGTGTACTTTGCGAAATATATACACGATGTAGTTTAATTGGTCGTTTTATTAACAAACAGAGCATACTTGTTTATGTTAAGTTATTATATTAATATATTTTCTCATCTCTTAATATCTAGTAAACCGATCAGCCTAGGTTCCAAATAAAACGGATTTAAGAAAATCTATGATACTAGGTAATCAATTAGAAAAATAACTTATTTGATGGGTCATTAAATACATGCGTAGAAAAATATACATAATATAAAATATATTTTAAAATTAACTTTAAGTAGAGAAAGTAGTTAGTATATATTACATAATAGAGGGAAACTATAAAAAAAACTGTACAACGCTCTGCAAAATTAGGAGGTTGAAGCACTTGTTGACAGGAGGTTAGGATATACTGTACTTGCGATGAATTGAAGAAAAAAACAGCCTGAAAGTTAATAGGAGAGAAGTTCGTTAAAGAACTACATAGTTTGGTTACCTGCTGATATAATTTAAGATTAACATAAAAAAAATAATGAGTATAAACCCATCACTACTTTTAAGATTAGAATCGTAATGAAAGTTCACACATGATAAAATTTGTGAAACCGAACTCCTACTTTTTTTTGTTGTTTTTTTATGAAGATAGAGGAGACTCTACAAAACTCTTCTGAAATATCCAAAATCTAATATATTTTATTCAGATGAAAAAAACATTGTAGAAACTATCCATGGTACAATAAATTACATCAAGAAGCATTACTAGGCCTACAAAAACATAAGTTACATGAACCGAAGATTGTTAAAATGATTCAAAGAAATACTAAAAAAATTATCGGATCAACATGTTCAGATAGATTTTACAATAAGAACACAATTACAATAAGAAGAATACAATATGTTTTTTACTTTCTCTTGTATATATGAATAGACTATATAGGAAGGAAAGTATTGTTTACAAGTCGATTTTTCGAAATCGAGTTTTCACCGGATCTACACTTTTCAGATCCCTGAACCCAAAAAAACATGTTTTTAGCGATTGGTCTGTGTGTGTGTGTGTGTGTGTGAGTGTGTTTGAACAGAATATCTTAAGCACAGAACATCGTATGAACTTAAACTTAAGTTAGATAATTTACTACTACCGGACCCGACACGAACATTTTCATCAAAATCAGTCAACCTGAAGTAATAGTTTATTCGTGTAATTTTCACTTTTTTGCGATTTTCTCAAAAACGGCTCTCACGACTTTTTTAAAAATCGCCTCATTTACTAAATTTTTTATGCTCTACAAGATAGGGTAGGCGCCATGTCTGCTGAAATTCTTGGGGAGGTAGTTTTCTAGTAAAAATTTGTTTCTTTAAGATTGCGACTTTAATATGCATATTAGCGCAAAATTTATATAGTCTAATAAAAGTTGTAGAGGATTTAAAATCCTACAACTTTATTTCAAACATTTTTTGTACAACGCTTAGTTTAGCGGTAATTAGCGTTCTATTTTTTCTCACGAAAACGTGTATAAAATTGATTTTTTTAAGATTTTAGCCTAAGTATGTATTTTACGACAAAAGTATATAATCAAGTTTATAGAAAAATAAAAGATCTACAACTTCTATTTAGCGTGAAAGAGTGATTTTTCCGCATTTTTAAGCCAAACTGAGGTTGATTTATATTTTGTGACTGTTAGAGCCTTGATGGCAGGAGTTTTGAAAATAACCCAAAATAAATTGGATAAAACGAATTAAGCGGTAAGCCGACTTGTAACTGTAGGACATCAATCCACTATCAACGACTAATGGCAGATTAATGTAAACTGAAGCATAAACGACTTATTCCGGAGGACCTAGTTTCATTTAATGGCGCCAGAAACCAACGGCGGAACGACTGAATAAGCAAGATACAACGATGGAAAATACACTGAGGGAGACAAAGGTAAAACGATAAGTAGCTGCTGGAACAGCAGGACATCACTGGTCAACTCAAACACAAAATTAGAAAGCGTACAACAAAATAGACTAATTCGCTTACCTGTTGAATGGCCTGAAGTGTATAAACGGCGTCCACGCGACACGTGTCCGGGGTTCGATTCACACTGTAACTTTAATGTTTGATACGAAAACAAGAACAATTGTAAATGATTATAAATTACACACATAAGTAAAATCACACTTGAAATGATGTATGGTACATCAGAAACGAACGAAACATAACGACAATTGCAGAAGCGACGCCATAGGATGGCCGGCGCAGCGGAGGCACGAACAGTCTACATGCCGCAGAATCCAACCAGTGAGTGGGTTGACCGGTAAGACAGGAATGTGAGTAGAGGGAGAATGATTACGTCATGAACTGAGATCACCATCGGAAATCAAGACAAGTATACAGGAAGAGGCGGGAACAAGGTTATTAATACAAAATCAGTGTATTTAACGACGATAATAAAAGCGGGGAAATACGAATCACTTAACGGGGGTGCGATTGGCCTTAACATACCGCCCGCCTAAATCGATGAAAGCGATTTACAGAAACAAAACTAGCAGAGAAGATCGAAGAACGAAGCCGCCCGCCCTGAAACAACAGGGAGCGGAAAACGCAGGAAGAAGACGAAGAATGAAGCCGCCCGCCCTGAAGCAACAGGGAGCGGAAAACGTAACGAACGAAGAGTACGAAGCAAAGAAGACGACGAAGAAGAATCGAATGAAGAGAAGAACGGAGCATCTTGAGGTGGCGTGACAAACGCACGGGTTTGCCCGGCCAACGACGAACGGAACATCTTCCACGGCTTGCGCGGAAGCCAACGAGTAACGGAACGATCTTGAGGTGATTGCCAACAAGGGTTGACAACCAGAAGCGACGCAGAAGAAGAAACGAAGAAAGAAGACGGCGAACGAAGAAAACAAACGAAGAACGAAAAAAAAGAACGAAGAACAAAACGAATGGAGATGAGTTGAGCGTGGAACGAAGTGAAAACGGCGGAGAAGTTAGTTGCCCAAAGGCAGAGCTAACTGATAAGCGGGTTGCGAAACGAATTGACGAGCAGGCGAACAATGTTGGCGGGAATCGAGAATTGCGGTACGGCGAACTTCACTAACCAGTTGTGAGTGAATCCGAGATTGAGGTTGAGACGACGAGCGAGAGTTGCGAAGATCACACCAAGCATTGAACGAGCGAAGAGAGTTGAGATTACAATTATTCACCGGTTGTGAATACTGTAAACGACGATTGGGGCGCCGCCCGCCAAGAGGGGCATAAGGCGCGCGAAGCGAGTTAGCAGAACATGAAACGACTGAGGAGGGCCGGTTGCCCTTTAGCGAAGCGACTTGCAGCGGTTGATCGTGCGTGTGAGCGAGAGACGACGAGAAGCGATGATTCGAGGTGAGTTGATTAGTCGTAGAATCGACTGAAGCGAGCGTAGTAGGTTTTATTGGCGAATTAGCGATGATGCAGCGAGATGCGAAGCGGTTTGGCGAAGAATTGACTGAAGACGACTCGGTGGAGGCCTTCAGTACAGACCTGAATCGAGGCGTTGACTTGAAGCGAGGCGCAGAGTTGAAGCGACGAATTGGCGTAGTACCAGCAGCAAGATCGGTCGAGATACTGGCGGAGTCAGTAGACGAAGCGAGACGAGGATCAACAGCGATGATCTCGGACGAAGCGGTGAAACGATTTGAAGACGAAGAGACAGAAGTATGGTGAAGACGATTAGTTGAAGCAGAAGGGCGATTAGTTGAAACAGCGGCGTGATTCGAATTATTGTTGAATACAGGCGAAGCGAGTAGGCAGCTAGGCGGCTGGACGATAGAAGCGATAGATTCACTGATTACAGGGTTTGAGGTGACATCGAGGTTGATTGATGACTTAGCAGGAACGATAGTTTGTTGGTCAGCGACGATAATTTGAAGCGAAGATGAATTTTTATTTGACGAGTGATTTTGAACAGCAGGCGATGTGAGATTAACATCAGTAGCAGGCGACGAGACTTGAGCGTTGTTAGCGAAAACAGATGTTAAGAGCGAATCGTTACTTGAAGCAGAACTAAGTGGTTGTAGTTCGGGCAATTTTCCGAATACTACATAACCAAATACGGTTGATAAAGCGGATGGAGTACCTTTAATTAAAGGCGTTTTACTAAAATCGAGAATTTCTGAAAAACAATCAGCGCCAAGCAGTAAATCTACTGAATTGGGGCTGCGGAAGCGAAAATCAGCTAGCAGATGTTGTGAAAACTGTTCACCGACTGACTTATGAATTCGAGAAGCAGGTAGGCGGTCTGATATTTTGTTAATAACAGTAGCCTGAAGCGGAAGGCGAAAGTTAGAATTTTGCGGCGACAGAATTGTAAAATTTGTAATACCTTTAACTGAGGTGACTTCGGCTGAAATGCCTTGCAGGCGTTTAGAAGTAGGAACGATGTCGAGTCGCAGTGAACGAGCGGCGTTGTATGTTAAGATGCTGGACTGAGATCCATTGTCGATCACAGCGCGAAGCGGAACGATTTTGCCGGATGAATCGACAGCATGAACGATAGCAGTACCTAGCAGCGCAGTTTGGCCGTTAAGTCGACATGAAAGTGAATAATCGGCAGGTTGGTTAACAATAATGGACGAGGACGACGAATTTGAAGTAACTACCGGCTTATCAGCACAGCAGGTAGTACAAGAATTAATTGGCGGAGTTGCGATAGTATTAGCTTGAATCGGCGGCGAAGAATTTACAAGTAGGCATCCAGTAGCCGGTGAATCGGTGTCCGGATGTACGGCAGGATGATACGGACTAGCAGTTGGCGAATTATGCGAATTAACAACAGAAGCGGTGGACGAATTAGATTTTTGAGGGCTGCGATCAATATGCAGCAACGTATTGTGCGATTTTGACTGGCAGATACGACAATGTTTATTTGAGCTACAATTGCGGCGATCGTGTCGCCCGAAGCAGGCAAAACAAAGTTTAAGGCGAGAA
Source organism: Catonia carolina (assembly GCA_035578175.1). Lineage (NCBI taxonomy): Eukaryota > Metazoa > Arthropoda > Insecta > Hemiptera > Achilidae > Catonia > Catonia carolina. The sequence continues at coordinate 122,818,631 of JAQMRL010000002.1, read as the reverse complement.
ATAATTTTGTAGCGATTATCTACATTTTGCGCGAGAAATTCACTACAGTTGTGAATTGAATGAAAGTGAGATTCGCACGACAAACATTTGAGTGAATTTGATTTGACGAAAAACGAAGGTATATTATCAGAATTAGGAGACGGCAAAATAGGACTACGATGACTGTGTACAGAATTGAAATTATCGGTTGACGGTGAAGAATTTAATAATTCGAAAGAGTGCATCTTAGCGGTAACGAATGACATTAAGGCCTCGTATGTAGGCACGGTTGAATTAGAATTTGAATCCTCGAACGCTTGCTTTGTTACAGGATCCAAATTAGAATAGGCTATCTCAAAAAGTAAATATTCGAGTAAATTTATATTTAACAGACGTAAGGCTCCGATTGATGATTCGTGGATATTAAGAAAACCTTTTAACGATTGATAGGACGGAGTGTCAGATTTAACGAAATTGAATATCTGATTTAAATGAACATTTGCTATGCGCCTTGAGTTGGAGTAGCGCTCAACAATTAAATTGTACGCTAACGTATAATTTTCAAGCGAGAGAGGCAGGTGTTCTATTAGACGCAGTGGTTCACCGACTAATGAGCACCTCAAATAATGAAGTTTTTGAACAAATGATAACTCAGAATTATTGTGAATTAAATCATTGAACAAGCTGATGAAATTCTGGAATTTCGCAACATCTCCATCAAATGAAGGTAGGCGAATTCGAGGTAATTGTATTAATTGCGAATTAGAAGACTTGACTTGATTTGGTAAAACGATTGTATTGTCCAGAGATTCAATTAATTTCTGGGCACGATCAATTAACTGGAAATAATGAGTTTCGAAAGCAGTGCGTTCTGATTCGAAATCTGCTTCGGGTTGAAGTAATTCGATGTTCGTTTGTATCTGCTCAAAGTCACACCAGAGATCTAAGAATTTGTCAAGTCGTAATTTGACTTGGTTAACTTCAACGTCAGATTGAAGAAAATTATTAAAACGAGAAAGATGATTATTAACAACGTTGCGTTTTTTGATTAAAGATTGTAAATCGTCCATGTTGAAAATAATGAACGAAGACAGCGATCGAAAAACAAATAATAGAATGTAAACAAAACACAGCTGTTTATTGAATCTAGGTTAGTTGCAACTGAGATGTATACGTTGCAGACGACGCAAGTGAAGTGATTCTCTCAGCGCTAGCAGTAACGACGGGCAGCACGAGAGAGAGCGAATGAGAGAGAGGGCACGCATGCGCTGTAAGCTGCGTGAACCAGTTAACAAGAACGAAGGAAAAAATGGCGACTCTAGCCAAATTCTGGCCGTGTCGAAAGATATAGCACTGAACCGATCTACTGTGACGTCAACATAGCGTTGGTTGCAACTTGTATTGAATGAAAGCGTCACAACACTGATAATGCGTTGCATATGTTATGCAACTTAACCCCGTATTTTTTAACTGAATAAATGAAATTGTTTTTAATATTAATATTTTTATTAATGCTTTTATTAATATATTGAACACATGTAAGACACGAAACACAATAAATGACACGATGAATGCAATGTAACACCATGTAATAACGAATTAAACAAAATACTGAAATTGTTGACGATTGAAAAATTAAGACAATAGACTGTATTTCCAAATATGCACTGATAAATATCCGGCCCGGAGGACCAAAATGTTAGAGCCTTGATGGCAGGAGTTTTGAAAATAACCCAAAATAAATTGGATAAAACGAATTAAGCGGTAAGCCGACTTGTAACTGTAGGACATCAATCCACTATCAACGACTAATGGCAGATTAATGTAAACTGAAGCATAAACGACTTATTCCGGAGGACCTAGTTTCATTTAATGGCGCCAGAAACCAACGGCGGAACGACTGAATAAGCAAGATACAACGATGGAAAATACACTGAGGGAGACAAAGGTAAAACGATAAGTAGCTGCTGGAACAGCAGGACATCACTGGTCAACTCAAACACAAAATTAGAAAGCGTACAACAAAATAGACTAATTCGCTTACCTGTTGAATGGCCTGAAGTGTATAAACGGCGTCCACGCGACACGTGTCCGGGGTTCGATTCACACTGTAACTTTAATGTTTGATACGAAAACAAGAACAATTGTAAATGATTATAAATTACACACATAAGTAAAATCACACTTGAAATGATGTATGGTACATCAGAAACGAACGAAACATAACGACAATTGCAGAAGCGACGCCATAGGATGGCCGGCGCAGCGGAGGCACGAACAGTCTACATGCCGCAGAATCCAACCAGTGAGTGGGTTGACCGGTAAGACAGGAATGTGAGTAGAGGGAGAATGATTACGTCATGAACTGAGATCACCATCGGAAATCAAGACAAGTATACAGGAAGAGGCGGGAACAAGGTTATTAATACAAAATCAGTGTATTTAACGACGATAATAAAAGCGGGGAAATACGAATCACTTAACGGGGGTGCGATTGGCCTTAACAGTGACTTTCACTCATGATTAAAATAAGGTTATTTTTTTGTGATTAGTTTTTTTTAAATTTCTAATGTTATATTACTAATGTTAGGTTATAGTTCATTATTTGCATTGGCAAGAGAAAGTCGGTTGAGTGTTTCACCAGATTTAATGCTTGTGTAGTTAAATTAAAAATATCAAAACGTAAATATAATACAAACTTTTCAAAACAAATTTTTACTTTTAATCACATGTAGTCTCTACTACATACGAAATTATCATACATAGAGACCTCAACGTGGACATAGTATACTCAATTATTAACAACTTATAAACACGTTTCTGTTCAAAATTAATAAACCACACGAATCCAGAAATACAAAAATTGTCACACCCACATCTACCACAAAATCCACAAAGGAGATTAAAGTGATGATGGAATAGGGATGTTATATAAAACAGGGTGATTTCCTCAATCAAGACGAAAACATAACATGCCTTAAGCACATCATAAATACTGTTGGTTGTATAAATATACAGATGTAATTGTTACTAAATAAAGTCAAAAAAGTATAGTTAAATAATCAGTTAATAGTTTGGCATGTCTATTAAAACAATGAAAATAGTAATTTCGTAATCATAACTTATATTTCGTGAATTTGATTATCTTGATACTTTAAATTAATAAAACATCAACATTAAAAAAAATTACATTAAAGTAATTTTCACACGTATTACAAAATATCCTAAATTTAATTTAACAAAAGTAATGCGTTTATAAAACAAAGTCTAACATAACATAAAATGTTAAGTAATATTAAAAACTCGTAAGAAAAATGTTGCTTATACAAGTTTGTTATCTTTAATATAATAAACACACAAACATGTTAATTAAATTTATCTAAAATTATGAAAAAACATTATAAAACTTATGATATAATAAATAACAAAATTTCTTTTGTAATCAAGTAATTATTTTGTAAAAGTGTCAGGTAATAAACTGTACCTACAGTACAAATTATTAACTAAAAACAAACAATGCTGCTAATTTAATACTGGTCGCAGAATTAACACATACTGATTCTTTTGCTACAAAGAATGATCTCTGATAAAAATAGAATAATCCTCTCCCATTTGGTATACGTAAAGAACTGTAGTATTAAGTTTTCTTATCATAATAGCGTTCTTTACTTCGAAATTAATAATCAAAAATCGTCCTCCAGAAGGTAAAATTCAGTTAAAAGTACTTTTGTAATATGACTGGAAATGTACAAAAATGTTGCGTATCAATAGGTTGATTCTGTATCACGGTTTGGAATAAACTAATTTAAATAATATAAATAATTACGTTGTTGTTGCTTAGGTCATCAGGCAAAAGGCTGGTTTGAACCACTAGAGGCTTCAGTAAGTAAAACGAGGAGTGAGGTGATGCACGTATTGACTTCCTCACTGAGTGGAAAAGATGCTTATCAGCACGCCAGGCGCTCTGAAAAGCAAATACTTTTCACCCTGCAAATGACACATTCACTTCATTCACTACAGGGTCTGGCTGTATAATTAAATTAATTACTCTCACAGGAGATAACTCTGATTAGTGTATTTTACACCTCTTCTGTTTTTAATTGATTAAGTTATATAATTGGTTGACATGTGATAAAAAACAGAACTACTTTTTGTAGCCCTGGAACTAGCAGATCGAGTGCAAATAATTTAACCTTCCTCTTATACACAGAATAAAATGTACAAATAATATTACATGTATAATTAATAGTAAAATATTTATAAAAGAGGGTTTGGAACAGGCCGGAGGAGCCTAATCCTTGGTAGTAGGAATTTATTTTTTGTTTAACGTCCGACTGTTTTGCAATTACTGCTAATGCAGACGTTGAAGGATGAAATGATTTTTTGTAACGTATGAAAATATGCCGTGCCTGAATGGGATTCGAACCAAGATCGAATGATTTGAGGCGACCACGTTACCAACTACGCCAATGCGGCCGGCAAGTACGAAAGAAAAGAAGATATTATAAGAATGAATGCAACTACGTATAACACATTATATAATGGTGACCCATGAAAAAACTTCTGGTAGAATTAGAAAATGAAAACTTCTGTAAATAAACATAATCCGAAATTACTTGTCATTATAATCAAATTATTTGTCTCATTACCTATCTTTTATTTTTTGAATGATTGTTTACGTGCAAAGTTACAATTTCTTTTGTAATTTTTGCACTTCAAACGTTTGATCTAAACCTAAAATATAAAATTTAATAAACGGGAGAATATTGATAAGTAACTAGTTTTTGTAAGTTACTTTTTCTACACATGCTAAATATCTACGATTTCTGTTACAGGTGAATTCCAAATGAATACTCAAGGAAGTTAAGACAATACAGGTATGTTAATAATTTTGGATACTAATATGGAAATGTTCTTGGTTTTAGTAGTGTAAATTCAATAGAAATATTTAAATCTGTAATATTTTTGATAAAAAGAATCATCCTTAACAAACAGACGAATTTTTAATCCAGTAGACATAATCAAACATACCTTGTAACACAATTTACTTTTAACTAGAAAATCTATTTAAAATTTTTTGTTATACTGTAGACTATTTACGATAATATAAGTTTTTAATCATAATTAAATAGTTTTTTAACAATAGAAAATAAATCTTGATGGATATTACGTTTACTAGCGTTAACTCCTAAGCTTTATGCTAAGTAATAGATTTTAATTTTAATGGGCAATAATCGTCATTGCAAATATTTTATCGGAACAGTAAACAAAAATTGTAAGTCGTTGATAGCCTTAACTTTATATCCAGAAGATTAATTGCCAGAAATTTTTGATGAAGTTCTACCTTCACCTAGGCCTTCATGCAAAGAACAAGTGATTTGTTGCGAAAAACATGAATAGATGCAAATAGATGAAATATAAATTTCACATAGTTTGAAAATAATATGTGGAATTTTTAATCCAATCTATAAACTCGTTTTTTTCGATTTAATGTTACGGCCATTTATAAACTTGAAATTATCGAACTTATAATTGGTGGAAATTTTTAACATTTTCATATATGTCATTTTCTTCTGTCCATTCGTCACACACAGATGTCAGAAACTCCAAGAGATAGCAAAAAACGGTTTTGGATTCGTAATCCACACAACAGTTAGTGAGTCTAAATTGGGTTTGAAGTTCCGGTTTCAAGTGAAAGTCAAGAAATCAAAGTCGGAATTTGGAAACAAAAATAGTGGCATTCGATTCCTCTTAAAGAAAAGATACAGAAATCATTGGGATTGAAGTTCCGGTTTCGACCGGAAGTTGCCTAAAACCGGAAGTCAAGAAATCAAAGTCGGAATTTGGAAAAAAAAATAGTGTCATTCGATTCCTCTTAAAGAGTAGATCAGAAATCACTAATGGTTTTTGCCATAAATCAAAGGTTGGTTCCAACCTTTTTTAAAAATTGCCACCAGCCATGAAACGCGTTATCTCATGAAGAGATTTTTAGACTTGATCTTAGTTAAAAAAAAAGTGTACTACTTTATTATGCTTTACTTCAAAGATTCTTTCTACGGATTATCTTACACGAACACACTGTCTTCATTACAATTCGAGACAGTTTACAGAACGAAGCGTAAAATACACTGGGACTTTAAATGTATTAAAATAAAAGCAAACACATGTAGAGATGTTTATGCTAATTTTTTTTTTATACTATCCTAAAGAAAACGTGCATTTAATCAGGAAAATTTGTACACGTATTTCATTTTTACTAATTTTATTATAGGAAGACAGAAATATAAATGTCCTGGCCAAGGTTATTCTGTATGACACACACTGTAATAATAAAGTAACAAGATGGTCAAGGAATTTTTAGGGCATATAATTTTGCTGGTGTTTATTATCTGGTACATTGAAGACGGTATATCTCACGTTCTGACAGACTGTATTAATCACCCGCGGAATGAACGGAACTTTACAGTACTGTTAGGTGCCATGCTGTAACTCCTTAAAACGTACGTATATACTTAGTTGTATTGCTGTTTCTAACACGCGACGTAGATACAATACACATTAATGCGTAAATACACTAACTATATCAGTTCGTTAAACGTTCGCACTCTATTCTTTATATTACGGAAGCCAAAACAACTGCACGCACATTAATAAACTATTTTTAAAAATTGCAATCACTAAAACCTTAGTTACGAATAAATAACTGATCCATCAAAAGAATTTCTCTTATAGTATCAATCATTAAGAATCTGGTATAGTTCTTGTAAATGTAATACGTGAGTAAGCGTATAGTTAATTAACTCTGACGCATCGGTTCGACGCACTATCCCATAATTTGAACTTTTTTTTGTTTCCCCTATTTAATCTTATTGTTATTGTTTGGATCATCAACCGAAAAGCTGGTTTGAACCTCTAAAGCTTTACTAAGTAAAACGAGGAGTGAGGTGGTTTACCATTGCATTCCTCATTGAGTGTAAAAATAGCCTATGCTTATCAGCATGCCAGGTCCTCCGAAAGGCATATACTTTCCACCCTACAAATGCCACCTTCACTTTATTCACCACAGGGTCTAGCTGTGTACTGAAATTCATTACTTTCAGAGGAGATAACTGTGATTAGAGTCTTTTACATCTCTACCTCTTCTGTTATTAAGTATTTCAGTCATTTAATTGGCGGACCATGTGTCAAGAAACATAATTATATTTTGTAACCCTGGAACTAACAGATTGAGTGCAAATAATTTAACACTCCACCTGTCTGTTATAGGCAAAAGTTATCTTATATTAAGCACTATACACATGCACCTCTAGATTGCCGGCCGCATTGGCGTAGTTGGTAACGTGCTCGCCTCTTATCATGCGGTCTTGGGTTCGAATCCCACTCAGGCACGGCATATTTTCATATGTTACAAAAAAAATAATTTTATCCTTTACCGTCTACATTAGTAGTAATTGCAAAACAGTCGGACGTTAAACCCAAAAAAGCACCTCTAGAATTCGTCAATTTTTGCGCCTAGATTCAAAAACTTTTAATTTAACTACTCGAATTATAAATTTAGTTTTTATGAGATCAGAAAAGTAACGAAATGACGGAAATAAATGTGTAGAAGCTGTTTATGTAAAAAGTATCAACTCCACGATTTTCGAAAGCATCGTACATTTCAAAATTGTCTCACTGAAACATTTTGAACGAGTTCGTTTTAGTGTTTGTGAAACTTGTCAAGTAGTCAAACGTACATACTCGTAGTTTTGGTTATATTCCTAACAAGATTGGCATCTTCAGAATATTATGTTGGATTTGAAACAAGGAGCTCCAATTGATATCCTCAAAAATTTTGTTTGGAAGGCCTAAATTTTGTTTAGTTTCTTTTTACTGCTAATCCAGATATCTGTAAGCTACGCCCAAATTAATCGTAACATTAATTTGTATAGTAACAGGACTATCTCTGGTAGTATTTCAGAGCACTGAATTATTTTAAAATACGTAAATTTGAAGTTCAGACTTTTTTTGGTTGCTTCATATTTTAGAAAACGAAAGTCTATTCTAAAATTTCATTTCAAGATAGCTTTGTTGCGTAATGAATGCAGTAACATAAGAGGAACATAAGAGGCAACCGAAAAGCTGGTTTGAACCTCTAAAGCTTTACTAAGTAAAACGAGTAATAAAATGAGTAAGTAAAACGAGGAGTTAACTCCTTTTTAGTAATTTAAAAAAATCTCAAAGTACTAAATATAAAACAAAGATTTAATGAAATAAGAAAGTCACATTTCACTTTTCATAGTAGTTACATATTTTTATAACTTACAGGTTTCATTTCAGTTATGCGTAGTCTGTAACATTTACAACAGACCAGTAGTTAAGGAAATTTTAGTTATTTTTAATTGTTGATACAAAATAAAAAAATTTTATATGATTCTATTTTACTATTAAAATAATTTAAAAAATACACAAGCCTTAAGCATCTATTCGAATCAGTTATTTAATGACAATTTTAACGGGTGATTCAAAAAGAGCGCCGGTTTTTAAACGGCTGGTAAATTTTTGTTTATCGGTTGGCAACATTGTTAGACCTCATTTCTATTTCGGAGAACATTCCGATTGACGATTCAGTTGTAGTTTCTCTTGTTCGCAGTGTAGTACTCTCGCAGTCTGTGTCTAACCATGGAGAAGTTTACTATTGCACAACGAGTCAAAACATTTTACCAGAGTGGAGAGAGTTATGCGGCTACTGTCAGGCGACTTCGCGGTACTCTAGGACGTAATGAAGCACCGAATGAATCAACAGTTCGCAGGCTCATGAAAAAGTTTTTTGAGACGGGTTCAGCAGTCGACCTTAAAAGTTCTGGACGTCGTCGTTCTGGCCGAACTGAGCAGAACGTTGCGCTGGTTCGTGACAGTGTGGCTGTTAGCCCAGCAAAATCAATACGTCGCCGTTCTCAACAATTGGGTTTACGATGTTCTTCTGTATGGAAAATTCTTCGGTACGATCTCCAATATCACCCGTATAAAATTCAGTTGCTGCACGAGAAACAATGTTGTTGCTCCGTGAACGGTTCCAGGATCGCATCATTTCTCGTAATTCCGACCATCAATGGCCACCAAGGTCGTGTGACTTGACGCCTTGTGACTTTCATCTTTGGGGTCATCTGAAGTCATTGGTGTATGCCAATAAACCCCGAAACATCAATGACTTGAAGGAGGAAATTCGACGGGTTATCGGGCAAATGGAAGTCGAAACTTGTCGTGCAGTAATATCCAATTTCATGGACAGAGTTAATGCGTGCCAGCGCAGTAGAGGAGGACACATGCATGACATCATTTTTCATACATGAAATCGGAAGGTAAGATGAACTTGTTGATTAATTTATTTGATTTTTTCAATAAAATAAATCTCTTAATTTGATATATCAAAACCGGCGCTCTTTTTGAATCACCCTATATTTTTATATTTCCTATAGTATTTTGCCACCAACGAAAGTCTTTTATGGAACACCCACCATGTTTTTAGTTATGTAATATATATTCTACATTAAATTACCAAACAATTCGTAGGTGATTTAGAATAGAATAAATTTAGACTGTAATCCTTTTATTAGAAAAAAAATAAAATCTCAAATTTCAGGTAAATTTATGAGTAATTCAAATAAGAGTTTAATACCTACAACGGTGGATTTAATATATAAACCAATTCCGATAGATTAAGGGGAAACTGTACTTTGTATCACGCCAATGTTAAATTTGCTATTTTTACTTTCTCTTGCCTATATGAATATATAGGAAGGAAAGTATTGTTTTCATGTCGATTTTTCGAAATCGAGTTTTCACCGGATCTAGACGTTTTCAGACCCCCTGAACCCAAAAAACATGTTTTTAGCGATTGGTCTGTGTGTGTGTGTGTGTGCGTGCGTGCGTGCGTGCGTGCGTGCGTGTGTGTGTGTGTGTGTGTGTGTGTGTGTGTGTGTGTGAACAGAATATCCCAAGAACGGAACATCGTACGAACTTGAAACTTGAAACTTAAGTTACATACCACTACCGGACGCGACACGAACATTTTCATCAAAATCGGTCAACCGGAAGTAGTAGTTTATTCGTATAATTTTTCAGTTTTTTGCGATTTTTTCAAAAACTGGTCCTACGATTTTTTTTAAAATCGCCTATTTTACTCAATTTTTTATTCTCTACAAGATAGGGTAGGCGCCATGTTTGCTGAAATTCTCGGTGAGGCTGTTTTCACGTAAAAACGTTGTTTTTTTAAGATTACGGCTTTAATATAAATTTCAGCGCAAAAACTTATATAATAAAAGTTGTAGAGAATTTAAAAACCTACAACTTCTGTTTCAAACATTTTTTTGTATAACGCTTAGTTTAGCGGTAATTTGCGATTTTCTGTTTTTTTTCTCACGAAAACGTGAGAAAAATCGATTTTTTTAACATTTCGGTCTTAGTATGCATTTTACGACAAAAGTGTATATAATAAAAGTTATAGAAAATTAAAAGATCTACAACTTTTGTTTAGAGCATTTTTCTCTACAGAGCCTAGTTTAGCGTGAAAGCGTGATTTTCCGTATTTTTAAGCCAAACTGAGTTCGATTGTTATTTTGCGTCATTCACTCGTGATTAAAATAAGGTTATGTTTTTGAGGTTAGTTTTTGTTTATTTCTAATATTTTATTAATAATGTTAGGTTTATTATTAATCATTTGCATTGGCAAGAGAAAGTTGTGTGAGTGTTTCACACCAGATTTTTAGGTACATTTTTCATAGGATTGGTAAAATATAGATAAATGAATCTTTACACACTTTCAGCTGGCGGATATCTCTACCTACTAACAATTTTTCAATTTAATCTGTGAGCCCATAAAAATTAAAAACAAATTAACGAATAACATAAAATATTTATAAATTTCTTTATATGTTTTTTGCATATTAGTAATTGTTGGAGCATCTGAAGAAGTCATTAAAATGTCGGTATCTGTGCATGCACAAGATGAATAACTGGTAAAAAATTCAGCCAGCTAGGTTTAATGGGTTTCGAGAAAAATGTACCTAAATTTTAAAATCTAAATTTACGGAACAGGCAAAAATCAAAAAGGAACAAATCAAAAAGAAAATTTACACAAACAAGTAAATTTCCCATCAACAGTTGGTTAGAAAGCTGTACCAACAACCGAGAATATCAAAAACAGTAACGCAAATATTTAAAAAAAAAAAAAAATTCCCTTTGCTCTAAAACGATTGGTATACCTGTAAGATTACGAAAAATATTGGTTCTTGGTGAAATGATCATTTTTCTGGATATGCCTACTAAAAACTTAATTTTTTCATTAACATAATTTTTTTGGCGTAATTTAATGTTTTTCTTGTAGATATAAATCTAAACTATTGAAAAACATAAAAAAACCGAAAATTGAAATTTTCAATGAAAACCATCATACAGTCTCACCTTAAACGACGATTTAAAGATTAAAACGTAATTTACAAAAAGATTGTTAACCGCTAATTTTTGCAATTTTCCTTTTAATGCTCAGAATAAATAGATTTAAAGTAGAGGATTAGTACTGTATTTGGTGATTAGTGAACTTTGCCATATGCAATAAGTAGGTTTGAACGTTGTCTTGTTTAATTAAAGAGTTTAAGAAATATTTATTATTATTATTAATATTATAATAACAGTATTACACTTTTAAATATTTATTAAGAAATAACATTAAAAGTTAAGGGCCTATATATGTAAATTACTTTGTTACAATTGGAATTCTTGAAGCAATTTGGACGTATGGAATCCAATTGTGGGGATCGGCAAGCTATTCCAACATTGAAATCCTGCAAAGGTTCCAATCGGCCTACTCAGGACAATCACCGCATCATCACCTTGGTACATAACGAACAACATATTACACACAGATTTACACATTCCTTAAGTTCAACAAGAAATCAATATATACAAAAGAAAATACCAAGAAAGACTGGAATACACACAAATAACCTTGCCATTTCACTCTTAGACAATTCAAACGACATTCGCCCACTAAAACGAAGTCATCCGACGGACTTATTTTAAAGCGACATGAAAATATATGATACTACAAAAAGTTCCTCCATTGGGGAGGTTTTCTTCAATCATAACAAATAACAATAAAAACCAATCTACTCATTATTCTGCTAAAGATAGATAGTAGATTTTGCTGTATTTAAAAAAAGTTGGAACTCAAAAATTCCAGTCTGAATTTCTGAGTATTCTATACTGTCACTCCACGTTACGAACCGAACAAAACTTTAAACTACAACCTCCATATATCTTGTACCAACAAGACATTCTTTAAGGTTGTAGTTCTGGTTTAAAGATTAATTAGGTAGACTTACACGAAAATTTTCGGTTTTGGAAGCTAAATATGCAGCAAAGGCTAAACGATGCTGGAGTAAAGGCGCGATATAGTTCCTAAATCATCCTTTTAACAATTTTGGTCACGTCAAAACTAAAACAAACAAGTAAGTAATTACCCTAAAAAAGTTTATTTCTTTTGCAACACTGGTTATTAGAACATACTCTCCGGTACATCATTTTAAGTTCTTTTTTAAATCTTCTAATCAATTTTACTAGATGTAGTTAAAGTTGTAGTAATAAAATAAACAGTTAAAAAAATATATAAATAAAACCATATATACGTTCTGCAATCATCATCAATTTTAATTAACAATACACCCAAGAACAGTCTCCCTTCGGAATCCTACCGTGGTGGTTTCATTTAAGACATGATGTCAATTATTACTCATTTTCTTCATCCCAGTCCCTAGGTGTTGATAATGGAAAGTAGTGGACAGAGTAAAAAAGCAGTTATAACGGATCGGAAAAGAATGAAATTAAAAGTCATTTATTATAATTTTCTAAAGCACACGTCATCGTGATAAATCAAATTACAATTTTTACGTAAAGTAAAATGTAATAAAAAAATAAACAATGTTCTGATAAAAATTACGCAATGTGCTAAAACGGAAATAATTAGAAATTACATACGAAAGGAAGTCGAGTTTTTCACGTACACAATACTTGTTTTATCATAGGAAAAAACCTGAAATGTTTCCTAACGGTTACGAAATATTTATTCCGGATTTAAAAAAAGGAAATAAAATACTGAACGAAAACTAAATCCATGAATTATTTATTAAGAAAAAAAATGTCGTTAAAATAAGTAATCAAAATTGGAAGTCAAGGTTTATCTTTGAACTAGGCTAAGACAGCCGTGATCCAAATGCCTATCCTCCACGAGAATAATACTTTTTCTCTTCTTCATTAAAATTAATCTACGAAAAAGAATAAAAAATATCGAATATATGAACAAACAAAATACAGTTAACAAAAAACAAAACATAGAGTTTAATGAATAAGTCAAGGTGTTTTACAGGAAATAAGACGGTACACACGCAAACTATTACAAAATCAGAATTAAAGCCTGTTATTATAATACGAGAAAAATAACGCAGCTTTTATCTTAAATACAATCAAATAAACTACGAAATAATTTAATATTTATGATAAGTTTGGGAATTTATTTTTATATTTTTATGAATAATATTATAATTTATACTATTTTTACTGAAATTATTTCTCACGGGGGGTAATCAATATAAAAAGTGACAATGAATTAACCCAAAAAGAGGAATACACTGTAAATAAAAATTTAAATACTGTAATACTTTTTGCATACTCAAAAATAAGAAAACTGTGATTTCATTATGATTATTAGTGTTTTTTTAAGTCATCACACTATAAAAAGTCTATTCAAAACTAATTTAAGGTTGAATTTTTATACATGTAATTAACATAGTATATTCAAATTCATCATTTCTAATTATGGAAATGTCCTTACTATTGTATTTACTAAAAGATAATACAATATTTATACGCACCTAATGCCAATGAAATTTTCTGGTAAGAATTCATCTTTATTACGAATCAACGTACAAAAATTGTGGAAGCATTTATGTTAAAAAAATACCTAACAAAATGGTATTTTTGTTAGTATTATACAGAGACGCTAAAAACATGTTTTTGGGTTCAGGGGGTCTGAAAACGTGTAGATCCGGTGAAAACACGATTTCGAAACACAACAAGTCTATGCAATTATAGAATTTAAAAAGTTTTAAAATTATTATTGTTTTTGTGTTTAGGTCATCATCCGAAAGGCTGGTTTGAACCTGTAGAGGTTTTACTAAGTAAAACGAAGAGGTAATGTGGGTTACCAAGCCTTCCTCACTAAGTGGAAAAGTACGCTTATCAGCATGCCGGGTTCTCTAAAAAGCACATAATTTCACAAAAAAAATGTTTGAAATAAAAGTTGTAGGTTTTTTAACTCTCAACAACTTTTATTATATACGTTTTTGCGCTAAAATATAAAATCATAAAAAGTCATACAAGTATAAAGTCGCAATCTTAAAAAAATAATTTTTTTACGAGAAATTAACCTCCCAAGAATTTTAGCAGATATGGCACCTACCCTATCTTGTAGAGCAAAAAAATAAGTAATTAGGGGATTTTTTTTTAAAAAAATCGCAGGAGCCGTTTTTGAGAAAATCGCAACAAAGTGAAAAATTACATGAATAAACTACTACTTCCGGTTGAGCGATTTTGATGAAAATGTTCGTGTCGGGTCCGGTAGTGGTACCTAATTTAAGTTTCAACTTCGTACGATGTTCCGTTCTTGAGATATTTTGTTCACACACACCAACACATACAGAGACGCTAATAACATGTTTTTGGGTTCAGGGGGTCTGAAAACGTGTAGATCCGGTGAAAACACGATTTCGAAAAATCGACATGAAAACAATCCTTCTTTCCTATATAGTTCATATAGGCAATAGAAAGTAAAAAAAAACAACAAACAGCCGTATGAAAGTCAAATATCATTAAACGCAGTGTAAATCAGTTGAAACTGCGTTTTAAGTTGTAATTTAATCAGTAAAACCAAATAATGTTGCACTGCGCGCAAACGAAATTGATAATATAAAAAAATGTTGTTTTGTTTGAACTAAAAGTAACGAAAACCGTTTGGTAAATAGCACAAAACCAAAAAGTATGGCATGTGAATTAAATTTTTTTAACAAAGACTTTAAACTTCCGGCTAAGGTAAAAAAAACGTACGGTTCTTTTATGTATGAAATACAAAGCTAGTTTTGTTCCAAACATAAAAATATTAACATTTTTTAAACATTTTAAAAAGTGCCTCGTTAATATTAAAATATTCTTTCGCATGATTATCCTCAAATCTTATTGCTCAGTTATATTTTAGAACCCTCATTTTGTATACCAAAAGTCATTCTTTGCTTAGTAAAACGAAGCAAACAACTAAAGGAATTTAAATTAATAATAATTGTAAATAAAGAATGTTTACCTTACTCAACGTAACAGGAAAAATGTAATATAATCACTAATACGTTGTCATAAACTTGTGAGACATTTTACTTAATGTAATATACAAATTTGTCTGAGAAATTTGAGAAAAATAATGGAATAATATAATTATTCATTAAGTTTTATAATTCAGTATCCATCCGATTATAAACACAAAAAGGCAAAAAGAACAAAATTAAAGTATTTGCTGTTAAGATGTATTATCGCACACACCATCCTAAAATATTCTTTATTTATTAAGTTGACATGATGTTTTAAGACTATTAAATTAGAAATCTCTCACAAAATATTTTGAATAAATTTTACCAGAAAATAAAAACTATAAAAGATTTAGTTTCATGATAAAAGAAATATAGATAGTTTAACAAATTTAAACTACTCTAATAAAACCTACACTATGAATATCTCATAAAATGTTAATTTATTACTTGAACATTTAAAAAAAATTTTTGATAGTTTATATTGTAAAAATTCCCACAAGAAATAATTATATCTCGAATACTATTTATTTTCATGCCCCCCCCCCACCTCCCGTAACAATATACTTCTGAAATTTTGCATGTGAATTCTGTAAGTGATCTTTAGCGAAATAAAAATATTTCAACTACGATCATTTGCGACTGACGAGGAAAAAGGGGGTAATATCCCTACCAAAATAAATAAGCCTATTGCGTTTACACCTATCAAAAGAAATACTGTTTTAAAATTTAGCATGTAATATTCTAATAAGTAGTTAATTTAAAAACCAATGTCATTGGCAGGCCCCTTTATTTAGTGGTTAATACAAGTGGTTTTTATACTAAGAATCTCGGGCTCGAATCCCGGTAAGTGTAGCACTTTCTCATCTCTGTTGTTTAGGTCAACAGCCGAAAGGCTGGTTTGAACCTCTAGAGGTTTTACTTAGTAAAAAAGAGGAGAGAGGTGTTTTACCATTCCCTTCCTCACTGAGTTGAAAGAGTATGCTTATCAGCATGCCAACCCCTCGGAAAAGCACCCACTTCCACTCTACAAATGACACCTTCACTTCATTCACCACAGGGTCTGGCTGTATAGTGAAATTCATTACTCTCGGTGTAGATAACTCTGACTTGTGTGTTTTGTACCTCTACCTCTTCTGTTCTTAAATGCTTCAGTCATATAATAGGCTGAGCATGTGATAAGAAACAGAACTATTTTTTGTAGCCCTGGATTCAACAGATCGAGGTAAATTAATTTAACAATCCACCTGCCCGTTATGGGCAAATCTCATTTCCATGTAATCTTGTGTCATTAACTAACTCGGTGTTTCAAAATATTCCTTGAATTACAGGATATACTCGCCTACGGAAGCCCTGTTTTGGACGCGACTCTAATCCCTTCGGTCAATCAGTGTATAAAATAATAGTGTGAGATACTCTTGGTTTGAGTGAAATATTAGATTTACTCTAGCCATGATTTTCGCTTTAAGTTTATATCTCCATGTTTCTCTGAATTTTTGTGGCCCCTTTACATCCTTTATTTGTTGTGTCTTTAATGTTACTTTGCTTTATTGAAAATTTCTAGCCTGTGATACGAGTTAGTACAATTTCAGAGTTATAAGAAAACTGCGTTCTGCACTTGGAAACTTTACACTCTTATGTGGAGTAACAGGCGATAAAAACCACCCTGGTTTTTCGAGCAGATAAAAAAAATACCTACGCATAAGCTAAGGCTCATATTGGCATCACCGAATAAAATTAAAAAGCAAATAAATTCGAATAATAATATTTACAAACTTAATTTTAACGAAATTCCTCCGAGGTTAACAATTATTTTGAACCCGGCACAAGCGCGACTGTTAGTTTATTAAAAATTTATTATTTAGTAACAGTTTACCCACAACAGGCAGGAGGAGTGTTAAAATATTTGCACTCGATCTGCTAGTTCCAGGGCTACAAAAACTAGTTCTGTTTCTGAACACATGGTCAGCATTGAAGATAGGACTGAAGCATTTAAGATAGAAGAGAATAGAGGTGTAAAAGACACTAATCAGAGTTATCTCCTCTGAGAGTAATGAATTTCATTATACAGCCAGACCCCGTGGTGAATGAAGTGAAGATGTAATTTGCAGGGTGGAAAGTAGATGCTTTTCAGAGGGCCTGGAATGCTGATAATCATACTTTTACACTCAATGAGGAAGGGCGTGGTAAACCACCTCACTCCTCATTTTACTTACTAAAACCTCTAGAGGTCAAAACCAGCCTTTCAGCTGATGACCTAAACAACACACAATATTCAACAACAACACACAATTCAGTAAGTGAAAATACTCAATTAGGTACTAAATAATTTTCCTTAATATCATTTTATAAGTGAACAAAACGAATACTTATTTCGTTAGCAATCGAGTGGACAAATTATGACTCAGGTGATTTGTTTTCAATTTACCGTTGTAATTACCGGTAGACTATTATAAGGTGTGACGATTAGAAGGCGTTAATGTGAAGTTAATTACTGTACTCTCTAAATAAAGATTACCTACATAGAGAATCATTAAACAGGGTAGAAACAGAAAGTTTAGAAAAAATAGTTTAATATGAAATAAAAAATGGCATTGGAGCATGGATGAATTTTTCTTCCACCATAAAGAATGTCGGAAATGGAGCGGATAGTTACGTGTAGATCTTGAAATAAGTACAAATGATACTCTACAATAAATAAAACATACTCAAGATTATGTATAATAAACCATACTCTTCAGACAGAATTGTGTTAGTCATATAAAACGCACACAAGCGTTATAGAAAACAAGACAGGTAATTCTAAAGTAATATGCCGTATTGTAAACTTATTTAACGCATCTAGAAAAAGACACAAACCTACAATATAATGAGAACATAATGTGCATGAACTAGAAGGGCGTTAAAGCATTACCTTCTGTATAAAACCAACAATCATAATCATCTTCAAATTTACAAATGTTTATTATCATGTCAAATGTCCGTTATGAGTAAAAGATACTTGATAAAAATGTTACTAACATTACCTCATATATATATACTTTACGAACAGTTTCGATTCTGATATAAAGTTATGAAAAACGTTACGGAAAATTATATCACAACTGCACACAGTTTTATTTTATTATTTTCTATTACTTATCATTAACAAAAGACAATGGATTTCGGAAATGATAACAGAATAAAATAACAAAATATAAATAAAACTATAATCACGACATAGGAATATAAAAAAAAATATATATAAAAATATTTTCTTTCTACATATCTCAAACTAATTACGGAGTTAAGTATTAAAACCTATAATACAAGCGTAGTCAAGTGTTAGTAATACGTTACGCATTTTAACTTTTAAAAACGAGGAGGAAGAAAGTTAATAGAATGAAAATGAAAAGAAAGTAATTATTGACTGAAAATAAATACATCTTACCATTCATCTAAGTTAATAAACTGTAAATAAAAGTTATACGTGAACAATTTTAATGATACTTAAAAAATCAAACCCATTTATTAAAATCAGAACGTTTCATTATGAAAATTCTGACATAATCTTTCAAAGTTTAATCATTATAGTACCTTCATATTTTACGCATAGTAAATATTCTATAGTGTATGAAAAAAAGATAACTACTTTCATTAAAAATGAGTTAAGCTACAAAGATTGGGGTCGGAACGTGCCATAGATATTAACTGAATTAAAAATGCTGTATAAATTGGTAACACAACCTTCGACGCTACTGTATATTTTTTACTGTTAGTATTATTCGCCTTTAAAATCATTTTAAGTGCTTTCTATGTAATTAGTAATATCCTTACGGCTCTATAGGGAAAGCTTTAATAGTTACTAAAAATATCTGAAACAATATCAAAGTTAATAATTATTTTTTAAACGCTGAATAGTAGAAAGTAATAGCAAAAATATGGGTGAACGGGTTCATTCGTTACTGAAGTGTTTAATATTTTATTAAAAAAAAAGAATAACGAAAGAAAATCTTTAATAGTAACAATTATCTTAAAAAGTTAACTCTGAAAGATAAAATCATAAAATTTTATTAATGAAAAAAATGAACTAATAAAATCAGTGTATTTTCTCATTTAATTATAATAATACAAAATAATACTTATAATTTTAAAGTAAAATAAAGCTTTAACTTCTACATTAAGTAGAAAACTGTAAATTTATTAGTATTGGTGTAATATTTCAATGAAATGTAATAAGTATAATATGCAAACAGTTGTGAACAAAACGTGTTCACTGTGTACAAGAAAAGTACAAAAAGAATGTAAAATAATATACAAATTAAAATATTAGAGGACATCGTTATAATTATTAACATGGGTCTAAATATTGAAATCTCTTGCGGACCAATAACATTATTATGCAGTTATTTATCCTCAATGATCCGCAACTTCGAAGTGAGAAGTGAAAATGTAATAGAACATTCAATCATGTCTAGACTCCAGATACCAAAGCAGTCAAGTGTCAAAATGAGTACATTATTGCAGCATGCGTCAATGATTTTGAAGCTTAACTACAGATTCTTAAGGCCCTTGACTTCTTATTTTACTATAATTAATATTTCAGAAATGTGTTATTTACATATGCGTATTTATTTTAATAAATTTAGGAAAGCCGCCCCGCATTGGCGTAGTTGGTAACGTGCTCGATTCTCATCATGCGGTCTTGGGTTCGAATCCCACTCAGGCACGGCATTTTCATATGTAAAAAAAAAATTTCATCATTTATTCATTCACAGTTACAACCCAACGTCGTCGCTAATAACCACAGTAGTTGATGCGACGTTAAATAAACAAAGAAAAATAAATAAGGAAAATTGTATACCGGAACTGACAACTGAGTTAGACAGTTCCACAATTCCTTAAATCATTATAAGAATTCATTTGTGTATTCACAGGAATTTATGCAAAATTATCATTTTATGCATATTGATTTTGGGATTCATGAAAATTAAATCGTCAGGAACGTAGCGTGAACCGTTGAGCTAGTTGTTTTTTTGTATAGTGAAGTAACGTCTTAATGACACCAATACCACACAACTAATGCAATTTAATTCGATTAATTTCTTTTATACAAGAAATTTTCGTATTTTTTGACCTGATTGCATCCACACATGAACAATACCCAACATAGCCGTTCCGTTATTAAGTAAAGTATTGTGCAATTCAAATACCGCGTGGTAACAATGTAATATAAACAAATTACAGGCTTATTAGACGGCATCTATTGTTTAAAATATTAAACCTATTCCATGAAATATATTATTTTTACATGTCTTGTTAGTACAATCGAATTATTTCTTCGTAAAATGAATTATCTTGTTTTAATAACAACAAATAGGAAACCATTAACGATGACCATCTTAGGTACCAATCAGGATCTAAAATAAACACAACATTAATGAGTTCAGAAATATTTGACAACTTGCTAGGTCCTTAGTCCTTAGTTCTGTTGATGCGGTCATAAACTTTAGGAAAACATCATGGTTTTACCCCAAATACATAATATTTTACTGTATTTATTTTACCAAACTGCAACAGCACAATCTGTTCTTAAATTTAGAATAATAAGTCATAATATTATTAGAATCTATTGAAAGTTAAAAATCTCACATCAAAGATATAATTTTAGATTAATTAAGATACCCACAGTTTATGGAGATTGTTGTTTGTTTAAAAAAAATAAATAACTCCCATTCATCCTTTATATTATTCCATAGTTTTCTTACACAAATTTGTACAGTAGATAAAATAGATTTAGACGCTTGAGTTTGGTAAAACCAATGTTACCATTGTCCAAAAAATATTTGGTAAAAAGTTACCA
This sequence comes from Catonia carolina, assembly GCA_035578175.1. Classification (NCBI taxonomy): domain Eukaryota; kingdom Metazoa; phylum Arthropoda; class Insecta; order Hemiptera; family Achilidae; genus Catonia; species Catonia carolina. The sequence goes on along the minus strand of JAQMRL010000002.1, from coordinate 122,797,424 downwards.
AATAAATGTGGATTTTTCATTAATTGAAGTGTGCTAGACCCGTGATAGACCTGTGATAGATCCGATGACTATCAGATTTTGAATTAAAATTTATTTTCTGAGACATTTCTGTCTTCCTTATTTTTGAAGAAGGGGTACTCCGTATCCCATATCCACCGGAATGTTCGCCACCCACCATGTCAGAGAAGTAGGGGTGGTCCGCACACGGTTCAATTTCAGGCTTAGTGATCCGTAGACTTTTACGGAATAGGGACCACTGGTTTAAAGCCATGCAATTTTGACCGTTATGAAACCTTAACCATACTCTCTCAGAAATGATTGGTCAGAGTCTGTACAAGACTACACCTCATTTACAAGTCATATATCATTGTCATCTCACTGGGTTATGGGGTTGCTTATTGTTCTTAAATTTAACAGATTACAACGTACACACATTAGAGATAAAGAGAAAATGAAGCCTTCATTGATATCTTTATACTGTGTTTATCTTAAATTAATAATAATAGTACTGTTCAAAAACAAGAGGCACGTTGACTAAAAGCATTATTAATTCATATCACCAATTCATATCACCATCATTTTGACCTGCGTCATGTACCGTTCATACCGATAAGACTTGAACTAAATTGATCAAAAGACTAACATGTGCATTTTGTGAAATCGTGAATAATATTTCCTAAATCCTACTAACTATAGAATATTTCTAATGAAATCTCTTAACATTATGTCAATGCAAAGAATGTAAAACATTCGGACGTGTTAAGTACATAAAAGTGTAACTCTAGTTTTAACTACTTTCCTAAATAGACTTATAATGCTTTAACTAGGACTTTCTTTCTGCTTCAGAAGGAAGGTAATTTTATAAACTACTTCCTGATACTTGTTTATTAACGCCACCAGACCATTTTTAAACTAAATCACTAGAAGAATAATTAATCGTAGAATAATTGCAATACATTTAGTTTACATACTGTAATATTTCCTGTTAGTTGTTAGAAGATGTATATAATAATGACTTTCTTGGCGTTACAAGGTAAATTTTAGATCTCCGTATGATAGAAATAATTTAGATAAGATACTTAAGAAACATTTTTAAGTAGCAATCATTTAAAAAAACATGTATCACTGTAAGGAATAATAAGTTAGCTCAATTAAAATAATACTCTCGATTTAAAATAAAATCAACTACAAAAGGCAGGGATATATTTATTTATGGATTTTTGATGAAAACACTTTTTTAATGTAAAAATTATTAATGTAATTTTTCTGTTTGCCAGTTTTTCTGTGGAATCATTTTTAGGGTTCTTTAAAGTCATAAACATTAGGAATTGAATTAAAAAATAACATAACTGGAAATCTAATACACCTATTATAGTGAAACATCTTTCACTACACAGTTTTAAAATTAAACTTAAATAGTTTTAGCTTGAAAATTAATTTTATAATATTAATAAATTTTCTTAAATTCGCTGAAATCAACTTATGAAAAAAAGATTCAACTGTCTCAACAGAGAGTACATGTTCATGGTTAAGTTTTTGGGAATCTAACTCCATAAAATTTTTATAAATTGAAATTTAAAAAATATACCCATTTTTTCATTGCGTAATGTTTAGTTTCTATTAATTGTTTTGTCTTTTTGTACAATTGTTTTTACTTTTTTCACAATGTTTAATTATTCTTCATGTTCACCCCATATATGATATACTTTTACAGATATTATAATTTACGTCTATTTATTGCTGTTTTTATTTAATAAATCACGTTTGTAGTTTAAGAGAACAATTATTACGCTAAATTATATTCTCAAAATTGTTTTAAATATAATTGAATAAGGAATTGAAAACGGGAAAAAAATTATCAGGCTGCATTATGTTGGGCAAGCGGGACAAATTTTGCTATTGCTCGAATGTTTGTCAACGGATTTTCAAAAAATAAAATGTCATTTCGTACAAAACAAAATTCTTAAAAAAATTGAATATAAGTAAAATTTTGATAAAATTAATAATTTCCAAGATATTAAAGATTAAACAATTACGATGGCCGCCATTTTAAAATTTTTGTAGCCGACATTTTTTATTTTTTTTATTTTTTAAAATATGACACCGGCCTTAGACCAGCCAAATCTAACCCGTTCATTAAAATTAATTAACCTGTTTCTAAAATATAATTTATTTCATAAAAAACACAATATGACGGCCAAAAGGAAAACGAAGCGAAATAGGACTTATGTCCAGATGAACTTTTTGCTTATTTTGATATCCAAAACACCCGGTATATTTCGAGAAAAATAATTCTTGTGATTCCTATTTTAAGAAAAAAGAAAAAGAATAGAGAGAAAGAGAACGGAGAAAGTAATATGAAAAAACCTTTTAATATTAGACAAAAAAAATCATAATCTCGAATATGAATGTAACATTTACAAATAAATAAAGAGTAAAAAATATATTAAAATATTTTTAATACATTAAAATTATACATATTGAAATGCATTTAAATTAGAAATAGCTTATATGTGAAAGGAATTTATAAATTTTTACTATTTATCAGAAAACGAAAGTTAAAGATAAATTAAAGTAGCTGAAATGATAGTTCAATTTACATACATTGATACAATGAAAAATATTCTATCACTGACAACTGTAAAATACAGTACGCGATAATTTTTATGCGATTTTCTACGGGTAAATTATTTCTTTTGTTGGCAAATTAATGAACCATTAATGAAATTTTATTATACTATATTTTTTCTTTATTTCTGATACTTTAAGGTAGATAGTTAAATAACTAACTTGTATGTAACAATCCTGTTAGCAAAATATGTTGAGGCCTGTACAATAAAATAATTCCTACAATTCAATATACAGTACATGTTATACATAGTTTAACTTAGCAAAATAGAAACGGAATATCAGTGAAATAGGCCGAATCAAATCAAATCAAATTAAATGAAGATAGCCGAGGGGTAAATGTAGTCACAGGTCAAAAATTACCATTTGTGTAAACGTAAATAACGGTAGGTTAGGCCCTATGTATCTTCGTGTTTATTTCTTTGCTTTTTTGTAAACGGCCATTCTAGACCACGTAAAGTAACTTAAGATATTTCCGGAAGCTTGTTTTGCAACCCACATACTAAGCATTTTTTCACTTTAGGTGTTTCTTCTTTTTTCCGTTCAATCAAAGTTCTACTTTTCTTCTTTAAGGAAACCCTTAAAAATTAGTAATACGTTTTCTAAATTTTGTTCGGTTTACCCTGTTTTTTGTTTATTACAGTTTCTTCAATATCATTTCTAACTACTTAAAACCACTTTTCCGACACCTTTGGTCTGTTTAGTGTCTTATAAATTTGTTTTATCAATCGTTTTATACAGGTATCCGTGGAACTTAAATCTTCATTTTTGATCCATTTTCTTTAAGCTTAATTTCGAATTAACAAAGTAAAAACGAATAACGTGAACAATTTGTTTTTCGTCTCTTATTTTATCTCACTTTTAATCCATTCTACACGTTTTAGTTTTTGATAAGGCCTAACTTATAAATATTTAAATATAGTTTGCCATTTTATAAAATTAAAGTTTGTGAAAGATATAGAAAGATAAGTAATTATGGGGTCTAAACCAGATAGAGACTGTATACAATACTAAGAGATTTTTTGAGGATGTTTTCTGTAGTTTCATTCTCAAACTTTCAGTCTGAATTTGAAACAAATTTGACAAAAAATATTGAGAAAAATAGTATACCCGGCTATTTATTCGAAACACATTACTAAATAATATTAATAAAAAAACAAAACAGTTATTCCAAATATGAATAAACAACAAAATCGACATTTTAACAGGTTGACTTCCATGAGACACTTATATGTCTCTCACCAGATCTGTAAAATTTACTTTTGAGAGACTGATTCGTCTCCACGTAATTGTGTTTTTAATAAAATCGTGAGACAAATTGGATGCTCGTTTGCATTGAATTATTACTGAGCTGTTATAAACGAGTTACAAAATATTTCCCCAATCATGGTTCATGATTTACTTGATCCGATCCAGTCAAAAATGAGTCGGTGAAACTTAACAGCTTAATATTACTATTACATAATATTGACTATTATTATACTTTATTATTGCATTATTAATCATGTTTTAATAATATCATATAATTAAAATTCATTTTAACTTTTAGTTTTATGGTTTTCATATAACAATATACTTTTCATTGTAAAAGTTGACTCTGATCGGTGCCTCTATGTAGACAACTGGTACTCAAGTTTACCACTCGCCGAACAACTACTTGATAGAGAGACGCATCATCGATATTTATGAATAAATTTATTGAAAAATCGCCCAAAGTAAATTACTTATAAAATACATATAATATTTTATAGTAATACAAGTAAACTAAAATTTCAGTGACACACACATCAGTTTTTTACACTAAATTTAATATTTTTACTCTTGAGTACTTGATCAGTCTCTCGCTTAAAAAACAGCGCCAAAAAATTTAAGCTTTAAAATACTATAGATTTGAAAGAAAATTAATTAAAAGGACCATAAAATAGGTATGGGTTTTTTAAGAAAAACTACAAAAATTGCTTTAGGAGTCAACCTGTTAAAAATTTCTTAATTCACAAAAAACCGTTTTTCCTTAGACTCTATAATTTTTTTCCTGCTTCGTAGTAAAATTAAAAGGACGGTAACACACTGTTGAAAACCAGAATTGATTTTTATAGAAAGGATTTTTTTATTTTCTAGATTCTTACGGTGAATTTAATCTTATTTTTATTATTCAATTAGTAAGGTTCTCTAATAGATTGCGTCATTTCAAAATAATTAAATGAAGATAGAAGGAAACGGTTGAAAAAATAACAGGTTGAAGAGTAGAGGTAGGCGCCCTTGGCCCCTATCTTCAAGTTCAAAGTCCGACTGGTCAGCCCAGGAGGAGTCAATACCTCCTAAGACAGGAGGAGATCGACGTTCCAAAGAAGAGAGAATAGGTTATCCCAACAGTTTATGTCAAATCATATGTTACATTCAACTAATGAACTAACTGAACAGACCACTTTCGCTTGATCACTTTTATAAAAACATGTTCTATAGGGAAAGAAGATGATGTCCGTGTCTTCTACGCTGGATCATCTCCTCGAGTATTACAAGTGAACCGTTACTACGGGTCGCTGACCAGTACAGTCTGCATCTCGGCACGGAACATCAAGGTTTACACCGATACACGTAATACGTATCAAGACACCGATTTAAAAACCACTGTTGAATACTTAACACGTTCAAAAATACTTTATTAATTAATATACTTATCTTCTACATATTTTTGTTCCGCTAAGATCTCTTATACTAAGTTCAAATCTTACGATAAAAACTTTAAATTATTCAGACCATGACTAGATAACTGTGCGCGAATTATATTCTTTACTGTTATAATGATAAGATTTACAACAACAAAAAATGAATTTATGATCTCAGAAAAAGATCATTTTATATAAAAACTGGAAAATGCGTCCACGCAATTATTTATTACACATGCACGCGGAATTAAAGATATTTCTAGAATTCGAGGGGTCCATTAAATGAAATGGTTTATTATTTTACTCGATTACTTACTCTTCTTTTTCTATGCATCAATTAAGGAAAACTAATGTCAATTTTCAGTATGAAAATTATTTCGAAATGAATAGAAACAATGTAAATACTTAAGGTACAGTTAAATACTGTTTTCATCTCTTGGAGCAACTGGTCGAAATTTTAATGTTTTACATTATCATAACTATAACTCTTGGAAAAGTATACGAACTACTGTATACCGGGTGTCCCACGAAGAGATTGCTATTTTTAAATTAATATACCAGACGTAACGCACATTTTACAGACTGGAAATTTTACAGTTATAATAAATAGATTTATGTAAAAAAAAAATACCCGTGAGTTTAATTTTCTTATGATTAATCAAAACAAAATGGCGGAATAAGAAAATAATATAAAAAATGAACAATAATCTTGAGAATAAAACCACTTATAACTACAATAGGATTCAGATAAAAAAAACAGTTGTTTTTGCCTTTCCAAATCCATCAGCATAGCTATTGATGGGACATCAGTTCGAATAAAGGTTAATGAAACAAATTATATTCATTAATAATTTATAACTTTCATCTTTCATTTAATAACTTAAGTAACATTGTAACAAATCACCAATTTGAAATGGTTATGCAAATAAAATTATTTTTTACCATTTTGTTTTGATCATAAGCAAATGATACTCGAGAGTACTTTTTTACATATCTATTCATTATAACTGTACAGTTGCCAGTCTGTAGAGTGGGCGACACGTCCGGCATATTAATTTAAAAATAGCAACCTGTTCGTGGGATACCCGGTAGGCCTACATACTACTTAAGGATTGATGCATTTATTTCTTACGCGAAAAATGGTAAAATGATACGTTTTTCTATTTAACCAATAATGAACATAATATGTATATTTATACATGTTCGGAAAGTTGGAGAATTATTGATGAGCATATCAGTCAGCGAAGACTTTCGCACTTAAATTCAAAGATTATACAGAGAAAAAATTCAAAATATGCTTAGTACATTGAAGATCAATTTAAAATCAATTCAAGAAAGACAACATCTAAATAAGGAAACTAGTAATTATATCTTGTTAACCCAAACGGGTTAGGTGTGGTCAAAGTCCCATCGATTTTATTCAACGTGAAGTATTCAATTAACAGAGATAAATACAGAGTAAATGAGTTAAAAATTAATCACTGTAAAAGTTAATACAGAAGTTAGCAGTTCCCAGTAAAATACTTGTGACGAAAAATTTCTAAGTAATTAAGTCGAAGTTTAAATGGTCTATAAAATCATAACAAAATATTATTCCGTTTACTTCAACCAAAGATAAAAAAGGACAAACAATTATTAGACCAACATACTAGGGTTAATGATATGTTTCTAATAAAAAACAAAACTTTTTCTACAAGATTTCCACTTTTTACTCATAACTCAGGCAATTACTTTAAATAGGAAAGTTCTTTTATATAATATAAATAAACCATAATTATTTTATTACTATTTATTATTATAATTGTAACTGTATAGTACAAATGAATTATAAAAGAATAAATAAAATAAATGTGTATTACTTTCATATGTGAATCAAACACATAATATAACTTATTATTTCAACCCAAATATAAAAAAAACTTTCAAATGCAAACAATCAAAAATATATTATATATTTACAAACAAAACATTAGTAGTAACAATAATATACTTCTGTAATAGTATGCAACTTTTTAGTAAAACATTGTAATGTACACGGAGTGAACAATGGACAATAACTTTGAGAAAGTCAACGTACATGTACATATACCATTACCGTAAATAAACATTAAGGGAAGAAGACGTTTATTCATTTGTCTTTTACAAATGTATAAGCAGTGTTGTACACTCTATTAAACAAAGGATTGATTGACAATGTAAGAGGGATTCATGCTGTACAAAAAGTATCAAATAAAAACAATACCTAAGTCCAAAGAAGTAACTGATTATTATTATTTGCTTTTTTATTATTTTGCTTTTACGGCCTCATTTGACCACTTGAATATAAATTTAGTAATCCTTCGTGGATTGGTTTTAGGATTCTTACACTTTTCCTAATAATTCTTCATATTTTGGGATCTGATCTGTCTGATTTTATCTGTACATTGACGACGGAGCTCGAGTTTTTTCGACAAATCTTGCGTCTTTATCTTTAAGCAACTTAAGCTATTCGAATTTTTCTAAAAGATCTTGTTCTGCAATGTTGAGTTCTTGCATATCTTGCTGAACTTCGGCCTTGGAGGATTTTTCCACAAGTAAATTATAAAAATGAAATGTTTAGTTACTCGATTGTCCGGTATTCTAAGTAAATACCCGAAGAAAGAAATTTCTTCCCCATGTCAGTAATTGGCTCGATTTCATCGTAAGAGTTCAGAAATAGATATTAAGATCGAGACATCGTTGAGTTTCCGTTTTTTGTTTATGCAAGTCCTAAGGATTGTTTTTTCTATCCCAAGAATTTCTCTCATTCTCGTTTTAGTTTAGAAATTATAAATAGTTTCGCAGCAATAAGTGGCTTCGGGTAAATAACTGATTATTTATATCAGATTTACTTGTAAAATTTTACAGTTGTAAATAAAGAATTACAGAGAAAAAAATAATATCAGCTTATTTTGAAGGACAATACGGATCGCCTACACACAATAACATAATTAATAAAAAGAAACTAAATCAAATTATGACTGCTTGGAATAAAATAACATTATCTTGGTTCCGAGCAGGAGTTAAGAGGAGACTACATGATGGTTTTGACTGAAAATTTTGATTTTCGGTTTTTTATGTTTTTCAATAGTTTAGACCAAGATCTATCACAAAAACATTAAATTACGACAAAAAAAATATTTTAATGAAAAACATTTAAGTTTTTATCAGGTTCATCCTAAAAAATTAAAATGTCGCCAAAAACAAATAATTTTCATATTTTTATATTGCTTGTTTTAGAGCAAACAGAATTTTAGTTTTTTTAAAATATCTGTTTCACTATTTTAAATATTCTCCGCTGTTAGTGCAGCTTTCAAACCATCTGTTGATGGGAAATTAAACTTGTTTGTGTACATTTTGTTTTTTATTTGTGCCTTTTCCTGTAAATTTAGATTTTTAACACTTAGGTACGTTTTTCTCAGAAACCATTTAACCTACCAGGCTGAAATTTTTACCAGTTAATTATCATGTACATGCACATTCACCGACATTGTTTTTACTTTCTCAGGTGCTCAAAAAATTAGTAATTTATGTAAAAAACGTAGAAAAAAGTAAAAATTTTATGTTATTCGTTATTCTTTTAAAAATTTTATGATCCAACAGATTAAATTGAAAAAATGTCAGTAGCTAAAACCACCCTACAACTATAAGTATGTAAAGTTTCATTTATCTATCTTTCACCAATCCTACGAAAAATAGTAAAAATAGTAAATAGTAAAATTTACTAAAAATAGTAAATTTAACATTGGTGGGGTACAAAGTAGAGTCTCCCCTTAAAAGGTTACAACCGGGTACCACTCGCTGCATACATTTCCGGTTACTTGGTACTAAAAGAATAACCGAAAGTTCACTCATAGTAAAAAATTAAAAAAATACACCATTCACTAGCATAACCACAAAAACAATTTCAAAAAATCTCCTATAAATAAATCTACTTGAGAATACCACTCTGTTGACCGAATTCAAGAAAAATTCATGACTATAATTGAACATCTTAAATGATAACTATAAAAAATTGGAACATCTGGTATGGTCAGTTTTAAAGAAAGTTACGCTTAACATATATTTTCAAAAAATTATTTTCAGGAAATATAAAAAATAATTAATCGACCGAGTTATTAAAGGCGGTAAATAATTACATTCGAGTAACACAGAACGGTTTACATTGTTTAAATTGAAATTAAAAAAGTAGTCCTTGTAAAAGTATGTAGAAAGAATGTATAACATTATTCTATAACAAAATTTCTAATTTACAAATTGTACACGAAAAATAACAGAAATAATTATTCATTTATACTTACTTTAAAAAACCTGAAAGAACAATATGAGTTCATTTATATTTTGTGCTTGTACATTCATTACTCTTACCGTTACACAAAACACAGTATTAATAATTAGAACCATTCTTTTGTAATCTAAAAATTATTTTTAATATACAAAAAACATGTTTTATAACAGTATTGATGTTTTATTTAAACATATTAATATAACATTAGACTTATACATCCGGCTAATAGCAAATTGTCAGTGACCTAACATCGACATGGTGCTCAACTATGGGTTATACAAAATAATCTGGTGTGAAACACTCACACAACTTTCTCTTGCCAATGCCAATGATGAACAATATAGCCTCACATTAGTAATAAAACATTAGAAATAAACATGTAATATAATAACCTCAATAAACATAACTTATACCACCGGGTTGGTCTTGAGGTAAAGTCGTCGCCAGAATCAGCTGTTTAACAGCTGATTTTCGGAGACGAAGGTTCCTGGTTCAAATCCTAGTAAAGGTAGTTACTTTTATATGAATTTGAATACTAGACTGTGGTTACCGGTGTACTTTGATGGTTGGGGTTCAATTAACCATACTCTCTCAGTAACGGTCGGCCTGGGTCTGTACAAGACTACACCTCATTTACACGTCATACACATCATCCTCATTTCATTGGGTCATGGGGTTGCTTATTGTTCTAAATTGAACAGATTGCAACGTAAACAAATTAAGAATAAAAAAAAACATAACCTAATTTTAATCATGAGTGAAAGACGCAAAATGAAAATCAACCTCAGTTTGGCTTAAAAATAAAGAAAATCACTCTTTCACGCAAAACTAGGCTCTGTAGAGAAAAATGCTCTCAATAAAAGTTGCAAATCTTTTAATTTCCTATAAATTTGATTAGGTATATACACTTTTGTCGTAAAATGCATACTAAGGCCGTGATCTTAAAAAAATCGAAAGCCGCAATCTTATAAAAACATTTTTTTACGAGAAAACGGCCTCGCCAAGAATTTCAGCAGACACGGCCTACCCTATCTTATAGAGCATAAAAAATGTAGTAAATGAGATTTTTAAAAAAATTGTAGGAGTCGTTTTTGAGAAAATTGTAAAGAAGTGAAAAATGACACGAATAAACTACTACTTCTGGTTGACCGTTTTTGATGAAAATGTTCTTGTCGGGTTCTCAAGTGGTATCTAACTTAAGTTTCAAGTTCGTACGATATTCCGTTCTTGAGATATTCTGTTCACACACACACACTGACCAATCGCTAAAAACATGTTTTTTGGATTCAGAGAGTCTGAAAACGTGTAGATCCGGTGAAACTTGATTTCGAAAAATCGACATGAAAACAATACTTTTCTTCCTATATATTTATATAGGCAAGAGAAAGTAAAAATGTTTCAAATAAAAGTTGTAAATGTTCTAAAATGTACTATAATGTTTAAAATGTACCTAAAAACTTTTTTTCTGAGGCCACATTGGACCACTAAGTCAATCAGTTTCTAGTGTTTTTTGAATAACGTCTTGGTCTAGCCTTTCGGTTTTGCCAGTACTTTTTGAGACGACCCGATCTTTGTTTCCGTATTTCATCTATAACCTCCACCGTGTATCTTTCTGCTTTTCCCCAATAAAATCTATATGATTTGAGAGCACTATTTATATTTCTCTTGACAAACGTGTATTCAATTGCCAGTCCAATTTCATTGAGATCCCTCTTAATCTCTTCGATGTGTCTTCCCGTAATCTTCCTGTTCAAGTTCCTGAGGATCAGTTGTTTCAATATTCTATCATTCGGCATTCTTAAAATGTGGAAAAAATAGGAAATCTTCCTCTTTTTCATTAAGCTAATAATCGGATCAACTTCATCATAAACAGTTTTACTAGAAGGAATTCGCGATACCCCATTTTTTTGATAATTCTTGTTAAGACAGGTTTTGATAATTCTGCGTTCTGTTTTAAAAAGTTGGCCAGTCTTAGCTTCATTCTTAATTTGGAATATAGTCTCATCGGCGTAAAGCCCCTCTGGGAGAACAACTGTTTTGTAGTGGCGGATATCGGCATGCATTGAAAGGCATTTTTTGTATATTTTCCAGGTTATTTCTGGCAAATAACATTTAAATAACTATAATAAATAACTTTTATTATATTCATTTTTGCCTTAAAATGCACATTATTAAGGCCGCTGTATTAAAAAAAATAATTTTTTCTACGAAAGCATGCCTCCTCAAGAATTTTAGCAGACATGACGCTTACCCTATCTTGTACAGTATAAAAAATGTAGTAAACGAGGCGCTTTAAAAAAATAGAGGCAGTTTTTGAGAAAATTGTACAAATAAATTAATACTTCCGATTGACCGATTTTTATGAAAATGTTTGTGTCCCGTCCTTTCGAGGTATAACATTAAGTTAAGTTTTAAGTTTCAACTTCGTACGATGTTCCGTTCTTGAGATATATATTTTTTCACGCACACAAACAGACCAATCACTTGAAAACATGTTTTTTGGATTCAAAGGGCCTGAAAACGCGTATATAGGGTGATGAATTAACACTTTCCTTCCCTTTATAGCGCAAGAGAAAGTACAAATAGGAATTAGATAATCGGATTAACCAAACCATTGATTAATGGGTATTGTACTTCATCTACGATTGCTGTAACAAGATGACTATTTTAGTAATACCTAACACTTTTAAATCTATTTATTTAAATAACAATAACAATATGAAATTATAAATAAATAACTGATTTGTCTTCAGTTGCAAATGTTTAAAAAATTAGCAATAGTAGTTGCAATAATTCCCGTTAACATTAAATTACCTATTAAAAGAGATAACTTTTGAATTATCATCTTTTACAATGTATAAGAATAATAAAGGACTACGTGATTTATAATATGAAATAAAAATCATGCTACGCTAATTCAGTAGTTGGTTATTGCTCAGTTTATTACATCAATAAAGTTTTATTATGTACTAGAAAAATAGTAAATAAAATAATTTGTTTACATATAGTTTCATGAACTAAATAACATACATTTAGGCCTATAAATCATATTACTGTATGTATTAAATAGCCTTTACAAAAATATGTCTATAGATCAACCAAAAAATGTTTAAATAGATACCTACCTATACGAACATAAGGATATATTCATTATTCTTATTTACAAATTTTGATCCTGTTATGTCGGTTAATACGTGCTTACATTTATGTTTAATTCAACTATGTACTGATTTTGTACATATTAACGTAAAATTGTACTACATAACTTTAATTTTTAAATTCTTTCATGCCCGTCAACTATGGTTCATTACGACGAATTACTGAACAGTCTATTTGAATTTCTTCGTAACTAATAGGCTACTTATGCATACGTATATTTCCTATACTTTCTAATTTCCAATTAGCGTACAAATATAAAAATCGATTTTGGGTACACCTGTAATTTGTTTTACTACTTAAAAAAAAATAGCCAGTTATTATTGGCTACTGTTAGCATCTACCTCTTAACAATAATTCTTTTAGTAATTGAGTAGGTAATTTATTATTAAACTGATTGGAAAGAAAGTAATATTATATTTTCATTTTTATTAATATTTAATAATAAGTTAAAACGACAGGAAACGTCAATGATTCTACTGGAGACAACTTATACATTTCCGGTCATGTTGAAAACTAATAAAAACGGAATAATATTTTCTATTATTTTTCTTTTTGTTCATTTATCACATTTATTATTGTTTGCCTACACTACAGCTAATAACTACAGTCAATTTTCATTTATGGTTTTTCTCAGTGGACAGACATTTCAAAAATAGTACATCGAAACAAAAATTCACTTCTTGTGGTTTCTACTGTTAATAATGTACCTGTCTTATCAAATTGTAAAATTTTACCTATAACAGTAGCACCTGTTAAACGGAAATACAAAATATTATGGTCATACAAGGTTAGGCAACTAAATAACGACCTAAAAAGCGGTAAATGAAAGAAAATTAGAGACGAAAGAAATAGAGGTAGGCGCAAAATATGTTGTTTTGGAAACTTAAAAGTGTTTCAATTTACGTGAACTGTTTAGAATTGCTGCAAATAGAAAAAGTGTTGATTATCGTGATCAGATACGATTTTGTTTCAGGTTGGCTGAGTCTGAATATTTATTCGATTGGGGGGCTGAGTCTGGTGAATCGAATCAGGGACCCACTTCATATTAATCTGGTATGATATTTGAATTTTCCATTCGGGGATTGAAGTTCTAAAGCCCCTCCCTGGCTAAGTACTTGGCCGAGATAACCTCTAACTTTCAATAGGAAAACGGATTATCAAGAATTCCTCTACTCCAAAACATGATTTAAATGGATCTAAAATATTCTGATTCATTATGTTTCGTACCCCAACGGGTTGGTCTAGAGGTCAAGTCGTCGCCAAAATCAGCTGTTTAATAGCTGATTTGCGGGTTTGAATGCTTGACAGTGGTTACCGGTGTACTTTGATGGTTGGGGTTCAATTAACCAAACTTTCTCAGGAATGGTCGTCCTGAGTCTGTACAAGTTACACCTCATTTACACGTCATACATATCAACCTCATCTTATTTGGGTCATGGGTTGCTTATTGTTCTGAATTGAACAGATTGCAACGTACACACATTAGGGATTAAAAAAAAATTATGTTCCGTAACTAAAATAACAAATTTGAAAGAGTACACTGATCCTAACTCAAGTACAAACGATACTTCAGAATGTAAATTTTTCAAAACTACTTCCATAACGTTTTTTGAAAGATGATGCCTACACAGGCCTTGGCTTGTGCATACGTATATCAGGTGAAATACAGATGAAAAAATGCCAGACCTGACCAAGAATAGAACACGGGACTCCTGGCACCCTCAAGTCAGTTGATTTGACCAATACACCAAAATATGGCCGGCCATTAGATATTTAAGATTGATTGTTTACGACTAATGATTATAAGATCGCACTGGCCGCCTCTGTGGCCCAATGGTCAACGTACTACACTGCAAAGCGAAAGGTCCCAGGTTCGATTCCCAGCTAGGGTCTTGAATATTATTGCACGTTCAAATCCACCGTGCCTTAACCCAAAGTAATAACCAAGATATTGATTCGACTTTAAAGGAAAATAGTTCGCAATAAAAATTACTGTTTCTCAATCTCTCTCACTTATCACGATTTATTACCATATTTCAACAAATCGAAAATCCCCAGTTTTAACTCCAATTTCTTATACAAGAACCTTTAATTTTTTAAATTTTCCAATGCTAACAAAGTCACGCCAAATAAAACCTAGGATCTACGTGTGTTAGAACAAATAAGTGCATTCCAACAAATAAAATTACAAGTCAAAAAACTAAGAACCTTAACTACAAAGTATATACTCGAATCTTGAAGGAACTCATATTCTTTAGTAAAATTGAACACGGTTAAAGGTAAAAGTAAATTACTGGACATTAATAAAAAGAAAAGACGAACGGGGGAAAATTCAACAACTAAAAAAATCATTGAATATTCGGGAAAACCGTATTTTTATAATTCAGAAATTTGAGCGACTCTGCGCATTTGACTCTTGGTAGCATCGGACCTCCAATATTTTTATAATTATTATTGATCATGTTTTTAAGAAAAAACTCATTTCTTATTCAATGACAACAGGCCTACAATTCCAGATTCCCGGACAATATGAAACACAATAAACAATAACGAGGTTAAGAACGTATATTGAAAAATTTTCATTACATCATCAAATTTTCAAGATCAAGGAACGTGTATAAAATAAAATTATAAACGTTTTAATTAGTTTAACAGTTTAAATAAACTGAAATATACAAAAATATCTTGTCTACAGTAAGAATACCGTACAATCAAAAACAAAAAACGGTACTTCTTGCGTGATGCAAATAAATAGTCAGGACAATAAGTTAAAATTTGTAGTAATTAATAATAATTATACACGGTAGTACATCTCGAAAACAATCGTATTGAAAAGAAAATCTACATTATAATAAGAACAGTTTTATAGTAGCTAATAATTAAACATGTTTTCATAAAAATAAATTAAATGCAGTAGTTTAATTAGATAATAAACGCCAAGATTGAACAATTTTTTAATTATGCGAATAATTGAAGTATAATTATAAGTAAGTGTTTTAATTAACCTAATTAATTGGATAGTATAATATTATCGTTACAATATAATTAATACCTTCAATATAAAATAACGTATGTTCAATGGAATTTATTTCGTTTTTTTTAAACTTATTAAATTTACAGAAAATTGTATATTTCTTTTGATGAGAGCTTTTAAAACGGAAAGTCAGTCCTTTTATTTTCGGTACTATGATTACATAAAAATTCATACAAAAAAAAATCGTAAAAGTCCCTTGAGCTTGAGTTTTTATCCCAAAATAATCTAGTCCTTAAAATTTTCTACTTATTAAAGTTCTTTCTCTTAACGGAGGTTGATTATCATAATTAACAATTTTGCCCTTGAACTCCGCCGGAAGTGTATTTGGAAATTTTTCACTTTTTCACAATTTTTAAAAAAGGGCTCCTACGATTTTTTTTTAAATCGCATCATTTACTAAATTGTTTGTGTCCTACAAGATAAGGGTAAGCGGTACGTCTGCTGAAGTTCGTGAAATTAGTAAACTTGTAGGTTTTTTAATTTTATATAACTTCAGTTTTATATACGGTTTTGCCCTAAACTGCAGTGTCTATTAAAAAACCGAATATAAAACTGAAGTTATATAGAATTAAAAAAATTACAATTTTCATCTAAAGCATTCTTTTCTAGAGTTTAGTTTAGCGTCAATTAGTGATTTTCTGTATTTTAAGTCGAAAAGTGCCCATAACAGACAGATGGAGTGTCAAATTATTTGCACTCGATGTGCTAGTTCCAGGGCTACAACAACTAGTTCTGTTTTTTATCACATGGTCAGCCAATTATATGACTGAAGCATTTAAGAACAGGAGGTAAAGGTGTAAAAAACACTAATAATTTTCTCTGAGAGAAATTAATTTCATTATAAAGCCAGACCCTGTGGTGGATAAAGTGAAGGAGTCATTTGCAGGGTGAAAAGTCGATGCTTTTCGGAGGGCCCGGCATGCTGATTAGCATACTTTTCCACTCATTGAGGAAGGCAATTGTAAACCACTTCCAATACTTTTGTTAATTAGTAAAACCTCTAGAGGTTCAAACCAGCCTTTCGGCTGATGACACAAACAACAAGTCGGAAAGAGTTTATTCCACTAATTAGCTTATCCTTACTTTAAATTTCCATTTACCGTCATTCACTCATGATTAAAATTTTCTTTGTTTTTAATTTTACATTTTTACTCATAATTAAACACAGGTTACATATATTTTCATCATTTACATTGACAAGAGAAAGTCGTGTGAGTATCTAATACTCGAGTTTTAATTAAACTGACCCAAAAAAAACCTCACATACGAGGGTTATCTTCTTCCAAGAGTGATTCGTCAAATAATGTAGGAAGATTAAATTATTCCTACAAAAAAAAACTAGTAAATAACGAGCAATTTCCTGTCTACTACATCCGTTCACCTCACATAATACAATGTCGTATCCAATTTGCAATTTTCGGCTAAAACTTCCGATCAATAAACATCTCAACAAGTGTTTTGTTTTAAAATTTTAATAGGCAATATAATGTTCCCTGACAAAGTGGTACATTTCTTTGCACGTCTGGGATGTGCTAATCCAGATTGTACAAAACATTTTTATAAATATACTAAAGTCTGAAATAACAAAAAGAATAAATAATGGGGTTTTTGTAACGTACTCAAGAAAATATCTTAGGCCGATAATAAAAAAGTTTTCTTTGTCATCAGTCTCTCGATCTGTTTGATGCAGTTCTCCAAGCTGTTCTATCCTGCGCAAGTCGTTTCATATCTACAAACCTGTAACACCCTACATCTTTTGTAATTTGTTTTATAAGCTTTAACCTTTGCCTCCCCCTACACTTCACTCCCTCAGTATTACTCTCCATTATTGATAGACCAATACCTGGATGTCTTAAGATATGCCCCACTAGCCTATCCCTTCTTCTGGTAAGATGCTTCCATTTACTTCTATTTCATCCAGTCGCCTCAGAACCTCTAAATTAATTATTTTGTTCACCCACCTAATCTTTAACATCTTCCTGTAACACCACATTTCAAAAGCTTTTATCCTCTTCCTTTCTACAGTCCCTATCACCCACGTTTCACTCCTGTATAATGCTATACTCCAAACATAGTGTTTAAAGAAATTTTCCCTAATCTGTAAGTCAATGTTTGCAGTCAGTAAGCTGTTTTTCATTTCAAAGGTTTTTCTAGCTTGGGTTGGCAAACTTCACAGCGCAGAGCTTAACCTAAGTTTTTAAAATGTAATCTCTTTCGGAAGATACAGAAATTATATTTATTTTTGAAAGGACGTTACTATTTCTCTACCCCCTCAAGTGCCAGTAGTCGTAATTAAAATGCCTTATTTTTCTTAAGTATCAGATACAGAATTCGCATGCTAACTTTTAGGAGGGTAGTACTTCGGAACGTTATAAAATAAATAAATATATTATACATTTCGTTTTAGTGTTTCCCCATTTTATTTAGTGTTTTAGTGTCACCCCATTTTTACATACTTAGGCACAACAGATTAAAATGCAAAGATTTAGTTTTAATTCAAACCCTAATGAGCAAATATACTGAATATCAGCTCAATACATGATTCAGAAGTCTGAAAATTTGTGATGAGTGGGTAGCGAGAAAGTTCATAGTTACATAAGTTTGTAATAACGGGTTGGTCTGTACATAAAGACGTCGCCGCGAGTCAGCTGTTTAACAGCTGATTTTCGGAGACGAAGGTTCCTTGTTCAATCCTAGTAAAGGTAGTTACTTTTACACAGATTTAAATACTAGAGAGTGGTTACAGGGGTACTTATATAGTTGGGGTTCAATTATTCATACTCTCTTAGGAATGGTTGGCCTGGGTCTGTTCAAAAGACTGCACCTCACTTACACGTCATATACATCATCCTCATCTCATTGGGACATGGGGTTGCTTATTGTTCTGAATTGAACAGATTGCAATGTACACACATTGTTGTTTAAGTCACCAGCTGAAAGGCTGGTTTGAACCTCTAGAGGTTTTACTAAGTACAACGAGGAGCGAGGTGATTTATGTAGTGGAAAAGTATGCTTATCAGTATGCAAGGCCTCTGGAAAGCAACTACTTTCCACCCTGCAAATTACACCTTCACTTCATTCACCACAGGGTCTGGCTGTATAATGACATCCATTACTCTCAGAGGAGATAACTCTGACTAGTGTCTTTTACATCTCTACCTCTCCTGTTCTTAAATGCTTTAGTCATATAATAGGCTGACCATGTGATAAGAAACAGAACTATTTTTTGTAGCCCTGGAACTAGCAGATAGAGTGAAAATAATTTAACACTCCACCTGCCTGTTATAAGTACTGTACACACATTAGGGATAAGAAATACCTAATAATTAGTTATTAAATAAACTATAAATAACTCAAAAGTACAATGACCGCTTAAAAGTGGTTTTGTGCAATATTATACCGCAATATAGAAGGATCTGAAATTAATCCTATAGGAGGAAGTGGAAAATGTTCAAAACATATAATTATTGTAAAATGTTTGATATCAACTGCACTCAGAAAGTAGACTATAATATAAATTTAACAAATTCCTGCACTAAAAATAACTTCATGATGTTACAAATAATATATTATTAAAACGTTCAACAAAGACTAATTAACATAGTTCAAGTTAAACACGTGATTAAAAAAAATTAGTGAACAAAGAAGAATCAAAAACAATAAAATAAGAATCGGCAGGTGTGTTAAACATGTCTGGGCGTTTTAAAATAATAATAGTTGTCGAATAATATCAGTGAAAGTACTGTACAAAGAACTTTAAACATTCTTAAATTTTTACTTAGGTTTGCAATGTTTTAAAATTATAGTGTTTAGATCATTTAAACTAGTGAGTAAAAGTCCAAACTGTTGTTTTGTTATTTCTATTGTCCGTTATTTATTTCCAGTCTTTTATTTACTCGAGTATACTTCAAGGCAGACCTATTACTTATGTAAACGTACCTATCCTAAGGTAAAATTATTCAGTTTTAAATTACAGAGAAAGAAAAACAGTTTTGTTATGGTAAATATACTATAACTGTAACAATGGTAGAAATGAAGTAATTTTTTGACAAAATTCCCACCGTCTATCAGAGTATTTAATAAGGAAATAGAAATTCTGTTTCTAATAATACAGCTTAATATTTATAATAACATACTATGCATCAAGATCGAAATAGCTTTATCAACTTTTTTAAGTTATTTAAGAGATTCAAACAACCTTACAAATATGTAAATATAGATTATTAGGCCACCTTCATGGTGTGCTAAGTTACAAAGTGGAAGCCCCTGGATTCGATTCCCGGCAAATTTCTTGAAATTGTAACTAGTTTAAAGCCACAGTTACAATTACAAAATCTACAGTAGTCACTAATGATTGCTGCAAGTTGTTGATGCAACTTAAATTTCTAAAAAATTAGAATGACCGAATTAAATAGCAAAACAAAATATACTATCAAATAAGATATAACTTTTGTGAAACTTTGATCGTGAGTTATTTTTAGACCCTCATCCGTAATCGAATCCAGGATCGACGGTTTCTAATTAAGCAAGCAGTCATTGCGCCACCAAATCGTTCTTTATTAATTTTACATTTTTACAAATACTGAACACCTTTTTTATTTTCAGTTTATTTAAAGTAACATTAACTGCTTGGTCATTAGCGACTACAGTGGGTTGTGGCACATTATCAGTAGTTTTTAACGTGTAATCATTTTTTAGACCATAGAATCGAATCCGGGATCATCTACTTCGTAAACTAGCGCGCTAACCATCTCGCCATTGAGGCGGCTTGAAATAGGCCTATAACTTATTTAACAATTGAAATTGGGTACACAAATATTAAATGTTGGTATCACAAATTTTTTTATGTTTATAAAAAATCAGCGAAGAGAAAAAATAAATGTAAAATACGAAAACTCCGATTAAAAAAAATAGTCTCAGTTCGAAGAAATATTTCAACAATGAAGACAGAATTTTCTAAAGAATCAAAATATTTCCTTTTATCCATTTCAATTTTTTTTTTAAATTATACAAAAGTTTCTTTTACAATATACAGATCTAACAATTTTAAAACTTGAGATAAAATAAGTCATGACATCAAAATAGGAGTAACAAAACTGTATTTTTAATATGAGTTCGGTTTTATTTATTTTAAAAATTCAGTAGCCAAGAAAATAATAATAATAATAATAATAATACTTTAATCGAATTTGTTTGATTAAATTTTTTGGTATAACTTGTAACAATACGAAATCAATCAACAAAATTCACGAACGGTTTAATATGACTGCAACACGAATTCGCTGTGATCCGTCACACACGTTGGTTTACTAATTTTCATTAAAGTGATCAAAAAAAAAACAAGAAACACAGGAAGCCTTTAAGGCATAATACAGTCAAACTTCATCGGTTTAAATCGCTATACAGACTAAACGCAATAAAAAGAAACGTACAAGGAAAAAAGTAATATACCAGGAAGAACGATAAATTTTTTTTTCAGTATTCCATCTCATTCGAAAGAAAAAATAATACACTAATAGTCTTCAATAATTTTGAACGTAATGTTTAAAAAATAATTTTACAATTTGATTTTCTTCAGAATATTGTTAAGTTTTAATGACCATTGTAGTTGATGCGACGTTAAATAAATAAATAAAAAAAAACAAGACAATTTTGATTTGTCAATAAAAATATCGACTAAAAATTCACTCTTACTTCTTCGAAAAGTAAAGAATTTCACTATAAAGCGGTTAAAGTTTTTTTAATAAATTGTAGGTTTTTATTGGGAAATAAACCAGTAACGCTATTCAAAGCGGCTGGCATATAAATATCCATTTTTATTTTTCAATTCAACGCAGTGAGAAAAGCCATTGTACAGTACTTAACTTCTCGTTTTCTATAGCAAAACTTTTAAGGTTTAAACTAGCGTTATAGGTGATTGACTTAAATAAACAATAACATAAAATTTGAGTACTGGCAAGTTAAGAAACAATTGACATCTTACAAATTTTCAGCAAAAATCATAAATATATCAGCTAAAAAACCCTGAATCTTTCAGAGGCCTTATACTATATCTTCAACTACTTGGTCAACTATGTATGACTCAGGGTGATCAACAGTCTTTCAACTTCCTACATAAGTAAAAACACCAGCTGTATTCTTACTGCACAGTTAATTCTTTCAAGAATAGAAGATTCTAGACATTCAATTCACTTCTAACTTAATCATTACTTTTTATGCAGCGCGGAAAGTAACAAGAGGTCACGTTCATAAATTATTCAACTACTGATAAAAGTATTCAAATTTGTATTACTACGGTACTATAAATAATTCTTCTTCTTGTTCCCTTTAAGGATTAGACATTCCTGCCTGTTCCGAACCTCTGAAATCTGCCCATCTCTTCCTCGGGCGCCCTCGATCTTTCCTTCCCTCCAGTTTGTAACTCAGCGCCAGCTTAGGTATCCTATTCTCGGTTATCTTATCCACATGCTCTATCCACTGTAATTTATTTTGCAGTACCCTTTCATTAATGGCGAAGATGTTAAGCTCTTTCCTTATCTCTGTATTCCTATTACGGTCTTCTCTACTACATTCAAACGTTTGCCGTAAAAATTTCATTTCAGATGCCTGTAATATGCTCTCATCTCTCTTTGATAGCATCCAAGTGTCGCTGCCATACAGTAGGGTTGGCAGTGATATCGTTTTATAAAATCTCAACTTTGTATCCCTACTGGTGTTTTTTAAGGTTCTGTGGATAGTCCCGCATGTATATTAAATAATTTAAATTCAATTTAGTTTTGGAGTGAATAACAACAACGCGAAGTAAAACTGTTCGTTATTTTTTTTTTTTTTTTTTTTTTTTTGTAATAGGCCTACTGACTAGTTTTAGTGAATTTACATTTAAAAAATTTGGTTTTGATTCAATTCGGTTTTTACACAGTTAGGATATAACGTTTATTCTGAAAGTAAAACTACGTAAAATTTAAAGACGATCATGTCAAACGAGCTATAGATAAAAATTTATGTGTGTATCTATAAAAGACTAAAAGAAAAACAGGACGGAATGAAAATAATATTGAGGTACGGTTTGTAAACAGTATTATAAGGCAACAGGAACAGAATAATAATTAGGTAAAGTTAAAATTGCAACAGGTTGACCAGGGAGAAAGAAGCACGTGATATGATACGAGCCAAAGAGCGCGAGGATGTCCCGTTACCGAAAGAGACATAACGGCACACGCGAACAAACTGGCGTGCAAACACAACACGCGTGATGATAATAGTAATGATAGAATTAATAGAAGTAATAACAACAATAATACTGTTAATGATGATAATGATAATGATAGTGGCAGTAGATATCTATCACATTAAATCATGAGCAGTAGGTCAAGTGAATCACGATTATGCATTATGCATACATTACAGTCATATAATATAGTGTATGCAAATGTTAACTATGGATAAAATACTTGCATATATATTTTTAATGTACGAGGGTCAGTCAAATATAAACGGGAATTTTCTTATCAATCCTACAAGGAAAGTCAGAGTGCACTGATGTTTTCCACGATTTCCGTTTTGGTTTCTCCGCACTCCACTATCATACCCCGCCAAGGTTACTCTGATTCAGTCGATGCTAGAATCATAAGCGAGCAACAGGTTCCTACTTCCATTCCACAACCTACTTTTAAAAAGTTTTTGACGAGAGGAGCGAGACTTTCAGAAATTTTAACTCGTTTACCAGCACAATTCGGGTATGAAACTGTCTCAAAAACTCGCTTGTAGGAGTGGCACAAACGTTTTTCAGAACGGCGGAAATTGGTGGAAAATCATAGTTACGATCGGCGTTCTCGAACTTCCATCACAGAAGAAAACATACGTGCAAAAGGGAGCTTATGGAAGAAAATCGGCGCCTCACTCATAAGACGAAATTGCTTCTTCTAAAAAAGTTTAAGTCACGGGAGTACATATTCGACAATCAGTGAGGAACTTAACTTCTCAAAGGTTAAAGCAAAACACGGCGTTTTTTAATCAGAAGGCGAGAAAATGGTGGAAAATCAAAGCCACGATTAGTGTCCTCACACTTACATCACAGAAGAAAACATATGTGCAATAAGAAACCTTTTGAAAGAAGACCGGCAATACACTGTTGACGAAATTGCTTCTTCAATAGGTCCAAGTCACGGGAGTGCAGATTCGATAATCAGTGAGGAACTTGGCTTCTCAAAGATCGTTTCCCAATCAGAAGTGTTATCCTCCTTCACGATAATTCAAGGCCTCATACAGCTCACATAACTCAGACCAAACAGGAAGAAATTTATTGGGATTAACTAAGATATCCACCACACAGCCCAGATTTATCACCGTGTGATTACAATTTTTTTGGACCATTGAAAGAAGCGTTAGGAGGTCAAAGACTCAGCTTTCAAGTTTTTATGATGACGGAATCAAAAAAAAAATTTCTAAACGCTTGAAAAAAAGTGTTTTAGTTCAAGGGAACTATGTAAAAAAATAGTTTTCAAATTCTATCAATCCTAGACATTTTTTTTACAAATTCCCGTTTATATTTGAGTCCTTCGCATTAGTTGTGATATTACTAAACAGGGAAATTTGGTAAAGCCAAGACAAGTACTAGCTGTACATTTGGCAAAATATTACCAAAACTATAAAAATTATCGTACTTTCTATTTATCGCCGTATTCTAGTTAATTATTTACGTTATCTACAGATCCACTTTGGAACACGTTAACACAGATTTGTTGGATCTCAACTGTTGTTGTTTTCGATTTTCCCAGTATTTTTTATCCTTTAGGACTGTTATTTCCTGTCTTTTTCTGTTCTAGTTCTTGGCCCGCGAAGTCTTGATTCTCGTACCTGAAAATTGCCAAAGCTGTTGATTTTATCGTTAAATGTTTGCCTATCTTGCGCTTCTGCTGTTTTTATTTTTTTGTTTTGTTTAGGAAGTGATACATTAAGAGTTTCGGTATTCTTGAGTTTTCTATTCTAAAGTCATGTCCAAAAAAGTTTGCTCTTCTTTTTATGATTGTGTCTGACATCCTTTTTTGATTTCCTTACATTTAACTACGTATTTGATTTTAAGCAATATTTAGGTTTTTCGCTTTTATTAGGCCATAATATTTTTGTTTGAATTTTCCTTTCTTTTATTACAGTAGGTCATATTTCTTTACAATTAACAAATTAAAAATTGTATACGGTAGTTCATAAGTTATATGACAATATTTTATAAACAAATTATAAGTCAGTGAACTAAATTACACGCTAACATACAACGAACTCTAAATTTTTTCAGTATTGGTAACAGTTTCACAATGATATAGGCCTACTTCACTCAAAGAAAATAATAATGAACTTTATGGTTTAATATGTATTCAAGGTCGTTCCGGTAGAAATGAAACTGAAATAATGTTAATGTGATCTGAACTTGTTAAAAAAGAAACTCAGTGAAACTAAAATCATTGATTCAATTCGATTTTCAAACAGTTAAAGTATTACTATATTTATTCTGAGTGTAAAAATAATAATGTTATAAAATTAACATTTCGGTGTGGACAAATAGGTAGTAAGGTTAGAATGAATAAATTATATTTTATAAACTACATTTCGTATGAAATACTTCCAATGGAAATTATGGTTTCATATTCCAGGAAGGTAACTGACTCTTCAGATAAAATCCATTTATAAACCGACTACTACCATCAAAATGCTAATTTATTAATACAGATCTAAAACCTTGCGGCAAGAAGATTGTAATTTTATATACAATATCAATATTATTACTGTTCTTCAGATGTAAGGAATTATATAAGAATATATTCTAAAAATCGCCGTAAGGTTTTAATTTGGATTTACAATCAAAAACTAAGAATGTGCAATGAAGATTTCCCTTAAGACATAATAGAATAATAATCATTTTAAATCTGCTTCAGGAAGAATAACAGTACAACTCAATAAGAATTTACAGTAAAAATAATATATTATTAGAAACGACACGACATATGACAATAATTACAATAATAATAACTGTCTCACCTTATTCTAGCAGTCACAACAAATTGACTGATACTTCGCTAGACAGGCGACTTACGGTACTCTCATTTACTATAAAAATATACATTTTGTTTTCTCTTTCTAACAACCGGATTGTTAGACTATTCTAAACAGGAAAAATTAAAATAAAGTAACCCTAATTAACAAAAGAAAACCTAAAGAATGAGACCTTTTTTAAATTATTAAGCTTGTCTACGGAAGGAGAAAAATTGTTACACAAATAAAACTTCATTAGGCTTTGGAATATTATCAACTTTTTAACACCCCTACACCAAAGGGACTGACCAAGAATTAAATTCCGCAAAAATCAATCAATCTTTTTAAACAACTATCTCCCAATTAATAGTTTAAAGAATGTTCATAAAAAAACATTGTAGATCACCTTGATTTCAATCGGTCGTGTCCTCAACTACAAAGCCAAAGATTACAGGTTCGTTAAACGACTAAGTTCTTGATCAATACCAACAATATCACGGATTAGACAAAACTCCAAACCATACGAAATTACTGATAACATTCCCAAATGGAAAACTGAAATATCTCAATTTTTTATATAGTACATTATTAAGTTGAACAATTTACCCATATGTTTTCACTGCGTATTCGTCAAATATTAAAAATTAACTCTGCCATTTGCCTATGCAAATGATCTTCAAAATTAATTACAACAGTAAATACAAATGTAGATTTGTTTCAAAATTTAATCTCAATATCTATCTATAACAGTAAAATACACATTTTTATATTAATTCTGAGGTTTCTATTTCATTACAAAATGTTTGGTTGTATTCAATAATTCAATTTTCAGAAAAGTCTATTTTAAAATTCCATTTGTTAAAGATATTTTGTACAGAAAAAAATTCAGTAGTTAAAACTTTCAACCAAAATAGTGTACTGACTGAGACAGCGTTATAAAGACAGGTTACTTTAAGCAAAAAAACGTACGACTCAGTCAACATAACTGCGGTTGGTTTAATGGTGACAGAGAATGAAGAGAGAATTTCAACAACTAAGACAGAAAACGACATGTCAGAAATATGTTCACAATCATAAAGTTACAGCTATTAACTGGTATGGCACCAGTAGTTATTAAGCTACTGATTCAAACCAAATAGTTAAAATAAATTCTCAATTCTATGGCAGAGGTCCCGAGTTCGATTCCCAGTAAGGTCTAGCATTTTTCATCTTCTTAATACCTCATATCTTAACCTACGCACAAGCCAAGGATTATGTAGGCATCATTAACTAATAAAATATTGTTATTTTAGTATGTTAATTTGCAACTGCACAAAAGTTATATTACAACCAGCAAGCAAATACGATAATAATTTTTATAAAAATATTTATGACCAGGAACAAACAACGTTGCTGGCTATTGACAATACTAAAAATAAATTATTAAAAAACCCAACTAAAATAACTAAAGAACTTTTAACTATTATTTATGGGATACATAAACAATAAAAGACACATTAATAATAAAAATACATAACTTATACATTGAATAAATTAATTTATATCGTTTAAATTTCAAATAAATATAAAATGTCAAAATATCATAGAAAACAGTTACGTCGGTTTTTTGATTAGTTTTGTTTCCTTAATTTTAAGAAAAGTGTTAAGATTTAGAAAGTAAACTAAATAAATTAACTATAAACGCATCATGTAAGATTGGTAACTGCAAAACAATTACGGTAATAATTAGAGCATCGAGGAAACATCATTAAAAATGTAGCTGAAAACTATTAAAATTAATCTTCTAATGAATAATGGAAAGTAAAGACAACAGATAATATACATTTTTCATAATTCGTAACAAATAATAACAGAAACCTTAAAAAAGATAAATCAATATAAACTGAAGAACTATGAAAAGAAACGAACCCATCACTTCCTCATTTTTAACAATTACTAAAAAAAAGAGCGAAACATGTTGTACTTTATAGTAGAGTAGTGTAGATTGATATAATTATTTTTTAAGCTAGGTACACATTTCACGGTATAAATAATAATTATACCATAACGAAAGATATTAAGTTTAGTTCCATCAGTAAAAATGTAGGGTGTTGACATCGAACAACTTCTTGAATGTTAGAAAATGATGAATGTACTTTTTCCCATAATGTTACCAACAATAATAATATGTTTCAAAAGTATGGGAGCCGAAATGACAATGAGGAAATGTACTAATATATTTTTATAGTATACTACTACTATACAATATATTATACAAAATGTATTATGTAAGAAAATGAATTATACACTTCTTTAAAGTCTAGATACAACAAGACATCATTGTAATAAAAGTGAATTCGCTGTATGAAAATATAAATTATAGTATAACAAAACCATTATAATAAAATGAAAATTCTCAAAATTATATCTATTATAAAATAAATACAAAAATATTTTTTCGGTTTAAAAGATCACATCAGAGGTATTTGGTAATCAAAACGGTATTTGGCATGTCAACATACAAATATACTAAAGAATTACGAAAATACATGTTTAAACATATCAAATAATCCAAGTTTTTAGATTCAATTGTAAAATTTTATTTACTAAATTGTAAATTGTAAAATTTTAAGATTAAAAATACTATAAGCCTATACTTTGTACTTTTTTCTTATAAAAATTTACATAACCTGCACTCTTATAAATTTGAAAATATTTCAGTAAAAACTTTTTCTAGGTAATTTTAACATAGGATTTTCCAGAAAAATCTTTTAATGTCATCAACAGCAGTTGCATCGAAAATTTTAAATTATTGAGTCAATAAAATATAAACAATGCATTACCTTCTTTACCACCAAAACAACAATCATCATAATTATATAATTATTTAGTACAAATTTTAACCCCTTTCCTAATTATTGTAAGTATTTAACATTTTAACGTGTACAAGACTACATTTAATTTTACAAATCGTACATATTATTCTTACCTCATTCAATCATGCGGTTGTTCATTGTTATAGATTGAACAGATTGCTAAGTATACATATTAGGGTTTAAAAAAACTTCCTGCCGGCCGTATTGGCGTAGTTGATAACGTGCTCGCCTCTCATCATGCGGTCTTGGGTTCGAATCCCATTCAGGCACGGCATATTTTCATACGTTACAAAAAATCATTTCATCTTTCACCGTCTGCATTAGCAGTAACTGCAGAACAGTCGGACGTTAACTTAAACCAAAAAAAACTTCCTATTCAAAAAATTCTCCCAATTAGACATAAATACGTCATCTTAATTTCTAAGCCACCAAACGGAGTAGTTTTTCTTTTAGTTTTACCACCGATTGTTTTGCAAAATAATGCTATTGTAGGAAATATAGGGTGATAGATGAAAAAATACCAGACTGATGGGGAATCGAACCACGGGATCTGATGCAGAAGGCAGTTAATGCTGACCACTAACCAATATAGAGTAATAAGAAGTTAATTTTAATTAACGAAAATATTCATAATAGACCGTAGTGAAATAAAAATTAGTGAAAAAAGGGATTAACTATATATTTGAATATTAATCTAGAAATCCAATACATGGCATTAAAAAAACTTTTCTTGTCATGAAAAATTAAATACTTTATATGATATGCCAGATTCTGAGGTAGGCAACGGGAAAGTTTAGCAACAGAACGCAAAATGAAATTAGCAAGATGTTAGCTTGGAGTCCCAAGGGAAAACATGCTAAACCCTTGACCAGAATATCTAAATTTTACACAGATTATCCCAAAATAGGTCTGAATCTTTAGTAATTTTATCGAAGTTCATCTTTACAAAAATTTTATACAAATAAACAAGTCTTAACAATTATTGCTTAAAAATAAGTTATAGCTAAAAAAATAACAAGGAAATTATAAAAACGTGCCTAATAAAAAAAATATTGGTTTCTCTATAGGCTACTAAAAAATACTTCTTATTCTTTCCACTTGATAAGATACACATAGATATACCTGACAGGGATACACGTATAACTAAACCTATGTCTTAAAAGAGTATTCTAAAACTAAAAAAATTAAAGTTCACAAATGCTAACAAATTTAACGTTCATATTGCATTTTTTGAAAAAGCTGTAATACAATTGTACAAAACGTACCAGCTGTACGCACGGTTGGTTAAAGTTTTTGTGTACAAGGAAATTCACAAAAATATAAACATGGAACCATTGCTACTGAACACAAACGTAAATATTACTTTTTTGCATAACCACAATACTACATCTTGCTCTTAATATCTCGTCAGTTCTTCATTAAGTCTATTTTCAGTCCACAGCACAGACCACAGCATGCATCAACGAGCATAAAACTGCACAGATCAGGGGGCTTCGTTTTATTAAAAAAAATATTTCAATAAATTAATTCCAGCCTCAAATAAGTTTTTCTACAAAAATTAGTTCAACCCAAAACGGAGAAGTTAATGGTAATTTTTTTTTTTTTTACTTGTGAGGCCACAATGGACCACTTCAGCCACAACATGAAAGACTCTACTTCGATCTCTGAGCCTTGATCTTTACCCAGTATTCCCTCATTCTTTGTGATCTCTGAGCCCGGAGTTCTTCCGTCACCCTCTGCACTCTTCTAGTCTTGGTTTCCGGTTCCAAAGCCAGATCCTTCAACTTTCTATAACTCTCAGACTTGAACCTCACATCCTCCAGTGTCAACCCAAACCTTTCCAAGTCCTCCTTGACCTCCTTCGTCCAGTTCAAACCGATTTTAAAATCCCAGACACTTTCAATAAGTCGTCTAAGTACTCTGTTCTTCGGTGTTCTAAGGATATGGCCCAAAAAGGAGATTCGTTTTTTCCTAATTGTGTCTAGTATTGGCTCCGAAATTTTATAGACTTCATTATTTGGTAGCAGTCTCCAACTATTATCTTTGTATATTCTCTTACCAATACAGGTTCTACGGATTCTTCGTTCTAACGTCAGGATTCTGTGGGTTTTAGTTTTTTGTGACAGTTTTGTTAGGGTCTCTCCACAGTAAGTCACTGCAGGTTGTATTACCGTTTTGTAATGTCTTACCTTTGTATTTACCGACATTGACTTTTTGTTGTATGTGGTGTGGGTGATGAACTGAGCTCTCATTAACTTTTTGGTCCTTTCCGCCCATGCTTCCCTGTCATTGCAACTCATGTTCAATACCTCCCCCAAGTACTTGAAATTCCGTACCACTTCTATTACTTGACCTCCCACTGAAATCCTGGGGTCCATGTTAGTGTTCCCAATTATTTTCGTCTTCTCGAAGGAGATCTTGAGTCCAAACCTTCCCGCTAACCGTCCTAATAATGGTAATTATTGTATAAACTTAAAACAAATATTTACCACTAGTTAATTACTCTTTAACATAAAAGCTAACATTATTTAAATTATTGGCTGGCCCATTGGCGTAGTGGTTAGCGCAACTGGCTTCTACGCCGAGGTCCAGGGTTCGATTCCCGGTTAGGTCTGGCATTTTTCATCACTCATTTTCGTGATCATCATTATCCACCGTCTGCATTAGTAGAAAATGCAGAACAGTCAGACGAAAAAATTTAAATTAATCTTTCAATGACAATCGATCATAAAATATGAACGGTTACAAACATGATTTACCCGATTTAACTTATAGGGGTCCTGTAATTAATTATGTAATTTTTAGATACAGATACAATTATAATATTACAGACTATTAAGCTATTAATCTAATAGATATTAGGGATATAATTTTAATTTTCAAAAATATTTTTGAGATTTGTAAGTTATCTCATACTATGTACGCCCTACTTAAGTGCAAATAAGATAAAATACAAGTTACATTAGGCCTAACTTAATTAAAAGTAGTCAGTGGTCGCCTCCGTAGCGTAGTGGTTGCACGCTAGCCTACGATGCGGAGGTCGCGGGTTCGATTCCCGGCTAGGGTCTAAAAATGTTCACTAGTTAAAACCCACTGTTTCATCAACCAACGTAGTCGCTAATAACCGAGGTGTTGATGCGACTTTAAAAAAATAAACTAACAAAAAGTACTCAGCAAGTTCAATCCAACGGAAAATTTGAGTCAGCCTTCTACAAAATTATTGTTGCTCAGGTAATCAGCCGAAAGGCTGGTTTGAACCTCTAAAGGTTTTACTATGTAAAACGAGAAATGAGGAGGTTTACCATTAGCTTCCTCACAGAGTTGAATAGTATGCTTAGCAGCATGGCCCTCTGAAAAGCACATATTTTCCACCCTTCAAATGATACCTTCACTTGATTCACCACAGGGTCTAGCTGTATAATGAAATTCATTACTTTCAGAAAAGATAACTCTAATTAGTGTATTTTACACCTCTACCTCTATTGTTCTTAAATGATTCAGTCACTTAATTGGCTGACCATGTGATTAGAAACGGAACTATTTTTTGGAACTGGAACTAGCAGATCAAGTGCAAATAATTCAACACTCCTGCCTGTAATGGGCATTTCTACAGAATATGAAATTAAAATTAAAATAATTTTTTTTAATCCCTAATATGA
Organism: Catonia carolina; assembly: GCA_035578175.1. Lineage (NCBI taxonomy): Eukaryota > Metazoa > Arthropoda > Insecta > Hemiptera > Achilidae > Catonia > Catonia carolina. Next base: position 122,765,091 of record JAQMRL010000002.1, on the reverse strand, counting down.
GTACGTTGCAATCTGTTCAATTGAAAAACAATAAGCAACCCCAAGACTGAATGAGATGAGGATGAATGCCGTGTAGTCTTATACAGACTCAGACCGATCATTCCTGAGAGTGTGGTTAATTGAACCCCAATTATCAAAGTAAACGGTTAACCACTTAACTACTGTCTAGTATTCAAATACGTACATAAGTAATTATATTTACTAAGATTTGAGCCAAGAACCTTGAACCCCGAAAATCAGCTGTTAAAGAGCTGATTCGCGGCGACAACTTTACCACTAGACCAACCCGAGGGGGTTTAAAATAATTTAAAACTGATTCTTTTGAAAATAAAAACCTACAACACGGAGGTCCCGGGTTCGATTCCCAGCTAGGGTTTGGAAATTATGACAAGTAAAACCCCACCGTTCCGGTTATATAACCCACCGTAGCCGCTAATAACCTAGCTGTTGTTGCGACTTTAAATAAACAAATATAAAAATACAAACCAAACTTGGGTAAATCAAAATCTTTTATTTATACACATAAATAACATATGAAATATTACAGAATCCAAGTTAATAAGTCATACTTAATGTACTATAGAATATTTACTTGCATATAGGAAATATATACCTGTATAATGCTATTATAGTTCACTGACACCGTATCTGAGACGATCGCATACCGTATTATAGACGCACAACACGTCAGCTTACGTAGATTCGTGGATTGGGACAGTGAGGACAAGATCCTCTCTCTTTTCGGGTACAAGTACAGTACGAAGATGAGTAAGTTCATCGGATGATATTGTACGATTAAAGCGAAGCGGAAGAACATTCAACCGGTAACAATGCAAATCGCTAAAAGAATATTAAACCAATGATTGTGCACATTTTACGAATGGACACTCTACATTAAATTACATACACAATACATATAAAAAAATCATGGTATCAATCAAATTCTAATTTGCAGTCAGTGAACATTTATATCCATTAATGTTATTACATGTTTAAAATGCGTTTACAATATTGTAAATGACTGTGTCTCAGCTTATTCATTGTTACTTCACCATATGTTAACAATTAAAAAGAAATTAATTTTAAATCTTAAATCCAGGAACGTTTAGCAGTTCATTAGGCCTACATCTTAAGAAAATGTACTTATTATTAATTCCTAAAGTGTATTATCGGACATTTCTCTTTTAAAATCTTAGAAGATGACAACTGTCATCATAGTTTACATCTTCAAAAAAGCGAAAATTAGTCATTTTTCGTCAATGACAAGAGAATAATGCTTGTTTTTATCAGTACATAATTTCCATTGAGTAAATGGAAGTAATAATCCGTCCATAATTGATTACATACTTATTGAGAACTGTACATAACTGAATACTTAATTTGTTTGCGGCACTACAGTTTCTCATCAGAAAACGATTCAGATTAAGCCTCTTGGCTTGTTCCAGTCTCAAACATTGTAATCTACTACTTCTTAAAGAAGTTGGGATGTCCACTCTTTCGACGATCAATATCATGTTGTCCGGTTGGCTTGTACGTAAACATCTGTTTGGGGGTTCGATCATCTGGCATCCACAACAAAATGACTATATAACACTCTTGCCCGTGTTTCCAAATATTTGATATCACGTCAGCCATGTTTAAGTTGCTACCTTTTATCTTCATTTCATTTATGGTTCAGCAATCATATCCTATTAAAGGTTTTAAAAATATTAGTTTAACATCTACCTTTGACATCTGCCGAGCAGTCAAAATCCAACATTCTGAACCATACATTTAAATTGGCAGAACTAAGATGTGGTAAGATTTTAAAACAGCTTCCCACACTTTACCGACCAGTATATATATATTATAAAGGTCACAAAGGTGACCTTTACAGATTCTATTAACTCAATTTCACTGATACTATAGGTCATACATTCAAAACTAATGTATCTCGACTTTGCTGGTAATAATTAAGAAATTAAAACTAACTACTTTTACCAACAAAGTAAACGATTTAACCCCTTACGCATTTTAACCATACATTTTTGAGCGAGAAAGAGATACCTACAATTAACTCAAATTAAAACTAAACAGATGAAATTATCACGATTTTCCATATAGGCATATTATAGACTTTAAATATTTTTCAATTTTATAATAATTGTTAAAAATAAAGATAAATGCACACCATTTATATTTTTATCATTGCGAACAAGTTTTTTAAATCCAGTATGAACTGTCGTCAAATATTTTAACTTTATTTAATATTTTAAACTTTTTTCAAACTTAATTTTTGTTTTTAATTAATATATATTTAAACTAATTAATAATATTTTAAACTTTTTTCAAACTTAATTTTTGTTTTTAATTAATTTATTTGAAGTCGCATCAACTGCTTGCTCATTAGCGACAACAATGGATTACGTAACATTTACTGTGGAATTTGACACGTGAAAATTTCCAGACCCTGGCCGGGAATCGAACCCGGGACCTCCGCGTGGCAGCCCAATGCGTTAACCACTACGCTACGGAGGCGGCCAAACTTTATTTAATACTTTCAATTAAAAACAAGAAAAATTTGAAACCACCAAAAACCACTGCCTTAACGGTAAAACACCGGAATCTTGAACCGTTCTTCTGATCAGAAAATCTTTACTTTGTACTATACTTTACACTAAGACCTTTTTCGCTAAAGGACCAGAAACATAATACGTGATGTGTTTTATAGACCTACTTAAATTCAACTTTCAATTCGTCAACAAGCGAATTGCACAAGAAATCGATCACAATATAAGGACTAGGTGACAGAGCATACATTAATAAAAGTTTGTATATAGCTTATCTTAGTTTAATCTTAACCAAAGGTCATACTGAAAACTGCAGTACGATTTTTTTATTATAGAAAAACAAGAGAATTTGCAAAAACTGGAATGGTTTATTACTCGGTTAATGATATGCCAATGTCAATGTATTGTTAATAAACCTTCACGGATGGTAGAAGTACATGGGAAGTAAGTTTCTTGGTTATTATACACTAACAGAGTTTATGTACCTACTTTAGACCTGAATTACATCATTATTCATTGATAGCCTTCAGCTAGCGTATAATTACAAATTATGTAAATCATTTAAAAGCAATCGGGTACTGTTATTATTAGATTAAACCCGTTATTACTCATTATTTGCACAATGCAAAAACATCATCTAAGAAGATTTCATTATAAAGCGTAAGATGAATATCTGTTAACGGAAATAATGAACAAAACCGTGACTACTCAAGAAAGTAAAGAAAGATAACAAACACTGATGCTATAACAAAATAAATTTCATATGTAGTAAATTTTAAAATGGAAAAACCGGCCTAAGACAGTCGGTACTTTTATTAACATATTTCATGGTAGCATAACTTGTTCCATTAACACTAAAATTAACTCTTTTATTAAACTAACAGAGAACAACATACATTAACGATATACGTCCCGTTCATAAATTCTGTTAAAGCACTTCAATTTTGTTTCATAGTATCTATCAGTACAGTTGTCTAATATTATTGCATAAAATATTAATACGAAATTTATCTTCAGTGTTCTTTCAGACCAACCAAGAAGTTTATGTAATTACATTACTGAAACGGCATGATTTCAATAAAACTGTATTAAATTACAAACAAACAACCGATTAGACATCGTGGTGTCCATGGTAAGATAAAATAATAGAGTAAAAATGAATAGAACTTTCTCAGTAATTTGAAACGGGAAAATAATTTTCATTGTTTTTTTTTTGTATCCGAGGCGACGAGAAAAACTCATGTTCACTCCCTCACGATAGGGAAGTAGTGTTTTTGTTGTTGTTGTTTAGGTCATCAGCCGAAAGGCTGGTTTGAACCTGTAGAGGTTTTACTAAGTAAAACGAAAAGTGAGGTGGTTTACCATTACCTTCTTCACTGAATGGAAAAGTACACTTATCAGCATGCCGGGCCCTCTGAAAAGCAGATATTTTCCACTCTGCAAATGACACCTTCACTTCATTCACCGCAGGGTCTGGCTGTATAATGAAATTCATTACTTTCAGAGGAGATAACTCTGATTAGTGTCTTTTACACCTCTACCTCTTCTGTTCTTAAATGATTCAGTCATTTAATTGGCTGACCATGTGATAAGAAACAGAACTATTTATTTTATCCCTGCAACTAACAGATTGAGTGTAAATAATCTGACACTCCACCTGTCTGTTATGGGCAGAGGGAAGTAGTGTTGAGCTCAATTGAGGCGTCCTCGACCATTCCCAAGGGATCGTAACCGCCTATCAACCAAAAATCTGCCGCTTTTGCCGCAGTAAAAATCCTCCACTTACCTCGGAACTGTTAATATAATACAACAAGAGAATTTTCGTTGGTGAATTATAACATATATGTCTTTAGGTGAAAAAGGTAGAATAGTTTGAAAACAAATATAGCCTACGTACAGTATTAATGATACATAGTTAGAGACTGATTTATTTTGATATTTAGGTAAATAAGACAAATTCGAAATTTTTTTATTATTAAAAGTTTATTATGCCGGCCGCATTGGCGTAGTTGGTAACGTGTTTGCCTCTTATCATGCGATCCTGAGTTCGAATCCCACTCAGGCACGGCATATTTTCATACGTTACAAAAAATCATTTCATCCTCAAACAGTTGCATCCTAACGTCGTCGCAAATGACCTTACAGCTGATGCGAGTCTAGTATTATTATTATGCCGACAGGCCAATATTTTACGAACAACATAAAAACGTTTTACGGACCAGGTTGAAAATCACTGCTTAAAACATAGGGTTTCTATATAATCGAGGAGTTAGAAAATTAATACGCGAGTGCGTGAATCAGTTAGTCAATATGAACTTTCGTATTAATGTTATAAATGAATAAGAAATCGAATAAGAATAATTTTTTAACTGCAGGTGAACAAAATTAAATATCCCAAATTACTAATTAAACGTTTTTTTTAAAATAGTAGGCTCACATAACCGAAAATAGATAACGTACCCCTTCCGTATAAACCAAGAATTCACAACAAAAACAAATAATAATACTGTCCATTTTCATTAAAATCTTTCCTGATCTGTCATATTCAATTAAATAAATCAACAAATAAATTGTATTAACCAGGTAGTTGATCTAGTTTCATGCGGTAATATGTTCCTAATTACACACAGTAAACTAATGTTATATAAATAGAAAGTAGAAAAGATTCCTATTTCCTAATTAGAATCTTTGACAATTTAGTTCAAAACTAAACATATAAGATAATTTTTTAAATATTTCCTGTAATGATACGATTACATTACAAAAAAAAATTAATTGGAGTAACGTTTAGTTTCTACTTAACCATAAATAGCAATCAATCACGCACAACAGAATTAAGTACTAAGTCGTTTAATATAAAAATATAATAAAGTAATAATTACGATTTTAAAACTGAACTAATGAAATTAAAAAATCTGGAAAACTTTCATAACTTTTCTTCATAGTCTAGACTACTTTTAATAAGAAAATAATAATACTGTCAAAGCAATCAACAACTGTTGATTTGACCTGAAATTTACAATAAAAAAGATTTTAATAACGAATTATTTTTCAAAGTACCAGATTAGTCAGTATATTGTAACATTATAATAGTGATATTCTGGAAATTAGCATAGTGACTCGTGCAAATATATTCACACAATGTTCTTGGGTTTCAAACCCCTATCATTAAAATGATTTGAGTTAACAACAAACTTAACAGTTCTTAGAAGAACGGTGAAGTAACGACTAACGCACAATAGTAAGATAATATCACCTAAAAAGAGCAGTTTTAAACTAAAAGTTAAATAAAACAACATTAACACAATGTCTAAAACCAACTGAGTAAGTTATGATTTTTGAGATGAAAAAAGAGATGACACATATCCTGTATGCTTATGAAATATAGCTATAGATGAAGTAACAGTGGGAAAACCGCATTACATTATGCTGTATTACCACTATGTTGTAAACAAAATTTACTCTTTTTCATCTCGTAAAATGAAGCTCATATTAACATGAATTTCAAGTTTAGAACTTTTGGGCAAATCAGGAAAGAATACTCTTTAAAACCATGTAAAAATTATAAAATAATAATTTAAACTTTAGAACTTTTGGGAAAATCAGGAAAGAATACTCTATAAAACAAAGTAAAAATTATAAAAAACTGTTCGGAAGAACTCTGTATTAAGGAGTTAACGCTTTATAGGGCAGTACTACAGGGAAAGTATACATAACTTTAACAATATATTGTAACTAGGGCAGTACTACAGGGAAAATATACATAACTTTAACAATATATTGTAACTTTATATTACCATGAATGCTTGCTTTCCTGTAAAAAAACTTGAATTTTCTAAGCACTGTAAAAAAGTAACAACAAAACAGTACAGTTGCGTAAGCTGGTATAAATCCTTCCACATTCATGTAACTCATGAAGCAAATGGTCTCTGCGCACTAATTTCAAAATGTGGATAGCCTACTTTTACCAGAGAACATCTATAAAACCATAAAATGCCAATAGGGTTCAACTGCATAGCTTATTCTTTAAAAAAATCAACCTTATTGCCAGTGATGAGTATACTTACCAAAGACCTATAAAGGGTTGATAGAATCCCCATTTAAAATACATTGGAAGCGATTCTGCGTTTTAAATATAGATAGTTAATTGTAATAAATTAAGTGGAGTGGAGTATATTGAACATGAATAATAGATTGCGACAAATGAAATGTTTTGGATAAATTCTTGGAAATCGAAAATAGTACAAACGTTAGTTTTTATTTTGATTCCTTTAACATGTTCCAGTCAAATGGAGAAATTGTTCTAAGGGTTTCAATATAAGGCAGTGTGATCTGCAATACATCAATATTTGAATCGATCATTTTAGGAAGCCCACAAGTCAAAAATTTAACTTTTGGAAAAATTAAAAAGAACTTGTAAACTATATTTTTCAATTAAAAAAATATAAAAAAAATAAATTGTTCAGAGGACTGTCCCCGTTAATATAGAATATACTTTTGTATTTTGAAAGACAAGCCACTTGTTAAAAAAAAAATTAAAATTTAGACTTAAGGTGTTTCTGAAATAAATTGGAGTGAAGTGTTAACTTACATTCGACGGCTGAGAACCAGAGGAACGTAACTGCAAAAATCGGTTTTTTTGTTTTTTCACAATTTTTACACAACTTTTTATGCTGCACAACATGGTATAAATGACATTTCTCTATCTCCTAATTTAACCGATATTTGGTAGTTACGTTTTTCGAAAAAACTCTGTTAGCTCAGGACCAGAGAAACGTATTGGTAGATACGTTCCGTGTCTCGCATTGCGTTTCAGAACCAGAGAGACGTATCTGTCACTTATGCTTGTCTGGTTCTGATAAAGTTTTGTTTTTAAAACCGGGGAGCCGATGTCTGGGTTATATTATTTTAATAAGGCATTATATTTCCATTCATGATGTGTGTTTACACAAACAATAAACAAACTACAAAATAATTATTGTGTACACGAAAAGTAATCTATGACTCATTCTTTCGCAATATGAGTAATCCAGTGTACATCAATTTACTACGTTTTCAAACGTAGTTTAGTTGTTTTAATTCGGCTTTAAGCTTCGTGAATAAGTGGTTTTTGATTGTTACTTTTCTGTAATTGAATATTCTTTACAAGAAAAATCCGTTCAAGATTTTAGATAAAAAACGTAATTTAAATTACGAAAAATTCACAACTAGTAGCACCAGTGCAATTAAGTAATTGTTTGTACTGTAGTTTGCGCCAACGGAAACGGCATTTTAAAAAGTAAACGAGGCACAAGGCATGAATATATTTAGAAAATTTTGGGGGTTAAAAACAATGACAACATTTTTGTCACTTTTCATAAAGGAGATTCCGACAGCACGGTTACCAAAATTGGTGATTCAATTTATCATTCCATATCCCGCAAAGAGACAAATATGATCATTGTTTTAATTTTTGCAATTTGACACCTAACAAACAAGAGGCTGAGAGAATAATGTACGAGAAGCATTTAGCCCGAAAGAATTCGGCTAGAGATTTTAAAAGCAAAATTAAAGAAGGCGCAATTGCTGCAAAATGCCACCTTCTAGAATTTTATTTAGAAGCAGTTAGATACTGTCCATCAGTTAATGCAAAAGCAATTTTTTATAAACGTAGATTAGTGTACCTATATAACTTAACTGTTTTTAATGTTGCTTCAAAAAGAGCAACATATTACTTGTGGCATAAAGGTATAACTGGGAGAGGTTCAGCAGAGGTAGCTTAATATGCCTTTTCAAAGAACTAGAAAAAGTTGCTGATGGGCTGCCGGTTTATTTCCGATACTTGTAGCGGACAAATCAGAAACAGTAATGTCTCTGCAATGCTGCATCATATTGTTCAATCTTTTAACATTCCTGTAATAGAGCACTGTTGTTTTGAACCTGGACATTCGTGCGATTCTGTTCATGCGAGCATTAAGAAGTGTTCAAAGAACATCGATATTAACATCCCACTGGTTGGTACATAGTTGTCCGAACAGCTTCAAAAAACTAAAAAATATGACGTTGAAATCTGCCTACAAGATTTCTTGGATGTTTCTAAATTGAATGAAAAAATGTTAAAAAACAAGAAATGTCGGTAAAAATCAGATCCAGTGGTTAGTATTGTTAATTTTAAATACCTTAAAAGTGACTGTTATTATTTACTGTCAGTATATTCATGGAGCTAATAAATTCAAAAAATTTGCTACTCGCAGAAGTATATCGCAATCAAATTCAAGATTTTAGATAAAAAAACTTAATTTAAATTACGAAAAATTCACAACTAGTAGCAACAGTGCAATTAAGTAATTGTTGAATTCAAACCCTTGTACAGCGGACCATTGAAAATTGTTGAAGGAAAAATGAAAGACTTGTTTGATCTCTGCGATTCTTGGATAATAAAAAACCTCTTTGTTAACTTTTATAACGTGTTAGAAAATGGCAATGTAATTCCAGAAATAAAGAAGGCGACAAAAAAAACAAAAATAGGAAAATTGAAGCAATTGGTAATATAAAATTCTTGCAAAAATACCAAGAAAAGTAAAAAACAAAAAATTTAAAGTAAACAAATGTTTACCCTAATTTTTTCGAAAACTGACAGAGTAAATAATTTTGTTTCAATTTCAGATTGTTCATAAAAAACTTTAATTTGCAAATATTTTCTTGAGTCTAATGTATAAATTTTTTAATTGAAAATATGTTAATTGTAAGGCTCTTTTGTTTAAACTGTTTTAGTTTGTAATTACTTTATGTGTTTGATTGTAAAAATTGGTCATTCTATTGACCGAGAAGTCTGTGGCCGCTAAAAAAATTTAAGTTTTAAGTTTTCATACTGTCAATATTTTTAAGTTTATTATTTTCAAAATTTCTAAAGTTTTCGTATCCTAATTATTACATTTTATATTTTAAATATTTTGAGAAATTTCTTATTATTTAAATTGTTTATTTTAAAGTATTCTTAGCTATTTTGTAAACAATTATTTCTTGCAAAAATTTATACTTAAAATTTATTGGGTTAATTCCATCTGTAGCTAAATAAAAATAAAACGGAGTTTTTTAATGAATAAAACCATACACATGTGCGTAGAAACGTGTGAATACCATTCTCAGTCTAACTTACTTTATAGTTCAGAACCAGAGAAACGTATCTGTGCAATCACTAAAATAAATCGCAATATCAAGGGCATTTTCAAAAATTAATTTTTACATTAATTAAGAAGCATTAGTAAAGAGTTTAAATAACTTTCTATTGATAAAAGTTTTTGAAAAAATATAACGGTTTTCCCAAAAAATGATGAAATCCACCTTTGCGCACTTTCTTTTTCCTCTCCTGTAAAATCAGTAAAATGCAGATACGTTCCTCTGGTTCTCAGCCGACGCATTGTTCTGTAAAATACGATGTAAGACCAGAAGAAAATTGTGCTGTACAATAGTATTCATTTATTTATTTAGAAGTTTACAATTTGACTTGCTTGCTTGCTAGTCAAATTGCAAATTTGAGCAAGTGTCAAATTTTAAATACTTGGGATGTGACATAACGCATGATTATGACCGGGATCCTCAACAAAAAATATCGAGGTTCAACATGATATGTGGGGCAATAAACCGATCCCTCAGGAGTAGAGCTAGAAAGAACACCCTGCTCAAATTTTATAAAGTAATGGCGATCCCAGCATTGGCTTATGGAAGCGAGACATGGGTCCTTACAAAGAAACAAGAATCAAAAATTCAGGCAGCAGAAATGCGATTCCTGAGGCAGGTGAAAGGTTGTACAAGAGAGGATAGAATCCGAAATGAGGAGATAAGGAGAGAGTGTGATGCCCAGCCACTCTTGAGCATATTGAGAACCTACAGGAAAAATTGGTCAGATCATGTTGTAAGAATGTCACAAGACCGCCTCCCTCGATCTGCGCTGCTCTATAAACCAATCGGAAAGAGAAATATTGGTAGGCCGAGGAAAAGATGGACGCCGGAACAGGCTTGAATAGCCTAATCCATGAAGACGACGACGACGACAATTTGACTTAAAATAGCTTTCTGCAATAATAAAAATCGAAATTCTTAACTTTAAAAAAGAAAAATGTTGATTTTCAGGGCTATTCACGTTCTTCATCGTTATCAAAAACGATAGTTATACAACTTAAAAAAGATTTTTGCATAGAATCTTTGTATGGTATCTTTCACTAGAAAGTTGAACTTTAGCTTCAAAAGAACATCCACTTTAATTTTTTTAATTAGAAGGAAACACTTTATATCCTTAAGGATAAGCCTTTTCTTAGTGTTAGTATATTACTTAAGGAAAGCCAGACTTATGTGATTTTTGTAGGGATGGTGTATTTACATTCAGTTAGTTCTAAAATGCACTAAAGAAAACATGTAAAATTTTGACTTACGGGCTTTCTGAAATGATTGATTCATTTATGAATTTGTATTTTGAACTTCCAAAAGGAGTAGGAAAGAAAGAACGTGACATAATATCAGTGAGCTGTGCATAATGCTACAACCGAAATAAGATGAAGGGGAATATAGAATTTTTAATAGTATGGTCAAGGTTAATACAAAATGACAATTCCCAATCAATCTGATAAAATGGAAATAATGTATAGATAGAGTCATATAAGATCCAAGATTAATCATAAAGAAATTTTGTTGAGAATAAATTTCACATGAACAATGATGGATGAATATCCAATATCCAAACACTTATACAATGCTGATAACCATGAGGCTTGATTATCCAATATGCCTGTAAGGTATGAAGTAACGCAAACAAAAATCTAAATTCATTCTATAGGCAATACAAAGTAGTATTAAGTTACAAGTTCAATGACCTATGTCAGTTTTAAAAGAATAATAAATCGAATGATTAAAAAAAATACTACATGGGGATAAGAAAGGAAATAAGCTTTGTAGTGTCAGTGAGCCATGCATAACCTTATAACCATGACCAGATAAAGGACAATACTTGTCGTGCTTACAAAGCATACAGTGTGCTTTTAATAGTTTTCCTTGGTATATTATAACACAAACAAATTCCAATTTATTTCACCACACATGTAGTGCTTGCACAATTTTAAAGAACATAACGTTGAATTTCAGGATCACTATCCAATTCCAAACTCGTCTAACAAATCTTTTAAAAATATATAAATAAATAACTTTTTTATAATTAATGTAATACAATATAGTAAAAGACATGTAAAAAATAATTAATTACAGATTTTTCGTTTTTTTAGTTTATTTAAAGTTACATCAACAGCTTGGTCATTAGCAGCTACTGTGAGTTTTAGTAAATGTTACTGGTGGGTTATAACATGTAAAAATTTCCAGACCCTAGCCGGGATTCGAACATGGGACCTTTCGCTTTATATGTTAGCACGCTAGTCACTACGCCAAAAAGGTGGTCATTACAGATTTTGTTTTGAGATCTTAGTTATATATTCAATTTTAAAGTAACTGTAAAAGTTACACAACTTAAAATGTTTATAAACTATTTAAAAATTTTAAATTGAAAGCATTGCAAGTTTTTTTTTTAATGTACATGTAAAAAAATTATTAAGAATTATCTGTACATTTTCTATTGGCATTCATCAACAGAACCACCAGGTAGTTTTTCTCAAAGTACTCAAATAAATCTTATGTATATCAGTTTTTTAATATATTTATTTAGTGATAATATCTACATAAGTCTTGGTTTGTGCGTAGGTAATATACAGATGAAAATATGCCAGATCTGACCAGGAATTGAACCCTGGACCCCAGCATAGAGGTTAGTGTAACTCGCTGCACTAACCTCTAAACTGATGGGCCAGCCAGGTTTTCAAAGTCATCTGAATCTTTTGAATCTCAATGATGTCAAATCTATTCTAATATTTTTTATTATTTTTTTATTTATTTGTTTAAAGCCACATCAACTGCTTGGTCATAAGCGACTACAGTGGGTGATGTAACATTAACTGTGGGATTCGACACATTAAAATTTCTAGACCCTGACCGGGAATCGAACCCGGGAACCCGGGACGCTAACCACTACGCTACGGAGGCAACCTCTTATATTTTTGATGGTCACGTAAAACCAGAATATAGTTGATCAAAAATATTCCAAATTTATGTTCTAGGCATATCTTATTTGATGTAAAATTCATGAAATTTACATTTAAGTCCTATTGTGAATAAAAAGTTTTAGTGCAACAAACATTCATCTCTGCCATAAGAGAACTACGTACAAAATTATATTAGAAGTGAAACCAATGGGTAGTTAAGTAAAAACTTTGGACATCAGCTAACAAATCAAGAATTGAAATTATCCTGTAAATTTAATAAAAAGTTTCATGAAAACTATTATAAATAAATTTTCTATTACAAATGATACGTTAATGACCAACAAATAAAAACAGCAAAAGTAGAAATCAGGTTTTCAAATACAAAATATACATTTTTTTAAAGTAGGGTTTTTTGTCAACAGTCTCTTGACTGGTTTGATGCAGTTATCCAAGCTCTTATATCTTGCGCAAGTCGTTTCATACCTATATACCTGTACACCCTACATCTTTTGTAATATTCTTTAAAATATTCTAATTTTTGCCTCCCCCTACAATTCACTTCCTTAGTTATACCCTCCATTATTGATAGCCCAATACCTGGGTGTCTTAAGATATGCCCCACCAGCCTATCCCTTCTCGTAAGATGTTTCTATATACTTCTTTTTTCATCCATTCGAACCTCTAAATTACTTATTTTGTCCACCCACCTAAACTTTAACATTTTCCTATAACACCACATTTCAGAAGCTTCAATCCTCTTCCTTTCTATAGCCGTAGGGGTAATAATTATTATTAATGTAGTAATCTGTTTACAAATAGTATTAGATAAGGTGGCTTTTTATAAAGATTTTTTTTAGTATTATTTGTATATATATTTTCATGTAAGTATATTAGGAATTTAGTAGTAAATATGACTGTATGCTACCAATTATAAGGGGCAAAACCACTAACATAAATAAAAATAAATAATAAACATGGAATATAAACAGAAACTTGAACATCACCCAAATTCAATTTATAAGACAAATGTGAAGATGAACGATAGGCTAGAACTAGATGAATGAAATCACTTAATTTTCCTCTTGGATTTAGATTAATTGTATTTTTTAATCATTAATATTCACGAAAATATTTTAGTTTATATCAAGTTAGTTAAAAAAATACTCTTGGATATTGTTCTTAAAATTTTCTTTTCTTAGGTTTACATAATTTTGTATAAACTAATTATAAAAAAAAACTGTTGCTAAATCTACAATGTAGGGAATGAAGCGATACCAAAATTACATTTATCAAAGCCAAATAACTGGCAACAATAACAGAGTTAGATAATTCATTAAGTAATAAATAATCTAGGAAATAAATTGAATGGATAAGACTAGAGCACTTTATCATAAATTTTTTTTAAGATAAAATAAACTACAAACAAATTATTATAAAGTCATCCGTTATTCAATTATAATTTTTTACGGTTTAATGGATTTTTTGGCGTGAATAGACATGCCATTCATTATTACATTATTTCTGTACCAATAACTGAGATGTTAGAAAAGCAAGTAGCAATTTCATGCATAAAATGTAAACAAAAAACACAAAAAATGAAAGGATATTTAATTATTTTTTTTCAACCAGAAAAAATTAATAAGTAAAATCTTTTACAATAGAATGTACAAATAAACGGACACAATTTACAAAGCAGATTTCACTGCCTTAGGTACAAAAGAAATGGCCAGAAATTAAAAAAAAATTACTTGAATACTTAACTTGTGAAAAGTTATACACATTAGAAAATACAAAACAAAATAATGAGTTCAAATGAAACAATAAAACAACGAAGACATTACAAAGCAAGTTTATTATTACAGTTATGCTATTATTTTTAAATTATTTGAGAATTAAACACAAAATTTTGATGAATCTAATATGAGTTCCTAAAAAGGGAATCAAATTATGAGAAGTGTCGTACATATTAAAATGAATATGTACTTTCATTTATGGGAAGTAATTTTTTAGAAATTGTTTGTACTAAATGTCCTACAACATTAAAATGTGATAAACAATGATTTGACAAAATATTGGCCTAATAAAAATATTTAAAGAAATAATCATTCCTATAAAATTACATGTATTCTTTCTTAATAATCTTAAAAACTAACATTAATTCTATTAAAACAGCTGAAATCATGGTAAACTACAGCTCTGGATAAATTACAGGCAAAAATATTTTAAATTATAAAAAATAACTTTAATGATTATCATAAATTTGTTGTTTTGTCATCAGCCGTTTAATTATAAAAAATAACTTTAATGTTTATCATAAATTTGTTATGTGTTATCAGCCGAAAGGCTGGTTTGAACCTCTAGAGGCTTTACTAAGTAAATCAAGAAGAGATTTATTTTTTTATTTTTATTTTTTTGGTTTAACGTCCGACTGTTCTGCAGTTACTGCTAATGCAGATGGTGAAGGATAGAATGATTTTTTGTAACATATGAAAATATGCCAATTTTCCAAATGTCATGCCAAATTTTGTCAAAATTTTTATTATAAGTTATAAGTTCCCTCTCAGGTCTGGGTTTTTTCATTTTTATATCACCTCATATCGTTGCCTATGCACAAGGAAAGACTTACATCACTCAATAAAAGAACAACATTAAAAGTTTTTTGAGAAATGTATTTTTACATACAACTGAAAATTAAAGGTTTACCTTGGTGGTTCAATTGGCGTGCACCCAACTTCGAAGCTAAAATTCGAGTATAGTTTGAAAAATTTGTACATAGTTAAAAATTTACAGCTACAGTTCAAATTCAATGACGCTGGTAAATAAAAAATAATTTTTTTGACAATTTAAAGATTTGCAATACACTTATATTACACACTTCTTCTTCTTCAGGTGCCTTATCCACAAAAGGTTGGCTATCATCATGGTCAGTCGTACCTTGTCCACTGCTACTCTGAAAAGGTCATGCGACAAGCAGTTAAACGCTTCTCTCAGGTTTCTTAACCAGGATATTCGTCTGCATCCCACCGAGCGTTTACCAACGAGTTTCCCTTGAATTATGAGATGCAGAATCTCATATTTAGGCCCCCTCATTATGTGTCCAAGGTATGTCAGTTTTCTTATCTTTATGCTCTGCAGGATTTCCAGCTCTTTCCCCATTCTTCTGAGGACCTCCATATTTGTGACCCTGTCCGTCCACGGTATTCGAAGCATCCTTCGATAGGTCCATATTTCAAACGCTTGTAGACGGATATTACACACAGTCACTGAATAAAAGTGACAACTAGCAAATAAATTGTGAAACAAAGATCGCTGATTACAGCATGATACTTGTATTTTACAAACAATAACTAATGTTATAAAATAATTTTTTTGAATATCGTTATTGATATGTTATTTGTTTTGTTTGTTCCAGGATAATGGGATTGCCAGCACTGTGGCTGGTCTTTATGGGGCTAGTCACAGGAGTGGTGTACGGCCAATGCCCTTGGGGACGTGATATCACGGAGCTACAATCTGCTTGTATATGTGCTTACAATTTGGGACAGCAATTATCAGTTCAGTGTGATATGGTAGAATTTGGACAATTATTGAAAGCATTAGATAGTTTTGCAAGCACGATGCACATAGATTTACTGTACATAAATAATAGCTCAATAAAAGCTCTTGATAATGGAATATTTAGTAAATTAATATTAAATAATTTGCAAATGTCAGGATGTAGAATTAAAACGATAGCACCAGATGCATTTATAGGTCTAGAATCCACATTGAAGAATATAAATCTTCAAGATAATGAATTAGAAGAAGTTCCAATAGATAGTCTGCAAAGATTAAGAAATCTTACTTTATTAGATCTCTCAAGAAATAAAATAACAAAAATACCAGACAACTCATTTGCAAAGCTCAGTAATTTAGCGACATTAAAATTATCAGATAATAATTTAACGATATCATCAAATGCATTTTATGGATTAGAAAAATCATTAAAAAATCTTAATTTAAAAGGAACACGACAAAAAACTGTACCAGATGCAGTACGAGGACTTCGTACATTAGCTTTTCTTGATTTGGCACAAAATGGGTTACGTGAACTTCCAGGTCCAGGAGGGGCAGCAGTTTTAGATGGTTTGGATTCATTAACAGCTTTGAATTTAGAACGAAACGTTATACAGACGGTTACAGAAGATACATTTCATGGTGTAAAGGACACGCTTAGTTCTCTCAGTTTATTAAATAATCTACTCACTGAATTTCCAGTTGCCGCAGTCAGTGTACTATCTGAATTAAGGGTGAGTAATAAATATCATAATATCTTAAACATTTAATTTCAATATTTGGTCAAAACAATAATTCTGAAAACTTTTTAATAATTGGAAACTCTTTCTGCAATAAATGATTTATGGAAATAAGCAGACTATATCAGGCTGGAAGGAAATTTTACCTGAATAACATTTCTATAGAAAAACATTTTACATAATTTTTAACGACAATATAAGAAATTCTTTCAATAATTATTGAGTTCCTATGGTAAAGAAGCTAAGCTCACTGTGATAAGAAGCAAGGCATCATCAGTCAGTAAAAATAAATAAATAAAAAAGTAGCTATAAGAGTAATAAAAGTAGCTATAAGAGTTTAAGTTTACTGCACTATTATAAAATATTGGGTTTTCAAAATCTCATATTTAATACTTCTAAATTAAATCCAAAAACTAGAACAATAATTTTTTAAAGTCCCTCTTTTCTTTTTAAAGAGGGATCCTACAGCTACTGCTGCATCCTAAACCTCACTTTCTTCCACCAGTCCTCCTCCTTCAGCCCTCTCTACCACATAGCCTCTTTCCCCCCTTCTTCCCAAGGTCCGCAGGGTCCGCCTCTCTACCTCCTCCGAGCAGCTGGCTGGTAGTTCACGATCCTTTTTGGTCACCTTTTCTCTTCCACTCGATGTACATGATTATACCAAACCAAAGTCTTTTTCTATCCTACAATTGTATCACGCACCTCTGCTAGAGTCCTTACTTCTTCATTTCTCACCTTTTCCAGCTGAGAGATTCTACGAGCTCTTCTCAAATAATCCATATCCACTACATTCAGCCTTCTCTTGTTCTTCCAACTAATTTGCCAACATTTTGCCTTGTAAGTCATTATTACGTCCACTACTGCTTGCAGATTATCTTCTTCATTTTAGTTTTATTTTTTGTTAACCACAGTAGTGAATTTAGCTAATTCATAGCAGCCCAGGACCGGAAAAAAATTGGAAATCCAGGATGTATCTTTCACACAATCTTCCCCTGTAATAAGGCTTCCGAAGTACTTAAAACTGTCACACACCTTGATCACTCTACAATCCAATTGGATGTCCCTTGCTCTTTCTTCTACTGCAATGTACTCTGCCTTCTTATATTCATCCTGAGTCTCCATTTGTTATTCTCCTCTTTTTTATACTTTCTGAGCATGAAATCATATTCATCATTTGCAACAAGGACCTTATCATCTATAAGTGTATAGAATTTTTAAAGAAGTAATATTAAATTCATTCCCGAAAATTGTATCGTACTTATACCTAACACTACATTAGATTTGCTTATTGATATCCATTTCTTATTTTAAATTTATGCACGAGGTGAAAACTTAAGTATTCACAAGGCCAAGTAACAGTAATAACACACTTGTTAATAGTCTTTTTGAATAGTTAAGTTTCTTAGAATTTTGGACATACATGGTTGACCTCTGAATTCATAGCAGCTGATAGAATACTGGGAAGATAATTTGACACCTGGTTCATGCATGCACAGTTAACACATTCCTCGCACCTTGTGTAAAGTACAGTCATTATAATACAAAACAAATCAAAAGGTCTGCACCATACAGTCGCCATACGTGTCTAGTTTGTATTTTATTGAGTCTAGTTTATGTAGGAATAATTTACATAATAAATTAAAGAAAATGAACGATTGATAAATAAATAAAGTTTAGAGACAATAAGTTAGCCGTTATAAAAAAAAATATTTGTTTATGAAACGACAAGATTATGTTGTGTTCAAGTACAACAATACGCACATTAAGCCAACAAATGTAAGCCTAATCAAATGGTAACAAGAGCGTACACTTATAACAAGAAGCGACTGTATGGCTGCACTTGCATCCCCACTGTCAGACAAACAGAATAAATCCTAAAGTTTTTGTTACTATATTTGTAAATTATTTATTTATTGTATGCTTGTTACACATGCAGCAAGCCCTTTACGCCTGGCATATGTGTTTTAAATGTTTGATACCTAATGGAGTTCTTATAAGAACTCAAATATATTCATGTTTTAAACTGTTGTGAACCCTATAAATTCTTGGCAGTTGGATAGTTTTTAAGTTTACATTCTAATTGATAAATCATAAGCAGATATAATTTAAATATATTTGACAGCATTGGTTTTCTGGTCACAGTAAGTTTCTTAGAATTTTGAGGAGAGCTAATGACCATGGCAGTTGGCGCCCAATAAACATACAAAAAAGTTCTTTATCAACCAAAGAAACAATAGAGATTGAAATGACAAAGAAACATATGTTATTTTCTGCTTTTAGGTACTTGATATTGGATTTAATTTACTGACAGAATTACCGACAGATGCTTTTCTTGGGACACCTTTATTAACGTTATTAGCTTTGGATGGCAATCCACTGGCAAGTATACCGGGTGCTGCACTGGCTCATTTAAACACAACATTAAGAGGACTAAGTTTAGGTGGACGATTTCTACACTGTGACTGCAGATTACGATGGGTTACAGAATGGATTAGACATGGAGATCTACAAGTCACAAGTCGAGAAAGAAATCCTCAATTTTGTGGTTCACCACCACGCTTCAAGGATAAGAGTTTTTATAATATTCTACCAGAAGGTAAATATCAAAGCAATTAACTCAATATTTATAAAAGAACTTTAAATGAAAAACTAATCAAAAAATTATAACAAATTGAAATTTTTACAAGTTTTCATAGAAAACTTCTTGATCCTTAAATGATACAAAAATTAAAAAATAAAACAAAAATTCTGTGAAAATAATTAATTGTAATGGTACAGTTTACTATCAACTGTTTGGGATATAAAATTCAATTTTTTCTCTTCGTATTCAAGAGGTAATTTTCTCATTTTTCTAACTGTTAAGAGATAATCTTATCAGGTTCTTTTGAATTTTGTTTTTCTAACTGTATTTTTTAAGAGACACCTACATTTTTTATACGAAAAGAAGATTACTCTACTTCTTAGAATCTCTTAGAACATTGGTTCTCAAAGTGGACGGGGTTATGAAGGGTTTGGGGGGCGAAAATCTTAGTTTAAAAAAAATAAATGACATTTTCTGTAGACCAAATAAATGAAGTGAAATATTATTTATTAAGAAAATTTAGTGAAATTTTCTTTAAGTAAAGAAAAACTGATTCAAAGTTACACTATAGGGTGTTTCAAAGTGACACTGCCTTAAAAACAAAATTTAAGGAATGTTCACTCACGCCTTTCTGGATCAGTATCCAAAAATATTATCCTTTTTTGAGTGAAAATGCCTTAAAAGTGCTCATTCCCTTTGCTACTACATATGCTTGTGAAACTGGATTTTCTACTCTTGCTGCCATGAAGAACACACATCGTTCAAGATTAGATGTGACAAGAGAACTTTTAATATTTACCATTTTTACTGCTTTATTTTTCTTCAATTTTTTATACGAGTACTTTCGAGGTGCACACCGCGAAAGTACTCGTAAAAAATAACATACCGTGTAATAATTCTTATCAATTGCATGGTTACATAAATTTTTTAATACAAATGTTTATCAAGAGACAATTTTTTTCCAGATTTAGTCTGTGGATCTGAAGCACTAGGTGTAGCCACAGTGGTAAATTCTGAATCAGAAGAAGAACTATTGAAAACACATGAGATTGGAGTTGATGTTAGCTACGCAGATCCTGCTACATCAACTACGACAACTGAAAAACCCACAACAACCTCAACAACTACAACTACAACGACGACAACAACTACAACACCCCGAACTACGACACACTTGACAATAAGACCATCAACTTATCGTCCAACTACTACATCGACTACAACTTCAACTACCACTACAACAAGTACAACACCATCAACTACAACAATACGAGGCAATATTCACTCGGCAACAAGACGAAATAATATAGTCTTACCAAGAACTACAGCTCATCCTTGGCCACAACAACGGCCACCCCTGTCAATGGGTTACCCAGCACGAGCTGTACAAGAAGTTCTAGTAAGATCTGCACACCGACAAGATAACTCAGTCATTATACAGTGGGATTCAGAAACAGCAAACATATTAGGATTTAGAGTTGTCTATAGATTATTTGGAGACAAAAGTTTTAAACAAGGCCCTCCTCTAGAAGCTAGTGAAAGGGAGTTTAAAATAAAAAATGTTCCATCACAGGTAATCATCGCATATTATATATTTATACAATAAATATTTTCTTTACCATAATTTCCAACTTATTTTCAGAAATCCATAATAAAAAAACACATTTCCATGTGTTTTCTGTTCAATTTAGAGAAATAAGCAATCCCAAGAACCAGTGAGATGATATGTATGATGTGTAAATGAAGTGTTGTCATGTACAGACTCAGATCGACCATTCCTGAGAAAGTACGATTAATTGAACCCCAACTATCTAAGTACACCAGTAGCCACTGTTTAGTATTCAAATCCATATAAAAGTAACTACCTCAACTAGGATTTGAACCAGGAAACATTTATCTCTGTATAAACAGCTAACTCACAGCAACGACATTACCTCTAAACCCTCCAAATGAGTTTATAATATAATTTAAATAAAAATACGAGTGAAGCAATGTAGTTACGTGAGTATTCAACAATGGTTTTTTTAACCTCTGAATGTTATGCACATGAAGGCTAACGCAGAAAGTGAAGGGAATACATACAAATAGAGGATGAAAGAATTCCAGACCTGATCTGGAATCATACTCAGGACCCCAGGCATACAACCCAGTGGCTGGTTTTTCCAAAGTTATTCTAGACTGCGTGTATAAATTTTTTAATGAGGAAAACCATAGCAAATATCATTGCCTGTTCAGTGTACAGAGAAAAAAGTAGTATTTAAGTAGTAACTGTAATTTTAAAGGCAGTATTCGTTCTCTGCTATATCATTTTAAATCTCCTTTAATGAGAAATTTTTGGTGAAAGTAAATTATTGTTTTAATATTAATTTACAAATTTCCAGTAATATCTTCATCATAGTTTTTAACTACCTACTAATGACTAGTTAATAATATGTTAAATTTTGAAACTACAGTTTCAAGACTATTTGAGTCTTAAAACTATAGTTTCAAGATAATAACTAATCCATCAATTTATGGTCAACAAACTGATACACCAAGGGGAAATAGTACAAAAATGCAATAATATTTAAAAAAACAGTATGTGCAGTAAAAAAAACCAGTATGGCAACTGAAAAACATAATATGTTTTTCTATGAGGCACATAACCTCATCTCGTTTATGAATAAAGTGCCTAAAAAGGTGTCCTATAAAATTTATTTTACAAAAACATAACAATATTAATGTGAATGATAAAGAAAAAGAAAATAATAAATTTAATTCATGTGTAATATATAAAATTAAATGTAATAATTGTAATGAAATATACGTAGGTAAAACCACCAGATCGTTCAAGAAACGGTTTGCCGAACACAATTCAAACAATAAAAATGACAACCGAAAATTTTCCAATGTAACTGAACACATTAACAAAAATAAACATAGTATGTCAAATATAAAAAATAATTTACAAATATTAAAAATAAATGACAGACAAAATGAAATTAAAATTTTGGAGAAACATTATATACGAGGGTAGGCTGATAAGTAATGCACACATGCTTGTAGAAGACGAACAAAAAGAAATAGCAAGATGGGGTAAATAACAAATTAAAGTACAAATCTTAACCTACCAAATTATCTATTTATTTTTCAATATAGTCACCGTTAAGCATTACACATTTCTCCCAACGTTTAACAAGTTTTTTCATTCCGTCACTGAAAAATTCTTCCGACTTTCCTCGAACCCAGGACGCAATAGCTGCCTTCACCTCATTGTCCGAGCTGTAATGATTACCCTTAAGGTCTCTCTTCAGTAGAGGAAAAAAATAAAAATCGCAAGGCGCAAGGTCGGGAGAATACGGAGGGTGTAAAATTGGTTGAAACTTCAGGTTTCTCAGAGCCTCTCCAGTTGCACGCGAAGTGTGTGGACGAGCATTGTCGTGTTGCAAAATTATTGGCGCCAGGTTGCCTCTAACACGACAAACTCGACGTCGGAGGTGTTTCAGAGTCTGTATATACTGAGCAGAATTTACCGTTGCCCCTCGTTCCAGATAATCAGTCACATAAACTCGGCGAGCATCCCAAAACACAGTCAAAAGAATTTTTTTTGCGGACGGTTGTGTTTTGAACTTTTTCACAACAGGAGAATGTGGATGACGATATTCAGCGCTCTGCCTTTTTTCTTCGGGATCGTAATGATGAACCCATGACTCGTCCCCCGTCACAATATTCAAAAGAAAGTCGTCTCCTTCGTCACGGTAGCGCTTCAAAAGTTATTCACAGCATTCCAATCGACGCTGTTTATTCTCGTCTGTCAGACGGCGTGGTACCCATCGTGCACAGATTTTACGGTATCCCAATTGTTCAATAATGAAGCCAACACGTTCCTTAGATATTCCAATTTGGTTTGCGATACGCTGTTGAGTGATTCGCCGGTCATTTTGAATCAAATCATCGATGAGTTTGCGACGATTATCGTCTGAGGCAGTGATTGGTCGTCCACTGCGTGTTTTGTCAACAATTAAGGCTTTTCCAGGTTGGCAATCACGAAATTTTATTACCCAACGATTCACAGTAGACCTATCAACAGTATCGTCACAATAAACAGCCTTTAAACGACGATAAATCTCACTAGGATTCACTTTCTCAGCAGTTAAAAATTCGATAACAGCGCGTTGTTTAATTCTCGTTGACATAGCACCAGAACACGACGCCATACTTCCACTACTCAAAACAAACTGAATGAAAGCAACGCCTTCAAACTGCGCAGGCTTGTAGAGGAGAAATAGTACTTCCACATGCCACCAGGCGCGCTACTGAAGTTTATTTAGTTGTCTTCTACAAGCATGTGTGCATTACTTATCAGCCTACCCTCGTAGATAGAACTTGCATGTAAAATTTATGTATGTGATAATTTTAATAAAATACAGTATTGTATATGCCACAGTTTTTGCGAATTTGTTTATTAGGGTCAGCCGTTTAATTGGGCCAAAATGCTTCAGTCCCGATGTGCCCCAATTATCCGAAATTGGCTGTATTTCTAAACCACCAGAATATGGTAATGGTAAACACTTAACAATGTTTAGAGCGCTTTTGTGTATCTTATACACATCTTCAGTAATTTTTAAATTTTTTGCATTCAAAATTTAAAATTTCCTACTCCTAACATGGGAGATAAGGAATAGTCAGTTTCTTATATCTAAAACAGTCCTACCAACTTAATCATCTGGTTGTCATTTATTCAACCTGTCTGTTCATGAATTTTTCCATATTACCATACTTATGTATATACCACAAAAAAAAAATAAAAGGGTATCAAAACAATGGTTAACTTTTTAGCAAAACCTTTTGCCTTGGTTTTAAGCATTGGACCATTGACACTAACACCTTGTGAAGTTACAATGGCAAACCATTAATTCAACGCTTCTCAACAAATGGATCCTTCCTTCACGTTTTTTTTTTCTGAGATGTTCCATGATCTTTTAATGCCCACTCTTGGTGTATTTTATTTTCTTGGAGCATGATACAAGTTATCTTAATTTTTGGTACACAAGTTAGTTCCAGTAGTTTACTTTGGCTTAAGTTAGGTGGAAACATTTTTATTTTGTCGAGAAGCTTTATTCGTTCACACAGTCATATCATTACGCGGCATTTATCTCACAAAGACGTTGATAGTAGGTACCATACTGTAAGCCTACGCATAAAAATGTCAACAAAATGTGTGAAACAAATGGGAATTAAAAAAAAAAAAAAATAGAAAAGTATGCATGCAGATAACAAAACAACCAGACTCAAAAAACAGTATGTTACAGTACACTCATGAAATCACAAAAACTGATGAGAAGCATGGAATTATGAACGTTCTATGTACGTATGACAAAAGACAACTAATGATAAGTTTCAAGGAGGCTTCACAGCTTCTAAGGTTGGGCATATAACTTATATATTGTACATACATCAGATTGGCCCCAATATAGCGGCATTATGGACCGAATAAATGGAGTGCTCATCAATGTAAATGCCGTTCTGTTTTTATTCATTAAAGAACTGTCCCAAAAAACTGGCTGCCCCAATTAACCAGTGAACCCATTATCCGGAAATGACTGTATATATATATATATATATATATATATATATATATATATATATATATTTCAATTTTAAATAATACAGCTGTTGATAATCCTACATAGGATGTTTGGTAAAATAATAATGAATACATCTATATATTTTTTTTTAACGATTTGTTAATTGTTCTCCATATATGTTACAACAGGAATGCATTGTAGTCTGTGTAATATCTCTAGAAGAGATAAATGTTACACCAGAGACAGTACCATACAGTCAATGTCGTGAAGTGCGAACTGTCACCTCACCAACAAGTAACATGGACAAAATCACAATAGCTGCAAGTGCTGCAATATGTGGGACCGTCATCATTGCAGTTATTGTATTTGTAGCCGCCAGCAGAAGAAGATCACGTAAACTTCACACATTAGCAGGTCACGGTATGCCAGGAAGCACACCAGGCGGCAAAGTTGTTGGAGGACTTCCAGTAGCTTGTTGCCCTGCATCTTCTCCGGGCCCTCTATCTTCACTGGCAACACTATCTGCCTTTACCTCGCATAAAGACTGGGATCAAGTCTCCGTCTACAGTAATCGCAGCCTTGGTCGTCCACGCATGTACCACATGGAGCGACAAGGTCCTTCTTCTGACTTCTATTAACTCTTCTAAAGTAACGTACCATTCATATATATGCACATCTTTTCCTCACTGCACCAACATAAGCTTTTTATTCTACCTTGACTGTACATATTGCGTTTGCAATGATCAAAAGATAAAGTCACTGATCAGCTGTAAATAAATTTGCGGAAACCGTAAGGTAAATCATGAACCAACAAAAACCGAGGTAACAATTTCAATTCAAACATAATTCTAAATGAAAACCTTTAACACAAACAAAACTATTGTCCTACAAACAAGTTAAAATTTTTTGAATTAACAAATAGCAACCCAGATATTTCCTAAAAAATCCTATCCAAGGTAAATAATCAAATATTTCTGTTACTGTAACAAAATGTAACCAAAAAGAACCCTGAATAAATAAAAGATTCTAAATTCTTATTATAACCTAACAATTTTAACCTTGAAAATATTTGTTTGGGTAAATTCTCTTTCATATTTTCAAATTCTTGATAAGAAAAGTAAAAATAATGAATAATATATTTCTAAAATGTATCCAAATTTAGGTTATGTGTTAATATCGAGATATGCCAATGTACTAAACTACCCAGAATGTAAAGGTTTCTCACCTACTACTTAATAAACTTTTAACTTATTACTTCAAATTTTTCTTACTTTGAAAATTTTACCACCAATATTCTCATTGGTTGCTCTGTCACTGAAATTCTGTGTAGATAAATTCAAACCATTTTTTAATTCTAAATACACGCTTAATTATACACAGTAATCGAGTTATTTCAAATAATGATCTCTTTCTTAACAAATTCCAAAATTCAGCAACCTAAATTTTACAATCTACCAGTATAATATTAAATTTTTTTAGTTTTTTTTTGAAGTCACATCAACTGCTTTGGTTATTAGCAAATACAATTAGTTACTGTTCAAAATCAGTGGGTTTCAATGGTATTACAGTAATTCCACGCCATAAATGTGAATCGAACCCAAGACCTACTTCTTTGCAGTGTGCAGTGCAGTCTAGCACTCTTAACACCAAGCCATTAGGTGGTCTCATCAGTTTTTGTTCTTTTTTTATAATTGGTATCCTTAAATTGTAATATAACTTTCTGTACATACTACAAAAATTAATTCTATATTTTATAATATAAGAAATTTTGACAATTTAGTTTTTGAAAATGTTAATGTTATGTACAAGTTGTACAAGTAATTTGTAAATATAAAAACTATTTCATGTCTTTTCAAAGTTAGGTTTACACAGTTAATGTAAAAGATGTGTTATTGAATGGTACATTATATAAATATTTCACTAATACTTTAACTTTGCACTGACTCAAATTAATAATTTTAAAATTAATAGTGCATGCTTACTAACATTTTTATTAAATATTTACAAAATAGTATAAATTCAGTTTAATTTTTGAAGAATGAAATACGACAACAGATTCTTATTATTAAACTGATGTAAGACTTTTTTTTAATATAATATATAAAACAAAATCTTAAATTTTAAATTACAAATCACACATTTCATGTTTGTTTCTGCACAAATGTGCTTCATTCAAATATTGCTGTGCTACCAACGGTACAAAACGGAATGTTGCTTTCTGCTTTATGTGGCTTACATAATATGAAAAAATTCGTCTGTTATGGTATTACCAATTAAGGATTAAATTGATTTTTTTTTAAATTGATTAAGAACTAAAATTATTTCCGATAATTTTCAAGGATGAAAATTACTAAATAATTTTAAATATTAACAAAAATATTATTATTTAATAAAAACAAATGTTGTATTGATCACTAATAATTTACAAACTGTAATTGGAAATACGGTGCAATAATTTCATTAGGGGTTCAGAATAAATCAACTGATGAACAACATATCCCAGTTACGTTTTCTCATAAAAAATTATTTAGAAATTCAACAACTGAAAAAGTTTTCAAGATTTAATTCCTGCTACTATAATCATCTTTACCAATAAAACAATTACTAATAAGCCTTATCAGATTAATTGATTATAAAAAATCATCAAATAGTCTTAATCAAAAGCCAAATCAAATTTAACTACAATTAATTCCCTACAATTATAAATATGTAAATAAACATGGTGATTGGTTAATTATAATAGAAAAAAATTTATTAAATTCAAAGAAAACTGATTAATTTCAAAAATATGTTAACAGGTTCACTGACAACTGGTTGTATGGGGGATGACATGCGATCACATATTTCACATTTCACTAATAAACCTGTGAAAGCTCGTTCAATAGCTGATGGGCAATCACAGCATAGTTTTTCAAATCACTCAGGTCGTTACCTAACCAATAATGGTTTCTCAGCTGGACTTGTCAACTCACGTCCAGGTAAACATGAACAATTGTCAAAGATAAGATAATCAAACCAAAATAATAATGTTCCCATATTTTTTAACCATAAAAAATTATTGCTATAAGATAAGACGATAAGAATAACTGTTTTAGTGGCTGGGGGCCTAAACCAAAATTAACAACTTCATGCCATGTATTTTTAATAACCCCAAAAAAATTTTAATAAATAAATTATTAGCAAGATGCAATAACAAATTTACAATAAAAAAATCTTAATTTCTTCAAAATGTTAACAAATGTATAAAACTATTACTGGGTTGGGCATCTCATTTGAATTGTGGGGTTGGCGGTTGTGTACAAGCTGGTTTTATAAAAATTTTACCTTTCATCTCCAACATGCAAAATTATTTCATTTGTTACATACAGTATGAGTAATTCTGTTTATAATGGTTTTTTTATACATTTTTTGTTAACTGTTACCAGGAGACTCTAAAACAGAATAGGAAGTTTCAAGATAAAAATGATATGGCTAAATATTAAGACAAGTTGAATTCATTACATACCAGTTCATCAACTACCTTTTTATTGCTATTACTTATTTGCTTTAATAAGCACGTCACCTAACAATGTTTACCAAATAATACACAATTTACCGCAGTGTATACTTAGAAATTATTTTTAAAACAAAGGATTATTTAGAACGAACACTTGTACTTTGTTTACACAGATTATCACAACTTTTTAAAACTTGATGTATTCTCTACCTATATAAGTAGGTTTTTGTTCAAGCAATTTAGTTTAGTGATTAGCATAGTAATTACTTAGCATAGTAATTAATTCTGTTTCTTTTGTTGTGATTGTGGACATTTAATTTCTGTAAAAAGGGATTTTGTTTTACAAACACTATCACTTCAAAAATTTACAAGGAAGGAACTGAAACCAATTAAATTTCCTTATAAGTACTACAATTAATTACATTTGAGCCACAAATAATGCATTTGTTTTGAAATGAATATTTTTAGTATGTGATTAACTTAGAACCCAGGGCAAAAATACCAGTACTGTACTGTACAAAACAGTATTAGTCTAGTACCATAGAAAGTGGCTATAGATGTTATGCTAGATAATATGTAGGAACATGAAGCTAATGCAGTCTATTTCTACAAAACTCAAATGAGATGCCTTGACAGTATATTTGTTTACCACTGGGTTAACAATCAAAAAAGTATACTAAAATTTTAAAATCTGGGGTATAGAAGGTTTTAGAATATTTTAAGCTACGCAACTCTAATTTGTTAAACCAGTAACCTATATATTTAAAAAGCAAAATTGCTTCCAATGTATTTTAAATGGGGACTCTATTAACTCCTAAATACAGAGTTGAAAAATAAATCTTTATAATGCATCCTGCAGTTTGAAATTAATTCCATTTTATATAATGGATTTATATAATAAATTTCACTAACCTTCTTTTTAAACTGCGTCAACTTTTATCTTTACTTACACGTGTTTCGGTGGATCCACCATCATCAGAGTGAATAACATAATTGAAACTAAAAACTTTTTTATTTATTTAAAATCTATTAAAATCTATAGAAGATGATACATCTTCTTCATTTTGAAACATGTGTAAGTAAAGATAAAAGTTGACGCAGTTTAAAAAGAAGGTTAGTGAAATTTATTATATAAATCCATTATATAAAATAGAAATACAGAGTTCTACCAAATGGATTTTTATAATTTTTACATGGCTTTTAAGAGTATTCTTTTCTGATTTGCCCAAAAGTTCTAAACTTGAAATTTATGTTAACAAGAGCTTCATTTTACGAAATGAAAAAGAATAAATTTTGATTACAACGTAGTAGTAATACAATGTAATGTAATGCGTTTCTCCCACATTTACCCCCTCCGTAGCCATATTCCATAAGCATACTGGATATTGTGTCATCTTACAACACACTCAGTTGGTATTAGACATTGTGTTAACGTTGTTTTATTAAGTTTAGTCGTACTACTGTGCTTTAGTAGTTACTCACCGTTCTTCTAATCGAATGAAGATTGTTTTTAACTTAAATCGTTTATGATAAGGGTTTGAAGCCCAAGAATATTGTGCGAATTTATTCGCACAGCTCCATAATGCTAGTATTTTTTATACATCAAAGCACATGATTACCAACATTTACGGCAATTATGCAATTTATTGCATTTCAAAAACATTTTAGACTATTAAAAATATTAAATGAAATGTGTATAAAATTCATATTCCAATAGTTTATTTATTAGATTTATTTCATTTGTTACAGAACTCAGACAATCACGGCAGTCATTAGCCGTTTCTGACAGGATGTCACGAGTTAGCTACCCAGCAGCGAACCATACGCATCAGCGTCCACGTCAGAGGCCAAGATCAAGAAATCGAGATGGAGGAGGGGCAGGGGGTATGATGGGGCGGCCAGGAAGTCGATACAGTACGGCTGGCTCCACACATACACTAAATAATTACTGTGGGGACACGTCCGACAATTGGACTGATCATGATATGGACATATACATGACTCGTAATCCAACGACACGTGGTGGACTAGTGCCTTTGTGATTATACCTTTATAAATCATGACATTTCATTGATAGTGCCTTGTGATTTATGGTGTGCCAGCAAAGACTATATAAAGTAGACTGTTAGCACATGCAAAATTATTGCATGTCATCCCTTATCATTAATATTATTAATCAACCTCCATGAGGATAAGTCATAGACTGTTAAAAATAGAATATCAGCTTGAATACAGCTACAGCCAAAGTATTCAATTCATTTTTAAACTGATAACATAAAAATAATGTATTAAATCATAACATTTATATTATTAAATTATATTAATTTATAAGACAAAATATATTGTATAAAAAATAAAAAATACATAACACAAAAGCTAATTCACTCTTATTAAATTTTAAAATAAATATGTCTGTAAATACTAGATACTACATATTATTAACTAATAAATAAATAAAAATTAATTAACAAAATCTTAAAAAAGAGTTCAGTAAACACTACATAATTTATTTTAAAAATACCGTTAGATCCACAATCAATTGTGTAAATTAGTAACTATAATTGGTAAAATTTCACAAATAAATTATTCAATACACCTAACAAACAAACTAATAATTAAAATTTTATAACTTTACGTTTTTTTCCAATTGCTCAATCTGATAAAAAAATAAGAGTAAGGTTTTTTTGAAAAGTAACCAATTACACTGTTGCATATCGAAGAAACTCACCAGAAATTCAGCAACGAATAAAGAATGTACAATAAGTTTTTTTTTTCAAATATGTTAAAAATTAATTTCTGTTGCCATTTTACTGGATGGATTTTTAATTAAAAACACTGATGTACTATATAATACAACAGTAATTTTTTTATCTTAATAAAAAAATTTACTATCAACAACGAAAACTATTTATTTTTAAGATTGAATCAGTTAACTTTAAAAATGTTAACAGCTGCATGACTGGTTAAAAATTGTCAGTGAACAACACAAAAATTTTTATACTTCAAATATCTAAACAGTTTCCTATTGTAACATGAAAACTGTAATCATCAATTTTTTGTATTAATGTATATAGTAGGTAATAATCTAATGTTAAAGAATAAAGAAAAATATTTTATAAATAAAAAAAATGTATGAAATAATGCAACAAAAAATTATTTATATAAGAT
This sequence comes from Catonia carolina, assembly GCA_035578175.1. Classification (NCBI taxonomy): domain Eukaryota; kingdom Metazoa; phylum Arthropoda; class Insecta; order Hemiptera; family Achilidae; genus Catonia; species Catonia carolina. The sequence continues at coordinate 122,733,374 of JAQMRL010000002.1, read as the reverse complement.
TGTATGTATGTAAATAGATTCTTCATGAAATAAACTGTAATACATTTTAGGAAAACGTGGTTTTATTAATGACACTAGAAACAACCACTACTGATTATGCAACAACTCTAAATTTGTCCATAAAACTTATGATACATTCTTGTGTTAAAAATAATTTTTCATACATGTCTATAAATAATCAGAATTTAATTGAATATTATAACAATATTCAATTAAACAGAAGACAAGAAAATAGGCAGAGAAATCAAGAACAGAGTAGAGAACCCCAATCAAGCGTAAAAACATTTTGGTGTGAAATACTCACATGACTTTCTCTTGCCAATATAAATAATGAAAACATAACCTATGTTTAATTATGGGTAAACAATTTAAAATGGAAAAAATAACTAATTTTAATCATGAGTGGATGACTTAAATGAAAATCAACGCATGTTAAAATTTCAATTTGATAAGGGAAATGTATAAAATTACTAATTGACGCTAAACTAACCACTGGGTAAAAAAATTGTTTGCTGTAAAAGTTGTCCAATCTTTAAATTTTCTATAATTTTAATTACATACACTTTTGCCCTAAATGCAATTTAAGCCACAATCTTAAAACTTCATTTTTACCACAAGAGCACAGCCCCTATACGAATTTTCCCACCGCTTTTGTACAACACAAAATGTACTTAAAGTCTTTGCCCATAAGGACCATATCAGGCATAAAAAAGACACTCCGATCATTATGCCTACTGCAATGGATAAACAGCGTCCTATACCCATATACAACGCGTATGATAACCTTACCATATTCGTTTGGTAGTCGTTCAGTCTTCTTCTATCGGCAAGCAAAGAACTATGTAGTCTTGTGTCAGAACGGCATACGCAGCAACAACATGGTTTGGTAACGATAGGTATCATGCACGGAGCGTACCGTCACCTACAAAATATTCTAGCCAGCAAACTGCTGATTGAACGGGCATGGCACGCAACGTTGTTGGCCGGTGTCGGATGGTCTTAGTTTTGATGCAAATCAATACAAAGAATATTTATTTGCATGTGTCAGTTGGACTCATCTGTCCAATTTATAAGAAAGGAGAAAAACTAGTGTGCAGCAACTATCGAGGAATAACTCTGTTGAATGTTGCCTACAAAATATTGTCCTCCATCCTCTTGAAAAGAATGAGCTCACTATCCGAGAGAATTATTGGCGAATATCAGTGTGGTTTTAGGCCGGGAAGAGGGACAACTGATCAAATTTTTGCAATACGCCAACTCATGGAAAAATGTACTGAATACAGTGTAGACTTACACATGCTATTCATAGATTTCAAGCAAGCATTTGACTCTGTGATAATTAATAATCTGTTAAAAGCGCTGGAGAGTTTCTGTTTCCCTGGAAAACTCATAAGATTGACGTCTGTGATTTTGACAAATAATAATGCCAAAGTACTCATTGGAGGAAAAACGAGCAGAGCATTCCAAATTGACCAAGGAGTAAGGCAAGGCGACGCACTCAGCACTACTTTTCAATCTAGCTCTGCAGAAAGTAGTTCAAAAGCTAAATCTCACAGGGAATATCATCTTCAAATCCAGTCAAGGACTAGCCTATGCGGATGACATAGTATTGGTGGCTCGTAGTGCAGCAGCTCTAAAAGAAATGTTTCTCACACTTGAAAAGGAAGGGCTAGGGATAGGACTTGGAATCAACAACAACGAAACCAAGTACATGAAAGTGACTCAATCTCTGGCGAGGAAAACGGCTGAAGATTTTGAAGCAGGCAGATATAAATTTGAAAGTGTAGAAAAGTTTATTTAACTTGGTACTGAGCTCAATGTGAATAACAACCTCAGTAATGAAATAAGGAAGAGAATTGATCAGGGTAACAGAGCCTACTATGCAAACAGAAATTTAATAAAATCTAGGCTTATATCAAGATGTACAAAGAAGAAAATATATCAAACACTAATAAGACCGGTAGTGACATATGGCTGTGAAGCATGGGTTCTTGGCTCTCGGAACGTTAACGCATTGAGGATTTTTGAAAGAAAGATTTTGAGAAGAATTCATGGTCCAATATATGACGAAGGCGAATGGAGAATAAGAACCAATGCAGAAATCAACACCATTTTACAAGGAAAAGATATAGTACGGTATATAAAGTCTAGACGAATCAGCTGGCTGGGACATGTGCACAGGATGGAACAGGACAGGATGCAGAGACAGATGCTTGTTGGGAGAATGGAGGGAACGAGGAGGAGGGGTCGCCCTAGAGCACGCTGGCTGCAGGATGTGGAAAAGGATCTGACGAGCTTGGGGGTGGGGAACTGGAGGAGACGGGCAGGTCAGAGGGATGAATGGAGGCACATTGTTGAGGAGGCCAAGGTCCACGTAGGGCTGTAGCGCTTCGTAAGTAAGTAGTATGTGTCAGTTTGGTTACGGTCCTAATATGATACTTTCTAGTGAGCAAAGATCTTAAACAAGGCAAGTTTAATGGAAGTCATAAGAGCCATCTAAATAAAATGCAAAAAAGTGAAAAATTGCTTGAATAAAACTAATACATCTGGTCGACCGATTTTGATGATGTTCCGAGTTGCATCCCCTCGTGGTACATAACTAACGTTCTACGTTTCAACTTTGTACGATTTTCCGTTTTTGTTTAAAATATTTTGTTCACACACACAGACAAACAGACAGACACATACACAGACCAATCGGTAAAAACATGTTTTTTTGGGATCACAGGACCTGAAAACGTGCATTTTCAGTGAAAACTCGATTTCAGAAAATTGACATGAGAACATAACTTCCGTACCAATAATTCATATAAAGTAAGTGAAAGTAATAAACAATTCACCCGTTCTAAGGTTTTTTCATTAAAAACTACTTGGTTTCTGAAATGACTACTTTTCTGATACCCCATTACCTTTGTCTCCCCCAAAGAAATCAAACGTTATATTATTCAGTAGTTTAACTAAATATGTACAATAAGTAACGGAGGTCGGTTACTTATTTCTTAAACACTTAATACTTAAATGATTCAATGAGAAAGAAAAGGATTTTTATTCATAAAACATATTTTAAGAATTATTTATATCACTTTTACCTAAAAACACTTAAAAATACAAAAAAAAAATTAAAAATCTGATATAGTTACCCAGGAATGATGATTCCTTGATCCCATCGGTAACGAAGTTCTTGACAAAATTCAAACCACAAGTGAGCAGCTGCTTTAATACCACCTAAAGTATGGACAGCATGAGCCATAACAATTGCTAATCTCCATACCAAACCATCTACTGGTGCACTTTTCATGCCATTTCCTATCAAATTTTCGGCCTAGAAAAATAACACTGTAATGAGAATCCGAAACATAATCCACAAAATTTTTTAATCTTAATACTATAAAAGCTCTTAAATATTTATAACACAAAAACAGTACAAAATTTGCAATCTAGATCTTCATTTGTATTAATCTCAAAGCACATCACTCATGCCACTTGATGATGCCTATGATCCCATAGGGATCCTCATGATCCCTCACGAGTGATGATGCCTACATACGCCTTGGCTTGTGCGTAGGTGATATGAAAAAATGGCAGCCCTTACCAGGAACTGAACTCAGGGTCCAGACATAGAAGCCAGTTGCGTTGACAACTACACCGACAGGCCACCCAAGCCATTTATTTGAATCACTCACCAATGATCATCTTTGCTAGTTGTTCCATTTGTAATAAATGTGAATTTTATTAATAACGATAAAAAATTTATCTTGGTCACCACCAGCAATTACCATGGATTGTGGGAGCACTGTGCAAGTTTGGTGGTACAGTGCAAAAACTTTAAAATTTCAAACTGGGAATTGAAACTAGAACTACAGCTTAGAAATAAAAATGTTTTACCAATTGATTCAATGAGGTAGCTGTCTTAAAAAATTAAATAATGTATTTTAACAATTTTAACAAATTTTACTTTGTTAAAGTGTTATAATCTCCACATTAACTCGAGGCAGGCAAGGTAGTATGAAAGATCAAGTACACCTTTCTCAGTAAACTGAATAGTACTCTTCAGTGATTTGTTTATAACCACAGTAAAGAAATATCAGAATTTAAATTAATTTTATTTACTTACTGTGTTAGGATCTCTGCTAATAATGTTGCCAATTGTTTCAGGATAGGGACTTCTCTGAAAACAAACAAAATAGGTTAATACCTCAGCGTATAAATGAGGAAGATTAGTCTAGTGAAAATCATGATTATTCAGCAATGGCTCGTTAGTAAATCTAACTTAGAGGATACATAATATTTTCAGTTTTTAAAATGAAGAGCTTTTGTTCTTTTAAGTTACCTCAAACTCTTTTATAAATTCTTGCTTTGATGTAAATTATATAAACTTGAATTTCATAAACAAATAGCATTTCAATGGTTTACAATGTTAATTTATAAACTCATCAGCCAGTATCAAAAATTAGTTAGTCATAATCAAAAAATACAGTTTTCGGTTCAACCAGGTACTAACATTTACAAACAAAACATAATTAACAAAGTAAATTGTACAGAATATTATAACTAAAAATATTGTAACAAAAGAATTATTTATTTTTTTGGTTTTGTATCCAACAGTTATGCCCATTAAGGTTAATGCAGACGGTGAAGTGTGATAGATGAAAATGAGTGATAAAAACTGCCAGACTTGACTAGGAATTGAACCTGGAAACCCTAGCATAGAATTCGGTTGTTCTGATTGCTACACCAACAGCCAATAACAATAATAACAAAAGAAGAAGCATAGAATATTAAACTGCTCAAAGAATTCACATTTCCACTAAATGCCGTAAATTTACAATGACATGTGAATTCACAGAATACACAATATACATATGGGATGGACCATATGCTACAAATTTTAAAACAGTATTTTGAAAGTATGAATGAATTATTACAACGAATAATCAAACCACCTTTAACACACCTACACAACAGATAATGTGGAACACAAAAAAGGAGATTTCCATTTTTGTAATTCTGCATCATCCCTGTAAACCACCACTGACCGTAATATTTATATTTAGACCTCCATAGTTGTTTTGGTCAACAGCTAACAGATAAGTTTAAAGCCCTAGATGTTTTACTAAATACAACACTGAGTGAGCTTGGGTACCACTTTCTTCCTCACTTGGTTGAAAAGTATGACAGCTTATCACTACACCGCATCTCCTTATACTTGTACACTTGTACCTGCAAACGATACCTTCATTTCACTACACTTTCGACCAGCCTGTAGTGCAGTAGTCAGTGCAACTGGCTTCTACGCCAGGGGTCCCAGGTTTGATTCCCAATTAGGTCTGGTACTTATTCATCATTTTCATAATCTTATCACCCTTCATTGGCTGCATTAGCATTTATGCTCAAAACACTCAGACATAAAACAAACAAAAAATCCACAGGTTTTGGTTGTAGATGAAATTCATTGCTTTAGGAGGAGATATCTCTGATTGGTGTCACATACACATCTACCTCCTCTGTTCTCAAATACTTTAGTTACTTCTTTAACTGATTATCTAAGAAAAACAGAACTATTCTTTATAGCCCTAGATTTTTTTCACAGTAAGGCTAAGTGTAATTAATCTAACACGCCACTTGACTGTGGGGAGATTTATCCCTAATACAATAAAATACTCTAGAAACAAAAAAGAAAAAAATTAGACATACCGGTCTTTCATGAACTGTATCTGCATCGGGAAACAGAAAATATAAAATTGGCATTAGTAGATCATTCGATACTGGTCCTTGAGATTTTTCTTTCCTTTTTGAACGCTTACTTTGTTCAAGTACTTTAGATATACTAGGAACTCTAGACTCAGTTAAAATGCTTAATGGAGATGATAAATCAGGACCTAAAAAAAAATAAATACAATTTTTAATTATATTGTCAAAGTATTTGAAAATTCCATTCAGCTTTTCAGCTGTCTTGATCCTTAATGATCTACTTACATGTATTTTGGTGGATCCACCATCATCAGAGTAATTTGAAACTTTAAAACCTACACAAGTTGTAGCATCTTCAGTCATCCACAAAAAATTGTTCAGTTTTTCTAATCTATTCCCTTTCATATTCTGTGTAGATGGCAGCAGCAGTCAATATCGCTTCATCATTCCTAAATTTGATTATTTCATACAAAATGTCCTGCCTTTGCTCTTTCAAATGCCTATATATTTTATAGAACACCTCATATTATAAAATTTTATTATTACATTGTTCTGTTATAATGAAATGTTTGTTTGTCATACCAAATTTATGTTTGTCCTCTTCTATATGATTGGTATAATTTGATATAATAATCTTACTTGAAAATTATGATTAGCCATACAAATATAAAATTTGCTGTAATCTTCATTACCGCATCCCATTTACATTCACCCTTTTTATTGTTTAATAGTCCATGCATATCCCTGTTATACAGGTGTATGAACAATAGTTTCTTATTATAACATATCTGTACCTAAGAGGTAAAGGAAGTTAACTTCCACTGTAACTTGAGTTAATCAAACAAAAACAAAACTTAGCCAAAATATATTGTGGTAACTCTATTCTGATAAAGAAACAGCATTTTGTTCACAACAGTATTTGAAAAAATAACAAAATTCAAGCAAATTCTGAGGCCTATCAGTAAGACAATAAAAACAAAATAAATTAAAATAAAATAACTTATTGTCAATAACAAGTATACATTCAAATAGAGTTAAAAATAGTAGTTATTTTAAAATCTCCCACATCACTATACAAAAGTGGAGTTAATGTGGTTACTGCAACTTTTAAAAAGCTTTCTTGCTGATTTTCAAACAATTTTGCTAAAATTGGATTAACACCCTTTATCTCTAGGGCACAGATATCTATACTACTTTATAAAATTTATAAATTTTCACAAAACACTGAGGGATTCTTCGCATATGCTTATACTAGTTTAACCTAAACTCCAATTTTTCCACAATGCTGAAACAACTCCAGCACCAGCCCTGACAACCTCATTTCTAAATCTGTTAAATTTAGTGACTCCACAACTCTGATGCCAATAGTCTATCTCCACTGCTTCCATGCATTTTGAATTTATATCTGACATCTCCCACACCTCTTCTTCCATAGGTAGCAACATTTTCAATTATTAATTTACATGACTTCCTAGATTTATTCTAGCCCTAAATTCTGGAATCTAATGACTTTATGGCAGCTCTTCCTTTTGCAATCTTAACTGAAATTTCCTCTACACTTCCACCGTTTCCAGACACCTGTGTACATAGGTAATCTTGTGGCATGGTTTCATGATACACCAATTTGTCTATTACTTATTGCCTAGCCACATTTTTTACAACCATGCATTTTGGTTTGTTTAAATTTTTATTCTAGCTGGCCTCCTCCTTAGCGTAGTGGTTAGCACCTAGCCTACAACGCAGATGTCCAGGGTTCAATTCCCGGCTAGGGTCTGGAAATTTTAATGCATTAAAACCCATCGTAGTCAGTAATGACCAAGCTGTTGATGTAACTTTTTAAATCAACTAAAAATAAATTCTACTCTAGCTATTGATTTATACTCTACAATTAATAACATTTATTTAATGATTTTAAAATATAAATTTTATGAACTTATGTAATATACCTGTGTCTTGTTGAATTAAATCCCCGAGGATATCATGCATAGATCGTTGCACAGTACACAGATGTAAAAACTCTGACAAGTGATCGGATAACAAACATGCAGGCTGATCGGCCATCTTAATTGACACATACCAATCTGGAGCTTGATTAGGTTCTAAATCAGTATAACTCTCACTGTCAACAACGGCAGTTTCAAGAATATTTGGCCAAACAGCATAAAGTGTAAGCTCACTGAAAAAACATCAAAATTGTAAAGTTTAAGAAAAGTGCAGTATGAAATATATAATATACACTCGCCACTCCAGTGGCGCTTTGCGTTGCTTACATGTCTCGACCTCAGAGGGGTAGGTGGATCAGAATTCATAAGTGAAGTAGAACCATTTGCCACAAGGTGATGTTCAGCCACCAAAGGGGTTGGGTCGATCACAATATTTTGATATTTGAAAACATGAAAGTTTTAGACCCTGTTCTAAACTTTCAAAAATTCTTCGTGACTCTATGAGTAAGTGTAACGTTTTGTCAACAAACATTTGCAAAAAAACCATTGTGAAGGTGTAAAGGAAGAACAATATGAAAACGGCAAACCCCAAAAAGCCGAAATTTTGTTTTTTGAGTTTTCTCACTGAACCGGCAATTATACATTACTAATGAACTATCTTATCAGGATCAAGTAGAAATTTATCGAAGAAACAATGTATCATGACGACAGCATTAGAAGTTATTCATAAATTACAAAATTGCGTAGAGAAAAGTGTTCTACCATCAGTCTACAATCATGACTATAAAAAAGTCAATTTTAAAACTAAACAATAAGATTTTGGTTTTGATCAAATTTGTTGTTTAGTCAATAACAGATTTAACTGCTAAGCTGGCATTCCCACGTTTGATTTTCAGTACAGGTTACAAATTCTGATTTAATTCCATACTCCACTACTCTCCAGAGGTGACTTAAGGAATAGTATTTTGAATAGGCAAGATTGTACTTACACGTTCTTAGTTTTGTGTATGCGTAATTGTTACATAGTGGTTGAGTCTTACTTCTCTCTACCCCTTAATTTTTTTGACATGTATAGGACATGCCACAATAAAATCTAATAAGTCTAAATATGAATGGTTAAACTCATTAGTTACCAACTTGTTTATTACCTTTTCATTATTACTTACTTACTTAAAGGTCATTTGTTCTAGCTAGAAGCTCTCCCACCAACGCTCTGTGCAGCTGAGCTGTTCTGTTTAGTGGTGGGGGAAGCACATAGAAGGGAAGTGATGTATACAGAGTAGTATACAGTTAGAAAGAGAGGGAATGATGATTAAGTGAGAAGGAGACAACACTTGCCCCATTGAAACTATCCCTACCCTACCTACTCACCCTCCCCTTACAAGCTTCTTCCAAAAACAAATGCACTGTACTTACTTCAATACGCATGTTATTCTAATAATTTTTACGTAATAATACCAAATTTACCTGACCATTAGCTCAGAATTTATTTTTAAAACAAAAAATATTATTTAGAAAGGAACTCTTATACTGTAGAATTTTTCCATCAATTAATAATATTTGTTTAGCTTTTCACTTAAATAAATACAGCTTACTACCATTTTTTAAGGCGAGATGGAATCCCTATCTTGCACAATTTTAACGTTAAGAATTTTTTCAAAAACTACTGAACCATTTTACTTCAAATTTTAACACAGTTTCTACAGTACCTTTTTACAAAACCTTCAATTTTTACAATGAAAAATTATTTATTTTTACCAAGAAAAAATTGTTGTCAGTGACTATTCAGTACCTGGAATTTGAGGTTAATTTTTATTATTTTTAATTTTCTGTGGTTAACAGAAGTAACTAACAAAACTCATGGTTATGTAGAGTGGCAAGGTAAACCATGTGTAAAAACTTACTGTGGATTGATTGGATAGTTTTGAAAAAATGTTCCTTGAGTAAAAAATTAGAATTTTTGGTAAACTACAAAAAACTACCATTATTAGCAATAAATCATATTAAAGAAATAGCAAGAAATTGAAATGCATGCTATTTTTCAAAAACAAATTTTAAATATAAGGAAAATCAGAATGTCAAATATTATATTATATCAATGGATTCAGAAAGACATGAACAACAGAATGGCGCTAAAATTAAAAAATTGAAAAAAAAATTATATTTTTGCTTTCCGTCTCCCCTAAAGCATGTATTATTTTGTTGTATTCTTTACCTGCATAAGTACGTTTTAGCTCAAACAATAGTGTTGTGATTAGCAACATAGTAATCAAATCTTGTTTCATATGTTGTGATCGTGGACATTTAAATTCTGTAAATTGGTATTTTGTGTTACATACATTATCAATTTAAAACTGTACAAAGAAAGAACAGTTCTCAACTGAAGTTCCTTAAATAATGGTCTATATAAGGTTAGGTAGTTTGCTCCTACTATACACCCATTTTTTTTTTTTAATTTATATTTGTTTAACGCAATTTTGTTGTAACGCAAACATCTCAGATAATATTTTATAACAGATTTAATAGATATATTCCTAGAAACTTCATGGTTTGTTGATGTTCTAGGATATTATTATAAATAAAGACATCCATTTCTCTAATTAACCTAACATTTTGTTTGTTTTTAAACAGAAATACACCCATCATAAAATATAAAGAAACTTTACAACACTATGTACATGTTTTCAAATCGGTAAAAGACCATCAAAATAGCAAATGTAAAAAGTTATGATTAAAAATACAATTATTAGAAATATTACATTAAGATTAGGTAACATTTTTTACAAAAAGTTTGGGTAAACAAATGTCTGAATCTGCCTACCCACTAAAGCGACCAAACCAAAGTAATTTCTAATAACCTAGACATCAACATGATCTTAAAATAAGAAAAAAAATAGTTTATATTCTCTTTTTTCATTTTTATTACAACTTACCTGACTGGATCAAATGTAGCACCAAACGGTAAAGTTCCAAGTTCTGCAAAACCATCTTCACCTTGCAAAAAATCAAAATCTCCAGTTTCCTGCGACCAAATATAATTGGTCCAGTCTCTTAAAGTATATGCAAATCGTGCAGAAATTTTAACAGGATCTACTTGCAAAGTACTACTAATACCAAGTCTGGATTTATATAAATTCAATAATCCTGTTGAATAAAACAAGAAAGAAAACTGTCAACATCAATCAATATTTGAGTATTGCTTTACAAAACAGGATTATGCTATAAATTACTAATTACAGAACAAATTTAACAAAAAATGAAAACTTATAACTAGACAATGAATGACATATCAAAATAATTGACTAAAGAATAAACCCGATTACTTTAAATGAGAAGGGTTAACGTTACAGTGCGTTGTCCAGGTCATCATGAGTTGGCTTACTATTTGTCTTTATTTTCACGTTGTTAAGTATTTCACTTGCCGCTTAAATTTTTTTTTCTGTTACACCATGATAAAGTTAATGGTGGAATAAATTAAGTTGAACATTTTTGGTACATCAATCTTCTCGTCTCCATTCTCTAAAGATTTGATGAAACTTAATTTCAGTTCCATTGATAACTTTTTCTTTTTGCACCTAACATTTTTACAAAAACCACGCTTATTACTTTTATAGCACAATACCTCTTAATTTTTTAACACAATTTGACAACCGTGAATTATAAATGGTACTACTGATCAGCTTTTAGAATGGATTGTATTGCATTGAACTATTGTATAGATCAGCGGTTCTCAAACTTTTTTGGCGGCATACCACTTAATATGTCTTGACATGTTCACGTACTACCAGTGCCTATCTCAAAATAATTATGTATAAACGTGGTAGAAGAAGGGGAGGTGCGTGCGTATCATACACTTTTAACACTAATATAAATAAATAATGCACACTGATTAGTCGGTGACCACTTTTTATTTATACAAATTAGTATCCAATCAAATTAATTTTTTGAACTGGCTTAAAACACTTCAAACAAAACCTAGTTCATTATGATGAAATCAAACAAAAATAGAAGTACTTTATGAAAAAACCGTTCAAACAATTATATTTAAAACTCATACATGAAAATAAAATATTATAACAGGATGTTACCGCTCGGAAATGCACGGCTCGCAACCACAGAGCGTTCACTGATTTAACGGTTTTATTTTCTTTTGGTTTTTCTTTTCCTTTTGCTCTATAAAGAATAAATGCAGGAATGATTCCATACAGGCTATGTGACGTGTAAATCTCACACACAAGCAAGAATTTTTCATTCTTCTTTTCTCGAAAATAAATGATCAGAAAGATATAAAACAAATTCAATCAAACACAAATACTCGTGTACCACCAGGGGTACGGGTACCACACTCTGAAAACCCCTGGTATAGATGATAAAAATGCTATTTCTCATGGATTCACTGAGAAAAAGACAAAAAAAAAGTTTCTGGTAAACAGTTGTAGATGGCAACAGCTTACTATGTATGGTAAAATTAAATTAATACAAGATAAGTTTTATGAGATACTGGATATAATTACTCTAATGATAAGCAACTTTTATATTTATACATACAAAGAACTTTTGTTGATTCGAACTATCATAAATACTGAAATAAATTCCATAAAAACTTACAACAAAATTAGTACACATTGTTTTAATAAAACTTATATGCAAAAAAGTTAATTTATGACCAAAGGTAGGTAGGTTACTTAATAACTGGAACCATTTAACGTACTGTCTTATGGGACTTCAGCAGGACCGAACTGTTTTTTACTTAATAGCTGAAGTTACTTTATAACGGATGACACTCTTACCAGAGTTGATTGTAGAATAAATAAAAAATAAGAAAAAATTAAAGAAACATTAAGAGGAATACAGGTTAGTGAAAACCAATAGTATTTTTTCATTTGACTTTATACAATAAATAGAAACAAGCTCTTTTTATAAGAAGCAAATTTTCATAAACTTAATGATTCCAAAGCTATGATTTATCTAGTTTTTTTTGTATTGCTTCCAACTGTGATGCATATAAAGGAAAATAAAAATGGTGAAAATGGTGAAAATGGAAATAAAATGGTGAATGAAATGGTGAAATGGGACAGATGAAAATTAGTGATGAAAAGCCCCAGACCTGACTGGGAATTGAACCTGGGACCACAGGGATAGAAACCAGTTGTGCTGATTTACATCGTTTAGTTATATGGATTCTAGTTACTTTGGTATTTAAATTGTGATTTCAAAATTTCTAATATAAAATAATCGTGGTTATGAAATACCCTAAATACTAAGATTTGTCATAAAAATTATGTATTTTCAATTCCAAAATCCAAAAATTTCACTTTATATAATTTATTTTTAACAACTCAGATCTTTATCATTATTTACAGAATTTAAAAATAAAAGTATTCATCCACAGAATACAACAGAAAACTATAATAACCTGAAAACAATATACAATTGAACAACTTTACCGGTTAAATGTTTACACTGTGGCGGTACTCTTTTTAAATGAACCATTTCAAATTCCGCTCTTATACCTCTTCCTTCACAAATTCCCATAAAGAAATTTTGCCACGGCTCCAAAACTTGAACAAATATTGGAACTTCACTGGAAGATAAAATTATTATTTTTAATACAATTTGCATAGTTAATTATATAAAATAAATGCCCATAACAGGCAGGTGTTAAATTATTTGTACGCAATCTGTTAGTTCCAGGGCGACAAAAAATAGTCAGTTTCTTATCACATGATCAGCCAATTACATGATTGAAGCATTTAAGAACATAGAACAACATTTAAGAACATAGCATTTAAAAACAAAGCATTTAAGAGGAGTAAACTACACTAGTCAGAGTTATCTCCTTTGAGAGTAATGAATTTCATTACACAGCCAGACCCTGTGAAAAATGAAGTGAAGGTGTCATTTACACGGTGAAAAGTAGGCTGTTTAGTGGGCCTGGTATGCTGAAAAGGATACTTTTTCACTCAGTGAGGAAGGTAAATGTAAACAGTTTATAGTTCTGACAACTGCAAGCTGAGTTTTAAACTTCTTAGTAAAGGAATGTTGGTTAGATCTACATAAACTTTAAATATGTAGAGATAGTACACTCCCTGACAACTCTACAAGTAAATGAGAAGGTTGAAAGTGAGTCAATAGTTGTCACATGATGAGTCAGAGAGCATAACACCACCCATAAACATAAGCAGAGCATAAGATCAGGTAAGAATATTTATTAACATGTCATTAGTGTGATTTTTGTTTTCTATCCTTTGTATTGTTGAATTTATTATCGACATTTGATTTTCTATATTTTATTTTTTCTTCCAATGTAAACCCATCTATCTTGAGCTGTTGACTATTGATTAATTATGAAGTTACGTTAATTTAACAGATCAATTGTACCAACATATAAGACATTATCCTGTTTAAATTATCTGTAATGATAATGTACTTGGCCATTAGTAATAAAAATGGGTTGAAACAATATGAAAATGTTCCAGATTCAATACAATATTAAACCCTGAGCTTTCTCCTAAGCACTTTGACTCACTATTAATGCAACATGGAAGTGATGGCCATACAAAATCTCACTGTTGAATGAATTTTATTAAATTTCTCAAAATCTAAGAAAATTTAATTTTGAATCTCAAGAGCAAATATGTCACTGATATTGTTTAATTTCATCAGCCCATTTACAACAGACTAACAAACATACATTTTACATAACTCAATCCAACTTTTACATTTGCAGTAAGGTTAAATTCAGGTAAAACAAAAGTTGATCGTAGTAATATAAATTGAATAAAACAATAAGACAATAATTAACAAAATTAAATTTAAGTCAAATCCATACTACTTACCAATTGCTATTATTAACAGCGATACAAATCGAACTAAGAAGTATCTTTATTTTACTTTCACTAGTTATAGAAAAAGAACGAACTGGAGTGAGAACTACAAACTCACGTAGACCATACCATCGAGCCACCATATGAGGGCGTGATGTATTACCATCAAATATAACTGGTACAAAGTCATTACTTAAAGACATTGTGTCTTCTAATGCTTGTAATTTAACAGTATCACCATCACTTTCTAATAAAGATTCACTATCAGTTTCAGTTTCATCTACTTGTAAACTGTATTGTGTAATGCAGAATTCAACATCTATAAAATAAAAGCAATTAATTATTATTATTAAAAAGTTACATAAGATTTTTTTTAATCCTTAACGTCTGTACGTTGCAATCTGTTCACTTCAGAACAATAAGCAACCCTATGACCCAATGAGATGAGGATGATGTGTATGACAATGTAAATGAGATGTAGTCTTGTACAGACTCAGGTCGACCATTCCTGAGAGAGTATGGTTAATTCAACCCCAACCATCAAAGTACACCGGCAACCACTGTCTAGTATTCAAATCCATATAAAAGTAACTACCTTTATTAGGATTTGAACCAGGAACCTTTGTCTCCGAAAATCAGCTGTTAAACAGCCAATTTTGGTGATGACTTTACCTCTGGACCAACCTGGTGGGTTGTTACATAAGTTCAAACAAAATCTACACAATAAAACGACAAAGAATCATAAAGGTAGTTACAATTAGAATCAATAAATGGAAAGTTACAATATTTAAAACATATATAAATAGATTAATTGTTTAACTGCATTCCTGTAGCTAAATTTTTGTTAAGAGACAACTAATGATCACCACCAGTTCTTTAGTGAATACTGTAATTGTTATACATTTAATTTAGGCTACCAATTCTATTAATCAGTGAATACAAAGAATGAACAAAGAATTACATAGAGGTCAGTCAACATGGTTATAATATCGGTACCAGATTTCCTATTTCTTTAACTTCTAATAACCTTAAACTTGGAATTACCGTATTGCATCGAATTTAAGACGCACCCCAAAATATAATCATATTTTGTGGGAAAAAATTAAGGAAGGTAAAATTAACGTACACAAAAAGTAGGTATTTAAAACAATTTAATTACGTGCTAAAAGTGTTGAGTTGTACATCTCCTTAAAATAAATGACAGTAATTGCAGTTAGTTTATAAACTTAATTAATTAATATTTAAAACTGATGATCCTGTTGCGAGTTCCAATATGAGTCATAATTAGGTAATTAAAAATACAAAATATGGGAATGGGTTGAACAAGGATTCGGTACAAACATGGATTTATATTTTGAACTTGGCCACTGAGACATTAGTAAAACCTTACCACCACTCACAAATACACATTATAACAGCTTTTTTTTACATTTCAACTGAAAGTCAAAACTTGGTCCGCGTGTCTGTGAGTTGTGAGTGTAGTAGTAAGGGTTCCGTAAACCTAAGGGGCCTAATTGCTTTATACATAACAGGTATAAATCCCTGTATTGAAATACAGCGAATTTAAGACGCACCCTGATTTTGTGAACGAAGATATTGCAATAAAGGTGCGTCTTAAATTCAATGCAATACGGTATATAAAATTTGATAGGTTTAAGCAATACAATTTAACATAAGTTTTATAAATAGATAGCTGGTAACGACAGATATGAAGTAAATCTAACAGACTATACTATTAACCACAAAATTGCAAGCTTCCTAGAAAACCAAGTAGTCGAGTACCTCACTCGTCCTGCCTCACAGTGTTGCCACTCCAACCGCCCTTGCCTGCGGCATTGGAATTGCTTCACTCAGTTCAATGCAAGCGTGACACACATAACATTTTGTAACTTATGTGAGCTGTTTTTTTTAAAAGTCATTTTCATTTTAAAAATTTGTTTATTTTATAGGCCTACTAATTGTTTAATACAATCTTTCGTTAAAAAAATTTATTTGTTATTTTTCAGTAAATAATTTATTTTTAGTTGTAAATATGAATAGATTCAGTGATTTTGATGAACAACCCGGTAAATCAACTCCGAACAGTCGTTACCGAAAGAAAGACCTTATAAAACAAAATAAAGAAATAATTAGTAATGTTTGTAAGTTTTTTCAAAATTTGGCTAAAAATCCTGAAACAAGAACAAATTAAATTTCTAATTTTTATGATAATAAGGTAAAAGATAAAACGTTTGTTTCCACTCTGCCAAATATGGCAACACTACATTACTGTCTAACTAGATCCAGGCTCGCAATTCCATGGTTACTGGTATAATAAAATATTTAGAGCAGATACTGCCCCAACTGATTTGGCTCTATGAAAGACCAGGAACTTATTACTATGGACATTATAATTTGAGGCTTAGTAGCAGTAAGGGAGGCTTAAAAGAACCTTATTATAGTAGAACCTTCTCGACAGCGCTCTTGGTTTTATGCTGATTACTATGTTCGCAAATTTATGTTATGTTTACTCAATTTTTTTTCTAAAGACTGTTTTAATTTCTGTCTTGCATCACATAAGTTTCTATACTCACTGTACTGAGTTGTCCTTACAGTAAAAAATATTTGAAAATTTACCCAAATACTGAACATACTTTTGCAATGGAAAGAAAGATCTAAAGGACAAATTTCCCAACAAAGAAATGATAAAGAAAAAAGGCAGTCAACAAAACCTACCCCAAATTGTTTCAATTTAGATCAACCCAGCACCAATGCAGTTAATTAGGCTATAAATAAAACAAATTCTCACAATTACATTTTTTAATTTCATTATTACTACAGTTGCTCGTTAATAAGAAGTGAAGCCTATATAAAATGTTTACACAAAATCATACTTCATTCTCAAGTTGTTTTATTGCAACTAGTGTTTCTTATGTTTCATTTCCATTATTACTGTATTACCACAACAAGGTGAGTTTTAATTTACTTTTTGTATTACACTTTTGATGGTTCTATAACACTTCACATTTCATTAATATATAACAAGTTTCGTTCACCCTGATTTTGTATTTTTCGTTATCCCAAATTTACCATGATATGGAAGGTTTTGGTGTACATGAATAGTGTAATTCTCATCATTTCTTCACTTGAAAAGATTTAACCAATCATTTCCCATTAGGTCTTTCAAGTTATTGACTAGTAAACAGCTACGCAGTAAATCATATTTCCGCTGTATAAAAGTTTCAATTATTCTGGTGTTTTCATTTGATTTAACAAACAAATGTACTGCTTTGTAGAACAACAAGCACATATACATTAATTATTCTACCATAAATACTACTTTTACACCAAAACTGGTTTTTTTAATACCAATTATACACCAACGTACCAGTTTACAGGCTAATCTAGTAATGACAAGAATCTACAAGTAGTTAAATGATAACTATAATACAACTTACCAGCAAATAACACATTTTCCGATTTCGTCACCCACGGTCCATCAAACAACTGACCACTTTTTAAAGGTTTACCTACATTACCTTTGTTTACATTAACACTCAATTTCCAATCTTGTATAACCTCTTCAAGTCGAGCAATAAATATTTCCCATTCAGATGCTGTAGTGAAGTCATAATGATACACATCATCGTCTATATCTTCTTCTTGCAGCATTTTATAAAATTGAAATAACCACCTACTATTAGCGAAAACAAATCCGTTCAAATAAAAACACAAAACCTCACAACATATGCTTTGTTTTGGTTATCAGCTGATTTCTATTTTTTCGATTTTATTAGAATAGTGCCATGAAACCGAATCTGTGACGTCACAAGAAGAGTTGCATCAGATTGACTACACAAAATAAATGTAATATTTTGGATATTATCTAAAATATCATAATACCCGAAACAGTGAACTTATTCTTAGTTCTCAATAGTTTTCCGATCACATTACATTTTTAAAATCACTGTTGTAAAGCAGTATACTATGCGGCCAAATTAATTTTCATTCAAAATTTTGTTTCAAGTAGCCTATTTTAGAAAAATGGTGTTTTGAAGAAACTATATTAAAGTTTTTTTTAAATATGTAGATCTACTTAATGTTCAGTTATAGGTGTGAACCCAAAATCAAAACAAGAAGCAAAAGAATTATGATTTCTCAAACCATTTTGTCATAAACTTTACTATGATGCATACAAAAGCATAGATAAATGAGATGATACAAAGATGAAAACATGTCAGACCTGATCAGAAATTGCACCTGAGACCCAAAGCATAGAAACCAGCTGCTCTGACCAATACACCAACAGGCCAGTCACTTCTAACTACTGTAAATATTTTAGAGCAAATGGCAGGGGAGCAGTATAATAGTCATGATCTTATTAAAAAATAAGAAAAATCACACTTTTATAAAATTTATAAAATTCAACACCATTCTGTTTTTCTTAACTCTAATTTCTAAATTGAGTAGAATTGTATTAGAATTAAGAGATTTAAGTTGTTTAGTGAATTTCATTCAGTATGTAAGTGATTTCTTTTTCCAACAGCTCCAAATACTCCTTATGGTTTCTCCCAGTCAAAATATTTTAGGTTAGAGAAAAATATATTTTTCCAAAGCAGTAAACCTTACGTAATAGCTTCTTCATCTTTATTCACCATAACCTTTTTCATAGAGAAGCTCCCTTTTTTGCTTATAGAGGTAGTATATTTCCATGTAACAACTTTGATTTTGAAATTTGCATTGGATCTGGCAAGTGAGCCTAATAACGAATGGTGCAATAAGAGTAGGAGTGGGAAAAGTGAGAGATCCCATTCTCCCCAACTCATCAGGTTAGAAAACTAGACTCAGTGCCAACCTACTCGTTAACTAAGAGCAGAGTTGGTATGAAATCGTACTACCTCTAGCATTGTTACTTTCACAGAAACTGTAAATGATAAAATGAATCTTTTAATAGTTTTATATAAAGTTGCATCACCACCTTGATCATTTGCGACTACTTCACGTTAAGTATTGGTGGGTTTAAATGAGTAATAGTTTTCCCGATTAACTATGAATCATACCCAGGAACTAAACTTCATTTCGCAGCAAACTTTTGCACTTTTGGGGAAAATAGATATGAGGCGTGATAAAAAATACGGTGTCCGATAGCCCACTTTTTTGAGATAGTATATAAACAAATTTTGACCTATCAGTTGGCTTTTAGAGTTGGAAGAGTAAAGTCATTTTTACAGTGTCTGTCATCCATCATTGGATTTGGAACAATCCATTAAAATTGATTTGTTTGAAGTTGTAAAAAATTGCAAAAGAAGCTCACGAAATGTTAAAATTAGTGTATGGCGATAATGTGGTAACTCTGAAGACTGTTCACAAGTGGTATGAGCGATTTGAAAGCATAAATGAGTCCATTAAAGATGAGTAATAGTCGGGACACCCTTCAAGCTCAAAAATAAGCAATAAGTAGCAAAACTGATTCGTTCAAACAAACGATTAACTATTTGAGAGCTTACAGAAGAACTGAACATCTTGTACGGGTCCATGCACAGCATTTCAATTGATAATTTGCAAATGAGACGAGTGAGTGTGAAATCAACTCTGTACCACACCTCACTTCTGATCTGCAAGTTTTTGGATGAAAAAGATTTCTGTCAGCCCACATCCACCTTACTCTCTAGATTAAGCACCATGTGACTTCAGGCTCTTCCCAAAAAAAACCAAGCTGAAAGGAGGACATTTTGACACCATTTCATATATTGAAGGGCCCACAACAGAGCAGCTGAAGGCTCTTCCGAAAGAAGCCTTCCAGAAATGCTTCTAATAATGAAATCAACGTTGGAATAAGTGCATCGCTAGCCGAAAAGAGTTAATTGAAGGAAATTAATTCAGATTTGATGTAAGGCCTCCGGGCCAGCCCAGTCAGTCAGCTGGTAGAAAGTCGCTATTATTTGTCAAGTCACACCGGTTGGGCAAGCGACTTTGTATGGTGACCAGCTGACATCTATCCATGGACAAACTCTACTGGGAGTCCCTGTTCAAACTCATGCCTAATTCGCTTCAAAAAAAAACACAGCGATCAAATTGGATAGTTGTCTATAATGTACAGTTCCCAATAACAAAATAAAAAAGCTAAAAAAAAAATAATAAAAAAAAGGATTTGATGTAAGCTTATTACTTTATTTGTAATAAAATGATTCACCGTTTTTTTTTATCACACCTCGTATGAGTTTGAACATAAAGACCTAGTGGCGTTTATTCATAAACTGGCTGGCTTCGACTTCATAAAAATTGGGTGAAGAAAGGAGGATACACAAAAAATATTTTTTAAAAATACACATAAATTACATAAGAAGTATTTTAATCACTCCATATTTTCACTTTTACATAACAAAATCTAACATAAAGAATGATTATTAAGATAATAGTAAATAATAACTACAATATTATTAAAACTTTATACGATTAATATTGATGACTCATATGAAGCACAAAATAAACATGCACCGATTAGTTTAAATGAAATGAACACCAGATTGCCAAAAACATAAAAATATATTTAAATTATTTTGAATTTCAAATAAACATAATATTAATATAGACTAAATAATTGTAGTACAGTACTTTTCTGTTTAAAAATTTGAGAAGACAAATTATATTTATTAAGTATTGTACACATAAATATAAATTAACAAAAAGGAACTAATTTTAACACTTTTGTGCTAACCTAATAATAAAAACTTATCAAGAAATAAAACCTACATTAGTTAGTCTTGAATCTGAAAAAAATATACACTCAACTTGCCTCAACATTTATAACTTTGGCTACCACTTACGGAGTAAATAAGAAGACACATCTTATTAGCAATGAATGGGTATCTTTAAATAAAAAAAAGAAATAAAAATACAGCCCATATTTTTGACTGAAGTTCAAAGAGAGTTAGTTATCAAAGAGAATATTTACAATGTTTTGTTCACGCAACATTATTATTTTGACTAATTTTGAAAACCTATTGCACAGAGTATAAATGGTTTTGTCTCACAATAACCCTATAATTAATATAAAAATTTTTGATAAATGAAATTCCATGATGCCAACTACTTGGGAGTATTGAACAAGTAATATTAAAAAGCAGGATATACTTTCACAAAACAAGATATAATTCGTCTTCATAATTTAATGTTAAGATCATGAGAAAGAACGACTTCATGAAAATTATTAAGAACAAAACAAAAGTGTTGCGCAGCAGCAAGAGAGGTTTAGCAGAGGTGGGAAATTTAAAAGTAGGCAATGAAAACTTACATGAAGTTGGGGAATCCTGCTATCTAGGGAGTAATATAACAAAGGATGGTAGAAGCACAAGTGATATCAAAAGTAGGATCGCTCAAGCTAGAAAAGCCTTTGAAATGAAAAACAGCTTACTGACTACAAACATTGACTTATTGATTAGGAAAAATTTCTTAAAATACTATGTTTGGAGTGTAGCATTATACAGAAGTGAAACATGGGTGATTGGGGCTGCAGAAAGGAAGAAGATAGAATCTTTTGAAATGTGGTGTAATAGATAAAATGTTAAAGATTAGATTGGTGGACAAAACAAGTAATTTAGAGGTTCTTACACGAGTGGATGAAAAAATAAGTATACGGAAGTATCTTACCAGACGAAGGGATACGGTAGTGGGGCATATCTTAAGACATCCAGGTATTAGTCTATCAATAATGGAGGGTAATAATGAGGGAATAAATTATACGGGGAGGCAAAAGTTAGAATATATAAAGCAAATTACAAAAGATGTAGGGTGTTACAGGTATGTAGATATGAAAAGACTTGCACAAGATAGAAAATGTTCAATTCTGCACACCATGACACAACAGTTTTAAAGGGACTGTTTCTAGACAAGAAGGAACACTGATTTTCTAGTGAAAATCCTAAAATCATTTGCTGTTCTGTTTACTTCATACTCATACATGAAAATAAGAAGTATAAAACTAGACATGGAGATTGTCTAGTAAGATAATTCTAGCCGGAGTAACATCAAGCTGATTATTTTAGAGTATTAAAATATTAAAAAAAGTTATTCTAAAAAGTAATTCTATAAGGCCAACTCTAGATTTTAAAAGGTTATAAACCACAATTTACACTACATTCAGTGAGTGTTGGAAGTACTTACTTCCAACACTCATTGAATGTAGTGTAAATTCTTACTGTACAAGCTCCAGCTCATGATCTCTGTCGCCCGGGGAAGTGGGGCGGGTGGAGTAGTAGAGTGTGAGTAATACATTTGTTTTATCATGCAGTACAAAAACATTTAGTCATCATGCTAACATTTATTATAAGCCTACGTATTATTGATTTTCACGAAAGACACACGTTTCACAATATACAGTTATAGATTTGTGATTGTGCGTCGTGGATGTGTCTAACTACGTGATTTTTATTTTGAAATTGAAAGTGTGTTAACGTGCCAAAAATTAATTGTTTCATGTGTTTTGTCTTAAATAAATTTCAATGTGTATTTATCATATGTTTTGTTTTAATGTGATATGTCTTTCCGGAAAAATAAAGTGGTAATTCATTATGAAGGGCGAAACAAATTTTTGCATCAGTTATAGAAAACTGTACGAAGAATTGCGTAAAGGAGCATACCTGCATCCTGTTAAAAAATGAAAGAAAAGTAAATGAGTAACTATATTATAGAATAAATTGAAATAATAAAAGAAAAAGTGTCTTTATGATGACGGGAACATCATGGTAAATGTTTTTTAAATGAATAGTATAATCTTTCACTGCACACTGTAAAAAAAATTTCTCACACGGATCACGAGCTGGTGTACATGTGAATAACTGTTTCAGCCAATGACTGAGAAACTGTTCACGTGATCAACTGACTACCAGCATTACAGTTCACATGCAGAATTTATTCACAGCTTTAAGAGGCATTTAACCCTTGAAGTACGTGCTACAGAATGTTTATTAACCTGTGAATCAGTACTCCCATTCAAATACCACAAGCGTTACTGTCATGGTTAAATGAACGATAATATAAATTCTCAGTCCATTTATCACATCTAACAATATTTCACTTCTACTTCTACACATATGATCTTACTTTCTTTTATTTCAATTCTTTAAAATTATTGCAAATAAATGACAAAATGCATTAGAAGAGCACTGTTTTTTAACAATTAAATTGTTCTTTCACTAAAACAGGGTACATTTATTCTCCAATACATTCTTCAATAAAAAAAACCTAAAAATTAAAATTGATTTATTTAGGGAAATCACGAAGATTGAATGAATAACCCCACATGTTTTTTTGTATAGTGCAATTTACCTTTTCTAAAGCAAAAAATTAATATTAGTGAAACACTGCTTAAAGAGTTAACAACGAATTAAATGGTGTACATGATAAGTTAAAAAAAAAAAAACAGGTCACCTTGACAAGATTTTTGACTTCCTGAGTTTACACTAAAATATTTTTATAAGGGCTTTCATTAAAGAAAAATTTTCCAGAAATAATGATTCGCTCTTCATTAATTCTTGCTTAATTAACGATTAAAAAAAATCTTGATAAATATTTATTACTATATAATATACAGTGTAAACAAATAAACTCTGTTAGATTTACGGTTTTGATATACACCTGCAAATTTCCAATTGATTTTCTTAAGAAAATGTATTAAAATCAGTATATTTAACTAAAAAATGAAAGGTAAATTTATTAAATGTTTTGGTGCCAAAGTTAATAAATTACCTTTTACTCAATGAAATGTTACTGATATTATTATAACATTTATTATTTATAAAACATTTAAAATTTCTTTAAGAAACGTACAAATTTATAAACTATCACATTAATAAGTAATAAATGTAATTTATATGCAAGTGGAGATAACAATTTTTTATACTTTATGCAACTAACAGTTAATTTTATCTACGAGTAAATTGTTTTAACACTTTTAAATTGTAACATTTAATTCTTTATAATAAAAACACAAATGCAGTGATTAAAAAAAAGGACATAATATTTTTCTACGATACCATTTGGTAATGTTTAATTTCTTGAAATAAAATCTAGAGATTCATTTTGATACACACAATAAATTAATTTAATTACTTATAATAGGATTTATAATATATAATATTACCATTAATATAATATATTTTTAGTACCATATTCTTTAAATTAATCCATATTTAATATACATTAAGTTTATTGTGATCAATATTAAGTGATTAGAAATAATACTATGATGCAAAATTTATTTCAATATTAATGAATTGATTATTTGTACAAATTATATAACTATAATCTTTAAAGAAACAATAAATTCTGAACTTAAAAAATTTCATTCATTTTTTACGTGTTGTTCACTTAATAAAGAAATCAAATTTTGTTTTGTTTGGTTTTACATCTGACTGTTTTGCAATTTCTGCTAATGTAGACGATGGAGAATGATGATATATGAAAATGAGTGATGAAACTATGCCGGACCTGTACGGGAATCGAACCCGGGACCCTGGCATAGAAGCCAGTTGCGTTAACCACTAAAAAAGAAAAGAAATCTAATAGCTGCCTCTGTAGCATAATGGTAGCGTGCTGGCCTACCATGCGGAGGTTCTGGGTCGATTCCCAGCTAGGGTCTGGAAATTATAGTCAAAACCCAGCTTTCCACAACTTACTGTAGTCGCTAATGACCAAGCTTTTGATGTGACTTTAAATGAACTAAAAATAAAAAAAGAAGAAATCTAACTTCAGTGAGGCTGGCCCATTGGCGTAGTGGTTAGCGCAACTGGCTTCTACGCTAGGGTCCTGGGTTCGGTTCCCGGTCAGGTCTGGCATTTTCTCACCACTCATTTTCATCTACCACCCTTCTCACCATCTGCATTAGCAGTAATTGCAAAACAGTCAGACGTTAAACAAAAAAAAAATCTCAGTTATTATCATTATATAATTTGTAAACAGAACACCAACAGCTTTACTATAGTGTAAATCACATAAATGCGAGCTTGAACTTAACAGCTGATGCTGCAATACTTAGAGAAGCACTGTGTACTAAAGAGATATGATATAAATATTACCTCACTGTTATTGTTTTTCTCTTTTATTGCACATCATTATACATGCTAATCGATTTAGTTATTTTTCCTAATCATAACAGACAAATGGTGTGCATTACACATGATTTTAATAGTTATCACAGTGTCTAAACATTTAATTTTTATTTTTTTCATTTTTTTTACTGATTATGTTGTAAAGCTGCGATTTTATTATGAATACACTAGATACAAATATTTTTCAAATCAGAATTTAGTCAAAATTTTCTTGTTACATTTTAATGTTAGTTAATTATAATTTTTAATTATTTTTATATTTAATTTTTGTGTGCCCAATGGGTTGATCATATAAATAGAATACCAGAAAGCCACTTGCCTAGTGAAGTTAGAAGATACAAACCAGTAGGAAGTAGAGATATTGGCAAGCCGAAAAAAAGATGGGTGCCGGAAAAGGTAGAAATGCCTAACCCGTGAAGAGAATAAGATTTATTTTCGCTGAACATAATTAAAAGTTACAAGAACAATAGCAAACAAAAGATGGTTATAAATTTGATATTTCAACAAAAGATATGTATTGTGCAGTTCCAAGCTTCGTGTAGTTACGGGGTGAAGAGTACGGGTGAGGTATAATGAATGAGTGACACATGCTGGGCGAATGATTGTTGTATTACTCTGATACAAAACATTCGTTTTAAAACTTTCCCTATTCAACATATTTGTTTGTATTTATTACATTTATTTATTTACATATTTTAATATAATTGGTAAGTTAAATATTATGAATCCGACCAAGTTAATAACCCAGTAGGTATTTGTTAAATTAATGCGCCAGATAATAAGAATATTTTTTTAGTCTAGGTAGTACACGCTACCACTACAAATGCATTAGCTGTGAAACACTACTAACACTCATTCATTCTCCCACTGTTATAACAACACACTGCATTCCTTCCAACTACACGGAGCTGGGACTCGAGCAAAATCAGGCTAAAATATACAAAATATGGGGTAATTTGTTAGTTTGTTAACAAAAATATAAATATTATAGGGTAATTTGTTAGTTTGTAAACAAAAATATAAATATATCTGAATATTAACAAAAATAATAGTTGATTCATCAAATGAAAATCATTATAAATACTACAATCACCCCTTTGTATATAAATCTAGAGTAATCAATACTTTAAAAATAAACACGTCACTAAAAAGATATTTCCTATGTACATTAAATATTTAATTTTGCATCATAATATTGTATCATTTTCAGTAGACCAAACAGACTTTAAAATCTATATTAAACAGAAAACTCTAATAATTTTATATTACCAAACTCTAACAGGTATAAATTACTACAGGTTTATTCCAATTCTACATTTTATTTATTTAGTAAATAAAATATTGGACCACATACATTTTATTTTATTTAATATTTGATTGAATCTAATTATGATTAACATGACTACGTAATATCAGCATAACTCGAATAGTTTTATTAAATTAATACAGTTTCTTATATTTAAAATAATTTCAAGTACTAAAACATTATATTAATTAAAATAATATTAAATTCACAATTTTTATAATATAATTAAATAAAGGAAGGAAATAACCTATTTTACAATAATATAATTAGTCTTAAAAATACAGTAGTACTGACCAATCAATTTTACTACCTTTAAATAAACATAATTAATTTAAATATAAATTTATATAATTTTATAATTACTATTGAAAACCTTTTAAAACCAGTATCAACTTATTAATATAATTATAATAGTTTATTACTTGTCGCATTATACTGTATTAATAGTAAATTCCTGGTAATAAAAACACCTTAGAATCTAAGAGATTTTATCATCAAATGTCTTCATAAAATTTCCGAACCATTTCTAAATGTAATTTATATTTCTTGAAAATAAAAATTTAATAGAGGTAAATAATAGATAAGACTGCACTTACTACAACAAAACAACAACAGTATGCAGATTTTATGTGTCCTATTAACAGACCACAAATAAGTTATTTCAGGTTATAACTACAGAGTAATTTTTTAGTCCTGTTACCCAATTGTTAATGTCTGGTAACTTTTTTTCTAAGAAACGGAAATTTTGTTTTTTGACATGAAGTTGGTAGCTCAACCAGTATAGATACAGCAGTGTGAGTCAATTTTCCTTGAGCTGTGTAAAATTTTGTGCCGTTTCCGGTCGTGTTATGAACAGAATGTCTTTTACCCTATACTCTTGAACAATATTTTGCTACAAAATCATACGAGAGTGTAAAAGAGTTATTTAAATTTAAATTTGTTGGTGTTCCTCCACCAGAAAAATGTCAATTTCTAGGCTAACAAACCGATTTTGAGAGAAAGGTAGTGTTTGCGACAGAAAATGTAGCGGTCAACCAACTCTCTTGACAGATGACATTTTAGAAACTGTGAAAACACAACCTATCTCTCGAAATTGGTTTAATAGCCTAGAAATTGATATTTTTCTGGTGGTGGAACACCAGCAAATTTAATTTGAAATGATTCTTTTATACTTGCGTACGATTTCGTAGCAAAATATTGTTCAAGAATGAAAACCCGTTGTTCTAGGGTAAAAGACATTCTGTTCATAACACGACCAGAAACGGCACAAAATTTTACACAGCTCAAGGAAAATCGACTCACACTACCGTATCTATATCGGTTGAGTAGGGCTACCAACTTCGTGTCACAAAACAAAATTTTCTTTTCCTAGAAAAAATTACCAGACATTAACAATTGGGTAACAGGACTAAAATATCACTCTGTAGAAATACATTTTTTGATTATAAATTACGATGCACTGTTTTATGTCATCTGAAAACTTGTTAAGGTATCAGTTACAACTGAGATAATGCATGAATGTTATGAACAGAAATACGGTTACTTTGGTCATGAAATAATGATAGAAAATTCATGTCACAAACCAACTGTAACAGTACAATAAAGTAAAAAAATTCCTACATGCATGCACCAACTGAAGAGTTCCCTCTCTAACTGCCTCTTTGTGATAGTTGGACCAGAGTCAGTGATGATTCAGAGTCAGTGCTGGATCAACAATATAGGAATAGTACCAATGCACAAGAGTGGGAGATATGAAAACAGTACAACCAGAGCAAACAAAGTTTTCAAAATTTTTTCAAAATTTAAAAATAATACTATATGCCAAATTTGCATAAGTGGGAGAAATTTTAAAGATATTTTGTTACAAAGAAATCTCGAAAATTATTGGGCAAGAATCCTGTTCAAGAATATAATAAACTCTAGAACTATAAGTACAAAAATTATTTTTGGATGTCGGATTACACTGAAACATATATTAAAGAATTGTCTAATAAATAAACAAGTAAATGAAAATTACTTTAAACTAATTGCTTCCAAATCAAATCAAGCGCAACACTGTTTCTTGCCATAAATTCTTGCAACCATATGAATGATAGTAGATCTAAGAATGAAGAGTACATTAATATGAATTCTCAAGATTAATGGAGAAAGAGGACAAAGATTTTTGAACGTACATAATCTGTAGAAACCACATTGCAATCATCACCTTTTAAAATCAATTGAGAATGTGTAATTCAGTATGAATTTTCCAGTTTTATTACAGTTTGCTCCACAATTTTTCTGTTTGAAAACAGCTACAAAAAATAATTTATTAAATCGAGCCAAAACTATTAAATAGTTTCCTGACAAAATTACATCAAAAATTCCTGTTTATTACGTTCGTAATAAAAAGAAGTTCTGATACCAGGATTTAGATTACCAGGCATCTACTGATTCATGAAGGAAATTTTATTACTGATCCATCTCCAATTCTTTTACCTTTGCAGGTAACAACAAAGACTGGTACACATACTATTTTTAAGAAAGTACATAGATACAAGTTTTCTCTTTAAAATATTTTTTAATCATTTATGCTTTTATAAAATTTCTTACCTTTCATTAAATAATTTGTACTATAATGCTTGCCACGAAAGAAGTCCGTTGTGAAGACCAATTGTCCCTCGACCAGTTTTATAAAATTTTCTATTTACATTGCAAGTCATGTTTCTGTTTTATTTGTAATTTTAAATGAAAGTCTAAACTTGGCGCAATACTATTGTTAAAATGTATGGTTCAGTCGAAAAATTATTTCCCAATCTTAACGTGGAGCCAAAACATCTTTTTTTTTCTTAAATTGGCGCCATATTAAAACGGAAAATGAGATTTTTTAAATATTCTTATTGCAGAAAAACCTGTGATCTTTAATATACTTAACCACTGATTTTTTTACGTAAAGCCTGGATAAAGTAACAGACGTTTAAAAATCATGTTGTTGTTTAGGTCATCAGCCGAAAGGCTGGTTTGAACCTGTAGAGGTTTTACTAAGTAAAATGAGGAGTGAGGTGGTTTACCATTGCCTTCCTCACTGAGTGGAACAGTACACTTATCAGCATACGGGCCCTCTGAAAAGCACATATTTTCCACTTTGCAAATGACACCTTCACTTCATTAACCACAGGGTCTGGCTGTATAATGAAATTCATTATTTTCAGAGGAGATATCTCTGGTTAGTGTCTTTTACACTTCTACCTCTTCTGTTCTTAAATGATTTAGTCTTTTAATTGGCTGACCATGCGATAAGAAACGGAACTATTTATTTTAGCCCTGCAATGAACTGATTGAATGTATATAATTTGATACTCCACCAGTCTGTTATGGGCGTTTAAAAATCGTACTAACAGAAAACTGGTAAGAACTAGGTACTTTTTATATATAAATTGTTGTATCTTCGACAAATCTTTAAATAAAAATATTTAAGTTAAACAAACAAACACAGGAAAAGAACAGGATTTAATTTCCAGTAGTCTTAAAATTTTTCCATTCGGTCGTTTTTGAAATATGAGCTCTTCAAACACAACAGACTTCTTTTGTGGCAGGCATTATAATACAATTACAAAGCTTAGGCCATCCAGTTTTGTACTCCAATACAATAGATTATAGGGTTTAATTCTGCCTCCTATTCACTACTATATTTAGAGTCAACATACAAAATTTGTATTTATATCTATCTATGGACAAGGAAGATCATAAAAATAAATAAAATTTTCTGGTACAATAATTTATTTAAAAAAAAATACTTGATCTAAACACAATTGGAGGTGAAACAATATTTTTTAGATTACAATATTTCTTATGTTCATCCAATACAAAAATGAAAGTACTTAAATATTTAGTGATTATTAAAGTGGTATTTTGTTAAGTCACATAAAATACATGAACACAGCTCTTGATTAATTTATTTATTTTTATTTTTAATTCCAAGAGTTCAAAGGAGCACTTTTCGATTCATATACAATACCAGATTAATAAACTTTCATAAATTGCACTTGTGAATATTCTTTAAATTAATAATTTTGCTTCTGCATATTTTATTACAATAAACATTCGAAAAAATTTCTTAGAAAATTCATCAATGGTACATACATCTTAGAATTTCATAGTAATTCAGTATGATGACAGTTTTAATTGTATAATAAGTCTTGTATTTTAATATTAGTTATTTATTCTATACGCTGTATTATGAATTAAAACCAATTTTCTCAAACACTAAAATTTATTTAACCTCTCAAACTTGAGAACTATCTTGAATGACCTTATTTTTTATCTTTTTATACAACAATTTTATATTAGCATTTGAAAAATTAAATGAAAACTAGCAGAATTAGTAAAAAATACATAGACAAGTTTTATTTGTAGTTTATATTATTTATAAAATTAATTAAGAAATCATGATAACTTGTTCTGCATAGGCACATAACCTTCCCTCCAACCTACAGACTTATTAACACGTCCTACAATTATATTATTTTGTGACTATTTTCCAGCCAGCAGGCAATTTGAATTGCTTATTGTTCATCGTGCAAATCCTCAGTAAACCTTTCAATGTGGTATGTTGCAGTATTCCTGCATATCTTATCAAATAATACTTTTGTAGAATTTCATATTTCTACTTGAATCACGGTCTGAATTCAACTTAATTGTAAGTTATTCTTTAGTTAATTTCAAATTATTTCCAGTGAGTTTTCACACTTAAAAATAAAACAAAAATTAAGATTCTTAATGCTTTTCTGATTAAAATAATAACATCACTAAAGAAATTTCTTCAGACTACATGAAAAAAACTAAACTTTTAACTGTAATTAGCTGTAGACCAGTGAGAAAGAGTTAGTAACAAAATAATAATATTAATAAACAAAAATATTTTTAAAAAATTAACAAAATAATAGTCATTTTTAACTATTTCTACTGCAAAATTTTATTTTGTTCTTTGAAAACTCAGTCAGTAAATTAATAACTTGCCAGCTATAAAATAATCATATAATAATATCTGAAATAAGACACATTAACCAGTTCATAGGCTTGCGGAAAAGTTTGTGTTGAACTCATATATGTGTCCACAGTGCTGAACATGATAAACTTAAACATTTTTTTTTGTAATCAGCACCTAAAAACTGATTCACCAAACTGAAAAATACAAGATTCAATTTAATTACTAAAAAAGAACTGATAAGAAGAAACCTAATTAACTTTCCCATAATTTACACTTTCAATTCTTTCAAATAAAAATGTATTCTCTCAATTAGAGTAAACTTAAAAATTATTTTATTAAAAAATTAATTTGTTTATTGTTCTAACATGATCACAGAGAAATAATTTGTTCAGGAAGACCAACATAAATTTATAAATAATTACTTGAGTTATTATACTGATCTTTAAACTATAACATTTTTTATAGTTAAACAACATAATGTTGGTATATTGTTAATTGTTTATCGGTTAAGATGTTAAAGTAAATTTATGTAAAATAGCAATAATATGACACAAACTGTTATATTTAACAGCTGTTCATCAGCTGATAAGTTTAAAAACTATAAATTCTTTACTCATACTTCTTTGTCCCAAAAAAGTACTTCAATTTATGGAGCCAAAGAAGATTCAATCCCACAAAAAGTGAATTACATTCTATAACACATTTTTATTTAAATTCAATCTGTAAAAAACTAACAAAACCCAATCCAGGTAAGCTAAAATCAATGGATTATTAAAAAAAAACTTTGAAGAACAAAATGTGAGTTCTGGTTTCTTGTTTAAGGCTTAAACATTTCTTTTTTTGAAAGAGAAGATTCTCAAAGGTTAACCTCATCACAACATTGACTAATAAAAGTAAACAATTTTATTATTAGAATCAAAAGTTCATTACTAGGCAGTTATAAATGTTAGTTTCACTGAACATCTGATTAAAATATCTTGTTATTAATAAGAAATTGACTCAAAATAGCTATTCTCATAATTATAAATATTTATCATGTTTATAATTTTCAACAGATAATGAATAAAACCAGTTTAAATATCAACAGAATTCTACATAATGATAATAGGATTTCAGTGCATTATAAATAGAAAAATTGCCACAAATCAACATTACAGACCCTTTGTGTTCCAACAACATTGGAGGTTTGATCAACAGAAGTTACTAACCACATATTTTACTTTAATGATGTAAAGATTCAGTCAGGTGGAATCGAACCTTGAGCTAGTTAAAAAGTTAAATATCAGACACAATGCAGAACACTTAAACTCAGCTATAACTTGCTCTCCCTTAGGAACGTGGGAATTGGCTGGCATGAGAATCAAAGCACTTGCTGTTTCCCATTATCAATAGAAGTTTAGAAATATACATATACCCAATCAACTGATTTACATCATGTTATAACAATCCATTCAGACACCTGATATCATATTATTTTGGAATTAAATTATTAAGTTTTAGAGGTATTACAGGCTTTCATAGAAAAAAATTCAGTACATCTCTCATAAAAATTACTTTTATGCCTTCTAGAAGTTACTGAAGACTTAATAATGAAATTATAAACAATCAAAACAAATCCTTTGAAAACAGTCAATTCAGCGTAAATATTGGTCAATACTTTCATACTAACTAAACATATCAACTATTCAGTTCTATTTTTTTTTGTTGCACTGAATTTTCAGTACAATGCTCATCATAAAACAGTCGAACCTGTTCTAAACAGACCCTGAAATAACAGAATCCTGTCCGTAACGGAAAATTCTGCCGGTCCTGCAAAATTACTATAGGAAACACTGTAAATTTACCTGCACTTAATGGAAACTGTCCAACGTGGAAACAGAGAGAACAAATAATGCAATAACGAAAAAGTTTTTATTAAAGAAGTTGTTTAAAAGAAGCATTGCTGCACAGGAGCATTGCAAACATCGTTGATGAACTGGAGCTAGATTTAAATCAGAGTGGTTTCAGCGATGTGCAAGCAGATGATTATGTGACTATTGATAATCTGATAGAGACCAAAGCAAACATAATGACTATTGACAAATTAGTTAACAAGTATCGACAAAAAAAATTACTGATGAGACGGTGAGAGCGACAGTGATGTTGAAATTCCAACAATATTAAAACCTACAAAGATGCCTTGATCCCCATAAAAGACCTTCATTCGTTTTCATTATTGAAAAATGACATTGAATTATTCAATGTTATTTCTTGAGCTCAAATCTTAACTGAAAATCGAACTTCTACTCCGAAATCTGCACAGAGTACGTTATTAGACTTTTGGAAGAAGTGACGTTCCACATAGTAAATTTTTGTTTACAGATATTCAAAGATTAAGTTTCAATGTACTTAATTTTTAGTATACAGCAGTGAAAATATATTTTAGTTATAAGTTAATAAAAGATTAAATTCTCTAAACGCAAATTCAGTGTATTTAAATTTTAAAATTGTAGCCGTACTGTACTTTCTATTCTGTAGTACAATACTTAATAACTACAGCAAAAACTAAATATATTTGGCTACTTTCAGCACCAAAAGGCTATAGTAACAAATCACAGGACTCCGTAAAGATAAGAAATGAACATTAGTTTTAGCAACTTGTATACAACGGAATCCTATCCTTAAAGGAATATTTTCGCGGTACACAGACATTTCATGAAGGGCAGGTTAGCCTGTACATTGGTTATCAGTTTGAATGCAAATCCTAATTGTGCCTAACACAAAAGAATTGTGACCATTCACTAACGACTGAATAACCAAGAAGATACTGCACTGTTATTACTAAAGAGAAATACATAATTAGCTTAGAAAGGATTAACATTTGGCAAGTAGGTGTAAACTATGATAAAAATTACACACAAAAAATATCAAGAGATTTTATTCATTTTTTAAAAATGTAGTCGTGTATTGTCAAAATAAAGTTGTTGAAGGAAATCAACAACCAGTTACTGGTTTTAGTTTTACAATTTTACTACAGTGAAATTCAGTAAAAGTACTTTAGTCTTATTATATTAAAATACTTATGTCTAAAAAATAAGTATGTGATAAGACAAAATTAACGTTTTAATATATTATCAAACAGGAATATTAATGAAAAAGTAAGTCACTTTATTACTCAAATCTCATTCCTTTTTTTGTATTTCAATTTCACAATACAAAGTACTTAAATATAAGTAAATCTCATGTATTTACGAATGAATTCATTTACACCACATTTAATTCTAAGTAAATCAGAATAAAAAGAATTTTATTATGTATTAATACTGATTTAACTTATCCGAACTTTCAATGTGATCTGAAAAAAGTTAAAATACATTAAAACTGCCTCATCTCTGTAATTCAGTTCAGTTGAATATATCAATAAAAAATTGTATTAAATAAGGAGTAAATTATATTACAGCAAACAATATTAAAACATAAAAAAAAACTGAAAATAAAAATAATGCACAGTTAAATCAATTAATTTCAACTTAACCCTTTCAATGCAAACTAATTATAAAATATTATTACTAATTAAAATAATATTACATCCAAAAACAGGCCGTCAATATCCTTCACGTTAAGTGCCAACGTCCAGAAAAATAATATTTTTTTAACAAAAGTTAATGAAATAAAGTAATTTGGCGTAGTGACTAGTGTGCTAGCCTACAAAGCGAAAGATCCCGGGTTCGATTCCTGGCTAGGGTATGGAAATTTACACGTTAAAACCATCATTACAGTACCAAAACCACAGTAGTTGCTAATAATCAAGCTGTCGATACGATTATAATAAACGAACTAAAAAAAATTATTTTAAATATTTTTAGTGGT
Organism: Catonia carolina; assembly: GCA_035578175.1. Classification (NCBI taxonomy): domain Eukaryota; kingdom Metazoa; phylum Arthropoda; class Insecta; order Hemiptera; family Achilidae; genus Catonia; species Catonia carolina. Next base: position 122,697,702 of record JAQMRL010000002.1, on the reverse strand, counting down.
ATTTTTTTGTTATCAGAACGATTTACTTTTTTTATGAAAACAATAAAAATTCATTTTTAATGGGAAATTTTATTTTTCTGTAACATTGAAATTTTGGTTTTGCCTGCAAGTTGTTGAAATACGGGCTGGCACTTTTTGTACATCCTTATGAGTAATTTGGCGTAGTGACTAGTGCGCTAGCCTACAAAGCGAAAGATCCCGGGTTCGATTCCTGGCTAGGGTATGGAAATTTACACGTTAAAACCATCATTACAGTACCAAGACCACAGTAGTTGCTAATACCCAAGCTGTCGATACGATTATAATAAGCGAACTAAAAAAAAATTATTTTAAATATTTTTTGTTATCAGAACGATTTACTTTTTTTATGAACACGATAAAAATTCATTTTTAACGGAAAATTTTATTTTTCTGTAACATTGAAATTTTGGTTTTGCGTGCAAGTTGTTGAAATAAGGGCTGGAACTTTTAGTACATCCTTATACACATTGTATCGCACTTTAGGGTCTAACTTTTGAATATTGTTTGGGCACTGAAAGGGTTAAAAAAAAGATGTAATTTATTAATTACAAATTTTAGCAAAGAAGACACATTGTACCATAATTTTCTTTTATAAATAAGCGGATCGCAAGCTTACATTATCTTGACATCTGTAGATAATGCTAAATATGATAAAATAATGATATTTTACTACATTTTCATTACACAACCTTTCCAAAGATGGTATAAAGGCTAAGAACAATCTTTAAACAAAATTTATTAAATAATCGCAATATCATAAAATAATAAAAAAAACATATAAAATAAAAATGTGATCATGTTAGCTTGCCATGATTTCTAAAAACAAAAAACTGAAAATAGAAATAATGTTCAATTATATTAATTTTAGTAACAAACTTTTTAAAAATAAGATATAATTTTTTTTAAATAACACTTTTTTGTGAAATTCAGGCTTGGCAAAAAAAACTTGTTACTACATACTACACTAATTATAACAAATATAAAGAATTTAAACTTCAAAGATAGGACAAGCATTCAAAAATATAAAAATTTTAATTTTTTCACTACTCATTTGTAGTATAAGTTTATCAAATATATGCTATTTATTTCAGACTATTTTTATTTAAAATAATAATAATCTACAGGTTTGCCATAAAGTTTATTTTATGAAGTGCCCTCATAAATATTAAAAAAAAACATTACTCTGCCTTTGCCACAAGAAAACCCCATGTGAAAATGCAAGAGAACATTATCAAACATAAATAATGAAATAAAATTAACAAAAAAATTAAGATTTAAAAACAAATAAAATATGGTGAATAATAGAATTAACCAAGAGGCTGGAATGAGAGAACATAAAAGTAAATAAAATTATGTTTTAGGTGCGTAATCAGCCTTAACCAAATGAATCACAGTCTTATTTAATTTCCTCGTAGAAAATTAAACATAAAATGTTATAACTCTGTTTTAACCTGCGCACATTAATGACCAGACTGTGGTCCTTCCTAAAATCAATTCTAAAAGAAAACTGAAAGATTATTTTCATAATATCTACAAACATATGGAGATAAAGTTGCCATTAAATGAATACTTAGTAAACATTGCACAAAATTTGAAAAATTCATTTTAAAAATATTTACCATTATTGCTGTAGGATTTTTTTTAAATATTGGAATAAACACAATTTAAATCGTGTATTTTCACAGCCCAACAATATATTTTTAAAACAATTTTCTAATATTTCTTTTAATAATTTTGATACAGTAGAATCTTAAAAACTCGACAATCAAGGTAACTTGACAACTGCCATAAAACAGGCCAAAACATGAAAACATGTGTTTTCATGTGCAGTTGAAAACACATGAGTAATATCAAGTTCAGCCAATGATACCTGCTATTATTTTAATTAGCTAGATATTATTCAGCAGATCCTACAACCTTACCCTACGACTGTTCACTATCAAGTGTCATTAAAACTAGCTCACTTCCTAGAAATATTTGAAATTCAATTATTTTTGGATGTGGGTGGATGTTGTCAAACTCCAGTTCCATGCTGAAACTTCCAGTGTTCAGACATGTTCTTGTGTCAACAGCATTATGTGCGTTAAAAAATTGTTTAATTTTTAATTTTTAGATGTACAGTAGTACCTCGATTATCCAGGGTAATGGTGGGGAGGAAGAACACAGATAACCCAAAACCACAGTTCAGCCGCTGGCAGTAATAACTATATCTATTTAATAATATTACTGCATGATACATATATTTACAAACACAACTTATTTACAGACAAAACACAAGTAAAACAACAAAATAAAATTATTTTATAGTCCATCTCTGTAACATAGTGGTAGCGTGCTAGCTACACGGAGGTCCCGGCTACGGTCTGGAAATTTTCACAAGTTAAAACCCCTTGTAGTCGCTAATAACAGAGCTGTTGATGCGACGTTAAATAAAGTAAAAAAAATTATTTTATAGTAGACTGAAATAGTCAAGTCATTTTTCTGCTTCTTTGCTCCTTCTTTCTTCTTAATTGAAGATTGGAGTTTGCGTAGCACTAATTTGTCACACAACAGGCTATCAATATGTATACCACAATACACGAGAAGTAATGTCAGTACTGTACTATTAAACTAGAAGAGTTGCAATTTAGTAACATTGCACATCATTTTAGAAAGGAATGTGAAAGTTGTGAGATAGGGGTTGATGAACTTGTACAATAGACTATGGTCTACCGTTGTGAGCCTAATTGCCACTTCTAACCAACCCTCTTTTTTTCACCTTCACTCGAGGGTTGCGTATCTGATGCGTGCTCTTCAATTTTATAAATTTTTCGATTAGTAAAATAACAGATTAGATCTAAGAGGATGAATGTGTTACCTGTTATTTTTAATTACAAATTCAAAATTAAATACTTTCCTTAGTCATTTTTATTCGTTTTGTCAGGTAAATTTTTTAAAATGAATTCTTTTCACCACCTCAGTTAATCCATCCCGAGATAATCGATGTACTACTGTACATAGGTATGCAAGTTTTTTCACATTTTTGTTTTTATGTTGGTTTTAAATATGCACATTAAATTGGTATCATTCAATATTTTATTATAATACAGAAAGCATAATCATCTGCAGCAAATACTGTAGTTGTATTCTTTTATTTACCCATCATTCTGGATAACTTGACAACCTCAAAGTTCCGTCGAGTTTTCGTGTTTCTACTGAAATTCAATTTATTTAAATATCACTACTATTGTTAAATAATTTTTAATTACGAAAAATATAAAATCGAGTAAATAGACGACAATAACAAAGAGAAGATAACGAAAACAAACAAAAATTAAATAATATACAATAATTAAATTAAAACTACAATTCGTAATAGAACTGCACTTATAAAGTATTCGGTGAGACTGTTAGGGATTTATGTATTAACTAAATTACTCTAAAACTAAACACAAAGTAATAAAATAAATGCCAATAAAAGTAAACAAAAGTGAAGCTCTAAATTTGATTTTCCACACTGTGTATTTTTTATATAAAATAATGATTACAATAACTAAACGACAGGGATTTACATTTTTGTATTTAATAGGTAGCGAAAACTAAAAAGTGGTATACCAAACAAATTTAATTATTTTTTAATAGCAATTGATTCTGTGTACAATAATCTCTTAACAATAATATTTATAATTTCAATAAAAATATAATTTATTTTAACATAGGCCTACAAAGTATTTATAGCTCTCAATTGTTTAAAATACTAATTTCACTAATAAAGAGAATTAAGTTTTGGGTATATCTGGAAATAACTTCAAACCAACCTACCAACAGGTATTATTTATATTTTTTGACATTACATAAACAAGTGTTTTTAATTTGAAGTGTTTAAATTCCAAAATTAATAACTTGATATAAAAATACTTTGTTTTTTCTTATAGATGATTTAAATTTCAATACAGTCAATGCTCGATTTAACAGACTAGCATTCTAAATTTAAAAAAAACCGGTTTGAAAATTACAAAAATCTAAAGAATTTTAATTATAGTGAAGAAAAATCACCAATAATAGTTTTTGATAATCATAACTAATTAAATATGCATGATAAATATTTTTTGAAATGTAGCCATCACTGTTATCAGTGTAAACATCAGCAGATGGAATTTCTACAAAAACTAGAGATTGGTAGAAGTTTTTAAAGTTTGTACAAAGAGTATGGAGCACAGAAAACAAAAACAGTTTCAGATATTCGTGAATCAAAAGAAAAACTTGTTAAATTTTTATTAATTGTAAATCCTGGAAATAAAATTTAGATGAACGAAGGCATATGAAAGTGAGGACCAATACAGATTTGGAAGATTGCGTTCTCAAATGGTTTATCAAACAACGTTCGTGAGGAATTAATATCCGAGGAGTAGAAATGCAAAGTGTAGCAAAACATTTCTCTCTTTCCTTTAGGTAAGTTTTTTTCCGAAAGGTAGTTTTTTGAAAGTTATAAGAATAAGACTATAAGCAAATCCAATGTTTACTTTTAACACATTATAGAAACATACGTGACCAATTGTCTTATAACTGAATGACTTTCAGTGTAACGAACTTCACAACAACGGACATCTGTATCCCCCAATAAATCTGTTAAATCGAGCATAAACTGTACATTAAACGAAAATAATGGATTTATTATAACTTTTGTTTATAATACTTAAAGATAACAGTATTATGCAATATTAATCTTATCACGGCACATCAATACTTGATTGGCCTCCAATCCGTGATTTCTGTAAAAAGTTTTCAGAAGGCAAAGAATTAAAGAAAAAATAATGAATATGAATTACATAGTATAAGAGAAAGGATACTTTATAGTCAAAAGTTTTACTTCTACAACCATTTAACTTTTAATGGATTAAAAAAAAATACATTGAAAACAATTCACAACCCACACACAATTAACTGAATAGCCAAATGCAAGAGGTTACTTATTTGTAAACATCTTATGATAACAAGATGCATGGCAAAGTGGGGGAAATCATTTAAATAAAATTTTCTTTTTCATTCTAATAAAATTAATATATCACGCCGCAGAGATGAAAGCAACAGTTATCGATCTACTGCATGCCAAAATTTAAACTCCATTTGCAAGATATCTTATAGATGCCTTTGTAAAAGTTAAACAAATTGTAATAGAAAATGTTTCTTCTTCTTTCAGTGAATTAAATTGATAAAAAATTAATTTCATTAACATAAAAAAATTTAAAGATCCTTTATACAATCTCAATTGATTATTAACCATTCTTCTAATAAAAAATAAACTTACCTCTAAAATGACAAGTCATTTAGTTTTGTAAATATATGAAAAAATTAACACTACAATATCACACTATTTTTTACCACAATTGAAATAATTTGTTAGGTATACCACATACTCTTTCTTGCCCACAAAATAAAAGAATAATTATCTGATTTTACAGTTTCTTAAGGTTAAAATTTAATAACTTAACACCTGCTAATTTAAAGTTGATAATTTTTATACAATAGTAAATTTCTTGAAAAATAAGACACTGTTATTCGTAGCACATTGCAAGTAACTACTTTACTATTCTTACAACCACAAACATTTAGTAAAATATTTTTGAAAATTTAAAATCACTGAAGCACTTTAAAACACTTCAACAAACGTAAAACCTACAGCAGTTTATATAAGTAGGTTATAACCTACTTATATATAACTGCTTATAGCAGTTTATGAGTAACATATTGTGTTACTAGTTTCTAACAATTTTCATCTAAGTCATTTTACGTAGAGTCCCTTCAACGCTGTCTAGCATTCAAATTAGTTATTAAAGACATGGATTTTGAATGTCTTAACTAGAAAACTATTTCCAATGAAAATTCAATTCTGAAATTTCATATGCATCCAGTCATTAGTGTTTTCGTTTTGTTTTTGAAAACTAAAAGGTTTTTAATTTTTAATAATTACCTACTTCAACATTAGTCAAAGGTGTAGGTGACATATTATGTACATACTTGTTTAAGATAATTATTTTCCAGTAAATTAAAATCTAATTATATTAGAACATTTTAAAATGTAAAAATTTAAATTAAAACGTTTTCAACCACATTTATACAGGGTTAATTTTTCAACCCCACCTTAAGGTGTACACTAAAACCTTACCACATCTAAAGTTCAACAATTTCTAAAACGCCTTTTATATATTTCATTGAAACACAAAATTTAATACACAAATGTGACCATTATGGTAACTTCATCTACTTTTAACATTTTGAAAAAATAAAATATAGTAAAATATCAATTTAACAAATACAGTTGCTAATCTTGAAATAATTACTTTAAAAAGTTAATAACGTCACAACTGTGAGTATTAAATTACTGTAAAGAAATGAAATACATTCTTAAAATTCGAGTAAACCAATAAATGTACGACACAAACAAAAATATTAGCAACAGAATGCACTATATACATCAAATTTATTTATTAAAAACAAAAATTTTACAATACAAAAAAATTATAAAAATTTTATCATTTAAGACAACACAAAAATCATACAACAATAATAAACATGATTTGATCATTACAGGTGAATAATCATAGCATATGAGTATTAACATTGAAACACAAATATAAATTTAAAAATATAAAACCAAATTTAAAATTGACGATTTATTTATAAAATTTTGTTAATAATCCAAAACAGAATACTTCATTGCACTATTATTAAAATGACACGTTCTAAACAACCGTGTGAAACACAAACATAAACAATATGTTTTAACATTTAAAACAAATAATTATTTTTAAAAAAATTAACTAGAACATAACCAAACATGAATTCAATAAAGTTTATTAATTTAACGTGGGCTAGAAAGAAGTTTAATGGAACCCCTGCTAAATTTTCGTTAAAATTTAGTGTTACACATAACATAAATTCTAAACAATACACCATATTGTTTATTTATACTTACAAACAACATGAAGTAATTATTATAATAATATAGTAATAATAATTAGTATTAATACCACACTAAGAAAATAAAAAATACAGGGTAAAATTAACCATTGCTTATCCAATTACTTAATAACAAAATACAAATTTCACCATATAAGAGTCATTATTAGCAAATCACACAAAAAAAATCTGTTATTGTTCACAGAATATTATCATATTAGGAATACGTACGTATTAATATTGGGAAGTATCATGTGAAATATAAAGTTAAAATAACTTCCATCAAGAAATACAAAATATTAAGAACAGTCTTCATTGTATTAAAATGACATCGTTATAAATCATTACTTCCTTTTCTATTTACTTACACATGATAATTTGAATAATAGATTTATAAAAAAACATCACATTAATTTTACGATTACGATAAAGTCTTACGAGAATTTAAACGAGGTATTTATTTTAAATAATTCATAAAATTGACAAGACATTTTATAATTTCATATAATGAAATGATTATGTTAATCATAATAATAAAAATAATAAGTTATACAATTTCAAATGCAACAAAATACCAAAAAAAAATTAAATATAATGATACACAGATTTATTTATTAAAATTATTAACGAAAATTTCCATGACAGAAGTTATTTTGAGTAACACTGATAAGAATAGAAGTAAAATAAAAAAAAATCACTTAGCTTCAAAAATAAAACTTTGAAACAATCTTTGGTATAAAGTCAATAGATTTATATTTTCATATAACACACTAATATTGAATCAGTGCGCCAACCGTAAGCTACAAAAATTATTACTCATCCACTTAAACTCCTAAAATACTTTAGAATTTTAAAATTGATTAACATAACAGAAAAAATCTCATAATCAGTTATATTGGCTATACCTCTATTTGTTTCCATTAAAAACTTAATAAAACAAATCTGTACTTAAACTGTATTAATTAATTTTAAGTTTTTTATTATGAAAACAATGAAATAACCACCACAAATTAAAAAAATAAATAAAAACCGCCTTTCTTCAAAAAGTAAAAAATAATTTTGGATTTTTAATTAAAATTTTGTAATTAAACAACCATGACAGTACAATTCTTTAATATAGTCTGCAATTTACATCATATAGATTCAGTAATATAGATTTAGCATTTAACACAAATTTGTTCATTTTTTTCTAAATTGATAAGAATACTGTCCCAAACATTACTAATTTACAATACATTTTACAAGATTAACAATTTAATTGCTAATAATTGTGACCAAAGTATCACATACATTTATAAATACTACACATAATATGTTAATTTTTTTCAAACTACAATAGTCTCACTTCACAGCAGAATTTACAATTTACAACCTTATGTAACAAATACGAGAAAAAACTGATAGTATTAATGTAAATTATTTAATATATAAAATAAAATAATCTGCAAATTATAATAAAGATTATCTTCAAAAATTTAATAAACTAATGTAGTAGCACTAAAAAAGCACACAAAATCCATTGTAATACAAATAGAAAATAAAATTTAAACAATTTAAAATTGATGCGAAAAAAATAAAATTTAATAACATAATAAGACCCAATTGATTATTGATTCAGTAGTAGATGAGTAATAATGTGTAAGTAATATGTCGAATTTCAATTTGACTAAAAAAAATTTGTAATAAATCCTATAAATTTTTTTAGACCCAGTCTTCTCCACTCATTTCTTCGTCTTCTTCTACCTCTTCATCTTCTTCGATCTCCTCTTCTTCCTCCTCTTCCTCTTCTTCTTCTACTTCAGAAACATGTCCGTACCGGACAAATGTATCAGCAAATTTGCGTTTACGACCTTGTGCGCGTCGTTTTTCTAAGTTTAATTCATCTTCTTTTGATCGCTCTTTACGAAATTCCAAGACTAGTGGATATATCTGTTCGATAGCTTGTTGAACATCTGAAACGCTAGGAGCTGTAAAAGAAGAAAGTAACTCAATTTGAAAACGTATCAGTTCTCATAAAACTAAATTAACACAGAACATTTTATGACAAAATTATAAAAACACAAATAATAACATTTTCTGCGAATGTAAGCGTTTTACAAATTAACACAACATACTTTTTATTCTTGAAAATAATATAAATTTAAGAAAACAATATTGGTTGTTTCACAGGAAAAAATAAATAGACACGAAATACTTTTCAAAACTAGATCAGAAAAACAAATCAGACAAAATATCCAAAGGTAGAAATAAATAAAAAATATCAAAAAGAGGGAATAGTGAATCATTTCAAATGAGGTGATTTATAAAGAGACAATATAATAACTGACACAATGAAAAATAAGACAATTCCCTTTTTTGGACATTTGAAGAGAACACCAGAAAATAAATTGATTCGACATTCAAAGAAAAACTATGAAAACAAAAACACCATTTTGATTAAGGAAGTCAAAGAAAATACGAAAGAATTGGTTGATAACAATCATAAGTCTTCAACAAAGGCCAAACAAATCAGGAATGGTCAACAGGGTCTTCTCAAGGAGCAGAAAGAAAAGCAAAATCTGATATGATGAAAATCTTGAAGTTAAGAAACAAATTAAAGACCAGACTAAATTACTGAAGTGTTCTGGCGAGGCCATAAAAGAACTTTCAAGAATCAAAGTTTACCAACCAAACTTTAAATTTGAGCAAACAGAGGGAATTATAAATGTTGTATATACATAAAAAAATGTCAAAACAATCAAGTAGTTTTAATTGATGTGGATCTGACATTTCTTCATTGTTATTCATAGTTTTGTATTTAATAACATCCAATTTAAAAATAAGCATCATCAACAAATTAATTAACAACTAATTTGTACCAGCAAAACTGGAGAAAGATTCTGCATTCAGAGATTTATGGCCACATAAAAATGTCCACACTTGATTCTACTTGTAAAAAAGTACAAAAAGTGAGATAATATCATTAATAGTAATATCAATACATACTTTACACTTTACAGTAATGAGTGGAATAGAGCAATAGTTCAACGCACATAGGAATCATGACAATTAGCCTAATAACTGAAATACTTGTTTTATGTACCAATTGGTTTAGGTGAAAAGACCAGTGTTTTGATGAGGAAAAATTTACATGTCAAATATAATAGACATTAATTAAATTCAAATCTGTAAATCGATTATATTTATGTAAATTAACACCCCAACACCTATGAACATTAATATAACAAAAGCAGCAGTAATAAAAAAAACCCCGCTTCAAAGAAATAACAACTACAGCATCAAATCAAGAAAAATTTTTCTACCTGTTACAGTAATACTGCCAGTCGAAAAGATTTTGAGCGTTGCTTTGGGCTTTTTCAGTTTATATGTAACACCTGGATGTAATTCTGGTTCATATCTGAAAAAAAAAACAAATCAGTCATAAGACATAGTGCAAATAGAAAAAAGTACATCATTAGTAACAAAGAAAATTGATTAAAGTAAAATTACACTTTTTTTAAATTACATTTAAAAAATACTGTGCACTATTTTATAGTTTGATACATAGCATGAGTTATGGTGGTAGAATCAGAAATCAAACTTAAAAAAAAACTTAATATTTTGATAACACGTTGCAAAAAAATCCAAGCAAAACCTCAGAGCAAATGACTGAAAAATAATGAAAAGCACATAAAGATAGGCCTCAAGAGATTTATACATACAGGTAGGTTCCTACCTACAATTTTCAAAAGGCTCAGCAACAAATTTACTCCAATCATTAAAAATCAGTGAGGCACTAATTTCTAATTAAGAATGAAACCTCGCTGTAATTCGAACTGGTGTTATTCAAAATGTTCGTTAACTCAAAGAAATTATTTGTATCCATCACTTTGTATATATACGAGGGCGAATCAAATATAAACGGTAATTTTGCTGTTGACTGTACCAAACACGTTCGGACCAGATGTGGCAGTGAGCAGTTGTTGTTTTGTTTAATAGGAGTGGGGGGAACAGCTTACTTCGCAGTATGGTTGCGTTCTGCCATCAGTACAGCCATGACCGAGCGAGAGGTACATCCATCTGTAGCGCAACGAATCGTCATAAAATTTTTAGCAAATGAACGTGTTAAGCCTTCGGAAATTTTTACTTGTTTGCGGGCACAGTTTGGGGACACTACTCTGTCTAAGAATCAAGTGTATATGGGGGCCAGAGAATTTAGGGGTGGGCGAGAACGTGTTGAAAACGAAAGTCACCGTCAACGCCCAAGGTCAAGTCTCACAGATGACAACATTAGTGCCGTTCGAGAGCTTATTGAAGGTGATCGCCGGTTAACTGTTCAAGAAATCTCGTCAGAAATTGGTATCAGCTACAGGAGTGTTCAGTCTGCAATCACAGACCACCTTGGCTTCAGAAAGATTAGTGCTCGATGGGTTCCGAGGTTGCTGTCCGGAAATCAAAAACAGGTCAGGTCGGAGATCGCCAGGAGACTTCTGCATCGATTTCACGAAGGTGAAGATTTTTTGAGGCACATCTTCACATGTGATGAGACGTGGGTCCACCATAACACTCCCGAATCGAAAATGGCAAGTAAAAAGTGGCGAAGGAAGGATGAAGGCTGCCCAGTGAAAGCCAAAACTAGTCTCTCAGCAGAAAAAGTTCTTGCAACAATTTTTTTTGACTCAAGTGGAGTTCTACTCATTGATTTTCTTCACGATCAATGAACAGTGAATGCGGCTTACTACTGCCAGGTGCTACAGTCGGCAAAAACCAGTTACCGAAACAAAAGACGAGGTGTGCCCATTAGAGATGTCATCCTTCTCCATGACAACGCAAGGCCTCACACCGCATTGTTGACAAGGGATAAATTGGAAGAAATGGGCTGGGAAACTCTCGAACACCCTCCTTACAGTCCAGACTTGTCCCCTTGTGACTACTTTTTGTTTGCGCCTCTGAAAGAATCACTTGGAGGAAAACGATTTGAAAGCAATGAAGATGTCGAGAAGCACCTACGCGATTGGTTGACAACTCTCCCTCAATCTTTTTATGAACAGGCAATATTCAAGCTTCCAAATCGGTGGCAGAAGTGTGTAGATAATGCAGGAGACTATATTGAAAAATGTTGAAGGCATAGTTTTTGTATAATATTATTCAATAAATATAATTTTAAAAATTACCGTTTATATTTGATTCGCCCTCGTACTAATGTATACAATCTAATTCATAATTCAAAATAAAAATTTTCGTTAATTCAAAGTTTTTATTCATTATTCCAAATGAAGGCACAGGTAAATGTACCAGATGAAAATGAAAATCAACCCGAACACTGGAATGAACTCACTACCATACAATTTTACATGTTTGTTGCCGTAGATGACTATGTAATCGTTACCAGTGAGAGAAACGACGATGATATTGTTAATGAGTAATCGGAAAGGTATGGAAACTGACGAAAAAGAAGAAGAGACCAAACCAACCAGCACCCGTGCCCAACAGCCAGAAGCGATGAAAATCCTGCGTGGTTTACATGTGTATTTCGAAGCACAAGAAAATGTAGGAGATGAAGTTTTCCATTATATTGGAAGATTAAAAGATAGTAAACAAAAAATACATCACCGTGAGACACAGCCAAAAATTACATCGTTCTTTTCTCTTCGACAATAATACATGGTAATGTACAAACTTTTATAATGCACTCTGAGTGAGCCCACGCTGTATCTTTCGTTTAAAATTTATTTTAGTTAGCTGTAAATATTTATACAATTGATTAATAAATATACTGTCTTGTATGTATTTGATTTTGGTGTTAAAACACAATTAAAAACGTGTATTAAATGATTTTTTAACAATGTATAATTTTTAGTCAGAGTCCAAGTAACTTGGTAATTCCAAATTTCATTAATTCACATTTTTTCAGCAGTCCTTTCAGCTTCAAAATACCAATGTTTCGCTGTATAAAGATACAGATTGGTAACGGATTTTGAATAAAATAACACGTCTTTATATTGACTATATAGTCTATAACAAATTATATTTAGTTTTTTATGTATAGTATATACAAAAAAAAACTTTGTATTTACTTGACACTGCTTTTTGTACGTCTTCTTACAAGTACTTTCGCGGTGCGCATCGCTTCTTCAGGTAATGTTAATAAAAGTTTTTAGAAATATTTTATAATGATGATAATAGATGAATCAAAATTAGATTCAAACCATTAACAAAGGAAGATGCAATCTTTATAAAATATTTCTAGTAACTTTTATTAACATTACCCTGAAGAAACGGTGCGCACCGCAAAAGTATTTGTAAGAAGGACATACGAAAAGCAGTTTAAAGTAAATACAAAGTTTTTTTACAAATACATAGAAACAAAATACTAATATGGATTCTACTGCTATGATGCTAACTAATAACATAAATAATCTATAATGATCTTAAACAATCTATAACTGTATATACATGACACGATACCCATGCCGAGCACAATACAACAAATTTTATTTCAAGAAAGTTACATTTTATGGATAAAGGTGGCGGTATCGTTTGTGCGATCATCGCATGCAGTAAATGCATGCGACTGACGCATAGGTCGGGTAGTTTCGTTCAAAGTTTTATACCAAAATATTGTTTAACCAAACTGAACAGTAAATTATAGCACGTAAAGTAAGCCTACATGACATTCAGCACTGCAGACAGGATTTTTACCGATAACATGAGTATTTTTCTTAGAGCGGTAGCCTACTATTTATTTTAGCTACATCACCTTTGCTGCAAACAGTCAATTAGTACTGTATTGTGGTTGAATGGGTATGGTAGTGCCTTAATGTAGTTTTCATTTCGTTTTGTGGCTAACTAGTGTTACATACTGGTAGTGGAAGTGAAATGATATTTAACAATGTCGTGTAAACGTAAACGCGTGGTCAAAACCATCAAAGCGACGCCCACTGATGTACTTTTAGTTAAACGTTGGCGGGACATTTTGGTAAGAAAACGAATGGAAAATAAAAACCAAAAAAAAAATTTCACTTTTCAAAAAAAAAATTAAAATGTACGGAAAATATTTGACAATTAAATCGTACAAATAAAATTTAGAACACAGTAATATTTTTTTTACAATAAAATACCATTTTCTTGTTATTTATAAAACCCAGCTTCTTATCCAAAATTGGCTCACCCCAATTACTTCAGATTAGCGGGAGTTTACTGTATCTATTAGACGATGGAAGCAAGTTTGAAGGATCAAATAGTTGTAGTTTTTCTGTATCATCGTCTTTTGAAAAACTCATTTTCAACTTCCAGACGCATGCGACTGCTGCAGGTGACTGGTTGCCAAAGCAGTTGATGCAGCCAATGCATGCGATCTCTTGCGTCGGACACATAAATGGAACCACTTCTTAAGAAATCCATTTGATGAGTAATGGCATGCAGCGGGTGCAAGCAGTAATCGCATGCGACGATCGCACAAACGAAACCGCATCTTTAGGTTGTTTAAAACTAAAGTAAAGAATATAAAGTCACCTTTCTTTTAACTGATTTGTCAAAATACTTGCTTATATGTTTCTTAACAATGATTTGTCGTATCCAAATGATTTTATTATCACTTCAAAACGGAAGATTACACCACACATTTTTAAAGATAACACAATAATTGAGTGGGCAGTAGCTGAGAAACATATAAAATGAGACAGTTTTTCTTCTACAAGTGCTATCACATAAAAGAAATATTTGAATAAAAATTCTGTGCAGCATAGGAAATGAAATTTAGAGAACTTGCTAAATTTCATTTTAGTTTATGAAGTCATAATTTGTATCTGTGTTTTATGATATCAAAGTACAAATTATTTAATAAATGTATCCTTTAGTTTTGTAACTCAGTTCTTACTTGATCATAATTCATACAAAATTAAATTAAATGTTTCTTAAACAGTAACGATTCCATTACTCCAGGATAACTTCATTTTGTGAATTACCACTTCTTAGTTTCTGAAAAAAATGTTTTTTAAAAGAAGGCTCCATTGCAGAGGAGAGATTTGGAATAACACTCCAATACATATTTTATGCAATGAGATGAACCACAAATAGTATGAACTGCACAAAAAATAATTGGTTTAAAATTAATTACACATTGAAGCTTAATACTTACTCAGCAAATTCTTTATATTTTTCAGAAAATGCAGTTATTTTGATAGCGAAAGGCATTGAACATGTTCCGAGTACATTAACGACACGATAGTTTGTGAACCGAGCTTTAAAACCTAAATTTTGCAAACATCGTGCAAAACGACGAGCAGCGATGTGCGACTGTTCTTCACTTGTCGCTCCTGTACAAGTGATTTTCCCTGATGACCAGATAGATGCGGTGGTATAAGGCTTACGTAACTTCATTGTGACCATCTGTAAACCAATAAAAAAATATTAATAAATTTGCCAAGTGACAAGCAATTATAATGTCTGTGAAGTAACTTTTTGGGAGACAAATCAAGACACAACTAGATTGGAGTAGTCTTAGGGGGCTCACTGGACTAACAGAGAGAGGGGCCTTGTCTAATACATGGGCATATCTAAGATGGATGATGGTACAGGTGCTGGAATATAAGAGGGGAGACCTAAAAAAAACTGGACTGAGAGTGGGCTGTCATTCTTAGACATAGTACAGAGTTTTCCCGCTAGGTGGAGCTAGTAGAGACCTTCAACAAACAACTGCCCAGACTGTGTAAGTTTGTAGGTTAATATTTGATCATAATGTTGTGTTTCTCTTACTGGTGTCGTGTTCTGTCCGCAACGTCATTAAGGCGGATTTAAAAGAACAAAGAGCATGTTTGAAATTTTGTTTCCTGCTCGAAAAATTGACAATGGAAGCTAACCAAATGCTACCACACGCTTTCAAGGAGATGCTATGAGCAGCACAAAAGTTTTCGAGTGGTTTGGGCACTTTAACATGGTGAGATGAGTGTTGATGGCCATATTCGTTCTGGGTGCCATTCAACATCTCGAAACGATGAAACCTTGAAAAATCCACCAAAAAAACAACGACTATCATAGTTTCACAATCGACAAAATTTTTGAAGAGACAAGCATGAGTTGGAGCTTGTGCCAGCAGATTTTGACAGAGGATTTGCAAATGAGACGTGTTGCCGCTAATTTGTTCCTTGCCTTCTCAAATAGGATCAACAAAACATTCAATTAAATTTGAGTCAGCACTTAAAAAAATCGAGACTGAAAGTGATCCAAATTTTTTGACCAAAGTTACAGGTGATGAGAGTTGGTGTTACCGGTACGACCCAGAAACCACGCAAACATCAAGCCAGTGGAAAATAGGCTTGACAATTAACATCGTCACAAGCAGAACATGACAACAGTAAGAGAAACACATCACTACGATCAAATGTTAACCTACAAGCGGACGCCGTCTGGGCAGTTGTTAGTTGAAAGTCTCTACTAACCCCACATAGCGGGAAAACTCTCTACTATTGCTACGAATGGCAGCACACTCTCAGTCCAGTTATTTTTGGGTCCCTCTCCTTGTACTTCATCTATCTTAAACAATATAACCTCTAAACAATCATAATTTAACTTCACAACTTAAAATATCTATAAAATATTTTAATAAAAAAATAGCTTAACTTTTATTGAAATTTTAAATAATAATAAATGTAAAATTATAAAGTAGGGAATGAGAGTGCTTTGCTACTGCACTGAATTCAAACAAGAGGTATTAGCTTGGAGTCATCAACGAACATCGTACAGAAACCTTGAAGGAGACAACTTGTAGATACTAAATTCTAACCCTGTTCATTATGTAATGACACAACAAGTCCTCAGTAAACACTCAATCATAATTCAGCAAGGCTGAGTGCAGGCTACCAGCGGGGTCACAGGTGGCGGATAGTGATCGGCCCTCAGATATGAGGGTTAGCTGCGAATATATTGAATAAGCAGTCCCCGACCAAGCAACGGCGATACTAGAGGGTGTAGTGGGTATACCTTAGGAAAGTATACCTTATAAAATACTGCACAAGCCCAAGGAAAGTATCGTGACATGGCGAGTATTGCCGCCATTAAATAAGCATATCCTAGAACACCGAGTGATTGCCGGTATAAGCAGTCACACCACTTATTGGCCAACGGTTTCGGGCGGATGAGCTGGTAGGTGGAAGGGCACTCTTTTGTCCTGAGATTGGGAAATCGGTCTCGAAGGCGGAGGAACCAAGGATTGGGTCAACGGCATAAGGATGCGGAAGGCAACGGGAAACCACTGCATTAAAGGTCCCTAAGGACATCCCCAGGACAATCTTTAGCATGATCGAGAACAGTCAAACCACAGCCCCTAGTCCCCAGCAGCCCTTTAATGGGCAGGGGGTGCTAAGAATCCCCAGGTCGATCATGAGAAAGATAGCAACATGGAACGTTCGCAGTTTATTTGAAAGTGGAAAGACACATAACACGATCAGTGAGATGAAAAGACTCGAAATAGACATTCTCGGTATCAGCGAGATGCGTTGGCCGGGAACAGGAGTGATGAGAATGGAAGATCACGATACATACTATTCCGGTAATGACGGTACGCGGCATTGGAATGGTGTGGGATTCCTGGTAAGGAGGGACATAAGCAGATCTATAAAGAGTTTTACTCCCATCTCGGACATGGTATGCGTGCTGCAGATGAATACGAGGTGTGGCTAGAAAAAAACCGAACTGATGCTATAAAAAAATTTTATTTTCCATTATTTACAATTTGATATTATCTCCTTCAATGTACTCTCCTCCTCGGTCTATACACCGCTCCATACGAATTTTCCACTGTTCATAGCAATGCTGCAGATCATTTTCGGTAAGTCCATACATTACTTCCGTCGCTTTTTCTTTTACTGCTTCAACACTCTCAAATCTAGTTCCTTTCAAAGCTGACTTGACTTTAGGGAAAAGAAAAAAATCACAGGGGGCCAAATCAGGTGAGTAGGGTGGATGGTCTAAAATGGGAATGTTGTGATTGGCTAAAAACGTCTTCACTGACAACGCATTGTGAGCTGGGGCATTGTCTTGGTGCAGGATCCATGTCTTTTTTTCCACAAATCGTTCCGTTTTCTCCGTACTCGCTCACGTAGGGTAGTCAGGACGCTAATGTAGTAATGCTGATTCACTGTTTGTCCCTCTGGTACCCAATCAATGTGTACAATCCCTTTGACATCAAAAAAAACAATCATCATTGCCTTGAATTTCGATTTTGACATTCGTGCTTTTTTTTGTCGTGGAGAATCAGGAGATTTCCAATGCATCGATTGGCGTTTGGTTTCGGGATCGTAAGTAAAAAACCATGATTCATCACATTTTGTAAAAAGGTGGCACAACATTTTGTAAAAAGGTGGGATCTGTTTCAATGTTTTCTAGGATGTCAGAACAAATCATTCTTCGGCGTTCCTTCTGTTCAATTGTGAGACACTTTGGAACCATTTTTGCACACACTTTGTTCATGTTGAAACTTTCATGAAGAATCTGCCGAACACTTTCCTTGTCAATTCCTGTCAACTCAGACATTGCTCTGATTGTTAAACGGCGATCTTCTCGAACAAGTTTACCGATTTTTTCAATGTTTGCATCAGTTTTTGCTGACAATGGTCTGCCAGTGCGAGCGTCATCACTTGTGTCTTCGCGGCCATCTTTAAATCGTTTAAACCACTCAAACACTTGTGTTCGCGATAAACAATCATCGCCATAAACTTGTTGCAACATTACAAACGTTTCACTTGCAGATTTTCCAAGTTTGAAAAGAAATTTGATGTTAACACGCTGTTCTTTCTGTACACTCAACATTTTTCCGACGCACAGACAAAACGTCAACTACTTAGAACAGACGCCACGGGCAGACTGAGTGCAGGAGTCAGATGAAACTCGAGCAGTAGGCGGAGCAAGAGTCACGTGACAGGCCAGGCGACTTTCAGCCTTATTGCATTCGTTTTATTGTTTCACCTGTACTAGTTCGGTTTTTTTCTAGCCGCACCTCGTACAACTCCTGTAGCGAGCTATCTTATACAGGTTTATGCCCCCACCTGTGATGGTTCTGATGACGAAGTAGAAACTTTTTACACCCATATCAAAAGAGCTTTGGAGTTGACAAAATCGTCAGAAGTTAAAATAATTATGGGTGACTTTAATGCAAAGGTGGGTAAGGGTCGAAGAGAGGACGTTGTGGGAGATTATGGATTGGGTATGTCAAACGAACGAGGTGACTGACTGGTGCAGTTCTGTCAAGAAGAAAGCTTAATTGTAGCCAACACACATTTCAAACAACCCCCAAGGCGTCTATATACATGGATCTCTAATGCGGACAGAAATGTTCGCAATCAAGTAGATTATGTCCTTGTTAATAGAAGGTTCCGGAACACTGTACAGAAAGTCAAGACCTACCCTGGCGCAGATGTTTTTACGGATCACGCACTATTAGCCGCCACTCTAAGACTAAAGTTAAAAAAGATCAAAAAACCAAGATTATTACAACCCATAGATACAAGGAAGCTCTTAGACCCGACAACAAGGACGGAATTGCAGGTGGAACTGACCTTAAGGTTGAACAGCATTAATCGGCCGACAGATGAGAGTAACGTTGAAGACACGTGGAATCAAATTAAAACGTCCGTGGTGGAGGTTAGTGGGAGTAAGCTGAAAAGTGGTAACACCAAGCACAAGAGTTGGATGACCGAAGATATCCTGAAATTAATGAACATCCGCAGATCATATAAAAACAAAGACCCTATCAGATACAGAGACACCCAAAAAGAAATTCGAAATAAGATTAGACAAGTAAAGCAAGAGTGTCTAATGGAGCAATGTAGAGAAATAGAACAGTTAGAGGCCAAACACGACTCATTTAATATGTATAAGAAAATTCGACAGACAGCTGGTCTATACAAAAGGAATAATAGGAGCATCCTTATGAATGAGCAACATCAGATTCTTGCTAGCACGGAAGAACAACTGCAAGAATGGAAGAGATATATCAAAAATCTCTTTGTGGATGATAGAAGCGTCTCACATGATATTAATGCACATGACGGAGTGGATATCACTAAGGCAGAACTTTTACGTGCCATGTCGGGAGTAAGAAACGGAAAGGCACCGGGACCAGATGGTATACAGATTGAGGTTTTGAAGACTCTGGAAGACGATGGACCTAATGCACTTCTGTTGGATTTGCTAAATTGTATATATAGGACAGGAATCATCCCTAAAGACTGGCTCAAATCAACTTTTGTTGCACTACCAAAAAAGGCCAATAGCAAGTATTGCAAGGAATACAGAACAATTAGCTTAATGAGTCATGTGTTGAAGTTGTTGCTAAAAATCGTTCATTCAAGAATTTTTACCAAATGTGAAGAAAACATCGGCAGATCCCAGTTTGGTTTCAGGAGTGGTTTCGGCACGAGGGAGGCGCTGTTTAGCATTCAGGTTCTTGTACAGAGATGTCGGGATGTGAATGTGGATGTATATGTCTGTTTTGTTGACTATGAGAAGGCGTTTGACACTGTTCAGCATGAAAAGTTAATGGCTATACTGAAAGAGGTAGGTCTGGATGGGCGAGACATTCGGATAATAGCCAATCTGTACTGGAATCAGACAGCGGACATTAGAATTAACAACCAGACATCGGAAGAAATTCCTATTATGAGAGGAGTTAGACAGGGCTGCGTGCTCTCTCCACTTTTGTTTAATTTATATGCGGAGAAGATCTTCAGAGAAGCGGTGGAAGACAGAGCAGAGGGTATAATTGCCAATGGAATAGTCATTAACAATTTGAAATACGCTGATGACACAGTTCTGCTGGCAACGGACAGGGATGATTTGCAGGCGCTCCTACATTCAGTGACGGACCATAGCCAACAAATGGGTTTGAAAATAAACATAAAGAAAACCCAATGGATGGTGATCAGCAAGAACAAAAATATAGCTAATAACTTGGCAGATATTGTGATAGATGGGGACATAGTGCGAAGAGTGCAGGCATGCAAGTATTTGGGCTGCTGGGTGAACAAGGAGTGGGACTTGTCGCAGGAGATTAAATGCAGAATAGAGCAGGCGAGAACATCATTTAGGAAAATGCAAAGGGTACTAACAAGTAGAGAGTTAAAACTTGCGCTGCGAATACGCTTATTGCGCTGTTATGTGTTTAGCATTTTGTTCTATGGGATGGAAGCATGGACCCTCACAGAAGCAATGTGCAGGAGGATTGAGGCTTTCGAAATGTGGGCTTACCGCAGAATGTTGAGGATATCGTGGATGGACAGAGTGACGAATCAAGTGGTAATGCAGCGGCTAAACAAAGAAAAAGAAGTGCTTAATATCATAAAAAGAAGGAAATTAGAGTACTTTGCCCACGTGATGAGAAATCCGAAATACGGAATGCTGCATGTGATCATCCAGGGGAAGATAGAGGGGACGCGCGGCCCCGGACGTAGGAGAACGTCCTGGCTTAGGAACCTTTGCCAGTGGTACGGGGTGAGCACCACGACACTATTTCGGTTGGCTGTGGACAGAGTGAAGGTCATGCGACTGATCGCCAATGTTCTAGGAGGACACGGCACTTAAAGAAGAAGAAGATAATTCAGCAAAAACAACATTACAATACAATCAATAAACTGTAACAATTAAAAATTGCTTTGGCTGCATTCATGGCAAAATGGTCAGCATACAAAGTATAGCAAACAATGTCTTAGGTTTGATTCTCAACTACATATTTTTTATTTTTTACAATTGTTAGAACCCACTGTAGTTGCCAATGACCATGCAATTTAGATTAACTAAAAAATTTGCACCAGTACTACTCCTACCAATGACTTCCATTTTAACTGATGATTCTCAGAGCAAATTGATGGTTTGTATCTTTAATGATAAATCATAATTACTGCCATGATCTGAAATACTACAAAGAGGCAATTCACCCACTAAGATATGTCTGGATTTTTTACCAATCGGCAGAAATATCAAAGTAAACACTACAAGGGAGTAACTCTTCACGTATGTTTCCCTTAGATAGCTACACTCTGAAAAAACATGTGGAATGCACAAAGTGATCTTTGGTACAGAGGATCTGACTCAGAAATCTTTCAACATGTGGAAAAACTACCATATCCACATTCATTTATATTTCTAGTTAGCTGTTAAAAATAACTCTCTACCAGCGGACTAATTGGTTAGGCCCGAAGGCAAGAAGTTATTTAAATCTGTATGTAACATGAAAAATGTACATAATGAAATTTTCATTAAAGTTACAAATTTTGACACAGCATACAGTAATAATTAAACAAGAAAGGTGTCTTTTAAAATTACTGAGAAATAAATACCGCTGAAATACTCTCCGGTAACAACTTTGATAAACAACAGCTACCTTGGCAATCGATACACAAAGACCCAAGTACGCTGATCAACAAGGTACAGTAGTTGCACCTTATGGTTGACAACATGGTTTAACCTGCCAACACATTCAGAACAGGAAGGACACAGTAAAATATGCACACTGAAGAAAATAAAATTGAGATAAAAGCTACAATATAATGGTAATGAATTTCAAAAAAAAATTACTTGATTAATTTCACTCTGACGAATTAACTTCTCCTGAAGTGTATAAAAAAAGACAAGGTCAATAAAAACCCATAATAATTATTGTGATTACAGTGAGAAAATTTAACTATTTTTAATGTTTCATTTCATTCAGACTTTTACTTTCTCTTGCCCTTACGAATATATAGAGAAGGAAAGTACCTATTGTTTTCATGTTAATTTTTTTTAAATTGAGTTTTCACTGGAAATACATGTTTTCAGGAACCCCTGAACCCAAAAAAACCCGTTTTCAGCTATTGGTGTGTGTGTGTATGAACAAAATATCTCAAAAAAGGAACAGCAAACCAAGTTAAAACTTAGAATTAAGATAAGAGTTCCATAAGTGGACCCAACATGAACATTTTCATCAAAATCGGTCAATCGGAAGTAGTAGTTTATTTGTGTGATTTTTTTATTTTTTGCGATTTACGGAAAAATGAGTCCTATAATTTTAATTATTTACAACATTTATTATTCTCTACAAGATAGGATAAGTGGCATGTCAGCTGAAATTCTTGGGAAGGCTGTACTCTTGTGGTGAAAAAAATTGTTTTTTTAATATTGCGACCTTAATATGCATTTTAGGGTGAAAGTGTACTTAATATTAAAAAATCAGAAAACTTAAAACATTTATTTGAAAACTTTTATTTCTAAAACATTCGGTTTAACATCAATTAGCTGTCTTTTCCTCATCAAAATTAAAACAAATAGGATGTTTTAAGATTGCAGCCTTAGTATGCATTTTACAATAAGCATTTTTCCCTACAGAGCTTAATGAAGAGTCAATTAGCATTTTTTCTGTATTTTTAAGTTGAACAGAGGATTGATATTCATTTTGCGTCATTCACTTGTGATTAAAATTAGGTTATGTGTTTCATTTTACATTGTTTACTAACTAAACATAGGTTATTTGGTTCATTAATTACATTGGTAAGAGAAAATTGTGCATGTTTTCACCAGATTTTTACTTTCTCTTGCCTATATGTATATATAGAAAGGAAAGTATTGTTTTCATATCGATTTTTCGAAATCGAGTTTTCACCGGATCTCACGTTTTCAGACCCCCTGAACCCAAAAAACATGTTTGTAAGCGATTGGTCTGTGTGTTTGTGTGTATACAAAATATCTCAAGAACGGAACATCATATGAGCTTGAAACATGAAACTTAAGTTACATACTACTATGGACCCGACACGAACATTTTCATCAAAATCGGTCAACTGGAAGTAGTAGTTTATTTTTGTAATTTTTCACTTTTTGCGATTTTCTCAAAAACTGGTCCTACGATTTTTTTTAAAAATTGCCTGATTTACTAAATTTTTTATGCTCTACAAGATACGGTAGGCGCCATGTTTGCTGAAATTCTTGGTGAGGCTGTTTTCGCATAAGGAAATTGTTTTTTTAAGATTTCGGCTTTATTATGCATTTCAGCGCAAAAATGTATATAATAAAATTTATAGAAAATTTGAAGTCATACAACTTTTATTTGAAACATTTTTTTGTATAATGCTTAGTTTAGCGATAATTAGCGATTTTCTGGTTTTTTCTCACGAAAACGTGTGAAAAATCGATTTTGTTAACATTTCGGCCTTAGTACTCATTTTACGACAAGTGAATAAAAACCAAATTTATAGAAAATTAAAAGATCTACAATTTTTATTTAAAGCATTTTTCTCTACAGAGCCTAGTTTAGCGTGAAAGAGTGATTTTCCGTATTTCTAAGCCAAACTGAGGTCGATTTTCATTTTGCGTCTTTCACTCATGATTAAAATAAGGTTATGTTTTTTGAGGTTAGTTTTTTGTTTATTTGTAATGTTTTATTACTAATTAAAAAATAAATATCTGTAATGTTTTATTGTTAATTATTTGCATTGGCAAGAGAAAGTTGTGTATGTTTCACACCAGATTTTTAATATTATTTATAAATTAATAATCAGTGAAATCATATTAAATACTGAAACCAGATTACATATTCACTTAACTGGTGAGTGAATTAAAAATAATTAACTTCCTTCAACACTTCATCAAATAAACTGAAGAAATAATTAAATCGTTTTTAAAATGAAATATTAAGAGATCAAGGAAAAATAAATTGAAATGTAACATAAATAAAATCACGTAATAAAAACACGGTCATTAACAAGATTAACTGGATTTTATTAAAAACGAGAAATGACAAGTGTTTAAACAAAATAAAAAGAAAATGTTACCATTAATGCTTAATTAAAATTCACACACTGTATGGTATTTAACGTTTAAGAAACATACTGCACAATTACTACAGAATCAAATGACCTACATTGAAAGTTCTCTTATGAACTCATTTATAATAATACAATAAACCTACAACATGTTTTAATATTGCAAAAATTTGATATAAAAACTCTGTTTGTTTTATTTATTAATTGAAACCAGAGTGGTACAAAAATCATATCAATATGCTAAATCAAATAATGCAGTAATTATTAACCCCTTATGGTTAATAACACCTTGCAATTCATAATAAAAATTACGCCATGCTAACTACTGTTTTTCTGATAAGAAGTAAGTTTTTTTATGCCCATTATTTGTTTCTCGATTATTCTATTACACCTTCTGTATATTTACTCATCTGGATTATTCTTTGTTCTTCTCATAAGATAGTTGTTTTTTTTTGTTTTTGTTTTTGTTTTTTTTTTTTTATATAAAGCTGATAACTTTTTGTGGGTCAGTCAGTCAGTATGTTGACAGTTTGTGAAGTTAGTCAGTGTTTGTATTAATGTTGTGAAGTAAATTTTTTGTGATAAAACATTGTGTACTGTTAGCAGTTCCTTCATAACAGGCAATTCTTTATTTGATTGTAAACAGCCATATTTGTTAGTTTAATTTAAAGCCGACGGTTTGGTCTAGTGGTAAAGTCATCGTTTGAGTCAGCTGTTTAACAGCTGGTTTTTGGATACAAAGGTTTCTGGTTCAAATCCTAGTAAATGTAGTTAATTTTATATGGATTTGAATACTAGACAGTGGTTACCAGTGTAATTTGATGGTTGGGGATTAATTAACTGTACTTTCTCTGGAATGGTCAGCCTGAGTCTGTACAAGACTACACTTCACTTACACATCATTCTTCTCTTTTTGGTTCATGGGGTTGCTTATTGTTTTTTAATTGAACAGATTGCACATGCATTAGGGATTTTTCAAAATTAATTTAGATCTTGGTTAAGTTTTATAATATTTTATAATCTGTTTAGTTTGTTAGGTATTAGGTCAAGTAATTTACTGTAATTTTCTAGTAGTTATAACTAATAATTAATGTAAAAAAAAACTGATAATAATGTACGAGTAAGTACTTATTTTGTTAATAAATATTTGTTAAAAATTTTAAAGGAAGTTTTGTTATTTAGAAATAACAGATGGTGAAAAGAACCAGAAATAAACTTTACAATTTCTTAAAATCGGATAAGTGTTGTTAATAACGGGTGATTCAAAAAGAGCGCCGGTTTTTAAACGGCTGGTAAATTTTTGTTTATCGGTTGGCAACATTGTTAGACCTCATTTCTATTTCGGAGAACATTCCGATTGACGATTCAGTTGTAGTTTTTCTTGTTCGCACAGCGAGTGACAGTTTGGTGCGGCTTTTGGTCGGGCGGTGTCATCGGCCCTTATTTTTTTGAAAATCAAGAAGGACAAGCCGTGACAGTAAATGGAGATCGATACCGTACGATGATTAGGGAGTTTTTGTGGCGTCATTTGGATGGAATGGACATTGACGAGTTGTGGTTTCAGCAGGATGGTGCTACCTGTCACGCTGCACGAGAAACAATGTTGTTGCTCTGTGAACGGTTCCAGGATCGCATCATTTCTCGTAATTCCGACCATCAATGGCCACCAAGGTCATGTGACTTGACGCCTTGTGACTTTCATATTTGGGGTCATCTGAAGTCATTGGTGTATGCCAATAAACCCCGAAACATCAATGACTTGAAGGAGGAAATTCGACGGGTTATCGGGCAAATGGAAGTCGAAACTTGTCGTGCAGTAATATCCAATTTCATGGACAGAGTTGATGCGTGCCAGCGCAGTAGAGGAGGACACATGCATGACATCATTTTTCATACATGAAATCGGAAGGTAAGATGAACTTGTTGATGTATTTATTTTCAGTTTTTCAATAAAATAAATCACTTAATTTGATATATCAAAACCGGCGCTCTTTTTGAATCACCCTATATGTACTGATACTTCAATACATATTTTGTCACAGTGCAAACAACACTCAACAGTGCTGTTAACTCTGCGCAAAACAACGTACTGGACATGTCTAATATGGTGACGTGTTATGGTGAGATTTAGAGTTATCATGGAATTATAAAACACAAAGCACTCTAGAGATTTTCTATTTAACCTTCAAACATGAATCACTGTTATAAAATAAAATTTCCGATGTATTTTTCTTAACACAGATGTCACAAATAAAAAAAAACAAATTAAAAACTGAGGTGATTATTACATAACAGAAACTGGTTTTGTTTTCTTTCAGATTACAACAATACTGTCCAAGAATAACTTGAAAGAAATACAGAAAGGAAAATAAATCTTCAATCAAAAATACTGCAAAAGTACACGCCCTAGAAACTTAAAATTTGATAACAGTTCAGTTTGGTTAGAGGTGCCTTGCAAAGGAAAGCTTTTGAAAAATCTTACTTTTAATGAAACAAACTAGTCTTGGATATTATGCAACATTGTCAGGGAAATTTTTAAAATAACTTATTGCATATATTTTGGTGATACTGTAAGCTTTTCTGTAAACTACTTCTGTAAATCATACAGTTTCACCGCAATAAATGGACGAAGTGAGTTATCATTATATTTTAAATCAACAAGTTCATTTTGCGTAATGAAAATTTTTAATTGTCTACTGAACATTGTAAAAATTTACATATTGTGACAATATCCAAAAGGAATATGTTCGAGAATTTTCGAGGAGGACAGAGATTTTAAAAATGTTGATGTAAATAATAAGCGTGATAAATAGGGTTTTCAAGAAATAGTTAAAAAAATTATGTACTATATAAATGGTTATGTATAGTATAGGTAGGCCTGCCTATTGTTGTATGGCTGTTGTGAAAGAGTTGGGTACCTATTTAGATAATTGGTCTTTTTGTAACGCCTTATATTCAATCCTAATGTGTTTAAAATTGTTAAGATTTATCCAGAAGCCGTCAGAAGGATTTTGTATTTCTATTATTATATCAAAAATCTCTGTCCTCGAAATCTCCAAACTCATCTATACAATGGAGCACGAGCGTTTTGGAGTTAGTCTCGATTTGTCTGTGATTCAGCGAGCGAACTGCGTAGTGCTTAACGGTTACGTTTGCAGAAGGCCATCGTTACTGTGTATTGTTTAACATTATTTCTGTATCTTTTGTAAGTAGCCTTTAGTAAATTAGTAAAGTTTATTTATTGTCATTAGTTAATTATAATTAGTTTGTTATTTATTATGAGTAAATTAATTGTAATCTACTTGTAGATTTTAGATACTTTATTAATTGTAATTTTTAGTTTGTAATAAATACTTGTAATTTTAAACTTTAGGGTGTAAATTATTAATTTTACCCAGATCCCGAAACGGACCTTAGAGATAATTACTAATAAGTAATTAACTAATTAGTAATTAAGTAATTACTAATAATAACTGTAATAACTAATTACAAAAAAATCTCTTTTTTTGCAAAAATGTTTCTCTTATTGCTAATGAAATCACAATACATACATACTTATCAATTACCTCAACAAAACATAATACTTTAATATATTTGCTGCGCTACAAAGATGAAAACAATGACATCAAACAACTGTCTTTTGAAAAACAGTTCCACGGTAAATAAAAAATTGAGAAAAATTTATTATTAACCATAACGTAAGTTAACAACCTCACACACAACATTAAAATTCAATGAAATAGGTACTTTTAAACAATGATAACCAGTACATGGCATAAATAATTAATGCATAACGTAAGAACTTGTAAATAAAAAAAAAACAAATGTATTATTTAAACGTCTTTTAATACTGTCAAAATATTCAACTGCAACATAAACCACATTAAGATAAGTACCTACATAACCTTGAATTATAAATTTCTTTTAAGTCTACGTTACTTCAAAACACCTATTTCATGGAACATCATTTCTTAAAATAATTTAACATAAATCTTTTTCTTCTATAAAAAATAATCTAACAAGAAAGTGCAACATACTCCTCTAAAAAGATGTTAAAAATATAAAAATATTCAACTAGCACAGGTCGTCAAAAACCTTTCACAAAATAATTTATTGAATTTTTGATAACACATTCTTCAAACTTTCTTTAAGCAGCAAACTAAAATCGTCAAATATTTTCATACATTTCAATGTCAAAATTCAGTAAGGTAACAAAAATCAATCTTGAAAAAGACAACAAAATTAAAGTTTTAGAGGAATATGTTTACAAATAGATCTTTATAATGCATCCTGCAACCTTCATTCAATTGTATTGAAAAATATTTAATTTTTTCTGATCTGTTACAGTTGCTGCATCAATTGCTTTTTTTATAAAATTCTACTTTTGACAGACATGTTTCGGTAAATTCACCACCATCAGAGAATACAAAATTAAAACTAAACTTAAAAAAAATTATTGAAGTTTACAAAATATATATCTTCAGGCATTTTTATAAAAATATTTTATACCAAAGAGTCGTGTTTTATGCAAATGATGACTGAATATACATATTCTGTAAATTTTAACAAATTTTTAAACAATTTTAGTTTTAATTCCGTGTACGCTGATGGTGGTGGATCCACCGAAACATGTCCGTCGAAAGTAGAATTATATAAAAAAAAATGTAAAAAACCAAATGATATAGCAGCAGTAACAGAACAGTAAAATATTAAATATTTTTACAATAGAATATATTTATATTGGACAAAGAACATTTTTTGATAACGATAACAAGCTGGTGGAGGTAAACAGAAGAATACAGCTCAGCTGGGCAACATACAAAAAAACTTAGCAGTACCTTTAAATCAAAATTCCCAAGGAATCAATCAGCTGCTACCACAACTCACAACGATATTTTTTAAAGTTTACCAAATGGGTCATTCTCAAGATTAATTTAGTTTTTTTGAGTAACATAATTTTTTTACGAGGTAGCCATAGTGTCTATTCCGGTGACAAGTGTCAAACATTCACCATCTGGTAATGCAAAAATAAATGTTTATACTTTATATAGGTTAATATAAGAACAAAGATTTTCATTTTAAATTTTAGAATAGTAAAGAAACAGGAGATAGATGTTTTACTTAATACTTCTTCAGATTCCCCGTACTCTGAGAATATTGCCTACCATCAAGGTCACTCAAGTTTTGTCGACTGCCCACCTAAAAAGGTGGGCCCTTCAAACATAAAGTGCTACAATGGCCTGGACCACAGTTACCCTCTATCTTTCTCTGTATTGTATTTTGCAGTATTCTGTATTTTATAACCCATTACTGAATCCTCCAAAATAATCCATTTTATCACCAATAACAACTCACTAATTTTATTTGTTTTCGCTATAAACATATGAAAAGCTATGAAGTACTACTCTTCAAGTTACACAATTGCTCAGAAGTTTTACGAAAAAACTTACAAACAGATAAAATCATAATCATCAATTAGTTTCTAGTTTTTATAACTTAAATCAGAGCAGAGAAGGTTTAATTTTTTTTTTATTCCTAATTTGTGTAAGTTACAATCTGTTCAATTTAGAACAATAAGCAACCCCATGACCCAATGAGATGAGGATGATGTGTATGACTTATAAATGAGGTGTAGTCTTGTACAGACCCAGGCCGACCATTCCTGAGAGAGTATAGTTAATTAAACCCCAACCATCAAAGTACACCAGTAACCACTATCTAGTATTCAAATCCGTATAAAAGTAACTACCTTTACTAGGATTTTAATCAGGAACCTTCGTCTCCAAAAATCAGCTGTTAAACAGCTGATTTTGGCAACAGAGAGAGAAGTTTAATGTAATTTAATTTTCAGAACTCTCTATCAGTATAAACTTAAAACTGTAAACTTAACTAAAATACGTCACCTTTATTTTTATTCTTACTTACACGTGTTTCGGTGGATCCACCATCATCAGAGTAAAATAAAAAAATTGAAACTAAAAAATTTTTTTTTATCTCACTTATTTAGAATTTACAGAAGATGATACATTTTCAGTCATTTGTATAGAACTGAGTTGTATTATTCTAAGTAATTTGTATTAAACTAAATTAAACAATTTAGTTTAATTAATTAATTTACAGAATTCTGTAAATTTTTAATACGCGAGATAAAACAAAAATTTTTTAGTTTCAATTTTTTTATTTCCTCTGATGATGGTGGATCCACTAAACACGTGTAAGTAAGAATAAAAATAAAAGTGACACAGTTTAAAAGAAGGTTAGTGCAATATTATATAAATTCATTAACTAAAATAATATGAATGGAACACAATTTATTCCAAGTGATAAATTGTGAGAGTGAAGGACAGGTAGAAATTATTAATTGGTTCAAAAAAAGGCGTAGAAAAAAAGAAAATATGATTAGCTTACCCCATTTTCTCTGCGATATTCAACATTGACACCTTTCAATGCTATTTGCCGAAGATTGAGATGGCAACGTACACTAAAACTACACACGACATTATTAATAACTATATCGATTTCAGGTTCATCACCACCATTATTCGCGTCACTAATTGCATTGTTTTGATAATTAACTAACTCAATGTTTTCATCACACTCGCGTTTAACTAAGTAACTGTTATCGCTATTGATAAAACAACCAGTGGTTGTGTTTTCTGTTTTTATTTCACTTTTCACAAGATGACATTGACCATCTTGTAACTGCACTACATTAAGTGAATCACCTTCAAGATGAGGAACATTCCCATTTACCATCTGCAACGGCTTCATCCCGTTCTTTTGAATAACAGCTGCCATGCCTGCCAAGCCCTGAAAAATAGAAATACAACAAATTAAAAAATCTGGTGTGAAACACTCATACAACTTTCTCTTGCCAATGCAAATAATTAACAATAAACCTAACATTAGTAATAAAACATTAGAAATAAACCTCACCAGCCTCACCAAGAATTTCAGCAAACATGGCGCTTACCCTATCTTGTAGAGCATAAAAAATTAAGTAAATGAGGTGATTTTAAAGAAAAATCGTAGGACCAGTTTTTGAGAAAATTGCAAAAAAGTGAAAAATTACACGAATTAACTACTACTTCCGGTTGACCGATTTTGATAAAAATGTTCGTATCGAGTCTAGTAGTGGTATGTAACTTAAGTTTCAAGTTCGTACGATGTTCCGTTCTTGAGATATTTTGTATACACACACACAGAACAATCGCTAAAAACATGTTTTTTGGGGGGTCTGAAAACGTGTAGATCCGGTGAAAAATCAATTTCGAAAAATCAACATGAAAACAATACTTTCCTTCCTATATATTAATACAGGCAATAGAAAGTAAAAAACTGTTTCTTGAAGTCCAACAACCATACATCATATACAACTGTTAAATTGAACAAGCACAATTTGTACAGATTATACACTTAACAGATCTCCCTCCACCTTACTGATCCGAATCTTAAGATAAATTCTACAGCAATTTACAATCAAGACCAGTGAGATATATATATATATATATATAAGCGAGTTTGATCTACAGCTCCAGCCGCTTCTCGCATCCCATCTGCCATCTCTCTCGGTTCATCCAGTCCCGCTCCACCAGATTTCTATTCCTCATATCGGAATACACCTGCTTGTTCCACAGTTCGGGCGGTCTTCCTCTTCTTCTTCTTCCAGGTGGATCCCAATTCAGCATTCTCTTGGGCCACCTTTCATCTCTCATCCTCTGTGTATGTCCCAACCATATAAGGCGCTTCTCAATTTACTTCACTGTTGTATCCATTTTCCCCATTCTGTTCCTTATCTCCGAATTTCGTACTCGATCCATCCTTGAAACACAACTACTCCGGCGCAAGAAATCCATCTCCACAGCATTTATTCTTTGCCTGTCTCTTTTGGTCAATTCCCATGTTTCAGAGCCATAGAGCAATATACTCTGTACAATAGAATGATAGATTTTAATTTTTGTACATTTTTTTATATTTGTAGACCAGAGTATGGAGTTTAATGTTTGTGTCGCCTGCCTGGCCTGTCCAATTCTACTTGTGATTTCTCTTCTTGAATTGCTCTCCGATGATATTATGCTGCCCAGGTATTTATATTCATCACATTTCACCACATTATGACCTCCTACTTAAAGATCCCTTGCTGTACCTCCTGAAACTAGGTATTTGGTCTTTTTGAAATTTATTTTCATTCCATTTTTCCTATAAGAATCAGCAAGTTTCCTGATCATGTAATGAATATCATGCTCATCACCAGCCATTATTACTTGATCATCGGCGAACAAGAGTGAGTAAATATATTCGTTATTTATTGGGATACCCATATATTCACACTTTCCTTTCCAGTCCTTTAATATCTCCTCCAGATAGATTTTGAACAGGGTCGGAGAAAGACAACAGCCTTGACGCACGCCCTTATCTGTACCAAATGGCTTTGACACTTTATTTCCTATTTTTATCACATTTATTTGGTCCTTGTAAATTTCTTTGACAGCAGAAATATAATGCTTATTAATGATTGATTTATCCAAGATTTCAAAAAGTCTCTGTATTGGTACCGTATCGAAAGCTTTCTCCAGATCGATAAATATCAAATGGGTTTCCAAATTCCTCAGTTTTCTCTTTTCAATTAGCTGCTTTAATGTAAACATATTGTCAGTACAAGAGCGTCCCGCGGTAAATCCACTTTGTTCTTCACCTTTATTTCTTTTTCAATTCTCTTCCTTATTATGCATCCATACAGTCTCCCTATTGTAGCTAATACTGTGATACCCCGGTAATTCGCACAGTCATCACGTGATCCCTTCTTGTGGATCGGTGTCAAGTAGCCAAGCTTCCAATCTTGGGGAATTTTATCATGCATGAATAGACATCAGTTTATTAATAACTGGTGATAGCACCCATACTGTGCGTGATTTTATTGCCGGTTTAACACGGGTGAATTAAATAAATTGATTTATTGTTTTTTCTGGTTTCACTCTATAGACATCTGAGAACCACAGAGAAATATTTAAGCAGGCCTTTTCGCAACCTCAGAAACCGAAAATAAAAAATATGTCTCCCTAAAACCCAAGGTTTAAACTTTTATTTATCCATTCTTAATAAACAAATCTGCCCATGGTAGGTGGAGTGTCAAATTATTTACACTCAATCTGTTCATTGCAGGGCTAAAATAAATAGTTCTGTTTCTTATCACATGGTCAGCCAATTAAACGACTCAATCATTTAAGAACAGAAGAGGTAGAGGTGTAAAAGACACTAATCCGAGTTATCTCCTCTGAAAGTAATGAATTTCATTATACAGCTAGACCCTGTGGTGAATGGAGTGAAGGTGTCATTTTGTAGAGTGGAAAATATGTGCATTTCCGAGGGCTCGGCATACTGACAAGCGCACTTAGTGAGGAAGCACATACTTTTCCACTCAGTGAGGAAGGTGATGGTAAACCACCTTATTCCTCATTTTACTTAGTAAAACCTCTACAGGTTCAAACCAGCCAATCGGCTGATGACCTAAACAACAACAATTAACAAATGTACATTATTATTAAGTTGGAAATACCCTGAAGTTTATTAATAACTGGTGATAGCACCCATACTGTGCGTGATTTTATTGCCGGTTTAACAGGGGTGAATTAAATAAACTGGTTTATTTTTTTTTCTGGTTTCACTCTATACTTTAATTTATCTAGGTATCACTTAAACAATGTTAACTCTGCTTTTCACAATCACAGCACTTTGGGAAGGCACACAAATAGTTAATAATTTTTTTGGTTAGTTGTCTGTTAGAAACTTTATAAACTCATTTACTTTTAAGAATACAAAAACGGAAAATGTTTCCATTAGTACAAAAGAAAATGAAAATGTTATATTTTTAACAAAACTTATTTGCTATCAAATGTTTTAAAATCTGGTTACACGGTATTTTTTTGTACAATAATAAAGAATAAATTCACAGTTTTTTATTTCCCTTCTCTCTCTTTCAACGCCAATTCAGAGAACAAAAAAAAAATAGCCTAAATTTAATCTAATCATATCCAAAACTTAAATACCGAAGTTTATCAAATTTGGTTCAGTGGTGGACGTACGATACTTTAACAGATAAGACAAAATTTGGGTGAATATATTTTCAGTGTTTACTTAGAGATCCAAGATCATAGATCAGAGAAAGTTTAGCATATTTAAAAAAATTGTACTGCCCAAATCACAATTTTATTTACATACAGAAAGGTGAAATTATACTTAAAATACAAATTCCCCCCCAAAAAAACACATTATCTAAAATTTAGATTATGTGCAACGCAATGTTTTCATTGAGTATTATATAACCGTGTTCGACAGTATATCAGAATAATTAATATTCTGACAACAGATTGAAGTTTATATTTATACAAACATTTATATTACGTATATTCAAAATAATATTAAAATTATCCAAAGAAAAGCACCACAGTGAGCGTCAGTTGTACCTATAATAATCTACTTGATTATTCTATTAAAAAACTATACCTTGATTCAATATAAAAAAACTAGAGATTTTTTCCTTATAGACAGTATTCTTAATGAACTGTTTAAGATAATTAACAACTACATTATATTGCTATTAGGTCCATAACATCATACTAAATTATCTAAGTTTAAAAGTAGCTATCCGGCAAACAAGCTTATTTACAGATTTTTCCTATAACAAGACTTTGTTGAAATTGTATATAATTATATCAGGTCTAAAGAAAAGTTAAAAAAACCTTTTCATTTATTACATTCACATTTACTTTCTCTTACTCTGCCATAAAATACAGGTAAGGAAAGTTATGTTTTCATTTTGGTTTTTAAAAATCTAGTTTTCACTGAAAATATAAGTTTTCATGTCCCCTGAGCCCAAAAAACATTTTTTTTCCAATTAATTGGTCTGGAGGTGTGAGAAAAATAACCCAAAAACAAAAAATTGTATGAAGTAGAAACTCGGAACTTAAAGTTAGGTATAACCATAAGTTAAAGTTAAAACTTATAGGTTATATAATGAGAGGATCCGACACGGACATCTTCATCAAATCGATCAACTCGAAGTTGCAGTTTATTTGTGTGATTTTGCACCGTTTCTCAAAATTTTCAACTTTCTCAAAAATGGCTCTAATAATTCTGTTTTGCCATAAGGAGGTTTGAACACAATACTATGGATATTAATTTACATACCTTTTTTTAAGAAAAATTGCACATTGTCACATAGCATACATCCATCTCAGAAAAGGATCAGAGTATGTAACTCCGCAAAACAAAAACCTCAACAGTATTTTATAGTTGTAAACATTTGGCAATAATTTTAGCACCTAGTTTATAAAAGAGGCTCTTTTATATGCCTAAATGTAAGTGTACACTTCACAAAGAAACAAGTGAAAGTTTTCACACCCATTGAACTAGTTAAAACAGAGGCAAACAAACATTTAAGTGTAAAAACTATAAGATAGACTCAAAAGTGGGAAGTTTCCAACATTTAAATCAATTTTTCAGAATTTTCTCTTTTAATTCTGGAACAGTTTTCTAGAATTATTTTTTTAATTTTTTGACTATATTAGTAACAATGAAATTGTGAGCCTAAATCTAGATAGACAGTAATAATGCAGTGTTGCTGTATTTGACAGAGTGGGAACAAACTTTTTATCTTTTATTATTATCTTATTATCATTAACAGTATAAGATTACAAACTTATTCAGGGCAGGTGGAATTGGCAACACTATAAGGCAGGATGGGTGGAGATACACGACTGCTTGGTTCACTAGGAAGCTTGCAATTTTGTGGTTAATAGTATAACTCAGCACAACATTGAAACAAATTTTTGAAAAAATGTGTTTAATAGAACAATAAAATTCATGTATTTCATAATTTGGTGAATTTCATGTATTGGGTGAAAATGGTTTAGAAATATTTATTTTGTTTTTTGATCAATACTACCCCCTTTTGATTACAAAACTGTTAAAAATCTACTTTTAAAATGTTAGCTAATTATTTAGATTTGATATACACAATTAGTAAAAGTTAACTTTTTGGGTTCACAATTAAAACACCTTTGTAAACAGAAGGAGTCATTTTTGACCCTTCACCGATATAAGATTATGTTCACAACTGAATCTAGTGACATTAGACATTGCTGAAACTTTTACAAAGCACATAGATAATTGTCAACTAGGCATCGCTGTACACATCAGTGTGGTAGCTTACACCAAAGATGAGTAGTCACCAGCAATAATATGTTAAGAAGAATCAGTAGAGGACAAAAATGAGAGAATATCAAAGAACAAAGGTGTTAGACAATTTCCAATAGGTTTCACAAACCTATGAGCTATCACAAATTAAAACACGCTGACGATGAACACAGAGCAAGGGACCTGCTTCAGGGCGGATAAGCTCATGACAAAAAAGATAAAACTAAATTAAAAGAATAAAAACAATGTAACACAAATATAGTCCTGAGAAAGTAATTCCTCTTCCACGCCACATCACGTGTATACTAGCCGAACCGCATAACGGCATCTTGAACGCTACTACTCTGCCTGATATTATTAACTACTATTATAAGAAATGAAAACCAATAATACACCAAGTCCCTCAGTCACTTCTCGCTCAAAAAACGTTATCACACTATAAATAATTTCATGACTTTGACTTTGGCAAAACTTGACCATTTTTTGCCGATTTTGTTTTTTCTCCTATTTTCACTCATTTTATATGAACTCAGAACTGAACCGAGTCAACGAAAAAGTAAACAGCTTTGAATAACATAAGACACTACATTAGAAATTAAAATCCGATAAATAGCAATAAAGTAAACGATAAAAATAAATACATGAGATAGAACACCTTCAATAACTAACTAATCACTAACTAATTAATTATAACTAATTAATCACTTCAATACACTAAGGTTAGAACTCAACTACAAAATTGTCACGTTGCATTAATCATGCACACCCCTCTCCTTATTAAATGGACTTTTCCATACAGATTACTCCCACCAGCTTAGACTGGCCCAAGACACTGTGTTGTCACTTTTTCCTTTTACAGAATATTTTTACTATATCAATGGTTAAAACAGTCTGTATGAGCTAGACTGTTGAACTGAATTTTAATTTTCAGGTAGGGTTTGCAAAATTTTTTACAACATTTAACAACATATATGATGTACTACAATGCACTGAAATTATTTAAGACTAAACACTTCCATGTACCCATAGTTCATTAAAAAAAGAAAAACTATTAAAAGCTCAAATTTTTAGGTTTTTTAAGATATTTAAAAACTATTTATTTTTAACTTCAGTCAATTTATAACTATAATAACCATGCATGGTGCTAGTTACTCCTTAGTTTTCTTACTAGAGTTATTATTTTGGAGTATGAATTTTAATTTTTACTGATTCCAAAATGCCTTCCTCTCTTCATCACGCCACTTCAGTATGTTGTTTATAACTTCTTCCTCTAGAAAAAAATCTTATGTTCTTCAATTACTTTTCTCAATTTATTTCTCATTATCATCATCATCATATCTTAATGTTTCCAACAGTGACTGAACATTTAACTCTGCGCAGATAGCTTCAGTATATACTTTATCTGACCGGGTACAACCTTTGACTCCCTGCAAAAATTTTATTTAGCAGCCTGGATACAAGATTCATTTATCTGTAATGATACCCATATTTCACTCCCATATGTTATGAGTGGTACAGCCATTGCTCTATAAAATTTCATTTGGGTGTCCTTTCTTGTTTTCTTTCCTATTGTCCTACCGGCCGTATTGGCGTAGTTGGTAACGTGCTCGCCTCTTATCATGCGGTCTTGGGTTCGAATCCCATTCAGACACAACATATTTTCATACGTTACTAAAAAAACATTTCATTCTTCACCGTCTGCATTAGCAGTAATTGCAGAACAGTCGGATGTTAAACATTTAAAAAAAAATTTGTTCTGCGAATAGAATCTCGCATACAGCGCTGAATTTTGCCAGTTTTTCACTCATGTCATCATCTTAGTCATCTCAAACTTGCTCTATAGAATTTATTTCTATCTTCCATTTAATTCTTTATCTATGTTTAGTGTAATTAGGTGTTTTTCTATACTTTGGAAACTCGGTTTGTTATTGTATTCTTTTAAGTTTTCAATAGGTAGGCGTTTTGTAAATATTTCTTGCTTAATCTTTAATAGATGTCTGCAGAATCGCCTTCTCTAACTTATTTCACCAATATTTTCCAAATATATATTTACAGTTTCAATTATTGGATCCATTATCCTCCGTTCTGATTTTCTAACTCTTCTCTTATACTTTTTATGTAATAGTTCAGTGTTTCTGTCACAAGTAATGTGACATTTAAAACTAATTTTATAGATCCAGATTAATTTTTAAACTCAATTTCACTGATCTAATGATTTAAAATTAACACCGCACAACGAACGCCTTATGACAACTATGACAAAAAGTAATATTATAACTATAACAAAAAGCACGTTTAATTAAAAACTCAGCAAAAAAAATAGCCTACCAGTGATACAGACTGAATAAAAGTACCTTAAATACCTACAGTAACTTATTAACATAAAAATAATATACAAACACACGTCACAACTGGAATAAACAATTGATGTACAATGCTAATTACCTTATTAGGTTCGGTTTTTATACATGCCAAAATACTTTAATACACACAATACTTTTGTAATACTTTTGCAACGCATATTGATATATTATTTTTTTTCATACAGTCAAAAGTTTATAAATAAATACATCTTGTACCATTCTAAATAAAAATTATTTTAAATATTTGAATAGGAAAAGGATTGCTTCTTTTACAATTTAAAATTGTAAAAGAAGCAATATTTTCATTCATTATTTTATTAACCAATGAGAACAGATGGATGTGGTCTTGCCATGAAACAAAACTGTTAGATATTTTTCCATTGAAAATTTAAAAAAAATTACGAGATTAATGTTTCACATGAAATAAAGATAATACTGGTCATATCTGCAATAATGCTGGACAATGCTGCACCATTACATAAACCGAAAATCCACCTGTTGATGAATAATTTAGTTCACTTTTTTCCATAACC
The DNA here is from genome assembly GCA_035578175.1 of Catonia carolina. Taxonomy (NCBI): domain Eukaryota; kingdom Metazoa; phylum Arthropoda; class Insecta; order Hemiptera; family Achilidae; genus Catonia; species Catonia carolina. The sequence goes on along the minus strand of JAQMRL010000002.1, from coordinate 122,657,883 downwards.
CACAGGGGTTTAGTCTAGAGATTAAGTTGTCACCGTGAGTCAGCTATTTAACAGCTGATTTTCGGAGACGAAGGTTCCTGGTTCAAATCCTAGTAAAGGTAGTTATTTTTATACGGATTTGAATACTAGACAGTGGATACTGGTGTACTTTGATGGTTGGGGTTCAATTAACTATACTCTCTCAGGAATAGTCGGCCTGAGTCTGTACAAGACTATATCTCATTTACACATCATACACATCATCTTCATCTCATTGGGTCATGGGGTTGCTTATTGTTCTGAATTGAAACAAATTGCAACCTACACAAATTAGGAATAAAATTTAAAAAAATAAAAAACTTTTTTCCACATGTCTTGTGCTATATTACCTATTACTACATTGTATTGTAGACTGGACACAATAATAGTGTTATTTTAATAACAGGTTATAAAATTCTATTATCGAGCAGGCTGTTATTTTCAGTAACATGTTATCAAAAAATAGTGTTATTTTCCATAACTAGCTCTTGACAGGGAAACATGGAAAAAATTAGAGAAAGCCTATACCCAGCATTGAGTTGACAAGGGCTAATAAGAAGAAAAACTGGTTACAAAACTATATCAGCAACTGAAAATTTGTATTGTCTCATCGTACAGTTCATAAGAAAGTGCAAAGTTGAGCAGCTGCTTCTAACAATCATGGAATACCTACCACATATTTCTAAATATCAATGTAATTAAATAAATTATAAGTGACAAATATCACAATAAATAATGGATTAAACTTTTAATGATAAAAAACACTGAAAGTTATAATTATTTATACTTTTCATAAAGATAAAAATCAAATAACAAACAAATAATTAAGGAAATCTAACATCGCATAATAATTTATGAATAGAAATCTCAAAGTACATTTAATTAAAAAAAAAAACTTACAACACAATACACTTTCACTCCTATTATTGGTTGTATAATTTTTAATCCAAAAACAACAAATTTTGATAATCACTTAAAACCTACCTACATTTTAGTATGTTCACCACAATAACCTACAAAATAAAAATATTTAAAAATGTACTTAAATACTGGTTCACAGACACACATTTTAAAAACAAAACCTTAAAATTAAAACCAATTAGAAAGAAAGTCAGGAGACACTAAAAAATTATGCATAATTTTTGTACATTAATAGTAAAAAAACCTATTTAGATTCCGGAAGACAGTTTCAAAGAAAAGTCAAACTAAAAATTAAATTACAAATAATAACCTGTCGTCATAAAAATGGCTATTTATTTGTTGTGTAATGAAACCAAATCAGTTAAATTGGTTAAAATATTCTGTGACCAGTACACTACATGACTTTCTACTTCATAAACTAAACTTTACCAGTCTAACTAATAAAATAATTAACAGCGAATAGCAATTGACTTATGTAAATATTTAAAGATAGCGATGTTAACTATTTATTACTTGTAATCTGTAATTAACAAGATATGAAATTTAATCAGTATGTAGTAGACATGAAAAGAAAGGTTTCAGAACGAAACTTATAGTTACATCTTAACAAAGCGAAACCTTAAGAATATAAAAGGATGAATCAGTAAGTATAGATGGGAGCTTACTCGATTGCTAGCGTAAGGAATTCGGGTGGAGGAGGATTGTTTGTACGACTCCCCTTCTCCTATAACCTAGTAGTAGTAATAATACCATTAGCACGCGCTCTTCTAAAAATATTACTGACAAACCATTTTGAATAACTACTGTAGTACCCGGCCCCCTTGAACTTCACCCCGCACTAGCAAACAAGTCAGCTCCCCCAACTATAACTTTTATTTTTTATTCCTAATTTGTGTACGTTGCAATCTGTTCAATTTAGAACAATAAGCAACCCGATGACCCAATGAGATAAGGATGATGTGTATGACTTTTAAATGAGGTGTAGTCTTGTACAGACCCAGGCCAACCATTCCTGAGAGAATATGGTTAATTGAACCCCAACCATCAAAGTACACCGGTAACCACCGTCTAGCATTCAAATCCGTATAAAAGTAACTACCTTTACTAGGATTTGATTGGTGACGACTTTAACTATAACTTGACAGAGAAATTACAATAGGTATTGTGTATTAGATTTGAAAAATTTAATTAAGTTCATAAATTAACGAGAAAATTTTTTCTCAAAATGTAAAGTTAAAAGTGTAAAAATCTGGTGTGAAACACTCACATGACTTTCATATACCAATATAAATAATGAAACATATACTTAACCTATGTTTAATCATTAGTTAACAATGCAAAATAAAAAAACAACCTAATTTTAATCATAAAGGAATGTCGCGAAATGAAAATCAACCTCTGTTCAATTTAAAATATGGGAAATCACTAATTAATGCTAAACTAAGCTCTGTATAAGAAAATGTTTGAAATAAAAGTTGTTGATTTTTTAATTTTCTATAAAATTGATTATATATACTTTTGTTGTAAAATCCATACTAAAGCTGCAATATTAAAAATTCCTTTTTTATACCAATTTTAATGAGCACAATACAGAAAATCACTAATTGATGCTAAACTAAAGCAATGTAGAAAAAAATATTTGAAATAAACGTAGGTTTTTTTTTAATGTTAACAACTTTAATTGTATACACTTTTGCTCTTGAATACAATTAAGGCTGCAATCTTAACAAAAAAAATATTTTTTACCACGCGAGCACAGGCCTCCAAGAATTTCAGCAGACATAGCACTTCACTATCCTGTAGAGATAAAACACGTAGTAAATGAGATTTTTAAAAGAAATAGTAGGAGCTTTTTTTGAGAAAACCACAAAAATGTATAAAATTCGCACAAATTAACTACTACTTCTGATCACCGATTTTCATGAAAATGTTCGAGTCAAGTTCCGTAGTGATATTTAATGTAAGCCTAAGTTTAAATTTTGTATGCTATTCTAATCTCGAGATGTTTTTTCACACAGACCTATTGCAAAAATACATGTGTTTTGGGTTCAGGGGGCCTGAAAATATGTATTTACGGTGAAAACTCAAAATGAAAACAATACTTTTCTTCTCTTATTCATATAGGGCAAAAGAAAGTAAAAAATCAATTGCATATATTTATCTATTTCATTTACATAAGACGGATAATACAAAGAACACTTAGGATCATTTTATAATGTTAAGATGAATTTAATGAACAAAACAACACAGTAGGTAAACATGAACTTTTAACCAAAAAAAGAAAGAGAAGGGTGTATTCAATGGAGATAATCAACGTTACCTCAAAATACTCAATAAACAATCTTATATTAATATTTGAACAACCTTCAAACCAAACATCAACATGAACGGTACCAACAAAAACAAAATAGGGGCGGGTGTGCTTGTATGTCAATGAAAATAATCAATGTTATCTCAAAACATTCAGTGAACAATCAGACATGTACTTGAATAACCTTCAAACCTGGGAATATTCTACATACGTGAATTGTTATTCAGCAGAAACACAATTAATCAGTTAATTTACTTACATGTTACATTATATTAAAACGAAAATCTATATTTTATTATAAATTCAAATTTCTTAAAAACATACTTTAAAGAATACAGTTATAAGAATTTAATAATATAGATTTTTTTATGAAAGGAGATTAACTTTGTATTTTCCTAGAAGTGTGCAGAGGCTGAACAAAGAGTTATTTTCCAGAAGTAATCAGTTTTTTTACTATAAGATTTGGACGAAACACTTTACACCAATTTCTGAAAAACTTTATCAAATGTACAAAATTGTATACAATATACAAACTAGAGAAGAGTTCAGTGTTACACCCTCCTCCAATGCCAACAAACACAGCTTTAGAATAAAAAATCTGGTGTGAAACACTCACACCAGATTTATTTATTTACCAATGCAAATAATTAACAATATAACACAACATTAGTAATAAAACATTAGAAATAAACAAAAAACTAACCTCAATAAACATAACCTAACTTTAATCATGAGTGAAAGTCGCAAAATGAAAATAAACCTAATTTGGCTTAAAAATACGGAAAATCACTCTTTCAAACTAAATTAGGCTCTGTAGAGTAAAATGCTCTAAATAAGAGTTGTAAATCTTTTAATTTCCTATAAATTTTATTACAATTATACACTTTTGTCATAAAATTCATACTGAGACTGAAATCTTTAATAAAAAGAAATCAATTTTTTTACACAATTTCGTGAAATTCGCTAAATACTGCTAAACTACGCTTTATACAATAAAATTTGAAATACAGTGGTAGGATTTTAAATTCTCTACAACTTTTATTACATACATTTGGGTGCTAAAATGCATATTAAAGTCGCAATCTTAAAAAAACAATTTTTTTACGAGAAAACAGCCTTCACATATCAGAGTGCGTACATTGTGCCTACCCTATCTTGAAAAGCATAAACAATTTAGTGAATGAGGCAATTTGAAAAAAAAACTTAGGAGCAGTTTTTGAGAAAATTGCACAAAGTGAAAAATGACACAAATAAACTAATAATTCCGGTTGACCAATTTTAATGAAAATGTTCACGTTGGGTCCGGTAGTAGTACCTAGCTTAGTTTCAAGTTCGTACGATGTTCCGTTCTTGAGATATTTTGTTCACACAAGCACGCACACACTCACTCACTCGCGTGCGTACACACACACATATACACAGACCAATGGCTAAAAACATGTTTTTTGGGGTTCAGGGGGTCTGAAAACAAGTGTTGTTGTTTAGGTCATCAGCCGAAAAGCTGGTTTGAACCTCTAGAGGTTTTACTAAGTAAAACAAGGAGTGAGGTGGTTTACCATTGCCTTCCTCACTGAATAGAAAAGTACACTTATCAGCATGCCGGGCCCTCTGAAAAGCACATATTTTCCACTCTGCAAATGACACCTTCACTTCATTCACCACAGGGTCTGAAAACAAGTACGGAAAACAAGTACATCCGGTGAAAACTCGATTTCGAAAAACGACATAAAATTCCATAAATTTAAATGTTTTTTTTTTAATTCCCTAAATATTCTTTAATTTATTTAAAATTCCTTAATAGTCTATTAAGTACATTGAATCAACCACCGAATATATGGAATGGTAATAGCAGGTTAGAATGTGCAAATATCTGCCAGACACCTTGTCAGAAACTGAATTCAGAGATACTAAATTGCTCTGCAGCACTACTTTGCAAAAGTTTGTAACTCTCTACCATAGCTGAATTATACAACTTTATTTTTAGTTCATTAAGTTGCATCAAGAGCTTGATTACTATGAGTAATGGAGTGGTGGGTTTGAACACATACTAATTTCCAGGACCTAACTTGGTACTGACCCTGCAACCTTCCACTTTGTAGCCTAACACACGCTAATGATGCCACTACAGAGTCAATCTAAAAATATTTTTATCAACAGAATTAACAATTGACAGTGGCACCCCCAGTAGAAAGCCCATATATTTTTACAGGTCAGGTTCTAACCGTAGTATACTTCCTATTTTTCGTAGTTTTATATGGATTTTTTTGATGTTGATTTTTTTTTTACTAATTGCAAATGTTTACTAATTTTGATAATGACAGTTTACTTAGTAACAATGAATTAAGCAGTTATGATGAAGCTAAATATAGTAATAAAATTTCATGTGAAAGTAAATTTCATGAAGTCAAATTAAATGATGTTGACAGATTGGGAACCACTGTCACATCATCACAGGTAATTTTTTAATTTTAAAAAAGGGTTTAATGGGGTTTGCTACCCCTATCCAAAAATTATGAAATTTCTAAATTTTTAGAATACAAAATATATTTTAACGGCATGTTTTTGACGTTAAAAGTTAAATAAAAATTTGGTAACGCGAAAACTTTCCGGTTCCACCCCCTTACCTTTAGTAGGGGGTATTATTTTTTCACTTCCTGAACAGTGCTTCGTAGCGAAAAATTGTATAGAATTATTTTTGCGCTTCTAACGTACTTCTAAAGTACTTCAAGGCCATGTAGCTAAAGTTGCCCTTAACCTACCTGTTCACTGAGAAAACTCAAAACACTAGCATTTCGGCTTTTAGGGCTTGCCGTTTTCATGTTTTTCTTTCTTTACACCTTCACAACGGTTTTTTTCGCAAATTTTTATTGACAAAACGTTACACATACCCATAGAGTCACGGAGAATTCACTAATTTTAAAAGGGGTCCTACGGTGATTGCTACCAACAAAAATTTTAAGTTTTTTCGAATACAAATAAAATTTAAACGGCATGTTATTTAGCAAAGAAATAACATAAACATTTGGTAACCCAAAAATTTTCAGGTCGCATGAGAAAACGAAAAACTCAAAGTATCATACATTCAAACCTCAACATTCAAAGTTAAAATTTTGAAACTTTAAACATTAACTTTCATATTGTGATCCACCCAACCCCTTTGGCGGCCGAACTTCACCTTGTGGCAAATGGTTCTGATCCACTTATGCATTCTGATCCACCAGGAGTTGGCGAGTTTGAATTTATAAGAAGGTGAATGAATTTATGATTGTTTTAATTTATTATTGGAATTAAAAAAATTAATCATTTACAGTTTTCAAGAAAAAAATACAGTGCTGATGGTATAATTGTATGAAAAAAACACTTAAAGGGGTTAAGCAGTTGAAGTGATTAAATGACAAAAAACAGAGGAAATTTTTTTAAAAAATCTGTAATCTAACTTATCTCCCTTGGGAAAACTGCATTTGAATAAAAAGTATATTTTTAAAATAAACATAACCTAACTGAATAAAAAACTTCATAGTTATTTTTATGGTAGTGAAGTATAGAGTAGAACATCTGAAGTATGTATTGGAATAGGTTGGACAGTAGTCATAGCACTGCTGTTAAATAATATCATAATAACATAAGAATGTGTATTATAATGACCTTATTCATTCAATTCATATGATCATTCATAAGAAAAAATAAACGTACGGATCTACGACTCAAGCCATTCCACTTGTCACGTTAGATCAGCTTCATCATAACACCGTATCTCAATTCACGCAATTACCATAATTTACAATAAAGTTTAATAAAATAACCATTACAGATCATGAAAGTTATTTACCTACCTTATCCAAATGATTCATATTTCATCATACAAAAGAAATACTTGATTTTTATCACAAATGGCTTAATATGAGTTTTAGTCAATTTATAGAACTAATTATATGGAACATGTATACAATAATAATGCTATAAACTACAACTATAAATCTGCTAACTATGTCAGATTAGGCATCATAAAAATATGAATCACAAAGCTACAGCGATCTTAATTTTCTTCGACTTATGCCACATATGTATGTATTTCACAATGCATTTTATTTTAATAAGCTGGTTTTTTTGAACATCAGATTCATCCCCTACAAATTTTTCGTAAATTACTACTTTTATTTATTTTTTTATCCATAATGTATGTACGTTGCAATCTGTTCAATTAAGAACAATAGACGACCCAATGACCCAGTGAGATGAGGATGATGTGTACGACGTGTAAATGAGGTGTAGTCTTGTATGGTTAATTAAACCCCAACCATCAAAGTATACCAAAAACCACTATCTAGTATTCAAATCCGTATAAACGTAACTATCTTTACTAGGATTTGAACCAGGAACCTTAGTCTCCGAATATCAGCTGTTAAACAGCTGACTCGCAGCAACGACTTTACCTCTAGACCAACCTGGTGGGTTAGAATACTTCCAACATTTTATTTTTAAATTATAAGGAAACTTGGTCTTTTATATTGGGATGTTAAGTAAGAGCCTGTCAGAATTGTTCCCGAGGCCAAAGTTGAAGGTAGACTAATATGAATACACATAATATTTTTAAGGCATTTGACGACACAAAACAATCAACCAAAATTGTAGCCAATATTCATTAATGGAGTTGACACTCTATAAAAAAGAAAATGAGGAATGTGATAAAAAATTTAATGAAAAATGAACTAAATTTTTTCCACAAAATCATTATTTTCTGAATTTAAAATTTATGACAGTTAAGTATCATTTGCTGTTTATTAATTAATTATGGGTGGAGTGTCAAATTATTTACATACACTCAATCTGTTCGTTGCAGGGCTAAAATAAATAGTTCTGTTTCTTATCACATGGTCAGCCAATAAAATAACTGAATCATTTGAGAACAGAAGAGGTAGAGATTTAAAAGACACTAATCAGAGTTATCTCCTCTGAAAGTAATGAATTTCATTATACAGCCACACCCCGTGGTGAATGAAGTGAAGGTGTTATTTGCAGAGTGGAAAATTCATGCAAATTTTTTTGGAGGGCCCGGCATGCTGATAAGCGTACTTTTCCATTCAGTGAAGAAGGCAATGGTAAACCACCTCATTCCTCGTTTTTACTTAGTAAAACCTGTAGAGGTTCAAACCAGCCTTTCAGCTGATGACCTAAACCACAATTAATTATACTATTTATAAAAAATGTTACTGAATTTTAGGGGTTTCAAAAGAACAAGAAGTTGACAAAATGACAACGATAAATGGTCACAAGAATGAGTAAAGAAAAAAAGGCTTGGGAAAGAATAAAAATATCAATGAAAACGGAGAATACACTTTGTTAAAATTACAAATATTTTTTACAATTAATTGTTACATCAACAACTTGGTAATTAGAGACTACCTTGGATTGTGGAATGGAGGTTTGAAGTTATCTTATCTTCAGATCATAGCCAAAAATTTTAAACAGCCAGGACCTTCTACTTAGTAGCTTAGAATGCTAACCACTCTACCACAGAGGCAGTCTAATTTATTTTCATAATATAGTATATTTTGGGGATGACGTAGACAATTTTGTAAGTTTTTGGATGACAGACTTGTTGTAATTTTTTTTAACTTTCAGGCTTGAGATTCATCTAAGTACTAATCATTTTATTCTACAAATACTATACAATATACAATGAAGCAAAGCCATTCATATAAAAAAAAAAAATTTTTGGCTTAAAGTGGCTGTAAATGTATGTTAAAATTAGAACAAAGAAGTATTTTAATGACTAAATACCTACAAACTTCAAAACACATTTGTGCAAGAAAAATCAGAAGAGAAAGTGCAGACACCTTTGTAATACTAAAATGCACAAAGACTATGTTGCAATTACAGAGCTATGTACTGTTGTTGATAACGATTTTTAAAACTCAATTCTAAAAACGGCAACTAAATTCAAAAAATCATAGACGAAAAGAGGGTTGTTCACCAAAAAATGTTTTTGTGTAAGTTGCATCAACAGCTTGGTCATAAGCAATTACTTCGGGTTACAGAACAGTGGGTTTGGACATGTAATCATTTTCCAGACACTATCTTGGAATCAAACCCAGGACCTTTTCTTTGGTGCTAAAAATGTTACTGTCCAAAAATCATACATAAATAACAGCGAGATGTATAACTCTATTATGCGATAGCTATTATGCGATAATAGCATAAACATTCAGTAGAACCTTGCTGACAGAAGCACTGGAAAATTTACTGTTCAGACTGTATTCACCATTTAATAACAAACAAATATATGAATTTAAATAATTGTTCCACATAAACTCTAAAAAATTATTTGTATTTCTATCATTAACTTTTACACGTTTCTAATACAATAAACAAATATAATTTTTATCAAGATTGCTCAACTGTTAAATAAAAGTAATGTAAAGATGCCTACCTTAAAAAAACAAATTAAAATTTGAAGGCCTTCATTTCATGTTCAGATAACAGGAATCAGATGTATTTTTTTTCTTTTATTATTCAGCTTAAATTAACACCTTGAATTATTTATACATTACTCTGTATTGTGTAAACCAATATTTGTTTACAGAACTATAACCAATATATGAAAAAACAGTGAGTGGATAATTGATTCCTCTCGTCGACTGCTGTTTTGTTTGAATGACTAAGTATCCACAAGGTACTTTATTGGCGTGATTGTAACAATATAGTACTACATTTTGAAGAGCAGTAACTCAAAATTAATAAATCACAATAAATCAGTACTAAAACTTATTTTGAAAACCAAGCTACAGGCCATAAATAAAATTAACCATAAGATAATATTGATTCTGATAAAATTAGCTACAAAAAAACCACAAGAATAGTGTTATCTAATAAAAGACTACAAAATATTGATTTGTATATTCATATGTTTGCCTGAATCTTAAGAAACTCTAGTCTACGGTTGCCAGACATTCTGTAAAAATCATAACGTCCCGTTTCTTTGTGATCTGTCCCTGTGTTTTTGTGCAAGCAACTAAAATATTTTTTAAACTCTAAACTGTCATGAATTTTAACTCTATATGACTTGTTTTTATTTTATTCAATACTTGTTGATAGAATAGCAATTAAAATTGACAAACTTAAAATTTGAAATGAAAAGTGAAAATTTTCAAAATTAATCTTTTTGAGCTTAATAAAATTTATAAAAAACATAAATTCAATTATAAGCAATATTTTTTAATAGGATTTTCATATATTACTTTAATAAATGAAAAATCTCGTGTAAAACATTCATTCATTCAATTTTTTACTGATTTTAATAAACAAAGTACACAAAATCATTAACTAATGCTGAACTAAGCATTGTAGAAAAAAGTTTGAAATTAAGATTGTATTTTCAATTTTCTGCAACTTTAATTATATGTATATGCCTTTACCCTAAAATGCATACTGCAATATTTTTAAAAAGTTACCACGAGAGCAAAGCCTTCCAAAAGTTTCAGCCGACATACCGCTTACTTGTTTAAAATTAAGTTTATTTAACAAAAATTCAGTAAATGAAGAAATTTTAAAAGAAATCATAGGAGCTGTTTTTGATGAAAATGTTCATGCCAGGTCCCTTTACGGTACCTAGTTCTACGTTTCTATGAAATATTTTGTTCAAACAGGCCAATACATGTTTTTATGTTCAGGAATCCTGAAAACTTGTATTTCAAAAACATGAAAACAATTTCATGTCTTTCCTACCTTAATATATCCATATAGGGAAATACGGAAAGACAACCGATTGTTGAGCTACGACCGCCTAGAGACACCAATCATCTAGCTCGTATTTTTGCAATATTTCACGAGGGGGAGACCCCGGACCCCCTTTTCCTTTAGGGGTATTTCATACATTAACAGTACAGCTGGGATAATCAATATATCGATATGTTATTGTTTTATTTTACTTTGAAAATGTAATGAAAACAATTATTTTAGAAATTAAAGTTGTTTTAATAATTATGAACATATAATAATACTTAAATAGATAAAAAATTGTAAAAAAATCACTCTTGTGGTATGTACGTACAGTAATTACGTATTATAGTTGTGTTTAATTAATCGAATGAATCCTTTTACGCAGGAGTCCTTGCCAGTAAGAAACTTATTGTAATGAGCGATAAGAAATATATATTTTTATTTTATTTTGTTATTGATTTAAAGTTTGTCATTTACGTTTAGAGATAAGGATATTTACTTTTAAAATATATGCTACTAACCGTGCTGACGGTCTTCGGACTAAGCGGGAAACAACGCAGTTCTGTTTAACGGATGCATTTATTTTATTGAATAAAGCATTATTATTATTATTAATAATAATAATACGTAAAAGACTTTCAGAAACAGTTTTAAAACATTAATTTAAATTGTTGTCAATTTTAAGAAATATGTTTATTTTAAAAGAATAAGAAATATAACATTCACTGTATGTTCTGTGATCTTGAAGAATAGTTGAACTTGTTAGGCCAAAGGCCAGAATATTTTTATATTTAGTGAAACGACTAATTACTATATAGATTTGTTTGGAATAAATACATTTACAGATTATAAAATAAGCTCATCATTTATTTATTTAAATATTAATTGATTTTTCTTTTGTAAGATAGTATTTTAGACTAAAACTTTGTAACTTAAATATTCACTCAAGTGACAAGTTAACAATACCTACCATAAAGCATCATCCTAGTAGTGTTAGATGTCCTGTACTTTCCCACACGATGATGTGGTAATCTACTGCAGTTAAGAAATGACAATTCTACACAGTTGCTCGTTGCCAAGGTCAGAGATTATAATGTTGAGATAAAGAGTGTATGTATGTAAGTGAATGCTTTAGAATGAACTGGAAGGCTTGTCTAAAAAAACAGACAAATCTGAGAAAGAGATCTGTCGCAAGACAATGGGTCCAGAGGTAGTAGACTCACAATACAGATTACGAGGAAGAGAAGAACTGTACAAAAAAATCTAATAATAGAAACAATCAGAAAACAAATACAAAAATTATACGGACATCAGTCCTTTTAAGAAAACTAAACAATATACCCAGAATATCAGATAAATAGTGTACAGAAGTCAGAAATTATAACTAACTGAGAAAATATAATGGACTGAGAAACACATTCACATGACTGTTTACCAATGTCAATAGCTTCCACAGAGAACAGAAGCAGAATACCAGATGAACATACAAAAGGAAAAAAGCCCACAGTTAAAGACTGCTGAAAATGTGGGCTGCGAAAAGAGGTTCCCGAATAGTCTAACCGTATTGTACGACAATATCTAAAAGGAAAGTGTTGATTCCAGAATTCTCTAGTAGGATTGAGATTTTAAAATGTTAGTGTAAAAAATAAAAGTTGATAAACAAGGTTAGTTTCTAAGAAATGGTTAGAAATGTAGTGTATGAAAGGTTAGTACAGGTTTATTGTTGAGAAGGTCAATGTACCTATTTAGATAATCGGCCTTTTTGTAACCACTTTTATTCAATCTTAATTTGTTTACCTTTCGTTCAGATTTATCCAGAAAGAAAGATAGAAAGATTTTGTATCTTTTTATATATACCTTAGTTAATGTAGTATTTTCTAGGAGTTAGGTATGCTTATAAAAGGAGCGGACCGCCTTGAAGTTTAGTTTAGTTTGGATCTGTCATTCAGTAAGTGCATTATACTGTGTAACAGATACGTTTGTTAAGAGATCCAGCATGTATTGTAGACCATTAACTTTGCAAGTAGGATTTAGTAAATTAAGTGTCAGTTAATCTACTTGGTTAAGTTCATTTATTGTAATTAGTTTAAAATTATTTATTGTAATCATAAAAATATAATTATAGTACGTAATTGTAATTCATTTGTAGATTTAAGTAACATTATTATTTGTAATTTATACTTTACAATAAATATTTGTAATTTTAAGCTATAGTTTGTTAATTATTTATTTTACCCAGATCCTGAAAAGGACCTTAGAATTAAGTGTCACAGTATTTTACAAATGCTCTAAGATGGCCCTATAAAAAAAAATCTGGTGTGAGCACTCATACAACTTTCTCGTGTCAATGTAAATAATGGCCAATATAACCTAACATTAGTATTAAAACATTAGAAATAAACAAACTAACCTCAATAAACATAACCTAATTTTAATTTTTTTCTTTTTTTTTTGGTTTAACGTCCGACTGTTTTGCAAATTGCTGCTAATGCAGCCGTCTAATTTTAATTACGAGTGAATGATGCAAAATGAAAATCATTTTTAGTTTGGCTTACTAATACAAAAATCACCCTTTTCCGCTAAACTAGGCTCTGTAGAGAAAATTCTTAAAAGAAAATTTTTAGATCTTTTGATTCTCTATAAATTTGGTTACATACACATACTAAGGCTGAAATCTTAAAAAATCGATTTTTATCACATTTTCGTGGAAAAAAAACAGAAAATCACTAATTACCACTAAACCAAGCGTTATACAAAACAAATGTTTGAATAAAAGTTGTAAGTTTTTAAACTGTCTACAACTTTTATTATATACATTTTTGCGCTAAAATACATATAAAAGTCGCAATCTTAAAAAAAAAACATTTTTTTCTGCGAGAGCACAGCCTCCACAAGAATTTAAGCAGACATGGCGCCTACCCTTTCTTATAGAGCATAAAAAATGTAGTAAATGAGGCGATTTTTAAAAAAATCGTAGGAGCAGTTTTTGAGAAAATCGCAAAAAAAGTGAAAAATGACACGATTTAACTACTCCTTCCGGTTGACCGATTTTGATGAAAAGATTCGTGTCTAGTCTGGCAGTAGTATCTTACTGAAGTTTCGAGTTTGTACGATGTTCCGGTCTTGAGATACTCTGTTCACACACGCACGCATGCACGCGCCCACACACACACACGTACCAATCGCTAAAAACATGTTTTTTGGGTTCAGGGGGTCTGAAAACTTGTATATCCTGTGAAAACTCAATTTTGAAAAATCGATATGAAAACAACACTTTCCTTCCTATGTATTCATATAGACTCTTGTCTATAAAAAATTCTATAAAATAAAAAATCACTGAATTTCAGGAAGGCATACAAGACGAATTAATTTAGATATCTACAAATATCAAGAAACTTAAAACAAAAATATCCAGAACTTTAAAAGAAAAAATAATTTTATTTGGTTCAAACCTGTTCTTCAATTCAGTCTAAACATAAAAAGTCTTGGTTTATCTATAGTTCATTACATAATACAATTTAAAAGTTACACTTTTATCAAGAGAGGTATTTTTAGATGAATGAGGGGGTGAAAAAAGGGCAACCCTCTAATGTCCTTTTCTGTATTATAGAATAACATCAGTTTTGGGGTGAATTACCTACACAATACACCCAAAGAAAGCAGCAGCAACCTCCTTATGAACCTGAATAATACAACAGGTATACAGCACAAGGTCTGTGTGATCAGGAATTAGAAAATACATTCACATTCCTATGAAAAAATTTGCTACTCTACATGATGTCATAATTAAATGGTAACACAAGAACAGACAAATGTAGAAGTATTCAAACAGTTCAAAAAATAATAAATAAAAATTAATTAATTAACTAGAAAATTTGTGACTAACAATGCAAAAATAAGAACTATTAAACTGTTTAAAAAAACTACAAATACCAATCATTTTATTGATAAGAGAACATTTTTTAAACAAATTAATGATTCTTGGATGGCTTTTCTCCACTTTACATCCTGATGTACAACTTTTATGCGCATTAAGGTTAATCTAGGTAAAGGACAATAGTTTGAAATTAGTGAACATAACATGCCAGACCTAACCAAGAATCAAACCCAGGATTCCTGACACAGAAGCAGTTAACTACACTAATGGGCTAGCCCGTTAGATGGCTTGGTAGCCCAGTTGACAACATTCAGCTGCTACACCAAAAATTCTGAGTTCACTTACTACAAAGGCCATAGAAAATTTACATTTGATACAAAATGATCATATTCCATGACTCATTCTCAAGTCACTTAATGACCAAATAAGAAATAATAATGATTTATTATTTCGACTTTGAGAAAGCCCGGTAAGTCGCCGAGATTAATTTGCTACTAATTGTTAAGTAACACTGTTCGGACAAGTGATCAATTTTATTTGGTGCCAACCACGCATGGTTGCAAACTCCACTGGTAGTCCCTGTTCAAATTCATATAGCTGTTACAAGTATTTCAGACTTGGAGTAGTCCAAGCCCGAAATGCAGTAAACAATTTTTTTTTTTTTAATTCCTAATGTGTGTACTTCACAATCTGTTCAATTCAGAACAATACGCAACCCCATGACCCAATGAGATGAGGATGATATGTATGACGTGTAAATGAGGTGTAGTCTTGTACAGACCCAGGCCGACCATTCCTGAGAGAGTATGGTTAATTGAACCATCAAAGTACACCGGTAACCACTGTCTAGAACTCAAATCCGTATAAAAGTAACTACCTTTACTAGGATTTGAACCAGGAACCTTCGTCTCCGAAAATCAGATGTCAAACAGCTGATTTTGGCGACAACTTTACCTCTAGACCAACCCGGTGGGTTATAAACAAATAAATGCATAAATTTAATGAGAATACTATACCTACCAAATATATATATTTTTTTAAATTAAAATGTAACAGGTAATAAAATATAAAAGAAAAGTTAAGTGAATGATTTAGCTATGTTGTTTAGGTCATCAGCCGAAAGGCTGGTTTAAATCTATAGGAACATTACTAAGTAAAACGAGGACTGAGGTGTTTACCCATGCCTTCCTCACTGAGTGGAAAAGTATGCTTAACAGCATGCCCGACCCTACGAAAAGCATCTACTTCACCCTATAAATGACACGTTCACTTCATTCACCACAAGGTCTGGCTATATAATGAAATTCATTACTCTCAGAGGAGATAACTCTTGATTAGATTTAGCTATACTGTTATGTAAATCAATTTTTACTTTCTCTAGCCTATATGAATATAAAGGAAGGAAAGTATTGTCTACATGTCAATTGTTTGAAATTGAGTTTTCACCTAATATACACATTTTCAGATCCCCTGAACCAAAAACCATGTTTTTAGTAATTGGTTTGTGTATGTGTTTGTGTGTGAGAACAAAATATCTCATGAACGGAACATTATATGAGTTGAAACTTGAAAATTAAGTTATGTACTACTACCGGACCCGACATGAACATTTTCAACAAAATCGATTAATCGGAAGTAGTAGTTTATTAAGAGTAATTTTCCACTTTTTGCGATTTTCTCAAAAACAGCTCCTACAATTTTTTTTCAAAATCACCTCATTTACTATATTTTTTATACTCTACAAGATAGGGTAGGTGCCATGTCTGCTGAAATTCTTGGGGAGGCTGCGCTCTCATAGCAAAAATGGATTTTTTTTAAGATAAAGGCCTTATATGCATTTTAGCGCAAAATTGTATATATTAAAAGTTGTAGAAAATTTAAAAACCTACAACTTTTATTTCAAACATTTTTTTGTATAATGCTTTGTTTAGCGGTAATTAGCGATGTTGCTTTTTTTCATGAAAATCTGTAAAAAAATGGATTTTTTAAGATTACGGCCTTAGTATACATTTCATGACATAAGTATATACAATAAAATTTATAGAAAATTAAAAGATCAAAACTTAAAATTTACTTCAAAACTTAAATTCAAAAGATTAAAACTTTTGTTTTAAGTATTTTTCCCTACACAGCCTAGTTTAGCGTCAAGAGTGATTTTTCGTATTATTAAGGCAAACTAACGGTAATTTTAATTTTCCATCGTTCATTTCACTCATTATTAAAATGAGGCTATGTTTTTGAGATTAATTTTTTTGTTCATTTCTAATGTGTTTTTTTACTAATATTAGGTTATATTTTTCATTATAAGCATTGACAAGAGAAAGTTGTGAGAGTGTTTCACACCAAAGTTTTAGATCATAAAACAATGAACATAGATGCTTCTTTAAAATGAAATTGAAAATAATATTTAAATCAGTTTATGAAAATTCTGCAATAAATATGGAGTTCAAGGGTAAAGGAAAACTGTTAGATGATACACGCTAACTTATCAAAGTCATTAATAACAATAATGTACAAATCCTATTTTAACAAATACCGTAAACTTTTAGAAACAATTAGTCTAGCCTACTTAATAAAAAAGATCAGGTTTCCTACGACAAGATAATCAAAAAGTTTCAAATAACTGAGTACTTAATTACTGCTACATTAGAAGATAAAATGCTAACTATATCTACACATACATATGAACACATGAGGATTGAGGTTGATGTTGAATGCTGACTCATTGTGAAATTGCTGGCTTGTAATTTTTATTATAATTATTAAATCATCGCTTTATTCCAACACGTATTCAAATGTTTAAATAGAAAATGTGTACTATGTTAGTAATTAAATTGTTATAAAAATTTTAAATAAGTTCTTTTAAATTTTTTTTTACAAACAGTAGTTGTTTACAGTAACTTTTACATGTTTTTTTTAATAAAAGATTTATCTAATTTGTTCCTATACTCAAGGTGAGATGTAGGTGTAGTTATGTAATAGTCAAAAAAGGGTATTATCTTACAAGAATGATTTTAATTAATCTACTGAGCATTTTATTGGACTTAATTGTTGTTACAAATGAAGTACGGTGTATCATTCAACAGGAACAGCTCTCTAGTATAACCCTAAATTCTAGGTTACAATCAAGAGACTGTGAGAGCTTCATTTCTCTGTAACACGAAGTTTAAATTCCATTAAACTTTACATTTTCTCATCCACAAAAGCAAAGATATAGTATATTTTTGTCATAATAATTTGACTTAAATATTATGTATTTTTTTTAATTACATATTATTATAGTTCAGAGCAGTGGTTTTCAACTGGGATGCCACACCCCTGGGGATAAACAAGCAAGAGCTAGAGGTGCCATGGTAGTTGCTGACTGCCAGACAATTTTGTTAAAGCATCTAATTTAAAAAGAAGTCTGTAAACAGGTAAAAAAGATAAGGTAATAATCACGGTAAGAAAAAATAAGAAAGTCTGAAACGGAATTTTAGTTATCTTGAAGATAAAATCTATGTTTGAAAACATAGATTTGAAAACATTAGACTCTCAACAATCCGACCCAGAATTTTCAAAAAACATCAAGGACAAGTTTCTCATTAAACTGCAAGTAATTTTATTTGAACTACTTATAACTAAAAATTATTTTAACATTTATTAAAACTTTTTAAACCTCTATTAAAACCAAGTAGCTAATTAACAACATAATATTACAGGTATTAAGATGCCGTTATGGTTTAGTTCCCTTAGTAAGGGTACCACAGAAAAAAACTGTTGTACAACACTGGTATGTAACTGGGCAGCTTTACAAAGAGCAGATGATAAATAAAAAAGTGGCAAATAATTTACAAAAGACTAGCATTTGTCATTTTGTGAAAATTGAAAAAAACCTAAAAATTTAAAGCAGAGTAATAAAGAGGATTGAAATGTGTTTACTTATTCCTGAATGAAGAACAAATAAGCCAAGTGTTTTCACTTTTCAAGTTTTTAGGCCAGCCCATTGGCGTAGTGGTTAGCGCAACTGGCTTCTACGCCAGGGTCCCAAGTTCAATTCCCGGTAAGGTCAGGCATTTTTTCATCACTCAATTTCATCGATCGTCCTTCTCATCGTCTGCATTAGCAGTAATTTGCAAAACAGTCGGACGTAAAACAAAAAAAAAGTTCTTTAGAGATAGTGGGTCAGATCACCTGGTTAAACAGACATGGAATGGTTTAATGTTCCTGTTTGAAATATATGTAACAAAAATAATATTATACCAATTATGTATTGTAAAATATTGTCAAAAATATTATTTGAAATGATAAAATCAAAATTATTGCAACAAATATTTTGTACAACATTTATTTTTTATACTTTCTCTTGCCTTAAGTAAAAAAAATGTTTTCATAGAGAATTTTTGAAACAAAGTTTCATTGGAAACACATTTTCAGTTCCCCTGAGTCAAACAGAACATGATTTTACTGGGTCGTCATGTGCAAAATTGAGTTTTCACCAGAAACACAATTTTTCAGGACCCCGAGTACAAACAAATGTTTTTAACAATTGGTGCGTGTGTGTGTGTGTGCACGCGCGCGTTTATGTGTATAGTTACTTAGGTACTACTATAAAGGGAACCAATAAGAAAATTTTCATCAATATCGATTGACTGGAAGTAAGCCTTGCAGTTTACTTATGCGATTTTTCACTTTTTTGCAAATTTCTCAATAACTTCTCCTATGATTTGGATTAAAATCACCTAGTTAACTAAATTTCTGTGCTTTACAACATGGGGTAAGCAGCATATCTGCAAAAATTTATGGGGGTGGGTTAAAAAAGTTTTTTTTTTTAAGAGAGGAATTTAGGGCAAAAGTGTATAGGACTAATCAAAGTTATAGGAAAGTTTATCTCAAGCGGTTCGTTTGTACAGAGCTTTTTTAGCATCAATAATTAATTATCTTCATATTTTCCACATTGAAAATGATAAAACATGAATTTTTGAAATGGAAATTTTTTGTAACATAGCTAAATATTCTTTACAAAACTAAGTTAAAAAATACGACACTTCGAACTTACAGAGTAATTATGAATTTGGTAAACATACAGATAACAAAAGTTAAAAAAAAAATAAATCTGCAACTATTAATCGAACACTGTTCTACTATTATTTTTCATTCAAGTCCAGCAAAGGTTGTTTTTATTTAGCATCATGCATTTATGATTAAATGTAGATTATGTTTTTTCTTTAATTACATCAGCAAGAGAATGGGAGTGTTTCATAACAATTTTTTTTTAATGAATTTCACATCAACATAAGTGACTACTTTGGGTAATGGAGTGGTGGGTTTTTAGTTTTAATAATTCCCAAATCCTAGCTGGGAAGTGAATCCCAGATCTTCTGTACATAGGCTAACATGCTAATCACTAGGCCAAGGAGTGGGTCCCTGAAGTATTTGATCACCATCAGCTCAGTGTACTGGATACTTGACGAGCGTTGTTTCAAAACCCAACATGTTCATAAATTTTCAAAAATTAAATGTTTTTTGTAACACATTTGGAAGAAAATGCAACTTGTCTATTCCAAAATACGCCAAAAAATTAAGTATGAAGATATTTTCTTTTTTTCCTGTGTATTATAAAATAAGGCAGAAAAGCTACATAATTATGTGCTAAGACTATTTTCAATTAAGTAGAGAAATGAAGCATCTTGGACTTGTTACATTTTGAAACAATGCCCCTTTATTCATTTTTATACGATTTACAACCAGACTTATATTGTATTAATAGTCAGAAATATAAAATACGTGTTCATATTAATATAACATACAGTACAGCAACCTACACTAATAATTGTCATGATTATGTAAAACTCCAGTAGCAATTAGTGCATAATGTTATCATTATCCAATACAATGAATTGTTCTGTTATAAAATAAACAGTTGGGAAGGAAGATAACAAATGTATATTTAAACAGACACACTAGCATTATTACAATAAGTTAAGAATAGATATATATCTAAATTTTATCTACACAGGAAATTAGACATAACAAATATATTTTTTGAAACCATGTAAAATTACCGATAACAATACTGGCTGAATTTCGGAGCATCGCCACCCTTTCTACGATGTACAATCAAAATAATTTAATTTAATTGAAAGATCTTATTTTCTTAGCTAAAGAAAAATTAGGTATTAGCTGCAAATTCAGTAACGTATTTCAATTTGATTAAAACATATTTTACTTGTAAAACTGTTTATTAATTGTTATTAAGCCAGTCTGAAAACTGCACATGTAAAAAATTTACAAATTGAACAATTATGAATCGGCATTTTTGAAATAATAAATATGATTCGAAACCAGATAAAATCTACAAACATTAAAGTAATTTTTGATGTTATAGAGCAGCATAGAAAGAAATCTGAAGGAACTCATGGATTAATATACAATTCTGAACAACTAAAACATCATAATGAAAGGTATATGGAAAACTCAATTTCGAAATAAAGTTTTCACCAGATATACACATTTTCACACCCCCTGAACCCAAAAAACATGTTTTTGGCGATTAGGTGAACAAAATATCTCAAGAACGAAACATCGTACAAAGTTGAAACTTAAGTTAGATACCACTGGAGAACCCAACGCGAACATTTTCATCAAAATCGATCGACCAGAAGTAGTAGTTTATTTGTGTAATTTTTCACTTTTTTGCGATTTTCTCAAAAACGGCTTCTACGATTTTTTTCAAAATCGCCTCATTTACTAAATTTTTTATGCTCTACAAGATAGGGTAGGTGCCATGCCTGGTAAAATTCTTTGGGAGGCTGTTATCTCATGGGAAAAAATTGTTTTTTTAAGATTGTGGCTTTAATATGCATTTTAGAGCAAAAATGTATATATAAAAGTGTTAGAGAATTTAAAATCCTACAATTTTTATTTCAACCATTTTTCTGTGTTAACACTTAGATTAGCAGTAATTAGCAATTTTCTGGTTTTTTCATGAAAATGTGTAAAAAATAGATTTTTAAAGATTTCAGTCTTAGTTATGTATTTTATGACAAGTGTATAAAATCAAATTTAAAGGAAATTAAAAGATCTACAACTTATTTCGAGCATTTTTCTGTAAAGAGCCTACTTTAACGTAAAAGAGTGATTTTCCGAATTTTGAAGTCAGACTGAAGGTGATTTTCATTTTGCATCATTCACTCATGATTAAAATGAGGTTATGTTTTCTGAGTTTAATTTTTTTTCTAATGTTTTAATACTAAAGTTAGGTTATATTGGTCATTATTTGCATTGGCAAGAGAACAACGTGTAAGTGTTTAACACCAGATTTTTATTTCAGGTTTTGTACAGACTAACAAATATGAAATTGTTCACAATAGAATCCATAGCTGAACCACCTTATCAAATCACATAGTCAATAATGTGCTTACATAGAAACTATCGTTGCTATTTTTAGTCATATGATGTAATTTACAATACTTTTCCGTTATCTACACGTATTTAAAAACATAATTTTTACATTATCTTTACCAATTCGCTACAGTCTGAATCTACAACCTTCAGAATAAACAATTGTACATCTGGACATAGTAACACACAAGACAATCCTAATCTCCAAAATAATGTGTTAAAATAATATGTCAAAATAATCTGTAGGGGTGGCTTAAGGCCCGTGCACCCGCATAGGGCGCTGATGTTGGGAGTGCCAAAATGGATTATAAAAAAATGTAAAAAATAATAATTTGCGGTCGCATTAATTAATAATTGTACAAAATCTGAGGCCAGGTTGTGAGTTTTTCGTAATGGGAATTGAAGCTTTGATGACCTTTGAAACTAATATCCTTGGATTGAGGTCGAAATGGGTTTAAGATTTTTGTTTACAATGGTTCATATGATTGTAAATAGATAGGTATATTACTTAAGGACAGTTGATGGTTAAAATTTATATATTTTTGTCCAAAAATGACGTCGTATCCAAAAAGTTAGGCTGATTGATGTCAGATAATAATCAAAATACCTCCAAAAAACCAAATATGCAAAATTACATGACCCTGATTATACTTGCTGTGAAAAGCAAAGTTTTATCAACCACTAGCCTCTCACCTTCTACTACTTTCTGCTGAGGGTATTAATCATGCAACTGCGTGTACTTAATAATAGATAATTGGGAGATGGCGACCCAGGGGGCACAAAGTGACTACCTTGCACGGGTTAAATTTTTCTCTCGAGCCGCCCCTGGTTACAGTACAATATTTACTCATCACTGACTTTCAGGAGGCCAAAATTCCATAATATGAAGATTGATGGAATAAAAATCTGACAAGTTTCTTAATTTTTTTGAGGTACCCAACAATGTTAGTTTGTTCTACCATTTCAATGACCCAAGAGCTCCTTCGTTCTGTTGTATGTTAGCACAAGTCGTAACTTTAACAAAATTATAAATACAGTGATTCACTATGAGTGTAATCGACACTTATAAGTTCCTCAATTCTATACCCTTTCCAAAAGTTTAACACAACAATTGAATCAACCTCCACTTATCTCTGATAATCTTCAAAAAGGTAAGAGATAGACAAACAGGAACCATCAATTCAGAAAACTTATTTTGATCTTTGCAAATACCTCCAAGAAACCACAAAGCAAAATTACACGACCCTGATTATACTTGCTGTGAAAAGCAAAGTTTTATCAACCAACAGCCTCTCACCTCCTACTACTTTCTGCTGAGGGTATTAATCGTGCAACTGTGTGTACTTGAATTGAAGTAAAGTGAATTCATGGTAAGAACCAACTGTACATTACACAAATACATACAACAGCCTAGCACTAATCACCAGGTGGACATTAACACTTTTAAAATTGCTAAACAATAACAACTAACACTCGCATTCCCTAATGTTAATAAAATCTTTCCCATATCATTTAGTTTCGTTTAGATTTCAATTGCAGACTTTGTATTATTTATAGGCTTATTAAATGTGTTTAGTTTGAATGGTGCACAATTTAGTAATAAAAATGTAGGCAACAAATTGCCATCCAATTTTATGTACAAATTCTGATTGTGAAGATGAACACTTAGATAACATGATGGACAGAATCACATATTTATCAGACAACTGCGCATAATAAAGTAGGTATGAGTTTTAAAATTAGTAACATTAATCATTTTATTTATAAAGTAAGTAAGCATTCAAAATTATAAAAACATTAAATTATTTAACTACTCATAAGAGTATTAAGCACAAGGTGTTTCGCATAATATAAAAATCGCATAATACTTTTGGTGCGTATGGTTCAGGAACTGTGACGGCATTCACTGTTTGTTTACTTTGCAGTTGGTTGTTAGAATGACTTAGGTACGTATAATAATACAAATGTAAAAATTCACCATAGTGTTAATGCCCAGCGGTAGTTAATAGAACAGGGTGAACATCAATTCCTGGCACCAATTAAAAATAGATTTCACTAAAACAAATGAGATTTAAGATCCTTCAGATCAATTCCCTATACTCGTAACCACTACTTTTCCGCCGGACATTACATTATATTCCCTGAATCTCAATTTCATATTATGCTCATTCTTCTTCTTATAGTAGGCTACTGACTCCATTAATGAAGGTTGGCTACAACACTAGCAAATTGCTCTCTATCATAAACCACTCTCAAAAAGTAAGCGTACTAAAGTTTGTCCGGTCTTTAATGTTCTTCAACCGTGTGCATTTCCTTTACCGGGACCTGTGCTTGCTCTCAACTTTATCCTTGAAAATCAGGCTGAGAAACTCATAATTATCGCCCCTGTATAAATGACCAAGGTAGGCAGTCTTTCTTCTTTTGATCATGCTCATCAACGCATGGTCCACACCCATATATCTCACATTGATGTTCATAACATGGCCGGTCCACAAAATCGGAAGCATTCTTCTTAACACCCACATTATGTAAGCTTCTAAACAATGCATGCATTGCACAAAGTCCATATTTCCACACCATATATCAAGACAGAGTAGGTTTTTTTAAACCTATATCTTACAGGAAGTGAAATTGTATTGTTAACAAGCAGATGCTTCATGAAATGCCAGTCTAGATATTTCTCAATATGAGCTCTCACTTATACTGTTGGCTCCAAATCTGCTGTAATCCAACTTCCTAAATACTTCAATTTTAGGATTATACTCGCTAACGGCCAATAAAACTTCTCAAGCAAACACACAATGAAATCGTTATTATGACGCCAAGCTGCAGTTCACAGAATAGGATGGATATCAATGGCTGGCACCACCTATAAATAGGTTTCACTACAACAAATTTGCCTGCTCCATTACAATAAGTTACCAAAGTTAATTTTAAATGTACTAGTACTTTAACCAATTCGACAAAATACGCCCACAGTACAATAGCAAATTACATCAACAAAATACTATATTAAAATTAATAAATAAACAACAATTAAGAAGTAAGGTTTTTTATTTGGGTTTTACATCAGACTGTTTTGCAATTTTGGCTAATACAGATAAAGAGAAAGATGATATACGAAAATGCATATTGAAAAAATACTAGACCTGACCAGGAATTGAACCCAGGACCTTGGCATAGAATGAATTTACTTACACATAAATAATGATAAATAAATATGGTGATAAACTAAATCAATTACTTAAATTATTATTCAAATAAATTGTAAACATAAACTGAAATAATTCAATAGAGCTATAAAGGAATATATTACAAAGGTTTAAATGAAAACCACAATGTGGTGGTAACAACAACCATTAGTATTGGTAAACTATTTCTGGGTAAAAATATAATGAATCAACCGAAGTTTTAAAACTTTGTAGCACATACATCCTACCATCAACAAAAAAGGGTTATCTTAAATTTTATTATCAGAAATGAACCCACTAATTCCACCATTTTAGATTTAACTAAAATTTTACAAAGGCTATTTGAAAGTACCAGTAAGAGTGCCTGAACTGCATGTAGGCTCATTGCTAGCCTCAGAGAGCTATACTTGATTCATTGTAAGAAAGATATTTGGAGTAAACAAACAGCAGTTACCGAATCAGCTGATAAAGCGGTGACTCAGAAAAAAATGCAACACTTTTAACTAAAACATCGCAATGATAACTGATACATGCTTTTAACAATATGCAGAATTAAACGATAAATAGAAATTAAAAGACCCAAAAATACTACAACACTAAATTCCTAATAGATAATAAATTATAATGCACATAAGAACAATGCGAGACAATAAGATTTCAAAAGCGAACTGGTAGTATAATATAACGATGACATGTTCTTTGTCAAAAATGTGGAGAGATTAATGGGTTTGGATAAGTCGTCAAATTAAATTGTGAAATAATGAGTGACTAATCATTAAAACAAAAATATTTACTTTCAAAATTCTCTTGTTTCGTCATACAGAACAGAGGTAATACGTAAACTTGTAACGACATTTATTTATGAAAAAGAATGGAAATAAAGTATAGGCCTAACGTTTTTATACATTTATTGATCAATACTTAAAACATCAGTCATGATATTATGATCTAGGCCTAACAGTTTCATTTATAAAATAAATACTTTTGAAGGTATTTCGTTGTTACTTTTTAATCAGCGCGTACACATATTTAAATAATGCGCATGCTTAGGTGACGTCATTATTTGTTTACTTGGCATATCTTTCTTACGGTGAACCGAGTGTATACTAAATACAACTGATTAATTGCTTATCCCATTTACATTCCACTCTTTACTTTTTTTATGTACCACTTGAAGAATATTATTGTGATTCACAGAATTACAACTCTTTGTAAACGTACAGAAATAATACTTATAGCTTTTACAGTAGTAACTCCCTTTCTACCAATTAGGAATAGACAAGTGGTTAAAATTCAAAAGTTTTACTTTCCCTTGGAATCACTTACAGAACAGCATACTGATTATTAGATATGTTACTTTTCAGGAAGTTATGGATATATTATTTAATACTGGTTAAGGTCTAGTAATTCACTTTTAATCCCTTAGGCACAAGTGGTTGATATAAAAAATTTTCTGTTTAACCCCCTAAGGAACAAAGGAGTTGATAATAAACTATGTAGGTGATTCGGATTAAAATTAAAAGTAAATCTATAAAGATAATGCGTGGTTTTTTTGCGCAGGCTCATTTCCTAAACTACAGAACGGATTTTCATGAAATTTTGACAGCATATTCATATTTTTATATTCACAGCAACAATATTTTTAATATTTTCAAAAATGATAACCCTAAGGGCCCTAATGTAGATTTTTATAAATATCTACAAGTGTGTGTGTGTGTGTGTGTACATGTGAGTACGTATTGTTGTTGAAGTAGATGAAGGGGTTTGATGAGGATGAGAGACATACGCGGGAAATTGTCAAAATGTTGTACATACATATGTATGTGAGTGAGTGTGGGTGTATGTAGGCGTATACATTCGATCTACAGCTACACATTTCTGTTACATATAAAAAAAAATTGATTACACATGTTTCACATGCAAAGCCTTGACGGGGCTTGCTAGTACAAGATAAAGACAAGACAAAGTAAAAAATCTGGTGTGAAACACTCACACAACTTTCTCTTGCCAGTGCAAATAATTAACAATAAACCTAATATAAGCAATAAAACATAAGAAATAAACAAAAAACTAACCTCAAAAACATAACCTAATTTTAATCATGAGTGAAAGACGCAAAATGAAAATCGTACTCAGTTTGGCTTAGAAATACGGAAAATCACTCTTTCTCTCTAAACTAGGCTCTGTAGAGAAAAATGCTCTAAATAAAAGCTGTAGATCTTTTAATTTTCTATAAATTTAATTGCATACACTTTTGTCGTAAAATGCATTCTAAGGCCATAATCTTAAAAAAATCGATTTTTCACACGTTTTCGTGAGAAAAAAACAGAAAATCGCTAATTACCGCTAAACTAAGCGTTATACAAAAAAATGTTTGAAATAAAAGTTGTAGAATTTTACATTCTCTACAACTTTTATTATATAACGTTTTGCGCTAAAATGCATATTAAAGCCGCAATCTTAAAAAGAAAATGTTTTTACGTAAAAACAGCCTCACGCAGAATTTCAGCAAACATGGCGCCTACCCTATCTTGTAGAGAATAAAAAATTGAGTAAACCAGGCGATTTTTAAAAAATCGTAGGACCAGTTTTTGAGAAAATCGCAAAAAAGTGAAAAATTATACGAATAAACTACTACTTCCAGTTGACCGATTTTGATGAAAATGTTCGTGTCGGGTCCGGTAGTGGTATGTAACTTAAGTTTCAAGTTTCAAGTTCGTACGATGTTCCGTTCTTGAGATATTCTGTTCACACACAGACCAATCGCTAAAAACATGTTTTTTGGGTTCAGGGGGTCTGAAAACGTATAGATCCGGTGAAAACTCGATTTCGAAAAATCGACATGAAAACAATACTTTCCTTCCTATATATTCATATAGGCAAGAGAAAGTAAAAATGAGAGTAATTGCAAGAAAATAAAATTAACAGATGTAAAATAGCACATGGCATCACTAAAATTGCAATGAGCTGGACAAACAATAAGGCAGACACATGATAAAAACAAGGAGAAACTTAATGAAAGAAGGAGATGCAGCAGTGGAAACTGTGGTTGGGAAATAGAGATAGAAGTCATCCACAAACACCGTGGAGAGATGATTGAATCTGTGGCAGAATTTAAATGGGAAGGAACAGCAAAAATAGAGCAACATGGAAGCCTATATCCAACAATGGAAGCAATAAGAGCCTGATGAAGAAGAAGAAAAAGATGATTGGGAAATCAGAGAATTTGTGATAAGTTACTTATGATTTTCACATTTATGTATAGAGATAGAGAGTAATTTATGATCAACCTATAGCATGACTAAATATTTAAAATGTTGTATATATCAAGAAACAATTAAAACCCTTTCACTTGATTTGTCTGAGAAATCCCACATCCCTTTAAATTACAGTAGGCTACCAGTAACATTAAACTTAAAAGCCACAGGAAATCCTATTTTTAACCACAATTTTACTGGAATTAACTTTTCTGCCGATGAATTATGAATTAGTAAAAATATAAATTTTATGTGTTAGAATCTTAATTCTATAAACTACACAAGTAACTTTTATAAAAACTGATTTAATTAGGAATTACGTGTTCACTTTTTCATTCAGCACAGCAACCTTTAGTAACAATTATATTACATTACTCTCCTCAATTCATGAAGCAGGTACCGAAAATAATTAAGTACAAGAGCAGACAATACAATGGAGTCAAACAGTTTCCTCGTGTTACAACACTGAACTACATAATGCTTTCATTTTTTTTTATTCTGTCAAATGTAGGAAAAAATATTAAGCCTACTTCAATTAATACTATTCTATATAACAAACCTAACCAACCTTTTTTTAAGGTGCCTTTATTTTTTATTAATAACTAACACAGGTTTCGGTGGATCCACAATCAGAGTATAATATTACATCGTTTAAAACTAAAAATTTTTTTAAATTTATTGAAGATGTTACATCTTCAGTCATTTGTATAAAACTCTATATCAATCATTAACTTATAAGTTACAGTAAGCAATATTTCTGTTAATATACTATAATATCAATTGTTGGAGAAATTCTTAAGACAAACCACCTGCATTATTAAAGTCAAAACTAGTTTTAAATAAATAGGCCTAAAATACTTTTTAAAGTTATACACAACGCAAAATAATTTTAAACCAAAATTATTTCACAGTACAGGTTAGGCTACTACATTTCTAGCCCACTTACTTTATTAAACTATCCAATACACTTCGTTCAAATCTAAGTTATAAATTAAATTTTAAAAAGCTTTGAATCAGATTGAAGTATTTCAATTGGACTGGAAGCCATTAATAATGGAATATATTACTGAGCCTATACACACACCAGACCATTACAAACAACAATAGAACAGATTTACACAGGCTATTAATAAACTGTTTATTTTCACTTTCCGCAAAATGTTCACAATTCCTAACAACAAGCTCATAGACTTTTCATTTCAAATGCACTTAATTGATTAATAAAATAATGGCTTCAACTTTCTGGTTTTTCAGTACCTACAATTTTTCTTTGTTAGAGACCTAAGATTTTCTATGTAGAAGAGAATATAAAGTTTATAATTGGTACCTTATAATTTTCTATTCTATCAGCCTACTCAATCCATAATTTCTGGTTACCTTTTAGTAATTATCCATGATTTAGAACAATGTTCACACATAATTTAAAATGTAACCCTAGGCTATATAAAACTAATACCCGCAAAAACTTAAAAACATTTCATAGTCATATAAATAAAATTAAAAGGATTCCCAACTAAATATTACAGTAGAACTCAATCCTTGTAGATCTTAAGTCTAAATAAAACAGGTGCTTACACTGTATTTTTGACGTACATTATAAAATTAGGTCTACTAAGCAGCTAACAATTATCAGAATGTTATTTAATAAATACAATAACTCAGTCTGGATCCATTTTAGTTCCATACTAGGAAAAAAATTTCAAAATGATGTACATAAAGAAGTGCAACTCATTAACAACTGCATGGACAATGTAACCAAAGAGGACTAAGAAGTAAATCAATTTCCTGTAACATGGTGGTAGATTTTGAAACTTACTAAAATAAGAGAAGCAGGTTCAATATAAATACATTTTATTAAAAAATTAGGTATATTATTAGGCACAGAAATTACTGAAGAACACTCTGTCTAAATGGCAATTGATCAGCAGTTTAATGAAACTGAAATTCATACCAAGGTCTATCTGACCTTAACCTCAAAACATTTTAGAATAAAAAAGTAATTTCGCAAGTTATTAATCAAGAAAATTTCTCAAATATACGAAACTACAGCAACAATTGGGCTAGGTAAAATAATAAAAAAATTAACACAAAAGATTTTTTCTTTTTTTAGAAAACGATATTAAACCCGAATTCACAATATTTTAGAAATCCCATCATAAGCGTACACATGGTCCGAAAAAAAATGAATTACAAAAATTTTAAGCAATGAAAGTAATAAAAAAATACTAAATTACCTTGCAGCTGATAGTTTATTAAATCCCCACACACCTCAGAACGTATAATGGTTAAAACCAGGGCAAAACGTTAAGAATAATAATTACCAAGTTCCCTTATTTAAAATCTTTGGACAGATCTGATTACACGAAAACATAGTTATTTGTTTCACTTAACACTTCACAAATTTCAAACTATGGTTACTACACAACACAATGTCCTAAACCGCATTCAGAAACAACTAGTCCGAAGAATCAGCCCAATTCTATGTGATGAAATCGCCATTGTATTGACAGAACTAACATCAGAGCACTCTGGTATTTTTATTCAGACTTATTGAATAAATGACATACGCCCGGGGGTATTTGATTTGTACGTTTGAGTTAAATTTTATTACGTTAAAAAATAAGATTTTCGTTTCAATGTTATCGAAAAATATTTTGTAATGTAAAAAATACTAATAATATAGATTAATAACTCACAACTGATTGGAGGTTCCTATTGTAACAGTTCATACTTGTTACACTGTACAGCTGCTCACCATGCGCAAATAAATGTCTGACAATTATTTATTTTTCGGCGCTTCGTAGCCGATATAACGTAGTTAATTTATTACATTTTCGCCATAATTTAATATGTCATCTATGTTTTTAATTCGCATCAACTATTTAATCATTAATGACTACACAAGTAAATTACAAGTATACAAACTTTTAGAGAGTTTACAAACTTAGAAGATTAACAATGTAAGAAATTTGACAATAAAAATTTAGCAATTATTATACTGTCAAAAATAGTAAAAAGAATTAAATAATCGAAGTATTCTATTAATTTTTTAACGTACACCTTATTCCACTTAATTTTAGAACTTACAAAAATAATCTGTACATCCTTTGAGAATATTAAATGCTCATGAGAATTTTTAATAAACTCAAAGAGTACATCATATGAACATGTATGGCTGAAGGAATCAGACAAGTGACCTACCGTATGTACTGGATGGTCAGGCTTCAGTGACAAATCATGTTTTATCAACATATTTATGTTTAACCCCTGGGTTGATCTAGAGGTAAAATGGGACGTTAAACCAAAAAAAAGAGGTAAAGTCGTCGCCAAAATCAGCTGTTTAACGGCTGGTTTTCAGAGACAAAGGTTCCTGGTTCAAATCCTAGTTAAGATAGTTACTTTTATATGAATTTGAATACTAGACAGTGGTTGCCGGTGTACTTTGATGGTTGGGGCTCAATTAACCATACTCTCTCTGGAATGGTCGACCTGGGTCTGTACAAGACTACACCTGATTTAGACGTCACACACTTCATCCTCATCTGATTGGGTCATAGGGTTGCTTATTGTTCTGAATTGAACAACAGATTGCAACGTACACACATTAGGAATTAAAATAAAAAAATAAAAATTTATGTTTACTTCTGGTTCTGGCTCAGTAATTGGCTGTTTCGGTATGTAGTTCAGTGATTTATCATAAATAATATCATGGTTAAATATGATTTCAATCAGGTTTGTTTTTCTCTCGCCATTGGGATGACCTGCATGCGCTAGGCATTGTCTGTCACAATACACATTCAGCCAATAGAAGAGCTGAGCGATTGGTACAACAGTTCCAAAATATATAAGTAGAATTACTTATTTGCTTTGATATGAAAATATTATATTTTGTGATGTTATATTGTTGTAGTTCCTTGATATATTAAGGAGAGACCAATGTTAAATTTGCTGTTTTTTGATTCAATTTTCATAGGATTGATAAAAGATAGGGAAATGAAACTTTACCACTTTTAGTTGTCTGGTTTCTCTAGCACTGACATTTTTTCAATTTAATCTGTTGGACCATAAAATTATAAACAAAATAATGAATAAAAATAATTTAAAAACTTTTTTTATTATTTCTTTGTTTATTTAACATCACATCAACTACCGTAG
Source organism: Catonia carolina (assembly GCA_035578175.1). Classification (NCBI taxonomy): domain Eukaryota; kingdom Metazoa; phylum Arthropoda; class Insecta; order Hemiptera; family Achilidae; genus Catonia; species Catonia carolina. The sequence continues at coordinate 122,625,051 of JAQMRL010000002.1, read as the reverse complement.
TCATTAGCGACGACATTGGGTTGCAACTGTGAATGATGAAATAATTTTTTGTAATGTATGAAAATGCTGTGCCTGAGTGGGACTCGAAACCAAGACCGCATGATGAGAGGCGAGCGCGTTACCAACTACGCCAATGTGGCCGGCCAAAAAATTGATTTAAAGTCGCCTCAATTGCTTGGTCATTATGTAACATTAACTACGGGATTCGACACGTGAAAATTTGTAGACCCTGGCCAGAAATCGAACTCAGGACCTCCGCAAGCCAGGTCAATGCACTAACCGCTACGCTACGAAGGCAGCCTTTACTTATTTTCTATGTTTATTGCATATTAGTAATTTTTGGAGCATCTGAGGAAATCATAAAAATGACTGTATATGTGCATGTAAAAGATGAATAACTGGTAAAAATTTCAGCCAGGTACGTTTAATGGTTTCCAAGAAAAATGTACCTAAATGTCAAAAATCCAAATTTACGAGAACAGGAAAAAATCAAAAAAACAAAACAAAAAAAAACAATTTTTTCACTTTTTTGTGATTTTCTCAAAAATGGCTCCTACGATTTGTTTTTAAAAATCGCCTCTGCTGAAATTCTTGGGTAGGCTGAGATTTAGTTACTTTAAAATATCAACTGTCAATTTAAAGCCAACAACTTCAATTCTAAATGCACTTAATTTTTTGAATTGCTGATGAAAATTTAATAAATTATAAAACTCTTAGTTGAACGGTAACTTGATATTTGTCATTTCACGATAGCAATGAGCTATTGGATTCTTTTTAACAGCAATAAGTCTTTAAATTTTTTTACAATTCAGGAGCTACTAAATTCACAGCAATATGGTAATACAAGGCGTGTTCAGAAAGTAAGTACCGTTTTTAGAAAAAAAAAGTAAAACAAGTTTTTTTCAACACAATTTTATTTCTACATGAAAGCCCAAACCTTAAACTATTTTTCGACTTAGTTTCCACCGATGTTCAAACACTTGTCGTAGCGGGTGATCAATTTGTCTAAACCCTCTTCGTAGAAGGTTCCTGCCAACGAATGTAGCCATGACTCCACGGCAGTTTTCACTTCATCGTCGATTTCAAAGCGTTGGCCGCCTAGCTCACGCTTCTTGTGCAGGAACAAGTGGTAGTAAGACAGTGCCAAGTCCGGGCTGTAGGGCGGGTGATCAAACTGCTCCCAACGAACCAATGTTTAAGTGTCACCAGCGGTATGGGGCCGAGCATTATCATGGAGCAACACAATTCCGTTACTGAGCATTCCTCTCCGTTTGTTTTGAATTGCCCGCCTTAGTTTTCTTAAGGTTTCGCAATACCTTGCCGCATTAATGGTTTCACCTCTTGGGAGAAAATCAATCAGCAAACCACCTTTCCGATCCCAAAAGACAGTGCACATGATATTTTGTGCAGACATTACCGTCTTGAATTTTTGTTTCTTTGGGGATTGCGTGTGTCGCCACTCCATTGACTACTGTTTAGATTCTGGTGTGACATGACGGACCCAAGTTTCATCACCTGTCACAATTTTGTTTAAAAATCCTCACAATCATCACTGTACCGTGTGAGAAAAGTCAAAGCACTTCCGAGTCTCTTGGTTTTGTGCACGTCAGTGGCGGCAACCTTCTATGAAGAGGGTATACACAAATTGATCACCCGCTACAACAAGTGTTTGAACATCGGTAGAAACTATGTCGAAAAATAGTTTAAGGTTTGGGCTTTCATGTAGAAATGAAATTGTGTTGAAAAAAAATTGTTTTACTTGTGTTTTTTAAAAACGGTACTTACTTTCTGAACACGCCTCGTATTGGCTGCTATTTTAAATCCAATGATTTTGCTGGTGAGCAATAACAACAAGCAGTATAATATCTGCAAATGATAATGTAATTAGATGAAATTTGGAGGTACAAATTTAAAAGTAAATCAAAAAAAAAGAAATTATTAGGGTTAGCTTATTAGCTTATTATTAAATAAGAGCTATTTTAATATTGTAATTTTTTTCTAACCTTTTCTAGCTGCTATATTATTAGTTTTTTCAAATGATTTCTTAAATTGTCTTACTTATAATCTCTTAATTTTATCAGTTAACAGATAAAATCAGAGGTAAAAACAATTAAATAGCAGTTATAAGAGGTTAGTAAAAAAATTACAATACTTTTACAATATAATTAATTGTAGGCTGCAGGATGTATCATAAAGATTTATTTGTATATCAAGAGCATAACACAGTCTCTAGATTATGACAAGTTACACCTCTTGGTCATTACCGAGTGGCTGACATAAAAAGAACAAAGTACAAAAGATATTTATTTACACACTGTAAACTTGACTCATATGCAACACGGAAAGCAACAGGCAGCGCACCTTACTTTAGTGCTAGCATCTGTGTCACTAGAACAATCGTTATCAACTTTAACTGGAGAAACTTTAATTGAGTAGCATTTTCCTCCAGACTTAGCTTTATAAGATTTTGAATGTTTCTTTTTTCTTGAATCATCAAGAGAAAATTCTGCATCACTCTGCTGTGTCATCATTTTATCTTTTTCGTTTTCAACATGATAATGGGAGGAGCGTATATTCGAGTAAGAAGATTTTCTTCGTCTACAGGAGTTATTGTATGCGCGTGGCCTAGTTAATGGATCCTTAGGAACTGGATCTTTAATATTGTCAACAAAAATCGATGAGAACTGATTCAAATATTCACATGGTGTCTGATCACTTTTCATTCTTGGTACCCTTCCAACATACTTACTAAGCGGCACAAACTGGTATTGCGAAGTATGGTCGACATTAAATTCCGCGCTATCACTATCAATTGGATACCTTCTTACATTATTAAAATTATTTCTCATGCGTCTCTTTGATTCTTCTAATACCGGGTTACAAATAGAATCATGCAAATGAAGATGCTGCAAATGAGCAGGAAGGAATTCTAATTCTTTTGATGTAAATACCTTCGGATAAAATTCTATACAGATACTGAATTCTGAATCAGAAGATGGTTCAAATTTTGATATTTTATTATGCTGCAAAAGACAACCCTTAATTGAGTACTTTCCATCTGGAGGGATCAGACACTTCTCTTCCTTATCAGAATCGCACATATTTATCAAAACTTAAGACAACATACATGACAATGCTTTATCTGTTCGTTTAATTGTGTCTTGAAATTTCAAAGAGTATTAGTTATTCATGGTTTGTGTAACGTTCGACGTATTTTTTACATGTTCCACAGAAATTTTATAAAATTGTGTTTGTCAAGAGACCATGAGTAAAATATACAGTAGAATGATAGTTATCCTGAAAATAAAACAAAAATACTTGTAATACCATTATTGTAAGTATAATTTTACTAAATTATCACATACAAGCTGACCGAAATGTTTACAGAACACATGAAGCCTGTCTTGATGGTTTGAGTAAGCTGTGTTGTGAACAAGAAACGCCCTCACTTTATCCGACATCTATTCTGTATTGTTTTCATGTCGATTTTTCGAAATTGAGTTTTCACCGGATATACACGTTTTCAGACCCCCTGAACCCAAAAAACATGTTTTTTGCAATTGGTCTGTGTGTGTGTGTGAACAAAATATTTCAAGAATGGAACATTGTACGAAGTTCAAACTTGAAACTTAAGTTAAGTACCACTAGGGGACCCGACATGAACATTTTCATCAAAATCGGTCAACCAGAAGTGATTCATGTCATTTATCACTTTTTTGTGATTTTTTTCAAAAACGGCTCCTACAATTTTTCTTTAAAAATCACACAGCATTCAACTGACTACTTAAATATGCTATTATTTGTAGACGATCAGCTTCTGATAACAAAATCTGAAGATGATTATATTATGAATATATGTTTATGATTATATATATGCAGAAAGATGTTTTTATCAGAGTACAATATTTCAAGAGTATAACTACGATACATTCACTGCAAAGGTAGATCGACAGCTTTCTGGGGGAAAAATTCTGTGCGAACAAAGTTACTTATCAATGGTTGTCTGATAGAGCAAGTACAGCATTTTAAATACCTGGGATAAAATTTAACAAACGCTAGAAATGCAGACATTATTGATAAACTTAATTTTTTCCAGTATATATGTAGGATATTAGCACGGTCACTGGGTAAGAGTTCAAAAAACACCCAGTTGAAATTTTACAAAACTCTGGCAGTATTGCTGTATGGTAATGAGTGTAGGGTACTGGGAAAGAAGGAACATCAGATCCAGGTGGCAGCAATGAGGTTCTTGAGAATAGATAAAGGGTGTACTTCGATGGATCACATTAAGAACAAGGAAATCCAGGTTCATTTACACGTTTCCCCTCACTTAGAAACAGTTGACATGTACAGAGAGAAATGGGAGGACCATTTTTAATATGAATTAGTGAAGATAGATGGGCGAAACAGACATTAAGCTACATGCCTGTTGGCTGAAGAGACATAGGTAGACCACAAAAAAGATGGGCAAGGAAGTTGGACCAGGTCGGAAGGCCTAATCCATTATAAGAAGAAGAAGAATTTAACAAATGAACGTCATAAAAATGGCAAGGGTTCTACAGTTAATCAGTTAATGATTCAGTACACTGAAAAGAAACAGAGAAAACATTTGGAGAAGCGCAAAAGAAAACATTTTCCAGTCTCTAATAGTTACACCTGTTTGTCATGATTATAACACTGAATGGAACAAGGTGTTTTTTTATTACTCAACATTTTTGGCCAAAAATACAATATTTAGTTCTTAATTTTCCCTTTGCACTCATGGGGATATTTCATAACCCATATACCTCCCACCTACATCAAGGTTAGAGGTGTCAAACTCCTTTAGGCATGGAGGCAGTGAAATTTTTAATTTGACCCTGAATGCACTAGAAAAGTAAACTGAATATTATACATACAATATTTAAACAAAATTTTTAAGTTTTGTATCGTATTTACTGTAGCTGATGCATTCTAAAAATTATGAAATTAAAATTAATTACTAATTACAGAACAAATTAAATACTGACACATACTCGTACTTAATGAAATACGGTGGCGAGTGAAATTCATAACATAAAATTTGGTAGAACAATTCATTTTTAATTTAAACAGAATCCTTATTAACAAGTCATATTTATCAAGAACAAAAATTTATAACTACCAAAATTTTACATTAAATTAGTGCATGTTTATCAATATATGTTTTGTTTATGGTTCATGTATCCAAATATCTATGAAAACAAAGAACAGCTGTTAAAATTCTATAGATTGTCAGCACTGACAACAACCCTTGTATAATAAAAATAAAATTAAAATTTCTGCAAATTCAACCTTAAAATGAAATATATAATTCTTAATTAAATTTACATTATTTACCTGAATGTCATAATTTTTGTATAAACAAGCCATTTTCATAAAGACTTTTGTTATACGTATACATCCCCCTACCAACTAGAGGATGCCTTAAATGGAATGGATGAGATCTTGAGAAAGGATTACTTCATGAAAATTAATAAGAACAAAACGAAAGTGTTGTGCAGCAGCAAGAGTGGTTTAGAAGAGATGGGAAATTTAAAAGTAGGCAACGAAAACATACAGGAAGTTAGGGAATTCTGCTATCTAGGGAGTAAAATAACAAAGGATGGTAGAAGCACAAGTGATATCAAGAGTAGAATTGCTCAAGCTAGAAAAGCCTTTGAAATGAGAAACAGCTTACTGACTACAAACATTGATTTACAGATTAGGAAAAATTTCTTAAAACATTATGTTTGGAGTGTAGCATTATACGGAAGTGAAACGTGGGTGATAGGGGCTGTAGAAAGGAAGAGGATAGAAGCTTTTGAAATGTGGTGTTATAGGAAAATGTTAAAGATTAGGTGGGTGGACAAAATAAGTAATTTAGAGGTTCTTAGGTGAGTGGATGAAAAAAGAAGTATATGGAAGCATCTTACCAAAAGAAGGGATAGGCTAGTGGGGCATATCCTAAGACATCCAGGTATTGGGCTATCAATAATGGAGGGTAATATTGAAGGAGTAAATTGTAGAGGGAGGCAAAGATTAGAATATATAAAGCAAATTACAAAAGATGTAGGGTGTAACAGGTATGTAGATATGAAACGACTTGCGCAAGATAGAACAGGTTGGAGAACTGCATCAAACCAGTCGAGAGACTGATGACAAAAAAAACCAACTATAGGGTACAATTTAAAAAAAAAACCAATGCGTTTATTTCTGGCAGGACAGGAATTGAGCCTATTTCTCCTCTAATTCTTCTCCCACTTAAAAAGTGAATGGTTATAGTTAAAACTAAAAGCATAAGTTCTATGAAATGTACATACTTCAAACCCAAAGTATATATTTTTTCCCAATGTGCAACTTTCAATACGCAACCAATGGGCACATCACTATAAAACAGAAAGATATATGACAAAGGAAGACTGATGTAAGGGGTGTAGGTGAGATACCACTAAATATTGTGTCTTTATCATTACCTTCTGCTAAGACACACAATACACATACACACCACATGCCGGGTTTCCCACAGAATTTGAACTTAGGAAATTTCCATAGGGAAATAGCACTGATTTTCATTACTTTGTTTATGTTTTCTTCCCACAAATAAATGAAGACTTGTTATAAACAGGAATCATTAGAAAATGTTAAGACTTTTACAAAATATCAATATGGATACATTTTAAGCTGTATTTCAGCTTAAAATGTATCCTTGTTTCATACTGGAGCCCAGAATCAAATCTGAAGTGAATGTTTTTTTTATTGAATAATTTTTTTATTTTTTATAGTACAGTAACAAAATAAATTTTTTATTATAAGACAAAAATTAATTGTAATTTATTTCCAATATTTTTTTAATAATAAAAAATTTTAACAGCAGATGGATTTGAACCGATAATTACCACGATACTACATTACAATGCTAACCATTACTCCACACAAGCAAGCCAACTACTTCATAAAATTAACAATATTTAAATATATCACGGGTAACAAATTTTTGTATTTTTAATTATAATACACATTAAAGAGTATCAAAATAGATAATTTTTAAAGACTCCTGATAACAAGTGGGAAGAAAACATTAACAAACTAATGGAAGTCAATGCTATTTTCCTATGGTTCAAATTCTGTGGGATACCCGTTGTATGGATTCACAACCGTACACCAAAATGAAGTGGCAGAGCCAACAACTAAAACTGATGTGGTGGGGGATGGGGGAGACAGGAAAACAGCACAATAAATAGTCACTGTAAAAGTCTGTTGAATTGGTTTGTACTATAGAGATTTCAGTCAATTCCTTGTTCATTAAACACAGCATCAGTCAGTGGCGGTCCTAGCGGGTGGGCCCGAGGCCTTACTCTTGTTAAAAAATGAGTACAAGTTTTGGTTGAATGAAAATAATATAATAATAATATACGTACCTAAAATATCTATCTGATTACCCGTGCAATATGTTCAATTATTAATTAATTAAAATACATATGAACAAGACTCTCATTCGTACGAGATAGTAGCGACCAAAAGAATGCAAATGCAAAACATCGTTTGATAACAGCGGTGTGACTTAAGGTTCTTCGTGAACTCTTACCGGCTGAGGTGGAAACAGCTGCGGGGATTTTAAGATTTATTAACAGGATTCAAAACCCATTTCCCAATGCATTCATTGCGTATAGAATTTTACTGACTATACCTGTTACTGTGGCAAGAGCAGAAAGGAGTTTTTCCCGCTTGAAACTTATAAAGACATATTTAAGATCGTCCATGGGTCAAGAAAGGATATCATCCCTGGGAACGTTATCAATTGAATCTGACAGGACAGCCAAAATCAATTTTGATGACATTATTGACGACTCCGCTGGAATGAAAGCAAGAAAAGTACAGTTCATATAAGGTGGGTCTAAGTTTATCATCCTTTTAACGCAATTTTAAAAATTATCTAACCATGGACAATTGTATTTACAGTATTATTTTGTTATCGGTTAACAAGAACTACCTGCTGTTTTTATTACAAGGGTCATTCGTAAAGTAAGGTTCCCTAAGCTGCCGAGACAGAATGCGATGTGCTGGGAGAAATATGGCAACACTGTCTTGCTCATCAGATCTCCCTCTCTTTTTCCGCACCACTCCCACCTCGCTACGCCGATCAGTGCCGGCCTAGCAGCCTTCGAAGATGGAGTTCCCTATCACTGTTACCACCAGATGCAAAATTCGCGCTGTAATACGTTTTTTAAATGTAAAACGGATTTCACCTATTGACATTCATCATGGAACAACAGTAAACTCTGACAGATATTGCGACACATTAAGAAAACTGAGATGCGCGATCCAGAACTGCCGGAGAGGAAGATTGTCCATTGGTGTGAGGCTTCTCCATGACAACGCTCGACCTCATGTCTCACATCAAACTCAAAACTGCTGACAGATTTTGGCTGGACTGTTGTGCCCCCCCCCTACAGCCCGGACCTAGCCCCAAGTAATTATCACTTATTCCCAAAATTAAAGGAATACTTGAGTGGCCTACGCTTCAGTACCGATGATGAAGTCAAGGAAGAGGTTACTCGATTCCTAAAAGGATTGGCAGCAGAATTCTACAACATGGGGATAGAAAAGTTGGAGCATCGTCTGCAAAAGTTTTTTGACAGAAACGGCGATTATGTAGAAAAATAGCGTAAGTTTTAAGCTTTAAATTGATGTATAACACTAAAATAAAAAATATAGCTGTCTATTTTTAAAAATCATGGGAACCTTATTTTACGAATGACCTTCGTAATTTATATTTAACTCATATTTTACCAGGATTCAATTGTAAAATTATAGTCTATTATTTTACAGATGTGTACACTTATAACATCTACCTACCTATGAGCACTCTTCAGACCGATTGCCGAAAACATTATAAATACAGTAATAATAAGTGCAAATAACATTAATATTTTGTAATAATATTTTATATTATTTATAATTGATTATTCATTAAAAACCCAACAAAGAAAAATTTAGTTGTTATTCTAATTCATTTATTTCCTGTCAGACCAAAATTATTATTTATTTTACATTATTAGGCCTATAATAACTTTAAGAATAAACTTTATTGTAATTATTCTAGGTTATTTTATAAAGCACTCAGATCTTTATATAAACCTACAAGAAAATAACTAGAAATTATACCAACCCGAAATGGGAGTTTTGCACTTACACAACCCCTTTTCAGACTGTAAGAGATTAAACTTTTTCTTCGTCAAAGTTTAAAATGACGACTTTGCAAGTATAATTTTTCAACAATTTCCGACGGAGGACCCCCGGACCCTCAGCTCCCCTGGGGGGTATTCCATAACCCCCAAACCCCCGGTAATCATTGTTCAAACAAAGCCTCACATTTTCTAAGGACGGCACTGAGTGCACCAGTCTTTAGAGCCAAGCACATTCTACAATGACACTTGCCAAAAGCTCTTAGAGGAACTACCTTAACTAATATTACACACAAAGATTTAATAAGTATAGGTATACGATATTGTTAGCAATATGTACAATGTGCTTCACATTGAGCCCATTGAACACATTACACCAAATGCACACTCAATTCATGACTCACCTCAAAATCATAATCGCTAGTTGCAATTAATACAATTTTTCAGCTGTGAATAAACTCAAGAAGTCAGTACCTTAAATAAAAATCTGGTGTGAAACACTTACACAACTTTATCTTGCCAATGCAAATAATAAACAATAATCCTAACATTAGTAATAAAACATTAGAAATAAACAAAAAACTAACATCAATAAACATAACCTAATTTTAATCATGAGTGAAAGACGCAAAATGAAAATCAACCTCAGTTTGGCTTAAAAATACGGTACATCACTCTTTCATGCTCAACTAGGCTCTGTAGAGAAAAATGCCCTAAATAAACGTTGTAGATCTTTTAATTTCCTATAAATTTGATTATATAATACACTTTTATCATAAAATACATACTAAGGCCGAAATCTTAAAAAAATAGATTTTTCACACGTTTTAGTGAGAAAATAACGGAAAATTGCTTATTACCACTAAACTAAGCGTTGTACAAAAAAATGTTGGAAATAAAAGTTGTAGGATTTTAATTTCTCTACATTTTTTATTACATAAACTTTTGCGCTAAAATGCATATTAAAGCCGTAATCTTAAAAAAACAACGTTTTTACATGAAAACACCCTCACCAAGAATTTCAGCAAACATGGCGCCTACCATATCTTGTAGAGCATAAAAAATATAGTAAACCAGGCTATCTTAAAAAAATCGTAAGACCAGTTTTTGAGAAAATCACAAAAAAGTGAAAAATTACACGAATAAACTACTACTTCCGGTTGACCGATTTCAATGAAAATGTTCATGTCGCGTCCGGTAGTGGTATGTAATTCAAGTTTGAAGTTCGTATGATGGTCTGTTCTTGAGATATTCTGTTCACACACACACAGACCAATTGCTAAAAACATGTTTTTTGGGTTCAGGAGGTCTGAAAACATGTAGATCCAGTGAAAACTTGATTTCGAAAAATCGACATGAAAACAATACTTTCCTTTCTAGATATTCATATAGGCAAGAGAAAGTAAACAGTTGTATATATCAATATTGTGACAAAAGTTTTAAATTGTGAAAGGAGCTTACAAAAGAGTATTCTTTGTCAACAAAATGTACCAATGTTTTGTGTTAACAAAGATTGTGTGGTACAGAATAACGCTCTATTTATAAAGGAAAACAAGCAGTGTGCGAGGCAAGGAAGAACCAAGCCTATCAGTATTTATATACAAAATGACCGCATGCTGACTAAGTAGCTAGTTCATTCTCGTGTACGGTGGGGTTGAGTTCAGAACAATGTCTACTTCCTTGTCATTTTCAACAGAAGATTTAACAGTCATAGCACTTTTGCTTAAAGAAGATGTGAAAAACCCATAAAGCAAGATGATGGGTTTTCCATCCTACCTAGCGCTCAAGGGAAAAGATGGGAAATAGACAATTAGTTACTTGGATTTTTTTAAAACACTGAACAGTAAAAAAAATACAAATTGTTGTTACACATCTAAGCTCACAAAATAAACAGTAAAACAATACAAAAAAAAATTTTAAATACAACAAGTAGTTGTTAAACACTATTTGTTAAAACCTCATAAAATGGTGTTGTTCGTATAAAATCACTCATCAAAGTAATTTATATTACCAGAACGAGTAGAAAATTACACGAGGCTCGGAAAAAATCATTGACAAATCTAAACCTAGCATCAAAAGTGCCACGTTCTCGCCATGCTGTCAGTATAAATTACTCAATACTAAAACAATAAACAATATTTCTGTTGACTTGTTGGTTACTTGTTACATCGTCAGCTCGTTTCCTATACATAAATAGATCTTAAACATTCTTTACAGAATGGTAGGCAACTTATCAATCTGAATGGTTCCCTAACATAAAATAAAATTTATCTTTAACACAGTTTTAGCATGATGCAATTGAATTCACTCAACAGCTGGTACGTTATTTACCCATGACAGAACAGGATTTTGGTTAAGAATAATCCATTTTTGTTAAACATTGTAATGTAATAGCTGTTGTAATTTTTATTCAATATTTATTTTCTTATTACAGTTATAATCACAGAAATGCGATTTTTCTTGAAATTTCAGGGCTGTCAGATTTGTCACTTCATCTGATTTCTTACAAGGGCAGTTCACAAATAAATTCCATTTGGCTTTAAATAAAACGCTTGGATAGAAAAAATATTTTATTATATACATAATAAACATTATGTACATAATACTACAGCTTTTTACTATTTTTCAACAAGTCACAATTAAAATTTAAGCATTTGTCATGACGTTTCACAGATTTAAAATTAATTCTTCAGAAAATTTAGCTGCCTGGGCGGCTGAATTTTTGTAGTAAGGATTTGGGCAGAAGGAAAAGATTTTTTTGAAGAGAAATGTGACTGACGATGAAACTCAGGTGGCTTAGGAAAAGCCACCTTACGTAAATCACAGTATGCTGACATTTGGTGCTGTGATTTTGCATGACAATGCTTGTCCTCAGCTTCTAAGCTGAAGAGCTAAAAGTAGGTACTACAAGGGGATCCAACACAAAACGTTTTTGTCAAAGTCAGTCAACCGAAAGTAGTAGCCTATTCGTGAAATTTTTCACCAATACGTAATTGTCTCAAAAAAACTGGCTCGGATGATTCTGTTTAAAATCACCTCATTTACTAAATTTTTAACGCTCAACAAGATAGGGTAATTCTTGGGAAAACTGCTCTTGCGGTAAAAATTGCTTTTTTTAAGATTGCAGTCTTAATACACATATTAGGCCAAAAGTGTACAGAATTAAAGTTGTAGGAAATTAAAAAAAAACACACAACTTTTATTTTAAGCATTTCTTTCTACAAAGCCTGGTTTAGCATCAATTAGAGATTTTCCGTATTTTTAAGTCCTACAGAGGGTAATTTTAATTTTGCGTCATTCGCTCATGACTAATACTTAATGTTAATGCTCGTCCTCACAGGGCTCAAAAAACTCAAAGAGCTTTTGAAGTATTAAATGGGACATTTTTGATCATCCCCTTACAGCCCCGACTTGGCACTAAGTGATTTTTACCGCTTCAATTACAAGAAGAAGTGGGTTGTATCACAACATTTCAGTGATGATAACGAACTTCAAAATGTTGTGAAAGATTGGCTACATGTCCAGGGGGCTTAATTTTATGAAGAAGGAATTTTAAATAAAGGAAAGCTATGATAAATTCTTAAATTTTAATGGTTACTATGTTGAAAAATAGTAAAAAAAATGTAGTTTTAAGATGTATATAATAAAAAAATCTGGTGTGAAACACTTACACAACTTTCTCTTGCCAAAGCAAATAATGACCAATATAAGCTAACATTAGTAACAAAATATTAGAAATAAACAAAAAACTAACCTAAAAAACATAACCTAATTTTAATCATGTTTTCACCCTGTTTGGCTTAAAAATACGGAAAATCACTCCTTCATGCCAAACTAAGCTCTGTAGAGAAAAATACTCTAAATAAAAGTTGTAGATCTTTCAATTTACTATAAATTTTTGTCGTAAAATGCATACTAAGGCCGAAATGTTAAAATAATCGATTTTCACATGTTTTCGTGAGAAAAAAAAGAAAATCGCTAATTACCACTAAACTAAGCGTTATAAAAAAATGTTTGAAATAAAAGTTGTAGGATTTTATTTTCTCTGCATACATTTTTGCACTAAAATGCATATTAAAGCCGTAATCTTATAAAAACAATTTGTATACATGAAAACAGCCTCACCAAGAATTTCAGCAAACATGGTGCCTACCATGATTTTATGTATCTTGTAGAGCATAAAAAATTGAGTAAACGTGGTGATTTTAAAAAATATCATAGGAACAGTTTTTGAGAAAATCGCAAAAAGTGAAAAATTACGCGAATAAACTACTACTTCTGGTTGACCGATTTTGATGAAAATGTTCGTGTCGGGTCCGGCTGCATGTATAAAAAGTGTGCTCGCAGCCACTCCAGGATGCCAACATAGAACAGTCCAGTCACTGTCTCGTGGGCAGGAACATATTCACAATAAATGATGCTGCAGATATTGAGAAAACTATCAACATTGCCTACAGGCGCGACATGAACATCCTTACCTTTGTTGACCGCTCCCCACCATTTCCATCCCCTACTGAATTTATTTACTTGTCTTGGGGTCATACTCAAATATCCAGGTTTCATCTCCAGTGACTACCTCACTTGTAATGTGAGTCACTCATTTACACGACGCAAGTAAAAAAATTACTTTCAAAAAACACACATAAAACACAAACCAAAGGTGCTATCGACTTCAAACTTCGACTGTGACAAAATGAAGGTCCTCTATTTCCAGTCATGTTTACAAACGACGCAGTGTTGCCAATTCCCAAGTTACAAACTAAATTCCCGGAACTTAATTGCCACACCTTGTATCACTTTTTTTATGTAAAAAAGTAATATCATTGTAATCTGGTATTTAAATACCATATTTAATGATATCTGTTGTTTAAATTTACACCAATATAAATTAAGTTCAATAGGCTATTTGACAGGTTTTTAAAATACATTTTATATGATGTAGTAGAGTTTAAGGAACCCAGTAAAAGTTTCATTTTTTAAATCTGGTACATATTTGCTGAAAAATATCAAATTAAAAATTCAATATTTAAATAGCGCGCCAAAACACTACTTTGACAATATGGCGCTGCAAACGGGTCGGTGACGTCACTTGCCTGTAAACAAAAAACGAAAGTGCGATTGGATTTACATTTTATCGGTGATTTATGTAACAAAATGAGTTACAAATGGTGTGCAGTTCCAAAATGTACAAATACGTCGTTAACAACTCCGGAAAAACTATTTGTAAGTGTTCCAAAGAATGTCGAAGTGCGCCGAAAGTGGTTGCAACTTTCTCGGAGGGATCCTAATGACATAGCGAATAGTACAAATATTTTCTTCTGTGAAGACCATTTCGATGTAAGTAAACATAATATTTTTATATTTTGTAATAATTAATTACATTTAGAATGTAAATATTTTCGTTATTGATTGGAGGTTATAATACCTATGTTAGGTTATGTTTTTAACAGAATGTCTCTTGCAACTCACTTCGAATATTTATCCTGTTTTCCATGATATTAGTTAAAAATTGTAGCTACAGAGTCTTATGATTTCAATAAGCATTACACTAAAAGATTTTCACATTTTTTAGCTCCGAAGCACAAAAGTCGGAATTATTTTTGAAAAATAATCCGACCATGATTGCGTCGACTTGGGGCAGGTTTCTGCTGTCTGCTTTTACAAAATCGTTGTACATGGTAAAAGTAGGTACTTGACAAAATTTCTAAAATATTGCAAATAAATCACACAAAAACAAAGGAAAATCTTAATAACAGTTTCGAAAGCTAATATAACAAGTAGGCAAACGAGCCACGAGGTTTGTTTACAAGCATGTGACGTCATCATAAACTCGACCAATCAAGAGCGTTTTGTGTCACGTGACAAACGTTTAAAAATTTGCATTTTTATTTATGGATTTTTAAATAAATCAATTATTATTTTCAACTTACGTTAATAAATAACCATTTTTAAACTCTTAATTTATACTGATGACAGCAATTGACACTTTTTTTTTCGCATTGTCAAATAGCCTATTCATACACAAGTCTTTGTTCATAGATGCATTTGTGATTTGTTTAAAACAAGTTTAAACAAATGTTTTATATTAAAAGATTATTTTATGTATCAGTAAGCTTCACTTCACACTTCATGTCTCAATCAAGCTTATCTCAAATGAGATTCCAAATTATGTTTGATACATAATCCCCGGTTGACTATGAACTACAATAATTGTACTGACAATGTCATTACATTATTTTTGATTCAAAGATAACACTAATAAATAAGAATATAGTTATTTATTTGAAAAATCTAGAATAAACTAAAATAGATACAAGTTGGTTATGTTACAATTAAATTATACAAAAGTGAATCCATTAATATGACTGGAAGTCACCACTAAAATTTACCTTTATATAAGTTTATTGGTTTTAGAATAAAAATAGAATTATTTCTTTGCTAAAGTGACAATCGGCAAAAATTAACTGAAAATCTCAAAAAATTCTATTTGTACTAATTAAAAACTAAAAATTTTAACAGTCATTACAATAATTCATACACCAAACAAATAAAAATACAAGTGGTGGAAAAACATTCTCCAAATATTATTTATTCTGATATTAAAATATTTATAGTGAACCCAAAATTATCTAAATGTCCTTACTATTCATGTACTAAATTATAAGGGATGAAAGGAGTACAAAAGATTAACAACCTAAGATAGCAACTAACTTGAATAATAGTTTTTAAAATTTAACAATATAACAAACAATAAAAGCATAGAAATTAAGAAACTGTTAAAAAAATTGATGTTGTGTGGCACTGTAAGCATGTATATCTTTATATACATGCGTATATAAAGATATACATGTATGGGACAGTTGATACTAGGACAAAAAAAAGCTTGAACTTTTTAAATGTGGTTTTACACAAGAATGTGTAAAATTAAAATGCCTGATAACAGGAAAAGGGAGAAAATTATTGACAAGAAAAAAAAGAGAACTTGATAAACCTCAAGACATGAGTACCATTAAAATTATAATAGAAAGGTATACGTAGGGTATATGAAGCAAAGGATATTGAGGTTACTGTATTTGCAGCAAATTATGAATAACAGAATTTCAGTAATTGACAGGGCGTGACAATTACTGATTGAAGGTAATGAAAGAATAATGTGGGGTACTGTCAACACATCTCAGTCTTAATAAATAAAAAAAAAAACTGAAGTCCACTTTCACAAAAATGTAAGAAGTAAGCACATGTTGGTGGCAAAGGAAAGAGTATATTGGAATTTGGGGAAAAATTCAAAAATACCTTCCTAAACAAATACTGTAAGTGTTAACCTTCGGTGTAAATACACTACCATTAAACTTATTTAACCAGTATTGTCATTAAAATAAAATCAACAATTGCAGGCCACCTTCTTGGCCCAGTAGTTACAGCACTAGATTGTGCTGAACACTGCAAATCAGAAGATCCCGGGTTCAATCCCAACTAAGGTTTGAAATATATAATTTAAAAAAATCACAGATTTGGTTTACAACCCTTAGTAGTTATAGACTACAAAGCCCCCCCTTCATAACCCTTAATAGTTGATAGATTAAAAGGAAACTTTAAAAAAATTCTCTATACAATTTAGGTAAACTCGTCCTCTTTATGCATTATTGTACAATAATCAACTTGAATTTGACACGACTATTAGTTTTATTTGAGTTTTCATTTATTTAAGATAGCATCAGTCCACATTACCTGAGATAATTTAATTTTCCAATCTTTCTGAGAAAATCTATTAAAAGCTTCTGTTACTGAAAATGTATTAACACTAATTTCTAAACAGTCATCACTTTTATTATAATAATGTTATTACAAACAAGGAATGTGTTTGAACTGCAAAGAGGAATTACTAAATATTTGTAAGTTGGTGAAATGAGTAGTCATTGCTTAAATATGAAGAATATAAGAAATAGTCTTAATTATAATTTATTTTATATTTAAACATAATTAAATATACAATAATTGTAGAATTTCAGATTTAGACTTATATTATTAGTATAATCGAGAATAACAAAAATTAAAAAAATAAAATAATTAAAATAAAAAGTTCGTAATTAACTTTGTTATTTTCGAAGACCACCACGTAGAGCTAAAACTAAATGAAGCACAGAACCTCCTTGCACTTTGTAGTCTTGGGCTGTTTTCTCATCGTTCCTGAAATAAAAAATTTATGTGAGCACTTTGTTTTGATTCAATAAAAAACAAAGAGATATTTTACCACTTGTGGGATTTTTAAACCAATCAAATCTGTGGTAAAATATCATCTGGGGTATTTCCATTAAAACACCTGTCAGATTAAATGATTAAAAATTGCTAATGGCAGCTTACCATGGTTTAATTTTATCTCATATCCGGTATGCCATATTAGTTTGCGATACTTAATCACAGAGTAATATCATAGAGTTTTTAAAATCCTATCCTACTGGTAGCTAACTTTAGTTCATCAATTCTCCGTTAGAGAATGCGATGCTTTTACTTTTTTATTAATTAATAAAAAACTAAATAATAAAATTTTAATTGTTTGAAAACCTTCATTTTTTTCTTTTTTTTTATTGAGTGATGATGCCTACATAAGCCTTGGGCTTGTGCGTAGGTAATGATATGTGGTGATTTACAGATGAAAAAAATGCCAGACCTGACCGGGAATCAAACCCGGGACCCCGGCATAGTAGCCAGTTGCGCTGACCACTACACCACGGGCCGGCCACAATTATTTTATCTTAAAGATGCCATATACAAAATTTGGTGGCTCTAGGTGCAGGTGCATGGATTTTTATAAACTACAAACACTTTTAACGACTTGATTTTACATATATAGATAACTTGAACTTACATTTGTTTCCCAGAAAATATTAATCTCTGCTGCTGAGGAGGTATTCCTTCTTTTTCTTCAACTCTTTCTTTTATTCGCTCTACTTTGTCCGTGGGTTCAATATCAATTTCAATCTAGTAAATAAACAAACAACTTGAAATTAACAATTTTATAGATAAGAAAATTTTTAGAGGAGACAGTTTTAATGAACTATATGGTTGAATCCGATATCTTTGTTTTCAATTAATTCTGGAAAACATTACGTGTTATCTTGAAGTGGGTAAACTACAACTATTAAGCAAATCTATAAATTAAAAGCAAAGACATAATCAGATTTAACCAAATAGTTCATTATAACTGTCTCCTTTAAAAAAATAATAAGCAGACGTATCTCATTAACTGCATTTTATAATACAAAAGTTACTCTTTACTCAAAAATTGCCATTTTGGATAATCATTAATCAGAGATAACAACTTCATGTCAGGATACTGCTTGAAGTATCTTCATGTAACTTTTATCAGTTTTTAATTTCACCAGAGAGCACAAGAACCAGTTACAAAAGTATCAATACTATTTTCAAAGTAAGAGAGAAGTAAAATCTTTTTATTTGGTCCGTAGCAGGTGCTGACTATACTATTTTTCAGGGCTGATGAGCTCTGAACATACGTATTGCCCCCTAACCTTTTTCATAACTAGCCAATGACTTGCCAGCAAACGCTGCCAATACTTGCTCTCATAGGCTAGCTCTTTTATATATTTCGTTAGCCATTTTTTTTTTTTTTGGTGTTTCAATAACAATATAACCTATGAAAATACAATCAGCTGATTATATTATAAAGGATTGCATGTTAACGCGCTCTATAATCGATGTGTTTAGTACGAGATGCAGGACACGGATCAACTACTGCGGCTCTCATACGCATGCCCACGAAATGTTTGTCATGCTGAAACATTCGTACTATCTCACAATGCTGGCAAACGTTCTGATTGGTCTAAATGCGTGGAACAGCAGAGCTCATCAACCGTGAAAACCATTACATATTACTACCATTACATATTCATTTCTGAAAAATTACACAAATCCTGCAATGGTAAGATTAGGGCTACATCTAATTAATTTTTACAGAAATTAAAGGCATATGAATATGGATATTTATAATATAAAAAAGATAATGTGCATCAGTCTTTAAAACAAATATGCAACGTATTAATTAAACAGAGCCGGTTCAAAATTGATAGCATTCTAACAGCATTAATAAGATTGCACGGCATTGGCCTTCTGTGATTAACCAGCAAAATATTTTTCTCCAAATTGAATCTGTAACTGCAATTCAATGACTGGCTGACCTAAATTAATAAGTTAAATCACTTACACTTACAACAGTGTAATATGATGTAATAACACAGGGTGATTATAAATGAAATAGACAGTTTCGATACCTTAAAGAAAATTTAGGAATGATGAAGTGATATTGACTGCTGCTGCTATCTACAGTAAATATGAGAAGGGATAAATTAAAATAAATTAATTTTAAATCAGTTTTAAACAAGTGACTGAAGATGTATCATCTTCGGTAAATTTTAAATAAATGAAAAAAATTTTTAGTTTCAATTTTTCATTTACTCTGATGATGGTGGATCCACCGAAACACGTGTAAGTAAGAATAAAATAAAGGTGACGCAGTTTAAAAAGAAGGTTAGTGAAATTATTATATTAATTCATTATATGAAATAGAAATATTTCAAAACTGCAGGATGCATTATAAAGATTTATTTTTGAATTAAAGAAAATTGATTTTTAAAAAGTTAAGGTAATTACTTACATGATTATATAGAAGAATTCATTAAGTTCTTATTGAAAATATTTACAGATGTTCAATGTGTGTACCATTTGTAACATGACAGATATCAACACGATAGTCAAATTCTTCCCACCCACGATTAAGCATATGACGTTCAACTGTGGCAAGAGCATCTGCGATACGTTGTTTTAGATCATCGATATCTACAGGAAGCGGTGGTACAAAAACTTTGTCTTTTACAAAACCCCATAAGAAGAAGTCGCAGAGTTTTAAGGCTGGACTACAAGGTGGCCACGGCGTAAACACAATGTTTTCCTCACTAGCACGGCTGATCCATCATCTAGGAAGACGTTCATCAACATAATTTCTGACCTGTAAGTGCCAGTGAGGTGGAGCTTCATCTTGTACAAAAATGAAGTTATCACTATCTTCCTGGAGTTCAGGCATTAACCATTCGTTTATCATATCCAGATAAATTACTCCGGTCACTGACACTTCGTGAAAAAAGAAAGGTCCATAAACCTTTTCACGAGTAATGCGCAAAAAATATTTACTTTAGGGGAATCGCGTGTATGCTGTAAAGTTATTTTTGGGTTTTCTGTGCCCCGTATTCTAACGTTATGTCTACTAACTTTTCCACTAATGTGAAAATTACATTCATCACTGAAAATTATGCGATTAAAGAATGCGCTGTCATTTTCAACACAATGTTGCATCTCCAGATAAAAATTTTTACGTACGACTTATCACTGGTATTTAAAGTTTCTACTAACTGCAATTTATAAGGTGTCATTTTCAAATGTTTCCGCAGAATTTTCCACACAGTCAGTTGAGGAATTTGCAATTCTAAACTTGCTGATCTAGTTGATTTTCCTGGACTTTGTACATAAACATCACGAACACTATCAATTTGTTCTTCTGTAACAGAAGGTCTTCCAGTACTCTTCCTTTTACACAGACATCCACTGTTTTCAAAATGTTTTTACCAGTCATAGATTGATTGCCTTGTTGGTGGTGGTTTACCGTATCTTGTTTCTGAAATGACGTTGCACAACCGTAACCGAGTTTGTTTTGGCTAATTCAAGAACACAATAAGCTTTCTCCACTTGAGTGGCGGCCATTTTGCTAGACTGGTCGTTGTAACAGCAGCCAATAACAAAATGCTAGCAACAGTTGTACCAACATTAAACTTTAAAAAATTCCCTACAAACCTATATCATTTACTATATTCAAATACAACAGTCTGATGTTTAAGAAGCTGTCTAAAGTGTCTATTTCATTTATAATCACCCTGTACAATAATTGTTCGATTAGCAGAACTACCAACATTAGTACATAATAGGCAACGTAATATAAAATATGCTTACCTCTTTTCCAGTCAGAGTCTTCAGATACATTAACATGAAAAAGAAAACAAAACACCCATTAGCATTATAAATTATACAAAATTAAATTATATATTAAAAGTCTTAATAATATCATACCTTGTCTCAACAGCACAAAATCTGCTTATGATAAAAATAGTGATTTTTACCAAGTGAATTATACGTGGTTTAAATTATTAAAAACTTTACTTTTACATTAAATTCTATTTCATATTCTGTCTTCCAATCAAAATGTAAGTGCACACATTTTAAAGCAGTAGTAAAAATTGAGAAGGAAGTAGAAGCCACTTACATTTTGTTGTGGGACAACACAAAATTAACTAACCTTAATCCATCCTACTACAGATTTAGAAAGAACATTTAAAAAATTGTATCACAGTAAGATATTTGGACTTGAACACTGAATTAAATAACGCTAAACTTCTTCAGAGAATCAGTTTTTAAGGTAGCTACTCCTATGAATGAATTTCAAAACCTAACCTCACAACGTTAATATTAAGCACTGCACTAGTAAATGCAGGTAATTGAGCGGCAATCCTTTGTCATCCTACACGAAATGAAATTCCTGCACTCCAGTAAAGCACACAGAAACTTAAAGTAATTTTGAATTGTGTTTTTAAGTTCTTACGCAACAAGAACCTTACTATTATGACAGTATTAGAATGACAAGACCGAACCTAAAAACATACCAGGAAACACTTATTATTTAAAAGAATAAGCAATAAATTAAATAATAATGTTCCCTCACAAAAACTGTTTCATTAGTATTTCCTTACCTTAACTTTAATAAGCATGATGACTAATTTATTTTAAAATCTTCTATACGACTTAAACACCACCGGTGGAAAGGTTAGAAACAATATACCATCCAAAGAGTATCAATTGATACCAACTACTTTCAAAGAAGAAGACAAAATCTCCATTGCGAAAGTTTCTTTGTTAGGCGCCGAGAGTTTTCCTTTATATTATCTGATTAATAAATATTTTTATCCGTGTACTTTATAAAAGAAAACCGTACAAGTTTAATGATAATAAGATTAATTTGCATCATGATGACGAACTGGCAAAATAAATACATTCAACTAACACTAACTAGCACATGCTTCAACACTTAACAATTTTCTCATTAATTAATGTTTTAAAAAGTGAAATCCCCAATAACATTTTTTATACGTTTATTTATTCTGTAGTAAACTGGGATTTTCCTAAAAGTTCTTAGGAGGTAATTATTTTATTTTCTATAGTATTACCCACAATAACTAAAACACAGTGTTTTAGGTACTGTGGTGTTACCTACACTGACAGCGCGTCAGTTCACGCGCTCAAATTGTTAACGGAAAATGCTTTATCTTCTAAAATAAAACCCTCCGGGGTCTAGTGGTAAAGACGTCGCTCCGAACAGCTGATTTTTGAAGATGAAGGTTACTGCTTCAAATCCTAGTTCTCCTAGAACTTTTATGGATTTTTTAATACATTTTTACGGATCTGAATAATAGCCAATGGTTACCAGTCTATTATTATGGTTGAGGTTCAATTAACCATATTCTCTCAAGAATGGTTGGCCTGAGTTTGTACCTGTATTCTAAACAATTTTCACGTCACACATATCATACTCATCTCATTGGGTCATGGGGTTTCTTTCAATACTCAAATTGAACAGATTATAACCCATACCATTAGGGATTTTAAAAAATCTTCTACAAAAATAGTCACTACCTCCAAATAAGTACATGAGTTTTGTCTAGTTTAAAAAGGAACTATTACTCCTTACTGAGAATCAGTAATGGTCATTGTAGTGATTCATTTGCAGTAGTATAGCTAGCATGCCTTACCTTTCTTACTCCAAAAGAGCTGCTGCTGGTACATGTTAGAGTACACGAGATGAGACCATTTCTTCCTTTGAATTTTTAAAGGAATGTGATAATACTACCAAATTACAGGGTGGAAAGCCAGTTTTGTTCACAAGCGTAGGATATTGTTAAAAATTCAGAAAAATTGATAGCTTCAGAGAGATAATACAACCAAAGTTCAGCAAAAATGAAGTGAACAACATCAAACGATGAAAGATATCTGGTGCACTCTGAGTTACTTACCACCTGTAGGACCTATAAGAAGAAAGCACTCTCAAGACAAGCTAAGATGAGACATTCCAATACCGTGATAGAACCTGTGTGTCTGTACATGAGTGAGTGCTTAGCTTTTTTTTTTAACAAATTTAGATCACCACAATTTTGTAAAGCTGATGGTAATTTATTGATATATTTTCACCTGCATAAGTAGGTTTTTGTTCAAAAAATTTAGTGTTGTAATTAGCAACATAGTAATAAATTCTGTTTTCATGTAGTGATTGTGGATTTAAATTCTGTAAATGTGTTTTGCTTAACATACATACATTGTTACTTCAAACTTGTACAAAGAAGAAACTGTAATCAATTGAAGCTCCTTTAATTATAATCTGCATGAGGTTAAGTGGTAAGTTTTCACCAAACACCTTATATTTTTTTTAATTTTAAAAACACTTCCCATATTCCTCTGGGATGAATTACCCCGAACTAATATGACATACTGGGTACGAGATAGAATAAAATCATAATAAGCTGCTATTAGAAATTTTTTATCATTTAATCTGGTAATTTGTTTTAATGCGAATACTCCAGATGATATTTCACCACAGATTTGATCGGTATAAAAATCTTACAATAAAGATCTGTTTAGCGACACTACTAGAAACTTCACTGTTTGTACATGTTCTAGGATATTATTTTGATATTATATATATATATTTTTTCCTTTTTTAACTGTAAATACTGACAATTCTTCCCACTGACTGTTAACATGAATTCATTCAGGAACTGCACTACAGATTTGTGCTAATATGTGTAATCACATCAATAGCAACTACAACCAGTTATGAAACAGCTACAGTTGATCTTGTTGTTGTTTAGGTCATCAGCTGAAAGGCTGGTTTGAACCTGTAGAGGTTTTACTAAGTAAAACGAGGAGTGATGTGATTTACAATTGCCTTCCTCACTGAATGGAAAAGTACACTTATCAGCATGCCGGGCCCTCTGAAAAGCATATATTTTCCACTCTGCAAATGACACCTTCACTTCATTCACCACAGGGTCTGGCTGTATAATGAAATCCATTACTTTCAGAGGAGATAACTCTGATTTATGTCTTTTAAACCTCTACCTCTTCTGTTCTAAAATGATTCAGTCATTTAATTGGCTGACCATATGATAAGAAACAGAACTATTTATTTTAGCCCTGCAACGAACAGATTGAGTGTAAATAATTTGACACTCCACTGTCTGTTATGGGCAAACAGTTGATCTTGTGATGTTAAAATTTCTAGATTTACGAGAGGAATTGGATTCTGGAGACCTTCTATTTTGTAGTCTCGCACACTAATATAAACCTGCAGAAGCATCTAATATATTATTATGGTATTATTCTCTATTCCATGGAACTGTGCAGCACATCAAAACATAAATGTATTAAAATTGTCATTGAACTTAGCACGATCCATTCGAGTTACAAAAAATGTTATTTGCTTATCATATGAAACTTGCTATATACTAATTGAAACATAAACTAAATACTAAATACCACAGTACCAGTAGAAGGAATTCATACAGTAGGCCTATTTATTATAAAACATCTGGTCTGTTGCCGGTTGTTTTGACTGAAGGTGTTGGTAGAGTGAAACATGATTATGTATCCTTTTTACTGACTTTCAACCCTTAGGCTGTTTATATCTGCTGCACGGTTCTGTGGGATATACTATAGATACTTAATTATAGCATATTGTTTTGATTGCCTTCAATGTATTTAATATTATTCAATAGAAATCAATTGATAAAATATTTCAAGCTTTCATTGCAGTATATAGAACTAACAAACTTAAATTTTGGTGTTGTTGAGTACATCAAATTGGTTTACTCCTTTCCAATTCCCCTATTATTGAATAATGATAGCCTAAAGAAATACAGTACAAGGGGATTTTTAATTAATGAGCAACAAAGAGATTTAATGTTTTATCTTGTGTAATACGAGGGTAGGCTGATAAGTAATGCACACATGCTTGTAGAAGACGAACAAAAAGAAATAGCAAGATGGGGTAAATAACAAATTAAAGTACAAATCTTAACCTACCAAATTATCTATTTATTTTTCAATATAGTCACCGTTAAGCATTACACATTTCTCCCAACGTTTAACAAGTTTTTTCATTCCGTCACTGAAAAATTCTTCCGACTTTCCTCGAACCCAGGACGCAATAGCTGCCTTCACCTCATTGTCCGAGCTGTAATGATTACCCTTAAGGTCTCTCTTCAGTAGAGGAAAAAAATAAAAATCGCAAGGCGCAAGGTCGGGAGAATACGGAGGGTGTAAAATTGGTTGAAACTTCAGGTTTCTCAGAGCCTCTCCAGTTGCACGCGAAGTGTGTGGACGAGCATTGTCGTGTTGCAAAATTATTGGCGCCAGGTTGCCTCTAACACGACAAACTCGACGTCGGAGGTGTTTCAGAGTCTGTATATACTGAGCAGAATTTACCGTTGCCCCTCGTTCCAGATAATCAGTCACATAAACTCGGCGAGCATCCCAAAACACAGTCAAAAGAATTTTTTTTGCGGACGGTTGTGTTTTGAACTTTTTCACAACAGGAGAATGTGGATGACGATATTCAGCGCTCTGCCTTTTTTCTTCGGGATCGTAATGATGAACCCATGACTCATCCCCCGTCACAATATTCAAAAGAAAGTCGTCTCCTTCGTCACGGTAGCGCTTCAAAAGTTGTTCACAGCATTCCAATCGACGCTGTTTATTCTCGTCTGTCAGACGGCGTGGTACCCATCGTGCACAGATTTTACGGTATCCCAATTGTTCAATAATGAAGCCAACACGTTCCTTAGATATTCCAATTTGGTTTGCGATACGCTGTTGAGTGATTCGCCGGTCATTTTGAATCAAATCATCGATGAGTTTGCGACGATTATCGTCTGAGGCAGTGATTGGTCGTCCACTGCGTGTTTTGTCAACAATTAAGGCTTTTCCAGGTTGGCAATCACGAAATTTTATTACCCAACGATTCACAGTAGACCTATCAACAGTATCGTCACAATAAACAGCCTTTAAACGACGATAAATCTCACTAGGATTCACTTTCTCAGCAGTTAAAAATTCGATAACAGCGCGTTGTTTAATTCTCGTTGACATAGCACCAGAACACGACGCCATACTTCCACTACTCAAAACAAACTGAATGAAAGCAACGCCTTCAAACTGCGCAGGCTTGTAGAGGAGAAATAGTACTTCCACATGCCACCAGGCGCGCTACTGAAGTTTATTTAGTTGTCTTCTACAAGCATGTGTGCATTACTTATCAGCCTACCCTCGTAATTACAGGTTAATATTTAAAATTTGCTTGCCAAGCGAAGTTTGCAAAAACTAAGCTCCATGGGAAAATTCGGAGTAATTATGAATAGATCTGCAAGAGGCTCTATTTTGCAATTGTCACAGTATTTTATTATTAAATTTTTTAATAGTATTTTAATGTTCTAGTAATTCTTTTATTTATTTACAGTCGCATCAACATATTAGCGACTACAGTGGGTTATAGGTTAAGGAAATGGAATGTTGGTTTCCAGATCCTAGCCAGGAACTGAACTCAAGACCTCTGCTTAGTAGGCCAGTGTGCTACCCACTACGCCGTGGAGGCGGCAGTTCTAATTTTATTACAACAATAATAATAATAAGTCTATTGTATTTTATTTCTAGAAATGAAGGTTACTTACAACTTTACTTTTTATTTCTAACCTATCTCTTAGAATCACAAACCCACAAAATTCTTACCTTTAATACTGTTAAAATTAAATCATGTCTCAAAAAATGTACGTTACTTGATTATTTAAGAAACAAAATAATAAAAATGATTTGTGATTTAAAAAACATTCTCATGAGAAAATCAGTTTTGGGTTTTCTTATAAATCCATTATTTGCAAAGGTTTTGTTTACATATACATGCGGCAGAAGATTGGGGTGATCTTTAATAATTTTTAATCACGTCTTATGGTTTTATTTTTTAAGTAGAGTAAAAATGGCAAGTATCTACTTAGTTTATAAATTCTGTGATTTTAAAGCTTTTTATCAAACACAGTCTATTACTTCTTCAAAATCACTGGTCATCAATTATACTTGCAATTAAACTTACCTGGCATTCAATTATGCAACGTGTACACTCACTTATCTTACCTTTATAATTGATTGTTTTGTATTTTATGTTCAATGAACAATTGATGGCCAGGAGCACAGAAATTAGCTACTGTCTTCCACATCTTTATTACCCAGTATAGATTAGAGACTACAGTGGAAATTTTAAGAAATTCTGAATCCTTTTAAATAACATTGATCTGTTATTATATTAAAAAAAGAAAAATCAAATTTCCATCATATTTGTCAAAATGTTGTATAGAATACATGTTTGTAAACAAGAATATGGATGATAATGATGATGGTAACACTTTTTGGAGTAACAGGCGATGATAATGAATGATATGGTTTTGTTTTAGAAATCCTATGCTAGTAGCCTACACACAAAAGATTTATTTTCTATATATTACATCTGAATGTTTTTCACATTAATACTAATGTAGAAGATGAAAGGCAATAATGATGCTTGCCGGGAATTGTACCTGGGACTCCTGATATAGAAACCAATTCCTTTGACCACTACACCTACAGGTCAACGATAAATACAGTGATCCTTTCCTTATAGATAATCTTTTTTTTTAAACTCACCTTTTGAACTCTAGCATCAATTAGAAATATATTACCAAATACATTCTCAGGAATTCTTGCAAATTATTGATTTAAGCAAAGTATTTAATAATTTCTATTTCATATAATGAATTAATATAATAATTTCACTAACTTTCTTTTTAAACTGCGTCACCTATATTTTAATTCCTACTTACACGTGTTTCGGTGGATCCACCATTATCAGAGTAAATGAAAAATTGAAACAAAAAATTTTTTTCTCAATTATTTAAAATTTACAGAAGATGATACATCTTCAGTCACTTGTATAAAACTGTATTTCATCATTAGTAGCACTATTTTATTTTTATGAGTGGGTGATAGAAAGAGACAAAAATACAGCAACAACATACATTTGGCACTTATTGATATTAGTCACCCTGCTCCTGAAGTATGGGGTAAAGTACAATAAAGTATTATGCGTATTCGTCTACAGAAATTGCATTTTTTAGAAACTGCAATCTTAGTTAGATTATCTCACAACAATATACACTCACGTTCTGTCGATATGTACAATAGTAAGTTTATTTTGGAACTATACTTACATATTTAGCAAATTGGCTCACAAAATATCATTGCGACATGACTGGTACACATTTAGTACCTACTTCTGCAGATCAATCTTCTTGATTTAGTAACACCATGAAATTTCTGGTTAAAACGAATATTGGGTATTATAAATTCTTTGTTTTTATATAAACCCAATCCTTTTTAATTTAAAATTTATTTCTACAATTTAGGCTAATTCTAGTATGTGTAAATACCTTTAAAATTTTGGCTGGACACAACATTAAAGAATACAACACAAAATGTAATCTTGCAAGAAGAAATCCCAAATAAACTCAAGTTTAAGTAGATTTTAACTATTTATTTTTTTTTGTAAAATTAGACTTGAGGAAATCAATCAAAAGCATGGTTTGGATTTAAGTTCAAATCATGTTTATTATAGTCAATATGTAGTGGGCATATGTTAATTCTTAAATACTATTAATTTCTTGAGAAGAATTAATAGCTGTTTCCAGACTCTGCCACCAGAACATCATTCACAATATTTTAAATGAACTTCAAGAATGCAATTCCACTGAAAATTTAAGATATCAAGAAATAATACCGGGTCATCAAAAAAGAACACACTTATTTAAAAAAAAAATATACTTCCAAGTAAAATGTATCGAGTTAGTTGAGTTCTTAAAATATAGGTAAAGGTTGGGAGGTTTTGACGTACCTAATAGGTTTCAATATGTGCTCCATTTGTTGCACGGCAGACAGCAAGGTGACAATCGATTTCTGCCCATGTATACTGTAATTTCTGAAGTCCTTTTACCGAGATGCACTAAGTCGTGTATTTTTTCACTATAAACAATGCTCTTAATGTATCCACAAAAGATAAAAGTCCAATGGAGTAGATCTGGGCTTCTAGGCAGTCAGGAAGAGCCACCTCTTCCAATTCAACTATTAGGAAACTGGGCATTCAGTGATGTGCATACATTTAATTTGTAATGTGACAGCACCCCATCTTGCATAAAAATTGTACAGAAACGATTTTCATGTTCAATTTGGTCAATATGAGGGAAAACATACAACTCAAGTATATCTAGATATAGCATACCTAGATACACGTCTAGTGTAATGGTTCTTTCAACAAAAAAAAAAAAAATGGACCAACTAAAAACAATGGGTTGTACATTAACCCACACCAATCATTTACTTTAAGAACTTTTTTCTTGGGACTTTTTCTTTATATTAAATGCAACATCATTCAGTATGATACTATCACCAATCCTCACCTTAGTGAGGTGGTAGTGTAATGCCGTGGCTTGGAGCAATTATATACATCACATAATGACAAAAATGTTTACAGAATTGCAAGGTTTCCTCATCATGTTCCATCCATTTTGAAGTTGCTAAATACAGCTGTTGCTTAAGTGTACTTTGACAAATTTATTTAAGTAAAAAGAACTACAATAGAATATCATTAGAGAAGAATAAATCATCTCACATGAATCCATTAATATTAAAATACCTGGAATACATTTTGATTAAATACAAAAGAATAAAAAAACAACGTTTTATTTAGACATTTAATCATCTAGTCAAATGTTAACAGAAGTGGATTACTTAAGTACAATTTGCCCAATTACAAAACGCTACATAAACTACCAAAGAATAAAAAATAAATGCAAAAATTATTGTTTTATAATGTTATACTATTTATAATAATCATTCTGAATAAGTGAATTTTTCCTTCCGTAAAATTACACTCAGTCTAAACTAAAATTTTCATAATGAAAATTACAAACAACTACTATAATATTGTATTTAAATTTATCGATAATAAAAAAATAAAAATTATTGTTTTATTATAAAACATTATTGTGCATCATAAGTGTATGATTTATTCATTTGAGCTATTTTATTATTTCTTTAGTTGTATCAAAACAAAATTGAAAATACAAAAACTCACAATACAATTTTATGTTACTCTACTTTCTTTGTTAAGTTCAGAGCCTAACAGGTGAGCTGAACTACAACAAAAAATGATGAAAAGTTTCAATGATTTTACCTAGATTACGGTATAACCACTTCAATACACTTATTCAAAGTTTGACTTACTCATATCTCAAAATTCTTAAAATAGAATCAGTTAACGATATAAATATTAATTCTATGTGACCATCTGAATTAAAGTAAAGTGGGGAGGAAAATGAGACAACCTGGCTTAGGTACTGCATCCACAATTTAAGTTGAAATTTCAAAAGAAATTTGAAAAATTTATAAATTAATTTAAAAAATTACTTTGCTAATTTTTTCTCAGCATCCTGCAACAAGATTGTCTAAAAATAATAATTATAAACCAATAATAATTAAATAATAATAATAAATTATAAACCAATGAATAGTTTGCAAGCATGGAAGTTTGCCCTGGGTGGATCAACACTAATGGATGACCCTAAACTGCTTATGTCCAACACAGAACTGTTTAAAACTTAACCACCTTTACACTTACAATTTTTTTCCAGAAAAACTTTTCTTTTCACTGATTATAACTGATACAAAATGATGTTTCAGTATTGGTAGGTTATTCTTTTTTAACAGACTGTTTTGAACATAATTACTAATGCAGATAATAAAGGGTGATATATGAAAATGAGTGATGAAAAAAGACAGGTCTGACCAGGATTCGAACCCGGGACCCCTGGCATAGATTCTTGAGAAACCATTAATACTATTCAAAACTTGTATAGACATACAAGTGGAATATAGTAATAAACTGCAACTTTAGTGGAAAATCAAAAAGTCAGTTGTGCTCCAAACTGAGCTATGAATATGAAAATCATGTAAAAAATGCCAGTAATGCTATTTAAAATCTTTCAATAATTTGAAAAGACCCATAACAAACAAAATATTTAAGGAACTGACAACAATTACTTAAATATTTCATTTCCAATATTGTTTTGAATTTAATAATGATTACTACAGAAATTTTAATCATGGTAAATCATGAAATCATGTGATTTTCATTAATTTATTACCTTGTTTACTTTTAGCCCTTAAATATTATCATGTGGGAGTCTATCAAAAGCACTCAACGTTCTTAAATCATGAAAAATCATGATCATCATCAAAAATCATGATCAATCATCAAAAATCGTTCGTAAATCATGAAATCATGTGATTTTCATTAATTTATTACCTTGTTTCCTTTAGGCCTTAAATATTATCATGTGGGAGTCTATCAAAAGCACTCAACGTTCTTGCTTTTAAAGATTGAGTATATTATTGAGATCTTTAACAGTCTCCTCTGACTTTTACAGGCAATTCATAAGCTTCCACATGATATATTTGCTTCTATTTTATAAATAATTTTCTTTTAAAATTATTTTGATTCGGTTTGAAGTTGCAGTTTTGACCAGAAGCAGCCCAAAACCGGAAGTCAAGAAATCAAAGTCGGAATTTGGAAACAAAAATAATGTCATTTAATTCCTTTTAAAGAGTAGATACAGAAATTTTTGGGTTTGAAGTTCCAATTTTGACTGAAAGTGGCCCACAACAGGAAGTCAAAGTTGGAATTTGGAAACAAAAATAATGTCATTCGATTCCTCTTAAAGAGTAGATACAGAAATTACTAATGGTTTTTACCATAAGTCAAAGGAAGCCTTTTTAAAAATTTCCACCAGCCATGAGATGCGTTGTCTCATGAAAGGGATTTTTTTATAATAATATTATCAGATTATTTATTGGCTTTCAAATTGTGTAACCTTCTTAATCACTTAAAATTAAAATAAACTCTTTGTCGGCTAAACTGATCAACAAGTAATGGATGTACCATATCATTTTAATTTCCGATGAGGAAATAATATTTATTCATTACCATAAGTTGGTATAGAATCACTGACATACCTGACAAGATGTTTCCTTAAAATTAATGGCTAATTAATGCGTTTTGTAAAAACCCAAATACTTTTTGTTTGTTATGATAGATCATTAATATGCCTAACAAATAACTTAATATACAATATAAAATCACAGAAATTGTTTTTTTTTTAAGAACAATAAAATCTACTTCTGAACAATATTATGCTCAGGAAGAAAACACATACATATATAACATTTTAAAATCTTACAATTACCTTTACTAAATCAATATCACAAATAAAATCTGAATCTTACATTATACTTTACAACATTCTCGAAAACGTAGAATTCAAGTAGTGAATGAATAACACATTTAATGTTAAATTCTGAATTTCAAATAAAATTTCAAGTGCCTAATTTAAAATGAAAACTCATTCCTAACATTTCACTTTATGTAAACTTTTTTCATTTTTAAATTTATGAAAACCTGTTTTAAAACAATACAACTAACATGGATTCAAATATTTTACGTCTAAAATTTTACTTACAGTTACAAGTAAAATAAATTTAAATTTAAAAATTAACTAATATAATAATATTAAAACAAATAATAAACAAGTATATTACATATTAACTACAATCATATTAACATTTGAGCAACAAGGTAAAAACCTTTTACTTAGGCAACGTTTCAAAACCTGGACAATAATAACATTAACAAAAAATTAATCCTTAAAACACAAACCATTTAATTTTAACAGTTGTAATAATAATAATAATAATAATAATAATTACCTATATACTTTAATATTAAATGCAATAACACGTTATTAAAATTTATAACTACATATCTTCTAAAAACTAATTTTTATACAAACTTGGAATAATAATAATAATAATAATAATTTGTAGTTAATTCATTTTAAGATAATTCATTTGTTTTTAAATGAATACATATATGACGGATTTAAAGACACGTAACAATTACACTTTGGCACTAATACACGAAAAAATCTGATATCACAAATATGGTTGGACAAATAGCTATTTAACTGGTTTAACATACAAATATATTTATTTTAGTTTACTCAAACAGCAAAGGTTTTGTGCACAAATTTAGGAAAACTGGAAAAACAGTTGTTGAAGAAATTAATCA
The DNA here is from genome assembly GCA_035578175.1 of Catonia carolina. NCBI lineage: Eukaryota > Metazoa > Arthropoda > Insecta > Hemiptera > Achilidae > Catonia > Catonia carolina. The sequence goes on along the minus strand of JAQMRL010000002.1, from coordinate 122,591,499 downwards.
GGTAGCCTTGCTCAATAAAAGAAATATCTTTTTATCATGTTGTGTTCCCAGAAATTTCTCAATCCTTAATCGAACAGTACTTCTCGAACCAAACAGTAATGCTATGATCTGTCCAATTTCATATATGCATAAACAGATATACCTTGGACAATTAAAATTAGCACAAGCCGCTTCGGTGTTTATCTACTCCACTCTTCGCTCCTCGCCATGCAACGACGGTACAGTCACAAAGGAATACAACCGCTACTGTAATGTGTGACTCACGCACGGTCAGTACGCTTTGTTTTCACTGTTGTTATTAATAAGTCAGACATAATTTAAATATTTACTAGGACAAATTAAATACATATTTTAAAATGAAATAATTATTTGTATGTTTGTACATTGAAATAAGGTAGTAGGCATTTGCATACATTAAAATTAGTAGACCTGGTCGAAAGAATAAGTTATGGATACTTTATGTGGAACTGTGTGTACTTGCAGAGCAAGAGTTGTGCCAGTTCAAATTGTCCCATTATACTGATGCATCACTAAATTTTACATTAGCTTTTAAATTACATATTATTCAACCTTTGCTGTCAGTAAAAATATGTCTAGAAATCTTTTTGAAGAAAGTAAGGGAAATTCTATACAATTAATTAAAATTTATAACTAATACATGACCTAACAGAAAACATTGAGATAAACTTATTTAACAACAATTATAACACACTGAAATATAAATATTTCTAAACACAGTGTTTGTTTTTTTTTGTTATCTTTATTTAAAGTTTGTTTTATAAAGAAAAAGCACTACACATTTAACACTTTGAAACTACATGTTGTCAATGAATTATGTTTGTAATAATATTAATACATACGATGTAGTATAATGTACAAAAGTAATGGTTTGACGGTTATTTTTAGTATTTTGATTATTCATCCTTCACTTTTAACCATCGGCCAATGGTGGTGTCACCCAACCATATTTGTCGTGAGTTTTAACAAGACTACGGAATGATTCTTCAGCAGACCGTCTGTTAAAATCCTTGCTACTATTTTTTGGTTTTCTTGCTATTCTTCCCTGAAAACATACAAAATAGAACGAGCCTGTTATTAATAACCAGAAGTTAATTGAGGGAGTGAATTGTAAGGAGAGACAAAGGTTAGAATATAATAAAGCAAATTACAAAAGATGTAGGGTGTTAAAGGTATGTAGATATGAAACGACTTGCGCAAGATAGAACAGTTTGGAGAACTGCATCAAACCTGTCGAGAGACTGATGACAAAAAAAGTTAATTTATGCTGGATGGTGTAGAGTCTTGGACCTTAAACAAGGCAACTACCCACAAGCTCAAAGCCAAACTGTGACTATAGAAGAATACTGAGGATGCACTGGACATAGTTACCAATATGGAAGTCTTGCAGAGGATGAATAAAGTCCTAGAATTAGTCAACATTGTCATGTATTATAAGTTGAAGTACCTTAGGGTTATCATGAGCTTGATTTTGTAACAGCTCAATGGAATCATTCCGTATTGGCAATTGACTAAGTCAAAATGGCTACGATAATCGCAAACATCCAAAACAGTTAGGCTCGCTAAAAAGAATTAATTATTGCATTAAATTTAATGCAGATATTGGCCACAGTTTCTTCCTTAACACACTGGTATAAGAAGACAACTAAGTGATAATTCCAAAATTATTATGGGTTCCAAGTTTGATTCCCAGAAAGTTCTCGCATTTTGTCATCTGTATAACAACTCACATTACTAACTACACACAATCTTAAGGCATATATATACAAAATAAGTTAATAATAATTAAAAAATATATATAAGATGTTCAAGACTTAATTTTTTATCTGAGTTAATTTGTTAAATAGCATAAACACAACAAAATTTACATATTAAACAAATGTAAAGGCTTTATAAAACAATCTTAAAAACAAACCAAGATGGTTCAAAGAAACAGGGAAAGACCTAATGACAGTAAGCATAGAACAAGGCAGAAATAAATGCAGAAAAACAATTAAAGAACATAAAAAATTTCCTGAGAAAAAGTTTAAAAAAACAATGCTGAACAAAAAATATACTGAAGTGAGGAATGAAATATGTTTTTGGAATTTATGAAAAAAAGAATGGGTAAAAAGAAAATCCAAGCTTCAAAGAACTCAAGCAAAAAAAAATAAAGAAGTAACTTATACATGATTATCGTAGTTCTAAGTTGAATGAAAATTTTTTAATAAATTTGATCTAAAATAACTATTGACTACAAAATCCTAGACCAGGTTTTAATTTAAAATATTAAGAATGTGATGTCTATATGAGGAAAATTTGGAGATTTCCAGAAGGGTGAATAAATTTCAAATTGTGTGAAAGTTCATACACAGGACCTTTAAGAAAATAATCAGAAAGGATTCACAGATTCACAAGCATGATGACCGTACCCTTATTACTAAATGGAAGCAAATTCATGGGTACTTCAGATAAAACAGTTTAAGAAAACAGCTGAAATGATATTCCAAAGATCTGTTAAAGGTTACACCTCTGTGAAAATGGATTGGAGATATCCAAAATGAGCTGGAAAGAAGTGAAATTTATGTTATACAGAAAATTTTTAATTAGAAAGAACGACGGGTTCAAAATATTGATAGAATGTCAGATGACAGGATTTTGTTCCCGGTTCTCTGGTTCTACCCAATGGGTAGAAGTTTAGCCGGATGTAAAAAGCAATGCTACAAAGAACAAACATGTTGCCTAATCTGTAAACGGTTGATAAAAGATATCCTAACAATATTTTCACTCCTATGCACAATATTTTAATGAACTTCCACAACAGTATTACATCCTCTGGATCAACATCCCGATTTACGAAACTGTTTTGAAGAAAAAAAATTCACTGATTTGCAAACTGTAAAGGAAAATCTTACCTGTCCTTTAACAATACTCGCTGCAAACTGCATAATAATGGCTTCAACTGTGTAAGCACTAGCCCACCCTCTGGGTGTCAGTAATTCCATGCATATTGCCCCACCTTCCATAACAAAACCTTTCTCAATACGTGGAGAAATAACTCTCATGAACGGTGGTGTGAAAGGAAAGTTGTCAGGGAACATAAGATGCAATGAAATACACGATATTCCAAATTCACGCATATCAGCAGCCAATTCGCTTTCTGCATCGATACGATACAAACGAATGTGCCATTCATATAAATTATCATTTATCAATTCTACAGTGAAAACAGGATCTTTTCTTTCACTTCTTTGTATATCTCTTAATTCTTTCATAAGCCTTCTAGATCGAACGGTTTTCTGAGAAGGACATTCGACCATCGATGAACTGCTTGTACTTTTCTTCTTGAAGAGACCACCAGTTTGACCACTCGCATTATCGGGCATATCTGCTGGTGTAACCATATCCCTGTGGTAACCATGTCGTCCTTTTAATCGTCTGGCGGGTGATCCACTAACTTTTTCTTGACTGCTTTTTCGACTTCCACTGCTTCCATCAGATTCATTTATTTTATCAGATGAACAGAACAACTTACGAAAGGCAGCAGCCATTTTTTCTTTAGAATGAGAAGTCATATCAAAACATAAACAGCTTACTCATATTTGCATTGCTAGATAACATTCCAAACAAGTGCCTGTAACAAAAAGAAAAAAAAAACATGTTATGATTGTGAAGTAAGCATAACTAATTGCAATCAGTTTATAACTTTATTAATTCTCAGTCAAATCAATTAATATCAAATTAATATTAATGAGGGTTATATTATAATAAAGCAATAACAGCGCTTGTCAGTAATTCAAAAAGCAGGTAGAATATAATAGAAGAAAAGTAAATAACAGAAAATCAGTTGCCAATTATATATTCGGACAAAACAATTGATTATAATCATACAAATAACATGTTAAAGAAGGTTCCAATCACGACATAAATATAATACAAAAAAGACTAACAAATTGAATAAGAAAGAAAAAATAAAGGCCACTTGCTCTGCTAATCTTTAACATAGATTCTAAAAATGGGGTAGCCGAACAGATAAGAAACTATACATCTATATAAAGTCTTTTGAAATTTTTTGGACACTATTTTTTATGATAAGGTCTCGAAGGACAAGCTTGGTAAGTATATTTTCTATGTAATGTATTTTCTATGTCTAAGATTCTATAAAAATCCTAAATCACCAATTGGGTCAGTGAACAACCACAGATTCCGTTCCCGAGATATTCTGTTCACACATACACACAGACCAATTACTAAAAACATGTTTTTTTGGGTTCAGGGGGTCTGACAATATGTAGTTCCAGTGAAAACTCGATTTCAAAAATCGACATGAAAACAATACTTTCCGTCCTATATTTTCATATAGGCAAGAGAAAGTAAAAAGTTGACTGGAATCAGTCCAGTGGGAGTTGAAATTTGAAACTTTGTACTTCTACCATGGCAAATATGGATTCCTTATCTGCCATGGTAAGAGTACGAAGTTTTAAATTTAAATTATTAAAAAATTTCAAAATTAGTTACTGAAGGTGTATGAAGTACACGAAAGCACTATAACATTGGTAAGTGTTTACTGTTAATACAAAAAAAAATACTAATTGTATTCAAGTGGTTTAGAAATATATACTTCAAATATAAATATAATACGGCTGTTGATAATACCTGCATAGGATGTTTTATTAAATAATATAGTATATAAAATGATTTGTATAATAAGTAACTTTTGGTAACTTTGTATTCACCTGCCAAATTATCAAAGAAAAATTGGTTAACACAATAGATACTATATCATTCCCTAACTAAGCACACTACAACATATGTTAACTGTTCTTTAGGAAAGTAATATCCAAACAAATCAGTTACAATTTATAAATAAATTATAAAAAATTATAATTATTTTCAGTACAAATATAGGAAAACTTACAAAACAAAATAAATATACATACTAACAACTAAATGATGAGTATAAATAATTATATTTAAAAATGTTTATAGAACTAACACAAGGACTACACTATGTGACCAATGTATTCCAATGATTGGATCATTACCATCGATCATTTTAATTGTGTGTGTATCGCTGTTTATAAATGGCTAACTCTTAATGAAATTTTAAAGTTTTATAAACTTTTCCAAACTTTTACATCCTCTTAAACTTCATTGATTAGGGAGTGTTGCCACTGCAGCTACCAGAAAATTGAATTTCCCAACATCCCTCTTTTCTAAACTTAAACTCACGCTTCCTCATTTTTAACACTGAAGACTTTAAATTAAGTCAAACTACATAATTTATGTGATTTTTTAAAAACTAAAACACATTTTTCTTCAAATTTTAATTTCCATTTTAATTTATTAACTACAAATAAAAGTGTCAAATTTACAAACTCAAAATAACTTCAATTTACAAAAAACTAATTTAAATTTTTAATTACTAAATTTCTCTAAATATATATGGTAGGCTACAATTCTATTTATTTGGACAGACCAGACATTTTGCCTACTTACAAAACTTCTAATAACATATTAGCCTATTCTATGAATACATTTGTGTAATTTTTCACTTTCTTGCCATTTTCTCAAAAAAAGCTCTTACGAATTTGTCTAAAATCACCTGATTTACTGCCGGCCGCGTTGGCGATGTTGGTAACGTGCTCGCCTCTCATCACGCGGTCTTGGGTTCGAATCCCACTCAGGCATGGCATGTTTTCATACGTTACAAAAAATTCATTTCATCCTTCACCGTCTGCATTAGCAGCAATTTGCAAAACAGTCGGACGTTAAACAAAAAAAAAATAAATAAATAAAAACCTGATTTACTAAATTTTTTGTGCTCTTCAAGATAGGGTAAGTGGATGTCTTCTGAAATTCTAGGGCTGTGCTCTTGTGGTAAACAATTTTTTTTAAGATCGTGATCTTAATATCAATTTTAGGGCAAAAACGTATATAATAAAAGTTGAAGAAAATTAAACAGTCTACAACTTATATTCCAGACATTTTTTTTGACATCGGTAATAAATTGGTTTTTAAAGATTGCGGCGATGTATTTTACGACAAAAGTGTACATTACTAAAGTTACAGAAATAAAAACCTACAAATTTTATTTCAAGCAATTTTTCTATAGAACGTAGCACCAATTAGTGATTTTCCGTATTTTTAAGTCAAACACAGGTTGATTTTCAATTAACGTCATTCACTCATGATTAAACATAGGTAATAAATTTATTTTTACATTGGCAAGAGAAAGTAACGTGAGTGTTCTACAAGAGATATTGTTTTTACGTCCCAATGTGTTATACATTACTACTAATACAGTCAATGAAAGGTGGTAGATGAGAATAAGGGATGAAAAAATGCCAGACCTGACCGGGAATCGGACCCGGGACTCCTGGTGTAGAAGCCATATTGATATTACGGCGCTTTATTTGAACAATAGTATCCGATTTCAAGATTTTTAAGAGGGTGATTAACAGATATAAAATATACAAAAATACAGTCAAATGGAAATAGGTTTGCGGAAGATTTTCGAGAAAGTTAATGTAAAATTTATTTCATTGTAAGAGGCTAAACAAATAACATTCTACGATTAAATTTTGTAGAAAATACAAGCAAACAGAAAGTAAATATCATATATACATAAGTATACATTATGTATTTAAATAAATTAATAATATTCAGATATGATTCTCTGATTCTCTAGATGAAGGTATAGATATCGATGGAATCGAAGAGCGATGTCACGAAGTAGGCACGACATTATCGAACTATAGAAAATAATCTTACTTGTTCAACCGGTGCTCTTCAACGGAATGCGGAATTAAATTAAATTTCCACTAGAATATGAAACAAGTAGTGATTACAAAATTAAATAAAATTCAATTACACGTTTATTTACTTATTTACAATAAAGTAGTAAAACAAAGCGTAACACATTAAAATTGTTTTAATTTTAATAACAAAAAATAATTATAATTTAAATTATGTTTTTGTTAATTAAACATTGGAACTTTAAACATTATAACTTTGAGAAATTAATTAATTCTTACTCGGCAAAACAATTATCATTATTAACTTGAATTTTATTACGACAATAATTTAGTTTGCCTACGCGCCGGCCTGTACTTCCTAGACTAGTTAAAAACTTTTAGTTAGGTACTATATATTGTAATAAAACACTTAGTTCGTCTTCCGGGGTTATTTAATTAGACAAAAGTATTTAAACAATAATCTGCAAAAGGCAATCTCGTGACTTCAGTATCTATACTTAAAGAGTTTCATCTGTTCGCCGGCCGCACTGGCGTAGTTGGTAATGTGCTCGCCTCTCATCATGCGGTCTTGGGTTCGAATCCCATTCAGGCACGGCATATTTTCATACGTTACAAAAAATCATTTCATCCTCCACCGTCTGCATTAGCAGTAATTGCAGAACAGCCGGACGTTAAACGAAAAAAAAATATATATCCGTTCGATTATTTTTCCTCAGTTCTATTCTTATTCTTACCATGTATTTCCCTTTAAATGTCATTGCTTTCATTATTGAAATTTCCAAATTATAATCCTTCGTAATTTTGTCACTCATAACAACCACTCCCTGTAAATTAGTCCTTAAATCAATGAGCTTACAAATACCAAATAAGATTATAGTGCGTAGAATGAAAGATGAAGCCTGTGTTTGGAATGGCGTATCTCACCAACTAAGAAACATAAAAATTTCAGGTACGGCTCGTTTTAAAGCTTAATTTTTGTTATTTTATCTGTATAAATTACGAAACACGGAAGTGTATTAGGCATTTTCTACCGACTTAAAAACAAAATATGTGCCCGTTTTTTTTAGCGCATTTTGCATTTAGTCCATGTTTCAGAACATGTAGCGCGATCAATTTTAAGAGGAAAAATATGGCGTTTTAGAATAGTGTTCCTGCTAGTTTTCTTATTGATTTCAGCTAAAATTCAACCTTTTTGTAACAAGGGTACAGGAATTACAACGTTTTTAAAATAAATTGATATTTTCGTTCCCGATGGACGTAACGAGTTAGCAGGCTGTAAATGGAATTCATTACTTTCAGAGGAGATAACTCTGATTAGTGTAGTTTACACCTCTACATCTTCTGTTCTTAAATGCTTCAGTCACATCGTTGACTGACCATGTGGTAAGAAACAGAACTATTTTTTTGTAGCCCTGTACAAGTAGCTATGATTCTGAATACGGGCAATATTATTCTTAAAGTGATATTTAGAAAAAGTAAAATGTGGAGTGAAACCGAGAAAATCGAGAAACCACCTTATTTACTCAACCCCTCTGAGGTTAGCAATATGCCCACGCAATTAAGTTTCAAGTTCGTACAATGTTCCGTTTTAGAGATATTCTGTTCACACACGCGCGCGCGCACACACACACACACACCTACAGACCAATCGTTAAAAACATATTTTTTGGGTTCAGGGGGTCTGAGAACGTGTAGATCCGATGAAAACTCGATTTCGAAAACAATACTTTCCTTTCTATATAGCCTATTCATACAGGCAAGAGAAAGTAAAAATACAATTTTCTTAAACTACCTAACTTAAATAATTATTCTATAAAATTACCTAGGTATAATAGTTAAAAATATTTGTTTCAATACATTTGAAGTCATATTGACAGCTAAAGGCCGAAATCAGCTACTTCGGGTTGTGAAACGAGAATTTCAGAGCTCGAAATTGTCATACCATAGCCGGGAATTGAATCTAACGCACTTTACTCTACAGAGTAAAGTGCGTCTACCACGATACTTACTAAGCTAAGAAAGTAGAAAGCCTTGTTTAATTTCAATTAAAATATATAAATACATTTTAAAATGAGGGATTTAGAGTCAACAATATTAAATAAGAGAAAATATTTCATTTTAGGACACCATTTTAGCAGATGAGTTCTTTTAAGAAAAATATCTATAAATAAAATTTCATTATTTTAATTACTTTATAAGAGAGTAAAAGAGTAGGTACACAAAATGAATGCGACGTTTTAATCTAAAATTAATGGAAGCTGTGATAAATAAGAAAAACTTGTTAAGACTAAAAAAGTTACGCGTATAGGAAAAAACAGTATGTTATAAAAAGTTGTTCATATTATCAGAAGAGTTTCAAAATATTTCACTAACAGCTGCCGCTAATGAGAGTACTAACAATTTTCAATAACAAGTTTTCAGAAATATAGTACACACTCCCACCATCATTAAACTTTCATATTGCTTTTAACTAAAATTACATTTTTCGTGTAAAATAACAACATTACTGAAATACAAAATTAATTTTTTATAATGCATTTCATTTTATTGTTGTTTTAGGAAAAAACGGTTAACGCAAATGTTTATGAATATATATTTCGAATATAACTACTTTTTTGTCACCATTCTCTCGACTGGTTTGTTGAAGTTTTCCAAGCTGTTCTTTCTTGCGCATGTCGTTTCATAACTACTTATCTGTAACATCCTACGTACATCTTTTGTGTAATTAGCTACAATTCACAGATTGTATTCAAATTTGAATTTGTGTAATTCCCCCTACAATTCTTCTTCTTAAAGTTCCATCTCCTATCGGAGGTTGGATATCATAATGGCTATGGTCACTTTGCTGGCTGCCGCTCTGAATAGTTGCAATGAACTACAGTTGAACCATTCTCTAAGATTCCGCAGCCAGGAGATGCGCCTTCTTCCTACGCCTCTTCTTCCTCGGATCCTTCACTGCATAATAATTCTCAGCAACTCATATTTTTCTCCTCTGGTTATGTGACCCAAATATTCTAGTTTTCCTGTTTTTATACTTTTCATAACTTCTAACTCCTTATTTAAACGTCGGAGCACCTCAACATTGGTAACCTTTTGGACCCACTGAATTTTCAATATTCTCCTGTAACACCACATTTCGAACGCTTCTATCTTCTTTATGTGTTGTTTCTTCAATGTCCAAGCTTCCATTCCATATAGTACGATAGAAAATACATAACACCTTAGAGCCCTCAATCTGAGAGGCAACTGAAGGTCTTTGTTTGTTAGCATTGTCTTCAATTTTATGAATGCTTGCCTTGCAGTTTCAATTCGTACTTTAATTTCTTTACTTTGGTCATTTGATCCCTACAATTCACTCCCTCAATATTACCCTCCATTATTGATATACCAATACCTAGATGTCTTAAGATATGCTCCATTAGCCTATCCCTTCTTCTGGTATGATGTTTCCATACATTTCTTTCTTCATTCAAAAATTCTGTTCTAACCAGAACTACTATTTATAATTACTACTACACAGACACTCTCGAGAATCTCCGCAATTTATTTTAAATAATTTAAAGGAACATTTATTTAGTACACACAATTTCATGAGTACATCAACATAGTAGTTTTATAACAATCTTATTAGTTTCGTTAGTATTCTTGTCATTGCAGGGCTAAAATAAATAGTTCTGTTTCTTATCACATGGTCAGCCAATTAAATGACTGAATCATTTAAGAACAGAAGAGGTAGAGGTGTAAAAGACACTAATCAGAGTTATCTTATCTGAAAGTAATGAATTTCATTATACAGCCAGACCCTGTGGTGAATGAAGTGAAGGTGTCATTTGCAGAGTGGAAAATATGTGCTTTTCAGAAGGCTCGGCATGCTGATAAGCGTACTTTTCCACTCAGTGAGGAAGGCAATGGTAAACCACCTCACTCCTCGTTTTACTTAGTAAAACCTCTAGAGGTTCAAACCAGCCTTTTGGCTGATGACCTAAACAACAGTATTCTTGTAAAAGTCACTAGCGCATTGTTTTAATTACTAAAATACTAATGTAATAGTAGAAAAATAAACACAGAACCACTATTTATCTACCCACATCGGAAACCGTATTTGGGTAGATTAAATTTTAAGTTGTAAGGTATGGAAAGAAAGTTAAGTACGTATGTATTTAAACGATGTTTGTGTAGTGTTGGGAAATAAATACACTAAATAAGATCATTTGAAATCGGTAATAAGAAAGTTTTGCACGAGCCCAATAACATCTGTCTCTTTATTTTAGAAAGAGCCGTAAGAAACAAAAAAGAATCGTTTCATACAATTTTGTAAATATAGTTATTCTGTCTTCATGTACATTTTTTTTTTTACTTAAACTGAATAATTGTAAATAAGCCCTTAGGATACGTTATCCATTACTCGTGTTATTTTTAATGAATTCATCCTACCATTTAATATTTTTTTAAACCAATTGAAAAATTTATTTATAATTCGCCCATGAAATAACAATAGTTAAATATGAATTAAAGAATCATACTTGAATTTTTAATTTTTTATGATTCCTTTGTAATGATAACTAAACATGGTAAGACTTATTTAATTAAAAAAGGCTGAACGCTAGAATAATAAGTTAATAAATTTTATCACTGCATCTCTAATTAAACTTATAAATATTTCTTCTATCAAATTTTGACATTACAGTATTTTCTATAAGATTTTTTCTCTGGATAAGAATTGTTTTGTTAAAATAGTATTCTGTAATATGTACTTCCTTTTTGTCGTTTTAACAAAAATACTGTGGGTTGAACAATAGGCAACAGCTTGCATAAAAAATTCAGGTCCCAAGAGAAATATTCTACAGACAAATAAGCAAAATAATAACAAAAGAAAATATTCTGCAAGGTACTAGCTTTTAGAAGGTTGTCATTCAAATTGTCTTGTTCAATAAATGAAATATCTTTATCGTTTGAAATTTATTACAATCTTGTCTTAAGACTAAACGTAAAGTAGTTCTGTTTTAACCAGAACTACTATTTATAATTACTACTACACAGATACTCTCGAGAATCTCCGCAATTTACCTATTTTAAATAATTTAAAGGAACATTTATTTAGTACACACAATTTCATGATAATTTATGCACATTTTGATCACGCATTAAACTGATCTTTTTCAATCTATTACTGACTTTACACCAGCTCAAATAGTTCTTTCTGTTAAGCCCTCACACCAGGTTTTTGTTGTCCAACAACTGGATTGCTTTAACGTTGTCCTGGCAGTGGATTTTTTCTTCGTACTTTTGCGCGAACCTTCAGATTTTGATGGAGACAACGGTACTTTGGCAGGTCTTTGTGAAAGTCGTTGTCACTGATACACCACGCTGCGTGAATAATGTGGTTCTCAGGCACCCTGTGCGGGAAGCGTTGTACTATAATGTTTTTGTTTGTTGTGTTTCGTACATCTTAAGAGTTATATACCATACGTTCAGACAGGCTTTAGCATCTATTTGTACAGCTAGAACTTTGTCACTGATAATGATGACCTTCTTCCTAGAAGCATCATTACAATTTTTGGTACCTTAGTCCAAGTTTCTCTCTTTTCACATGGGCTTAGTTGAAATAAATATTAATAAAAGTTTGTCTACAGTGTAAAAAAAATGGTTTTGTTATATTCGTTTCATTTACTCTTGACTCTATAGTCTACCTGCAAGGTTGAGTGATAAACTATTTCGATAATGGAAAATTTTTGATTTCTTGATTTCTACAGATCTTCGTGATTCAGGATCCATTAAAGTCAAAAAGTGGTTAATGAAAATTTTTGAGTTATTTGCCCTGGAGTAAAACCACTCCACCGATTGAACTGGAACTTCTTGAAGACTTAAGAACTTATGGTTATTGAACTTATGGTTATTGAAGACTTATGGTTTTATTAAGAAGTTTTTTTTTAACTAACTGTGTTGCCTTAAAATTAAGAGTACTTTACTGCGATTCAATGATATAAAAACGCAATTTTCTCTACGATTTGTAGCACTTCCCACATTCTCTACATCTGCTATGTTCGTTAAGAAACCGTAAGTGGTATCCCTTAAAAAATTCATGTATTCGTAAAACTTTTTCTAGGACACAAAATGTAGGCCTACTTAACAAAACTTAAGACCTACCAAAAGAATTCAAACCTATTCAATAAATTTTAGGCGAACCCTTAGTTTATCGACAATTTGTAATATTTTTTACAAAAACGATATTGAATTGGTTTTTCTAAAATTCAGGCTTGAAGTAATTTTAGTGGTAGTAACTAAGATAAATAAAGTTTTACAACTTTTATATTAAGTGTTCTTTCTTTCTGAATTTTATTAGAAATTAGCTGTTTTCTATAAAACACATCAAAACGATCCATTTATTTAATAGTGATTTCTCACTGCAGTGTACATAAAATTAGAAATTTGTAATAAATTATTTTAAAGTGCATTGTTTAGATTTAATGTTTTTTGTTTAGTTAAAATCGCATTAACTGCTTCAGTTATTGGCAACTACTGTGTGTTACGTTAAGGGTGTACAGAATCAGTTGATTTTAACACGTAATACTGTATCCAGACCCTAACTGGAAATCGAACCCGGTATCCTCCTTTTTGCAGGGTGCAACGTAGTCTAGCGCTCTAACCACTGAGTCACGTAGGAGATCTTTTCTTTATTGAAGTCCATATTATAAAGTTATATTCGCGAGAAGATTACAGTGGTCGCTACCATCATTTTTAAGGCAATAAACTAGAGTGATTATTGATTCGCCTGATTGTCATTTCCATAAAATGTTACTTTTCTGTCATAGCAGCACGTTGACAATATTTTTCAAAATAGCTCATTCTATAATGATGCAAAAAGTGCAATTTTCTCGGGGCTTATGGTAATCTAAAATCTAATGGAATAATGATTTTCTCCCGGTTATCATCACCAGACGACTGGGTAGTAAAAGAGATAGTACCAAGGGTACCCTTGTTGCTCTTCTTATAATCTTATCATTCACGCTTAGATAAACTACAGCTTTCACCCCATCAATTTTACGTTTTCCTGTTTGCAACGCTTTTGATTTTCATCTTGTGGCCATTGAAAGTTTTCCCGATCAAAAGATAAAATACCCCTAGAAATTAATTCAAAATGAACTTATCAAAGAAAATCCTAATTCATTTAAAGAGTTCTATTAGTTTGATCAATTAATTTAACGGTCCTGTGTCATGAAAGGAAAATTTCATCTAACTGGTTATTGGACATTTCATTTGGGTTTGTTAGTAAATTTTCACAAAGTTGTTCACATCCGCACACGGTATTTTTTTCCAGATTTCCTATAAGATATTATGGACGTTATATTAAACATATTCTGTTAATTTTCTACCAAATTTTTCCAACTAATTAATTGGGTAATTAACTATTTTTTCCAAAAAAGAAAAATCGTTTTGTTAACAGGTAAAATCGACCCAAATTAAGTAGGGATTTACGTGGAGTTTGACATTTTAATTACAATTATCTCCCTGTACATAATTTGCCCTTAAAAATGAACTTTATAACTTTTCTTTTAATTTGATGTTTTTTTTGGCTTTACGTCTGACTATTTTGCACCTTCTGCTAATGCAGACGGTGGAGAATTATGATATATGAAAATGAGTAATGAAACTATGCCAGGCCTGAACGGGAATCAAACCCGGGACCCCGGCGTAGAAGCCGGTTGCGCTAAATTTGATGTACACAAATAAAGAACTTCTTATCTGCTCATAGCAGACAGGTGGAGTGTTATATTACTTACACTCAATCTGTTAGTTCCAGGGCTACAAAAGTTGTTCTATTTCTTATCACATGGTCAGCCAATGAAATTACTGAATCAGAACAGGAGAGGTAGAAGCTTAAAAAACACTAATCAGAGTTATCTACTCTGAAAGTAAAGAATTTCATTATACAGCCAGACCCTTTGGTGAATGAAGTGAAAGTGTCATTTGCAGGGTTGGAAAATGTGTGCTTTTCGGAGGGCCTGGCATGCTGATAAGCATACTTTTCAACTCAGCGAGTAAGGCAATGGTAAACCACTCTACAGGTTCAAACAAGCCTTCCGGCTGATGACCTAAACAAAAACTTACTATATGAATTTGCTTCGTACCCATTCAAAAATGTTGAGTTAAAAATTAATGTTATGTGTAAAATGCTAAAGGGTTTGTACTCTCTGATTTTTTTATCGATGAAAGTTTCTGAACATGTTAAAGAAGTTTTAGCAAAATTGTAATTGGAGCGGAATCACAAATTGAGACTACATTGTAGCGGAGTATATAACATAAAGTTTCGTGGAGTGTAAAATACCACCCTTATTACCTTATTACTGAACCCATTTGATTTAATTAATTATAATTATTCAGTACATTAATTACAAAAATTAATTTCAACGGAGACTGTTAATAATTTTACACATTCATATCTTTTTTACTTTCTCTTGCCCTATATGAATATATAGGAAGGAAAGTATTGTTCGAGTTTTCACCGGATATACACGTTTTCAGACCCCCTGAACCCAAAAAACATGTTTTTAGCGATTGGTTGGTTGTGTGTGTGCGCGCGCGCGTGTGTATGTATGTTTGTGTGAACAAAATATCTCAAGAATGGAAGGAACATCGTACGAAGTTCAAACTTGAAAGTTAAGTTAGGTACTTCTAGAGGACCCCATACGAACATTTTCATCAAAACCGGTTAACCGAAAGTAGTTAAATCGTGTAATTTTTTAAATTTTTACGATTCTTTTTAAAAAATCGTCTCATTTTACTACATTTTTTAAGATTGTGAGCTTAAACATTTTAGGGAAAAAGTGTGTATAATCAAAGTTTTAGAAAAATTTAAAACTTGCAACTTTTTTCAAACATTTATTTTTATAACGCTTAGTTTAGCGGTAATTAGTGATTTTCTGTTTTTTTTTTCATGAAAATTTGTAAAAAAAAATCGATTTTTTAAGATTTTGGCCTTAGTATGCATTTACCGACAAAAGTGTATATAATAAAATCTATAGGAAATTAAAAGATGTACAATTTTTATAAATGAGCATTTTTCTCTACAGAGCCTAGTTTAGCGTCAAATGATTTTCCGTATTTATTAAACTTAAGTTTTTTCATTTTGCAACATTAACTCATGAATTAAATTAGTTCATGATTTTTGTTTATTTCAAATGTTTTATTACTAATGTTAGGTTGTATTGGTTATTATTTGCATTGGCAAGAGAAAGTCGTGTGAGTGGTTCACACCAGATTTCTTATAAAATTTCGTATTTGTTAAACATTATAACTCACGTTGTTATGTTATAGTTTTCAAGATTAAGTACAATACCTTGAACTTTAAGTAAACGATGTTGTAAAAAATTACATTAGATAAATAACATTGATAACAAAAGGTCTAACTATCCAAAGACAATTGAAAACAATCATTTGTGATGTTGCATGTCAAGTGATGGAGATTGTGTTCGGTGTAATTACACTTAAAAACGCAAGTCTATTTTTGTAAAATGAGTACTAATACCACAATATTTTATATTAGCTTTTTATACAGAGAGAATTATAAAATATTAGAGACAAGAGTTATTCCATCAAGTTAATATTGCAGTCGTGTGAATTAAATAACTAACCTAATACTTGTAGGCCATTGCATGTCCTGATAGCCTGCAGTGACTAAATAGATGCAAATAAAATTCAAGTGACCTGTTTAACTTTATTTTCCTTTTTGATATTGTAATGAGAAAAAATATTATTGTTTATTTGTCCACGCTAAACTTGGGAATTACATTCTTTAAAAAAAAATACCTCATCATATATAATTCCTTGACCTATTACGAAGGCTTCTGACGTAAAATACTAAATTTCAATTTTTATTAAAAATTAAACCGAAAGAAATTTTATATCATTGTTGGGGAAATAAATTAATCTATAAAGATTTGTAAATATTATTTTTGAAACTCTTTTACTGGGAACTGTTTAGTTTTAAACAACCACCCAATTTTATTCTTGCTTGTATGGAGTTTTGATCCGAATAGATGTGATATTTAATAACAGGGCTGTTATTTTAGATATTTTGAATATAGTACAAATCGATTCTCAAACCAATTATGGACGCATGGAATTCAATTATGGGGCTCAGCAAGCATCGAAATCCTGAAACGGTTGTAAGCGAAATTACTCAGGGGAATTATAAAACAAACATACTACACAGAAATTTAAGCATTCCTACGATTAGACAAGAAATAATAACATAGTCAGTTCAAATATTAAAGAAGACTCGAATCAAATACAAATCATCTTGCCATCTCAATCTTAGACTATTTAAATTTCACTGGCCGATTAAAATGAAGACATCCGACGGACTTATTTTTACTTCTATTTCCTATATGAACATATAGGAAGGAAAGTATTGTTTTCATGTCGATTTTTCGAAATCAGTTTTCATCGGATCTACACGTTTTCAGACCCCCTGAACCAAAAAAAACATGTTTTTAGCAATTGGTCTGTGTGTGTGTGTGTGTGTGTGTGTGAACAGAAAATCGGTTAACCGGATGTAGTAGTTTATTCGGGTCATTTTTCACTTTTTTGCGATTTTATCAAAAATGGCTCCTACGATTTTTTTAAAATCGCCTCATTTACTATGTTTTTTATACTCTACAAGATAGCGTAGGTGCCATGTCTGCTGAAATTCTTGGGGAGGCTGTGCTCTTGTTGAATAAATTTTTTTCTTTAGATTACGGCTTTTTAGCCTATGCATTTTAGCGCAAACATGTATTAATAAAAGTTATAGAGAATTTAAAATTTTACAACTTTTATTTCAAACATTTTTTTATAATTCTTAGTTTAGCGGTAATAAGTGATTTTCTGTTATTTTTTTCATGAAAATCTGTAAAAAAAATCGATTTTTTTAAGATTTCAACCTTAGTATGTGCATATTACGACATAAGTGTATATAATCAAATTTATAGAAAATAAAAAAAGCTCTACAAACTTTTATTTCAAGCATTTTTCTCTACAGAGCCTAGGTAAGCGTGAAAGAGTGATTTTCCGTATTATTAAGCCTAACTACGGTTGATTTTCAGTTTGCATCATTCACTCATGATTAAAATAAGGTTATGGTTTTTAAGGTTAGTTTATTGTTTATTTCTAATGTTTTATTACTAATGTTAGGTTATATTGGTCATTATTTGCGTTGGCAAGAGAAATTCAATCGTTGGAGTGTTTCACACAAGATTTTTAATTAAAAAACAATACATGAAATATATGTACGAAATTCTCCCATTAGAGGGGTTTCTTGGTAATTTCAAGTAAAAAGGTGAATTTATCTACTTATTATTTTTTATAATAATAGATTGTAGATTTTGTATAATGTAAAAAAAAGTTTAGGTATGGCTGTCAGTTGGTCATCACACAAGGTCGTTGACGTGAAGACCAAAATACGGAATAATTTTCTTTTGTTTTAGTTAATTCAAACCAGGTGGGTTGTAAGGAACTACAATGGGTTAAGGAACTGTGTCAACGAAGTTTAAAACGTTAAAAATCTCCGGACGCTTACCGGAAATACTTCGTTTTGCACTTCACCATTGCGCTACTGCTAGTTTTCTTGTTATTTCTTTCTGTTCACAAGATTTTTATTTTTATAAATTCAAAATTAAAATTTATTTGTGCGTATATAGAGCTTAATGAGAATGAGCTCTTAAAAAAAAATTTTGGTTACTTTTTTTGTTTACCCAGAACATTTTCCTGTTTTACTCCCTTTCTTGATGAGATTGTATACCAAACTTCTTCAATAAATGTACCTTGAAATGTACTCCATCCATTTCTGCTCAAAATAAAAAATCTTAAGACTGAATCGAATGTAAATCATGTTTAAAATAATATAAATTGCTTAACAAATCAATACAAACCGGATTGTTGTTCTAAATTATTTTTTATCGTAACACATCTTAAAACGTGAAAATCAAGATTTTTAATTAATAGTACGTTACCATTGGCTGAGGTGTTGACAACAAAATGTCTACAACAATAATTAGACAAAAATAATAGGCTACTTATAAAATTTAAATACTTTAAAATAATATAATGCTATATTAATGAAACGTACAATTCTCAATCTGTTACAACATAATAACCGTAGGTAAATTTTACTACGTTGCCTTGCTTCTTAAATCTCCGGTTCCGTGATAAAAGGTCATCTAAGATCTAGGTTCTAGTAGTACTATTTTTACTATTACCACTATTATAGTTTATTAATAGATACATTTATCCATTCAAACCCATAACAGAATTTTTAGCGGTATGAACAGCATTTATTTAGCCTGCTTTAAAAACGACCTCCTTTGCTTCGATTGTTGCATACCTTTTTAATAAACAAATAAATCATTATCATACTTCTGGTCACGAAATTTATTATTTATTGATTCAGTTGTTATTTATTTTTACTTTTATTTCGTTTAAAATCCTTTATCTTAAATCTTTTTGTTAGTTTTACTTCCTTGTTTTTTAAATTTTTTTATGAATTGATACTTTTTTTTAATTTTAATGGATGATGAAACTTAAAATTTTATTCATCGATTATAAATTCGTAACGGACACGGGTCTAATATATAGTTTTTTTCCTATTTACTCATAGTGTACTAAGTTTGTTTAGAATTGATTAATTTAATTAAACTTATACTATCCTATAATCTAAATTAATAAACAGCTAATGAACTTTCTTTGAAGCAAATTTTTAAAAATTTCTCCGGATACGAGAGAATGGCATTAACACTTCCATTGAACAATTAATACTTTCCTGATGCCGGATAAATTAAGATGAGTCAAATATCCTTTATTTTTGAAATGCATATTTTTAAAAAAAGGTTAGTTAAACTATAGTCTATTCTTAAATTTTTATATGCATTACTATTTTGACGCGGGTGTGTTTGGTACCGTAAGCATACGTTTGAATTTCGTCAATTTACTTAAAAAATTCTGATAGCACATATTTGCGTTTTTTTTTTTGGCTTTGCGACGTGCATTTTGTCTACAAAATGAATGGGTCAACGGAAATACGTTGCAAGTAACAAAAACAAATTTTTACAGAACGTGAAAATACCATCTGATTCTTAGTTGTATAACGATTTTTCACTATATGACGACTTTGTTTCAAGAATTTCCGAGATTTTAGTTACAATTCTAGCCGTTATAATTCACTATTAAGATCAAATAGAGGATTTATAGAACGTATTCCACTGAAACCTCACTTTTATAAATTTTGTCAGTTGCAACGTTTTTCTGTTGAGCCATTCAAGTAAATGTATTTATAAAAACCACTGAATTAAGTTTTAAGATATACACAAAAAATGTAATAATAAAACTTGAAGATAGACTCAACAGAATCTACCTTAAAAGTTTGAAGAAGAGGCATAAGCTGTGAAAATTTACAAAAATCAAAGTCTTTTACTTAGCGTAATCTATTGTGTTCATTTTAATGTAGCAGCATACACTTGTTAAAATTCAATTTAGTGTTTTAAATAAGATTTTCGTCAAAAAGTGTTATAAATTATGTGTGTGTGTGTGTGTGTGTGTGTGTGTGTGTGTGTGTGAGTGTGTGTTTTGATTCCGTTCCGAACTATGAGAAGCTTATCCTTCATACAACAGAACAACTTGGATAATCCGAACGGATGTAATTCCACAGATGGTCTGATAACTAAGGGTACGATTTTAGAATATGAATTGAATGGGATTCGAAAGTCAAAACTAATAACTTTCTACTTCAATTTGTAAAATTTATAGCGTACTGCTTATTTTATTACTACTATTTTACATTGTTGTTGTTTAGGTAAACAGCCAAAAGGCTGGTTTGAAACACTAGAGGTTTTACTAAGTAAAAGAAGGAGTGAGGTGGTTTACCAATGCCTTCCTCACTGAGTTCAAAAGTATGCTTATCAGCATGCTTATCCGCTATGCTTATCAGCATGCTTATCCGCTATGCTTATCAGCATGCTTATCCGCTATGCTTATCAGCATAGCGGAGGGTCGCCAGACCCTCCGAAAAGCATCTACGTTGCACCCTGCAAATGACACCTTCATTTCATTCACGACAGGGTTTAGCTGTATATAATTAAATTCATTACTTTCAGAGGAGATAACTCTGACTAGTGTCTTTTACACTTCTACCTCTTCTGTTCTTAAATAGTTCAGTCATATAATAGGCTGACCATGTGATAAGAAACAGAACTATTTTTTGTAGTTCTGGAACTAGCAGATGGAGTGCAAATAGTTCAACAATCCACCTGCCTGTTATGGGCGTTATTTTACATTAATAATATATTTATTTTTTACTATTTTGTTTTTCGATGTTGACTTTCTTTTGTAATTTAACGTTTTTTGATCTACGTAATAGAAATAATTGATGCGACGAAAAGTTGTTTCTTTTGTTCATAACACTGTTGGTAACTTCTTTTAGGTTCTAGTGTTTTAATAACCCCCCCCCCTTTTAATAACCCCTTTTAATAACATCTTGTTTTATTCTCAATTTATCTCGTCATTTTTTTTTCTCAAAACCGTCTCGTACGTCTTGATTAAATTTATAATCAATTTTGAGTTTAAAAATTTTTTTCTCATCTACGTAATTCAATTTTTTTATGCCTTTAAGCAGATTTTTGGAGTAGCGTAACTCGTTATTTTGCAGTAAACTAGAAGCGTCATCGAAACATTAAAAGATAGAGCGACACCATAAACAGAAATATTGAACTTCTTTCATCGGATTTGATAATTAACTACAATACGTATGCTTTTATATTGTTTCCTCATTTCCAATTCGGATTACCTAGTAATTCGGATGATCCGGGACCCAGATGATCCAAATTGTTCTTTAGTGACAAAAAGATAGGAGATAAATGAGAAGACATGACTGGGGTTGCAATCGTCGATTTTAACCATACATACCTTAACCGTTGCTTGAATGAAAATCTTAGTTAGATCAATAGATCTGTACTCCATCTCCAGTAGCCTAACATGTCTAACAGATTGCCTATTTCAGTATTACAGTATTTCAAACGACAGTGATTACGGTGATTTATAGGATGTCCATAGAAATGTCTGTAATGAGATTTCGTCTACTATTTCGTGAAAAAGTGTTAAATTAAACAAAAACATTTTGACGTCTAATTTTAAAAATAGTAGTGTACCCCTAAAATACTATTCCAAAACTAGAAGAAACCCATATTATTCAATGGGTATTAATTATATTCTTAATATTCTGAATATAGTGTATTTTATTTTGTTTGGCATAACTAGGTAGGCCTACTAGTTTAATCTTAAGACTGTCAAATTAGAAGATACACCTTCAATTAACCTATTAAATGACTGAACTATTTAAGAACAGAAGAAGTAGAGGTGTAAAAGACACTAGTCAGAATTATCTCCTCTGAAAGTAATGAATTTCATTTTACAGCCAAACCCTGTGGTGAATGAAGTGAAGGTGTCATTTGCAGGGTGCAAAGTAGATACTAAAAAAGTAAGTAGTTGACTAAAAGATTGTTAGTTTACTGGTGTATCGATTTTCCCAGTTTCGCTGAACATTTTACTGTTTGTAGAAATCACTTTAACAATAATAATCGTATTTCTCATATCCAAAATTACGGCTCTTTGGGAAGGTTTAGGCCGCCTCCATGGAAAGCGCTAGAATTCGCTACTCTCTGCAAAGTGGAAGACCCATAGAAGTCGCTAGTAACCAAATGAGTGTAACAGACTTTAAATTAAATACAAAAAACCAATTAGATTTAATATTGTTTAAATTGAAATAGATTTTGAGTGAATCGTACTATTTAGTAATAAAATTATTTTTAGAGAATATATTTTTTAAGGTCCAGTACGGTACTCCTTACTCTGAGCTGCACAAAATTAACGCCGGAGTACCCCAAGGGGCAATAATATCCCCATTTTTTGTATAGCGTATTCGGATATACCTATTTCGGACAAACCGGTAACTGCGACGTATGCTGACGACACAGCAATTCTTGTACGGTAAAAGAGCGTGGATGAAGCTTCCAGGTTAGTGCAGCGACATCTTTTATTAATACAGGACTGGACTGGTTTACCCGTGGGCGTATTAAGGTGAACCCAATTCAATCAACACGGGTTACGTTCACCTTACGACGCTTGTTCACCTGTTATGCTAAATAACATTCATATCCCCCAAGCCAGAGTGGTGCGATATCTTGGCTTATGGCTTGACAGGCGACTAACTTGGAAGCATCATCTGCGTACAAAAGCCAGAATTTGCGGTGCATAGCGACCTAGATCACAGCACAGAGCCAATTGACTTTCGTTAATCGTATCCTGCGTTGTCACGTTGTGGTCCCGCTGTGGTGACAGCCTAACAAAAAAGTCAGCTGGAGTTTGGTGGAACAGAGTGTGATTTAGCGAAGGGGCAACCTCACGACCTTGGCTGTTATTGACTAGATCTCATCTGCAGTCTTTAGTTCGTTGGGGTATAAACACGGAAAGACCCATCTATTGAGACGTTAAGGTGTTAAGTCCTGTTTAGTTTGAAATGAGTATAGAAGCTAACAAGGTTAAAATAATTGCGTCCAACACTACTTCCCCATCGTGAGGGAGTGAACATGAGTTTTTCTCGCCGCCTCAGATAAAAAAAGGTTTAAATAATAAATCTATCGATAAAAAGCATTTTCTGTGGAAATTGGGTGTAAATTTTTAGTTTCTAACAGCTACTGAAATTTTGTTACAATAATGAAAAGGAAATATTTCTACTTTTTGCTCTCATAAAAAAAATCACTAAAATGGATTAATGTACAAATTTATGTACAAATAGGAGGTACAGATTTATGTATAAATAAAAATTTCTTGCCGGCCGCATTGGCGCAGTTGGTAACGTGCTCGCCTCTCATCATGCGGTCCTGGGTTCGAATCCCACTGAGGCACGGCATATTTTCATACGTTACAAAAAATCATTTCATCCTCATTACACACAGTCACACCCCAACGTCGTCGCTAATAACCTTGCAGTTGATGCGACGTTAAATAAATAAAAATTAAAAAAAATTCTTACGATTAGTGATTTTCTGTTCTGAGACAATTTATGAAAGAGACAAATTTCCATTTGTTAATTCCGATAAATATTCTAACAAATTTAGTCGTTATTTCTGGACGTCATAAAAATTATAGTAGGCCTATTTCGTTTTTAGTTTCTTTTTAAGTGAGAATAGTATAATATGACTTAACTGATAACTGATTATCATATTTCATTGATAGTAACAAAACATACTTGGATTGGATCTACTAGAATAGTGATATTGCCAGTTTGTGCACTCGTGCGTGTGTGAATGAATGTGAGTGTGCACATTAGAATCGTACGTGTTGTACGTCAGTTCTTTTTAACTTTCACTTGCTGCTCTCATCCTTTGTAATGTAATATAATGTAATGATCATTTACTGGTTATAAAATTTTATAGTTTTACTCATACTGTACTGTTATAGCATACGCTATTACAAACTAGACAAGAAAATTGCTTTTTTGAAGAGTTGTCAAGATATATTAATATCAAATAGTCAGTACTTTATAAATAAGGCCTTCCTTGTGATGTCCTTAAATGTCATTTATTGCACACGTGTTTTACCACAAAACACATAAAGAACTTTTTAATAGGTCTGCATCATTTATATCTATAGAAAATTATTATTAAATATATTTTCTCTGCCTAAACATTCTCTGTTATTTAAAAAAACACCAACGTTTATTCATTTTACACAAGAATTTTAAATTATTTCCTTAAAATTTTGTAAAATTCTGTAATTTTTTGCTTTAGAAATAATAAATTTGGCAATCCGCATTAACTTTCTCGCGTACAAAGCTTTAAATATATAAAAAGGAGATGAGGAAAGAACTCAACATCTCTATAAACAACAAGGTATCCCGGAACAGAATGCACTGGTTAGAGCATGTGAAGAGAATGCGGGAGGATATGATACCTAAGCAGATACTGAGCTATAAGCCGAAGGGCAGGAGAGAACGAGGACGCCCGAGAAAGAGATGGACAGATTTGAGAGGTTCGGAACAGGCAAAGATGCCTAATTCTTGAATAGCAGAAGAAGAAGAAAATTAATTTCTCACTTCATTAAATCGAAATTTTTAAACTAATACGATAGTGAGAGAAAGTATTAAAAAAGTAACATTTATACAAGGTTAAGAGGAGTGGGTTCACAGTAGGTAGGTTAATTTACATTTTATTCATAAATGGTCATTTTCTGAGCGGAATAGGCAGTCTGCAGTGTAGCAAGATCGTATACCTCTCCCCCTTCGCCTACATATCACATATCCGTATATAAGAGATCCCCAACGTAATCTATCTTGGGTTGAGATAGTGGTACGTAATCTATCTTGGGTTGGGATCAGATGTTAAATTAAAATTTCTTTTATGAGATATTTCTGTATTCTTTTTCAGTGCTGGGGGGGTTATTCCGAACTCCCATACCCACCGATAGGTTCGCCCTCCATCAATTCAGGGATGGTACGGACATGGTTCAATTTCTGGATTAGTAATCCGCAGACTTCTAACGGGTTAAGGGAAGAAGGAAGTAAAAAATAATTTTTTCCAATTTTTAATTTTAAACCCATTCTATAGTTCATGACTTTCTGAATCCATTGGTATATAATACTTGACATTCTGACTTTCCTTTATATTTAAAATTTATTTTTGAAAAATTTCAATTTCTTTTTCTTTAGTATTATTTAATGTAATTAATATTTGTAGTTTTTTCCGTTTACCAAAAATGTTATCTTTTGTACACAAGAAACATTTTCTCAAAAACTATCGCATCAATCCACTTCAAATTTTCACACATGGTTTACCTTGCCACTCTACACAACCACGAGTTTTTTGAGTCACTTCAGTTAGCACAAAATTTTTTTTAAATAAAAAATTGCCTCATATTCAGGTTTTGAATAGGTAGTGACAAACAATTTTTGCTTGGTAAAAATAAATTATTTTTCGTAGTAAAAACTCCTGCCAATAACAGGCAGGTGACGTGTTAAATTATTTGCACTCTATCTGCTAGTTCCAGGGCTACAAAAGATAGTTCTGTTTCATATCACGTGGTCAGCCAATTATATGACTGAACTATTGAAGAACAGAAAGAGGTAGAGGCGTATAAGACACTAGACACTAGTAGTTATCTTCTCTGAAAGTAATGAATTTCAATATACAGCCATACCCTGTGGTAAATGAAGTGAAGGTGCCATTTTCAGGGTGCAAAGTAGATGCTTTTCGGAGGGCCTGGCATGCTGATAAGCATAGGTTACTTTTGTAATCAGTGAGAAAGGCAATTGTAAACCACCTCACTCCTTGTTTTACTTAGTAAAACCTTTAGAGGTTCAAACCAGCCTTTGGGCTGTTGACCTAAACAACAGTAAAAACTCATAGTTTTGTAAAAGGGTAGTGTAGAAACTGTGTTAAAATTTTAAGTAAAATTGTTAAGTAGTTTTTGATAAAATTTCCTAACGTTAACATGGTGCAAGATAGGTGCAAGAGGTGGATTCCGTCTAGCCTTAAGAACCATAATCCTAAAGAAATACTATTTCTATAACTTATCGAAGGAACCCGTTCTAAAATTCGGTATGAATATTCTCTAGGTGATACCAAGAAAAAATACAGCGTAAAGGAAAACCGAGAAAATCAATTGGTTTCCATAATATTTTATTTCATATACAATCAATCCATGCCCATAACGGGCAGGTAGAGTGTTAAATTAATTGCACTCGATCTGCTGGTTCCAGGGCTACAAAATATAGTTCTGTTTCTTATCACATAGTCAGCCAATTATATGACTGAACTATTTAAGAACAAAAGAGGTAGAGGTGTAAAAGTCACTAGTCAGAGTTATCTTCTCTGAGAGTAATGAATTTCACTTTACAGCCAGACCCTGTGGTGAATGAAGTGAAGGTGTCATTTGCAGGGTGGAAAGTGGGTGCTTTTCGGTGGGCCTGGCATGCTGATAAGCATACTCTTTCAACTCAGTGAGGAAGGCAATGGTAAACCACCCTACTCCTTGTTTTTACTTAGTAAAACCTCTAGAGGTTCAAACCAGCCTTTTGGCTGTTGACCTAAACAACAACAACAACAATCAATCCAATATATACGTACTTAAAGCTGGTAAAAGAAGCATTAAAACAAAAAAGAAATCGGAGAGAAACGGAAAATTTACTCGGTTAAGAGCGCACACGTCGATGCGCTTTAGCCAACCAATAAATCTGATAAGCTTTAAGCATCTCGACCCCGATCTATCATGTAACTTCAGTTCTTTACAGTCTACATTAATGTGGCCTTTAATCTTTATTCAGTGAATAAAAAACAAAGAAAGACATTTACTTCAAAGGATTAAAGGAAATAAAAACTTAAATTAAAAATATATTTTGACGATAATATTGTAGAACTGAAATCAGGAACGAATAATAATTTACAGATCTGAATAAATTTATTACGTGTATGTTACTGCCAATTTTATACCTGGCAATAACTCAATAAATAAATTATTCTAAGTTGTTTCAAATCAAGGAAAAATTTAATAAAACCTAAAATAATTCGTAAACTTATCTGGAATAATAAATAACTAAATAAATAACGATAAATAGCTACTTATAAACTATATTAAGTCTTTTATTTTGTCCAAACGTTTTAAACAAATGAGTCGGATTCAAAACGGCAAAATATCTTTATGAATCATCTCAACTCAATGTAAAAATTTTGTGAATGTATTTCTGACTTATTACGCAGCTATCGCTTCTGGTTATTTCATTTCCTAAATATTCAAAATAGAATTGTTCACTCTACGCTTCTCCAATAGAAATACTTTAATTTTAGTTACTTCATATTTTTACGTTTGGATGTAAATAGAGAATACTAAGAACAATTTCTAAACAAAATATATATATATATATATATATATATATATAGATCTAATAAACTGTTGTTATAAAATTTTGTACCTAATGTGACAAATACTTAAGAACATTAACTCTAAACAAGTTAATATTATCTTGAATTCAAGTATATCTATTTTAATTAAATTGTAGCATGAAGATAGGATCATAAAATGTAAGACGGAACAGATGATTGCGAAGAACCGCTTGGGAAGAAATGTAAAAAGCGTTTGACGTTGTAAAAAGCGAGGAAACGTTTCACTCCGGAGATGAGTGAGCGTAATGGACTCCTTCAAAATAAATTTTTAATTTTGCGTTTTCGACCGTATTTCAGAGAAGAAATTACAGACAAGCAAACTAATTAAATTTTATATTATCAGACTAGGCCTGTATGATTATACGTTCTATAATGTAATCATTACACTTATCAATTAGTCTTTTCTTTCAGAAAAAAACCCAATAAAGATCTCGTGTATTCGACCTACAATAAAAATACCTTTTACTTCACAGTAATTTAAATTTAAATTTATGTTCACCTAATTAAAATAACACAGCTTTCTGGTTGCATTTACGCTGCCGTGATGGAATAGGCCTACTCTAATCTAAACTACCAAGCAAATGAATCTGGGTTCAATTTCCAGTTACAATTTTAAAAAAATGTTTGCACCGTTTCGAACGATCTCGTTCACAATCGATCAGTTAAAAAATGTCCAAATTTAGGAATAATTGAATAATAGAGTAGTAATATTTTACTTAAGAACTTCAGCACCCAATTTAAACTCCATCTTTCGATAACGTTAACCTACCAAGTCAAATATTGTATTTGAATTTATCTTAATTTAAAAAATAACCCCTTTCATGAGATCTCTTTAGTCTCATGGCTGGTGTCAATTTTTAAAAAGGCTTACCTTTGACCTATGGTAAAAACCATTAGTGATTTCTGTATCTACTCTTTCAGAGGAATCGAATGACACTATTTTATTTCCAAATTCCGACTTTAATTTTTTGACTTCCGGTTTTGAGCCACTTCCGGGACTTCAAACCCAATGATTTCTGAGTGACTATTTAAGAGGAATCGAATAACACCATTTTTGTTTCCAAATTCTAACTTTGATTTCTTGACTTTCGGTATTGGGCCACTTCCGGTCAAAACCGGGACTTCAAACTCAATCCAAGCCCGCTAACTTTTTGTGAAGATTACGAATCCGAAAACCGTTTGTTGGAATCCTTTGTAGTTTCTGACACCTAACGGGTGATTCAAAAAGAGCGCCGGTTTTTAAACGGCTGGTAAATTTTTGTTTATCGGTTGGCAACATTGTTAGACCTCATTTCTATTTCGGAGAACATTCCGATTGACGATTCAGTTGTAGTTTCTCTTGTTCGCAGTGTAGTACTCTCGCAGTCTGTGTCTAACCATGGAGAAGTTTACTATTGCACAACGAGTGTTAATCGTCAAAACATTTTACCAGAGTGGAGAGAGTTATGCGGCTACTGTCAGGCGACTTCGCGGTACTCTAGGACGTAATGAAGCACCGAATGAATCAACAGTTCGCAGGCTCATGAAAAGATTTTTTGAGACGGGTTCAACAGTCGACCTTAAAAGTTCTGGACGTCGTCGTTCTGGCCGAACTGAGCAGAACGTTGCGTTGGTTCGTGACAGTGTGGCTGTTAGCCCAGCAAAATCAATACGTCGCCGTTCTCAACAATTGGGTTTACGATGTTCTTCTGAAGTCATTGGTGTATGCCAATAAACCCCGAAACATCAATGACTTGAAGGAGGAAATTCGACGGGTTATCGGGCAAATGGAAGTCGAAACTTGTCGTGCAGTAATATCCAATTTCATGGACAGAGTTGATGCGTGCCAGCGCAGTAGAGGAGGACACATGCATGACATCATTTTTCATACATGAAATCGGAAGGTAAGATGAACTTGTTGATGTATTTATTTTCAGTTTTTCAATAAAATAAATCTCTTAATTTGATATATCAAAACCGGCGCTCTTTTTGAATCACCCTACAGTTGTGACGGATGAACGAACTAAACAAAATTATAGATGACAATTTGGCCTACGGGCCTGCCCAGTCAGTCAGTCAGCTGGTAGAAAGTCGCTATTATTTGTTAAGTAACACCGGTTGGGCAAGCGACTTTGTATGGTGCCCAGCTGACAGCCATTCCTGAACAAACTCTACTGGGGGGTCCCTGTTCAAAATCATGCGTAATCCACTTCAAAAATACAGCGAAAAGCAGCTACCAAATTGGGTAGTTTTCAATAGTGTACAGTTTAGTACAATAGTGACAATTTAAATAAATCTGGTGTGAAACACTCACACAACTTTTTCTTGCCAATGTAAATAATTAACAATATAACTTAATATTAGTAATAAAACATTAGAAATAAACAAAAAACTAACCTCAAGAAACATAACCTCATTTTAATCATGAGTGAATGATGCAAATTTAAATCACCCTCAGTTTGGCTTAAAAATACGGAAAAATCACTCTTTAACACTAAACTAGGCTCTGTAGAGAATAATGTTTTAAACAAAAGTTGTAGATCA
Organism: Catonia carolina; assembly: GCA_035578175.1. Classification (NCBI taxonomy): domain Eukaryota; kingdom Metazoa; phylum Arthropoda; class Insecta; order Hemiptera; family Achilidae; genus Catonia; species Catonia carolina. The sequence continues at coordinate 122,561,258 of JAQMRL010000002.1, read as the reverse complement.
TTTAATTTCCTATAAATCTAATTATACATACACTTTTGTAGTAAAATGCATACTAAGGCCGTAATCTTAAAAAATCAATTTTTTACAGATTTTCATGAAAAAAAACCCAGAAAATCGCTAATTACCGCTAAGCTAAGCGTTATACAAAAAATGTTTGAAATAAATGTTGTAGGTTTTTTAATTCTCTACTACTTTTATTATACACATTTTTGCGCTAAAGTGCACAGTAAAGCCGCAATCTTCAAAAAACCAACTTCTTTTTTACAAGAGCAAAGCCTCCCTTTGAGAAAGTCGCCAAAAAGGGAAAAATGACACGAATAAACTACTACTTCCGATTGACCGATTTTGATTAAAATGTTCGTGTCGGGTCCGGTAGTAGTATCTAACTTAAGTTTAAAGTTGTAAGTTCGTACGATGTTCCATTTTTGAGATATTCTGTTCACACACACACAAACGCGCGCGCGCGCACACAGACACACAAACACACACACACACACAGACCAATCGCTAAAAACATGTTTTTTTGGGTTCAGGGGGTCTGAAAACGTGTAGATCCGGTGAAAACTCGATTCGAAAAATCGACATGAGAGCAATACTTTCCTCCCTATATATTCATATAGGCAAGAAAAGGTAAAAAAATAGTTAAACATTTTAAAAACCTATGAAGCAGTTAACGCAACAATTACAATGTATTGTAGTCCTTTAAAACGAGATAAATAATTAAAAAATTAAGTTTATTAAATTGTAGTTAGATAGGTACCTCGACTAATTAAATTTTACCATTTCATAATCCTATAATTTAACATAAGTTACTAATTTCAAATAATGTCTTGGTGTATGGTCTTCCACAATTATATTAATGTCATTCACTCCCGTCGTGATTGACCTTACCAGCAAAATCCTTTACCTCCTTACGTAAACATGATATCAAGGTCCCACACGACAGTTGTAGATGAAATTAAAATTGTTATGAAATATGACATACCAAAACGTTACATTAAAATTAATTATTTTTGACATCTTACGCGATTTTGAAATTAGGGTTAAGACTTAACTAGTAGATGCACCTCAATTAGATGCTACGTACAATTAATTATTTAAATATAATTGATTTTTGTTTTTTTTTAGAGAACTTAATTTATTTTAATTGTTGCGTTCAGCTTCCTTTCTGAGTAGGTTTTATGAACATTTTAATTTTGTTAATCTCATTATACGCCTGGATAATTACTTCTAATATAAATAGTTTACCTTACAATAGGAGTTTACCTTCAAAACTTTTTTAAAAATGTTTTTTAGTTATTTTTGAGGGCAAGCTATTCTAAACAACATATTCGCTCATTTTATTTTATTGATAAGTGTTTTGCATCAATAAATAAAAACGAAAGAAATAATCAACAATTTTTTTGTAAAAATTTTGACATAAAATGTTATTTCGGACTTGACTTTACGAGCTTACATTAATGCGGGTCGTTTCAAAAAGCCCGGTTTATTCTGTTTAAGCTGTAATCGTTACATTGAGGTAGCAGCAATGTAGAGGATACAACATTATAAGTCCGAAAAGTATTATTAAATGCTTATTAGCTATACATAAATCATCGTTTCCCAAAAACATTTTGGCCTTTTAAATTAAAAGTTTTTCAGAAATCAGAAATTTTGACCTACTCAACCGATTTCCGAGATTCTTTGAAAACGACTAAGAATTGTGTCCTCTAAGATCTCTTGTATGCAAAAGGTAATATACTGTGATGTAAAATGTTTTACAATTATTCCATTTCTTTCCCCTCCTTTTTGTTTAAAAATCAAATTTAAGAATTTTTGTTTAAACAATTTAATATAAAGAGAATACTGCAACCGTGTATGCACTCTAGAATGGATTTTTTCTGGAATTTGATACTCATTTCATGTAAATTGATCAAAATGATTACACGTTACGATTTCTGACATCAGTGTTTGTTTTTGAACCCAAGCCTTTATTTTACGGGATGAAGAGAAGATTCTGAATTATTTTAGACCTTCGATCTAGCAGGAAGAATAGTATTTCTAGGGGGAAAAGCTTTTCACTAACAGCAACACAAACAATTTTCTTTAGTTGAAAATGAGTGAAAAATGTTTTTGTGTTTTACATACAGTTACTTTTCCTGCTAAATCGTTGTTTCAAAATCTAGCCCTCATACCCTGAAATCAAGGTGTGGGTTGAAATCAGCCACTAGTTTCAGTAATATTACAGTGGTTGTTGTTTGACCAATTTACATGAAATTAGTATACAATTGTGGGAAAACCCCCATTCTAGAGCATCATACATGATTGCGGTTTTCTCTCTATAATCAATGGTTTTTTAATTTCTAACAAAAGCAAAGATTTTTGATCAACATAATTTTTTAAATGTTCGTAACAGTGTTACCTTTAGCATACAAGGGGTTCTATAGCGAACAAATGTCGGAGTAATTAAAAAGAATAACATGGAAAGCGGTTAGGTAGGTAGGTATTTTTTTTTTTTTTTTTTTTTTTTTTTTTTTTTTTTTTTTTGGTTTAACGTCCGACTGTTGTGCAATTGCTGCTAATGCAGACGGTGAATGATGAAATGATATTTTGTAACGTATGAAAAAATGCCGTGCCTGAATGGGATTCGAACCCAAGACCGCATGATGAGAGGCGAGCACGTTACCAACTTCGCCAATGCGGCCGGCAGGCCTGCATTGGCAGGTAGGTAGGTAGTTATAATTTCTGGAATATTGTATATAACTCAATTCTTGAACGATACATTAAAGTTGAAAAAGTCAAAATTTTCACAAAAGAGAATAGTTGATTTTGATAAGACATTGCTTTAATTTTTATTTGTTTATTGATGTAAACCCAAAATTAATAGTAATAAAATAATTACATTAAAAATAATAATAGTGAGGAAAAAATAATCGTAAATGTTGTTTTTTAGGTCATCAGCCGAAAGGCTGGTTTGAACCTGTAGAAGTTTTACTAAGTAAAACGAGGAGTGAGGTGGTTTACAATTGCCTTCCTCACTGAATGGAAAAATATGCTTATCAGCATGCCGGGCCCTCTGAAAAGCACATATTTTCCATTCTGCAAATAACACACCTTCACTTCATTCACGACAGGGTCTGGCTGTATAATGAAATTCATCACTTCCAGAGGAGATAACTCTGATTAGTGTCTTTTACACCTCTTCCTCTCTTCTTCTTCTTCTTCTTCTTAAATGATTCAGTCAATTATTTGGCTGACCATGTGATAAGAAACAGAACTATTTATTTTAGCCCTGCAACGAACAGATTGAAAGTAAATAATTTGACAATCCACCTGTCTGTTATGGGCAGAAATTGTAAATAATAAACGTTAATGAAAGAATGGTGGAAAAAGGCCAGGAACCATGAAACATCTGGACGAAGAAGAAATGAATGTTTGACTTAGTGCGAGGGCGTCAGGGCTCATCCGCAGAAAAAATTACACAGTTTTGTTTAGATTAAGTTGATATGCCAAAATAGCGTAAAATTAGAAAAGTAAAAACATTTTAAGGTAGATTTCAACCTACATGGGACATATAGCTAGGAACAACCAAGATATCAAAATTCGTAAGGTTCCACCCCCCCTAAAGTAATGTTTTTCTCCGTTGTAGATATTCTTATTAGATAATTTACAATTGCTTTATCGAGGTTACAAAAAGAAGGTTTTAAAACCTGCTCCAGAAACTGAGTAATTTATAGATAAAATTTCATTTAGATCAGTGGACAGTTCAGGAATGCATAAGGGACAAAGAAATAAACATAATTTTTTACATAAAAATATAGAATAATTTTTTATATTTACTTATTTACTTTGATACATGATTATACGTATTTACACTATACGTAGATCTACCCTAGGATATTATTAATTATATATATTTTTTAAACTATGTATAAGTAAATATTGTAAAAAATAAAAAATAAATAAAGTTTTATTATTATTAGGATTTATTAATTCAAATAGTTCTCAAAATCTCGAATTAAATATTTTGAAATTTTCGACATCGTTAAAGAACTAGATTTAGGAAATGTGACCTTCAACAAGTACTTAATATTTACATATTTCTTCAATTAAAACAGTCGTAGAATAATCTGTTTTGTATTCAGACTATCAAAAACAATCTGTGAAGAAACTAATAATTAGTTTCATTAATTATAATTAAGTTTATAACACTAAGATCCTCAGGTAGAATGCTCAACTTTATTCAGTTAATAATTTGAATCCCAAATATATTCGAAAATAATTAAAATACATTACCCTTAACAAAAACAATTACGTAGTACACGGATTTTATAAATTGCTTTGGATACGACAAAAGGAATTTGGCAAAGCTACAAAAGAACTGAAAATCAATAGAATTGTAGACAAAGGTAATACAGTTTTGTTTATAGAATGACACAGTTTTATTTTAATGTAACGTTTTAATGAATTTCAAATTTAAATTATATAGTTACAAGATGAATAAAATTATAATACGGTATAAAAAAACAAGTTCAACGACCTATTTTGTTTGAAAGGGGTTAAAATAATTCATAACCTAAAATGTATACTTCAAAAGCATTAAATACCTAAAACGTTAAAGTTAAATACCGCAATGCGGTTATGTCCTTTGAAATTTTAAGCCTATATTACAAACTTTGTTTTCCATCCGTATTGCACAATAAATATATTTTAATATTACTTTAAATACGTGTCACCTAAATTATTAAAATTCAAGGTTTATCGAAATGTTCTGTAATCTCAGGAATGCAAAGAATGATAATGAAAAGTATGTTTACTGATGCATACTTAAAATTAAAACTTTCTATAAACAATCTAATTAGTTCGTAATAAATGAAAACTTAAAAAGTTTTAGATTAATCCTTATCCACTAGGCTCAATCCCTATCCACCCCTCGACTTTGTAAAAGTTTAAAAATATTTCAAACATTTTATTTCAATTAAATAAAAACAAAATTTAATTACAATTATAAAATAAATTTTGCGTGTTTAACGGGTTAATAACCTTAGCAGATATATTAGCATAAAATTAGCATGAAATATCAATTTTTAAAACTATAATATAGTAATAATAAAATGAAACTGTTACAGTCATACACTGTAACAGTAAACGAGAATATTATCAGTACTAAGTATTTTATTTATTATCTTTTCGGAAATCTATTTAATTACATAGTTATTCATCTTGAAAACACTATATTATGTTATGGGAATACTTTGGTTGCTTTCTTTTTTCACTACAGTAAACTGTATACTTCCTGAACTGTACACTGTGCACAGTTACTTTTCAATTCAATCTTTGTAATTTGGATGTACAGTAATTGTAATACAAATAACTACCGTTAAAGCTGAATTTTAAAGTAGTATTTGTATTTCATTTCTCCAAGTTTTAAATAATGTATGTAACGTTGTTTTTAATTTCTCTTGTTACAGTTAAATATTGTCTTTCGTAACACAAAACGATACACTAAAATAAGGAAGGTTACCATTAAATTTATAACTTTAGTTTTTATAGAGAAACAGTGGCAGTTTTACTGTAGTCGCCCAGGAAATACTTAATACTTTCTTTTGCCCAACATGAATACCCTCAAACCCCGTTAATCCGAACTAATTGGGACCAAACGCTGTTCGGATTAACCGAAATACAGTGCAGTCATACAAACAAATTTACATTAAAATAAATCAATTCATTTAAATGCCTCGTGTGTGGCGTTACTCCCACAGACATCATATTCATGCGGCGGTGGCGGAACGTCACATCTTCCAGCAGGTTCATCTCGTTACGACAAAAAAACAAAAAAACAACAACGAAGTTTACAATTTCTGAGTGAGGTAGCACAGTCAGTAATTTAACTTGCTACAGTATTCACAAGTTTAGTTTGACAACTTTCAAAATGTAATTTAGTAATTTTGTTTTTTATGTACAGTACAGTACAATAGTGTAAATATTTTTCTTTAGCTGTACAATTTACACAGTAACTTAATGTATTTCAATTTTGTCACCAAAATAAAAAAAACAAATTTTTTTCATGTAAAACATTGTTTATTTTCGTCCTCTTGATAATAAATGATATTTAAAGAGTCCAGAACGTGTTCGGATTAACGGGGTTAAAAAAGGAAAGTATTGTTTTCATGTCGATTTTTTACCGGATATATAATTTTTCAGGCCCCCTGAACCCCAAAAACATGTTTTTAGCAATTGGTTTCTCTCTCTCTCCCTCTCACCCCTCCCCCTGTATGTGTGTGCGTGTGTGTGTGCGCGCGCGCACGCGTGCGTGCGTGAACAAAATATCTCAAGAACGGAATATCATACGCAGATGAAACTTGGAACTTAAATTAGGTAAGTTACTACTATACCACATATGTAATATCAATAGAAGCTTCTGTAATAAGTTTTTTCAATCTCACACTGGTAAAGTGGTTATAACAGTTAGTACAGTGTGCTGCAAAACGTACTACTACCCACACTCTTGATTATAATCAAATGAGTAATAGGCATACTATAAATAAATCACTAACTATTTTTACTTTTGTAGATATTTAATGTGAAAATAAATACTTTATATCAGAATGCTCAAATTTCTTTTAGTTGATTAATTAGATTGTATTTTACTCTGCAGTGTTTGCTTTTTATAATATTGTTGTTTATATTATAGTACAAAGAAATTTACCGGTTCAGTTTCAGTTTCCGTTCAGTGTACAAGAGATGCATTTCGCATTACCGGTAAACGATGAACGTGGTAATTTACGTATGTACCGATCGGTATGTGGTAAATATAAACTAAAATAGAATTATACAAAGAACCTTAAAGAAATAAATTGGTAAAAGTTTAGAGGCATACTTTTTTAACAACAGTACCTATATTGACTATTTGGAATAAGAAGAAGGAGGCAAGTAGAGGGAACGTGGACAGTGCAAACTTCTATTGAAATTACATGTTGTTTATAGAGGACCCGACAGGAACATTTTCATCAAAATCGTTTAACCGGAAGTTGTAGTTTATTCGTGTTTTTCACTTTTTTTGCGATTTTCTCAAAAAAATTCAAAAAATCTACATGAAAACAATATTTTCCTTCCCTAGGTTATATATCTTCATATAGGGTAAGAGAAAGTAAAAATAATGTGAAAGAGAGGGTAGACAACAAAATATTGAAATGTAATGAATCACGAGCTTAGCCTGCTTTACAGTTCTAATTAGAGACAAACTTCTCAATTTAACTTAAAATTTAAATATAAATGAATTTAAGACAAATCATCCTCATACGACCTACAAGGTAAACAAAATAAAAAAGTGTCAATGAGTTAACAAAATAAAACATAAGTATCCGGTTTCTTCTTTAGTTGAACTTCACTACAGGTATATTAATTTTATTCTTGAAAGAGACCTTGGATAGTGTGAATATGACTATACAAATGTCAATGTCATCGTTAATCGAAATACAAAGTAAAAAAGTTAGTAGTAAAAAAGTAAAGTTTAATACATTAAAAATTATTTAATGTATTATGAAATTTAACGCTTATTTACGTGGACTATTTACGTAGTCAGGAATTTTACAAAATAAATGTATGTATACAGTTTACAGTGAAAAATTCGAAAGAAATTCAATATTCTTAACAACGATGGTGTGTTACGATATTTGCTGTCAATTACGCGTGTGGATTGCTTAAGACATTAAATGCTGGCGAGTTAAGAAACTGCATAAAAAACTGGTCCATAATATGTAATTGAATCGATAACATTTAGATTCTGGAAGTAATAATTTAGGTTTTAATATATGAACAGTTAAAAATTATAAAGAAATACAGGCAATGTTATAATATCTACTAAGCCAGTTAGTAGATAACATCGATACTTCTCTAAGGTACAAATTTTCGTGGATATGAACATCTTAAGGGGAAAAATTAACCACAAGTGCCTAATTGAAGTGGAATTAAAATGTGTGTAGACATATCTTTATCACACCAAAAAGTGTATATCAGCTACTTTAAGATTATCTACAGCACTTGTTCTGATTTGTTTTTGTTGTTTGCGTCATCAGCCGATGAGGTGGTTTGAACCTCAAGAGGTTTTACTCTATAGAATTCTTACGAGTAGGACCTACGCACACAAGAAAATTTTCACCTGGAATCGATCTAAATATTTCAATTTTGAAGTATTGGAAGCTGTGTTTTCAACGAGAGTGAGTTCTGCACCAACTGACAACAGGTAATCATTACGCCTGGATATTTCGTACCAAATAAATAAAGAGATACCTATAATATTTATGTACGATCGAGTTAAGTGATGTTATCTTACTATGCATCGTAGGTACTACATTAATACAAAGTTTGTAATGGAAGACAGAAATAACGTGCTTACCGTCAACCAAAAGGGTAAAACAAGAGGGTGCTTATTACAAGAGGAGATGGTGAACAGGGAGACCGCTTGAAGGCGCCTCTCAAAAGTGGTAGTAGGAAAAAAATTTCGTAAAAGCCGTATCGGCAGCATCGACGAGCGAATCCACCACATAGGAAGAAGTCCGAAACAGAAGAAAAGAGTAACAGGATATATGAAAGAATGTCTGACGAGACCCCCGAAGGATTCCGCCGACCGATGCACGAGAGAACTTCAAATCGTACGGCTACTTTTAGAGACGTGCCATAATCTGCAGCAACCCTAACCTTCATACAGAAATTGGCTGATCTAATTTTCTGGAAGAACCCACAGGTATTAACAGAGTATGCCGCGAGTATAATGTGGTGCTCTTTTAAGATCTCTCCCTTGAACGCCGGTATTGGAATAAATAAAGAAGTGTTGATCATAAGCATCTGGAAAACAGAACATGAGTCATTCCGTTAAGCCTAATTTAAATAACGATTCTGTATAGACAATGAATGGATAATCATAAAAATGACAAATTAGAAACGATGCTATAAAATGCTGCCCATAACAGACAGGTGGAGTGTCAAATTATTTACACTCAATCTGTTAGTTGCAGGACTAAAATAAATAGTTCTGTTTCTTATAAAATGACCAACTAATTAAATGACTGAATCATTTAAGAACAGAAGAGGGAGAGGTGTAAAAAACAATAATCAGAGTTATCTCCTCTGAAAGTAATGAATTTCATTATATACAACCAGACCCTAAGGTGAATGAAGTGAAGGTGACATTTGCAGAGTGGAAAATACGTGCTTTTCAGAGGTCCCGGTATGCTGATAAGCGTACTTTTCCACTAAGTGAGGAAGGCATTAGTAAACCACCTCACTCGTTTTACTTAGTAAAACCTCTACAGGTTCAAACCAGCCTTTCGGCTGATGACCTAAACAACAACTATAAAATGCGGATAGAAAGGATGTAGTGGCTTTTGTCGTATCCTCCTCAATACTTACGATGCCAATACCCTATGCATAAAGTTTTCAAACGGTATATTAGCTAGATCATACTAAACAAAATTAATCGAACTCACTAAACTAATACTAGAGCAAGTTTGTCAAAATCCAGAATAGATAGTCTTCACTCATCGGATAACAACCTACTATACGTACTGTGACAATATCGAAAAGGAGTGTTCGAGAATTTTAGAGAAAGACCGAGAGTTTTAAAATGTTAACGTATAATAAGAGTGACGAATAGCATTTCAAAGAAATAGTTATAAAGGGTCTTGTATAGTCAGGTAGGCTTGCCTTTTGTTGTATGGGTATTGTGGAAGAAAGGGTACCTATTTAGATAATTGCCCTTTTTGTGACACATTTTATTCAATTCTAATTTGTGTACTGTTGTTAAGATTTATCCAGAAGCCGTCGAAGGATTTTGTATTTTTATTGTTACGTCGAAATTCTCTATTTTTCTCGAAATCTCCATTAACCCACCTATATAAGCAGCCAGTTAGTTTACGGTCAAGTTCAGTTCCGTTTTTGTGTGTGAACCAATGAGTGAATTGTAACAGTGCGTTAGAAAACGACGTTACTGTGAATTACTGTGTATTGTTTAATGTTATTTATTTATTTTTTGTAAGTAGTATGTAGTATTTTGGTTATTTATTTTATTAAGTTAATTATTAGTTTTTTATTTATTAAATAATTTAATTGTAATTTACTTGTAATTTTATTCACAAAATAATTGTTATTTTTAGTTGTAATAAATACTTGTAATTTTAAACTATAGTGTGTTAATTATTTAATTTACCCAGATCCCTAAACGGACCTTAGAGATAAGTGTCACAGTACTTTAAAAATTATTTATATATACATAACGTCTAGTTCTTTTTGTCTCCCTGTAAGGAAGACCTCGTAGGGAGCGATTACGGTTAATTTTTTTTTAAATTCTGGTAAAAAGAATAGTACGAGTAATTTTTGTTGATTGATTAGGGTCTAATGCCAATAAGTTCGAGCTGGTAACTATTGAATGTAAACTATAATACTAGTGGTTTCATTAATTAGTTCAACAGCGGATATGGATTAATCAGAATCAAGCGGTTTTGTTCTGAGTGGTATGTGGTGTACCTAAGGCTGCATTTTTTAAAATATTAATGTTCGTACTTTTCTCTCTAGTTTTTAATAAGATTTATAACACTTACATACTTGTTACGACACCTTCTATGTTTTTTAAAGTTAACACAGGAATAAAAATAAATACATCATAGTAATAAAAGTCTGAAGTTGCAAAAGCGGTCTTTAACATCTATAATAAAGTTTGTAAAGATTTTGTATAGAAAATTATACCGACTTCTGTTGCATTATATCCTATAAAACAGTCACACCTAAACGATAAAAAAATTATTTATAAATGTTTTTTTATACAATTAAACGATTGTTAATAAACTTTATAATTTACATATAAAAAAGAATTTTAAAGGCCATTTATATTTAACTTTTTTGTTGCAATATGTTAATTTATTTCATAGGTCTAGAAAGGTTACAATTGTATGTTTAACATACAAAGCAAACGTTTTCCAACAACATCGTAAAAAAAGTGTAGTGATTGTATTTCTTAGCAGAAATATTCATGGCCACGATGCCACTGTCATTCTAAAAAAATCACAGGCACCTGTTGTGTTACTTGATTTTTTTTTAACGTAACAAAAGTAAGGACAATTTATTTCTTATATTAGTAATATTGTCAACAGTTCAATCGGCACTTTACAGTAGACTTTTGTTTCTTAGCGACAAGCGATACAGTACAACAAAGAATAAAAGGCAAAGTGGCAAGAGGTGAATAAAATTAGAGTACATAGACTGTTTATAGCCCCAGAAGATTTCTAAGGAAAACTGAAATAAATTCTTTCATCCTGCTACAACTTCACAGCAAAAATCTAAAAGTACTATAAAAAGTAAATGCACACAATAATCTCAATAAATAATTGTCAAGGTTAAAATGTTATGCATTTAAAATGAATGAAATGTAATTTTTCAATTTGTCTTTTATAATGAGGGAACTGTTTTTACTTGAACAACCGCCTAATAAGGTAACTACTTTCTAGCAGTTAGTTTCCTCATGTAAGTCAATTTTTCATTTTTAAACACGGAGATAATTCAGAAATGTTATGTTCTTGTTTACTTCTGTACGGAGTCGAACCCTTTTTTAAATTAAAAATTCAGGACCAGGAAGCTGTTAAAACGCGGTGTTATCAAAGAATTCTGCATATTCCTTAAATACACTCAGTTACTTATTCAATTTGGTAGTCCTTAATAGAACCGGTACAACCCAGATGATGAGAAAACTTATATTCTTCGGACGTACAGTACATTATTAAATCTTCTTCTTCTTCCTTCAAGGCTTACGCCGGCGCCTGTTCCGAACTCACAAACTCGAAACTCACAGCTTATATCCATGTTTTCCGAGGTCGTCCTACATCTTTCCGTCCAACCGGTGCATAACGGTGTACTTGGAGGGGTATTCTGTGGTCCGGCATTCTTTCCATGTGCCCCCTCCATCACCCTCGATACCCCTCAATCTTTCCATTCAGGCAGTAAACATTCAGGCAGCTCCTTCCTTACATCCACATTCCGCATTCTATCCAATCTCCATTCCTGGTTCAAATCCTAGGAAAAGTAGTTACTCTTACGGATTTGAATACTAGACAGTGGTTACCGGTGTACTTTGATGGTTAGGTTTCAATTAATCATACTCTCTCAGGAATGATCGGCCTGAGTCTGTACAAGACTACACCTCATTAACACGTCATACATATCAAGTATTTATTAATATACTTTATAATGACCGACAAATTAACAATACAGCTTGAATGTTAAACAATACACAATTTAAACTTGTAATAATGAAAGAAATTGTACAGGGAAATTTTTAATTTCAAACAGGGAAACTTTTTTAAAAACAAATCTAAAATATCCCTCAGGGAAAAGTTACTATCTGCAAAATTTGAAACTATTGTAGTTTACTAGCGCTAGTTAATCATGTGACATTTTCTCCTATACTAGCCCTAGTAAAATCAAACATCTTCAAAGTTACTAGCGCTTTAACTAAACTATAGTCCGATTCATGAAAGAAAACACCTGTTTTTAAACAGCAATATCTTTTAAACCATTGTACGTAAAACAATTAGAATACATCAAATTAAAGCTTGTTTTATTGTTGGTTACAGGATGTACATGAACATTTTTGAAAATTAATAAGAGTATTAAATACAACGAATTACGTATAAAAAGTACCCTGTTTTTAACCTCTTTACCAGTATACCCAATTTCAAGGTACTATTACATTGTTCTCGCGTACTTTAAAATATATAGGACTACAAAGTATTATATGTTAATATAATCCTGTAACCGACAATAAATCAAGCTTTAATTTGATGTATCGTAATTGTTTTTACATACAACGGTTCAAAAGATATTGGTGTTTTCTTTCGTGAATCGGACTGTAGCTGCAAGTTGTTCGTTTTCACGACACTAGCACTAGCTGCTATTATAGTTATTAAAGTATAGCTATGCCCAAAACGGACAGGTGGAGTGTTATTTTAATTGCACTCTATATGTTTGGTCCAGGGCTAAAAAAAATAGTTCTGTTTCTTATCACATAGTCAGCCACTTAAATGACTGAACTATTTAAGAACAGAAGAGGTAGAGGTGTAAAAGACACTAGTCAGAGTTATCTCCTCTGAGATTAATGAATTTCACTATGCAGCCAGACCCTGTGGTGAATGAAGTGAAGGTGTCATTTGCAGGGTGGAAAGTGAGTGCTTTTCGGAGGGCCTGGCATGCTGATAAGCATACTCTTTCAACTCGGTGAGGAAGGCAATGGTAAACCACCTCACTCCTCGTTTTTACTTAGTAAAACCTCTAGAGGTTCAAACCAGCCTTTCGGCTGTTAACCTAAACAACAACAAAGTATAGCTATAGCTATAGAATATAGTATATACTATATAAATGTAGCTAGGCCTTTAGTGCATTACATCCAACATAAATCCAAACCAAATGTAAATTATATCCAAAGGCAGCACATACATAAAGTAAACTACAAAAAATAAGGCCAATAACAAAGCCGTGCATTAGTCAAATCGTACAGGGAAAAACTAGTCAGATAGGTATCATTAAATGAATTTAAAAAGTTAATGAATAATAAATATTAATTGTCTAAAAAAATAAAACTTATTTCAGTATGAACAATAGCTCATTTTCACTTTATTAAAATATTTTAACATTTTTATTTACATTACCATAATAACTACATGTTAAAAATGTATGTAAAAAAAATCTTAATACATATTATGCTTAAGAATGTAAACAAATTTATTGTATTTAATAAATGAAAAAAAACAAGGTGTTTAAAAATAAGCTCGGTTGACATAATTTTAATAAAATATTGTCACAAATAACAATAATACAATTTAAAAAAACAAAATAATACAATTAATTATTCAAATCCTGCAAAAAAGTATAAACTTTTATCACCACTCCGAATTAAATGTTATTTTAATACCTAAAAGTAATCTTAAAAATGTAAAGGTAGGTGAAACATTTACTTTAGTACCGATTTCAATACATCTGATTGAATTCGCAAAGGTAATTTAGTCAATGAAGTGATACCTGTTTAACTCAGTATTTTACAAAACTTAATCTAACAACAAAAACAACAATGACAAAGAAATGAATAATTTTTGTATTAATTTAATACAAAATTACTTTTTATCTGAAATAAAATACTCGTATATTACCAAAGACTAAAATAATAAGTAATAGGCTTCAGTAGTTGTATTAAACGTGTTACGTAAAATTCCTTTATTCGGTGTTTACCGTATTTATTATTAAAAACCGGTACTGAATAAATGAGTAAAATAAACAATAACTTTCTAAGAAGTTTTTGTGATACGTACACCAATTGGACGCAAACAACTTTTAAGACAAATCTCTTTGTTAAAATACCGCATAATAGAAATAAGCAAAGAGTAATAAAAAGAACGAAGTTCACGAGTAAATAAGATTTTTAAAAAACATGAATTGAAAAGTTAAATTATAAAAACTATTAAAGAAAACAACAAAATTTTTTAAGATGTACGATTGAAAATGACAAGTATAATAAAATTGAATTTTTCCACTACAAGAGTCACAGTTAAAGTTTTTAAACTGGGACATATTGCAATAATCCAAAACATATTCTGAACTTGACAGGTTTGCAGATTGTGATTTTAAGGTCAAATTATGCAGCAACATGTTCAGATACGGAAGCAGGATCCGTAAAAAATCAATACTAAGACTTTGTAATGTGTACTTCAGTTTCATCCAAATTCCTTACTTATTTCTCCCGTTCCTTCCCGTATACACCTGGTCAAACTGATATTTGATTAGTTGAAAATTAGTATAATTTATTATGATTATTAAAACTGAGAGGTTAAAAAATATGTGATTTGAATATTGTAAATCGTTCGTAAGGGTAACTACTAATTTAGCGCAGGCTTACTGCTAGCGTCAGAAGACTTCATTAAATAAATTAGTTTAATAATTTTATTCCGATTATCCGCCGTACTTTAATTTTACTATGTACCACTTGCAGAATATATACGCCGATTTTCAGAACTGTAGCTCGTTAAAAAGTTATAGAAATATTTATTGTTTAAGGGTAGTTAAACCTTTTCTATCTTGTAGGAGCAAGTGGTCTAAATTCAAATACAGTGAAACCTCAGTAATTTGAAATTTTCGTATATTCGAAGAAATTATTTTTCCCATAATTTTGTATACATACTAATATCAAATCTAACTTCGTAATTCGAAACAAAAATGTTCGTTAATTCGATGCTTTTATTCGTTATTCCGAGTTTAGCGAACGGAATGAAGGCACAGAAATGTTGGTAAATCTACCTGATGAAAATTAACCCAAACAATGAAATGAACTCGCTACCGTAGTACCATTTTCGATGTTTGTTCCGTACTGACGATGTAATCGTTACCAATGAGAGAAACGACGATGACACTATTAAGGTCAAATTATGTAGTAACATGTTCAGATACGGAAGCCGGATCCGTAAAAAATCAATACTAAGACTTTGTAATACGTATCTACTTCAGTTTCATCCAAATTCCGTACTTATTTCGAGTACTTACCTCTGAATAGGCGGAACGGTAAGGAAACTGATGAAGAGAAGAGATCAAGGATGAAAAAGATAACAAACCAGCACCCGTGCACGACGCCTAGGAAGCGATGAAAATGTTAAGTGGTTTACGGGCGCATTTCGATTCACAAGAGAATGTAGGAGATGAAGTTTTCCATTGCATTGGAAGGTTAGAAGATAGTATACGGAAAATACGACGTCACCGTGAGACGTAGCCGAAAATTACGCCATTCTTTTCTTCTCTACAATAATACATGGTAATGTACAAATTTTTCAATGCGCTTTAAGTAGCCCCACACTGTATCTTTTGTTTAAAATTTATTTTAGTTAGCTTGAAGTATGTATATAATAATTGATTAATATATAAATATATACATGTTATATGTACATATGTATGTATTTAATTTCGGGGTTAAAACACAGTAAAAACATATAGTAAATGCTTTTGTAACTATGTATAATTTTTAGTCAGTCCAAGTAACTTTGTAATGCGAAATTTCGTTAATTCGAATTTTTCAGCAGTCCCTTCGAGTTAGAATTACCGAGGTCTCACTGTAATACAATTTTTAATAATCACTTGAAGCACACGCGTGGTGATATTCATTACTAAGGTTTTTTGGGAAGGTATAAAAATATTATTGTATCGTAATATTTTAATAGCCCTCTCAGTAGTTTCATTACTACTTAAGATTTACATTTCTAACCACAGTTTTAATTACTAATACAGTACCGAAGTAGTTGCGGTAGAAGAAAATAAACTCAGAAGCATTAAATTGATCTATCCTTGAACATAGACAATTATAATTGGGTCGATGAATTTTCCCACCACGTAGTTAATTTAAGTAATTTAGATTTAAAAGTTGTAATCATTAAGGAAAGTAACTTTATACTGTAATGTATTGTAATACATAATGCTTCAGGGCAGTCACCTAATTGTTACCTCTTAAGTGGTCGAATTGAAAACATTTTAGTTGTTCTACTCATTACTTAAGAAATAATTATCCTCAATTTCACCGCTTTGTGTTTACGGAGGGAAATTAGAGAATTAGTTACGAGAAAGACGACCAGATTTTTTACGTAAAACCCGGGAAACAACTCGCTAACTTTTCAGTTCCCCTCCCCTACTAGTAACACCAACATGAAAAAATATAACTCAACAACCCAAACCAGCAGGAAAAATAGTTCGTTAATAACACGTAGATAAATAATACAAGGAAAATACTTAAAATACTTCTTATAGTAATTTAGGAAGGACGTACGAAATTAAAATAGTCACTTTAGGAATATTTAATAGACTGAACCGTGTTTTAATATTGACCCGTACGAATTAATTCGCACAAAAATGATTGATGTACTTAATTTACTTTTAACAACCAATTTCACAATTACATTAGTACTTACAGTCTTATTTCACGATGGTTTTTGTATCAGTGTTATTTAAATAAGATATCCACTTTCCGTCACCATTATGGCCCTTCAAACCGAAATGTTCTTCAAAATGTCCATACTAGGACACCATTGGAACTTTTATTCAATTATTTCGTTATTTAGTTCGCAAAACCTCAATACAGCTTTCACCGATTTTAATTTTTGGATTGTTTTGCAAAATCTTAAAGTATTCTGTTTACAACCATGTAAAATTAGATTAAATTCACTCAGTATAACTCAGTATCTAATGACAAATAGAAATAAATCTCTATTTCGGCCGCCTCCATAGCGTAGTGGTAGCGCGCTAGCCTACAACGCGGAGGTCACGGGTTCTATTCCCGGCTAGGGTCTAAAAATTATTACGAGACAAAACCCACCATAAATTTAGATAACCCACCGTAGTCGCTAATAACACAGCTGTTAATGCGACTTAAAAAAAGATCCTCTATTTAAAATACCATGTACCTAATTTTGGGTTTTAAATAAATGATGATGCCAAAATCCCGGACAATTTAACGTTCCGAGCATGTTCTCCAGGCACTCCGGGACTATACCTTAAAAACCGGGACGTGTAGTCACTCTAGTTATGACTCAATCAGTCAACAGGGTTTCGTACTGATATAAATGGAGATAATAGAAGATTCGGTTTATATTCCATACATTTTTAAAAATATATTTAAAAGAAATTAGTAAAATTTGAAACCCGCACGTCAAGGTAATATTTCATAACATACTTAAATTACATAGTTTTAATTAAAAAAAAAAAACATAAAGTAATACAACCTGTGGTTAACACAATATATTTAAACGTACAAATATAGTTAAATAATTTTCCAAAATAATAATACCCTATTATTTTTTGTAGTTAATACAATAAATCAACATTCCACGAATACATAACATTAATAATCAAGATAACATTAAAGTTACGGTAACGTATTTTTCTAGCGAAAGTTAAACACTTGACAAAGATTTATAAGTACAGTAGTAAATCATTAACATCACGTACGGTCACGTCACTGTAAGGAGTTGAAAGTAAAATTAAATCCTTGATGCTTGACGATAATGAATGTTGTTACTGAAGTTCATCGTATCTTTAGATTTAATAAAATATGAAATGAGATTCTGATGTAATAAATTTCTTACTGATTGTTTTTATTCACTGTCTCGAAGATCTATTGAAAAAGGCAAGAGAAAAACGTTATATCGATTACTTCCTGAATAGTAACATTATTTTTAACAAACCTTATTGGATTAGTTGGCAATATTCTAAAAGTGTAATTTTCTAAACAAATATTACTTATTTCTTAATGTCCGGACCATGATTAAATGTCATATATTGTACATATACTCGTATGAACAATAGATATATTATGTAAACTCAGTGGAACATGTTCAATTATATAATTCGTGTTTTGTTGGCATGTAATACAGTAATTGTTAACGAGTTCATTGTTTTTGAGAGTTTAGTACCTTGTCAAAATCTAAATACAGTTCTTAACAGACATGCATGTATTAAGTTACTACTTAAATAAAATATGGGTGTTGCATAAGGCCCCATTAGTGTAATTAAAAACAAAAAAAATTCGCAAAATTATTATTTTTATTAGTTTACTTTAAGTTGAACCTTGAATATCACTGCGGGTCATAAAACAATAGGTCTTAACGAGTAAACGAGTTATAATTTTAAACCCGTCAGGAATCGAACTCAAGACCTTCCGCTTTGTAATCTAACACGCTTAACACCACACACTAGTTAGTAACATTAATTACAAAAAGTAAAAGCTAAAAAATATTTATTGACAAATTCAAAATTTCTTTCTACCTTTACATTAACCTACCGGGTTGGTCTAGAGGTAAAGTCGTCATCACGAATCAACAGTTTAAAAGCTTATTTTTGAAGGTTTTTGAAGGTTTGAAAAGGTTCCTGGTTCAAATCCTAATAGTAAAGATAAGTTACTTTTATACGGATTTGAAAATAGACAGTAGTTTTAACGGTGTTCTTTGTTGGTTGGAATTCAATTAACCATACTCTGTCAGGAATGGTTGACCTGAGTGTGTACAAGACTACACCCCATTTATAAGTCACAATCATCATCCTCATCTCATTAGTCATGAGTTTGTTTATTGTTTTTAAATTGGACAGTGTGCAACGTACACACGTTAGGTATTAAAAAAAACTTTAAATCAGATTGTTTTCTGCCGTTCCAATCACACTAATATGCATTGTTTTCTTTTTATTGGGAGATGATGCCTACATAAGCTTGGCTAATGATAAGAAGTAATACTAGGGCCTGACCGGGAAACGAAACCCGGAATCCTGGTACAGAATCCAGTTGCGCTGACCACTACACCAATATGGGCCGGCCTTTAATTAAGCCCTTGATCCACACATTTTTCTCACTTTTTTGTCACATGATAGGTTATGATAAAGTTGAAAAATGTAGAAGAAAGAAATCATAATTTTAATGAAACAACAGAGAAATTAGCGTACAAACATGGCTTGGTAAATACAGTAACTTTCTATGTTTAACGTCCGATTGTTTTGCGCATTACTGCTAATGCAGATGGTGAAGGATGATCCATCAACATTAGGATGATACAGCAACGTGGACACTTTTTTTTTCTTATTTAACGTCGCATCAACTACTGAGGTCATTAGTGACGACGTTGGGGTGTAACTTTTTGTTTAATGAAGGATGAAATGATTTTTTGTAACGTATGAAAATATACCCTGCCTGAGTGGGATTCGAACCCAGGACCGCATGATGAGAGGTGAGCACGTTACCAACTGCGCCAATGCGGCCGGCACTTTTGTTTTTATTTAGCGTATTTCTGATCAACAAACATTCGTGAGAATCTGTTCCAATTGCGTCAATTATAATTAAGTTAACAACGCTTCAGGAGTTTTATAGGAGGGAATAAAGAAAACGTAAAAATAAAAAAGATAAATGGAAAAAGTATTACCTACACTTGCAGGCGCACGGGAGTAAAAAGAGAACTACAAAAGAAAAATCGCAATACATCAGAATTCAAGCACATTTTACTTTTACCGGTTTTTTTACCAGGCAACTTAATTATCATTTGCAAAAAAGTACCAAAATAAATAAAATATCACATACTTAAGAGTGTACAATCATTTAATAATGGCACGATTTTTAAATAATTTAAAGCCGCATCAACCAGCTTGGTCATTAGCGAATACGGTTGGATGAGAAACCAAAATGGTAAAATAATAATTTCCAGACCCTAATCTGTAATCGAACCTAGGACCTTCCGCTTTGTAGGCTATTGCGCTAACTAGTAGACTACGTTAGCAGCCAGCAAGAAAATCATTAGCGGTAATAATTTTTGTAAATAAAACTTGTAGATGAAATAGTAAAACTCAATTTTGATCATTGCATACACACTCAATTGTTAAGCTCTTTGATAAAGAGGAATTAACTTACTCTTTAAAAAAAATTGCTAACAATGACACAAGATTACAAAGTAATGCAACAGAAAATGATAAAAATATGGGTACCAAATTAAACATGATTAATTATAGTCTATAAATTAGAAAATAATTTTAGTAAACATCAGGCAAAAGTATTCATATATCTTAAAAATCGTCCTAGTTGTGTTAGAAAACTTTGATAGTTGCCTCGCAGACATTGATAAAAATAACACAAAAATGTAGGTACGTAAATAATCATTTACTGAAAACGATTAAGTTATCAAAATAATAAAAGAAAACGAAAAATAAGGAAGTGTTCTGATAAAAAATAAGTTTAAATTTCTTTTTCTTTTTTGAAAAACAGAATACGATATGTTAATTTCCATAGATAACGTAATACGAAATTATGTTTACTAATGACTTTATTCGGTGTTTCTTGTGAACAAATAATAACATTATTAAACTTTCACTTGAAATCATTTGTAAATAAATCTTATAAGCATTTAATCACCGTGTATTTCTCTCGAGTAATACAGTAATTACATTTACGGTAATTCATATTATGAAGAACTGGCTACAGATCTTCTTCTATGTAAAAACAGATTCAAAGAAAGAAACAAAAAAAATTTTGTCTTGACAAAACAAACGCAAAAAACAGAAATTGTTGACATTTGTTCCGTTAATACAAGAACAGTCGGTAATTTTTTGCTCCGTATGTTTTTATTAATGATTTTACGTAAAATGTTCTGTTTGTAGAATAAATAATTTTTGTGGAACACTGACTATTTGGTCATTAAGGACTACAACGGTTGACCTAATTATGGTTGGAATATTTTAAGTACAATTCCAATATATTATCAATTTTCTTTACAAAGACCCTTTATAAAAATCATTTTACAATTGTTGTTTAGGTCATGAGCTGAAAGGCTGGTTTAGACCTCTAGAGGTTTTTACTGAGCAAAACGAGGAGCGAGGTGGTTTCCCATGCCTTCCTCACTGAGTGGAAAAGTATACTTATCAGCATGCCCGGCCCTCTGAAAAGCATCTACTTTCTACCCTGCAAATGACACCTTCACTTTATTCACCACGAGGTCTGGCTGTATAATAAATTTATCACTTTCAGAGGAGATAACTCTGTCTAATGTCTTTTACACCTCTACCTTTTCTATTCTTAAATACTTCAGTTATATAATTGGCTGACCATGTGACAAGAAACAGAACAATTTTTTGTAGCCCTGGAACTAGCAGATCGAGTGCAGATAATTGGACACTCCACCTGCCTGTTATGGGCGAATTTTACAATTAATAAAATCTTAATAGGAGACGAGTAGATCATAAATTTAGTAAGCATACTAAAGAAAAGTTCATTCCCTAATAACGAGAACCCAAACGAAATCAGTTTAGGGAGGGGTTTGATAACCCCTTCCCAAAATGAACGAACTGTAAATAACTAAAATGTAAACGTCATCAAGTTAAGCGTAATCTGAAATAAGTCTTACTAACTACAAAGATCATTAGCGATTTCGGTAGAGGCAGAAGGAAACACTAAAAGGTTTTCGGAACATAGGATTCGAATCAAACCCAAGACCTCAACAGGTTAAGTCTCAAACGTAAATATATAAGACGACCAATGCGTTTTGAAATGAAAGGAAAATCGTTCAGTAATATTGAAAGATCTGCTTGTAGTTTCAGTAGACTAGCTGTAAAGAAAATGTAAAAAATACACACACTAACAAAACTTGTCGCGTCTAAAAAAAAAGAATTACTGTTCTACGAAAATATTATTTTATAAAAAAGTTTTTCCTTGATCTTCACGGACAATTCAAAAATTCTGTGCTATTTAAGTTTTAGTTTGAGTGTTTTTATACAGAATATAAAATAATTTATAACGTAAACAAATTCAAGAGAGTTTCTTTAATTAAAAGCAGTAAATAATAGAATTTTATAAATAAAACCAGACTCTCAGTTTTTATTATAAAGTGATGACTCGAATAAAAAGTTGAGAAACTTCCTGTTAACAGATATCTGTCAAGATTTCTTTTCCTTACGTACCAACAAAACTAGTTTTTATTTTAATCAATTTAAATTCATGATCTTTCATTTAATATATAAATACATCGGTAGTAACAGTAGCTACAAATATTTTAGTCTTAATTTGAATCATCACCGGTTTTATTCTATAGTCAAGACGTGTTAACTAATCAAATAACTTATATTCATAAGTTTAATATAAATTAATCTACATAGGAACCCTGATAACTTTAACTTAAAAATGATCCGGAAAAAATTACATTAAGGAAAAAAGTGGGTTTTTAATGAACAGTATACCAATGATATCGTAAAGCAAGGATTATTTGGCTATTTAATTGAGAAACATTCGAAGAAAAATATTGGCCTTGATACCACTTGGTTCAAGAATTTATAAATGTTTAAGTGAAATGTTTGGTTACAAATTAAGAAATTTTTCTCAAAATGTGGAAAAATTAACGTATTATAAAAAAGTACGATAAACAAATAAATTTAATTTAACCATTGACATAAACTCCTAATTTGTTTAGAGAAGACAAAAGGTATTGGGTTTCAAGGGTACTGGTCACCTCAGAAGCAAGATAGTTTTGAATGACAAGACCTTAAACAGATACATTCGTTTATTTACTTGAGATGTCTTCTAACAGCAATCACGAGATGCAGAAATTAAATAGAAGCCTCAAAGGTTTATATACACTTTGAGGAAAAACGCTGGTCCGTAAAGTGCGAACGGAGAGAGTTTTAAAGTTTAATCACACCTTGTTCTGCCAGTTTTATGGTATAGTTCAGAGTGTTGGACCCTGACTGCTCAACATTTAGGAGTAGAGGCAGCTAAGATAAAATTGTTAAGACATTTAGCAGGGTATCAATTGCAGGACCATAAAAGAAATGAATATATTAGGCACTAATGTAATATGCCAGGAATGATATTAACTATTCAAAAATACAGGCAACATCAGCGGTATGGTCAGTGGCTTAGGTCATTGTCGCGTATTGCAAATGATCGAACGTCCAAACAGGTGTTAACTGACTAATCTACCGAACAACGTGATATTGAACGACCTCGGAAGAGAGGGCATCCTAAACTCTTTAAGATGTAGCAGATAACTAAATTTTCAGTTGAAACCTCTTACCATAGTCTATCTGATTGTTACAGTTTTTAAACGAATAAAAACTAAATAAATAAATACTGATCAGGTTGAAAAAAAGTCGTAGTATAATTTTAAAATTATAATCGTGCAAGGACAGCGACTGACTGAGGTTGAACTAGGATCAAAAAATTCCTGATTCGAGCCCTAGCATGACCCGATTACTTTTTCATTTCTTAAGTGGAGAGAATTGGGTTGGGTGCTCGAACTAGGTCTCGATCGTCTTTCACTATCCGGGCTTTAATTAATAATGCATTAATAATTAGCTCCTGGTAATACAACAAAACTACTAATACACTAGAACAGATTAACAATTTGTGAAGTATAATTGGTCTCCGGGCCTGTTCTTGTAACAATTAAAGAAAAATAAACTACTTATTATAAAATCTAGGCCAAACGAAATATTAGAAAAAGTCAGAGAATCAGAGAATACTGATTTAAAAATAAGAAATACTCCTTTCTGATAAACTTATTTAAGAAATATAAAAATAAACAGTTAAGAAATGTAGCGATAAAAACCATCATATCCCAAACATAAAAATCACGTATGAGTTTAACGGTCGGTTATATCGATAAATATAATTAAATTATTCCAACGAATTTATATTCTAATCAATTTTTTCACATTTTTTACGTAGCATATCCTTTTATGTATTAATTTGTATGTTTGTTTGTTCGAAAGACTGCTTTGAACCTCTAGAGGTTTTACTAAGTAAAATGAGGAGTAAGGTGGTTTATCATTGCTTTCCTCACTGAGTTGAATAGTACGTTTATCAGCATGCCCGGCCCTTTGAAAAGCACACATTTCCCATCCTGCAAATAACACCTTCACTTCATTCACTCCAGGGTCCGGCTGTATAATAAAATTCATTACTTTCAGAGGAGATAACTCTGATCAGTGTCTTTTACCTCTTCTACCTCTTCTTTTCTTAAATACTTCAATCATATAATTGACTGACCATGTGATAAGAAACAACTGTTTTTTGTAGCCCTGAAACTAGCAGATCGAGCGCAAATAATTTAATACGCCACCTGCCTGTTATAGGCAAAATTCATTTGTATATTTAAATTTTTAGGAATAGAAACAGATTTAACTTATTGGAAGAAAATCAGAAACCGGTATTTTGAAGATTTTTCAAAATGGCTAATATTCTTGCAAGATATAAGTTAATAAAATTAAAAATACCCGTAGTTCTGGCCGCTTCAGTAGCATAGTGGTTGGCACGGTAGCCTACACAGAAAAAGGTTCTGGGTTTGATTCCCGGCTTGGGCCTAGAAATTATAACAAGTTAATACCCACCGTTCCAGTTCCACGACGCACCTAGTAGTTACTAATGACAAAGCTGTTAAACATCAACATCTTGGTTATTAGCGACTATTTTGGGGTATAACAGTGGCCACGGAGGCGACATTTTAAGATTTTACCGTAGTAATTACAACCTGTATTTTACATGATTCATAGCTGTATAAATTTTAAACGTTAACGGCCTTCTATCAATGTTGTGATATTTTAATGGTTTTCTTTTATGTTTATCGGTGTATTCTTTTGTTAAAATTTTTCGTAGTAATTTTTTCATTTTTATTTTAATTTATTTGTAAATTACTCTTTAAATAATCTATTGTTTAATTTAGTAATACGTCATTAACACATCTGAAAGACAGTTGAGGAAAAGTTAAATAAAAGTGGGTGACCAGATCTAATGCAATTTCATAGAATACGAATTTTTAATCTTATTTTCAGAAATTTTATTTTACTAAAATATATCGCTGCAGGAAAAACGTTACTAGATTTAAAATTATCTGCCTTAAAAAACAACACTGTTCTTTTGTGCGGGTGCTATACTGTAACGAGTTATCGCTTTTTATCTAAAAAAATTTATTTTAAATTAAAAAGACAAACAAAAATTCTAGGAATTCACAGTTGTGGGTATATTACAGAGAAATAAACTGTTGAACGCAAAAATATTTGTGAAAACAACGTGACGCGAACCAAACAATAACTTTATTACATTTTAGGTTGATCAATGTAATTAATTCTGAGTAAAAAAGTCAGATGCAGTTAATAACTTTTCGAATAAGTGTACAATTATATTTTTACTAACAACACCCAAGGAAACTAACCTGTTCACGATAATCATAAATCATCCTTTTGCACGGACAATAATTCAAGTAATTCAGTTTGTGATATTATTTCAAAGAAACTGATTAATAAATTTAAATAAATAATTCTAAACACGGTACTTAAATTTCGTTATTCCCAGTAAGTATTTAGAAATTTACCTAATAAATTTCCTAATTTGTTTAACTATGAACCTGTTAATATAATTCCTTGGCTTTAAAACATGCAACGAAAAGAAAAAAACTTGTTTTGTATTTCAATTTGAGGAAACAGCTTTGCTAAATATAGACAAAGAAATCGAATGGAGATTTAGTTTTAAATACTTTTACTTTTAATATTAAAAGATATCAAAATATTATTCATTTATTTCATAAGTAATAGTTTCTTTAAGCTGATATTTTGTTTAAAACTAATAATTGGAAATGTGAAATGTTGAGTGACAAATAGTTTGGCTGAGGTATAGCCTACTTGTAATTCTGTTATTAGTAGAGAGAAAATTGAAATTTTTTAGTACTTTATTACTCCGAGTAAGTAATGAATTTTATTCTAACCTACAGCATGAATTTCTTATGGCAAAAGGAAAGCTGTGTCATTTTAATGGCTTCATTCACGCCAGCACAAATGAAAACAAAGCTACATCGGCTTTGTTATGGTATTGCGTGTTAACTATAAGTAAAACAAACAAACTACGAATAATGGTATTGGCTTAAAGGAAGACGGAAATTTGTGAGCAGATGATCAGTTTCATTAGTACGTAGAATTCCCGATCAAGAAATAGTGAAAAACGTATTTCATTCTAAATTCCTTTAAAGACATTAAAGTGTGAATAACAAACATGTTTGTTATGTGAATAACAAACACGTCCTGGGATTCGAACCCCGGACCTCGCCTCTCATCGTGCGGTTCTGGGTTCGAATCCCACTCAGGCACGGCATATTTTCATACGTTACAAAAAATAATTTCATCTTGCATTGTACACAGTTACACCCCAACGTCGTCGCTAATGACCGTTGTAGTTGATGCGACGTTAAATAAATAAATTTAAAAAAAACATGTTTTATTTATAAGTTTATAAGTTAATGATAAGATGAAGAGATTGGTCCAGGACGTACGTGTATTTCGAGGATGCGACATCTACAGCGACCACTATCTTGTGATAAGCAAAGTTCTAATTTTGAAAAAATGGAGGAATATCAGGAGAAGTAAAGCTCAGAGGGAAGAAGTCTTTAAAATAAATCTTTTACAGGAAGATAGCATACGAGATCTCTATCAAAAAAGATTACAAGAATCCCTGATGATAGTTCCAACGGCAGATGATATTGAAACAGAATGGTATAATATTAAATCATGTATGAAAAAAGCAGCAACTGAAGCACTTGGGAAAAAGATAAAGACAAGAGGTAGAAATCGTTTACGAATTTGGAATCCTGACATAGAGGATGCTATCAGAGAAAAACAAAGTTCATATCTCACTCTGTTGCAAAAGAAAACTCGTCAAGCAAGAGAAGATTACAAAAGGAAACGTAACTTTGCCAGACAAGTAGTAAGGAAAGCTCAACGGGACTCATGGGACAGGTTTGTAAATGTTATAGAGAAAGATATCCATGGGAGGCAACAATGCGCTTTTAAGATAATGAGATCCATCAATAGAGTCGAGAGAGATAATGCTCCATTAAACATTATTTCAGATGTTGAGTGGGAAAAACACTATAAGGAGTTGTGGCATTCTGAAGATGCTGGAATCGGATGTCCCTTTGAACCATCTGCCAATAATTCAGTAGACTCAATAACAATTGAAGAATTACAACACTCTCTAAGGAGTATTAGAAATAGGAAAGCTGCTGGATTGGATGGTTTAAATGGAGAGCTCTTTAAATATGGAGGCATGTTTTTTGAATTAAGGTTTTTGCACCTCTTAAATAAATGTTGGAGGAGACATGGAATTCCAGAAGAATGGAAAAAGGCAGAAGTTATATCTCTTTTTAAGAAAGGAAAGCGGAATGACTGTAGGAACTACCGAGGTATCAGTCTTCTCAATGTTGGATATAAGATCTATTCCAAAATCATTAATTGCCGGGTGAAAAATATTGCTGAAGCAATTCTGAATGAAGAACAGAATGGATTCAGAATAGGAAGATCATGCTCAGATAATGTTTTTTCAGTCAAAAGGATTATAGAAAAAAGACGAGAATACAATCTTGAAACCCATATGGCTTTTGTTGACTTTGAAAAAGCTTTCGATAGAGTGGATAGAAGACACCTTTGGAATATTCTATGTGAAAGAGGATATCCACTTCACCTCATTAATGCAATAAAAACACTTTACCATAACACGCAAATAGTCATAAATACAGGTAAAAAGAGACTTGAGGAGATGACAATTAACCAAGGAGTACGACAAGGGTGCAGCTTATCACCCACTTTATTCAACATTTATATAGACCACATTTTCAGGAAATGGAAATGCAGAGTAGACTTAGGTATCAAGTTGAATAATGAAAAATACCTGAACGCATTACTATTTGCAGATGACTTGTGGATTATTCAAGAAAACGAAGATAGCCTCCAAAAATCAATCCATGTCCTGAACAATTTATGTAAAGAGTATAATTTTAGAATCTCTAAAGAAAAAACAAAAATAATGGCATTCACTGGCAAGTTTCCCACTAGATCAAAAATTGTGGTAGATGACAAAGTGTTGGAACAAGTATCACAATACTGCTACCTCGGCTGCAATATCAGTTTTAAAGATGATTTAGATATTGAGAAGAAGATAGGGAAATTCCAATCAATATGTGGTAATATCAGCAGAACCCTGGGGAAAAAAGCGAGGAAAGAAACTACCATGAAGTTTTATAAAGTGATGGCTGCTCCGGTCCTCCTCTACGGAAGTGAATCATGGGTCACTACAAAACCGCTAGAGAGTAGAGTGCAGGCGGCAGAAATGAGATTCCTACGCAGGGTAAAGGGCTGTGACAGACGGGACCACATAAGGAACGATGATATTCGGAAAGAGCTGAATGTGTACAGCCTGAATGAAAGAGTGTTACAATACCGCAATCAGTGGAAGGAGCATGTTAAACGGATGCCAGCAGAAAGATTCCCTCTAAATATCTTAAATTACCACCCCGTAGGTAAAAGGGATGTTGGTAGACCGCGGAAAAGATGGCAGTAATAAAGGGAAATAAAATAAGACTCAATGCAAGTTGAATGATACAATATAGTAATTTAAATGATATAAATGTTAATAAGCTGATGTGAGTCGGAACAGGCAAAAGCCTAATCCTTGAGTGTAAGAAGAAGAAGAAGAGATGTTTTATTTATTTATTTATTTAAGGTCACATCGACGCTAGGTCGATAGCGACCAAATTATATATGTAGATAACTAAAAATTAAAATTAATACACTAATTAAATATTAAAACGAAAATTACTCTAAAATATACAATACTAAACATTAAGTGTTAATGAGTCTTTTATAATAAATCTGAAATTACAAAACTTTTATATTGTTTTAATTAGTTCTTTCTCAAACAAAGTCTACCCTAAAAACTTTGTTAAACGTGCAAGTGATAGGTATTTTTACATTGGTATAGATCCATGGTATCGTAACCGGCGTGTTGCAGTGTTCATAATGTATTAGTTAACCCTTTGTCATAAACTGCTTATTTGCCCATAACGGGCAGGTGGAGTTGTTAAATTAATTGCACTCGATCTGTTGGTTCCAAATCTACAAAAAATAGTTCTGTTTCTTATCATATAGTCAGCCAATTATGACAGAACTATTTAAGAACAGAAGAGGTAGAGGTGTAAAAGATACTAGTCAAGAGTCATTTCCTCTGAGAGTAATGAATTTCACTATACAGCCCAGACCTTGTGGTGAATGAAGTGAAGGTGTCATTTGCAGGGTGGAAAGTGGGTGCTTTTCGGAGGGCCTGGCATGCTGATAAGCATACTCTTTCAACTTGGTGAGGAAGGCAATATTCAATTACCTCACTCCTCGTTTTTACTTAGTAAAACGTCTAAAGGTTCAAACCAGCGTTTCGGCTGTTGACCTAAACAACAACAAACTGCTTATGAGGTTCGTGAAGAAAGATCGATTCGGAACTCTATGTGTGGTTGAGGATTTTCAAATGTGTTTCTTTCTTGTCTTTGTAAGGGATTTTGTCTTCCTGTACTTTTTTTGGTAACAAAGGTATCTCCTAAAAGCCCGGTTTTTACTACACGTACAAGGCATGTACAGGTTTTGTGCATTGTCGTTTAAACGGAATGGAGGAATGAAGATTGTCCATTAGAAACTATGGAAAAGATGTCAGTTTTCACTAGAGGTGCAGGTTTCGTACAGGGTTAAGACAGTGTCATTTGTATTAGTTGAGGGAGCGATTCAAAAGACATGGTACGAAACTTGTACGCGATCCTTTCCAAGGCTGGTATGCTATTTCTTAATCTTGTGTTCTTTCTGTATCCTAAATTGCAAAAAAGGTACAATTCATTGAATTTTAGATAGCTCATTCGGAAATAAGATATGCATTTTTCTGGATCTTCTTCAATTTTGCTGAAAATTGTATTAAACTTTCTTTCCTTGTCCCAGTATCTCTTCACACTTTTCCTACTTTGCTTTCTTTCAAGACTAAGTAAACACCACAAATAATGACAACGTCTTCTTCGTTTCGATTCATCTCTGAGGATGAGTACGACGGTTGTACGAACCTTGTACACGTACTGGAAACCGCGGCGACACGGTACGTCACTTGCCTAGTAGCCTACATGCAGTGAAAACCGGGCTTAACAGTTGTATTACATTAAAAGAGGGTTACATTTATATCAGTGGGTTACTTAAAGCTCCTTTTGTGGCTTTGTCTGCGGTCTCGTTAAAAAATTGCTCGGATTCTACTACATTGTAAAAAATAAAGAAATTTATAATTTGTGAGAGCTGATTCCATGAGAAAACCACAATAAAACCGTACTTTCAAGACCGCAAATCCCAAATTTCCACTGTTGTAAGTAGGGATATGTAATACTTCACGATCTCTACGGTAGTCCAATTATATTATTTTAATATTTTACCGTCAAATAAGTGTTATAAAAGAACTAAAGTACTATGATTTGAATGATAGTCGTTCTTTATTTATACTTGAATGGTTAATTAATATTAATAACTCTAAGAAATAATATATGCTCAATAATTTATTATGTAACAACTACTTCTGTACTAGGATAAAATTCCCACTCACTTTCAAGTTGAGGGTCAAATGTAATATACATATAAAAAAATCGGAAATTGCAAATACATTCTGACGGAAACAGAATTGCCGACGTGAATACAATTTACCTGCCATTGATAATAGATTTTTTTACTCTATAGATTTTAATCGGATACATAAAGTGAATCGAGTGCCATTATAATAACCCTATTAAAAATAAAACACAATAGGATATAAATGTATAAACAAGAAGGGTATTTAAAATAATTTATTTTTGACCTTAATTGATCATTAGTACACAAATAGACAATTAAATTATTTAATTTAGACAATGTCGTAGGGAACCCTTCAATAGAAAACAATTTCGAGAATATTCTATTATTACAAGATTGTTCTGAACTTTCTCTTTGTCAACAAATCAAACAAATTTTAACTGGAGAGGGCAGTGTTTTCATTACAGATGCAACGATATTTACTCTCTAATATTTCTTTCCTCCTCTAGTAATTCATTTTTAAAGTTATATCAACTACCATCAAGTAAATTTATACTAATATTATAAAGACAAAGCGTGGTTTTTTTGTGCATGCTAATTTTCAAAACTATTGAACGGATTTTCACGAAATTTTGACAGCATATTCGTATTTAGATTCACAGCAAAATTTTATTTTAAAATTTTCAAAAATGATATCCCTAAGGGTCTTAATGAAGATTTTCATAAATATGTATGTGTGTGTGTGTACATGTGAGGACGTATTGCTGTTGTAGTAGATGAAGAGGTTTGATGCTGTTGAGAGACGTAAGTACGTGGGGGAAATTATCAAAACGTTATTTTATGTGTACAGACTACTACAAACCCGATTCACGAAAAAACACCTGTCTATTAACAGCAATATCTTTTGAACGGTTGTATGAAAAAAACAATTACGATACATCAAATTAAAGCTTATTTTATTGTTGGTTGCGGGATATACATTAACATTTTCGGAAATTAATAGTTTTTTTAAATATAACGAATGAAAAGTACGCTGTTTTTCACCACTTTTCCAGTATATCCAACTTGAAGGAACTATTACTTTGATCACGCGTGCTTTAAAATGTATAGGGCTACAAAGTATTATAAAATGAAGGTTCTACGTGTAACGCATATTTTTGTTTTATTTTTGGGCGACTGGTTTTAAAATGGTGGCCGTTTTTTTAAAAAAATTGATATTTCGGCTACCAGTAATGATACAGAAATAATGTTTGTACTGACGGTTACGTATTAACAACAGATTGGAAAACGTTACAGAATTTTTCATTATAAATGTGTTTTAAGCTGGGATGAAAATGTTATTAACCAAAAATAAAACAAGCTTTAATTTGAAGTATTTTAATTGTTTTTAAACACCACAGTCCAAAAGATATTGCTGTTTAAAGACAGGTGTTTTATTTCGTGAATCTGACTATAAATACAGTTGTCTACATAAAAAATATCAGTGGGATTTTAAAGTGTTGCTATTTTTCAGATCCTAACCGGGAATCAAACTCGGGATCTTCTCTTTTGCAGTTCAGAGTTATCTAGTGCTCTAAACCACAGCACTACGGAGGCGGCCTTGATTGTAATTTTTTTTTATTGGGTTCACTATAAACGAAAACATTGCATAATTTTTTTAAATATAAAAAAGCTAACAGTTACCAAAATAAAAGTAATGTTAATTATAGTAGGCCTAATAAATTAAACAACACACTTTAAAACTTATGAAATTTACATAATTTACTTATTTAAGCAAGAAGTGATAAGTGTCACAATTTCATTAGCTAATGGATTTCCGACTCCACACAAAAAAAATACAGCAATAATATTTCTCGGCAGTCATTATGAATATTATACAGTTCTGTAAAATTATTCATGGGCTTGTAATCGCAAATTATGCGTATCCTTTTAACCATACTTTTTTTTTAATAAAATTATTTTCAATTTTCCTTAATGACGCTTACCGCAAAAGCTGTATCGTTGCAATTCATAATATAATATATCATGATATAATATAATCAAGATTAATGGATCTTTAACCGAATAAGTTCGAAACTGGATAATAAAATTCCTAAGCTAATCAAACTATTGAAGAAGTTTTCAAATTAGAAACCCCATATATTTTACAACCACAAGTATTTTTCCCATTATTTACTCAAACTTGAATGTGAGTACACAAACAAAATTTTATTTACCATAATTTCGAGATACATACAAAGATTGTACTGGCTAATAATGTGGATTTACAGATAAAAATTCATTAATTAGTAGTAGTGACATTCGTTTCAATTAATAGCCCTTCTCAAGACTGAATGTGTTTAAGTAGATATATCATGAATACAATAGATACTTCCACATCTCACCCTACATACAAACCAGAGGCTTAAGTTGTCATCATGTCAATAACGAATGAATTAATTATTGATTTATCGGAAGGACTTGAACGAAAAATACTTCCTGTAATCTTCACTCGTAAAATTACAAGTTTATAATATTAAAAATCTGGTGTGAAACACTCACACAACTTTCTCTTGCCAATGACAATAACGAACAATATAACCTAATATTAGTAATAAAACATTAGAAATAAACAAAAGAACTAACCTCAAAAAACATTACCTAATTTTAATCGTGAGTGAAAGACGCAAAATGAAAATCTACCTTAGTATGGCTTAATAACACGGAAAATCACTCTTTGACGCTAAACTAGGCTCTGTAGAGAAAAATGCTTTAAATAAAAGTTGTAGATCTTTTAATTTCCTATAAATTTGATTATACATACACTTTTGTCGTAAAATGCATACTAAGGCCGTAATCTTAAAAAATCCATTTTTTACAGATTTTCATGAAAAAAAACAGAAAATCGCTAATTACCGCTAAGCTAAGCGTTATACAAAAAATGTTTGAAATAAAATTTGTAGGTTTTTTCATTCTCTACAACTTTTATTCCATATAGGTACATTTTTGCGCTAAAAAGCATATTGAAGCCGCAATCTTAAAAAAGCAATTTTTTACGAGAAAACAACCTCCCCAAGAATTTCAGCAGACATGGCGCCTACTCTAACTTGTGGAGCATAAAAATTTTAGTAAATGAGGCGATTTTAAAAAAAAACATAGCCGTTTTTGAGAAAATTGCAAAAAAGTGAAAAATGACACGAATAAACTAGTACTTCCGGTTGACCCATTTTCATGAAAATGTTTGTGTCGGGTCCTCTAGTAGTACCTAACTTAAGTTTCAAGTTCGTACGATGTTCCGTTCTTGAGATATTTTGTTCACATGCACGCACGCACACACACACATACATACAGACCTATCGCTAAAAAAACATGTTTTTTTTTTGGTTTTCAGGAGGTCTGAAAACGTGTAGAACCGGTGAAAACTCGATTTCGAAAAATCGACGTGAAATACTTTCATATAGGCAAGAGAAAGTAAAAACGTGTATACAAGTTTTTTAAACAAACAAAATTTGTACAGCGATACTTTTCCTTTTGCATTCGATTAAGTAATGACAGAAACATTGTACAACAAAATTATTGATAGAATTCAATGCTTTTCTTAGAGTTGTTAAGGGTAAACTTACAAAGATTGTATCTGGAAAGCTTGAAGTCAAAGCTGGCGTTCCACAAGGATCAATTTTAGGTCCCATTTGTTTCCACTGAACAAAATTAGATTAGCAGATGTCATACTGACAGAGATTTATTGTTTGCTTAAGGTACTTCAGTAATCAGTAAAAGTTTACTGGAAGATACTCTTGAAATAAATGCACATATTAACATAGAGCCCGTAGTAACAGTTCTTAAATCAAAAGTTATTAACGGTCAATGGGGAAAAGTATCGATACTTACAGTTCAAAACAAACACAACGTTAAAGAAAATAGATAAGAGGGCTTATTTATTCATAATAATAGCCTGGAATATTTAAAAACAGTGAAGTTCCTAGGAATATCACTAGATAGATATTTATCTTAGGATTTCTATACTGATCAAATCTGTAGTAAAATATCATCTGGAGTACATGGATTAAGACAGATTGCTAGATTAAATGATAAAAAAGTTACTAATGGCAGCTTATCATGGTCTAATCCTGTTTTATAATCGTTATGGTATTTCAGTGTGGGGGTAATTCTAGTAAGGGTAACATACATAGGGTTTTTAAAATTAAAGAGAAAGCTATTAAGTGTATGGTGGGAGCTAACCATCTCACCTTTTGCAGACCGTTATTTAAGGAGCTTAAGTTGCTTATAGTTCCTTCACTCTACATTTTTGAAATGATATTATTTTAGGCAAAATACTTTTTTATGCAAAATTTCAATGTCCAACATCATAATACAAGAAACAGAAACGATTATTATGTGGATTACCAAAACAGTTATATTTTATTACAAAAAGAAGAAATATATGTAGATAAAACACCCAAAAGATAACTACGAAAAGTGTGTGGTAAATATTAGATAACACACATATTGTAGTAAGTAAGCAAGCAAGCTGGTAATAGTAGGTTAATATGTAACTATAATAATTTTATTTTAGTAGGCTATATTATTAGTATGTAGCATAAATATTATTATGAGGGTAATATATTATTAATAGTATATTCAGGTAAAATGTATAAACTTATAAGTTCTTGACATCTCCTATGTCCTTCCTTGGGAGTCTCCTGAACGCATTAAAAAACAAAAAGAGTACATGGTGTATTCTATGTGACACTGATCAGTTATCTATCGCCTAAGAAAGTGGTTTTATTGAGAAACCAGATTCTGTGGTGAATAAAATGGAGGTGACATTAGCAGGGTGAATGAGGAAATGTTTATCAGGAGACCTGGTAATATAAAACCTAAACCAACTATATTTTATTCAATTTAAGTTGTAAAAATAAAACACTAACCATCGTTGATGAACTTATAAATGTTTCATCTTTTTGATTCACTGCTTATACCTTCAATTCGTAACAACTGAATTTAAGTCAAATCTTGAGGACTTATAAACATCTTCAACTGCTTATACCTTCATTCTTAACAACTGAATTAAAGTTTTCGCTGTATATAAAACCCTCACTGATTCACACACGCACTTGTTATTGATTTTCCAACTTTCTTATAACTGAAATTTAGAAAATTTGTTCCATATGGGTTGAACAGAAAAATTAAAGAATTTGCACATCGATAACTTACGCCTACGGGATAAAAATGAGGTTACTACTCTGAAGAAATACCTATATAATATTTTTGCACCTTTCCGAAAGACAAATACACCGAGAAGCGAATCCACTAAGAAATACCTCAAAAAGTTAACAGTGTAGTGACGCCGGGAGAAACTAATAAAAATATTTAATGCACTATTTCAATATAGCAATAAGCTGTACTTAATTTCAATTGTCTTTGTAATATTAGTCTTTGTATAGTCGGTGACAATTCCGAAACTGCTACATAAGTCTAAAAAATGCAAGCGACATTTAATTTGGGGCAAGATAATTTTTTGTGGCAAATGCCAAACAGTATGTCAAATGAACTAAAACATTTTGAACAATACATTTACCAAATTATGGTAATAAAATATTATTTGTCGAGTTTAAGAAAGCTTTACTATTTTTTAGAGTGTCACTCTAGCTGAACTATTAATGATAAAGAGTTTGCGTGATGTGCTTCATTCAAACGTCACACGCGTTTGAAATTTGAAATAGAAGACAGAGGACCAATTATTAGTCTATTTGTTAAGAAATGATGTGAAAAGATATTTTTATATTTTTTAATTTTTTTTAAACAAATTCTGTGTAATTTTGTTACAAACACACGGTAATCTGCTTTTTTAAGGATTTGCAAAGCTTATTTCTCATATTACCCGGATTTTCGATTTTCCGGAATGCCTTTGATCCCAGTTAGTCCGGATAAAGTAAAGAGTGTAGTGACACCGGGAAAAAATAATAATAATATTTAATGCATTATCACAGGAAATCAATAAACCCACGCTTAATTAGTTTTAAATAGTCTTTCTAATATTAATAGCCGGGTGATTATTCCTAAACTGCTACATAAATAAAAAAAATGCAAGCGATATTTAATTTGGGGCAAGCATCATTTTTATGACAAAATGACGAAAAAGTATGTCAAAAAACTTAAAATTTTGAATAAGACGTAAAAAAGAGGCAGCCACAGTTACTTCACAATAACCTAAGCCTATTGAATTTACAACTACAGTATAATCCGCTTAATACGATTTACGTGGGTCTGACACAAATTAGCGTCTTAGGTGGAAAATCGTCTGGGCCAAGAAGCGGCCAAGACAATCTTAAGAGAGTGCTTTTTAAATAAATTATTATTGAAGGCAGAAAAGTTATTATTGATTTAACATTCTGCGTTATGTGAGAAAATATTAATAACAGTACATTTATATAAATAAATATATAGGTTATTATTTTTTTTGTTGTTTTACGTCTGACTGTTTTGCAATTGCTGCTAATGCAGACGGTGAAAAGGGTGATACATGAAGATGAGTGATGAAAAAATACCAGACCTGACCGGTAATCGAACCCGTTGTAGAAGCCAGTTGCATATAGGTTATAGGTAGGCCAACTACATAAACAAACGTAAAGATACAAACCTTTTTTTTGAACATCACATTTAATTTAAAAAAACACAAACAAATAGCAAAACATAATACATTATGTAAATTAATACTGTAACTAATAACGAAATTTCCATTAATTATTTTTAAAATAGTCATCAATTTTGAGCGCGTATTAGGCGGGATTGAATGCGTATTAAGCAGGAAATCGTTTTAGCCGTGAGCGTATTAAACGGATACTACTGTGTATAGTTAGTTTATATACTGCATACCGTTTTCTTAAATAATATTCCAGTAACGGTAGGATTTTTATTAAATAAACAATATTCTACTCACCTCCGCAGGATTTTATCTATAATTATGTTAAGATATAAATTTCGTTGTAACGAAATGAGGTTTTAATCTTCTATTTTACTATGGCATAATATGCAATTAGGTGTAATCAGGGTATTCAATCCACACAATACGAATCACAACTGCGCACAATTTCTGCAGAAATTGATTCCCACTGATATGGCAAATGGACGAAAGTCAAAACATACCATGCCAAGTATAACAACCGGGCAGATGTCAATCAATCATGAGCTGCTACTTACATAATTTATCAACAAATATATTATTGGTGATTTTATCCACCAGTACTTCCGATTAACGTACAATAAGTTACACGATTTTAAAAAGTTTTAATTTGACATACTATTTGTTGTTCAAGATATAACAATATATACGTCACAGATAAATATTTTACTTAATTACAAGTCTTTTGTGAGACGATTAACATTGTGGTTAAAAACTAATGTTTTAAATAGTCTAATTTTTAAATTATGCGTTTAGTTCTGGGGTTTCCAGTAATTTTTTGCCTATATCAAGCGAGAATGGAAGAATCTTCCTTTTCATACCGACAAGTACTTAATAAATTCACATACTATACGCACAGCAATGTACAAAATTTTCTAAGAAAACAATTAATTACACGGACGGTTGTAAATAAAGTAGTAAATTAATTATAGTGTTTCTGTAACGACCAAGGATATCATTTTCTTAATTTAATAAAAGATTAGTTCCCTTACTCGAATAATTTGTTTCTTGAAAAGAGAAAAATATACAGGTTATTTCTACATATAAATTAAATACTTTGAAAAATAAAATTTAAAAACCCCGATAGAAAGCTAAACGTAACAATTAAATTACTATAAAAAGAATGGAATCATCAAGTTTTATTGGCCAATTAAATTATATTCAGATATCTCTACTAATTAGATGTTAACCCTCATTTCAAAATCTCGTAAAGCATCAAAAATCGCTAATTTCAGTGAAATATTGGGTATATTATTTTTCACACCATTAATATCAATAATAGCGACTTTTATCTCACGATTAGGTAAAGAGGTAAGGTTTTTGTACAGTGCAGGTTACGTATGATGGCTGTACATAAATTAAAAAATCTGGTGTGAAACACTCACACAACTTTCTCTTGCCAATGCAAATAATGACCAATATAACCTAACATTAGTAATAAAACACCTCAATAAATAACCTTATTTTAATCATGAGTGAAAGAGACGCTATATGAAAATAAACTTCAGTTTGGCTTAAAAATACGGAAAATCACTCTTTCACGCTTAGCTAGGCTCTGTAGAGAAGCATGTTCTAAATAAAAGTTGCAATCTTTTAATTTTCTATAAATTTGATTACATACACTTTTGTCGTAAAATGCATACTACGGCTGAAATCGTAAAAGAAATCGATTTTTTCACACGTTTTCGTGGGAAAAACAGAAAATCGCTAATTACCGCTAAACTAAGCGTTATACAAAAAAATGTTTGAAATAAAAGTTGTAGGATTTTAAATTGTCTACAACTTTTATTATATACAGTTTTGCGCTAAAACGTATATTAAAGCCGCAATCTTTAAAAAAACAATTTTTTTACGTGAAAACAGCCTCTCCAAGAATTTCAGCAGACATTACGCCTACTCTATCTTGTAAAGCATAAAAAATTTAGTAAACGAGGCGATTTTAAACAAAATTGTAGGACCCGTTTTTGAGAAAATCGCAAAAAGTGAAAAATTCAACGAATAAACTATTAATTCCGGTGGACCGATTTTAATGAAAATGTTCGTGTCGGGTGTTTTGGTAGTACCTAACTTAAGTTTCAACTTTGTACGATGTTCCGTTCTTGAGATATTCTGTTCACGCGCACACACACACGCACACACACACAGATAGCAAAAAACATGATTTTTGGGTTCAGGGGTCTAAAAACATGTAGATCCGGCGAAAACTCGATTTTAAAAAATCGACATGAAAACAATACTTTCCTTCCTATATATTTATACAGGCAAGAGAAAGTAAAAATCTCTTTCATGAGACGACGCATCGATAAATGAGGTTTATCGAGGTTATAAACGTTATAACGGCCCTCGTTAATCCGGATCAGATTTGTACAAATTTAATTTTTTATTTAATGTTCACATAGATAATAGGTTACTTTTTAACTATGATAGCAAGAACGTAACTTAAAGTACGCCATTCGCTTTTTATTTTGATTAAATTTACCGTTCCTGCATATCTATACTAATATAATAAAGAAGAAACGTCTGTTATTAGTTTGTATGAGGTAATCCCAAAAACTACTGAACTGATTTTAAAAAATCTTTCATTGTTGCATAGCTTAGAGCTTCCTGATCAATATAGGAGGCTATTTTGCAACTTTAAGTAACTTTAATTAAGTAACTTAAATTGTGACGATGCCTCATGTTTTAGTTTATCGGGTGCATAGCACTTTTATTTTTTCTAAGTCCTCTGGATGATGTATTTTTTGGGCTAGAACCACGATTCAACTTTTATATTTCATAGAAAAACGTGAAGAATAACATTCGATTCCAAAAACATTAAAAATTCGGAAATTTCAAAATTTTTATTTTTGTACTGTATTTCATATATTTGTTTTCATTCGACAGGTAGTGAATGAGTCATATATTTCCAATTACTCTGCGTACCGCACCCACGTATTACTGTCTCATCTCAGCCATACATCAAATGTCTCTTTCTTTTCCATTGGTATTATTGGGAGTATTATTCTGTGCATTCTATTCAATTCTTTTAATTTGCAGGGACAACATTTAAAACGGTGGGCATAGATTTGTGACAAGAGTGCTTCCTTCCTCAAGGACAACTTTATGTCGGACTTTCTAGAGCTGGAAGTGAAGAAAAACAATTTATTTTGCTGCCACAGGGCAACAAAACCACAAATATTGTATATAGAGAGGTTTTAAAATAATTTAATGAGGCCTATATTAGCTGCTGCGAAGCGAGTAGGAGTTGCTAGTTGTATAATAAATTATAGTAATAAAATAATTTTTGTCGAGTTTAAGAAAGCTTTACTAGAGTGTCACTCCAGCTGAAATATTAATGAATGATTAAGTTTGCGTGACCGTGCTTAATTCAAACGCCACACGTGTTTGAAATAGAAGACAGTGGACCAATTCTTTGCTAAGAATTGATATGAAAAGTTATTTTTATATTTTGTAATGTATTTTCAATAATTCTAAGTAATTTTATTACAAATAAACAGCAAGTCTGCTTATTTAAGGATTTGCTTAGCTTATACTCATATTACCCATACTTTCGATTTTCCGAATTTATTTTGGTCCCAGTTAGTCCGGATAAACGAGGTTGGACTGTAATACTTAACCAATGCAAAAAAACCGCATTTAAATCCGTCCGGTAATTTATGAAAAAAACTGTAATAAAGTCGTTACTAATAGACAACCTCTTATCCTAAACGCGTCATACCTTCCCGTTCCGACGTGGGTAAAAAATATTTACTTTATTAAAAAAAATGGCATATAAAGGTTCCAGAAATAACAAAGGTGATTTGCATTGTAAACTACAAGGATCCTTTTTCCATATTCTCTTGACAAACCCGCGCTAAAAGTGACTGATTGACAATGAATCTAAAGTAGGCTACAAAAGAGGGAATGTAATCAACGCTGAATATACTGTGAGCCTATATTGCTCTATAAAAGAAAATTACAATGAGTTTATATTTAAACTTTTACTTGATACGATGGCCCACGCAAAATAAAGCAAACAAAATGTAAGCTTTCATAGAGTTTAACAAAAACCTACAAAATTAATTTAAAGATTTTGAATAATCAGTCTGTCA
Source organism: Catonia carolina (assembly GCA_035578175.1). NCBI lineage: Eukaryota > Metazoa > Arthropoda > Insecta > Hemiptera > Achilidae > Catonia > Catonia carolina. The sequence goes on along the minus strand of JAQMRL010000002.1, from coordinate 122,519,588 downwards.
AAGAGCTGAAAATAAAAAGGCTTAGTTTTGACAAATACTTGACATAATTTTTCAAATACTGTATCCCTTTCAGTAAATCCCTTTTCATTTTCGGACAGTTATTCAATAAAATATTTTGGTTTGCCTACGCAAAATCTAATATGACGTGGAAAACATCGGCTAATTACTCAGTGTCAGGTTTCTCTGTTTCAAGTTCACTTTCTTTGTCATTAGTTTAAACACCCTAACATTATAAACTCTGTAATTTGTTTAACGCCTTGTGAAGAACGGATAAAGAAGTATGTCTTCGTATAAGAAGTAAACTTAATCTAGGCTTAAAAGACGCTCAGATCTAACCGGACAACAAAATCTCAGGTAAAGCATAAGTTTACATAACTTTTCAGCCGTTCAGTACGATATTTCAGTGTACAGAATTAAGAAATGATGATTCCGATTTTTTTCTAACACTATCCTTTATTTTAACTTGTAATAAAAACGCAGTATATTAAAAAACCAAGTTTCACGGGAAGGCGAGGCGTTTCCTTTCATACTTATACTTAACATGTCCCAAAACTTACTTAAATTGAGTAACAATTCAGAGAAGTGCGTTAAATAAAGTGGATTGTTTCTTTTCCGGTTTAACTCTACACTCTACTTTTTCCAGGCATCACTTTAAGAAATCCAATGCCGATTTTCAGAATTACAGCTCTTTGGGAAGTTACAGAAATAATATTTATTGCTTTAGGATATTTACTCCTTTCTACCCCTTACGACAAGTTGTCGAAATTGAAATTCTTTAACCTTTCTACAGCCACTTTTAAAATAGAACCGCATTTTTCCCGATCCGATACCGTCCGTTGTGAGTGCCTACACTGGCCTTACTTACACCTGATCGGGAAAATGTTGTAGATGTGTATGGGGGAAATTATTAGCGAATCTGAGAATTATTTTTTTGTGTTAGGTTTTGATAGAGAAAAACTTTCTCCTTAAAGTCGTAGAAAAAAGTATGGGTGCATCAGTTTTATGAAGATATAATATCTGAACGGGAGTTTTTTTTTAACTCACCATCCTTTACGAAATTATGGGATGAATTCGTACACTACCACAGTACGACTACAGAAACGTTTTACAATATTCTTGAAGGCTCATTCATTCCTTATTTTATTAATTTTGTTAATAAATAGTATTATTTTTGATCAAGTTTTGCTAAACTATTTTTTGTGGGAATTTTTGTTTTTCTCTTATTAATTTGTTATTACTATAGTAAGTAATTTTATTGAAACATTATTTTATTTTTATGAGAAAAAAGAGACGAAAAGTGTATTAGCATGTATATTATGTAAATAAAATAGTTCTAAGGGAAGATTGTTTTGTAAACATGTAAATTTTTTTATATCATTAAGACTTAGGCCCTATATAGATAAGTTGTTTTTTTGTTTAACGTCCGACTTTTCAACAATTACTGCTAATGCAGACGGTGAAGGATGAAATGATTTTTTTGTAACGTACCTATGAAAATATGCCGTGCGAAGTTCTGTTAGCCTTTATATTGTTGTAAATAAATAAATAGGTAATTCACTTATAAAATCAATCAATTATTAATTTACTGAACTTATGTGCCTTTGGGATGCGATATCGGATTGGAAACAAACATGTTTGATCGGCTAACTTGCCGGTCCGTGCTCGAACGTCATAGTTTGTCACATCGGTCTTCTACTTCCAATGTAAGCACATAAAAAATAGTCTTGGTGTTCGTTTTTTTATCGATGTCGTCCTATTTCGGATCGGGAGAAGTACGGATCCAATAATTTATAGGTGTGATTTACGTATCAATTACAGAATACTCTTGCCGATTTTTGAAACATAGCTATTCGGAAAGATGTAGAAATAATATTACTATTATAAAAGTAATGCTTTAGAATAGCCTTCCCTTTGGACCCAGTAGGTGCAAGCGGTTGAAATACAAATTCATTCGTTTTTTCTATTCATTTTCTAAGGTAAAATATGCCGAATTTCAGCACTCTGGGTAATCGGAAAGTTGGAGAATTAATGATTAGTGTGTCACTCAGTGATGGTTTTCGCATTTATAAATAAAGATGTAGGCCTATTAATAGAGATATTATTTTTAAAGAACCAATGATACTTTACCATTACAAAATTTAACAGTTTAATAATCTATCCATACAAATAAAAACAAATGTACTATTAACAAAAAAAATGGAATTGCTAAATAATTTATGTAAATAAGAGTTCGGTCTCGAGAGTTTTAAAATTTTCTGTAGCAAAGCACAACGATATTGCTTTCCAATGTCTTTTAAAACTAATCACAAGTAATTCAATTTTCTTTTCATGCTTCATGCGGTATTCGAGCACATTACAAAATACATAATACTGAAGATAAAATATTAAAATTCAATTTAGGGTTGTAAGCAGTAACGGATGGTTTAATACAATTCATATAAAAGATGGAATAAAAAATATCACTCAAAGGACTGCAGTCTAATCGATAACGTATTAAAGCCATTCTAAACTACAACGAAGACGCTGACAAAATAACATTGATAAACTACACAACCTAATTATAGTTACTATTATTGGTTTTTAATGAAATCGCAACTGATCAATTATGTACTTTTTAATCAAACAAATGATCAAATTTTCTTTTGGTAAATTGTACTGCGCGGAATAGACAAAAAAAAAACAAATAAAGTAAGTACGTTGAACACTGAGTAATTCAATCAGTTTAATAAAGAAGAATTTTAATAGTCTGTTCTTCAAGGAACCGAAACTACTCCGAATAAGCAAAAATTTATACACTTTTTTCCATATTTTGAATAGACGAAATACGGAATAATTTATTTATGAAAGGCACATCCATGGCGCAATAGTTAGCGTGCTAGATTGCAAAGCAGAATGTCCCGGGTTTGATTACCTCTCGAAAATTATTACATTATGTAATAAAATTATTAGTCTCGAAAATTATTACACGCAAAAACAAATTGTTAATGTAACTTTATGTTAAATAAGGCAATACATTTACGTAAAAAGTTATTATTCTGCCATTTTTTTATTTTTTTGTATGTTCCTCTGTTCGTTTGCATAATCATTTTTGGCTAGATGATAGGATGTGTTTTATATATAAATTAATTATGATTCTAAGTAAATTATAAATGAATTGAGGTAGTTCTGCTTTTAAAAAACCTGGAAATATTACAAAGGCAATACGTAGACAAATTATGTAATGCTATTAGAAAACGTAGATTTACTTTATATGATGAGACTGGATGTGAACAGACTAACTAGGAAAATCTTTGATAAAGGAAACAATAGAAGAGAATCAAGGGGATCCAAAAGAAGCAAAATTAGAAAAAAACATGAAATAACGGATTCCATAATAAAAGAACATAAACCAGACGGACCAAGAGGAAGGTGAGAACACCCACGCAAAATGAAAAGGAAGAAACGAGAAAGTAAAACTAAGTTATCTATCGTGATCTTTACAGAGATTGTACAGAGATTTTTGTCGATTCAAAAAAGGCAACTCATTGGTATTTAACGTATTTTAATGCAAATTTTATTGTATTTTATGTTACTACTGAAAACGCTAAGGCCGACATCTGCGCCTCTCGTCACGAAGACCTATTATAATAAAGATAACTTTTACAACAGAAATTCAACTTCGCTATTTCAAGGTCAGATCAAACTTTTACAAAACACATAAGTTAATGCCTCTGATGAAGCCATCATACTTCACGTTCACGAAAGTGGTAGAAGGACCAGTCTGGGCGAATAATTTTCCGAGAGAATTCATATAAATTCCACAAGGTGCTGAAGTGAAGATAGTTTACTTAAATTGAGCCAGACGTGGTAAAATAAGGCTAATATAATACTACAACAGATCAGTCAGGCTAACAAAAGCTCTACGCTTGAGGTACATCATCCAATACTATTTAGCTCGCTGCACGGAAGCGCCTATAACAAAACTTGGGATACTGTTTGTTGAACTCCCGGTCTAGATCCGCCACATTTAGTTCAAACACAATAAACTTAACTTACAAATCATTTACGTAGCATCATTTATTTAAAAATACAAAAAAAAAACACATCCGAATTTTTAAGCTCTATATTTTATATCTTCACAAAGGCGTATAGGTGTGTAAGGTGTGTTGGTGTTGTGACCGTACAACATGCCAAAGTCACAGTAATTGTAAGTTTTTTGTGGAATAGTTTACCTATATAAGATTTTTTAAACATTCTTATAGTGCTGAAGAGTAGCATAAGCCTTCACGAATGTTGTGCTGTTAAGGTCATCAGCCGAAAGGCTGGTTTGGACCTCTAGAGGTTTACTAAGTAAAACGAGGAGTAACATGGTTTACCAATGCCTTCCTCACTGAATGGAAAAGTATGTTCTACAGCATGCCAGGCCCGAAAAATACATTAACTTTCCACCCTGCAAATGACACCTTCACTTTACCACCATACGGTCTGGCTGTAAAATGAAATTCATTACTATCAGAGAAGATAACTCTGACTAGTGTCTTTTACATCTCTACCTTTTCTGTTCTTAAATAATAATAATTATTTATTTCCATTCAAACGTATCTATATGCCTGTTATGGGCACACACGGATGTATAAATAATAATAAAACACGACAAAAATTAGTCTACCCGAAAAACTTTGTTGTACGAGTATTGTAATATAGTTCACTTCACCTTCACAATTCATCCAACAGTAAAGCTGTGATGTACATTAACGGAACGTAACGAAACGTTCAGTTCCTTTTCGTCTATTCTTCAATATTCCGTTTCGTTTTAAAACTCATTGTTAATATTCCAGAAATTAAAAATCACTGTAGAATCATGACAAAGCCAAATATATGAATTATCTAAACATAAACCTTTTAATCTTTCTAAAATTCACCTTAAATTTCATTATAAAACTACTAAACGAGATATGATTCCTGATAAAAATATTCTAATTAAGTAGAGCATATTGAATGAAAACATTTAATTTTTAATAGCCTGTACCTGAGTTTATATTCTCATAAAACAATTATTTTATTTTGTTTCTAATAATGACCGCTTAGAAAAATGACCTTCAGAAGTAGTTAGCATTGAAACTCAAAGAAGTGTAGCAAAAATTATTAAAAAGCCTGCTTAACAACCTACACCAAAAGCGATATTATTATACGGCTTTTAACATTTCATATCAAATAACAGTCGGTCTATTCAAACGTTTACAAGTTCAGACAAGATCTTTTGGCATTCAGACAAAACGTTAACTTTCTTCCTAAATAATGGCGGGAACTTATTGAATTAGAAAAGTGAACTTATAATTCCGTAAGAATAATAAAATGCCAACGTTGTACGATTATATGACTAAACTAAAATTTATGTACCTAATTTTCAAGACATTAATAATATAAATATCAGTCTAACTTTCTCAGGAAATACATCCTTTTGATCTTTCTCAAAGATTTAGTACACTATCCATGGTTCCTTTCCATACTAACTCTTTTTAAAAAATAAACAATTTGACAAAAAGAGGCGATAAATCAATTCATTTTTTTACTTTTATACCAGAAATTAAACTTGGGGAACGCAAACTGACCGAAGTTAATAAGCAGGCTTATTTAGAATCTAAAGAATACAGGAAATTATAAATTATAGATTATAAAGTAAAATGCAAGCAGCAATTATTACATAAACACACCAATTTTGGAATTACAATCACAGTTGATTGCGGTAATATTGCTAATTAATTTTTATTTTGAAGAAACATATCTGAAAACAAACAGATTTTGGAGTGATATCGATGACAGGACCCTTGCCATAGAAGTCAGTTGAGTTGACCACTACACCAACATGTAGGTCAATTAAATACCGAATTAGCTTATAGTTTAAGTACACAAAGAATAAACCAATGCGAAAAATATAAGAAACATACCAGCTAAAGGTGTTTTGTAAATATTTAGTCCACTTTGTGTAATTTTACACAATCAGGTTATTAAAAAATGTCGTGGAATTAAACGATATCTGTGGAAAGATGTAATGAGTGAATGAAACGAAAAGGTAAGCAATACAGTATTACTAATCAGTTAGTATGTTATATATAAATATAAAATACAGTTGGCCGTAACATATTTCTCGGTTACTTTATCTTTGAAGTGAAAGTAAGTCAGACATGTGTTAAGACATACTGGTATCAATAAATATTAAGATTTTCCCAATAACTCTATGAATAAAGTATTAAAGTAAATAAACTGAATCTTTACACATCAATAAACATTCCAGTTAAAATATTAAAAATTTAAATTAACGAACTATATTAAATTTCATGGCTCTTTTCCACGCGCTTACATAAAAAAACTTTACATTTGTCTAATTTAGAACAAACACTAACGGTTGAAATACCACAATATTCATACCATATCGATCAAACATTCTCGACAGCTTCATCTTCAATATTTAACACTATTATTTATTTATTTAATTACATTAGATTGTTTACAACAGGCCAAAGTGGCACAATGATAGAAACAACATTACATATAAAATAAACAGTAACTTATTACAAACTAAATCACAATTACACAAATATAAATTAATGTACTATACCTTAATCATAAACTTATACAGAGAGAAAAAAGTATCTAACTTAATTGGGTAGAGAGAGCGCCAATATGAAAACTACAGTTTGGAAACAAAGAACGGTTCCGAAAGACAAACATACACAAAACATAGGTACATAAAGAAAACAAAAATATAAAAAAAATCCATACCAATAAATTAAAAAAAATACTAAATAACCAAAAATACCGGGTAAATAAACTACATTAAACAATTAAATCATTTCTAAAGCCCTGGAGCTTGTCAGCCTAAAAGAAGCTCGACTCTGATGAAACGGATCTAAGGAAATAATTTCATCTATTGAATTAAAATTCACTAGCATGGTATTTAACGGAGAATGGTTAGCATAATTAGTTGAACAGGTCTTCCGATACAACAAATATTTGGAGCGATTATCGAAACTTGGGACATAGAATGAAATTTTAGCTAGTGTGTGGGGATCATCGATTTCACCGGAGACGATCTTTTTCAAATAGATTACCGAGGCCAGATGACGCCTTTTCTCGAGACTGAATTTGAAACATATCTTGCAGGGTTTTGTGCGGTATTGAGAGCTATTATACAAATGTTACACTAATAATCAGTTTTCAGTCAAGTAAACTGTTAATTGTCTTTTAGTAATGTTTAATTCCTAAACATAAACACACACTTACAAACGTGGAAACATGTACTCCGTAGAATGCGTAAAAAGTCAAATGATTTGCCTTGTTTTTTGTTTGAATTAAAAAGATCATCAACATATCAAGTCTAAAAGAACCTTATCTGAATTAGGTACAAAAATTTGGTGGGATAAAATCACACGACTTCCCTTGCCAATTTAAATATGAAACCCATGTTTACAATGTAAAAAAAGTAATACAATAAACATAACCTATAACCCCTAATTTTAATCGTTAATTTTTAGTGGAGTGAATGACGCTAAAGGCTCATTAGAGAGAAGTTCTTGAAATAAAAGTTGTAGGTTTTTTTAGTTTTCTACAACTTTAAGAAGCTGTACTTTCGTCGTAAACTGTATACTAAGTATGCATCCTTAAAATCGGATTTCTTTATCGATTTTGATGAGCAAACTACAGAAAATCGCTAATAATTTAATGCTAACAAAGTGCTGTAAAAAAAATTATTATAAATAAAAGTTGTAGGTTTTGTTCTTCTTACCTTTAATCTTCTAAAACTTTTATTGTATACCCTTTAGTCTTAAAAAGTGTATTAAAGCCACAATCTTAAAAAAAAATAACAATTTTTACCAGGAATAACATAGCCCCGCCAGGAATTTTAACAGACAGCTTAACCTATCTCGTAGAGCATAAAAAATGTAGTAAATGACGCGATTTAAAACAAAATCGTAAAAGCCGTTTTTGAGTAAATCGCAAAAAGTGAAAAATCCCACGAATAAAATACGTACCGGTACTACTTTCGGCTAACCGATTTGGATGAAAATGTTCGAGTCGGATACTATTATGATCCCTAACTTCAGTGCCAAGTTAACTTCCTGTGGTTTTCCGTTTTTGGGATATTTTGTTTCAGGCGCGCGCGCACAAATCACTAAAACATGTTTTTATAGGTTAGGGGGCCTGAAAATGTACATTTCCGGTGAAAACTCGATTTCGAAAAATCGGCATGAAAAAAATACTTTCGTTCCCTATATCTATACTAATATAATAAAGAAGAAACGTCTGTTTGTTTGTATGAGAGGTCATCTCAGAAACTAATGAATTGATTTAAAAAAATCTTTCATTGTTGCATAGCTTAGAGCTTCCTGATCAATATAGGCTATTTTGCAACTTTAAGTAACTTTAATTAAGTGAGTTAAGCAACTTAAACTGTGACGATGCCGCATGTTTTAGTTTATCGGGTGCATAGCACTTTTATTTTTTCTAAATCCTCTGGATGGTGTATTTTTTGGGCTAGAACCACGATTCAACTTTTATATTTCTTAGAAAAACATGAAGAATAACATTCGATTCTAAAAACATTAAAAATTCGGAAATTTCAAAATTTTTATTTTTGTACTGTATTTCATAATATTTGTTTTCATTTGACAGGTAGTGAAAGAGTCATATACGAGTATTTCCAATTACTCTGCGTACGCACCCACGTATTACTGTCTCTTATCTCAGCCATATATCAACTGTCTCTTTCTTTTCCATCGGTATTCTTCTATGCATTCTATTCAATTCTGTTAAATTGCAGGGACAAACATTTAAAATGGTGGGCATCAGATTTGAGAAGAGCGAAGAACTTTATGTCGGACTTTATAGAGCTGGAAGTGCAGAAAAACAATTTATTTTGCTGCCACAGGGCAACAAAACCACAAATATTCTATATAGAGGTTTAAAATAATTTAATGAGGCCTACATTAGCTGCTGTGAAGCGAAGCGAGCGGGGGTTGCTAGTTATCCATGTAGGGAAACAAAGTAAAAATATAAGAAATACAATATTATGTTTCTTTAATGGAAAGAAAGAGGATTTAAATTCACTCAACCCAACGCAGGTCTACGTCGGCGGGTCCAAAACACACATAAAAAATAATTTCAATTATAAATGAGTTTCAAAGATTAAAAACACATAAAATTATCTTTAAGAAGGTGATTTCCCTAAATAGGTATTTCAAATTTAGAACATTTCTAAATAAATCCTCAGAAAATTACTATATACTAGACATTAACTATTGTACAATGTAATTGATACACAACAATGTAAGACAGGGTAGATTTGCAATGTTCAGGAAGTTCTGAAAACCAGGTAGGTACAGGTGGGTTTGTTTTGTTTTCAATTACTATATCAACAGAATTAAAAATAATATAACAAATGTGAAATTTTCTTATTATAAAGGAAACCATACAATTTAAACCTAACATAAAATCCTGATGTATTCGTAATACAGTATTTTAGCAATTAATGCTATGTAAAATTCGAGAGTACAAGCTCCGCCTCTTGAGAATTAAAACGTCAGCAATAAGTCGTATGCTAAACAAAATTACAATCAATTATAGTTTTTTTTCAAATTAAAATTCCCATAATTTGTTCATCTACGTCCGACTGAATTTTAAAATAACTGAACGCGGTTAAAAAATTTAAACGCGACTAAACAGAATTTAAAAGGAGTAGGCCTACATACAATGGATAAGAGAATAATATTTTTGACAATCTGATGTTACTGAAGTATCATTCTTTAATTTGGAATGCATCCGGTCAAAACGTAGCGTAAAGATTAAGGAGATTTATGATTCTTAATACAAAATTTTCTTTTAATATTAAAGTTTGGTCCGATATTTTTAGTTAAAAGGTGACAACATTTTTAAAAGTTAATTTGATAATTTTTTGTTCCCTTGACAAGCAAGTACGTTTACATCGTGATAATATTTCTATTATTTGTCTAGTAAAATTAAATTTTGGTAATTTTAATTTATGTGGTAAATATTAAACCAAATATAATATGAATTACAATAAAAATATTAGCTAAAACCGGATTGTATAAAATAATGTCGTTTTAAAATTTATTATTGATTACTTCAAATGTAAACAATATTAACCGAGAGATTTATAATTAAAAAACCAATAGGTATTTAAAAGTAAGATATTATATAACAAATTTAAAAAAAATTAATGTACAGAGTTGTTTACATTTGCCTAGGTTCAGGTAACAACTTCCCCCTACTGTTTTATCTTGGAAGACTAGCTTTCAAAAATTTCGTTCTCTAATATCATAACGTTGTTTCTTTTACTTAAAACAGACAATAATATCTAATGACATCATTATCCATTCAATTTAAACTGATAGCCAAATTAAGGATTAACTTAAAACAAAGTATTGTTAAGTCATTACATAATTTATAGAAATATTAGCAAAATTTACAATGCAAATGTTTACTTACATTGAATAAGAACGACACATACACAACCCACCACACTGACTGGCTAACTGACAACACCTAACAGCAGAGTTGACAGTTCGCATGCGCTTGACAATAACGTAAAATTTCCCTCCGCTAATTTAAATTTCCCTCGAACGCCGCCGCAGGTATATTTCTGTATTTCTACATCATTGTATATTTTTGTGGTGTATCTTTTAGTGAGAAGTACTTAACCGAAATTTAAAAAAAATATATGGGGAAATATCGAGTAAATTTAAAGTCAAATTACACATTGCTAGGAGACAAATCTATTTTCATAAAATGTCTGTTAATATAATAGCCATAATTTTAAATTGGCTAATTTTAAATAATTAGTTTTTAATAGCTAGAATACACTTTTCACCACAAACTACTAAGTAATTTAGTGTTTACAATCGTACATAAGTAGTGTTGTTATTCAAATCAATTTTCAAAAATACTCTTTCTTGGAAATATTGTCCTAATAAAAATATTACGTCGTCAATAATAACTACAACTCCAGGGGTTGTAAAAATAAAAAAAAATAAAATAATTTTTAAATTAATCCTGAAATAATCAAATAAAACCATCAAAATATTCAAGAAATAAATATACGATTTTTATTAATAGTTTATACTTATATTCAAAATTGGTATTAACAGGAGCTTCTTAGCAACGTATCAGCCAAAATTATTTCGTAATAAGAAAACTTTTTTTTGTAACAATTTATAAATTAGCGTTACATTATTTTAGGTAAAATCATATTGGGAAAAAATTATAATTTTATTTACAAATTTAATTTATTGTAAACATAAATTAAGCATTATTTTCCTTAAGTCTCTAATTAATTAAATATTTTATTCATAAAATGAGCTCGTCACCCCCTTGAAGCATGTTCAGATATACAGCATTTACATAGGCTTAAGGTACTTATCAATACGCACACAGCGCCACAACAAACGTAATAGATAATATGAAATTAACTTCATTAAATATCTAATAGATCTTATAAATGCCCATAACAGACAGTTGGAGTGTAAAATTATTTACACTCAATCTGTTTGTTGCAGGGCTAAAATAAACAGTTCTGTTTCTTATCACATGGTCAGCCAATTAAATGACTGAATCATCTAAGAACAGAAGAGGTAGAGGTGTAAAAGACACTAATCAGAGTTATCTCCTCTGAAAGTAATGTCATTATATAGCCAGACCCTGTGGTGAATGAAGTGAAGGTGTCATTTGCAGAGTGGAAAATATGTGCTTTTCAGAGGGCCCGACATGCTGATAAGCGTACGTTTCCACTCGGTGAGGAAGGCAACGATATTCCACTCCACTCGTTTTACTTAGTAAAACCTCTACAGGTTCAAACTAGCCTTTCAGCTGATGACCTAAACAACAATAGATCTTATAAGGGAAGTGGAGGGTAAAATTAATTTCACTCGATCTGCTAGTTCCAGGGCTACAAAAGATATATTTGTTTCTTATCATATGATCAGCTAATTATACCACTGAAGCATTTAAGAACAGAAGAGATAGAGGTGTAAAAGACACTGATCAGAGTTATCTCTTCTGAGAGTAATGAATTTCATTATACAGCCAGAACCTGTGGTAAATGAAGTGAAGGTATCATTTGCAGGGTGGAAAGTAAAAGTAGTTCAGAGAGTCTGGCATGCAGATAAGCATACTTTTCCCTCAGTGAGGAAGGCATTGGTAAACAACTTCACTCCTCGTTTTACTTAGTAAACGCTCTAGAGGCTCATACTATCCTTTCGGCTGATGACCTAAACAAAAACAACAGATGTTATAAGTCTCATCTACAAATTAGATTAAGTATATAATAAATAATCTCACTTAGTCCGAAGTATTCTACCGGTACAAATTTTGTGGAGAACTTCATAGAATATCTGTACGTTCCTTGCTACGTTGCATAAAAAAAAAATTGTCGTTTGGTTGAGGGCGACTGTATGTAGAATTCGCCGCGATAGAAGTATCGCCGTCGATTACATAAACAATCCTATTTAACACAATGCACCAAGGAATCACGAGAGATGTTTTAAAAGTGTCTCCTGTCGCGGCGACAGTTATCGCGTGCATAAACGGGGCCTAATTCTTTAAATAAAATTTTGGTTTAATTAAAAAATTTATGATCTTTCAAGCATTATATTCTGAACGAATTTTATGCTTAGTTATGAATGTGTTTTTGTTTTTTTTGTCACAGTAAGTACGGTAAATAACGGTGGTACACCTCGGAAAAGGGTTCTGGGTTGTTTTAGAGATCGGTATAGTATACCTTAGCTGTTTACAAAACTCTTTTGGGCTCGGAAAAGTTGTGGATTGTTTTAGAGATTACTAAAGTGTTCCCTGGTTGTTTACAAAACTCTTTAGGGGTTTGTCTGACTCGGGAAGGTTTCTGGATTGTTTTAGAGATTGGTAAAGTGTACTCTAGCTGTTTACAAAAGTTTTTAGGGGCTCGGAAAGGGTTCTGGATCGTTTTAGAGATTGCTAAAGTATACTATAGGTGTTGAAAAAACTTTTTAGGTCTGGGTTGTTTTAGAGTTTGCTAAAGTGTACCGTAGTTGTTTATAAAACTCTTTAGGATTTTAGGAATTTGTCTGGGTCGGAAAGGATGGTAGGAAGTTGTCTTTTCTGTAGCAGTAGCAATAGCTGTGATGGATTCCTTAGGTCTTTTTCCAGTTGTGTAGCTAGGCCTGACTGACAATGTGATAAGCAAAATTTAGATACAGTAAAATCCGCTTATACAGTTTTTAAGGGACTATCTCATGTTAGCGTATTAGACGGAAAAGCGTCTTAGCCAGGAAACAAGTAGAATAGGCCAATCTCTATTTAAGAATGATCTCTACCGTACTGAGCGTATAAGTACGGAGAAGTTTCTAAATGCCGCGTTTGGTTTTTCTGCCAACATTATATTTTCAGTTTTTATTAACTAGTGTATTATTTGATAGGCCTATCAATATATAAAAAAAATATGTACCGAACTCATCTGGATTAAAGACGTCTCTCGGCAACCCTTTAGCAGTAGAGTTAAACATTTTCTTACTTACATAAGCGTTATCTTCATTTAACGCTTCTACACACATCTGACGGTTAAAAAATCCGTGACGTTTTTAATCGGTACATATATCTAAAACCCTGAAAACCGGTTTTTGATGTTTTGTTGGTTTTTTGGAACCAGTGAAGTCAGTAACCTGGAGTTCTTTTGCAATTTCGAGGGCGTTTCTGTTAAAATGAACGCATAACTCGCACTACGAGTCAACTGAATTGTCACATTGACACAACTACCACGCGGTTGTAAGAGTCGATTGTCTTAGATGATGGTGTCTCAAGATTTTATCCTTAGGAGATGGAAGGTAGAGTAGGCTCTCTTTTTTCAATCGAAATGCAGTCACCCTTCTTCTTCTTTTTAAGTAATAATATACAGTATTACATTATTATTTGTTAAAATTTTTGTTTCTTGAACAGAAACTGAGCATATTACGAGGAATTCGGCGCGTATTAGGAGGGTATATCTAAATTATTTTTTCATACTAACTTTAAGGACTTAATAAGAAATGCGTATTAAGCGAGAAATCGTATAAGCCTTGAGCGTTTTAAATGAATTTAACTGTATTAATTTCTAAGGATTATGTAGGCCTACGTAGCTCGTAATATTGGTGCATAAACCTTCACACGTTACGTGCATAGGTCACAAACAACAGATAGGCTTACAATATAATTTAACCAAATGCAAGATTCAGAATGGTGTAAGCCGTCTAACGGATACGCACCTAAACGGAAATTTGTTGTACCGAAGTTGATTCTCAATGGCATAGGTTAGTTAGAACTTGCAAAATGAAATAACGGAGCGAAACAAAAAAATAATTATTTACTGTTATTATTATTATTTTATTACAATGGCAATGAAATTTCATACATTACAAAAAAATAATAAATACGAACTCTCTGTCACAACCTTGGTACATTTATAAATAATATAACTAAGGTCAACAAACTGTAACATAAAAGCAGTAATTATGAAAGCATAGCGGCTCAGCTGTTTAGGCATATTAGTCGGTGCTCGTTTCAGTTCGATTAGTCATCTTAATTGATCAATAAAACTACAAAGAAAGGCTGACATTGATCACGAACGTAGTTTACATCCTATAAACAACCACGGCGTGATGTAAGACGTGCACGTATAACGGACACCTACGGCAAACAATAAGCACGATTTACCGATCGAATCAACCTATCTGAATTGTTTTCGTTAGAAAACAGTACTGACAGAATCTTATCTGGAGTTCCTAAAGAGATTTAATGAAATGATACAATACTTTCAACAACAGCTTTCAGCAAAAGTAATTTACACGATGTTTTAGATAAGATATTAGTTTCCCTTTCTCAATTTTTTAATTTTAGCATTAAAAATGTATTTCATTTAATAAATAAAGATTCACTTATTTATTTTTAACATGTACACTGTTCTTTTGTATGTAATGGGTGCTTGGACTCATAAGAAACGAGACTTTGTTATGAGAAATTCACAAAAAGGTGAAAAATTGCATGAATAAGCTTCTACTTCTGGTAGACAGATTTTTACTTAATTTCAAAGTTTCTACTTTGTACGATGTTCCATTCTTGACACACAACCAATTGCTAAATTAAAATTGCTAAAAATATTGCATGAATAAACTTCTACTTCTGGTAGACAGATTTTACTTAATTTCAAAGTTTCTACTTCATACGATGTTCCATTCTTGACACACAGACCAATCGCTAAAATCATGGTTTTTTGGGTTCAGGGGCTAAAAACATAATATTTCAAAAACAACATATAATATGTAAAAACATAAATATGTAAAACATAATATGTAAAAACAACATATTTCTAATGAAAACTCAATTTCAAAAATCAACAAGAAAACAATACTTTCCTTCCCTATATTATATTAACATAGAGCAAGAGAATGTAATACGAAGTTCTTACTGGTAAATGGAGTCATACAAATAAAAGAATCAAATTTAACATTTTAATAAAAAATTTATTGAATTTAATTAACAAATATTTCAGCTTAAAATTAACTTATGCAGCAAATAATATTTCTTTAATTAAAAAAATATAGCTATAACTGTACAAGAACAATATTAAACACTGTCTGAATGAATTTTAAACTAAATTTTTGGACAGATTAGCTTATCAATATAAACAGCAATCCTCGAATCATCATATATCTCAATAACTAATTAATTTTAAAACCAGTAACATTTTCTACATTACATATCAGAGGCATCAGAATTTAACAGTCAATCTATTTTTAAAACTATCATTAAAATCCTAATTTAGTAACAGCTTACCTAAAACTATAAATTATAAATAAAATTAACTAATAAACAATAAATATATTTAGGCATAAAATTTATAAAAAAAATCTTTTCTGATTTGAACAGTAAAAATAATTCTTATTTACACAAATATTTGTACCTAAAATTGACTTCAAAATTACTACGAAAATAATTGTACAACTCACGAGAATTTTATGGAATAATTACCATTTTCTAAGTTCATTGAAATAACTCTTAAAATTTTTTCTTTTATTATTAATGAAGAAATTATCTATTGTGTTAATAGTTCTCACTTTACATCGTTCAAATTTTAAAATGTTATTTAAAATTTTTTTGTAATCATATACATACTTTATTTAAGTATTAAAGATAGAAGTAGGTATTGCATTTGATTCTAAAAATATTGGGTTACAAATAAATTTTGAATAAGAAACAATTAACAAACTAAAGTTTTAACTGTCTTTAGTTAATGCGACAGATGATGTGGGGTGTATACTTAACTCCCAACTGATCAGCAATAACACAGCTGTTGCTAGAAAAAAAACAACCGGAAGATTGCTGTAAATGTGAGCCACAATGAAATAAGGGGTCTCTAGTTAAAATTTTATGACTTTCAATAATTAACATTTCCAAATTTAGCACAAAATTATGAAAAATTGTATACAAAATTAAGATTTTTGTCCTAGAAGTTATGTAAGTTGTTGTTTAGGTCATCAACCAAAAGGCTGTTGGTTTCAACCTCTATAGGTTTTACTAAGTTAAATGAGGAGTGTTACCATGCCTTCCTCACAGAGTTGAAAAGTTTGCTTATCAGCAAACCAGGCCCTCTGAAAAGCAGATATTTTCCACCCACCAAATGCCACCTTGACTTCATTCACCAGAGTCTGCCTGTATAATGAAATTCATTACTTTCAGAGGAGCTAACTCTGACTAATGTCTCTTACACCTATACTTCTTCTGTTCTTAATTACTTCAGTCATTTAATTGGCTGACGATGTGATAAGAGACAGAAATTTTTTGTACCCATGGAACTAACGGATGGAGTGCAAATAATTTAACACTCCACCTGTCCGTTATGGACAGTTACATTAAGTTAAGGGAGCTTGAATATTTTCAATAAAAAATTGGTGTTTAGAGTAAATGAACTTTAAACTTTTTACAATATCACCCTCTTTAAGTAGTTGGTACTGTGCTCGCCTCTCATCATGCGGTCTTGGGTTCGAATCCCATTCAGGCACAGCACATTTTCCTACATTCCAAAAAATCATTTCATCCTTCATCGTCTGCATTAGCAGTAATTGCAGAACAGTAGGACATTAAACCAAAAAAACCCTCTTTAAATTTTACATATTTAAGCAACTATACATAAAAAAACCTACGAATGTCCTTTTTAAAATGGTACAAATAGTTTTTCAAAGATTTTGAATTTGACAATGCTAAAAATTCTTTTGAATAGTGTACCTCTTTTTGAATGCTTCTACAATATTGTGTTTGGTTCATCAGGTTCACAGCTCAGGAAACCCCTTGTACCGTCTTCAGCACCCACATGTTCAGGTTTTACTTCAGGACATAGTAGATCTTTGTATTGCTTTACAAAATATCCTAATGTTTTTGAACATAATGTGAAATTCCTTTCATTACCTAGTCATCCCTGCTGGAGTAATAAAGTTACATTTAAAATCCAACAGGAAATGTGGACCGCAATCAACAAAAAAATTAATATCTAGGCTATATATTGACCCTTAAAACTCATTCTATTACTATTAAAATCAAAATTTTACTTTTCCAACAAGAGGTCCCTTTTAGCATTGTTGTTTAGGTCATCAGCCGAAAGGCTGGTTTTAACCTCTAGAGGCTTTACTGAGTATAAAAAGGAGTGAGGTGGTTTAATTTACTATTATGCCTCACAAATTATTTACACACATCGATACGATAAATTAAGTAACTGTTTTTAAGCCTTTCTTAAATGGTTAGGAACTGTTTTATTTAAAAACACAAATTTTTTTTTTGACAGCTGTCTTTTGCTGAAATTTTTGGTAAGAATTACAATAGACACCCAATGTTGTTTATTCATGTATGGTCATCAGCTTGTCTAAATTTTAAGTTGGTCACCCAACCAGTGTAACTTAACAAAAAAATTTTTAACCAGCTTGATTGACTGAGCTAGACTGAAGTTAAAACTAAGTTATCAGGAACGGTTTTTTGTATTCAGAATATTTAGGAATTGGTGACAATTTTAAAAATTGTCATCTATAATTTTTCTTTGTTGGTCCGTCACACCCAGATTAAAAACTACAAGAGATAACAACAAACGGTTTTTGGATTCGTAATCTACACAAAAAGTTGGTGGGCTTGGATTGTGTTTGAATTTCTGGTTTCGAACGGAAATGGCTCGAAACCACATGTAAAAAAATAAAATTTGGAAACAAAAACAGTGTGATTCAATTCCTCTTAAAGAGTAGATACAGAAATCTCTAATGGTTTTTGGCATAAATCAAAGGTAGGTCCTTAGGCTTTTTGAAAATTTCTGCCAACCATGAGACTCATTTTTTAATATTATAAATAACATTATTTGCAATCATTTTTAAAAAAATAAACTATAAACAAATCTTCTGAATTAACAAATCACAAGTTGAAGCCTCATTACTCTGAGTACCTCTCATTATATCAATTATTCATGTGTTAAAAGTGAAAATTACTATGTACAAAGATATTTACATTTTACAATATGGAATACTTTTCACTATAATTTTATATACATTTAAACTCTTTCAGATAAGTCCAAAACATGGTAATGTTTCAGGCGCCTAACTTCTTCTGCATTGTTTAGAAGATTTATGGCTGATTCATTTTCGTGACTTTTAAGTCTGGCCTTATATTTTATATTAAAACGCCTGACTTTGTCCATTACATCAGGAAGGTTGCAATAATGTTGTATTTCATGAAACTCATGTAAGGGATTCTTTGAAAATGCTGTAGTTGGTTCTGTCCAGCTAAGATTAAAACTGGTTACTTCTAATACAATGTGAAGATTTGAAGATTGCAAAAGTATTAAATGATTTTCAAATCATTCATTGTAAAAAGTTTAAAAGCATTTTACTAATAAAATAAAAATCATGCATTTTCAACTTGTTGAACAGTTAATTAACTTTAAGTAAAATTCATGTGACTTTTTGTATCATGTAGCTTTATCAAGGACATTTGCAGATACGATGTAAAAGATAATGAGATTTGATAATAACAATAATTAAAATACCTCAACACAATTGAATGAATAAAACAAGAAATATTTGTTTTAAAATTTTTGTTATTTAATCTTTAGTAAGTATTCCAGTCCAAATCAGAAAAGTTCCAAATAATAAAATGTGTGTATAAAAAACATTTAAGATATAAATTTTAAATTAAAGTAAGTTTTTACCGAAGATAAACTATTAGGTACTATAAAATAAATTATAAATTAATCTATATACAGATCTATATATTTTCGATAAAATTTCAGATATTTAATTTACAAGATATAAAAGGTAGATATAATTATGATTTCTTTGTATAATCAAAATCATTATTTTATGGAAGATAAGTTCAAAATTGTTTTCACAGAGTTTGTAATTAAAAAAGTTGTCTTTAACAAGATACTGAGAATATTAAAATATTTATTAGCATTTCTATATTTTTCAAAGAATCTATTAAAATGAAGCATAGAATCCATTACAATGAATTATCAATAGAAGTTATAAAAATGATCAATAAATCAGAAGAAATTGAAAAACAAAAATAAAATGTGATTAGTTATTTCTCATATATTTCGACGCAGTTATGCAAAAGGGAACCATGGGCAGAAAGTATCAATTTCAGTAAAGCCACTTAAATAAAATCATACAAAAAATATTACTTAAACTGAAATTATACAAAATTATGAACATTTACAGTAATTTACAACCCAAGGTGCGAGAAAATTATACAAAATTATAGAAAATTATACAAAATTATGAACATTTACAGTAATTTACAAGCCAAGGTGCGAGTGGGAGAGGAGCTGTCGGAGGAAGTGCAAATCCGCCGTGGGGTTAGACAGGCATGCGTGCTCTCACCGATGCTCTTCAACTTATATTCGGAGGCCATTTTGTCGGAAGCTTTGGATGGATGCAGAGAAGGTATTATAGTGAATGGAGAGGGCATCAACAACCTGAGATATGCCGACGATACAGCGCTGATTGCAGATAGCGAGGAAGATCTCCAAGTGTTGCTGGAACGCGTCAACACAATTAGCAATGCATACGGACTACGGATGAATATACGTAAAACCAAGTTCATGGTGATCGGTGAAGAGGCGGTCAACGCAGGAATCACACTCGCTGGCTCCGCCATTGAACGGGTACACACGTACAAATACCTTGGGTGCTGCCTAAATGACAAATGGGACTACGGTCAGGAAGTTAAAGCGCGTATCGAGCAAGCCAGAGCAGTGTTCACGAAACTAAAACACCTATTGTGCCAACGTGATCTTAGTCTCAACACGAGGCTCCGAATTCTGAGATGCTACGTACTTCCTGTACTTCTTTACGGGCAGGAAGGATGGACACTAACGAAACTTCTAGAAAGGAGGCTGGAGGCGTTTGAGATGTGGCTATACCGCCGCATGCTCCATATATCATGGACCGACAGAGTACGAAACACGGGCGTACTGGCTCGGATGGGCAAGCAGATGGAACTGCTATACAAAATCAAGCGACGAAAACTGCAGTACTTCGGCCATGTTTTTCGAAACGGTAAATACAGACTTCTTCAGCTGATAATGGAAGGAAAAATAGGAGGAAAGCGCCGGCCGGGCAGAAGGAAAGCGTCCTGGCTGAAGAATTTGAGAGATTGGTTTGGTCTCAACTCCACGTCACTGTTCCGAGCAGCTGTTTCGAAAGTTAGAATAGCAATGATGATCGCCAACCTCCGACGCGGAGATGGCACTTGAAGAAGAAGAAGACAACCCAAGACCATTTACCAAAAAACATGCTTGTAAATCAAAACATCTTTTAAAATTGGTAGTTGTTTCTGTTTTGAATTATGAACGATCAGCTAACAATGGAGTTGGCTGACTTTTAAAATATTACAGTTAACTAACATTAAGTAAAGACAGTATTTTTCTACAAAAATACATTTAAAAAAAAAGTAAAACACCAGAATCCTATAATAATACTTTTTTGTGTCAAATCCTTTCATGATCCTTTAATTACATTGGGATATTTTTTGCAAGAAATTTTGCTGTACATAATGTAATGGTTAGTTTAAAAAATTAATGTCAAAAAATATAAATATCAGTGTAATTTATATGTAGTGATTTTGTTCACTACAGGAACTACTCCAACAAATAATTTTTGTCAACTATTCAGAACATGGTACTTTTAATTTTCACATGAACCCACTTTTACAAAACTCAATTGGTTTCCAAAAGGAAAACACATTAATGCAGTTTATAGAAAAATGTATCAGCTGATGAGAATTCTGGTTCCATATTGCACAATAGAAAATAGCACATTACTAGGTGATAGATGGTTTAAAATTTAAAAGATATCAGAACATAAGAACTGAAATTTTATTTTCTAACAAAATACAGACGTAAGAGTGATTCTAACACAAAAATAAAAATAAATAAAATTCTGGTGATTAACTCCTTGCATAACTGCGTTCATTTTCAAATAAGTAAAATTATATTAGTTTTAAAAATTGTGGATGATTAAGGTAATGCTTTTAATGAAAATCGTATAAACAATAATAAGAAAACACTCCAAACCTACACATTTAAAGGGTATGTTTAATGACTATGTTGAAATAACAACATAATATTTGTAATTTACATGTAATATACCTGTAAGTCTTGAACATAATTAATTTATTAAAAAAATTTAATTTTCTATTACAAAAATCCACCAAAATTAATCCTACAGTTCACGCCACAGACTGATACACAAACATAAAGTAAATAATGTTACAATCTGTTGTCTCTATAAATTAATTCTCTCCTAAAGTTCATCATAAAACTTGTAATTAATAGTGAATCAATGTGAAAACTCAAAAAAAGATATTGGATATTACTGAGAAGGCAAAAAACTAGTGATATCTTTCTGTAAAGTCTTGAAAGGATTGTTACCACAAAGGTGTTACTATCACATTAAATTCACACAAATATTATACATCATTTCTGGATGAGTTCCAAAACAGCACCTTAAAGACAATTACATAATGTTACATGGTATCTCAGTATTATGAACTAAGTTATCAAGTCCTTGCATAGCTCAACAGAAAAGTTTAACTCTAATAAGCAAATAACAGAATCGACTTGTAAAAACTTTTACACAGATTTTAACTAAATAGAAAGAATACTGTTAAAATAATAGATCTATTTTTAATTACACATTACTTTATTTTGTAACAAACTTAATTCACTGAAAGATAAATATTGTATACAAATTTATAATTCATTTTTAGATTTTTTTATTTATAAAAACAAAACATTAATGACTCATTTTTTTAGAAATTATGGTCTTCTAGTATAATTAATTGTGATAATTTCTATCTAAAAATATATCCATTCAAATGAGGCACATTAAGATGGCCACACTCCATTTCAAGCAAAAATAAAATGTTCTACACTGTTCTATCATTTACAATCAAAAAAATTATTTTAATATTCAATATTTACACAATTTAAACTACGTGTTTTACCTTCATTTAAAATTTATACCATCTTGTATTTTGTAACAGACCATACTTAACACGTTCAAGTTTTCAAGCAAACTTAAGCGGCCTAAATAGATGGGAATCTGGTTTGCCAATCTTAGTTCGCATGAAACAAGTTCATAGTTTTTTATCTGTGTGTGGAAATTAATGAACCAAATTTGTCATGAACTTGATTTTCCATTGGGTAGAAAAATATTTTTTTCAGATTGTGAACGATGCTCATGGCAAACTCCAGCATGTAGAAGACAAAAACTTAGTTCGGTAATTTTTTAATAGAGATACTACAGCTCAGTTTTCAGTTGTACGTGTTTTTTTTACTGTTTTAGTACTATACTAAATGATCTTAAAAAAATCAATATAGTATACATATTTACTAAGAAATGGAAACTGTAAATGAATTCAAATATTCAATTTTTCCCAAAAACGATTTCAATGATAGGCCTTCTGTTGTACTAAATAAAATTTAGACAAGATTACTGAACATGTATTAATAATCTGCAACTGGATCATTGATAATGACTTTCATGTTAAACAAGACAATAATAATTTATCTAAACTACACTTCATCTCAATGATAATCAGTTTTAATCATTCACAATCTAACTCTAGCGCTTAAGAGTAAATGTAATATTATGATTCTATAGTATATAAATCCATAAATAAACATTAAAGCCATATAAAATGAAGTACTATTTTTTTAACATTGTTAAGACAAAAATTTGGTTAAATTTTTTTTTCTGATATTCATTAGGAAAATGTTTTTTAACAAATGGTCAATAATAGTTTCTATGTACTTATACAATGGTCCCTATTTAGGCCCAATATAAATATACTACATAAATAATAACTTTTCACATTTTTATAAAATTTAAATTTCAGACTTAATTTATTAAACTATTGCTGATATG
Organism: Catonia carolina; assembly: GCA_035578175.1. Taxonomy (NCBI): domain Eukaryota; kingdom Metazoa; phylum Arthropoda; class Insecta; order Hemiptera; family Achilidae; genus Catonia; species Catonia carolina. Next base: position 122,496,126 of record JAQMRL010000002.1, on the reverse strand, counting down.
TAAAGTTTAAAATAAAAAAAAATAGTAAATTTATATATAAATAATTTTCAAATTTATACATAGGCTTGATAATTTGATGTTCTTAATTTTTATGACCCAATATAATTTAAATTTAATACACACATTTCACAGATAAACCAAAAGAAATATTTCTCCTTGAGAACAAGAACATTCTATATTATATAATTTTTTATTTACTGCAGCAGTAATTGTAAGTAGCTGATTATTAAGTAATAAATGGATTTGAAATTAAAATAATTATATCTAATAGGGGCTACCAATCTAATTTGAAGGTTAAGAAAAATGGATTCTAATAGACTGGTAATAATTTAAAAATTTCTTTAATAAATAATAGCTGCTAAGTAAATAATGAACTTTTATTTAATAACATCCTTGAATTTTTTAAGTATTGATTTACAATCAAATTATCATTTTTCCATAATGTTTCAGGATAATGACCTAAGCAGTTAATGGCTTAAATTTGAGACATGAAACATACAATTGCAATATTTGTAATTCTGACACTATGTGTTCATCATTTAATTATTTTCATAATTTTGGTAAATGTAAATGACTGACTATCATTAGGTTCACATGAGTTATTACAAAAAGAAGAGTTCTCTCATATGAATCACCTAAAATTTGATGTATTTAACTGTACCACTCACAGCGTGGAATACAAGTCTGCAAAGCTCCTGTAAAAGCTGTGATGCCCAGTAGCTTTTTCAATTTCCCTTTTCAAAGACACAATGCTAGAATAAGTATGAAACAAAGTGAAACGTAACCCTGCCGATCAAAATTGAATGTTAATTGGTTTGCTGGTACCGGGGGTAGAACTGTCTTACTCTCATGCGCTGCGCTGAACTCACTGTTCGGTGCACGTGGAAATAAAATTTCGGCCAATACATAAAAACGTACCATTAAGGTGATTAACGTGAGAGAGATATTAGCAATACCATTCATGTGGAAAGGTGGGGACAGATTCACAAGCCATTTGAAAAGGCACCATTGTAAATACATCGATACAGAATATAAATTATGAGATTTTACAGCATATTTAGAAAAGTGTATGTTAACCCTTACGAAACAGACTGTTTCTCGTAAAACAGAAAAATTTCAAAAATCAAAACACGCTCCTCAAAACAACTGTTTTTATCTAATGTCATTACTGGTGAAAAATTATGAAAAAATTACAGTTGATTCATATAGCCTAATACGTACGCGCCTTTTGAGTATAATTACAAGAAAATCGCTTCATAATTCTTTGCGTTTAGGCAAGCAAAATGTTCATCCCCAAAAATTTTTGTGTTTATTTTAATTTTTTACTATAACGAGCTTAAATTTCAGTTTAGCAAAAAATTTATAAAACATGTTTTATAGACAAGAGTTTATTGGAATAAATGTTATTTTTTTATTTAAATTTCCATAAATATTTGACGAAGTTACAAAATGTTCAACACGAGTCCATTTTTTCACATAACACGGAAGCATGAAGGGATGGTATTTTACATTCCTTATGGTGATGTCACAGAGCCACTATTGTATTTACGTTACAGCTGTAAGCAAAGCAATGTAGGAAATTTTTTCCCTACAACCACGTGTTTTGAAAAATTTTGTAGGTGTGGTTAGAAGGAAGCCGTTACACGTTCTCTGCAACCCTGCAAACTGACAAATTTTTCGCCTCTGTGATGGTAAACCCCCTCCTGAACAGTAAAATGGACTTGTCTTCCATTTTTGAGGGCAAACTCCGTTATACAAATGTCATAGCTTAAACACAAACTAAAGAACATGCATGTATGTTGACTTATACACGAGCTGGACGGATTTCCATTCTAAACAAACAATTCCCAAACCATCAATACTACCAACACACTATAGAGAGAATAAAAAATTTCCCATTTATGATATTCAATTTCTGTTAACACTATTAGATGCATTGAAGAATTCCCTACAAGAAAAGAACAATATTTACCCGTTTCCGACTAATACATGATTAGCTGGAGCACGTTTTGTTGCCTCCCCCACCATCAATTGTGCATGGCCTAAAATTAGATCAACAGTTTGAACAGGATTAAAGCATACATTTAACATTCCATTTAAGGGATCCTACGGTTGTATTTTTTGAACAGGTGCAGTCACTTACATATTAAAACAAACATCACATCAGAATAGTTTTGTTAAGGCCTTATTTTCAGTATATATATATATTTATTCTTAAACTACGCAAGCATTTCGTACAAGTTTTACTCTCTTAATTGGGTCACATTATGTTAACACACTTTAATAATAAAAATTACATATATTTTTCTAGTTTACAATGAATCTAGTAAGGCACTACTTTTTATCCGACAGTAATTTTTTTAGATATTTACATAAATAATTAGTATACTATGATGTTTATTGTAGTAAATCCAATTGCTAATATTACGTTTTGAAACACTGATAATAAATATTTTTTATACTTTTAAATATTCTATAAGCAATTTAAAAATTTAATATTAAAATACAGATTTTTAATTTATACAGTAGCATTAATAATTTAATAATTATTAAGTAATAAAAATACTAGTGATACAAATTTTTCTTCAAGTTAATTATACTGTAAGACTTTTGAATAACAGCATATTGTACAAGCTGCAATGTATTAGAAAAAGTAAAATTAACTTTAAATATTTTACGATTAAAACCGACTAAAGAAACACTTAAAATTATTATAAATTAAGGAAAATAAAATAAAATATATTCAGTTGTGCTGCACAAAGTTAATGAAAACTAAATGAAATAAACATTTATGGAGTAATTACTTACAGTTAAAATAAAACACAATACTATGAAAAATCAAGTATAAAACAACTAGAAGTCTCTGACAAATTTCTAGTTTTATTTTTTTGTATAACTTAATTATATTTTATCAAACATCCTATACAGGTATTTTTAACAGCCGTTTTATATTGATAATCAAAATATACATTATTTTTTTTTAAACCAATTGGTAAGTGATTTACTGTTCATTGTATTACTGGTGGTTTAAAAAAAAATATATTTTGATAACTTAATTAATGATCATATTTTAGTACGAAAAACCAACTGTAATGTAATTTAAAAGACCATAAAATCTGATTGTTATATTGTAGGCCAGATGATGTTTTAGTCATAGAATTTTAAACATCAAAGATAGGTAAAATAAAGGCCATGTTGCTAGGAATATCTAAGTGATTGTTGTTTTGGTAATAAGAATTTACTAAATATACAATGGTACATTGACTAAATAGATAAGGCATGTACATGGGTCGTGAGTAAAGGAAAAAAAATTGGACAACACTATTTTAAAATTATACTGAAAACGAAATCTATGTAAATTGGAAAACAACCTGTACAATTTTATTTATTAAAAATGTTGTGTTTGATATAAATACGATCAACAGGAAACAGAATAAACATAAACCCAAAATCCTCACTCGAAGGGAATAACAATAAACAAAATACAACGATTTAAATAGGTTCAGAAGTTTAAAAAATATGAACAAAAATTTAAATAAGGGGTCGAGTTATGAATATAAACAAATAAGTGACATTCATTTAAATGAAATGAAATTATGCAAACAACCAAATCGAGCATGCAGATCTAATGCTTAAAAATGTGATGTAGATCACAATAAATGATTGGTGTAAGTGGAAACAAACAATTTGTTAAGACGCACAAACCAAAAAAAAAAAAAAAAAATTAAATGCAAATGGTTAAATGTAAGTTTATCAAAGAATAACGAAACATGAGAAAATGTGGATAATGTTTGGGTATAACAAATGACATCAAAATTGTACGCATTCAGTATTAGACTTTACAGTAAACTGACCTTATTTTTTATTGCAAAGTTTTCAAAAAGTAAGTCTACTATTTCTTAAAAGTAACAATATTTTGAAACCACATAAAACCATTTAAACAATCATTTCCTTACTACCCTTACTACAATTAGGTACTTCTATCACAACAAAAAACATCTTTCATCAGGAACTATCAAAAGTGTACACAATCATTCATTATAGAAAATAATTTTAAGCGAATTATTCACTAAAAAATGGCCGATTGTTATAAATACAAAATATTAACAAATAGGCCAATGATTGTAATTTTAATAATTAAAACAAAATCTATAGCAGCACATCTGTTTTACATCAACATTATTGCTTTACACTATATTCTTGTATTTAAAGAAGACATTTTAAAATATTGCTAATTAAATGATTACATAATTTTGATTTAAATATTTTTATTTACATAATCAACAAGATTAAACTAAAAGGGACAGAATTTTAATTTGATTCGTGATTGAAATTTAACTTATGATTGACAAAAATATTTAAATATTACATATATTAATAAAAATATCAATTCCGCTTTAACTACATATATGCAATTTACAGTTTATATTATATCTCCATCTATCTAGCTTTTCTTTGTATAGTAAAATATTTTATCTACGCTTTCATTACTTACATATATCTCTTGTGTAAAAAGTTTAGTGACAAACACACATTTAACATGCATAACATAATAAAAAGATTGCTTTATCATACACAAAAAGATAACTTTTTCAGTTTCATAAAACACTGTTTGTATTATTCAAGAAAAATATTTTAGATTGATACATTGTTCATTAAAGGAAAAATGAAGGTGATTACCATACTAATAAAAATAGTAATTTTACTACCAAATTGATAATAAATTAAAATAATTTGCATGTGCAAACTTCTTTTAATATAGTTTATAAACTTTATATAGTTTAGTTTAATATAGTGATATCAAACTAAATTGATATTTAGTTTAATATCAATTAATTCTCCATTAGGGTATGCGTTAAATCACAAAAATAAAATGTTTTGTGTTTTAATTCTGTCTATTAAAGTGATTTTGGATACACAGTATTTTTTGTTTATCTGCCTACTATCGGTTTCATAATCAGAGACACCCGAGTTTGAACCCTTGGATCTCCAAAACTATGAGTCGGATCTCAACATACTTTACATCAAAATTTAGTTCATTTTATTCTGCGTTGACCTATAATAGTCATATATTTGTAATGTTGCTTAAAAATCGCCATATCGAGGTTGGAAGACAAAAAGATCCAGTTTTTTTGATACAGTAACAAATTTCATGCGTTTAGAGGTGTGTAACTCGATAAATATTTACCCAAAAAGTTTGAAATTTTAGCAAAACATAGACGATTCTATTCTTACAGCATGTACGAAATTTCAAATTCATAAGTTATTTAAATTTTGATTTATTAACAATATTCTGAACCCTTGCTATCTCGGTAAACGCTCGATCGTTCGGCACGGGCAAACTGTCGTTTTATTCAGCGTAAAAAAACTTAGTACAGATATGTTAATAACATGAAATATCGATTGGCCAATGTTATGGTAGAATTTTCAGAACTTTGATAAATAGATGGGTAATGTAGGGGGTGGGTGTTACTATCCATGTTGCTAGTTTGTGTACGTGACATCCTGTCGGACTGTCTACCTGAATTGACAGACTGCATTGTGTAATCAGGTAGACAGTCAGATTCAGGCAACATGGGTAGTAGCGCCCAACCACCGCATTACCAATCTATTTTTAAAAATTCTAAAAATTCTATCACAACATTGGCCAATCAATATTTCATGTTACTGACATATTTGTTCCAAGTTTTTTACGCTGAATAAAGCAATAGTTTGCCCGTGCCGAACGATCAAGCGGTTACCGAGATAGCAAGGGTTCTGAATATTGTTAATAAATCAAAATTTAAATTACGTACGTACTTGAAATTTTGTACACTTTGTAAGAATATAATTTTCTATATTGCGTCAAAATTTCAAACTTTTTGGTCAAATAATTATCGAGTCACATGCCACTAAACGCATGAAATTTGTTGCGGTAGCAAAAAAACAGGGTCTTTTTGTCTTCCAACCTCGATACAGCAATTTTTAAAAAACAATAAAAATATATGTTTATTATGGGTCAATGCAGAATAAAATAAGCTAAATTTTGATGTAAAGTATATTAAAAAGTTTTGTAGATGCAAGTGTTCAAACTCGGGTGTCTATGATTATGAAACCGATAGCAGTGCTTGTAACAGTACTACGATTGGTATATTGATATGATACTATTTTACTTTTAATTGAAAATTTACTGAAGTAATTATTTTGGTAATTAAAGTTGTTTTATAAATAATTATGATCATATAATAATAATTAAAAAACTTTCAGAAACAGTTTAAAAACATTAAATTAAATAGGTGTTGACATTGTTGAGAAATATGTTAATTTAAAAAGAATACGATAGATGGACATTCACTAATGTCCTGTGATATTGAAGATTAGTTTAATTAGTTAGGCCTAAGGCCAGAATATTTTGATATTTAGTCAAATGATTAATAAATATAATTAATAAATACAGCCTATATTTAAATATTATATATAAGTACCTATTACTATATGTTCATAATTATTTATAAAACAACTTTAATTACCAAAATAATTATTTTCGTTAAATTTCCAAATCAAAATAAAACAAAAACACATCAATATATTGATCGTCCCAGCTGTACTGTTACATGCTACATGAATAAATCGGAAGGTTTTCCAACGTATGAGCAGGCCACATATAGTTGTCCTTGTGAGAAGCATAGATTTTCCAAATTCAGTCCACAAAATTGTAGTGATTGTCCCTGTGTTTTATTGATGGTAATTACAAATGTGAATTGCACCGGAAACTCCAAAAATTTGAATTTGAATGGCATTTACATTTGGAAACATTGAAATGAGTGGCAATAGTATATCTATTCCTTTAAATTTTTAATTTAAAATTGTAGCTTCGAAGCAAACTCAAACACCGAAAACAGATAAACTGTTGCTAACTCATTTGTTGAAACTAATCCCAAGCCACCTACTGTAGCACAATGGTTGTGTGCATTTAGAAACCTTCATAAGCGTGCACACAATAACTCAAGTTTCACTGCAATCGGATAAATGGTATAGGAACACAGATGGGACAAACAAAAAAACAATCATTTATACATATATCTATACCAGATAAATAGAAGATGTGTACATGAGTTTTATATTTTTTCAAATGTCAAAGCAACATGCTTTCTATGAAAACAATTACATAAACTGTCTTATATTAAAGACTGTTTTTTACCTTTTGATGAAATCTACTTATAATAAAACAGGTTTAAAGTTCTTTTTAAACATCATTTCTAAACCCTAGTTTTGAAAAATTTTCTGTGTGAGGACCCACAAATCTAGAGCCTAGATGGCTCCTCCCAAAAAAGTCCTGGCTTGACCTAATAAAAAGTTCTGGGTACAAAAATGATTTAACATAAAAAAAACTACATATATTTTTATATGGATAATTTGATTGAATAATAATTTAATGAATCTAAAGATAAGTTGTTAACAAAGTAAATTTCATTTGTTTTAAATTATTTCATATACCTAGCCTAAAAATCCAATGTTTAGTTTTTCTATGTAACTTTAGGAACCGTGACCTTTTCATAAAGTCTAATACTCTTCGAAAGAATCCTAACTTCCCTCAGACTTCATTTACTTATTAATAAAGTATCCATCAAATATTTTGTAAATTCATGGTACAACCACTTTAATGTAATCTTTTCTGAAATGAGTCAAACGTGTGAAGATAAACAAGAGTGGAAGCATTTTTGGAAGAAGAGGAATGATGTTTTCAATCTCGACAAAAAAAAAGCTATCAACATCACAATGGTGTTGTGGCCAGAGCACTCGCCTACAATGCAGAATGTCCCAGGTTCAGTCCTCAACTAGAATCTGGAAAATCTCATGTTAAAACCCAAAGTAGTTGAAAGTAATATAATTTATTGTAAAAATGTAATTGACACAAAAAATGGACACAAAATACTACCGTATTAACATTATGGTCACAATTCATCACAAGACGTGTTGACTGGCAACATTTCTTAGTTAACCGATTCAAACCATTAATAATGGATATTTTTAAAATAATGAACTAACAAATAAAACGGAAATAAATTATAATATTACTTAGGCCAGTTCATTGGTGTAGTGGTCTATGTGGGAGGTCCCAGATTTGATCCTTGGTCAGGCCTGGAATTCTCAACGCATCTTCATCCAACACCTATCACTGTCTTTGTTAGCATTAATGTGCAAAACCGTTAAGATATAAAAGAGAAAAAAAATCACCTAAAATTTGAAAAGAATAAAAAATTACTGTTATGTAAAAATAAAAAAAACATTATAGGCCTAATTAATATATACAAAATATATATTTTACGTTAATTTTTTGTTTAAATTTATTTTTTTCAGTTTAAAATTACATTTTAACACATTCCGTGCGGATGTGGTATACCTACCACATAAGGATTTTTTTGTGAGTGATGAGCGTGGTAGGGATACCACGGCAATCCTTTTCATAAACTCTCTGTCCTTACAAACCAATTTAATGTATCAATGAATGACTTACACACACTCTCAACTCAATATATTATTCAAACTATTACTACTGAACTACGATTCTAAAAAAATCAGATCTACCAACCCTACTGACAAAAAACTTGAATAGTGTTTTTCAAATATCCAAGTGGTTGTCCTACCACATCCGTCAGTCACAAAAATCTCTGCGTGGTAGTTCTACCACGTCCGTAATTCGATGAAGCCGTTTTACATCTCATTTAATTCTGTTGTAATCGATATTTGTCACGTATATTGACACCGCACTGAATGTGTTAAAAAACTGACACTGAATATTTTATAAGTTGTAAGACAATTCATAACCTTCATTATTATTATTATTATTATCAACTTACAAGCACGGAAAATACAATATACAACATTTAAAACTGAAAAAGTTATCAAATTCTAAATTTGGTACAGGTTATGTTAACATGCACAAAAAAAAATTCAATAACCTTTTTCATTCAATTAAAGTTTACACCTATTAATTCCTAATATCGATTGTTCCACAAAGTTTGTTTTTGATATTATTTTAATTTATAATTTGTTTATAAAATATAAAAATTAGGTTACATAATATAAATTTTTTCTACAAAATAATGAAAATAAGTGCATTTTTTCAATATAGATCGGCGTCAAAGTACAGTATGGTGCTTCAGAATGCAGCTGGCAGGTTGAGCATGTGTATCTAAAAAACATTGATCAGGGTTGTGTCTTTTATACTGTAATTCAACAAATTTATTCTGTTATTTGTATAGGATCACTGCCGCAACTTTATAACTAATTATAGCAACTCTGTAACGTTTCTGATAACTGCATTATTACAAAGGCATAACTATTTTACCGCACACCTCAACCTACCAAAATTATTTCTTTCTAGAACCGCATTTGAAAGCACTATTCACTGTGTGTATGGAAAGACAAAGATAATTTTGATTCTTATTAAGAAGTTTCTAATTTATAACACAATACAAGCTCTTAAACTGCATTTTCTTATATCAAATTGATAATGAAACAGCTTTAAAATAAAAAAAAAATTGAATAAATTTTATTAATTCATAAAGGTAAAACCATGTGAAAAACTGTCCACACCAAAAATCTTTGTGAGAATGAATAAATACATAAAAATTACTAAGTCTATTGCCGAAGATATTGACAGATTTAATAAGAGTATTGAACTCTTTTACTGATTTGGTTATATTACGAGGCGTATTTTTAAAGTAAGTACCGTTTTGAAATTCCACCGCTGCAGCGCCCCGGTTAGTATTTACCACATGAACACTGTATACCACTATCTGGGGGCACGCCCCAGACCACACGGAGCGTGCCCATAAAACTGCGGTTTATCTACCCTATCCTCACCTGCTTTCGAGGTAATGGGTGCTGGCCACAGCACCTCCATGTGCTATTCGTATTACATAGTTGTGCGTAGTACTTCCAGCCACGTGCAAAGCATCAGTGGCGTAACGAGCTCGACGACTACTTGTCCAACGTTTACACAAGTACTGAGGGGGGAGTAGGGTGCCCTGCGGACATGACCGTATCCACTCATTTGGGTTGGCTTCTCAGGGGTTGTGGGTTTGCCTACTAGGTAGCATTCTGCGGCCACTAAGCTGCTTAAATTCCTTTGGAATGGGCGTAGTCGGCCAAGGAGTGAATAGATAAATGCGCGTGTATACCACTATCGATTGGCAAGGCACAGACACCATTACAGAATTATTCGACCGTGTTTGCATTTGTTGTGAGGGTTTGAAATGTCTCCTCTGATTGAGAATCCTGCCGACGGTGAAATACGCATTATGACTCGTTTTCTTAGGGCTAAAGACATGAAAGCAGCTGAAATTAATCCTCAGATCAGTGATTTGTATGGAAAAAACATGAGCGATGGGATGGTACAGAAATGGGTGAGAGCTTCTGAAAATGGCCGTAGGATTATGGATGATGAGGAACAAAGTGGACTACCTTCAATCATTACTGACAAATTGGTACAGAAAGTTGATGAAAAAGTGAGAGAGAACAGATGCTTTATGATTTCATCGTTATCTGATGAGTTTCCTGTAGTGTCAAAAAGTGTGCATCATGAAATTGTGACAGAACGTTTAAATTATCGAAAGTTATGCTCAGGCTGGACTGCTGTGGTTGTCTAATCAGATTTTTACGAGGATGGTATTCAAAAGCTGGTTGTACAATACTATAAGTACCTTAATATTGGTGAAAATTATTTAGAAAAGTAGATTAAAATACAGGGCTTCATGAAAAAATAAAATTACTACGAAAAGTCTACTTATTCTCTGATAATTTCAAAACGACTAAAAAATACTTACTTACTTTAAAAACTAAAACTAAAACTAACTTACTTTAAAAATACGCCTTATAAAATAGAAGATAAGTTTAAAAGTTAGCATCTTATTTAATTAAGTAAACAACACACAAAATTTACCTGTGTATACAAAGATACACAGGTTCTCATCATCTATATTAGCAGTAATTGGAAAACAGTCAGATGTAAAATCCAAAAAAGGTGATCACAGCTATAACAACCTTTAAAAATAATTTGATACGATTCAGTTAACTAAAAAACTTTTCTTACGATTCCAACCAACAAAATATTCTGCCATAAATAAAACTCTATAAATCATTGGTAATAAAACAAAATGCAGTACAAGAAGCTTGTTGTGAAATAGAAAGACATAAATTAATTATAATAAATTATCATTATTATAAATAACACATTATTTAACTTTACAAAAAATATAAGAATAAGGAATAATCTAAATAACCAATATTACCATAATTATGAAAATTGGAAGTACTTGATAATTAGAAACTAAAAATATTATAAATTTATTAAACGTTAATACACAACAACCCTGCTTATCTTACTAATTGGATGTATTTGGATTATTTGAATAACAAAAAATAATTCAAAAATAGTTAAATTTAAAAATATCGTATCATTATTACAGCATTATCAGAATGGTGTGGGCCAATTATTATTAATAATTAAGTAAAAATACACAACTGCATATATAGAACAGTCACTGAACAACTGTAACAAACAAGAGCCTCCGGCCAAGGAAGGAATGGAGGGAAGGGCGACTGAAAATTCAGATGTTGATGTGAACAAGTGGATGTTGGTGTTTACAGATGAATAAATAGTTTCTGTATTCATGTAGAACTCCGGCAAAGGTCCAGAAGAAACTGATGAAATATGTAATACAGAGTGTCTTCCTTGACATTCAGAACCAACAAAAACACTGGAAATAGCACTACAGTAACTAGAGTGATTCTTACAACATGATGTTCATAAAATTAAAGTTTTTATAGTTTAAACTGGTACAAAATCTATCAATTTTACTCTCTCCAGGCTAAGAGGCTTTGAAATTTATTGCAATGGGTTTAGCTATAGCACAATGTCAACTTTTACTCAACTTCAGCACAATGCTGTGTACTGTAATACCTATACAGCAGCGATTCTCAACCTGTAGTCCTCAAAATATTGGCCTTTCGGCATAATAATAATAATAGACTACTATTAATAAAAATAGTTCGGATTTGTCTTATTTACCTAAATAACAATATAAATTAGTCCCGCTGTTCTTGTGAAATCAGTCTTTCCGCCGTACTGCCTGTGACTCTGACTGACGCCACGCCTTCAAAGGAATAATGAATTTTCTCCTTCATGTGAATTGATGCCTCTTTTAAAAATTACAATGATTATTTTTTCTAATTATATTTTGGAGGTAGTTTGACGACAAAATTTATTTTATTGTACTTATTATACTTTCATAAATTTATAAACAGGTTAAAGTATATTAACCATATTTAATTAGTACGCAATGTAGTAGCACTAGACCTGTACAGGCTTTGATTCATTTTAGTGTATGTGGTCCACCATTGATTTGGTAAGACTTCTAGTAGTTCTACGTATGAAAAGGTTGAGAATCATTGCCCTACAACACAAGAATATTACACACACATATATCATTTTTATAAGGCGCTGGTGAAATATTACATCATCACCATGGTTTATGGCATTACAACAGGAAACAATTAGTGATTTTAAGCAATCAGGAAGTAACAAAAATTTATAATTTCTAGTAACTGCAAAGAAAGTAAAAAATAAAGTACATTTACTATTAAGAATTTGGTTATGAAAGTTTTTTATTTTTGACTATACTGTTATGATTTTTTCATTATCAAATTACTTAGTTTTTATTCTAAAACAAATTTTAAACATAAAAATTATGTCGAAAAATATTAGAAATCAGTTTGGATTAGCAGGGTTATTGTGCGTAACTTGAATTATTACATTAATTCCAAGTATAAATAACTGAACACCTTGAAGTAATCTATTAAAATTATAAGGAGAATATGAAACTAAATGGAACATTTTATCCATTTCCTCTTTAAAATAAAAAAAAAATGAATAAATAAAATAATATGTAACCACTACTTAAAAACATTGTATAAAAATACTAAATATAATTTTTATAATATATTTATATGAATTTTTGAATAAGAAACCTTACCAAATACCACATCACACAAAATAATTGACACTACTTTTTCTTCTTGTATTCTACACTTCATAATTGTCAATTTATTAAAATATTTATTACAGTAACAACAGGTCAAGTAACATTCATTCCCAGAATCTTCTAAAAATGATCAATTTCTTAAATCATCAATTAAATATAATGACACAATAATGCAAGTCTTGTTTTATAATCAGTATTATTATAACACTTTTATTTTACAGAAAAGCATTATTACGTTTTATTTTATTGTGTTATTTGACACTAGAAGGTCTGAAAATTTATAATATACTGTTTAATTACAGAATATCAACCTTTTTCTTAAGCTGCCTTTATTTTTTATTTATTACTTACACGTGTTTCGCTGGATCCACCATCATCAGAGTATATTACATCATTTCAAACTAATTTTTTAAAAAATCTATAGATGTTACATCTTCTATAGATTTAAAAAAAATTTAGTTTCAAACAATACAATAATATACTCTGATGATGGTGGATCCACCGAAACACGTGTAAGTAATAAATAAAAAATAAAGGCAGCTTAAAAAAAGGTGAAATTTATTATGTAAAATAGAATTAATTTCAAGCTGCAGTATGCATTATAAGGATTTATTTACAGTACATTAATTACACCGTTATGATCAAAACTTAATTAATTGTTGGTTTGTTCATATGTGATAACGATTCAATAAAAAAAAAGTATCAATTTTTTTTTCTCTTTAATTCTTTATTTACAACTGTAAAATTTTACAACAAGCAAATGTGATGATTATGATAATAATGTAAATGACATGATAGGCATGAGAGGGGTAGGGCCCCCATTGGTGCCTCCCCAAGAATGAAATTTGTATATCAAATTAGCAGGTCTCTACTCCAGCGTCTTTTAAGGCGTCTAGGGGGATTATCAGGTAAATGGAAGGTGGAAAGTGAACGCACCAGGAGGTTCTCGTGTTCGTGTGACTTGTCGTGAAAGCGTTTGTATAGGTATTCGATGGAATTTTGTACAAGTGGTGTTTTCAAATCTGTATGTAACGTTTTGTAGCTAATGTAAAGAGGTGCATTTGCTACAAGGCGTAATGTTTTTGACTGGAATGCTTGAATTCGTTGCAAGTTAGAGGGTTTGGTTGAACTGTAAATCTGTTATTTAAAAGTATTATTTATTTAAAATACCTTTTAACACAAAATATTGATTTCAAAGAATTAAAATAAATTGAAAAATAAGCCAAAATTTTTTTATGTAAGGAACAGGATGATAAATGTTAATTATCTTTTAACTATTTTCATGAGCGCCTCTGTAGCATAGTGACTAGCAAGTTAGCCTACAAAACAAAAGGTCTCAGGTTCAATTCCCTGCTAAGATCTGGAAATGTTAACAAGTTAAAACCCACAGTAGTCGTTAATGATCAAACTGTTAATGCGACTTTAAATACACAAAAAAAACTTTATTCGACCAAAGTTTCCTTTTCTCTAATACATTATGCTATAATTTTAGGCAGATTCTAGGCCAGCCCAATCTGTCAGCTAGTAGAACAGAGCTACAAAATATTAGTAACACTGGATCGGTGAGTGACTGAATGATGACCTGCTGACATCTACGTACAGTTGAACAAACATCAATTGGGTGATTGACAGTAATTAACAGTTTTTAATAGCTTTACTGAAAAGTATAAAGCTAATTATTTGCTCAGTTTATTCACAATACCATTTTTTTTTAATCCATGATTTGTTGCGTGTAAAAAACACAATTTATTTTATGAAATGATTTATTTACACACAAAAATGAACCACATGTTTTTTTCATAATGGTCATAACACATATTAGCGATTAATAATACACATATTAGTGATTAATAAATAAATCAGTGCATACGCATAAAACACTGCTGCTACATAAGGAATTTAAAAAGCAAAATTCAATGATCTTGAAGCTTGCATTACTGTGAAATTTATAAAAAATTTTATACTTAATGAATTTTATGAATAATTTTCATTGTGTTTTGAATACTTTTTCAATAATGGTATTTTAGAGTTGTTAACCACAGATTTGACAATCAGCTCAACCTACATGTATAAATTACATGTTATGTAATATTGTCAATTTATAGTTCAAAAAAAGTTAATTTGTTACTACTAGTTTAACAGGATGATCTCGGGACATATTTCTGGAATTACTTGATCAAATAATGTGAACAACTATTATATACATCTCATAGAATTTAATATAATCAACAATAACTAGGCTACAAAATATATTTATCATTAAAAAATTATATTTCAATATAACAATTATTATAATATAATATTTCCTTACTTATCTTAAAATATAATAATTAGATTACAGTAATAACTTATTATAAAAATTACAATTTTAAATATTTGGTCATTTAATCAGTGAAATTGTATTTTGATTTATCCAATTTCTATAACTATTATTTATTATGTAAAAATTAATAAATCAAAACTCATCTAAACGTAAACTAGCACAATAAATAATAAAATTATCTGGTGTGACACACTCACACAACTTTCTCTTACCAATGTAAAATTAAAAACATAACCTAACTTTAAACAATGAATGATGCGCTAAATGAAAATCAACCTGATTGACTTAATAGTACGGAAAATCACTACATGACGCTAAACTAAGGTCTGTAGAAAAAAAGCTAAGAATAAAAGTTGTTGGTTTCTTAATGTTTTATAACTTCTGTTATATAGGCTACACACATTTATCAAAAAATGCACACTAAGGCCCCAATCTTAAAAAAAATCCATTTTATACTGATATCAAAGAGAAAAATATGAAAAATCACTAATTAATTGATGCTAAAATAAGCACAATACAAAAAAATGGTTGAAATAAAAGATATATGGTTTTTTATGTTCTACAACTTTAATTTTACACCCTTCTGCTCTAAAATGCATATTAAAGCAGCAATTTAAAAAAAACATTTTTTTTCAGAACACAGCCTCTGCACAAATTTCAGCAGACATCCTACTTACTCTACCTTGTAGAGCACAAAAAATATTCTAAATGAGGCGACATTAAACAAAATTGTAGGACCCATTTTTGAAAAAAATGCATGAATAAGCCAGAAAAATGTACCGGAAGTAATAACTTCCAGTAAATCGATTTTGATACATATGTTTGTATAGGGTTCCCTTATAGTACCTAATTAAATTTCAAGCTTCAAATTTGTATGATATTCCATTCTTGAGATATTTTCTTCACACACCCACACCCAATTGGTGAAAATATGTTTTTTGGGTTTAGGGGGCTTGAAAACGTGTATTTCCAATGAAAACTTGATTAGAAAAATCGACATGAAAACAATACTTTCCTTCCCTATATTTTTACTTTCTCTTGCCCTATATAAAATACAATAAAGAGCTTAGTTTAGTGCCAATTAGTGATTTTTGTAATATTTTAAGTCGGACAGATTGATTTTTATTTTGCGTCATTCACTCACGATTAAACTAAGGTTATGTTTAACATTTTACAATGACAAGAGAAAGTAATAAAAAACTGATTTTGAATTCCTATAAATAAAAATTTAAATAAATTATTATACAAAATACTTTATACATAAATAAAAATAATAGAAAATAACTAAAAAAAATACTGATATAAAATAAAAAAGCTTAAGGAACGAAAGAAAAGTAACATATTGGGTTTAAGGTAAACACAATTTATATTACGAAGTAAAATTAATAAAAAAAATATTTCTTAAAAAATAAAAACTATCAAAAAATGAAATTAAGTTTATAATAATCAAGGGATGTAGACAATATGTAGTTCAGTCAGGAATAGAAAAGATTCTTAATATTTACAAGTATTAAGTGCATGTCACTTGTGTATGTTAAATAACTTCTTTTTATATGAAGTTTTGATACATTTTCCTAAAACGTAATAAAAATTCAAACTGTAAAGCCAATTCAATGAAAAATTTTCCCGGTAATACTAACTATAAGCTATAGCGTATAGATGGTCCTAGTAAAAATGAAAGAAATATTAAAAAACCAACACTATCGATTATTCACAGACAATAAAGGTTTTTGATTTAAATGGTGAAAATTTACCTGACTGAAACATGCTATTCTTAGTAATATAAATAAATGGACTAGATAAAAAATATTTTGTCTGATTATCAGTTAAATAATAGTGAAGAACAGATCTGATAGTCATTTTTTTCAGTAACAATGATTACATTTTATATAAGCTAACAAATATAAGAAATTAGAAATTTATTCTAAGATAATGCATAACAAACAAGCAGTATATTTTCATCATTTACTGATTTAAAAAAAGTTTTTTATTATTGTGAGAAATTGAATAGATGATTTTGTGTTACTTATTTTAAGATATTACATAAAGAAGCAACCTGGTTGGATAAAATATAGTAAGAAAATTCAATAGGTTTTATTCCTACATATATCTTTAAGCCATTCCACACAAAGAAAATCCAAAGATGTTTTTTTTTATTTATGATATCTTGTTACACTTACATTAAAACACATAACATTATTTATTTCTATCAATTATATAAGTCAATTCTGATTTATGTATATCAGTTATGACTTTTCAGATCATTAATACAATTTATGTAACTTCTTTCAAACCACAATGAAGTCTAAAAGAAGAATACATGATATAAGATTAGTCAATAAAAATTTTTTACTACTCAGTTTCTGTATTTCATATCTTTACTTATGACTCATTCATTAAACATAATAAATTTTCTACATCAAAAAAAATAAAGGAAATAGAAAATCTCAGATAAGAACTAAAAAAATGATGAAAGGTACAAGATTAAAGTGAACAACAAAAATTCCAAATAGTGTTTGTGAATCAACACCAGACACTTGGCATAAAAGTTACATATAAGAAAAATTAAAAAAAAAACCTGTAAAATAGATGAGTATAGAACACGATAGATGATACAGGTAGATGTTGTGGTAACAAAGAACTGAAAATAATGTGTAAAAAACAAAATTTATAATATTATAGTGAAACAAATCGTTTAAAGCAATCATCTTCTAAAAATAAACTATAAAAGCCTTTATGTGCATTAGCTAATTATAGTATTTTTCTCAGGTAAAATAAATAATTTTAATTGACAATCAAAGTATTTTACAAACATATTTTGAAAATTATTATTTTGAAAAATCACATGCAGTTGAGTAAACATAAAAGGTTAATTTAAATTACAGATACTGAAATACAGAAATTTAATGTAGGAAAATTTTTATAAAAGATATATTTCTGTGAACAGATCTTTTAATATAAAATTGATTAAAGTATTTATACATTAGTAATAAAAAAAATTATACAAAAAGATTCCTTCAAATTTGATAAATATTTTATAACCTTAAACCCTCAAAGTTACTTTGTAATAATGAAGCATATATTATTCAAAATACATTAATAGAATAATAATAACAACAATATATAAATTGTTACCACTCTGATAACGAAACAAATTAATTATGTAATAATGTAAATAAATATAATCATCAACATTAAAAAATAAAAATATGTATATTTCATACAATACAAATGTAATCTGATTGGATACACAGTACAAATTGAAGGCAGCACCTGATTATATTTTTAATATAATTTATGTCTTAAATCGAATATATTATATATCTACAAATATTTTATATACATTATATGAACCTACAATAATAATAATAATCTAATAATTATATTATTTAATTGATGATAAATCTAGCAAGTCACAGTTAAGGAGATAATAAGAATGACGGCACAATGTAATATTATTAAAAATATACCTAATTAATAAATTATTTATTTAATAACACTTTATTCGTTAATCAGTTCTACCAGCATGGGAAGGCAAACCACTTAAATGATCTTTATACAGATGAACCTGGTATAATATAACAACGTCTATAAATACCTGAAGACCACCACAAACCCAAAATTGTGCTGGAGCTTCTCTTAAAACAAAATAAAGAGTCTTGAACACATCTCCTACCATCCACATCAAAATCATCAGCACACTAAAAGTAAAACAAAAAATAAACAAACAAATTTAATTAATTATTTTTAACACATTGAGGTTGACTGATGCCTTAAGGTGGCAAATCGATTTTGTCCCCAGGGTCAACTGATGCCTTAAGGTGGCAAATTGATTTTGTCCCCAGGGTCAACTGATGCCTTAAGGTGGCGAATCGATTTTGTTCCCAGGGTCAACTAATGCCTTAAGGTGGCAAATTGATTTTGTCCCCAGGGTCAACTAATGCCTTAAGGTGGCAAATTGATTTTGTCCCCAGGGTCAACTGATGCCTTAAGGTGGCGAATCGATTTCGTCCCCAGGGTCAACTGATGCCTTAAGGTGGCAAATCGATTTTGTCCCCAGGGTCAACTGATGCCTTAAGGTGGCGAATCGATTTTGTTCCCAGGGTCAACTAATGCCTTAAGGTGGCAAATTGATTTTGTCCCCAGGGTCAACTAATGCCTTAAGGTGGCAAATTGATTTTGTCCCCAGGGTCAACTGATGCCTTAAGGTGGCGAATCGATTTCGTCCCCAGGGTCAACTGATGCCTTAAGGTGGCAAATCGATTTTGTCCCCAGGGTCAACTGATGCCTTAAGGTGGCGAATCGATTTTGTCCCCAGGGTCAACTGATGGCTTAAGGTGGCAAATTGATTTTGTCCCCAGGGTCAACTGATGGCTTAAGGTGGCAAATTGATTTTGTGTCCAGGGTCAACTGACGTCTTAAGGTATCACACACCCAATTACACTTCTATAGATTTTGTTTAATCATCGGCCTACTGGCAGTGTTAGTAAATGTTGTTTGGGCATTCACAGATCGATCTTACAAGGGCTACAGTGAAGATCATCTTTTGTTACCTACTGCCAGGAATTATAAAAAGTACTTAATTCGGATCTCCCAGTACGACGCAATTATATTACAATAAAATTAATTATATTATTTATTCCACCAATTTCTCCGATCCTAGTAACTTCTCTTTACTAAGAAAAGATAAAAGTAATACATTTTTATATAAAAATAGTTTAATTATTACTCAAAAGTAATTTCTGTTACTTAGAGAACTCACGACCTCTATGCACTAAATTTCTTATGTACTGTACGTTATACAATAAAAAATGTACTCGTATGTATTTTAATAATCACGCAGCAAATGAAAAAATCGGGTATAATATCGTACTATATTTAGCTGGTGAATACATGAACAAATAAGTAAGATCGTTCACATGGTTAACTGATGCCTTGAGGCATCATAGCATTCTCTCACTGCAATACTGCGTCGGCATAGTGACATATCTGTGATTCCAGCTTCCGGGCTCAACGAGCTAATTAATATAGCTTATTTTTATAATAAGGATACATACCTAAAAAATTACCAAATTCATTACTAAAATAAATGATTCTTTGCCTTACTAATTTCATCAATAGTGTGCTATACTAGTTGATATTAAGTTTGATTCCGTATCTGTACAGGTCCAATAACATGCAACGATAAGAGGAAATCCAAAAGTTAAAAAATTACTAAAATATTGTAATATTAATTTTTTCATTTCCAAAGCTAGAGTTCAAAAGCTACCACCAATAATGAACATCTAAAAGTTTTGGTACTGAAGCTTACAAGTTTTAGTATTTTCTTTAATCTGGATCTTTAAGACTGGCCAACAAAAACACTATTTAAGAGAATTCTGGGAAAAGAAATGGAAAATGTAAGTAAACAAACAAATCGTGGTTCCATGTCACAGAACCAAACTTTTAAGTGGTACAGAGGTTTTGAGAAGGTTCGGGGTTAACAACGACGAGCCCTCAAAACACCTGTCAACGACAAAAACTAACGATACAAATGATTTTTTGAATGATGCTTTTTGGACAGTGATCACCCAAAACAGTTGTTCACCGCAATTTAACTGAGGATTTGACATGAGGAAGGTCTGCACCAAGATAGTGCTGAAAATTCTCACCCACATGAAGGATCAGCGCCTGTTGAAGTGCCAGGGAATGGCTCGAAAGTTATGAAACTGAGTCTGAAATTCTTTTATTGTTTCAGTCTTCTTTTTTCCCATGATAAAAAAATCTCTGAAAGGACACCACCACAGGATGCTGGAGAGGGTAAAAGAAGTTTTGATAGCCTGCCTACAAGAGGCCCCGTTGAGGCCTTCCAGGGAGTTTACGAGGAAGTGTGAAGCACTGGAAAAAGTGTATAGAGTCAGAAGGAGAGTACTCTGAAAAGTTCTAAAGAGATTGAAAATTTATGTTCAATAGATACTTTAAAAAAGCAGACTTTTTGGGACAGACACTGTATGGTCTGTTCCAGGAGAATGCTGTCTTGTAGAATTTCAACTAACAGCAGATAGAATGTGCTAGTGGACTAATAATTGGTCATAGCAGGTTTAGAAAAGCTTTCATAACATGGAGGGCAGCATGTTGTGTAGATCTTGAGGCCGGAGGAAGAACACCAATTTAACCTTTTATTGTCCGCAACATCGACCTTAAGGTTGTCAATTTTTGGTCCTCAGGGATTAAAGAGATTATACTGCCATAGTAACTGGTCTAGGAATTGTCAATTTATGGGAATGCACCTCTTGGCCCAGTAAACTGAACCACAATTAATTGGGTTTTTCAATTCCACTAATTTAATTTAATCTAAACTACTTATAGCATAAAAATTACCTCATTCCTTCTGTAGACTGCAGGCGAAAATTTTGGATTAACTGAGGTACAGCTAACATTGCTTCAGTGAATAAGGCGATAAATCCAAGCGATTCGATGAACATAGGAAACCTCATTAACAGGAATGTTAATAACGAACACACAGCAGTCAGAATAAAAACAAAGTCCAAATATGATTGAAAATCAGTCCATTGCCAAAAATATCTTATATCAAAATCTGTAACAATTTTATTAAATTAATGCAAAAGTACAAAAAAAGATTACAGTTAGTTTTATTCTGTAATTAGCCACTATATTTCTAGAGTAAGTATTACAAAGTTCTGACAACATCTCTGCAGTGAATTCTGAGTAAACAGTTTTTTTTATTAAAGTTTACAGGTTTTAGCACTTTAAATACATCCACAGTATAATACTTAAGTGTGCAAGATGAGTGATCATAGAATACTAAATCTTGGCCAGGTAATACTGATTGATCTTAATAGGGTAAACAGAAAAATAAATTATACATAAAAGAAGGGGAGACACCCTACATAAAAATATATATTGTGTAACCATAACTTTTGATAAATCGGAATTATAGAATGTCAAACCTAGAGTTAACATTTTTCTTTCATGTAATAAAACCAAAAAACCATTGAAAAATAAGTTGGAGATACATGATTTAAATTCAAACCAAAACAAGTTCTTAATAAGGATGAGCTATCAAATAACAAAAGAAAAAAAATTTTTAGGTGAAATATCATTATAAATAATAATCCTGATTATTAATAAAATGGATTAAAGAACTTATTTAATGTCACTTTCATATGAATTCTTACCAATGTAACAACCCTAATTATACTGCATGACAAGTTTTATAGAAATCATTAAATTAAATTTGATAAGGGGTTAATTTTTTTTTTTTTTGGAGGAGACTTACACAAAGTATAAAATTCTACTTTAGGAATTTTTGTATATTTGAATTTTCTGTATCAGGACCACACATATATTTTCCTATAGGCAGCTCAGTTTTAGCTGTCTCACTGTTTGGGGACATACTTTTTTCTGTTTTGGAAAGTTTCTTATCCATACTAATAGTTTGTTATTGTAACATAATAGTTGTTTATAGTACTTGAATTACGAGTCTGCATTTGGTTTTAACGAAGGGTAAAGGGGGAAAACATCAGTACACATGAGTGACTGCTTTGGTATCAGTTCGCCAACACAAACTATACTCAAAACACACACAGTATATTGCAGAACCATTTGTAGGTTAACTGTACGAATATAACCATAACCATTAAGTCTGTAATGTTTCATGAAATAAGAACAAAGGTTTACAGGCTAAACTTTGAAGAAACATTTTAAGAAGATTGAGCACTGACTATTTTTAACATCTTTCTCTAGCCCTATATGAAATATAGGTAAGTAAAGTTATGTCTTTGTGGCACCTGAGCCCAAAATGGGTTTATATCGGTGGTCTGTGTCTGTGTTTGTGTGGAAATTGAGTTTTCACCGAAAATATGTGTTTTACACCCCTAAGCCCAAAATACATGTTTTCAGTGATTAATTAATGTGTGAACAAAATAACTCTACTTTATTTTACAAAATAACTTTTTTCTACAGTGCAAAATTTAGTGTCAATTAGTGGTTATCCATATTTTGCTCATTGAAATCCATAAAAACTGGGTTTTCAAAATACAAATATTCTGTAACATGGCAAAATATTTTTTATAAAACTAAATTAAGAAATATGTTGTTTTGAATTTAGTGTTATAATTTTGGAAAACGTACAGGTTATCCCTAATGTGTACATAGTGACCTATACAATTTAAGAACAATAAACAACCCCATGAGCTAAATAGATGAGGATGATTTAATCCATATGGTGCGTAAATAAGGTGTAGTCTTGTTCAGACTCGGGCCGAATATTCCTGAGAGATTATGGTTAATTGAACCCCAACCAATGACTAGTAGAAAAATAACCTAACATAAAAGTATATCCTAAAACCTTTATAGGATTTGAACCGCAGAACCTTCATCTCCAAAAATCAGCTGTTGAACAGCTAACTCGCGGCAACGACTTTACTACTAGACCAACCCGATGGGTTCAAACGTACAGATAATAAATGTTTTTGAAATTCAAAACACTACTTCTATTGTTCAAACATTATTTTTTCAGCTTACTTCATTTTGTGGGAGTTAATAATTTTACATACTCTGTTAATCAGATTTTGGTCTTTTTTATATTGGCAAGAGAAAGTCGTGTGAGAGTTTCACACCAGATTTTTAATTCAAATAATAACTTTTGTTTAGAACAACTCTGTTGCGTCTGCATTCAACCATTTACTCACAAGTATTAATTAAAATGTGAGTAAATGAAATATGAGGTACTGACAAGACGGATCTCAAAAAAAATTTCACCGTAATGAAATCACCTTAAAATCACTTTTGGAAGTAAATAATTATTTTTTCAGAACTAATAAGCTTTATAGCACTCCTGAATATTTAATAACTAACATTACATACAGATTTTCATTTATTCACTTAATTACTGGCTCGTTAAGAAATTAGTATTTCATACTAATTTCTGTAGTCAAAAAATTAAAATACTTGAATATAGTAAATTTTTAACCCTAATGTGTGTACGTAGCAATATGTTCAATTTAAGAACAATAAGCAACCCCATGACCCATTGAGATAAGAATGATGAGTATAACGTGTAAATGAGGTGTAGTGTTGTACAGACTCAAGCTGACCATTCATGAGAGAGTACGGTTAATTGTACCCAACCATAAAAGTACACCAGTAACCACTGTTAATCTTCAAATCCATATAAAAGTAACTACCTTTACTAGGATTTGAACCAGGAACCTTCGTCTCCAAAAACCAGCTGTTGAACAGCTGACTCATGGCGACAACTTTACCTCTAGACCAATCCGGTGGGTAAATATACACAATAAATTAATACATTTTTTTTTGGAAAATTTAGTAAAAAATTAATGTTCTAAATCTAGATTATGAAGGTTTCAGAAACTCAGAATAAAACTTACTAATCTACAAACATACTTTCTTGTGTTTGAATCACTATATCATATAATGGACACATTTAATAAATTGAAAATCCATGCCACACATTAAATAAACGGGCGTAAATACTAAACAGCATGCTAAAATGTCTTCAGTTAGAGGAATTAATAGATAATCCATTTTCAAATACCATTTATCAGAACTCATAGTACTAAGTTTTATAACTTATTAATATTTTTCATAGCCTATTCTATCCCTACAAAGTACATATTATTTATTGCCTTAATGAAGATACCAAACAATTAAGAACAATAACAAAGAACACAATAATAATAACAAAACATATTCTTAACGAAAACTTATAAACTGCATTATATACGTAAGATAATCTAAAAACACATTTAAACCAAAATAATAAACAAACAATCAAATTATTTTAAACACAAAACAAAACCATTCCTACAAAAACCTGTTTAAAATATTTCTATATACTGATAATAACTTCAAACGAACAAAAACAAACATATTACCTAGTATAATAAAACAATGTTGAATCTCTTTACCTAAAAGTAGAACAGAGCAACATAACCTTAAAGTGTCAACCTACTTGCATTGCTTGGTTTTTTTTATTTTTGCATGCACATGCATCTGATATATTGATATAAATAAAATTATGCCTACAATATTGTTGGATATCATCCCTGTTTTATGTATTTGCTTGGTTTCTTTTAAAACAATTAACTATTCGTAACAATAATTTTTCCAACATTATCCGAGACCATAAGAATAGATTTCAATAAATGAGAACAACTTTGTTGAAATACAGTTTAAACCTAAAATAATTTCAAAAGTGAAATCTATGTAAATATCTTTTGAAGAAAATGTATACCAAACTTAAAACCTGTTAAATATTTCTATGAAATTCCTAAAGAAGATTTTGAACGATTCATATTATAAACAACGGTGCAATTCCTAACAACCATATACACATAGAAATACTTCACTATATCTGAATCGGTCATTTCAGAAAGCCCATGAGTCAAAAAAATAACTTTCGGAAAAATAAAAATAAATAGTAATTTTCTATTTTTCAGTAAAAAACAATATTAAAAAATGTAATTTGTTCATGAAGCTGTTCCCTTTAGTATAAAATGTATACTTTTGTCTTTTTCAATATAAGCCACTTGTTTAAAAAAAATTGTGAATTTTAGTCTAAAGGTGTTTCTGAAATAAATTGGAGTAAAATGCTAACTTACATTGTTTTCTGTAAAATATGTTCTTAGACCAAACAAAAAATTGTGTTCTACTGTAGTATAAATTTATTTGTTTATTTCACTTGTTTACAATAGTGACTTAAATACCTTTTTGCAATAATAAGAATTGAAATTCTTAACTTTAAGAAAGAAAAATGCTGTTTTTCAAGACTATTTATGTTATTTACAGTTGTCACAAACAGTAGTAATCTACTTTAAAAGATTTTTGAATAGCCACTTCCACTAGAAAGTAGAGCTTAAGCTTCAAAAGATCATCCACTTTTATTTGTTAATTAGAATGAAGCACATTACATCCTTAAGGATAAGGTTTCCTTAGTGTATATTTCTTCAGGAAAGCCAGACTTTTATGGTTTATGTAGGGATGATGTGTTT
Organism: Catonia carolina; assembly: GCA_035578175.1. Classification (NCBI taxonomy): domain Eukaryota; kingdom Metazoa; phylum Arthropoda; class Insecta; order Hemiptera; family Achilidae; genus Catonia; species Catonia carolina. Next base: position 122,469,760 of record JAQMRL010000002.1, on the reverse strand, counting down.
ACAATCAGTTATTCCTAAAATGCACTAAAGAAAAGAAATGTAAAATTTTGACTTATGGGCTTTCTGAAATGACTGATTCATCTGTCCTGTGATGTAATCCTTATTACCATATTTTTGTTTTGTTTTATGTTTGACTGTTTTGTAATTACTGCTAATACAGATGATGACAAGGGTGATAGATGAAAATTGTGATGAAAAAATGCCCGATCTGAATGGGAATCAAATCTGGGACCCCGGCGCAGAAGCCAGTTGCGCTAACCACAACATCCTTGGGCTGTCAATAATTACACTATCCATGAAAATTATAGTTGAACTTAAAACACATTATGAAAATCAAATCTAATCAAACACTTTCATTTTCATTTTCTTTTGTTCACATCCTAAACGTAGCTTGCACAGATACATCAGTAGTGTTTTAAGAGTATAGTAGACACATGGTAATCTATCGGTTTTTTAATCTGGCAACTCCAGTAATCCATCGGCGTTTGCAATTGTACTGTTAAGTACCGCTTTTACGTTTGAATACTTGAACCTTTCTGCGGTGCGCCATTGTGCTACTTCTGAGCCAATCACAAAGCAATCTGGTGTCCCCGCTCGATTCGCTTAATCACACATCGTTTCCTTCTCCTACGTCACTTGCTCATTTCCTATGCCTCTCTTATTACAATCCGCTAGCTACCTTCCATTGTTTAAGTCGTTTTGTATTCAAATCCATCCATGGTGTTTCCTTTCTATGTGACAATTGGTCATACTAGTTATTGTTGTTTCACTGTACTTTCTTATATTTTTTTTGTGCAAAACAATAAATTTTGTGCATATGTGAATATATTCGATAATAGTCATTTCTCCAAGCCGATCGCACCACGCCGTGTTCAGTTGTCCACGCTGTCGCCATGCAATCAACAATCTTCTGATGTTACAACAATAATACTAAGAGTAAACAAGCCGTTTCAATCAAGTGTAATATTCTTTAGCTATTGTCCATATAATAGTATCCATTTCGTCATATTTCTGTTGTTCTATGAGCTGCCTTTGAGACCTTTGTTCCTACCTTGTCAATTTGTTTGGGTTGTTATATCGAAAACAACTCTGGGATTAAGTACCCATTTAGTAGTAGGCCAAGTGATCTACCTCGGTTTATTACAAGCCGTTCTGTACTTAACATGTACAGTAGGAATAGGTGGGATGGGTAGGGGAAGACCGACAAGCAGTCAATCTTGCACAAGCTTGAAATAAAGTAACAAACAATACAATAATTCCATCCAGGAAACAGTTATGTCATTCAAATCCTTTACTTCCTAACAACAAAACTACAGACACTTATCAGCTAAACAAAAATTTTAGAAACAAGTACTTTATTCTTAAAAAAAGCAGCAATGACTAGTAAACAAATTAAAAATCAAATACAAGGACTTTTTATTTTATAAGTTTGTTTACTTGCAACTTCAAAGTATACAGTAAAGAGATTCAACGGAAATATAAATCTGAAAATAAACATTAACAAACTACATGCAAAAATTCAAATAACCAATATATGAAAACACAACTGAAACGAAAATAAAAACTACAAGCAAAATTTAGTTATAATAATAAAATAAGAAATATAATAAAAAATAAATGAACTTGCTAAACTATAATATTATAATATTTATTGATACAATATTATAATGGATTAAGGGATGAAACATCTACAATAAAACTGGTCTACAATGTATTATGGGTAAGAAACATTATATAAATGCACGATGGACATACCCATACCAAACCAGTTTCGATGTACTGGAAGTAGGTAATCATCAATAACTCCGCCTGCAGATTAATAATTTATTAAAATAATGTAATATTTGTACAAAAGATAAACAAGATTCTAATCTCAAATTTATTTCATTTATCTATTCTATACAAGAAAATAACATAATGTGTAGCATGTGATCTCAATAACAGGGGTGAAATAAAACCCCAAACGGGTTAACAAAAATATACATAATAATAGTAATCACAAAGCTGTAAATCGTAAACCTGTAAATTAAGAAACTGCAATGCAGTTATAAAACCTGAAGTTAATGATACGAATCAGAATGTATTTTCAATCAGAAGGAGAGAAAAGTGGTAAGGAAAATATATCGTTCAACAAAAAAATGAAAATGGAGAATATAGGTTAAGAAATAATTGAAAAATAGGAGAGAATCCAGGAGCAAAAAATTTAATTTTATGGATAAGTTTTATGGACCAGACTAAACTTATAAAGTAGTTATTTGATAGATGCAAATCACAGAATAGATGGTTCATAGAAACTAAAAAATATGTGAAGAAGATGGTGTTAGATAAGATAGATGACAGGAGAGAATTTAGAAAAAAGTTAAATAATTTAAGAGGCTCCAAGAGAAAGAGAAGATTACAAAATAATGACAACAAGAATTGGTCAGAAGCGAGTACATTGAAAAAAATAAAAAGGTTTACAATGAAAGAGCAGTAAACAAAAAAAAAAAAAATTTAATGCAGTCTTTAATAGACCGGAATGATAAAGAAGAAGTAATTAATATAAATAAGGATAATAATCACACAGGATATTTTCTTAACATTGAGAATAACATCAAAAAATTTTTACATAATCATATGAATGTCATAAGAAAAACAAAACAAAGTTAATGTAATAACGAAGAGATTCCAATAATTAAAATGTGCACCAAAAATATGACTTAGAGTATGATGAGGAACAATGAGAGAATTGGAAAGTATTGGACGAAGGCCAAGTGGCAGAACCAGGAACAATGGGTAGACAGGGTGATGGACATCATGAAGAACAAAAAAAAATTCAAGGAAGAATAAACCAATATGATGAACTTCATTCATAACCCAACTAATCAAGCTGGGTATGAAATGAATAAAAACAACATTTTTTTCAGATATAACTAAAATGTATACATATTCTGGTATAAACAAATAAAGTCATCTAACAATAACTTGGACTTAAGGTGACTTAAGTAAAACATAACCATAAACTTAAAGATTAAAAATTCAATTAATACATCATTATTACTAGAAATAAAGAGTAGTTTATCACTCTATCAAAGTAACTTTTTCTTTTGGTAAAAATAACCAGTACCTAATTTTTTATAAACTACACCTATTTTGTAAACCTATGTATAACAACTTAAAACATTTTCCTGCACAATCGACTTCAAACCTTATGGTAACCATAAGATTTGAAACTATAAGATTATCCAACATATTCAATTTCAACTCTTACTATAAGAATCATAATATTCTCAGATTTAAAAATATATTTTAGTTTAAAAACCTTAATTAAAAACAAAAGAACAACAAAACACAGTTTGATAATACATATATTATTAAGATTAGGTGTTCTTGTTAAATACATGATATGTTTTAAAAATTAATTAATATCTAATTAATGTTTGTAAATCCCACAACAAAAAACAGGCTAAATCCTAAAAAAATTAAGGATATAATTCAATTTAAATTCTTTCATTAGTATAATTTGGTGCACAGATTTACAGTTGATTTTAGCATTTTTTTTATATCCCCAATGTGTAGACGTTGCAATCTGTTCACTTCAGAACAATAACCAACCCTATGACCCAATGAGATGAGGATGATGTGTATAATGTGTAAATGAGGTGCAATCTTGTACAGACCCAGGCCGACCATTCCAGAGAGAGTATGGTTAACTGAACCAAAACTATCAAAGTACACTGGTAACCACTGTCTAGTATAGAAATCCAAATAAAAGTAACTACCTTTACTAGGATTTGAACCAGGAACCTTCATCTCTGAAAATCAGCTGTTAAACAGCTGACTCACGGCGACGGCTTTACCACTAGACCAACCTGGTCTCCCGTTTTTAGCTAATGCAAAAAATTAAAGCTACTTTACCCTGATTAACACACACTCCAAACTTTTAAACATATCACATCTGTAGTGTTTGTAAAATATTTTGAACTACTAAATAATTGAAATTACTCAGTACTTCATTATATAAAAACAATATTGTATTTTTAAAAAAGAACAATTATTAAAATTTTACATGAAAATATAATAATAATAATAATTGATACACCAAATAAGTAGTTCAGAATGGTGAAGCGTTAAATCACTTACCAGTGAATGTATGATCAGGACCACGTATTAATTGATTTTTCTGACGAACTGTTACACATAGATGAATCATTAACAGCATAACAAAATTCATAACAAAACTTTGTATTAATAGAGGAAGCTCAAAACGTTTTCCAAACCTAAACATAGACATTACAAAAAAAAATTCATTACACAAATAAAATAATAACTATATGCTTTCACAGCTTATTAAGAAAGATAATTTAAGAGTACATATTATTCACAAAGATCAACTATGCAAATCATTTTATTACAAAAATGCTTAAAAATGTTTCTTCAAAAACCATTACATAGAACTGCAAAATATTATTAATAATATAGGCTTTTGTACTGACACAGTTGTGACTACAAAAATATTTGTATTTAATGTAGTATGAAATTCACCTATAATCGATGTATTTTTTCAGACATTTAGTTGTTTTGTTTAAATACAACATCATATTCCTACAACAGATTTTTGGTAGTTATCTATCCAAAAATCTGTTGTACTGTTTAGGTCATCAGCCGAAAGGCTGGTTTGAACCTCTAGAGGTTTACTAAGTAAAATGAGGAGTGAGGTGGTTTACCATTATTTTCCTCACTGAAAGGAAAAGTATACTTATCAGCATGCTAGGCTCTCTGAAAAGCATCTACTTTGTCACCCTGCAAATGACACCTTCATTTCATTCACCATAGGGTCTGGTTGTATAATGAAATACATTGCTCTCAGAGGAGATAACTCTAACTAGTGTATTTTACACCTCTACTTCTTCTGTTCTTAAATTCTTCAGTTATATAATTGGCTAACCATGTGATAAGAAACAGAATTATTTTTTGTAGCCTTGGAACTGGCAGAGTGCAAAGAATTTAATATCCACTTGTCTGTTATATGCAATTAAAAATCCAATTTACAGAAATCATGTATAACATATCATGACTATTTAAATTATTTCTAAGTAAACTGCAGATTACAAGCAAAGAAACAACAAAGTTTAACTGGTGTGGCAAACTGCACAAATTTTTGTTCAGAATCTGTATGATTCTGCATACTTATATACAGGTAAGTAGGGAAGTACACTACAATAGTCATGAATAGATCTGAATATCAAAAATACCATGGTCCTTATAATTAGTAAGAAGAAAAATGTGAGGGCTCATAATCAAATCAAATCATAATCAAATTAGACATCAATGGGGTTAGTCAAACAGCGATCAGATCATGAATAGAACAAGACTGTTTAGTATTAAGAAAAATGGGCAGAACCTTATAAAGTAGAGGCTTCAGAATTTTCTTATAAATTTGCTAACTTCACTGCTATGAGTTTTCAATTCTGTTAGATAGTGTTAAGACGTTCTGTTTCTTATCACATGGTCAGCCAATTATATGACTGAAGCATTTAAAAACAGAAGAGATAAAGGTGTAAAAGACACAGAGTTATCTTATCTGAGAGTAATGAATTTCATTATACAACCAGACCCTGTGGTGAATGAAGTGAAGGTGTCATTTGCAGCGTGGAAAGTAGATGCTTTTTGAAGGACCTGGGATGTTGATAAGCATAGGTTACTTTTCCACTTAGTGAGGAAAGCAATAGCAAACCACCTCACTCCTTGTTTTACTTAGTGAAGCCTCTATACCCAAACAAACTAAAGACTGTACGAGGGGGTACCCAAAAGTATCCGGAATAGCTCTGCTGTGGGCGGAGCTTGTGCAGTACAAATTCCCGCCACTAGGCTGCTTGTAGCGCTACTCATTGCCAGTTCAATGCCATTTTGTTCGTTGACCTAGCTTGTTCTGTTCTCGTGCAGTGATTGTTCTCGCTAGTGCTGTTTTGTGCTCGTGTCGCTTTTCATGATGGCAAGTTTTAATGAACAACGTGCGGCTGTGAAATTTTGCTTCTTGCTCGGTAAAAACGCCGCGGAAACAGTTGTAATGTTGAACACAGCTTACAAAGACGACGCTATTGGAAAAACCCAAGTGTACGAGTGGTTTTTGCGCTTTAAAAATGGTGACTTGTCGATTGAGAACAAACCTCGTTCTGGACGACCGTCGACTTCTCGAACAGACGAAAATGTTGTGAAAGTGAAAGAAATTGTACGAACAGACCGACGACAGACCATTGACCAAATATCACAGGTTAGTGGGTTATCTTGGAGCTCAGTCCAACGCATTTTAACAGAAGACTTGACAATGAAAAGAGTCGCTGCCAAGTTTGTGCCTCGGGTTCTGACAGACACTCAAAAGGAACGTCGAATTGAAACGTGTAGTGATTTGAAACAACAGCTTGAAACTGATCCAGATTTCATGTCAAAGATCATTACGGGTGAGGAGTCTTGGTGCTATGGGTACGACCCAGAAACCAAACAACAATCCAGTCAATGGAAGACTTCATCATCACCCCGACCAAAAAAAAGTCGTCAAGTCAGATCGAACATCAAAACAATGCTGATTTGTTTTTTTGATGTGAGGGGAATTGTCCATTCAGAGTTCGTTCCACCAGGCCAGACGGTAAATCAAGCTTTTTATCTTGAAGTGTTAAGAAGACTACGAAACAGCATTCGTCGTAAAAGACCTAATTTGTGGCAGACAGGGGACTGGTTTTTCCACCACGACAACGCGCCTGCACACACGGCAATCTCGGTTACCCAGTTTTTGGCGAAAAACGGCATGGTTTTGCTACCACACGCACCGTACTCACCCGATCTGGCTCCGTGTGATTTTTTCTTGTTCCCACGCATGAAAAGGGGCATGAAAGGTCTCCGATTTAACAACGTTGATGATGTCAAGAAAAAAACGACGGATGAGCTGGCAGCCATCACTGAAGAGGAGTACAAAAAATGTTTTGAACAGTGGAAGCACCGGTGGGACAAATGTATTAGTTGTAATGGAGAGTATTTTGAAGGGGATAAGGTTCTTTTGTAAAAAAATTAAAAATAAATAGTTTTAAAAAATAATTCCGGTTTCTTTTGGGTACCCCCTCGTATATGAGATGTAACCAATAACAGCCAAGGTCGGGTGTAAGGTTGCACCTACATTAAGTCAAACTCTGTTCCACCGAACTCCAGCTGACTTTTTGTCAGGTTGTCATGCATAGCGGGACCACAACATGACAACGCAGGATACGATTAATGAAAGTCAAAAAGGAGAAAATTAGAAATATGTCAGAAATATAGATTTTTAGAAAATATCACACAAGGCCATATAACAGGTAAATGTGATTCAAATTGAAGAAAAAACTTGTGGTGCTAAAAAACCTACAAGATTGGTATAGTGTAGATATGAATACTGTGATTTTGTTTCAGAATGACTGGCTGTCTATAAGGTGCAAATAGCCTGATGGTTACCAATGTACTGAAAGAATATGGTACATGTAGCATAAAAAGATGCGAAAATTCTAGACATGACCAGAAATCAAACTCAGGAGCACTACCCTAGAAGCCAATTTGGGATCTTTAATCATACCTACCTACAGTTTCCTATCAATTCTTTTGAGTAATTTTAATGCTGCATTCATAAAAAAATTGAATCTAAATAAAGGATTTAACAACTATTACTTTATTACAATTTTAAAAAAGTAATTTTGTAATTTTATAAAGTCAAATTATATTAAAGAAAACTAAATTAAATAACTAAACTAAACTAAAATTAAAAAACTAATCTTGACGTGGATTTGACAAATAATTTACCGTTGCTAAACTAAACATCTACAACAGTTTTCACAAATACCAAATTAAAAAATTTTAAATGGATTTTCAAACTATAGTATAGAAGAGAAATATTATCAATATCACAACAATCATAATTTAAAAAAAATTACAGACAGAGCTAATGTAGCCTTAATTTCAGAGATACAAGGTAACATCCTGAAACATTAATTAATCATTTTAAAAACCCCCGGTATTAAATGTTATCACTGGGTCAGGACTACAGGTTTTTAGATAGATTAAAATGATATAAGAATAGATTTTTCCACTTAAGAGTGTTACAAATCAGGAAGATTCGTTAAATTTAAAGAGTTATTTGTTTTAAAAAATGGGAATAATTTCTTTATAACAATTTCTTACGCTTAAGAATACAAAAGACAAAAGAACTGACATCATTCAAGGCATAATGAATCATGGAGATTCAAAATTAGTCACAGCCTATTAAACTAATTAAAAGAAATGTTGCGTGAAAAAAGTGAACGCTATACAAAGTGCAAAACATAAAATCAAGAAATATTAAAACACAAATAATTTTGAAGCAGAATACATTGCATAATTTCATGTATCAAAATATATTGTAAAATGTGTATAAAAACAACATTGTTATATCAAATTAACTGTAACTACCACAAAATGTGTGTTTACTAATACAAAATTCAATACCGCTGGTTCAATGACATTATTGCATGTCAGAGCAAAACCAAAACAAATATCATGTTGGTTAATCTCCTCCAGTTAATCTGATATTTATAAACTTACATACTCACAAAAATTTTCAAAATTTTATATCTACTAAACTTCCATTTTTTATGTATGAAGCGTGAACATTGTTAATTCTTAATTTGTTTAACATTTACAACACAGTTAAAAAATTTACTTCAAAAGAATTTTAAATACCTCTAATTCCAGTTGGACTGTTAAAAATTTGCATTAAGAAATTATACATTTTTACTTTACTTTCTCTTGCCCTATATGAATATAGGGAAGGAAAGTATTGTTTTCATGACCATTTTTCAAAATCAAGTTTTCACCGGAAATACATTGGGTTGGTCTGTGAACAAAATATCTCAAGAACGGAATATTGTATGAGGTTGAAACTTAATTGAGTTAGGTGCCACTAGGAAACCCAACATGAACATTTTCATCAGAATTGGTCAACTGGAAGAAGTAGTTAATTTTGCGATATTTCACTTTTTAATGATTTTTTCAAGAACAGGTCTTATAATTGTTTAAAAATCGCCTTAATTACTACATATTTTATTCTCTACAAAAAAAAAACGAAGCGTCATGTCTGCTGAAATTCTTGGTGGTCTGTGCTCTCATTCAAAATGAGATAAACAACTGGAGGCCTTCAAGATGTGTGGTGTTTTAGGTGATATCGTCGCAGACTGAGTGAAGAACACCGAAGTCTTGGTGAGATTGAATAAGGAAATGAATATGAACCGTAGAAAACTGAAGCAGGTTACTTTTGTCCGGATGAAAAGGAAACATAGAATGCAGCAAAATATTAAAAAATATAGAGGGTAAGTACAGGTAGACATAGGACATCATGGTTGATGAAATTATGGTCTGGTGTAAGTTTAGTTACCGTTATTCACTGATTAGTCAACAAAAGTTAAGTGGGCTTGGTGGTAGCCAAAATACTGAAAAGAACAGGGCACTTGTATAAGAAAAAAATGTCTCTCTAAGGGAAAACATTTTTATATCTCTATTCCAGATTAAGTGAAATCCATATTAAAGATGCCTGGAAAAAAGAGGTAGCAATGTACTTCTATACCACTGTTTATGTTATTAAAGATCAGGTCAAAATCTGAAGAAAAGCTATGTTACCTTTTTGGACCCTTTACTAACTAAGACTATTTACAAAAATTATATAATTTTGTAAATATAGATAACACAGATGTTTACGGGGAACGGTTCACCCTATACTAAAACATGTTAATGAAAAAATGCACTTTTCTCAAGAACCCAGGAAGAAATTTTACTTTTGTTTCTTTTAGATATGAAACTATAAAGTTTACTCTACATTCCAAAATACGGGTTTTATGTTTTATGCATAATTGTGATAGTTATGATTTTTTTTGTCTTCTACAATATATTTTAAAATCTGATATGTTAAAACTGACACCTTCCTCTAAGAAATACACCGTAAAAATTTCACACTGATATCTTAAGTAGGATCTGAGAAAAAAGCAATTTAACGTCAGAAAATTCAAGTTTCAGCAATTCCACTTTAAAGATAAGAATAACAAATAAATGCCACCAACTTGTATTAATATTTAAACGATTATTGCAGAAGTTATATCCATTCAATTGTTATAAAAGTACCACCATTTTAAAGAGGGAATTTCAAATTATTGATGAATACAAAGTAAAAAAAAATTATTGGTTTTACGGTGAATCACTCCCCTTAACTTAATGTGTTTATTAAGAAAAAAAAAACATTTATAAATCAGGAAAACATAAAAGATGTTTGAGTTTCCTGGATTTGTTTTTTATGTAAATCGAACCGTACATTGATTGGATTATAGAAAAACTAATCAAGGTACATATTGCAGATTTAACAGAATAATGAAATCTTAATTGAATTAAAACCCATTAAGTGCCGGCCGCATTGGCGCAGTTGGTAACGTGCTCGCCTCTCATCATGCGGTCCTGGGTTCGAATCTCACTCAGGCACGGCATATTTTCATACGTTACAAAAATTCATTTCATCCTCATTTACACACAGTTACACCCCAACGTCATCGCTAATGACCACAACAGTTGATACGACGTTAAATATAAAAAAAAAAATCCATTAAGTAAATCCTGAGTTATAAAATAAAATACCATTACTAACGATGAAAGAATTTTTAGACAATTAAAATTAATAAGACTTACCAAAATAGTATCCTGAGAGTATTAGCGAATATAAGAACAAGGCACACATATGTTGAAAATCCTTCGGCATCACCTTTTCTTTTAATTTCTCTATATTGGGGGATGAAAGGTACGACACCACCAAATATCATAAGGATGGAACAAACCCATTTTATTACTTTTGTTATTGTTACGTCTTGTACTTCTTTTATTATGTAATCCATCAGACCAGTAATAGTTTCCATAAAAAAATTGCTTATTCTTGTTACAAATTGCCATGCTGAAACAGAAAAAATAAAGCCATTTTTAATATCAACAAATTATTTTTTAGTTATACATGATAATAAAAATTCTGGACTGAATGACGTGATATGGCATATACGTTATCTACAGCATTACTAAAATTGGGTCAGAGATTAATTAATATCAGAAATAAAATATAGCATATTGTACAATCCTATTTACAAATATTTAAACAACATCCATAAAAATTATTAATTCTGTATTTTTGAAAACAATACCTTGTCATTAATGATTCAAACAATCCTATCCCAGGTTTTTGTTTTGTTAATTAACTACAATTTACAATAATAAAGCTAATGAACTTTCTCCACTATTTCTTTCAGAACAATACTCAGTGGTAAGTGGGCACTAAAAAAAAAAAATAAAAAAATACATATTATGGTGTAAATTAATAGAGTATTAAAAATTTCAAATTTACAGGTCTTACAAAAATTTCAATTGACTATATTTTCATCATATGTTATTGTATTTTTTCAGGGTAACAGAATTTTATATTAAGATTCGGTAGTTAGAAGTTCAGTTCTGAAATCAACACATACATTTTAAACCATATTAGAGATTGTACCAAATCTTTTAGTAGAATTATTATTATATTATAATAAGTATGTATTATAATTATATAGTATTATTATTATTAGTAGTGGTAGTTTTTCCTGTTAGGTTTCCCAAATTTTTTCATCACTCATTTCAATTGTTTCTGTTCACCATTTGCATTAACATTAATGGGTAAAACACTCAATCTGTTAGTTGCAGGGCTAAAATAAATAGTTCTGTTTTTTATGACAAGGTCAGCCAATTAAATGACTTAATCATTTAAGAACAGAACAGGTAGAAGTGTAAAAGACACTAATCAGAGTTATCTCATCTGAAAGTAATGGATTTCATTATACAGCCAGACCCTGTGGTGAATGAAGTGAAAGTGTCATTTGCAGAGTGGAAAATATATCCTTTTCAAAAGGCCCGGCATGCTGATAAGTGTACTTTTCCACTCAGTGAGGAAGGCAATGGTAAACCACCTCACTCCTCGATTTACTTAGTAAAACCTCTACAGGTTCAAACCAGCCTTTTGGCTGATGACCTAAACAACAACAACAACAACGGGTAAAACAGTGAGACATAAGAAAAGAATGATATTATCACAGATTTATGACTTGAACATTTGCATTACAATGTTTCCAACCATCAGAGCAGTCTTTACGAACTTATCTCAATGTAATTTTTGAAAAACATTCCTTTAATCAAGAATCAATAACTGACCACCTGTTAAGAGAAAAGTCACAAAGAAGCTTTGTTCCTATGCACGCATTCAGTAACAACAAATATGGATCTGTGCACATGACATGATTAAATATAAAATTAAGTTATTTACCATGGACCTATGAAGAAGGGGTACTGAATACAAACTGATGTATTCTATTGACATCCATTTATATGATCTAAATAATAAAAATTATTTTGTCACTACTTGTTATAGAATTATGTATGTTTCATAACCAATAAAATCTGTTTGTTTTTCACATCAAAAAGACCATAAATCATGTGAAATATATTATTTGGAAATTGGAGAAAACTTAATGAAAATGTTTAAAACTAAGCCCAAAACTACAGTCTCTATGTACCTAGTTACTGTTTAAATATTGTAAAAAGAAATTTAAATGTAGGAACAATGTGAACTGAATTGATTCAAGTAGTTTTTTTACAAATAATTATGTCTTACTGACAATACAATTATAGTCTATTCCATTTATCTTAACAACTGATATAAACAAACGTTCTGCTCTTCTATTGAGCACATGCGTAAATGAGGTTGCAGAAAATGCTCAGTGTGAGCCATCCATACTGTGAAAACCCATACGCATCTAATTGTAAATTTATCACCTCAAAACAGAACATTGTCTAAGGAAGAATAAAACACTAAACTGTTCTCAAAGATCATTAAAACATTACTGCATTAGACGCAGTCATAATCACTGAACTTGCTACTGGCACCAGTTATGCCATTCTCATTCTACCAACCAAATATACTCGTACTTAAATCGTATGATTTGTTGACATGAGTTCCAAAGTTAAGTGGAATGAATTATATGATTATTTGATGGCCAAAAAACAGAGGACAATGACAATTTTAGGTTGAAAAAAATCAAGAAATTCTAACTGAAATGAAATTTTTTTTGACATCAAATTCTTACAGTTTTTACTCAAAAACATCAATTGCAAAATAAATAGTGAAAGATTATTTTTTATTTCTTTTGGTTTTACCTCTGACTGTTCTGCAATTCCTGCTAATTCAGACGGTGGATAATGATAATAATGAAAATGAATGATGAAAAAAATTCCAGACCTGACCGGGAATCAAACCCGGGACCTGGATTTATAATAAACTTTTACGTCAAGAATGCAAGCTTATATATGCATTGAAGATTTAGAACTGTTAGGCGTACAGTTGACATGAGCTCAAATTTTAACGAATAATTAGTAGCTATTTTGTGCTTTACACCCAGTGATAAAATAAACTAACATGCAATTAACAAAAAGCCTCCTAACATCCACAAGCTATTGAATGCATTCTTTTAATAAGCTATATTACAGTAAACACTTAATTCATGTCAACACAATGATAAGAGAAATGGTTTTCTCCAAAATTGATAAAAACTTTGACAAACTTATAAAAGGTTCTCACAAAATTTCTGGGTACTTCTAAAAATTAGTATAGAATATAATATTATTTTTTGATCTACATCTTTACCATCCACATAATTAATAGAATTCTGTATTTTCTTTAAGTTAGGACCAGCAGAAAATTTGTTGGTATCATTGCACTCGTCTATATAAATATTACGTATAAAGACAAAGTGTGTTTTTTTTGTGCAGGGTTATTTCCAAAACTACCGCATGAATTTTCATGAAATTTTTACAGCATATTCATATTTATATTCACAGCAACATTTTATTTTAAAATTTTCAAAAATGATAACCTCAAGGGCCTTAATGAAGAGGTGAGAGACATACGCGGGGGAAATTATCAAAACGTCGTTCATTCTATAAAAAACTTCAACATAACAATAATAATTTATTAAAAACAAAGGTGTAATATAAACACATAAAAAAGTTAATAGAAAAATAAAAATGTGAACATATTTCATTACAAATCATCTGCAATGTGGTTTTTTCAATATCACTGTGGCATACTTAACTGTTCAGGCAGATACGTAAATTGAATGACTCATACAGTTTTGTCTCTTGTATTCATTAACACAAGTATTCACTAAGTTTCTCATGTCTAGCAGACAAAGTAAGCTTAAATGGAGAGTAAGACAATGCAAAGTTTTTAATTCCATAACAGTAAAAAGTTAAGCCAATCATAAAACACTTATATAATAATAGTATTAAACATAAATGTTAAACAACATCAAAAGATAACAATTCAAATATAAAATTAAAACCAAACTGTTACATAAATTGGATAAAAAAAATATTGCTATATTCAACAAGAAATATTAACCCACGTGAATTTTAGCACATAATTCTTAAGCTAGATTGCTTTTTGGATTAAATGCAACCATATTAACTGTTTGCTTGGTTATTAGAAAATCCCATAGGTCAAGGAATATTTTTTCACTAATAAAATCATATGTGAATATGTTTTCACTAAAGCAGGGAATCAAACTTGAAACCCCAAAATTCGAAGCTGAGCGGATTAACAAACTGTAATACCAACATTGTGGCAACATACTCGTAACTGTTGTATCTCGTTCTACTAAAATAATTGTTGTTTAGGTCATCAGCCGAAAGGCTGGTTTGAACCAGTAGAGGTTTTACTAAATAAAACGAGGAGTGAGGTGGTTTACCATTCTGTTTCTCACTACGTGGAAAAGTACGCTTATCAGCATGCCCAGCCCTCTGAAAACCACATATTTTCCACTCTGCAAATGACACCTTCACTTCATTCACTACAGGGTCTGGCTGTATAATTAAATTCATTACTTTCAGAGGAGATAACTCTGATTTGTCTTTTACATCTCTGCCTCTTCTGTTCTTAAATGATTCTGTCATTTAATTGGTTTATAATAAGATAAGAAACAGAACTATTTATTGTAGCTTTACAACTAACAGATTGAGTGTAAATAATTTGACACTTCACCTGTCCATTATGGGCAGCAAAATAATCTACTGAAGTAACTAAAATTACTGGTAAAAAAACCTATAATAAACAGAAAACTCTGATATTTGTTTTCAATGGTTGTTTTATTTGTTTTCACTCAAAAATTGACAATTTTGATGTTTAGAAAAATATCACTACCTATAATGTAAATAAGTCTAATCAAACTAAAATTTGTTTTTCATTCAGTATGGATTGATTAACATAAAGAATGATAATTTTCTATTTTAAATTATAGAAATTTTATAACAAAAAATTGGCATTATTATTTGACATGGGATGGCTTACCAGTTAAAATAATCCAAAATCCATTATTTTTAAAACAACCTTCAATAAATGTTGAAATTTGCTTAAAACCTATCATGATTCCATCATGGCACACATAGTGGTTCCAAGGACTAGTTGATGACTACTGTAAGGCAGAAGGTCCTGGGTTCAATTCATGGCCAGTCAGGAAGATTATTATATATTAAAACTTATTGATACTGTTCTACAGAACAGAAGCCTCTAATGAAGAATTTGTTGATGTAATTTTAATTTAAATAAAAAATTAAGTCCCATTAAACTGCTTTGTCACAAGTGGAATTTTTTTACGGTAAATTGTAAAAATGTATGAGAAAATAGTTGGGAATCAAGAAATATGAAAATTTCATTAAGTTGGCAGAAATGTGCTTTTTGAAATGTGTTAGGGGCTGTAGTCGACTGGAACGGTTGAGAATTGAGGATATACAGCGATAATTAGATGTATGTGTTCTCTTAAAGGATAATGTTCTCTTATAAAGTACCACTGGAAATGGACCAATCATTTTGAAAGAATGTCTCCACAAAGGATTCCTAGATTGGTCAGAAGTTACAGGCCGATTGGCCAGGGCCACCGGTGGCTAGGTGGATGCCGCAACAGATCTTGGGACGTTTTAATCCTTGATTGATGAAGAGAAGAAGTTTGGAATCAAACTCAAAACCTTCTTCTTTGGAGTACAATTTATTCTACCACAGGACCATGGGGTTGGTTGACCTTAAAAAGTTAAGCGATTGTATTTGAAAACAGAAATAATAAACGTCATACCGCTGTTAACTGCAGATGTAATAAAATAGAGGACAGGGCATTTTGCAAGAATTAAGTCAGATAGATGGGCCAAACTGGTTACCAAATGGTACCCAGCATTTCAAAAAAGAAGAAGAGGTAGACCGAAGGCAAGATGGAGAGATGACGTAGATAGTTTTGCAGGCAGTTTGTGACAAATGGAAGCGTAGTAAAGGTATAAATAGGAGAAACTGGGGCAGGCTCCAGAGAAGAGCCTATAGTCCGATTCAAGAAAGAAAACACCTGTCTTTAAACAGCAATATCTTTTGAACCGTTGCACTCATATGTAAAAACAACTACGATACATCAAGTTAAAGATTGTTTTATTGTTCGTTACACGATATACATTAACATTTACAGAAATGAATAGTGTATTAAATAAATATAACGAATTATGCGTAAAATGTACCCTGTTTTTAACCACTTTTCCAGTATACCCAACATCATAGTACTATTACTTTGTTCATGAGTACTTTAAAATGTGTAGGGCTACAAAGTACCGGGTGATTTTTTAGTCCTGTTACCCAATTGTTAATGTCTGGTAATTTTTTTCTAAGAAAGGGATATTTTGTTTTGTGACACAAAGTTGGTAGCCCTACTCAACCGGTATAGATACGACAGTTTGAGTTGATTCTCCTTGAGTTGCGTAAAATTTTGTGCTGTTTCCAGTTGTGTTACGAACAGAATGTCTTTTACCCTAGAACAACGGGTTTTCATTCTTGAACAATATTTTGCTACAAAATCGTATGCGAGTGTAAAAGAATCATTTCAAATTAAATTTTTTGGTGTTCCTCCACTCTATTCTAGTCAATTTCTAGGCTAACTAACTGATTTTTAGAGGCAGGTATTGTTTGCAGCAGAAAACGTAGTGGTCGACCAACTCTCTTGACAGATGACGTTAAGAGAATGTGAAAACAAGATTGCTCAATTCTCCATGGAAAATTTTACAAAAACTTTCCTCGCATGTTGATTTGTCATGTTCGAGTGCTCAGAAAGCTGCTATAAAATTGAAATTGAATCCGTATCACATACGATTACTTCTAGAGCTTCAGCCTCCAGATTTAAACAAGAGATTGTTTTAGGATAAAAGACATTCTGTTCGTAGCACGACCGGAAATGGCACAAAATTTTACACAGCTCAAGGAGAATCAACTCACACTGCCATATCCATACTGGTTGAGTAGGGCTACCAACTTAGTGTCACAAAACAAAATTTATTTTTTTTTAGAAAAATATTACCAGACATTAACAATTGGGTAACAGGACTAAAAAATCACTCTGTATTATATGTTAACTAGCGGGTCCCGCGTGGCTTCGCCCACGCAAACGTAAACAAAGAATCAGCTGTTTAAGTATACTCTCTGTATTTTATATGGGAAGGTATTTTTGCCAATTCTGCCATTTAAAATAAAAATTTTGCAAAATCCTTTCTTAGCGACAGCTTAGAAAACTTTATTTATAAATCAGGACATCTCTTTTTATATAATAGATAGCGCCCGTCGTGGCTTCGCCCATGCAACTTTAAGTCTATGATTCTGTATTTTAATTTGCTAATAACTTAAGTCACAAATATAATTTTTTTTTGGAATTACGTATAAAGAACAATTCACACACATCAGTCACGTCACCGTTCCGAAACGGAACCGGCACGGCCACTCGTAGTCAAAAATTATGACAGTATTCACACACGTACGTCAGTTTTCCTTCCGTCAAACTCCATTGTCATTTTACATAGAGACAAACACGTCCGTAAAAAACAAAATATCGTCGAGAAAAAATTATCGTTTTGACGGTTCGGTGACGGCGACAAGACTGACGCGCCGAATTCGGGACGGTGCCGATGCTCAGTGTAGACAATGTCATTAATTTTTCAAGAAAGAATATTTTTCTGTGACTGATACTTCTCGGAATGACGGAACTAAGACGTGAAGTGACGGATGTGTGTGAATCGACCCTTATAGTGAAAAAATGAAAAAGAGAAGGATTATAATAGCATACTGCCCGAATTTACATAAATAACTGTTGTTTTATTTTAATTTAAGTTAGATTTAAGAAAATAACTTTATCGTATGCATTTTACTGAATTGATTGCCATATTTTTTTTTAAATAAAATTTTAATTGTTCGGTTGCAAAAAATCATTTTTACAATGTCAGTCAAATACATTGTGTGACCTAAGCAGTGACATTCGTATCTCGCAAAATAAGTAATACTACTTTAAAGCATAAAAAAATCACTTATTATGCTAATTACAACAATTCTGGAATTAATTTTGATTAAAATATCAATCCAGTTTAGGTCAAAAAATTAAACACTACGTACAGTACAACATCCGGAGTGACAAAAGTAAAACATAGATTAAAATCGTTGTTAACGTCAATTCAACTTCTGGGAAAATAGCTATAGTTTTGTAATTGATCTGCTATTTACGTACGATAAGAATGCGATTAAGAATAAAATGCGAGTCAAAATCCTTTATTAGGATTTTACATAATAGATTTGCAATCAAATTTATTTAATCAATAAAACGGAAATAATTTAAAATTTTTATAAATAGCCCGTTCAAATCATGTAATTCTGAATATGTAAATTTGTAATTTTTTGTTTTGGTGATTAGGCCTACTATTCGTAATGAAATTGATGATTAATCAATAAAATGTAAATTTTAATTTGTAATTTGTAAAGAGAATAAGAGGCTACGACGTGCCGCAAGCCTAGAGATACTGGATGCTATGGAATATGCCTATGGAGGGGGTAAATGTGTGTCGGAGCAAAACCAGTGCATAAGCAGTACAGTAGCGCTTCGCGCTGACCCGCATCCTCGCATCAGTGGGTGGGAATTTTTGCGATTTCTTCCCTTTAAAATCAAAATTTTGCAAAATCGTTTCTTAGTGCGCGCTTACACAACATAAGAAAGCTGACTTCCAAATTTCAAGTCTCTAGCGTCAGTAGTTTCGGCTGTGCGTTGATCTATAAATGAATCACCCAGGACATGGTTGTCCTTTTATATAATAGATATAATCCTGTAACCAACAATAAAACAAGCTTTAATTTGATGTATCGTAATTGTTTTTACATACAACGGTTTAAAAGATATTGCTGTTTAAAGACAGGTGTCTTCTTTCGTGAATAGGACTAAGTTTAGTGTATTTACAAAAAAAACAATAAAATTTAAAATAATGTAATGATCAAATTTATGAACATAGAAAAAAATTTAATGTTTTATTTTTTATTGTAGAAATAGGCATTATTTTCATATGATTCCAATGTATTTTGATAAATAAAGGCTTATCATTATTAATTACACTAATAGTTGGGGGGAAATATTTAATACTATTTCTCAGTATAAAAAACTAAAAAAAACAAATGATGTTAGTAGACAGACAGTTGTTAACACATTTCAAAAACCACGTAATATTTTAAAATTATTAAATACAGTTTAAAACTATGTTATGCATATGTAACAATTTTTGTAAAAAATAAAAACAAGGAATCCATACAAACAATACAATGCTATACAGTATAAACATATAGGAAAAAAATCATGCAACCTTGATACAATTTTTGTGTAGCCACAAAATAACAAAATCAATAAACATTAAGTATTAATAAATCTCAAATGGGAAACAAAGAGTATTTCGAATTATCTGTCAAACGAAAGGTCACCCTTTGTTAATCTATTTTCAGAAAACATACTGGTCAGTTTAAACAAAAATGAACAGAATTTTCTAAAAATAAATATAATATATTATACAACATATATGTACTATTATAATTTGGCCTTAACAGTCATTTTAGATAAATTTAATACAATAACATTCTTTTAGTAACTAAGACATGCATTGTAGTTGAAACCATCTCATTCACATATCCTGTCATAAAAATCTGCTTCATAAACAGCTTTTTTGATATGTAACTAAGAAAATTCTATTTTTTACAGGTAATAAATCTGTTAAAAAAACTATAGGAAATAGTAATTAGACTTTTTTATTTATAGTACAAAAATAAATTTCACAAAAGGAAACAAACAAAATTATTTCTATTCATGAACCAATACTGTTTAAAATATACAGTATAGTTTTCTTGGTAGTAATTTATTAGCTAAACTAAAGTGCCTTTCAACCAACAAAACTGTTAAAACGTAGTTGGTTAAAGGAAATTTAGTTTTATAATGATGTTCTGCTTAAATTAAAATCAAAAGTTTGTCTATGGCAATGCTACAGACAATACAAATACATCTTATTTCATGTATGAATTGAAATATTAGAAGCTTCCTTTTTAGTAATATAAACTTTTGCAATGTTTAGTACGCAACTAAAAATGGTCCGAACAAATTGTAAACTTTTTTTATCAGTGCATCAATATCGAAATATTACATTAACCCAATGAATAAAATAATAATTATAATGCAGTTTTTTTTAAAAAAGATAAATTTCTGTTAAACAACAAAATCATACACTTTTATTTTATTATATTTGGTTTTACTTACTATTTATGTTAATAGCTGTAATTTCAGAAAATTTATCTTACAGTTTTATCTTAATTTTCTAGAAAAGTAGGTCAATCATAAATTGCCGTTAAACAATTCATGTTCATTTTTTTGCCTAATATACAACTGCTATTGTTGAAAAAATCAATTTTTTACAAATTTCCCACTTTCTTCAATTAGATGTGCAACTTTTAAATGTTCTTACAAATAATATTTAGTTTCAATTTAAAAGTTCTATATTCTGTTTATTAAAATAAATGAAAAAGAAGTAAAATCCTAAAAATAAATACAAAGAAAAATATTCTTAAAAAATAAATCAACATAAAATAAAACTATTGAGAGAAATTCATGCAAGAATATGTTTTTTATACAATAAAACTGCAAACAAAATGTTTTATAAAGATAAAAACAAACAGAAATTTATTTAACATTAATCCAAACAAATTAAATTACAACCTTCAAAAGTCAAATCAGTGCTTTATTAATACCCCAGTTATCTATAAGATTAATTAAAGTTAATACAGGAAAAGATAATAGAAAATTTTTTACTAATAAAAAGCAAATTAATTTTCTTCCAAAGAGTCTTTTAGTATTTTATTTAACTTGAACTTTCAAAATTTCAAATTTTGGTACACTATGTAATGCAAACATCATAGAAAATTACCGCAACAATATGCATAGAACCAACATTCCAAATCCAGGGCATAATTACTTGTAAAAAATTGTAATAAATCTTATTTTTATAAAGATGGCTGTTATAAATTTGTACAAGAAACAAACTGTACAATTTTATTTCTACATTTCTCTCTTGTATATGTACGCTGTAACTGCTTTATTACTCTTGGTAATGAAAAAAACTATTTATGTTTTTTTATTTTAACATGTATCAAGTCAAAAAATTACATTACAATAACAAAGCTAATGAAAGTCATGAAAAATTGAAATTTTTTTTTTGACAATGCCTTCAATATAAACCTTGGCTTGTACCTAGGTATATAATGGATATGGGTGAAGATCGGACAATGTCATACCTAACTGGGAATCAAACCAGGGCTATAAATGTAATATGGAGAATGAAGAACATAAGTGACAAGATGATAGCCAAGATTGCCTTATATGCAATATCTGAGTTACATCTTAATTATGCAACTGAAATAGGCAGAAGCACTTTAGGCAGGAAACCTACAAAGAATTTTGATCCCCCAAAAGAGAGCCATAAAACTCTCAGGAAACCTCCAGCTCAGAGAATTATATACAGAAATGTATAGAAAACTAAAACTCCTCCCAGTAATAAATCTGGAGGCCATAACCTGTATCCACATCAAGGATCCAGAAAGACTGAGGAACAGGTGTTCATGGTTATAATACACTGCGTGCGACCGATTACTGCCTTCCTGTAAATAATCTCAGAGGAACTGAAAAGACTGTTTTACTTAAGAGCCAAAATGTGGAACACCCAGCTGAAAGATTTCAAAAGAATTGACTAACGACATTTTACTCAGTGGCTAAACTTTTCCACTGGAGGGTACCTCAAGCATAGAAGAGACGAATTGAAATAGATTCAACATTTAACACGTATATTCTAACTATAATAATTTTTAATATGACACTATACGTAGCGTCATTATTCTTAAAGATTGTAAAAGAAGATGATTCTGATTCAGGGACCCTTGGGTACAAGCCCGTTGTGCTGACCACTACACCAAAACGCCACCATTATTATTAATTTATGATTTTAATTCCAGAAGTATCTGCTAGGTTCAGAATAATCAGAATGAGAAACTGTTTTTGTGGGTATTTTATTAGAATATGTGTTGAACATAAAAGCTTACAAAAGTATTGTATCTGAATTTTTAACTTTTTATATTGAATTTTAAAGTTTATAAAGATATTTTGCCCATATCAGGTAGGTGGAGTGTTAAAAATTATTTACACTCGATCTGCTAGTTCCAGGGCTACAAAAAATAGTTTTTTTATTAAATGGTAAGCCAATTATATAAAGGAAGCATTTAAGAACAGAAGAGGTAGAGGTGTAAAAGACATTTAGTCTAATTTATCTTCTCTGAGAGTAATGAATTTTATTACACAGCCAGACCCAGTGGTGAATGAAGGGAAGGTGTCATTTGCAGGGTGGAAAGTAGATGCTTTTCAGAGGGCCTGGCATGCTGATAAGCATACTTTTCCACTCATTGAGGAAGGCAATAGTAAATCACCTCATTCCTTGTTTTACTTAGTAAAATCTCTAGTTTTTGGCTGATGACTTAATTTTTCAGCTGTTAAAGATATATAAAAAGACTATAAATTAAATAATGTATAAAAAATTTTATATTGTATGATTTATCACTTAATAGTAATTAATTACAGCTGACATTTAAAAAGAAAAATGAATAAAAATCTGAAATGGAGCTGATAAAATATCAATCGATAAACTGGAACATAATACCACTGTATGTTGATTTATTAGATCTAAAGAAAAACCATTCAAATAAATTAGCGGAAAAACAACAGAACAACTACCACCATAACAATTTACCCACCAGTTAATCTGTGAGAGGGTAGATAGAACCCTTCGAAAAAGATATAACAACATGATAAACTAAGGAAACATCACCACTCTCATAAAGTAAACAGAGGAAAAACAACCGAACACTCCCAATCGTAATAATTCCTAATGGAATTCATTACTTGGATTTACAGGGTACAGATTTAACAACTTTTAAAGTTAGTAGCTCGAGGTAAATAAAGTTAATGAAATTAAATTGGAACAAATCAATACTACTTGCATTTTGTTACAATCAGTGAGATTAGCACATGCAAGATTATTGAGCTATAATCTAATTTAAAATATCACTTTATACTACTACTAGCAGTTTCACCTGCACTACATACAAGTATATTGCTAACATTAAAAGAGCCAGTGGCTTAACTAAGGAGTAAACTAAATCAATGAATTAATAAAAAAAACCATAAAAACATTTTTTTAAATAAATAATTCTCTTTTAAGTAATAATTAAAAACACTGTAACATGTTACAAATCGATTAATTCAAAAATAACTAAATAAAGACATATGACAAATATTTGTTTTTACGTGTGGTATCTCTTTCCCTAGTTGAATGAACATATATCAGATTGTTCCATCCATATACATACATACGGAGGAACATAGGTCCATGGAATAGTGGTTAGCACAATTTTTTTCTACGCTGAGGTCCCGGGTTCAATTTCTGGTCAGATCTGGCATATTTATCACTCATTTTCATCTATCATCTTTCTCACACCGTTTGAATTAGCAGTATTTTCAAAACAGTCAAGACAGAAAACCAAAAAAAAAATATTCCATGTTGTGTTAATTTCAATGGTGAAGGGTGGCAGTTGATGAAAATGAGTGACTTTAAAAGTCAAAGATTACCAGGAATCAAATCTGGTATCCTTGATATAACTTGGAGAATGGAATTACTGAAGTAGGTCAAATTATTTTAAAAATACAAATTGAAATAAAAATTTTGTAAGAAATTTATTTAGATTTTTATAAGAAAAAACATTTTGCAATAATCTGACTGCTGACAAACCGAATTTAATTGTACAGTGTTCAACCCCTAATGTGACTTTGGGAACTATGTATTCTGGATATTACATCAAATCAATAAAGTAGCTCTAAATAAATAAATTTAAAATTGTTTTCTAATAAGGAAAACAGTTTCACAGTCTATCTTTCTTCAGATGTCAAAATATTTTTTAGAACAGCCCAAAAAATATAGCTTTCGTTTTTTATCAAAAAATTGATTAAAACCAACTGTAAATTTTCAATTTCTAAGAAGTTAAATGGATTTCTTAAGTATTCTGATTTAACTCAACAACAGAATAAATTACTCAAAATTCCATCCTTATCAAACAGTTAACCCATCGGATTGGTCTAGTGGTAAAGTCGTCACAATGAGTCAGTTGTTTAACAGATAATTTTCGGAGACAAAGGTTCCATGGTTCAAATCCTAGTAAAGGTAGTTACTTTCATGTTGTCCCTCCAATGGTAAACTCGCGAATGTGCAAATTTTGCAAATATGAGTTTGTTAGTGCATGCTGATGTATACAACCTAACACATGTTGTAGTAAACTCGCGAATATGTATCTTGTTTGGTTAGGGAGATACAGCCTTTGTAAAGTTACGAAAATACACAAAGTGTGTTAAAGAAGAAAGCATTGAATTTGTTTTTTGCTCTCCTGTTAAACTGACAATTTGCACATTCGTGAGTTTATCATTGGATGGATGATATGATTTGAGAACTAGACAGTGATCGTCAGTGTTCTTTGATGGTTAGGGATTAATTAACTGTACCTTTCACTGGAATGTTCAGCCTGAGACTGTACAAGACTACACCTCATTTACATGTCATAAATATCATCATCTCTTAGATCATGGAGTTGCTTATTGTTCTAAATTGAACAGATTGCAACGTACACGCATTAGAGATAATAAAAGGTCATATAGCTATATCCTGTAAGGAATAAACTCACCAAACTTCAAATACAAATACACCCAGCAATCAGTCACTTTACAACTTTATGTACAGAGGTTTTTATGTCATACATGAAATAAACTCTTTAATCTTACTTTTGTTATAATATTTGAAGCTCCTAACATCTTCAAATCATGTAGGTATTTTTAATCAATTTTTTTAATTTTTTTTATTTATTTAACTTCGCATCAACTGCAACGGTCATTAGCGAGACGACGTTGGGGTGGAACTTTATGCAATGTCGGATGAAATGATTTTTTGTAACGTATGAAAATATGCCGTGCCTGAGTGGGATTCGAACCCAGGACCGCATGATGAGAGGCGAGCATGTCCTCCAATGCGGCAACTGCGCCAATGCGGCCGGCTAATCATTTCTATTTATCCTTTTCAGGAGGTGGAATATGAATTAAAAAGTACAATTTTACATTTTAAAAAAAATAATTTTGTAAAAAAAACTTTTTATACTTTTAGATACAAAAATCTAAGACTCATTTTTTTAAGAAAATGAAAGGTTATAAAAACCAATTTATTTTACTTTAAGAATAACTTCTTTAAATTATTTCAACATAAATTTTTGTAAGTTTCTGTTTAAGTTCAAACAACAGTTCGGTCATTAGTGACTATAGTAAATGGAATGGCAGGTTTTAATGTGTAATGATTTCTAAGCCCTATTAGAGGATCAAACTTTTAACATTTTAGTCTAGCATGTTAACCACTATACCATAGAGGCACTACAAAAGATTTTTACATGCTTATTTTATAACAATATAAAATTTAAATTATTTTGCAACATTATAACATATTAAACTTCTTTGTAATGAATAATGATGTAAATTTAGGCTCATAAACATCAGTTGATACCACAGCCTTAAATTATATGTAAAATTTCCATAATAGATAAGATAATTAAGTACCAATATATTATTTTGTCGTACTTCCATTCATTGTTAGGAAATTGTTACATTGTCATTTATGTCATGGAAGGACCTTTCATTTCCTGGTTTTCAAAGTTAATATCATAAAAGGGAATACGTGATTCAGCCATTGTCACAGATAGTTTTGATACATTAAACTATACCATATAATTCATTTAACTACGACACAGTTTTAAGGTTTCAAATATAATATTATTTACTCAAGCTAAAACGGGGGCAACACTTACTTATAATTTTTTATCAGTTAAGAACTAAAGAATACTATTTGGGAATTTGTCATTGAGAAAATCAAAATATTATTTAATAATACAAGAATATAGCCCTACATAATTTTGAAAATCACTTTATTCTAAATCTACTTATGTATAAAACAAACCTATGGTGGAAAAAGTTCCTCTCAAGTAGATACTTTAAAACAATTCTTATACAAACAATGCAGAGTGATTCACGAAGTTTTGCCATCGCTTTTTGAGTTCTACTAGTCGAGAGAAAGAAAAATTTGTAATTTATAGACTCGAACCACCAAGGGAATATGATACTAAATTGAGTTAACGAATAATTTGAAATACAGAACAACAAAACTATAAAAATGGTTAATGTGTAGATAATAAAAAAGAACGCTTACCTTTAGAATTTTTATCACTTTTTAAAGCTAATGTTCTATCAGGTAAACATTTAAAAACAATATTGTTTCATCGACTTGAAACACATTTTTCTGTGCTGTAATTTTTGATTAGGAGAGGTAAAATTGATTTTTTGTAATTTTCGCAGTTTTTGTTAAAAACTGAGGCACCTTCACCAAAAATAACCTTTTGAACCATTTCTTGATGATTTTTCGTGCCATTGGCTTTACATTCAGTATGACCATGTTGCATTGCTATTAGTCTGTTTTTTCTCGCAGCATTTCTACAACTGATATGGGAAGATTTTTGCCGCGTACTTCTTGGAACCAATTTAACACACCTTCTATTTCAGGCAACGTAGGTTTAAGTTGTTTTTTACTCTTTCCGACATAATTCTGTTCTACTGCTTTACTAATTTTGTTTTTTTTTTAAATAGTAAATAATGTGTTTTAGGGTATGCCGTATGCCACAGCAATGTAAAAGTTTATTTATTTAGTTAATGCCCTTCTTCCTTTACAATTTTATTCTTTTCACAAATCATTAAAAACTTTTGCAAATTCATTTCAAAATGTTACACATTCAAAATATAACAAAAAAGAATTTGGAATGTTTTAAAATTTCCAAAAAAATTTAAGGTGTCTATGCTAATTTTTAATGTAAGTTAATGAGTAAATCCTGAGGAAACCAAATTTCATTCGAAATAGGTATAAAAAATTCGAATTACAGATGTTCCGAGTCATGGAATTCAACTGTAATTTGTTCAAAGATAGTTTTTATGTTCTAATATGCTTCATAAGTGATTTATGGTTCATGAAATAAGTTATTATTTGACTTATTTCTATTCCACCAGCTAAATGAAGTATTACTAAAATTTATGAAATCTGAATTTTGGGTTAAATGTGTTCGTTTTTTATATGGTTTCTGACCCAAAAACTGACTAAAATAGGTCCCAATATTGTAGAAACAGCACTTTGAAAGAAAACAGGGGTAAAACACAAAAAATTGAGGCAAAAAACACTCTTTTTACGGCTTTTCACTAAATATCTTTGCTAAATCATAAAAGTTTTGAAAAAAAAACTAGTAGAGAATTTAATGTGAACAATAAGGCAGAAGATATAGAATACAGAATGAAAATATTTGATTTAATTTTCCTTGTTCTCTCATTAACTACTTAAGATAAAGTTTTGTAGCATATTTTATTCAGTTTCTTAGGTCACACGCCATACAAAACCACTATATTTAAATTTAGATTCCAGAAATTTTAATAAGATTTCATTAAACAAATAAAACGGAAATTAGATCCATGTATTTAAGGGAAGCACTATACCTCAAAAATTGAAAAAAAATCGATTTTTCTAATTTTGGTGCCATTGCCTTCTGTATCTTTTTATATGTAATTACATATAAAAATTATAACTGTACCATAGAAATTACGGAAGCTATGCAGATTTTTGTTAAGTGATGTTTTAACCAGAATTTCTTTTAATTGAGTTAATCTGTGGAAACAATTAAGAGTTGCAATATTCAAAGAACACAGAAAGCTTAGAAGGCAATGGAAAGTGTGTCAAAAGAAGCAAGACAAAAGAAAATCAGAGGAAATTATTTGAGAACAAGAACAGTCTCGTGAGGATCAATATTATGGTGCAGGCCGATTTTAGGGTAAGTAAAACTTTACAGCTCATTTCCCGCAAATTCACTTTAACCATAAAGGTCCAGTTTTCTCAAAAACTATTTTACTTTGAAGGTTGAAATTTTTTGAGCATGTTTCCCAGTATAATTGTGATATATGGTACTAGAATCATTGCAGTATTATAACTAAGTTCGAAACAAAATAAAAAATTCTACAAAAAATTAAATTGTTTTTGCATTTTTCAAAAAAAATTCTCGAAATGGTATCGCTAGCTCTATTACAATAATTCTAGTACCAGAGTTTATAAAAATGTACAGAAAAGACACAAAAAAATTAAAGCCATAACTCTTAACGGTTTTTTAGAAACGTGTACCTAAAAAGAGGTCAATTTAACATGGATTAGATAGGAGGTATAGTGTTCCCCTTAAGGAACCACAGCTCGCTAACAGAGTGTTTAACGACACACGTTTATAAGAAGTTTTTTTGACAGGGAGAACATGCTCAGAAAGCACCAGTAAAACTTCCGTGAATCACCTTGTACAATACAATAATAAACAATATCATTAGCTGAAATTTTTTCAGATTTTAAGTACAACTTTATTATTATTACTTTGGTTTTGAATCTTTTTTGGAACAATGACACCAAACTGCATTCAACCCATACCAAAGAATTAAACTTTTGTGTAGCCCAACCTTACAAACCGACCTAACAAAGTGATGTCACCACAATGTTTTTCAAAATAGAATTAATTAAACAATTAAGTACTTTAGATCATTATGTATGTACTTAAAGTACAAAACTGTCCTACAGTTTTAAAATGCAAATGACAAATTACTCCTTTAACTAGACGATCCATAATGCAACCTTCGAAAAAATGAATATGAACTTAATATAATAGAAACTGCACGTCAGTTGTTCATGAAACGCTACTTGGTATTGACAGGAAAAACTTTTTATTAATTAAAACAAAACAACAACAAAGAAATACGACAGAATAAAATATCATTTTATTAAAGGTTCTCTCTTTTAAAACTACTGTAGTTTTTTATGTCAACGTCAGTACTGTCTAACTTCAAACAATACTATCGATAAAAAAACACGATAAAAGACAATATTTCAACGTTCAATACTGTACAAAATAAATATTGGCAAACACAATATTTATAAACGTTTTCAAGGAGTGGTACGAAAAAAATTAACAATATATTCTGTGAAGTTTAGTGTTATAAAACACAAGTAACTTTGTGAAAAAACTACACATCCAGCGGTATTTGATCACATAAAGAATTTATACGTAACAAAATTCAGCGAAAACTGCGCGAAAATGGGATATGATAGAGGGTTAAACAACCATAATTAATTAATTAATTAATTAATTATATATAAATTTAAGAAAGCACAGATAACTCTATTACAAAAATGTTTTTGAGATTTTTTGCATTTCAATAAATATGTTGTTTAGGTCAACAGCCGAAAGGCTGGTTTGAACCTCTAGAGGTTTTACTAAGTAAAAACGAGGAGTGAGGTGGTTTACCATTGCCTTCCTCACTGAGTTGAAAGAGTATGCTTATCAGCATGCCGGGCCCTCCGAAAAGCACTCACTTTCCACCCTGCAAATGACATCTTCACTTCATTCACCACAGGGTCTGGCTGCATAGTGAAATTCATTACTCTCAGAGGAGATAACTCTGACTAGTGTCTTTCACACCTCTACCTCTTCTGTTCTTAAATAGTTCAGTCATATAAGTGGCTGACTATGTGATAAGAAACAGAACTATTCAATAAATATAAATAAAAAAAATTATCAAATCTTTCGAACTTATTGACGAACTGAAAAAATCTGGATAACGAATTGTAAATTAAACGGGATAACTTGCGTTGAAAATCACGTGAGGTCGCGAGTAAAGGTCATGTACATGGAATCATTACCCTACAAGGAACAACGCTGTCGTTGAGTCACTAGTGTTCATAATAACTTTCTTCGTTCATTTTTGTCATCAGGAATTTAAAAGTTCCGACAATCAACCAAATATGATCGATGCTGGATTATGCTGAAGGTTCGGTATGAGTATGAACATGGACACACCTACCGAGGGGCAGGGGGAGTAGCTGTTCCCCCAAGAAGCAAAAATATTGAAATGGTTATAAAGTGATGATACGAAACAAAATAAGTTGTAAAATCTTTAGTTTATGACGAAACAAAATGGTGTAAAAATCGACAATTATCTAGAGCCACTATAACATTTTATTGGTTACAACCTGAACGACCCTAGCATCCCTAACCCTAATTTTGATCCTGGGTACACCCATGAGTTCGAACATAAATATACGATATTGTTTCGTTTGCAGTAGATCTCCAGACTGACGTGCTCGCCGAACCAGAGTTGCAAAACAATTCAAAAAGATTTTCTACTAGCTGAGCAACCAGGTTGGCTCGGAAGATAAGCCAACGTGAATTTTGAAGCGATCATACAAATGTTGAATGATTGTAATTATCAGAGATAATACACAATTGTTTGTTTTCTTACATTTCCCCAAGTTATAATTGGTGGTAGTTATGAAGAAAAAAGGAACCATTCCACATAATGTTTATTTTCAGATATCAAAGGGTTAAATATACTAATTGTGTGTTTTTACGTTTTGTTCTTTTAAATTACAGTGGAAAATCTTAAAAAAGTTTCTATAACACGAAATGGTAAAATTTATTCAGGTTAAATAATTTTTTTGAAGAAAATTGTGGGTTGGTTCCTCTTTGCAGAATAATAACAACACTGTGTGTTACAGACAAAATTTGCTATTATAACCAATAATTTACTTAAGGGGAGCTCATTTTTTTTTTTTTTTTTTTTTTTTTTTTTTTTTGGTTTAACGTCCGACAGTTCTGCAATTACTGCTAATGCAGCAGGGGAGCTCAGAGCAGGTAAGAGCGCAAAGGGTGCAAGGTACTGGTTATTATTGAAAGTTACGTTAAAGATGTTCTGGGGTATTAATTTGCAAAAAAATAAGAAACTAACATACAATTTTCTTCGAAAATACAAATAAACCTGAAATATTAACATTTCTTGTTAAAAAAAACTTTTTTTTAAGGTTTTCCAATGTAATTTAAAAGAACAGAACCGAAAAATATACAATTAGACTATAATAAAAGCTTTAACCCTTCTTAACTGACAATAAACTTTATGTGGATTGGTTCCTTTTTGTGTAATCACCTCCAATTACGTTTAAAAAATAATCATTACAAAAATTATGTAAGTACACATAAAACCTAAATTTCAGGTATTCCTATAGAAAAATTGGGTACCATTTGTGAAGTAGATTAACTTTAAAATTAACAACTTTGTATCATAAAATAAAATTACAATTAATTATTAATCTAGGTATACGAATGCGATACAAGAGTAATAGTACAGGTTGATCTATAAATGCGCAAAAAACCTTCACATGTGGGTTTTTTACGTAAAAACTAGTTAATAAATCTCCCGATAAACACTGATACAATTACGCATTGTTTTCTACCTGGCCGGCATTCTGTTTTGAAATAAACAAATATAACTCAACAGCAATTTAAGTTGCCTGTTTCAAATTGCCGTGTGTACACTAAAAAAGTATACTGATATAATTAAGCCCAAATTAGCGAAATAATATAATATTACTGTTGTCACGAAGTCGAGGATCTTCGATTGTATAGCAGTACTTATAATCAAATAATAACACAGATGACAGAAACTCTTTGGTTGCCGATAATTTCAACAAAAAAATAATGTTTAAGGCGAGACTGTATGATGGTTTTAACTGAAAATTTCGGTTCTTTATGTTTTTAAATAGTCCAGACTGAGATCAACCACAAAAACATTAAATTAGGTGAAACATTTTTTAATCAAAAAATTAAGATTTTAGGTCTACCCGGAAAAATTATCGTGTCATCAAGAACGAATATTTTTCATAACTTTATACCGATCGTTTTAGAGCAAAGGGAATTTCAGTTTTTAAAATATCTGCATTACTGTTTTTAATACTTGCAGCTGTTGGTTCAGCTTTCTAACCAAAAATGTTGATAGGAAATTTACTTGTGTACATTTTGTTTTTGATTGTGCCTTTTTGTGTTTTTCCCGTTCCCGTAAATTTAGATTTTTAACATTTAGGTACATTTTTCTCGGAAACCATTAAACTTACAAAGCTGAAATTTTTACCAGTTATTTATCTTGTACATTCACATATTCTGGCATTTTTATGACGTCCTCAAAAGCTACAAAAAAAAATTAATGCGTGAAATACCATAAAACAATTTGTAAAAATTTTATGTTATTCTTTATTTTGTTTTTAACTTTATGGTTTAACGGATTAAGTTGCGAAAATGTCAGTAGGTCGAGCAACCCGACAACTACAAGTAAGTAAAGTTTCATTTCCCTATCTATCATTTACCAATCTTGTGAAAAATGTACCTAAAAATAGCAAATTTAACATTGGCGGGATACAAAGTACAGTCTTCCGATCCCCAATAATAATTCTCGAACCTAATTTAACTTATTTTTAAAAGTTTTAGTCGCATTAGCAAGAAAGGTTAATGGCGACAAATTTTGATTCTTG
Source organism: Catonia carolina (assembly GCA_035578175.1). NCBI lineage: Eukaryota > Metazoa > Arthropoda > Insecta > Hemiptera > Achilidae > Catonia > Catonia carolina. Next base: position 122,436,751 of record JAQMRL010000002.1, on the reverse strand, counting down.
AAATTTGGACGGTGTAATAATATGAAGTTAGATCTAAAAATTAAACCCCGACCCTTCACCTCTATCAAAGTTAATTATTTACCGAAATTATGAATTTCTTCAATTCGATCTTTGTTCTACAGAAATAACTTATTCAAACAAAAATAAGTAGGCAATATTATTATCGGTCCCGGTTCCATAAGTGTTTTTTTAATGGGACCTGTATTACGTACAGTTACCTAGATTACCTACCTGTGCTACCTAAATTGTGTAACCTATTTTTGAAAGGGCAAGCCCGTAAAGTAGAATAAGGATTGGTGTACCTAAACCAAGATAACTGAAACCTGTATCAGACCACTTGACCTAATAACTTCAACATTTGTTTGAATTACAAAAACTTTATTTAAATACTTACTGCAAATAACATTTATAGTAAAAATTAAAAATTAAATTTATGAGGTTACTTCCATTTTCTAACAAATGAAAAATATCTATAAAATATAATAGCCTGGAACGATCTGGTTAAGAGTCACAGGTCAAAACCATTTCTTGATAAAAAATTGGCCTAATGAAACAATCAAGGCGAAAGCCACGTTAAGGAAGGGTTGGTAAAGGTTAAAACATGAGAAATAAAAGTAATGTAATGGAAAAAAATATAATACAATATATAATTTGAAAATCGATGCACATTTAAATTTTATAATTTCACCACTAAAATAAATTAATTTAAAATATGTACAAGGTTTTAGCAGTGCAAACTTTCACAGTGAACTTAATTTTTATTTACATTGAATTAAATAACATTAAAGTGCATGTCTATTTTATTAACTGCAGTTGACAAATAATTTATAATAAAGTAAACGTAAAATAAATTAAATAAAAATTATGATAAATGAAACATGCAATTACCAATGAAATGAAAAATTAAGGTAAAGTTGTTTTAAAGTTATGTCAACTTTTAAAAATAATTAGTTCATTAAGTTAACATTTTTAAAAGTTATAAACAATTTATGAAGTGTAACAATCCGGGATATATTTGACAATTTTTTCTGCCGATTAAAGTAGTCTACAAAAAGTTATTAAAACGTTAACATCAAATTTGAGAATACTTTGATAATGCATATTTAGTTTATCGGATAACACGTTCTCTTTATTTTGATACAATAATTTATCAGTAATAGCACTCAACAAAAGTAATTTATTTGAAATATTACTAAAAATGTGTCAAAAACTTTTATCCTGTAATTTACTTGTTTATTTCATTTTTAATTAACTTTGAACTACAATAGCTCAACTGGTAAGGTTTTAGAAAATCAACCTCAACTAGCACATCAATCAAAATGTATCAGTACAAAGAGAAAGGCGAATGTGTAAGTGAATTTTAAATCATCAGAATACGTTCTTTTGAACATGCAAAAATTATTAGCTCTCCTCAATAGTTTTATATCAAAGTTAATTAAATTACACATTGAAATTGAATTTAATAGTTCATTACAAGCGAACGAGTTTCATATAACTAGACTCAAAGATTTGCAAGCATACACGTAGCAGCTATCGTTGCCACTTTTACGGTAGTCGTATTTACTATTATTGCTCTGTGGGAGATTAAGCGATAAAAATATTACCTCACAGATATGGTTTTCTAATTTATTACACAGGATGTAGTTATAAAATCTCGTGCATCGAATAAGTTGTTTCTTAACTGTAACTGATAAACAGCGCGAGTTAAGTGTGATTTTAGTAGTTATCGTGGTATGTAAACATTTAATTCTTTCTATTTGTTTTAATTTTCATACTGATTATTTTGAGAAGTTGTGATTTTATTATTTAATACTTATAGAATAAATGGTTACCTAAACTTATCACGTTATATTCTAATATTTTTTAAGAATTCTTAAGTCATTTTTATTTATTTATATCCTTTTTATGAACGTAAATAAAAATTACAAGAATAACTGACCAAACATGGTTGTAGTAGTACTGACGGGGAAGAGTATGAACAAAAGGGAATTTATACAACTGGACATCTAATAAATGCTTCAGTGAAGCTGCAACATAATTGAGCAAAGTTGCAATTGAGCCCGGGTAAACGACCTTGACTAATGTAATAAATCGGGTAAAGTGACAAATCTGACAGTCAGCCTAATGCCAGTATTGACCGAACAAGAATAAATTCGTGCATAGTGATTTGAATTAAAATAAATTATAAAGTTAAGTAATATCAGTGTTTTTATTTTAATGATGGTACCCAATGTAGCGGCACATCAGTTTTACAAACAATTTATTTAAAATTGTTGTCATGATTCTACTTGTATTTCATACGAAATGTTTGACTGAAAGTGTTTACCTTACATTTAATTATTGTTAATTAAATAAATAAAAATAATATTGTCTAAATAAATTGTTCGTGTTCTGTGTCTTAGAAAATCAGATCGAAGTAGAGTATCGGCACCTTCATTTGAACAAAAATAAAACTACAGAATATTGTATAATCAGGAATGTAATAGCAAAAGAAAAAATGTGATATAATATTATTAACGATGTTAACATTCGTATTTCTCTACATTATTATTTTTAAGATAGATAGTATTTTATAGTATTTTCCCTAAAGAATAATACGAAAATAATACGTGAAGTTAATAAGAACGAAATTCGGTACACAGACGCATCGCTTACCGTATATCTTTCTTATTAACTTCATATTATTATCTTTATTTTAGACCTCCTATTTTACGGTCATAAATCAAAATATATGATTTAGGTTAGTTTTTTGCAAATCTACTCAAACAGACGATTCATTTAAACCCACTTCAGGGAAACACGGTCAAGGTTTAGGTGGTTAAAATCTTATTGAAAAAAACCTGTTCGCTATTAATATATAAATAAGAGTAACTAATCGAGTGACTAATTTAAAAATTAAAAAAGATTTTGAAAAAGTTGTACGTCATCTAAGCACTAATCTCATTTGTAGTTTGTTCTCCGAACTACTAAAATTACACAGAGTTTTATTGATTCGCTATTATTATTACTTTAAAGAATGTATTGTAATTAATTAATTTAACACTTTTTATTACTATATATTATTATAATTTAATTAAACATTACTAGAATCACCATTATCAGCATTTTCACTGCCACTATTCACTGCCATCAGCACCATTATTATTATTATTATTATTGTTATTATTAATTAATGTACTATGTTTTTCATTACCAATGTTAATATTGTTTAAATATGGTTTATACTACTGTTTCTTTAGTTGTTAAAGTGTTAAACAAAATTTATTGCTGCTATTTCGGTCGTATTGCCCTACCAATTACTACTAGAGTTCCTATTTTTATTTTGCTTTATACTGTGCATATGTATAATTTGTATTTCTGGATAGTTTAATTATTTTATGTACTCCTCCAAGCTCTTTTGAAGGAGTTGTACAGATAAATGAATACAATTCACTGGTATAAAACAGATCAAAGAATGACCAACTAAAATAATATTTTAGCCATTGCGTCCATTTTATTTTTTTTAGAATGGATGTATTTGCGTCAACAAATTTCGGGTGCATTACTTCATTAATATATTAATGGATTCAAAAATTATTGTTTACACCTCATAAATTATTTTTTCCCATGTTTTTAGTAATTTAAAAAAAAATTTAATTATATTTTTGTTTATTTATTTACTAAATAATGTTATTAGAGTTAAATTATATCCCAAGAATGAAACGTGATATGATTTGATTGTTAGTAATGATTAGATGAATAATAAATGAAAAGGTTATTAAGGAAGGCTTGATATATTAACATAATACCATGGCAACGGCGTCGCTGAGCCACGTCTCGTGGTCCTTGCTGAGCCACATCTTGTTGTTCTATTTCGAACACAGATGCATGGTCTGACATTACATGAGCCATAGTTATAAGAAGGTAGATCAAGGTACATGCTGCGTTTGCAGTAAAACTCGAGCAAATCAACACAAAAGAAGTAGAAGAAGAGAAGAAGAAGACCCCCACAGAACACAATTAATACAGATACAGGACGGTAACTGGTAACTGGTCCCTTTTCCTCGCTTGATCGTGAGTATTAACTGAAATACAGACAAACAACCTAAATGCAATTTAAAACCACAACCAAAAGCATTAACTAATACGTTGTTTTATTTACAAAAATTACAATATTTATTAATCTTTAATAGTATTATGTATTACTGTTAGTAACACCTCTAATCTTTTTTAAATACATTTTTTGAACTTGTTTTCAAAAAATTTAAAAAAGCCCTTGCTTGTCTTATTGAAAGTTGTATAGGCCTATTACTGAAAAAACAAAAGACTTTACAAAAAAATACATACACATATTACATTATATATTCATTCCGGATCGTACTTCAGATTTCCTCAATTAATTAAAACTTTTAACATCAGAAACTAACATTTACACATTTATCATTTCTGAACACAAATTTTGAAATTATCTTTAAAAAATTGCTCTTCACAAGCAAACTAACTATAAAATTTAGAATTAAGTAACATCGTAGATTGTGAAAAAAAATTAGAATAAACTAAATTAAAATATTTATTAAAATTAAAGTAATCAAATTTAAGTAAAAGTATATAGTTTATTAAATTTTATTTCACTGTAAAAATATACAATTATTAAAATAGTTTTTTATTATTTAGGTATAAATATATAATTTTTATTTTTTATACTGATGGCTATTCCTGTGTTAGGTCGCTGACAAATAAAGATTTATTTATACAAAATTTATATGTATATTTTATCTATTTAATGTTTATCATAGATACTACATCTAAACACGTACAAAACATTAAATAATATAAACATTCATACGACAAAATTTTAAATAAATTTATTTAAAGACATTAAAATACTGTTTTAAATTAATAATCTTCAGTTGTAAAAACTTCTTCACCCAAACTACAAATTTAGTGTAGCTACTATAAAATATGTAAACATTTTATATTACATTTTTAGTAAAAAAAAAAAAATGTTTCATATAAAATCGTTTCATTCAGTATTCGTATTTATACAATTACTTTTCTCAAACAAAACATAATGTTCAATTGTTTATTTTTAGTCAGCTAGCCATTAAAAATTTAATCATAATTTAAATCCCACAAAATTGTTATTAACTTTTATTATATATAATTTTGTACACATTAGCCAAGAAATGAGCTATAAGGTTATTAAATTTCAGAAAAGTTTATTTTGTGAAGTACAAAAACACGTTACCACAATGAGTTCCCTAGATAATAATAATAATAATAATAATCATCTCTAAACTAAATACTCAATGAATGTTGTATAAAATCAAGGTAGTTTATCAAAATCATCAGCTGACTTAAAAATGTTTGATCCGATTTTAGGTTAGCACTTTTTTTTTAAATTTCTAATTTTGTGTACGTTGCAATCTGTTCAATTCAGAACAATAAGCAACCCCATGACCCAATGAGATGAGGATGATGTGTATGACGTGTAAATGAGGTGTAGTCTTGTACAGACCCAGGCCGACCATTCCTGAGAGAGTATGGTTAATTGAACCCCAACCATCAAAGTACACCGGTAACCACTGTCTACTATTCAAATCCGAATAAAAGTAACTACCTTTACTAGGATTTGAACCAGGAACCTTCGTCTCCGAAAATTAGCTGTTAAAACAGCTGATTTTGGCGACGACTTTACCTCTAGACCAGTGGTTCCCAACCCGCAGTGGTCCGCGGACCACTCAGCCTGAAAGTGAACTACCACGGACCACCCATTATATTATTGCATATATCTTATCAGTTGTAACCAAATTAAAAGGTGATTAAATAAAACAAATTTTCAGAAACAAACTATTATTATTATTTAAGAAACTATTATTACAAACATATAATTGTTATTTTCAGAAAGTAGAGTACATTGTACATCTCAAAAAGTAAAAATATTTTAATTGTAAATTGTCTTTTAATAAAATAAGGAATACACAATTTACTTAGTCGAAAATAACAATGAAAATTAAAAAATGAATTAAAAATGAAATGAAAATTTCAATGTGACTTTTGTGCACGAATCTTTCTGATTATTAGCTGAGGAATTCCAGGTTTTAGGCTCTTGCTAAGAGCTACTCTCAAATCACTGCTTACACTTACCCGATTTCGTTGTTTGTTGTTAATTAACAATAAACTAGAGAACCCCTGCTCACACAAATAAGTGGTTGAAAAAAACATAAGATACCGCAAAGCTACTTGCCAAATCTTGGGGAAGGCCAGGGCTTTCTTACACCACAACTCATCTACCTTTACTTAATCTGAATCTTGAATGTATTTACTTAATCTTGTTCAATGAAAATCGTAACTTTGATTTAATTACGGGAAGATATTACTTTTTTATAAGTAGTCACCGGACTCTCACGGGGACCACCCCGAAGGCTCTCACGGACCACCGGTTGGGAAACACTGCTCTACACCAACCCGGTGGGTTTAGCACATAATGATCCAACAAAATTCTAAAAGACAGTTGAATAATTAATATTAATTTGTGCCGAATCAACATTTTAGATGATTTTTTTAGCTAATAACCTACATAAAATATAAATAAATAAAAGTAGTTACACATAAAGGCGAATACAGATTAGAAACCCGTATTTTTTAATTATGGAGATCATAAGTTTTAATTAAAACATAGAGGCTAATGATACCTAATCCTCAAATAAACAATATTCAGTATTTTGGACCATACTTATAGATTCGGCTGAGACATTAAAACGTTATTTATATTATAAGACAACGTTAATATGCTTAAAAGATACGTTAATTCAGTCAACTTTTAACAATATTGGAAAATTGTACTCCGGAACAGGATGCTTTCGAACGAACACGCAAATTTTCAATTTTATTTTAGAGTCTGCCGCACCCTTTCTAAACACAAGATAATAAGACTAAGTGCTAACAGTAATAATAATAAATGGTAGATCTAAACCATGATTTCACTGAAACGGATTCACTATCGTAGTATTTATTCACTTAATAAATTTCAAATTTTATTTACAGTGATAAAACTACTATAATTGTCGGATTTAAATGCGTAAGGGGGCCGGATCTTTAGCAGTAAACTAAACGAGAATTCTAGTAGACGTTCTGTAACATTACTAATGATCTACACCAGTGGTTATATAAATCCATATTCCATTTATTAAGTTATACCCTAAAAGATTACTGACCTGCTCCATCCATCACAATCGTAAATACGGAATACATAATATGGATTGGATCGGTTCAAATCCCATTTTATAGCACACCATTAATCGGAATTTGCTGGATTACAATAAACTAATTGTTCTAGCAGATTAAAACGCAATAATCTACGAACACCGTAAAAGTACCATTACATCATACTGATCAGTTTATTCATCGATTACTAAAATTTATCGATTGTTTTCAGTTAAGTGTTAACTAAAACACTTGTTTAAGTATTTTACGATTATTTGCAATCACTATGATTTAAGAATTGATTTATAGATAAGGAATTATGGTGGGTATTAATAGTAAAGAGATAAGGATACGTAGTTAATAAACTCGCAAAAAAAGAAACAAACCAAAGTCTAATTTTAATAATTGATAAACATTAACGCATGTTTTTGCAATCACATTCCATTTTTTAAGTTGTTGACAAACAATACAAAAGAAAATTATTCGCGTTTTACAATAATTAGGGATATACAGAGTGATTTTTTTAGTCCCGTTACCCAATTGTTATTGTCTGGTGATTTTTTTTTCTAAGAAAGGGAAATTTTGTTTTGTGACACGAAGTAGGTAGCTCTACTCAACCGGTATAGATACGGCAGTGTGAGTTGATTCTCCTTCAGATGTGTAAAATTTTGTGCCGTTTCCCGTCGTGTTACGAATAGAATGTCTTTTACCCTACAACAACGGGTTTTCATTCTTGAACAATATTTTGCTGCGAAATCGTACGCGAGTGTAAAATAATCATTTCAAATTCAATTTTATGGTATTCCTCCACTAGAAAAAATGTCAACGTTTAGACTAAAAAACCGATTTCGAGATACAGGTAGTGTGCGACAGAAACACTACAAACTCTCTTGACAGAATCACGTTTTAGAGAATGTAAAAAAAAGATTGATCAATTTTCCACGGAAAAGTTTACGAAAACTTTCCTCGAGTGTTAGTTTGTCATAATAAAGTGTTCAGAAAGCTGCGAAAAAATTGAAATCGTAACCGTATCGCGTACGATTATTCCAAGAGCTTAAGCTTCCAGATTTAAACAAACGATTGTTGTAGGGTAAACAACATTCTGTTCGTAACACGACCGGAAACTGCACAAAATTTTACATAGCTCAAGGAGAATCAACTCACACCACCGTATCTATACCGGTTGAGTAGGGTTACCAACTTCGTGTCAGAAAACAAAATTTCCCTTTCTTAAAAAAAAATTACCAGATAATTAACAATTGGGTAACAGGACTAAAAAAATCCCTGTGTACATAATTCATTTGGAGATTAGATTCAACAATTAAGTGATATCTTACTCCTATTCATCAATTATAATTAGAAAAAATGACACAGAATGCGTACGTGCAAAAGATACATATGTAGTTGCTTAATTTACACGATGCATATCATTAATAGCTAACCGATTTCAATTAGTAACGAATTCTTTAATAACATTCTCAGATTCTTTCATTCATGGTACAATAACCACAAATTAATTTTGTAGTTTTTTAATGACAGTAAATGCTGGTATTCACAGTTCGACTGGGATTAAAAAAAAAATCGAGTTCCTATAACGAACGTCAATCATGCCATAGACAACGTGGTCGGCTCGTGGTTTAGTGGTTAGCACAACTGGTTTCTATACAAGAGGTCTCGGAAAGATCAGAAATTTTTTAATTACTCATTTTCATCTATAAATTTTCATCGTTTTCATTAGCAATGCAAAACAGTCGGACGTAAAACAATAACTCAGTGTTCGAAAAACAGGTCCTGGAACTCAGTGTTCTAAATTACATCAGGGTCTGATGTAGTTGTGGAAGGTGGATTCATATAATTGGTAACTTCTAAAAGTATAACCCCTCCATTCCGTTAACAAATTTAAATCTTAAGCAAAATCCCTTGTTCGCTGTAATATTGCAAACAGGGGCTATTATTTATATATATTAAATATAGACATAAGGGTGAAATTATAGATAATAAATAATTATTGCAATTAAATAAGAAAAATATTACCCATATCACAACGTTAAAGTATAACAAAACTCACTCTACACAAAACACCCAACACAACAACCCGTGGTTTTGGCTCTACGATTTTAGAGATGGTCTTAAACACCGGTCATGCCTTTTTTACGAAGGAAGAGAGGAAACTATCTTGGCGCCAGCTGCCCGTACACCCAGGACTGTGGATCTCAAACCCAACTAAAACTCTCCTCGACGCCGGCCATGGGCACTGGAGCCGCCTTGAAGCATAAACACGGTGACATGGTGTATCGCGTTCCCTTTTCCCTGAGCTGTGGTTCTTCGATGGGCGGACTCACCTCTGGACAGCCGCCCATGCACGCCCCCAAGAGCAAGCTCCTAGAGACCTACACAACATAACCGTCTTCCACCACAACAATGCCAAGGAAAGATAGTCTCTTCCCCAAGAAGATTTCTGCGTGCCGTACTAGTCATGCTTACGCTATCCTAACTTAACGGCTACATTGTTAGCTCCGTACGTACAGACTCTACGTAAGTGTTACATCGCCTTCCAGACAAGAATCACACCCTGTTACAGGTGGCCCGCATTTGTAGACCAAATCACCTTATCAAACGAAATTCTACGCGAGTAAATAAATGTATAAAACGCAGTAAAAAGTTATGTATCCATAAATGTAACATTTTATGTTACATTTTTAGGTGTGAAATATTTATGGTCAATCTTAGATTACCTAGATTTTCTTGAATATTTGCAACTGCATTAGACACTTTTAAAAAAAAAAGAAAATTCCTAGTCAGATAATTTCCACTCTCTGAGGTCATCTGATGTACCCATGACACAAGAATAAATAAAAAGTTAGAAGTGAAAGGTACGGCCCGTTACGAAGCAGAGATAAAATTTATTGTTCACGCTTTTCAAGGAGTATCTGCAGACCATGAAAATAAGTTAATGGCATTCATATTGTAAGCTGACCTTGAAAGCGATGTGCAGAATGAAGATATCACAAGTAGACTGAAGGCTCAATTGACCAAGGCAGAACCCAACAGGCTCGAAGGCAGTACCCAATAACACCAACTCTAGTGTAATAGCCGATTATCTTAAAAGAATGGCCTTAAGATAGGCCTACTTGTTGATAAATCTATAAATGATTCTAAGAGCACCGCAGAAGAAAAATACGACCACAAAATGTGCGGAATGAAGTTGTATTATTATTGACGATACATAAATTTAGGAGTACAAGAATAAAAACTCTCGAGCGTGCAGATCAATAAACGAGAAAATTATTTCGTAGAACGCACAAGTAAAATTGTAAATGGCACTTATTTCGAAAATTTCTGGCCACAACTACTCTAATTTCTACATTATATCAGTTCATTCACCAGTTTAATCACACTTCACCTAGATTTCTGTTCGTATCTGTCTATAGAGTTACAAAGAAGTTGTTTCACATGAAAGGTTGTCACAATTTGAATGGATCATCTACTGAAACTTGTCCAAGTAGTTCGTACCCCACCCAAAAAAATTCATGTATAAATTACTGACATTGAGGTGTCAAAATGATCTCAAAATTAAAGTCTACCACTAAATCGTGAATAATCTAGTTGCTAAACATTAACCGTAATAATCTTTTATACAGGAAAATAACTATTCGACCGTTATTTATAATTTATAACAAAGAAGTAAGATGTAATGGGGTGCTATGACGTGTAACCTTGGAAATTTTGGTAACAAATTCATACTAATGACTGATGTCAGTTATCGCAAAAAGCTATTCCATTATTAACTTGCACATTTATATTTTCATCCGTAAAGGAAATTGTCCATTTTTCTACTACAACAAACAGATAAAAAGGGAGGTATATCGACTACATAAGTGTATTTTACGGCAAAACCTTTTATCGGTATACATTAATTTGCCAATATTTTTATACAACGCACCAATACATTTTCCTGCTGTTAGTGTAAAAAGTAAATAAACATGACGGCTACCTGTCAAAGCTTCCGAAGCAAAAAGAACCCTGATAAAAACTTAACACCTTTGACCTTACTTTTTAAATAAACTTTCCACGTGCATAGATAAACAACTAACAAATTACAGCTACATTTACTCAATATGTCAATAAGTTTGATTAATCATTCATAAGTAAATTTGACAAAGTTATTTATTATTGATTCGCTCGCATTAACTGTGAGTTAAATTCAAAATAAATTTTACCATCAATTTTAACAATCAACAATGGCATTGATTCTCTAACACAATATTTTAAAAATTAATGAATATAACAACAAAATTACTTTTATATTATTATTAATTCTTACTTTTGTAATGTTTACGTGGTTACCTTGCCAGAGACAAAATACAAACCACAATTTAAGAAAGTAATTATAGCACCGTGATAAGTTTAGACCTGGTATCACGTCACACAAATTTAACATTACAAAAATATTATAAAATATGTTTATTAAATTTTATAATAGTAAGAGAAGTAATAAAACAATGAAACGGAAAGCGGAATTTAAATAAAAGAACAACACAAACCGAAAAGAAAAACAAAAGTGGGTGCAGTCCATTTTGAGAACGTTTTAAGTAAAACCATTTTAGTTTAGTAAGCAGGGAACACCACTGAATTAGTTTAAAACGTAATAAGTTCTACAGACGAATATGAAGATCAACGATTGTCTATCTACTTCTTAGTGTACCTTGTCCTTTCAAAGGTTCGTAATCATAACAGGAATTTAAATTTCATAAGCAACCAGTATAAAAACCGCACGGGCAACACAATACCAGTCCCGTAGATTTTTAGCCATCGTTTTTCTTCAACTTGGATTATGTCGAAATAATCAATATTTCTGACTTCTCATCACGTGTATAAAGTACTATCATTTCTTTTTTAACGATGGACAATAGGTCGGGAAATAGATAGGAAAATCAATAAACCTCAGTATAACATATTGAATTGAAAATTTCCCGGTTTCCAAACCAAAAATTAATTTTGATTGCATAAGCTGTTTTATAAGTTGCACAAAAATGGAAATAGGCTATGTGGGACGATAGCACGGTTATTGCGTAAAAGAGTTCGAAAATATACCCAGTTGAAGACTTTGGCTGACCAATAAAGACTTTGGCTGATCAAGACTTTGGCTGTTCCAATATTGTTGTATGGCAATGAGTCCTGGGTAGAAGGAAAGAAGGAAGAACGTCAGATCCACGCAGCGAAAATGCGGTTCTTGAGAAGGTGCAGCTTGATGGATCATGTTAAAAATAAGAAAATTCGGGACCAGTTGAATATCTTCCTCTATTAGGAACAGTTGACAAATATAAAGAGAAGTGAGAGGAATATTTGAATACACATTAGTGAAGATAGATGGGTGAAACGGGTATTAGGCTACATACCTGCTGGACGAACGAATGTAGGTAGACCGCGGAAAAGATGAGCAAAGAAGTCGGAAAAGATCGGAAAGCATAATCGTGACAGGAAGAAGAAGAAAAGTCAAAAATAGAAACAAATTTTTCACATATTTTACGTGAAACTGATCTCCGACATAACTTTCAACTTCGTTTACGAAAACCATGCAATAAACACACAAAGTTAATTTATATAAAAATAATTTTACATTGAAATGTACAAAATGAAATATATAATATAAATGCTTACTAAGAAGGGTCGCGACCCGGTAGGGCTACTATGGCCGAAAAATTCTTCAATCAAATATTCCACAACGACCACTATTCCGACAACGTAAAAATAAGAAGACTTAAAATTCTACTACCCTACTTCTAACATTGCAAAAAACTTTGAAATATATTCGTAATTTAAATCTTAATGAGCATAAATCTTGGGGATTGATTCGAGAGTTGGTTCATCAAAAGGTTCTTTCATAACGTTGTTGGTCAAGATTGAAATTTGAATCATCACAATTTTTTAAACGTTTTTTTATCAATATCTCCGTTAGAAGTAGGCTATCAGAAGCGGGAAGAATTTCCCCCAAATCAAAATTTATTTTATTCCTGTTTTGGCAACTTTTTTTCTCGAATACAGGCTTTTTATCAATGCGTAACACGAATTAAGTTCTTTAGCCAACTTTTTCCGTGGTCTTTTTCGGTTATTTCCTTCAACACACGGAGGTTTTTTCTTTGACTAAAATTATGAATAAAATTTCATAAAAAAACTCATGAGTAAAATTTTCAGAAAATTTAGACGGGTTATAAAACCGGGAGAAAGTATGTTTGGGGCGTCTGTACGTCCCTGAATTAAAGATACCATCAAGAATGTGAACCTTTCTTAATTTCCAGTTTTCACTAAAAACAGAAATTACAAAATAAACAATGAATTCATGAACCGGTTTCTTGTAATTCATAATAAGAATAACAATAAAACACAAAGTATTACGTTAGTTTATTATTACCGAGTGCAAGTACAGATACGCAAAACATTAATGTAAAGCGAACAACACTTACGCAAATTAAAGTAAAGCGTATGGCCTAATGTGTCGGAGATAATTTATGATTTTAACCTATAAATTTAAGAAACAGCTGAACAGAATTTTAAATAAAAAACAATGGTTGTATAAATAGAACGAAAAAGCAATACTATTAAATCTTACGTACATTCGCCGCAACAATGAAGAACTTCGCAGAAATACCGTAAATTCTATGTACAATTTTACGATTGTAATAAAATCGTTCGAGATCTAAAGACGAGGATCTGCATACTAAACAATCTTAAGTGTAAAAACTATAAGATAAATATCAGTAGAAGATAAAGTTCTAATTAAAAGGACAATTTGTATTCTATACGTTCATTTATGTATTATTATATTAGATAGTATTCATCTGAAAATTAAGCGAACTGAGGTCATCTAGTACCATTTTCAGTAAATTTTATTACTTCAAAAGTAATTAAATTTATATTCAATGTTGTAACTTTTATCCGACCATTATAAATTAGTAACTTAAATTAATATAGAAACAATGTAGACTAAAATTATAGTAACACTATAATAATTATAGTAAAACTATAATATGGATACAATGTCAACTAAAATTATTTAATGTACTAAAGTAATGAGATTGCATTTTAATTTCTTCCATTTAGTAACCTACAAAATTGTGAATAAAGAGAATTGACGCGTCCACAAAAATGATTACAATACAAATGTTAATACAGTATAATAATCAATTCCATTAACCCTATTTCAGCATCTATTTTGAAACTATTACCTGCTGGGCAATACAATCCATTTAAAATTATTTTTAACAGATATATTGCGACAATGATTATTTTTATGCTTATCCGTACAATCATACAGACAAGTACATCTATTATCACTTACATGCTGACTGTAATAATTTTAGTAGTACCTACGGAAAGGTTTCGTTAAAATTGGGTTTGTAAACCTCATTGGAGGAATAAAAATTAGCATAGTGTGTTTCTTTCCGAAGTTAGAGAAATGATATTTACGTAGAAAAGTTATACTATTTTACCCTTTAACACTTTCACGCATCAATTATGCAGATTACTGTTACTTGGAAAAGCTGATGTAGTGTGTTTGTTTGTTCTGCATGAACCAAACCCAACAGTACGCCGGATATAGGTAAATACATCGAAATATAAGTTTATTGTAATGTTCAAGAGGTTATAACTACATACAATTTTTTTTGTCTTTAATTTCTATTACGGTACTATACATTAAGCTGCACAACTTCCGTATATGATACAGTAGAATCTCGGTAGTCCGGCCCTTAAAATATTAGGCCTTAAAGTATAAAACCTCACCCACGACAGATTTTGGTAAAATATTTTAATTGAATTAGGGAAATGAACTCGACCTAATTACGGCGGATTTAATATAACATGTATGTTTAGGATTTGATTAAATAAATGAATAAGCAGACTTTAATTATTGTTAAATGGAATAATTTTTGGCCTTTTATCCAAAACTCAGAACTGGGCTATACTATACTTCATGCTGAATTGACAACAAAACGTAATTCTCAGAACACGAGCACCCCCACACCGCACTAGGCGATGTCAATAGCCGATAATTATGTTTAGTACAATGACTACAAAAGTACTCAGCAAACCTTTTTTAAATAGTTTATTTAATTTAAAATCACATATAAATCAATGCATATTCATTTTTTATTGAAATTTATAATTTATAGTTCCAAAATTCCAACACATCCAGTAATCTGGCATTTTCAGTAATCCGGCACCCTCTCGGTCCGCAACAGGCCGGACTACTGAGATTCTACTGTACCTAAATAGTGGTGTGGAATTTCACTTTAAGGAGAAGAGGTACGTAGTAGTACATTCTCCGTTTAAAACTGCGGGTACTGTCCGTTATTCAGACCAAGAGGTCTCTACTCCATTTCCGCTTTAGACGTCCCACAGTTGGAAAGTTCTTTGTAGCTAGATCACGGGCTAGTTGGTTTGGATGGTCATCTAGTCTATAGTGAAATGTGCTATACAAGGACGCGGTTAGCTCCTTCACTGTCGGAATTTTGAAATCGTCGTGGAGGGTTTTATTGCTTACATAAAAAGGAGTGCCAGAAGCAAGTCTTAAGAACTTTGAAAGGCCTGGATAGACTTTAAATTACTCTCCGCCACTACTCCAAATAGCTGGACACCATTAGTCCAGATTGGTCTTAAAAGGGATTTGTATATTAAAATTTTGGAACAGAGGTTCAATTTTGATCGAGGGTTAATTAAACAGAAGATTAGCTTCTGGCGGCGGTTAAGTTCTAAACGTTTTATACATAGATGATGGCTAGACAGGCGACTAACTTGGAAGCATCATCTACGTACATACAATTATAAATTTAAAAAATTAAACATTCAAAAAGAAAAATCGCTTAAACTCGATGTAAGTTACATTATAAGCTCATTTTCAAAAACATAAACGTAGCTATACAAATAATCATAAACATCAACTAAACGACGAAATGCTGGCATCATGGAACGTTCAAAATTAGAATTAGTACAAATCGCGATTGTTAATAGAGCAGTAACAACAGCAGACGGCAGTACACGAACCATTATTATAACGGCAAAACGCGTTGAAGAGTTAAGTACGAATAGTCGAAGTACGGAAAGTATATTGTAAAATAGTACGAAAAGTTATATTGTTAATTATTTGCATTAGAAAGGAAAAGTCGTGTAAGTGTTTCACACCAGTTTTTTTAGAATTATTGGTTTGGAGTAAACGTGAAACAAGGGACCCCCAGAAGAGTTTTCCATATGGGCCTATCACATGTCCACCATGATATGTTGCTCAGCCATCCGGTGTTACTTAACAATAATTAATAACAACTTTATATAAGCTTAGTGACTGGACTGGCCTGAAAGCAAACTGAATAATTTTTTTTAAAAATCCACTTGCTAGTTGAATTTCATTAAAAATTTGTATTCATTGCTTTTTTCACGCCTCAAAAATTTTAATTCCATACAAATTATATAATGTACAGTACTAGAAAATAATGATGAGTACCTGGTGTTTATAGTTGGTAATGTTTTAGTTTCTACAAATGTACTTAAATGACTACGAACAATACCAAACGTGACTTGCATACAAATGACAACAAATATTGTACAAAATGAATTGTAAAGTTGTATGTCATTCTGCAGAAAGGAAATGAAATAGTCACTCACTCGCTTCTCCAAATAATAATAATAATAAAAATACCACGCAACAAATACTGTTTTATTACTGAAACAACCACGAAACGCTTATTAAATTCTGAAACTTTTTAACATCTACGGATACATTGGTTTTAAAATCATTAAAGATAATTTATTAGGACGACGTAAATTATTCCTGTTTTCCTGTGTTTTACTGTTTTGTATTAAAAAGTGATTTATTAATATTAGGCTGACACTAAGGTAAATCCACAAAAGTACCTGCAATAACTACTAGACAATATGAATACGCTGCTTATAAACAGATAAATATCACCAATTCCCTGATCAAACCTCCAGCAAATCTGATCCACAAAATAAGAGCAAATATTGCTCTTCAAAATATTAAAAAATGGGTACCAGAAAATGTATACTTTAATTTAAATTTTCTGGAATTACTTCTTAATGCCCGTAACATGCAGGTGTGTGTTAAATTAATTGCACTCGATCTGTTGGTTCCAGGGCTACAAAAAATAGTTCTGTTTCTTATCATATATTCAGCCAATTTATATGACTGAACTATGTAAGAACAGAAGAGGTTGAGTTGTAAAAGACACTAGTCAAAGTTATCTCCTCTAAGAGTAATAAATTTCACTATATAGCCAGACCCTGTGGTGAATGAAGTGAAGGTGTCCTTAGCAGGGTGGAAAGTGGGCGGTTTTTGGAGGGCCTGGCATGCTGATAAGCATACTTTTTCACTCAGTGAGGAAGGCACATTGAGGTGGTAAACCACCTCACTCCTCGTTTTTACTTAGTAAAACCTCTAGACGTTCAAACCAGCCTTTCGGGTGTTGACTAAAGCAATAACAACAACGACTTTCTTGAAAATAAAAAACTTCGTTAAAGTCAACCCTTGCTTCTTTTCATCCTTTCACTTTTTCTTGATTTGGTTTCATAATTACTCGTATTATTGGTACAAAATACTGGTTATGATGCGTAATTGCTGAATGAACTCGGCAGCGTTATTGAATAAATAAATAAAAATAAATAAATAAATTCTGGTAAGTAATCTTAATACATTTGACTGCAGGCCAACTAACAATTAATTTTATGGGTCTTTTCTGTTATTCTCCCCCCCCCCCCCGAGCATAATTTGTCACATTTTGTGGATATTTCGTTCGTACGTAATCTAAAAATATTTTTAACGATAAAAATGGGAAAATATTTTAAAAATCATACATCGATATTTTTCTAGTTAACGTTAAACTATTTATTAAAAGTTATTAAATTATTTAATATTTTTTAATTTAATGATTAATTTATTTAACGATAACATGTACTGAATGAATTTATATTTCATTATTACATTAACAATATTGAGAAAAACCAATGTATTTTTTACCCAACCTATATATTAACGTTAACTTGAAAAATATTGATATATGATTTTTTTTAAATATTTTCCCCGTTTTTATCGTTGAATACTGTAAGATTGCAAAGGAAATATCCACAAAATGTGACAAATTATGTTGAGAAATAACATTATATAATATAATATAATAATATTATAGGAGAAATAACAGAAAATAACTAATTTTATTAATTCATATAACTCAGCCTTTAAGTTATATGTAATTCATAAGTTTGTCTATTCATATCAATTTGATCAATTTAAAATAATTCCAAAACACAAAAATAGAAAATAATTTTTCTAAATACGAAAAAGGTGTTTTTTTATTGCAAATATTTCAGTATTATACTTACATAATTAGTGTTCATGTCAATGAACTCGAGGAATTTAAATTGTTTAAGAACTCTTTCACAATTTATAATGTACAGTATAAAAGTAACAACTTGATTTATTAAACAAATAGATGTACTCTTATGTGAACGTGAAGTTAAAATGTAAACCTCCTAGACGGTTAAATAGGTGAAGACCGATATTGTAGTAGCTGCATTATATTATAGCCTCGACAACGCTGCACTGTAGCAATACCTAGTACAACACAAAGATATAAACCCACTGTTGTAGCATCAAGGGCACCCGCATATTTCAAAATAAAGTAACTGAAAAAATGATTTAAGCAATCATTTAACAGTAATACTTAGATCAGAATTAAACAAAGGGATAGATGGACTTACCGTTTTCAGATAATTTACCTAACATGTACGATGTAATACCAGGTCCACACTAAGCAAATGTTCGGCAAACATGTTTGTTAAACAAGTTTGTTTTTAGAAATCGCTACAAACTTTTAAAAAGTTCTGAAATAAATTGTTTGACAAACAAATAAATCAATGTTTTGGCAAACATTTTAATGTTTGCTAATCTTTGCTAAAAAAAACATACGAGTTGTTTTCATGGAATGATCAGTTGAGTGAGTGAGTTTCGAGCGAAATCACAGAGCTGAGTGACAACTTTTTCGTGTACTGACGATGTCGACCAGCTTGCATGGCCGCGGCATTCGTGTTTATTATTCATCCTCAGCCTCGTAAGTGGTGGCAGAGACAATTGTTACAAAGAAGAAATGAATATAGTAGAGAAAATTTTTTGTTTAGGTCATCAGCCGAAAGGCTGGTTTGAACCTCTAGAGGTTTTACTAAGTAAAAACAAGGAGTGAGATAGTTTACCATTGCCTTCCTCACTGAGTGGAAAATTACGCTTATCAGCATGCCGGGCCCTCCGAAAAACACAAATTTTCCACTCTGCAAACGACACCTTCACTTCATTCACCACAGGGTGTAGCTGTATAATGAAATTCATTACTTTCAGAGGAGATAACCCTGATTAGTGTCTTTTACACCTCTACCTCTTCTGTTCTCAAATGATTCAGTCATTTAATTGGCTGACCATGTGATAAGAAACAGAACTATTTATTTTAGCCCTGCAACGAACAGATTGAGTGTAAATAATTTGACACTCCACCTGTCTGTTACGGGCACAGAGAAAATTTACGCACAGATTTGACAGCAAATTTGTAACAAATTTTAGACGACTATCTAACGCTGATTTTGAAGTACTAGTTACGTGGTAGGGCCTACAGTCGCTAAAAAAAAAACACAAACTTCCGTGAAGCAATAAGTGTTAACGATCGTTTAGCTACAACACTACGGTTCTTAATATTTTAGAAGTGAACTGACCACAAACATTTGGAATTTTTCGCTCTGAAAGCAAACATTTTCTCCAAAAAAAAAATAGCGGCGCCCGACTCCTGCCACCATCACATGTTTTGTTCTGTGTGCGTCCATACTGCAAATGGGCAAACTTTGTTTGCCAAACATCAGAATGTTTAAATAAATTTCAACAAACTGTTTCTCCAAATATGTTTGCCGAACATTTGCTAGGTGTCGACAAGGCTTAAGGGTTTGAAAAACACAAAATTGTGGTATAATTGGAGGTACTTTCAGACCCTATCCGGAATTCTCTAGGCTTATTAGTAAAGCACAGTTTAGCTACTGAGGCGATTAAATTAATTAACAAAGTCATTTTTGCACGCATAAAGAGAAGGGGATACTGGAATTTTCAAAATTATGAGCGTACCGGATGAAGATAACATGATAACATTTATCTTAACTATTTTATGAGACAAATTAATCTAATCTTCAGTGACTTTTGACAATTTAAAATATAAAGCAGCTATTGATAATTGGTGAAAAGTAATTATTCTAAAAAAATATTAATTATAGAACATTTTCACAACGATAATTAATATTCGTTAAAAAAATGAAATCATACATTTATAAAGAAATCGTAAATTTTTATGTCATTTGACATCAAAATCCAAGAATACATTTGACGAATTATGGAATTTTACGATTAATAAAAATTTATGAATATTCGAACGAATTTACATACGTAACCATATCGCAATTCGTAATTTATACAAAGAGTTAATTATTTAGAATAGTAATGAAGTTGGCAGTAATTGAAACAGCTTCGGTTTAAACTAATTAAACTAATTGTAGTTAAAAGAAGACAAACTAGAAAAGACGGAGTTAAAAATAAGTTAATATTCTCTCAATCGATAATTTTTGTAAAACACTGAATATGTTATCAAAAAACATAAAAGTAAACACAATTTTATGTTTTTTTTAACCGGTCTCTTTTTCGTTTACATTCAACTATTTATCGCGATAATTAGCTGTTAAAAAACTTACTTGTAACAAATGATTGTCATGAAGCTAAGTAATTAGGAAAGGAACAAACTCCAGTTAAATCATTAAGTCTGTATTGAAATACATTGCAGAAGAAGGTAGAAACTCTTTTGAATTTTTATTAAAGCCAAACTCACCGCATTTTAAACCAACATAAACCAAATTAAAAAAATGTTTTTTAAACTACACATTTTTATCTCTTAATATAAATTGATTCTGAATTTTTAGCTGAATTTATTAGACTAATATTCTAAGTGGCTGTCTCCGTAGCGTAGTCGTTGCGCACTAGCCTATAACGTGGAGGTCCCGGGTTCGATCCCCAGCTAGGATCAGGAAATTTTCAAAAGTTACATACCCCACCGTAGACGCTCGGTCATTTAAGCTTAGAAAACGGTCGCACAAAGGTGTCTGATCGGACCAACTAAGTTTGGTCGCGCGAATAGGTGTTTTGTTTAGGACAGCCATTTTTGTCGCGCGATTTAACACGCGTTGTCGTTCGATCGAGCGGGCGTCGGGACGATTATTCTTCAGTTAGGACATAGCCTTACAAAGCAATCGTAATGCATTCCAAAAATAACTCAAAATGAATAAACTCACAGAAATTAATTAAAGTTAAAATAAAATATGAAAGAAAAACTTGCTACATAAAAATTAAAACACTGAAAACTTTTAATGAACAGATACACCCATAAAACAGTAATCAATAATTTTATAACATCATATTATTGACCAACCCACCGGGTTGGTCTAGAGGTAAAGTCGTGGCCAAAATCAGCTGTTTAACAACTGATTTTCGGAGACGAAGGTTCCTGGTTCAAATCCTAGTAAAGGTAGAACTTTTATACGGATTTGAATGCTAGACAGTGGCTACCGGTGTACTTTGATGGTTGGGGTTCAATTAGCCATACTCTCTCAGGAATAGTCGACCTGAGTCTGCACAAGAACACACCTCATTTACACGTCATACACATCATCCTCATCTCATTGGGTCATGGGGTTGCTTATTGTTTTGAATTGAACAGATTGCAACGTACACGCATTAGGGATTACAAAAAAAAAATATATTATTGACCATAATCCACAACCAACTTGACATAAACGTTAAGTTTTAAGTTTACTAAGATAAAAAAATGATTAAATTTACATTTAAAAAATCTGATGTGAAACACTCACACGACTTTCTCTTGTCAATGTAAAATAACGAACTACATTATTTTAATAATAAATAACTCATGTATATTTTATTTTTATACGGGTTTGAATACTAGACAGTGGTTATCGGTGTACTTTGATGGTTGGGGTTCAATTAATTATACTCTCTCAGGAGTGGTCGACCTGGGTCTGTACAAGATTACACCTCATTTACATGTCATACACATCATCCTCATCTCATTGGGTCACGGGGTTGCCTATTGTTCTAAATTGAGCAGATTGCAACGTACACATTAGGAATTAAAAAAAGTGTATATTTTAATCATGAGTAAATATATAAAATAAAAAACAACTAATTTCAATTGAGACTAATTTTTTCTCAATCCTAAACGTGAGTACGTTGGAATTTGTTCAATTCAGAATAAGCAACCCCCATGACCTAAATAAATGAGGATGATATGTATGTGTGAATGAGGTGTAGTCTTGTACAGACCCAGGCCGACCATTCCTGAGATAGTACGGTTAATTGAACCCCAATCATTAAAGTACACCGGTCACCACTGTCTGTTATTCAAATCCGTATAAAAGTAACTACCTTTACTAGGATTTGAACCAGGAACCTTTGTCGCCGAAAAATCAGCTGTTAAACAGGTGACTCACGGCAACGACTTTACCTCTAGACCAAGCCGGTGGGTATATATATATATATATTTTTTAGTTTAACGTCCTACTGTTCTGAAATTACTGCTAATGCAGACGGTGAAGGGATGAAATGATTTTTTGTAACGAATGAAAATATGCCGTGCCTGAACGGGATTCGAACACAAGACCGCACGATGAGAGGCGAGCACGTCTTAAAAGCACATTTTAAGTGCGTCTTAAAAGACGAGGTGGGTATAAAAGACGAGACTTAATTTCGCTATCAGATATCAATAGTATGAAAATAAGTAGGCCTAAGGATTTTAATTCTAACCAGGCAAATTTACTTAATCGATTTAAACGTTCTAATCTGTTGAAAATGAAAGGATGGTGTAATCGAAGAGTATTGATATGGACAAAATGGAGAAATTAGTAAAGAATAGGAGAAACAGAAAATCGCATTGTAGCTCAAAAACTAAAGAACAAATAAGATTTAAAAAGGATTTATAATATTTAAATGAATTACTTGCTCTTGTCACTGATTAAGTAAAATACCTACAATAAAATAACCTTGGCAATAAGACACATTCTGAAATTTTTCTCCACAACACATTCACTTATAAAAACAGTAACTATTACTATTATACCGTAACGTTTATTATAGTAGATCATTCACAACTACAGCTGGATTCTATACGGTAAAAAAATATCATGAGCATAAAACACGTGTAAATAAAGATAATTCAATCCAACATAATACAACTAGATAATTTCATATTGATTATTTCATCATCAACATGCTTAGTTTGACTAATAGTCAATCCTGAAGGATCTCCATAATACCACAGATTAGTTTGATTTGTAAAAATTACGTGATTTACAGAATTCACAAGCGGAATTTATCAATGCAGATGTAAAAAAAATTTATAATATTTTTGTTAATTAGTTGGCAGTAAAATGAAAAACTAAAAACTGAAATGGATAAAAGACATTTAATTTGTTCTATTTATCGAACAATATTAAACAATGACAGTTTTAATTACCTTTAAGTTATTAACAAAAAATTATTTAACAAGTCTGCTTGAAGAATCTTACAATAATTTTTTCAAACAAATCCGAAAAATGTGTTAATCGTAAGCAACGTTCGGGTAGAGCCTAGTTAAGCTATTAGAACGTATACCAATTAAGTGTTAAGAAACATCAATTGGACAAGAAATATTTTTATGGTGATCATTTGAAAACCAACCATTAACAAACTCCGCTGAAAAGTTCCGGTTCAAATCCCCATGTGCCTAATCCTCGTCAACAATACAGCACAAATACAGTAGTGAAATTGAGTGGTCGTCAGAAGCGCACAATTTCAATTTCAGGGTTACAAGAAACAGTAAAAATCTGGTGTGAAGCACTCACACAACTTTCTCTTGACAATGCAAATACTTATTAATATAACCTAACATTAGTAATAAAATAAACCTGAAAAAACTAACCTCAAAAAACATAAACTAATTTTAATCATAAGTGAAAGACGCAAAACGAAAATCAACCTCAGTTTGGCTTAAAAATACGGAAAATCACTCTTTCACGCCAAACTAGGCTCTGTAGAGAAAATACTCAAAATAAAAGTAGTAGATCTTTTAATTTCCTATTTGATTATATAGCTACACTTTTGTCGTAAAATGCATACAAAGGCCAAAATCTTTAAAAATCTATTTTTTACACATTTTCATGAAAAAAAACCAGAAAATCACTAATTACCGCTAAACTAAGCGTTCTACAAAAAAATGTTTTAAATAAAAGTTGTAGGATTTTAAATTTTCTACAATTTTGTTACATATATTTTTGCCCTAAAATGCATATCAAAGCCGCAATCTTAAAAAACCATTTTTTTCTACGAGAGAACAGCTTCCCCCAGAATTTCAGCAGACAATGGCGCCCACCCTATTTTGTAGAGCATAAAAAATGTAGTAAATAAGGCGATTTAAAAAATTCTTAGGTGCCGTTTTTGAGAAAATCGCAAAAAAGTGAAAAATGACACGAATTAACTAGGTACTACTTCCGGTTGACCGATTTTGATGAAAATGTCCGTGTCGGGTCTCTTGGTAGTACCTAACTTAAGTTTGAAGTTTCAACTTTGTACGATGTTCCGTTCTTGAGATATATTGTTCATACACACACGCGCGCGCGCACACACACACACACTAATCGCTAAAAAACATGTTTTTTGAGTTCAGGTATCTGAAAACGTATATATCCGGTGAAAACCCAATTTCGAAAAATCGATATGAAAACAATAGGCTACTTTCCTTCCTATATAATTATTTATATAGGCAAGAGAAAGTAAAAAAAACTAAAACTGTTATGGATAAAAGACATTTAATTTGTTTTATTTATCGAACAGTATTAAGCAGTTTGACCGTTTTAATTTCCTTTTAAGATAACAAATAAATTATTTAACAAGTCCACTTGAAGAATCTTATAAACAAAATTTTAAAAAAATTCGAAAAATGTGATAATCATAAGCCACTTTCGGGTATAGCCCAGTTGAACTGGTAGAAAATATCACAATTTTGTTAAGAAACATCAATAGGGTAAAAAATATTTTTATGGTGACCATTTGAAAACCAAACCTGAACAAACTCCGCTGAAAAGTTCCGGTACAAATCCTTATGCCTAATCCCCGTCAAAAATACAGCAAATACAGTAGTAAAAATGAGTGGTCAAAAGCGCACAATTTCCGGATTAGAAGAAAAAGCAAAAAGATGTAAGCGAGTAGTATACAATAATAAATTTAAATACTTAAGCAATCATTGAATACAGATCTCCAGATACAGAAGCACAGTTGAAACAATTAACAATAAATTTTTCTTACGTAAACGACGTTGGTTTTTAGTTCGCTAATGTAATTGGACTCATCTTCAAATAAACGTAAACTTTTCATGGAATCCCTTTGTGTGCAGAAAAAGACGACAGGTTAACAAGAATGTTGTAATTGAAAGAATCATAACAATAATTATTATAATGGATAGAAAAAAATGACTAACAAGACGTTTTTATTCAATAGGTAATAAGCAAACAATGCAAAAAGAATGTAACTGAAATAAATAACACGAGAACGTACGCCTATTATTATAGTACGTGCAGTACGCCGTTTTTTTTTTAAAAAAAAGACAATGTCAGTGAAAGTTAGTCACTGGACAATATAAATCTAGAATTTATTTTCAGAACAGGGCTTACTCTGCATAAATTGATCGATATTTTAACTTTGATACTATATCAAATTTGTCACTACCAGGTTGCCTGGAAACTAATAATGTTATTATTTTCCCATGTATCAAAGAAGAAATGTCAAAACTTTTTTAGATTGTTTTCACTACATTAAAATATACAATGAATGAACTACGGGTAAAATTTTCCAGTTAAGAGGTATAGTCGAATTTTATTGAATAAAGAAAATAATTTTTTTAATGACTAGTAGGGCTCTAGTACGTCTGGTAGATCAAACTTTAGCCAAAACTATTTAAAATAGTACGAGGTTTTAATACCGCAATAATAAAATAAAAAATAAAATAATACAGGCTTTAAGAGAATCTTCTATTATCGTAATAAATGAATGGCGCATCTTTAAAGAGTGTAGGGAGATATAGTTCCAAAACGGGTTCAGGAATACAGACATGAGGGAAAGAGAAGCTTGGGAAGACCTCTATAACGATGGAAATAAATTATTTTATTTCCAGCTTTCTTTCAAACAAAATAAGACATTTTGATGCCGGAACATAATATGCCGTGAAGAGGAGGAACAGAAGGAGAGGAGAAGGGGTTTTGGTAATCGAAACTTTGAAGTTAGCGAATGAGTAATAAATTGAAGGTACTTACTTTAAGTAAGAACTACTTAGGAATCCCAGAGCTTTTCAATTACGGGAAAGTAAAAAAAAAAATGTTTGAGTTGTAAGTAGCAGACGGAAGTACATTTTGAATAACAATTAAAATTAGCTAAACACAAAAACAAACTTGTAGTTCATTCATAAAACCTTAAAAGCTTGATATCAAAAACAAAACAAAAAAGAATAGAAGTTAAGGAGAATTTTTTTTTTTTAGTTTTTATTTGTTATTGGGAAAGTACACTATTGACAACTACCCAATTTGATCGCTGCTTTTCGAAGTGGATTAGGCATGAGTTTGAACAGGGACCCCCAGTAGTTTGTTCATGGATGACTGTCAGCTGGTCATCATACAAAGTCGCTTGCCCAACGTGTGTTACTAAAAAAATAATAACGACTTTCTACCAGCTGACTGACTGGGCTGGCCCGAAGGCCTAGGAAAAATTAAACAGAAATTCTAAATATTTAAAGACATTAAGCATAGAACACAATTACAACATTATAAAATTAACCAAATCAGCTTAATGGGAAATTTTATCTCAATCGCCTTATTATATGTTAAAAAACGAAACGTAATAATATTTATTAATAAAAACTAAACTGAAATAAGTAAAAACTAACTAAATTTAATTCCAATGAGCTTCAACAAATTCATTCAAACTGAAGGCCAACATTTCTTCATTAAGTACATCAAGTTGACATGCACGCAAGTATTATTAATATAGGTGAAGGAAATTTTAAGCACAGCAGGGATCGAACAACAAACAAATAATAACAAATCAAAAGTAAAATTAATAGTAGGTTTATAGAGAATAAAAAAGAAGAATAAATCGATACAGTAGTAACATTTCAATTAATTAAGATGACTACAACCAGGAAGCCTCTTCCGATAATAATTTCTCTGCCCCGCTAAGTTCAACTTGAAATTCCTGATTCCACCAGCTTACACCATAACTGCTCATGACATAAGCGTACCATATGGCCATACAAAAAAAAACGGCCATATTCACACATCTGTACTTCGTGTACTGAATTTTGCTGTCCTGTTCAATGTTTTAGCCCAGTTTTAACTGCACTACAAATACCTTCTTCATCATTCATCATTCTGAATAGCAAGAACTATAATTATCTACCCGATATCTGGACAAGTAATATATATACTATATATTGCTATTTATTATGAAAATTAAGTTTATTTCTTTACTTAATATTTCTCCCGCAATATGTGTGGCCTTAGTGCTAGTCTCAGAGGACGCATTAAATAAATAAATGTATTGCTTTCCTCAGTTTTACTTGACTTAACTTTCTCCCAGGAATCATGTAAAGAGAATACATGTATCTCTTTAATATTTCTTGCTTTAGTGTATTAATCCTCTTTTAACCAAAGAGGTCAAAATTTAAATGTTTTTCTGTTCAACCCCTAAGGACACATAGGCTACCTCATAAATCAGCTCTCTAGGTGATCGATAAGTTACGAAAATTAGCAATAAGTAAGTCAGTCAGTGAGGACGTTTGCGTGTATGTGTACAAATAATTATTTCACCTTTGTAAAGATTATTAAGGTATTTTATAAATTAGTATGCTATTACCTAAACGGACAGAAGTAATCAATATAGCGGTACTTCAATATTAAGGAATTTTCGTCCACATTAATCTTCATTTCAATTGACAGGGTTTAACAAGTCTTTAACAATCAATACATAAGCGAGCTTCAATAAATTCTTTTATAATTTTACAATGAATCAAAGAAATTACAAAATATAAAGAGTGTAGTACGGAAATCCCAGATTTCGGCCGAGAATATGATCTCATAATTTTAAAATGTATGTACTACAGTAATTTACGTTTCCCGAATCATAGAAAACGCTGTACCAATACAGTATTAACATAGTACGTGTACTGCACTATCGCAACGCTAGTCACAATACTTTAAATTCGGACAATTGGAGGAAAAAAGAAAAGTTTAACATAGTACCTTAAAAGTAAAAAAATTTTATAAAATTTATTAATTTTTAAAAATTTTAATAAAAATACGAGTACAAATCTAAACACAAAAAGAAGATTAGAAAAACTTAATGATATTAAACATTATTGACAAATATTTGAACAAATAAAAAACGTAAATAAACAGAGAATTTAATGGTAGACTACAAAATTATTCTAGAGTAAAATTATTCATTCACAAACGGCTGTGAGAAATATATAAGGAAATTACGTATTGTTGAAAAACCAGAAATGTATAAACAATAAAAGAAGATATGAAAAATATTTTATATAATTGTTGTTTACGAATTACCAGCACTTGCTTAAATAACACTGCATTTTAAGATCGAAGTATAGCTTTATAAAAATTCTAAAAACTGTTATTTTTAAATTTAGGTAGGCCTACTGTATTTTCTATTCGCCCTCCCTCTATTTTGGCTGGCAATGATTCCGCGCAGAACGCAGGCTAACTGACTTGTACTTAACGACATTTTGTACTTAAAGGCTGAATTTTAGCTGAAATTAATAAGAACACACACAGGAACACTATTCTAACACGCCACAGTTTTCCTCTTAAAATTGATCGTGCGCTACATGTTCTGAAACATGGACTAAGTGAAAAATGCGCTAAAAAACGGGCACAAATATTTTGTTGCGAAATCGCTAGAAAATGCCTAATACACTTTTGTGTTTCGTAATTTATACGAATAAAATAACAAAAACCAAGCTTTAAAACGAGCCGTACCAGAAATTTTTATGTTTCTTACTTGGCGAATATGCGGTTCCAAACTCAGGCTTCATCTTTCATTTTATGTACTGTAGTACTAACACCTTATGGTACCATAACTGATAAGTTAATTCATACTATATTTCCGTAAAATATAGGGATGTTGTACGCTGTAGCCTACAGTTCACACACTTATAAACACGTATTTATCAATGTTTTACAATATACGTGACCCTACTGTCAAATGAGGTATGAGCACACATTGAAACATATTATACAAACTTTTTGTTATCTATTCGAATACAGACGAACCTTGTTTTCCATTGATGTTGTATATATCAAACGACGTGACAAACGGTTTACAAAAATTAAACCAAATATATCTTTTTTTAGTTTATTTAAAGTCACATCTACAGCTTGGTCATTAGAAACGACAGTGGAAAGGGAGCAGGGAACAGTGGGTTTTGGTACATAATAATTTCCATACCCTAGTCGAGGAAACCCAGACCTTCGCTTAGAAGGGAGTGCGCTATTCACTACACCACGGAGGTGGCCACAATTATTTTTTGATATAAATAAATAAAAAAAACTGTAATTGTCACATATAATAATATGCATTATAAAATGAGAAGTCAAATTCTGTAATAGAAATTGTTATGATTGATTGGTTGTTACGTTATGTTATTTTACGTACGTAAGAAAGGGCTGACCAGACATTCGCCAGGAGTAGTCAAGGGAAACTGAGAAAAACCTTGACTAGAACAGCCATTTCTATTACTAATTTATTATTTTTTAAAAATTAATTAAATTAATAATTATTAAAATTAAATTTAATTAATAATAGTTAATTAATTATTATTACTGTTAATTATTAATTAATAAATAAATAACAATTAATTAATTAAATAAATTTTATATAAATTAAATTATAATTAAAATTTAATTTAATAATTAATTTTTGCCCATAACAGACAGGTGGAGTGTCAAATTATTTACACTCAATCTGTTCGTTGCAGGGCTTAAATAAATAGTTCTGTTTCTTATCACATGGTCAGCCAATTAAATGACTGAATCATTAAAGAACAGAAGAGGTAGCGGTATAAAAGACCCTAATCACAGTTATCTCCTTTGACAGTAATGAATTTCATTATACAGCCAGACCCTGTGGTGAATGATGTGGTGAATGATGTAACCCTGTGGTGAATGTTTAGGTCATCAGCCGAAAGGCTGATGACCTAAACAACAACAATTTATTAATTACAAAAAAATAATTTCTTCACAAAATTATCATTTTCACACGTCATCAATTTGAACTGTTCCTTGTAGATTAACAACAAAATTTTTAAAAAGCAAAAAATTGAAACAATGGCTAATTTAAACAAAAACTATGTTCATAAAGAAAAAAAGCTCTAAACATTCACTAAAAATATAAAATGAACAGCGGGTGATACATAAAACAATAAAAAACAAAAATCATAGAGATCTCACATCCGTGATAAGGACTTAAACGTCTACAAAATTTTACAAGACGTAAAATTTTTCACTACGTAAATAAACATATTTCTAAATTATTATAGATATGCACTTTCTATATTTAGGCTGAAAATTCTGTCATCAAGGAGATCTTCAGAAGTTGATTTCTAATTTCTCCCTCAAAAAAAATTAAATCTAGTTCCGAATGGAATTTAGGATTTTTTTAACTAGTAAAAAGATTTTAAAAAAATCATCAATAGAATCTACTTTAATTATGATAATGTCTCTTGAACGGACTCATGAACTGCACGCAACATTTAATTTATACGATGTAAAAAATCAAGATATAATTCAGTGCATTCAAATATATAAATCAGTATAATATAAACTAACTCAAGTTACGAGAAAGTTACAAAACAATAATTTAAAAAATGCATTTTAAAATAATTTTTATAAATATGAAAATGAATTAATTGTTGAATCGCTAGACGGACGAACGAGAAAAATAAAGAGGATAATTATTGTAACAAGATCGAGAAAAGACGGGATCGCTCACGAATCTTCCAGAATTCCATTCATAAACATAGTTAAGAAATAATAAAATAACAATAACTTACACAATAAGATCAGTTTTATAAATGACAGTTTTAACCATAAAGGGTACGCCTATTATAAAAGGGTATTGTGTGTTATAAAAAGGGTATTTTTATGAAGTTGTTTATGAGGTTGTTTACGTTTCTATTTACAATAGTTGACTTGTTAACAAAGAGATTTTTCTAGCATTCATTAATAAAGAGTTATTTTTGTACTTGAGTAGATTTCTCTACTTTGTTCTGGAACGATCTTTGTGAATGATAATAAAAGGAGGCCCCCGGGCGGCGGTCAGTCAGTATTCGTGTGATTTTTGCCGTTTGATTGTCGAAGTGCGTAAACAGATTACGTATCCGAGTAAGATTGTTATACCGTCTCTTTGTTGTGTGTGTATTGTAAAGTTAATGTGAAGTTTTGTGAATTTAGTTTGTGTTGTATGTTAGTGTAATCTATAAAAGTGATTGTAAGTAGGCTAAGTAAGTTATTAAGTTATTTATTGTTTGTTCTTTAGTTTAGGTGAATTATTAAATCATTTATTGTGTTATTTAATTATAATTAGTTTATCATTTATTTTGTAATCTTTTAGTCTAATAAATATTTGTAATTTGTAAACTTTAGCGTATTAATTATTTAATAACCTAGATCCCGAAACGGACCTTAGCAATAAGTGTCACATTATTATAGCCTACTATTCGTTTGCAACGTACACAAGATGCATTCAAACAGCACGGCAATATCAGAAGTTAAAAGCTGGCAGAAGTAAACGACTCTTTAGAAAATATTCCCTTCCAAATCTTTATGGCCGTTTATAGTAGATAATTTATTTAGTCTGTTTGTATTTAGGCTGGTTTGAACCTCTAAAAGGTTTTACTAAGTAAAACGAAGAGTGAGGTGGTTTACTATGCCTTCCTCACTGAGTACAAAAGCCGCCTATGCTTATCAGCATGCCAGGCCCTCCAAAAAGCATCTACTTTGCGCCCTGCAATTGACACCTTCACTTCATTCACCACAGGGTCTGGCTGTATAGTGAAATTCATTACTTTCAGAGGAGATAACTCTGATTAGTATCTTTTACACCTCTACCTCTTCTGTTCTTAAGTAGTAGTTCATAAAACTGGCTGACCATATGATAAGAAACAGAACTATTTTTGTAGCCCTGGAACTAGCAGATAGAGTGAAACTAATTTAACACTCCACCTGCCTGTTATAAGCATTTATTTAGTCTATTAATATAAATTTGGGCATTCGACACCTTGAGAAAAATATTATCGGCTCGCTAATTATAAAAGTGGTTCGGTTGTTTATTTCAGGTAGTAGATTACGGACGTATCGCCACGACGTTCAACAACATTCGAACCGAATAGGGAAGAGGAAAAAGACAAAAGAGAATAATGTACATGATAACAAAAATTAAATATTTGTACTACTGACGCCTAAACACGCTAAACTACTGACGTACTCTTTAATTTTATATTTATGTAGGATTTCTTTAATACACAAATGTACATTGATATGATATTTCAGTGTGGTAAGGTACTACAGAATTTGAAAGTGATGGATGAGTCATAGGATATTTTGTATCCCGTTACAGCGTACCAAAAACAGGTGTCGAATTTGCAAGTAAACTAATTGTTATATTATGTATCAAGCATACATTAATTATAACTCGAGAGTTACTAACACACTGAAATAATTTAATATTCATTGCGTTAATGTACTAGGAACAATATGCATAAATAAGTTTTGAAGCTTGGACGGTAGAAATGATAGCCAAAACATAAAAAGATACTTAAGATACACGGTACATTAAGAAGCTTCGATCAAGGAGACTGTTCTTTTAACCTTGATCAAATATGAGAGTAGACCAAAGACCGCAGTAGGAACAGCTGTAGAAGTAGTAGTTGTTTTCTTGGTATTTGCTTGTACCAGGTCGGAATTATTGGTCATCTACGATTCAGCTTGTCGCAAATTCCGATTGAACCGAGTATAAAGAGAATATAACCCTTCTTCGCTAAGTTCATATTTATGTATCGGTACTAATTGAAGATCTTAGTGGAAGAAGGTGTTAGGTAACAAAAATATAGTTTTGAGAAAAATGAAATCAAAATTCTAAAGCTCCCATCTTTTTATGAAATGCCTAATTCCTTTCATTTTGGTAACTACATATTACGTACCTCTTTATGCGATTAAAATTTTTTTGAACATTACTTTTCAGTACCACTTTTCTTATATTTTTCTTATGAATTTAACACCTTCATCCTCTAAAAATCTGTATCGTACACTATATTCTCTGAGGATTGATAAACGATATTTCAAAAATAGAAGACAAAATTTTTCATAAAAACTTTGTTAAGAAATACCCAATAACAGCTTTTACTGGTGAAGATAAATATATAATAACACATTTAATTGTTATTCTTCCAAAAAGGTGTCTCTAAAACTGCAGTTCATTCCAGTGGAAGGCAAGGTAACCTTGACACTTTTATGCACTACAGAACATAAAATAGCAGTATGCTACAATCGTATACAACTACCACTTATCCACTAGTATTTCCTTAAACTGTAGAGACACAGGTTAAATCTTCATCAATCACAAAAACTAAGTTTCTTACATTTTTGAAAAAATATTACATAACGGGTGATTCAAAAAGAGCGCCGGTTTTTAAACGGCTGGTAAATTTTTGTTTATCGGTTGGCAACATTGTTAGACCTCATTTCTATTTCGGAGAACATTCCGATTGACGATTCAGTTGTAGTTTCTCTTGTTCGCAGTGTAGTACTCTCGCAGTCTGTGTCTAACCATGGAGAAGTTTACTATTGCACAACGAGTGTTAATCGTCAAAACATTTTACCAGAGTGGAGAGAGTTATGCGGCTACTGTCAGGCGACTTCGCGGTACTCTAGGACGTAATGAAGCACCGAATGAATCAACAGTTCGCAGGCTCATGAAAAAGTTTTTTGAGACGGATTCAACAGTCGACCTTAAAAGTTCTGGACGTCGTCGTTCTGGCCGAACTGAGCAGAACGTTGCGTTGGTTCGTGACAGTGTGGCTGTTAGCCCAGCAAAATCAATACGTCGCCGTTATCAACAATTGGGTTTAAGATGTTCTTCTGTACGGAGAATTCTTCGGTACGATCTCCAATATCACCCGTATAAAATTCAGTTGCTGCACGAGGAACAATGTTGTTGCTCCGTGAACGGTTCCAGGATCGCATCATTTCTCGTAATTCCGACCATCAATGGCCACCAAGGTCGTGTGACTTGACGCCTTGTGACTTTCATCTTTGGGGTCATCTGAAGTCATTGGTGTATGCCAATAAACCCCGAAACATCAATGACTTGAAGGAGGAAATTTGACGGGTTATCGGGCAAATGGAAGTCGAAACTTGTCGTGCAGTAATATCCAATTTCATGGACAGAGTTGATGCGTGCCAGCGCAGTAGAGGAGGACACATGCATGACATCATTTTTCATACATGAAATCGGAAGGTAAGATGAACTTGTTGATGTATTTATTTTCAGTTTTTCAATAAAATAAATCTCTTAATTTGATATATCAAAACCGGCGCTCTTTTTGAATCACCCTATAGCACCTTCATCCAATACGCTCTTAAATTACAAAGAATGTAAGGTACTTTAAATCATTACCGCACAGTACTCGTACCAAGGTAACAGGGGAAAACCCTGTTCTGACCAATAAAAGAAATTGGAGCAGTCTACCCTGGTAGATAAAAAAACTAACTATAGATGTTTTTTAAATGAAAAAAAACATCTGGAGGGTTAATTTCTACAAGCTAATACGATAACTCGGATATTTTAATTAATTACCAGAAAATAAGAATATTCTAAATAAGAACACTTCATATACTATAGTATTGAAAAGAATCGATGAGGGAAAATAGAATGTATGTAAATAATAGTGTTTGGTCCATAGTGCTGGACTAATAGAGGTAAACTTTTTAGAGAAACATCTGCTTCGAATTTTTAACACCTGCCACTGATGTACATACAAAAATAAAAGACGTTACTTTATATTTAACCAGAAAGAAAGCACACTTACTTAACTTACATTTTTTAAAGAAAACCAGAACTACTCTAAGATCAATTAACAGAGTCGTAATTAAATGTGTGTGAAATTGTCATCTACAGAATGATTTATTTAACAGTATCTAATTAAAGAGGCGACAATGACAATAACAACAATAGATTCAATAATAAATTAGTCCCCGGAAATAACGCGGATGTAGGGAGTCATTCACTGACCCGCGTTATATCACCTACCGCTGTATTCAGGATTTTTCGTACTTAACTACAAAACTTACTTTGCTACTATGAGTGTACAACAGCCAATATCATCAAATTATAAAAATCCCTTTCATGAGACGACGCGTCTCATGGCTGGTGGCAATTTTTAAAAAGGCTTACCTTTGACCTATGGCAAAAACAATTAGTGATTTCTGTATCAACTCTTTAAAAGAAATCAAATGACACTATTTTTGTTTCCAAATTCCGACTTGATTTCTTGACTTCAGGTCAAAACCGGAACTTCAAACCTAATTTAGGCCCACTAACTTTTTGGGTTGATTACAAATCCGAAAACCGTTTGTTGCTATCTCTCGTAGTTTCTGACTTTGATTTATTTACTTCCAGTTTTGGACCATTTCAGGACAAAACCAGAACTTCAAACCTAATTTAGGCCGACTAACTTTTTGGGTCGATTACAAATCCGAAAACTGTTTATTGCTATCTCTTGTAATTTCTGACATCTAGCTGTGGTAAACGTACAAAGGCAAATGATAAGATAGCAATTATTAAAATTGCCTCCATTATAAAATCCTAAAGTTACGTACTGCGTAAAACTTAAAAACTAAGGTAAATTTGGGTGCAATTTTAAAGTATGTAACTAAAAAAAAATACTCTACTATATACCCAACTTCCGTGTATTTTTTTTTCATAACTCGTTACAGTACGTATTCAAATAAACTAAACACTTTAATGCAGTACATAATGTACTGTAATGTGTTTCAAAAATAAGTTTAAAAACAAGTAAAAAATATATATATACAGTACTGTATTTTTAAATTCGGTAAAAAAATGATGTGGGGACATAATTCAAATCGCGTTATATCCGAAACCGCGGTATAACCGACAACGTAATAACCAGGGACCATTGTAATAGTGTTTAACATTGTTAGTTCAATACAAATACAGTTACAATTAATTTAGGTAACTTCCCACAACAAAACAATAAATATTATCAATAATAATTATAATAAAACAATAACGTAATACTAATAGATAAAAATGCAGGCCTAACGAATTATATAATACAGAACAATGTTACTTGAAATTACTAAACTACTTTCAGACACTTCATTTATTATTTTCACTATTCTACTACGAAAGTTGTTGTTGTTTAGGTTATCCAGCCGAACGGCTGGTTTGAACCTCTACAGGCTTTACTAAGTGAAACAAAGAGTGAGGTTTTTTACCATTACCTTCCTCACCGAGTGGCAAAGTACGTTTACCAGCATGCTCGGTCCTCTGAAAAGCATCTTCTTTCCACCCAGCAAATGACACCTTCACTTCATTCACCATAGGATGTATAATGTATAATGAAATTCATTTCTCTCAGAAGAGAAAACCCTGATTAGTGTCTTTTACACCTCTACTTCTTCTGTTTTCAATTTTTCAGTCATACAGGTACAATACATTTATTATTTCAAATCCCTGTTTTTATGCTGAAAGCCAAGTACTTTTTACAATTCTGTTTGTCGTAATCGTATCATTTAACGGAACAAGTTCATCAAACCAGATTCTTAGATTTCAACTAGAATCGTGAGAGATTTTTAATACCCATTTAAACATTTTTTAAATACATACAATTTTAATTAATATAATGAGTTTTAAAAAACTTTTAATATTCACCCTTTTTCACTGCTTTTTTTCCTTTTTTGACTTACGAGCACGTTCGCGGTCCGCACCGCTTCATCAGGTACTATCTTACAAAGCTTCTAGAAATATTGTGAAAAATCCATCTTCCTTTATCAAATTTTGAATTCAGTTTGTTCAATTTCAGTCTGAATTCAAACTTTGACAAAGAAAGATTCTTCACAATATTTCTAGAAGCTTTGTATGATATTACCTAATAAAGTGATGAGCACCGCGAAAGTGTAAGTAAATAAAAGATGAAAGAAAAGAAAAGCAGTGAAAAAAGTGAATAATCAATGTTTTCTTAAAACTCATTATATAAATGTGGATTTTGCTGTTATGATGCTAACTGATCGCTTAAATAAGTATAGAATTTTAAGCATAACTACACTTTGTACCGATTTAAATTGACCAGAAACCGCAGGATATTATGAATCTACTAAAATATAATGAAATTTTAACAGATTTTAGATATCAGCTAATGTTAATTTACCAAGGAAACAAAATAATTATTTAAATACAGTTGTTAACCTGTACTAGAACGAATGTCAGTGTTCCGGTTTTGTCAACATAACGTATAGCAAGTCAATTTGATTTAGCGGATAAACCATAATTATTTACGGGTAATGAACATCGCGGTCATACTTCCAACCATAATTTACCTGTATATATTTTGTAATGAATTCAATGGTAGATTTTGTTTTTTAATAAATACGTTGGAAAATATCTTCATTCATAAATATTAACATATTAAAAACTCGTAATAAGTTATAAAAACAATTTTTTTATGTGTTATGAAATACGGATTCGTTTGTAAATTGAAATTCCTGCAACTTTATTTCGTGCATTTATCAGCAAATCCGCACAAATGCACCGGCATTTTTTTATTTCGGTTATAAAGAACATCTTCCGAAAACCTTTTTAATGTTTTTTTTTAATTGACCAGGTCTCCGGGCCAGACCAGTCAGTCAGCTGGTAGAAAGTCGCTATTATTTGTTAAGTAACACCGGTTGGGTAAGCGACTTTGTATGGTGACCAGCTGACAGCCATCCATGGACAAACTCTACTGGGGGGGTTCCTGTTCAAACTCATGCCTAATCTAGTTCAAAAATACAGCGAAAAGCAGAAATCAAATTGGGTAGTTGTTAATAGTGTACAGTTTCCGATATCAAATTTAAAAAAACCAAATAAGCCTAATAGTTAACCAAATTTAATAGTTCGTTGTTTAGGTCATCAACCGAAAGGCTAGTTTGAACCTCTAGAGGTTTTACTAACTTAAACGAGGAGTAAGGTGGTTTACAATTCCCTTCCTCACTGAGTGGAAAGTATACTTATCAGCATACCAGGCCCTCTGAGAAGCACACATTTTCCACCCTGCAAATGACACCTTCACTTTATTCACTACTGAGTCTGGGTGTATAATGAAATTCATTACTTTTTAAGAGGATATAACTCTGAATAGTGTCTTTTACACCTCTATCTTTTCTCTTCTTACATAATTCAGTCATTTAATCGGCTGACCACGTGATAAGAAACAGAATTATTTTTTTGTAGCCCTAACTATTTTCTTTATTTTAATATTATACGTAAATTTTACAACAGATTTCTTATAACAAAAAGTTTCTGCAATTATAATTGGCAAATAATTATTTGCCTTTCATTGATAAAATTTAAGAGGCAGGCTGAATATTAGTTGACTGAATACCCTACCTAGTATAATACGGTAACAAATACTGGTAGATAAAGGGGGTTATACACTGCTTAATTTTATGAATTGTGGTAGATAAATGTTTTAAGATAACTTAACCCAGAATACACTACTCAATTTCATTAACAGTAAGTATATTTTTAGAATAGTAACAGTTGACAATGGTAATACACAATTGTCTCAAATTCGAAACACAAATTAAGGCACCATACCTGAATAAAAAGTATTTAGTTTTTTATTTATTTGCACCATTTCACTTCAATACGATGTAAACATATTACATTTTAAACTACAATTTCATTTTTATTAAACATGTATGCTTAAACTATAATAATGTACATTAGGGCAAATGTGAAGGTTTAATACGAAGCCAAAGGTCTTTCTTCTTTGTGACATTTTCCTTAATCAAAATGAAGACTTCATAAATTTCACGTGACCTTTACGTTAGATCTATCTTTTTCTATTAACAATAAAAAAAATCATCAAGTAATACGAAGAAAATAATTAATATTTAAGTCATTTAGTTAAGGTGGTATTTAAGAAATTTTGACATTTAAACTGTGAATGAATAACATTTCTTATGTAATTTATGTAATAAAAATTTCTATATAGTTTATGTAATACAGTATGAAACTTAAAAGAACATCTACAAAATGAAAAACTGTTAGAGTTATATTCGTAGTTAATTGGTAGCACATCCATTAGTTTTAACTTCGGTATAAAAGTTCAGGATGCAGAAAAATCTAAAACGAATTGTTTTAAAGATTATTGTGGCAGAATGCTTTATCACACTATTTAGATGATTTAGACCAACGTTCTCGGTTCTGTTTTATGGCGTTGCATCTTGGATGCTTAATGATTTAACGAGTAAAACTTGAAATGTTGGAGATGTGGCTGTACAGAATTATGCTTAGAGTCTCCTGGGTGGACGGCGTCTCAATGAGACGCAGCCTGCATGTTACCGGAAGGGGAACAATTCAGATACTGCTAGTGGTGAGTAGGGATGTACGTATGTGAAGCAAAAACCCTAAAGAAATGGTTCTTAATTTTACGCTACTCATACAATTTGGATTCAAAGGTACGTTTTGCAAATGATCAACGTTGTAAAAAATGAATTCAATGGCTTTTCATCACAATTTTCATCGAGAAAAGTGTCTACACAATATTGCGCCATAAGAAAAAAATTATTAAAACATCCATGATGGCCGACACAATTTGAAACTAACCATAAGGTAAGATAGACTAACCACCTTGTGTACATATGTAGGTACCCTTTAACGTCCGTATTATTTTCTCCTTAAGTCCCATTCCAAAAAAGTAAATAAAATTAACCGCTGCTAGATCATCAAGACACCCGAACGTATAGAAACCTAGAAACAACATTCTAATAATCGGAAGGGGGACGGAAAATCGGTAGGACAATTCTATAAATGAATGTTCGCAAAGTGAATGAAACAAAATTATACCGAAATTAAAAACAAAACCAATTTATAAATCATTAAGCATAACAAGCACGAACCCAAATTTCTAGATGCGTTGTATGAAGAATTTAGAGCCCAAATTCTCAAACTATCAGCGTAAATACAGATAAAATATAGTAAAAATCGTTTTGCAGAACCACTGCCCTACAACGCTTTTGTAATTTCATAGAAAATAAAAAAATAATAATATTGGAATATTAGAGCATCACGCCCATAACAGGCAGGTGGAGTGTTCAATTATTTGCACTCGATCTGCTAGTTCCAGGGCTATAAAAAAATAGTTCTGTTTTTTATCACGTGGTCAGCCAATTATATGACTGAACTATTTAAGAACAGAAGAGGTAGACGTGTAAAAGACACTAATCAGAGTTATCTCCTCTGAAAGAAATGAATTTCATTATACAGCCAGACCCTGTGGTGAATGAAGTGAAGGTGTCATTTGCAGGGTGGAAAATATGTGCTTCTCAGAGGGCCTGGTATGCTGATAAGTATACTTTCCAATCAGTTAGGAAGGCAATATTGTAAACCACCTCACTCCTCGTTTAAGTTAGTAAAACCTCTGGAGGTTCAAACCAGCCTTTCGGCTGTTGACCTAAACAACAATTAGAGCATAAACTACAAACGTACTCTTTAAAAACTTAGTTCGAATATTTTTAATAAACATATTTAACAAATTATCATTGCGTGGTATTGTAAATAATGGAAGATCATTTTTGCCGATAACTAATGTACAAAATATAACAAAAAACCATTAACGATATGTAATTTTATTAAAACCGAATGGCCTTGTTTGCATAGAGAACTTAAACAGTTGTAATCAACTGATTAAACTTTGTAAAATTAGTAGAGCTACAGGTAACAAGTTTTTTCTGTAGACAACTAATCAATCAATACTATGACTATTGGTGCATCCAATTAAGAGTTATTAAAAAAAATGGCTAGGCTCGGTGTATTACAACAGATAACTGCAAATGTACCGATATATTTTCACAAAAAAATTTTCGTAATCCCAACCATTTAATTTATAAATCACTATATAAATTAAAAATTTCGTACCTATTCTATTGTTGCCCTTCAGTTTTTTCTTTTTTTTAAATTACGAACGTTCTGATGGTACCACCTTTTTCAGAGTAATAATAGTAATAATAATAATAATAATCTTTACTCCATATATTATAATACAACATAAAGGCAAAATACACAAATGTAACTTAAATTAAACAAAATAGGGATGTACATAAAATGTGGGTTTAGGTATCTCCTGTAGCAAAAGCTGTGATGGAGGATACCATCCATGAAAATACAATGTCAAAGATGTAGCAACATATACCCAATATTAACAAAAATATTTATAAAAATATAAAAAAGAAGAAAATAAGAATTGATATGAAATACGACAATCTTTGACTGCATAGCAGAAGCAGATAACTAATCAAAAGTAATATAGAAAAAAAGTACCAATTACACGACTTGCACATATCAACAAAACAAAAAAAAAACTTAATAATAAATAAAGAAAATGAAATACACTAACATCAGAAAAATGTCTGTATCCTCAAACGTAAACAACCACTCGATCATCAATGTGGAAAAGCGTTTGAATCTTTTAGTGTTTTTCAAGTCCTTCGGTATGCAGTTTAAGGTTTTCGGTCTTAAATATGAATAAAACCGTTTAAATAACTCAATTTTAGGCCTTGGTGGTATTACCAAATCGGCTCAGCATGACTTATAGTAAGAGTATGTTTAAATTTAAAATGTAGAATGTTCCATTGAGTCATTTCAAATAAAACTGCTATTTTATTACATACAGGCCTATATGTTATCTTCACATTAGAAATTCTTATTTTTATAGTTTTCATTAGCACGAAAAACCCGCTACTTTCGGATGACTGACTGATGAAAACTCAACAAACACACACACACACACCAAAAGTTACATGTTTTTTGGGTTCACGTTATCTGAAAACGTGTATTTCCGGTGTAAACTCAATTTGAAAAATCGATACGAAAACATCTTTACCTAAATTTCACGTACGTAGTGTAAGAGAAAGTAAAAATCACAAATCAGAAATTTTTATCGTTAAAAACTACAAAGAATATTTTTTGGGGTAAAATGGTAACAGAAAAAATGACTGAAGGTCACCAGTCAAAAAAGTTCTAAAGTAAAACAATGTAATTTAAATTTTTAACAACTGCTAATTAGATAGTTTCATTCGCAATGAACTTTCTAGGCTGACAAAGGCAACTACGAACAATTACAGACAAAATATGCATAGAATTGGTGTCAAATCTTTGACCCTTGTCACACAAGCTAAATGACAATTACTGAACTATTTTTTTCCACTTCCACGCCTCGGTAATGAAACATAAAACAGGCAATACATTTTAAATAATTATCAATCGTGACATCAGATAACATTATAACAAGATTATTTTTTTAGTTTAACATTCTTTTAGAACGTACCTAATATGGTTATTAAATTAATTTATTACTGCATTTAAGATTTAAAATTACGAGGGTCGTTCTTAGAAAAAGATAAAGGAACAATTTTTTGGTATTTTTTATTTTTTAACACATCTCTTTTTAGCTTTTTACACTTTTCTAAAAGTTTCTCCAATTTTTTACTGAAATCCTAGATTTTGGACGGCTTAAAAAGTTGAAGAAACATTTAGAAAACTATATGAAGGAAAAAGGAGATTAAGTTGAAAAATACAAAAAATATTACTCAAAATAATTTGTTTTTCTATCTATTTCTAAGGAATTGTGATAAAAAACCGTCTTACATTTTGTTTAAATAAGTACCACAAATGAAAAAAAACAACACCAGAGTAAAAGTGAAGAGACGTTAAATATTAATAACTCTTGTAAAAAAATGAAATGTAAAATATCCCACTACACACATTTTTACTAACATTGGCAAAAACTTGTACACGAATATAACGTACATAATTATAAGTATAATATATTTTTATAGCCTACCAAAAAATTATGTCTACTCTAAAAGTATGAATGTGAGTAAAACGAACAAAAGTTATTATAAAAAGAACTCTACGGTCTATAACTTTCGGGATCAGTTGGACGTTTGTGGGGTTTCAGAATAGTAATGACTTTGGAAACCTTCCACGAAGAGGGGAAATGTTGCAGCGCCAACACTGCATTGAAAATTGTCAAAAGATGAAGCTTTAGATCTGGCGGGGAATTCAGGATGGCGTATCTGTTGAATCTGTTCTTCCCCCCGAGCAATTTGGTTTTCGTCAAGGACACTCCACAACTACCCAACTCCTCCGCATCGTCACGGCACTTGTGGATGCCAGAAATTCTTACTGTGACACGACGGCTGTGCTGCTTGATTTTCGGGCTGCATTTGACCGCGTCTGGCATATGGGCCTCCTTTACAAACTGGCACAATTTTTTCCCCCCTCAACTGTCCGATTACTCCATTCCTATCTTACTGGAAGACAATTCCAAGTCTCTGTCACTATTCCTCAGTTCCACATGGCCATGTCCCCACTCACCCCTTCGTCCGCGGGTGTACCTCAGGGCTCGGTCCTTGGGCCCATCCTCTATCTTATGTACATCTTCGATTTTCCTGTCCGTGATTCAATCCAATTCGGACTGTTTGCCGATGATGCTATTCTGTACCGTCACGGCAGATGCCTCCGCCTCAATTGCCGCGCGCTTCAAACTCAGCTTCTAGACATCACTAGCTGGTGTCGTGTCTGGAGACTATCACTTAACCCCACAAAATGCGAAGCAATCCACTTTACACTAAAACGCAATGTTCCTCCGCCTCTACGATTGGAAGGGGAACTCCTCCCATGGCAGAACAGCGTGAAATATCTAGGGGTTGACCTAGATAAACGACTGACACTTTGACAGCACATTGACAGCAAGCTTAGCAAGGGTAGGGCCTTGTTCGCTTTACTCATCCCTTTGTTCCTCTCTCCTGCATACTCCTCAAAACTGAAACTTCTGATGTACTCCTCTATCCTACGTCCTTTCCTTTTGTACGGGTCACCGGTATGGTGGCCCTTTCTCTCCAAGTCCAACAAAAGACGTACTTCAGCATACCAGAACAAAGTCCTCCGGTGCATCACACAG
Organism: Catonia carolina; assembly: GCA_035578175.1. Taxonomy (NCBI): domain Eukaryota; kingdom Metazoa; phylum Arthropoda; class Insecta; order Hemiptera; family Achilidae; genus Catonia; species Catonia carolina. The sequence goes on along the minus strand of JAQMRL010000002.1, from coordinate 122,392,121 downwards.
TTCCACTATCTTATATCCAATCGCATCATACACGAACACCTTCTCTTCCCTTCTATGGAGGACTTTATTTACAATACCTCGAAACGGCTACACGACGCTGGGAAAACTGACGGACCCCAGATCATTCAGGACTTGTACCGACGCCTACACCCACCTGAAGTCTCTATCCCATTACCATTCCACGACTTTATCTAAATTTTAGAATGACCCACTTAACAAAATTTAGAGTTGCCACATTTTTATTCTGCCCTGTATTCCTCTTATTTGCCCATGCCCCTCCTACTTGTATGACTCACTCCCCCCAGTTGGTAGTTGTCCCCATGTTCCTATGCATAATCACTCCACTACGGTGAAAAGAGCCGCCATTTTAAATTAATAAACACTCAGAAGATAAAAAGGCCGGTGATTATGCCAAACTCTACCCTTTCCGTCTCCCCTGAAATCATAAACTAACCCCTACCTTAAATTATACCTTTAGTCCACGTTCAGTAAAATGCATGCCTTCCCCTCACCAAAATAATAGGCCTCCCACAAAACTGAAAAAAGGCCACTGAAAAATAAAATAAAATAAAAGAGCCGCTCTTAAACCCACTTGTCCCTTAATTTAAATTTTCCACAAATAACTTCTAAAAATAAATTACCTCCTTTCAAGTCCCAGTTCTAATGTCCCACGAACCAGAATCCTATTTCCTATTTAAACTATAAAATTCCCCCTAAATTTCTTGAGGTTGCAATTATTCTGTTATATTGTTCCCCGAGCGACCAGGTGTTCCTTAACACGATGTCGCCATCATAGGGCTTCTTAGCCCTCTCAACCAGGATTCAGGATTCAGGATTCAACTCTACGGGAAATAACAATTATAGTTATTTACTTATTACCTCGGAGGGGTTGCGTTAAATTTGTTTACTTTCTTTTTCCGTCCGACTATCCTCCAATCATCTTTTGCTCTTCGTATAAACCCTAACTTCCATAATATTATTCATACTTAGCGCGGCGTGTTTTTCAATAAAGTCCTTTGACATTACTTAATGGAACACAATTTAAAACAAAACTAGACAAAGAACAATGAGTCACTGTTCCTCACTGTCTTTCCGAACAATGTACTGATCAAAATAATACAAAAACATACTATGAAACTATGTCATAAAATAACAAGCCAAAATGTAGTGAAAAAAGGGAACTAAGTAGCAATTGAACAGATTGGTAAACCACATCCTCCCAGGTAATAAAATCCTAAGTTAAAATAAAATGATTCATAAACGGAATAACACGTGTATCACGAATTTTATAAAATAAGAGACATTGTGATTTAGAGCTTACTAGTAGGATTAATAAAGAATTTTGACATTTCGTCTAAATGCTACCGTGCGGGCCTGCTTTCTATATTAAATTACGGCCAAGCAAAAAGCAGGGGAGTAAAAGGTTAATTACACATTTTCGATGTTTTTACTAAAATAAAAACGTACGCTTTTGTTACTGCAATATTCAAATTTAGGTCTAGATATTTTTTAGGTTTCAAATACTTTACAGTATAGTAGTACCTACCTATTCCAAAGAGCAATATTTTACATTGTTGATTACTTAATACATAAATTACAACAGTTAATTGCTTTGTACAAACTATAAATTTACATCAGACTCTCGGATATCCGAAATAATGGGAATAAGGAGATTTCGGATAACGTGAATTATTAGTAATAATAGATTATTACGAGATTCATTAAAAAAAATAAAAATCTTGTCCAAGAAATAAAATACGTTATTAGTGACACGATTTTTCTTTTTTTTTAATTCCTAATTTTTGTGAACGTTGCAATCTGTTCAATTCAGAACAATAAGCAACCCCATGACCCAATGAGATGAGGATGATGTGCATGACGTGTAAATGAGGTGTAGTCTTGTACAGATCCAGGCCAACCATTCCTGAGAGTGTATGTTTAATTGAACCCCAACCATCAAAGTACACCGGTAACCACTGTACAGATCCAGGCCGACCATTCCTGAGAGTGTATTTTTAATTGAACCCCAACCATCGAAGTACACCGGTAACCACTGTCTAGTATTCAAATCCGAATAAAAGTAACTACCTTTACTAGGATTTGAACCAGGAACTTTCGTCTCCGAAAATCAGCTGTTAAACAGCTGATTTTGACGACGACTTTACCTCTAGACCAACCCGGTGGGTTACGATTATACTAAAACAATTATTCTAGTTATCTTTTCGGAAAAAATGTACATTTAAAAAAATACTACACCTTACAATGCGGCCCGACTAATAAGTGTTATTTCTTGTGTCAACATCGCCTATTCTAGTAACGAACTATACTGCCGGGTGCTCGACACACCATTACGTGGTACAAAATGTTACGGCTCATGGATTGCGATGAAGTCTCGTTCGCTGAATCAAGAGACGCCGTAGCCCTCATCGGTTCTTCTCAGGACAATGTTAGTTTGCTTATCTCAGCAAAACAACACATAAACGGCTCTTATCAGGGCCAAAAACAGAAAACGTTCTCAAGGTCATTTATTACTGTTATTATCCGGAGACAATTCTATAGCCTACTATACAGAACATTTTTGTAAGTGTTAAATTCATTGCTACTAATTAGTTAATTTCGGTATGCCTGAAGGTGGATGGCCTCAAAGATGTGGAAGTGAATGTCGGACACGAGGCCTGGGAGACGGAGACAGAGATTATCCTCGTGGGAGAGTATGTGTCGTGGACGAGGCTTAGAGACTTGAGAGAGGATGGCTGGTAAGATAGGGTTCAATGGAGGTGTGGACTACGACGGAGACCGACCGAGGTTATCCTCATGGGTGAGGGTTTGTCGGGGACGAAGCTTAGAGACCTGAGAGAGGATGACTGGCAATATAGAGTTTAATGGAGGTTCGAATGTAAGAAACGTCGTAATCAAATTTATAAAATACTTTCACAAAAATAAATTTATGAAATTTAAAAAAAAATTAACATTTCTGATTTTTTACTCATTGTTTTCTCAGTTTATTCCAATATTCTCAACATCCTTTCTCCAGAAATCTCAATATATTTTCCGACTACTTTAAATCGCTTATGAGACACGTTGGTCTATTTTTTAGTGTCTTAAAAATTTGTTTGATCATTCTATTCACGCGAATCTCTAAAATAATTTCAGACTTCAATTCCTTATCATTTTTCTTGTATAGTTCTCTTCCTCGCAACCTGTACTGTCCATTTTCAGACCCATATCTTGTAAACGAGCTTTCTCATAAAATTTTCTGCTTCTCGTCCTGGTCATTTTCAGGCATTTACTCACGTACATACACGCAGGTTTTAATCTCTTCATTATAATGCCAGATCTTGGCTTCTTTAGTGTTTTATTCTGTAACAGATTTTGAATTATTTGAAGTGCATTAGGTATGACGTGTAAATAAGTTGCAGTCATATACAGAGACAGGCCGACCATTTCTGAGAGAGTATGGTTAATTATACCCCAACCATCAAAGTACACCAATAATCACTAGTATTCAAATTCGTACAAAAGTATCTTTACTAGGATTTTTACCAGGAACCTTCGCCTCCGAAAATCAGCTGTTAAACAGCTAAATTTAAGCGTATAAGTTTTATCTTAACATGCCTTTTCTTCCTTTTGGATTCTCTTGGATAGAGTAACGGAAAAATAAAAAAAAAACAAATTACAATTTTAGCACGGAGTATCAAAATTGTTTTTCTAAAAAGTTTAATAATTTTTTTTAGTAACAGATTAACGAGAAAGTTAATTTATTCTACGATAGTACATTTATTTCAACAAAAAAGAATTAATTGTAAGAAATATGAACAATACAACGAATGTATTCAGTACATTAGTTGCTCAAGCCATTATGTTACGGTTATTAAAGCTTATCACTGCTTTTATGAGTTACGTCAGATCAATAACATTTAGCCTACCATAAAAATGAAAATATTAATATACAGAGTAAGTTCATATAAATGTATTTTTATTAATAACATTTTTTCAATACCACAGCACTACATACAGTACGCCATTTAACTTTCTTTTATTTTGACCACTTAAATTTCTGAATCAGCATTTGTATTTAGATATTTTATTAAAGTTTTCTATATAAGAATATTTTAATAACATCCAGTATACATAAAATATTAAAAGTTACTGAAACCATACAAAAAGGTTTGTACATTAAATTCAAATATTACAGCTGTAAGTAGTATGTTACTAATTTTTTTTTAATCCTTAAAGTGTGTACGTAGCAATCTGTTCAAATCATAACAATAAGCAACCCCCTGCCATTAACAGACAGGTGGTGTGTCAAATTATTTACATTCAATCTGTTCATTGCAGGGCTAAAATAAATAATTCTGTTTCTTATCACATGTTCAGCCAATTAAATGACTAAATCATTTAAGAACAGAAGAGGTAGAGGTGTAAAAGACACTAATCAGAGTTATCTCCTCTGAAAGTAATGAATTTCATTATACAGCCAGACACTACGGTGAATGAAGTGAAGGTGCCATTTGCAGAAAGGAAAATATGTGCTTTTCAGAGGGCTCGGCATGCTGATAAGCGTACTTTTCCACTCAGTGAGGAAGGCAATGGTAAACCACCTCACTCCTCGTTTTACTTAGTAAAACCTCTACAGGTTCAAACCAGGCTTTCGGCTGATGACCTAAACAACAACAACAACAAGCAACTCCCATGAGCCAATGTGAAGAGGATGATGTGTATGACGTATAAATGAGGTGTATTCTTGTACAGACCCAGCCCGATCATTCCTGAGAGAATATGTTTAGTTAAACCCCTACCTTCAATGTACACCGGTAACGACTGTCTAGTATCACAATCCGATAAAATCCGAGTAAAAGTAACTACCTCTACTAGGATTTGAACAATGAAACTTAGTCTCCGAAAATCAGGTGTTGAAAAGCTGACTTGCTGCGACGACTTTACCTCTAGACCAACCCGGTGGACAAAATAAAAGTATTTTTAAACATAACTGGTTTACATACACATTGACTCACTGGGTTAATCTACAGAGGTAAATTGGTTGCCCTGAGTCACTGTTTAACAGCTGATTTTCGGAGACGAAGGTTCCGTGGTTCAAATCCTAGCTAAGACAGTTGCTTTTATACGGATTTGAATACTACACAGTGGTTACCAGTGTACTTTAACGGTTGGGGTTCGAATAACCACACTTTCTCGGGAATGGTCGGCTTGAGTCTGTACACGACTATACCTCAATTACACGTCATGTAAATCATTCTCATTTCATTGGATCATTGAGGATTTGTATTGTTCTAAATTGAACGGATATTCGTTCACATATTAGAGTTTAAAAATCTGGTATGAAACACTCACATGACTATCTCTTTCCAATGCAAATATAAACAATATAACCTAACATTAGTAATAAAACTTTAGAAATAAACAAAAAACTAACCTCAAAGAACATAATCTAATTTTAATCATGAGTGAAAGACGCAAAATGAAAATCAAACCTCAGTTTGGCATAAAAATATGGAAAATCACTCTTTCACGCTAAACTAGGCCCTGTACAGAAAAATTCTCTAAATAAAAGTTGTAGATCTTTTAATGTCCTATGAATTTGATTATATATTTTACACTTTTGTCGTCAAATGTTTACTAAGGCTGAAATATTTAAAAAAAATCGATTTTTTATACATTTTCGTGAAAAAAACAAAAAATCGCTAATTACCGCTAAACTAAGCGTTACAAAAAATGTTTGAAATAGGCACGGTGGTGTGCTAAGCTGCAATGTGGAAGATCCCAAGTTCGATTCACGACTAGGTTCTGGAAAATTATTAGACTACACGTTACAACTCACCTGGCTATTGAACCGACTTAAAATTAACTACAAAAGAAAAATTATTTTCATTTTAACACACTCGTAAATCGTCAACTACTTTAATTATAACAAAATGCGTACTGCTTAAAAATTAAATGTTATTTCTAAAATATAGTGCATTCTATTTTGTTCAGGAAAACTTGTACAATTAGCACAGTAAATTGTGAAGTAAGCAAATATTAATTATATGCTATTCAGTTCGTTTAAACGACGTAAGTTTCATTACTTAACGTTGTTTTTACAACGTGATTAAAATTAACGATACAAGGTATAATTGATGCAATTACACTAGTAGTAATTATTAGAAAAAGAAAATACATTTTAACAAAGAAATTAACACTTAGCTGTTACAAGATAAAGAAAAATTCAAAACTAAAAATATTTTCGAAATTAGGCCAATTAGGAAAAAAATTAAAAAAAAATTTTTTTTAAGAAACGCTATTATTTAACAATTAATCAAAAAAATGAACTAAAAAGAAAAAAAGAAAAAAATTTACAAAAAAAATTACAAAAAAATAAAAAAAAAAATAAAAAAAAAATTAAAAAAATTTTTTTTTAAGAAACTCTATTATTTAACAATTAATCAAAAAAAATGAACTAAAAAGAAAAAAATAAAAAAATTTACAAAAAAAAAATCACAGACATTACAGTTAAAAATAAAAGCGTGGCGCATTAATATATATAATATTTATTGTAAAATATTCGTTGTAAAATATTATATATATTAATGCGCCACGCTTTTATTTTTAACTGTAATGACTGCGATTTTTTTGTAAATTTTTTTCTTTTTTTCTTTTTAGTTCATTTTTTCGATTATTTGTTAAATAATAGCGTTTCTTAAAAAATTTTTTTTTTAATTTTTTTGTAAATTTTTTTATTTTTAGTTCATTTTTTGATTAATTGTTAAATAATAGCGTTTCTTAAAAAAAAATTTTTTTTAATTTTTTTTTGATTTTTTTGTAATTTTTTTTCTGTGATTTTTTTTCTTTTTAGTTAATTGTTTTAAGTAATTGTTAAATAAAAGCGTTTTTTAAATTTTTTTTAATTTTAAAATTTTTTTTTACAAACACCTCCACAGCGTATTGTCATCGAAGATAAACAAGTGTGCAAAGTTTGATTCATATTGATACGGTAGAAGTATTAAAATTTTAAGTTGCAAGATTTGATGGATCCAAGAGTAAGTTAAATTAAAAGCGTTACAAAATTTTAGAATTTTAAAATTTTTTTTACAAACACCTCCACAGCGTATTGTGATCGAAGATAAACAAGTGTGCAAAGTTTGATTCATATTGATACGGTAGAAGTATTAAAATTTTAAGTTGCAAGATTTGATGCTTCCAAGAGTAAGTTAAATAAAAGCGTTTAAAAATAGTACGAACCTAATGTAGAAAATATAATAATAATACACAAGTTAAATAAAACTGGTTTATCTACGAAAATAAAAGTATTTAGTCTTAAATTTTTGAAAGAAACATCCGATAACTTTCCACCAATTGCCAGCTTGTAATCGATTAATACGAGTTTGAAGTGGCCACAATGATGCCCTGTGCATAAAAAACTACTAGATTAGATAAAATATTTCTTATCGTATGGACATATTTTAGTAAAATTTTATATTTTTATCTAGTTGACTATTTGTTTCGTTTAACAAAAAAATCTAGTGGGAAACACTCACACAACTTTCTCTTGCCAATGCAAATAATGAACAATATAACCGAACAATATCTAGTCAATATCTATGTGTCAATATCTATGTGTGTGTGTATATCTATGTGTGTCAATGTCTAGTCAATATCAATACATATATGTATTAGTAAGTTAAACGTTCCCGAAGAGTAAAAATCTAAAAATCGGCATTTTCGTTTTTCGTAAGCGATACCTATAAATAGTAAATCACTCGATTTTTTCCCACTAGCTCTTGTAAAGTAAAAAAAAGGTAACTACCAAAAACACAATACATAATATTATATCTGCTTTTCCAAAAAACTGTAATTCAGATAATCTGCATCATTATTCATAAAGTGATATCGAGTGATAACTAAAGCGTTGAAAGAAACCGGGAAACCAATAAACTAGTTTATTTAATGAATCCATCTGAGGTTAGCAATCGCTATTTACTGTTATTGTAGTATTTGCATAACTAACCTGAAAGCAAGTACAAATCATAGCAAACATATTTTTGGTGTGGTAACACACTTCAAAAACCAACTTAGTGGTTTCAGAAGATCATGAAACACGAGGATCAGAAGAAGATCTTCAGATCATCATCATGAAGTTATCTGCTCTTATGCAGGTCCCTCACACAAAGGCTATTATTATTGTATCGACATCCTCTTTCCTTTTCCCTTCTACTGTCTTCTTCTTCACCATGGATAGGCAAATATGTCTGTTCCAGTCCACAACGATCAAAAAACTGACTCAGAATGACTCCTCCAAGGCCTACCCACACCACTACTTCCCTCAGCGTTTCGAGAAAGATTCTTCCTGGAAGCATTCGTTTGTCCTAATTATGACGATAGACTGCATCAATGGAGGCAATTATACCGGAATCAATGAAGGCAACATTTGGAACGGATGCCAGAGGAGAGAATACTTCTAAAAAAGACGGAATGTGTTCTAGTTGGAAGAAGAGAGGTGGAAAGACCTCGAAGAAGATGGCAGTAGTCGAGATGTAAAGGTTGGAATGTCTCGTGTTTCTGTAGACGTGCAGGATGGTTTGTGAGTTCGGAACAGGCTTATGCGTAATACCTGACAGTAAGAAGAAGAAGAACAAGAGGAAGATTGCATTCCCTTACAACCTGAATAGTCTTCTATCACCTGCGATGTCTCAGGAAGTAGCAAACATAAATATTAATGGCTGTGAAGTATGATAAAAATGGTTAGGAAAGCTTTGATCTATCAAAAGAAAATCCAAGTAATGTTTATAATACATGACATTTTATCCATCATGCCTCCGGCATATCATTCTTGGAAACAACAGTGTAAGGGCAAGTAGCCGGCGCCTTAAAACTGGATCCTCTTGACCACGGTATGGTAACCCTAACAGAAGAGTCCATGGTCCTCCAGGTTGGGGGTTCTACAGCAAAGTGGTATCTTGCTTGTAGTAAATTCATACTCGTAATTCACAACAGGCCTCGGAAAACGGAATGCTAATTAATTAGATTTCCTACGTTGAATAGTTTCTCTTCTCATCTAATCTGCGTAATACTTTTACATTTCTCACTTTGTCGGTCCATTAGATTTTCTCTGATCTCTATACCAACATTTCAAAAGCCTCTTTATTTGTCCCTTAACGTCCATGTTTCACATTCGTGAAGCAGTATACTTAAAACAAAACATTTAAGGGAGGAGTCTACCTTGAAAAACAAAAAATATTCGTTTTTGGCAAAATTTATAATCCAAATATTCTGTTAATTACAATTTTATGTAATCTTGAAACTGAAGAAAATTCATGACTTCAGTTCTATGAAAACTAGTCATATTTGTTTTTTACCAGTGTTTTTAATTAAATATAATATGGTGAGATTTTAGTTGGAATTTTTTTTATTAGAATTAGTTAACTGTTAATTATATTTAAGTTATGAGATAAGTCACCGTGACAAATATAGATTAATTTGTTGTAATGAACTATTTTCTTTCATTTGTGAACTTGTTGGGCTGTTTACATTGTTTACAATAAGAATTTATGTTTCATTATTTTTTGTTCTATGTTGTTAATGTTTTCTACAACTTGTGAAATAAATGTTCTTATATTTAAAAACATTCTGAAACATTAGAGGTTAATTTAATCTTTAAATTTGACACCAGATTTAACTAAACGTTTACTCAGGTTTAATGCCAACTTAGCAGATCGTATTTTTCATTCCATTAAACTTTTATTTTACTACTTCTATTCATATTATTATTTTAGTCTTACTTCTGCAATTCAGAACAGTTCTTCCTCAGCGCATTTTATCTTGAAATTTTGCAAGACCACAATACTTTCTCTCTATATACTGTAGATATAGGGCCACGAGAAATTAAAAACTTTTCAGCTATCTATTTTACTTTACATACAAGTATAAATAATTGAAAATAATAAAAAAGAAAGAGAAAACTGAGAATACTGTTATCAAAGTGAATATTGTTGGAGAAATATTTTTTTGTAAGGGATGTCAATACACACAGTAAAGTCAATAAAATTGACATTCATTACTGTATAGTATCAGTACTGGTATATCGCTACGGACTTGTAAAATAACAATAGCCTCTGCACGCTTTCTATATCCTTCATAACGATTAGGCCCTAACTTCGACCATTACGATAACGTTATTCAGTTGATAGTATGCGGGCTAATTTACTTATTAGCCATTCCACCATTCCAAAGAATGAGAATGTAGATCGCAATATACGATACCAGAATGATAGAATGACACAATTTACATTCAGTAATTACAAAATCGGCTTTTCATTGATTTTCACCCTTTCATTCTATTTCAAATAATATAATTTTTTTTTTTTTTTAGCTTTTATTTGTTATCGGGAACTGTACATTATTGACAACTACCCAATTTGATCGCTGCTTTTGGCTGTATTATTTTGACGTGGATTAGGCGTGAGTTTGAACAGGGACCCCCACCAGAGTTTGTTCACGGATGGCTGTCAGCTGGTCACCATACAAAGTCGCTTGCCCCACTGGTGTTACTTAACAAATAATTGCGACTTACTACCAGCTGACTGACTGAGCTGGCCCGAAGGCCATATAAAAAATTATTTGTAATCCGGAATTGTAAATTGATAACCATTTAATTTATTCACTCTTTTTCGCTGGTAATTTTGATTTATTTTATGCTTGAATTTGAACAGGGACACCAACACATGTTTGTTCATTTATAGCTGTTAGAGGGTCATCATTTAAAGTCACTCATATAACCGGTGTTCTGAACATTTTTATAGATCTGTTCTAGTACCAGATTGATGGTCTGGCCCGGAGCCTTTTTTAATATTTAATTTTAAATATCAGTCGGCAGAGATGGGCTTCTTGAGATACGTTAGGGGCTTTAGTAGCCTGGATCGGTTCAGAAATAAGGATATACGGCGATATTTATATGTGTGTTCTCTTAAGGTGACAATTTTGGAGTACCGCCGGAAATGGATCGATCATTTTGAAAGAATGTCTCCACACAGGATTCCTAGACCAGTCAGAAGTTACAGGCCGATTGGACGGCGCGATCTGAGGCGGTCGTTGTCTAAGTGGATGCCCGTACAGTTCTTAGGATCTAATCCTTAATTGGTGAAGAAAAATAATTTTAAAAATCATTTAAACCTACTGGGTTGGTCTAGAGGTAAAGTCGTCGCCAAAATCGGCTGTTTAACAGCTGTTTTTCGGAGACGAAGGTTCCTGGTTCAAATCTTAGTAAAGGTAGTTACTTTTATTCGGATTTGAATACTAGACAGTGGTTACCGGTGTACTTTGATGGTTGGGGTTTAATTAACTCTCTCAGGAATGGTCGGCCTGGGTCTGTACAAGACTACACCTCATTTACACGTCATATAGCACATCATCCTCATCCCATTGGGTCATGGGGTTGCTTATTGTTCTGAATTGAACAGATTGCAACGTACACAAATTAGGAATAAAAAAATTATTTATATCTCAGAGGTTTGGACTCACTAATCAACATTTAAAATCAGAATAACAGTTATGGAAATGAGTTTCTGAAGAAGTTATCAGTTGACTGTGCTAGATCGAGTTAGGAATGAAAAAATTAAAAAAGTGGATAAAATCTGACAGCCCCGAATTTGCAGGAGAGTTTGCATTAATGTAATTTCAACTATAGGGTTTAATCATCGAAGAAATATTAAATTCTTGACCTCATAGATGGAATTAGTATTTAGATTGCATTTATTTAACATGGTAACGACTGCACCGCGGCAAACGCTGTAAATGTCAGCCACAGCTTACGATCCCCCGTTGTTCGATATTTTTGATAATACATTAATTAATCACAGAAGTATTTCTGTGATAGCTAATATAAACAAAGAAATGATGCTATCAAAAACGTTCTACAACAATCCACTGAAGAAAAAACAAAATATTTAATCAATCCATTGTATCAGTTTATTTAAACCTGTTTAGAAATTCTTTTTAATTGATTACCGGTAGCTATCAAAATTATTTACAAGCATAAATTCTGTTGGTAAATTAGCTAGAGATAATTTACCAGACACGTTTAAACCAGAAAAAATTAAAAATTAATAACAAAACAGTAAAATTCCCGTATAATGAAGCTCTAATGAAAATAAATTTCTATAAAAATCGTGTACTTCGCGCCATTTTTAACAAAAAAAAAAACAATATTTAAGAAAATATTTAAGGAAAGACATCTCCAACGGGGTTTCGCAGGCCAGACAAGTGATGCAGAGACTGAATTCTTTGCTCTGTTCAAGGAATATTAGAAATGCTACAAAAGTTCGTATGTACAAGATTGTGGTTCAGAGAATTTTGCTGTATGTTTCGGAGACGTGAGAGATATAAAAGTGGGATATCCAGAAGATAAATGCAGTGGAGATGGACTTATAACGAAGGTTATCAAATCTTTAGGATGGAGCGAGTCAGGAATGCAGATATAAGAGTAATCATTCTAAGAAAACTGAACAAGACAAGACAAGACTTTGTTCTTCGCACAAAGGACGAAGAACTTAAGATGGCCAAAGAAAGTAATAAATTGGAATCCACCAGGGCACAGAAGACGTGGTATACCTCCGTAATCATGGTGTGGACATGAGTGGTGTGACATAAAAGCCAAGAATTTGGGTGAGGAGGATTAAATGGATGGAGTAGGGTGGCATATAGAAAGCGAGAACTGTCAGAGCTGTAACAACTCGCGTTTTTTTTAACTTTCTATAACTTATACCGAGAAGACATCAACTTTTTGTAAAATTGATTTAGGAATTTTTACAACAGATTTTAGCAAAATAGTTACAGAAATACAGTCGATGCCGGTTAAAGTCACCGATTATAAAGTAACTTCGGCAATCAAGTAAAAAACACTTCGGTCCCGCCTAATTCCCATAAGACAACTTGTTAAATGGCTCAGGTTATACAGTAACTTTTTTCTAAATTTTATTTAAACACTGTGTAGGCCTACGATTTCAGTCGTAAATTTTATTATAAATATCTCAGTATTTTTGATAGCTGGAATCAATAAATAACCGCCCTCCGTACGAATAAAAATGGAAAACTTGTTACCATTAATGACTAATCATTGAAGTACAGTTATTAAATTCAGTAGGTATTTTAAAATTGATTTATCTTATTTTGTTTTGTCATAAAATTAATTTTAACATACGGATAACCTATCGCCGATCAAGAACTGTTTACTGAAAACGTTTATCAGTTCTTAACAGCGAATCCGCGGGAAATAGTGTTGTATCATATGCAAAAATAAATTTAGAAGCGTCTTATTACTGTACTTGATTTGCGTTTTTAAGTGTGTTAAAGAGTCAAAAGGTAGAGACTGTCTGCAGGTTCGAGTCGGATACCTGAACAGCAGGACATAGTATGTTGAACTACGTATTAGTGTTTTAAGTACTCTAGCACTAGAACTATTAAGTAAGAGTAAAGTAAAAAATTATAATAAAACTCTCCTGAACAATCCAATTTAAGAAAAATCTAGTAAAAATCGCCTATCCGCACGCGCCAACTTAAGACTGGAGAAGATTTCCCCCCTTTAATTGTCTCTTTGCGTCTGCGTTGAAGTAAGCAGAGAGCGCTTAACATTTCTCATTGGCCAGCCGCCTTAACAACATCCAGGCCTGCCCGTTAGTTTAGTGGTTAAGGCAACTGTCTTCTACCCCAGGGTCCCGGGTTTGATTCCCGGTCAGGTCTGGAATTTTTACATCACTTATTTTCATTATAATCTTTATCCACCGTCTGTATTAGCAGAAATTGCAAAACAGTCAGACATAAAACAAACAAAAAATCAACATCAAATAGCAATTAATAAACGAATAACTATATCATTATTTTTATCAATATAATAAAAAAGGTCATAAGGAAAATATTATAAGGACATTAAACAATTCTGTTGATTCAATTGTTTAAAACTTCATAGAAAACATTTACCTATATAAAACGGAATAATACTGTTTTGAATTAATTTATCGTAATAAATCTTTCAATTGTTATTTTAGTTTTTTGTTCCATTTTATTGAAATGAATTGTTATTTTTCTGACTCGATTTTGTGACCTGACTGCACTTGACTCATGACCGTTAGTCACGTATACACCTTAGTTTACAAAAGTTTTGATTTGAATGCGTTAACCAGTTTTAAAATAATTAACAACAAACTGAAAAACTTATATTAATCAGACCTCAATACAACCTATTCTTTCATGTAAGCCTAAGGCAGATCTTTTCGTATTCACTGGCGTGCATGTTTATAACATACACACACATATTACATAGCTTACATTGTTGAATAAGTTTTAAATTTTAGTACAGAATGTGTTTACCAACGGATGCTTTTTGCTGTTTATACTACCGAATAGAGGAGTAAATGCACTAAGACCAAGTTACAGAAATTCTTTGATAGATAATAAATTTGCCCATAACAGGCAGGTGGAGTGTTAAATTATTTGCACTCGATCTGCTAGTTCCAGGGCTAGAAAAATAGTTCTGTTTCTTATCACACGGCCAACCAATTATAAGACTGAAGCATTTAAGAACAAAAGAGTAGAGGTGTAAAACACATTATACCCCAACGAACTAAAGACTGCAGATGAGATCTAGCCAAGGTCAGGTGTGAGGCTGCCTCTTCGCTAAGTCACACTCTGTTCCACCTCAATTCCAGCTGACTTTTAGTTAGGCTGTCATCCATAGCGGGGCCACAACATGACAACGCAGGATACGATTAACGAAAGTCAATTAGTTCTGTGCTGTGATATAGATCACTATGCTCCGCCTTCATCAGTAGTCTCTAGTTCGTTAAGCTTCAGTCAGAGTTATCTCATATTAGAGTAGTGAATTTTATTATACAGCCAGAACATGCGGTGAATGAAGTGAAGGTGTCATTTGTAGGGTCCAAAGTGGATGCTTTTAGGAGTGCCTGGTATGCTGATAAGCATAATTTTCCACTCAATGAGGACGACAAGTGTAAACCAACTCTCTCCTCGTTTTACTTAGTAAAGCCTCTATTAAGTTCAAACCAGCCTTTCGGCTGATTGCCTAAACAACAACAATGAATAGATAATTTTATTATTATTCTAAACCCGGATTCGGATTAAAATTATGATGAATGTCCGTAAAAGAGAGTGGCGTTAGCGATAATAAACAGCTCGATCGAGAGTAGGGGATTAGTATCGATGGACAGTAGTGGGAGAGGCGCATACAACACTATCACGTTTTCAAATATTTTTTCTTAAATTGAAAAGTTATAGACTTCTAGATTATATAGAATTGATGAGGTGAGGGCGTTATTTATTTACAACGCAGCCGACTCGAATTATCAGACAAGCTCTACTGTAAAAGATTAGAGTTGAGAGTAGTTTGTAAAAATGTCGAGAGAAAAATAAAGTATATAGACGGAAATGAAATTAAGCGTTATCAAATCATTATAAATACTGCAATAAGCCTATATAACATATGAATGAATCATTGAATTATCAAGAGTTACCGTAATTTGTTTTTTCCTCAAACTTCGTTAATAAGATAAGTCCCGGTAGTTACTTTATAACTGGAGTTCACTGTATTACGAATAGAACTAGGTTTCTATGAACTGAAATAAACAGCTGCATGTCACTACAATGCTGACTTTTTAAAAATTTTTAAACCAGAGATCAAAGAGCTGTAATGAAAATTGTACAAAATTTTCTGTATAATTAATAAAAAGAAAAGAGAATATAAAATGATTAATGAAAACAAGAAGGAAACCTTAAAAAACCTCAACAGCCAAAACCTTAAACACACTTACACGATTTATTACGTAATAAATATTGTATTTACACACAAACATTATTGTTTTACTCTTAGATCAAAAGTTAAATCTAGGATGTTGGTTTACCCTTTGACCACCTACCAAATTTCAGTTATGAACTGATATTTTATTTATTTAATAATCTAATTACTAGGAAATATTACAATAGTTCAAACGATGCGCAATAGCTTTTCTATGTGTAAATTTTAATGAAAATTAGCAATGTGTATCTGTGAACGTTTCACCTTTTATAAAAATATTGAGTCTTTGTGCGTACCACTACTTCCGAAAGCTAAAACCTTGATAAATAAAACCAGTAAAAATGGGTTCAAACTTCCTCGTTTGCACCCACTTCACACATTAACTTTATCGTTCAATTTAAATAATTATTTTATTTTATTAAACTGAGCTTTAGAATCGAACAAGCAGAAATCAACATCTAAGTCATTTATAGAGTGAATAAAAACATTTTTGACACCCCTCCGCGCAATGCGTGTTTCAAAGTCTGCACTATTAAATTAGTAGAACTAAAGTAATTTTGTTATCCGTCTTCGTACCCAAATAATGTTAAACTTATTACAAAAGTTAAAAAAAATCTGGTGTGAAACACTCACATAAATTTCTCTTGCCAATGCAAATAATAAACAATATTACCTAACATTAGTAATAAAACACTAGAAATAAACAAAAAAAACTAATCTCAAAAACATAACCTTATTTTATTCATGAGTGAATGATGCAAAATAAAAACCAACCTTAGTTTGGCTTAATAATAAGGAAAATCACACTTTCACGCTAAACTACGCTCTGTAGATAAAAATGTTTGCAACGAAAGTTGTAGATCTTTTAGCTTCCAATAAATTTTATTTTATACGCTTTTGTCGTTAAAAGCATACTAAGGCCGAAATTTAAAAAAAATCATTTTTTTACAGATTTTCATGAAAAAAAAACCAGAAAATCACTAATTACCGCTAAACTAAGCGTCATACAAAGAAATGTTTGAAATAAAAGTTATAGATTTTTAAATTTTTTACAACTTTGACTATTACACTTTTCCATATTAAAATGGATATTAATGACAAGGTCTAAAAAGAAACATTTTTTCCTACGAGAGGACAGTCTTCCCAAGAATTTCAGCAGATTTAGCTCTTACCCTATCTTGTAGAGCATAAAAAGTTTCGTAGATGAGGCAATTTTTAAAAATCACAAAAAAGTGAAAAATTACACGAATCTACTTCCGGTTGACCGATTTTGATTAAAATGTTCGTTTCGGGTTCTCTAGTAGTACATAACTTAAGTTTTAACTTTCACACACAGACCAATCGCTAAAACATGTTTTTTGGGGTCACGGGGTCTGAAAACGTGTATTTCCGGTGAAAACTCGACATGAAAACAATACTTTCCTTCCTTTATATATTCATATAGGTAAGAGAAAGTAAAATCAGCTTCTGTTTCTTCTTTCATGCCTAGTCAAATAATTAACAAGTACAAAATTGAAATTAATCGCAGTTATCTCCTCAAACAGTAACGGATTTCATTATAGGACTAGAAACCTTTGGAGAATGAAATGAAGGTATCAACTGCAGGGTGGAAAAGTAAATGGAAGCCTACCTCGTTTTCCTTGAACGTACCGTAGTTAAGGGGAGTGGGAACTGCAATCTTAGCCCATGTTAATGTTTGACCCGTTTTCTCCGTTATCTAAGGCCAGAAAATCTTCATATTTTAACCACTTATTCACTGATATGTTCCTGACAGATAGACGGAGTCATTTTAAAATAAATAGATTATTATTTTTTTTATTTTTTTCGTGAATGCCTACTCCAAAAACTGAAACTTTATAAAAAAAATTATATTTTTACTTTCTCTTGCCTATATGAATATATAGGAAGGAAAGTATTGTTTTCATGTCAATTTTTCGAAATTGAGTTTTCACCGGATCTACACGTTTTCAGACCCCCTGAACCCAAAAAACATGTTTTTAGCGATTGGTCTGTGTGTGTATACGAATATCTCAAGAACGGAACATCGTACGAACTTGAAACTTAAGTTACATACCACTACCGGACCCGACACGAACATTTTTATTAAAATCGGTCAACCGGAAGTAGTAGTTTATTCGTGTAATTTTTCACCTTTTTCGATTTTCTCAAAAACTGGTCCTACGATTTTTTTAAAAATCGCTTGGTTTATTGAATTTTTTATGCTATACAAGATAGGGTAGGCGCCATATTTCCTGAAATTCTTGGTGAGGCTGTTTTCACGTAAAAAAAATTGATTTTTTTAAGATTGCGGCTTTAATATGCATTTTATTTTTATAAATTAAAATAACGTCAAATGCCCCGTCTGTTGATGTAAATACATGTAAGGAATGCGCCATTAAAATTTAGAGAAAAAAGCTTCATTGGTTCTTGAGAAAACAGGTCATTTATATGAAAAAACACAGTTTTTGGGAAATGACGATTGAAATTTATAAACGTATTTTCTATATAAAATCGTACTTAGTGCATTTCTGCTCCAAATATGAGCAGGAATGCACTAAGTAATTTATGCAACATAAATTGCATAACCTAAACCTTACAAACAAAAGTGCCTCCTAGATTGAAAGAGAAATACTAAAAAAAAATTATAAAAATTAGTGACAAAAAAACTAAAAATCATGTACACAACATACTTGTTTACGAAAACAGGAAACAAAAAAATATTTCTAGTTGTCGTAGAAACGTGAATTTTGTACCATTGGAAAGCGCTAATTTCAAACTGTATAACACAGTTAAAACCTGAAAATCGATATTTTTTCATTTTTCGGGTCCGACTTCCCTTAATACCCTTTTGACTATTAGCTTCATCACGCTGCAATGGGCATGAACTTTATTTATTCACAGATAAGTACGACCGACTTAATTAGCAGTTCTTTGATGCAAAGATGCAACGCAAGGGACTGTATTTGCATGTTAAGTAAACAGATAAAGTAGAATAGAGTTAAAAAATAAAAATAAAAGATATGATAACAGACGGTTAAGTAAATAAATAGAACATTTTCATAATACTGAGAAAATATATGACATAAGGAAATAAATAAATATGGTGCAATATCCTTTTTTATTATCTTTGTTAAAATGAATAAAATTATTTAAAAAATAATTCATTATAGTCAGTGGAACAAAACAGAAACACTGAAAGAGCAAACAGATTTTATGTTTTATTTATCTATGTTAACTGAAGCAACTGCATTATAATATCACCTATTTTATTCCATAATAAAGATTAAATAATAGGGATTGCAGATGCAGTATAAACAATAACGCAAAGAATGGCTACTATAGAAAATAATATTAGAAGGGAATAAAAAAATTCCACGTATTTTTTATCATAAATATCAAAACTTGGTATAAAGTAACAGAGAGTAACTTCACCTACAACAAACATCTAAAAAATAATTTAAGAAAAACTTTTAGTTTATTTATATAGTATACAATATCCTTAATTTAAAAAAATGATAATAAAGGCCATTGTTTTCTCCTGACAAATATATTTATAGAGCACGCCACGAAATAAGTCCCCTGAGAGACCAGTTGCCCCTCAACCAATTTAATAGAACTTTCTATTTACATCACACATCCATTTATGTTTTATTTGTAATAACTTATTATAAATGCAAAAGGCTATAATTTTCACAATACTCTTGTAAAAATGCATGGTTCAGTCGAAAGATCATTTATCATTACGTGGAGCTAAAATAGCAACATAAAGAAAATTAAAAATATTAAAACGGAACATCAGATTTTACTTTTAAAATAAAGGGTGATTCAAAAAGAGCGCCGGTTTTGATATATCAAATTAAGAGATTTATTTTATTGAAAAACTGAAAATAAATACATCAACAAGTTCATCTTACCTTCCGATTTCATGTATGAAAAATGATGTCATGCATGTGTCCTCCTCTACTGCGCTGGCACGCATCAACTCTGTCCATGAAATTGGATATTACTGCACGACAAGTTTCGACTTCCATTTGCCCGATAACCCGTCGAATTTCCTCCTTCAAGTCATTGATGTTTCGGGGTTTATTGGCATACACCAATGACTTCAGATGACCTTAAAGATGAAAGTCACAAGGCGTCAAGTCACACGACCTTGGTGGCCATTGATGGTCGGAATTACGAGAAATGATGCGATCCTGGAACCGTTCACGGAGCAACAACATTGTTTCTCGTGCAGCGTGACAGGTGGCACCATCCTGCTGAAACCACAACTCGTCAATGTCCATTCCATCCAAATGACACCACAAAAACTCCCTAATCATCGTACGGTATCGGTCTTCATTTACTGTCACGGCTTGTCCTTCTTGATTTTCAAAAAAGTAAGGGCCGATGACACCGCCCGACCAAAAGCCGCACCAAACTGTCACTCGCTGTGCATACATTTCCCTTTCATTAACCACACGAGGGTTTTCTAAACCCCACATACGGCAGTTCTGTTTATTAACAAAACCGTTTAAGTGGAAGTGCGCCTCATCACTGAAAATGATTTTGTTTGCGAAGGTGTCATCATCCTGCCGTTTTCTCAATACCCAGTCAACAAACTGTCGTCTCTTCTGGTGGTCTGCCACTTTCAAATGTTGCGTCAACTGAATTTTATACGGGTGATATTGGAGATCGTACCGAAGAATTCTCCGTACAGAAGAACATCTTAAACCCAATTGTTGAGAACGGCGACGTATTGATTTTGCTAGGCTAACAGCCACACTGTCACGAACCAACGCAACGTTCTGCTCAGTTCGGCCAGAACGACGACGTCCAGAACTTTTAAGGTCCACTGTTGAACCCGTCTCAAAAAACTTTTTCATGAGCCTGCAAACTGTTGATTCATTCGGTGCTTCATTACGTCCTAGAGTACCGCGAAGTCGCCTGACAGTAGCCGCATAACTCTCTCCACTCTGGTAAAATGTTTTGACGATTAACACTCGTTGTGCAATAGTAAACTTCTCCATGGTTAGACACAGACTGCGAGAGTACTACACTGCGAACAAGAGAAACTACAACTGAATCGTCAATCGGAATGTTCTCCGAAATAGAAATGAGGTCTAACAATGTTGCCAACCGATAAACAAAAATTTACCAGCCGTTTAAAAACCGGCGCACTTTTTGAATCACCCGTTATTTACATTGTAGAGAAAACTCTGCCCATAACAGACAGGTGGAGTGTCAAATTATTTACTCAATCTGTTCGTTGCAGGGTTAAAATAAATAGTTCTATTTCACATCACATGATCAGCCAATTAAATGACTGAATCATTTAAGAACGGAAGAGGTAGATATTTTTTTTTTTTGGTTTAACGTCCGACTATTCTGCAATTAGTGTTAATGCAGACGGTGAAGGATGAAATGATTTTTGTAATGTACGAAAATATGCCGTGCCTGAATGGGATTCGAACCCAAGACCGCATGATGAAAGTCGAGCACGTGCGGCCGGCCAGAAGAGGTAGAAGAGTAAAAGACATTAATCCGAGTTATCTCCTCTGAAAGTAATAAATTTCATTATACAGCAGACCCTGTGGTGAATGAAGTAAAGGTGTCATTTGCAGAGTGGAAAATACGTGCTTTTCAGAGGGCCCGGCATGCTGATAAGCGTACGTTTCCACTCAGTGAGGAAGGCATTGGTAAACCACCTCACTCCTCGTTTTACTTAGTAAAACCTCTACAGGTTCAAACCAGCCTTTCAGCTGATGACCTTAACAACACAATCATTTGCCTAATGAAGTAGTAAATAAATAATCAAACACATTATTTTACTATAACATTAACTCAGTACTACATTGATATTATCGTATAAAAGGCTGTGCAAAAAATTTCATTAAAATCAATTCACAGTTGATTGAGAAAATGTTCCTCATGTGTCAAAAATTGCTATTTACGGGAACAAGAAAAAAAATCTGGTGTGAAACACTCACACAACTTTCTCTTGCCAATGCAAATGATTAACAATATAACCTAACATTAGTAATAAAACATTAGAAATAAACAAAAAACTAACCTCAATAAACATAACCTTATTTTAATCATGAGTGAAAGACGCAAAATGAAAATCGAACTCAGTTCAGCTTAAAAATACGGAAAATCACTTTTTCACGCTAAACTAGCCACTGTAGAGAAAAATGCTCTAAATAAAAGTTGTAGATCTTTTAATTTCCTATAAAATTTATTACATACACTTTTGTCATAAAATGCATACTAAGGCCGAAATGTTAAAAAAATCGATTTTTCACACGTTTTCGTAAGAAAAAAACAGAAAATCGCTAATTACTGCTAAACTAAGCGTTATACAAAAAAATGTTTGAAATAAAAGTTGTAGATTTTTAAATTCTCTACAACTTTTATTATATACATTTTTGCTCTAAATTGCATATTAAAGCGGTAATCTTAAAAAAACTATGTTTTTACGTGAAAACAGCCTCGCCCAGAATTTCAGCAAACATGACGCCTACCCTATCTTGTAGAGAATAAAAAATTTAGTAAACCAGGCGATTTTAAAAAAAATCGTAGGACCAGTTTTTGAGAAAATCGCAAAAAAGTGAAAAATTATACGAATAAACTACTACTTCCGGTTGACCGATTTTGATGAAAATGTTCGTGTCGGGTCCGGTAGTGGTATTTAACTTAAGTTTTAAGTTTCAAGTTCGTACGATGTTCCGTTCTTGAGATATTTTGTACACACACACACACACACACACAGACCAATCGCTAAAAACATGTTTTTTGGGGTTCAGGGGTCTGAAAACGTATAGATCCGGTGAAAACTCGATTTCGAAAATCGACATGAAAACAATACTTTCCTTCCTATATATTCATATAGGCAAGAGAAAGTAATAAAAGAGAACACATCATTATAAGTATTGCAAAATAGTTCGGCTATGGTTATAAGCACGACGACCATTTAGATTTTTATTATACACACAATTCAATGTGTTACATTCATAGCTGTGGTCTAATGCGAACTTAAAGTTTTAAGACAAAAAATATCGTACAAAATAAAAAGAAATTATGAATTTATCTATTGTCATTAAAAAATTGAGTTGTTTATGCAAATTGGTAACGTTTAGAAAATAACGGTAAGGGTTCAAGATATTTTAAATTATATAATTTTTTTGGGGGGGATAAAAACTACAAAAACACCAACAAATTATACATCACTGGATGCAGAAAACTGAATTTCAATAATGTGCAAAAAACTGGATATGTGAAAATTTTAAATTTTCTCCGTTCCTGGTACTCTATAAATAAAAACTATAAAGGATTTTCTACGTTAAACTTTGCTCATATTTTTCTCATGTGTTAAAAGGACAACTGCTTACATCAGTACATCCAAACCCCTGAAAAGTATTTATTTATTTTCATATAATTTATACTGCATGTTTTTACTTTCTCTTGCCCATATGAATAAAAAGGAAGGAAAGTATAGTTTTCATGTCGATTTTTCGAAATCGAGTTTTCACCGGATCTACACGTTTTCAGACCCCCTGAACCCTAAAAACATGTTTTTAGCGATTGGTCTGTGTGTGTGTGAACAGAATATCTCAAAAACAGAACATCGTACGAACTTAAAACTTAAGTTACATACCACTACCGGACCCGACACAAACATTTTCATTAAAATCGGTCAACCAGAAGTAGTAGTTTATTCGTGTAATTTTCCACTTTTTTGTGATTTTCTCAAAAACTGGTCCTACAATTCTTTTAAAAATCGCCTGGTTTGTTGAATTTTTATGCTCAACAAGATAGGGTAGGCGCCATGTTTACTGAAATTTTTGGTGAGGCTGTTTTCACGTAAAATTTTTGGTGAGGCTGTTGTTTTTCTAAGATTAAGGCTTTTATATTCATTTTAGCGTAAAAATGTATATAATAAAAGTTGTAGGATTATCCTACACATTAATTTTAAACATTTTTTTGTATAACGCTTAGTTTAGCGGTAATTAGCGATTTTCTGTTTTTTCTCACGAAAACGTGTGAAAAATCAATTTTTTTAAGATTTCGGCCTTAGTATGCATTTTACGACAGAAATGTATATAATCAAATTTATAGGAAATTAAAAGATCTACAAATTTTATACTGATAATTTTTCTCTACAGAGCCAAGTTAAGCGTGAAATACTGATTTTTCATATTTTTTAGCCACACTGGGGTTGATTTTCATTTTGCGTCTTTCACTCGTGATTAAAATTAGATTATGTTTATTGAGGTTAGTTTTTTGTTTATTTCTAATGTTTTATTACTAATGTTAGCATTATTGTTAATTATTCGTATTAGCAAGAAAAAGTTGTGTGAGTTTTTCACACCAGATTTTTTAATGTTGTAACCGTTGGGTTGGCGAGATTCATTTCATTAGAACCTAATGTACGTAGAAAAACACACAAGAATCATATCCTGCATCGTGGTTTACACTACA
Organism: Catonia carolina; assembly: GCA_035578175.1. Lineage (NCBI taxonomy): Eukaryota > Metazoa > Arthropoda > Insecta > Hemiptera > Achilidae > Catonia > Catonia carolina. The sequence goes on along the minus strand of JAQMRL010000002.1, from coordinate 122,367,862 downwards.
ATATTGGATGAGTTTCTATTCTACGTTCACAAAGTAATCTTATAAAAATTTGATTTAATTAATTAAATGAACTATGTTCAACGCTGTTGACAACAAATAGAACTTATCAAATTATGTAAGAATAATAATAAGAACTGTACAGTAATGTAATTATTATTACATAATACATTAGAAAAATAAAACATAACATTAACAAATGTATACTAGGTTGCGCGTACTGAAGATATATATATTGTAGCTCATATATGAGCTACAAAATAAAAAGTCATTATATATATATATATATATATAATAAGCGACTACATCATAATGTATAAAGAAAGTGCACAATACGGTCTTGGCTTATTACTTCCTTTCTAAAAGAAGACATCTCTATTAATTTTTATGACTAACACACGAGCAATAAAAAATTAACAATAACAAGACATCGTTTTAAGAGATTAGCACAATAAACATAATTTAATTTTCATAAATTTACAATTAACTTTTCCTCTTATTTTTTTCAATAACTTCTAATTCGATTAACGATTAGCTACATTGGTTTACAAATATTTTGTTAAGTAATATGTACCTGCAAACTAATTAATTTCGTAATCTCCATCGTGGCAATCGAATATAATATTTATCAATTCAATAGGTCTTTTAATAACAATTTTTGTCAAGTTTTGCATCAACTTTTTTTAGTAGGTACTTTTAACACATAATATTGCCTTATGAACCACATAGTGTAGTGGTTACACTATCATTAATGATTGTGGTTAAATGACTACCACCATAGTAGTACTGTACACACGTAGGCGGAAATAAGTCAGTTCGTATATAAAATATTATTTTTTTATCGGCAACTGTATATTTCTGACAAATATTTCATTCTCTCACTGTTTTTATACCGGTTTCTCACGCGGATATTTAAAAACATAAAATAACACCTAGTAAATAGGATACGAAGAGATGCAGTTGTTCAATTGATTAATCATTATTGGTCACTTGACAAAATCGCTAGCCCAGCATACGTTGGTAACGTGCTCGCCTCTCATCATGCGGTCTTGGGTTCGAATCCCATTCAGGCACGGCATATTTTCATACGTTACAAAAAAATCATTCCATCCTTCACCGTCTGCATTAGCAGTAATTGCAGAACAGTCGGACGTTAAACAAAAAAAAAAAAAAAATAAAGCATACGTAGTATATTTTCGCGCGTGAATTTTACCTACCCGTTAATCAGAATGATTCAGATGCAATGTAATAAATACATACAAATATTTTCTTATCGACAATTTAGCGAAGAAGTTAACTTTAATTTTTCTTAAAATATGGAAAAATATAAACAAAGTAAATTCAAATATCAAAGAAACTCACGCACGCACGCGCAAACACACAGACCAATCGCTAAAAACATGGTTTTTGGGTTCAGGGGCCTGAAAACGTGTATATCCGGTGAAAACTCGATTTCTAAAAATCGTCATGAAAACAATACTTTCCTTCCTATGTACAAAATTCATACAGGGCAAGAGAAAGTAAAAAATTATTAGAATGAAATAAATTACTACATTAGTAATGATATACAGGTCAGAGATTCGAGACACGATTCACCGTAACCTACCTTTAGCTCATTCTGAAAGGCTGTTGGAACTAAATAAAATGAATATAATACTACTTATGTAGTACTTTGAAATACAATAGAATTTAATTACAATACACGTACATTACTATTTTTTTGTAGTTCAGGACATATCAAAAATAAATAATATGACATTATAATATTAATTCGAATATCACATGTTACAATACGCCTATAAACAACGGAAATAATGAAGACTTAATTGCTACGTGTTCCCATAGGTTATTTAGGCATAAGATAAAAAGGTTATATTTGGGCAAATTGTCAACGCAGTTGAAACGCAAAACAGTAATTAATAAAAACAAAAAATTATCACCGTTTCACCGTTATTTTAATTTTAATACTTTAATGGAGATTATTTTGAACGAAAACAAATAAATTATTTTATAAAACTGACACGCACTGTTGATTTTTTTTTTTTTTTTTTTTTTTTTTTTTGCTACTTGCATCCTGGAGACTCCAAAGGGAGTATAGGACATGTCAAGGTAAATTATGATAGAAGGACATGTCCGTAAATAAAAAAGGATGAATTCAGTACCATAATCTAGATGTTTAGGTATGAACAAAAATATATGAGCTACAAAATAAAAAGTACTGCAAGGATCTAGTAAATATTCCAACCACAGTAAAATAGGAAGAAATTTTGATAACCTGGTTTGAAACAAAAATTGTAGTAATTTAATCATAACTGGCCTTACTCGCTAATAATCTCTTTTTTTTGGATGGAAAATATGCCAATCAGTGTTTGATTAGGTCATCAGCCGAAAGGCTGGTTTGAACCTTTAGCGGTTTTATTAAGTAAAACGAGGAGTGAACTAGTTTACAATTGCCTTCCTCACTGAGCGGAAAAGTATGCTTATCAGTATGCCAGACCCTCGGAAAAGTACCAATTTTCCACCCTGCAAATGACACCTTCACTTCATTCACTAAGGGTCTGGTTGTATAATGAAATTCATTACTCTCAGAGGAGATAACTCTGACTGGTGTCTTTTACATCTCTACTTCTTTTATTTTAAATGCTTGTCATATAATTGGCTGACCATGTGATAAGATCATCCTTTTCAGAGCAGCAGTGGACAAGGTACGACTGACCATGATGATAGCCAACCTTCGTAATGGAGAAGGCACCTGAAGAAGAAGATGTGATAAGAAACAGAACTATTTTTTGTAGTCCTGGAACAAGCAGATCGAATGCAAATAATTTAACATTCCACCTGAATGTTATGGGCAAGCTAATCAATATAACTTATTTCATTATTTCATAAAATGTTTAATAAATAAACAACACTACTGGATATAACATCAAATAATTAGAGTCATTTAAGAACTAGTCATGAGTCATCATCAAAGGAGTGACTCATATGAAGGTGGCTCATAATGGTGAGCAATTTGCAAGTATTGAGACCAATCTTAAGTAATGGAATCGGAACTGTAAAAAGAAGAACTGGTAATTTGGATTCAACATGTACGCATTCAAAATGTTAAAATTAAATGAATCTTACAAAAGAATTCAAGGTATAACCATTTCTTATTACCTACTTAATCACAGTATTAAAAAAACATACTTGAATCATATTTATCATAACAGAATTAATATTTTAAAACATAAAACATTAGGATTAAGAGACAAAAATTTATTATCAATACTTACAAATAAGAAAAAAGAAAATAAACTAAACACACACTACTATAGTTTGTCTAAATGAATGACATATACAATACTGAATGTAGAATAACAGATGGCATGTAACAAGAACAAATTCAACTGTTACACTGCTTTGAATAATTTACTCATAATTAATTAATTTACAAATGAGACGTGTTTATTATTTCGAATAGCGGTTTATACAAAAAGAGAATATGCTTGTACTTAATGTTTTAAATTTAATATAACCATTTTCATCATTTATTAAAAAGTAAATGAAAATATAACCAATGCTTTCATTTTGTACAAAATTTGGTAATAAGTTATATTATTTTCCATAAAAATATAACAGATGTATTTAGAACTACTCATTTGTTTACATGGTATGGTATCATACAGTGAAATATAAATCATTTAAATTAAGAAAGAGTCAACAAACTAAAACTGTTCGGTCAACTGGTTATGCGATACTAATATTCCACCAATTTATCTTGGTATTGCACAAATCCTATTTTATAATATTTATTTTTCTTGTTCTGCATTCAGCGGTAGAGGACATTAAGGCCAATGCAGATGATTAGTGAAAAATAATGAGTGATGAAAAAATACCAAATTTGACCACGAATCAAACCCAACACCCCTCGCATTGAACTAGCCAAAAAGTAAAAATAATTTGGTTTTCTATTTTCAGAGTATTAATAACTAAAAAAAACTAAAATAAATAATTAATAACTCATAAGGGAATGACCTGAATTTCCACCTAATTCCAAGAAGCATACTGATTTATTGTCTTGTAGAATTAATGGACTGTTTCCAAGGTATTATATTCCAAACCATGAGTATTATATGTAAAGCATAGGATCATCCAACATGATAAATTTATTGTATCTATTGTATTTATTGTACCTACATTACCCATCCCACCGTATCAGTTATAGCTGCTGACTTCACATTAATACACACCCATGAGAAGTGATAAATACTCGCACACCCACAACCATCTTCTTCTTCTTCCAACCAAGGATGAAGCTGCAGCCTGTTCTGAACTCAGAAACTGTATCATCTATCTCCATCTTCTCCTAGGTCTACCGACATCCCTTTTCCCTTCTGGAGCATACCAGTGTGCCTGCTTTGGTATCCTGTGATCCGAAATCCTTGCAATGTGCTGTCTCCAAGTTAGGCGATAATCCTTTATCTGTTTGTTCAAGTTGTAAATACCCAATTCTGAACCAACGCACAACACGCCCAACCATGGGTTGATAAATATTATATCACTGCTTACATATTAGAGTACAATTGTTTTTATAATTTATGCCAAATCAAAATTTTTTAAACTGTTATCTATTTAAACACATATACATACACGAGTGAGTGCCTTAGAATGACCAGGAAGGCTGGTCTAAAAGAAGCAAAGAAATTTAAAAGAAAGCACCTCCACAAGGTAATGGGTCTGGCAACAGAAAAAGATGGACAATGTAGGTTACAAGGTTGAGAAAAACTGTACAAGGAAAGTAAAACGATTAGATAAAAAAGACTAAAATTTTATGGACACCTGTACAGAATGGATGACCAACAGGTTGGAAAAACAAATGTTTAAGACACTAAACAATAGATCTAAGGTGTTGGATAAATGGTTTAAAGGAGTCAGTAAAGATATTGAGAAAACCAGAATAAACCGAGAAAAATTAATGAACTTAAGGGCTTCCATTAAGAGCAAACGTACAAAGGCAGAAAGGGTAAAAAATAACTTACCAAGAATTTATTAATCAGTACATCAGTACACATGGGTCATTTTTCTGTTATTTTATCAGAATTGCCTACCCAATGATTTAGAAAATTGTTGGATAAATTTTAATAAAAAAGAAAATTATTCACAAAATTGATTTTACATCATATTAATGATAGCTTCATTGAAGAAATAAAAATGGAAATATTAAATATACAATAATATTGTTATTGCAGGGATAAATTGCTGTCCAGAAGAAATAATTCTCAAAAATATATAAAACAATATTTTCACAAAAGGAAAGCCATGAACTCATTAAAGAATGATTTATTTATTTATTTTTTTGTTTTACATCAGACTTCAGACTAATACAAACAGTGAAAGGTGACAGATAAAATGAGTGCTGAAAAGTGCCAGTTCTGATCGGGAATTGAACCTGGGACCCCTGGCGTAGAAGTCAGTTATACTGACTAATACACCGACCAGGCCAGAAAAGTATGAAATGTAAAAACAATAAAATTAAATAGAAAGATGAACAGAAAGACCAACAAAACTATTAATTAACTCCACATGTCGATTTCATTATAACAATTAATAGACACAATAACAGATAATAATTAATAGGCTTCTAGATCAGGATTAATAACCAAATCTTAACAAACCAAACTAAATACAAGGTTATTTAAACTCATATCAAATGACCTCATTTAGGTGGTTAATGAAAATGAAGTGATAAGCAGTTACTATAATCAGAAACAACTTTTTACTGTTTTTCATATAAAACCTCTTATTACTATAACAGATATATAGGGACTAATTTCAAATTAACAGAAATTAAATTTTTATTATAAACATAATAATGTTTCTACATCCCTTTAGTCTGAAAGTATCAGCAGAAAACTTGACAGTTTGAGCCTGGTGCTGTGTTCAAGTTATCACAAAGAGAACAGCACAAAATTTTTAGAGAATATCAATCAATCAAAGGAATGTTATCATTATCAGCGATCAGTTTTTTGCAATTATTTTAAAAATAGAACAATGCAATTAGTTCTATCAATCATAAAATATGTTAATGAAAAATAATTTCAAAAATATAATCAAAAAATTAACTTTTCTGATTTTTTCTTCCCTCAAGTTATTCTCAACATACTTTCTCCAAAATTCTCAATATATTTTCTGGTTACTTTAAATCGCTTATGAAACACCTTAGTCTGTTTTTTAGTGTCTTAAAAATCTGTTTTGTCATTATCTATTCATGTGTCCCTAGAATTTCTGATATCAATTCCTCATCAGTTTTCTTGTACAACATTTCTCTTTTTGCAATTTGTACTGTCTATTTACAGACCATATCTTGTGGGCGATATTAAAATAATGCAAGATGTGTTACATCTACGAATTTTATTTTTCCTTGACTGCAGAACACTGATAATTTGAACCATAGAAAGTCCAAAACCCCAGATTAATAATAATACTGCAATCACTACGCTGAAGATAGTAACGAGAAGAAAGAATGTGCCAGAATCTCTCAAGCAGTCATTTTCGGTAACTTTTGACACAGCAAATAAACTGATTCAAAAGCACAATAGAAAATCTGCCAGGCCACAAAAAAAAGATAAACTTGTCCATAAAACTACTATACATTCTTTTAAATAATTTGTCTTCTAGTTTTTATAACTGCAACTTTTGTATAACTTCAAGAGTACTTTCAGTTATTAGTGTTTTAAGTACTAATGCATGCTCTATAGTAAGAATGACACATCTTGTACTGATAAAAATTTATATTCTACATAAATTATTTAAAACAAAACAAAATATTAATAAAATCTTAATATTAACATGAACTTTGACACATAATTTCCATAATTAATAATAATCACAATTTAGAAAATAGTTTCATTAAAGTAAACAGATTTAAATTTCTTTCTATACCACAAAGAATCAGATACCAATCAAAATTCTTAGTAATAAAAATAACAATTTATATTCACTGAACAAAATGCTTAAAATTATTGAACATACAAGATTAGTTGAAATTTAATTATTTGTAATATATTTATACACAACTGATACAATTAAATTACTTACATATTTAACAAATAAAACTTTTCCAGAAATTCAGATGCAGCCATGTTAAAAAGCATAAGTTTCTCTTGCATGGATAACCAAGAATGAATCAAGAGGAAACACAATATAAAAAGGGAGCTAGTCTATAATAATATTATCATCAAGTTATCAACATAGAAAAAAAACAATGACCTCATTCAATGATAAATGAAATCATTAATAAGCTTGTAATTAACTAATTTTAAAATAAATTATCTTATAGAATAGAGTAGTAATTTTAAAATTAGTAGTAAACGAAAAAAATTGAGCAAACTTCCTAATCCGTAAAAAAACATCTTAATTATAGGTGATTCACTAACTAAGAAATTTTGCTAAACGTATTCACAGCTTACCGACACATAAATCACTGCAGTAACAATTTATCACGTAATTACTGCACTTATTTCATAATTAATAGCATTATCGAATATTCATTTAACTGACAGTACGTAAATAATTAAATACAGATAGTGTCTCAAAATAATGTATACACATTTTGAACGGATATATTATTTCAAGAAAACATTTAGATATAATATTCATGTTGACTTGTAATATAAACTTACAAATGTTCAAAATGATTTCCGTAAACTGCAATACATCTACTACAACAAGCTAACAGAATTGCAAACTAATTGTATGGTATCTACACATATCTTGTTAAAGCATCTGTAATTTCCTTTTCCAACTGTCTTACCATCCTTCGCTTTTTGCTTTACACATCGAGTCTTTCAAAACACCCAAAAGGTAATAGTCTAAGGGTGTTAGGTCTGGAGATCATGCCAAGTACACTGCAGGGCTTCCTCTTCGCCCCATTCATCGCTGAAGAAAGGTGTTATATCAAGAAATCTCCTCACGCCATGATGATAGCGTGGTGGAGACCCATCTTGTTGAAAGTACACTTCATCATTGTAATAAAGGTTCTGTACAGCTGGAATAATGTTGTGTAGTAGCATTCGTAATAAAGCTTGTAGCATTTGTAATAAAGCTTGTAGCATTCGTAATAAACGGTAACTGTTCCTTCAAAGAAAAATGGTCCAACTTTACCCAATAATGACAGACTACACCATACTGTCAAGCCAGGTAAATTCACTGGCTTCTATTCAATTATGTGTAAATTTTTGTTAGCCCAGTAAACAGTTGTGCCTGTTAATTGTTTCGTCATCTGAACAAACAATTAAATCAGTAAACCATTTTTTTCTGTATACATGACCCGAAACCACTCACAAAACTGGATGCTCAGCTTATTAGCATTTAAAATTCTATGAATGCTATTTTTTGTTAATTCCAGTCTCACGAAAGCATTGTCTGAGAGATCTGTTTAAGGATTGTGTAAATGTCTGTACAACCACATTGAAATTTTTCATTATTTGTGGAGGTTTTTCTCTGCCCAGAACATTCCTTGTTCATATTTCTCACGAATCCTAGCAATTGTTTTCTTGAAGGTGGTTGGGATCGAAATACCATTTTCTAATGACTTTAAACCTCTCTCTTAAATATATTCAGTCTTCCAGTAACACTTTAAAACGCATTTAAGTTGATCAAAAGACAACTGAACTTCAACCTTTTTGTTTCATAATAAATGAGAGAAATAATGAAAAAGTTACATTGTTAAAAAAACAGCCGTTTTAAATAACCAGCTGATGTATGTTTTTAAGCTGTAAGTGTTTTCTTCAATTTAATATATCTGTTTAAAATGTGTACACATTTTCTGTGATACTCGATATTAAGAAAGAAAATTTGTATTAACCACTCATTCTAATTAACCAAAAAAGATTTCATTTATAATTCTATCATAAAATACTATTAGATATAAAGAACAGAATCATCAGTGGATGATTAATCTGAGCAAGACAGAACTACGTCAAATTGATTCCTTGATGTACACTGAAGTGTAGCAAAACAAAAGTTAGCGAAAAAAAAGAAAATTGACAATAGATTATTGTATGGACCAATAAATCAATAACACTAAATGTACAACCAATCAACTATCTTTTTGTTCGGTAATATTATCTGATTTCTGTATTTTTTTAGTGTTAACCCAAGAGCAAATAGACAAAATTTGAGTGTTTTACAGTTGTTCGGTATCATTTCAATCAATAAGATTTTACTAAGAGATGGCACAGAACCTGGTTTAAATCTAAATGTCAATAAGACCTAACTCTTTATTGAGGGAAATGTACTTAACAACTGTAAAGCACTCGAATTTTGACTATTTGCTCTCGAGGGATTGACACTAAAAAAAATACTCTAATCTGAAAATCAGTATTAGTAGCCTATTCTTAATATGATTATTCCAAAAAATGAATTAATTTATTTCTTGCATCCTTCTGAGGTTGTAATCATATTACTATTTCTATTTATTTAGTTTTTATTAGTTTTACAATTGACTATATAATTTTAAATGTGATTTTCAATATTTTAATACATAGTTTTTACATGTACGGTACAGTTTTTGAAATTATTCATATCGTTCAACTCCTAATTTTAATTACCATTGAATTTACCTAATGGAATAATAATAATCATCAAAAAAAACTAAAAATTGCATAAAATCACACAATCTAATAATTACAAACTTAGGAATACGCATAAATGTACCATAAATATGAAAAAGCAACACAATGGCAAATTTTTAAGACTCAAATCATATTTGATATACAATAGCACCAAAAAAATGGCATCTGAAAATTTATGATAAGAGTTCTATATAAATTCAGATATCATTTATTTTGCCCAGCAAAATGATATTTTTCAAACTAGTTCATCCTTCGCGATAATTGGTACGTGCAATACAAGAAACTGAAAGAGTCTAATAATAATAGCAAAATAAAGACTTAACTGTTTATCTTTAATGCTACACATCTGAGATTTATTACACCGAATTAAATTTAGATAGTCAAACTATAATGACAACACTAATTTTTTACATGTACAATGTCAAGTATTGTGGGGCCTAAATCAAATTACTGTTTTAATTTAATAACACAAAGATAACTGTTTATGCATTGTACCAATCAAATGAAATTCAAGTATACCTGTATTAAAGAAGTTTATAGTTTCACTTTGAAAAGTACATTAATAAATCTCAACCTACACAGAAAAATACAAAAAACTTTTATCTCAAGCACACCATCAAAAAATAAATATATAAAACATAAAGATTACATCACAAACAAAATATGCTTATCACAAATTAGAACAAAATTAAGTAAACTGTCATTAACTATGACTAACTAAAATGTAATACAATCTAATCAACTGGGTAAACTGTATTATTTTTAAACAAAGAAATTTAGGTTACAATCATTACATGCTTCCTAAAAAACGAACAAAGTACTACATTTTAAATTTACTGACAAATACTCATTTATTTTAATTTACTCTTTGCAAACAAAGACACAAATTGGTCATGTTACAATTTCTGGCATAAAATGCAATCATTGTGCATCTTAACAACAAAACAAATACAACTTCGAAACCAACATAACACACAACCAAATACAATTATTTAAAAAATGTAAACTCAAAAACTTATAATATATAACATTCAGTATAATAAAATGTCTAAAAACAAATACAAGATTATGGATACAGATCAAAACTTACCTAGGTTAAGTATCCAGTGCTAGCAATGGCTGCTATAGTGATGCACGCCTTTATTTATTTGGAACATAATATTAAAAAATGAAACGTTTCGATATATCAGGAACTGCTCATATTATTAATCTTACTTTCACATAAACCTGCATCTTAATACCCACAAAATCAGTTACTTAAGATAAAGTCAAAACATGCAAACGACCACCCTATCAAGTCACCATGACAACTGGCAGAATCTGAATGCGGGAACTCCAGATGTTTGAACAGCTGATGACGTACAGGTTAGAAAACACACCGCAGCCAAATTGTGGTATCTTTAAGCAAACGAATATTTTGTTATTTTTCTGTCCGTGAACTTTCAAAGAATGTTATATTATCAAAATCTAATAATAACAGAATTAAATGTTTAATTTTGGGCTGTGACATAACTCATTGGATAATTTCGAATATATATATATATTTCTTTTTTGTTTATGCTCCACAGATTCTACTGACAATGTAGATTTTCGTGCTAAATTAGTGTATTATAAACATAAATTTTTCGTTTTTATTTTATTTTATATTATTAATAAGTTTCAACCTTCCAACCTATAGTTGATTCCACTACTTATCTTTGAAAATATTGTAATAATCGCTCTCCTATGCTTTTGGTTGGATGCGTATTTATGTTCAAAGAAAATGCCTACCATTATTTACTGCCTTTCTCAATGCAGTTCTGAGGATAGCTTGTTTTCTGTCTCGATAGAAAGTTGCCCAGATAATAACGGTCCCCAAACTTGACAAGGAACCGACCGAAATCACATCATACAGACCAATAAATATTTTATCCGTGACATCAAAAATATTTGAAAAAATACTTCTTGGTTGTCTGAAACGTTTTTATAAGAAAATTTTTACCCGTATCATCAATTCGTTTCGGAGAAAGATATTCTACGAACAGGTTCATAGGATTGTTAACTTAACTTGAAATACCTAGGTACTTCAGAAAATAAATAAAAAATCTGCTCACTCGTATTCTTAGACGTAGCTCAGGTGTTTGATATGGTGAGGCATTTAGTTCTTTTACATAAAATTAAGTTTAGATCATTATGTTTCTATATTTAAATGATTATAACCGATCGTTTGTCCAAAAGAAATTTGATAAGTTAGTAGGTATCTAATTCTTTCAGATTCACCTCAAGGTAGCATTTTAAGTGATTTTTTATTCAAGCTGTTTGCAGCAGACATTCCTGTAAATTAGATGATGACAGCAGCTTTCGAAAAATTAGAACATGTAAATAATATCCAAGAGTGGAGGATCAAAGTCTTCTTCTTTTAGTTCGCTATCCGTTTCGGATGTTGACGACCAGCATGGCAATTTTCACTTTGCTGACAGCAATACGGAAAAGTTCAGCAGATGTCTTTCTGGTCCATTCCCTGAGGTTGTGTAGCCAGGATATTCTTCTTTTTCCTGGTCCTCTCCTTCCACCTATTTTCCCTTGCACAATGAGCTGTATCAAAGACTATCTGGACTCATTCCGCATGACGTGTCCCAAATACTGAAGTTTACGGATCTTGATGGTGTTCAATAATTCTCTGGATTTCTTCATCCGTCTCAAAGTAAACGAATAGAAATCTATACGCATGACCTTCACCCGAAAAGAGAAAATGTCAGCCAGTAACATTCTGTAATAATAAAATTTCACATTCGATGACGTGGACACTTGGGCGTTTTTATCTAAGATAGACGGTCGACGTGGAGAAAACAATATCTATGACCAAACGAAAATAACTTGGTCTTAAATTACGGCAGCTGTATTGCCTTGTTTGGAGGCGGTCAACGTTATCGTTAGAAAATAAAGTTATAGTTTAGGTACTTCACGAGGTGTAATTTATGTTATTCAAAGTGATTCATTTAAAAGCGACCCGCTGCATTTAACAGCGGCCGACTCCACTCAATTGGATTCGGAAAGATAAAGTGTAGCTACAATAAATTAATACGAATTATTTAATTTTACATATTAATCTAAACTTTATTTAAGATTACATATTTCAATTTTATCTTTACAGCAAACGCTGAAAGTGGCGTTCTTGAGCACTTTACACATTTTTGCGCTCGGAATAGGCCTACACGCAACGGAATACGGAAGCATCTATAGCTTGAATAGCTGCCATTAAGTTATTTTTTATACACTCCGGAGGTTTTTTTTGGCAAATAGTTTCTTTTAAACACCCCAGAGTTACAATCGCACATATGTACTCAAATCGGGTGAACGAGGAGATCACAAATCTTTACTATACGGAAAAGCCTGATAAGCAAGAGAGATTGGCGAGACGTGTGACATGTCGCACCATCTTGCTGGAAGAACCAACACTCGTGTTCATCATTGGCTAATAATTATTCGTACAATTCATTAAAAATTCTGATGTACACATCAATATTTACAGTTTCATCAAAAAATATGGGGCCAACAATGCGATGTCCAGAAATCGCACACCATACACCAATTTTTCTGTCATGTAGCCTGGTGGAGATTCATGTAATACATGAGTATTTTCAACTGACCAATATCTAGTGTTCTGTGAATTTACATGGCCAGACAAATGAAACCAAGTTTCAATGCTCATATATCATGTTAGATCTAATTCACAATCTGCAATTTTGTTTAAAAGCCAGCGAGAGTAGTTCAAATGTTTTTCTTTGTCTGGCTCACTGATTTCTTGTACCATATACATGTTACATAATATGGTTATATGACATAATAAAACCATGCAAACTAACTGGTTTCAATTTTAAAGACTTCAGTACACGCAAGCATGAAGAGTATTTTCATACTGCTTTGTTAAGATAACTTTTGTACCAACTTTTTCGGGCTTGCACAGTAATTCTTTGTTGAATGTTAACGATTACCTCTGGCGTTCGGATTGTTGGTGTAAGTTTTCATTTAGAATTGGCCAGTTTCAGTTTTTTGCCATTTTGCTACAAGTTTTTGTATAACTACTCTTTGCCAGTACTGAAGCATTAGGAAACATTTCAGAAAAATATGAACGCATTTGTTGAAGCAACTCTGTACCCATGTAACCCTCACCTCAAGCAATTCTTTGCTGTAGCAAATATGGCATTTTAACAAAACAAATGAGGATGCGTTATATAGCCACACAACTAACCTTTTCATAACTACAGACTACCATGCCTGTGTTACGAAGGTCAGTCAATCATGTTGTGAATCAGTGCTACACATAGCAAATGAGGCAGCCCGCTTTTCAGACAATTACTTGAGCTGCGGGCCACTTTTAAATAAACTAGGTGAACCTGTGCGGGAAAACCCGCACAAAAGTGTAAATTTGTTTTTATAGAACTTCTCTGTAAACAACATTTTTTGTTTTATTGTTGTGTGGCATTATTTGAACTTTTAGGCTATCAAATGATCTGACACGTGATATAGCAACGTACAATTGTCCATGTGAAAATACCGGCTGTGGCAGATAAAGGCCAACTTTGTTGAATGTTTGGCCTTGGGATTTATTTATTGTAATCGCAAATGCTAAACGGATGGGGAACTGTCTTCTCTTAAATGTAAATGGCAAAGTACCATCCGAAGGGGTTAGTAAAACCCTTCTGCCTTTGGCTGCCCCTGTTATGACTTCTAAATCAAGAAAATTTTCGTACATTCTTTTCACCACCAGTCTTGTGCCAATCATTAACCCACTGATTACGTTGATGTTACGTAACAGAATTACTATGGCACCAACCTTTAATTTTAAAAGTGTGAGGAGGCAGGCCAATTAAAATGAAGAAAATGATATCAGTGTGGTTGCCTGAAGAAATAGTGTTAGTAGCCCCCTCTCCAAACTGAAATAGCTGTGCGAGATGTGGGAGGGATAGATAGAGAAAGAGAGAGGCCTATACTTCAGTTCGTTGAACTTTCCCCTCCCCAATCTATTTTAGACCTCCTATTTTACGGTCATAAATCGAAATATTTGATTTTGGATAGTTTTCTGCAAATCTACTCGAAAAGACGATTCATTTGAGCCCACTTCGGGGAAAATCGGTGAAGGTTCAGGTGGTTAAAATCGTGTTGAAAAAAAACCTGCTCGCTATTAATATATAGATCATACTGTAAAACTAGTTTGGAGTTATGGAAACAAAGTCTGGGGCATGACAAGTAGGCTACATCAGATATTAAAGTATTACAGAGATTTCAATCAAAATATCAACGACTAGTATGGAATGCACCTTAGTGCGTGCCTAATGAAGTCGCTACCATGACTTAGGTGATACCTGTGGTGAAAGAAAAAATAAAAAGTCAAAGTACCTATGAAGTACTAACAAGTTAGAGATTCATCATAACCATTTGACTAAATATATTCTTGACAATAGTATAGAAGTACAAAAACTTAAAAAGGCCAGAATATTTGATCTTCCATACTAATTCATCTGAATAAAACAGTTTTAGCAGTCCTTTCGGAATCGAAGAGACAGAATTATATTGCAAATAAATAAATTTAAATTAATTATTAAAATAACTACTAATTTAATTCTGTTTTTCAACTAAATTAATCTTATTGTTTAGTGCATCACTTGAAAGGCTGTTTTGAACCTCTAGAGGCTTTATTAAGTAAAAGGAGGAGTGAGGTGGTTTACCATGCCTTCATCATTGAGTGGAAAAGTATGCTTATCAGCATGCCAGGCCCTCCGAAAAGCACCTACTTTCCACCTTGCAAATGATACCTTCACTTCATTCACCACAGGGTCTGGCTGTATAACGAAATTCATTACTCTCAGAGGAGATAATTCTGACTAGTGTATTTTACACCTATACCTCTTTTGTTCTTAAATGTTTCATTTATATAATTGGCTGACCATGTGATAAACAGAACGATTTTTTGTAGCCCTGGAACTAGCAGATTGAATGCAAATAATTTAACACTCCACCTGCCTGTTACGTGCATAATCTTAATAAAATTATTAATCTGCAAACAAATATTAATCATGAGTTGAAGTTCATCTTCTCCATCTTGATTTTAATTCAACAACTTTAACTTCATCTTCACTCATCTGCACCTAGTAAAATAAAAATTGTCTTTTCTCTATTTCAACAAAAATTGGACATCATCATCAGACCTGAGAATTATCTTTATCGTCTGTAATATCCATTTTTTGTTAGTTTAAGTCGCATCAACATATTGGTTATTAGTGACTAATTTGGGGAATGAAATTTGGGTTTTGGCATGTAATAATTTCCAATCTCTTGCCAGTAATTGAATCTGGGGACCTTCTGCTTGACAGGCTAGAGCAGTATGGAATTATGCCACGGAGGCAGCCAGACATTTTTATTTTTATTAAAATAAAAATTAATTTATTTGGCTGTTACTCTATGATTTTTATGTAGACCTATTTTGATGATTTTAAACATGGACTTTCAGCAGTCCATTTCATTCAATTCTAGTTGTCATCTTGTTATCTTACTAAATCACATGTCATTTATGTAACATAAAAACTCAAAGCAAATTTTTTCAGTTTTCTGACTGGGCAATCTTAGAAGCGAGTTACCTAAAATAATATTGTAGAACAAAGGGAACTTTTATTTTCCATGTTTTCACTTACAATAAAGTTAACTCATTATTTCACATGGGTTTCGTCATTATGTTTCATGTTGAAACAAATTCTGTATTATTTCTTCTTTTCATCTAATATTTTTCCATATGGAATTTATAAATGAAAATTACTAAGGAAAAGTAAGCATGTAAAAATTGTATAACTGACATTAATAATAGATTGTCACCATGGTTATAATAAAATATTAATATAAAGTACACACATACAGTTCAACTTTCAAAATTTTCTCTTCATATAAACTGGGAAATCCATTTGGTTTATCCCACAAGTATAAACCATGGTTTATAAAACTAGAGATTAAATACTTGTTATAAAAGAAATTTATAAAAATACAAACACATCAATGCATTTATTACTCTGTATGCCAAATTACTTGAGAGGCATTAAGCTTCACAAAAGGTAATAGTTTCATTTCTTGTAGTTTTAGGTTTACTGGCACCTTAGTCTTCATTCAATTAGTCTGCAAGATAGGTATATAATACAACCCTGTTTGATACCTTAAAGATAAACATCTTTAACAAAGAAATTAATATCTAAAATAATTGTTTTCCATTCTTTGAAGGATTCATCAATGTGTAAAATATTCTCTGGGCATGTAAATATTATTAATTCACTTAAACTTAGCAAATGTATGTTTTGCTGTCTGAAATTAATAATAATATAATGTGCAAGTTAAATATTAATGTCATGTGCCAGGCGCAAAATTTTTTGTAGTTTACTGATTAGAAAACTTAATGAAATAGTGAGAAGTATTTATGGATAAGCTGATAAAATAATAAATGGTATGTTTTTAAAAATAATTTTATAAAAAGGTATCAGTACAGTTGCTTTTGGCCTTCTATCTCATAATCTCCAACAGAGAAATTACACTGGCTCATAAGTTTGAATATTGATTACCTTACATTTATGTTAAGGTGGTTGGTTTTGTATGATTAATTGTTTTTCTTTTTATAAAATACATTTTATAAATAAATTTATAAAATTTTTATTAATGAAAGATATTTAATCATATATAAAATGATAATTATTTTTATATATGATTAAGCTAAATGTAGATTTAGCTTATAAGTAGAATTGAGTTGAATGTACAAAAATATGTTCTTGTTTCAGATACTTAAAAACAAGTACCTCGAATATTATAGATGCAAGAGAATGCAGAAAATTTAATTTGAAAAAAGTCAAACCTGATGATACAATTAATGTTAGTCCATCAAAAACACCTAGAGTAATTATTGTAGGTGCAGGTGTGGCAGGATTATCAGCAGCTGTAAGACTAATTAAAGCAGGAATTAAAAAAATTCTAGTACTTGAAGCTACAGAAAGGTACAGTGAATGCTGCTATAAGTTATTTCTATAGTAATCATAGTTATGTAAAAGAGTAAAGCCAGTGGCATTCAGAAAAGAGTTCCCTTCTTTTCAGTCAAGTAGTATTTAATTTCTTATTTTAGTGTAACAGTCCCTGTAGTACTTTCAACAAAATGGAGGAACTACATCTGTTTGGGGTAAGAGGTTGTAAGTAGCTTGATTTTTATCTCCAGTTTTGAACAGCTAAACACATTTAGAAGCAGTTCTTTAAAATTTTTGCCTAGTTAGGGTAGGTAGGTTGTTTATACTATTGTTTCTATCATGAGTTATAATCTGTGTCAATTTTAAGTAGTTTACTACCGTCTGTCTCTTTAGTAGGTTAAGCATGTTTTTAATTAATGCATTGTTTATATTATTTGCATGATTGTCGACTGAATTTTTGTTTATCTAGATAAACAAAAGCGACAATTTTTTTCTGGCTTATGTAATGCAGAACATTTTGAGAGCTACAATTTAAACACACAAGAAGACAGGCTCCAATATGCCATTTATAAATTGCACAGCATTAGCGCAGAGTTTGGCCTGAGAATATCTGCGCAAAAACCAAAGATTACGACATTCAAAGGAAGATGGCCGTTTCGCTCAAAAATTATACTTGACAACCCAACTATAAAACAAGTTCAAGATTTTAAATATTTAGGATGCAGGATTTCCTATGACAAAGATGATGATGTGAGTGAAAAACTGGTAAAATTCAGCGCTGTATGCGGTTCTATTCGCAGGATAATAGGAAAGAAAACGAGACAGGGCACCCAAATGAAATTTTATAAAGTAATGGCTGTACAACTCGTATCATTAATGGGAGTAAAACATGGGTGTCATTACAGAGGAATGAATCTCGTACCCAGACTGCTGAAATGAGATTTTCATGGGGAGTCAAAAGATGTACTCGGTTAGATAGAATACATAATGTAGCTGCTACGCGCTGAGTTAAATGTTCAGTCACTATGGGAAACATTAAGAAAATATAAGAGAAACTGGTCCAACCGTTTACTTCACATGCCAGCAAACAGACTTCCTCTGGGAGCAGGGAAATATAAACCTAGGGGAAAGTGAGGCTTAGGAAGACGTAAAAAGAGAACGATGCTGGAACAGGCCACTGAGCCTAATTCTTGACAGATGATGATGATGACAATTTAAACACAATTTCTAGGTGTAAATGTCTGACAGATGTTCTTGAGCCATGAGACCCCATGTAAAGAATTCTAAATTGCTCCCACTAATTAACATTATTCAAAAGATGTAATGAAATTATTTGACACAATAAATTTTTAGTATTATTATTATTATTATACATTTCACTAATTTGAATTTAACCTTCAGTTTTTATGATTGTGCTATAAAAATCATCATCATCATAAAAAATATAGGCTAAATATTACCTGAAACTGAGAGTTAAGAATATTCATAAGTTCACATGTTAAAATAAATTATCTAAAAGTACTTCTACACGTTCAATTAGCAAAGTAAGTTTGTATTTGATACCCACATAAAGTAGGCTACATCTAAAAACATGAAATGAAATAATCAAATATTGGTATGTGATTGTACAAAGATGAAAGTTTGCATTAAAAAGAATCAAAAACATTGCATTTTTATCCATCTAAAACTTGTCACAAAAAATGTGAAATTAATTTGATAGCAGTGCTCAAGGAGACCAGCATTTACCATCATGTTTTCTTGGTATTTTTTCCAGGAACATAGAATATTATGTTGGTAATAGCACCAAATTTATAGCCAGAAAGTCAATTTTGTTTGTTGGCTTTCATCAGTATTACCAAATTTGAATGAATACTATCAATGTGAAAATTTATTGAATATTTCTTAAAAAGGGATTTTATAAACTGATTTCAAGTGTTAGACAATGAAAATACATATTAAATCTAAAATTAATTAAGATATATTAATGTTTTTTGTTTCAGACCAGGAGGTAGAATATACTCATGCTGGCTAGGAAATACTATTGCAGAAGTAGGAGCACAATGGATATCTGGAGGATCGTTAGCTAATTCTGTCATTACTCTTGCAACTCAAGAAGGTCTGCTTGATGATAATTGCATTCTCAAATATGACAATAGTGGAGGTACATTTTTAACAAGTGATGGACGTCCTTTGGATAAATCATTAAGTTCACATGCCTACCTTATTTATAAACAAATAGAAAAACAAGCTTATTCTTTGCCTAATATGAGTTCTGGAAAAGGTCATGGATCACTACTAAATTTTTTAACAGTCAGAATCGAACAAGAACTCAACAATTTTCCAGGAAAACAACGAGAAGATGCAGCTCGTATATTATATGGGCTAACAAACAAACTCTGCAACCGATGGGGTACAGATGTTAACAAAATGTCAGCTGATCTGTTTGGGACTTATACACCAATGTGTGGAGAAACAGTGGGTATACCAATAGGCTTTGTTGGAATTTTAGCTCCACTGATCAGACAAATACCTGACAAAAATATAAAATACTCAAAAATAGTCGATTGTATTAAATGGGATAACTTAGAGGGGAAAAAAGCTAGAGTAATTGCAACAACTTGTGATGACTGTAGTTTTGAAGCAGATTACGTAATTATTACAGTTTCATTGGGTGTATTAAAGTCGGAAGTAGACAGATTATTTTGCCCTAAATTACCCAAAGAAAAAGTAACAGCTATCAAAAAGATTGGTTTTGGAAACATTAGTAAGATATTTGTTGAATATGGTAAACCATTTTGGGTGCAAAACCAAGGGCCAATGTATTTTGCATGGTCACCGAATGAAATTAAGAAGAAAGATAATTGGATAAAAGGAGTAAGTTCATTACAGGAAATACCTGGGAGCAAACAAATACTATTGGCTACAGTTTCAGGAAAATTTGCTGATGAAGTAGAAAAAATGGGTGACATGGAAATTGCTGAAAGCATAACTAAATTTGTCAGACAGTTGACAAGAGATCCTACCATCCCATATCCTGACAGCATTCTTCGATCAAAGTGGAGATCCAGTCCATTTTTCATGGGATCAAATTCTTTTATGGGTTTGGAAACAACCATAGCTCATCAACTTGATCTTTCAGCGCCATTACCTGATCCAAACGATAAAAAGAAATGTACTCCTGACATTGTTCCTGTAGCATTTTTTGCTGGAGAAGCAACTTCAAAAAACTTCTTTTCAACTGTTCATGGAGCAAGAATTAGTGGTCTCAGAGCAGCACAGGAAATAATTAATCTTACAAAAAAATTTTGTGGTCCTCCACCGAGAACAAAATGTGGCGCTGATGAAAATGATGGAGCAGATGATTGTTTTTAAAATAAATCTTTGTGTTTTGATTTGAATTGTTAATTTGTTAATAAAATTTCCTGCTGTATAAAGAATATTTAATTAGTTTGATGTTAAAAACAAGGATCATTTCTAGTACCTATACTTTTCTATTTGTGATCAAAGACAAGATAAATTACACAGGCCTATGTTTGTATGGTTGTCTGCTGCTGAAACTGGTGTTTCTTATTATAAGCATATTTATCCTGTCGGCATGTTGCAACCTAGATACTGAAAGTGGGATGTCTGTTCCAAAATATTAGGTATTCTCTACAACAATTTTTCTTCCAATTGGCTCCTTCCTTCCCCCCTGAATGCCATTACCCGGCCCGTTGGCGTAGTGGTTAGCGTAACTGGCTTCTACATCGGGGTTCCGGGTTCGATTCCTGGTCAGGTCTGGCATTTTTTCATCACTCATCTTCATTTATCATCTTTCTCACCGTCTGCAATAGCACAAATCGGAAGTAAAAAAAAAAAAAACAAAAAAACTGGCTCGAAGGAACTGTCCAACAGGATCATACGCCGTGAAGTGGCAATTTCACTAATGAGTTTAATCTGCTAATCTGCGCAGCACTCGTAACGGGGCCAGAGGATTTTCCTAACTATTGGTATTTAGTAAACCGTGCAACTGGAAAACCTCACGATGACTCGGTTCAAGCACAGAATTTATGGATAACATTATCAGGATATAGAATAGTCAAAAATTAAAAATCATGCAGTAATTTGAGTACCATAGTCTGAGCTTGCTAGCATCTGTGATCGCTGCAGTCGCATTGTCAGAAAAAATTTATCTTTTCGGATACGTTATCTTTGTTCGGGACTGTACATATGTATCTGTGGCTTATACTAGACTGTACTTAACCTATAAGCGAGCAGTGTTTATAAATATTGAAACTTATCACTGATTTTATTTCTGCCGGTAAGACAACACTTGTCATTCACGAATTTTATTTCTTGTGTGGTATGAATGATATTCTAAAAATGTTTTAAATAAAATATCGTAAGTCGTAACAGTTCGAAGTTTTGAAGTGAGGCTAATTTAAACACGCTCGAAAATTGTCAAGTAATAAAATATGTGGTACCTAATATGTAATAGTAAATATTAAAAGATAAGTTTTGTTTTTGAAGCACTGTCAAGCGGTATGCTTTTTATAAATTTGTTTTGTACGAGTTAAACATTTTTTAGGTTAGGCTGACCGGTACTAGGAAAATATTTGGGTTTAGAAATGTTTTTCCCCCAAGCGTATTTTACTTTTTATTTAATCTTGAGTCTTTTGCAAAGAAGATTACTACTTTTCAGTATAATACGTTGGTCACCTCAAGTATTATTGATTTTGGTCATATAACAGTTGAACTTTTCACTCTTTCATAATATTTCCTAAAACTACATCTTAATTGTAATCGCTCTGTTCCAAGAATTCAGTGAATATGCTCTTAGTATCATGTGAGACGCAGCTCTCTGTTTCTAAATACTTTGGTATTTCTTATTAGGTAGGCCTACCCTATTTTTTGTATAAGTATTTGGTGACTTAATTTGATTAATGATATTTTCATTTAATGCATGATTCCCAGAACCTATAACTATAGTTGGGATCTTGATTAAGTATAAGCTTAAAAGCCTCCTTGTCCACTTCTAAGTAACTTAATAAATATATTTTAGTTTATATAGTTTTCTACCGAGGCCTGTTTAGTGTTAACCTACAAATTAAAAATTTCGCTGTAACTTGTTTAGGTCATCAGCTGAAAGGAGGGTTTGAACCTTTAGAGATTTACTAAGTAAAAACGAGGAGTGAGGTGTTTTACTATGGCCTTCCTCACTGAGTTGAAAGAGTATGCTTATTAGCATGCCAGGCCCTCTGAAAAGTACCCACTTTTTTCCACCCTGCCAATGTCACTTTCACGTCATTCATCACAGAGTCTGGCTGTATTAACGATGAAATTCATTACTCTCAGAGGATCTAACTCTGTGACTAGTGTCTTTAACACCTCTACCTCTTCTATTCTTAAATAGTTTAGCCATATAATTGGCTGACTATGTGATAAGAAACATAACTATTTTTTGTAGCCCTGGAACCAACAAATTAAGTGCAATTAATTTAACACTCCACCTGCCTGTGAGCATCCCTGTAAGTTATAACTTACAATAAATGAACAGTTTTGAATTTGTGAAACTTAATTAAATTAATATTTTTATAATAATAAGGGGAATGTGTTATTTGAGACAGATCAGTGTAGTTGTTTAGATTATTTCTTGGCATTACTGCGTAGTTGAAATGTTAGGCACACCTCTGCGACATCTCTTCTGATATTATTGATGCCCTTATAAATAAAAGTGCCACTGTTTTAAATGTCATGAAAAACTATTATTTTGTGTTGAAAGAATTTCAACTCTGAAATACTAAGTTCAGTTTTGGAAATGCTTATTTTACGTGGTAAGATCTGTTTCGTTATACATTTTTGGTTTCCTCACAAACAGTAGTTTGAATTTAATTTTGTTTTCATTTTTAGTAATTTTTTTTTTATAATTGGTTTATTATGGTCGCATCAACGTTCTAAGTTTTTAGCGACCCCATTACATAAAAAACACAAATTACATAACATAAGATTATTACACTTTAGGTTTACAATGATGTTTTTCAGTTAAATAAAGTTTACACTGAACAATTGAATCTTAGACTTTGAAATTATAAATTATTTTATATGAATTTCACTTTTACTTGCACTAAAATTGTCTTTGAATATTTAAAAATTGTATAAAGTCCAGTGTCTTTGTGTACTGTGTGTGATTAACGCAGTCTTTGTAATTGTCCGGTAAGTGAATTATTTGAATAAAAAAGTGTATTTTCAAAGTAATATATTGTTACCTAGTGTAGTTTATTTGTAAACTAAGAGCACATATATAATATGTATTTATGTTAACTTTATTGTGTTAAGAATGGTTGCCTAGGAGTTGTAACACAACCTTGTAAAATTTTTTGATGGAATAGGGAAGAATCACTGGACTTCTTTAAAAGGTTAAATAAAACTTTACCAGTAAAGATCAACTTTGCCGTTTCTTTAAATTAAAAAAAAAAACATCTGGTATGAAACACACACGACTTTCTTTTGCCAATGTAAATAATGAATAATATAACCTAATATTAGTAATATAACATTAGAAATAAACAAAAAACCTAACCTCAAAAAACATAACCTAATTTTAATCATGAGTGAAAGATGCAAAATGAAAATCAACCTTAGTTTGGCTTAATAATACAGAAAATCAATCTTTGAGGCTAAAATAGGCTCTGTAGAGAAAAATGCTCAAAATAAATGTTGTAGATTTTTTAATTTCATATAAATTTTATTATTATACACTTTTGTCGTAAAGTGCATACTAAGGCCGTAATCTTAAAAAATCAGTTTTTTACAGATTTTCATGAAAAAAAAATTGAAAATTGCCAATTACCGCTAAACTAAATGTTATACAAAAAAATGTTTGAAATAAAAGTTGTAGGATTTTAAATTTTCTACAACTTTTATTATACATTTTTGCACTAAAATACATATTAAAGCCACAATCTTAAAAAACCATTTTTTTTCTACGAGAGCACAGTCTCTCCAAGAATTTCAGCAGATATGGCACCTACCCTATCTTGTAGAGTATATAAAACATAGTGAATGAGGCTATTCTGAGAAAATTGCAAAAAAGTGAAAAATGCCATGAATAAACTATTACTTCCGGTTGACCAATTTTGATGAAAATGTTTGTGTCAGGTTTGGTAAGAGTATCTAACTTAAGTTTCAAGTTTCAGCTTTGTAGGATGTTCCGTTCTTGAGATATTTTGTTCACACAGACACAGGCATACACACACATATCAATAACACAAAAAAAACATGTTTTGGGATCAGGGGTCTGAAAACTTACCTTCCTTCCTATATATTCATATTGGCCAGAGAAAGTAAAAATATTAACATATGAGAAAAAATGCAAAATATTACTTCTAATATAAATATCATAAGTTTATGTTTGAAGTAAGATTACAAAATTTTTAGCTACATGTTCTTAATGTGTTAAAAACTTACTTAGATATTTATACTATAATTGTTATACAACTGTAATAAATAGTTCTCATTTGACAAGCTGCCAGTTTTAGCAGACTATTTACTGAAGCATGAGAAGTTGTGTGGTATGATGAATAAAAAAAATGAATCAACGACTGTAAACTAACAGTAAGTCGATATGTTAACAACATGTACACAAAATTTCACAATGTATTTAATTTAGTAATGATGCACATTTTTGTTTGATTGTAGTTATAAATACTATCATGGCAAAATTACTTCCGTTCGCTAGGAAAACATATTTGCTGGATTCACCTCTATGTATTCAGCGTGGAATATTTTGTATTGGGTATCTTCTAGGAACAAAACCAATATCACCTACAATTTCTAAAGATTTTTCAACTCAAAGTAATGAAAATAAACCATCAGATGATTCAAAGTACATAGCTACAAGACAGCAATCTGAAGTCTCAACTACATTTACTAAAGTAAAAGAAACTACAAAGACTGCTAGTTATACTGGAGTGATAATCTTTGGTTTGGGTGTAACTGCTATTATATTTTACACAGTTTTGAAAGAATTGTTTTCGGGTAAAAGCCCGAATAGTGTATACTCTAAAGCTCTTGAGCGATGCAGAAATGATCCTAATGTTCAGAATGCGTTAGGTGTTCCAATTAAAGGGTATGGTGAAGAAACAAGGCGTGGAAGAAGAAGACATGTGAGGCAAGTTATATTTAAAGTTTATATATGTAAGTTAAATGAAATTGGAAGATCTGACATATTTTTACATTTAATAACTTTATTGGGTGGTAAAAAATTATTGAGCGTATTTCGTAAGTGAATTGGAACATACGTCATGTTTTTTGTTTCAAAAATTAGTGTAAATAAGGATTAGGGTAGGTACTGCACTGTATTTCACATTCAAAATGTAGTACAGCTGTGTTTGAGAACCTGTTGTGTTATCTTTCGTACGGAATACGTCGGGCACAGTCAATACAATAAGCCTCCTCCGCCGACACCATCTGAAGATCACGGGAAAAAATATTTAGAGTTTGCGCTCTAACAAGCTCATTTTCAATCAAAAAATTCTTAAAGAAATACTTTCGCTTCCTAATGAATCGTATTTTATTACGCTGTAAATGTTATTATTATATTCTGATATTTAGATAAGAGACCGTAGGTGCGTATAAGAGAAAAAGTATGACATCTCTCTCTCTCTCTCTCTCTCTCTTCGTCACCCTCACTGTTGAGCCAGGGGAGTTTTATTACCATCAAAGACCTTTCTAATACTTATGACTGTTATTCAAACAAGATTTAACGATTGACCAAGATTTAAACAATAACTAGTCTTTATTTTAAAATAAAAAAAAAAACAATAAAATTGATAAAAAATTCCAGTACTATAATTTGTCGGTACCTGATCTTTAAAACAAATAAAAAGTACAAAATCAAACAAAATACCAAGTATGTTTTCGTATTATGATATTCAATTAGGAGTTTGTAAATGAGAATGTGTTGTGGCGTGGAGTCGATATTTTTACTTAATGTAGTAGTGCTCTAACTCCCATGTGAAATACACTGCTTATGGACTTCCCATACTGTATTCTGAACGTGAAATCAACTATAGTGATGGAAAATAAAGCTATTTTTTGATAGCATGTTACTGAAAATATCAGCCTGCTCGATAATAGGATTCTATAAGGTCTTTAAAAAAAAATAATCATTGTATCTGCGTTCTTTAAAAATTACTTATTGAAAAAATATTTGGGATTTTATTGTATTGTGACACTTATCTCTAAGACACGTTCCGGGATCTGGGTAAATTAAATAATAATTAACACACTAAAGTTTAAAATTACAAGTATTTATTACAACTAAGAATTACAATTAAATAATTGACTACAATCCACAAGCATATTACAATGAAACTACTTTATAAATAACAAACTAATTAGACCTTAATTAACTAATACAATAAAATAACTTAATTAATTTACTTAATACTATTACAGAAATTACACAGAATAAATAAAAGTTAAACAATAGCCAGTTATTCGCAATATTGTTGACCTATTCTAATGCACTGGACTACCTGTATGCACTATCGAATACGCTCACTCAATCACAGACAAATGTAAACTAACTTCGGACCATAAACACTTTTATAGGTGGGGTAATGGAGAGTTCAAGAAAAGACAAGAGATTTTCGATATGATAATAAAATATAAAATCCTTCTGACGGCTTCTGGATGAATCGAACAATTGTAAACAAACTATGATTGAATAGAAGGTCTTATAAAAAGGTAAATTATCTATATTCCAAATTCTTTCGATGCTACTACCTGAAACATCAAGTAGTTTGGAAGTAAGTTTCACTACGTCTTTTTTTACTATGTCGGATTTTTGGCAAGTAATTGGTTAATAAAAACATTCAGAACTATTGTTTTTTCACCTGATCTCTAATGTTTACATTTTTTATGTTTAATAACAGAAGTTCCTGGATTCTCAGCCATGTTTGTAAACTAAAACTAATCCACTTATAAACTAATACAACTAAACTAAACTTAACCCTTGTTACTACCCGCACCAAAATACTTACTGACTAAAGATATTAAAATAAGAAACACGAACATAAAGAAAAGTACATTATACTGAAACAAAGATAATTTAAGCACACACTTGGATACAAAACAATATTAGCCTACTGTTACGGAAAATAAAAGGATTTTAATATTTTCAAGCTTTTAGAACAGCTGACGTCATCAGTTTGTGGTCGTTGTTTATGGTATAAGTCATTTTAAACATACTGTAGTTACAACAAATCTACGCATGAAGTAGTGTGCTGTATATACACACACTACCACACATGCAGTTTGTTTATTTAATATCGTTTTCTAGCAATGAACAGTCTTTAAATAGGTACCCACCAGGCTCTCACAATACCGAGTGACAACAAAAGCCAGGTCTACGTTTACTATAAAAGACCATTTATGTAACACATAATATTTAACTACTTTTTGGAAAACGCTATTTATTACTCGTGTTATTTACGTTAATGTTAAGTTTAAGTTAATCTCTCGGTCTTCCTCAAACATTCTTGAACCCATACTCCCTGTAGATATTATCACAGTATATTTTTTTTACAATAGGATCAAGTTTTAAGACTGAGTAATTCTTTTTGGAACCAAAACTATTTTATTTAAAATTGCTTGTACAGAGAAGCTTATCAGAAACTTTGCAAGCAATTTATTTGAAACAGTGCTAGATTTTATACACATAAATATTAAAATATTAATAGTAATAATTTTTGGATAGTTATAGGCCGCAGTCTTAAAAGAAATGTAAAAGCTCAGCCCCCAAGAATTTCAGCTGCCATGGTGCTTATAAGCAATATGCTTACATTGTAAGAGAAACACAGTAGGGAGGGTGGAATAAGTCACGTAGTGAGAGGGATACAAAAGACAACAATGCCATCAGCTGTAGTGATGTGTTCATAACAAGAACGAATAAACTGCATTAACTCGAATAACCTCATACGTTCAGGGTCTTGAATAATACTATACTAAATCAACACCATTCATGCAGTGTGTAGCTGCTAGGAACTTTATTTGAAAAGTTTATTTAAATAAAAATTATTCATCCCACGACTAATAGATAATAAATGTATTCAGTATTTGTAACAAGTTGTACCAAGAACAAAAGAATTCTGTTTCGAGCCAGGACTAACCGCTTCATAAATAATTAATAGGAGAGCTCAAAAGGTTAGCATTTTTCTGTCTATTGCTTCTGCTTGGGCAAATATTTGCCGTTTACAATTAAAACTCCATCAGAGTTAGTAAATTTATTGATTGAACTAGATTCTCACTTCTAACAATATAAAATTAGACTTTTTGTAATAAATTACGTATACAAAGCACAATGTTTAAACTAAATTTACAATTGTAGGAGATATTTTGTTGCCTTTGGAATTTAGTTGTTGCAATTTATTGTATTATAATTTATTCTATTGGATATATGCTTTACCACTTACTTTTAGAAAACTAAAACCGTTTTTCTTGTTGGTGAATCAATAAAAGCACATTAGAATTTAAATTTGTTTTTGTTTTCCAGTCATGTTATTTATGAAAAGGATGGTGTTCAACACATAAGAATGAAATTCTACATTGAAGGTATTCGGAAAAAAGCGACTGTTTTTCTTGAAATGAAGGAAGTAAGTTATACTTTTTATTTTTAAATTCATTCTAGTAACTGCTCTTTAGTATGGTATTTTACCATCGGTATGATTTATGCCTTGTAACTGGTTTTAACCTGAATGTTTTCATTTTAAAATATTGAAATGTAACTTTCTTTATTTCATTTAGAGTCATATCAACAATTGGCAATTAGCAGCTACTATGGACTATAATTTACAGTAGGCTATAATGATTGTAATAATTTGTAAACCCTAGTTGGGAGTGAACTCAGGATGTTCTGTTTTGTATTCTAATATACTAACCACTATGTTATAGAGGTGTCAAGGATTTAACATTTGTAATGTTGCTTACATAATTTTTTCAGTTACATGTATATTATCTTCTTTGCATTTAAACACAATTAACAAGGTATCCAATATATTCACTTGTAGTAATTGTACCTGGAAATGCTAAAATGGGCGATCTGACTGCGCATTTATAATATTTTACTAATAAAAAAAGGAAGGCAAATAGTATATTAGTGTTTAGGTCATCAGCTGAAAGGCTGGTTTGAACCTCTAGAGGATTTACTAAGTAAAACAAGGAGTGCGGTGGTTTAACTATGCCTTCCTCTATGAGTGGAAAAGTATGCGTATAAGCATGCCAACCCTCTGAAAAGCTTTCCACCCTGCAAATGACACCTTCACTTCATTCACCACCGGGTCTGGCTGTATAATGATGAAATTCATTCCTTTCAGAGGAGGTAATTCTGACTAGTATCTTTTATACCTCTATCGCTTCTGTTCTTAAATGTTTCATTATAATATAATTGGCTGACCATTCTGCTGCTATGATGCTAACTAATCAATCATAACTACTGAATTTTTTGTATACATAATTTTTTCAAAAAATTTGTGGAATAGTTGATATTAGAAAAGGTTCTTTAAATAAATAGGTCTTCTGTTAGTAAAAAACAGTGAGTAAAAATACGTTTTGTGATCTCAATAGACCAGTGCATCCAGTATTGATTTTGCTAACAAAATTCATAAAAAATTATATATTTTACTTAGTAACTCGGTTGGCACATTTTTTACTACTGAACTGTGTTGGTTTCAAGCTCAACTCCTAATCTTAGCTTCCACCTACGATGAAACTATTGATAATTTGATTTTATTGCATTGTAGGGATGTAGTGGTCCTTTCAGTCCCTTATATGCCACTATGGAGAGCCATTTTTATTATCTAATCCTTCTTTGATCACTTAGTAAATATACCCCTCCCTTGTACTGTATAAGTTTAAGAAGACTGTTCACCGATTCTTCTGTGGAAGATTGCCCTCCAGTTTTATTCTTGTGAAAATTGAACATCTCTTACCAGTTACGATTTTGCATTCCAAGATAATATGAGAGGGAGGAGTTTTCCACCTCACCATATTTATGTACAATGTATGTACATAAATATAGGTATACATTATTTTTTCGAATTGTATATATATTTAGCGTATGGCTTTTCAAGACATTTAAAAATCAGCATCATAATTGTTATATATTGGAATCAAATATGACCCTCTGTCTATAAGGATGGGAAATAACATTAATGATTGTTTGGGAAACAAATAGTCATAAAAAAAAAAAAACAAAAAATATGTACATACAGTACGTAATTATAAAAAAATGCTTAAGTCTATATACAGACATCCAGTCTGTCCAAGTAGGCTATTGATTCTGGAGTTGCCATCAGGAAATCCACTCTTGTCCCTCCTCTAAAGACAGTTATTCTGCACTCTTTCACTATGTGATCAATAGTTTGTCTTTGACCACACTCACATAAAGGCGATGGTATTTTGCCCCATTTAAACAATAAATCAGCACACCTACCGTGTTTTGTTCTTATTCTATTTAGAGCTGACCATTTTCTACGAGGTAGTCCAAAACCTGGTGGTTTTTGTGAAAACCATGGGATTTGTTCTTGCTGCTTTGATGCCCATTCTTGCTGCTATGCACTGGTATGTTATTATATAAATTCATCATATGAAATATCATTAATTTCAAACTGCAGAATGCATTATAAAGATTTATTTGCAATATGTTACTGAACAAATGCATATTTTTGTAATCGCTGCTTAAATGAAATATAAAGATGATTGGAGCTTCTATTTTATAATAAAGCAAATGTCGTTAGTAACTGATGGATATTATTCCAGTGAAATATGTTTTTTTTAAATGTGAATAATTTTTGTTTACAGGATGATTATGGTGATTATGTGTACAGATATTTATTTGTTGAAACTGATGATTTTGGTAGACCAGCAATCGTTCTTGAAGATAACAGATTTGGACATGTTGATCCACCTAAGGGAAAAAATATAGGAGAAGATAGTACTTTTAAAAAAGAACTGGAATATGATAATTTATAATTTTGATGATGATTATGTTATGTATTAATTAATAGTAAAATTGTAAATAAAATTTTGAGTCGGTGAATGTAAAAAATGTAAACATTAAATGCTGGTAGTACAGGAGTTTTATTATTCACAAGTTAGTGTACGTAAAATATGTTTGTGAATTTTATTCAAAGAAATTTTGTATTATTCTATGAATTCATTTATATATTTGCTCAAATATGTGTCAAATTTTATTATTATTAATTATTGTTGTTAATTTTTATGAATAATAAGTAGTAGTTAAATTAGTGAACCGCTTAGTAATTGTAATTTGGACTAATCACTCTCTGATAATGAAGTTTTAATTCTTTTACTATGCACAGTAAATATTTTTGAAAATATTAGTAGTTTCTAGAATAAATTACAATTTTTTTATTCATTTATTTAAAGTCGCATCAACAGCTTGGTCATTTGCGACTACAGTGGGGTATGGAACGTTGAGTTGTGACTTGTTATAGATACTGAAGTCACGAGATTGCCTTTTTCATGTGGATGGGCTGTGAGGAAGGAAAGTGAAAATTTGACAGTGCTGCCAACCTCAACAGTGAGATACTACTCGTACATTTCACTACCGTGCAGTTTCTACCTACATTTTGTAAGCTGTGGTTTATTTGAGAAAATGTTTTCTTCATAAACCTTATAAGAAATAAATATGACCTGTAATATTGCCTATGGCTTAGTTACATGACTAGAAATGTTTGATTTACTGTAATTACTAGATACCTTATTCCGTTGGAACAATATTTTCTATGAATAATCACCTTCTTTACTATCACTGTCACTGGTGTCTTCACTATCAGTCTCACTAGTATCTACCTAACTGTTTTATCTTTTTACCAGGCTTCAACAAAACTATTGAAAAATAGCTTCTTTATGGCTTTTATTTCCTTCTTTATTTTTCGAATTGTGGAAAGAGAAACATCACAGTAGTGAGCCACTCGCTCATGGCTTTTGTTAAAAGGCAGGGAAAGACATTTTTAGTTTAGCTTCAACTTCACAGCATTATTACACTGCATATTAGATTTCATTCAGCACTGTGAATAGTCTGCCCATGTTTTCGAGAAACTAACTTTTCTGTTTATGGTAACAAACTATATATACAAACTATATATTCAACAAACTATACGGTAACAAACTATATATTCATATAGTTAACCTACAAAAGGTTCCACAATATACTGTATATGCTCTGGGTATAGTATAATTTGTTGTGTTTGTTGTACTGAAATTAAAGCAGTCGCGAATAAGCACTGATGCTTTTCCCCTGTTATCCCTCGGTGCAAACAAAGGCAAATTCGTGACTCAAGTAACTATACAATTTTCAAACCTTAGCCAGAAATCGAACCCAGGACCTCCACATGGTAGGCCAGCACGTTACCGCTACGCTATGGAGGGAACGAAATTACATTTTTATTTCAGAAATTTTGTTTTGTACTGTGTAAACAAACTGAATTTTTTTATTTAATTTGTTTGGTTTTTTTTTTTATTTAAGTGCTTGCTATTAACATAAATTGTTAGTGTTATTTTATGTTAAAACATTTTTTATTTTTTGGTTTTACATCTTGAATGTTTTTCATTTTATTGCTAATACAGATGATGATTGATTGATGACAGATAAAGGTATGATTACGAATATTATTTTTACAAATTGACACTGCCATGGGTTTTTGAATTTCATTGTAGGTAATTTTCTTTGTAATAAGTGACAATGAGTAATAATTTTTGCAAGCATCTTTGTTTCATTTATAGCCCTGCTTGCTACCAACTTTGATCATGTCCCAAATTTCAATTTTCCTTACTGCTTGTATTCATTCTAAAAATGTAGTATGTATCTATTATGCAGACATATCTTAAGTTCTTGCGAACTTTTAGAACTCTCAGGAACTTTTAAAAATTTAAAGAAACAGATTTTTTTATCTGAAATTGTTTAGAATCTTTTCATTTTATGTTACTTTCTCGGTTCTTTCTACATTGGTTTTTAAGTGATAGGTAATAAATGATAGTTTCAGTTTTAGTGTATGAAATAAATCTTCATTCTAAAACCTGTTTTAGTCCAAATTAATAAGGTTTTTACGGATGTATTTTATTGCATTTAATTTAGTGTAACTTAACTGATTATTTTAATTATAAGTAAAGAACTGATTTTTAAACATTTGATGTGTTCACTTCTTACAGAACAGAATTTATTATTTACGTAATTTAACTATAATGACTGGGTATATTCTATTATTGGATTATTTTCCTCCATTGTATTATTGGGAGAACTTCACTAGTCAAATTTCTAACTGATTGTAAGTAAGTAAGAATTTTTGAATGTAATAAACTGCTACTGTATACTGAAGGATATAATTGTGAGAAATTTTAGAAATATTTAAAAATGTTACATTTGAGTTACAATTTACATTCGATTTTAGAATTCTATCCTTATGGTAGTCGTATGTTAAACAATGCATTTGGTGTGACTGAAATTTTGTGAAGATAAATATGTTTCAGATAAGTATAATTGGCTTAGGAAAATTTATGAATTATGTCATTGATATTGATATTGATATGATATTAGTGTGTGACTGACTAGTTTCAGCCTTGTTAAGAGATTAATATCAGTTGTGGATTTGATTAGGTATCTGTATTTTGTACCTGAAATTTTATCATCATGATGTTTCTCAGGTGAAAATAATGAGCCATTATTAGAAGCTCCTTTAGAAATTAAAAATGTTTTTAAAAATCATCACAGTTTGTGGTTTAAAGCCCTATTTATGCATGGGATAACTGTCACCGTGATATTAATTTTATTTCAATGCGACAGGTGACATGAAATGAATGTACAGTGATAACTTTATCGCTTCCTCCTGAAACAGATAGAGGGGTATCAGTTCTGCCATATGAAATCAGTGTGTATAAAATGACATTGTAACAAATACTTAGACGAAGTGAAAGCAGGGCACAGTTGGTATTTTGCCTTCAGGTTGGTATACATGTGAGCAACACGCTGTCATCGTGTGAATAAAACACTCCCATCTAACTTAATGCATATTGGATCTGTCTCCGCGATTCACAGGTTTAGGCGACAGTATTTAGAATCCACTGTCGCTTGCATAAACAGTACTATTTAACACAATGTACTAAGGAATCGCGGAGACAGAATTGTCTCCTGTTGCAGCGACAGTTATCGTGTATATAAATAGGGCATTTTGTTGTGAGTAGTTAGATAAGTAACAAGAGGACTGTTTCTAGTTTATATGTTGATCTCTAAATGATCTTATTTTCTAGGTCTAGGATACATAATACGTGTGTATGTGTTTTAGTGCTAGGTATCTTTTTATACGAATACATGTGTTAAATAATATTATTCTTGTTACTAGTTCTGTAATAATCAATATTGTTAAACAGGAATGTTTTACTTAAGACTTAGTTTTGTCTTAAAATTAATTCAAATAAATTGTACAAAAAATGTTGTTGAATAAATTGTTTTCTTTTTGAAACATTATTTTTGTATACTCTCTATGTAATCCTTTTAAGGGCACGTAAGCTGGTACACAAAATTGTTTCTTGTAGAAGCATTTTGTTTGTTATATTCATCAACTATGTGTAAAAGTTTTGTGGCTGTAAAAGATCTATATATTTTCACTTCTCAGAAAACTGGAAAACAATCACTTCCCAAACAAGTTTGGGAAGTACAAGTAATTAGCAGCGGATATTTCTTTACTACCATATTGCATCGAATTTAAGACGCACCCCAAAATATAATCATATTTTGTGGGAAAAAATAAAGGAAGGTAAAATTAATGTACACAAAAAATAGGTATTAAAAAAATTTAATTACGTGCTAAAAGTGTTGAGTTGTACACCTCCTTAAAATAAATAACAGTAATTGTAGTTAGTTTATAAACTTAATTAATTAATATGAGAGAATGGGAAAAAAGTAACAAAAAAAATATAACAATTGGATATCAAAAGGACGACATAAATCTGAACTGCCTGGGGTTTGCGGATGACCTAGCTCTTCTGGCCAACAACATTCAGGAAACAAAACAGCAAATCAGGTCTTTGGAAGATATAGCTCAGAGGATTGGTTTAAAGATATCGTTTGAAAAAACAGAAATATTACTAACTCATATTCCACTTGCAGATAAAATAAGGTTGGACAACCACAATATAAAAATTGCGCAGAGATTTAAGTACTTGGGGGAAGTAATCACCTGCAACTTGAACGAAAAACCATCTTGGCAGAATAGAATAGACAAACTAACTAGGATTAAACATGCTACTAAAAACACATATAATAAAAGATGTCTTTCAATAAATACAAAACTAAGACACTACAAAACAGTCGCCCTACCACAAATTACATACGCAAGTGAAACAATATTTAAAACCACAAATACCATTGCAATAGAAAAGGTCCTCAGGATTGAGAGAAGAATAGTCAGAACTTGCTTGAACAAAAACTATCAAGTAGACGGAGTTTGGAGACTAGCTTCCAACGAAATGGTCTACAAAAACATAGAACCTATTACAAGTATAATTAAAAAGAAACGAATATCATTCCTGGGACATCTTTTAAGGACACCTGAAAATAGAACTAGCAGGAAAATAATAGAAAAACTGTGGTATAGTAAAAGTGATATTAAATGGATCACAGAATTAAAAGAAGATATTAGAAGGTTACAAATTACAATGGAAGATTTAAAACACAAGACAAATGCATTGAAGATATTGAAGGATGAACGCGTTATACTACAGCCGGGAAGGAACAATCAACGATTGGGAAGAGTGGTTCCAGAGGAGGAAAGAAAATTGCGCTCGGAAAGGATGAAAAAATATTGGGCGGAAAAGAAAAGGAAGAAAGAAGGAAAGACTTTAAATGTAAAATGACTAAAGTGGTCCTTTGTAGGCCATAAAATAATAATAAAAAAATATTTAAAACTTTGATGATCCTGCTGAGAGTTCCCATAAGAGTCATAATTAGGTAATTAAATATACAAAATATGGGAATGGGTTGAACGATGATTCGGTACAAACATGGATGTGTTGTTTGAACTTGGCCACTGATACATTAGTAAACCCTTACCACCACACACAAATACACATTATAACTGCTTTTTTCTTACATTTCAACTGAAAGTCAAAACTTGGTCTGCGTGTCTGTGAGTTGTAAGTGTAGTAGTAAGGGTTCCATAAACCTAAGCGGCCTAATTGCTTCATACATAACAGGTATAAATCCCTGTATTGAAATACAGTGAATTTAAGACGCACCCTGATTTTGCGAACGAAGATATTACAAAAAAGGTGCATCTTAAATTTGATGCAATACGGTACTTTGTGGAGCTATTATTGCCATTTTTCACATCCCAAACGCTATGCCATTGGTATTTGGGTTGTTGGCACTGTGGTTTGCGCAAAACTGGCTTTTACGCCAAGGTCCTGGGTTCGATTCCCTTTCAGGTCTGGCATTTTTTCATCACTCATCCTCATCTATCATCCTTCTGACCGTCTGCATTAGGAGCAATTGCAAAACAGTCAGACGTAAAAAAAAATGCCATGCCTCTTTAAGTAGGCCTATAAATATTCACCCTTCTGCAGGCCTCTGCTGATCATCACCTTCATTACTTCAATCATCCATTGCTTTGCTTCATTCTCTTTTCCTTCTTAACCTGGGGTCCACTTCCATACTCTGCTGGGCTATGTATTTTTGTTAATCCGACACAGGTGTCCATGCCACAACAGGTTTTCTATTTCATCTAACACACTGTTTAGCCTTCCTACCTTATCACAGATTGCTTAATTCCTAATGTGGTCCAACCTCAAGATCTGATAACTTATCCATAAGTTTATCTACATGGCTGCAATAATCAAAAAGAAATATGCAGCAGTAAATATCTGAATTTCAAATAACCATGTGTAAATTGTCAGAGACTGCATTAGGCTTGTCATCTGCCTTACATTAGGTTCTGTTGATTTTGATATGTTCCTGAATGGGAACTTAAGGACAGTGTTTTTTAAGCGTTTCTGAAATCTAAGGTCATTAATTTTAAACTGCTCCTAGAGATGATGATTTAAAAAATTGTGTAAACTTAACTTTCCTCTCTGGTCTGTTCAGTAGTATAAACCATAGAACTAAAAGAATGGTTTTGGTATTAGGTAACCGCATTCTCAAAGACAGAGTAAATTTAAATTATTTATACAAATTTATTAATTATTTATTAAATCTAAATTATTTTTGTGGAGGGGGAGTAGCCTAAATGATGTCGGAGAAAACTTTGCGTATAGCCTGCTCTCAAATGACGTAATACGGTTCTTTAATATTTTACGCATTTATATTCCTAAAACTCCGCGTGTAAATTCCTTAAGAACTGATAATTCCTTAAGAACTGCGCTGTTAAGGTAAAATAAACAAATAATGAAATGTACTGAAAGTTCATATTTTTTCGTTCGACTAGGCGGTATTAGAAAAGCAGAAATTATTACGATATTTTCGTAAGCGTTAAAACCCTAATAAGGATCAAATTTATTGGTTAAATAATTGGGTTGTTGTAATTAACAGATTTCTGTAGAGCTCAGTTGTGAATTAAAAATTAAAATTTGTTAGGTGGAGACAAGAAATTTTGGTCGATCCGTGAGTACAAGTACACAAACTGTACTTTTTTTTAATTCTGCGAAAGGTCTAAGTTAAAAAATATATGTTAGATAGCAGCACTAGCTCGTTGTTATGGCAACGAAGTAAACAAGTGTTTTAGATGAAAACGTTCGTTAATGATTCCGTTAAAACTACATTAAAAATAGTTTTGTAATGCCGTTTTTCTATATTTGTAAATAATTAATTATGTATGAAATATTTTCTGAATGTGTTTTCTATAGATATAAAAGTAAGATATGCTCTAAAGGTACAGGTTTCATTATGTTTACGACTTTCCTGACTATGCTGTTTCCGCTGATGTTTACATACAAAAGTCATGGTTAGTAATTTTGTTATGTTTGTACGGTAGTGTTTTAATTTTGTATGATAATTCTGTTAGTTTTATTTAATTTTGAATGTAAAACGAATGACGAATAATAAAATTAGAAGGATTAAAGCCGAGTTCGTTTATAAGAATCTGAGAAAGATTTGACTCGTTTGGTTTCTGTATTATAAAAATTGATTTATTCCACTGTTATAAACATTATTGTTGGGTCAAGTTCTGATACGAGAAACTGCAATCTTAATATAATTTTAACGATCATAAGTTTGTGTTCATTGGGCAGAACAAGTAGTTAGGTGCTACCTTAGGTTCTAGTAATAAGAAATGACAAAATGATGAATACCACTTCCTAAATCTAACCTTACTTCAGTTTAATCATTTACCGAATAGATATTACCTGAAGTATTTGTACCAAGGTAGATCACTTTATCTGTAAACAACAATACCAGTAGGTACTAAGTGTAATTACACATTGAACGCTCCTGAATTATTCCCTTAACAGGCAGGTGGAGTGTTAAATTATTTGCACTCAATCTGCAAGTTCCAGGGGTAAAAAAAATAGTTCTGTTTCTTATCACATGGTCAGCCTATATATGACTGAAGCAATTAAGAACAGAAGAGGTAGAGGTGTAAAAGACACTAGTCAGAGTTATCTCCTCTGAGAGTAATGAATTTCATTATACAGCCAGACCCTGTGGTGAATGAAGTGAAGGTGTCATTTGCAGGGTAGAAAGTAGATGCTTTTCAGAGGGCCTGGCATAGTGATAACCATACTTTTCCACTCAGTGAGGACATTGGTAAACCACCTCACTCCTCGTGTACTTAGTAAAGCCTCTAGAGGTTCAAACCAGTATTTCAGCTGATAACCTAAACATCAACACAATCACAATTTATGTAAAATGAAAAGCAGTAGGCTTGATGTTGAAGATAAACAAATGTGTATTTTGAAATCATTGTAATAATGTTAGTGAACATAAATCAAATATCACTTTATTAATAACTAGGAATTAATTTTTTGCAATAAAATAAAACTTTCATCTACATCATTCATTTTAATTTTTCTGGTAAGATCACAGTTCTGGAAATATCTTACCAGATGGGTTTTTACCTTTGTTATATTTTTTAATTTTTTTTTTTTAATTCCTAATGTAAATGAGGTGTAGTCTTGTACAGACTCAGGCCGACCATTCCTGAGAGAGTATGGTTAATTGAACCGCAACCATCAAAGTACACCGGTAATATTGATATTATATTATATTTTTGTATATCTTTGTAATATTGACTTAAATTATGTTTGTAGGGTTTTGGATGAAAACAGCTACTTATCAAGAAAAACCAGATGTACGCTTCAAATACGAATACCTCTTTATATTACAAACAGAACGATTTGATTCACCAATATTGTGCTCTTCCCTTCCAGCACTTAATAATTTATTTAAAGACAAAAACAGTTGTCCAATAATTAAGGTATAGTAAGTATATCCTGCTTTTATATTTATACTCTTATTTAAATTAGAAATTATGATAGATTCAAATACAAACTTATTCTAAATGAGAAATTTCTTTCTGATCATTGATTATGTTAGTTATAAATGTATTGCTACACTTAATAACAAACTTTTTTTTGAATAAACCATATAGAATGTAATTATTGGATTAGTTACAGGATTTTAAGTAGTACTGTAGTAGTATTTTGATATTGTACAACTTTAACAGATATTTTACAGTTATTAAAATTTTGTTAACTCCAAATAAACCTCTGACATCTGAATTAATGGGTCACCTGGTGGTCTGAATGATGGAAACTCCAGTTATGAGAGAGCAGTGTAAATGCAGTTGAATAGATAGAACGAAAGAGATAGTGATAGTGGTGTATTCTAGTATAAGCGGTATTGAAGATGATTTTTAAAGGTACCATATTACATAATGTTGAATTTCAGCATTTACATAATTTATTTTTATAAATAAATATTTACATATTTTTGTTACATAAAAATTTCTTCAGCAGGATTTATCTTCTTTTTTTAAATTACTGTACATGCAATACTGTACATGTGTTGTCAGGATTTTCTCCAGGGCCCCTTGGAATACTAAGCTTTTTCTTTTGGGTGGGGGGCAAAAATAATATAAAAGTTTTTTGTTAAAAAAGGTTTTTTTTTAACATATGACGACAGTAAAAATAATTATTTGCAATATGAACCTATTTAAATCTTATTTCATCATTAGCCTATGGGAGTTCTGGCTAAATCTTGACAAAATTTCTTACTCAAATTTATCTTTAGCTTCCAGAACCGTCTTTTTATGCACACTCATCATAGAAAAATCGACAAGCCGATTTTCTATCATTGTTGACCGTTATCAAGTTTTACCCTGCATAAGGTGTTCATGGGTCTTTTGTTAATTCACGTAGTGCAGGACTGTACAAGTGAGATAATTAGTGCCTGTTTTATCATCTAAGAATGAATGTAATGAATTTAATTTAAGAATGCTTAAGCATTAAAGAACAGAAGAAGTAGAGGTGTAAAAGACACTAGTCAGAGTTATCTCCTCCGAGAGTAATGAATTTCATTATACAGCCAGACCCTGTGGTGAATGAAGTGAAGGTGTCATTTGCAGGGTAGAAAGTAGATGCTTTATAGAGGGTCCGGCATGCTGATAAGCATACTTTTCCACTCAGTGAGGAAGCCAACGGTAAGCCACCTCACTCGTCGTTTTACTTAGTAAAACCTACAGAGGTTCAAACCAATCTTTCGGCTGATGACCTAAACAACAACATATTATTTAGATATTAATTATTAGGTAAAATTTATTTTCCCTTTTAGGTTAGAGAAGAAGACTACAATAGAGATGGATACAATGATGCTTTGAATTTTGAATTAGAAGCTTTATTAGATGGGAATGAAAATATTTACGGATTGACATTGTTATTAATTTTTGATTACCGATTATATGTGAGTTAAACAGATTATATTGAATTAATTTAATAGTATTTCTTTTATTTAGACTGATATTTATATGTATTTGTAAAATTAGAATATAGTCATTCATTTCTCAATATTGCTTTCTTGAAAATATACTCAAAAAATCTGGTGTGAAACACTTACACAACTTTCTCTTACCAATGTAAATAATAAATAATATAACTATGTTTAACCATAAGTAAACAATGTACTATTGCCGGCGTATAAGATTGCATTTCTGCTAGAGAAAGATAGTGATGGCCGGGTGAGGTACACGGTGCAATAGTCATGCCTTTCTAATAACATAGTATTCATATAGTAATGCTGACAGCTGATTTTTTATACACCATCACACAGTCAATAACAACTATGACATTATCTAAATTTATATCAGCTGTTTCCTTTAAATTGTTGTTTTTAGGTACAGTTGTACACACTTTCTGCGGGTTAAATATACAGTAGCAATCTTATATGGCGGCATCAATAGTAGACATGAATTTTCTAAGGAACTCTTCTGGGGAGTTTGTTCAGGTGTGGTGTTTTTTAGTAACTAAACAAGTTGTTCTTTAACACTACTGTTACATTGTTATGGTCCATCTCACCAGCTGGCAACTCTCAACCGGCTGACTGACTGGGCCAATTTCTGGACTATACCAAAATATTTGTTGGATAAAAGTGCCAACCTGGTTACTCCATTTAGGCCAAATCTTGATTTTGTGGTGTTGAAAAAAATAAAATTAAGTCTATCTACTTTTTTTTGCATCCAGGAGACTCCAAAAGGGAGTATAGGACTTGTCAAGATAAAACTGATAAACAAAAGTTAATCACAATGATAAATTCATCACTTACCACCAAAAATTTGTTTCTGCTACTGCTTACTTCAGTAGGCTTTTCACGAGCCCCTTTGTATCAAATAGCACACACAATTAAAAAGTTAAACACAATGATAAATTCATCACTTACCAATTATTTGTTTCTGCTACTGTTTAACTCAGTAGGCTTGTCATGAACCCCTTTGTATCAAATAGTACACAATATTTTTGTTTAATTAGAAATTAAATACTTTTCAACCACAAACTATTTAGAAAGGAATTCATGCATACTGTAAAATGTTTCATCAATCAGGTATTGTTTTAGCTTTTTATTAAAATGACTTAAATTGTCACAACTTTTTAAACCTTGTAGCAATTTATTGGTGTATTTTCTACCTGCATAAGTTGGTTTTTGTTCAAACAATTTAGTGTTGTGATTAGCAACGTAATAATAGATTCTGTTTCTCGTGTAGTGGTTGTGAATATCTAAATTCTGAAAACAGGTATTTTGCTTTATGTACATTTTCACTTCAAAAATGTACAAAGAAGGAACTGTTAGCAATTGCAGCTCTTTAAATAGTGATCTGCATGAGGTAAGGTGGTTGACTCCCATCATACACCTGACAGCTTTTTTCTGTATTTTAAAAACTCTTTCCATGTTACACTGTGATGAATTACTCCATACTAATAGAAATACTACCAACTCCATTGCGTATTTAGATGCGTTTTATTATGACAATCTTTTCTGTTATCTCCATGGAAAGCATACAAGTTTCATTAAAACTCTTGTAAAAGTTCAGTAAAAGGATCTAGCAGGTTAACACTCTTAACTGACATATCTAATTATAAATACATGTCACTCATGGGTAACAGTTTTTATCAATGCAAAAAAATCAATAATTTGTTAATACATTTTTGAAAAATGATTAATTTAATGAAAATATTAAAATTAATAAAAGAATAGATTTAAAGTTTTCATTTTAGATGATTTTATCAGAGTGAAAAGTTGTAATTTAGAGTTTTTGATTGTAATTTTCAGGAAGTTTACTCTTTTGATTAACTTGTAGGTTTTCCTTTCCTGTAAGTTTATGCTGAATGTACTAGGGCATCCCAATGAATTTAGCACCTCAATAAGAACTAGATGTGAATTTTTAATTAATTATCA
Organism: Catonia carolina; assembly: GCA_035578175.1. Classification (NCBI taxonomy): domain Eukaryota; kingdom Metazoa; phylum Arthropoda; class Insecta; order Hemiptera; family Achilidae; genus Catonia; species Catonia carolina. The sequence continues at coordinate 122,324,342 of JAQMRL010000002.1, read as the reverse complement.
TAAAATAGGTACATTTTATCATGTTACTTATAACTGTTATGAACACTGAGGCTAATGCAGAAGATGAAGGATGATAAATGGAAATAAGTGATGAAAGAATGCCAAACCTGACTAGGAATCAAATTCAGGGTCACAGGTGTAGAAATTAGTCATACTGACCACAACACCCATGGGCCATTTGGAATGAATATATATGATGTAAAAACTATTTAAGTATTGTTTTGTTACACTTTGTGCTAAGAAATTAAAAGATAAATCATTATTTTAATATGTAATTGTTATACGTTTTTTTCAGGGACATTGTTATTTAGAAATGGAAAGTTTGGGAATTATTCAATATATGACTAGTATACCAGCTTCTAGATTAGACTATGCGGCAGATCTTCAGTTACTACAAAAACATCCTTTACATACAAAACATCAAAATACCTTCTACAAAAAATCTTTATTTAATTCAAAGAATTTTAATTTACAGGATATATTAAAAGATTATGCAGGGAGAAATGGTAATTTCCATTATTATTCTAGTTTTTATTGTGATATTAAAAATTTCAAAATTAGTTGAATTACCTTGACTATTGAATTAAACAACTTGTAAATCTATCAATTACAGCCTAATTAAGTAGATATTTTTATAAAAAATATTTACGATATGTATCTTTAAAAGATTATGGGAAATAAATAAAAAAAAAATAATGGTCAGCACAACTGGTTTCTATGCTGGGGGTCCGGGATTTAATTTGTGGTCAGGTCTAGAATTTTTGTTCTTTTAATCACATCATATCATTACCTATACGTGCAAGTCAACGCTTTTATATAAATCTTAACTCAATTAAAAAATCTGGTGTAAAACACTCATATGACTTTCTCTTGTCAATGTAAATAATTGAATACATACCTATGTTTAATTATAGTAAAAAATGTAAAATTTAAAAACACTTTAATTTTTATCATGAGTGAACGACGAAAAATTAAAATTAACTTCTGTAGAAACTAGGCTCTGTAGGCTAAACTAGGCTCTGTAGAAAAAAGTGCTTGAAATAAAAGGTGTAGGTTTTTTTTGATTTCCAACAACTTAAAACATATATCCTTTTGCCCTAAAATGCTTACTAAGGCTACAATCTTTAAAACAACGTTTACCACAAGAGCATAGCCCTCCCTCCAAGAATTTCAGTAGACATTGTACTTGCACTATCTTTTAAAGAATAAAAAATGTAGTAAATGAGGCGATTTATAACAAATTATCAAAGCTGTTTTTGAGAAAATTGCTAATAGCTAAAAATCACACTGATAAACAACTATTTCTGGTTGACTAATTTTAATGAAAATGTTTGTGTTGGGTCCCCTAGTGTAAAGTAAAGTTCCAAGTTTAAATTTTGTATGCTATTTCATTCTTGAGATATTTTGTTCACACACACACGCACGCACGCGCGCGCACACACACACACACACACACACACACACACACACTAATCGCTAAAAACTTGTTTTTTTAGATTCAGGAGGCCTGAAAATGTGTATCCGGTGAAAAATCGACATGAAAACAATACTTTTCTTTCCTAATTATTCATACAGGGCTAGAGAAAATAAAAAAAGTTAGATTACCTCAGAATAAATCTCTATAATAAATCTATTGATAGGTGATGAAATATGTTTCCTTTTAATACTGTATGTCTTTCTGTTTGTTATTAAAAAAAAAAGTTTTTATATGCTTAACTGTATCTAAATTTATAGCCCATAACAGGCAGGTGGAGTGTTAAATTAATTGCACTCGATCTGTTGGTACCTGGGCTACAAAAAATATTTCTGTTTCTTATCACATAGTCAGCCCAATTTACGACTGAACTATTTAAGAGCAGAAGAGGTAGAGTTGTAAAAGACACCAGTCAGAGTATTCTCTTCTGAGAGTAATGAATTCTACTATACAGCCAGACCCTGTGGTGAATGAAGTGGAAGGTGTCATTTGCAGGGTGGAAAGTGGGTGCATTTCGGAGGGCCTGGCATGCTGAATAAGCATATTCTTTCAACTCAGAGAGGAAGGCAATAGTAAACCACCTCATTTCTTGTTTTTACCTATTAAATTCTCTAGAGATTCAAACCAGCCTTTGGCTGTTGGCCTAAACGACAACTATATCTAGATTGAATCCAAATGTTTTGTATAATGTTGGTCTGGGATTGTGGGTTAAACAGTCAAACAAAACCAAAAAGAATTTTTTACAATTTTCAGAATGGTAATTATTTAGAAGTCGTTAGTCCTAGATTATTCAGATGAGAAGTAGTAGGGAATTATATTAAAAGTGTATTACACTCAATTTTTAATGCTAAAGAAAACAACTCAGTTGTTACATTTGCTAATTTCAAAGTTTTGTATAATATTACAATGCATTTAATACATAACTTTAATCAATGAATAAGTTTTAACATTTTGATAAGACACTGAGATATTCCAGGAGATTACATCATTCTAATCTTTCAAAAAGGAAATCCTGTGATATTCCAGGAGATATGCATTCCAGGAGATTACAATTAGAAAATTGGTTCAAATTTTTTGTTTCTCATTTGAGTGACTTACAAGATGTGGTGATGAAATTATGGGTGGTAACAATTATTGACATATTTATGTTTTATAATTATTGTATTTGGAAACTTTACAGGATGAAATCTTGTATTTTGACTTGTCATGTGTTCTCCATACATTAAAGTGTATTTACAAAATATTATTTGCTTATTGTACAAGTTTTTGTTCTTAATTTTGTGATTATTTATGTTTCAGTGAGCACTCGTCTTGTTAATGATTATGCATTGTGGTCCTACGGAAGAGCAATGACTGATCCATTTATTTTATCAGTACAAATTAATTATCCAACAGCTACTGTACTTTACAAACCTGGTTTCTGGCAAGAAATTAAATGGGCATGGATGCAATATTTTCCTGTTCTAGTGCCATTTATACTTTTGTTTCGTGAAATTAAAAAATTTATCTTCAGTAATCATATAATTCATACAATCAAAGAAGTTCCTTGGCGGAAAAGTAGTTGAATTTTCATTAAGTCTATTTACAGAAAAAAATTATTTACTTTGCACTTGATTAATTACTATTAGAATTATACAAGCTTGTATCATGTAAAAAATTTTGCTCAATTCTAATCTTTCAAAAAGGAAATCCTGTGATAATTACACGAGATTTCTGTATTTTATGTGCTAAAGATATCTGTTAATTTATAATTAAAAAATTAAGTTTTAAATTAATTATAAAAATGTACATCTTCCGGCCATTTCCTTAAGATAGCAGTAGCATCTTATATAACAAAATGAAAGGTCCTGGTTTCAATTCTGGCTAAGGCCTGGAAATTTTAAAATGTAAAAACTTATCATTATTGTTCCACAACACATGGTAGTTGATGTAATTTTTATTATTCCAAAACAAGAAGTCTTCTTTCAGCAGTTTTATCCATTGTTAATTTTAAACTTTCTCATACTAATCTGTTAAATAATTATTACAAAAAGATCATCTCAAGGCACTGAGATATTACTTTGTTACATTCCAGGATATTATAAATATATTTAAAAAATTGGTTCAAAGTTTCTTGTTTCTCATTTGAGTGACTTACAAGATGTGGAGGTGAAAAGTGGGTGGTAACAAATATTGACATTTTTAATATGCACTGTCTGGTCAATGGATAATTTTGTTACTGAAATATTAGTTACATTTGGCCAGATGAGTTGTGAATTTTATGAATGGGAACCCAGATTAAATGAAATGTTATTAATAGTCATCTTTTTATCTATGACAGGAATTTTAAATTATACTGTAAATTATGTATGATGCTTTCAAGGTAACACAGATTGTTAAGTAACACCAATTGTGTGAGCAACTTTATAAGGTAACCAACTGACAGATACGTATGAACAAACTTTATTGGTAGTCCCTATTCCAAGTCAAAAATACAGAAGAAAGCCACAGTCAAATTGGAGCTGCGATAACAAAAAAAAAGTTGTGTATAAGTAAGATTTGTGCTAATCTCAAAAGATTAAAGTATTTTTCATATATATATTTTGAAGTTATTTTTTGTACAGCTCATTTTAAGAGAATTAAAGAATAAAGATTAACGCTGTTTGTGTTTTTATTGTTTTATCCTGATATTTATTTGTTTTATTGTAAAAAAATTATTTGAATGCTATTAAATTATTTCAGATTGTTCAGCATCTAATAATTCATACTGAACAAACCTTCAGATAGACTTACCACCAATCACTGATGAGTGAAAAGTCAAATATTTTTCAACTAAAATCATCTGTTGTTCAGACTGAATATGCAAATTTTTTATCAACAAATAAAGCATATGATTCTTGCATAAATGGCAAGATGTCAGAGGATGTCAAAGCAAGTTCCTTGAACTTATTACTGCTTCATTTAAGCTACTTGATATGCTACAGCCTGGTCAGGAACAAGCAGATTCTAAAGTAATAGATCCTTTTTACATCTTTGAATATCATTGTACGAGATTGAATTAACATGATTACTTGAGTGTGAAACAGAATGTAATTAATAGCGAGAGGGTCAGGGGTGTAGAAGAAAAAGATTTCTTTCCCAACAAATGATCCAGAATAATGTGCATATTCCAGTATCTGATTCCCAGGCTTTAGACCAATGTGTTGTGGATAAGCCGCTGTTTACTTAGAATATGATAAATTATTTCTATTTTGTTCTCAAACACAGAAAATTGTATTAATCACACTACATAACATTTGTTTTTTTGTTTTATATTGAACTAATTTGCATATTAATGCTAAGGCAGACAATGAAGGGTGATAAAAAAATTTCCTGTCCTAACCAGGAATCGAGCCTGGATACCGCCGTGTAGTTGTAGAGGCCAGTTGCTCTGACCACTACTTTCTTCTACGTTTCTGTGCAACCCCTTTAAATAATTTACATTAGACATCTTCATAAAAAAAAAGTTGTTTGTTTTACTTATCTATTGTTCACTATCATACTACATCACTATGTACTATTATTGGCATAATGTAATAGTTTTTTATTGAGAAAGCAAACTTATTATCTTTAAAATATTTGTATTTGTTGCTAGCTGCTATGCAGTATGTGGCATCCCCTTGGTCCTTACTCTAGTAGTAAATCTGAGGGGATTTTAAAATCTTAAGGAAATTTGATTTGACGTTGATCTGACCATAAGGAAATTTAAAATTAAGAGGAATTACACTGATTTATGAAATTATAATCCGTGTAATGCTTCATAGGGGAATTTTAAAAAAGTAAAGTTTTGGGTGAAACCAATATTTTTCAGTGAGAAGAATTATACCACTCACACCACTTTAATGAGCCCAGAAAATATGTAGTATACAACAAACAGTTTAATAAAAATTGTTTCAGCTGTTTTTGATTTGTTGAAAAATTGATTCAAAATATTTTGCATTGGAATGAAGTAGGCTACCCATAATTTTGGGACTCTGTGCTAAATCTGAAGAAAACCCTTAGAGGTTGAATGAGGAAACTATTTTTCATGTTATAGCTCTTTTGGATTAAAAAAACTAAAAAATACTTTATTGATAAAACATTTTACAGTGTACAAGAATTCCTTTCTAAATAATTTTTTGGTTGAATAATAAATAAAATTCAAGTAAACAGTATGGCAAATTGTTTTGATAAAAATGATTAGATGACATGCTTTATGAAGTAAGTAAGTAAGGGTAATAAATGAATTCAGCAAAGTTTATATTTAGGCTCATCAGTTTTATCTTAGCATACCCTATTATTCTTTTCTGGAGTCCCCTGGATGCAGCAATAAAAAATTGGAGTAATACTTTTTGTTCTAGGATGAATAAAACACACACACATGCTTGTACAGATGGACACTTTTAGAAAAAGAAACTTACCTTTTGATTGTGAAGGTAATTAAACTTAAAACATGTAGAAACCTGGAAGTTAAATTTTTTATGAACGAATACTTTTTCACCCTACACAGAACCAAGAATATAAAAATTTTGAGATGAATGTATAGGGTTTACAAATTTTTTTAGTTTATTTCAAGTCGCATGAACATCTTGTTGATGGGTTATTTTTGACTACTTGGCGTAAAGGAACGCCAGACCCTAGCCAGGAATCGAAACTGGGACATCTGTTTTATAGAGATGAATTTTTAATTTTACTAGCATTAACTCTAATTTTAACCCTTTCAGTGTCGAAACAATATTTAAAAGTTTGATCTAAAGTGCCATTTAATTTGAATAATGGTGTACAAAAAGTGCCAGTCCTTATTCCGAAAACTTACAGGCGTAAGTCTGCTATTGCCGACCAAAATTTCAACAGAAAAATAAAATTTCCTGTTAAAAATTCAATTTATTGTGTTAATAAAAAAAGAAAATAGTTCAACACTAAAAATATTCAAAATAGTTTTCTTTAGTTTATTCAAAGTCGCATCGCCAGCTTGGTCATAAGCAACTACTGAGGGTTTTGGTACCTTAATGGTAGTTTTAACGTGTTATTTCCAGACCCTAGCTGGGAATCGAAACCGGGACCTTTCGCTTTGTAGGCTAGCGCGCTAGTCACTACGCCAAGGAGGTGGTTTCAAAATTATTCCATTAATTGCTCTTTATAAGTTTTTTTGTAAATGTTCGGTTATCCGGACGTTGGCACTTTATGCATAACTTACGGGCATCCGGTAAACAGGATGCTATTATTACGTAAAATATACCGACGTCCTGTTTTCCGGACGTTGGTAAAGCACGTAATAATAATGAAAAATTTTTAATTTCATAAACTATTTTTGTTTTACTTAAAGCTGCGTCAACAGCGTTGTAATTAGCGAAGACGCTGGGTTGTGGTACGGAACTGCCGGTAATCCAACAGGAAACCTTCAGGTAAGCAGTCAAGAGCATTACCGAGAGAGCCAATAAAAACTCAGCGAATAGGAAATTAAAGTAGTGAAATAAATTGCAAACACAAAATAAAACGGAAATAACAGTTACGGCCTTCTGAAATTCACATAGTTAGGAATCTCCGATGAACATTTTATTTTCAGAGAAATGAGTCATTATGAGAAATATTATTCTATATATTTTGATAAAGCTTAGATTCTTACAGTAGATCATTTCTCAAAGATGGTAATTCCACAGTTACAAATCTAGGTCATGGTCAGCAGTTGTTTAATAGTCTACTGAATTCACTGATTAAAAAGTTTATATTTACACTTCCTTAGTTCATAAATGACTACATCACACATTTTGTAATTAAATGATAATAAATTATTATCTACGCAATGCAATTTTGAAATTATCGTTTTAAAATTAAAAGGCAAATTATACTGACTGTCACCCAAAGAAGTGCAATGGCAAAGTGCTCGCTTGTTACAAAGAGAAAAAAGAAATCCTTTAACAGAAATTTTGCTAGACATATTAACGAGTCAAGTATTAATTCTATTGCGTAATGTAAACTTTAAATAAACGCTTTAGTGATTGATGAGAGAACTGGTTTATTCACTCACGAAACAGTTGTTTTTTAACCCATTCCCTGCCATGATCCCCATTTGGGGATTGTTGTCTTAAATCTCTGCAAGTTGGTAGTACTGCCTATTTTTTGTCAGCTGATGTTATGGGTAATTTAGTTGAGGTCTATTCTTCTGATTGGTTGTACTTATTTGAATAAAACTTACTTGGTTTTCTTATTATTTGGATCTGAAATGAAAATTGATGGGAACATTGCACTTTTTAAAAATATGATAATTTGATTTGAAAAAATTGTCATTATTTTTATAACTTTTCTATTGAATATGATATATGACTGAGATTAGTAGTTTCTCTATAGGTTAGGTTGGCTGGTTTAGTCAAAAGGTTACTACTCTCAATTATTTTAGCCTTTATTGTGTGATACCCATTTGGGGATCGTGGCTGATGACATGTTATTTTACACACATGTTATCAAACTGTAACATTTTGTTTTCCTTGCAGAAACAATGTCTGTAAGACAATTTCTTTCACTTGCTGAACTAGAATGTGTTAAGAATGACCACTAATTCTTAGATCAGTTGGACGGACAAGGCCCAATAGGTGTAATTGAGCTTCCTTCAGACAATGTAGATGCTGTATCTGATCGTGAAGAAATAGATGAAAATATTTTAAAAGATACATACATATCCAAATAATGTTCCAGGAAAAGTTGAATTACACTACAATAATTCCGATTCACAAAACCTGGACCACAGTTCACCTTTAGTGAATCGAAAAATAGGGGAAATTTCTGTTCAAAACTGAAACTTCATTCAGACTGGAAAAAAGTCAACCTTGAGTTTGATGTAAATGAACCTGATTTTAGTGGAATTGACTTTTCGAAGGAAAATATGAAAACGGTATTAGCATAAAAATTGAATGTTTAAGTATTCGAGATGATATTTGACGAAGATGCAATGATCCACGTAGTTCAGCAAAGTGTCTACGCTGCACAAAATAATCGTCATGGTTATATATTTTCAGTAGACTGCGTCACAAAAAATTCCTTGGGTTTCTTCTGCTAACTGGTTACCATTCACTGTCGCAAGAACAAATATATTGGATCGAAGATAAGGATCTATACGGGGGAAAACAATACGTTTTGGATTCAAGCAGTGGGTTATGTGTTGCGCTGCAAGTGGTTACTGTTTCTATGCACAGTTAACGGAGGAAAGGATGATTTTCAATGTAAAGTGAAAGGACTTTGTGCTTCAGACATTATGAAGTGTATTTCAGTAATTGACAAGCCAGAAGAGCATTCAGTTTACTTTAATAATTTTTTTACCAATATTATGAACTGATGAATAACTTAAAAGTAAAAACCGTAGCAGCTAATGATACAGCATGGTACAATAGAATGTACCTCTGCCCTATCAAGGGAGGTAATGAGATGAAAAAAGAAAATCTGTGAGTATATATACAGATTTGAAAAATAAAATAATTGGAGTAGCGTGGAAAGACAATAATGTTGTTAAAATTTTGTCCAATTTTTTTGTAATTTTGTAGTAAATTTTTTAAAAAGTATCACCAAAAACTATAATTTTTTTGTTATTTATTATGCATTATATGAATTTATTATGCAGATCTAAGTAAATAACATTTTAGGAATAAAATTTGAGCATTATTATTGAATATAACTTTTTAAAATTAATTCACAGCATCTGCCACGATCCCCAAATGGGACTTCACACAAAATGTTATATATATTTATTATTTTTAACAGAAACACTGTAAAACCAATTTTTACCTGTCTTGTATACTAAACCCAAAGTATTAAAGCCAAAAAAGAGAAGAAAAAAAATTTGGCAGTTAATGGGTTAATAAGACACATGGAAGAAAAATATTGGCCGCCTCTGTGGCACAGTAGTAGCATGCTCTACTGCAAAGCGGAAGGTCCCGTTAGGGTCTGGAAATTATTACACATTCAAATCCATCGCAGTCGCTAATGCCCAAGCTGTTGATGCGATTCTAAAAAAGTACGAGAAAATCAAACAAACTGACGGTAATTTTACTACTAGCATCCCCACTCTCTTCGCTTCGCATTCATAAATCTTTTATTTACTGATTCTAAATTTTATTTTTATTTACTTCTTGGGTACCTGTATATCATAAGGCTGGGATATCCGCAACATTACATCGGTCCAGCGAATGAACCGATTTTGATGATTTTTTAAAGACAAGTTTCTGTTAAAGTATCGGACTGAAAATGTTTGAACAATAATCATAACACTTTTGTTTTCTTTACTTTCAGTAAAGCGGGTTTTCAGGTTAGTTACACTTTGAGGCTAAAATTTAGGCAAAACCGATTTTAACGCGGTTTTTTAAACAATAGAAATTCCAGCTTAACTAAGTATTGGATGGGTAACTATTAAATACAAAAATTACAGCATTTAATTTTTTTTATGTTTGTTATGTGCATGTTTTGGTTATAACATATCTTAAAGCTGTAATTTTGAAAAAGTCACAATCTACAGTCTCATCACCCACGTTTCACTCCCGTATAATGCTAAACTCCAAACATAGTGTTTTAAGAAATTTTTCCTAATCTGTAAATCAATGTTTGTAGTCAGTAAACTGTACAACCGTACTAAAAGAAAGAAACAGTATTGCTATAAGACTAGAAGAACATACGGATTTGTTAAAAAAGTCAATCTCATCTTTAAGGAACAAACGCACAGATGTTGCGAACAGAACGTCAAGAAACGAAGTAATAAATTTAATTTACAAGTCTTTCAATTTTTTAAAACAAAATGGGCAATTTATTAACGTACATTATTGATCGGTAACTTTATTTCAGAAGAAATTATTTATTGTTTAACCAATTTATTAGTTACTGATTCAATGTAGGTAGACTACTTATTTCAATTAAACAAAAATAAGGTTACAAAGGCTAATAAACAATAATAATTAATTAATTAATAATAATAAAAATAATAATAATAATAATAAAAAATAATAATAATTGTAAATTTAAATTATCAATTAATTTTTTATTAGTGTTTTTTAAATGTTAATAATAATAAAAAAAATTTTTACGATGAATTTTTTGTGTTGCTTTATGTTACACTCGTGGCATATCTCAGTCCAATAATTATTTTATAAATCTAAAACGAACACAATTTATAAAACATTAGATTAATATAAAATATTACTTAAATATTAATATATATATATAAATATTACAACTAATTACAGTTTTTGCTTGCTGATATTATAATTACTAAATTACGAAAAAATAATTTTTGCTTAAATTATATTAAAAAAAATTTGAGACAACATCGGCTACTGAGATACGGGAAAAAGAAAACTGTTAAAAACTTTGCAGAGCTCTTTTGAAAATTACAGAAATAATTGAGCTCAGTCACTTCGTGAATTTACCGACAAATTTTTCATTTAAAGCGTTTACCTCGTTTTATTTTTGACGCAATCCAACTTTGAATGCTAATAACTCGATAATAAAGGTATAAATGGAAAAAACTGGTTTCACTATTGGTTTTTTTTGTAAAAATTTTCACCGAAGTCGTGTCATAATGTCTACTTTCCTATTTAAAAAAAATTTTTTATTACATGGCGGATCCAAGATGACGGACACAAATTTAAACCCATATAATGTAGATTTCTTAAAACCAAGAAGAACCCATCTTTGTCTTTCTCAAAATACTTCTCAGGTATATAAAGCAATTTCCATACTTAAATTTTACACTGTATAGTATTTTCCCTTTACTTTTCTTAATAAATGGGAAAATAAAATAAATAAATTTGGTAAAAACCAATAAAAGGACCACTTCTAATTAACTATTATTATTAATTATAAATTATTTTCAAAATAATTATAGTTAGTAATGTGGAACTTGTTTAAAAAAGGAAAGGAAATGACCGATTTTACTGCGATTTCCAACATAAAAACTTAAATTTCTGTTAAACAATACAACAAAATTTATTGTTTATGTTTAAATATTACACCCAATTACAACGCTGTAAGTAAAATGTAGGCCTACAATGTAAACTGTAAAATGTTTAATTTGTTTATTTAGTTGTTGAATTTAATGTAATTCAATCTGTTTTCTGTTTAATTCAGCTATAATTTAGAAAAAAATTATATGATTTTTCCAGAAAATTACAATCTACCGCATTCTTGAAAAATTAAAACAATGTAGTCTGTTGTTGTTTAAACTCATCAGCCGATTATTATTATTTTTTTTTTGGTTTAACGTCTGACCATCAGCCGAAAGGCTGGTTTGAACCTGTAGAGGTTTTACTAAGTAAGACGAGGAGTGAGGTGGTTTACCAATGCCTTCCTCACTGAGTGGAAAAGTACGCTTATCAGCATGCCGAGCCCTCTGAAAAGCACATATTTTCCACTCTGCAAATGACACCTTCACTTCATTCACCGCAGGGTCTGGCTGTATAATGAAATTCATTACTTTCAGAGGAGATAACTCTGATTAGTTTCTTTTACACCTCTACCTCTTCTGTTCTTAAACAATTCAGTCATTTGATTGGCTGACCATGTGATGAGAAACAGAACAAGTTATTTTAGTTGTAGTCTACAACCATCAAAATAGGTGCATTTGTGTTCTGACCAAGTTTTCACATGGTTTTCCTTGATTAGTCTAGGTGAATACAGGTCTTTTGTTTTCTATGATTCAGTATTTTTTGTTGGTCATCAGGTATTACAAAGCGTTACAATATAAGTATTGTGGGTTTTAAAGTGTAATCAATTTTCAATTCTAGCTGGGAATCGAAGTAAATAAACCAAATTTAATTATAATTACAAAAATTACGATAACATTTGGTGAAAAAAAACGTAATTTTGGTGAAATAATCGAAGTAAATAAATAACTTTTTGTAATTAAAATATATTTTATTTTCCGTGATGATCTATTTATATATTTTGGAGCAAATTAAGTATAGAAGTCCTCCGGGTAAGAAAGGAGAGGGAAGACCAAGGAACCAGAAAGGTTAATGAAAGATATGAAATTCAATAACCATGTAGATGAGAAGAATGGTAACTGAAAGGTCCTCGTTATAGCAGCGACAAGGCGAAGTCTTTAAAATATGAATGAATGAGAGCAAAGTAATGGAAAGAATGGAATTTATAAAATTTCCACCGTTGCAATAAAATGCATTTCATAAAGCGCTTTGGTCAAACTAAATTTAAATCTTTGTACGGGATCTACAAAATGTATCAAAACCACAATTACTTGTTTTCCTTATTATTAGCCTATTCAGTACAGTTATTAAACTAATACAATTTAAATTGCAGTTTTTTTTAGCATTCTTATTCCTAGAACAAGAATTTCTAAACTAGTGAGATTATTTTGTACAATAACTTTCCGGAATACAATAATTCATTAATTTAAAATGTAATTTAATTTATATGTAGGCCTGCGTTATTCTTATTAATGTATTACAAACTTTCTTTGTGATTAACTAGACACTACTGAAAAAAACTTGATAACTCTCAGTCGACCTTGGCACAGATTCTAAAACATTTTACTGTATTTCTGATTAATCATCACATATCAATACATCAATTAAATTTATTCTGTGTAATTGTTGCATTTGTTAACAGACGATTTTTGTTGCGTTAACAGGTGCACACATTTATTATAAATGTTACAACAAACAGAATTAACTTTCTCAAGAAATCTACTGTTTAAATTTAATTAAATACTGCATCAACTGCAAGGTAGGCCTACTTAGCGACTACGATTCCGAGAATCTAACCGAGACCTTCGACTCAGCGGTTGAACTTGTTACCAACTGATAGAACCATCAAGGTGGTCAAATCAATTTTTTTAAAGAGTTTATAGTCACAATATATAGACCAAGGGCATTAAACCACAATTTTGTGTTCACAATTTTAACGGTAAAATACCAAAGGGTTACTTCCGGATCCTACCCGGGAATCGAACGATGGATCTTTGAAATTGCAATTAAGAAAAACTTATCATCAACCAAAACTACATTTTGATTGCCAATGTTTTAATGAAATTTTCTTATAAACACTAAGTAATTTCCTAATTTTATTTATTTTTATGGTTTAACGCCCGACTGTTCTGCAATTACTGCTAATGCAGACGGTGAAGGATAAAATGATTTTTTGTAACGTATGAAAATATGCCGTGCCTGAATGGGATTCGAACCCAAGACCGCATGATGAGAGGCGAGCACGTTACCAACTACGCGTAATTTCCTAAGATTTACCAAGTATGGAATTAAAATCAAATAGTGTAACCGACAGCCTAGTCCTCAGAATTTTCTGTTATAATAACCCTGCCACTGACGTAAGATTACGGAGCAAAAAATATTAATGAACTAACCAATAACATTACAAAAACTTTCACGTGAAAGTTTCTTTTTTTAAACACTCGACAAAATTCTTCTTTAGGTACCGTCTCTTCTAAGAAGGTTGAAAATAATCTTGGTAACCACAATTTCGATTTCTGTATCTCTAAACAAATTAGTGAAATTGGATATATCCACTAGAATACTCCCGTAATTTAGGAGTAATGTTTTCTAACGGAGCACAAATTTTCTAATGATTTTAGTTATAGCCTACTATACGAGGTGTGGCTATTAAATAACGAGACTAACGTTATAAAAAAATTTATTTTAATTTTATACATAATCACTTATTGTCATCTTCAATATACACTCCTTCTCTATCCCTACAACGCTATATGCGAATTTTCCAATTATGGAAACAGTGCTGGAAATCATCTTCTGTCAGCTCCTTCAGGACACGTGCCGTTTTCTCTTTTACAGCTTCCACAGACTCAAATCTTGTCCCTTTTAATGCAGATTTCACCCTAGGGAACAGGTAGAAATCACATGGTGCAAGATCTGGTGAATAAAGTGGATGTTCTAACACTGAGATGCTGTACTTAGCTAGGAACCTCTTGACAGATAACGCGGAATGAGCTGGCGCATTGTCTTGGTGGAGAACCCATGATTTGTTCTTCCACATTTCGGGGCGTTTTTTCTTTACTCTTTGACGTAGTTTAGTAAGTACCTCAAGGTAGTAATATTGATTAATCGTTTGACATTCAGGAACCCAGTGAAGGTACACAATCCCATGGATATAAATAAAAACAATCATCATTGCTTTAAATTTTGACTTGCTCATTTGATTTCGACTTCTCGTTATTTAATAACCACACCTCGTATTTAAAGTGAATCTATAATAGTAGGTACCTACAGTAGTTTCGGAAAATTCTCTGCGAATTAAGTGAATTCAAATCCGCGACTTCAAGATATGAATGCATTTGTACAGATATAATGAGTAAATTGCACAAGAGAGTGAGAGGCATGTGATAATAAAGGCAATGTCAATTTCTATCTTCCTGATTTTTTTCAGGAATATTCTCAACGTTTAATACAGCGTACTACGGAAACGTTATAAAAATGTATTTTAACCGACGCGCCATGCAAACATCAAACGAGTAAGTCTAATTTAACTGTATTTAGATGATTAAGAATCTTTTAAATTTAAAGTAAAAAATACATTTTAATGTGGTTTGAATGCTAGACTACAGAGCGGAAGGAGGGTTGAGTCCCGGCTCGGTAATGATCAAACAACTGAAGCTACAATATAAACAGAAACAACAAATCTCGTAAACTTGTATATGAATTAAAAAACTTAATATTTTAATACAGCTATAAAAAAGGATGCTACTGAATGAATAAGATGTGATAATACAGTTGCCATAAAATACATAAGGGGGAAATCCATCCATCTTTAGAATGAGGCAAGGTCATCGAGCACCGATTTAACTAGGTCACTTTAGATATCAATTCTCTATTTCTTTTACGCATATCACTTAAAATTATGGATAAAATATAATATTCAATATTGTATAACTCGCCTTCACGAGGCGGAAGAGTAGGGCTACCTAGTATATGATTTTGTGTGTTTAACAAACGGTTGGACTAATTTTGACAAATTAAATCACAAAAGAATACAATTAGGAAGAAATAAATAAGCCAATGATCGTTTAATTCCCAGAAAAAGTCTATTGTACTAAAATCGTAAAAATAAACACAGTTTTGTCTGAGAGACCCAATCTAAATTCAGTAAAATTTGTACCAACTTCCGAACAACCACTTAATTAAGTAGACGTTTGTGTGACGTCACAAAGACGATATTTTTCCATTCGAAGCTGATCTATGTAAAATGGGATATCTGGTGTTGAAACTCAATCCATTTCATCTAAGCATAAGATATTCCTTGTCTACCGGTTTCTGGAACTGAAGATTTGTAATTCTAACAGAGCAGAACTAAAGAAGAGGGGGAGGCTTGCCTTTCCGTCAGGGGCGCTGAAGAATGGAAGGGGTAGTCATGCCTAAAGCCACATAAAAGGACTTTACCATACTAATTTTTTATCAGTGGCATTTTAACGTTTAATTTGTGCAGTTTATCTGGACTTTGGGTAAGTTGATTAAACAATATTTTAATCATTTAAATAACTGTTATAAA
Organism: Catonia carolina; assembly: GCA_035578175.1. Classification (NCBI taxonomy): domain Eukaryota; kingdom Metazoa; phylum Arthropoda; class Insecta; order Hemiptera; family Achilidae; genus Catonia; species Catonia carolina. The sequence continues at coordinate 122,308,360 of JAQMRL010000002.1, read as the reverse complement.
AAATGTATTTAAAATTTTAATGTTCTAAAATACTTGTTTAAGGAGTGTTAACAATTTTTCTCCAACATACTTTTACTTTCGCTTACCTTTTATGAATACATAGGGAAGAAAAGCATTGTTTTCATGTCAATTTTTTGAAATCCAGTTTTTACAACACATACACATTTTCAGACCCCGAACCCAAAAAAACATGTTTTTAGCGATTGGTTTGTGTGTGTAAACAAAATATCTGAAAAATGGAATATCATACTAAGTAGAAACTTTGTACTTAAGTTAGTTACCACTTAGGGACTCAATATAAAAATTTTCATTCAAATTGGTCAACCGGACGGAGTAAATTATTCGCGCGATTTTTCAATTTTTTGCGATTTTATCAAAAACAGCTACTACAATTTAAAAAAATATCATCTCATTTACAATATTTTGTATGCTTTACAAGATAGGGTAAGGCGCCATGTCTATTGAAATTTTTACGGGGCTGTCTTCTAGTGGTAAAAATGTTATTTTACAGATTGCGACCTTAAAATCCATTTTGGGTCAAAAGTGTATAAAATCAAAGTTGAAAGAAATTAAAAAACCATACAACTTTTAATTCAAACATTTTTTCTACAATTCTTAGTTTAGCATCAATTAGTGATTTTCTGTATTTTGCTAATTACTATTTGTAAAAAATGGTATTTTTAAGATTGCAGCTTTAGTATACATTTTACAACAGAAAATTAAAATCCTAAAACTTTTATTTTAAGAATTTTTCTACGAAGCCTATAGTCCTGATCCGATTCATGAACGAAAACACTTGTCTTTAAACAGTAATATCTTTCAAACTGTTACATGGAAAAACAATTACGATACATCAAATTAAAGCTTGTTTGATTGTAGGTTACAAGATTACATTAACATACAATACTTTGTAGCCCTATACATTTAAAATGCAAGTGAACTAAGTAATAGTACCTTGAAGTTGGGTGTACTGGAAAAGTGGTTAAAAAAGGGTACTTTTTATACCTAATTTGTTATATTTAATACACTACTAATTAAGAAAATGTTAGTGTGTAGTCTGTAACCAACAATAAAACAAGCTTTTATTTGATGTATCATAATCGTTTTTACATACAATGGTTCAAAATATTTTTTTTTTTTTGTTTAACGTCTGACTCTTCTGCAATTACTGCTAATGCAGACGGTGAAGGATAAAATGATTTTTTTTGTAACGTATGAAAATATGTCGTGCCTGAATAGGATTCAAACTCAAGACCAAAAGATATTGCTGTTTAAGGACAGGTGTTTTCTTTCATGAATATATTTCTTTCGGAATATGGTTTAGTATAAAAATTAGTGATTTTTTTTTGTATTTTTGCGCTCTACAGAAGTCAATTTTCATTTTATATTGTTAACTCATGATTAAACATAGGTTATATTGTTCATTATTTACATTAGTAATACAAAGTCCATGTGTTTCACACCAGATTTGTTATATAAGTTTCTGATTTTATAAGGAAAATAACGTAAGAAAAACCACATAACATATGGAAAATTTATTAATAAAATATATATACACTGATATAACATGTAGACAAGTCTTTACCTCTAAATTAGTATTGAATGATATTTTTACATTTAGTTAATTTTCATATACAGTTATATAAAAATATGTAATGTAACAAACATACTCGTATTTACAAAATAGTGTAAAGTCATGGACAGTAATAGTACTGTTTATTATTCAAATGTAATAAGTGATATCTACAAAGAAAAGTAACTTAAAATTTTAGGAAGGTATCTAGACAATTTTTGTTATTTATGAATTTTTTTTACCTTTAATCATAAAAAAAACCAAATTATAGTACACCCTTTTAATATATACTAAAAATTTTACCTTGTTACTTCAGAAGATAGTAAATAAATTATTTAAAAATAAAAAAATATAACCTGTGGAGTGGCAATATTTCATAATTTTATTAAAAGAAAACAAATTTAAAATTATGTTTAGATCACATGAAAAAAATACTATGTATTGTCCAGTAAATATGGGAATATCATCTTTTTAATTTAATTATTTGATACTTCTTTCAAATTTGTTTTTTTTTTGCGTGATATCAAATATAAATATTTGATGCTGCTATAAATTATATTAAATGTTAAGCTGACAATGTTTTCAACTGGTCTAGTATCACACTTAAAAGTAGTTATTTGTGCCAAAATACATGCCTACTCCTGTATTTTACTTACATATCGACTATATACTGAATTTACAATAAAAACAAGATATAATATGTACAGTATTTAAATAAATTAACAATAGAAGGACAGGAACTACACCTGTAACCACGAAAGAAATCTGATACCGTAATCGCTCAAAGTGCATAACTGTTAAGAACAATTGTTGTAGGTATTTGCGTAGGTAATATAATCCTTAACCTAAGATAGAATAATCTATTTCAGTTATGAAAATTTTAAATATAAGAAACAAACAGTGCATACTTTTAAATTAACGTGGTATAATAATTTTTTTGACAATTACGGTCATTTGAGATAAAATTAAGTAACTGTAAAATGTTTCTAAAAGATTTTTCAGCATCCTTTCACTATTGGTTATTTTCTTTTTATCAATCAACTACTCTGCTTTCCCTCTTCATGGAATCCCTTAAAGTTAATTAGCTGTACCAAAATAGACATAATATTAGATGTGTGAATGATGGTGGTAGAGAAGCATTGTCGTTGTTATTCCACTCCTCTGATCCATCATGTACATCTTATCCAGATAACAAGTTTTTAATTAATACATGTGAATATGACACATTTATGTAGTTGGAAGAAGCATTTTTTATTTTTTGGTTTAACGTCCGACTGTTCTGCAATTACTGCTAATGCAGACGGTGAAGGATGGATTAATTTTTTGTAACATATGAAAACGAGCCGTGCCTGAATGGGATTCAAACCCAAGACTGCTAATGAGAGGCGAGCACGTTACCAACTACGCCAATGCGGCCGGCACCTTTAGAAGCAGTTTGTACACACATGGTCATTGTTTGTTGTGGAGGTCCTAATAGTAATGATGAAAAGTAGGCAATGAAAACATACAGGAAGTTGAAAAATTCTGCTATTTAGGTAGTAAAATAACAAAGTATGGTAGAAGCACAAGTGATATCAAAAGTAGAATTGCTCAAGCTAGAAAAGCCTTTGAAATGAACACCTTGCTGACTACAAACAAACAAGTGTATGTTTGGGGTGTAGCATTATAAGAGAGTGAAACATGGGTGATGGGGGCTGTAGAAAAAAGAGGATAGAAGCTTTTGAAATGTGATGTTATAGGAAAATGTTAAAGATTAGGTGGATGGACAAAATAAGTAATTTACAGGTTTTTATGCGAGTGAATGAAAAAATAAGTATATGGAAGCATCTTACCAGAAGAAGGGATAGGCTAGTAGGGCATACCTTAAGACTTCCAGGTATTGGTCTATCAATAATGGAGCGTAATATTGAGGGAGTGAATTGTAAGGGGAGGCAAAGGTTAAGAGTTTATAAAGCAAATCACAAAAGATGTAGGGTGTTACAGGTATGTAGATATGAAACGACTGGTGCAAAATAGAACAGCTTGGAGAACTGCATCAAACCAGTCAAGAGGCTGATGACAAAAAAATTAATGATGAAAGCAAAATATTTAAGTGTTCTAAAAATTAGCTTTGAAAATCGGTTTGTCATCCCTTCTGAAACAATAGAAATTTTGTTTTCTCTTTTTGATCATCTCCGTCAACCAATCATTCACCTTCTTTTCTAATAACTATACTGTTTATCTAGCCCAGGATTTTTCTCTTAAAATCATCTGCTTTTCTTAGTTTAGCCTTTTTGATCATTCATATATACTCATTGGCATAAAGACACTTTAAGTTTATTACTTAATTATGTTTGAGCATAAAACATAATATTTCTTTCAAGAAATTATTTTTTCTTAAAAAGGTTGTCCACCCTGCAGAATGTAGCAATCTTCTTTTCTTACATTCTATTATTTATTTCATGTAATAAGGAAATACTGGAAAACAATTTCGCAAACTTAGGGTTTTTCAAGTTTCACACATCTGTAACCTGTATTTAGAAATTTAGTAATTTATAGTTTCACCAACAACAAAGTTATTTCATGTCGATAGAATTATAAAATGGTTAGAAGAACCAATTGGTTACTGTTCTAAGAAAACCATTAAAGTGTAATATTGTAAATTTAAATTGTAAATTTTTAAAGATAATGTCGAATATATTGAGAAAATACTAAAAATACATGTAATAAATATTTATTTATAAGCACTGATGCTCATATCAATCATAGAATGCTAAAGTGAGCCGTGAAAGGTTATACGTTTGGAGATGCTTTTCCTTCATTTTAGTGATTTTAAGAGATAGTTCTTTAATCAGACCTATTACTTACAAAACAGTAATAATACAGTAAATGGAGATGTGAAATTTATGTGTAGGATTTTAGTGAATTTTTTTTAGTTAGGTGTTTTTGTTGTCTAGATTACTTGAGGTGTCAATCAGATACCAGCTATTATTTAGTTATGTTATGTTTAGTTAGTTATGTTCTTATAGATATCTATGGTACATCATTCTCCAATTTGAAAACCATAAATTCATTTTACAACACAAGTAATAAAAGATATAAATCTAGAAAGTGTTGATGGATTCCCATCAATTATTTAGGCGTATTATACAACATAAAAAATATCATCTCACTTAAAAAATAAAATGACAATTACTGTACTGTTAAAATATACTATCAATAAAAACTTCAATGTTAATAACTTACAAGTATATGTTTATTTATGACAGAATGCTGTCAAAATAAATCACACACACTACAAATATAATTTACACTTCCAAAAGAATTGTGTTTGTTTACATTACAATCACAGCACATCACTTTAAAACATACTTATGATCACTAAAGTTAATTTGTCTACAAGAAATACTTATTTTCTACATAAACTACTTTTAAAATCTATACAAGTACTGGTTTTCTTTTTCATTTTATAAGTACATCTGCGTTACATACAAAGGAATAAAAATTTTGTAGCAGGACTTACAAATACATTTTACACATCAGATTAAAAATAAAATTCAAAAAAATACTGATAGATAAATATTTTGTTTTCCATCGGCATTTGGTTTTTTCTACTAACAATCCTTAAGAGCATGCTGAAGCATACTCATAATCAAATTAAAAAGATGTTTTATAATTACTGTTTGTTTCAAAATTAACATTTAATTATATTCTTAGATTTTAAATTTAAAAATGATCATCATGCCACTTTTAATTAATAAAATTAATTTTTATTTGAAATTAATTTAATTTTAGAGCTCATTGTTGATTTGATCAGTGTTTCATACGACAAAAGGTTATACTTTAAGCAGGGACTGTACAGCCTATACTGACAATGTTAATTTTGCTAATCTCACATTCCTTTTCCTTAAAAACTATTCAACCAACTTTTTTGAAACTTCTACGTGATGTACCCATGGGTGTTATACTGACCCACTTTCAAGGCTCTTCTTCGGTACTCGAAAAAGTCTCTTTTAAGGTTTCAAAAAAAATTGATATTATATCATTGTTGGGCAATAATTATTTTTCACAAACAATATTTTAACATGAAAGTGGGTTCCTAATATGTGTATTTTTACTAGTTACAGCTCCAGTGAATATTTCAAGTATGTATCTTTTATGGTTCTTAGAGAATAGAACATTTTATAGAAAAACCTATTTTTGGAAGAAATGAAGGGCAACCTAAGACCAAACCTGGATAATAATCAAACAAACAAAAATGTCCCTATTGTAATTAGTTTACTATTTCTTGTCGACAAGCTGATTCATTGCCAACTTACTTTTACTAACCTAAAAAAAATGTATCAGGAACATGGAGTTTACAAAGATAATTTTATAATTTAAAACTAAATGCATCTGAAATGAAAAAAAAAACACTAAATCTGGTTGTCACAGACATACTTTTCATGGCATTGGAATGAGGAGATTTTAAACTATTTAATAGTTTTTTTTTAAATATTCCTAATGCAAGTACTTTGCAATCAGTTCAATTCAGAACAATAAGCAACCCCATGGCCCAATAAGATGAGGATATGAGGTGTAGTCTTGTAAGACCCAGGATGACTACTCCTGAGAATATCATTAAACCATCAAAGTACACCGGTAACCACTGTCTAGTATTCAAATCCATATAAAAGTAACTTTATTAGGATTTTAACCAGGAACCTTCGTCTCTGTAAATCAGCTGTTAAACAACTGACTGGCAGCAATGACTTTTATCTAGACCAACCCGGTGAGTCAATAAAATTAAAACCAAAAACTCAATATTTCTTTCATTTTTCTTATACAATCCCCCTTAATTTAGACACAAAAACATGTCAAATATTAAATAAATTTTCAGAAACCAATGTTAGTATACAAAAAGAGCTTATTTTTTACCAGTTTTCAACTTTTTAATTTAAGGAAAATTTATTTTAAGGAAGGTACAGTAAGTACCCAATAGCAAGGTATATATTTTAAATACAAAATACTTATAGAAGTTTTAAAGGTAATTTTTGATAATAGGTATTGGGTTTATAAGTCATGCTACAAAATTTTTCATTCACTGTTTTAAAAACTTAAGAAATAAATTCATTAATATATTAAGTGTCACAATAACATAAACTTCAATGTAGCTAGTTACTCATACATTATCATCATCATCATCATCACTAATTTTAATAGTACAGTATACACATAGAAAAAGTCGAGGAATACGTTTTAATTTTTTAGCAATGTTTTTTTTTTAGAAGGATTCATAAACTATAATAATGTAAAAATCGAGTAAATTGATAACTGCTTTACATTGCTCTGATTAAATAAAAAAAAATATATAAATATACATATTTTTTATACTGCATTTACTCATTTTAGGTAAAACACAAAAATTGTTTCAGCTAATTACAGTATACAATACTATATTTTAATAATGAAAGAGTATTCATTAAAAAGTTAACATATTTAAAATAGTACATTATTTTAATAGCATAAATTTTTTTGATTTTAGTTTCTTTAAATTTCATTGAAAGCTTGGTCATTAGCAACTACTGTGGGTTTTAACGTGATAAAATTTCTAGATCCAAGCCAGGAATTGAACCCAGGACCTTCCGCTTTGTAGGATAGTGTGCTAGTCACTATGCCACAGAGGCGGTCATAAGATAAATTTATCATTCTATCTAAAAACTTAAAACTTCTCCAAACAAACAATAATAATAATTTCACTGGCCTAAAAAAAGCATTGCCTAGAGGACTTTATTCATAATGAAGAAAGTACCTACACAGGTTTAAAACAAAAAAATTTATAAAATAAACAAATACGATAAAACAATACCCCCACTATAGTAAACTATATATCAGGAATCATAAAAAACATTAACAGCTAGTATATTACATTTAGATACGAAATGACTAATTATTTGAAATAATAAATTATTTTATTACAGCAATTATTCAAAGCTATTTAAGTGACTGATTAATTGCCTGCAATACACTATTTAAAGTAAATTAAAAAAATTAATTTTGTCATCTAAAGATAATAAAAAAAAAAACAAAAAAAAAAAACAGTCACCAAATTTACCAGTGAAATTTAACATTAATTTATTTTGAATGAAGTTCAATTGAAATTTCAGTTCAGTCAGAATGTTGATCCTAATTAGCAAGTAGAAATGAAGTAATACTGAAAAGTGAAGCGATAATGAGGATAGTTGGATTTGAAGATTATATTAATGTGACTTTTGCTACAGTGATAATACTATTAAATATTTATAAATTAAACTAATAAATAGAAACTAATGATTTATATAACTAAATATTTCACTAAGATTCAACTTGATATTTACGTCTTGGTAATGCTGCGCCAATGTCAGCGACAACGTAAGAGAAAGCAGCATGAAAAGCAACATTTCTATCAAGCTCTATAGAGTTTTCAACAGTTAACATATCACCGTTCGTGTGATGAAAATAAAAGTATTTTTCATTTTCAGTGATAAGAGCTGCACCAGGAACTCCATATTTTGTAATTTGTGTAATGTCAGAGCCAACATATTTTTCATGAGAAAATTTTGTAAAGTTAAATGGTTTAAATAAGCTGAAAACAAACCAAATTAAATTAATGACAATAATTTAGAATAATCCTAAGAGTAACCATAAAACTTGCTAGAGTAAATGGGTTATACTCAATTTTTGAATGATTTTTAAAAATAATATTTTGCACAATTAACTAAAAGTTTGACAAAGGAGTTTGCATTCACAAGATTACTCATGGGTAAGTTTTTATATTTTTCTTTTCAATTAATTTTAGACTTTCCATAATTATTTTTAATAAACTTAAAGGACATAAACAGAGAGAAAATGTATTGTGATTAAAGATTAGAGTAAAATAAAAAAAATAAAAAATAGATGAAATAACTCAATTACAAAAAAGATCCTGCATTTTTCAAAGTATCAAACTTAAAATACAAGATAATATATGGTATGCTAAAAGCCACTGTATAAAATAATATATATATATATATATATATATATATATATATATATATATATATAATTATTTAAATGAAATAATAAAAATATAAAAGAAAAAATGCTAAGAAACTTTAATCTATTTTTCCATTTTATAATGTAATAACACTAATTATTTTATGTAACAAAATATAATTATACTACCTATATTATTAAAAATATATTGTTTTCTTTGAACTGTCAGTTAAACAGCAAACAGTAAAAACTTACCAATGTTTTGTATAGTGCTTTTGGGTAATATAATATACATCTTCAATATTAATTATCGAGATAAGTACTAGGAATAAGTCAAAGTTTAACACTTCTTTTCTGTTACCATGGCAGATGTCTATTATATTACACAAAACCACTATATAAAACGCTGTTGAGTATTTACTGTTTACCATATTACTGGTAGTTTTAAAAAACCTATATATTTTAATAATAAATTATAATACGGGGCTGTTGGAAATAACTTCATAAAATATTTGAAAAAATAAACTTATACTATAATCTTCACTTATGATGTAAACTACATCATATTTAAAAGCACTTACCAAACTAATTGCAGTCACTGTGAAAAAAATATTAACCTTTGAAAATTGATTAAAACAAGAGCTTACTTCTTATTAATAAAATTACACAAATAAATATTACAAAATAAGTGCAAATTAAAATGTGTTTGTAAAAATAACATTATTAATTTACTACACAGTAACACCCTTGGTGCCTAGTGAATAAAAAAAAAATCAAAAACAAACTGTGAAATGTGCAGACAAAACAACAAATGCAAGAAGACTACCAAATGAAATACAAAACCTGGACAGATATCTAAAAAAAAAAAACAAACTGTGAGGACTATAACAATAATGACATGGTGTACCAAAATTACTAAAACTTGCAAACTTATAAACATAACATCAATAATGAATTTCACTGATAAATAATTTTCTTTCATGCGTAAAAATTTGGGAATTTTCAATCAATGCCTGTTTGTTGTAGAGAACATATAACTTGAACATAACTTTTTATAAAAATTTTTACGTTTCATTTGAGTTCTAAAAAATTACAGTCAAACTTCTATTAACTACCACCTCCATCTAGCAACCAAATTTATTTACACCAATTTTGCCTCTTAAGCAATCATCTCTCTTCCGCCATGGTATTAGCATTTTGTTTTTATTTAAACAATTTTCATGGGGCTTTGTTATCAATAATCAGAGAAGTTACCTTACTTATAAGGACACGATGATGATCTGAAAATTTCTCCTTTATAAAACATCAATTCAGAGGAATTTTTTATAACTTGCACACAAGTGATGTACTCACACAGTCTGACATTTTATTCATTGTTTATTTTAACTAGACTTGAAGATCTACACAGCTAACTGATCAAAAAATAATATTAAATGAGAGAAATTTTGCTTAAACTTTAACGACTACTTTTCAAAACATGAATGTTTTAATTTCTCTCAAGAGTCATAATCAACCAGCTGTTTGCACCCACTGATAGACATAGGCCTCCTTCAATGTTATTCACTCTTTTTTGTTTTGAGCTCTCTGCAACCAATTGCCAGCCATTCTCTTGACGTCATTGGTTCAACATGTGAATTACCTGCCTGCTCTCGATTTTCATTCAAGCAGTCTCTTTGTTCATCTCACATCTGTCATTCAGGCTACACATCTTGCCCAATTCCATTTTAATGATGCAATCTGTGAAAAAATATCCGTGAAACCTGTTCTTCAAAGTTGATCTTCATTACTTTTATAGTCAAGATGCCAAGCATCGACCTTTTCATTTTTCATTTTGTTATTCTTATTATATCTGCTAAGCTCCTTAGCAGATATAATTGTCACAGTTAATATTTCAGCACCATATGTTACAACCAGATGCACACACTGGTTAAAAACTTCTTTTTAGACACATTAGCAGGTCACTTCCAGAGATCTCTCAAAGCCTTCTATAGGCCACCCAGAAGAGAGTTATTCTTTTCTTCAGTTTGCATATTTGGTTGTCTCTAATAATCTAAATTTCATGACCAGAATAATTGTATTTATTCACTAAAGATACCTCATTTTTGTTGATAGTAATCTATTCATTCGAAACAAAATTCATCATAAATTTAGATTTATAGAAATTTCTCTCAAGCCTACCATACATACTTATATTAAAGTTCTTGAAGCTCTTAGGAGTACGTATCCTTAATTCTGTTGCTATATGAATAATTACAAATTATTTATCTTAAATCTAGTAAAAACCTTAGACACAAACTATTATCAAAATTAGTTCACTGCTTTTGACTGTGTGTTTCCATAGAAAGAACTTTAAAACCCATAATTTATTTTATCTTGACATAACAATCCTTTCACTTTATTTATTCAAATTGCTTTATGGAATAACTTCAAAACTATTGTTTGGTTAATGAAACAGTTTACAACAAAAAGTAACAAAGCTAGTCAACAAAAATAATTTCTAGTTTAAAGCAAGAAATATAATTATCTAAATTCATTTGGTTTGTGTAAATGAGAATTTATAAGCAATGTTTATAGCAACTGTAAATTTTTTTAACCTCTCCCATTTGTGACATTGGAAACCAGATTAACATTCTCCAGTGCAATACAAGTTACAGAAGAAACTGTATTCACAATCTTTAGCTCAAGATATTTATTCTAACTTTTTTTTACGAATGGAATTTGAAAACAAGAATTGTAGACCATCTCTGTAGCTAAAAGATGCTCTTTTGTCATAAGTTGTCCATAAGATATGGATGGTTTCAATAAAATTTAAGTAATTTTCGTAACCAAACTATAAAATTTCTTTTTTGTGCTGAACAATAAAAATTTAACCAAGGAGGTGGTTTAAATATTTCTTCAACCCATTTATACCCAAAATTATTGAATAAATAAGAACTTTAGAAAAAATAAATTTTTGGTGAGAAAAAAGTAGATTCTAAAAAATGTATTAAATACAAGCAGTCCCATTAAAAGATAATTTGAGGAGTTGGAAAATTTGAAAGTAAAAAGTTACTTCCACTGAATTAATATAGAATAAAAAACAATATTACTTTTTCAAACCAAAAAGTTCTAGAAAGAACAATGAAAAATGTATCGGTTGGTTACTTTATTTTGGTAAGTGATGAAACCATATATTTTTGATCTGAAGATGACAAGACTTCCAGAACTGGGGAATCAGATTCTCAAATTGGAAGGAAGTACGATTAATGGTCTTCTGGAGCCAGAGACAATTTTTTCACATCCAAACAAAATGAAGTACAGAAATGTCTAATAAAATTCATAAGCTTATTAAAACAAAAATATTTCACAAAATATGTGTTACTTAACCCTTTCAGTACCAACATCCGAAAAAACAGGACGTTGATATATTTTATGTAGTGACAACATCTGGTTTACCGGACGTCAGTAAGTTATGCATAAAAAGCCAATGTCCGGATAACCGAACATTTACAAAAAGAACTTTTAAATAAAAATTAATGAAATAATGTATTTTGAAACAGCCTCTGTGGCATAGTAACTAAGGTGCTAGCCTGCAAAGTGGAAGGTCCCGGGTTCAATTCCTGGCTTGGGTCTGGAAATTTGAACACATTAAAACCACCGTTAAGGTACCAAAACCCACAGTAGTTGCTAATGGACAAGCTGTCAATGCGACTTCAAATAAACTAAAAATAAAACTATTTTGAATATTTTTAGAGTTAGAACGATTTCTTTTTGTTGTTGTTGTTTAGGTCATCAGCCGAAAGGCTGGTTTGAACCTGTAGAGGTTTTACTAAGTAAAACGAGGAGTGAGGTGGTTTACCATTGCCTTCCTCACTCGAGTGGAAAAGTACGCTTATCAGCATGCCGGGCCCTCTGAAAAGCACATATTTTCCACTCTGCAAATGACACCTTCACTTCATTCACCACAGGGTCTGGTTGTACAATGAAATTCAATGCTTTCAGAGAAGATAACTCTGATTAGTGTCTTTTGCACCTCTACCTCTGTGATAAGACTGACCATGTGATAAGAAACAGAACTATTTATTTTAGCCCTGCAACGAACAGATTGAGTGTCAATATTTTGACACTCCTCCTGTCTGTAATAGGCAGTTCTTTTTGCACCTCTACCTCTGTGATAAGACTGACCATGTGATAAGAAACAGAACTATTTATTTTAGCCCTGCAACGAACAGATTGAGTGTCAATACTTTGACACTCCTCCTGTCTGTAATAGGCAGTTCTTTTTTTATGAACATAATAAAAATTAATTCTGAACAGGAAATTTTATTTTTCTGTAACATTGAAATTTTGGTTGGCAATGGGAGGCTCACGTCTGCAATTTTTGGAAATAGGGCTGGCACTTTTTGTACACCCTTATTCAAATTAAATGGCTTTAGATCAAACTTTTAAATATTGTTTTGGCACTGACAGGGTTAATTCTTGAAAATCAATACGTCAATTATATAAATGTATAAATATACACCACATGTTATATAAATGTGTTCAGAAATACATAATGTTACATTTTAGTTGCTATTAATATTACTTTTAAATTCCCATAAAACAATGTCAAATAAGATTTAAAAAAATGGACGGAAATCATTGAAAGAAGAATAAAACATCCCAAATGACGGACACCCTCAAAATACTTAAATATATTTCATACTAACATCTTTTAAGGAGGTAGAAAGATCAGCTGCCACATAAGAAATAGCTGCGATGAAAGCAGTGTTCTTATCAATTACTAGTGGATCTAACATTTTAAAATTATCACCATTAGTATGATGAAAGTAAAAATATTTATCACGCACTCGATCTAGAGTCACTATTCCTATTCCAGGAATTCCATATTTTTCAATTTCTTTTATGTCAGAACTAGCTTCGTTATTCCATTTCACACTTCCAGCTTTTAAACGTTCTTCTGTCAAGCTATAAAAAATATCTTTACATTTTGCTGAATCGAGAATAATAGTACCTATAAGATACTATTCATACATAAATAAATTTTTAAAATGCTCCTGCCAAACATTAATATAAATTACAGTATAAATAAAATTTATCACCTTACCTTTGGTTGCTATTCATACATTTTAGAATACTAAATAAATTATTATTTCCTTTGAATACAACAAAAATAGTTTTGAACGGTTCTATATATAATTTGTTTGAATGCATTTGATAAAAAAATTATTTAAGCTATTTTTTTAAAATCAAGATTCTGTGATTCACTTGGAGTAAACTAAATTTACTTGAAGTAAAGTTAGTGAGTGTTTATTATCAATAAACACTCGCTAATCTGGCAAGTTCAGGACTACTGATTTTGCTGGATCATCTTTAATTGATGTATGAAGGACCCTCTTTAGGACTTTCCGGAGCCCAACCATCCCCTGCCGTACCTAGACCATAGATCTTTATCGGCAGACCTTCTTAATGCCTTCAGTTACTTTAGTGCAAAATTACACAGACTGGGCTAAGTCTCCCCCTCCACATCATTGGTATATTTACTGAAGGCATAAAGCCTTCCCAGCATTTTCTTTGGTGCTGTGACCTGTTCGCCTATTTACAACTCCCACTAGTTCGTCCAGACTAACTACATTTTCACCATCTGCGATTTATAATAAGTAAAAAATAAAATACACATATTTCATAATAAAATTAATTACAAAGCAAATCTGTACAGATACAAGAATAGAAATAAAGTAAGAAACACTGTTGAAGTTAAAATTTAAATATTTGACAGAAAAGGTAATAGTGAAATAATGGAATCGAGGCATGTCGAATAATCATACCAAACCATAGATTGCTGAAGTAAAGAGCACGTACAATACTTTCAAATTTTCGGCAAGACAAATGATTCAAATATGACAGAATTTTAAAGAAATTACCAGATATTGAGTTTCAACAGGCTTCAATGGATAGTTTAGACTTTAAATATTCAGATGAAAAGACAAAGGACATGCGGATTGAATTTTAAGTTTAACTTTTTAGTACCAGAGTCATAAAATACAGAAAACTGTAAAATACATAAGACATTATTGTTGGTATAATGACAAATCTAGTTAAAGTGAAAAGACAAAATTATATGAAATAGTCTAATACGTAATAACTAGCAGTTATGCCTAAATTTATTGATAGCCTCAGAAGTGTTGTTTTAAAAATTGGGTTGGCAAATAATACTGGGTGAATAAAATTTTCCTATAGTATTACAATGTACATGCTGAGATTTAGAAATGTACCTCTGAGGGATAGAATAACATTCATTGCTACATGGCAGTTACCCCTTTCTAACCCTTAAGGCATAAGTGATCATAATTAAAACCCTCTATTTTTCCTGGGTATGTAGATCCTACATATAATGTAGACAATAGCTACGTAGGTTCTCAGAACTATAGCATTTTGGGAAGGTGTAGAAAAAACATATATTACTGAAGGCCAATCACTCCTTTTATCCGTTAGTGGAACTGATAAAAATGTAAATGTTTTAGTTTTTTATTCAATCCTCAAGGAATGGAAGGGCCAAATGCAGCTCTCTAGGCAATTGGGAAGCGTATTACTGATAAGCGATTAGGTTAATGAGGATTTTTGCACTTGCACTTTGAGAAAGCAAGAATAAGATATATCAGATGTAATCTATGTACAAAATATTGAATCCTAATCATTGACTCACTCTCTTGTCAGAAAACTCCAGAACCATAAGGTTTAAAAACTTTATATTTAAGTTCAATTTGAGTCATCATTACTTTCCACTTTAAACCACTGTTCGAGCTCAGAAAAATTGTGAATCCAGGTGTCGTTATGGGCTTAAATCAACTGACCCACCTCAAACACGTTTTGCAAAAATTAAGCACGTCATGAATGATTTAGTGTGTAGTTTATTTAGAATCTTTTCAATTGCATTTTAATGTCTGAAAATAATTTATTCTGAGTTGTGAATTAACACTTTCAAATAAAATGAGTCTGATAATTAATTATTTAATTCCAGAACAAAAATACTGATCTCTAGATATCACAAGTACTTTGGAAATAATAAAAATTTTATCTTTTGTTGTAATTTATTCCCATTTAGTTTTCGGTTAAATTTTGTTTATCAGATTACTGTTTAATAACAGGTCATTTTATAAATTTGTATTTATCATGACTTGTACGGTAAATTTCGGCAGTAAAAAATACACATAAACACTGCATTTAATAACAATGAATAGATAATTAAAGTAATCTGTTAAAAAAATTAGAACACAATAAGTGTGCCAATAATTTGTTCCAATAAAAAATTTAATACTTTTTTATTAATCATAAAACACTATTTATTTACATGTAATTGTTTATTAAATAAAAAGAGCTCATTAAATCTTTTGTATTTCATATCAATGGTTTGGATATTACTGTTGCTAAGTAGACTTAACTTAAGTAGAATATGGATATTTAACAGAATTGTTAATCTGAAATACAGTATTCAGGAATACAGTACAAACTGTCAAAAATATTCTACGTTATAAAAATTGACAAACAGAAGCATAATGCACCAAATAATGCATTATTTTGTGTCCAAGTAATAATTAGCTGTGCTGCAATAATAGCAGAAACCTCATCCCTTCAGTAAGGGTTGTCTAAGGCACTGAATGGGTGCACCCCACAATTTTTAGGTTTCATCAATTCATGTAACTTTGTACCCTGGACTGAATGGTGCTTTACATGTTTATTTAATTGTAATGGTTCCATATCTCAAAATTGTTGGGGCATACCAACCCCTTCAGGAGGCCAACACAAAATTTTAAACCATTCCAGACGGTTTGAGTACAAGACCAACAAAAAAGGTCCCTATAATTTTTGCTTTCTAAGGCCTCCTAATAATTCAGTCAGTGAGTCAGAGACCAATCTAGCTTTATTTTACATGGATAAAAACTTTTACACTGTTCATTATCGAACTAAATTTGCCCCAACAAACTTAAGCATGCAATACTTAATACAGAGTGATTCACTGTAAAAAAATTTCTACAAACAGTTACCATAGAAGATGCAACTAACTAATTCATAAAACCTTATGGTTCACTAAAACAAATGCAAGTGAGTTGACAAATTTTAAATTAATAAGTTAATTTTACCTATAGTGTTACGTCTCTATTTTCTTTCTTTTAAAGCAGAAAATTATTCAATTATTTTTTCTTAATGAGCACTATTGACCCAAACGGAACATACACACAACATTTCAAGTTTCCAACCATTGCAATTCTGGAGATTTTGTGACGTGAGAGTGGTATTTTGTTTAAAGATTCTTGCTAGTAAATATTTGCCAACTGGAATGCCTGTCTAAATGACAAATTATCTCTGAGTAAGATATAATGGATGAAGCATGGATATTCATTCAGAAAAGTAATAGGCTAACACAAAGCCAGTTTATGTCTTCCTACCTTACAATTACAAGCAGGGCCTCTAATTCCTGTCATCAATCTTCTTAAGATGCAACTAAATAATTCATAATGTAAACTGTAACATTTACGAAAGGAATATATCTAAAAAAATCTCAGACTGATATTTTGACAGTCGAAAAGTTTTAAATTTTTGAACCGACACCAAAATTTAAAAAAATAAATTTTAACATTTTTAAGCCTAATAGGGTCATAAACTTGTTGGAACCTCAACTGAAGAGGGTTAAAATATTTGGACTGATTATCTAAATTATAAAAACTGAGCAATAAATATATGACGTTATTTTTATACGTAGAAAGTGTGAACTTGTTCAGTATAGTATTGTTACAAAAAATATTTTGATAGAATCGCATTGCACCTAATAAGAGTTCTGTGAAATAAAGTAAGCTTATATAACCACAAATTTTAACATAATATTCATATTCACGTATTGAACAGTTCCTATCTTCAGTACCTAACAGTACCTATCTTCTTCTTCGGCTTTTCAAGGCTAAGAATCTCTGCCTGTTCCAAACGTCTCAAATCTGCCCATCCCTTTCTCAGGCATCCTTGTTTTCTCTTTCCCTCCAGTTTATATCTTAGTGCTTGCTTAGGTATCCTATCCTCCCTCAATCTGTTCACATGCGTTCCACTGCATTCTGTTCTGAGATACCCTGCGTTTATAAAGAAGATGTCGAGTTCTTTCCTTATCTCGATATTCCTGTAACAATCTTCTCTACTACACCCATACATGTTGAGGAAATTTCACTTCAGAAGATTGCAATCCTCTCGCTTTGATAATACCCAAAATTCACTGCCATAGAGTAGGGTCGGCACTGCTATTTTTTTATAAGATCTCACCCTCGTGTTTTTTTGCTGGTGTTATTTTTTAAGGTGCAGTGGATAGTTCTGTATATTTTCTGAAATCGGTGCATCTTATTGTAAGCATCTTTATCCTGTTGGTATGTAATGTTGATATTAATGTAATGATTGTAATGTGGATAGAATAAAATTATGGGAAATATTGTGAGATATTGTTACACCTGTTAAATATTAAATATCAAATCTTGGAATTTATCATCCAATTCCCACCTCAGTCATCTCATAGACTTGAACTGAAGCTAAGCACTGGTTAAACCAATGATGGGTACAGTACGACCCACTGGCCAGATTCAGCGTGTGAAAGAGTTTGGAACGACAACTTAACTACACATATTATAATTATATCATGTTCTCCGAATGGAACAGCGTTCAGCTTTGTCAAACAAGAACAAAACAAATTATATTTCATCATATTTTCAGTGTGCCATTTAATATGGACTGTGAAACAGTGAGTTGAAGCAGTTGTTTCTTAACATCCTAAAAGTAAAATTTTACAGATTGCTATCAAAATTAGTTTTTCCAAATTCAAGATCTCATGCCCAGAAGATAATTGCTATGTTTGAATCATCCTATGTCTGTTTTCTACTATGAAATTTTGAAAAAGTAGTGTCCGAAACAGATTGACAGATGACCATTAAGCTTCGCTTCTGAGAAGCAGCTCATTCCAATTGCAAACTAATTTTGAGACACTATTGAAAACACCATTACAGTTCCATTCATTGCACATTCCTTCTTGCTCTTGCAATCATTAACTGAGTTTTGTAACAATATGTTAATATTCAATAAGAAATTTATAAAAATTAGTTTTTCTATGTATTTCTTTTAAATACAGTTTGTTGGTCCACACAGGATATACTTTTTTTGTTTTGGCTCTCTCCTACAAAAGTTTACCAATCACTGGCTTAATCATTAGTGCATTAAGTTTTACTTTACTATGATGTTTTTTGTTACTGAATATCTGTGAATTATCATACACATTAACAGGAAAAATCTTTAAAAAAATATTTTTGTAAACTAACCTGAATTACAGCTACCCGTCCAACAAAGATGTTACACACTGAGTGTAATTCAGAGGCCAACTATTTTGCATCATTATGCTATACATGACTCTTATGTATTCAGTTTTTCTTGTAACCATAATATATATAAAAGTTGTTCTCACAGCGTGGTACTTTGTATTCTATGTGATTATTTATTTTTATTTAAATTATACAACAATGTTAGTAAAGTTTTTAATATTTTATATATTCTTAAATATTTAAATGTTAAAAAAAGTTACAAATATAATAAAATTTTAAATATTATAATGATTTCCATTGAAAAGGCTTGATATAGTTTTTACACCATTATGTTCGGGCAGTTATGAATTTATAGTTTTATTTATGTTTTAGAAAACAATGAATAATTTGGCACAGAAATTAACATTTGAAATTTACTTTTCGTTTTGAAATTAAATAACAAGTAAAGTAAGTATATTATTTATACTTAGACAAAAACTACTTATGGTGTAGATTAATTTAATTTGCCGAAAACATTTAAGCGTTCAGTCATTAGAATCGAAAAACTGAACAATAGATTCAAACTAAAATTAAATCATCATGTTACTGAACAGCCACAGTTTTGTTCAGTGTTCAGGCATCATGCAAACTTAAAAATGGAGAGTGTCTTACTCCATTTAATACCAGATTGCAAAATAAAATGTTTTGTTTTGTCAATAAAAAAAATAATAAAAAACCAAAAAAATTAAAATTAATCGACTGAAAAATGAAAATGAAAGATGGGAAGGAAAACTAACTGAATTTTAAATTTTTATATCAATAAATAAATATCAGATCTGAATACAATATTTTTTAAAATAATGATTTTATACATGATTTACATTAACTGTCAAAAGATATGTTTAACTTACCCCAAGATTTCCTTCATGATACATGTTGCTTCGAATTCACCGGAAAACTCAATTCCAACAGGATTAAATGTACCTTCATCAGATTCTATAACTAGGTCAATATTATGTAGGTCGTTTTTGTGTTGTTCAGCATACTGCCTGGCACCAACAAGACCAGGTTCTTCTGCAGTCCATAATACAGCTCTACAAGCAAACATAATTTTACTGTTAGCCGAAATTCCTCATTACGCCCAAGAAATATCCTTTATAAGATAGTATACGAGGGGGTACCCAAAATAACCAAATTATTTTTCAAAAGCTATTTATTTTCAATTTTCTTACAAAACAACCTTATCCCCTTCAAAATACTCTCCATTTCAACTAATACATTTATCCCACTGGTGCTTCCACTGTTCAAAACATTTTTTGTAGCCATCTTTAGAAATGGCTGACAGCTCCTCCCTCAGTTTTTTCTTGGCCGCTTCAATGTTGTCAAATTGGTGTCCTTTCATATTCTTTTTCATGCGTGAAAATAAGAAAAAGTTGCCAGGTCAGGCGAGTAAGGTGTGTGGGGCAGCGGAACCATGCCATTTTTAGTCAAAAAATCTTTCACTAAGATGGCTATATGAGCAGGTGCATTGTCGTGGTGAACGAACCAGTCTTCTGTCTGCCACAAATCGGATCTTTTTTCATGAACACTGTTGCGCAATCTTCTTAAAACTTCCAAATTGTCAGTTGACGGTCTGAGAGCACACGCTCTCGAATTTTTTAAACATTTTCGTCAATTCGGGCAGTTGATGGACATCCAGAATGAGGTTTGTCATCAATTGCTATTTTTAAACCGAGAATACCACTCGTGTACTTGAGATTTTTCCATAGCGTCATCTTTGTAAGCTGTTTTCAACATTAAAACAGTTTCAGCAGCACTTTTACCGAGTAGAAAACAAAATTTCACAGCTACACGTTGTTCACTTAAACTTGCCATCATAAAAAACAAAACAGCGCTTGCAAAAACAATCACTGCAGATGAATATTGAACTAGCAAACACTGCACTGAACTCGAAATGAGTTGCGCTATACATGTCTGTGTGGCAGAAATGCATACTACACAAGCACCGCCCACGGCAATGCTATTCCGGTTATTTTTGAGTACCCCCTCGTAGTGATAAGGCTTATAAAACATAACAGGATTAATATAACATAGTTACTGGATTGAGGCAGTTATCATGATAACAGGTTACTAAAAACACCCTGTTAGCTATTACTTTAGCTTTAAAGCCATTTAATAAACTGATGTACGAATAACGCTTGCCTGACTACGTTATAATACGGTTATTAATACAAACACAAGGTGACAAATCTCACTGAATCTCTCACGGACACAAAGTTAAGACAAATAGCACTATTTCCTGTAACCAAATACTACCACGGCAAACAAACACAATGGTGGCCAGTCTCGCTGAAACTTTCATGGACACACATCAATGCACTATAGTTACTGCATATTGTACACAGAGACAAAAAATCAGCAGCTACGCATCCATAAAGGCATCTGCGGGATTAAACCAAGTCAATACTTAAAATAAACCATCCAGCGAGTCATAACGTCGCTGCCGGACGGTTTGTTTTGACTACCATTTTCTGTACCAATAAACCTTTGAACAAAAATCTACCTGTTAGTAAATAATTTAGTTCACTTCTCTCTGTCCAGCTAGAACCCATAACTGATAAGTTATTAGGCTCAGTTTGAACTAAAAGTAATGAACGTAGATTCTTAGTAGTAGTAAATTCTTTTAATTACTCCACAGATAAGCTTAGAGTTACTTTAACAATTAAGTTAATTTTATGAATAAATTATAGGTAATCTGCAGAAAAGTTTTGACAATTTATTCTTCTTAGTTTGCCTAACCACTTCGGATGTTGGCAATCATCATCTCAGATAGATTGAAAAGCCACAATCTATATACTGCTTGAGTCCCAGCTCCGTGTAGTTGTGGGGTGAAGGGTACAGGTGAGGTATAATGAATGAATGACGCATGCTGGGAGAATGATTGTTGTATTACTCTGATACAAAACATTCGTTTTCAAACTTTCTGTATTTAACATATTTGTTTGTATTTATTACAATTATTTATTAACATGTTTTGTTATAAAATGGTAAGTTAAATATTATGAATCCGACCAAGTTAATAACCCGGTAGGTATTTCTTAAATTAATGCACCGGATGATAAGAATATGTTTTTAGTAGTCTAGTTGGTACACGCTACCACTACAAATGCAGCAGCTGTGAAACACTACTAATTCATTCATACACTCATTTATTCTCCCACTACTATAACAACGCACTGCATTCCTCCGAACTACACGGAGCTGGGACTCAAGCAGTACGTAAAATAATGCTGTTGAGGAATACCAAAGTATTGGTAATACATAAATCAATGAATTTTAAAATAGTCTGAAAAAGTTAGATAATACCGGATGGTTCTCCTCGGTCGCAATCCCAAATTTTTCAATACAGCCACACTGAACCATGAAACAAATGCTCCAGCTGCATCATCCATTGCACCCTGACCGACATCCCAACTGTCAAGATGTCCAGAAACAATAACAACTTTGTCCTTTTTTGCTCTACCAACTAATTCACCAACAGTATTTTGTGATTCTACATCTGGTAATGTATGAGCACCCATTTCCAAATGAATCGTTACTTTTGTACCTGAAAATAAAAATAAACTAAATAAAAAGTCTTTCTTATTTAATAAAAGTTGAATTAACTAAAATAACTAGAAATACTACCCCAATTTCAAATAGTCACCTTAGATAAAAGTACAATTTTGTTCAAAAATTTAAAGAGAAGACTTAAAAATTCATAACAGGTTAAGAAATAAGCTTAACCTCGTTTTAACTGAGTCTTCTTAACACTCAATTTAGTTTTCCTATTGCACTATAGTTCCAGTGAAACAAAAACGTTGCAGTAAATGACTAGGATTTAGCAAAATTAATACACCAAAATCTAACGATTGGAAATTTCTCAAGCCTAATAATTACAGAAACGATTTTATTTAAGTTCATTTAAAGTAGCATTAACTTTTTGTTCATTAGTGACTAATTTGGGTTCGAACATGTAATAATTTTCCAAACCAAAGTTTTTATTAATAAGATAGAGATTTATTTTTACCAAAAACGAGAAAAATTGCTTTGCTTTTAGTTTATTTCACATCACATCTACAGTTTGGTCATTAGTGACAGCGGTGGGATCTGTAACATTGGGATTTAACTAGTGAAATTTCCATACCATGGCCGGGAATCGAACCCGAAACCTCCGTATGGTAGGTTAGCGCGCTACCACTAAGCTAAGGAGATGGCCAAAAATTGCTTTATTCATACTCAGAATGATCTCCTTCTAAATTAACCATCAATAGATGATAGTGACATTTGTAGCTGAAGCCAAAAAATTTTAATCATCAGCACAATTACTTGTTACAGTATTTTTGCAGTGAAAATATAATTGCAAAATAAAATAGTTATGAAGGAGATGCACAGTCTTTCTTAAATGATAATTCTTTAAATTATAAATTATTATAATGTATGATAAAAATAATGACCTCTGTCAGTTATTCTATTAAGCATTTCGGCATCTTCAACAGTGATGCATGCAGTAGGGATAGGTTTTACTCCATCTTGGTAAGTCTGAGATCCTGTGTGAACAGAACCAATCGAAAATGGTGTAACTGATCGAATCAATGAAGCAACTGCACCTACTCGAGAAGCTTCCGATGCTCCATTAGTTCTATAAACAACACTAACTGGATATGAAACCCAATCCTGATTATAAACAACAATTTTTCCAACTGCCTGAAAACAAATACAAACAAATTCATTACATGATTTGTAAACAAATAATCTCAGTGAAGCAGCGAGTATGACAGAAATAGTGTGGTTTTCAATGGTCCATCAAACCAAATGTATGAAATAGATAAATTTATATGTACTAAGGAAGCAGTATGATAACCTTATCTATCATGACTGTGTAAGTGAAGCAAATAACTTTAACCCTCTTGCGCTACTCTGCATTTTGCACTAATGATAAACTATAAATGTCAAAACATAGAGAAAAATGCTCTTAATAAAAGTTGTAGAACTTTTAATTCCCTATAAATTTGATTATATACACTTTTGTCGTAAAATGCATACTAAGGCCGAAATCTTAAAAAACCATTTTTTGCAGATTTTCATGAAAAAAAAAAACGGAAAATTACTAATTACTCCTAAACTAAGCGTTATACAAAAAAATGTTTGAAATAAAAGTAGTAGGTTTTTAAATTTTCTATAACTTTTATTATATAACATTTTATGCTAAAATGCATATTAAAGCTGTAATCTTAAAAAAAAAATATTTTTTTTCTACAAGTGGACAGTCTCCCCAAGAATTTCAGCAGACACGGCGCCTACCCTATCTTGTAGAGTATAAAAAATGTAGAAAATGAAGTGATTTTTAAAAAAAATCGTAGGAGCCGTTTTTGATAAAATCACAAAAAAATTAAAAATTACACGAATAAACTACTACTTCCGGATGACTGATTTTGATGAAAATGTTTGCGTCGGGTCCTCTAGTGGTACCTAACTTAATTTTTAACTTTGTACTAAAAACATGTTTTTTGGGTTCAGGGGGTCTGAAAACGTGTACATCCGGTGAAAACTCAATTTTGAAAAATTGAAATGAAAACAATACTTTCCTTCCTATTATATTAATACAGGCAAGAGAAAGTAAAAATCACGCAGTGTTTATTTTATCATAAAATATTTTATTTACTGGACAAACATTTTGTTTTTAAATGAATTTACCTATTATTACTTATAGCAACGGAATATCCAAATATTTGTTTATTTGAAATTGACTTGCGTCCTTTATTTTGGATAACCAGAATTTACTGTAAGATAAACTGGAATACTGGACAATGAAATAGCATAAAAACTGCTCTTCATTGTGATACTATTGATAATGAAACCAGTTCATCAATGAAATGTTTAGTATACCAGGTACTAATCAATAAATAAATATCTAATATACATTAAAACTTGATAATTTATTAAAAACTAACTTCATTAGCTCTTCTGTGAAGTTCATCAAAAGACTTAACGACTATTATGTCAGCAGTGATACCTCCTTTAGGTGTTCCTACACTTGAACCAAGACCTAATATATCCAATTTATACTTCCTTGGAGAAACCATAAAAGCCGACTCTTCACCTCTGTAACAAAAATAATAAATTAAAATGGTGTTAAAATATAGTCCTTAAAAACTTTGTCACTATGTACAGGACGTTTCATAATGTTCTTGGGGGTTACAAAAATTCAGTACAAAAATCATTTCACTTACCTAAATGAAAGTTGTACGGGCTGATGCAGGGACTCAAACAGTTATTTTTAAACATCTATAAATGTTCACTTTGTGCTCCTTTGGTGACACGGATTTTTCGAAATTGAGTTTTCACCGGATCTACACATTTTCAGACCCCCTGAACCCAAAAAACATGTTTTTAGCAATTTGTATGTGTGTGTTTGTGAAACAAATATCTCGAGAACATAACATCGTATGAAATTGAAACTTTAAAGCTTAGTTAGGTAATTCTAGAGGACCTGACATGAACATTTTCATCAAAGTCGGTCAACCGTAAGTAGTAGTTTATTCGTGTAATTTTTCACTTTTTTGCAATTTTCTCAAAAACGGCTTCCAAAATTTTTTAAAAAATCGCCTCATTTACTACAATTTTAAGCTCTACAAGATAGGGTAGGTGGGAAGTCAGCTTAAATTCTTGGGGAGGCTGTGCTCCCATAGGAAAAAAATGGGTTTTTTAATATTGCGCCCTAAATATGGATTTTCGGGCAAAAGGGTAATAAATCAAAGTTGTAGAACATTTAAAAACCTGCAACTTTTATTTTAAACATTTCTTTGAGCAATGATTAGTTTAGCGGTAATCAATGATTATCTGTTTTTTTTTTCATGAAAATTGGTAAAAAATGGTTTTTTTAAGATTTCGGCCTTAGTATGCATTTACGACAAAAGAGTATATAATCAAATTTATAGGAAATTAAAAGATCTACAACTTTTATTTAGAGCATTTTTCTCTACAGAGCCTAGTTTTGCGTGAAAGAGTGATTTTCCGTATTTTTTAGCCAAACAGGTTAATTTTCATTTTGCGTCTTTCACTCATGATTAAAATTAGGTTATGTTTATTGAGGTTAGTTGTTTCATTTATTTCTGATGTTTTATTACTAATGCTAGGTTATTTGGGGCAATATTTGCATTAATAAGAGAAAGTCGTGCCATATATATACGATATATGCCATATGCTTAATAAGAGAAAGTGTTTCACGCCAGATTTTTTCAATTCAGATTAACTGCTCGCTCATTAGCAACAGGGGATTCTAGTACAGTCTCAGTTAGAATTCAACAGGTTAAATTCTCCAAAATCTAGTCAAGAATTAAACTCTGGATTTTCTACTTTCTACTCTAGCACGCTCACCATTAAGCCAAGTTTAATGATACACAAATTAAAATTTTATTAATTTAATTAACTAATTAATTTGTTTAGACAAGCCAGTTAATTGATACACAAAAAAATTTTATTAATTTGTGTAGACATGGTTGGTAAGCTTAAAGAAACATTTTCAGTAAATTTTCTGTGATGAGAGAGAGGTTCGGGCTGGAAAGAAAAAAAGTGAAAAAGATTTTCTGGTTTATAATCACTTGTGCCACTAATGTAAATTTAAGTGTATATTAATTATATTTGCATGTGTTTTATATTTTAAAATTATCAAGCCAACATATGCTATTTTGTAAAAATATGTGTTTTACATTAATTTTTTTACCTTTTATTAGTGATAATTACAAAAAAAAAAACAATCACAAGTGCTTCAAAATATATTATATTGTCTTTGAAAAATTTATATATAAGTTTTGAAAAATTTTCTGAAGGATCCCCTAAAAATGAATGTCCACACAGGAGATAATAAAAAATCTGGTGTGAAACACTCACACAACTTTCTCTTGCCAATGCAAATAATTAACAATAAACCTAACACTAGTAATAAAACATTAGAAATAAATAAAAAACTAACCTCAATAAATATAACCTAATTTTAATCATGAGTGAAAGACGCAAAATGAAAATCAACCTCATGGCTAAAAAATACGGAAAATCATTCTTTCACGCTAAACTAGGCTCTGTAGAGAAAAATGCTCAAAATAAAAGTTGTAGATCTTTTAATTTCCTATAAATTTGATTATACAGGTCTGAAAACATGTAGATTTGGTGAAAACTTGATTTCAAAAAATCGACATGAAAACAATACTTTCCTTCCTATATATTCATATAGGCAAGAGAAAGTAAAAAGTATATGCAAGGAAATTTTTATGAGTGAATAGTCAAGAACTACAGTCCATTAAACCAACTAATGTTGTTTAACAAGATTAAAAATCTAGTGTGAAACACTCATATGACTTTTTCTCGCCAATGCAGATAATGACCAATATAACCTAATTTTAATCATAAGGGAATTACGCTAAATGAAAATCAACCTCTGTATAACTTAAAAATACAGAAAATCACTCAATTGCCTCTAAACTAGATTCTATAGAGAAAAATGCTTAAAATAAAAGTTGTACATATTTTAATTTCTTATAACTTTAATTATACACACTTTTATCGTAAAAATGCATACTAATGCCGCAATCTTCAAAAATCCAATTATTTTAATGATTTTAATGAAAAACAACAACAGAAAATCACTAATTGCCGCATACAAAAAAACTGCTAAAAATAAAAGTTCTGGGGTTTTAAATGTTTTACAATTTTGATTATACACACGTTTGTCGTAAAATGCATACTGAGGTCAGGTTTTAAAAATCCCTTATTACAGATTTTGATAAAAAAACCACAGAAAATCACTATGCTGCTTAACTAAGCGTTGTACAAAAAACCGCTAGAAATAAAAGTTGTAGGGTTTTAAATGTTTTGCAACTTTTATTATATACTGTTACCCTAGAATGAATAGCAAGGCTGCAATCTTAAAAAAAAACATTTTTTCTACAAGAGCACAGTCTCCCCCAAGAATTTCAGCAGACATGGTGCTAACCCCATCTTGTAGAGCATAAAAAATTTAGTAAATAACATTTTTAAAAAACCATAGGAGTTGTTTAAAAGAAAATTTCAAAAAAATAAAAAATCACACGAATATACTACTTCAGGTTGACCGATTTTGATAAAAATGTTCATGTCAAGTCCTTTTATGGTACCAAACTTAAGTTCTAAGTTTCAACTTCGTATGATATTCCGTTCTTAAAATATTTTATTCACACACACACACACAGACCAATTGCAAAAAAACATGTTTTTGGGTTCAGGGGTCTGAAAATGTATATATTCTGTGAAAACTTGAATTCAAAAAATTGACATAAAAGCATTACTTTCCTTCCTTATATATTCATATAGAGTAAAAGAAAGTAAAAATCTCAAAATTTGTGGCTATCCAATTTTTGTGCCATATTTCTTGTTCATTAGATAGATTTTATAGCTAGTGCAATAAATAAATAAAAATTTCAGTATAATATAAAATAAGTAGTAAAAAATGTAATAAAACGATAAGATTAAGTTATCATAAGTTAGCATTTTGTAGCTACTGAATGCTCACTAGGTCATATAAATTGATAATTTAATACAATCATTTAACACTTAAATTTTATGAATGGATTACTACGTAATAAAACTCACTCAAGTCTATCAATCATTAAATTTAATAAGTCATCATTACATAACCAAGTCTACAAAATGGATATCATAATAATCTATTGATGTAGAGTACAAGTGTCACTAAAGATTTATTTAACAATAAATAAAAGGAACATTTGATGGTTTACTTGACCTATCCACTTCAAATACGAGATAAGTTATTAAATAAATATTTAATTTTGTTTTATTATATTTAAAAGATAATAATAACAAGAAATAAACATCGGTAATCTTAGAGGTTTTTTAGGTGGCTGTTTTTAAACAACGTAATTGATCCAATCATTTATGTTATTTTAACCCCGTTTTTGTAGGTCAAGAGCCGAAAGGCTGGTTTGAACCTCTAGAGGTTTTACTAAGTAAAAACGAGGAGTGAGATGGTTTACTATTGCCTTCCTCACTGAGTTGAAAGAGTACGCTTATCAGCATGCCAGGCCCTTCAAAAAGCATCAAGTTTCCACTCTGCAAATTACACCTTCACTTTATTCACCTCAGAGTCTGGCTGTATAGTGAAATTCGTTGCTCTCAGAGGAGATAACTTTGACTAGTGTCTTTTACACCTCTACCTCTTCTGTTCTTAAATGCTTCAGTCATATAACTGGGTGACCATGTGATAGAAACAGAACTATTTTTCATAGCCTAGAACTAGCAGATTAAGTGTAAATAATTTAACACTCCACCTACTTATTATAGGCAAATAAACGATATATACCAGGTGATTCTCAATTGCATGGGGATCTCCAGGGAGATGAATGTATAGCAAAATATAAGAAAACATCTGGTGTGAAACACTCACACAACTTTCTCTTGCCAATAGAAATAATTAACAATAAACCTAACATTAGTAATAAAACATAAGAAATAAACAAAAAACTAACCTCAACAAACATAACCTAATTTTAATCATGAGTGAAAGACGCAAAATGAAAATCAACCTCATTTTGGCTTAGAAATACGGAAAATCACTCTTTCTCTCTAAACTAGGCTCTGTAGAGAAAAATGCTCTAAATAAAAGTTGTAGATCTTTTAATTTTCTATAACTTTTATTATATACACTTTTGTCGTAAAATGCATACTAAGACCGAAATGTTAAAAAAATCGATTTTTCTCACGTTTTCGTGAGAAAAAAAACAGAAAATCGCAAATTACCGCTAAACTAAGCGTTATACAAAAAAATGTTTGAAATAAAAGTTGTAGGTTTTTAAATTCTCTACAACTTTTATTATATAAGTTTTTGCGCTAAAATTTATATTAAAGCCGTAATCTTAAAAAAAACAACGTTTTTACGTGAAAACAGCCTCACCGAGAATTTCAGCAAACATGGCGCCTACCCTATCTTGTAGAGAATAAAAAATTGAGTAAAATAGGCGATTTTAAAAAAAATCGTAGGACCTGTTTTTGAGAAAATCGCAAAAAACTGAAAAATTAAACAAATAAACTACTACTTCCGGTTGACCGATTTTGATGAAAATGTTCGTGTCGCGTCCGGTAGTGGTATGTAACTTAAGTTTCAAGTTTCAAGTTCGTACGATGTTCCGTTCTTGAGATATTCTGTTCACACACAGACACACAGACACACACACACACACACACACAGACCAATCGCTAAAAACATGTTTTTTGGGTTCAGGGGATCTGAAAACGTATAGATCCGGTGAAAACTCGATTTCGAAAAATCGACATGAAAACAATACTTTCCTTCCTATATATTCATATAGGCAAGAGAAAGTAAAAAAGTTCATATAAACATAGGTCCGAAAAAGCTTTGTTAGCAAGTTATGCCTGACGAAAGATTTCACCATGACTCCTGGGAAAAGAGGGAAATAAAGCCATACTAAAATTCTGAGAAGGTAAATTAAGAGGAATCTATTGGCTTCTATGGCTTTTAACCTGGGAAACTTAAAAATGAGTCCCAGAACTGTATCGCTTTAAGTTTTTAAGAAAACTATGTGAAAACAGTAAAAAGTAGGGTTAGAAAATACACTTTATCAAGTTTAGCATAAAATAATTTTGTTAAATTGTGAATAAACCCACAAAACACTTTAAATGAAAATTGTAGAGAATATTACTATTAAAAAATAATATAAATAACATCTACGAAAATTAAACTCATTAATCACCCTCTTAATGAGAAGTGTACTTTCTCTTGCCAATGCAAATGAACAATAAAACATAACATGAGGAATAAAAATAGAAATAAACAAAAAACTAACCTCAAAAAACATAACTTTATTTTTATCATGAGTGATTAAACAATGCAAAATGAAAACCAACCTTAGTTTGGCTGAATAATACAGAAAATCAGTCTTCCATGTTAAACTAGGCTCTGTACAGAAAACTATTTTAAATAAAAATTGTAGATCTTACAATTTCCTATAAATTTGATGACACACTTTTGTTGTAAAATGTTTACTAAGGCCGAAAATTTAAAAAATCCATTTTTTACAGATTTTCATGAGAAAAAAAACAGAAAATCACAAATTACCACTAAACTAAGGGTTAAACAAAGAAATGTTTAAAATAAAAGTTATAGGTCTTTAAATTTCCTACATCTTAGATTATACACTTTTGCCCTAAAATGCATACAGGCTGACACCTTACAAAAAACCATTTTTTTTCTACAAGAGCACAGCCTGCTCAAGAATTTCAACAGATATGGCTTCTACCCTATATTGTAGAGCATAAAAATGTGGTAAAAAACGATTTTAAAAAAAATCGTAGAAGCCGTTTTTGAGAAAATCGCAAAAAAGTGAAAAATGATACGAATAAACTACTACTTGACTGATTTTGATGAAAATGTTCGTGTTGGGTCCTCTAGTAGTACCTAACTTAAGTTTTAAGTTATAACTTCATATGATGCTCTGTTCTTGAAATATTTTGTTCACACACACAGGCCAATCGCTAAAGACATGTTTTTTTGAGTTCAGGGGGTCTGAAAACAAGTATATCTAGTGAAAACTCGATTTTGTAAAATTGACGTTAAAACAATACTTACCTTCCTATACATTCATATAGGCAAGAGAAAGTAAAAATAAATATACCTTCATGTTTTTAAGCCGAATTTAGTTACCCGATTGTTTGGTAAATGAATGTTCGGATAAGTTGAATAATATTTAGCATATCATACATTAAAAATCTGAAAGATAATTACACATTACCTGACCCAATGTGGTATCATAGCTGGTTCTC
Source organism: Catonia carolina (assembly GCA_035578175.1). Classification (NCBI taxonomy): domain Eukaryota; kingdom Metazoa; phylum Arthropoda; class Insecta; order Hemiptera; family Achilidae; genus Catonia; species Catonia carolina. Next base: position 122,276,641 of record JAQMRL010000002.1, on the reverse strand, counting down.
CATGGACATTTTCCAAACCATATTTTTCTATTAAACCAAGCACATATTGTATAGAATTTTCTAAATTTTCAGTTCCTGAAAGTCTAGAACCAAATGTATCCACAAATTTGCCAATTTCATCGTATACTACTCCTTTGTATTTTCCATTTAGAACTGAATCAATAATTCTGTTTACTATTGGTTGATAACTAGCTATTTCTTTTTTTAGCCGAGGATTAACGTTGCAATCTTGTTTTCCAACATACTGAAACCTATTAAAGTTTTCCTCAGGAGCAACTTTATTAACATAGCTGATAAATACACTAATAAACAATAAAAAATTTAGTGGATGAGATAAAACCATATTTATCTTCTTAAAATATTAATTTTAATATAAATTCTTAGAGAGCACAGCTGAATTATTGCTTGTCAATATCTCGTCACGACTGATGTTCTTTGTTTAAGTGGATCGTATTTTATTTTCCTGTGGACAGAAAAAAGATAATGTCTTTTATACTGATACAATTAATTATTAACTAAGTTTAAATCATTAATTAATTTATTGTTTAATTAATCAGACAATTCGGGTTGAAAAATTATCTCAGCTGTACAAAAAATAAATAATGAATTTAATGGCGATATATAATCAATTAAATTTAATGCTATAATTAAAAGTTATTACTGTTGTTAAAGTAAGCCAGCAATACACTAAATATAAATGTATTTTCTTTTGTGATACTTCATGTAATTAAAATACGTGTGTATTAATTACAGGGTTATGAGAATTAGGTGTAGTGTTTACCAACACTTAAGTATTTTTTAAGTACTCATTATATTTAAAGTGAATAAAAGTTACAAGTACTAATATACTTAGTAGAAACTAGATTTTCCTCATTCTTAATAAGTATTAAAACTTTTATTAAAAACGTTGTAAGTAACTCATTCCGTTAATAACAAATAATTATTTTAAAGTCTGATAGACACCAGAATTATGACATAAGAACAGATTATTAGAAGTATTAGTATAAGCAAAGAGTTAATAAGATTTCAAAATGAAAATACAGATGTTACTGCCGCAAATTTTTCCCAAAAAATATTAATGAATTACGAGGAGGTCCTTCTTTATCAGCAAGAGAAAAATGGAAATAGTTTTATAATTGGTGACCCAGGCTTCCAAAGCGGGATTGCATAGAATGTTGGTGTCCAGTTCTACTGTGTGTCAAATAGTACACATGGTAATGGACAAGTTTGTTGAGAACTCAGATGATTGGATACATTTTCCGAGTAGGCTACTTAATGAGGAGAAGTTACAATCACAATCAAGTTTTACATTGGAAGCAGTAATAGATGCATTAGACTGGACCCATGTTGAAATAAAAAACCGTGAAATTTTTTATTTTTTTAATTTTTAAATCTAATGCAACTAGTTACTTAAAACTAACAAACAGTTTTTCTTTAGCGATATTATTTCCCTCCCCTCTTGTATAACCATGCAGTCACCCACTGGTCCTAGCACTTATTTTCTAATGTTACTTACACAGTGTTCTATACACATATTTATTTCTTAAATCTCTATCTTAATCCTATTGTTAATTTAAACATTAATTTAACAATATATGCAAATATAAATAAATATATTATACAATATATAAATAAATATGTGTTTGATAAATAAATTTCGTAGAACTCCGTAGTTGGGTGTTTTACCAACAAAGTTGGTAAAACAACAAAGTTGGTTTACCATTAAAGTTGGTAAAACACCCAACTTTGTTGGCTGGCGAGGTGGTTTCTCATCGAGTACACTCCCAGTTCTAAGGAATTTATTTATCAAATGCAATATTGACGATTTATTCGGAATGGCAGAACGGGGAAATTTCAACTGAAACTTATCTTGCACACATTTGTAAGATTTACTCGCTATATAAGTCTCTACAATAAACACTCATTCTTCCTTGGAAAAAACCATTGCTGATACAACATAACGAAACGACTGCTGTCACCACACTAATGCTTGACTGGAACATTTTAACTGTCTTAGGTAGTTGGCCTTGAGTACACTGTTGCCAACATACCGATTGGGGGACAGAAAATTTACCGATGTATTACTTCTATCTTCTTATAATCAGGGTTGCGTTCTTAATAAAACACCCGTTACTTCTACCCTCTATTACAGTAGAATACAACAAAATTTATTTTAACCATTTTTATCATTTAGTTGCATTAATAACTTGGTTATTGTGACTATTGTGGGTTGTGGAACAGTGGATTTTTAACGTGTAATTATTTCTGAACACTAGCTGAGAATCGAATCCAAGACCAGAAAACATGCTAGGCTGTAACGCTTAACCACAGCAACAAATAAGCAACAATCTAAATTTTTATCTTATCCTGATTCTGAAAAAAATAATTTATAACAATGTTTTGAAAATATGTAATTGACTACATAGCCAATTAAAATATTACTGGTGTTTTATTGGTCCTCCAAGGATAATTTTAAATGGGCTTTTGGTCAGCGACTAATTATAATTAAGGCGAAAGTACCCAATCAAGCATACAGTCTGTCTACAGACCTTGAATAACTTGTTTTCAATAAAATTAAAAAAAGTCTTAAATATCATGAAACATCCATGAATATAATTAATTTCTCCACAGGAATAATATCTAGTAAACAATAAAACTCACTAAATGTTTATTCTACAATTTTACACACAAATTATTGGCAAGGACAGTTACATCACAAGGATTTTTCTGGCTTTATGTTTGAAAATTTGCATGTTTTTACACACATAATAAAAAAAGGACAAATAAAATTAAAAGATAAAAAAATGTGGGAACTGAACCATGGACTCCTGGTATAGAAGCCAGTTGTGCTGACCACAATCAACAATCGTAATAATGACATAATAATAACAAGCAAGTTAAACATTTTATTAAATTCATTTTCCCCAAAAAATAGTAAACTATACTCATTCCTTTTTAATAAGCATTTCTATAATTAGAATGAGCTGCTTTTGGTATTTAAGTCCTAACAATTCATAATCTAGCACTTTTAAGCTAATATTTTAACAATTTAGTCCATAATACATAGTTAATTTAATTAATTTATTTAAAGTTGCAACAACTGCTTGGTCTTTAGAAACTACGGTGGATTATATAAAGTTTACTGTGGGATTTAACACAGGAAACTTTCCAGACCTGAGCTGGGAATCGAACCAGGGATCTCCGTGTGGCAGGCCAATGTGCTAACCACTACGCTATGGAGGCGGCCTATTATACATAGTTGTCTCTCTAAGAAGATAAGTTACCACTGAAAACATGAATATCCAAAAGTTTTTCACAGATTAATTAAAATCACACGATTTAGTAATATTTAACGGCTATGGGTACACTATATAATTATATTATCTTATCATAATGTAGACTAAGGCTAAAAAAAGAGAAAATGTGTGTGTGTGCAATCACATGAGTTGCATTTAACTTTTTATCATAATGCATGGCACTTCCTTAACTTTTACGTTGTATAAATAGCAGTGACACAAAAACATATTAGGTATACTCTTTTATCACAATACATGAGGAAGCTCATAAAGATCTTCTGAACTGTTATTAAATAAAATTAAAACTATAGATTTTAGGTTCAATGAAACTGGCTCTACCACAGATTATAACTGTCAAGGAAATGCATAATTTCTATAAATTTTTAAAACTGGTTACGCTGAAAAGAAAAATATAAAAGTACGGATAAATGCTTACACCACTGTCATTTATAATTCCTGAAGTTTTACATAAATTAAGTGACAGACTGGTTGATCTGTCTCATAACAACCCCCAAGAACTGAACACTTAAAACAATTTCTTTCTATTAATACAAAATTGTTAAGACTAATTGTAATGATTCACAAGTAAATAAAAAATTCAAAATACTGTAATTCAACTTCACATGCGTTATACTTAAAAATCAGTAGTCATTCTTATCTATCATAATATTCACTGCAAAAAATCAGCTCATAAGCTGCCCCGGATCAGCTCACAATTCTAATGAAAATAAAAATAAGTACCTACCACAAACAGAAACAAAGTTGATAACAGACCTAAGATACTTAATGTACAGCATCATTTACAATACTGATAATAAAGTAACTCAAGCATAGCACAACACAGTACTGAAACATTTATTCAGATAAATATATAAAAAGTAATAAATTAAAATAATTAGTTAACAGTAAGACCAGCTAATAACTATTGCTAACGAACAATAAACCACGTACTACCTCATTTAAATTTAAATATCATATAATCTTCAAAGGAGGAAATCAATGGCACATTATCAGTCATTTCTTAAATTAAGTTAAAGGTAATAATTTATCTTTAAATGTCATAAACAATTCTTCGTGATTTGTAAAATTAAAACTGCGTTGTTTTATAAAACAATAGGATAAAATTATGTTAAATGATTCACTCTACTAAACTGTTAACTATAAAAAAAATCAGTAAACATCACAACATTATCAAAACAATTTCTTACCAACTAACCTCTAAGTCAGGAAAGAAACGGCGTTTCACAGATGACCGACCGCCGTCATCTGTTTTTATGATGATGCTGTCAAGAGGTTGAAGTAAATAGAGAAGCGCTAGCGGTCAGTAGCGGTATCATTCAGGACTACCGAAATACATTGGCGGGAGGACACTTGTCGGGAAAACGATAAGAAACCCCGTGGCGCCGGTATATTTCCCACGTAAAAACGTTCAAATAATGCATTTATGAAAATATAGGCTTATGTGTCAATAATACGTTCCAATGTACTGATTGCTTCATTTAATACACCTACACTCACCTCTGATTATGCAATAACGAATAGGTAACTCAAATCCCAAAAAGCAACACAAATCAATAGTTTCAAAAACTAAAAATTAACAGTGCATGTGTGTTAAATTAAAACTGAATTTTATAACTGGAATTTATGCTGCTGCTTCATACTCTGAATTATTTAGTCAGACAAGCAACTTTCATTTCTTGAAATGAATGACGAAAAACTGTAAAATATTTATGTAGGCTTACACATGCGGTTTAATGAAACCACTTTTAGTCCAAAATACAATACAGTTTGGTTTTTTCAGAGTAGACATCATTTATCTGAAACCCAACATGGCTTTCATTGAAGTTACAATTGCAGTGTTATAAACTTATTTTGAAGATCAAATTGACTTCATTTAAGTCAATAATCTATTTAACAAAATACTGCTTTTAGATATTTTTTAAAACCAAGTACACATTTTCTTAATATATCTTTATGTAGAAAATAGACAGCACAGAATTGTTTTTGAATGTCCATTTTGATTTGTTTTTTTTATACAGACATATGATTACACAGGTGTGTGGGGTTTTCAAATCGGATGGATGATGTGTATGGCAAGAAACGGGTAAAGTAAACTGGACGAGGCCATCTACCTGAGCGACCGGAGGTTTAAGGAAATCTGTGTTTTATTAGTGTAGAAAGGGTAGCCTATTGTGTATTATTACTGGTGAGAGGGTGGACTGTTGTTGTGGTGCGATGGACTCGTTAACCTATTTTAAACTTATGCCATGCAAATGAACATGCAAAGATAATGTACTTTTATGTACATAAATATTATATAATATAATTATAATGTATTTTAAATTAACAAATAGAACTTAAAAAGTAAAAATATAAATAGTGCAGTAGTGCAACAAGAGAGAAGATTTTATTTCTTGAGTTCTTCGTTTTCACTATTCATGCAGCCGCTTAAGATAATATGGAAAATTGTTAGTTTTTTCCCAATAACCTCCTCATTTACCAAAAGCGGCCACAGATCTTTGCATGTTCATTTGCATAGCATAGGTTTAAAATAGGTTAACTGTAAAAGTGCCTTTAGGCAACTAGACGAGTCCATCGCATCATAACAACAGGCGACCCTTTCACCAGTAATAAAACACAATAGGCGACCCTTTCTACACTAATAAAACACACATTTCCTTAAACCTCCGGTCCCTCAGGTAAATGGCCTCGTCCAGTTTACTTTACCCCAAGAAACTACAGGCACTGCAAGGACATTGAAAAGTTGTTCAATTCAATGATTTCATGTTGATTGTCATTAATTTAAAAGAAAAATTTACTTGCAAAGTTTCTTGTACGAGTTTCTCGTATGTTTTGTATCAATACATGATAATTTTAATCCATGTAACACTTTTGTGTCTCTTTACTGATTGTAATTTGCAAAGTTCATTCCACAGTAAAATTTTGAATTTAAAGGATCATTCCAGTATCATAAACATCGTTTGTATTTAAAAGTAGTCATACAACACTTTTTTTAGCTTTTATTTGTTATTGGGAACTGTACTTTACTGAAAACCACCCAATTTGATCTTTGCTTTTAGCTGTATTTTTTGATGTGATTTGGCATGAATTGTTGAACAAGGATCCCCAGTGGAGTTTGTTCAGGAATTGCTGTCAGCTGATCACCATACAAAGTCGCTTGGCCAACTAGTGTTACTTAACAAATAATAGTGACTTTCTACCAGCTGACTGACTGGGCTGGCCTGAAAACCATCGTACAACACTTAACTACATATCTATTATTATCTGTTATGCAGAGATTCTGAAATAAACTTTTTTTTCATTAATATATTTAAAATTGCATCAACTGCTTGGTCATTAGTGACTACGGTGGATTATGTAACTTTAACTGTGGGATTTGACATGTGAAAATTTCCAGACCATGGTCAGGAATTAAATTTGGCAGGCCAATGCACTGTGCTATGGAGGCGGGCCGAAATAAACTTATTAATTTGAAATTTGACGGCATAAATTTTTTGGTGAAATTTGTCAGCTTTTCAGAACAAATTAGTTCTTTCTGAGAAAACTAGTATCGGATAGACACCAGTAAAAACGCGAGTGGGTCATTGAATTACAAATTTGACTTCAAATTAAAAACAAATTTTCACCTAAATTCAGTTCATATGAGTTTTATCTTACCTATATAAAATTAAAAACTAATTTTTACTGATGAATTCACATATATTGTAAACATTTTATAAAAATAAATGAAATATTAATGAATAGCTTGTGTTTTGATTTCATGCTAGAAGAAAATGTCAAGGGTGAGCTATGGAAATCGAGGAAATGTAGCAGCAGATCGAAATTATACAAGAAATTTAATGACACATATCTCCTCTCATTATGAGCGTCGCAGAGCTCAAGATAGAGCAATTTACCAACCAAGTAAGTAAATAATAATTTAATACTGTCCATTTACTTAATGTGTTTGCATATGAGATTAGAGTAAATAAGAATTATATTATTTTCAATAATTAGTAAGAGTTACCAAATTGTTAGTTTAATAAAAATTAATGTAAACAGTACATATTTACAATTTAATTACTTCTGATAGGGATATGTCACCCAGATAATTTAATATTACAAATATTGGAAACTGTTGTCCTTAAGTGGAATTCTCCTGAATTGATAATATCGCTTGAATCAGGTAGCTGACAGACAAAATCTATGTTTGTTTTCAACTGTATCTGAAAGAATCCAAATATGAGGCAATTCAAGAACCTTAATTAGTTAATTCAAGTCAATCCTCATTAATTATTGGCTTTTGTGATAATGCATCAATTAACTAATTCCTCCAACTTATTAAACTCTGTTTACTCTGATTAGTCAACCTGATAACATACTAAGAACATTTTATTAAACATTTTCCTGTATATTTTTACTTTCTCTTGCCTATATGAATATATAGGAAGGAAAGTATTGTTTTTATGTTGATTTTTCGAAATCGAGTTTTCAGACCTCCTGAACCCAAAAAACATGTTTTTAGCTATTGGTGTGTGTGTGTGAACAGAATATCTCAAGAACAGAACATCGTACAAACTTGCAACTTGAAACTTAAGTTACATACCACTACCGGACGCGACACGAACATTTTCATCAAAATCGGTCAACCGGAAGTAGTAGTTTATTCGTGTAATTTTTCACTTTTTGCGATTTTCTCAAAAACGGGTCCTACGATTTTTTTAAAAATCGCCTGGTTTACTAAATTTTTTATGGTCTACAAGATAGCGTAGGTGCCATGTTTGATGAAATTCTTGGTGAGGTTGTTGTCACGTAAAAAATTGTGTTTTTAAGATTACGGCTTTAATATGAATTTTATTTAGAATATAATAAATATATAATACAGAAAAAGCACCAAATACACACTAGATAACCCTCATCTGATTAAAAATCTTGTGTAACACACACACACAACTTTCTCTTGCCAATATAAATAATAAAACATAACCTCTGTTTTATTATGAGTTAAGAATATAAAATTAAAAACAACCTAATTTTTAATCATGAATGAATGACACTAAATGAAAATCAACCTGTTTCACTTAAAAATATTGAAAATCACTAATTGACGCTAAACTAAGCTCTACAGAATTAAAATACTTGAAATAGAAGTTAAAAAATTTTTTAATTTTCTATAACTTTATGTACCTACACTTTTGTCGTTAAATGCATACTAAGGCCACAATCTTAAAAAAATCCTGTTTTTTACAGATTTTGATGAGGAACATAAAGAAAATTACTGATTGACGCTAACTAAGCGTAGGTAGTAGAAGAAAATGGTTAAAATGAAAGTTGTAGGTTTCTTAATTACCTACAACTTTCATTATACTCTTTTGCCCAAAATTACATATTAAAGCCACAATCTTAAAAAAAAACATTTATTTTAATGAGAGCACCCAAAAATGCAAGCAGAAATGGCGCTTATCCTAACTTGCAGAGCATAAAAAATGTAGTAAATCAGGTGAGTTTAAAAAAAATCCATGGAGTAATTTTGAGAAAATTGGAAAAAGTGAAAAATTACACGAAGAAACTACTGCTTCCAATTGACCGATTTTGATAAAAATGTTTGTGCTGGTTCCCCTAAAAGGTACCTAACTTAATTTCTAAATTTTAACTTTGTATAATATTCTGTTCCTGAGATATTTTGTTCCCACACACACATGAACCCCCCCCCCCCCACACACACACAGACCAATTGGTAAAAACATGGTCTTTAGATTCCGGGGGGGGGGGGGCCTGATGACGTATATTTCTTGTGATAACTCGATATCGGAAAATCGACATGAAATTAATACTTTCCTTCCCTAATATTTTCATGACAATACGTATTGTCTCTTATGCAAACAGGCTATTTGTTGAAGGAAATCTGTGCCACAATTAGGAACTTCAAAAAACCATTAATAAAAACAGAAATTGCTTAACTACAAGGAAATCTGCATAAGTTCTACTGAATTGGGACTAACATATCTACCAATCCTGTCATACAATGTACATTTATAACTCAAAAGACCTCTCTTAACCACTAATTTATTTGTGTAAGAGAAATAATTTACTCTCTGAGTAGCTCTCACTTGAGGAAGTGAGGCTGAACTGCAGTGAATCCCTTAATCACAAGAAAATGGCAGTGATAAAGATGATTAATTCACTTTGTGGTTGAAGGAAATTCAGATCAGGACAAAGAATCACATTGGAAGATCAATGCAGCAAAGCATTCTGTTGAATGGTGCAAAAAAGTTGGAATAGACAAAGAGAATGAAAAGGATTATTGCATCCATGAAATTAGACTTCTGGGAAGAGATTGTTAAGTGTTTAGGTTGGACCAAATAAGAAATGAAGCAATGTGGGAAGCTAGAAAGGACAAACAGTGTATTAGTGTAGTAGATGGTGGGCTCATGGTAAAGTGGTCAGAGTATGAGGCTTTGATGCCAGAGGTCCTGGGTTTGATTCCCAATCAGGTCTGGAATTTTTTCATCTGTATATCCCCTCATATCATTACCTACGCACAAGCCTTGAGCTTTTGTGGGCATCATCACTCAATTAAACACTAACATAAAATATATTTAAAAAAATTTGTATTTGGGTAAGGACACATGCATTGGATGAATGAAAACAGATGACCCTAGCAGAGTATGGAACCCCAAGACAGAGAAGGAAAAGAGAATCCTCAGCAAAGCGGTGGATAACCACTCATCCAAAACCAGAGGTGATAACCAGTAGAGGCTTGCAGGGAGATGGTCGAATAATTGAGAGGCTTGGTGTTTGGGATGAAAAAATTGTAATAATAAACTACAAGAAGTTATAAAAAAGAACGCTTTGAAAACTTGTGAACACTGTGAGAAAGGGTGCAGACATTCAACTAACTATCTTTGTAATTCTTCCTCTCACTGAGCAAGAATGCTGAAATTTGGTACTATTATTTTTCACAATAAGAAAAATTAAGCTGTGTATAAAGGGCTCAGCTATTAGATGGGAGCCAGCCATATGGCATAGTTGGTAACGTGCTCACCTCTCATCATGTGGTCTTGGGTTCGAATCCCATTCAGGCACAGCATATTTTCATACGTTACAAAATATCATTTCATCCTTCACCACCTGCATTAGCAGTAATTGCAGAACAGTCGGATGTTAAACAAAAAAAAATTATTAGACGGGCTTCGTGACATCTCAACAAATGATTTTTTCAGATATTGGTAGTTCCTTACTTTATAAAATGTTTACTAAATAAATAAATGTACATTTACTGAAATAAAAAGCTAGTAGCTACCAAGTGAGCAAAATCACACTAATGTATGCTGACCCACCGGGTTGGTCTAGAGGTAAAGTCATCGCCAAAATCAGCTGTTTAACAGCTGATTTTCGGAGACGAAGGTTCCTGGTTCAAATCCTAGTAAAGGTAGTTACTTTTATACGGATTTAAATACTAGACAATGGTTACCGGGTGTACTTTGATGGTTGGGGTTTAATTAACCATACTCTCTCAGGAATAGTCGGCCTGGGTCTGTACAAGACTACACCTCATTTACACATCATACATATCATCCTCATCTCATTGGGTCATGGGGTTGCTTATTGTTCTAAATTGAACAGATTGCAACGTACACAAATTAGGAATAAAAAAAAAATGTATGCTATTCTTTCTTGGTTTCCCTAATTTTAGCATTAATAAATAAATAACTAATAAATAATAATAAAATAAAATAATAAAAAAATAACTAAAGCTGCTAAATGAGTTTCTATTGTTTAAAATAATAAAGGAACCATTATTAGCGATTGTTTTTTAAAAATTTTAATTACTTGTATACAATTATTGAAAAAGTAATTTTCAGCAATAAATTTTAATCACTTTTAATAATATTCATAATATTTTGTAATATTAATAAATTTCCTGCTTCAAAAATGTATGGAAAAGATTGAATTAAATAATTATGATAAATAGAAACAGCAGATTTGTCATATTTAACTGGACAGAGGTGTAAGTGACACTAATCAGAAATATTTCCTGTAAAGATAATAAAATTCATTATACACAGTTTGTATAAAAAATGATGTAACCAAATTTGGTGAAAAAATGTATTGAATAAATTACTACAAACCATTAAAATTCTTCAAAATAGTATCTGTATGGATTGACATACTTCCATGCTTGGAAGGAGCCCTGTAAGTCCTTTTCCAGAATATCCTTCAAGCCATTTTTACCTCCGTTAAGTCCCATAGCAGTGACCTATGAGGGCTGTCTCTACTCAGGGAACAGGTAAAATTCATAGTCAAACTCAGGGTTTGTTTGAAGATGCTGCAAAAGATCTTTGCAAACAAGCACAAAGTTTTGTCTTTGGTCGTCTGTTAAAACTTTTGGGATGAGCTGAGGATAGATTTTTCTCATGTACAATTTCTCATTAATAATGGTGGGAAAAGTCATTTTATCAATTCCTGTATGGTCTGTGAGATTGAAACAGTTAACCACCGGTCTGAGTTTAATACATTATTCACTCGTTGAACATTGTTCTTACTTCTGCTCATGGATGGATGTCCTGCATGGGGCTTGCCTACCACATTCTCTCAACCATCTTTGAAGCAATTGAACTATCTCAAGACAGCAGCTTTTTATTCCTTAACACTATGAATCATAGCCAATGTGTATTCAATTTTCCAAGTCCCTCACAGAATTTAATGGCATAGTGCTGTTTGATAAAACATATTTTTAAGCTTCAATTGTGCCTCAACACAGGGGTTCACTAAAATAATGATACAAACCGCACAGAGGCACATAGGCAATCGACCCTAGCTTGTTTTGAAGTTGACCTCCCCTACCATCGAACCTGTCTGGAGTGAGCACACTGTGGCAAACAGTCAGGTCAGAAAAAAAGGGCTGATTAGTTTTTGTACAAAACCTGTACAGCCGACCATATGGTAAAAAAGAACGTGTCATAAAGAATTGAAGCAAATATTTCCATATGGTGAGGCAAAGAAGAATCAGTGTTGATACACTGAAATCCTGTAACACTAAGCAATTATCATTCCCAGTTTAAGTTAAATGTCTTCAATTCCTGTCCAGCATATATTTTGATATGTCCAACAAAAATCTCAGAACAAACTCCTTTAGTTAATGGACTTTAGGTAATGAACTAAGCACAGGGTGCTTTCAACATTGTCAGCTTTACATTGAGTTTACATACACGCTCACTCATCACTGAAAGACAAAAAAATATTATGTACAAAGAAGCACTCCTTTGGCCAAATTGGTCAACATTTTTAAAAATTGATTAATTACCCAACTGAAATCTATGTATATTAGCCATATCTGTGGCTCAAATGGTATAGCGCTGGTCTTAACACCAGAGCTTCCAGATTTAATATGGAAAATTAAACAATTTCCCTGCTGTTGTCTAAAAATGTTTCACAACTTCTGTGACAGCTGATGTTGATGAATTACAATTTTTTTTAATAATGTCATGTACTTAATATAGGGTGACTCACACTAACATTATCACATTTTTGGAAATTAAAAAATTAATTTTATATCTGAAAATGTTATAACCATATGTACCTAAACTCTAAAATCTCAAGAAGTCTATTTGAAGAATGGTATTTCAGCTAGTCATAGATATTGATAACAACTGTTAATTTATACTCATAAAAAATATTAATAAATTTGTTGTTCAACAGGTACAGAAATGAAACATGCTTCTGCACTTCATGTGGAAGTAACAGAATTTTACGCATTAGATAATGCTCAAGAACATAGAACAGATAGATTTGAAATAGTCCGGGACACACCTTCTTCTCCAGTTTTAAGACGTGGTCAATCATTTTACTTCGCTGTTCGATTTGATCATCCATATGATAGGAATCAAGATGTGATACAAGTGATTTTTGATTTTGGTAGGAATGACAATTTCTATGTATACACTTTTTACTATTTTAATTTTAAAATATATAATTCTATTATTGCCCATAACAGGGAGCTGGTGTGTTAAATTATTTGCACTTGATCTGCTAGTTCCAGGGCTACAAAAAAAGTTTTGTATCTTTTCATATGTTCAGCCAATTGTATGACTGAAGCAATTAAGAATAGAAGAGGTAAAGTTGTAAAAGACACTAGTCAGAATTATTTCTTCTGAGAATAATGAATTTTATTGTACACCCAGACCCTGTGGTGAATGAAGTGAAGGTGTTATTTTGCAGGATTCGAAGCAGTGTTTTTCAGAGAGCTTGGGCATGCTGATAAGTATACTTTTCTACTCAGTGAGGAAGGCAAGGTAAACCACCTCATGTCTCGTTTTATTTAGTTAACCTCTAAAGGTTCAAATGAGCCTTTCGACTGATGACCTGAACAACAACATGATTCTATTGTAATGTCTATAATAATAAAAAGTTTTGGGTCTAATGAGAGTTATCTAACTGTATAACTGAAGAACAGTTTTAATTTAACATAATGGGCACCTGAGGCACTTGAATGGTGATAAAGTTTCCTAGTAAATTGAGTTTCCCAGTTTCAAACTTGGTCAATAGAAATTCTTGTTGGTTACTGACTGCCTCTGTGGGACAGTGGTTAGCATGCTACCCTGCGAAGTGTACAGTCTTGGGTTTGACTCAGCTAGGGTCTGAAAAATGATTACATGTTCAAACCCACTGTTCCTCAACCCAAAGAAGTTGTTAATGACTTAGTTGTTGATGCAGCTTAAACTAAATTTTAAAAATTCATTTTTATCAAAATTGAGTTTTTGGTTTTATTATGTAATTTTAATAAGTAAGATGTCATTTTTGTTTGTAATTTTTTTTGTAATTTGAGTTTAAATTTGTAGTAAAAGTGGTACTTAGTATAAACAAAAACAAAATTATTGATTGATACTTATAATTTACAAGGACCTACATTACGAGTAAGAATAATTGAGTTCGTTCATTGACATCTGTTAGATAATGTAATTGGATTAGGTCAACACACTGATTTACATAGGAATATGCTTTTCTGTTATTTTATTACTGTTATTTTACTGTTATTTGTTTTTAAGAAACTCTTAAGAAATTTTAGATTTGCTTTTAAGATAAATGAGAAATATACAAAATACAAGCCATCAAATTATGGATTCTTCAACATATAGGTTGAAAAAACATCATGAAAAGAGAAAAAGACTAAAAAGGAAATCTTACATCAGGTACCATAGCATGATTAAGGGACAAAAACTGGAGTATTATAAACATGTTATGCCAGGAGAGAAATACCATCTGCTGTAATTGATTATACGGGGATAATAACAGGGGAAGTAGGAAGATGATGAACATCTTGGTTTAAAAACCTATCAGACTGGTAAAATTAAAATGTATCAATTGGTCAGACTGGTAAAACTGGTCCTTTGTGGACATTTAGAGCAACAATGTTAAAAGTAAAAATTGCTGTTATGATCGCCAACCTCCGGAAGGCAAACAAAAGATGTTTGGTTTTATTGTACCCGTTACTTTTTTAACGGTAATATATGTGAGGACCCTAAAACTCAAGGGGTGCACGTGACTAAAAGTTAGCTTGTAAATATTTATATTTAAAGTTAAATTTGTTTACAAAAATTTGTACATCAATTTTAGCAAAAAAACTATTACAGAAATGTACTATTTGTCATACATATATTTGCATGAGAAGTTTGAATACATTAAAAAAACAAGGAAAATTACAAGTGATAAGGTGTATCATCACTTGTACCCCCTTATCTTCTAAAATATGTGTACTATTATCTCCAACGAATCCAAGTGCCACTTGTACCCCATGGCTGCTTCTGGAAGTGTTTCAAACATTCTCCACTATATTACAGCACCCATCAGACATTCACTTATCCCTTTGCCACCACAATTATTATTTCCTATACTTCAAAAGCTCATTTTTTTCATTTAGTTCTGAAAACCCAAAATTGTCACTTGTAGGTATCCCTTGGCTTCTAGGATCCTCATTTATACGTATTTTTATAATAATGTATAATACATTTTTTATGTTCCTTATATATTAGGTCCTAACCCATCAGTAGCAAAAGGAACCAGACATTATTTATATATGAAGGAATCCAATGAAAGCAAATTTGATAAAAATAAATGGAGTTTATGTTTGAATAAAGTGGATGATAGAACACTTACAATGCAGGTAATGATTAATTTATTTTAAAATTTTACAGTTGGGGATTTAATAAGCTAATGGTTTAATAAACACACTGGGATAATACAGTGACTGAATTTTAAAGTTTAGATTCAAAGATTCTAGTTCAAGTTCAAACTTAAGCCAGTAGTTGTACAAAAGCTTGTGACATCACAACCTGACAGCGCCTTGCTATCCAACCTAAAGACATTAACTCTGACACTCTTATTAAAAGAATAACGATCCTACATCTACGTTTTATTTAAAAATTATTTAAAAAATTATCTTCTTTCGATTATTTGATTATTAGAAATACGACTTGTACATCTAATATGAGTAGGCCTAACAGGTTTGTGAAATAAACTTTCCTAATTTATAACACATTAGTTATCATTAGGAATTATCAATGTTTACATCAATAGTATAAATCATTATCAGAAAAATGTCATTTGACTCACATCATCAAAATAAGAGAAGAGATAAAATTAATAACGCCCACAAATACAAGGGTACTGACTAAGTTTAATGTTACGGAAAACAGTAGTACAAGATGCATCACCAAATGAATCGACCAAGCTTGTATAATTCATCTTGTCGACTACCTAAATTTATCAACCTTAAAATAAAATAAAGGTTGTGTATTCTCTGTTCAGTTTTGGGATATATAATTATTGGTATTTAACTGGTCAGCACCAAATGATACAGCAATCCTATTATGTATATTTGCCGAACAAGTTCAAGAAACCATGCAGGTTACGGATAAACTTTTACTAAAGAATTATGGGGTAGAGTTTTTGGTAATCTACGAGGCACAATTATTTAGTATTTGCATACATAATGTCTTTTACTACAAGAATTTTATAGTGAGATCAGTTGTGGATACATCTGTTCTTATACACTCACAACTCTACATTGAATACAGTTTGTTATTGCAGATGCTATACATAATTTCAATTTATTCATATATTTAACTGTTGTTATGAGTAACTGGCTAAACAAAATTAATTATAGTTATGAAATTATTGCAATCTGTATTCAGACAACTAATTTTGTTTGTTATAAATTTTGTATACTGGTTTTCTTTGGTAATGGTATTTATTTTATTGTTAACTGTCAAATAAATTTACTGCTATACTTTTACTACTACTACTACTACTACTACTACTACTAGTAACTAAATTTATGACTTATGTTATAAATTTAGTAAATATTTACAAATATTTATTATATTTTGTAATTCAAAATAATTTTTAAATTTCAGGTTAATTTAAATGATAACTTGTAGATTTGTGCTAATTTGGTTCGTACAGGTTATACTTTTCTTGTAAATACCTACATAGTTCTATCGATTTTATAATATTTATATGTAAATTTATTAGGATTTCATGATATTATTGGAGAAACATCATTTTAGAACTACATATTTTAGAAAATACTGTATATGGTGCAAAATGTTTTCTTAATACCTATAAATAATTAGGAAATCTTTTAATAATATCTTGTCAATATTTTCTTCAAATCCTATTGTCTTTGTTTTTTCTCTATTACTGTTGAATATTTATTTAGTATTTTTGTTATAAAGGCATCTATTCCTGTAACATGCCAAGTTGGTATTTGGCACTGCAAAATTTTGACAACAAGAAAGGAGTTATACGGATATCCATCCGTAGAATACACTTGTGAAGATGATATATATATCCTGTTCAACCCATGGTGTAAAGGTGAGAAAATTACAGTTTTAAACACTGATAACATCACAGCCCTAAAAATTAAAAATATGATTTTTTTGGATGATGTTTAAAAACAAGTAATTATTTTTGAGAAAACTAGTACAATAGAAGGAAATATGCCAAATCTTTGTGCTGATAATAAAAGATTTTTAATGAAGTTAACATTATTTTTATTTTTAAATAACATTATGAATATAAATTATTAATATTATTTTGGGGATAATTAAGGGAAAAGTAATTAATATTGAAGCTGTTCTGGTCATTTGCATTTATAGAAATGGAGGTTTTAATTTTAATTGAATTTAATAAACAGCAGTCTGTTGTTAAATCAAATATTTAATTTTTGTACAAACTTATTTTGTAGGTTACATATGGCACGAATAGATTTTTGAAAAATTCATTTTAAAATTAAGCAAAAATTTCATAAATAACATTGTAAATAACCATTTTCATAAATAACAATTGTTGAGAATTAAATACATTATAATTTTTCATATTTTTAGATGATCTTTTCTACGTAGAAGATGATTCTTGGAAGGATGAATATGTATTAAATGACAATGGTAAAGTGTGGATGGGTTCATACAGACAGCCCAAAGGACGTCATTGGATATTCGGCCAATATGATGATGTGGTGTTACCAGCTGTAATGTATCTTTTAGAATTGTCTGATGTACCACATAGCGAGAGAGGAAATGGTATACAAATCGTTCGAGCAATTTCTGCAATTGTAAGTGATTTTATTTGTGATTTCCATTGTGCAAAGATACTCTAAATAGATTTATTGGTTTGAAATTTAACAAACTTACTTTTATTTCTTTTGGTGGAAGCATAAGCTATGCAGAACTAATTAGTTCAATCATCAGTTGTAACTTGTGTTGAACCCTTGACGTAGTAATTAATTCAGAAAAGCTATGATTTTACCAAAATAAATCCAAGGTAGTTGTTAAATTTCCCCCCCTTTTTTTTTCCTTAGCCCTTTTTACAAAGCTAAAATATTAGCTATGTAGGCCTCTTCATGACTCCTCCACTCTTCTCTGTCCTGCGCCGTCCTCCTCCAGCTCTCTCCAGCGGTTCTCTTTATGTCGTCCTCCCATCTTCTCTCCGGCCTTCCCCTTGATCTTCTTCCATCATATGGTCGCCAATCAAGGATCCTCCTTGCCCATCTCTCTGGTTCCATTCTCGCCACGCGTCCCGCCCATCTCCATTTGCCTCTAGCCATCGCCCTGCCAACATCCTCCAGGCCAGTCTGGGATCTTATCCATTCATTCCTCTTTCTATCTCTCAGCCTGACTCCCAGAATAGATCTTTCCATAGCTCTCTGCGTTTTTTGCATTTGGTATACAATCTCTTTTGTTAGCGGCCACGTTTCTGAACCATATATCATTACTGGAGTGATACACTGATTGAAGATCCTAGCTTTGTTTTCTCTGCTTATTTTACTATTCAGTACTCCTCTCAATTTTGCAAAAGCCGCCCATCCCAATTTCACTCTTCGCTTTGCCTCTTCTTTAACACCTCCCCGTTCAAGGCGTGTATTTTGTCCCAAATAAACATAATCTTGTTAAATTTAAAATGAATAAAATCAAGTAAATTTTTTATTAAAGTCAAATGGAGTGGTGTAGTAAATCTTGACATATCTATTCAACTGTAGATCTTAAATTTCTGTGTTTGATTCCCAGCAGGGGTTCTGAAAATTGTTGACAAATTCATATCAGTTTTATTGTTGTTGCTAATAACCAATAGTAGATGGGTCACTTGATAAATAAATGACATAGTTAAAGTTACTGAACTTATT
Source organism: Catonia carolina (assembly GCA_035578175.1). Classification (NCBI taxonomy): domain Eukaryota; kingdom Metazoa; phylum Arthropoda; class Insecta; order Hemiptera; family Achilidae; genus Catonia; species Catonia carolina. The sequence goes on along the minus strand of JAQMRL010000002.1, from coordinate 122,257,663 downwards.
TTGTTATTCTACATCATATCATTGATTATAATCAATGATAAAACATAATATATATTACATTATGTTTAAGACAAGTTATGTTATGTTTAAGATGTTGTAGACTACTTATACACACATAGAAATATTTGTACTAGTTAATTTCAGAGAATGAAGTACCCAGACAAGTAATATTAAAAAAATGCTTAGGTTTAGAAAGAACCAATCATAAATTTACCAAGGAGAGGGGAGAGATCTATACGAGTCGCTACTTTTATTTATACAAACTTCTTGAAAATTAAACTAGTATAGCTGGGTATAGAATGTATTGGGACAACTCCCTTGGTCACACAAATGTGGCAAATAAATAATTAATGTTTTAAAAAACCCTAAGAATGAAACAATCAATTTTAAGAAGCTTGATTTATAAAAAAGAAGTTGGTCACAATAAAACAAGCTCATTAATTTGTGTTTTTTATTGTGGACGTCTTGATTATAACTACATGGAAGACAGGTGGAATGGTCTACATGCATGTCCATGTCTGTTGATGGCTTCCTAGATATCAATGGTATCTAGGCATCCTAGACGCTGATTCATCCTAAATAATTTCATAAATAGTAACTCTTGTGAACTTTATTATGCTTATTCCTTCCCAGTAATGACTATTTAAAAAAAATTCAGCCAAGGATAATAATAATACCCATCTCTCCAATTTTAATTGATTTAACAACGTGAACCTTCTTGGATACATGTAACTTAAAAGAATGTTTAATCTTCCAGTTGCTTTACTCATGTCATAAATTTGGTAAATATTTACAAATATTTGTTATATTTTATAATTCAAAATAATTTTTAAATTTCAGGTTAATTCAAATGATGAATCAGGATTAATGACAGGAAAATGGGATGGTGATTACTCAGATGGTGTCAGTCCACTTGCATGGACTGGTAGTATTGCGATCATGGAAAAATACTTAAAAGATGGTGGTGATCCTGTAAAATATGGACAGTGCTGGGTATTTTCTGCACTTGCTGTCACAGGTAAAATACATTTTTATTAAAACGATACCTAATTCGTTATTTTTATTTTGAGTAAAGAAATATACAATAAATTAAACTGTGAAAGAAACAAATAAATGATTAAAAGAGTTTAGCAATAATTCTTAGAAAGAATTTCGAGAAAGTAATATTAATAATCTACTTTCTCTCATCTACAAATCATTTTAAAAAAAACCTGCAGCCTGACCACGTAAAAACAGACCATTTTACAAGAACTGTACCCATTCTCTATCAGAAATTTCATTAAATGTTTTTATTAATGTTACTTAAAACATTTTGACTACAAAAATCCATGGTCATAATGTACCGGGTGAGCATAAAGTCTTGCCCTGATTATAAAAATTTATTGCAGAATAACTGTTTGACATAATAATTTAAATTTGATGCTGTTAGTGTTAATAGTTTTTTTTAAGATTACTTACATTAGTAAACTTCAACGTGTGCCCCCTTGGTAGCTCGGAGAATGTCGAAGCGGTATTCCAGTTCCAAATCGGTGGATTGGAAGGGATGGTCCAACACCCTGGCCACCCCGCTCTCCAGACATTACTCCCCTTGACTTTTTTTTCTGGGGCTATATCAAGGATAGAGTCTTCGCCACACCAGTTGCTGACGTTGACGAACTGAAGGCTAGGATACAAGCTGCTGTGGGTACTGTGACAGAACACATGTTACAAAACACCTGGCGGGAACTGGAATACCGCTTCGACATTCTCCGAGCTACCAAGGGGGCACACGTTGAAGTTTACTAATGTAAGTAATCTTAAAAAAAAACTATTAACACTAACCTATATAACAGCATCAAATTTAAATTATTATGTCAAACAGTTATTCTGCAATAAATTTTTATAATCAGGGCAAGACTTTATGCTCACCCGGTAGAATTTGTGTAACATTTTTGTAATTGATCTTTAAAATTTTTTTAATTCTAGCTTAAAAAAATAATTAATTTTTTATTTATAAATATTTTATAAGTTATGTTAGAATCAGTTTTTCTTTGCAAAACATACATGAACTAAAATTTAATATTAAGATGTAATTGAACTACAGTTTTATAATCATCTTTCTTACTCATTACAGAATTTTTATATCAGTATTCAATAAAAATGTGATACAACAATACTCACTCATTAAAGCAAAAAGTAATTAGGTTTATGCTTTCAAATTTTAAAATTAATTTTTAAAGATCAGAATCTAAATTACCTTTCCTATATTCTTCTTCTTCGTCCTTCAAGGCTTAGACCGTCGCCTGTTCCAAACTCATTAACTTGAAACTCTCAGCTTATATTCATGTTTTCTAAGGTCGCCCCACATCTCTCCGTCCAACTGGTGTACTTGGAGGGGTAATCTGTGGTTCGGCATTCTGTCCAGGTGTCCCCTCTATCGCCCTCGATATCCCTCAATCCATTCAGGCAGTAGACTTGGAGCTCCTTCCTTTATCCATATTCCGCACTCTATTCAATCTCGAGCATCCCTTAACTCTTTGCAGGAATCTCATCTCCACTGCTTGGATCCTTTGAACCTTCCTCGTTGTGGTCACCCATGCTTCACTCCCATACATTATTATTGGAGCTGCCATCACCTGGTAAAACTTAATCATTGTGTCAGGTCTGGCCCTGTTGTTCAATGTCCTACTGATTGTGCCACAAATCCTTTGGAACTTATTTATCTCCTGCTCGATGTCTAAATCCAAGTCTATCCCTACGTCACGTCCCAAGTAACTAAAATTGGACACCTGCTCCAGTATTGCATCATTTATGACAATCTTCGATTGAACTGGATATTTTCCCTTGAACACCATTACCTTGGTTTTCGTGGCAGAAATTATGAGATTAAAATCTTCACATAATTTACACAGGATGTATACAAATTTTTGTAGCTCATCCTCCGAACGAACCATAGAACATCAGCAAAAAGCATCGCATCCTTTTCTACATAAAAAATCTGGTGTGAAACACTCACACAACTTTCTCTTGCCAGTGCAAATAATTAACAATAAACCTAACATTAGTAATAAAACATAAGAAATAAACAAAAATTTAACCTCAATAAACATAACCTAATTTTAATTATGAGAGAAAGACGCAAAATGAAAATCAACCTCAGTTTAACTTAGAAATACGGAAAATCACTCTTTTTCTCTAAACTAGGCTCTGTAGAGAAAAATGCTCTAAATAAAAGTTGTAGATCTTTTAATTTTCTATAAATTTAATTATATACACTTTTGTCGTAAAATGTATACTAAGGCCGAAATCTAAAAAAAATCAATTTTTCACACATTTTTGTGAGAAAAAAACAGAAAATCGCAAATTATCGCTAAACTAAGCGTTATAAAAAAAATTTGTTTGAAATAAAAGTTGTAGGATTTTAAATTCTCTACAATTTTTATTATACAAAGTTTTGCGATAAAATGCATATTTAAGCCGTAATCTTAAAAAAAACAACGTTTTTACGAGAAAACACCCTCACCAAGAATTTCAGCACATATGACGCCTACCCTATCTTGTAGAGAATAAAAAATTTAGTAAACCAGGCGATTTTAAAAAAAAATCGTAGGACCAGTTTTTGAGAAAATCACAAAAAAGTGAAAAATTACACGAATAAACTACTACTTCCGGTTGACCGATTTTGATGAAAATGTTGGTGTCGGGTCCGGTAAGGGTATGTAACTTAAGTTTCAAGTTTCAAGTTCGTACGATGTTCTGTTCTTGAGATATTTTGTATACACACACACACACGCACACATACACACACACGCGCGCGCACACACACACATACACACACAGACACAGACCAATCGCTAAAAACATGTTTTTTGGGTTCAGGGGGTCTGAAAACGTACAGATCCGGTGAAAACTCGATTTCGAAAAATCGACATGAAAACAATACTTTCCTTCCTATATATTCATATAGGCAAGAGAAAGTAAAAATGTATTTGCAATCTGAGATTAATCAGTAGGCTAATACTCATACATATTTTGATACACTACTTGTTTTAGTTTGCAGAGCATTAGGCATTCCATGTCGATCTGTTACTAATTTTGTGTCAGCACATGACACCAACTGTACGTTGACCATTGATAAGTATTTTGATGAAAATGGTGAAGAAATGGACAATTGCAGTGATTCCTGTTGGAATTTTCATGTCTGGAATGATATTTGGATGTCGCGGCCTGATCTTCCTCCTGGCTATGGAGGTTGGCAAGTCATTGATGCTACACCACAGGAGCTAAGTGGAAGTAAGATTTAATTAATTTTTTTTAATATTAGTTTGATCTACATGTAGCAATAATTATTACCCCGATTTAAAATTATTGTAGCACTTCACTGCTAAGCTGGAAGTTCGAGGTTTAATCCTCACCTAGACTGCATTAAAACCATGCTGCATGCTTATCATAAATATCTTTTACAAGTTGTATTAATCTAAATTTTTTTTTAATGTTAAAAAATTATTTTATTGATACATATTTTACAGTATGAGACAGTTCCTTTTAAAAATGTGGTAAGGTAAATTACATATGGTAATGTGTATTATAATTTGAAGGAAGACAGCGTGTAGAACACAGGCGTAGAAATCAAGTCCAAGAGGATTATGCTAGGAAAAACAAAATGAGATAAAGTAAGAATTGATGTAATTAGGGAACAATTGGGGATGGACAGCCTGATAAGAAGATTTGGACAGACAAAATTACAATGGTTTAGTCATTTCAGTAGGATGGAGGACAGTTGATTGCCTAAAAAGATGCTGTATAACTGGTTTATCGAAGGTTTTCACCTGGTGAGATATAGTGTCTAGCATACTAGTCATTCAAATAGCATCTTTCCATTGACTACCCGATAAGTTCAGTTTCTATATGTTTGAGTACCTTTCTTGTTATTAGTCACACTTTGTACACAACTTACAAAGTAGTTACACTTTTTTTAAAGTTTGGAATAATTTGTCATCAGTTACAGTAGTACAAGCATAATTTTGACTCTGCGCACCTTGCCTCTCCTTAGTTACCCATCTATTCAGTCCTCCAGGTCAGAGACATAGCTTTGACAAAAGCACAATACTTGGTAATAGAGTGAAAAAGACCAAGAATGAAATTATGGGTTCAGTAATGGATGAATTGGGAAAAAGTTGCGATCTCAAGGGAGCAATGGAGGAGAGATAGTTCAATGATAGAGAGCGTTGGAGAGGAGTTGGGTTGGGCCTGACCTGAGGAATCTTGGAAGAAAGTTAAAGAGATTGATGATGATGATGATGAGGGGATATTATTTTGACCTTATTGTTGTTCAAGTCATTAGCTGAAAGGTTGGTTTAAACCTCTTGAGGCTTTACTAAGTAAAACGATGAGTGAGGTGGTTTACCATTTCCTTCTTCGCTGAGCGAAAAAGTTTGCTTATCAGCAAGCCAAGACTTCCAAAAAGCTTTCTACCCTGCAAATGACACTTTCACTTCATTCACCACAATGATCTGACTGTATAATGAAATTCATTACTCTCAGAGGAGATAACTCTGACTGGTGTCTTTGGACCTTGAACAGGGTGACTGCATGCCGGCTAGAGGCTTTTTTACTGTTGTTGTATAGGAGAATATTGAGAATTTCATAGATGCAGAAAGTCGCTAATATTGACGTTTTGTTGAGAATGAACAAGCGTCTGGAATTGGTCAAAATTGTTAAGTACCGTAAGCTGCAGTACCTCGGTCATATACCTCCACTTAACATTAAACCCTGATTGATGAAACAATTCATACAAGTTTTATCACACGAAGTAGTTTGTTAAGCCAAAAGTTTCCAAAACTGCCAGAGGCCAACGTGAAAGAAGGCGTTTTCACTTATCCAGACATTCGTAAACTTTTGAAAGATGAAGCCTTTCAAACAGGAAATCACATGGAAATCAGGTGAAGAAATTTCTTGGAAACAATAAGGACCCAAATTTTAAGTGCATAGTGGAAAACATGATACAGGCATTCCAAGACTTGGGTTGTTCAATGAGCTTGAAGATGCATTTTCTGAATTCTCATATTAATTACTTCCCTGAAAATCTTGGTGATGTAAGCGAAGAACAGGGTGAAAGATTTCATCAAGATCTAAAGGAAATGGAACACTGATATCAGGGAAGGTGGAATGAGAACATAATGTTCATTACTGTTGGTGCATCCATAGAGACAATCCGCAAGCTACCTAAAACAGAAAATGTGGCCTGAGAAGCGTTGAAAGGAAAAGAAAGAGGCAGTACAAGTCTTCGTAGAGGTAAGTAAATATACCACAATCCTTTCTTTAAATCCCAATATGTTTTATAAATAAAAGTTTTCCATGAGAATTATGAATAGGCCTGTATACTACGACAATCTCGTTTTTTTTTAGTGTTGTGAAAAATCCTTACGTGATGGAAAAAAAAAACAGTGGCCATATTTGAAATCAGTGCGCAAAATAAAATTAAAATCAGTCATCAGATTACAAACAACTTTCAATTTCCGTAATTGTGTTGACCTGTGCTATTTATCCCTGCATTTTCTAAGTAATTTATAGTTTACAGAGTGGCAATTTAATAGTGCGTTTATTGTTTGTGCTATTATTTTATTTATTACTTTGTGTTTTTGTGCTCAATTAATTTAATTTACTTACTCTGTATTAATTATTCGATTTAATTAATTTTTACTTTCTCTTGCTCTATATGAATATACCTACAGAGAAGGAAAGTATTGTTTTCATGTTGATTTTCAAAATTGAGTTTTCACCAAAAATATACATTTTCAGGGCCCCTAAACCCAAAATTGATTGGTGTGGTTATAATATAAATATTGGTTATATTAATATCAATTTAAAGGAAAATTATTACATGTTGATCAAGTAATAAAAGTTATGTTTTCTAATTTTATTATTAACAACTTAGCATAGTCATTTTTCATTATTAGCTCAATTTGATTTAAACTTCTTTTTGTAGAAATATACTGCTGTGGTCCTGCATCAGTTGAAGCTATACGGAATGGAAAAGTTGGTTTCTCGTATGATACACCATTTGTTTTCTCTGAAGTAAATGCAGATATTTGTCATTTTAAAAAAGATAGAACTTCTGATTGGGGCTTCTCTATGCTGCGATTGGATCAATACCAGTAAGTACAAGATATAATACTGTAATTGCATTTATAAAAAAACAAATTTTTTAATATACAATAGTCCCTTAACATCAACAATTAAAAAAATATTTTAGCTTGTTAAACACATTTTTACTTCAAAAACATCTAAACGCTTTCAGAATGTATAGGAGTCCTCCACTTCAATGGAATCGTATTGTTGCTGTGAAAACTATCCAAGACAAAATTGATAAGGAACAACTTTGTAAAGAGTTTTATAAAAAGAATAACCTTTCCTTTAAACCATTTTATCTGTTTAAAAGGGCCTAGTTTCAAACATTTTTTAATCTGATCATTCATTGATATGAAAAATCACAATCTGTTTCTCCTGCAGTTTATTTATCAGGCAGCAGCTTTCTTCAGGGATTTATGCAGAAGATTTCTAAAATAAAAAAACATTGATATCAGTACTGTATTGCTGTGTTACTTGTACTTGTATTGAAGTTAAGTCTCTTACCATTTTGAAAATTGTTTTAAAATTTATTCGAGGATTTACAGCCCCAGCTCTATCTCATTTCCTATGCACCACTTCTCTTTGTCTAGCCAGTCACCATCGGAAAGCTGCTGTAAAGACATTGCCTCCTGTACCCGGCCAACCACGTCACTTCCAGCCTACTCCTCCTTCTTTTACTGGCTGGCGTCGACTCCCATACCCTCTTTGGCCACCTACCATCCTCTATCCTTTCCAAATGGCCAAACCATTTGATTGCTTCCGGGATATTATATCCATGATCCTGGAATACCATTCTTCTCCTTATTTCGGAATTCGATTGATTGCGACACACTGCAGCTCCGCCTCCAGAAGTCCATCACCACTTTAAGGTGATCCTTCTGCCTCTTAGTCGATACCCACATTTTGAATGATAAAAATAAAATTAATGAATAATTAACTTTTATTATAACAGAAAAATTTAGTAAAAAATTGCCTAGGTACAAGCGCCAACTGAAGACTGGGGAAGAGTTCCCCCTTTAACTGGCTCTTTATGATTGTGGGAGCAGCATTAGCGATGATTATCTGCTGGATCAGCTATTGGGAATAGTACTGCTAGTAATAAATTGGTGCACAGTAGTGGGAGTGGCTAAAAGAGTATAAGCAGAGCAAGCCACATCTTCAAGTTTTTTAAAAATTATAAAATACCTAATAATTTCTTTTACTGTTAAAATAGCTGGGATTTTAAAGTATTTTTTAAATGCTCTTTTGAGGGATTTCAGTCAGCACAAGAAATCATTAAGGGCTTCAGAGATAACATCATGGTAGTAAGACTGGCAATTAAAAATAAAAAGATACTAAACTTTGAATGACAAAACTTCTATTCAACTTTACAGCAGAAGTTCTCAAACAAGACAACCAAGATTTACTAGAGAACACATGTTTTTACAGGTTGCTAAGCTAGAAGGTTCCAAACAAATAACACAATTACAGAAACATTAAAGTGTGTGAGTGCGGTTATATATAAAATATATGACGCGTAAGAGAAGACTTTATGAAATTCCTCATCTGAATGCCTCATTTATCAATCTTCTCATATCCAAGGTTTAATAAATGGAAACAAAGTAAATGTTTGAGATGTTTATTTGGTTTCCTTTATGGTTTTTATGTTTTCCTGGGGGTAATAAACATTATTAGTTTAATAGCATTCATATAGATGATTGTACAATTTTTCATGTCATGTAGTAAAATTATATTAGAAATACATGGTAGTATTGAAATATAACAAAATAATAATTCACTGGATGCCAGAAATTGACTTGAATGTTATATTTTCTAGTGTTGGTCGCAAAATAATAACAAAAGCAATCGGGAAGAGTGATGACCATGGTGATACTGACATGGATGATGTTACTTTACTCTATAAAAATCCAGAAGGTATGTTATTCCAGTTTATAAGTACATACATACATACATATATTATGTATATATACATATATATGAACTGCACTAAATCTTGTTTAATTTTTTTTTAATTTCAGCTAATTTGTCATTAATTAATTAATTAATTAGCTAATTAGTAACACATCTGTGTGTCTCTGCTTACTCTAATAGAATTAATTATTTTTAATGTCACAAAAAATCTTTATGTTAAGCTGAGTATATTAAAAAAAAAACAACCTGACTACTGAAATAAGTAAATAAAACTGTGGCATGAAAATGTAAATTTCATAATGTTAATGTAATAATTAAATAATAAGTGCTGGGTTCATGATCCAGTGGTTAGAGTGCTATACAGTGCAACACTCTGCAAAACAAAAGGTCCTAGTTCAATTCCTGGTTAGGGTCTGGAATTATTACACGTTAAAACCGACTAATTCTGGTTCTGTACCATAAACCACAGTAGTCTCTAATAAAAAAAGTTGTTGTTGTGACCTTTTTATTATTATTAATATTTTATTAACACATTGGATCACTTAGTCAATTACTTCTTGGTTTTCTTTTGGAGTTTATTTTCCCAATTTGTCTGTGAGGCTTTCATCCTCACAGACCTCTGTTTCCTTACTTTGTCTAAAATCACTCCTTATCCAGCTCATTGCTTATTTATTTTTACATGTTTACCTTTAAAATTTTTTAATTTGTCCAGATTGTTTTTTAGATTGTCCAGGGGTAATTTTTAATTCTTCTATATCTTCTTTAAGGACTGTAGACCATCTATTGCTAATTTTTTATAATTCCAAAATTTTTCTAATCATTCTATTTAGTATTGGAGTTCTGATTAAATGTCTAAAAATCGATATTTTTTTTCTTCATGGTGCGTAATTTCGGTTTTACCCGTATTTCCTTGTAAACTGTTTTGTTTGAAGTAATTTCCCGATACCCATTTTCTTGTGTTTTCTTATGTAAGCTTACTCTGTTTATCCTTTTTTCTAATTTTGAAATGTATGAATTTCTGCACTGTGTTTGAAGTTTAATATTGTTTTGGTGGCATATTTCAATACTGGCTGTGTAACTGTTCTGTCTTGTTTCAATTTTGTGGCAATTGATAAACATTGTTTTGTTTTACTATGTATTTTTGGTTTGATGTTATGCTTTCAACAGTTTGTTAACTCTCTTTTGCCATGCGAATTTCTCGTTAAGATTATACGTACAACGTTGCCTAAGTAAAAAATAGTAATTTTAAAAGCGAAAATTATTCAATTTACAGTGGTATAATTAATTGTTTGCACTTTTGTTTGAATTCATCCATAAACGCACATGTTTGTTGAATTATCATTTCCATTGTTCCAGTGGACAACTGAGTCTTCTTGAATAAGCTTCTGTAAAGTTTTATTTAATTTTTTGATTTTGTTTGCAATACAAACATTAGAAAAACCGAAAAGTTGAAATATCTTCTTTAAAAATTTCAAGAAATTTAGTTATCATGTGAGAAAGACTGAGGTAAACTATCCTAGTACAATAACACAGAATAATTAAAGTTTCTCATTAAACTTTTTTGAGTAACAACACAAGAAAGACAACTGTAAATTATCTTAATCATCATAATATATTAAGATGGTTTCGTTTTTGCTCATATCAATTTTTTAGTGACACCAAAGAACCAGTTTTAAGCATTTAAATCACACCCATGAAATGGTACTGTTACCTTAAATTATATTAATATTTATAGTTTTCAAGAACGGAATATGTTCCAGTTGAAAGAAGGGAGGTGGGAAGACCTCAAAGAAGATGGCAGTAGTTGAGATGTACGAGTTGGAGTGTCTCATTTGTGTAGATGTACAGGATGGTTTGTGAGTTCGGAACAGGCTTATGCCTAATCCTTGATAGTAAGAAGATGAAAAGAAGAAGATGTTTATATTTTTCATGATTATTAATGTAGGTATTGATTTTTTATGTATATATAAAAAAACTTTTTATATTTACCTTTTTCTGCTACTTACACGTAGTTTTTTACAAGTACTTGTGCAGTGCACACCTCTTCTTCAGGTAAAAACATAAATAGCTTCTAGATGTAATTCTAGCTTCTAGAATCATAAATTATATAAAATAAAAATTTAGTTTCAATTTCTGACACAGATAACAATAGCAATACATTTTTCCATTTATATTCAGTTTTATTCAAACCTTTGACAAAGGCAATCTTCATAAACAGTTTCTATGAGCTAAGTGTATTACCTGAAGAAGCAGTGCACACCACTTCAGTATAAGAAGCAGTAAAAGGTAAATAAAAGAATTTTTTTTATATATACTTAAAAACAATACATTAATATGGATTCTGCTGCTATGATGCTAATTTTAAAATAGTAACTCAAATAATTTTCATGAATGTATAAATTCTTGAGTAATGTAATCTGAAATTAATTACAGGAACTCGTGAGGAAAGACTGGCTGTTTATAGTGCTGTCTCAGGAATGGAAACAGCAAGAAAAATATACTCCTTTCCTAGAAAAGAATTAGAAGAAGTTTCTTTTGATCTAGTAGAAATTGACCATGTGGCTTTTGGGGAACCATTTGATGTTACAGTTCATATTGAAGTAAGAGATGAAACAATTTTTATCATTATAGCTAATACAGTTTGACTTATTTAAATTATTGTTCTGAATACACAACAAATATTTTTTTATTTTAATATTTTAGGTCAAAACACAAACTAAGTAGTGATTGAACTAAATGCTTGCATGTCGGTGTGCTCTTGTAAAAGTGTGTGGTCGTCACTTTTGCAACTGTTTATTTACTAAAAGTTGTTTGTGAACCCTTAGTCAGTATAGTTTTTACTTGCACAATATAATTTCATAATAAATATTTTAAATTAAAAAATCTGTGGTATTAATAAAAAATTTTCAATTTACAGAATAAATCCAATAAATTGCAGAAAGTTTCAGCAATTTTATCAGCAAGTTCTATTAATTACACAGGGAGTACTGTACACAAATTAAAAAGAGGACAAGCTGATTTTCAACTTCAACCCTTTGAAAGTAAGTTACACTTTAAAACAAAAGGTTTGTAATTAAACTGGGGTATAATTACTTTTTTTATGGTTACTTTGTATAACACCTACATTATTTCATGAAATGTGTTTGAATAAAAGTAGTGGTAGCAAAATATTTATTTATATAACCAAAGATTTTAATACATGGTTTAAATTAATACCAGAATAAGCAAAGATAAGATTCAACAATGGAAGGACAATAATTCTTCTTCATCAGCTTGTCATTTTCCAGTGTTGGATAGTGGCCTCTCATGTTTATCTTTACATTGCCTATTCTGCGCCCTTCATGCCCAGTTAAATACCGCCACCAGTTTCAAGTCATCTTTCCATCAAGTTTGTAAATGACCTCTATCTTTCTTTCTCAGCCAGGGTCTCGGCTTCTGAATCTCCTTGTTCCATTGATAATTTGGCTCTCTGTGTGTCTGGCCCATTACCATTTTAGTGACGCTATGCTGTTTTATATTCTATTGATTTACTTTTCTTGTGGATATCCTCTTTTCGTATTCAGTCATTCAATTAAGTTATCATTCTAAATAACTAAAAATTATAAATTCTGGTATAAACAAATTCTGATAATTTTTTATAATTCAGAACTGCTGATATTTGAATCGTGTAGTAAGGAACTTCCTTAACTGTAATTGGAGCCAGTTAATTTTATCAAGACACATGAAATATAATTAACACGTTTCAACTCATAATATAAATTTCTTTTGAGTGATAATTAAACAGTGAATAATAATAAGGTAATTGCTAAGAAATTGCATTATTTGTTCATAACAATATTATTGTCTTTTAGAGGAAACATTAAGTATCAAAGTTAAACCTGAAGAATATATGGATAAACTTGTAAATCATAGTTTGGTAAAAATATATGCAGTTGCAACTGTTATTGATTCTAAACAAACTTGGAGTGAAGAAGATGATTTCCAGCTACAGAAACCAAAACTTTCTATTGAGGTAAATGAACAGTCATAAATATTATAAATATATATATTTATATATTGTTATTCTTATGTAAATGACTTGAAATAGTGCTCTCACTAGCCGTAATAAATTTCAAACTTGTTTTGTAGTTGACAATTACATCAAATAAACAACAGAGGTTCTCCAGTTTTTCAATTGCGAGGCACAGGATTAAATCCAAGTTTTTATAAAACGTAAATAACAGTGTTGAGTACTGCTTTGTATAAAAAAGAAAGTTTAAGCTTAACCAAAATTATTTCAGTAATTTAATAATAAATACAACTCAAAATTATATTCTCTATTAGAATTTTTACTGAAAATATTTAATTGTTCATATTTATTTTGACAAATTGTGTTAACAGTTTTTGACATTATTATAACATTTTAGTATAAACATTAATGTAATATAGGTAAGTATTAGTTAACATACTTTGACATTGGTATTGAACTGACATATTACTAATGCTCATGAAGATCACCAATAGTACGATGAAGTAGAGTAAGTAGGTTACAGATTTAAAAAATTCCATGTCTCAATCAACGTATGATTATTAAGTAACATTTCAGAAAGACAGATTGATCTGTTTAATGCTACATGCATTGTTACTTAAATGTTTATCCTGGGTGATTTCAGGATTTGGTTATTTGTAAATAACAAAACCTCCTTTTTAAATTCATTACAAATATTTATGTACAAATTAACTGCTTAGATTAATTTTGTTACAGTTATAAAGAAAAATTAAAATTACATTAAATTAATTAACTTAATAACAGAATAAATTTAATAAAACATTATTTAAAACTTAACCAAGACTTAACTAAATTTAACTAAAAATACTTATGGCCATTAGCATTCAATAAATAATTCCTCCTAACTTGATAATAATAGTTCACATATGCTATGTACCTGTCCTGAAAAAATTACTTCAGTTCAGGATGTGTTAACCACAAATATTTTTTAACCAACTCATTTCACAGTCGTTCACACAATACTAACTAAATAAGTAAAAGGTAGCCATTTTTATACCATAAACAAATCACTGAATTTTCTTAAAGGATAAAAATAATACAGCAGAAAACTCTAAAGAAATAAATAAACAATAGAATACTTTTTTGTGCTAAAAAAACAAGTGTGGAGGGGTAGATTAGTGGCACAGAAAAGTAATTACAGTGTTGGATTTTCTCTGTTAGATGCGTACCACTATTAACTCCTGTTCCCCTTGTGCCTGACATTACTATTGTAGGTACTACATGGTATGAGATGGTGGGAGTACTACGGTGCGGTCTAATATGAAGGGGGGAATGGTTATTTGCTATTCAACCTTCGTTCTGTTAGTAACTGTTGGCATACTGTATTTTTGTATATTTATAAAGAAATATGTAATGAATTTCCTGGAGTTAACTGATACTGTATGAAATGAAGATGATGCCATAGTTTTACTGCAGCATAGTTTTACAACGGGGATTACTTCATAATCCCCGTTGTTGTTAAACAACGGGGATTCTATTTGAATAGGAATCTATTTGAATAGATGCTTGAAGCTATTAGAGATTTTATGCCTTCTGTATGATTTTTTAAATTAATTAATTTAACAGGCCTATTTGTGTATAATAAAAATGAAAATGAAAACAACTAAAACAAGCAAATAAAACAACAAAAATGTTTAATTTATGTTCAATGGGTGTGTGTGTGTGTGTGTGTGCATATGCTCACATATTGACTGTGTGTGAGAAGAACACGAGGTAAGTAGTGCGAATCTTTATTCTGCAATGGGAGAACTATCACAAGAGAAGATCCAAAATGTGTCAAAATGTGAATGTCACTTACAGATATACACACAAGTACCGCCTAGTCAAAACACAATTGTCCAGTTTGCATATGTCACAATACTAAATATTTATCAATGCAGTAAAACTCACCTTCAATGTGTTTTTCTTGGACATTTGTGTTTGTCGTTCATTTGTGTCTTCTTAATTTGTTTAAAATCACATTGATAATCTAATTAGTGAACGTAAATAATTATTTGACATGTAAACATAATATCTGCGTACCTACCTACGCCAACAGAGAAATCGCAGGTGAATAGGAAAATAATGTATTGTGTTATTAATTTTTATATTGATGATTAATTGATGTTCATATTGACAATTACAGATGAAAGGAATTCCTAAAGTTGGGCAGGAATGTGAACTTGCATTATCTCTTCAAAATCCATTAAACATGACCTTAACAAACTGTTCATTTAATCTTGAAGGATTTGGGTTACAGCGACCAAATATGATGATACACTACAGGTATTTATATATTTTATGGAGCTCTTTTGTCACTGTATGAAATAATTGAATCCTATTTGGGTTTTGCCTTACTGTTGATGAGTAGAAGGCTTGCAAATGACAGATAGATAAATTGGAAGATTGGCCAGCAAAAGACAGACTAAACTTTACTTTTTAAAATTTTGTTTATTTCACCTGATTTAAGCTATAAAAACAGTAGGTTAACTATAAAATGTAGGTTGTTTGCTGATGTCGGATCAAGTGGCCAGGCGGCTGGTTTTTGATTGGTAGGCGATTGTGGTCTCCTTGGAGCTGGATGACGATGCTTCAATTGAGTCCAACACTACTTCCCCTATCGTGAGGGAGTGAACATGAGTATTTCTCGCCACCTTGGATATATTAAAAAAAAAGGTATAAAGCATACCTTGAAATAAAGTTTTGAAGAAAAATTTTGTACCAAGTTAATTTACATCTAATTAACTGTTAATTCATCAACATCATCATCCTCTTCGTTCCTTATTCAAATTTCCTTGGGTTGAGCCCTACGTAACCCCTCTCCACCTATCTTAATCGTTAAACCATTTCTCCTCCATTGCCCTCTTGGCATTGCATCTTTTTCCATTCATAACATTCATCCATAACAGAAACTATCAACTTCACTCTTGGTCTGCTCCTGCCTTACGGATTGGGAGCCTTAACTGGGATAACAGGATGCATTCCCTGGGTTTGCGTAGGGGAAAGTTATTAGGTGGCTTGCTGAGAATAAAAGGTAACCTGAACAAGCACCTGTGGGCAGCCAATGGGACAGCCCGAGGTGTGGTGGGTTTCTGTCTCGTAACCGTTACAGTGCACCCACAAAATTCCACAACGTTGACAATGACTGTGATGTGTCAAATATTGACAGCCAGTAAATAAGCCAATAAGTCCCTCATGTGTAGTGCCAGAAGAGGGCAATTATGCCAGTGTTAGGAAGAAACTTGCCAAAAAGTATACAATATCTGTGAGAGCAGTGACCTCAATAGTACATTAGCTTATAATGGAAATTTACTATAGAACCAAGACATAAGGTTATAGGTTTAATTTCAACCATGAATAAAACAGCTTCTTATTATATGCTACTTATTATATGTGTCAAATTTAGGGTTATGATAAAAAAGTTGAAAGGTTTTGAAAAAGTATGAATAAAGCATACCTTGGAAATAAATTTTTGAAGAAAATTTTCATTAATATTATGATAATATTTTTAGTGTTTTAAATTCAGTTTTGTAAGTAAATAAGTTTGAGTTAAGTAATAAAACATTTTTTACATTTTCAGGGATATTCACCCGAACGAACTGGTGACATTCTCAAGAAAAATTTACCCTAAATTATCAGGTGAACGCACAGTTGTTGGAACATTTACATCAAAACAATTATCCGAAGTTATTGGCTCTGCAACATTTCTTGTTCATGAATAAACTTTAATGATACAATTTATTTCCATAAAATTGTTTAATTGTTAAAAACTATTATTTTGCTTGCAATATGAGTGTTTTATTGATTTACATAATATTTAATCATATCAGACTGATTATTTATATAATGTGAAAAATCACAAAATCTTATATTTCTTTACATATATTGCATATTATACAGAATAATGTACAGTATTATTAATTTATCTAAGTGTTTGGTTTGACATGGTAAGATGAACTATCTTTAATAGCACTGAAGGATTTATATTTTATGTTAATTATAAAATAAGGCTTAATTTAATATTAATAAAGTGATTCGCTTTATTTTTCCAAAATTAAAATCAAGTTGTTTAAATTAATATTGAAAATAAATATTTAATTTTCGTAGTAAATCATTTGTTGATAGTTTATTATTTATATTAACCCACCGTATTGGTCATGTAGTAAAGTTGTCGCTTCGCTGTCAGTCAGCTGATTTTCAGAGACAGTGGTTCTGTAGTTCAAATCCTAGCAAAGGTAGTTGCTTTTGTTTTTTTTTGTTTTTTTTATAATCCCTAATGTGTGTACGTTGCAATCTGTTCAATTCAGAACAATAAGCAACCCCATGACCTAATGAGATGAGGATGATATGTATGACGTCTCAATGAGGTGTAATCTTGTACAGAATCAGGCCGACCATTCCTGAGAGAGTATGGTTAATTGAACCCCAACCATCAAAGTACACCGGTAACCACTGTCTAGCATTCAAATCCGTATAAAAGTAACTACCTTTACTAGGATTTGAACCAGGAACCTTCGTCTCCGATAATCAGCTGTTAAACAGCTGATTTTGGCGACAACTTTACCTCTAGATCAACCCGATGGGTTAGTTGCTTTTACACAAATTTGAATACTAGAGAGTGGTTTCCGGTGTACTTTGATGGTTGGTGTTCAATAACCATACTCTCTCAGGAATGGTCGGCCTGAGTGTTTACATGACTACACCTCATTTATGACATTTATGACACGCCCTATATATCCTTATGGTAGGTAGCCAGGACATATCCTCATGGGAGGACATACACTCACAGGCAGGTATAGTGTTAAATTATTTATACTCGATCTACTAGTTCTAGGGCTACAAAAAATAGTTCTAGTTCTTATCACATGACCAGCCTAAAGCATTTAGGAACAGAAGAGGTAGAATGAGTAATGAATTTCATTTCATTATACAGCCAGACTCTGTGGTGAATGAAATGAAGGTGTTGTTGCTAGGGTGGAAAGTAGATACTTTTCAGAGGACCTGGCATGCTGATAAGCATACTTTTTCACTCAGTGAGGAAGGCAATTGTAAACCACCTCACTTTTCGTTTTACTTGGTAAAGCCTCTAGAGGTTCAAACCAGCCTTTCACCTGATGATCTAAACAACAACATATCCTCACATATCATTGTGTCACGCAGTTTCTTATTGTTGTTAAACTGAACAGATTGCAACGTGCACACATTAGGGATAAAAACAAATTATTTATAGTGATCTCTTAAACATAATAATTATGTTTAATAATTATGTTTAAACATAATAATTATGTTTAAGAGATCACTATAAATAATTTGTTTTTATCCCTAATGTGTGCACGTTGCAATCTGTTCAGTTTAACAACATAAGAAACTCCGTGACACAATTAAAAAATTATTAACACATTAAAAAATTATTTTTTAATTTCAATCGTTATTTCCTCAAAACCCTATGAAAGAATGAGGAAGTATTTCAGGTAGAAGAAAATTTATGTCCTGATAGCAGCCGATTGTTTCGTTGTTATGAGAAGCTAAAAAGTGATATATAATAAATACTTCTTTTAAAGGTTTACCTTACAGAATAAAAATAAAAGTGAACAGTGTGAAATAATATGTTTTCCCTACAATAAAACAGGTCAATGAATTGATCTGTAATTGTTATAGCCTGTGTAGAATGATTTCCCAGCTAATGAGTTCAAGACCTTGTTTTGGTGGTGGTCTGCATGCTCTGTTGATTCTGAGAACTATGTCGACTATAAGTTGTCTACTTACTGGACCTCTTAAACAGGATAGGTTGAAGGCTAGAAGCTAGAATTACTCCGCAGAAACAACTGTTGTTCATGATAAATGTGGTTTCGTTGCAGTGGAAGGCAACAGAAGACTACTGCATTAGGCTGAAAACACACTACATCAATCAAACAGCCTGGGTATGTTCGGAACTGCCTGGAGCTGTTCGAAGCAAACCTAAATAACCGGTTTAGTATAGAGTCAAGCGGGGAGCAAACACACTGGGAAGGTAAATGTTTTGTTTGCTTCATTCTGTTCCAGTCACACCCAGTCATTGCCTGGTGTTGTTTGTTGAATTGCGGTTTGCTGCAAACATTTTCAAGCAAAGGTACGTACATCAAAGCTTTTATTTTCTTTCAATTTTATTAAGACCAACAATTAATAATTTTATTACTTTATTTTATCTTTTATTTATTTTAATATTTTTATTTAAAAAAAATACAGAATAGAGAATTATATAGTCCAATATCAATCAGATGATTTGTGTATACACATGTATGTACGAAAATATAAGCTACATAAGCTAGGATGTACGTATCATCACTCAAAAACTTGAATTTATTGCCAACAATATAATAATACTATATACTAATATAATATACTATATACTATATATAATAATACAATAATTTTTCATGGACATATAATTCACAAAATTTAGCAAATATTAAAACACAAAAAAAATTGTAGTACACTGAGGTTGTACAGTTTATTAAAGTATTTTATTTTTTCAAAAACAAAATTATTTGAGTTGCAGAAGTCTGATCGTTAAAGCACCTGTACATTATATTAGGAATTTATAATACTAAGGATTATATAGTATAATATTTGTTTATATTTTTATTTAATAATTTTATTTGAAATTGTATTACATATTTTATTGAATTTTTAGATGGAATGCAAAGCAGAGAAGCTACCTACTGGCTTTAGTTGAACAACGTCCACCGATCTACAATTTTAAAATGAAAGATAACTGCTACTGAGTACCAAGTAGTTTATAAAATAAAATTGATAAATTGATAAATAGATAAATTAATAAATAGAATTGATAAATTGTGGGATACAATTTCGCGCGAGATGGGCACTGCATAATAATGTTGCAATTTTATGCATAAAATAAAAGCAAATTATAAAATCAACATTTAACATTATTTTTATTGGTTTCACATACCTTAATGTCACAAGCAGCTTCTCATCTAGTTTAATACTATTCCGAAAATTAGAATCTACTTTTGTAATCCTCTGCTGAATGACACTTACTAAAATCAAAACTTGTTGGACTCATGCTAGAAAAATTACAATACTTGTTACGGTACTGTTTTAATTCACTTAAAAGTGAACTAGTATCATTATTATTGTAATTTCTACATTGATTATAAGGGTGCACCCAATACTTCAGCCTTGATGATTTTGATTATAGCAATAAGCACTGCCATAAAACTGGTACACAATTTTCCACTTCTTCATCTGAAGAAGTAACTTAATAAAAAAAAAGTGAAGTATCTTAATATAGTACACGTGCATCTGTTAATTATCACAGTTCACAACTGACTGACTGTGTTTGGCTGCAGTGTGGGTTGGAGCTGTTCGAGTCACGTTCAGTCGCAAACAAACATTTTGTTTCGGTTTGCTTCAACCAAATTGATTGATGCAGTGTGTTTTCGGCCTTAAGATCTCTCCAAACATATAATGCTGTTATCCCTAAGGTATCTTAATTTTTAAAAATTCCTGTAAGCCCAACTTTGCCATTGCCGGTCACAAGCCCGGGGCCTCATCTGGCAAGTGATGAGGAAAGAGGAGTGGGAGGAGTAACAACCTCGTTAAAAAACCAGGGTCCATCTGGCTCCGGATGGTAGCACCCTGTAAGGGCCCCTACCGAGGGTTACTAGGTGAAAACCGGTCAACGGCCTCGAAGGCGGATGAGGAGTAATCCCAACGGCGGAGAGTGCGGATGAGCCTAGGGAGAAAACCCAAATTAAATCCAGGGTAGACTTGAATCGCAGCTGTGGTGGAAGCAACAAGTCTAAGGGAGTAAACCTGATAAAAATCCTGCAAGTTTGGAGGCAGTAAGGTGGCGGCCCCACCATCAAACTTAACTTGCGCAGCGCTCGTAACGCGGCCAAGGGATTCTTCAATTACTATTGATAAATTGCAAACAGTCTCGGATAGGACCGGAAAAAAAGGAAAAACAAAACGGAATGCCAACAAAAAGCGATTTGGAATAATGGATACGATGATTTTTGCAACTTGGAATGTGAGAGGTGTGAAGGGGAAGGAGGAGGAACTGATGCAAGAGCTAAAACAGAATAAGGTAGACCTGGCAGTAATCACAGAGACCAAGAAAAAATTGAAGGGCACCAAGGATTGGGGAGATTATATGGAATTATGGAGTGGTGTAGAACAGAGCAGAAGAGCATGTGCTGGAGTGATGGTTTTGGTCAATCGGGTATGGAAAAATAAAATAGAAAGCTATACATGGGTAAATGAAAGAATTTTGACAGTTCGGATTAAATTGGATAGAGGTTTTCTGACACTGATAGGTGTATATGTATCAGAAGAAGGGAGAAAAGAAGAGACTATTGAATTTTACGAGATATTGCAGAAGCAACTGACATCATGTAAGAAATCAGATTATGTCATTGTCTCTGGAGATTTAAATGCAGGTGTTGGTAATCAACCGATCCCACAAGTGGTTGGAGCATATGGAGAATGTCACTTGAACGAGAATGGTAGACAGTTACGTGATTTTTGTACACTCAATGATCTGAAAATCACAAATACCTTTTTCAGAAAAAAAGACATCCACAAATACACTTGGGCAGCAAGAGGTTACAAATCATTAATTGACTATGTTATTGTGAATAAGAAAACTGCAAGCCAAGTTCGAGATACCAGAGTATATAGAGGAAGCGATATTTCAAGTGATCACTACCTAGTTGTTTCAAAAATACAGTTATGGACCAAATGGAGAAAAATAAAAAAGTCACAAGAAATGAGGGAAATGAAGTTTATAAAGTCTACCTCCTGCAGACTGAGAGTGTCAGGACCCTGTATCAGACAAGATTAACACAGAAGCTTTCTATGAGGCCCACAGCACCGACAGTGGAGGAAGAGTGGATCAACTTAAAAGATACTTTAAGAGAAGTAGCCTATGAAACGCTGGGGACAAAAAAACTTGTAACAAAACATAAAGGTTTGAAAATTTGGAACGAAGAGATTGCTGAAGCTATTAAGGATAAGAAGATTGCCTACAAACAATTATTGAAATCACCTACAGATCAGGCAAAGGAAAATTACAGAAGAAAACGTAATGTAGCTAGAGCCATTGTTAGGAAAGCTCATGAGGATGCATGGGATAGGTTAATTGCAGGAATTGAAGATGATCTACATGGAAGGCAAGAAGTTGACTATAAGTTGATGAAACACCTCAATAATGATGAGAAGGAGATGGCTAAAATTGACAATATAGAAAAACAGGAATGGATTGAGCACTATAAAAGATTGTGGTACAAAAGCGATTTACCATTCATGGAAGAAGCTCATCATCCAGAGGCAAAACATGGTATTGATCAAATAGCTATTGAGGAATTGGAAGAGGCATTAAAACAAACAAAAAATTAGGAAGGCAACAGGATTAAATCATATAAATTCAGAACTATTGAAATATGGTGGTACGCTACTCAAATTTCGCCTGCTTCACTTGATGAACATGTGTTGGACTTCGCGATACATTCCTAAAGATTGGAAAAAAGCCATAGTAATCTCGCTGTTTAAGAAGGGTAACAGAAAAGATACAAATAATTACAGAGGAATTAGTTTGTTGAGTAATGTGTATAAATTATACAGTAAAATCCTGAACAATAGACTCAGAAAAATCTCAGATGTTTTATTATTAGAAGAACAAGCCGGCTTTAGAAAGGGCAGGTCTTGCATTGACGATGTTTTTTCTTTAAAGCAGATAATTTCAAAACGAGTTGAGTTCAATTTGGAGACACACCTTGCATTTGTAGACTACGAAAAAGCGTTTGATAAAGTTGACAGACATATCCTGTTTGATGGATTGGTCAAAAGAGGCTTTCCAATACACTTGGTGGAAGTTATAGAGAGTTTGTATCATGGAACAGCTGTCATCTTGAACTGTTCAGGCTCTCTCACAGAGGAGGTTCGTACAAATGTGGGTTTGAGACAGGGCTGCCCGCTCTCACCAACTTTATTTAACATTTATGCTGATGATCTCTGTAGAGGATGGAAGCAAAAAGTCCACCCAGGCATTTGGATAGCCCCGGAAGTCTTCATCAGCTCGTTGTGGTTTGCTGACGATCAGGTGATACTGCAGGAAACAGAAGATAATCTCCAGAAAGCATTACACCAATTGAATCTTCTCAGTGCTGTATATAACATAAAGATCTCATTCAGTAAAACGAAGGTGATGGCTTTTGTGGGAAAAGATCCAATTCGGTCTAAGATAGTTCTTGATAACAAAGTCCTGGAACAAGTATCACATTTCAAGTATTTGGAGTGTGATATCACATATGAAATGGATCAGGATGAAAATAAATAGATTCCAAGCTATCTGTGGAACAATCAACAGGACCTTGAGGAACAAAGCCAGAAGGGAAACGAAAATGAAATTCTATAAAGTTATGGCTATCCCCACTCTTTTATATGGTTCTGAAACCTGGGTACATAAAAAGAAGGAATGGAGCAGGTTACAGGCTGCTGAAATGCGATTCATAAGAGCAGTGAAGGGTTGTACTAGGGAAGACAGAATCCATAATACTGAGATCAGAAAAGAGCTCAACATACCCTCCATATGGCAGAAAATCGAGGAAACCAAACAAAACTGGAAGGATCATGTGGAGCGCATGGAGGATGGAAGAATTCCCAGGGCAGTCATCTCCTATCAGCCAGTAGGAAAGAGAAGTGTGGGCAGGCCTCGTAAGAGATGGAATTGATTAATAAAGGAGTTTGCAGTCGTAACAGGCAATGTGCCTAATCCTTGAAGGAAGACGACGACGACCTGTAAGCCCAAAACATACTTGTTACTCGTAAGCCCAAAACAGCACTCGGCCAAATTGTACAGAATGATGTACTATCAGAATGAATTTCAGAGACTGTATACTCTATTCTGTATATTAGACTATATAGATACATACTATACTCTGTTCAGTCTAAGAACTATCCTACGCATACATTTGTAATGGTGAGTAATACTACAGGTGTATCTATGTGTGGGCATGACAACAACTGGGTGACTCACAACACACTGTTAATATTTTGGTAGCCAACCTTTTCTCTTTTTTCAAACAAAGACGGGGAAATACAACCACCTAAAGAACACTCCCTCGTACCACATGATTGACAATTGGCTAAATTTACAACTTATTGTCTTATTGCTATGCTAATGTGACTACTTCTAACAATGTGTTTTTCCGTTACACCAGTTTATTGGATTTTATCTTATTTCTGGAAGTTACTATAATTAGGAATTACTGGAAAGTTCATTTGAATGTGTATTTTGTAACTATATAACACATTAGAGTAAACAGGGGGTGCCAGGCGGCTCATACTATTGCTGTCGTATTGTAATGTCAATATAAACTTTGAAATATACTATACGTTCCATGGTAGGATGACATTGACAGGATAACTCTTAGGCTGAATGAGATGTAGATATAGATATCTATAGACATATATATATATATATATATATATATATATACTTGATAGAACTAGAAATGATGTGCTACAAGTTGATGAATACAAATATTGATCAAGTTTGAGTTATTAATACTAGCCCTAATGTTATTGGGTCTTGGGTTCGAATCCCACAGGCACAGCATATTTTTATACGTTACGTTAAACACCCCCCCAAAAAAAATGTTATTGGATGCTTTATTAATGGAATAATAGTTGAATTTAGAATAATAAATTATTTTAGTAAATTTAATTCAGTAAATATATTTTTAAGTTACATCGCATCATCTACCACAGTTTTAGACCTCGTGGGATATTTACGAGTAAATGCCATTATTTTATTTTTTATTTCTTCATCCTCCAAATTCTTCTTCTTCTTCCTACTATCAAGAATAAGGCTCTCGCCTGTTCCAACTCACAAAAACTCTAAAACTATTGAATCATTGCCATCTTTTCCTTGGCCTCCCAATGGCTCTTCTCCCTTCCGATCTGTATTTCAAAATGCTGAATGGGATCCTTTCCCCAGGCATTCTCTATTGCTTCCTCATTCCTCTTTCCTCTATCTTCATTCTTCTATAATTCATTCATTCATTCTTTTGAGTATGTAATTCATTCATCATTCATTCTTCTATCTTTATTTCTCATGTCTTCATTCTATGTGCTTCCTCTATTGATTTCGATATTCTAAATCTTCCCATTCAGATTGTAAAAATCCAGCTCCATTCTTATATCCTCTTTTCTTAGTTGGTCCCTGCGATGGCAACCCTTTGCTCTCCGCAGGAATCGTATCACTGCCGCCTGTACACTACTCTCTTGTGGTTTTGTAATAATCCACGACTCACTTCCATAGAGTAGGACTGGGGCAGCCATCACCCTGTAAAATGTTATCTAAGTTTCTTTCCTTGTTTTCCTGCTTAAGGTTCTGCTAATACTTCCACACACTGCTTGGAATTTGCCGACTTACTTCTCTACACCTAAATCTTGATCAATTCTGATACCATAACTTAAATTATTGCATTGTGATACTTGTTTCAGCACTACATCATCTACCACAGTTTTAGACCTGGTGGGATATTTACCAGTAAATATACCATTATCTTTGAATTTTTTACGAAAACCTTGAAATTATTTTCTTGCATAATTTATTCAAAACGTGCCCTGATCTCTGCAACTCATTCTCACTCTCTTGCACAATCCACAAATCATCCGCAAACAGTAAAGCATTCAGGTAAACCTTTAATTCAGAGAAACCTTGTTTCTCCATTGGAGGAAAATGTGATCCATATATTATATAATATGGATCACATTAGATTGTGCATATTAAATAAAGTGGGCGATAAACTACATCCTTGTCTCACTCTTTGGTTGACTCTCATTTCTTTCAATTGATTCATACCAGTATTTATCACTATTTGCGTATTGGTGCATAGACTTTTAATCGCATTTAAGAGATGATTTGGCTATATTCTTTTTCCTCTTCACCCTCCAAATTATATCACAAATAAAACACAACAATTTCAAATAAAACACGTTTAAGAAGAATAGAAGTCATTAGGTAGTAGAAATTACAGAAATAGTTAATCAGATATTTACAAAAAGAATCTTCTTACTTGTAAAAGTAATCAAAAAACGTATTGGGCAACTCAAGTGTCTACGTAAATGTATCTTTCCATTAAAGTAAAAAAAAAAAACAACTTTTTAAGTGTATGCAATTTAGTGCAACAAAAATATGATGCCGGCCGCATTGGCGTAGTTGGTAACGTGCCCGCCTCTCATCATGCGGTCCTGGGTTCGAATCCCACTCAGGCACGGCATATTTTCATACGTCACAAAAAATCATTTCATCCTACATTGCATAAAGTTCCACTCCAACGTCGTCGCTAATGACCGTTGCAGTTGATGCGACGTTAAATAAATAAAAAAAATGATATAAGAAGTTCACTGGGAAATTTAGGATGAGTTGGAAATATAGTGTGTTCTACTCTAATTCTAATGAATGTGAAATTCAGAAAAATTAATTTTCTGCCCGGTCTAGGGTAGCCTATGTAGGCATACGGCATGCACCACTGCACACAATAAAATTAGTAAGGGGTGAAAAAATGAAGATTTTTTTTCTATTTAACGAGGGAAGGCCTCGTTGTTCTCCAGGTTTGAAACTCGCAAACAGCGAACTTCCGAACGGCGAAGCCTGACTGGAGTTCTGTAAGGCTAAATGTAATAAAAATTCGTTATATAACTTATATATATATATATATATATATTTTATCAAAAGATTGAAAAACCAGTTAATTTACTGACATGCACATTAATGAATCAACAAATAGGCTTGCCATGCGTCCTGGTGTGACTGGGACAGTCCCGTTTTAAGAGGGTAGTCCAAGTCTTCTACCCGGTTGCTGAAATGATCTGAAGAGAGCATACGGTTCCTAGAACGATGAAGGTCTTTTATAAACTAAAATTAATTCAGTGCTGAAAATAAAGAGTTCATGTGAACAACTATCAGCCAATCACTGTTCACATAATGGACAGACTGCCAGTATACCAGTTCAGAATTAGAATTCACTAACAGCGTTTAGTTGATGTAGTATGGATATAAAGTAGGCGTTCCAGAAAATAGATTGTCATTGAACACAGCAACCTGTGAATCGATACTCCTGTTCTAACACCGCGTGCATTTTTATCATCTCTGGATAATTAATTATAATAGCATTTACTAAACGGGGCTCACTTAGAATACTGCTGCGGCGAGTTCAATATGGCAAGTTTGAGGGGAAAGTAAACTTGATTTGTTATTCTCAAAACTGAGTAGCAGACGATTTCTAAACTAGCATTGCGTGCATTCGCTGTGTCGTGTTTCGGCAAAATTGCAGGTACCGTCAAATTTTGAAGTTACCTGTGGTAACACTTTTTACTTTTTAGTGGTTTAAAGACGTCAGTGAGGACCTTGACAAAATTGGAATTAACGGAGAAAGCATATCAAATCGAATCGAATACAGTTTATAGAACCACTGATGTAAGATCTTCCATGAAGAACAAAACTAAAACAGGTTAAAAAATGGCTTAAAAGACAAAAAACTTTATTTATGAGCTTCATATTTTACACAGTAAAAAAACAATGTAATAAATACAGTAATGTTTAATGTGATTCCTGTTGGCCACTAAAAAAATAAAAGCCATATCGTTATTGATAGTATATTGTTTAGGTCAACAGCCGAAAGGCTGGTTTGAACCTCTAGAGCAGAGGTTCCCAAACTGTGTGCCGCGAGGCCGGCCAAGTGAGCCGCGGAACTCAAGGAAAATAAATTAAATTAAATTTAAACGGTCGAACAAAATAATGCCTAGCCGATGACTATAAGTAAGTATGTATAAGTATGATATAAGTACGTTTATATCAAGTACTTAAGTTTAATCAATGGCATAAAGTAATAGGTGTGCCGCGGCTATTGGCCGTTTTTTTTTGTAGTGTGCTGCGAGAAAAAAAAGTTTGGGAAACACTGCTCTAGAGGTTTTACTCAGTAAAACGAGGAATCAGGTGGTTTAAAATTGCCTTCCTCACTGAGTACAAAAGTAGCCTATGATTATCAGCATGACAGGCCCTCTGAAAAGCATCTACTCTGCACCCTGCAAATGACACCCTCACTTCATTCACCATAGGGTCTGGCTGTATAATTAAATTCTTTGCTTTCGGAGGAGATAACTCTGACTATTATAGTGTCTTTTACACGTCTACCTCTTCTTTTCTTAAATAGTTCAGTCATATAATTGGCTTACCACGTGATAAGAGACAGAACTATTTTTTGTAGCCCTGGAACTAGCAGATCGAGTGCAAATAATTTAACACTCCACCTGCCTGTTACGGGCGCTGTGATATGTATATCAACAAAAAAGATAATGGCGAGAGAAGTTTATGGTAAGTCGCAGAATTATCAATTTGAACCAGCAATAGGCCTAACGGAAATCGACTCAACATTTTATACTGTAACGGATTTATGTCGGGTTTTGGATCTCTAATAAATTAATAAAAATCAAATGTTGTCTTATTTTTTATTCATATCTCGATAAATTTTAAGTAAACCTACGTAATTACTTTTATAAATGCATTAGAAGTTAAAAAATGCTGTAAAATTAAAATTAATATTTCTTTAGATTTTATAATAGATAGGCCTATTCATTTTTGGGTTGAAGCATAGTTGTTTACACAACTGCTTGAACTTAGAGCGATTTTGATCTGATACGATAGATGTTGCAAAAAATATAAGTTTCAAAAAAGAGGTGTTTGAGAATGTGTAAATTAAGAATGGTTAGAAGATAATGTTACTACTATGGCATGAAGACGTAAAGAAAAGTGTGGGTGGGGGTGTCTGTAACAATCGCCTCCACTAAAATCAGTGCTAGTGAGAAAAGAAGAGGGAGGTTGTTATTCATTTCCAGTTAACTAGACGCTATTTGAATCTCATACAACGCGCGCTCCAGTCAGTCTCGTGAAGTCGGCGAGTGCAAAATTTGTTTGAAAAGTAGTGTGTAATAAAAATTGTTTTGTATCATGGGGAGTTGCTGCAGAAGATTTCGCACGGTTTTTAAGCCGAATTCTTCGTCTTCAACAGGTGGATCTATTGCTTTACCAATTCGATCAGGTTCTGATAGACCTGATGGTCTTCCTCGACCACCAAGGGCATTGTCAGCGAGTATGTAGCTTATTCAATTATCAATAAAGTGCATGTTTTAGGTTATTTTTTACTGATTTAGATATACTAAATTATTAAATTTGGAGGTGACTGAAGGGAATTAAACTTCAAAGTGAGTAGAAAATTGTGGTATTATTACTGTATGGCAAAGATTTGATTGCCCCTTGCGGGAGGAGCAGAATCGGCCCGCTACAAGCCTTCTCAATAACATTTTATTAAAAAAAAATATTTTAAAATCACTGTAAAATGCTCTAGTCATGTAAAGTCATGATATGCATCTATTTTGTCCAATTACTTTTTAATAACACTAGCTATTATTATTATTACATACATATTTAATTTAAATACATATAAATACAAACAATACAAACTGTAAAGACAATCAATAACACTTCCAAATGCCAATATTTAGAGGTCCTTAACTTGTGAAGGGAACATCAAAATTGCGTGATTCTTTCACTAAAATTAAGTTCACTTTTTAAACTACATTTCGTACGCTGCAGGTATGTAGAAATAATTAAAGGCCGAAAACTTTCTCGCGACAAGACTTTTTTAAGTTTGAGCGTACTTCAATCAAATTTTTTACAAAATAAGTGACTACAGTATTGAAATTACCAACAATATACAATTTCATTTAATCTGCAAGTGTTCTCGGTATATCATGATTCCGTATATGAAATTTTATCAATGTCAGACTTCTAGTTAATAAGTAAACATCGAGGAAATGAAAAATCGTCCGATTTCACGGCTGTTATTTTTTTCTCTTAAAATCACTAATAACTTTTTAACCGTTTCATTTATCTTAAAAGTTAATAGGATAAAAAAGTTGCGGATCATGATTTTGAAAGACGAGAGCATTTTACAGTATTATAATTTTTTTTTTAATGAAATGTTGAAAGCCTAGTAGCGGGCCGATTCTGCTCCTCTCCGCAAGGGGCCATCAAATCTTTGCCACACAATATTTATATTAAGCTGATAAATCAATGGTTATGAAAGTAAATCTCGTAGATACAATTACAGATCATTAATCATTATAATTTTAATACTAACGTTTAAATTTTATGACAAATGTCTCTACTACCTTTCTGTTCCTGGGTAAATATCCCACTACCAATGCCCGGCTAGGATCATCATATTTAACACTTTCATAACTAACATCAAATGCCCCAATACACAATGTTATCACTAATCTAATACCATGCAGTGAAGGTTCGATTTGTAACTTGTCTGAACTGAAAACTCAAATTTGTTACATCACAAAATTATTTGAAACTCAAAGTAGTCACTAATGATCTTCCCTGTCAAAAGTATAAATATAAATTTTATTGTTATACAAACAAATAAATTTTGATTCTATGTCCTCCGATAATTAATTGTTTTTATCTTCAGTTAAATTTCTACGGCACTAAGTATGTTAACCTTTTATTATTAAACTGATTGTGCCTGAAAAATAAGCGTCATGCAGTTAATCAATTAGCTGAAA
The DNA here is from genome assembly GCA_035578175.1 of Catonia carolina. NCBI lineage: Eukaryota > Metazoa > Arthropoda > Insecta > Hemiptera > Achilidae > Catonia > Catonia carolina. The sequence continues at coordinate 122,226,969 of JAQMRL010000002.1, read as the reverse complement.
TTTCATATTAATATATTGTTTTTTTTTATAAGAAAAAGATGATTCAACGCAAATGCGAAGTGTAATTAATTTACATTCACATTATGATAACCTAGTCTAGATTAGCATGAGTTTTAAAATACTAATAACTTTTTTAATCATAAAAGAATGCGAATTCTCATCTTATAAATATTCGAACCAGTTAATATAATATTCACGAAGCGGAGAGGATCCAGTATTTTAAAATAGATTTTTCTTTTCGCCAAATTGATTTTCTGTAGAAAACAATGTTAAGAGGGTTAGTAATAACTAAACAATTATTCTGTGTAGTCGCCAGTTTACTTGTGACCCCAAGTAAGGATTATACTGAAACGAATGGTAGATATTTTTAGCAATTCTATTGTTTAGTTTTTTACTGTTTTTAAGACCGCAGTTGAATACATTCTAACAATTCACGGCTTCAGATTCATTTTAGAACAGAAGGATATTTCCCAAATCGGATCTCTTATGGTAGAAACGGCTAATTTCTTCTAACCAGGAAACGTATATTTGAAGGTTTTTAATTAAGAATAGTTTTCAAAGCCTAAGAACACTATTTCAGTTCTTCTAACATTTTTTGTAATCTTTATTTTGCCCTTTTTGTTCTAAGAGATTTGAAATTAACATTTTCCACTTATTTCTTTATGGAACGGAGATTTCTGCGTACAGATGGGTGTCAAATAATGGGTAATCAAATAATTATAATAGTACTTTTGTTTATTTCCCTATCTTTTATATAATCGAATTTTTGTTTATCTTTTCTCAAATATTATAATACATTTATAAAAATTCACATCGTACGAGATGGAGGAAATTGATCTACCCAACCATAGCTAGATGCCATGCCATTACCTCCTTTCAAGTCCCAGTTCCAATGTCCCACGAACCAGAATCCTATTTCCTATTTAAACTATAAAATTCCCCCTAAATTTCTTGAGGTTGCAATTATTCTGTTATATTGTTCCCCGAGCGACCAGGTGTTCCTTAACACGATGTCGCCATCATAGGGCTTCTTAGCCCTCTCAACCAGGATTCAGGATTCAGGATTCAGGTGTCATGACATGTGAGGTGTCATGTTAGATGTCATGGGTCAGGCGTTCTCTCCTTATTACCTAATAGGCCTACTAGCTAACCCGCTCGCTGTGCTTCATGCCAAACTTCTTCTTCTTAACGTGCCTGTCCGGTTCGAACGTTGGCTACCATCATAGCTATCTTGGTCCTGTCCTCTGCAATGCGGAAAAGTTGGGCTGAGCTTTGTCCATACCAGTCTCTCAGGTTAGCAAGCCAGGATATTCTTCTTCGGCCTGGCCGTCTTCCACCATCCAATCTACCCTGCAGGATGCGCTGCAACAGTTCATATCTACCGTGGTTCCTCATAATATGACCAAGGTATTCCAACTTGCGACACTTTGTGATGTTTATTACCTCCGGTTTCTTGCTCATTCGGCGCAGTACCTCGGTGTTGGTCACCCTGTCCGTCCATGGTATCTTCAACATTCTTCTGTACAACCAAAGTTCGAAGGCTTCAAGTTTAGCAGTGGTTGCCTTCGTCAACGTCCAAGTCTCCACTCCATACAGAAGCACGGAAAACACGTAACACCGTAAGAGCCGCAACTTAGTGCCCATAGTGAGATCATGACTCCTAAACGCCGAACTCATTGCGTGAAACACACTCCTTGCCTTACCAATACGGCACTTGATCTCTTGTACGTTATTGGCACATGCCAAACTAATAAACTTAAATCGGTTATTTTACACTTTGAAACCGAAACGGCGAATGCACAAATGAAACCAATTAGTAAGTTACTGGAAACATGAGTTTTGTTGATAAAAGTATCAACACCTAGTGGAAGAGACGAAATAGGATCCGAGAACAACTGAACATGTGTTATAAGTAAAATGTATTTTTTTAAAAAAAGGTACAATGTATTTGTTTTTTAGGAGGTTTACATAACTTTCTATAAAAAAGCCGAATCTTACATATTTTTTTTGGATACCTGTGCCATAAGTAGTTTTAAAATTTTTTAAAAAAGAAATGAGTAAAGGATTACGTATCGTAGGCTACTTGATACCTACTGCATAATACAATACATCACATAAAGTAGGTGGTATTATTCTGATAGAAAACAAACTAAACAAATAAAATAAAACTTAATTTTACGAATTACATTTTTGAAAACTTAAATGCTCAGCGAAAGACTTTTAAAATCGGTTGGATAGTTACTGATATTCCTTTATTCCTGATATTCCTTTGTACAAACAAACGAATGTTCATTATTTATAATATTGGCCTTCGGGCCAGCCCAGTCAGTCAGCTAATAGAAAGTCGCTATTATTTGTTAAGTAATACCGGTTGGGCAAGCGACTTTGTAGGGTGACCAGCTGACAGCCATCCGTGAACAAACTTGACTGGGGGTCCCTGTTCAAACTCATGCCTAATTCACGTCAGATAATACGGCAAAGCAGCGATCAAATTAGATAGTTGTCAATAATGTACAGTTCCCGATAACAAATAAAAGCTAAAAAAATTATAATATTAGGTAATATAGATGTTAATCGAAAACATGTTCGTAGGTGAAAAGTATAAATACCAATTAAAATTGCAGAAGTACAAAAATTTTGTGTTTTAAATAGCCTCTGATAACGTTAAATACGTAAATAGCATCTCTCCTCACCAATAAAATTAAAAATTGAATATATTATCCAGCTATACTTGGCAGGTTGTTTCTTCTCACCACAATAATTCTTAGTTGGGGGTGTAGTTTTTTATTTAGTCACATTTATCTCCTAGAATATATTTTAACTTTGTAGGATTATTTTTCATTTAATTAGGGGTGACCTACTTAAGCAGAGAATATTTTTCTCGTACAGTATAAATCACGAGAAATAAGTTTTATTAATGAGGTAACAGGCACGAACGAGAGACGTTCAAAAAGTGTTCAAGAAACGAATTGGATATCAAATAAATGTTTTCATCATTCCTGTTCTTCCCATAGTATTTTTAACGTTGCAAATACTTTTTAAACAAAATGTCATGGTATTAAAAAAAAAAAAAAAATTTAACCGTATAGTCTTAATTTTTAAATTAAGCTGAAATCATATTTCTACTCCACTTCGGCGCAGCGGTTAGGATGCAAAGCAGAAAGAAGGTCCTAGGTATGATTTCCACCTAGAGGCTGAAAATTATTACATGTTCAAATCACCATTCGACCCACAGTAATTGCTAATGACCAAGCTGTTGACGTGATTTCAAAACTCACTTACAAATCACTTTTTCTGATAAGTATCTGTGGTTGAAAACCTCATTAGATTTATTGATGTGGGAAATTCTTATATAGTAGGGCCTACCCTATAGAATCTCTGGACATATTGTATTATTAGTCTGAAAATCTGCCCATAACAGACAGGTGGAGTGTCAAATTATTTACACTCAATCTGTTCGTTGCAGGGCTAAAATAAATAGTTCTGTTTCTTATCACATGGTCAGTCAATTAAATGACTGAATCATTTAAGAACAGAAGAGGTAGAGGTGTACTGTGACACTAATCAGAGTTATCTTCTCTGAAAGTAATGAATTTCATTGTACAGCCAGACCCTGTGGTGAATGAAGTGAAGGTGTCATTTACAGAGTGGAAAATATGTGCTTTTCAGAGGGCCCGGCATGCTGATAAGCATACTTTTCCACTCGGTGAGGAAGGCAATGGTAAACCACCTCACTCCTCGTTTTATTTAGTGAAACCTCTAGAGGTTCAAACCAGCCTTTCGGCTGATGACCTAAACAACAACAACAGTCTGAAAATAAAAACATTTTCTAATATTGTCTTTTGTAAAATTTTCAGCTCCAAAAATTGCATAAAGTGTTTAACTAATAGTTACAATACGAAGTGATGGGTAAGAAATAAAGTACCCAATTAATTTAAATAGATATTGAAAAGTAATAATTACACAAATTAATAGTTCTTTTAAGTTATATTATTTTCAATAATTTTTTAATGATTCCTTAAATGTTAAAGAGTCTGTTATTACGTTAAGTGGTGTCAATTTTTTAAATTGTTACCTAAAATTTTGTTTGTCCATCCGCCACACCTAGATGTCAGAATCTACAAGAGATGGCAACAAACGGTTTTCAGATTCATAATCTACCCAAAAGTTAGTGAGCTTGAATTGGGTTTGAAGTTTCGGTTTCGACCGCAAGTGGTCCAAAACCGGAAGTCAAGAAATCAAAGTCGGAATTTGGAATCAAAATTGTGTCATCCAATTCCGTTTAAAGAGTAGATACAGAAATCATTGGGTTTGATGTTCCGGTTTCGACCGGAAGCGGCATCAAAAAATCGAAATCAGAAACTACAAGAGGTAGCAACAAGTGGTTTTTGAATTCGTAATCTACACAAAAAGTTAGCGGACCTGGAATAGGTTTGAAGTTTCGGTTTCGACCGGAAGTGGCCCAAAATTGGAAGTTAAGAAATCAAAGTCGGAATCTGGAAACTAAATTGTGTCATTCGATTCTTCTGAAAGAGTAGATATAGAGATCATTGGGTTTGAAGTTCCGTTTTCGCCCTAAACCGGAAGTCAAGAAATCAAATTCGGAATTTGGAAACAAAAATAGTGTTACTCAATTCCTCTTAAAGAGTAGATGCAGAAATCACTAACTTTTGCCATAAGTTAAAGGTAGCCTTTTTAAAAATTACCACCAGTCATGAGGCACATCGTCTCATGAAAGGGATTTTTTTTATGGTGGGTTTATTTTTCTATTAATTGTAATAATTTGTGTAAGTGGTTGATCCGTAAATGGTTTGGTGTGAATTTGAGGGAAGGTTGTATTGTATAAACGGCTGATTCTGAAAGAACTGGAATAAACATTACAATATTAAAAACCTCCCAATACTATTGCGTAACCCACTGTAGTCGCGAATAAACTTTTATAATTAGTCTTATTTGTAATTATCTAATCTATTTCTGTACATCCGTAAAAATTAACGCTCATTAAGTAGGCTATCATTACAAATGCCTGGAAGACTATTAATTTTTAATCACATAAAAATAAAACAGTAAAATTCCAAAAAAGTTATTGTCCATAATGAGCCTTTTTAAAATATTCAGCTATTATATTTTAATACTATAATTTTTACGAGTCAATAGTTTTTATGAGTCAATAGAAGACATTGTTCACATAAGACATTGCGATTATTTCTTTCTAGTTTCTCTATCTTTTAATGGTGAAAAATTCGAAATCCCAATTTTAACTCTTGTCAAGTTGTTTTGTTCTGGTTATAAACTTTGTATATGAGAAAAACGTTGAAGGAGGGGCAGTAATATTAAAGTCAAAATAATTTTTCTTAAATTGTGATTTAGTAGCATCATGGTTGATTTTTTCACTTTATGTATTTTGCACGTTGATTTTTGTTTCTGGAAAATTTATGTCCAGTTTCCACTTCAAATTTTATTAGTTTTTCCAACGGTGGTCGAAATTTACAACATAATAACGACCTTAAAAACATTGAATTAAGCCAGATACGAGGTGTGGCTAGTAAATAACGAGACTGAGGTTGTAAAAATTTAATTTTAATTTTATACATAATCACTTATTGTCACCTTCAATATACACTCCTTCTCTATCCCTACAACGCTCTATGCGAGTTTTCCATTGTTGGAAACAGTGCTGGAAGTCATCTACTGTCAGCTTCATCAGGACATGTGCCGATTTCTCTTTTGCAGCTTCCACAGACTCAAATCTTGTCCTTTTGAATGCAGATTTCACCTTAGGGAACAGGTAGAAGTCACATGGTGCAAGATTTGGTGCATAAGGTGAATGTTCTAACACTGAGATGCTGTACTTGGCTAGGAACCTCTTGACAGATAACGCGGAATGAGCTGGCGCATTGTCTTGGTGGAGAACCCATGATTTGTTCTTCCACATTTCGGGGCGTTTTTTCCTTACTCTTTGACGTTGTTTAGAAAGTACCTCAAGGTAGTAATATTGATTGATTGTTTGACCTTCAGGAACCCAGTGAAGGTACACAATCCTATGGATATAAAAAATACAATCATCATTGCTTTAAATTTTGACTTTTTCATTCGAGCTTTTTTGACTCTCGGTGAAGTTCGGCTCCTCCAGTGCGTGGATCGGCGCTTCGTTTCCGGATCATAAGTAAAAAACCACGTTTCATCACAAACATGGTATCATTGTTTCCAATAAAATTGGGTCATTTTCAATCGCGTACAAAGTGTCAGTACAAACATTTGTGCGAGCTTCATTTCAAACATTTTTGAGCGGCACTTGTCCTGAAGGAGCTGACAGAAGATGACTTCCAGCACTGTTTCCAATAATGGAAAATTCGCATGGAGCAAACTAAAAATTCGCATGGATAGAGAAAGAGTGTACACTGAAGGTGACAATAAGTGATTATGTATAAAATAAAAAATAAAATTTTTTACAACGTCAGTATCGTTATTTAATAGCCACACCTCGTATATTTAGGAAAACTTATTGTTGATTCAAAAGAAATTGAAGTCGCATCAACAGCTTAGTCATTAGCGACTACTTGAATTATTCGAACTAGAGTGATGTGTTTTGACTAGTAATAACTTCCAGACCATAGCTGAGAATTGTATCTGTGACTTTCCGCTTTGTAGGCTAGCGCGATAACCAATACACCACGGGAAAGTTTATTATTTATATTTTGTTTATCGCAGTAGTTACTTTTATACGGATTTAAATAATAGATATTGGTTACCTGTGTACTTTGATTGTTGGGTTCAATTAACCATACTCTCTCAGGAATTATCTGCCTGAATCTGTACAAGACTCATTTACATTTCATATATATTATCCTCATCTTATTAGGACATGAGGTTGCTTATTGTTCTTAATTGAACAGATTGCAACATACACACATTGGTGATTTAAAAAAAATATATATTTTTACGATAATAGAATACAACTTGGTTACATATTTTAAATTCAAAGAGTTAGTTCAAACCGCAAGGCTTTTCAGTACTTTCAAGCAAAAATAAATGAACAATGATTTAAAGATCATATATAAATAAATAAATTTAGACTTTCTCATCTTCGTCGTAAATAAATTTAAATTATTTAGCAATCTAGAGCACAAATATTGCACTCCAGAATAGATGTTCTCAGTCTCCCAACCAGATCGATCTCATAGTTCAATCAAGCCATCTGGCTTACATTTATCTATTTATGTAGGATGTTTATTTTTGAATCAAGAATTTTCAGTAAATGTTTTAAGCAAATGTAAATTGTAAAATAAATTTTAAAGAAAATTACTTATTACATTAATTTTTTTTTGTTAAGCCTTCTGGTCAGCCCAGTCAGTCAGCTGGTAGAAAGTCTTTTGTTAAGTAACACCGGTTGGGCAAGCGACTTTGTATGGTGACCAACTGACAGCCATCCGTGAACAAACTCTACTGCGTGTCCTTGTTCAAACTCACGCCTAAACCAGGTCAAATAATACAGCCAAAAGCAGCGATCAAATTGGGTATTTGTCAATAATGTACAGTTTCCGGTAACAAATAAAAGTCCCGTTTATAATTTTTTTGCATTAATATGTTTCTGGTAGATATAATGAATAACCCACTAGTGGTGGGTTAGGTGTTAGGCGTTAGGTAGTTTTTTGGTGCACAGGATAATGTAATAGATAATAAATTGAATAATTAAAAAACTAACAAGAAAAAGCGAGTGCAGAATTAGTTATTAATCCAGTAACCTAAGCACAAATTATGCCTTTTTGAGAAATAATTCATACAACATTAATTTCAGAATATATAAAACCGACTCTAGTACTTATGTTTCGTCCACCATATTTCAAAATGGGTGAAAAATTCCTTTGTTTACTTACGTTTTTATTTAAACTAAAGAGTCAATCTAAACGTAAACTAAAAAAAGCTGTCGTAGATAATTAAATGCTTTACAAAAATGTTTCTAAGCATTTACTGGACTCTTAAATACATCATCCAAGTGAAATTCATTAAGTGGAGGAATTAGCGCTTTTACTAAAGGCTATCAAGCCCTCTTCAGTTGTTTCGTTTGAGTTCTAACGTGATCATTATGATACAGAAATTTTTTAAGTTAGTGGGTTGCCTGGGTATTAAGATCAAAAGTATTAGAGGTACAGGATCATGGATGTTATTTTCAGAGGCAGGCACATGCACTCTCGTTTAAATGTACCAGCGTAATATATTATGATTCTGAACGGTTGTCAATTACAAATTTTTATCAAATAGCCACAATATATATACTTTTTAATTTAGGCCTATGCTATTCCTGTTGCATAACGACAACATATCTTAATTTAAGCGGCTCAAGGACTTGAGCGCAAGGGTTCATTATGAGCAATGTTTTTTTTTAAATCCTCGCGATGGAGGAGTAGTGTTGGACTCAATTGAGGCGTCCTTGTCCAGTCCCAAGGAGGCCGCAACCGCCTACCAGCAAAAACAAAAACCCGCCGCCTGGCCACTTGATCCGGCATCAACAAAGAACCCTCCACCTCCCTCGGAACTGTTTATATAGTACTACAAGGAAAATTTCGGGTTAAAAAAATTTACAAACTGTACATTTTTTTTAACCCGATAGTTATGAGCTATTTTGATTTCCACTTTGATGACAAGTGACTGCTTATCCACTGCTGTACGGATTAGAATGATTATATCCTTTTTTATAGAGCATTTACTTCTCTACAACTGTTTCTAATGATATTTTTCATTTAGAACTACCGTTTAGTTGTTGTAGTTAAAAATGTAAATGAGGAACACGAATATTCATAATTTTCCAATGTAGGGAATGAAACTTAAGCACTAGGGTCCAGTATTTTTAATTTAGATTGTCGTCAAGAGTGTGCAGCCAAATTTTAAAACTATGTGAATTATTTTCATTGAAAATGCTAAAATCTCTGAGCTAATTGGTAGATACATTTGGTTATGCAATTACAAAATGTAGTCTATGATATTTTAAGGACTGATTTGTTTATATTTTTTTTATACATAAGAAATAGTTTATTTTTAAAATATGTCGACAGTTTGAAACGGGAATAAAAAGTCATATTATCATCCACTAAAACAATAAATAATTGACCTACTTTTCATACAAGTGTTAAGGGATACCCGTATTGAGAATTCGTGATAACTAAACTTTGGAACAGTGCCAGTTCATTCAAATTATGCATTCATTAATAGCAAGACAAACCAACAGACACACAGAAACATAACAGAAAAACATGCATCCCAAAAATATTGAAATCTTGTGTGATTTGAATGTGGTATTAAAAGCTATTGTAGATTTTAATGGACGTGTTGTTTGTTCTGCATGATATTTATAAAAAGCATAAACACACATACAAATGCACATTTTTTCAATGCTACGTCGTAAAGTGAAGTACGAATAATCATTACGTAAGTTATTTCAATCGACTCGATTACTTTCTGGAACTGCTGATTTTTATTTACTTTTGAAGTCCTACAATATTAGTTCCACATTGTAGCCTTCTACAAAAATCTGGTGTGAAACACTCACACGACTTTCTCTTGCCAATACAAATAATGAATCATATAACCTGAATAATAAAACATTAGAAATAAACAAAAAAACTAACCTCAAAAAACATAACCTAATTTTAATCTTGAGTGAATGATGCAAAATTAAAACCATCTTTAGTTCGGCTTAATAATACGGAAAATCGCTCTTTGCCGCTAAACTAGGGTCTGTAGAGAAAAATGCTGTAAATGAAAGTTGTAGATCTTTTAATTTCCTATAAATTTGTTTTATGTATTTTTGTCGTAAAATGGATACTAAGACCGAAATATTTAAAAATTAATTTTTTACAGATTTTCATGAAAAGAGAAAAACACTTATTACCGCTAAACTAAGCGTTATACAAAAAAAATGATTAAAATAAAAGTTGTAGGTTTTTAATTTTTTACAACTTTAATTACACATTTTTGCCCTAAAATGAATATTAAGGCCGCAATCTTAAAAAAAACATTTTCTCTACGAGAGGACAGCCTCCCCAAGAATTTCAGCAGCCATAGTGCCTACCCTATCTTGTAGAACATAAAAAATGTAGTAAATGAGACGATTTTTAAAAAATCGTAGGAACCGTTTTTGAGAAAATCGCAAAAAAGTGAAAAATGTCACGAATAAACTACTAATTCCGGTTGATCGATTTTGATGAAAATGTTCGGGTCGGGTCCTCTAGTAGTACCTAACTTAAGTTTCAAGTTTCAAATTCGTACGATGTTCCGTTCTTGACACACACACACACACACACACACTCAGACTATTTGCTAAAACATGTTTTTTTCGGGTTCAGGGGGTCTGAAACGTATAGATCCATTGAAAACTCGATTTCGAAAAATTGACATGAAAATAATAGGCCTACTTTCCTTCTATATATTCAAATAGGCAAGAGAAAGTAAAAAGTTAGGTGAGCAAATAACATTTATTATTAATGATTAAACATTGGTTATATTGGTTTTTTTTACGTTGGCAAGAGAAAGTGTGAGTGTGTTTTACACCCAGTTTTTTTTTTAGTTTGTATGTCGGTGATCGACATACAGTTTGTATGTCGATCAACAATGCGATATACGAGTAAATCGCATTGTTTCAGCTTAAAACACTAAAATAGTTTTAATAAAACTGAAAATTTGTAACGTCTGCAGTATTCAACTATAATAAACAAGTTTTAGAAGTTCCTTAGTAATAATAAGTAGGCTTAATATTGTACAAACATATGTAGGCGATTCTGATACTGACACTTTTTTTATAACTGATTTATTCAATTAACCTAAAGACCATTCTGACTTACTATTCGATAAAAAGAATTGAATATGGTTTATGTAGTCTCGGTTAATTGATACTTCATTCGTCTGGAGAATTTAAATGCCTGGAATTAAACATTGTATGATTATGTTTATAAATCATACAGTGGGTTGTTGAGAACTTCTTTCTCTATGTTTTACACAGTTTACATCACGGTTTATTTTTAGCCACAAAGAAAACTAAATAAATCTTTTAGGTACATAATATAAATTAAAAAAAGTATAAAAATAAAACGTTTAACATTTATTCTGACAAACATTTTCTATATCCATATTCAACACAAACGCACAAGAGCTTTGTAAATATATTTATCATACGCACCTATACCTGTATACGAGATAACATCACCTTGATTTTATGAGGAGTAGAATAATTAAAGGAAACACGTTTATAGTCTCACATTTTAGACTATTATGTGTACTTGACCGCTCTATCAGTCTGAATATCCTTAGAGCTAAAATGACACCGTCTATGATTTCATCATTTTTGTGACCTGCTTTCGAACTATTCCTTTAAATTAAAAAAAAACTAACATTTTATATGCGTCATAAAAAAAACTTTTGTAATATGGATAATTTTTAATTTATGATTTACATATGGTTTGTTTATTTATCTAGTTTGATATTTTAAAATTCGTCCTTGTTGGCGTATAAAGTTACTGTCCTAAATGTTTCTGTTGAGTTCGTTTTATTTTTAAATATTTACGCTTACGTAAAATTTGGGAAAATAAAAATATTTATCCAATTATTAATTTTATTTTCCTTGTTTTTAAAGGAAACAATTTACCACATGTTTTTAAGTTGAAAAATTTAGTAAAATGAAAAATAATATATCTGAGAAACTCACAAAAATAAAATTATTTAAAAACACACATCTTATTTTGCATTAGAAGAATCCCTTCCTTAGATTCTTATCAACAAAAATTATGACCGATTATTTCTTTTATTTTAGTTTATTTTATGTCGCGTCGTAAAACGTCTTTGTTATAAGCGACTACTTTGGTTATAGAAAAATAGGTCTGAACGTGTAATAATTTACAGATCCTAGCAGAGAATCGATCCCGAAACCTTCTGGTTTGCAGTCCAGCATGATAAGCACTAGATCACGAAGGTGGTCAGATTTTTATTTTATAGTAACGGAATATTTTTTTGTTTACTTTGAACTACATTTGTGATTTGTGAATTTTGTTGTGGACCATCTAGCCTTGGGGATGAACTTTTAGGTAAAGTCTTTGGAAGAAGTCAGTGTTCCGGTTAATTGGCAATCAATGCCGGAATCGGTAGTTGCAAACTACTGAATGGAAGCTTTAGAAGAATTTTCCTGAACGAAAATGTATTTCAATGATGAATAACAACCGAACATATAACTGAGGGAACGTGTTAATTGCATTTAATTAACTTTCGAATGAAGTTATTTATTTATTTTGTCAACTGAATTCAGAAAATCCAAAAAGGAGTATAGGACTTATCAAGATAAACACTGCTAAGCCTAATTAACTCTATGTTAATATTTCATTACTTACCAATTTATTTATTACCTTTTCATTACTAACTTCCTTGCTTCAATAAGCGAGTCATTTAATAATTTTTAGCCAAATAATACAAAATTTACCACAGCGTTTACTAAGAAATTTATTAAAAAAATTAGAAAGGAATTCTTGTACACTGTAAAAAATTTTAATCAATCAAGTGCATTTCCACGAAGATTTGCTATTTTTGAATTAATATGCCGTTGAATAGGTCGTGGCAGGGGCCTCATGGACTGGCCTCCAAGATCTCCAGATTTGTCGGTTTGCGATTTTTTCCCACGGGGCTTTTTCAAGGAAAAAAATATTTCCACATCGTTGCAACAGACGATGAATTAATGAGACTGATTGAAGAGGAACTGCTGTAGATTCCTCGGCAATTTTTCAAAAACGGTTATCCTCATTTTTTTGTTTCGTTGCTATCAGTGCATAGCTATTGATTGACATCAGTTCGAATAAAGGTTGATAAAATAAATTGTGTTCATTAATAATTTATTACTTTCATTTTATTACTTAAGTTACATAGTAACAAATCACTAATTTGAAATAGTTATGCCAATAAAATTACTTTCCGCCATTTTGTTTTGATTAATCATAAGCAAATGAAACTCGAGGGTACTTTTCTTACATATCTATTTATTATAACTGTAAAGTTTCCAGTCTGTAGAGTGTGCGATACGTCCGGCGTATTAATTCAAAAATAGCGACCACTTCGTGGGGCACCCGGTATATAAATGGAAATACCTCACTAATTGACTGACTCACTCAGTCACTCATTCCAATTCTCTCTCCTTGCACAATAACAAGAAAGCTGAAGTTTGAAGGGAATATTCCCTTTAGAGTAAATAGGAAAGTTAAACATAAACGATTTTGACATTCCACCGTTATGGGGTTAAAAAGGGTGTTGAACCGATAAACCGATATTTTCCGTTTATTCAGTTACAGATGGGATGAAGCTCGGTGAATATATTTCACAGTGGTGGATTTAGGGGGGGATCAGAGGGTCATGACCCCTCCAAATTTTACCCTAACAATATAACAAAATAGTTTTATGTAAGTAAATCCTTATATTACTGTAAACCTTTACCAATCAATTATTTTCATATTTTGTTGTATTATGCATTATGATATAAAATTCTTTTAAATTTCAAATTGGCAATAGTAATCTATTCCCCTTGTTGAATTTCTTAAATGTCTGAAATTGTTTCATTTTTTTGTTATAGTAAAAAAATTAAAAACTTTAGGCTCAGAAATACGCAAAAACATGTTTTTAAGATGTGTATTTTTAACATTGTTTCGTAGGGGAGGACTCCTTAACCCACTCTCTCCTGGGCAATGTTCCTTACCCCTAGACCCCCCGGTAGTGACCCGCCGAACTTGATGCTAAATCTGCTAATGATATTACCTATAGTTCACCTAAAAAGTTACCCCTTAACGATTATAAAAATGAGCACGTAGGGGGTTGAAAATGGTGTTAACCGTTAAACCAATATTTTTTGTTTATTAAGTTCCGGTCAAGGTAGAAGGCTGAAACTCGGTGGAGGTGTTACCGATAGTGAAACTAAAATATTATCTCAGCAATTTCCAAAATGTACCCCTAACAGTTTGAATAGGGTATTCAACCGTTAAACCTTTAAATGTTTATAAAATTCAAACTAATAGATTTGTTATCAGAAAATTTTATTTTTGATTTATTTATAGGCCTAATCTTAATTTAAAATTATTGAAATAAAACAAAATTATACTAGGGTGAAGCCGGGACGGCCAGCTAGTTGAAAATAAAGCACGTTGGTGTTCAAAGAACATTTTTTACGCTTAAAATTAAATATTCATTGAATGTTCTTTTTAAATTTAAATAATTAAATATTATTACTGTCTTCTTAATTTAAAATTTAGTTCATAAGTAATTTATTTTAGATGAAATTAATAATTTAACGTTCTACCATCGTTTTCAATTACTATTATTAACCGTGAAATTTGAGTAGGTTTTATATTTTACTCACTTATGATTTAAAGTCCATAAAAATCATTTAACGTTGTCACAGTAAGAAATCTATAAATTAAAAAATGATACATAATATAACAGTAATGAAAACACGGTAATCACCGCGACTTCCACGTATGACTATTCTGCAACATAAAAGATTGTAGCTACCATAATAAAAACATAATTACCGTTTTTCACTGTTTTACAATGCTTTTTTACTATATTTCACTTTGTTATATTAGTGGAATATGGGATCCTTTGTTATTAAGTACACAGGTAAACACCTGTATAAAAAATCACGTTCCTTTATGACTATATAAAATACTACGTATAATATATATATAATGTGTGTTTAAAATGCGTGTTTTGAGAGTACTGTTTATTTTTTTCTTATCAAACGAGTCTTCAATTGCCAGTCCAATTTCATTGAGATCCCTCTTAATCTCTTCCATGTATCTTCCCGCAATTTTCCTGTTCAAGTCCTGAGGATCAGTTGCTTCATTATTCTATCATTCGGCATTCTTAAAATGTGGAAAAAGTAGAAAATCCTCCTTCTCTTCATCACGCTAATAATCGGATCAATTTCCATAAGCAGTTTCATTAGAAGGAGTTCGCCATACCCCATTTTTTTATAATTCTTGTTAAAGCAGGTTCTGATAATTTTGCGTCCTGTTTAAGAAGTTGGTCAGTTTTAGCTTCATTCTTAGTTTGGAAAATAGTTTCACCGGCGTAAAGCGCCTCTGGGAGAACAACTGTTTTGTAGTGGCGGATTTGGGCATGCATTGAAAGGCATTTTTTTTACGTTTGCCTGGTTATTCCTTGTGCTTTTTTAATTTTGGAAGTTCTGTTTTACAAAGTAAATTTTTTTTTAGATTGCAGTAGATGATTTCTCCTGGATATTTGAACTGTTGAGATAATCTAATTTCTTTACCGTTAATTCTCACTTTATTTATGCATAGTGGGTTGATAGCCATGACTTAAAAGACTATATTATAATAAAATAATTATATATTTTTATTTTATAAGTTTTCTATGAACTGTTATAAATTTTTAGTGACTTGAGTGTGCGTCATATCATTATGAGCTTCAACATCTACCATTACTAACACCATATAGCATTATTAATTATTAATATGAGGGGCTTCATCTGGCTCCTCGTCTTCCAGCGTTGCCGCTTGTACAAAAGTAAATGTAAAGTAAGGTTATGTAACGCAATAGATAAAGTGTGTTTTTTTTAATGAACTGAAAATCAAAACAGAACTATAATACATAAACCACAACTTTAGCTTCTAAACTTTTAAATCTTATGCCTACTGATATCAGAAATCTGGCAAATATCATAAAGGTTAAAAAGGTAGTAGTCCTAAGTGTGTGGTGTTTACCCAAGATAGACACGAGATCCACCAGATTTTGACTCCTTCTAATCCTTAATATTGGTTCACTTAACTTTTCTTTCGAGCCAAAAAAAACAGGCTTCTGCCCAAACGGGAAGAACTCATCAATTTTACTTTAGAACATGACTGTGCCATAGATTTCTTTTTTCAATGTAAATGTTAAATAGGATTAAAACGTATTTCATTATTATTTTACTATTACATATTGCATTTATAAATACATACTGAATACTCTGTTTTAATGTGCTTGTGTGAGCGAGGTAATCGTACAATCAGCATGTAGACAATGCAATCCGGCAATATTGGAGCTAACTCCATCGACTTTCGGGCTCACAAAGATATGAAGCTTAGTATTTCGTAAACCAGAAATTATTACAATATCAAGAGTTTATAGAAAAAAACCTAATAAGTGTAATATTCAAAGTACATAATGTAATATTTAAATACTTAACTACTCTTGACAGAATTATTTAGATATTTATATAAATTCTAATCTAAAATATTTATAACATATTTCAGTTTCCATAGACCTATTGTTTCTTTCTTAGAATTTAATAGCAATGAAGAAGTCCAGTCAGAGCAAAATTCCACTAAATTATTAATTATTCAAATTAATTATATATTTTTTATCTAATATGACTTTATGAGTACAGAAATAAAAGTAAATTATTTTATTTCATATAAGTTTTCATTGTGTAATCATAAGCAAACACACACAGCGAGGGGTAGAGAGAGAGAGAGAGAGAGAGAGAGAGAGAGAGAGAGAGAGAGAGAGATTTTGTTTTAATAATTAATTACTTTCGCGAAATCTAACAACCTCAGTTCCTTTGCTCTTATTTTGTGTTTTAAATCGTTTAAATTTTGAGAAATGATAATGCTCTAACCTTTTGAATTCATGAATTTTAAAAACTGGAATGATTGTGTTCTGTTTAGTGTAAAATTCATCTTTCTGTTGTCATTTATACAATTATTATTTTAAGATTCTTTCTAATTTGCTTTATATCGTCTACTCATATATTTTCAATAATGTTTTCTTAATAAGCTTGCTTATTTAAAAGTAATCAACCAATGCCTACTGAGCTTTTCAGTTAAAACAAAACATGGAGTTCCAATAATACTGTGAAATAACAAATTCTCTCACAGATGTAATTCTGTAAGCATATATTATTAAGAATGAAAATTTCCTCTTTCTTTCTAAACACTTTAATATTTTCCCACGTTTTTTCGTTAATTGTAGCGATTACGTAAATTCAAGGTCACCAATAATCTTGATGGCATTGCTTTGACTTGTAACGGTGTGGTAGGTGGTCCTTGAAGTTATAGGTTATTGGTTAACAAAAATTAATAATTTATTTTTATGCATTAAATTATTTGTTTCTGAAGAAGACCTATTCTGGTCAAGAGTCTCTCAAATTTAGAAGGAGTAATTTGGTCTCGTAAAAGCTCAGAAGAATTATTTCGCAGTGCAACGACCAAAATAAGAATTACTATAATGGTCGCCAACATTCGGAACGAACCTGAAGAAGAACCATGGTATATTCAATAAATTTATTGATAATATATCTAGTTTACAATCTTTAAACCATTCTGTTTTTCATATTTAGTGATACCAAAATGGCTGCAATTTTAAAGTTACCGATAAACAGTTTTCAAGCAAGCTAAAAATCAAAATTTATTATTATTTTGAAATATTGAACATCAAAAATATGTTAAGCTAATATTCTAATATTCAGTCACATTACCATAATAACATCGATTAAGTTAAATAAATTAATGTAAATGAACAAGTTTTTCGATTATGGGAACGACCCCCGGGTAATAAATGGGCTGCTGGCTTTTCAACAATTTGATTCTCGGACAGCCTCAGTAGCGTAGCGGTTAGTATGCTGGCATACATGCGAACTTATCTTTCAATCCTTGGCCGACTAAAGCCAGTCCAAACGGACTTAATCAGTTTAGTAGTCGCAGAAAGCCATCTAGCAGGTGAACCCACAACCCCTGAGAGGCCAAACCCAAACGAGTGGGTGCAGACGTGAGCTGCAGGGCGCCCCACTCCCCTCAGTACTCGTGTTAACGTTGGACGAGTCGCCGTCGAGCTCGTTAGGCCGCTAAAATGCTTTGTACGTGGCTCTACCACACATGGAAGTACTACGCACAACCATGTACTATGAGTAGCACATGGAAGTGCTACGGCCAGCGCCAATTAACCTCGAAAGTAGGCGCGTATAGGGTAGCTAAATCGCAGTTTTATGGGCACGCTCTGTGTGGTCTGGGGCGTGCCCCCATGCTGCCCTACAACACGAAAGTCTAGGGTTTGATTCCCAGCTAGGGTCTCAAAATTTTCTCAAGTCAAAACCCATTGTTTCAGTTGCATAACCCACCGCAGTCGCTAATAACCAAACTGATGATGCAACATTTTTACATTTTTTAAAGCCACATAGAACTACGTAAGTTCATTAAAGAAGAAATATTTAATTTCTATTTTTTTGTGTTGGAGTAGTTTTTCTGATGTTTCTTTCCTTGATTCTTCTCCAGTATTCCTTCAATCTTTTTGATCTTTTCTGGTGTCCTTCATCGAAATACACGATTTTCTGTCGTTAGGTTGATCTCTTCTGTTCAAGTTTTGTGTTGTTCAGTTGCGACTTTATATACACTAAAAAAGAAACATATTATTCTTAATCCTTACTGTTTTGGTTAAAATAGGCCTACTGGTCGAATCTGGCACAGTAAATTTGGTAAATATTTTTACACAAAGCTTTATTTATATGTGATATAAGCCTACAGTGCCGTGATTTTATCATTTGATGTGTGTTCTCTTATAAGATAAACTATATACAAATTTTCATATTTTCGTTTGTCCATCATGGAGTTTACTATGATACACATGTTCTTATTTGGAGCTTTTAAAACTTAAATTTATCTAAACTGTTTCAATTAAAGAAAAACACTATTGAGCTATTTACACGTGTGTATATAAGTTTACGTATTTCTTCCGGGAAAATGTCTTCATCCGTACTTTGATGTTTTCTATTTTAGTCTCAAGCCATTAGTGAGTAATTGTTGTTTAGGTCATCAGCCAAAAGGCTGGTTTGAACCTGTAGAGGTTTTACTACGTAAAACAAGGAGTGAGGTGGTTTACCATTGCCTTCCTCACTGAGTGGAAAAGTACGCTTATCAGCATGCCGGGCCCTCTGAAAAGCACATATTTTCCACTCTGTAAATGACACCTTCACTTCATTCACCACAGGGTCTGGCTGTATAATGAAATTCATTACTTTCAGAGGAAAAATTCTGATTAGTGTCTTTTACACCTCTACCTCTTCTGTTCTTAAATGATTCAGTCATTTAATTGGCTGACCATGTGATAAGAAACAGAACTATTTATTTTAGCCCTGCAATGAACAGATTGAGTGTAATTAATTTGACACTCCACCTGTCTGTTATGGGCAAAGTGAGTAATTATGTATTTTCTAGAGTAGATTATTGCAGTTAATATGCGGTTAATACATGTAACTTGACTTTTTTATAAATTAAAAACAAAAGAAAATAAATCCTCCATGTTAAGTTTTCCTATAATTTACTCTAAAGCAATTTAAATCACTATTATTGTTAGTTAATAATCACTTCTAGTATTAGGCCTATGTTGTAATGTAAAAATGTTGTTGCAAATACAGTAGTATGTTTTTAATGTCAATGCCAAGAAAATGTTCAGATATAGTTAAGTTATTGACATAATTAATTAATACTTTTTATTTTCTCACAATATTACAGACATCCATCTTTATATGGAATCATGTTTTATCATCCTGAACTTGTTTCTTAGTTCAGAGCAGGTGAGATAACTTGTGAAATTGCGTTATACTTAAAGTTAAAAAAATAATGTCATCTATTTAAGAATAACGTCATAACATTGACTATTTCAACTTGTAAAACAAATTATTTTATTAAAATAACAGTGAAATTTCACAACTCGAATAAATAATAAATCCACACAAAAATATTTTGTAAGTCTCTCTACTTTTATGTGAGATTAATCACAACATGAAATGATACAAAAATAAAAATAAAAATTAATAGTCTAAGAATTTCTGAAAGAATTATCTATCTATTAATACGTTTTATGACGTAGTCTTTCTGGAAATAGTTGTGAAACCTCTTTTGTCTTTAAGCAGTAATTCCACTTTTGCAATTATCTTTGCAGTACTTATTTTATAAAAGTGAATTATTTGGAGTAAACAGTTAGCTTAAATTAAGAGCCTTGTTGAGCCAGAGTACCGGCAAAGGAAAATTATCTCTCCTCCCTTATAACGCTACACTATACTCTGTGGACCTACCTAACCAATAAATGAGAAACAAATATGCGAAGAAGAAATTGCGGAAGCAAAGCGAATTGAATAAGATTTTTTTATTTGAGCCTTCTTTTTGTTATTCTACTTAAACAATACTTATACTGTAAGTATTTAAGATAATTTCTAGCTGACCTGAGTAAATTAATTCGCACCATAATAATACATAATTTATTCGTCATTAACAATTTTAAAAATACATTTTACACTCATAGTCTTATTTCGCGATGTTTTATATCAGTGTTTTTTTTTATAAAATACCAGATTTATGCTCTGCCAAATAAGATAAGGCCGCCTTCGTGGCTTCCGAGGTTGCGTGCTACGCTGCAAAGCGGAGATCCCGGATTCGATTCCTAACCAGGGTCTGGAAAATTACTAAAAGTTCAAACTTACGTTCCTTAACTCTAAATAGTAGCTAATAACTAAGTTGCTGATGGGACTTAAAATAAATTAATAATTTTTTTAAGTAGCCTATACCTACACCAAAATAAACAATTCCCTTCACCACAGCGACCCTTCTAAACAATATTTTGAACTTCGCAAAATCGCAGCAGAATAGTAGCTCGATCGAAACTTTTAGTTACTTACTTTGTTATTTACTTCACAAAATCTCGTTAAGGCTTTTGCAAATTCTCATTTTCGTATTTTTACAGAATACCGGAAGTATCCTCTTTACATACATTTTTTTTTAATCCGTACGGTAGTGCTCTGTATTTAAGGACAAAGAGAATCCATCGGACCAGATTTACCCATCCATCCATCGGACCTCAATATTACCCTCCATTATTGATAGACCAATAACTGGATGTCTTAAGATGAGCCCCACTAGCCTATCCCTTTTTCTGGTAAGATGTAATCTAGGGAGTAAAATAACAAAGGATGATAGAAGCGCAAGTGATATCAAAAGTAGGATTGGTCAAACTAGAAAAGCCTTTGAAATGAAAACAGCTTACTGACTACAAACATTGATTTACAGATTAAGAAAAATTTCTTTAAACACTATGTTTGGAGTGTAGCATTATACGAGAGTGAAACTTGGGTGGAAAAAATAAGTAATTTAGAGTTCTTAGACGAGTGGATGAAACCTTTTCTTAAAACACATATATTCATTTTTTCTGAGGTCAAATTTTTTTCCCTTTCACGGGTGATTCAAAGTAATATCAACAGAATTATTATTTCCTGTAACTGGCTTTATTTGTACATAAACGAGTAAGAGCTGTCAACGAGTAAAATTGTGTGAAAAGATAAGCACTTTAAGTTTAGTTTTCTGTGAACCGTAGGGAGCGATGGTGAAGGGAAGGGATGCTAGTCTAAACATAAAACTGTTATTGTTGATCGGTTATTAGTGCACGCCACGAAAGAAGTCCGCTATGAAGACTAGTTGCCCCTCAACCAACTTAATAGAATTTTCTATTTACATCACACGTCCATTTATGTTTAATTTGTAATTGTAAACGCAAGAGTCTGATAAAATTGGCACAATACTGTTGTAAAACTGCATGGTTCTGTCGAAAATCATTTCCCAATCTTTAGGTGGAGCCCACATGCCCCCTTTTTAAAAGGCCGCCTTATTTAAACGGAACATCGGATTTTACGTCTTAAATATTCACAATATAAAAAAAAACTGTGATCTTTAACATACTTAAAGTTTGATTTTTTTGTGTAAAGCCTGGATGAAGTAACAGACGTTTAAAAAGCACACTAACAGAAAACCGGCTTAGAACTGGGTACTTATGCGTAAACTGCTGTATCTCCGAACAATTTTTAAAATAAAATAACGAATCAACGCAGGAAAGAACAGGCTCTAATTTTCTGAGCGGTAAAATTTTTCTATAGAGTCGTTTTTTAAATAGAGCTCTTCAAACACAATGAACTTATTTCGTGGCGGGCATTTTATAGTACACTTGCACGCCTCTGAATTGAATAAGACATCCTACCTGAGAACCATGTTAATGAATTCACTCTGTTTGTACAAACAGAAAACAAAATATACCATGATATTGTTATATATTAAGTTCTTTGTTAATAAACAAACTGTGGACACGTGCTATTAAAAAGGCGTGGTGTTGGATAACATGAACTTAACATAAACATTTACATGAACTCATAAAGTATCGTAATTATCCGCAATTATTTATTGACTGTAAATAATCAACCCGCAAATAAACTATTTTTAAATTTATTATTTTATCTTTGTTTAAATAGAATATTATTCTCAAGGCCTAACTATAAGTGTACTTATAGTTAAGTGTCTCTTTATATGTAACTTGCACTCTTTATATCTTCACTTAAGTGTATAGTTCTGGTTGACTTATAGTAAACCTTAAGGTTTTTCTTGATAAGTAAATTGTAGACTAATATAATGCTGACAATATGTTTAGTCTTTCATGTACTGCATTTATTACTCATTCATCAGACTAAACCATACACGAATAGCCTATTCGTGTCACGATACATTTTCTGTCATATATTGTTATAATTTTATTAAATCTGAGCATATTACACCACAAATAAACTGCGTTGTTGTAAGAAATGTACCTTGATAAAGACGATTATAATTTCCCTACCCTTTCGTGAACTCGAGCCAAAAGTTTTAGCTTGAAAATTCGCGCGTTGTTTAATACCGAACACCGAGCAATAAATACAGAGTAGCCCATAAATGTCAGTTCCCTAATACTTACGGAAATCGGAAGAAACGTTAATGGAATAAGAAACCTATAGACAAAAAAAATTATTATATGAACTGTACATATATATTCCCTTGAAAATGTTATAGCTAAATGTCCACCATGATTCTCTATACACTTTATACAGCGACATAAAACTGATTCACAAATTTTCAACAGTAACATTTTATCGTCTTTGCAAATCGATCGTGGATGACCACACTTCGGGGTATTTAATACGCTTCCTGTATTTTCAAATTTCTTATTTAACTTCCGTAAATGTTGCCAGGTCGGTAACGACACACCTGGATACTTGTCACTAAATTCTTCCAGTACTTTAGCAGTATTTTTATTATGCTTCCACCACAACTGAAGCATATAAACTCGTTGTTCTGTTGTAAACATTTTAAAAGTACCGTTACAAAGGAAAAAAATAGTAACTGCAAGGAGACATACCTCACACTAGCCACGGTTACAGACAACTAATGAATGTTGTACGTGATGCTGCCAACATTACACTATTACCAACTTATCAAAATGAAATGTCCCACCTCATTGGGAAACCGACACATGGGCCACTCGGTATATTATATCGCGAATAAAATTTTAAAAAGAACATAATATGCGTATTTAGGTATGTATATGTAGTCGGCCTGTATACTCGTATTATTACATTTTAAAATAAAGTGATTACAATGGAACTATAAAATATCAGCAACATAAGAGTTAGTCAGATGTATGACATCAAAGTTCGCGCTTTGAATTTTTACATTTACAACACCGCTTCGGTTACTATATTTGTTGCTTCCAAAACAGGTGTTATTTTTATGATATTCAGTGACATCATAGTGCACAGCAATACTAATTGACGAATAAGGGGAGAGATTTTAACATACGGCGGCCTCCTTCTTAACCAACTTGGATGAGAACAAATCGGATAACCTAAAAGTTAATAGACGTGTAGCTCATTTACAACCAAATGGAGCAAAAAATTGATAACATTCGAGATATAACCCAATTGGAATCCCGAAATTAAGCCCATAATGTAAATTAGATATAAAATTATACAGTACTGCATGTATACTTATAAATGATATGTACCTTAATTTCGGTTTTCCCAAATTTGTAGTTAAACGAAATAAAACTTTCCATTACGTAACATACAACTTACGCAATATACAATATAGAAAAATACTTTTTATGCAGTTTTTTGTGAAGTACCTTGGCTTGCATCTTGACAGGAGATTAACTTGGCGACATCACACAGTATGTAAACGGAACGAGCTTAATTTAAAATACATGAAGTTTAACTGGTTATTAGGAAGAAGATCACAATTATCGGTTGAAAATAAGGTCTTGATTTATAATACAATTTTCAAGCCTGTTTGGAAGTGTGGCGCTCAGCTTTGGGGTACACCAGCAGATCCAATTTAGAAATAATGCAACGCTTCCAAAATGAAGTATTAAGATCGACGAGTAACGCTAGGTGGTTTATAAGAAACTCAAAAATATCTTCGTATCCGTACCGTAACAGAAGAGATAAAAGAGTAAAAGATAGAAGAGCCTCTGGTACCAGCTAAGATTAAACGACCACCAGAACCACCTAGCATTAAATTTGCTGGACAACAGTGAGGAAACGAAGCGTTTCAAAAGACATCACATCCTCGACTTGACTTAGACCAAAGTTTTTAATCAATGCACGAAATTAAATTCACCATTCATCTTCATCACTACTTTTTAATCGCAAGTGAAATTAAAAAAATTAATTTTCTTTTACTTTTCTATTATTAACTTCTTTTACATTGTATACTTCACTTTTTGTTTACTTATTTTACGTTGTTATTGTTAATTTTGTAACTTTGCAACTTTTCTTGGTTTGTTATTAGTTTTATTTTCTAATTTTATTTAGTTTAAATGAGAGCAAAGGCTGTCTACTTCACTCACGTCAGTTTAGTTCTGTTATAATGATTTGCTTAAAGCCACATTGTAAAGTCTGATTGTAAATAAATAAGTTAAGTATAAAAAAATGCGTTTTTTGTTTTTTTTTCCTAATTGCGTCCAGGAGACTCCCGAAGAAGTATAGGGGACATGTCAAGAACTTATACGTTAATACAAAATAAAACCTGAGTATATCGTACATATTTTAATTGCACATTACCTAACCACTGCAAGCTTACATACTACGTGTGTCATCTTCTAATATTTAAACATTAGTACGCAGCTTTCTTAGCATTCGTTTCGTTGTTTTGGGTGTTTCTTTATTTTGAGTTATTTCTCGTTTTTATTTTAATAAAATATTATTTAGAAATTCTTATAAATAGTAAAAATACTCATCAATCAAGTAATTTCTCAGATTTTTTAATGAATGTAAATTAGCAATACATTTTACAAATTGTGGTAATTTATTTATGTATTTTGTAGGCTACACTACCGTAAAACTAAAACTGTGTTTATAAGTGGCTACTGTACGTTTCTTCAAGAAGTTGTCAGCTATTAGGAAAAATCTGTCATTTTATTTTGTTTCATGGTTTTTTTGTGTTTGTCAGCTGCATAATTCCGATAACTTTTCAGATTCAAAATATTAACTGGTGTAGAAGTCGGCTGCTCTTCAAAATATCGTAAGGCAGTTTCTAGTTCGTACTGTATGTAAAGAATATACATGGCCGTCTCGATAGCTCCTGTTGGTTATCACCTTACTGCAATGCCGAAGTTCCGGATTCTTTATTTACCTCAGTAGTAAATACAACTAAAAAGAAAATCACCCTCCTGGAAAAATTGGTTAACAGAGAGACCAATGGGATTTTCTTTTATAATTAAAAACGTTGTAAAAACCTCAAAAGCCAGAGGTCTCGGATTAAGTTTTGGTGATATAGTATTCCGTTTTGTGTATGATAATAAGGTTGTGTCACCTTCACCAGTCTTTTATCTCGATAACCTTAGTAAATAGTTTAATTAAGTATTGGTTGATCTTCCGTTTTTAGCGTAATGTAATATTTATTGTGTTCGTCAATAACTTTAACCTGAAAAGAAAATTTAGTTAGATATATTATTAACGGTCAGACTTAAACAGAAACACAAGTTCAGTAAATATATTTGTTGAAAATATGAAAAGTAAGTATGAAATCGTTATTGTTTCATATAACTTTTACTCTCAGTAATTTTTACACCTGGATACCTTAGGTTTATTGTCCCTATGTTTCTTCTTATTTTTATTTGTTCTTTGATTTGTAATTTTGATTACACATTTTCTCAAGATCCATGTTTTTTTCGAGGTCAACGCTTCTTGTAACGAAGAGCAGTTTGCGTGCGAGTTTTAATTACAAGTACTACAAATTATATTTTCTTATATACTAATCTTTATTCCTTCATACACGTTTTTATATTGTAAAAGTACTTCTAAACAGATAAGAGTTAGGCATTAATTAATGCACGGATGTAGTAGAAAACTACGTTTGTCTTTTAAATGTTTTATTTTCTTTCTTCAGAAAATTTCATTTTGAAAATCAGCACAAATTTTTGTAAGTCCTCTATTATGTCTAACAAAATTTTGTACTGACCTGTGTTTGACTTAAATTCTTCATTTGAACTGGCAACCATCTAATATTGTGTATCTTTTGTAGTAGCCTTTGTCAACAAATGCATACGAAACATTCTAAGAAAAACATAAATAAATGAAATCGGCAATTTTATTAAAATTATGGAAAAATTTAACAATTACGAAATTATTTAGTAGGCTTATGCTACTTTTAAAATCTCAGTACTCTGTACGTTGCAATTTGTTCAATTCAGAACAATAAGCAACCCCATGACCCAATGAAATGAGGATGATGTGTATGACGTGAAAATAAGGTGCAGTTTTGTACAGACCCAGGGTGACCATTCCTGAGAGAGTATGGTTAATTAAATCCCAACCATCAACGTACACCGGTAACCACTGTCTAGTGTTCATATAGGTACGTATAAAAGTAACATCATAATCTTTACTAGAATTTGAACCAGGAACCTTCGTTTCCGAAAATCAGCTGTTTAACAGCTGACTCGCCGCGATGACTTTACCTCTAGACCAACCTGGTGGATCGTATGCTACTTTTTTTTTAGCTTTTTTTGTTATCGGGACTGTACAGTATTGATAACTACCCAAATTGATCGCTGCTTTTTGCTGTATTATTTGATAGGGACCTCCAGTAGAGTTTGTTCACGGATGGCTGTTAGCTGGTCACCATACAAAGTCGCTTGCTTAACTGATGTTACTTAACAAATAATAGCGACTTTCTACCAGCTGACTGACTGGGCTGGCCCGAAGGTCGTATGCAACTTAAACTCAAAATAGCCCTAATATGAATAGAACTATCTGGCTAAGATTATATACGTAATATTTTACGTATATTTTGTATTTTACGTATATTTTCTAAATTTTGTTTATTTTTAATGTCAAAAGTTAATAATATAGACATAAAGCAGGTGAATTAATTTTCAAAATATAATTATTTTTAAGGTTTATTATGTCAATCTTTAATTGTTAGTAAAGAATTTAATTAATTTTTTTAGATCAATTTTAGAACAGTTTTTTAATAACCATATAAAACCTTTTTGTGTTGTTGTTTAGGTCATCAGCCGAAAGACTGGTTTGAACCTCTAGGGGTTTTACTAAGTAAAACGAGGAATGAGGTGGTTTAAATTTGCCTTCCTCTCAGCGTGGAAAAATATGCTCATCAGCATGCCAGGCCCTTTAAAAAGCATCTACTTTCTACTCTGTAAATGAACCTTCACTTCATTCACCACTGAATCTGGCTGTATAATGAAATTCATTACTCTCAGAGGAGATAACTCTGATTAGTGTCTTTTACACTTCTACCTTTTCTGTTCTTGAAAATAATTTAGTTGTATAATTGGCTGACCATGTGATAAGAAACAGAACTATGTTTTGTAGCCCTGGAACTAGCAGATCGAGTGCAAATAATTTAACAATCCACTTGCCTGGTATGGGCATATGAAATCTTATAAAAAAAATCTGTTGTGAAACACTCACACAACTTTCTCTTGCCAATGCAAATAATTAATAATAAACCTAACATTATTAATAAAATATTAGAAATAAACAAAAACTAACCTCAAAAACATAACCTTATTTTAATCATGAGTGAATGACGCAAAATGACAATCGAACTCAGTTTTGCTTAAAAATACGGAAAATCACGCTTTCACGCTAAACTAGGCTCTGTAGAGACAAATGCTTTAAACAAAAGTTGTAGATCTTTTAATTTTCTATAAATTTAATTATATACACTTTTGTCGTAAAATGCATACTAAGACCGAAATGCTACAAAAATCGATTTTTCTCACGTTTTCGTGAGAAAAAAAAACAGAAAATCGCAAATTACCGCTAAACTAAGCGTTATACAAAAAAATGTTTGAAATAAAAGTTGTAGAATTTTACATTCTCTACAACTTTTATTATATAACGTTTTGCGCTAAAATGCATATTAAAGCCGCAATCTTAAAAAGAAAATGTTTTTACGTAAAAACAGCCTCAAGCAGAATTTCAGAAAACATGGCGCCTACCCTATATTGTAGAGCATAAAAAATGTAGTAAACCAGTTGATTTTAAAAAAAATCGTAGGACTAGTTTTTGAGAAAATCGCAAAAAAGTGAAAAATTATACGAATAAACTACTACTTCCGGTTGACCGATTTTGATTAAAATGTTCGTGTCGGGTCCGGTAGTGATATGTAACTTAAGTTTCAAGTTCGTACGATGTTCCGTTCTTGAGATATTCTGTTCACACACACACACACACACACACACACACACACACACACACACACACACACACACACACACACACACAGACCAATCGCTAAAAACAAGTTTTTTGGGTTCAGGGGGTCTGAAAACGTATAGATCCGGTGAAAACTCGATTTCGAAAAATCGACATGAAAACAATACTTTCCTTCCTATATATTCATATAGGCAAGAGAAAGTAATAATTAAGTAATGGAAATGAAGAGCTATAAAAGATAATAATTTGTTGAGAATACTTCATTTACAGTTGACTTCTTTTAATTAGGAATCAACGTAAAATAGCAGCACAGGTTGACTGAAGTGTTACATATGTAGTTACAGTTTGTTGCTTGCATTGAAATACCATAATATAAGTAGGGTAATTTTTATACATATGATCTAAAATGGATATGTTATCTTACGAGATGTGTTTTAATAATAGTCTATTGACTGCTTATAAGGAGGTACCCGTAAAAGGGTTAATGATACATTACATCTTTTTTAACTCTAAGGCAGATACAACAAACAACTGTGTAATTTAATGGAAAAATCTTTTGTTCGATTCAATGCCTGAAGCCGTGATTCAATATCTGATAAAAAATTATGAAATATATATGATTCAGATAGTATTCTTTAATGAATTTATAAAGTGTATTTCTTTAAAAACACTGATAAAACCCCAATGTACAGAAATGATTTGTAGTGAAAATAAAAAATCAATCTCCTTATTTTTAAGTCAGGTAAGCCATGAAGTCAAGGAATATTTTAAAATATTAATTCCTTTACTTCATTCTTTTCTGAGGTATTGAAATACAAATCCAGTTGCAGTTTTTAGTAATTTACGTGAGATATATATTAAATGTGAATAGCCTATAGCTGTTTGGTTAAAATTTTTACATTAATTCAATAAAATCTGATCATAAAAAATGAATAAAGATGCGACCACCACCGGGGGGTCTGGGGGGTAATTGTTTTAAGGGTACCTACCCGGAATGCCTATCTCCACAATGTTAATGTAAGGAACATTTTCTCAAAAACTATTATAGTTATCCTTTCCAATATTTTTTGTGGTTACTTTTCAGGGTATTCTACACCCATAGAATTAGTTGAATCATTATATATTGTTAGTAAGGAAAGACAAGTTTTTTGAAATTACCACTTTTGAAAAATGATAATTTTTTGCCTATTTAAGTAAAAATTATTATTCAAACACATTATGTTGCTGTAATATTAACTCAGTACATTACAATTATGGTATAAAAGGCTGTAAAAAAATGTTTTTAAAATCCGTTCGCAGTTGGCTGATAAAATGTTCCTTATGTATCAAAAATTGCTATTTACAGGAAACAAGAAAAAACTAAAAGAGAACACATTATAATACTGCAAAATAGTTACCTCTAATACATTCCAGGATCACAATCTGGAAATACCTCAACTGTTACATTCACAGTGCAATATGTCTGGTATAGTATACTATATATATAGGTCTCAAGCCAGGCACCATGTATAAAACTTCTGGGTTTCAATCAATGCAACTACATGGTATAGTATATAAATACCGTCAGGTCTCAGGAGGTTAAAAAAGTTATACGGGATATTTAAGTAATAAAATAAGGGTTCACGAAACTGAACATAATTCTCAAAATACAATGGGAAGGTCTCAATGACTTTTTTTAGATTAATTATACTACAATAAGTATTTGATGAGAGCAACTTAAAAACTTTTATTTACAGAATTTGCTTTTGCTATACCTTATAATAACGATTAGTATTGAGTTAGCATATTTATCTATAAAATCGAGTTTTTCAAGGAGCCGCGAACTTCAACCTCTAATCCTCTCAGTAGTGCAAAGGTATTATACTAGATTATTTTAATTCTGTATTGAGAAAAACTATGTATGGATCAAGACTAATTTTATTTCTTTGTTTTCTTGACGTCAGTTTCTAGAAATAAGACTAAGAAAAAATAAATACAATAAAAACAGGTTGTGTACACTAGACGATGGGTTCAGGTAATTTAATTTCAAATTTCAGTTGTATATAATACAAAAATCTGAATACTAGCAATTAGGTTGGTTAAAATAATTAAACATTTTTAATTTATTGATTATGTTATGTTTTATTACATATTAAATTTTATTCAATGTGCCTAAATGTACATATAAAACGTGGCTAAAGCTAATAAAAAACTTCATATTGATAAATGTCGGAGTATATTAACAAAAATCTTAATAGGTTGCCTACCTCAATAAAACACCGACATCTTTTATTATTTAGTTGTCACAGACCTTGAAAGCATTATTATTGTACTCTATTAACTGTAATGTTGTATTGTTTACAAGTGAGATCAGAAATTTTATGATCGACAAGTTCACTGGTGGGCACATCTGTTAGAAAAACATACACAAAGCACATGTAGGAAGGTACAAGGGCTTGGACAAGGCCAGCCGCTTTCGTAGCTGAAATAAAAACAAACGTTTGATCTTCCTAAAAATAGTAGGTTATTTAGCGAATCATACAAATTTCTACGGAAACAATACTGTGTACCTAATTTAGAATAAGAAAAAAAATGATAATATTAATTCATCAGAACTAAATTGTTTCATGAGCTATTTTTATTACTCCGTGCCTACACAAAAATAGAATGTCGTTAGTTTTATGTACCTTCTACTAATACTTTGCAAAATATTTGTACTACTGTATTAGCAAATAAAGTAATTTTTCAAATATAGTTGTAAACAAATGCATAATTTATTTCCAATCGTCGTTTTCTGTTTAAAGAGACAAGATAAAATATGTAAATGTAATAATGACAACTTATTTAAAAATATATGTAGCTACTTTACAGTCCCTTTATGATTCAAGAACTCACTTAAAATTATAATCACATTTTTAAAAGTTGGTCATATTTATTGTAACTTCCTGTAATTAAATTTAAATGCAATTAACACTGCATTTCTAATTAAATTCAAATATGACGTAACTCACATTAGTTTCATATAATTTTCTCAGAAGTTACGCCTAATTTGGATCTAACAAGGTTACGAAATGTAAAACAAACTAAAATTAATAAAACCAGAGGTTTATCATAGGCGGCATTAGTACAGGAATTTGAATAATTAATTAGAAAATTACCCTCTCAATAGCAAATAATGAAAATATAAGATTTGTTCTGTGTTTTTGTATGATATTAGTTGGGTATTTTTATAACATTATTATCATTATCGCCATTGTTTTATTTCAGATTGTTTGTTTTAAATTTAATTTCTATGTTTCTTAGTAAGACCCATAATGGATTGAAATAATATTCTTGTTATACCTAAACCTAAGTTTGTTCAGGATCCAGGTACAATAAATTACTATGGATATTCTTTAAATTTATAACAATTATTTATTAAACTTAGATTACTAATAAATACAATTAGATTACTTCAATTAAATTAATCACAAAACTTCAGCTTGAACTAAACTTGACTATAAGTAAAATAATGTAACTCAGCAATCAAAACCGATGATTTACCTGTCAAAAACCACTTTCTACCACCCGTACACATAAGCACTACTTACGTAATTCAAAACCGGTCCCGTTAACGACACTATTTTGATACGGCCAACAATACTAATTCCATTCAAGTCCAGTTACTGACTAATTCACTACAAAGGCGCTAACTGTTTTTATACCTGCGGTCTGATAGTTTCTCAAACAATTAAGACCCTTTTAACGATTTCGCCGTTTACCAGAATATAGTAGAAGGAATTAAAATAAAAAGAAACGTTTCTACTAATTTTTATTTCCAAGAATTCCTATTCAAAATACTTCATTCATCGTAATCCATTATCCTTGTTCAGTAACTACAAACCACTCTATACAATACAAAATTTATTCAATCAACATTCTATTCCCTCAACCATTTATAGAATATCACTGTACAATGTTAAAATGTGTATCTATGTTCATGGTTTTGTGCCTCCGTCTTATATATTAAGTTTATGTGTGTTCTTGTTCGTACGTTGTCTGCGGTTATTATGGTCTATTAGCAATAATATTGGAAATGATGATAGTAATGGCGATTATGATGATGGTAATAGTAACTTTGATAAAAAAAAAATACAGAAAAAACTTTGATAAGAAAAATACTTTATACTGCTTACGACGACAAACATTGACTTACAGATTAGGAAAAATTTCTTAAAACACTATGTTTGGAGTATAGCATTATATGGAAGTGAAACGTGGGTGATAGGGGCTGTAGAAAGGAAGAGGATAGAAGCTTTTGAAATGTGGTGTTTTAGGAAAATGTTAAAGATTAGGTGGGTGGACAAATAAGTAATTTAGAGGTTCGTAGGCGAGTGGATGAAAAAAGAAGTATATGGAAGCATCTTACCAGAAGAAGGAATATGCTAGTGGGGAATATCATAAGACATCCAGGTATTGGTCTATCAATAATGGAGGGTAATATTGAGGGAGTGAATTGTACAGGGAGCCAAAGGTTAGAATATACAAAACAAATTGCAAAAGATGTATGGTGTTACAGGTATGTATATGAAACGACTTGCACAAGATAGAACAACTTGGAGAACTGCATCAAATCATTTGAGAGACTGATGACAAAAAAAGAAAAATAATACCTATATCAAAAGAAAAATGAAAATTACTAATATTTCATCAAAAACTATCAACTAAAAAAGTAGCCTACACTTTTTCAGAACAAAAAGGGCACTATAGTACATTAATTTAAGAACTGAAAGTAGTAATTTTATTTTATTACGAAAAAGAAAATGCAGTATTAGGGTAATTAGTTACTCAAGTGCGTGCGAATAACTTCGATAATTGCCGGATAAACTTGGAGGATGAGCATCAAATCGTGGTATAATGTTCAACTATTCTGGGTAATGTAAAATCATATTGCCAAAATTTTTCTTTAATATTTGTTCAAATTAGTCTTATAAATAAGCAAGGTTAATAAAATAATAACTTTAAAATCCATTCACTCTTAACAAATAAAAAATGAAAGTAAAATTTATAAAAGACAATTATTGGGTCACCTACATGCCTTTACAATTTGTGCTAGATTCATTTAATAATAGAGTTACTCATTGATTCATAGTGTTGCGTTATTAGTGAATATCTTGGAACCCCCTCTCGTCATGGAGCAAGTTATGAACTTAAAAAATAATAATTCCAAGGTTAGCCACCATGTCCGGATGTCGCATTGCATAATGAGGTTTTACTTCTTTTATCACCTACTCAAAAAAGTCGCCGCATGTACGCAGTTGTTAATCATAGTGTAGGTGATACCCACAATTGGTATTTATTTCCAAGTACATATGAATTTGTAATATATTTTTGATGTTGAACAGTAATCATTTATCAGTTTTTGTATTCAGCTTAAAAAGGATGTTCAAGGTTTTCAAGTGATTTACTCTACCCGACCAAATCAAATACATTATTTTTTTTAGTAGAACTTCAGATCTTCCGACTAGTGGGTGTTGTTATAGTATGTGAGACAATAGAGCCGTTCGGATTTTCAACGTTCTGGTGTAAATTATTTCTATTAAGTGACATAAATTGTTTTTATCATAATCAAAAGTAGATGTAAAATATTGACGTATGATCTAGTTCTAGAGGATTGGAACAATAGTAACGTAAGGTCCAGACAGTTGGACCTACTTCGAACCTCCAAGATTAGAATTAATTCCTTAAATCGAATACTGTAGGCCTATTTACTTTATTCTTTTGAAAATTTCCTTAATTCGAATTAAACCCGAAAAATTTCGAACATTATAACTCGATAATGGCATATTTATTACATGAAAACATGGTATTTTTTTATGGCCTCCACTGACCCCTTACAGCAATCCCAACCTCCATGAAATGGACTAGCAGGGAAGCGGGGACGACCTACATGAGTTGAAGAAGTGCAACAACAGATAGAAATCCTTGAAACGCTGCACTTACATATCGGGACGTAAATCCAGAGGACGTCAAAAGAAAAAATTCTAACTACATATGCCTATAAGCTTATAAGTAAATTTGTGCAGGGATTGGCAATGATACCACACCTACAGCATGGAAAGATAACAATGAGAAAGAATACTAACACTAACAATAAGAAAAACAACCAAGCTAACAGCCAAGTAAAAAAAAAAAAAAAAAAACAATTATCAAAACAGGAGTCCTATATGACTTAATAACGCTGGTAGTTCACCTACCAACTTGTCATATGGCTGTCCCAACTGGATCAACCCATCCAACATAATAAAATTTTCCTCTTGAACGTTGATATATTCTTGTTGAATATATCAACCCCGCAACCATCAACAACATTCATAATTTGAACGCATCTTGCCAGTGGAGATATCCGAGTCTTTACCTTGTAGTCCACAAGCCTGTGCTCTCTGGAGTTCACATATGGCACCCTTTATGCTACATGCGCAATGTTGACACTAACAGCTCCATGCATTGCCTTGAATAAAAACATGGCATCTGCTACATCCCGCCTCTTATCCAATGTCATTATACCCAGTTGGGTAGACTCCTCTTCGTACTGATCAACCGCCTCATACAGGCCTCGCTGGCGCAAGTGATACAGCAACCTCCTCTGCACAGCTTCAATACGCTGGTCGGTGTATCCTCTGTCGTAGTTCTCTGTAATTGAACTAAACACTGAAGAACTAAACACTTTACTTGATTTCTAATGAAGTTGCAAACAATATTGTACAGGATAGCTATACAGCCCATTAATGAAGATTGACTGTAGTACAGTTATTTTTAAGTCTACTAGAAGAAAACTAAAAGAATCAGGCTACATATTTCAAAAAGTTAGTAAAGTTTTCTTTTTTTGTTTAATTTTGTATAGAAATTGGTTTAAATAACAGTACGTTCACAGAAATCTCAGTTCTTCCACTTCGTTAAAATTTTCAATAATTTGTTTTTAATCTATTTTACCATGTTCTTTAATATGTACGTAGCGCAGTTACGTTTTTCCGATTTTTTTGTATTACATTTTTGTCTCATGTCCAGTACTTTTGTCTACTTTTGTGTGCTAATATGTAATACTGAGAACATTACGTAATTTTTCATCATAATTTTGAATAAAAATTATTTGTAAGTTAGTAGCGTAATCGTTTTCAACCAAATTTGTATTAATATTTTTCAACTTTGTAATGTATTATGAAATAATATTAATTTTATTCAATCGTGTGGTTTTGATGTCTACAAGTTTTAAGTTTTATTATTTTACCACTGTAAATCGAAACTTCCGTAAATTAGATAGACAAATCGGTTCCTTGACATTCGATTTAGAGAGGTCTGGCTGTACTATAAAACTCAAAATTGGTTCAACATAATTTTGTTTAATTTTATTTACAAAGTATAAAACAGAATAAAAAGTTTGCAGTATCAGGAGTAGCGAATGTACCTATTACTCGAAGTTGGTCCCATGTTCGGTTCAACTGAACCTTCGTCTCCTGTCAAGATTCGTTCATTGCATTTTGATAGTAGTTTAATAAGATTTCAAATTTTGAAATCCAGAACCCCTTGAATCGCACTGTAATTACTCGTCCATGGTGTCTTCATTCCATCGGGAACACCCAGAAATTTTAACGTTTACAATTTTTTTTAAAGCCCAGCTGTGGGAAATAAAAATTAAACCCAGCCCGCCTTTTCAGTTGTTAAATTTAAATAACTTTGTTCTAGAAAAGTGTAGCCTAAATGATATAATATTAATTCTTTAGAATTAAATTATTTCATGAGCTATTTTTATTACTCCGTGGCCTACACAAAAATAGAATGGGAAAACCATTAGTGATTTCTGTATCTATTCTTTAAGAGGAATCGAATGACACTATTTTTGTTTCAAAATTCCTACTTTGATTTCTTAACTTCCGGTTTTGTGCAACTTAAGGTTAAAACCGGAACTTTAAACCCAATCCAGGCCTACTAACGTTTTGTGTAGATTACGAATCCGAAAACTAAATGATACTAAATGAAACTGAATGATAACTAAATGATAAAATACAATACAAATTACAATATAAACAATATCAATTTCCAGTTAATACGGGAACAGATACCGCAGAAAAATAATCTGAACGCTACTGATCATCGAGCATATCAAAATGCACTTCCGGAAATGAATTAAAAATCTAATCGAAGTCAGTCAAGGCTTGTTAAACTTAACAAGGAAACAGGTTGAAGACGAGATTTATGCTAAGTTTCTCCTATTTTCTGAATTAAAATTTTTCTACCGAAAAATTATCTTTAAGATCAATTACAAATATTTAAATTTTTAATATTTCGGCAATATTTAAAAAAATATTTTTACACTTTTAAAACTAAATCTTTTCAGCAGTTGACTGGCTCATTTAGCCGTCGAATAATATAGCCTAACTAATCTCAGTATTACTTTTTATCACGTTTTACACAACATCGTTTAACACAATTGCAATTCTTTTAAACGTTACTTTACCAGATTTAATTTCATGATTCTGCTCATGAAACATTACTGTACAAATAATTCAGGAAAGTTAAATTATCAAGGGTTGCATTACTTAATAGTTTTAAGTAGCTATTATGTATTTGTCATTATTTTAATGACCAGTAGGCCCTAAATTATAAAATAATCTAGTAGGCTTACTTAAAATTGCAGAGCCGTAAATCAAGTATTGGAAAACTTTTATTACTACAGAGCGATCGAGGGCTTTCCTGTATATAATAAGTATGTTGTACAAAGCCGAATATGATTGTAAAGCGTTCGTTTATAAACTATCGCTAAATTACCGTAATT
This sequence comes from Catonia carolina, assembly GCA_035578175.1. Lineage (NCBI taxonomy): Eukaryota > Metazoa > Arthropoda > Insecta > Hemiptera > Achilidae > Catonia > Catonia carolina. Next base: position 122,189,629 of record JAQMRL010000002.1, on the reverse strand, counting down.
ATAGTTAAACTACTCCTGTAGAATAATGTCGATGTTACGCTGATGGCACATGGTCCGTGCGACGCACGGATGATATGTCCGTGCGCTGCACGGACATGTAAGCAGGTAATGGAGAAGAATTGGGGTTGGCACATGGTCCGTGCGACGCCCGGATCCGTGCGCCGCACGGATCCGGGCGAAAAAGCGGCCGGACCTTCCCGCTTCAACTCACCCGTGCGAACGCCCGGATGAAGCTATGACTACATCTAGCAGACCACTGTTTCAAATGAGTGATGGCACACTGATCCGTGCGTTATTCATCCGTGCGCTGTCTAGTTGACTACACTTGATTCAGTACATAGTATTCGCAGTACATATTTTTTGTACTATATTTATATATATTATATATACTATATTAAATTATTTAGGTGTACATATTTTATAATGCAGAGAAAATATATCGATAGATTTGTTAATTAGTTATACATACAAGAAAGCCTATAATAAGGAATATAAATAAATAAATAAAATCTTATTTGTCAGCGACCAAAAAAGGAATAGACATAGGGTAATCAAATAAATACGTACAGCCTATAGGCCTATTAAAAAACTATTTTAACAAACAATTGAACTTTTTTTTAATGTTTTCACTACGAAAATAACTAGGAAGTTTAATTACTAGTCTACTTAAAATTTACTAAAACTGTACATTGGCATTCCGTGTTTGTTATTTATACTACTATACAATGTTATAATATCTAATGTTATAATTCTACATAGATTACATTTGAAGAGCATTATTTATAAGATATTAATTTAAGAACTCCTGATCAGAATATAGTAGATGTTTTATTTAAAAAAAACCCTTTTTCTTCCCGATCACAGTCTTATAAATTAAGGAATCTCATTTTAGATGGTAATTTGTTTAAAAACCGAACGGTAGTGAATTCCTTCAAAGAACTTTAAAGTTCTATCTTTTTCAATTCTGTAGTCATCGTTGTGGCGAGTTTCATTGTTATGAATGTACTTATTTTTTGTAAATAACACTGTACGAATTTCCTTTCTCGTGAATTTTAAAATATTTTATAAATAGACGGTAAGAAGAGAACATTGCATTTAACAAACAATATTTGGCAAGAAATGGCTTGGGATGTTTGAGATAATTCTAACTGGGTATTTTTGTATGCGAAAAATCTTTGTTCGGTTGAGTTGCCCCCCTGCGTAACCCCATACCTGAGTAGCCTACAGAGTGGAATAACGCAAAATATGTAATATTTGTCTTATTCCGACAAGATTTTCCGGAGATTTCGCAAAATAAAACACACTGAGCGAAGACGGTTCAATAGGTACGCTATGTGATTTCCAGGTTAGGTTCTTATCTACGTAAACGCTAAGACCTAGGTGTCCGTTCCTTTTTCAAATATTTCCTTTCAAAACGATACTTGGTACCAGAGTTATCAGATATGAACTAAAACGACGGATACTGTTCTCTCATCATGTTCACTAATAACAAAACGGTTGATCGATTTTAGGTAAATTAATAAAAGAATTTAACCATATTTATGATTAATATCATAATAAATATAATACATTATATCATATACAAAATTGTAATATTTCCTGGAGGAGCATTTAGTGACCTCTAGGCTTTCAAAAATTTGCAGATTGCATAGTCTACTCTTGATGAGAATTTGATAATAAATAAGACTTACACTAAACATTAACAAAACTTCATATTGAAATTTATTTGAACTATAACACTGTACATTAAGGCTACAATTGTCTTAAAATGTAATATTTGTACAACTAAACAACCTTAAAATGAAACCAATAATTAAAGAACTAGTTCAAGGTTCTTCTCTTCGTATGAACTTCCAAAGCTATAACCAGAACGGCATCTCAATCGACGTTTAGCAAGCGGATTTAGATGCAAAAACAACGAGCGTTCGTTAAGTGTTGGGATAAAAAAAGGAAGGCTTTTCAGGGCGAAAATCAAACTAAAATTTAAAGAGGCCAGTCAGACGACCGTGTAAAAACATTCAGCTACCGTTCACCATTGGTGGTAAAACAAATTATTGGAATGTGTTCAATTGTTTTAGTTTAAACAAAAACAAATTTTCAAAAAAATTTTATCCACTGAAACGTAAATGTTCTTAAACATTACTTTTTAAACTGGAAAATCATAAATCAATCTTCTATTTGAAATTACCATTATCGATAATTTATGTTCAAATCATACAGTACGATTGTTATGTATTTTGTTAATAGTTCACTAAAAATAACCAATTCTTCAGCGAATCGTGAATATTTTTGGTATGTACAACCAATCTATACTGGAATGTGAACGTTTGCCAAAATAAACAATAATTATTTTTAATTTCTATTGTCCAGTATATTAAACTTGCATAATTAGCAAGTTTTAAAATCCTTTTGAATTGCTCGATCTAATTCATGTTTGAGTACGTAATTCAACTTTTATTAATATCATTTAGTATCAACCGAAAAAAATTAACTCTAAGAATAATTTTGTCTACAGGTATTTAGCCTGTTCTTTATAAGATTCATCTGGAGGCTTTTTAAAAACTGCATATTTTATTTTATTTTTTTAATCTGTAATGTGCATACGTTGCAATTAGTTTAATTTAAGAACTATAAACAAACCCATGACCCAATGAGATGAGGATGATATGTATGAAGTGTAAATGAGGTGTACTTGGTCTTTTACATACTTAGGCCGACCATTCCTGAGAGTGTATGGTTAATTGAATCCCAAATATCAGAGTACACCGGTAACCACTGTCTAGTAATCAAATCCGTGTAAAAGCAACTACATTCACTAGGATTAGGTACCCACCGGGTTGGTCTTGAGGTAGGGCTAAAGTCGTCGCCGCGAATCAACTGTTCAACAGTGACTTTCGGAGATGAAAGTTCCTGGTTCAAATCCTAGTAAAGGTAGTTACTTTTATACGGATTTGAATACTTGAACGTGGTTACCTATGTACTTTGATGGTTGGGGTTCAATTAACTATACTCTCTCATGAATGGTCGGCCTGGGTCTATACAAGACTACACCTCATTTACACGTCATACACATCATCTTCATCTCATGGGGTCATGGGGTTGCTTATTGTTTTGAAGTGAACAGATTGCAACGTACAAACATCAGGAATGACAAAAATTGTATTATATTGTTTTAGAAAAATTGAAGTTCTTTTTAAAGAAAAGTACAGAGAAGTTAAGTTCATGGTTCATTTTTAGCTAGGGATAAAATCTATCTTATTGTTGTCTTCAACTTTCAAAGTATCAAAGTATTTTTTAATGTTGTCAATACGACTACAAACTAAAAAAAACTGGGTTCTGTTTTACTAATGAATCACAGATTTTGTGTGGAAAATTATTTTCAGGACATTTCTTTTATTAAACAATACAAATAGGATAACCTGGTTATTTTTCTTGGTTTTTCCCATTTACCGGAAATATAATTTTGTAAGATATAAGGAACTTTTTCGCTGCAACTGTTCAAACAATCTTTCTGAGAATTTCATACACTACTTACATGACATGACTACGTGTGCAGAGTTTTTTTGGAATGATAAATTCTATAGTTAATTATTTTGTACTTTAATTATGGAACTTTTACTAAACTTTATGAAACTTTACTTTTTTTAATTTAAACCCTTTATTTTTGTCTAGACATTGGTACGGACACACAATATTAATCTTAATTTGTTGAAATATGCTAGACTAGCAGCCTAAAGCATTTTACGTTAGGTTAGAAGTGAAATCAAAAGCAATCAAACCTGAATCAAAAATTTTAATTATTAAATTACTGCAAGGTAGGGTAGTCCCTGTTCAATGTTGTTTCAGAAGAAACAGTGTTTTACTAATGTTTCCAAATACTTGTTTATTTCAAAACAAACTGATAGTTTAATCAAACAAAAATTTTTGGAATGTGTTTCTCTCTTACACATGTTACAACAGATACTATGATTATATTCTATACTAGTCCATGCAGTTCTGTAGTATCTTTAAACAGAGTAGTTCACCTTGGACTCTATCAAGACACAATAACACTGTAGAAGATAATTCATTTGTTTATAAATAGATCATAAATTATAATAATAGTAATATTAATACACAGCTTAATGTCAAGTGGAGATATTAATTACTGCAAAAATATAACAAATCGTTTTTGTTTATTTTCAACTAGGTACTTAAAGACTATTTAAATTGAATTCAATTTATAATTGATTAATTATTTTTCTTGTGTTTCTCTAAGTCTATAATATTACTGCCATTAGTGAGGTGATTAAAAGTATTTTATTGTAAAGTTTTGCTTCTGTATAAGATACTTTAAACTAGAGGTACTTTGACTCACTTTTTAGTTAATGTACTTTTTCTTCAATTAAAATATGGAACCCATTGGGTTGATCTAACGGTAAAGTTATCACTGAGAGTCAGCTGTTGAACAGCTGATTTTCAGAGACAAAGGTTCCTGGTTCAAATCCTAGTAAAGGTAGTTACTTTTATATGGATTTGAATACTAGTCAGTGGTTACTGGTGAACTTTGATGGTTGGGGTTAAATGAACCATACTGTCCAGCCTTTAAGCAAGTGCATATTTTATTTACCCTATTTTTCGTAATATTTACATAAAATTACTTTAGATGATATTCTCCTAACTGATGGGTTTTTGAATTAACAGTTCTATAGTATTTGAGCTCTTAAAAATCACATAAAATGTTAAGTAAAAATTTATTTACCCCATTGTTTTGTTAAAATTTTTAAAACAGCCTGATTTTCTATCTCAAATTTATAACAGAAATCTCTTTAAATTTTTATTTTAGGTGATGCTGAAAGATACGGTGATGTTCTTGTTGTAAAAGAAGTTGATTTATGTCTAAAACTTAATGGAAGTAGTCACCATACTGAACAATATCATGCAATCCGTCGAGAAGAGAATCCACAACTGGTAATAAGACGCGGCCAATCATTTCAAGTTGATGTTGTACTCTCACGTGGTTACGAACAAAAACAAGATGCAATATCTTTCATTTTTATAAGCAAACGTAAGTTCATGATATTTATAAATGTGTAATTTAGTTAAGTTATAAATAACACACGCTGAATTGTTATAAAATTCAAATTTGTTTTAATTAGTACCTCCATTTAATTGTGTTGATTATAGCTGGTCTGAAAAACCAATCATTAATTTCTCTTTCAATAATATCTTAAAACTAAATACTTAAGTGCTATACCATCCATCAATGTCATATAACTTAATACTAGATATAACTTATTCCCTATTTATTACACTGTGCACTGCTGAATTTTTAAGACAATCACCATGCACTACAATTGCGCAATTAATTTTGATTTCAGGCTTTAGCTGACTTCATTAAAATGCAATGCGGAACAATTTGTTGATACATTGGATTTGTGATATTTGAATAATAGCCTACTTCTTCTTGCTGTTAAATGTAAAAGTTAAATTAAATTAAATTTGAATGTAATTATTTATCATGGTATCCTGGATAGTGTGTGTACTTATGATACGAAAGTGTAGGTATTGACAAAGAGGCAGAAAAATCACCTAAAAGTGGTGGAGATGGATTTCTGGAGGGGGAGCTGTGGTGTGTCACGCATCGGTCAAATTCTGAAATTAAGAGAAGAATTGGCATTCAAGGAAATATCATGGATACCATATTCCGGAAGCAGTTAAAATGGTTTGGCCATTTGCAGAGGATGAATGATGGTAGGTGGCTAAAGAGGGTATGGGAGTGGATGCCGGTGGGTAGAAGAAGGAGGAGTAGGCTGGAAGTGACGTGGTTGGATTGTGTGCGGGAGGCAATGTCTTTGCGGCAGCTTTTCGGTGGTGACTGGGGAAACAGAGGGAAGTGGTGCTTAGGAAGCGAGATATGGCTGAGGCTGTAAATCCTCGCATGAATATATGAATAAAAATTTGTAATTTTATTGAAGAAAAAGCTTATAAATGGATATTTATGTTAAATTATTGGATATTATGTTAAATTAACAAACCTGTTGATCAAATGTATGACATTTCATACATCAAATGTATGAATATCACAGGGATCGTTAGATACTTTCATTTTGCTGAACTGTTTCTTGTGGATGTCTATATAAGATTTACACAGTTCTGAAAATCTTCCTCATTGCCTTTTCTCCATGCGACACTGGGATAAATTTCTCATTGTTAGAATTCTAGTCAGTTAACTGCAACATCTAAAAATAAGCCAAGTTTTCATTTTAAAGAAATTATGACCGAGATGAAGAAATTAACTACTTGTAAATCTGTAATTTTTTAATCTTAAGGTCAATAGGTACTTTATTTGTTACTTCTTTATTATAATTAAATGTATAAAATTGTGACACTTTCATTTGATTTTCAGATGCCAAAAAACCTAGTTATGGACAAGGAACATTTGTTGAGGTACCACTTCTTACAAAAGCTAAAAATTCCTTAGATACATGGACAGCTGAATTCATAAGATCATCAGAAAATGTCATATCTGTTCAGGTAAAGTAAATTACTCAGATATCAATTCTAGTTATTGTGCATAAGAAGCGACTAAAAACTAAAATACCACCAAATAAAATCTCTCTTTTAAAAAATATTATAGGTAAAAAAAAATAATAAGTACAATAAATCCTCAATTATCTGCAGTAATGACCATTGCAATATTTGCAGATAATAATCTGCCAGTACTGAAAAAAGTCTAATGAGGTTTATCCTTAACATAAATCTTCTTTCATTCATAATACAAATTTTACCCGTTTAAAATAAAAATAAAACATTAGAAACGATCATTAAACCAAAAAGAGTGAACATTAAGTCATGAAAATTAAATGACTGTTATTTATTTCAAAACAAAAATCAAATTTATAAACAAAATACACGTTTTTTAATTTAAAAATAATATGTTAATTTTTTTGTTTTTCAACTTAAATGAAGTCTTAATTTTATATTCTAATATACGTTGTATTAGTTTGTTGGCCAGCAATAATCTTGCTGTTCTAAATACTCAAGTAGTCCGTGACTCGTGAAAGAGCTGTCTTGAGTGACATCTTTGGCTGTACAATAGGCTCTTCTTTGCTATCTTCTTGATCTTCAACTGTCCCTTATATTTATTAGCTATTTACAGATCAGTTAAGTGCTGAAATGTTGGTGCATTGATGTTACAGTTTAACAGAAATGTCATTTTCATTCACACCTTCTCACCTGACTTATCTCACTAATTTACTTGAATGTCAGAAACACAAAACACCAACTTACTTACAGGTTCTGTCTATTCATTGAAACTCTGAAAACTTTCCCCATGTGACATGGGTTTCCTCCAAATTTCAAGAGGGTAAAAGGTTCAACTTAATCCCAGGCAGTAAAACAGTATTTTTTTGAATATTTATAAAGAAATTGTTTTTCCATCAATTTTTCTAATTTTTTTCATATTATCATAAATGTATGTAAATTTGCAGTTTATGAAACCTGTTGTTGATAGCCTCATCGAGAGTTTACTGTGAACATATTAAAGTGTCCTTGATTCTTCCTAATTTTTTTAGTAATTCAAAGGTAATTTAAGTCAATTTTTAACAAGAATGTAGGCATCAATTAATACCACAGATTTCCTATTAAAAACACCAAAAGATGTGGCTATGTTAAAACAGCTCTGCATTGCTTGAACACATAATATGAAAAATGGCTTCAAATATTTCAGAGGAATTATAAAGCAAAAGACCAGCAAAAAGGGAGCGAACTGTTGTTCACTTCCTTTTTGCATGTTGTTGGTGAGAAAAGATGGCCTGTGGACTCATAAGAACTCACAACCTGTGCAAGAAGAAAGTAAGACAAGCCAAGATGAGATTTAATAATACTATGGTAAAACCTCAATGTCTGTAAATGAGTGAATGCCTTAGAATGATCAGGAAGGCATTTCAGAGAAGCAGGAAAATTTGAGAGAAAGATCTTTTTCAGGATAATGGGTTTGAAGATAGTAGATGGACAATGCAGCTTATGTGAAATTGAAGAAGTGTACAAAAATGAAAAATTAATGAAGACAATCAGAAAACAACGATTAAAGTGTTATGGACACCTCTATGCATTACAAGTATCAGAAATAAATGTATACAAAAACATGTATCTGTAACAATAGATCTAAGGTGCTGATCAGCAAATAAGTCAGTTTAAAGATATCAGAAGAGAAGAGTAAACTGAAAAATATAATGGACAAGGGCTTCACGAAAAACAAAAGTAGATCAGAAGAAAGAAGAAAAATATAACGAAAGAATGGGAAGAAACGGGCTACAAAGAGAGCTTCCAGAAAATTTTAAAGTATTTTACTTGATCTAAAATGGCTGCAAACAGAAAAGAAATCAGTTGATTCCAATATAATTTTATTTATAAAAAGCAATTTTGTAACTTTTAATATACCTACTTATAGATGTTTGGAATAATGATTAGTTTGCCCCCAGCTTCAATATATGTTTCACATTCATGTTTGTTTATTATAATAAGAGAATTGGGTTACCGAGCCTCGCTTGGTTGCAGATTATGTATTCAATTTTCGAAAAGAACGGTAACCAATGGGTTCATAATAGATAATCAATTGAAGGAGTTCTGACGTAGTCTTTACATTAAAAATACCGTAGATTTGTTGACTATGTCATCTGTTATTGTTTATTACATCTAAAGCCAGCCTATTGTTCTAATTATTTATATCTTAATTTAGGGAGTTAACAATTTTTTGTAAATATGAGATATAGAGCAATCAATTTGTAGACCCTGATACACAATTTTCAGGAAAATCATTAGAGCCATTTTTGAGAACAGTTGGACATACAAACATACATACGCCAAGTTCTAGTATACCTAATATTAAAGGTTAATTTTTGAAATTTTATTTCAGATTACACCTTCAGCGAATTGTATTGTTGGTGAATGGCAAATGGAAATTGACACTAAACTGATAAATGGAAATCCTATTAGTTATTCCCATAATGAAACATTTTATGTCATCTTTAATCCTTGGTGTCCAGGTAAGCTTTATTAAAATTTAAAATATTCTGACAAGCTATTCATTCTAATCATGCAATTTTGCATGCACAGGTTATCAACAAATTCTACTTCTTTCCAACAATACCTCTTACATCATTGTTGAAGGTTAATGATTTAAATTACTAATAAATAGATAAAACTTTTGAGTAATTTTTCATGAATACTTCCTGTTATAGTTGTAAATGAAATTAAAGTTTTAGATTGTTTGGTTGTTTAAACATTTTTTCTTTATAAAGTTGGTGTTTTTATCATATCTAAAGTATACAGTCAGTTCTATTAATGTATGCTTAATTATACTTTATGTGTATTTTTACACTACCTGTGTACAAAATAAGCGTTGATATGTGTTATATTCAGTACAAGTGAATAGAGAACATGGAAATGAGCCAATAACATCATCAAACCCATATATGATTCTAATATGATAAATTATTTAAAAAAAATACAGTATTATGTTTCTGAAAATTTTGTATTCTGCAACAAAATGTAAAGAATTAATGATTATTCAGAAAATATTATTTTATTCCATGTATTTCAAATATATAGCACTAACAAAAGAACTTAACACAATCAATATAAATAATTTATAATAATAATTTGTTGTAAAACTTGAATGACGAAAGTAAAGAATCAGTCTGTATTTAGTAGCAACAGTTTTCTTCTTCATACTTGGAGGATGGATCTAGGGGTAGCAAAATAGTTAGTTCTAACCCTGTAAATTCTTTATCCCACTTTTTTCAGATAATAAGCATAGGAGCATTCAAGTAGATACTTGGTAAAATGTCGATAAACATAAATTCTATGGCTGTCTCCTTAGCCCAGTGGTTTGAGTCCTATATTGTGCTGCACTGCTAAGCAGAAGTTCCCAGGTTGGATCATAGTCTAGAAATTTTTACACATTAAAACCAATGGTTTTCATTTAATTACCTATAGAAGTTGATGTGAATCTAAGTAGTTGATAATGACTTAAGGTTTTGATAAATATTTTCCTATGTATTGTTTAGAAAATTCTTGTTTAGGTCTTCAGCCGAAAAGCTGGTTTGAATCTCTAGAGACTAGAGGTTTGAATCTCTGTCTAAGTAAAACGAGGAGTGAGGTGGTTCACAATTGCCTTCCTCACTGAGTGGAAAAGTGTGCTTATCAGCATGCCAGGCTCTCTTAAAAACATCCACTTTCCACCCTGCAAATGACACCTTCATTTCATTCACCTCAGGTCTGGCTGTATAATGATGAAATTCAATACTCTCAGAGGAAATAACTCTGACTAGTGTCTTTTACACCTCTACCTCTTCTATTCTTAAATGCTTCGGTCATATAAATGGCTGACCATGTGATAAGAAACAGAACTATTTTTTGTAGCCCTGGAATTAGCAAATCGAGTGCAAATAATTTAACACTCCACCTGCCTGTTATGGGCATATATTTTTTTTGTCACCAGTCTCTCGACTGATTTGATGCAGTTCTCCAAGCTGTTCTATCTTGCGCAAGTCGTTTCATATAAATATAAATACCTGTAACACCCTACATCTTTTGTAATTTGCTTTATATATTCTAATCTTTGCCTTCCTCTACAATTTACTCCCTCTATATTACCCTCCATTATTAATAGCCCAATACCTGGATGTCTTAGGATATGCCCCACTAGCCTATCCCTTCTTTTGGTAAGATGCTTCCATATACTTCTTTTTTCATCCACTCGCCTACGAACCTCTAAATTACTTATTTTGTCCACCCACCTAATCTTTAACATTTTCCTATAACACCACACTTCAAAAGCTTCTATCCTCTTCTTTTCTACAGCCCCTATCATCCACGTTTCACTTCCGTATAATGCTACACTCCAAACATAATGTTTTAAGAAATATTTCCTAATCTGTAAATAAATGTTTGTAGTCAGTAAGCTTTTCAGTAAGTTTTTCATTTCAAAGGCTTTTCTAGCTTGAGCAATTCTACTCTTGATATCACTTGTGCTTCTACCATCCTTGGGCATATTAGAAAATTATATGATATGAAAAACCATTGAACACACTATATATGACTCTCACCTGATTAAAAACGGCAATAGGTCCTTTCGGATATCATGTATCCGTCTTCAGTTGCAACATAAAAACATCTGTGCATGCACACTTTAGTCAGATTGTCATGAGAATACCAAAAATTATATTAAATAGAAATAGATAACTTGTTATCAGGTTTACCAACTTATAGAGTTTATCATTTTCAAATTTTATCTGGTGGTTTATTAATTTATATTTAGTAATTTGGAAGTATGTAATAATGTTATAAAAAAAAAACTGCTCAGTTAAAAAAAAATCTATATTTTTTATTTCTTAACAATTTTTTTTTGTTGCCACCCACATTGGACCACTAAGCCAATCAATTTCTAGTGTTCTTCGGATAACATATTGGTCTAGCCTTTCGGTTTTGCTAGTACTTTTTAAGGCAGTCTGATCTTTGTTTCCATATCTCATCTGTAACCTCCACCATTTTTGTATCTTTCTGCTTTTCCCAATAAAATTTGTGTGATTTGAGAGTACTATTTAGTTTTTCCTTTTCAAACCCGTCTTCAATTGCTAGTCCAATTTCATTGAGATCTCTCTTAATCTCTTCGATGTATTCCTGTAATCTTCCTGTTCAAGTTCCTGAGGATCAGTTGTTTCAATATTCTATCATTCGGCATTCTTAAAATGTGGAAAAAGTCAGAAGACCTTCCATGTTTTGACTATCAAAGGTGTCACCATGAAATCTATATTTAAAAATAGGTATATATTTATAAATACAAATTTAAATATAAATTAATAAACCACCGAATATTATTTGAAAATGATGAACTTTAAAAGTTGGTAAACCCGATAGCATAGGTATCTATTTCTACTCAATATAATTTTTGGTATTGTCATGACAATCTGACTAAAGTGCACGTGACATTTATTATTTTATTATTGACATTTTATTATTGCAACTGAAAATGGATACATGATATTTGAAAGGACCTATTGCTGTTTTTAATTAGGTGAGAGTGAGCTTTGGGTATTTAGTGGTTTTTATATTATACAATATGACTTTAGATTTAATAGCATAGTAAACCTGTGCGAAAAAATTCACACAATGTTTTGGGTCTCAAACCCCTATCATTAAATAAATATGATTTAAGTTAACAACAAACTTAACCGTTCTTAGAAGAACGGTGAGTAATGACTAAGGCACAGTAGTACGATAGTTTGATCCTGAAAAGAACGGTTTTAAACTAAAATGTTAAATAAAATAAAACAATGTCTAATATTGACTGATGTGTTGTGAGATGAGAAGAGAGATGATTACTTTGCGCTGTATTATCACTACGTTGTAGACAAAATTTACTCTTTTTCATTTTATATAATGAAGCTCATATTAGCATGAATTTCAAGTTTAGAACTTTTGGGCAAATCAGGAAAGAATACTTTTTGAATTCATATAAAAATTATAAAGTCCGTTCTGTAGAACTCTGTATTTAAGAGTTAATAGAATTCCCATTTAAAATATATTGGAAGCGATTTTGCATTTTAAATACATAGATTGAAGAATGTCTAAATTTTTATGCTTGAAAGTATAATCGTGATTAAAAGATATTTAGTGATGACTTATTATCAGAACATCAAAAGTAACTATGTTTTATTTCATTTCAGATGACCAAGTTTACCTAAAGGATAAAGTACAATGCCGAGAATATGTATTAACTGACACTGGTTTAATATGGCGTGGTACATCAAATAGAATGCAACCAACAGTCTGGAAGTTTGCACAATTTGAAAAAGATATTTTGGAATGTTCTATTTATTTATTAACAAATATTGGAAAACTAACACCTTCTGGTTGTGCTGATGTCGTACAGGTTTCACGAGCTTTGTCTGCTGCCGTAAGAAACATTTTTATTTATTTTTTTAAACTACTTAGTAGAAATATTACATTTAAAGTATCTGAGCTGACAAATTAAAGAAAATTACAAACTAATTATTGGACAAAAAGAAACGTAAATATCAATAATTTATTTAGTTTCTAAGAAATATCTTCATGCTGAACTTAGATATTTACATAGGCTGCAATTATAGTTAGTTAATGTTTAAGCGCCTTAAAAGACATTTTTGAATAGGTCATGAATGTTACCTGACTAACTATTGCTATTGAATTGCTATACTGTAATGTTTTTCTCTCTTATCTTTTTATTATGAAGTCTTAGACTGGTATGTTATACCAACTTCTTAATATTATAAAATGCAACTGACACATTTTTATTAGCAACAGTTACTATTTGAAATGTGCCCAGCCTGTGCTGTAGTAGTCAGCACAACTGGCTTTTATGCTGGAGTCCCAGGTTTGATTTCTGGTCAGGTCTGCATTTTTTTCATCATCCTTCTTAACTTCTACATTAGCAGTAATTCCATCTTTTGTAGAACAAAAAAATACGCATCCTATGTTTTAACAAAATCAGTTAAGTTGTGTTTTTTACTGTTAATTTAAAATTCTTTATTGGAAAATTAGAAAATTCTTTATTAGAATTTTAAATTTTTTTATTGTGCCCACAAATTTTTGAATGGCTTAAAAGGTTTAAGGAGGAACATGTAATGACGAAAGACGATCCGTGCTGTGTTCAAACCTCAACATCAGAAACAGACGATGCGTGTAATGCGTTCACTGCCTACGTCTACATTCACTGGGTTCTTGTAAGGTCAGACAATCAATCAACATTATTACGTTGAGGTTCTGACTACCCTTTGTGAAGGAGTAAGACGATGAAGACCTGATTTGTGGAAGAGCAATTCCTAGGGATGTTTCACCAAGACAATCAGCCAACCTGTAACGCCTTGTCTATGAAGGCGCTCTTTGCAAAATATGGCATCACAGTGTGAGACCACCTACTGTACTCACCCGACCTGGCCCTCTGTGACTTTTTATTTATTTTCTAAGGTAAAATTGGAGCTAAAGGGGACAAGATATGACAGTGTGGAAGCAGTAAAAGCAAAAGTGAGGTTCTCAACAAGCTAACAAAAGTGGACTTCCAGCAACGCTTTCAAAAATGGAAAGGGTTGTAAGGAAAGACAAAGAGAGTACACAGAAGGGGATAAACTTTGTAATGTAATTGGAGATCAATAAAATGTTTTGTAGCTTCAGTCTGGTTATTTAATTGACTCACCTCGTAGAATTTGAAACTATTCAGTATTCTTGTTTTTTCAGGTAAATTCACCAGATGATTATGGTGTTGTCATGGGAAATTGGACAGCAGATTTTGGAGGAGGTACACCTCCTTCAAAATGGATTGGAAGTATGAAAATTATTCAAAAGTATTATAAAGATAAAAAACCGGTGAAATATGGGCAGTGTTGGATTTTTGCTGGTGTTCTTACAACAGGTGAGAGTCAAAAGTGCATACATTACTTGTCTAATAATTATAATGAGGTTAAGAATTGCTGGAGATTTTTCTATGCACACTATTATTATTATTATTTAAGTATTCTGCAGAAAGTGAAATTAACAATTAGAAAATTAACCATTTGTTAAAACCACATTCAACAAGTGTTGTGTAGTACTATTAAATCTTCGTTGTGATTACAGGCAAGTCTTTTATTAACCTCACAGCTATTGAAACTACTCATTTATTCAAGTTGTTAAAAATAAAACAGAACTTAGAGTTCTGATAGCAGAGCCTGAAGATGATTTGTAGAAAGGGGTTCATAATTTGAGTACAATATTTCAAGAGTTGCAAAGGCAAACAGAAGGCTTTCTGGGGGAGAAAATCGTGTACAAATAAAAATATTTATCAATGGGTGCCTGATAAAGCAGGTACATTTTAAATACCGGGGTGTGAATTAACGTATGCTAGAAATCCAGACATGATCGATAAACTGAATTGTTTTCAGTATACATGTGGGACAATAGCATGATCACTGGGCAAAAGAGTTCGGAAAGAAACCCTGTTGAAGTTTTACTAGACTTTGGCTGTTATAGTATTGCTGTATGGTAGTTAGTCCTGGGTACTTGGGAGGAAAATGAATTTCAAATCCTGGCAGTGAAAATGCTGTTCTTGAGAATAGTTCAGAGGTGTAGTTTAACAGATCACATTAAGAATGAGGAAATCCAGGTTCATTTAAATGTTTCCTCTCTCCTAGAGACAGTCAGTAAATTCAGAGAGAAATGTGAGGGAACATTTAAAATGAATGAGTGAAGACATGTAGAAAACGGGCATTAAATTACATACCTGGTGGATGAAGAGATGTAGGTAGGCTGAGAAAAAGATTGGCAAAGAAGTCAGAACAGGACAGAAGGCCTAATTCATGACAGAAAGAAGAAGAAGAATTTAGGGTTCTATATCTACTTCAGTACGTTATGATCAATTATAAGTAAATTTTTTAATACATTTTGTTAAATAGATTTTTTTTAATTCTTCAGTTTGCAGAGCACTTGGTATACCTAGTCGTGTAATTACAGCGTATTCAGCTGCTCATGATACACAAAATTCTCTAACAATCGATTACTTTGTAGATGAAAATGGTCACATAATGGAAGAACTTAGCAGTGATTCAATTTGGTAAATATTATTTGTTTTGTAGAATAATTTTAGGCTAAATACTAAATTTAATACTATGAAAATGACATTATTCTTACACTGCAAACACATTGTGGATATTGTCACCACATTATGTGATCAGTGTTCTAACATTGAAGTATAAAATAATGGTTGTAGTAGCATGATACAATTAGTTAGAATTTAAGTATTTCTAGCTTGTTAAACTGATCTTTTACTGTTTCTACCTATGCAAGAATAGTTTTCCTGAGATAATTTAAATGAAGTTAGTTCAGTCATTACTTACTTGTTAAAAGTGAATTATTTCTGGAAAATGTGGATTATCTTATGCTTGATTATCTGAACTAATAGGCTTGGATCGGTCGGAAAACTTTGGGTTCGGATAATTTGAGGATTTTTAGTAACATAATGGGGTCCACAAATAAATGTTTCATGCAGTTATATATTGGTTGCATTCAGTTGGGATGGTGTTCAAGATGTATGGTATTAAATTTTAAAATTTATCTACAGTTTTTTAATTTGTGTGATTCATTTCTTTAATTACTCAACTCTCAACTGCATCATATTGAAATTTTAAATATTTAAGATAAAAGTTTTGGTAAAATAGAAATACATGGCTTAGCTAGAATAGAATAGAAATACATTGAAGGCTAGAGCTACATTGGAGCTAGAATAGAATAGAAATATATTGGAGGCTTACATACTGAAATTTATACAATATGCATTATTAATAAACACACAAATTTGTTTTTTTGTACACTCAATTGAATGTACAGTACACTCAAAAAACTTTTAGGCTTGTTTTATAGTTATCTTCAGGCACGTTTGTAGATGAAAGCTATCCTTTAAGAATGGTGTATGTGTTCAATGCTATAAATTAAAAATAGTTAAGGGTTGATTGCTAGCAGTGGTTGTAGGTCATTGACTGTCTAAATAACTTTTAAGAACGTAACAACACAAAAGAGAAAGTAAACTAAGGGTCAGCTTGATACCTTTGCTTCACTAGCTTTATACATGGTGATTTTTAAGTATGGATGGAAACGGCTTTATACTGCGTAAATGAGACATACTTGGCAGAAGAAGCTTATGTGAATCTGCACAGTTGTAAAAATCCAAATTTTTGATGGTTTTGACATTTTTATTTGCAATTTGGATCTGCCACATTGAATTCAACTTTATGTTTTTAAATGGGATGGTGGTCAAGTGATACGTCACTTCAATGTGAAATCTTAAGAAAAAAAACAATGGCACAAATAATTTTTTGATAGATGCCTTCGTTTTGAGTTATAAGCATTCAAAGTTGCAATTGAAAAATGCAATAAAATGGCTCACGCAGTGCGTTTTACTTTTTTTATTGCTAACACAATTTTCCCAAAATTGCTACTTTGAATGCTTATAACTCAAAAACAAAGGGAAAAACGGTTTGCGCCATTCTTTGTTTTTGAAATTTCACATTAAAATGATATGTCAGATGACTACCATCCCATTAAAAACATGAAGTTGAATTCAATATGGCAGATCCAAGATTGAGGACAAAAATGTCAAACCTATCAAAAAGTTGGATTTTTAAACCTGTGCAGCTCTGCATTAGCTTCTTCCACTAGTACAACTCAGTTATGCAATATAAAGCTATATCCATACTTAAAAATCACTCTGCATAATATAACTCGCATCTCTCTCTCCCCTCCCTTTTCCTCTCGCTCCCTTTCCCCTCTCTCCCTACCTCTCAGGCTGACCATCAACATTCAAGCAATTTTAGAAAAATGTACGTATTTTCATTTTTCTTTCACATGGGGCGGCATTGCGGATAATTCGGGGTTTTGTTAAACTGGGGTTGGAAAATCAAGGGGACTGTCGTTATATTTCGTGGATCTGGTTTGAGAATAGTTCAAGTAGAAAATGAAAAGTACTTCTTATGATTTTTAGGAATTTCCATGTATGGAATGAAGCGTGGATGGCCAGACCTGATCTAGGTAAAGATAAACTGTATGGAGGTTGGCAAGTAATCGACTCAACACCACAAGAGTTGAGTGAAGGAAAATATCGAGTTGGTCCTACATCTCTCCTAGCTGCAAAGAATGGTGAAATAGCAAGACCATATGATACAACATTTGTCTATTCTGAAGTAAATGCGGATGTTGTCTTCTGGAGGTACAATGGAATTACTCAGCCACTGAAATTGTTAAGGAAAGATACACTAAAGTAAGTATTACATTTGTTTGTACGATCTTCTTTCTTTTTCTTTTTAAAGCCTCATAGGGCTACATACGTTCTTTAAGTTTGAAAAATCTTTAATATCATCTTATGGACCTTATCCATTTTCTTGATGTTATATATTCTCAATTTTTTCCTTATTTTCATTGCGTTAGATCTTCTTTTCCTTTCTTCATCAGAATACACAGCTTTTGGACGTTTTGTTGGTTTCTCTTGCTGGAGTCTCATGTTTTTCAGTTTATGATAATTTTTTGTCTTGGTTTTTAACTCTTTAAGTGTGATCTGAAGTTCCTCTAAGTCTTTTCCTCTTCACATCCTCTTTCACAAAACCAGTGTGGTTGGGACTTTTTCCTCAAAAAGTATTCAATTATCTGTCTGCACATTCTAAAGGGATCCGTCTGCATGATGTGTCCAAAAAAGGAAATTCTCTTCCTTATTTGATCTGCAGGCGGTCAGTACAATCAATAATATTGTTAATATTTTTATCAAATTTAATTAATGATAGTTTTAGCTTGAGTCTGGCAATACAGTGAATTGATTGTTTTGATTGCTATTAGAATCTTCCCAAATAATACTTCACCAGAAAGAGCAATTTTATTGTTGGTTTTTTTTAACTAGATTCACAGAATTGCAAGCTTCCATGTAGCAACTGTCATTGCAACACTTATAATAGCAGTGTTTGCTATTATTGTTATGTGGGAGATTAATAATTATAAAAGTATTACCTCATCAATATTGTTTTTCTCCTTTACTTTAAGCATTTAATTATAAATTCTTGTGTATAAATTTAGTCGTAATTCTTAAATGTAACAGCTAAAAATTGTGCAAATTATGCATGATTTTAATGGCTATCATGATATGTAAACACCCTCTTTCTATTTTTGTTTTATTTTTTGTATGGATTATTTTGAGAAGCTGTAATTTTATTAACCTATTAATTTGATTAATTCTATTGAAAATTATTTAATTTTTTCTTTGATTTGTTACAACTGCCATATCACTCATTTTTTGCCTTTTACATTGCATAATCCTACTTCTTACTGGCATGTTTTGGTGGATCTACCAATATCAGAGTAGTACATCAATTTAATGTTGTATCTTCAGTCATTTGTATAAAACTATTTAATTATTCAAATTTAATTCCCTTTATATTCTGTGTAGATAGTATGTTACATGTCATACTGTAATAAGCAGCCATTTTTTGTAAATGGATTTAATAGATTTTGACTCATGGTTGTGCTGGTTTATTGCTTTTGTGAGGTACTAGACGGATTTTAGAGGGTACGTGAGTCAGAGCACAACAAAAGGAGGGATTTATGATTCCTTCAAAAATTTCTGAGGTATGGATACAGTTTGGCAATGTGACAACTGATACTTATGTTTTGGCAAAGTTTGTTTTGGCACCGTTTTTCTCTGGATCTTCCTTAAAGTTTTCAGAATGTCGGGTTAGTGCCTGGCTCAATAAATTTGGGGTGGGTTAGGTTTACAATATTGCCTTGAAGGAAAGTACTTTATAGAGAACCAGTCTTGAAGTTCTAATTTCAGTTCCACATTAAAGTGAAAATAACTTAATTTCTAGCAGAATAGTAGAATTTTATAAAATTTTATCCAACTACCATACAATTGTACAATATAAAAATACTCTCATGCATAGAGCTTTTCATATTTAAAAAAAAAATAATTTTGTATCTTTAACATGCAGTGAAGAGATGGATGTACGAGGGTAGGCTGATAAGTAATGCACACATGCTTGTAGAAGACGAACAAAAAGAAATAGCAAGATGGGGTAAATAACAAATTAAAGTACAAATCTTAACCTACCAAATTATCTATTTATTTTTCAATATAGTCACCGTTAAGCATTACACATTTCTCCCAACGTTTAACAAGTTTTTTCATTCCGTCACTGAAAAATTCTTCCGACTTTCCTCGAACCCAGGACGCAATAGCTGCCTTCACCTCATTGTCCGAGCTGTAATGATTACCCTTAAGGTCTCTCTTCAGTAGAGGAAAAAAATAAAAATCGCAAGGCGCAAGGTCGGGAGAATACGGAGGGTGTAAAATTGGTTGAAACTTCAGGTTTCTCAGAGCCTCTCCAGTTGCACGCGAAGTGTGTGGACGAGCATTGTCGTGTTGCAAAATTATTGGCGCCAGGTTGCCTCTAACACGACAAACTCGACGTCGGAGGTGTTTCAGAGTCTGTATATACTGAGCAGAATTTACCGTTGCCCCTCGTTCCAGATAATCAGTCACATAAACTCGGCGAGCATCCCAAAACACAGTCAAAAGAATTTTTTTTGCGGACGGTTGTGTTTTGAACTTTTTCACAACAGGAGAATGTGGATGACGATATTCAGCGCTCTGCCTTTTTTCTTCGGGATCGTAATGATGAACCCATGGCTCGTCCCCCGTCACAATATTCAAAAGAAAGTCGTCTCCTTCGTCACGGTAGCGCTTCAAAAGTTGTTCACAGCATTCCAATCGACGCTGTTTATTCTCGTCTGTCAGACGGCGTGGTACCCATCGTGCACAGATTTTACGGTATCCCAATTGTTCAATAATGAAGCCAACACGTTCCTTAGATATTCCAATTTGGTTTGCGATACGCTGTTGAGTGATTCGCCGGTCATTTTGAATCAAATCATCGATGAGTTTGCGACGATTATCGTCTGAGGCAGTGATTGGTCGTCCACTGCGTGTTTTGTCAACAATTAAGGCTTTTCCAGGTTGGCAATCACGAAATTTTATTACCCAACGATTCACAGTAGACCTATCAACAGTATCGTCACAATAAACAGCCTTTAAACGACGATAAATCTCACTAGGATTCACTTTCTCAGCAGTTAAAAATTCGATAACAGCGCGTTGTTTAATTCTCGTTGACATAGCACCAGAACACGACGCCATACTTCCACTACTCAAAACAAACTGAATGAAAGCAACGCCTTCAAACTGCGCAGGCTTGTAGAGGAGAAATAGTACTTCCACATGCCACCAGGCGCGCTACTGAAGTTTATTTAGTTGTCTTCTACAAGCATGTGTGCATTACTTATCAGCCTACCCTCGTAATATTATTTAGTAATGATGCTTTTATAATCTCTTTTCAGGATTGGCCAAAGCATCAGTACCAAAGCAGTTGGAAGTTGGGTGAGACAAGATATAACAGCTGATTATAAATTTCCAGAAAGTAAGCGAGTTACATAATTGTTTTAAATTTAGTGGAGGTCAGGGCTAAAGGCAGTTGGAGGCACTGAACCACTGTACAGACTGCTATACTGTAATAGTTCTCCCATTCAAACAAGAGTTTTCTTGTGACAATATTTGCAGTTGTAAATAGGTAGCCTACTGATGAGTACAAGTGTACAAACACAACTGTTTAGTGATTGGTTGAACACTGCTCTAATGACCTATATAATTGGCTTTATCTTGCCATTAGGCCTGGCTGTACTGCAGTAGACTATTGTAGGCAATTACTTCTATATATTAACCTTTAACTACCATTGTCATGCCACATAGGCACAGAAAACCCTGAGTTATGGTTTCTTCCCTTTCCACTTCTTTTACAGGGTTAACCATTTATGTAGCTTTGAGTTAAAAGAAGGGTATTGCCAAAGACATTTATGTTACTTAATGTGTTACATGGTATTTAAATGTGTAATCAAAAAATAATTATTGTTCGTGCCTGACAGGCATCACAATGGTATTTGTGTAACCTTATTATTATCATCTTATTATTCACTTTTATTTTTCCATTTTGTTGACTCTTACTGTTTGGGTTTCGTGGATATTTATTAGAAATAGATATAGGTGATACCTGGACTATTCGGGTAAACTAGAAAGTGCAAAACTCTGGAGATATTGCTCTATGGATTCACAAATATGTATCATTTTTATCCCCCATTCCAAAAAATAAAATATAAAACCTTTATATTGGTATCCTCAAAGCGTCACGATACATCTGTTGATCAAAGTAATGGAAAACCAGAGGTGATATCATATTATAATAGCAGTAATTTCCAGAGCAATATATCTTCAGTGTTTAGCCCTGGTATAAATATTGTTGTGAAAATTAATTAAAAGATTTGGCCGTGCAGTTTCCTTATAGGAGATTTTTCATGAGTAAATCTTTAATATATGATTAATTACAATAATTATATCTATCCCGTACAGTCAATTAAGTTACTTATTCCATATTTTGAAGTTACAAGATTTTGAATCCGACTAAAAGTTTTTCAATGTGTCAGGAAAGACAAGTTTTCAATATCATATAAAATAAAAATCTATACAAAATATATCTTAGAAATAAAACTACAAAAGATAAAAGCATTTTAGTTATTTTTCTTCTCAATTACAGTATTTTTAAACTACCGTGCCTGACGATGGTAGTTGTGTGACATAAATCGCATGATGGTACTTAAAGGTTAAAGCACAAACAAGTAACATTGAGGATAATTTTTTCAAACAGTTTTACTAAGAGCTTTAAACTATCAATTTCAATGATATGATGCCTTTGCCCTCATGGTTAAATCAAAATTATTTTTTAATAAAGAGGTTCAAGAGTCATGTCTATATTTAAAATATAAAATCTGATCCAATGTATTTTAAATGGAGATTCTGTCTGTCCTTAAATACCAAGTTCTATCAAACATATTTAAAAAACTTTTGCCAACTGCATTGGCATAGTTGGTAACATGCTCGTCTCTCATCATGCGGTCATGGGTTTGATCCCATTCAGGCACGGCATATTTTCAAACGTTACAAAAAATTATTACATCCTCATACAGTCCCAATGCCGCCACTAATAACCGTTGCAGTTGATGCGACGTTAAATAAATAAATAAAAAAAACTTTTACATGATTGTAAAGAGGACACTTTCAGGATTCTGCAAAAAATTCAAAAATTAAAATTGATAAAAGGCGTAACGATATTTTGCGAAGTAAATAACAAAATAATTGAATTAAAGTGTCAATGGTGCTACTATTCTGGTGGTGATGTTGTGAAGTTCAATTTGTTTTGAAGGATAGTTATGGTGATGGGAGGTTTTAGGTGTATATCGTATTACTTATATAACGCTGATACAAAACTTCATGAAATAAAACTAAATAAGTGTTAATGTATTTGTAAAATTGGTTTTTAAGAGTAGATTAGTGTTATTGTGCAAGTAAATTCGCAAGTGTCAGCTAGTAATTACAAATGTATTAGTTTTGGATCATTTTCAGGATATCATTCATTGACATACTTTCAGATGTTAGTAGGTTTAAAGTTGGAATGAACCTTCAGAGTGCTACAGACTGAGTCACTAAGATGGTTGAAACAGAATGTTATTTCAGCTGGTGAAAGAATGCTATATTATCTTTTAAAAGCTAGTGAATAACAAAAATTAATGAACCAATTTATTTGTATGGACTTTGCTCTGCAAAAACTTAATTACATTAATGAATAAATTGGTTTTCTATTAGGTACATGTATCTAAAACATGTCATTAATTGGTGATAACTTAGGAGCCACAGCAGTTATAAAACTCTGTTCTCTCTTTTGCCAGTTGAGTTTCTAATATGATAACAAAACTAATATTATTTCAAAATTTTATGTTGAAAATGTTGCTAATTTTATAAAAAAATATTGTGTTTGCAGTTGGTCGAAAGTTTTATTTGAAGCTTAAGAATTTTTCCTAAGTGCAATGTTGTGGTTGGTTGTTATTGTTTCTCTCATTTGCTGAAAGTAATATTTGTTTACCATTTTGACAAACTCCAAAAATGTATTTATTTATTTTAATATTATTTCTTTACCATGGTCTTACTTCATTATCATTGTCATTCACTAGCTACGTAAAATTGTTAAGTTCAATGAAAACATTTATTGAAATGATTTTTTTTATTTGTTTCAGAAACAAGTAATGAACGAGCTGCCATGTTGAGAGCTTTGAGGCAGAATGAAAATCTATTCAGTAGATATTATCTTAATGAAGAATTCAATGATATTAAATTTGATTTTAAGTTACGAGATGACATTGTTATCGGCCAACCATTCAGGTATCTTGTCACAAAATTAACAGTAAATAAATCTCTGTAAATAACTTAAATCTTCAATAAATAACTTACACTTTCTCAATTGGTTTAATACAATTATTTCTCTGACAATTTGTTGTAGGTGAAAGTAAAAATATGTGAAAGTGATTTCATTTTAAAAAAAGAGGTGTTATTCATAAAGATTGATTTTCTTAAATTTTAATATTTGATTAACTTGTCAGAGTTATTTTGATATTGAATTACATTCAGTAGTGTTACGTCCCAGGTTCGTGAAATAAAATTCAAAAGTTTTTATCGAAAATCCAACTAGTGTTTTGTTTTATTCAAGAAAAAAAATCTTATCAGATCCAATGTTGAAATATTTAAAACAATTAAAATTCTTAAAACAATTAAAATTCTTAAAAAAATTAAAATTCTTTAAATTCAGTTGGAGTAATTATTAAATCTTCTAAAATACTTTCATCAAAATAAAGTTGAAAAAAATTAATAAATTATTAATATTTTGTTTTCTTTTTTTTTAATAAAAATTGTATATCACCTATCCCTTTAAAAGTTTTAAAAGAGAGTGAGGACAACAATCCAATTTATTTAAATTAAGAAAATTGTCTTTTTCTTTTTTTTTTTGTACTCACATCTGACGTTGTGTAAATAAGATCATCTGGTGGTACATTGATGTTGATGCTGTAAGAGTGTTTATGTTTACGTTGGAATGTCGTTACGTGCGTACTGTTCGTTATGTTTTGTTTTGTTTTGTGCGTACTGTTCGTTATGTTTTGTTTTGTTACGTGCGTACTGTTCGTTATGTTTTGTTTCCACTGTCCGTTATGCGTTAGGTGTTCGTATGTGTATCTCCTATTACAATCCTATTACAATCTTCCCCTCCCCCCGGAGAGTAAAGAGAAGCACACAGTACGTGTAAGCAAAATAAAGGGGGTGAGTGTTAAAATGAAAAAGAGAAGATGAGTATGTAGCAGTTGTCGGCTTGAGATGGTAATATACATTCATTTGGGGCCCCATTCAATAAAACATTCAAACAACATGCAAACAGCATTTTTTTTTTTTTTATTACAATCATCCCAAACTCGAGGATCGCTACAGACAGCACCTAAAAATAAATTATGTAATTTATGAGTATACTATTTAACTTTTTTAATATTAGAAATATGTTCTTTAGTGATATCTCCTCCTACAGTCTTACGAAGTAATGCTGTAACTGGAGTAGAGAAGCCGATGATATAAAAAGGTTCAGACCATCGATACGCCATTTTGGCACAAATATTTTTTTGTTTTGAACTAACAGGGTGAGTTTTTAGCAGAACTTTATCTCCCACTGAAAATGGATTGGGATGGCGTGTAGCATTATATCGACGTGCCATATCATTATGTGATTTAACTAGTTTTCTTCTAATATCACACATCATATTACTAGAACGTATAGGATTTCTATGGAGGATATCTTGGATATTCCATGCTCTATCTAATGGAGTGTGAGCTGGAAAAGTATGCAATATGTCAAATGGGCATTTCCCATGAGCATTATGTTGAGCCATATTGAAAGCTAATTGAAACCAAAATAAAGATTTGTCCCAAGTTGCTTGAGTCTTTGCATGATACGCAATAAGGATAGACCTAAGATTTCGGTTTAAACGTTCTGCATGCGATGGTTGAGGGTGATAGGGTGAGAGGGTGGTTCGTTTTATGCCTAAATTGAAACAAAAGTTTTTAAACATTATGGAATTAAAATTTTTAGCATTATCTGTGACAATCAATCTTGGAATAGAATAACTTTGGAAAATACGTTTTAATTCATGTATAATAGAGGATGTATTAGTGTTTTTTAACGGGGCTAACCATGTGAATTTTGAGAAACTATCGACTACCACTAGAATATATTTATATCCTTGATTGGTTTTTGCTAGGCTACCGACGGTATCAATAAACAGTGTGTCAAATGGCGCTGTCGGAACTCTGGAACTGAGATTTCCCCATTTATAATTTATCCCAGGTTTGCTTCGTTGGCAGGTCGTACAAGCCTTGACTTTCAGAGGAATTTCTCGATATATATCTGGCCAATAAAAATATCGTGTGATTTTGTGTATAGTTTTCTCAACACCTAAGTGTCCACCAATCTCCGAATCATGAAAATATTTAAATACTAAATCTTTTAAAGAGTCGGGAAGTACGATTTTGGTTGGATTATTATGTTTATTTTTTGAACATAGGACTCCTTTGGATAAACAAAATTTACTATTCCTTTGTTGTTTTTGTTTTAGGATAAAGGTATCCTGTTCCTGATGTAGTTTGACGTCTGTAAAAGATAGGGGGAATTGTGACAATAAACTATTAATATAAGTTATATCCTGCGGAATATCTTCGTTATTTAGATCATACATCCTCGATAATGCATCGGCAACATTATTATCTGAACCACGGATGTGATTAATTTTAAATTTAAAGACAGATATTCGGAGTAACCATCTAGCTAATCTACCTAACTGTTTTGGTTTGGAAAGAAGCCAGGCTAAGGCTTGATTATCAGTTTCTAAAAGAAATTCGCGATGTGTTAAATAGGTCCTGAAATGATCCGTTGCGAAAACAACTGCAAGACACTCTCTTTCATATGCTGAAAACTTTCGTTCTGCTTCTGTTAGTGTTTTAGAAGCATACGCTATAGGTTTCCTAGATCCTTCTTGTTCCTGAAGTAGGACAGCTCCTAGACCTGTATCAGACGCATCCGTCTGCAAAATGAAAGTTTTGGAAAAGTCTGGAATTGCTAATACCGGTGGATTAGCGATTGCCTGTTTGAGATCTTCAAACGCAAGTTTTTGAGCGTCGTGCCAGATAAACGGAGTGTTTTTGCGACGTAATTTATTTAGTGGTTCAATTCTATCAGCATAATTTTTGATAAATTTGGAAAAATAATTAACCATACCACAAAATCGATGTACTTGTTTTACTGTCATAGGCTGTGGGTATTGTAATATTTTTTGTGTCCTATTTGAGTCTATAGAGACTCCTTTGTACGACAATACATGTCCGAGAAACGGTATTTCATTTACAGCAAATGTCACTTTATCAGGATTAACTGTAATGCCAGCTTTCCGTAAAATTGACAATACTATTTTGATATGTTTAACATGCTCTGTAAAACTTTTTGAATATATTAATATATCATCCATATAATTAAATACAAATTTATATTTAATATTTTTGAATAATGTATTCATAAGGCGAGTTAAAACTTGCGCACCAGTCGACAAACCAAAAGGTAACCTTTCATATTCGTACAAACCATCTGGTGTACAAAATGCAGTAATTTGACGAGATTTTTCTGTCAATGGGATCTGATGGTACGCTTGTGCTAAATCTAACGTACTAAACCATCTTGCATTGGAAAACCATTGGAACGCATGATTTATATTCGGCAAAGGTTGTGCCTCTGAATCAATTATTAGGTTAACTTGACGATAATCTACAACTAGACGACTAGTTCCGTTTGGTTTCGGAATTAAAAATGCTGGGGAAGAATAGGGGGAAATACTTTCTCGAATTACCTTATCTTTTAATAATTTGTCAATTTGTTGTTTCATTTGAAACGTTTTTATCGGATTTAAAGGATAGGGTCTAGATTTAATAATTTCATTATTTTTAAGTACAATATCGTATTTCAATACATGAGTACAACCTAATTTAGTTGTAAGAACATCAGGAAATTCTTTACATAAATCATTAATTGTATTTTTAATATACTCACTTTGTTCCACATTGTTAATTTGTTCTGGAGATAGGTCGGTTAAGTGAAATTGTTTACCTCTTGCCCAATCAAAAGTTATGAAAGATTTTGTTGGGTTAACTATTGCGCGGGTTGTTTGTAAAAAATTCATCCCGAGTATTATTCGGTGTTGTAATTTGGATAATATTTTAAAATTCACTTTCCATGATAATTTTTGAAGATTAACCTTAATCCAAATTTGTTTATTTATTTTTAAAGGAAATCGATCAGCTGTGAGACAAATTGTATTAATGTTTTCTTCCTCTATAATTGCCTTTTTATTTTTTAAAAATGTATACAGTTGTTGATTTATAATATTATGGGTGGAACCTGAATCGATAAGGGCATTAAATATGTTATTTTTAATTTTTATTGGTAATGTTTTTAAAGAATAATTACAATTTAACTTATTTTCTTTCAACTTTAAATATTTACTTGAATTATTTTTACAAATGCACATCATATGTTTATGGTCAGTACATTTGTAAACATTTAGTTTTTTGAAACATTATTATTTCCTTTTTGTTGTAAAAGTTTACAATTTCGTTTGATATGACCTAATTTATGGCAATAGAAACATTTTAAAGTGGTTGCAGGCATTTGTGATCTAACGGTGTTGTAAGTTGTATCTTTTAATATATTTTGTTTACCTCGTGAAGGTACCATGCTATTTATATCTTGTATTACGCTCGTATCACTTATTTTAGATACGCCGATGTCATTCAGAGTCCTAGCATAAACTCTCTCATAGACATAGGTATCTAGTTTATTGAAATCTTGTAAGTTACGAGGTTGGCCAATTATACCTATATGTGCGGCGTATACTTCATTTAAACCGGTTAAAATTATATTAATCAACTCACCTTCTGTTAGATCTAATCTTAATACCGCATGGTGTTCTAAAATTTCTTTTATGTATTCATTAAGTGTCTCTGTTTGCGACTGATTTCGGTACAACAATTTGAGTTTTAATATTTCTTTCATTTTTGGCGTTATTAATTTGTTGACTAAATCTCTATGAAATTGATCGAAATTATGATTATTTTTAATTGAATTCTCAAAGATTTGTTCAGTAAAGCCTGTCATAAATTGAGTTAACAATACTAAAGGTAAATCTACTGCATAGCGTTTCTGAATTTGTTTAATTATTTTGATATTTCGTACTAGTATATCAATATCACGTCCATCAGTTATAGTTAATTGCTTTAATTCATTTTCAATTGGATTTGCAATTTTCGTCCAATTGAAGTTTAACTCACGATTAAAATAGGCTGGATTATGATTACCTACTGCATTCGGTATTAATATATCAGGAGTTTCGTTTCTAAGAACAGGATTTTGCATTACTGGGGAACGTAAAATATTAATATGGTTAACACCAAAATTTTCTTGTTGATCAAGTAAGAAATCATTTCCTAAATGTGCGTTTTCAATATTTATGTTTTTTTGTTCTAAATTAGGCTCAATTTCGAAATTTTGTAACCTATTAAGTTTCCAAATATCAAATTCTCCCTTTAAATTTTGAAATCCTACAAGTTTATCTGGTTTATTAGTTAATATGAATGTTAATAATTTATTAAGCCTATCATCAAATGTTTCGGCATTATACTTTTCTACTTCAGTTAAATTTTCTAGGTTTCGTAACTTTACCAAATAGTTTTGACACTCCGTCAGTTGTTTGTCTATGTCAAACCTATGTAGCGTAGTTAAGTCAATTTGTCGTCCATTATTTAAGAGTTTTTGTAACCTTTGTCTTTTTTGTCTTACGTTTCCTGTTGTTGTACTTTTTCGTATTCGTAATTGGAAATTAACGTTTGTTTCGTCTAATTTAGTGGGGTCAAGAATTGGTGCTACTTGTCTATCCATGTTTCTACCTGTTTATTGTTTTCTGTAATGATGACTATTTAAATGTATGTAAACAATGCCTTACCAGATAATTTCAATACACTTGCCAGATGTGAGATTGTTACGTTTTTTGAAATTGTTATTGATAATTGATTTTTATGAATTTTAGAAGATTTATTGATGTTATTTATTGAATTTTTGTTTTAGTTTTTATGATATTCTGATTTATATCCTGGTTTATCCTTGTCGTATCTTGGTTTATCCTTGTTTTATCCTGGTTTATCCCTGTTTTTATCCTGGTTTATCCTTGTTTTGTCCTGGTTTATCCTTGTTTAATTTCCCGGTCGATGCACCATTTTTGTTACGTCCCAGGTTCGTGAAATAAAATTCAAAAGTTTTTATCGAAAATCCAACTAGTGTTTTGTTTTATTCAAGAAAAAAAATCTTATCAGATCCAATGTTGAAATATTTAAAACAATTAAAATTCTTAAAACAATTAAAATTCTTAAAAAAATTAAAATTCTTTAAATTCAGTTGGAGTAATTATTAAATCTTCTAAAATACTTTCATCAAAATAAAGTTGAAAAAAATTAATAAATTATTAATATTTTGTTTTCTTTTTTTTTAATAAAAATTGTATATCACCTATCCCTTTAAAAGTTTTAAAAGAGAGTGAGGACAACAATCCAATTTATTTAAATTAAGAAAATTGTCTTTTTCTTTTTTTTTTTGTACTCACATCTGACGTTGTGTAAATAAGATCATCTGGTGGTACATTGATGTTGATGCTGTAAGAGTGTTTATGTTTACGTTGGAATGTCGTTACGTGCGTACTGTTCGTTATGTTTTGTTTTGTTTTGTGCGTACTGTTCGTTATGTTTTGTTTTGTTACGTGCGTACTGTTCGTTATGTTTTGTTTCCACTGTCCGTTATGCGTTAGGTGTTCGTATGTGTATCTCCTATTACAATCCTATTACAGTAGCTTTAGAGTTTTAGTCCTATTAAGTTTTTTGTAAATGAGCTGATCTGCTTTTACTGGCCATAAAAAAAGTTTTTATTATTTTTTAAAATTTAATAATTCAATGTAAATTTCTCACATTTTGGTCGTTAATAAATAGAATTATCCAGTTAGAAATGAATGTTGCAATGAACTGCTTTATTTATAATACTAAAGGTACTATGACATGGAACAAACACGACAGACTATATCTCATTATTTGTCTTTTTTAATTTTATTTAAAGTCATGTCAAGTACTTGATCATTAGTGATGCTACAAATGGGTTACGGTATTCATGGGTTCTAACCTATAATAAATTTCTGGGTCCTATCTGGGAACCAAACCCACAACCTTTCACTTTGTACTATAGCGCTCTTTAACCACTGGGCTAAAGTGGTGGCTATCTTTTTTTGTTAACTCTATGAAAACGTATCATACTTGAAGATTACTAAAGCTAGATTATTAGCTGAATATTTCTTTTAATACGTACTGATAACCATAAATAATTCTTTTAATTCTGCATGCACTAAAAAAAAAGAAAACCAGTTAACTACCAACAAAAAGTATGTTGAAATTTTTCTTATGGTGTACTTATACATATAATAAATTATATCACGGTGCAATAAAGTACATGCCTAAGAAGAACTAAATTCTTCTTGTATTTTCATAAAAAAATGGTGGGCTACCTTTTTTTATTCCCGATGTAAGTTTATTGCAATGAGTTCAATTTAAGAACAATAAGCAACCCCATGACCCAATGAGATGAGAATGATAATATAACATGTAATGAGATATAATCTTGTACAGACTCAGACCAACCATTCCTGAGAGTGTCCGGTTAATTGAACCACAACTACCAAAGTACACTGATAACAAACTAATTCTGAAATCCATATTAAAGTAACTATCTTTACCAGGATTTGTACCAAGGAACCTTAATCTTTGGAAATCAGCTGTTAAACAGTTGACTCACACCGAAAACTTTACCAGTAATTTAGGCTATAAGTTGAATGAATTCTTTAGTTAACAGGAAACTAACCTAACAAATATTTAGTCATTTCAGCACTTATCTATTTAATTCCTCAGGGTCTATTTAGTTGATATTTCTATATAAACAGATGAAATATTGTTATCTTCTTTATTGCTCAAAATCTTGAGTATTTAAATAGGAAAATATTTTATTTTATATTCATAGCTTCTTCAATACTTTTTAGTTCAAAACCTTCTTAACAATACTTTTAACTTTGATAAGTTGAAGATTTATTAAAGATATTGTTTCATTTCAGTGTTGTACTTCTCATGAAAAATAAAACTAATAAACAAGATTACACTGTTTCTATTATTCTTCGAGTTGACACAGTACTTTATACGGGAAAATTAAAAGATCCAGTAAAAAAAGAAAAATTTGATAGAACAATTAAAGCAGGAACAGGTGGGTAAGATAAATTTTAATTCCTAAGTAGGGAATTAAATACCGATGTTTTGAGTGATAGTTATTTTACGATAGAGTGAAGAGTTTGATAATGATAGGTACTCTGTTGTAGTACCTACTACTATACTCTGTTAATGTAAAGTCTGCAGTATCTATTCAATTATTATCAAACATTATAACCAATCTGACTAGCCTCGTCATTAGTAAATGGTATAATCATCATTCATTTTATCTTAAATAAATAAGTCTACTGTCACAAAAATTATGATGCATTTTGGTTAATCATGAATCAATGATTTAAGGTAAGGTAGGGAATGTATGCTACACCATGGTGAAAAAAAGGAAATTTTCTATTATTTTACCATGATAGATCAAGGAAACCCATGGTACAAGCCTGATCAGAAAAGCAATTTTGATATAATTTAAACTTCATAAATGTTGTTTAGGTCATCAGCTGAAAGGCCGGTTTGAACCTCTAGAGGCTTTACTAAGTAAAACAAGGAATGAAGTGATTTACTATTGCTCTCTTCACTGAGTAGAAAAGTATGCTTATCAGCATAGCAGTCCCTCTGAAAAGCTTCTACTTTCCACCCTACAAAGGACACCTTCACTCCATTCACCACAGGGTCTGGCTCTATAATGATTAAATTCATTACTCTCAGAGGAGAAAACTCTGACTAAATCTTTTAGACCTCTTCTTCTCTTAAATGCTTCAGTCATGTACATATGCTGTCCATATGATAAGAAATAGAACAATTTTTTGTAGTCCTGGAACTAGCGGATTAAGTGCAAATAATTAAACACTCCATCTTGTACTTCTGTATTCTGTAAAAATAAGATTAGACAATATTCTGTGATCCAAACATAAACAGATGAGTACAATGAACCAACAGAAAATTGTAACACAACTTTATGTTGTATGTATGAATAGAACTTGTGTTTCATAGCAAATGCATTTTAATTCTGTTAAACCTATATTTTTATTTAAAACTGTCATTACTGAAATTTCCTGTTCTTATAATCCTCCTACAAGATTATGGTAAATATTTAGTGATGAAGTTTATATTCAGTATTATATCGTGTACTTAATTCATTCTAAATTTTTAGATGATCAAATCAAGATGGATGTTACGTGGGAGGAATATTCAAAGAAACTTGTGGATCAGTGTGCTTTCAATATTGCTTGCATGGCTACAGTACAAGATACAAATTATGAGTATTTTGCACAAGATGATTTTAGAGTAAGAAAACCTGATATTAAAATCAAGGTAATGTATTTGTTTAACTCAGTAGCTATACTATAAAAGAAGTTATTTATAGAAATTTAATTGATATTTTTATAGTTTCTTCTTAGCCGACAAGCTTAATTACATTTTTAGGTAGTGATATTCATTTTTAAAGGTTTGAAAACATAAAATGTTATCACAGTATTATGACTTTCTTTTCTTTAGACCAAGTAAATGTTAAATTATATAAGTTTGTTAAACTCACCCAACTTACTATTAAAATATTAAGTAAACAATTAAGTATTAAGTATTAAGTATACTATTAACTATTA
The DNA here is from genome assembly GCA_035578175.1 of Catonia carolina. NCBI lineage: Eukaryota > Metazoa > Arthropoda > Insecta > Hemiptera > Achilidae > Catonia > Catonia carolina. Next base: position 122,156,173 of record JAQMRL010000002.1, on the reverse strand, counting down.
AGTATTACTATTAAATTATATAAGTTTGTTAAACTCACCCAACTTACTATTAAAATATTAAGTAAACAATTAAGTATTAAGTATTAAGTATACTATTAACTATTAAGTATTACTATTAAATTATATAAGTTTGTTAAACTCACCCAACTTACTATTAAAATATTAAGTAAACAATTAAGTATTAAGTATTAAGTATACTATTAACTATTAAGTATTACTATTAAATTATATAAGTTTGTTAAACTCACCCAACTTACTATTAAAATATTAAGTAAACAATTAAGTATTAAGTATACTACTAACTATTAAGTATTACTATTAAATTATATAAGTTTGTTAAACTCACCCAACTTACTATTAAAATATTAAGTAAACAATTAAGTATTAAGTATACTATTAACTATTAAGTATTACTATTAAATTATATAAGTTTGTTAAACTCACCCAACTTACTATTAAAATATTAAGTAAACAATTAAGTATTAAGTATACTATTAACTATTAAGTATTACTATTAAATTATATAAGTTTGTTAAACTCACCCAACTTACTGTTAAAATATATCATATACTTATCAACTACACAAATTTTAACAATTCATCTTAATCTCTCATCCAACTGATTGTCACTAAAAGTAAAATTGCATTAACTAGTTTTGATTAATGGAATTAAATTTTGTTTTATCCAAAATTTAATTAATACACAATCATGGTATCAAACGCCTTCAAAGGACAAAATTATGAAGACATTGTGCACAGGTTCGATTCATTTATCTAGTACCATTGCCTTATTGTAAAGATCATAACTCAATCTTCCTAAATGAAATTTGGACAGCAATTTTTTCATACAGTATGGCCCTTATAAAAATATTACAAAAAAGAAAAAAATCTGAAATTTTGGAAAAATTTTTGATCAACAGCACTGAATAATAAAATATTTTCAACTTGAGCACTTCTTAGACTGTGTCATTCCCACAGAAAATCTCTCTGAAAAAACTGAGTATGTTTTTCTATCAAAACTATTTATAAAACAAACAGTAACCATAGCTTTTGACTTCTGAAACAATTTTTAGGGGCAAAGAAACTAACAAAACTAGTAAAATTTATTGAAACTATGATCTAAAAATTATTTTTTTAGGGTCCAATGCAATTAATAGTAAGATTAAAATACTTTAAAATCCTTTCAGGGAGAGAGTGAATATTTTTTCAGCTTTTGTTATTGACCGGCAGGGAAAGTAGAAGGCAATAGAGCTCAATGTAGTTGTTTCAGATAGCAAACAACAAGGTAAGAATAACTGTGATTATCATCAACATTGGAATTACAGAAGGATAGGCACACTAAGAAGACAGTATCGATCAAATTAATCTAGTAAGTCAATCTTTTCTTTGTCTGAGGCAATGAGTGAGCAGGATATCAGAGACTCCAAGGACCAGGCTAGAGTTTCTCTTCAAAGACTGAATGCTCTGTTATTGTCAGATGGTAGTGGCTACATCTGTATAGGAACCCATAACTACATAATATGTTGAGTGCTGGCAAATGTGTTCCAGGAATAAACAAAGCTAGAGTTAGGACTGGTTAGGATGGACATGCAGGGTCTCCAGAGTGTATCAAGTGAGAAATGAAGACATATAGCAATGGAAGATCGTTTCTCAGGATACCATAATAGACAGAATAGAAACCAGCTAGTTAATATGCTAAGACATAACCAAGGAATGGCAGCGGACAGATGGCCTCAAACAGCATTCTTTTAGAATGTAGTAGAAGAAGAGGTTGCTCTCAAAAGCTTGGATACAGGGAGTCCAAGATGCTATGGTAGCCAGGAATCTCAAAGAAGGTGGCTGAGAAGACAGAAGACAATGGGCTATGGGATGCAAGAAGTGGAGAAAAACAGTAGGACCTTTACCAAAAATCAAATGCAATCTATTTTTGGATGCATAAATAACCATGAAACTTAAAGATACACGAATATCTATGAAGTATCTAAGGTTTTTTTGAAAGTTTCTTCTAAAACCTAAGGGTTTTGTGAATCAAATCCTTGTTTAAAGTCTAGTTACATCCGTTAGCTTTGGAAGTACTAAAACTGATCACAAGAGTTGTTAAACAAACATGAAGCACTCAGGCCAAATTAGTATTATTTTATTTGACCAAATTTGTATTTATACAATAAATTAATTTAATTATGTTAAATTTTTCAGTTGGATAATGTTGCTGTAATTGGGCAAGAGTTAACAGGTACAGCTTCGCTTGTAAATCCTTTACCAATAAGTCTAAAGAAAGGAAAATTTGTTCTTGAAGGACCTGGTTTAGATCATCAATACAAAGTGAAATTAACACAGTAAGTACAAATAAATATTTGGCTGTATTTTATGGTTATATTGGTGTAAATATTTGTAACTGAATATTCATGTGATGGTGTCCACAACCCTCAAGATTCTTAAATAAACATTACCTACTTAATGTAAATTCTCTTATTGAAATATTATAATCAAATACTTATGTTTATTTTGGACCTTCACCAGAGAGATTATGGAAACTATTTCTTCATCTGAAAACTGAACACATTCATTGTCAGGTGACATTCTCTCATTCTCATCAACTTCTAAAATTTTCACAGCCTGATAGCAACCTTAACAACAAAACAACTAAAACCTTAATAACAAAAAAAATACAAAAAACCGCCTAATGGAGCTAGTGTTAGCTCTTGTTAGGTGGTACAGTAATTCAGTGGCTCAAGGACTACAGTTTCGTGTTGTATTTAAACTCAATATTGTACACAGTTGACCAATGCCATTTCGATAATGCATGCATAGTTTTAATTTTAGACAATTATTTTTTGTTATTAAGCCTATGCACAATTTTTTTTGGATAGACTGAATATCATAAATCCAAACAGATCAAATTAGTTCAAATTAATGAGGTTGTTGTGTATTTAACCACTCCATAAAGTGAGGATGACGTGTAGATGAATTATAGTCTACTTCAGACTCATTTTATGTGCTTGATCAAAGAATGTTTCATGAATAACACTATTGAAAAGTACATTATCATGTATTTGTTGGTGAAAGTTATATAAGTTTCAGAAGAAAATAAGAATTTATATTATAACTGTAACAGTAGTTTTGATTCTGTTTATTGGACTAGAGCCAGTTAGACATCTGACGGGCATTCCTGAGCTCTGAGATGTACAAAAAGAATTTTAAGTTACCCCTAATACTTTACACTATGTATAGTTTCGCCCACAATTTATATTTGTATGGAAACTAGCTTTGCACTTTTGGCCTCAAGCAGAGGTTCACTGCATGTTTTTCAGTAAAGGTCTGAAAACAAGTGACAGATATAATAATTATCTAGTGATAAAGTTGTACCTTGATAGATTGTATTATTGTAAAACTGCCATGAATTTACTGACTAGTGTATTGAAAGATTCATATGGATCAGTGCATTGCAACTTATATAGATTCTCACACTTGGAAGTAATACTTTTATTTTATTTTTTGTGATTTATTAGACTTAATAAAATGTTTAAATGGTATTTCTCTTTACAGAACTATTCAACCTCATGAGGAAGTGTCAGCACCTTTTAAACTGATTCCACAATTTCCAGGACGAGGAACAATTGCCGTGAAATTTACATCAAAAGAATTAAATGATGTAGATGGGTTTATTAACTTTACAATTTATGAAAAAGCACAAAATGATGTTAATGGACTATCGAATGCAATCTCTCCATAAATTATTTTACCATTGTTTTTATCATTACAAAAATACTTTATTTATTTACTTCTGAAACAGTTATGTAATATTATTCAAAACAGATGAATTCATAAAAATCATCATCTAATTTATTAGTTTATATAAAATGAAAAAGTAAATTTAAAAAACCATGTAAATAAACAAATGGTTAGTATTTATAAACATATTTATAATTATTATGTCCATTTTACATTTTGTGATAAAAAGTTCTTTTCCAAAATACTTCTTGTCTGAAAATGTTTGTGTATAAAAGATACTTCTAAGTTTGATACATGTTATATCTATGAGTATTTCTCAGATGTCATGTAATATTAGTTACCTGTTCGTATATATCAGATATTTTCAACCAATATGCCAGGTCATTAAATGACTTGCCCTATTTGTAGTCTAATAATCCTCCAAATGGCAATTTAAATTGCATACCAGACTAACATGCCGCAGGTCTCAGGTTCAAATCTCCAGATCCGAAACCAAAATCCTGGCTATGTACCTGCATGCAGTTAGAGAGCTAATTAATTAATTGCACCTGACTTGCTGGTTTCATGGCTTTATTAAGTAGTTTTGTTATTTCTTGCATGCTTAGTCAAATAAATTATTGAAACAATGCAGAACAGGAAATTTGTAAATGACTGTATCTTCTAATAGAATCATTATTTCGTTATACATACTTGCCCTTTAATGAATGAATGAAGGTGTCACGTACAGAGTGTAAAAGTAGTTACTTTTCAGAAGCATACTATTTGAAGTCATTCTTTTCAGCTCAGTGAAGGACACAATTTTAAACCTGCTTCTTTCACGTATAAATACCCTGGTGGTTTGTTAAGATTTTTGTTGGTCTGATACCATATTACAGGTAACTTATATGGTGAACAATTTTCTCTCAGAATTGTATCATTAAGTAATCAGTTTGATTAAAAAATAGTGAATGAATACGAGATGTGTGCAGAAAGTTAGATGAGATCAGATGATATAATCATTATTTTACCTCAGCCAGTTAAAGAGTTATAAATAGTAAAGCTTTTGCATAAATCATTTAAAAAAATTATTTTTGTAAACAGTCATCATAAATATTATTTTTATACAATAAAATAGTTTTTGTAATTCACTCATTTTTCAATTTCTATTGTAAGTATTCATAATTATTTTAGATTTAATAAAGTTATGCTGATTTGCATTTACGAGTATTACAAAAATTAATATTTTAATCAATGAAATGAAATTTCTTGCAATATTATGTGACATAATTTCTGTTTGAAACGTTTGATGTAATGATATAATTTAAATTAAAATATTATTATATATTTTTTATATTTTGTACATAAATTTTTTATTTGTACTAGTCATTATTAATTTTAATTAATTGTTAATGTAATTAACATTAGGCTATATATCAGTGGTGAATTAAAAAAAGAAATTTAATTTTCTGTTTTGTTTATCATTGTGTTCATAATAACAAATATAATTATCCTATTTAATATTAAATTTATTTTTTAGAAATTTCATGTCAGTTACATAACAAATGTTTTCTTAGCGGTTCCGTCAGCTACATTCTTGACAATCGGGATTTAGGATTTTTGGAGGGGCAAAAGTGTGTTTTACCCAACTCCCTTCCAATGACTTTCTACTATCTGGTAATTCAAGAGCTTAAAATTCCTTTAAGTTTGTGGTTGTTCAACTAAATTTGTTTTAAATTTTTGTCTTTATTTTCTTCTTCAGGTGCTTATCCATTCTGAGTGTTGGTGACCATCATAGCAATTTTCAATTTGTCGCACTGCAGAATAGCTCTTCTGAGCTTTTTCCAAATTAAGTTTTCAGATTTTAAAGTCTTGTCACCCTTCTTCTGCTAGGTCCTCTGTTTGCTTGTATTTTTTCCTCTTTTAGTCTATATTCCCTGTAGAAAGGCTTAAAGAGACAAGTATCTAGATTCATATAACATGATATGTTTCAAAAACCTATTGAAGCTTTCTACATTTTGATGATGTAGATGATTTTTACATCTTTCTTCATTCTGTGAGAACTAGATTTTTCCTCCGAGCAGTCCACAGTAATTCTTTTTAAATTTTGGTGTTGGTCTTTATATATATATTTATTTATTTTATAGAGTAGCAATTTGCCATCCCCAGTATGTGCTGCCTAGGTTTTTTGACATACCCTAGGTTCAGCTCTGATTCCTGAACACTTAACGCAAATGCCTTTTATTCAGCTTCTGGTTAGTTTGAAGAATTTATTTACACAGTTTCACACATATTAAAGATTATAGCTCGTTGGAATCTAGTTGACCCAGCAGGATAAGCAAGTGTTGTAATCATTAAATACGTCATTCAATGTTGTGTAGCAAACCATACTATGTTATTCTCTGTATAATATTATAGGAGGAAATGCTATTAGAAAACCCTAATAACTTTGTTGTAGTCAATATAAATTATGTATAAAATAAAACTGTTTTAATCTGATTATAATGCTAATCGATTATTAAAAATTTTGTCAGGTTAGGTAATACTTTTGTGATCATCTGTGTAGTTGCGCCACTGGTATATAAGTACAGCTATAACTTTTGTTTGTTTTTATAGAGAAATAAGAATAGTAGTAAGTTCATTTATATTAATAATATTATGTTATAAATTTGTAATTCATGCTTTATAGTAGCAATAGATAATTGGATTATAATAATTTCATTATTAATTATTATTAAAACAGCTTTGATCATTATACAACTTTCACTGTATGATCCTATCCTGATATTCTTATCTATATCAATTTTACATTGGTTTTTAATGTTTTTCATTTGTCTTCTTAACTTTTTGGATTGTGTTATTAATCAACACATTAATGTCATAATATTGTGTCAATATTGCAATGAGTAAATCCTTCTCTTCTAGAGTTCTATTTTGTTCTTTTGTCCTTTTTGTTTAAATGATCATGTAGTTTTTGGCGTTCTTAATTAGATACTATTTCCTTTAACTTTTGTTGTAAAGTATATTTAAATAATTATCGCAGATTTGTCCAACTCTTTTAAGTGGAAGCTTAGATTACAAAATATTTTTTTAATTATTATTTTAGATTTTTTTAATACATTGTGATCAGGATTATGGTCATACACTGAAAAGTATATAGAAATAATAATATAATTAGTAATTCAACGAATAGCATTTCAACGTGTAATTAGGTAATTTTGTAAGATACATATAAATACTCGTATCTTATAATTTACATTGTTTATAAGAATTTAATTAATATGTTTAATTTTAATAATCAAATAAATGCATGTATGTATTAAAATCGTTTTAAATAAATAAATTATATGACAAATATTTCTTTATTATAACTATAATATTTTTCTTCTTCTTCCTCACAAGTATAATGCAAAAGCCTATTACATCATCTCTCCTCAAAAATGTTCCTCTCACATTTATTGGCCATCCCAAACCTTTTCTTCCTAGTGAAATGTATTCATCGACCAGGCGGAAACTTTTGCTACATTCATTATGTTGTATGTGATGAAACCATCTTTCTCTATACTCCAGTGCAACTGAATCCATGTCGTGGATTCAATTCCCGGTCAGGTCTAGCATTTTTTCAACATTCATTTTCATCTATTACCTTTCTCATCGTCTGCATTAATGCAAAACTGTCAGACATAAAGCCAAAAAAAATTATACTTTACAACTCTCTCTGATCTGTTGCAGTCAGCCACTGACCTCAATATTCTCATTTCAGCATTCTTTAACCTTTGTGAATGTTGGGTTGGAAGCATTATATGTCTCATTGCAATACATGTAGGTAGGAATTGACAACATTTTTGAAGTATAATACCATTTCTGGTCGACTATAATTTTTAGCTCTCTTTTAATAGTACCATTTAGTCTAACGTATCATTCAAGCTTATAAGTACATCAACTTCACCAACATGTGATTTATGTCACATCCCAAAAATCTGAAAGATGAAACTTGGTCTATTATTACACTGTCTGTAACAATTATACATCTGACAGGAATGCCATCACTTTAGATTTTTCACTTGAAACTTTTAAGTTATAATCTCTCCTTTGGTGTTCATGTACTGCATGCTGTAGCATTTCCTTGCTATCAAACATAACTTGGTCATCAGTAAAAAGTAAGATTTGGATGCTTCTTGCAACTCTGAAGTTTCAGTTATAACATGGTAATTGTTTAATCCACTCACTTAGAACATCATCTGTACTCAAAATAAATAATATCAGAGATAGACTGTATTCCGGTCTTAAAGTTCTTTTTACACCTTCACCCTCCTGCTATCTCCTGCTATGTATATCTTTGAGTCCCTATACATATATCTATCCGCCCATAACCGACAGGTGGAGAGTGAAATTATTTACACTCAATCTGTTCATTGCAGGGCTAAAATAAATAGTTCTGTTTCTTATCACATGGTCAGCAAATTAAATGACTGAGTTGTTTAAGAACAGAAGAGGTAGAGGTGTAAATAAAACTAATCAGAGTTATCTCCTCTGAAAGTAATGAGTTTCATTATACAGCCAGACCCTGTGGTGAATGAAGTGAAGGTGTCATTTGCAGAGTGGAAAATATGTGCTTTTCAGAGGGCTCGGCATGCTGATAAGCGTACTTTTCCATTCAGTTAGGAAGGCAATGGTAAACCACCTCACTCCTCGTTTTACTCAGTAAAACCTGTACAGGTTCAAACCAGATTTTTAGCTGATGACCTAAACAACACATATCTATAAAATAATAACTAATAATAATAAATAATAACTTCCACTAGATGGGTAGGAATACGGTTTTTTTATTACGAAATGTGAAACTTAATCTTTCTGTGTTTATATCAAATGCTTTTATAAATTCCCAAATAGTAAATGTGATTTCTTCTTCTTCTTCTTCCCATAGCCCATCACATAATTACTGATTGTCTCATTTACATTTAATTGTGTACTTATGTCACAATTTTTCACTCTACTCTCCCTAATATAACTCGAAGAGTGATCCTTCTCCTGTAAGAGTCCAAGTTTTGTTACCAAAACTTGGTTCTTGAAATTTCTGTTTTATTCTAAATTTTGATTGTGTAAAAATATTCTTTCAATCTTCATGTGTATTGCATAAGACCCAGAATAATATTTTACAATACTAGCATTTATTTTTAATGGGATACATTAAAATACTGTGGTGAATGAAGTGAAGGTGTCATTTGCAGAGTGGAAAATATGTGCTTTTCAGAGGGCCCGGCATGCTGATAAGCGTATTTTTCTATTCAGTGAGGAAGGCAATGGTAAACCACCTCACTCCTCGTTTACTTAGTAAAACCTCTACAGGTTCAAACCAGCTTTTCAGCTGATGACCTAAACAACACATTAAAATAATTAATTTCTTATTCTGTAGAAATAGATTAGTTTCTTCTTCCGAACTTCCTATGTGAAAATTTTGAATTTGATGTCTTTGAAGAGAGTTATGTGTCTTGAAAAGTACCACATCATTGTATTTTGGTACAACTGTTCTCTGGTGAAACCTGAAATTTAAACTCTTAAGTGTAAAAACTGGACATGTAAATTAATAGAACTTATTTGTGTAATGAATTAAAATATTTCAAATCATTGATGGTTATTTTTATTATACCTTAGTATTTAAAATTGTACAGCAAATTTTGCATGTTGTAATACGTGTAATATATTTTACTTGAAGTATATGTTATGTGTTCAAAAGTTATATATATATTTGCGAAATAAGAAGAGTTCAATAAATTTATTTGTATTTTCTTCTAAAATATTCAATAAGCGGTTATTAAGTAGTTAGTCTGCTCCTGCAGGACTGCTTATAAGCAACACACATTACAAATTACTATATGGCTGCACCCATTACAATAGGCTAAGACATTACTCAGCTAAGAGATTACAATAAGCTCAGGTTGTGACTGAAAAATTATCTGTCGAATATAGGTTGCAGAGTGAAAACAAAGTTATATCTTTTTCTCTGCATCAAGGGAACTTTACAGTTTATCGGAAAGACAGAAATTCTACACCTTGAAATCTTCAACTTCTTTTATTTGAAAGGGTATCAGTATAGTTAGTTGTAATTATTTTCAAAAACAAGATTACTTACATTTATGATGCAATCTACAAGAGTTTAAAATATATTTATTTTTCACAATTAGTGTGAAATGGGAATGGAAGGTCATGCTTGGGAATATTTTAGTATTCAAGATAAAATTTTACTAAATTTGAAGATCTACAAACACTCTAATATAGAATGTTAAGTTACAAGGTTTCTTAAATAGGCATCAAAACATAAAAATACTGGCGGAAGATATACAGGATAATTTACAAAGTTTACAGTCTCTTTCTGAGGATATTCAAAAAAAAGAAAAGACTTTTTATTAACCAATTTCCTAAAACAGTTTGTTAAAAAGTTTCTATTCCTCGAATAAGTGAATCAATTTTTGTTCCACCAATTAAATGAAGTCATAGGCCAAGTGATATTTCTAGAATTCAAACTTAGTGTTAATAATAAGGTTGACTTATCCTCATTAATTTTCGCTCTCCATTTCTTACACCTTTTGTGAATGTTATCAAGAAGTTAAATAACTGGATTTACATTTAGATCTGAGACTTATGTGGAGAAGTCATGTATGGATGAAATGAAAACAACTTGGGCTGAAGTTACATCAATTGTTCTGGTACATCAATACATAAAGTCATTCTCAGATCTGTTCGGACTTACGGGTTTGACCATGGTGCCAGCTAGTTCATCAAATAATGAATACTGCAGTGCAATCAATCAAAATGCCCGAGACTGATCACTGGCTCTTAGGCAGTAAGTCTCAACTTTCTCTTAAAAGTAAAGTCCTCTTACTTACATAAAGTCATTCTCAAATATGTTTGGATTAGGGGTTAGAGCTATAGGGTACAGCTAGTTCATCAAATAATGAATACTGCAGTGCGATCAATCAAAATGCCCGAGACTGATTACTGCAGCCCCATGGTGTGTAACCAAAATATTGCATAACCATTCAAACCTGTTCTTCATAAAAGAAGAAAGTAATTATGTACCATAAACATTTAAAGAAAGTTAGAACATCAAAATCCTTTCGAAATCAACCTTCTCAACAACAGTGAAGATATTCTCAGACTGTAACGTTTTAAAACATTTCAAACTCTTAACACTCATGATTTTGTTAACCATTTAACTAATATTAAGTATTTATTGCTCCTATTACTAATCATCGGCATCATTATCATCTCCATCATGGTCGTCATTGTCATCTTCAGCATCTACTTCATGTTTCAAGATAGTTTATTTACAATTCAGAGTCAAGTTTAGTTTAGTTTTTTGTTCAGAGTTAAGTTTTTAAACACATTACTGAGTGTTGTTTTTCATTCAAAGATTTTTATAATTCAGACTTTAATTGTCTTTGCTTAAAGTTTATTATTTACATTTAAAAATTGATTGCAAAAGAATTACACCTTGTTAAAAAAATATAGTTAATAAAATAGGTTCCAGGCTCTATCTTTAATGGTTAACAATAAAACTGGGATATAATATAAAAAATTATTGGGCTCAAAAAACCTCTTTAGGTTTTCCATAACATAACTTGGGTCTTTTCCGTTTTCTGTATGCCACTATCAAATCCCAATTCCCTGAAGGTTCACACTTCTCCCACTGCTCTAGCGCATCAATCTGACTCGCAATATTCCTGCGTAATGTCAACTCCACTCCCATTTCACAGTTAGTTACTACACAGTCTACGAAGTCAGTCTACTATGAATTTTGTAGAGTTACTTAATAATATTCGAACGGAAGAAGATGCTGTAGAGTTCCTTCAGGAAAGGGGGTTATTGCATAATCCCAGAAGATGTGACAACTAAAAAGTATGTGTGAAACAGTCACATGACTTTCTCTTCCCAATGTAAATAATTAAAAAATATAACATAATAATCAAATGCAAATAATTAGAATAAGTTTAGCGATAATAATTAGCAATGAGTTATAAGTAACTTGTAAATAAAAATATATAAAATAATAAAAAACTCAAAATAAAACAATCAAAATAAAAACAAAACAAAACATGTAACATAGTACTATGTTATACTAATATGTTCAGTATTGTATTTTTAGTAAGGCAGGGAATGGGAGAAATGAACACTTGTGCAACCCTTCAGGGAATTCGGATTTGATAGTGACATACAGAAAATGGAAAAGACCCCATAATTTTGTTAATAAGCTAATAAATGCACAATTTTTTGACAAATATTATAAAATTTTATTCTAAACAAAATTTTCAAAAAATAACCAGAGAAAAAATAGAAACAAACTGAAAATACTCGATTTTATTTCGAAAAACAAAAATCAAAATTAAATAAAATTTGCCAAAATGTGTAACTAAACTAAAAATCAGCTGTTGCTTAAGTTAATGATCTATTATAACCACTTTTACCCATGGTACAATAGATTTTCAAAATTTTTCTCTGCTTCAATACATTTGTCTGCACCCTTGCAGATCATACATGTTGCTGTTTTAAGATATTCAGAGCTGCCCTTAAGTTGCGGAGAAACAGTTCCCAGGCTATTAATTCCTCTCGAGTATGAATTTTAGTCTTGCAAAGGATATTTCTTATCCATTTTCAAAATACAAAAATTGAGTGGTGTCAAATTTTCCGCTTACTTTCTTCATTTGTATTTTAAATGAATCGGTCATTTCAGAAATCCCATAAGTCAAAAAACTAACTTTTGGAAAAATTAATAAATTGGTAATTTACTACATTTTAATAAAATATAATTTTGTTCCGAGGACTGTCCTGTTGTAAAATGTACACTTTTTGTCTTTTCAAAAATAAGCCACTTGTTATATTGAAAATTTAGTCTAAAGGTGTTCTGAAATAAATTGGAGTTAAATGCTAACTTACGTTGTTTTCTGTAAAATATCTTGTTAGACCAGAAGAAAATTATTTTGTACAATAGTTAGTATTCATTTATTTATTATTTCACTAGTTTAAATTAGTGACTTAAATACATTTTTGCAATAATACAAATTTAAATTATTAAATTAAAGAAATATAAATTGGTTTCCAGGACTATTAACATTCTTTGTCAACGTGACAAACAGTAGTTATCTTCCTTAAAAAGATTTTAGCGTAGAAATTTTTTATTGCCTCTTCCACTAGAAAGTAGAGCTCATGCTTCAAAAGATTATCCACTTTCATTTTTTTAATTAGAAGGAGCACTTAATATCCTTAAAGATAAGTGTTTTATTACTTAAGGAAAGCCAATCTTATGTGATTTTTGTAGGGAAGCTGTGTTTATATATTCAGTTAGTTCTAAAATATGCTAAAGAAAAATGAATATAAAATTTTAACTTTTTGGCTTTCTGAAATGTTCGATTCAAATGTTCGATCCCGTTATTCTTTCTGTGAAATTAGTTTTTAGTTTTACGTATCACAGAAGATGGACAGTTCTGTTAATTCTCTGTAGACCAATTCTAGTCGTTTATATTACCCGTTATTACTGAGCAAAGATCTAAGTTCTACTGTACTAAAAAACCGACTTCCTTTTACTGTTGTATACGACTGCATTACAAAAATCACCTACCCACTCTTTAAATCCACGTTACGAATAAGACAATGGGATATACTGTAATTAAGTGCATCGTGGATAGTTGATGTTAAATGCACTAGACAGAAATAAGTGCAACGGCTGCAAATAGCAATCGTAAATTAAAAGTAAGAGAAGAAGAAAGAAGGAAAGGAGGTTAGAACGACTTGAAGTTAAGCAAGCAGTAAGGAGTTGATAAGGAAAACTAGATCTGTTTAAAGAATACAATGCAATAAGAAGTAAGTTATATATGTAATAATGTATAGAATAGTAAGATAGTTGTCGGTAATTTAGCGAGTTACAGTGCAACGAGCAGAGGTCTGTCTGGTATACGTAGCATCTAGCAGAAGGATGAATCCTTATAATACAGTGAATAGTATTGTAGGAAGAAACAGAAATAGGCGCGCGGGTTGGTGAAGGCGTATCGGATCCCGCCACGCGCTCTCTTAACGACTCCCATTTGTCAGGATAAAATCCCCTCCGGACAGACAATCAAACGTACAACAATAAAAGGTCTTCTAATGATTATTTTTACGGTCCTACATGGCTTAGAACAGTACTGGTGCAATTTCACAGCTTATTGCCGCTCCATGCAAACTCCTACACTGACAGTTCGGCGGGAAATGGCTTTCTTCCTAAGCTCTCTTCTCATCTAGCGACAGCTTAAAGTAAGAACTAAACTTACTTGCAATCCGTTTACTTTATTGATACTTCTACATCACTTACTTTAAACTATAATGCAACAAACCTATACGTTCTTGACTTATGCCAGATTATCATTACGAAACACTTTATACCCGTACTATTACATTTAATTTTGTAATAACGCGGAGGATTTCTTTAAACGACACACACAACTACAACAGAATAGTTATAACATTTAAAATACTTATCTAGTTTTTTAAAATTATTTCTTGATGAAAAAGTTTATTTGATTTCTCTATTTTGAGGATTATTTATTTTTATTTAATTCTACAATAAAGATCAGAAATTAATTAATTTTTAACAGACATTTCAAATACTAAGAAGTAATGGACAATAAATGAACGATAGAATGAAAATAAAAATCTATCAAACTATAAAATATATAGTTAGAAAATGTCAGGGTTAATGACATCGCTCGACAAACTACTAAAAACTCAACTAGCTAACAGGCCATTTCACATTGGCGTAGCGTCGTAGCTGGAGCGACGTCGCTCGAGCGGCGTTTTCAGAAAATTTTGCTTGTACCGATTATTAATATACGGACCGACCAGATCGATTTTATAAAATTTAAATTCATTAGATCGTCTTTTGTTTTATTAAACGTTTGTCTATTGTTTCTTATTTCATTGTTTTTCATTTGTAACTAGTTTTTAGTTGCTAGTGTGAAAAGGGATCGTCTTTTTTACACTAGCTGACGCGTTTCTTGTTTCACTGATTGCCTATTGTTTATTTTATTACATTTTGTAGTTACAACGTGTGGCTTTGACATAGTATTTTTAGTCAATTAAAATTTAAAGTAATATTTTTTAAGCCTATCTTTGCCCATAATTTTGATACTTAAAATTGCTTCACTAAACTGCCGGGCAAACGCCTATTTATTTATTTTGGCGGCTCGTTGGCGTAGTGGTTAGCGCAAATCAAGGTTTTTTTTAAAAAAATAGAGCGCAAATGGCTTCTACTCCGGAGTTCTGGGTTCGATTCCCGGTTAGGTTGGCATTTTTTATCACTATTTTCATTATAATCATTATCCACCGTCTGCATTAGCAGAAATTGCAGAACAGTCAGACGTTAAACCAAAAAAAGAAAGCCCATTTATAAAATATCATGCTGGAAATTTAAACGGCTTTCGTACTAAATGAAACAGATTTACTTTGCTTGGTTTCTCTAAAATGTTAGCAACTTCTTTCCAAACTAAGTTGCGCATGTTAGCGTCCCGATAATTTCATCTTGAACAGTCCCACAACACGGTATACTGTTTATATGGTTTATTAATTCTGACGTCGCTTTTCTAATACAACTGGAGCGTCGCAGCGACAGACATTTGTTGCAGCAGACAGAAACCAGAACACCTGTTGACAGACGCAGTGTGCATGCGCGAGACAAGCTACGTTTGCGACGCTACGAATGCATGCGTAGCCAGGGATACACGTATTACACAGCTCGAGCGACGCGACGCAACGCTACGGTAGTCTGAAATGCACCATTAGATTACATTACAAGATACGTTTTACCGTCGCTCGGGCGATTTATGGCAGTGTGAAATGGTCACGTAAAGGCCGAGCCAATTACTGTGAGCGCTGGGCTACGCATGCGCATATTTGACTTCGACCCTGCATACCCCTCCGATCTACAGTTAGATGTACAGTCAGAGCACTTTGTATTTTTTAGGCATGCTGTTCCATTGTTGATTACATACGCTGCACTATAGCAGTACACACAAGTCTATACTAATGCAGACGCACGTTTTGCCCAGCGCTCTCCTTACGAAAATCAGGCTCTAGCTTCGGCGACGCTACGGCAATCTGAAATGCACCATTAGAGATACGTCCGAGACGTCGCTCAAAAGACACTACGCCAATATGAATGGCCTTAAAATTGTGTAAGGGTAATATTTTCGGCACTGTACTGTTAATGATTTTCGTGGGTATGATTTTGTCCCCATCGTAAATCGCTCTCTACCATGAACCCCCTTAGAAAAGACTGCCATACTTTTTCCAGTCTCTAATATTCTTCAATCATGAACTTCTTACGCCCATCCCTGTGCTTGCTCTCAACTTTACCCTTGAGAACCAGTTTCATCACTCATACTTATCAACCCTGTAAAAATGACCAACGTCGTTCTTCTTTTGGTATGCTCATCAACTCACAGTTCACACCCATACTTCTCAAAACATCGATATTGGTAACATGACTGGTCTACGAAATTCGGAGCATTCTTATAGAAATCCACATCTTAAAAGTTTCTAAACGATACACAGATAGCATCTCCAAGTTCTTGTTTCCCCACCATATAGCAGGACAGAATAGATGTAAATTTCATACCAGATTAATGTGCCGCGAGTCCCTGGCTTGATTCACCAGACTCAGCCCTCCGGCTGAAAAAATCTCCCAACTCAGTCCCTCCTCCAGAATCAAAATCCTGGCTACGTGCCTGACCAAATGAATATTTAAAAACTGATATATTTTTACACTTCAAATATTTTTATACAAATAAATTATATTTTCTCATATATTTTCGGTATTTGCGTTTAAAATCCCATGATATAGAATTCTGCCAAAGTATATTTACATAAATAAAGCATAGTAATTTCAATAAAATGTAAAATACACTAATAGCGTTAATTTAAGCATATTCAATCTACTCATAAAAATATTCCAAAACATTGAAATTCGAAGCGTGACTTGTGTAGGAGGTTTATAAACTTTAAAGTAATATAGAAAAATTACCAAGTGTCTAGAGAAAGAGAAAAATAAATGGAAGAACAACAAGAGAGAAAAAGACAGAAAAAGAAATTAAAAAATGCATGTTTTATAACGCTGGAAAAGGTGTAGATTATTCATTTTACGTCCACGCCTTCTAAAATATTAAATTAATGAAATGCCGCAATGTACATTAATAATAATTATTATTAATCGATGGTTATGCCTACCATTAACATTATAATTAATAGTATAGCCTAAGTATTAATGTTTTAATGAAAAATTAAAATTATTTATTTATTTTTTCTTAAATACCGTACAGTTATGCTAAATGCTAAGGTAACTTACAATAGTAGATGGATCTGACACGAGTTTTTATTACATAAATTGTTAAGAATAATAGTAAATTCGTCTTTATAATGAAAGAATTCATCGGTTAAACGTCACGCGTGTAATGTGAAATGTATTCTGTTCTGATAATAGGCTAATAATTGATTTTTATAGCAATAAAATATAACCAGAAATGGTTATTCTAAAATTTTTAATACTTAAGATGTAGATATAAAGTATTCTAATAATTTGTAGCGATTTTTAAAATTGTCTCAGATTACTGAAATTTTAACAGTTAATACTTTCAGTCTAGTGTCAAATTATTTACACTCAATCTGTTTTTTGCAGGGCAAAAATAAATAGTTCTGTTTCTTATCACATGGTCAGCCAATTAAATGACTGAATCGTTTAAGAACAGAAGAGGTAGAGGTGTAAAAGACACTAGTCAGAGTTATCTTCTCTGAAAGTAATGAATTTCACTATACAGCCAGACCCTGTGGTGAATGAAGTGAAGTTGTCATTTACAGAGTGGAAAATATGTGCTTTTCAGAGGGCCCGGCATGCTGATAAGCGTAGCTACTTTTCCACTCCGTGAGGAAGGCAATTGTAAACCACCTCTTTCCTCGTTTTACTTAGTAAAACCTCTACAGGTTCAAACCGGTCTTTCGGCTGATGACCTAAACAACAACACTTTCAGTCTAGTAATGGTAGGAAACTGGGTTTTTTTAGGAAAAATGTAGGGAAAACTGTAAAACGAACCGAGAATTAGACACAACTATTGTTTTTTATTTTAAAAAAGCTTTGCAGAAATAATAAATGGTGCAACAAATTGTTTTGAGATTTGAGGGTTACATATAACGGTTTTGAAAAAAACTGTATTTACTCTCCTATACCTCTTAAAAAGTAAATACAGAAGTCAGTAATGGTTTTTGCCATGTCAAGGTAAACCTTTTTAAAAAATTGTCAACAGCCATGAGACGCGTCGTCTCATGATTGGTATAATCATGAGTGGGTTACATCAGGAACTTTTTTGGCCTACAGAACTTTTTCTCGTTGCAATATTTTTCTGATAGTAATTGAGCTGCTAATGAGAAATCCAGCTATAAAAAGTGAAAGTGAGTGCATTACATTTAAATATTGAGACAATCAAATTTTCAACATTTCCCAAAAATAAGAACTTTTCATGAAGAACTTTTTTTGGTCTAAAGAACTTTTTTCTAATTGCATTAATTTTCTGGCAGTAATTGAGCTGTTAATGACGAATCCAGTTACAAAAAGTGGAACTGAACGCATTAAAATTTAATATTGAGAGAATGAATATTTTGAACCACATACTGTAAAATTTCATTCAACTTGGTTTATTAATAATTTTACCGAAAAGGTAAGTAATGTTATTAAAAAACTTGCAAAGTATGTCAAGCTTTTTGAACCAAAATAAAAATAAAGATTAACTCCGTGACCATGTTTTTAGCGCGCTAAGCTGCAAAACAGAGGTCCCGTGTTCGATTCCTGGCTAAGGTCTGGAAAATTATATAACACAGGTCTTACTCCAAAGCAGTTGTAATAACCAAGATATTGATGCAACTTTAAATAAAACTTAAGGAAATTCTGATAGCAAGCGATCAAATAGACTGAAAAAAATAGAAATAAAAAAAATCAGCAGTTGTGGGACTGACCTATAGAAGTGACTACTTAATTAATTAAGTTAATAAATTAAATTAAAAAGATTTTTGTAAATTAAATAATGGTTGTAATTGTCTTCTTCTTCTTCTTCTTCTTCCTTTCACGGGTAAGGCATTATTGCCTGTTCCGAACCTCTTCGCCTCTACAATCGGTCCATCTTTTCATTGGACGCCCTCTATCTCTTTTCCCAATTGGTTGGTATATCAGGGCCTGCTTAGGGATCCGGTATTCACTCATTCTGTCCACATGTTGAAACCAATCCCTCCTACTCCCATTTATTTTATCTCTCATTGAAAATAATTATATTCAGCTGAGCTCTGATATCTGTGTTTCTGAAACGATCCTCGTTATAATTGTTTTCATGGTAATTGTTGATAGCCGAGCGTGACGTGACGTGCGAACCAAAGATTTCTCCCGTGCAAAAGCACAGTCCAGGCGCACCAAAAGAAGTATCTAGTCACTTCAAAAATCTATTTATATTTAAAAAAATATATAAATAAGATAATAAATCTGAGAAAAATACAAAACGTTAAATATTAGGAGATAATTTATGTCAGTCTGTGACGGTATTAAATGAATAAGTTAGTGAAATTGACCTCTTTCTGCGTGTGTAATGATTTTGAGTTAGAAATTTTAAGTACAAAAATTTATATCAAAAAATTCAATCACCTTAATTTTGTATTGTTGTTTAGGTCATCAGCCGAAAGGCTGGTTTCAGAGGTTTTACGAAGTAAAAACGAGAAGTGAGGTGGTTTACTATTGCCTTCTTCACTGAGTTGAAAGAGTATGCTTAACAGCATGCCAGGCCCTCCATAAAGCACCCACTTTCCATCCTGCAAATGACACCTTCACTTCATTCATCACAGGGTCTGGCTGTATACTGATGAAATTCATTACTCTCAAAGGATCTAACTCTGACTAGTGTCTTTACACCTCTACCTCTTCTGTTCTTAAATAGTTCAACCATATAATTGGCTGACTATGTGATAAGAAACAGAACTACTTTTTTACCCCTGAAACCAACAGGTCGAGTGCAATTAATTTAACACTCCATCTGCCCGTTATGGGCATACCTTAATTTTATATAATTCTTATTTAGAAAATTTACACAAAATAATAATGCTAGAAAATTATTATGTTTATATAAAATCATTAAATATAACTCACATAAACAGGATGTTACGCGAGGTTAAAATTAGGCCTATGCTGGGAAATTTTAAAATAATTTAAAAGTTAATTGTTAAAAGTGATCGCTTATTGTAGTTTATATGATGAAATTCAAGATTTAATAGCTAATCAAATTCGATTTAGACTATAACGTAATGAATTTCTAACAAGTATTACAGTATAAAAGATACATTTATGAATAGATAGATATTATAGATAAGTTTAAATGGATAATAAAAAAATAAAGAAATAAAACTATAAATTCAACAATATTAATATAAGTAGATAGGTAATTAGTATCGGCATAAATACGCCTATAAACGTGCATTTATATTTCTCAAATTACACGCATATTGATCATCTGCAGTCGTGATGCGATTTTCTTTTATTTATAAATGTTGTTAAGAAAAGATAACGATACTTTAAAAGATGAGTCTGGTGATACTGTTGAAAAGAGAAAACAGATAAAGATAGAACGATCGAACGAGTTATCGGTTGAAAAAGGATAAATAGGTTTGTAGAGAAAGAGAAGAATTGTAACGGAGAAGAGGAGGTTTTGGTTTTGGTCGACCGATAATAATTACTTCGGTCCATCAGAGACAGAATCTGTCAACTATACCGTAATGAGTAACGCCCAAATCTCTACCACTAAACAACAAATTAATGGTTACCATACCAGCTATGTGGTCTTTCTCCACCTCCCTTTTGGTTGTTGATGTGTGAACTCGAAACACGTTGATGTAAACTTTTATGCTGTAATATAATAAATATATCCTTTAAACACAAACACACCCGCCACACACTCACATATCAGTTGCATATCATTTTAATAAATGCTCTGGAAAACATTAGTAAACATGTTTTATTAATATTCTTCTAGAAAAATGATTCGGTAAATTAATTATGTAATAACATTTTATTACCCCCACGCACTTCAAAAAATAAATTAATTAAAATTTCATAATAAATAATATTTTATTTATTTAGCTGTAACTGTCTTGAGTTAACAGTAAGTTAATTTAAAGAAAAAATAAACAACGATCATATTCAATTCCATGACACTGTTAACCAATATTCGGGCAAAAATGTTTTAAAAATATATGAGTTGCTCTTTTGAGTTGATAATTTTGTGGTAATGAAACTAAGTAAGGTTAAACACATGTACGGAACCGTACTTTTTTTAAATGTGAAAAACATATGAATTGAAAAACCCACGAAGAACAAATTGTAATGAAGCCTATATGTAACAGATTCATTACCACAGTGACAAGTGACAATTTATAAATAAGCATACAATATTTTCTAGTGCTCAGAATCGAATGAATTATATATTAGCATATTGAAGCTAAAAGATACGGGTGGTTACTGGTGTGAAAAACAGAAAAAAATCAAAAATTTGACCGAAAATCCGTAGTGACCTTTCTTTAATTCTGTTGAGAAAGTTAGTGTAGTTTACCGCCCCATTTGTTTTCTTATTATTGTTTTAATAGGCACTGTATATTTTTGCGCTGATCCTATTTATACAACATCCGTGGTTTAAAAATAAACAAAGATTGCTTTACTACGTAGGCCTTTAAGTTGCCTTGTAAGAGTTGGTCTTCCTCGTATAACCTGACTTAGAATCGTTCCGGTTTACTGTTTTTCTTTGAAGGCTTATAGCTACAGTTAGTAGTATCGCAAACTTACTACTAATAGATAAAAGCAATTATTTCCGTCCGTGGTTTTATTGGAATAGGAATGACATAAGGTTTAGAGTTCTGACGGAATGTTGAGGGTCGAGCAACTTAAGAAGAGATGAGATGGGGGAATCGTTGCTGCCAGAAATGAAGTTTTACAAGAGAAATAAAAGAGAATGGGGAATTAGTACACGGACAATGAAGCAGAGTAAAACAGAGTCCAATCTTTAGGGGATTACCGTTGGCTTCATGTCACAGCAAACCCGATCAGAAAACAAAGTTTACAGCCCTCGAGCTCACCACACAAATACTGCTGATTCAGCAGTCACTATCGCTAAACAAACCAAGTGTATGTCATATAAACAAACATCAGACCAGAAATGAGTCCACTACTTCTTTTTCTGTCTTCTGATTTACCGGAAAATCGAGTTTTTCTTTTTCCTTTCTTTATTTCTTTAGGTTTTTGTAACGTAGAATCCTTACTTATTAACTTACCGTGTAAGTTGACGGTAATTGTCCTTTACAGTCCTATCATCAATTTAATTCAACAGCATTCTCTTATCTTATGGTTTCAACTTTGTTTAATTTAATACAGTCGATCTACGGTAAATATGAAACTAACTCTTGATATCTTTCAAAGAAAAACATAATCTCTTCAGAAAGCATAAAAATAGTAGTTTACTTTTAAAGTCTTTTTCATGGTCATCTTTTTCACTGGAATAAAAAAAAACATTACAGGAAAAGCGAGTATAAAATAAAATGAATGTTCTATATAAATAATTATCAAATACACAATCAAATTTAATGAAAAATTTATATTATTTTTCTTTATTTTTATTCCAGTTAATGTACTATGATTTTAATGTAATATAAAATTAGATAAATATTCTAGTAGATCTGCTAACAAGTATATTCTGTAAAGAATGAAGGGACACAGTTATTTATATATTAGATAAGTCTACGTCTTGTCGATTCGTAACAAAACTTGGATGAAACTTTTTCTCCATAATCGAAGATATCCTTAAAAAATAATATAATCAAGCTTCTAAAACCAAATTTTTAATTATTAATTGAAATTTATGTATATAGGACTTGTGGCTCAAAATTTTCTTTTATTTTTTTTTGTAACAGTGTATTTCTTTTGCAATCAGTTAATAAATACAATAACTTTAAGCAAATATGAGAAAATCTGAGTAATGTCCTTAGAATTAAAATATAAACTATACTCAGAAGTGTATTTCAAAAAGACTAAACTGTGAAGGAAAAAAATATATATACAAAATCAAACTTGATACAAAACAATTTCAGTAACTTATCAAAAATATTGATATTTTTATGCGACCACTTTAGATAATTTTATTAACAAATGACAATAAAATTGAAATTTTCATTTAGATGCAAACAAGATATTAAATAACACTAATATCACAATAATATTGAGTGTCTAAATAGTAATTCTAAATTAAATGTTTCTATTAACTAGTCCAATCCTTGGTATTGTTTAATAGTGATCCTTTAGGGATAACAGCACTGCATTAACGTTAATGCAGGCACAGATATTTGATAAGATTTCAATCGAATGTCCTTCCTAGTGTTGTTTCTTAAAGACGAGATATGCCACAACAATGTTAATGTTAAGTTGTAAGTTTAGTTTTCTTTGGGCGGTCTTGGGTTCGAATCCCATTCAGGCACGGCATATTTTCATACGTTACAAAAAAAAATCATTTCATCCTTCACCGTCTGCATTAGCAGTAATTGCACAACAGTCGGACGTTAAACAAAAAAAAAAAAAAAAGTTTCCTTTGGACATCTAAATTTCTATCATACGACACATCACCGTAGAGCGAGTAGGTACCGAAAACGATGAACCCGCTCTTGGATCTGACAATGCAACCTAACTTTGAAAATTCCGAACAACTTGCCCTGAAAAAAACACCTTTGACTTCTGCACTGAAATTTCCATTCAAAATTCTGTACCAGTAAGTTAAAACTGGTACACAACCTGTTGAAGCCGATTTTTGTTTTCTCGAATAATTACAGAATCATGGATTAATTATAAATCAATAATAAACTAGCTGCTTGCAAGAGATTATATTTATTAATATTAGGTATTTTTTGAATTAAAACTAAAAAAAATAAGAATAAAAGTTAATTTAAAATTTTTAAATCCTTTATATTGATAGAGTTAAATGGTTAGAAGGGATTGGTGTTAGGTTTAATATGATATTAAACACTGGGTGATAAAATAGGCTTTGCTATGTTAATAACACATTATTTCAAGTAATGAATCAATAAAGACGTACCCTATAATTTACAATGTTCATTAAACTGACGGTAAATTTAACACAGCTTCAATACGGTGTAATCTTTATTGGAAAATAAATTTATAAATAATATAATACTTTACCAAATGAGTTTGAAAAATAATTTAAATTAACCTTGTAGTCCAGTGGAGTTTTAAAGATTCATTTAATACATCGGAGCTTAATTTAAGAGGAAAACGAGTTCTTATGAATGTAATTCGGTAATATAAATTTTAAGTGGTCTTTTAATTGTTATTATCGTACCAGTATTGCCCAGTAGACTTGATGAAGTCATTATTATATAGTGGGTGTGGAGTGAATGTTAATAATTTTTTGAATTACCTTTTGAAAGAAGGGTCGGAGAGGATAATCGCAAAACACGAAGGGATGTGTTGTTTGTAAGAGAAAAAGATAGATATTAAAAAGAACAAAATAAAGAGAGATAGATTGAGAAAGTAGTTTTTTTAATAGATATAAAGGTGTTAAGCAAGTTGGGGAAGCTCGTCGGTTGTACGTACGGGCTGCATATTGTTTTGTGAGAGCTGTGTCTGTGTATGCGTGAGTAGTTGTAACGGGCACTTCTGAAACCTAGTATTATAAGAGGAAAATGACTCAAATTAGAGGCCATCATGAGCTTTCTTCAACTACGCCGCTGTTTCTCACACCTTTGTAATGAATCAACCAGGCCGACCCGGTTGTTGTGTGGCGGCCGGCATTGGTAATTTATACTACCGCAAATACGGACAGGCCCTGTTCACAACTACACAAATTTCCCATCGCTTTCTACAATATCATAACGTATTGCAGTGTATTTATAAAAATGACAAACGACAGCCTGTGACCCAACCTGTCGTATATCATTTATTCAATACATTGTTAAAATTTATAAATGTCTTTTTCAGAATATCATCTTGAACATTTTTGATGGTTTATTCGAATGAATAACTATACAAATATGAATAATTATACATACTCTTCATACACTACTTACGTAATACTAATAATATTTTAATTAGGCTACACAATTTTTATTTTTTTCACAACCTACAAAAACTGTAAGCTAAACAATAAAACAATAAATTAGATTAAACAAATCAAATGAAAAGTATCTTTTCCTAAACTAATATGCCTACGTACATTAAAAATACAGAATATTTAATGAATTAGCAGAACAAATATTTAATAATTAGTTTTCCTCGACATTTATCAATGCACTTGTTGTGTAATATTTTACTACAATCTGTATGATGATGAATGAAAATGAATAAATGACACGAATGATGAAGAAGTAGATCACCCATGGAGGCCTATTCTTACGATGGCAGTACTATTAGCATCACTAGTAGCTGCTAGTTGACTAGCAACAAGCAAAATAGCGTAATGGGAAAGAACAACTAGCAGCTAGTTGACTTAAAGCGCTAGTATTCACTAGCGTGCTAGTTACTTTGAACATGTTTTATTTTACTAGCGGCTAATAGGGAGAAAAGGTCACGTGAATGAAATTTTTGTCAGGTATTTGCATGGTGTTAGTTAAAGCATTATGCCCATAACGGACCGGTGGAGTGTCAGATTATTTACACTCAATCAGTTCGTCGCAGGGCTAAAATAATTAGTTCTGTTTCTTATCACATGGTCAGCCAATTAAATTACTGAATCATTTAAGAACAGAAGAGGTAGAGGTGCGAAAGATACTAATCAGAATTGTCTCCTCTGAAAGTAATGGATTTCATTATACAGCCAGACCCTGTGGTGAATGAAGTAAAGGTGTCATTTGCAGAGTGGAAAATATGTGCTTTTCAGAGGGCCCGGCATGCTGATAAGCATACTTTTACACTCAGTGAGGAAGACAACGGTAAACCACCTCACTCCTCGATTTACTTAGTAAAACCTCTACAGGTTCAAACCAGCCTTTCGGCTGATGACCTAAGCAGTTAAAGCATTATGCCCATAACGGGCAGGTGGAGTGTTAAATTAATTGCACTGTATCTGTTCCAGGGCTACAAAAAATAGTTCTGTTTCTTATCATATAGTCAGCCAATTATATGACTGGACTATTTAAGAACAGAAGAGGTAGAGGTGGTACAGACACCAGTCAAAGTTATCTCCTCTGAGAGTAATGAATTTCACTATACAGCCAGGCCCTGTGGCGTATGAAGTGAAAGTGTCATTTGCAGGGTGGAAAGTAGATGCTTTTCAGAGACCCTGGCATGTTGATAAACATACCCTTTCAATTCAGTGAGGAAAGCAACAGTAAACCACTTCACTCCTCGTTTTACTTAGTAAAATCTCTAGAGGTTCAAACCAGACTTTCGCTGTTGACCTTAACAAGAGTTAAAGTATATGCACTTATCTAAGGGCTAAGAATTTTCGTGTTCCACGTTTTCTTCAGTCATCGGGAGGATCATCCAGAAGTCTGTCTGCACGCATTTGGAGAACTAAAAGTTACCTACGTCTGCCTACCTTTCGGTGACATTTTTGATAAAAATATTTTGTGTCGGCTCGTAGGTACGGTACTTTTAGACGGTTGTAAAGCGTTTAGTTTTTTTACGGTTTTACCATGAAGAGTCCGTTATGAGTCAGAGAAATAGTTGAAAACAGCTGATTGTCAAACTTAAAAATATTTAATAATTTATTTCACTAAAAAATTGAATCAGATGAGTGGAAATATTTAAAATATTTATGTAAGTTAATTCCATTCAAATTTATAAATTTTATTCAAAATTTTAATAAATTAAAGCATTATTTTACCATTTAATAAAATTAAAAAAATCATTATTGATTATTTTATCATTTTCATATTAAATAATAAAGAATTTAAATATGTTAATAAAAATTTAAGTAACGATTAATATAGGTTGATATGAAAGGCTTTATGCCTCATAAAAATTTTAATCTTGAAACCTTTAATTTTAAAATTATTTAGCCTATTGATATAAAAAAATTGAAGTATGTTTACAAATAGAATAATTTTTCAAAATTCTTAGTATACCAATTTATAATTTAATGGAACCCGGAATGCCTATTTCCGTAATGCTAATGTAAGAAAAGTTTTTCCAAAAACTATTAGAGTTATGTCAATTTTTTTGTGGTTACTTTTCACGCTATTTTACACCCACTGAGTTAGTAGCCATCTTGATACATTGTTAGGGAAGATAAGAAATTATTTTTGAAACCACTGTTGAAAATCATGAATTTTTTCCTATTGAAGTGGAAAATAAATATTCAAACACATTATTTTGCTATAATGTTAACTCATTGAAATGTACAAAATATTCATTAAAAGCAATACACAGTTGGGTGAAAAAATGTTCCTTATGAGTCAAAAAGGAAACAAGAAATACAAGTATTTAAAGGAAACAAGAAAAACTAAAAGAGAACACGTTATAAGTTAAAATAAAATAAAATAATTATGTAATTTTTACAGTTCACAATTCAATATGTTACAATTTACAGCTGGTCTGATACTAGTAAAGTAAAGTAAAGTTTTAAAACAAAAAATACCGTACAAAATAAAAATAATTTTTTTTATTTTTAAGTGGGTTCGAATCCCACTCAGGCACGGCATATTTTCATACGTTACAAAATATCATTTCATCCTCCATTGTACAATAGTTACACCCCAACGTCGTCGCTAATGACCGTTGTAGTTGATGCGACGTTAAATAAATAAATTTAAAAAAATAAATTATGAATTTTCTGTTGTCATTCAAAAAATGTAAATATTATTTTATGCAAATAGGTAACGTTTAAAGAAATATTGTAAGGGTTCAAGTTATTCTTAATTAATTTTCTTTGGGGGATAAAAACTGCAAAACCCCAACAAATTATTTATCGTTAGATGCAAAAAATTTCTGAATTATAATAACGTGCAAAAAACCGAAAATGTGAAAATTTTCAATGTTTTCCGTTCCGGTTCCCTTTAAAATATTGATTTATCAAAATTAAAAGAACACTTTGAACAACAATCAAAGAAGTTCTTTGTCGGATTTGTTATCCGCACCGAACGGACGTATTTCAGTTGCCTGAAATAAAGGAATTATAAGATTAAGCTATTCATTAAGAATATAAGAAGTTGCATAATTAGAAAGTACGAAGTTTCAGGAAGAGATATATACATTTATAGAGAGAAATAAATCATTTATCAAGAAGAAATATATTAAATTTAAAGATTGAAACAGAGGGTAAGGAGAAAATATAGAATGTGAGATCATAGGCCTAATATTAAAATTATCAAGAATTGACTTGAAGACTAAACCATACGAGTTAGAGTAAGATAAATTTCATCTACAAAAAAATTTACAAGGAAGTAAAAACAATAAAATTTAAATTTTATCAAATATATTGTTTCAAAAATTAACATAAATCTAGAATTATTAGTAATAAGTTGAAAAAATATCTATTTATTTAAAATTTTGAAACTTATTTTCATTTAATAAGTATAAATATCAAGAAAATTAAATCAATTTGTCTTTCATTATCTACATGTAAGAAAGCGTGTTACAAAATCTAGGCTGAATAGACCGTAAATGAACAATATTATATTTTGCATTTGCCAAATCATATATTCTGTCTCTTGCGTTGTAATTGCGGATATTTAAATTTTGTAAAAAGCTTAATACACTACTATTTCAAAGATGTACAAAAAAGGAACTGTAACCATTTGAATCTCCTTAAATAATGGTCTACAAGAAATTATGCGGTTAGCTCCCACCCTATGTAGGCTATACTTAATAGCTTTTTCTGAATTTAAAAAAACTCTTTTCGTGTTACTCTGATAAATTACCAATACTATTACGGAATACCAGATATGAAATTTTTTATCGTTTAACCCTTTCAGTGCCGAAAAATATTTAAAAGTTTGATCTAAAGTGGCATTTAATTTGAATATAGGTGAACAAAAAGTACCAGCCCTTATTTCGAAAACTTGCAGGCGTAAGCCTGCCATTGCCAAACAAAGTTTCAACGTTACAGAAAAATAAAATTTCCTGCTAAAAATTAATTTTTGTGTTCATAACAGAAATCATTCTACCACTAAAAATATTCAAAATAGTTTTGTTTAGTTTATTTAAAGTCACATCGACAGCTTGGTTATTAGCAACTACTGTGGGTTTTGCTACCTTAACGGTGAATTTAACGTGCTAAGATTCCCAGATTTTAACCGGGAATCGAACCCGGGAACTTTCGCTTTGTAGGTTAGCGCACTCGTGACTACGCCACGGAGGCGGTTTAAAAATACATTATTCCATTAATTTTTGTTTAAATTTTTTTTTGGAAATGTTCAGTTATCCGGACGTTGGCACTTTATACATAACTTACGGACGATCGGTAAACCGGATGTTATAACTACGTAAAATATATTGACGTCCTGTTTTCCGGACGTTTGTACTGAAAGGGTTAATTTGGCAATTTATTTTAACAACAAATACAATTTTTGATATCGTAAGGCTTAAGTTAAACACTTCAAACTATTGCATAATCTCAAAAATATTGTTGCATTTTTTTTTTAATTTTTCGAAACCAAAATATTTTTTATTTTTTCCTTGGTGCATCAATTGTTCACGATACGCTTGTTAGTTACAAAGTAGCCATGTATTTTTAAATGTTGACATTGTTGTAGATCAGGCGGTGGTTGACATGCATCATTGTACTGAATGGGTGACATAGTGAAGGATGTAATGTACTTGGTAGAGTTATATCAGCCCGAAAAACCGTAATTATACCTTCTTACAAAACATGACAGCCTCCTGCGCGTTTATTACTCCCATCATTTACATCTATCCTCATTATCTTCTTCTACAGCTGGTAGTGAATATTCTATCGCAGGAATTCTTGTCTTTCATGTTTTCTAGCTAAACCTGCGAAGTTACTCTTTCTCCACTAAGCACAATTTTATGTGCAGTATTTAAAAGGTTTCCAATTTAAAATTTCTATTTAATTTAAAATGTATGTAGTGTCTCTTTCAGAGTGTCAGATTTATTTTATACATTTTTGTAAACCTTACGGGAAAAGTAATTTTAAAGATAGAAATATTATATGAATTTTATATTGACAAATATTTGTTGTGTAATAAAGCGATAAAAAGATTGAAACCTCTACGGACATTTTTCATGTCTGTATTTTCATCACAACGCTGATAGAAGGAAAAATGGTTTAGCTTCTAAACTAACACTAATTCGGCAAATATACTTTGATATAACATATTTTTAGATTTCTTTCATAATTTAAAACGTTTAGGAGCACCATATTTGCCACATACAGTATTTATAAAGTTTTAAGTAAAATAAAATTTAAAAATTATATTTCTGGTTACAAACTTCTTATTCTCCGTCCATCTTACCCCGGTTTCAATTTCTTCTTGTCTAATTTTCACTAAATTTACAATTTTAAAAATTGGTTTCTGTCCATTGTTTTCCAAAGAAAATTGATAAAAACAATACAAACTTGAAGAAACGTTGAGTTGAAATGGGTTTCGGGTTGTCCGTTTACTCATTCTGAAATAGTAAATTTTTATTAAAGTAGCGTAAATTCCAGTCTGTGAGAAAAGTTTACTGATTTAATTTTATTTCACCTGATAAAGAGAGATTTTTTATCTAATCTAAGTGGAATTTTTCATCGTGTGATGGTTTTTATTAACTATAACGAATTATAATTGTTTTAGACTTGTTTAAAATAATAAACCTTGTTTGATAATTTAGAATTGTTTATCTCTCTTAATGACTTATAAAATCAAAATGATTGTATATGAATAACTTCAAAAATGCTTCTAAAAAAATTTAGCAAAGCGCAAAGAATTAATTAAGTTTTAAAGTAATTAGGAGGAAAATGAGACGCAATAATTATTTTAACAGTTCAACGTAATTTATCACAATTAATGAAACAAATATTCTTCTATCACAATGCTTGCTAGATTTGTTTCGCAGTTTCAAATAAGAAGGGAAAGATACTCGTGAATAAAAAGTTTGTATTGATCTCGTTCAAAACATTTAGGTTGATTTTGTTATGGAAGCATTCCGATTGACAAAATTTTTATTAATTAATTAGTAGTAGAGAATCATGACAGTTGTCATGTATGTTCTAAAGGTCATAATTTATATTTTCGAATGCTAAAAAACATAACTTAACGCGCCATAAATTAGGATTCTTGCCCCAAAATTAAATTTTTGGAATAGTTTTTATAGTTGTGTTATTAAAAACTTACTGCTATTAAATATTTAATTAATAATAATAATAATAATAATAATAATAATAATAATAATAATAATAATAAAGTGTCTTTATTTCAATAATACAAAATAATTTTAAAAATATATATACATAAAACCAAAACATATTACAATACCAATTTAAATGAATGAAAATATTTTAACCAAAAGTACGCAGACATTAATCTCATGGTCATTTGACCGTCTGAGAGATTGACATGAAAAATAAAAAGTAAGGAAAAATATATTATGATCAAAACCTCAACAAAAATAACAAAATTACAAATATACATTAAAAAATACACAAAACCTTAATTACTTGATATATGGCGCTAAAAACATTAATAATTGAACTCCGTGATTAATTGGAATCTATACTGCCAAGCCTTTTGACAATAGTAACTAATACTAGTCCAATTTTCACCATTTAGGTACACCATCAGTTCTTCCAGACTCAGGACACGTTTATTGAATATTTTTATTCGATATTCCGACAGAATCGGACATCTTGCTACAAAATGGTAAACATCTTCTTCCTCTCCCGTATTGCATAGAGAGCATTTCTTTGAAGTGGGAACATAAGAGTACTTGTTAAGCTGAATCAACTCGGTTCTAGCCTTAAAAAACCAATTCACAAGTGATGCCGATCGCCGGCTGCAAAATATAATTCACCCCAAGATTGCATTGTTTATACAAATTGCGCGTTTGGCTGTTATGTCTTCTTATTTCAAACTTCCTCATCAGTCCAATCTTGATGTGATCTAATACATAATTTACTTTCATCGTGTTTATATCAAACACTCCGTCTTGTATATTATACAGCCTCCCTATTTGCTTCCACTCTTTATACCAATAAATATTTTTATCAATTACCTCCCGCACTAGCCCAGCTGGGTATCTATTTGACGGCAACAAGTAGCATCTCTGAATATATGTCAAGTGTAGTTTCAATGCAAACAAATAAATTGGTTCGACTCCTGTTTCCATAAACACACAGTAATTTGGGGCATAATTAGGCAGGTTAAACACTCGTTTTAAAAAGTATCGTTGCACTAAATATTTAATTATCTCAGATATAATAAAACTATATTCACGGGTTTTCTGTATATTTTTAAAGAATTCTTTTGGATTATTAATTAATTCTAAGAAGCGTATTTAATTGACAGCTACAATTTTTCGTTAACTGGTTGTTATATAGTTTAAATAACATTAATTATTAAATTACTGTTCAATAATTTCTCAATAAGTAATTCAAAATTTTAAAAAGTTTTTTTGTTGCTCGTACTTCTACTCAGTTATACTTAGTGTATGGAAGTATTTAATGAGTAATCTCTCTTTTCATAAAAAGTTAATTAATTAAGAAATTAATGTTAATTCTATAAAGCTAATCCCAAAACACAGTTTATGAAAATTGAACAGATAATTAAATCACTTAGCTAAATTTTATGTTTCTGCTGAATCTAAATTCTTCGGCTATTGTTGCTGTCTTCGACTACAATAGTGGCCGAAGTATATAAGTAATAAAACAACATAGGCAGTTACAATCTTATCGGTTTCATTTATCATAAGCCCACCGATAAAAGTAAATGGTTTTCTTCAGTTAATAAATGGTTGAAGAGTCTACACAAATCAATTTCGTTGCCCAAATTTTCAGTAATTTACGTACTTGTTAAATTAAGGGACTGAAAATACATTTAATTTGACATGAGTAAATGATTTGTAATAAGTTTGAGCGAATGTTCTTATAAATTTGAAAATCTCTTAAGGGTACGATCTAACAATAAAATATATTCAGTACCAAGAAAATCAAGGGAATAATTTAATACATTTAATTTATAATAATAATAATAATAATAATAATAATAATAATTTTTAATAATAATATAATACATACCCTTTCTAGTTGATTTATTTACTAGAAATTATTAGCGTACAATTAAAAAATGACGCACATTTATAATGTTCAACAAAAAAAGTTTCTTTTATTGTAGAAATACATAATTTGTGAATGATTTATTAATTTCGTAGTAAGCATATTTGGATAGGGCTAAACAATATTAGCATTTAAATATGCCTAATAAGTTAGGCAGGATAATCATGAACCTATAGAATTGTATGTAAATTTTATCTTTTTATATGTTAGCTGAAAATGTATTTATAAGTTTCACATACTCTAGAGAAAAGAGATAAGCACATAACAAAAGGTTATAGAAGAGGGATAATAGAAGATATCTGAACTGAAGAAAAGGGGCCGATAGAGCAGTAATTATGGTGTTGTGGGCGAGAAAATGAGAAATGAAGTACGGAGAGAAAGGAGCGATAAACGAAACTGGAGCAATCCTCTTCATAGCGCAATCTTATTCACAGAATAACGTCCGAAGTAAAAGAATCCACTGTCAGTGTGTTTGATAAGGTGAGAAGTACCGAGCCATGCAAATGAAACTGTGGAAGGTGTGTCAAAATCGGATCACTGTGAACAGGTGTTTACTGGCACGTCCATATAATTGCCCCTTTGCTTCCGTCTCTTTCCCTCTAGCCATCTTTCTGTTTTGTTTTACACGTCATCCCAACAGAAGTGGGTTGAGGAGAGGGGGAGAAATAATTTGTGAGCGGAGCGATCTCGGCATAACCGGCAGTGGGCAACAAACTAATTCATCATACTAAGAGGCGGTATAGCGAGGTGCTCTTTAATTAACACTGAGCCGACGCCGACAGAGAAGTTGCACGTCTGGCCGCGAGATGGAGCGGGCGAGGAGATGAAGATGAAGAAGAAGGGTCGTGCATGTTGAAATCCACACAATAAGAAACGGATGAGTTATGGTTGTGCTCGCAACAATTGATTTCCAGATAAACGTTGTGTTGTTGTGCATTACATTGCGTGTCCCGCAGAGTAATCGCGTGATAAAACACGGCCACCACCCTTTCAAATTCATTCGTTTTCCTCCATTTTATTTATATTATTATATAACTACATTTTGACAAGAAAATCTCACTGGTTTTTTCGTCACACTCAAAACTAGGTTACGGAAGAAATAGAGAGATAATTGATGAGTGCTCACAAAAATCTAACGACTGAAATAACAGAAAGACATGCCATATTATCGCTTTCATTGAAACTCTGTGGCCAGTTATGAGTTATGGACGTTGACACTTAAATATTCCATGAATGCGGACTGATGATCATAATTATTGTGAATTTGATTGTGCACTGTTTTTGCAATATGCTTACTGTATTTAGTGAGCCCATGCTAAAAGAATAAGCTAGGCCTATATGAATTAACAAGAATTTATAATCATTAACTTTTTGACTAGTACTATTGGACTAGTAGGCTATTGGAAGTTTTTTGTTATTGATAACTTGTGCTGTTTTAGTTTACACTTAGTGCTTTGATATTCATGTAGGGTTTGAAGAGAGTCGCTGTTTACAATGTCTTATTTAGCAAGTGAGGGTAAAAATATGTCCTGGGAAAAGCCAAAAAGTAAAATGGAGGACTATTTTTTACTTTTTAAGGTAATATTGAATTTTGTCTATAAATTAGTTAGGTGCCTAAGCATTAAATTTAAAATAAATTTATAAATAAGAACTTTAAAACAAATTTTTACCAATATTATCTTAGACTAATTATGTGATGTTGTTTTAAAATAAATAACAGCTACACACTCTCATTGAAATACTCCGTTTAATTTAACTACGTGATTTTTTTCCATAAAGCGTTGAAATTCTTGATTGAATAAAGGAAAAATTAAAGACGGATTTAAGAGTCGAAGAAAATAAAAGAAAACTGCAGCTCTCAAAAGTTTATGAAAATTTATTTTTAAATTTTTTTTTGATTTTTTAACCCCATCAGGTAGATATTTTCTGTTCCTATTAAAATACAATCAATATTTTAAAAATTAGACTCCAAGTACGACAAATTAATTAAAGACCGTTTTAAAATAATATAAAATATAACCAGTAATCTGTTCTTTCAAACAATTTGAAAAATTTTGAAGGCCACATTTTCAAATTTTTTAACTTTGTAGGATATAGTGCTTGTTTGGACAAATTAATTTCAGCAAGTTAACACATTGTTATAAATGATATAGACTAATAGATATAAATGTCTTCTTGAAAAAACATAAAATGGTGCCCAGAGAGAAAACAAAGCAATATAGGGCATAGATCCTATATCCGCTTGAACTTCTATATCCAAAATCAGTTTCTGAAGTTTGGGTAACTCGTCATGAAACTTTTGTCCCCCTGTAACTCCATGAAAGAAATTTTTGAGCCAATGACAAATTTTAGTTTCTTAATAGGGGCCTAAGCCAGTATAAATATTTTACGAATTCTGAATGCGTTTGTACCGATAACGACCATATTAAATTTTGTCCAAACACATTTAAGAAACTATTTAAAGAAATCGCATCTTGGTATGTGTACGCACAAAGAAGTTGTAACTTTTGGCTAATTTCCTCGACAATCTGTTTCTATTTTGATTTGTTGTTTTTAGATTTTTAAGAAAGTTTTCTAGTCTTATTAGAAACTCAACTTATAAGGAGGTTGGGTGGAAATAATATTCATGCTTCAAGTCACCAGCCCATTTTGTCTAAGATATTTTGTCGGAATGTCTTTTAAAACAAATTAAAATTCAAAGCACGTGATTTCATTATTCGTTAATATGTTGTATACAATTTGTAAGCTACATTACATTAAAAAATATTGTCTTGATACGTTGATCAATCGAGTATAACTGTAAGAGTGTGTTGGATGCGCACTCGCGTGCGAGATGCGTGTGACCGGGCCTGTAAAACGAAGGAATGAATAGTCATTACCCTATTTAATGATATTAAATTGTACATAAGGATGTGACAATTATAACAAAACGGTTATTATTTTTGTTTTTATTTTTTAGCCTGGGAGGCACCTGACTGGTGATTGGTTTCAAATGCAATAATTATCATCGCTTTGTCGGCCGACCGGAATGGACTGAATCTTTCTCTCGGTCTTGGCTACAACACTTTACATCATCCCTGGCTGGCGCTATCTCCGCCCAGACAAAAGCATATCAACTGGTTAATTTATATCTAACTGGCCGAGGCTCGCCACTTTTTACGATGTGTCCAATAAAAACATCGTTTATAATAGACTATACTGTAAACCATATCATGACAGAGTCTAATACCTTCTTGTACAGCCCGGCACAGCCTACAACACAAGTTCATAATAAGTTGCTCATAACCTATTTAAACTCTATTACATAAACTACCTGTCGTAATTGTTATTTATATTATACTTTATTGATCCCAAGTAATAGAGTGTGATTTTCTGTACCTAGCCCTTAACTAATTTTTATTCGTCCAAATGAAACGTATATTATTCTTCATATTCCATCATTTTCACGGCAGGTCTTAATCAGTTAACTAATATAGTACAATTTTTTCAGTTCGGACTGACAAACATATTTTAATAAGGTTTCATTAATTCAAAATAAATCAAGTGAACTCTTTGGAGCCTTACTCAGTTGTATATTACTTGAACAATCAGAATTGGTAGCGTACAAGTCCACAAATAGTATACATATCCGTACAGTTCAAAGCAATATATTATTATTATTATTATTATTATTATTATCATTATTATTTGCGTATATTCCCCTTAAGGAGAGCGCTGAAAACACAAAAATTTAGCTCTTGGTGGTGGCTCTTTTCCTCCTTTTAGCTTCCAAAAAACCTTTCCTCCTCTCACTCTGCGCCTTCTTCTCTTCGTCTGTCCATTTTCACCCACTTCTTTTGGCTTGTGATCTCAACTGAATTTCCTGGTTTCTGATTTTCTCCTCTACAAATTTTGCGGTCGTGAATGTCTTCCATTGTGATGCATAATTTTTGCAGGTCTTCCATAGTTTCTTTGTACCAAGCAATATATATATATATATATATATATATATATATATATATATATATATATATAAAGCTTTTATTATTATTATTATTATTTTGTTATCTGTGGTGTAAATATTTATTTTTATTGTTTTGTTACAATTTTTATTCTCACCGTTTGAATTAGGTGCCGCACTTGATACTTAACTTTAGTTAATTTAGGTGTTTATTCTTTTGTGTATGTCTTGACTCCCCTTAGTCCACGATAGGTGTGCAGCAAATTAAGGCTTTCGATCTGTTCGGCTGCCTTTCTTCCACTAAGTAGGTTCGTCCCGCTTCCCTGTTTGTATTTTGTTGCTTTTCGGAGGCTAGGGATGGCTATAAGGGGTGATGTGGAGGCCATCAAAAAAAATTGTTATTGGTATTTATTATTTATTTATTTATTTAACGTCATATAAACCACAATGGTCATTAGCGACGACTTTGGGTTGTAACTTACTATGTATAATGAAGGATGAATGACTTTTGTAACGCATGAAAATATGCCGTGCCTGAGTGGGGTACGAACCCACGACTGCATGATGAGAGGCGAGCACGTTACCAACTACGCCAATGCGGAAAAAACAAAAAACCTTTTTTGTTTTTAATTGAATGATATGCCCATGACAGGCAGGTGGAGTGTAAAATTATTTGAATTCGATCTGGTAGTTCTTGGGCTACAAAAAAAGTTCTGTTTCTTATCACATGGTCAGCCAATTACATGACTAAAACATTTAAGAACAGAAGAGATAGAGGTGTAAAACACACTATAGTAAGTAAAATGAAAGATGAAGCCTGAGTTTGGAACCGCGTATCTCACAAAGTAAAAACCATAAAATTTTTATATTCGGCTCGCTTTAAAGCGTGGTTTTTTGTTAATTTATTCGTGTAAATTATACCTCTGTCGATTTGGAAACAAAATATGTACCCGTGTTTTAGAGCATTATTCACTTAGTCCATGTTTCAGAACATGTAGCACGGTCAACTTTAAGAGGAAAATATGACGATTTAGAGGAGTGTTTCTGCATGATTTCTTATTAATGTCAGCTAAAATTCAGTCTTTAAGTACATAGAATAAAGGAATTAGAGCGCTTTTAAAAAAAACGATGGACTAAAATAGATGACTGAAAAACGGGTCCATATTTTGTTTCCAAATCGTTAGATAATGCTTATTCACTCTTGAGTTTCGTAATTTATACGAATAAAATAAAAACACACAAGCTTTAAAACTAGCTGTACTTAAAATTTTTATGTTTTTTGCTTGGTGAGATACGCGGTTCCAAATACAGGCTTCATCTTTCATTTTACATACTGTAGTCAGAATTATCTCCTCAGAGTAATTTATTTCATGTACAGCCAGACCCCGTGGTGAATGAAGTGAAGGTGTCATTTGCAGGGTGAAAACTGGATGTTTTTTGGAGGGCCTGGCATGCTGATAAGCACACTTTTTCACTTAGTAAGGAAAGGCAATTTAAACCTTCACTCACTTCTTGTTTGACTTAGCAAAGCCTCTAAAGGTTTAAGCTAGCCTTTTGGCTGATGATCTAAACAACAATTTAATGATGATGCCTACATAGTTCTTAGCTTGAACGTAGATAATAATATAATGATGAAGTGCCAGACCTAACCGGGAATCTAACCCGGGACCCCGCTATAGAAGCCTTTTGCGCTGATATAACCTTTATATATAGCAACTAAACTGTCAATTTTTTATACAAAATTATTACTAATGAAACATTGCCCATAAGAGTTAGATTCAACGTATAAGTAAATATGAAGAGAAAATTAATAAAGTATGATTGCAGGCATGAAGATCCAGCTATTTAACTCTGAGCAACTACATCATCTGGATAATACTAGGTTTTCAGAATGTAAAGCGAATGAAAAAACTGGTGTGAAACACTCACACGACTTTCTCTTGCCAAAGCAAAAAATAAACGATATAACCTAACATTAGTAATAAAACATTAGAAATAAACAAAAAACTAACCTCAAGAAACATAGGTAACCTTAATTTTATTGTAAGCAAAAGACGCAAATAAAAATCAACCTCAGTTTGGCTAAAAATACGGAAAATCACTCTTTCACGCTAATTTAAGTTCTGTAGGGAAAAATTGTTTAAATAAAAGTTGTAGATCTTTCAATTTTTTATAAATTTGATTATATATACACTTTTGTCGTCAAGCATACTAAGGCGGAAGTCGTTAAAAAAAATCGATTTTTTACACGTTTTCGTGAGGAACAAACAGAAAATTGCTAATTACCGCTAAACTAAGCGTTATACAAAGAAATGTTTGAAATAAAAGTTGTAGGATGTTAAATTCTCTACAATTTATTATATACAGTTTTGCGCTAAAATGCATACTATAAAAGTCGCAATCTTAAAAACAATTATTTTTACGAGAAAACAGCATTTCCAAGAATTTTAGCAGACATGGGGCTTACCCTATCTCGTAGAGCATAAAAAATTTAGTAAATGAGGCGATTTAAAAAAAATCGTAGAGCCGTTTTTGAGAAAATCGCAAAAATGTGAAAAATGACACGAATAAACTAATTACTACTTCCGGTTGACCGATTTTGATGCAAATATTCGTGTCGGATCCTCTGGTGGTATCTAACTTAAGTTTCAAGTTTCAAGTTCGTACGATTTTCCATTTTTGAGATATTCTGTTCACACTCACACACTACTTTCCTTCCTATATATTCATAATAGGCAAGAGAAAGTAAAAATGATAAAGCACATACGTAAAATTTACACTAAAATAGGTCACGCTCACCAGGTTACGTAAACAACTTTTCTGAAAACAAAATTTATTCTGAACAGGAGTTCTTAAATTATTCTTCATCTCTTCAAATGTTATCTATGTAAATTTTAGAACAAAGTAACATCATAGATTGTAAGTTACAAATATAAAATACTTTTTTGAAAGCTACTATCACATTAGATTTCTTACTAATCGTTTTGTTAATAAAACCTTTAACAATTTATTAAATTAAATTTTCTATTGAGAGGAAACTCAACAAATTGCAACTAGTCGCAATTAATTTAGAAAATTTGATTTTCCGAAAAGTTTTCTAATACTATTTTAGTGTTGAACGATTTTCAATAAAACAAAATAGGCCTCAAATCATTCCAGTTAGCCTACAGATCTTTACTTTCTCTTTTTTTCTTTGTTCATTTAACGTCGCATCAACTGTGATCATTAGCGACGACGTTGGGTTGAAACTGTGAATGAGTGAATGATGAAATGATTTTTTTGCAACGTATGAAAATGCCGTGCCTGAGTGGGATTCGAACCCAAGACCGCATGATGAGAGGCGAGCACGTTAACAACTACGCCAACGCGGCCGGCTTTACTTTCTCTTGTGTATAAAATGAAAGAAAGTTATGTTTTGAAGTCAACTTTTCACCGGAATACACATTTTCAAGTCCCCAGAGCCCAAAAAATTTTTCATATAAATTTGACTGTGTGCGTGCGTTCGAAAACGTGTTTTATATGTCCGCGAAATTTTTCACTTTTTGAAATTTTCTTAAAAACGGCTCTTATGATTTTGTCTGAAATCACCTAAATTACTACGTAATTTGTACTTTAGAAAGTTAAGTTATCACCATATCTGCTGAAATTCGTGAGGAAGATGTGCTCTCGTGTTTAAAAAAATATTTTTAAAGACTGCGGCCTTAATTTTAGAAGAAATTCATTTTAGAAGAAATGCATTATAATTAAAAACTATAAAAATTTAAAAACTTACAATTTATTTGAAGTTTCTTTACAAAGTGCTTTGTTAAGCGTCAAGTAGTGGTTTTCCATTTTGCTCATTGAAATCGGTTTTCGACACATAATGTTTTTGCAACATGACAAAATATTTTTTAAAAAACAAATATATACAGATAGTAAACAGTTTTTAAAATGAAAAACTCTATAACTATTGTTCGAATATTATTCTTCTATCTTGTTTTGTAGCAGTTAGTAATTTTACATACACTAGTCTACTCATCAAAATTGGTCTTCTTTATATTGGTAAGAGAACATCATGGAGTGTTTCACATCAAATTTTTTAGAAATAATTTTAATTCATTATGGTAGAAGAATAGTTTGTCTTTATAACGTAATTTTTATCTTTGTAAAATATATTTCACGTATAAAATTTCAGTAATTTATTAATTCGAGACCATCTGTTCATAAAAAGTATCTTTCATTTTGAAATGTTCACGATATTATATTCAAAATTCTGAATCGTCTTATTTAGTAAGGTGTTAAATTGTAGATTAACAAATTAAGTAATTTTTATAACTACCAAAAATTCTGCACCCAATTTATCTACAATTTATCAATCTTATACACGAATGGTGTAAAACATGGAAAATAAAACTTAATACGACAAAATCCCTTCACGTAACTTTCACACTCCGTCATGGTGATTGCCCACCAGTATACATAGACAATGAACCTCTCACAAAGACAGATACGGTCAAGTATCTCGGTCTGACTTTCGATAAACGACTAACTTGGAGCACACATATCAAACGGAAACGTTTATTACTGAATTCCCGACTTAAACTTCTATATTCCCTACTTCACAAATGATCAAAATTACCAATGGCACAAAAATTACGCATATACTGTTCTCTTTTGAAACCTATTTGGACCTACGGGTCCCAAATTTACGGTTCAACCAAACCCTCTAACTTGCAACGAATTCAAGCATTCCAGTCAAAAACATTACGCCTTATAGCAAATGCACCTCTTTACGTTAGCAACAAAACCTTACATACAGATTTGAAAACACCACTTGTACAAAATTCCATTGAATACCTATACAAACGCTTTCACGACAAGTCACACGAACACGAGAACCCCCTGGTGCGTTCACTTTCCTCCATCCATTTACCTGATAATCCTCCTAGACGCCTTAAAAGACGCTGGAGTAGAGACCTGCTAATTTGATATACAAATTTCATTCTTGGGGAGGCACCAATGGGGGCCCTACCCCTCTCATGCCTATCATGTCATTTACATTATTATCATAATCATCACACATTTGCTTGTTGTAACGTTTTACAGTTGTAAATAAAGAATTAAAGAGAAAAAAAAATTTATCTACATTAAGGATATTTGTAAGGTTCAATCAAACCGTAAGGTAATAGTAAGGACCCTGGAAGAAAGGCCTTGTTGATCACGGCAACCTCTACTCCAGGTAAGTATTTATGCAATGGAAATGTATGTAATTTTTAGGTTAAGTAATGTATGGAAAATATACACACTAAAATAATTGAATAGTAATTGGGTACTTAAGTTTTACAAACACTTGTCTGAAATTAAATTTAATTGGAAATTAGAAATCTGTAAAATAATTATATGGAAACAAATTTTAAAAGTTAATTAATCTTTGAAAACCTATATAAGGTAGATATAAATTATTATATAATTTTGTCAAAACACTTATTTTATATTTTTTAAATATGTAAACAATAATTACTTGTAAGAAAGCAGTAAATGATGATTGTTAAGTTAGGGCTGTATGAAGTGGGGTTTTAATACTTGATCATCATTCAACAGCGGTACTTAACCAGGAAATACATGTTAAGAAAGTTACTCTTTGTTAATACGCTGAAGAGTATTTTGATATTAATTTGTTTGATAGGAAAATAATTACATCCAATTAATTATTAGCCTATAATAATAATTTCAAAATAACTTCATTATTTGATGTAACAACAAGATATTTGAAACATATATAAATTATATTTAAATTTACATAAAGTAACTGATTGGCCTATATTATGCTTTAAAATAACTACAATTAATTTTATAAAATT
Source organism: Catonia carolina (assembly GCA_035578175.1). Taxonomy (NCBI): domain Eukaryota; kingdom Metazoa; phylum Arthropoda; class Insecta; order Hemiptera; family Achilidae; genus Catonia; species Catonia carolina. Next base: position 122,113,368 of record JAQMRL010000002.1, on the reverse strand, counting down.
TATAAGAAATTGCTATTTACTGCATAAATTTTTACCATAAAAGGTGTTAAAATGCCTTGAGCTATTAAAAAAAATCATAATAAAAAATTAACATTAATATTAGTTATGTTAGTCTATAAATTATATTCACCGAAAGTTAAATAATTACTGACCGCGTAAATATTATTTTTATTTCAGTTAAATAATATTTTAATATTTCATAAAGTAATTAATAGTAATTTATATGATGTACCTTATTATTACTATTATTAAGGTAATATTACTAGGCAATTAGTAATTAGATCTTGTTTTAAAAACCATAAGAAAATGGCGATGTTTACAAAATTATTAACAATATGCTAATTTTTGTTAACCAGTACTTCATTTTCCTATTTAAAATAAAAAGATAATTTATGAATAATTAATAAAATGAAATTACATATGAGAAGTTTTGCTATATTATGCAAAATACAATGCAAATGAAACATGAGGAAAAACATGAAAAAACCATTGCATTATTGTAATAATATTTGTTATCTATATATGTTATATAGTTTCTTTTTATAACCATATTTGTACATAATATATACAATAAATAATATTATAATAACTATATTTTAAACGTAATATAATAATTGGTCGGTTAAATAAAACTTAATTGAAGTAAAAATCTTTGATTATATTTTCTTAGCAGCTGGTTTGTTAAATGTAATTAAGTTTAAAAATAAAAGTACATTGAATATAATAAAGAAATTAATAAATATTACTAATTCATTAATATTCAAATCAAGTGCATTACACTTTGATAAATAAAAATAATATATAAAATCCATGTTAGATAATTAAAAGTTGTATTTTTTATATTTTATAATTATTTCTTACTGCCTGTTTATGGTGTTAGAAGATGGAGGGTAATCTATGAGTAATTAAAATAATGATCAGTTAAAAAATTTAATTGTCAAAAAATTGTTTTCCCTCGAACCTTTTATATTTTACTAAAATCTCATTTAATTCGTTGACGTTTTCAAGTTCAATTTGGAGATTCTGTTGAACGGCTGATTTTTCTAGACGAATGTTTTTGGTTCAATCCTAGTAAAGGTACACTAGACCTTGAAAGAAAATGGCCTCTTGAGTTCATTTGAATACTAAATTGAAGAAAATCTTTACCACAAAAACGACTCTTATTACATGAAAATCTGGTGTGAAACACTCACACAACTTTCATTTGCCAATGCAAATAATGGACAATATAGCCTAATATTAGTAATAAAACATTAGAAATAAACAAAAAACTAACCCTCAAAAAACATAACCTTATTTTAATTATGAGTGAATGATGCAAAATGAAAATCATCCTCAGTTTGGCTTAAAAATACGGAAAATCACTCTTTCACGCTAAACTAGGCTCTGTAGAGAACAATGCGCTAAATAAAAGTTGTAGATCTTTTAATTTTCTATTAATTTGATTAAAAAATATATTTTTAGACATATTTTTGTGAAAAAAACAGAAAATCGCTAAATTACCGCTAAACTAAACGCTATACGAATAAATGATTAAATAAAAGTTTTAGATTTTTAAATTCTCTACAACTTTTATTATACATTTTTACGCTAAAATGCATATTAAAGGCGCAATCTTAAAAACATTTTTTTTCTACGAAAGCACAGCCTACTCAAGAGTTTCAGAAGATATAGTAACGGGTGATTCAAAAAGAGCGCCGGTTTTTAAATGGCTGGTAAATTTTGTTTATCGGTTGGCAACATTGTTAGACCTCATTTCTATTTCGGAGAACATTCCGATTGACGATTCAGTTGTAGTTTCTCTTGTTCGCAGTGTAGTACTCTCGCAGTCTGTGTCCAACCATGGAGAAGTTTACTATTGCACAACGAGTGTTAATCGTCAAAACATTTTACCAGAGTGGAGAGAGTTATGCGGCTACTGTCAGGCGACTTCGCGGTACTCTAGGACGTAATGAAGCACCGAATGAATCAACAGTTCGCAGGCTCATGAAAAAGTTTTTTGAGACCGGTTCAACAGTCGACCTTAAAGGTTCTGGACGTCGTCGTTCTGGCCGAACTGAGCAGAACGTTGCGTTGGTTCGTGACAGTGTGGCTGTTAGCCCAGCAAAATCAATACGTCGCCGTTCTCAACAATTTGGTTTACGATGGTCTTCTGTACGGAGAATTCTTCGGTACGATCTCCAATATCACCCGTATAAAATTCAGTTGCTGCACGAGAAACAATGTTGTTGCTCCGTGAACGGTTCCAGGATCGCATCATTTCTCGTTATTCCGACCATCAATGGCCACCAAGGTCGTATGACTTGACGCCTTGTGACTTTCATCTTTGGGGTCATCTGAAGTCATTGGTGTATGCCAATAAACCCCGAAACATCAATGACTTGAAGGAGGAAATTCGACGGGTTATCGGGCAAATGGAAGTCGAAACTTGTCGTGCAGTAATATCCAATTTCATGGACAGAGTTGATGCGTGCCAGCGCAGTAGAGGAGGACACATGCATGACATCATTTTTCATACATGAAATCGGAAGGTAAGATGAACTTGTTGATGTATTTATTTTCAGTTTTTCAATAAAATAAATCTCTTAATTTGATATATCAAAACCGGCGCTCTTTTTGAATCACCTTATATTTAGAAGATATACCCTATCTTATAGTGCATAAAAAATTTAGTAAATGAGGCGATTTTTAAAAAAAATCGTACGAGCCGTTTTTGAGAAAATCGCAAATAAGTGAAAAATGATACGAGTTAACTACTACTTCCGGTCGACCGATTTTGATTAAAATGTTCGTATTGGGTTTAGTAGTAGTATCTAACTTAAGTTTCAAGTTTGTACGATGTTAAGTTCTTGAGAAATTTTTTTCACACACAGACCAGTCGCTAAAAACATGTTTTTTGGGTTCAGTGGGTCTGAAAACGTGTAGATCCGGTGAAAACTCGATTTCGAAAAACCGACATGAAAACAATACTTTCCTTCCTATAAGTATATTTATACAGGCAAGAGAAAGTAAAAAATAATTAAATTTTTATTGTAACTAATCTTAGAGTAATTTAAATTTCCTTTAAATCCTAAACTACCGGAAGATTACAATTATCCTGAGAAATAAAAGCTACGGCTAATCTTAGGCCAATTTTTTAACTATCACTACTTCCTGAAACTATAAACATAAAGAAAATATTATTTTTTAATGATCAGTATTTATCTAAGATATTTGCATATGGCGGTTCTAATTTCATAACGATTATAACTTAATTAAAATAATTCTCTTTTTATTTTATAATGGTTCAAATTTACCTAGATACAGACCTATGGCTGCTTTTATTTCCAAGATTACTTTTTATCAGCTACTCTTATGTTCAAAATTAAGTGTTCCTGAATCAGAATTGGTGCTCAACATTCATATGATGTAGTAGCCGGTCTTCGTATACCATTGCGAATATTTTGTTTTCCTCATCCGTAATTTTAATCCTCAAATCACGGAGCTTGTTAAAATTTGACGATACCTAACCAGCATACATTTTTAATTTAAACTGGAGCTCTTGCTTTTAATTCTTGACATGTTCTTTCCAGCACATTTTTACATCAAGCGGCATGCCGAAGTTTCCGCTTTATTGCAATATGTTAGTTCGTCCCATTGATTTCGACTTTTTGCCCATAACAGTAAGTTGGAATGTTGAATTATTTGTACTTGATCTGCCAGGGCACTAAAAATAGTTGTGTTTTTTATCACATGGTCAGCCAATTATATGACTGAAACATTTGAGAACAGAAGAGGTAGAGGTGTAAAATACACTAGTCAAAGTTATCTCCTCTGAGAGTAATGAATTACACTATTATACAGCCAGACCCAGTGGTGAATGAAGTGAAGTTGCCTCATTTTCAGAGTGGAAATCAAATGCTTTTCAGAGGACCTAGCATGTTGATAGCATACTTTTTCACTCAGTGAGGAAGGCAATGAACCACACCTCACCTCTCATTTTAATTATTTTACTCATTTTACTTAAAGCCTCTAGAGCAGTAATTCTCAACCTGGGGGTCGTGGTGATATTATTGGGGGGGGGGGGGGGAGGGTCGCGAAACAATAATGAAATCATTTAATCATTTATTATAAACTTACTTTCAAAAATTTTACATGTAATAAATACACTTACCTGTAAAGAAAAGAAATTAATCATTAATTAATTATTAATGTGACGGTTGCATTTGTTTTTCATTTAAATTTTTTTTCATATGTGGACCTTCGCAGGAAACATATAAAAGTAAATTGTTCTCGAGTGTTAACATACGATTCCTATATTTAGTTTTTAGAGCAACCATAGAGTAAAACCCCTTTTTACAGAGATAAGACGTGGAAAAAGGTATTAATATTTTCAATGCTTCTGTGACTAAATTTCCATATGCATGTCGTCGAAAAGCCAAAACGAATTTAAATCTTCAGATGCAAATTGCAGTTGTAGCGTTTTGTCGGCAGACATTTCGATGAGCCGGTCGTGAATCTCAACTGGTAGGCCTAACTTAGCTGCGGCAACAACGTTTTCACTTAACAGATTCAGTGCTTTGATTTTTTTATCATTTGATCATTTTTGATCATCTTTTATCTTTTTATCTTTGATCATTTTTTATCTTCGGGAAATACTCTGTCATTTATAATTACAGTCAAAATTCAATTATTAATAGGAAGGCTTACTATTATTATCAAGGGGGTGGTCACGAAATAGTAATTTTATTTATTTTACTATTTGGGGGTCGCGGAGCAAAAAAGGTTGAGAATCACTGTTCTACAGGTTCAAATCAGCCTTTCGGTTGATGAACAATTCATTGAGTTTTATCTTTTTGTTTATTGGCAAATGATATTCACACATTCAATGACAGAACTATTACTACTTTCGGAAAGGATACTGTTGTATTAGCTGTTGCCAAAACAAACAAGTAAGCATTTAACAAACTACAGGATAAAGGTAACACCATCAAAATCAATTCACGTAAAGTAGTAATTATTTTTGTAATATTTATTAATAAACTAAAAAAATCTATTATAAATTTACTTCCGAACTATGTGTTTTAACACAATCGGTAAAAACATAAATGGAACTGTATTAGGTTAAAACCGAAATAATAATAATAATTATTATTCTGTTTTAATAATATCCAAACATATTTTTAAATAACCAGTAACTTTTAATAGAATTAGAGTATAAAATTAAACAACAGATATCACTATAGCCGGGGAAACTTAACGAAGAAATAAAAAATAAATCCACATTTTATAATTTACTGCTAGAACATAACTCACTTTAGCTATAGAGATGCTGTTCAAAGATTTTATTTTTAAAAAGATTCGGTGTCGAAATCATTACTGAGGTGTAAAGTTGATGCATGAGTACAACTGCCGACCGACCAGCCTGTTATGAGGGATAATTACCTCTAAAAGTAATAATTCATCGAATGGGCGTGGCCAACGCCTTCTCATACCGACTCTTTTCAATCTTACCTTCTTCCCCCAATTAATTACTTATCAAATTCCCCTGCAAGTTTATAAATCCGTAGTTGTTCATTAATAAGGGATTTATAATAAATAGCTAAACACAAGATAGTAATTTTAATATTATATTAAGATTATCACCACTCTCGGAACTCTAACCTATTATTTAATTACAGTTTTATTCAAGTATCAATCTTCACACCGGTATGTGACCTATTTCTTATGTTACCTTAGAAAAATAATATTATTTAACTAATCTTCACAGTTACATTCTTTTATATCATAAGTAAATTTGTTATTTTTTGTTCCTTTTTAGTTTATAACCAACATCGCCGCTTAGTTCATTAAAATATATTTTAATTTGATATATTTTAACGGCAAAAGAACGTTGGATTAGATTCAAAAATTAATTGTGTGTCAAACTTGAAACCATCAGCTCTATATTAAGAACTTTCACCGATTGTGAAACTCTAACATACGATGGTCTACATATTCACTTAAAAAAATGATACACATGATTTATTTTGTTCGCTTTGATTCGGTATCTGGAACTATCAACAAATGCCCATTTTTATCGCTATTTTTAGCTGTATTTTTGACTTGAAGTAGACATGAATTTGAACAGGGAACCTTGAAGAGCTGGAGATAACGGATAAACAAAACAAAAATAAAATACGCAAAATATGTATTTTTTTGTGAATGTATTCACACAAAACTTATTACAATAACAATAAATTAATTTTTTCTAAATTAAGTCGATCTTGTTATACCTTATTATCTTGTTATATTATTTGTAAGTGTAATTAAAAATTTTCTGTAATATTTTAATTAATTATTTATTAAATTAAGTCAAAATTCGAGCAAAGAAAAAAAGGAAAGGATGAGAAAAAGTATTACTGCTACACATTCTAGAATTCTTCTTTTTAAAAGGATTATTTTCTTAAAGATAATAAAAACCAAAAATAATAAATAATAATGCCGGCCGCATTGGCGTAGAGTGAATATCATCACTCTTTCATTTGTCACAAAAAAATCATTTCATCCTCCATTGTGTAGCAGCCAGTTTTGAGGTTTCATTATTGTAAAACATGACATTTATTCTAGTACAAAAATAATTAAATTTTTTTTTAAATAAATGTTATTGAAATTATTAAAAATAAATGTTATTTATTATTTTAAATTTGTATCTTATATTTATGTCAAATAAATTAAATAAATTTAAAAATTTTTTACAACAATTGAAAGTTTAAAAAAGGAAAATGAATAAAAAATTGTTGGTCGGTAGCTGGTTACCGGTAAGTGCATACCGGTAAGTGAGTTTTTTTATTTCTTCTTAATAAATAATAAGTTAAAAATATCACGCTACAATTGTATATAGTTACACACAACGACGTCGCTAATGACCTTTGTAGTTGATGCGACGTTAAATAAATAAATAAATAAATAAATGAAATAAAGATTATAAACGTAATGCAAATAAAATAAAAATCAATTTCAATTTCTTATTAACTGTACACTTAAACATGCAGGAACTTTCGTATACGAAAGCTTACTTTCAAATTACAGGAGCAAGTTGTTTCTTATCTTCTTTCTGCCTGGTTGAGTAGACACCTGAAATATTAACAAAATAGAATAAAAACAGGAGTTATAGGTGCATATCAGAGAAATCAAATTTCTTTTTTCAGAAAATAAAGGATATTTTTATACTTCCAAACCTTTGGTGAATAAATTGAAACTAATTAATGATGGGAACGGAGAATTGAGTAAAATTCAATGAGCATTTTTTAATAGGAAGTAAACTGATGGTGTCATGGAGTCTATGGATAGGAGAGGGCTGGAAGAGGAAGATTGGCGTGATAGAGAAAAGTGGCTTCTGATTATGTGACAAACGGTAAACTCGAAGCTGTAAACAATTCTCATAAAAAATAAATATGTGGTTAATGATTTTAAAAAGACTAAATTAAGCAATAAAAGGCGGTGGATGAGAGTGGTTTAAAGATGTCAGAAATGATCTTGAAAACACTGGAATAATCCGAGAAATCTTATTGCACGGAACCAAGCGTGGATAAAGGATTATTGAATTTAAGAGCGTAAACAAATAGAAAATGGATGGGAAAAGAAGAAAAACCTGCAGTGAAAGAATGCTGAGAATATGAGCCGTAAAACAGTAATCGAGAAATGTGTGTAGTTTCTTAACCTGGTCGTAAATTTCAGTAAATGACAAAAAATGTAAGCCTACTCATCAAAATGAAGCCTACACTTAATGATTTTATTATAAATTAGATTTACTTAGAATAAAAATCGCTTTGAAATAAAAGTATGTACTAAAAAGAATAAATCGAGTTAATTTTTAAGAATGAAAAGAAGTAGTACGTACTGTCATACTTAAAACATTCGTACAAGAGAAAAAACTACTTTGGTTTGAACTTAAAACAGCCTAACAAGGTCTGTTTTGCATAACTACTTATGACGAAGACCAATGAAATAACTGCAAGCGTATCATCAGCTTAAAAGTATTCCTACGTATAATTTTATCTGTCTTAAATATTTATATTAAACATATTTTATAGTTCTTTTCTTATTTAAAAAAATAGCTTCTATGGATATATTTTTAACAAGCTGATTTTATCATGATAAAACAAGATTATAAAATCATAATGTTTAAATATTTTATTTCACTTTTGGATATAATAAAAAAATAAACAATTATAATGAAAAAAAAACAGAGGAAGTTGAATGTAGGATGGAATAACAGAAACTATGGTAATAAAAGTGGAAATTCCTCTACAGAAATAATATGTTAAAACATATGATACTTTTCATTCATACTTTTGCCTGTCATTCATGGGGAAATTGAAACAAATCGTAAATTTTACAAACTGGTTTTTATTACAACTTTAATTTACAATTTTTATCTTATTTTTGTCATAAATTATTTTTATGCCTGATTTAAAAATTGACGTTCAAAAGAGATGAAATTGAGAAGGAAAACATAAGTAAATCAATTGTTGTTGACATCTTCCTACGAAACTCAAATATAATAATATCGATACTACAATACTGAATATTATGTGTGGGTTTGTTTCTAAAGCAACAATATACGATAATAATTAAAAAGTTTCTTTATTAACTTTTACAGGAGCTATTTAAGGAGTTCGAAAGGATAAGCTGAGTGCAGACGTAGTAAGGAAGAGCACATGGAGTCGTGATCTGAAATGGACTGCATTTTACGCTAAAGTAGAGCTAAGCAGGCATTTTACAAGAAAAGGGTAAGATAGATGGGCCAACTAGACACCGAATGGTACCCAGTAATTTAAAATAGAAGAGGTAGATTGTAGAAAAATGGAGAGACGATCTAGACTTTTTTCAAAAAGGTTGTGGCAAAGGGCAGTGCAGAACAGGTGTACCAGGGAGAAATTTGGAGATACCTGTGTCCTGAGATGGGTCTGAAGAGTGTATTTAAAAAACATAAATAAGATTTAAAATAATATAACGATCAATTTAATTTATACACAAAAACTATGTTAAAATGTAATTTTGTAATTAAAGTTATTTTTTCAAGTTTCCGTAACACAATATTTTTATTGTTATTGTTTTTATTCAATTCATAATATAAGTAATTTCTTATATTTTATCTAGCCGATTTAAAAATTTATGTATTTTTCTATTGTGGTCGCCGATAAATTCGTAGTCAATGAGACCTTAAATAAACGTATTAAAGAAAGAATATATTTAATGCTATATTTCTAGAACCGAATTGTTCAGGCCTTGTAACGCATACACTTTAAATACGCTAAAACAAATTCGATATAGCCTAACGGACTTCCACAGCGGACACCACCAACCCACATTTTAATTCCGTTAAATCGAGGAGCGATTGCAGTTAAAAGTAAACCTATATTTTTCATTATTGCTTTACCTCGTTTCATTATTACTTAAGCTTTACAAATTCCATTGCTTAACATTTATTTTGGATTTTTGAAGTCGGGTTTTGTGCATAATAGAATCATTATACTCGTTAAACCACTGATTGTAATTTATATATATAAATATAAATATATTTTCTAAGAAAATCATTTCTAGAACTCGTACAGCGTAATGTTAACAATTGAATATTAAAAGTTGGTAGAAGTTTTTGGAAAATTTTGCCAGGAAATTATACGTTGTTATTTATAGAACGGTTTATTAAATTAACTTGCCTCTTTCTACTTGTTACTAAGTTAATAAAATAACACTTCTGTTATTCCTATAAAGCACAGACAAAACCGAATTGAATCATTTATTCAGTATTTTGTTTAAATGAACATCTTAACTAAAATATCACAGTTTTAGAATGCAAGCAGTATTTTCTCAAAAGAGAAGTCGAACTTCTTGAAAAGTAGGGAAAAGTAATGAAAAAATTTAGAATATTTTATTGTTTAGTTTACAGAAATTTTGCAAGAATAGCTTTTGTTCTTTTCGGGATATTCTCATATTTTGAAAGTTATTGCAAACGAAGTAGAGTAAACTTTTTCGTGAAGTATTAAAATTTATTTATTCACATCCGAAGAAGAAAGTTAGTCATTTAAAAGGGGTATAGAAACATCTGCGACCACGCCCCGTTATGTGTCTTGACTCTATAAAAGTAATCATATTCTTCTTACAAGAGAAGAGGACTTTGCGTGTACAAGTGCAGTGGGTTTTTCTTTCGGACTGAATGGTGTTTTACGTGGTCCCATCTTCGTGGTTAAAGTACCACCTGCGCCCGAGCTTGGCTTCTGTATCCTTATTATAATACTACTATAAAATAAAAGTAATAGTAATAAGAATAATAATAATAAAAATAATAATCTGGTATCTCGTGGCGTGAGGCCAGACCGCAGAACAGGACTTGAACTTCTTATTTCTCTACTTCAAACATCCTCACCTTATGTTAGTGGTCAACGTCACGCGGGGTCGAATGTCGTAAGTCAAAATTTAATTTCAGGTGTTCCGGTCGGTTGACAATTATTGGTTTTCTGTCGACAGCCACCTGAGCACATCTTTACATCGTTGACTAAAAAATAAAAATTCACGACTACTACAACCTAATACCTTACTTTTTTCAACAAAAAATATCAACCTTGTTTGTAAGGCTATTATGAGACCAAGATACTTATTTTTATTTTACGAGTTCCATTCATCCGGTTTAAGTTATGTAACATGCAGATATAAAAAAAATTAAAAAAACACAAAAGAATTTGTGAAATATTTTATTATGAATCAAGAAAGGTGTACAAATATTAAACACAACATATTAATTTTTTATTACAATCTTAAACTTTCGTTTTATTTTAATAATTGTAAAAATGTCTTCAGAGTTATAAATCAAAATAATTACCTCATAAACAGAAATTTATAATTTTTACTGCAACCTTGGAATTTAAAGGTGTCTATATGATACTTATAATTTTATATAAATAATTTTAAACAAGTTTAACAAGTAACTCGTGAAATTTTGTAAATAAATTATCCTAATTAATTTATGAAGTTCGTAAATTTCTTGTTGTACATACCTACTTACATATCCGTGAAATTGAGGTTTCTCACCCTTTCTTTTTGCTTTAACGGACTGCATGGGTCAATTTCGTATAAGGTTTTTCAGATGTTTTTTTTTCTCTAATACTATATCATTCGCTTACATCTTCCATTTCTTTCTTCATCACCTTTTTAAGAACACCTTTCTTACTTATCATAGTTTTTAATTTGTAGTCTCATTTTTTCATTCTAGAGAATTTTTATTAATTTTATTTTTGAGGTTTTCCAAAGTTATGTTCAATTCTTTCAAATCGTTCTTTTCAATTAATCTATCCAGTAATTTGGCATTTTCTTATCACGTAATTTTCAATGAGTTTTCTTTTTATTCTGTCTTCAGGGTGGGGGGGAGGTTCTAATTAAGTATCCTAGAAACGATATAATCTGTTTAATTATCACTCTCGTTATTGGTACTACGTTTTTGTACACTTGCTCATTCGAGGCAATTTTAAAACTTCGTTCCTTGTAATTGTATTTACTGATGCAAGTTCTAATTTAAAGTCAAATTTGTTGAGTACAATTTGTCTAAAAAAGACAAAGATAATGGCATTCAAGGGGAAGGAGTTAGTTAGAAGCAAAATTTTTATAGATAATGATATTTTGGAACAGATATCCCACTTTCAGTATCTAGGTTGCAACATTACATACCAACAGGATAAAGATGATTACAATAAGATGCACCGATTTAAGCAAATATGCGAAACTATCCACCACACTTAAAAATAGCTCCAGCAAACACACGAGGGTGAGATTTTATAAAATAAAAGCAGTACCAACCCTATTCTATGGCAGTGAAACTTGGGTGCTATCATAGCGAGAGGAGAGTAGATTGCAAGCATCTGCAATGAAATTTCTTTGGTATACGTATGGATGTAGTAGCGAAGATCGTTACAGGAATACCGAGATAAGGAAAGAACTCAACATCTTCTCTATAAACGACAAGGTATCTCAGAACAGAATGCTGTGGTTAGAGCATGTGAACAGAATGAGGGAGGATAAAATACCTAAGCAGACACTGGGCTATAAGCCGGAGAACAGGAGAGAACGAGGACGCCCGAGAAAGAGATTGGCAGATTTGAGAGATTTGGAAGAGGCAGAGATGCCTAATCCTTGAAAGGCAAAAGAAGAAAAAGTTCTAATTTCTCTTCTTTCTGCTTTTAGTAGTTTATCTACTTACATGGTGTTTGTTTTCAAGATAGTTTTGCTTGCATGTGCAAGGAAACCATCTTCTATTTGGTAACCCTGGTCTATTGTTTTATGGTATTGTTAACATGCTTTAAATTATATAGATAAATTGATCATTTATAAAGTTATGTAGAGTTTAAATCGTATAGAAATAAGACAAATGAGACCATTTAATACTTTCCTGCTTTTTAATGATAAAGCAAAAGATAATTGAGTACGTTGACATAAATTAATTGAAATATTCAGCCACTTTATTCGGTATTTTACTGATAACAGTTTGACTCAAAAGAGTATTTATATATTTACGTTTTTTCATGATAAATTTTGTTTTCTCATTGTTTAATTCCCTTTAAATGAAAATGTATATAAAAAAATTGTAAAAAATCGAGTTTTATATCTTACTATTCTTGCTCACCATTTAATTTTTATGAATTTTATCTCATATTATAGAAAGGACTTAAAAATAATATCGGCAATGGTCTGTAGATCTAAATAGTAATTTAAATGATACGTTACTCTAACAGAATCAGCAATTGGGATTAATTGAATGACTGAAAATTCATTAAATTAGTTTTGGTAATAATTTGTCACAGTCATACGTACATAAGAAATGTGTTGATTGAAGTTAACTAAAGAAAATGTTCTTTATTCAATTGTAAAGGTGTCAGTTTGATTTTATACCAACAAAAATATTAAATATTTTACCTAAGTTATATGTATTTTACGATCTAGTCTTTAGACTAAAAAGTAACTTTATTCTAACTTAAACTACTATTGACAATATTACTACTGAGATGCTCAGTAGAACCTCGGTACTTAATTTAATATAACACATCATATACTCTATACTTATATTGTGCACTTAAATTTAACACTAATTCTAATCGTGCACTAACATTGCTCTGCTTGCAAACACTGGCACTACACGAGATCAAATGATTTCTTTCTTTTCAGCCTTTGCACCAGATCATAGTTGTAAAGCAGCTGGATTGCTTCAACGTTGTCATGGCGGTGAAGTCTTTCCTCATGCATCTGAAACCTCTGGACTTCACTGGAGACGAAATCCATTTGTAGGTCTCCAGTTACTTATGAATCAGGGTGCGTCGACGATTTTTCTCAGCACCTGTTTTGGGAACGTTGAATGATGTTTATAACACTTTGTTTGGTATACGAGGTGTGGCTATTAAATAACTAGACTGACGTTGTAAAACATTTTATTTTAATTTTATACATAATCACTTTTTGTCACCTTCAATATACACTCCTTCTCTATCCCTACAACGCTCCATGCGAATTTTCCATTGTTGGAAACAGTGCTGGAAGTCATCTTCTGTCAGCTCCTTCAGGACACGTCCCGCTTTCTCTTTTACAGCTTCCACAGACTCAAATCTTGTCCCTTTTAACGCAGATTTCACCTTAGGAAACAAGTAGAAGTCACAAATGCAAGATATGGTGAATAAGGTGGATGTTCTAACACTGAGATGCTGTACTTGGCTAGGAACCTCTTGACAGATAACACAAAATGAGCTGGCGCATTGTCTTGGTGGAGAACCCATGATTTGTCCTTCCACATTTCGGGGCGTTTTTTCCTTACTCTTTGACGTAGTTTAGAAAGTACCTCAAGGTAATAATATTGATTAATTGTTTGACCTTCAGGAACCCAGTAAAGGTACACAATCCCATGGATATAAAAAAAACAATCATCATTGCTTTAAATTTTAACTTGCTCATTCGAGCTTATTTTTGGCTGTCGGTGAAGTTTGGCTCTTCCAGTGCATGGATTGGCGGTTCGTTTCCGAATCATAAGTAAAAAAACCACGTTTCATCACATGTTATTATCTTCTACCTTTTCCTTAAGGTGAAATCTTGATTAAAAGGTACAAGATTTGAGTCTGTGGAAGCTGTAAAAGAGAAAGCGGCACGTGTCCAAGGAGCTGACAGAATATGACTTCTAGCACTGTTTCCAACAATGGAAAATTTGCATGGTGCGTTGTAGGGATAGAGAAGGAGTGTATATTGAAGGTGACAGTAAGTGATTATGTATAAAATAACAATAAAAATTTTTACGTCAGTCTCGTTATTTAATAGCCATTGTATACCCAGAGTTACATACCATACGTCCGGACGGGCTTTATCATCTGTTTATAAAGCAGAAGTTTGTTATGCACTAATAATGAGAATCTTCTTCCCAGTAACAAGTAAAATTTCTGATACCTTAACCCGAATATTAAATATGTAGCGTAAAGATTTAACAATTACATTTCTAAGTCTTATATTAAGAACTTCGAATAACAGTAAAAACAGTTATATTTTCGGATTTCAAAATTACTTCAGTTCAAGATATAACGCAGTTTTACAATTAAGTATTTCTAATGTCAACTACTACTGAATCCAAATCCACTATTCAAGAACTTCACCGCCCTCATTTCCTGAAAATCCAACCTGACGCTTAAAAATAAGTTCGAATTGAGATCTTTAATTTGTATTTATATTGTTTCATGTTATTTTTTTGCTATGTACAGACAATCCCGCTAATGCGAATTTTCGTAAATACGAAATAATTTATAATGTTTTAAACATTATTTTAACTTAGGCCTACAAAACATCTTTTAAAATAAAAAAACTAAGTAATTTTATAATGAAAAAAGATGTTTAATAGACTATTAATAAAAAATTCTATCTATTGTGTGTGTACGTTGTAACCTTTCCAATTTAGAACAATAAGTAACCCTATGACCCAATGCGATGAGGATGATATGTGTAGTCTTTTACAGACTCAGGCCGACCATTCCTGAGAGAATATGGTTATATAAACCCTAACAGTCAAAGTACACCGGTAACCACTCAAATCCGTTTGAAAGTAACAACTACCTTTACTAGGATTTGAACCTTCGTCTCCGAAAATCAGCTGTTAAACAGCTGACTCGCGGTGAAGATTTTACCACTAGACCAACTCGATAGAAAACAAAGATAATTCTTAATGCAATATGTACTTACAATACAAATCGCTTATGGGTAAAACCATAAAAATATTTCTTCTAGTTCATTAGCAATTACAAGAAATTATACATTTCTCTACTGCCTGGTGCATAAAATTACTAATTGTTTGCTGTCGTAATTATTCTGAAAACCTTAGTGATGAAGCAACATTTTTCCAGCGCATCATAAATATGACGTCTTTGTGCGTAGCGTTATAATGGTATTGTACGTCCTGAAAAGCTATTTTCAATACTTTTGCTGCTTCTGAATGTGAAAGAAGCCGCTCCGTGTTATATATTTCATTAGTTTCTTGTGGATCTTAGCCGGAGTCCGGCGTAATTACAGAAACTATTTATTCGTTTGTAAACTGGAGTCCTTCATCGTCAGCTGACAATATTTTCTCTTATAACTTCGTCTGAATTTCCACAGCCTAGTAGGATTTTGATAGATATAGTAGTTTAGTGACTATTCTACTTTTACAATTTTTCTGTATTATAATTTAGGCAAATTATACACAGTTGGCAATCATCATTCCGTAATATTCATTAAGCTATTTATTTTTCAATAATCCGAACAAGTCCCCGGTACCAATTAGTTCAGATCAATGGAATTGTTTTGTATTATGTTCATTACATTTCTGGTAGTAAATTTAAACAAAAAGATAAAAAATTTTAGGAAGTAAAAGTAAATATCTAAATTAATTTTTAAAACATTTAAATTTTAATTTAAACTGTAGAATAATATAATGAATAAAATTGAAGGCGCCACAGAAAATTTTAAGAATTATTTTTTGGTTTTGTTACATTTTTAAAGAACTCCAACTCTTAAATTGAAGATTTGCATACGAGTTAAAATATATATAATGAGATCCTTTGTTTTCAATAAAATATTTCTTATGTCAACGAAGAACTTCACCGTTGAGTTAACAATATTTCCAATGCCAATGCAACTAACTGTCGTATTTTACGGTAACTCATATGAGGCTATGAGGGACAGATTTCGGAAGCGATGACAAACAGAAGGGTTTATACATCGGAACACCTGAGGAAGCTATATCCTCCGCCTCCGCCTTAAAAGTGTTATATGTGTGTACATACATATAAGAATACGTTAGTGTGATTGTAATATTTGTAGATATGTATGAGTGTGATCATTTGTTGTTTGATTGTAGGAAAGGACAGGAATGCAGCTTGACTGCACTGCGGGGTTCCCTGTCCCCCGTGTCTCCGAACCCCCTGCTGTTAGACTCTCCTCAAAACTGATGTAAAAAATGTTTAAGATGACACTAGAAAACGCTGCATAGTCATCAAAATAATTATACGACATGTTCCTTCAACAATAGGGCATGATTACGCGGATCTCCCCACGAAGAAGCGAACCACGAAGATTCACTGACCATTTCAACCTCCTCAAACCGGCATCCAGAGTTTACAACAGGACAGCAGAGACACCCATGATCATCACAAATGTTTATATGTTAAATAGGATTATCTGACTCAAAATATGCGTGAAATTTATCAAATCATTGTGTAGTTTATTACGTATAAACTGGAATAAACATCCTTTTTATAATATTGATAAATTGGCTAGCTAAACCTTTTTGAGTTAAAACAAATCTCATTACACAATAATTAATGCTACTGTTTCAAACCCACGCGAGTTGGTTAAAACAGTTTTAATATAATTAATAAGTTTCCTTCTAAAAATAAACTTAATTTAATACACACTTTTTTCACTAGATATCTACCTACCGCTTCGATGGTTTATTTAACATCAGTATGCATCCAAATGTTACGACAGAGATTCGGAAATTCGGTTTGTAGTTAGAACCTGAAAATATATAACTTCATCTTCTTTTCTTTATCTTCAGTTGCCTATCCGTTTCTAAGTTTTTTGTTTTGTTTTACGTCTGACTGTTTTGCGATTTCTGCTAATGCAGCTACCTACCGGTGGATAAAGATAAAAATGAGAGACGAAAAAATGCCATACCTGACTGGGAATCGATCCGAGGCCCCTGCCGTAGAAGCCAGTTGCGCTTGTTGCATTTGTAACGGATTGCGTTACCTTCATAGCAAATCTCATTTTGTTCGTTGCACTGCGAAACAGTTTTTCTAAACTTTTACTAAACCTAGTTCTCAGAGTTCAGAGCGAAGACATAATTCTTCTGCCACGTCCTCGTTTCCCATATATTTTTCCCTAGAGAATGACTTATAGTAATGAATGTCGTAAGTCATTCCACATTATATGTCCAAAATATAGGAATTTACTTAGACTTGTTGGTAGAAATGACTTTCACGTCTTTCTTCATTCTCCTGAGAACCTTTATATTTGGCATTCAAGCAGTCCATATGGTCCTCAATATTCGCCTGTACAGTCACATTTCAAATGTCTCTAGTTTCCTGGTGATGGTCTTATCCAAGGTCCAGGACTCTATAACGTATAGGAGGATAGAAAAGACGTAACATCTTATGTACCTCTTTCTTTTGCAAGAGTAAAGTTGTGGCCGTGTTTTACTTCCTTAGGTAACAGCCAGCCTGATAGGTGTTTTAAATATTTTCATTTTCGTTCTGCAATTTATCAGCCAGCTTTTTAGAAGTCTAGAGTTGGGCACAGGATGCACTATTTTAATGCTTTACTCCAACCTGAATTGTCGTGCTTATTACACTTTTTTATCTATGATGTTTCCCAAATATCGAAACATGTCGACTCCTTTAAATGAAACACCATCTACATATAGGCTTTGTATGTTTCTTCACGTATCTGAAGCTGATTAACATAGTGTAGCATATATTTAGTTTTATAAATAATTACCAGACATACCAACTTGTAAACTGACAACAGATGAAAAACGCTTCTTACGATATAATGTTTACAGATACTCAAATATTTTGGATAATTTAAAAAAAAATTCTTTTCTTCCTATATGTGTATGTGTAGAAAAGTTAAATGAGTTGTCTAAAACAAAATATCAGTTATTTACCCTTTATAGGTATTTGGTAAGGATACTTAACGCTGGAAATAAGGTCGATTTTATTTAAGAATAAGCTATGGAGTTGAACCTTACTGGCATTTTATGGTGTTATAGATCTCTGGTAAGAAGGCTACCCACATTTTGAAATTAGCGTGCAGCGACCATGTTCTTCGTGAGTGCACGAATGTGGTAAGGATTCATACCAGCGTACGCTACCGCTTTAGTTTGTTTTTACTTTCGTACAGTCCTTAAAAAATTCTAGTTTTTTTACGGGAAAGCAAGCTTTGATGCTAATATAAAGTTAAGATAAGTTATTTCACACATTTTGTTGTTGTAAAATACTATTAGTTGTTTTAATAAGCATTCTTACCACTATACATTATGTGATTTTCATTTCAAAAAACGTTTCTTGGTAAGTATATTTACCAGGGCTTAACATCAAAAAAATTAATATCTTACTGTTCTGGCCCTAGAAATACATTTTTAAGTCCCTGATTTAACTTTAAACCATAACAAAATTTAATGTTTCACAACATATAATTATATTTTCGCCGTAGTACAGCCATATAAAGGGTTAGGCAATATTAACTTTCTGTTATCATAGAGAAGCGATATCTGCGAATCACATTATTAGGAGTGGAACCTAGACGGATTGTTACATAATACAGAACCTTCCAGTCAATCGAGACTGTTTCTTTAATATCTCGGATAAAATTATTTATACCGTGAAGCCGACCAACTCTGCGGTTGGTCGGAGTTCTAAATAAAAGAGTTCTCTTCGAAGAAAGCTCATTTAAATTAAAATTTTTATTATACTGTAGTCACTGATAATTGTTTTTAACCGATTTTCTGCTACTTGTAGTATTATAAAATGTTTAAATATTAGTACTTTTATTTTTACCATTACTTGTTCGTTTCTGTTCGCTACGGTTATTAGCGGTAAAAAGAAAATTCATTCTTATTCCCGGAACAAGTAAGTACAGAAGTTATAGAATTCAGTAGTTAAATTATTGGATTTTTTCAGAGTATTTCAAATACTCTTCAACGAATGGATGGAAAAAAATCACGGTTTAAAAAGAGCGGACATAACGTTAACATGAATCGATTTAACAGAAACATTTGTAGGTATTTATATGCGGAACAAAGACTGGGAACTGGCATACTTCAATAATAACCTTGCGCTTTATATATAATAACAATGGTATAGTACCAGCAAGAAACCCTTTGATGTGAACTTGCCGCCGTTCCGCGTGTAAACTGCCATAAACTTAACTTCTGCAGTCAACAATGCGCATAATGTCCACGCTGCCGTTCCTGCTACAGCCACGCCCATCTATCCTGGAACTTATCATAATTATTTGACTTTTAAACATGTATGGGCACCGTGCTAAACCATAATGTGCAACAGAAGTGAAAACTAATGTATAAGTGCGTTTAAATTACCATACCATTTCATTTATTCTTGAAGATAAACAAATACAAGAAAAGAAATACAACTACACTGAAATATCAAATTTGTAATTTAGATAACCGTTTACAAATTGTAGGTTCAAAAGGTCATAAATTTTTAAGTAAATTAAAAATACAGATATTCTGTAAATAGTCTATAACCCGTACAAAATATACGACTTCGAAGACGATGGAGCACAGATTTATTAGACTAAATTGCCGAAATAAACCCTCACTCCATATTTAATTTAATTCATTTTCAACTTCACCTTTGTACTGTTTGTCTATAACTTGATGGCCTCCGGCAGAGAGAAGCAATATGTGGAATGTAAAACCATTTCAGAATACATTTCTAATTTTTTTTTAAGTAACTAAAAATTATCGGAAATAACGTATTTTTATAAACCAAAGTATTTCGCATGTTTTTGTTCTACAAAATTATTTCAAAAAACACTCTTAATAAGATAATCTATAATTTAGTAAATGTTTTGTTTTTTAAGAAAAAACTGTCCTCGTAACTTAAAAACCAATGATTTTCTGTTGAATTTTATTAAATCATCGTTTTCCATAATTATTACAGAATAAACCTGCCACATATTAACTATGTTAATCCGAGTAATAGCTCTTGAACAATGACGATGTTTTTGAAAAAACCGTTTTTTTAACTACCTTTTAACCACCTTTTTTAACTACCTTTTAAAAACCTGCCACATATTAACTATGTTAATCTGAGAAATAGCTCTTGAACAATGACGATGTTTTTGAAAAAACCGTTTTTTTCTTCAAAAACAAAACTTATACTAAATTAAATTATACATTATTATCTCATTAAGCGTGTGTTTTTCGAAATTATTTTGTAGAACAAAAACATACGAAATACTTTGTTTTTATAAAAATACGCCATTTCCGACAAGTTTCAGTTACTTAAAAAAAATTAAATGTATGTTTTCTGAAATGGTTTTACAACCCGCATATTGCTCCCCTCTACCGCAGGCCATCTAGTTACAGACAGACAGTAGGTTATTTTCAATATTTTCAATCAAAAATGTTGACAACACTCCTTTATACGTTTTCGTGATTTACTCCACACAGACCTTAACATTCCTTACACAATTCATCAGGCTTACCAGCGATTTAAATAAAATTTGAAATAATAATCTATTAATCTTGGTTGTAAACAATCCATCCACATTTACTAGGTAACCCTAACGTCAACTCCACAAAAGTTGGAGCAGAGATTCGGGATAGATTTATCGGTAATCTGATTTTGACTTTCTCTTGCCTATATGAATATTAGGAAGGAAAGTATTGTTTTCATGTCGATTTTTCTAAATCGAGTTTTCACCGGATCTACACTTTTTCAGACCCCCTGAATCCAAAAACATGTTTTTAGCGATTAGTCTGTGTGTGTGAGTGTGTGTGTGTGTGTACAGAATATCTCAAGAATGGAACATCGTACGAACTTGAAACTTGAAACTTAAGTTACATACCTCTACCGGACCCGACACGAACATTTTCATCAAAATCGGTTAACCGGAATGAGTAGTTTATTCGTGTAATTTTTCACTTTTTGCGATTTTCTCAAAAACTGGTCTTACAATTTTTTTTAAAAATCGCCTGGTTTACTAGGTAACCCCAATCGTCAACTCCACAAAAGTTGGAGCAGAGATTCGGAATAGATATATCGGTTATCTAATTTTTTTTTTCTCAGTAAACAAATTATTATATTAATTTGATATTATAATTTTTCAAATGTCCTTTTGTTTATATAAATAATTGTATTTTATATTATTAATCTTGTTACTAACAGGTACAGTCAAAGCTTTTAGGAAACAAACTATGTTGTCACATTCATACGTGAGGGTCCTGATAATGAGTAGTATCTCAAAAATGTTGTGAAATAAATTGTAAAAATATTTACTGGTCTACAGAGCTACAAAGTTTTTAAATTTAATCAAATAAAGTGAACAAAATTATATATTTCGTTGTAGGCTTATATGTTATAGCTGATCTCACATTGGGTCACTGAAAAATATTTGTTTATATAATTTATAACACACCGGGTTGGTCTAATGGTAAAGTCGTCGCTGCGAATCAGCTGTTTAACATCTGATTTTCGGAAACGAAGGTTCCTGGTTCAAATCCTAGTAAAGGTATAGTCCATTCGAAATAGCATGATAATAAGTCTCTGAATGATGTAACTTTTCAGAATAAAAAGCCCCCTTCTCATAAGTAAAATTTCCCTTTTAATTTTTCTAACAAAATAATGATATAAATCGTTGTTTTACAATTTTGAAATTATTTTTGTCTTACGTCTGACTGATCTGCAATATCTACTAATGCAGACGGTAGATAATGATGATAATGAAAATGAGTGATGAAAAAATGCCAGACCTAACCGTGAATTAAACCCGGGACCCCGGCGTAGAAGCCAGTTGCGCTAACCACCGCGCCAATGGGCCGGCCATTTTGAAAATCATATGGATTTTTCGGCATAATTATTTTACTGGCATTTGTTATTGTTGCATTCAGTAATCCATGCATTCATTACACATAACGTGATTAATTAAACAATTAATTAATTAATAATAAAATAATAATAAATTAATTAATTTCTATTTTCCGTGTGTTATTGGAAAAATCTTTTTTTCTTTTCCATTATTAATTTATCTTAAACGCTTTCGTTCACTAACAGGGAAAGTTAACACAAAAGAAATCTTTTAAGTGGTAGCGCTGACGTTTGAGCACATTACAAAATTCCTTCTATTCTTTATTCTATAAGTAATACTATCATGCTATTTTGACTGAAGTATAGTTACTTTTTTAAAGATTTGAATACTAGACAGTGGATACCGGTGTACTTTGATGGCTGGCGTTCATTGAACCATACTTTCTTAGGAATGGTCGGCCTAAAACTGTACTAGACTACACCTCATTTACGCGTAATAAACATTATACTCATCTCATTAGGTCATGAGGTTGCTTATTGTACTTAAATTGAACAGATTACTACGTATACACATTAGGGATTGCAAATAATAAATAAAAAAATATTAAAAAGATTTATAGTAATCTGTTAGTTCTGTTATTCAAGAGGGTGGCTTCTATGTGATTTACAATTCATATCGTTTAAATTAACATAAAAGTTTAAATTTTCTTAAAAGCAAACATCAAAATCCTTTCCCAAACTCTTTGACAGCAGTGAAGATATTAACTGATTGAAATTTATTAAAATATTGGGTTGCTACTACAACAGCTATTACACTCGTCTTCATCTTCAGCTTCACCTACTCCATGTTTCAAAGTAGTTATATGTTGTTGAGAGTTAAATTTAGTTTTGTTAAGTTTTGTTCAGAGTGAAGTTTTTGAAACACACTACTGAATGTTATTTTTCATTCAAAGAACTTATAATTCCGACTTTTATTTTCTTACTTAAAGTTTATTCTTACATTCTGAAACTGATTGCAAAATAATTATACGTTCTTTAA
Source organism: Catonia carolina (assembly GCA_035578175.1). Lineage (NCBI taxonomy): Eukaryota > Metazoa > Arthropoda > Insecta > Hemiptera > Achilidae > Catonia > Catonia carolina. The sequence continues at coordinate 122,090,259 of JAQMRL010000002.1, read as the reverse complement.
AAAAATACATAACTTAGTAGGCTTGAACCATGTAGTGAAAAGTCTAGCTTTTATTGAATTCAAAACGTGTACTTTAATTTTTACTTATTTTTGTTTTATGTTAATACTATTATATTACTATATTTAACAATTTATTTCTTTATGTCTCGCTTTTATTATAGTTATTGGGCAAATAATAATAATACTGAACAAATTTGTCAGCTTAGTTACAGCAACAATGAAAAATAACATATTTTATTGGTCACGTGACATAGTACAGAAAAACTTAAGAACAGTATTTGGTTATTTTATTAGTCCCTGTATTATAACGAACTATAAAATCACGATAAGGTATGGCATAATACATCAGTTTGTAAGATTACATGTTATATTGAGTGGAAAATTTCATGGTAAACAAAAATTAACTCGTTATTATTCATTTTGACAAGAGTATTAAATCTGAAAGAAAAATTATTTTTGTTTTTATATTGTTTAAAGAGGTCTGAATAAAAAATATACGTGATAGCCTACTTTGACTAAGTTCCTATATACTTCCATAAAATTTTATATTAGTTGCGCTTGATTTTTAACAAGGCGGTAGCAATATTACTGCTTCTGTTTATTATTAGGTTAGAAGTATATTGAAAAATGTGTTTTGTGTTAGTGTTGCGATTTTGTTCGGTTTTTGAATGCAAATTAACAATAAATAGTATTCTTATATTTGATTTATATAAAGCACAATCCAATGATTAACCTAATTAAAATATTTAGTCTGATTTAAAAGTCTAACATTGTTTCTTTTAACTTTAGTTCTTTATTTGCAACTGCAGGCGTACAGAAAAAGTACAAAACGACCAAAATTGTTTATCAAACAATGATCGTACAAAATTACATGATATAGATTAATAATAAAACCAGAATGCATTGACACAGATTTACTATTCATGAAAAGATGAATAAAATAAAATTTGTATTTAAAAAACATAATTTTATGAGAAATTATATCTTCTTCTTCTTGGAAAAAAGGTCTTCTATAAATGTCTTCTAGACATGGGCCTATTCCGAACTCACAAACTATATTACATCTACCTCTTCCTAGATCTGCCAACATCTTTCTTCCTAATCGGAGGTTACCATCGAACTTGTCGAGGTATTCTTTGAGCTGATATCCTTTCCACGTATTGCTCCCAACTTCACGTATTCTTTTATTTTCTCATTTAAGTTGAAGATATCGAATTCCAATCATAGGCCTTTCAGTCTATCCAACCGAGTACACCCTATCGTCCGTCGCAAAAACTTCATTTCTACTCTCTGTATCTTTCGCCTATATGACTTCGTAGTTGTCCGTGTTACTTCCATACATAATGACTGCAGTTGCCATAAGTTTATAGAATATATTAATGTTGTTTCTTTGCTAGTTGCATTTCCTAAAGTTCTGCTTATGGCCCCACATAAATATCTTTTGAAACTTAGTTCAGCTTTATCTCTATATTTATATCAGAATCAAATTTAAAATCATATCCCAGCAATGAAAGTTAGAAACCTGTTCCAGGATGATATCACCTTGACTGAATCGAATACTTACCTTTACCCACGCGAGCTTTTAATTCCAATCATTTCCTGGTACCGGGGGATCATTTCCTTTACGTTTCATCTACCAATACCATTGTTTCCTCCTCCTTTCATTACCTTTTAAGAAAAACAATCAATGGTCTCGACAACGGAGGGGAAAATTTCTCAACAGTTAAGAGGGTAGAAGAATCTAGGAGGTGGGTCTCCGAATTAAACCCAGAGCACGTCCAGATGCTCGGAGGTGGCAGCTGGTCTTACTTTGCTTAGGGTTCTTAATTAGGTCGATGGAACTTTTACTTACTGGCAAACTACAGGGGTTTTCAGCATTGAAAATCGGTATAAACCTAAAAAAGAGAGATTTTATCAAAAAGAAAAAATCATAATTGGATACTAACCATACATACTGAAAATACGTACGAATATAAGATATTTTTAAGAATATTTTTTAAAGTTTCGACCCCGAGAGCACTGGTATAGGAACCTGTTACGCTGACTACTACACTAAACTTCTAATTTTCAGGTATCTTGTCCTCTGAAATCTTTAGTTATTGACTAGTGGTTCCTAAGGGGTGATCCGCGGACTTCCAGGAGTCAGCGAAGGGTTTGCCAGAGGTCAGCGACTGGCTGATGAAAATAAGTTTAAATAAAACCGATCATCACAACCAAAAAAAAAAAAAATCGTGATTTTATCGTATTTTTATATTTTACTCTTGTTGTTTTTACCTTTAATTATTTTTTACAAATTTAAATTAAATTACAAATACTGGTGGTAGTAGAGTATAATCAAAGGTATAATTTTAATTTAAAGACATAATCAGACAAAATTCAAAACAAATTCACAAAAAATCAAGACAAAATTTAATTCATTTACTAGAGGGTCCGCGATTATCTAAACTTTGAAAACCGCTCGTATAGGTCATTTGCTTATTCTAACCGTCCACGATTTCCGCGGCTTTCACCTATAACACTACATCTTGAAGGCCTTGAATTGTTTAAACCATATACTACACCAACGGGACAGCCAGCAGGGGCGTGACTACCCTAAACCGATACATATTTCTGTACCTTCCCGAAGAGCTAATATTCTTAACATCGACATGAGTATTCTATAAATAATCTCTATGAAAATTAAAACATTAAAATTTCAACCTCTTTCCCTTGGGGGAAAATATGATGTTACCATCCGAAATCAATAAATATTATTTTTATACCATTCCGAAGATCTGTAATTTTGAAAATCGGTATTAATAGTCTAGGTATTCTTAAGTATAGTGAATATCCTATACCCCAACAAACTAAATACTGCAGATGAGATCTAGCCAAAAGCAGCCGAGGTGGGATGTGAGGTTGCCCCTTCGCAAAGCCACACTCTGTTCCACTGAACTCCGGCTGACTTTTTTGTTAGCCTATATTCCACAGCGAGACTACAACGTGACAACGCAGGATACGATTAACGAAAGTCAATTGGCTCTGTGTTGTGATCTAGGTCATATGCTCCGCTTTCAACTGCAGTATCTGATTCGTTAAGGTATAGATAAAGTAAAATATGGGTGCGAAAAGCAATGAAACAGGTTATTTAATACACCCTTCTAAGGCTAGCAAGTAGCCCATGCGCAACAAGAGCGCTATTGTTAGTTTAAGGGGCCGTATCTGGGAAAAAATAATTTTTTTCAGGTTTTTTGTTTTTTCATTTTATGAAAATACATAGTATTCTAAGTGTTTTCATCTATTATTTATGCTGGTAGTGCAATTTTTACGAATACAAACATTATGTCATTGTACGAAGAACTGGGGTTGAAACCTAGAAAGAACATGCTTCGTGCAATGGAACGACTGGATTCAGGACGAATAGAAAAAGCTGAAAGAAAAATGTCTAAATTTGAAAACAAATACGGGAGAAGAGGAGTTTAAAAAGAAAACAACTTGAAGACGAGGATTCAGACCAACCATCTTACAACGCTGGACGTTATTAAAAAAGTATAAATTATAATTTAAAGTTAATTTGTGGTAAATCATGATTTTTTTAAAGTTGAAGCAAGTTTTCTCCGGAATGGTTAAAGATATTAGTTTGAAATTTTCAGGACACATTTTACTTATAATGGGCTAGTTACGCACACTGGATTATTTAAGAATTGTCCATAATTAATATTTTACGATTTTTTTTCATTATTTATTTTCTCAGAATTATTTGTTTTATTTATAAAAGTTAATAATCAATTTTTAATACTTTATTCAAAAATAAGCTTCCGTGCTGAACTAAATAAAAGTCTAAAGTTCAATTTTTTTTAAAATTAAGGTTCTATTTTTATAGTTTTTGAGAAAAGTTGTAAAAACTTAACATGTAGTTACATAGGCAATTACGGTCCCCTTAAAATAAAACATTTAATAGATGTAATTGAATTTCATAACAAACGAATTTAATGCTATAACGAAATATTAAAAATTAACTACCTTAATTTCATTTAAGCTCATTTACAAGGAAATATTTTACAGTAATATAAGTTTGATTAAAATTCTATCGATTGGTCATCAAATTATTGTGTAATTAAGGTCAGGAGATATTCTAATAAATAAAATAACACGAATGTAGCATATTAAATGTAATTAAAAATAATTTACTTACTGTAATTATGGACAATACTTACTGTTAATTTAATTAAATATTAGATTCCATTTTAATTATACAACCTTATCGATCAAAATAAAATTTGTGCGTAATGATATTTTCGTTTAGAATGAGTTTTAATTTGAGTAAACTTCAGTAATTTTTTAATGGTAAAGATATCAACTGATAACGTTTTCGTTGTTTGTTCAGATATAAAATTGAATTAACTCTGGTAAAATCAATTATTGTTTTCTTCGAAGAAATATATCTATTTTAGCAGTGCAAAAACATGCAAACAATTTTACGGTTTAATAAGTAACCTATACACATTAACCCTGCTAATCAAAAATTTCGGATAATGAGTGATCTATATTTTTTCTTTTTCTTACCCTATATAAATATATAGGGCAAAAAATCAAAGTAGTGGTTTCTTACTTGTACAGTTTTTACAGTTTTTCTTGCTTGTGACTGGTTTTCATAAATTTTGTTGGAGTGTCCTTTGGAAATTCATAGATTGAATATTGAATTTAAAGTGGTTTAGTACACAGTACAAAACCATTTATCTGGAATTAAAGTGTTTTTGGAGACACATTTAATGCATGGCTTCTATCCCAGAGGTCCAGGGTTCCGCTCCTGGTCAGGTGTGGCATTTCTTCACTCATTTTCATCACACTTTACCATCTAAAATCCTTTCCTATAGGAAAGGAAAGTATTGATTTCATGTTGATTTTCTGAAATCGAGTTTTTACCGAAAGTACATGTTTTTAGGTCCCTAAATCAAAAAAACACGATTTTTAGTAATTGGAAAAATTCGAGTGTTTGACCCTCGAATTTTTAAACATGTTTTTACGAAGGCCTATGAAACGTCTTTAAATAACTAAGATTAAAGCAAAAAAGTTTTAATAGGCTTCTAAACATAAAACTGAATTTCAAAATACGATAAACAGTGAAGTTGAGAATTGAGAATAACAGTACTCGACTACTACTGACTCCAAATCTATAATTCAAGAACTTCACCGTTCTAATTTTCTGGTAATCCAACCCGACGTTTAACAATAAGTTCTAATTGAGATCTTTAATGTGTCATAATTAATGAAAACATCTAATCTGGTTAGCAGTTATTTATTACACTACTTCTTCTTCTTCTTCTTTGGCCTCGCCTCTTCCCGTTACGCGGGGTCGGCTTTCCCAATCAGAGAGCTCCATTTGTTACGCTCCTGTGCGTCTTCCTCGGATAAGCCCAACATTTTCATGTCTCTTTGGACATTCGTCATCCACGTGGTAAGGGGTCTACCCCTTCCTCTCTTCCCCGTAGCCATGGAAAGGCACCTCTTCACGACATGATCATCCGTTCTCCTGAGCACATGACCATACCATCTCATCCTGGACTCTCGCACCTTTTCTGCTATATTAGCAACTTTGAAGGTTCCCCTTATATGCTCATTCCGCACCTTATCCTTCAATGTGACTCCTCCCGCCCATCGCAGCATGCGCATCTCTGTAGTGTGGAGTTTCTGTTCATGCACTCTCTTAAGTGCCCAAGCTTCGCTGCCATAGACAAGTGCTGGTCTAACTGCCGCTCTGTAGACTCTTCCCTTTATTTTTATGGGCACTTTTGGGTCACACAGAACCCCAGTCAGCATACGCCACTTGCTCCAGCCCGATGTTATTTTATGCACTATTTCAGCCTCCATGGATCCATCCTCTGAGATCACTGCCCCCAGATACTTGAAAGTTTTAACTCTGGGCAGGGGGGTTGCCTCAAGTTTGATGTCTCCACTCCATGAGTCATCAGGATCAAAATTACAAAACATGTACTCTGTTTTTGTTCTACTGATGCGCAACCCATTTTGTTCCAGTGCCTTTCTCCAATTTTCCAAGTTCTCTTGAATCCCCTGCAGGCTATTTGATATAAGGGCTACATCATCAGCATACAAAATGTTCCATGGAGTCTCCTTTTGAATTTCCGATGTCAAGTAGTTCATGACAGTATTAAACAACAAGGGACTTAAGGCACTGCCTTGATGTACACCAACCCTAATATTGAAATACTTGGATGATCCAGCTGGGGTTCTAATGCCTGTTTCAACATTGTCATACATGTCCATAATAAGTCTGACATAACATTCAGGGAGTCCATGTGCTCTCAGAGCCTGCCATATAATTGTTCTCGGAACTCGATCAAATGCCTTTTCAAGGTCAATAAATACCATCCACAGATTTGTCTTGTTATCCCGAGCCTTCTCCATGACCAGTCTGATTGCATGAATAGCATCAGTGGTCCCTTTCCCCTTTGTAAAGCCAAATTGGTTTTCCGTCAGAACAGCATGGTTTGTGAGGTGCTCACTTAGGACTACAATTACCACAATCACGAACATCACCTTTGTTTTTATAGAAGGGCACAAGGATACTTTTCCTCCAGGCATCTGGCATATTTCCTACCTCAATTATTTTATTGAAAAGTTCTGCAAGCCATACTTCTCCATCTGCCCCTAGTGCCTTCCATATTTCCGCAGGTATTTCATCTGGCCCACTAGCTTTGCCGTTCTTCATTTTGGAAATAGCCCTTCTCACATCCATCGATGTGATTTCATTTATAGGTCCTAGAGTTTTGAGTTCCTCCTTTTCCTGTTGTCGTGGAAATTCCTCATTGAGTAGCTGATTATAGTATTCATACCACCTATCACATATATCCTTATCATCAGTGAGTAATATACCCTCTCTATTGTTCATGTACTTTGTGGTTGAGAAATCCTTTGTACAGTTATGCCTATACTTAGCAATGCGATATATTTCATTGTCCCTTGCTAGTTCCAGATGCTTATATATGTTCTGATCTGCTCTATCCTTTTCAATTGCCACAGTTTTCCTGGCTTCTTTTTTGGCTTTTTTGTAGGCTTCCCTGTGTTCCTCCAAGTGCGTCTCCTGCCACACTCTAAACAGATGCTTCTTCCTAGCTACAGCTTCCTTTGAATTTTCATTCCACCATTTAGCATCCTTTTTGTTCATAAGTAACCCTTTGCTAGCACCCAGTAGATCTTTTGCAGTCCCAACAGAAAACTTTTCAAAATTCGACCAGGTATTGTTTGGAGATTTGTCTTTAGGGCAGTTGTTTTTCATATGCAGCCTAATGCTATTTAAGAGGTTATTTCCTTTCTCAGTGGCAAAGTTCCTCCATTTTATCTTTGTTACTCCATTTCTCCTTTGTTTTATACGCTTTCCAAGTTTCATAGCCATTAGTAACAATCTATGCTGTGATGTTAAAGGTTCCCCTGGAATCACTTTGCAGTCCTTTATCTGCCCAAGATTACACCTATCTATCAAAAAATAATCTATTTGAGATTTTGCAGTCCCACTCTTGTATGTAATAAGATGCTCGTCTTTCTTTTTGAAGAAAGTGTTCACTACAGACAGGCTCTGCGATGCCGCGAATTCTAGGACTGTCATTCCTTCATTATTTCGATCAAAATAAATCTACTATCAAAATAAATTACATATTTATCAATATTAAATTAATATTTACCCTACCCGGGCATAATTAGTTCGGGTTAGCAGGATTATTATCTAGCCCACTTATTTTTAAACTAAAACATGCAAACTCTTTTTCTGTTACTAAGAATAATTTAATACAGTATGGTAGTGGTAATCCGAACCACCGATACACCGAAACCTCCAGTAATCCGAACGATCACTAATTATAACGTTTTTATCATTTTTTTAACATGAAAAACTTTTTAAAAACGTCTAATGGAATGCAGGCCAATGAAAAGAAAAATATGAAAGCAGCAGGTAAACCTGATGCCAAGCAGGCTTTATACTCATGGTTTATACAAAAAAGAGCATGGCAGTCAAGAGACATTTTCACCCAAAAGCGAAGTTTTTCTACAAGGAAATGACCGGGAAAGACAACTTTCAAGCCAGTATAGGCTGGCTGGACAAATTCAAACAACAATACGGTATTAGACTGTTAACTGTTACCGGTGAAAAAAAATCTAGTGATATCAACGATTTTATGGACTTTAAAACAAAGTTCCAGGATTAAGTAGAAAAACGGGGTTTAACAGCAGATCAAGTTTGCAATGGATATGAGTCGGCATTGTACTGGAAAATATTGCCAGGGAAAACCTTAGTTCATAAGGGGAAAACACTGCCGCTGGATTTAAAGTTAAAAAAAGATCGTATAACATTTTTCCCGTTGAGTAAAGGCACTGGCAATTAAAGTTACCACTGTTTGTTTTAAAACGACATGAAACTGAAATGAAATGAATGACATGAAATGAAAATAATACTGTAACAGGTTTCAGATAAAGGTGTCATTTATAATTTTGTGTTCTCGTATTTTGTTAAAACTGTATTTTTTTATCCTATAGTATATCGTATTTGTAGTTTGATTGCCGAAATCTTAAATTGTAGATATCGATAATCCTCACAAATCGATAATCCGCAAAGGTCGGACATCTTACGTGTTCGGATTACCGTGACTATACCGTAGATGTAACAAGCCTACTACCATAATATAGGAAGTTAAAATATTTTCTAACCAACCAATTATTAACCAATCATTAACTTTTTTGTAATTTATTTTAGTAACTTTCTTTGTAATAATGATCTTATTTAATTATCAGTTTCCTTTAACTCGTCAATGATTAACTGGATATATTTTTTTAGGTATGTAAATCGGTAAAACTTGTGTAAAAGAAAATAATTATATTGTTGTTTTCATATTTCTTTGTAATTAAAGTTAAATGTTGTAATTAGATTCATGTTAATTTGTAATTGATAATTAAACTGACATAAATAAATAGTGAATTAATTATTATTAATAATAATCATTTAATAGTGAATATTTTTAATGTATTCCACTTGAAAATTAAATACCGCTCCTTTTAATTTTTTATTTTAATATTTTTTGCATAATTATTTTACAATGAATGCGTAATGAGATGTTATGTAGATTTGTTGAATATGTACGTATTTATGTTACTATTAATTCCATGCATTGAACAATAGCCGGCTTCAGCCGACAAACACTTACCATCACCACTTCCGGTCTCACGCCATGAGTTGACAGTCTTATAACATACTTAATATGCGATACTTGCATATTTATATTGAATTACTATTTAATAATGTATACAAATGAAGAATTTATTACTATTTTTCACTTTTATCTAGCCGTTAGTATTGGCAGAAATTTATAATGAATGGACATTTCGATTTATTTTCAACAATATTTTACGTTCATGTTATTAAAATAAGATTGTAAAACTCAACACTTAATGATTAAATGTCCTATAGTAAAATCATATTAATAATGAATTAGTTGTGTTTCTTTTTATTCGTAGCTATTTTGTACTCTACTAACGGGTGTTTTCTTAAGGACGCAACCCTGATTAAAAGAAGATAGAAGTAATGCATCGGTAAATTTTCTGTCCCCCAATCGGTATGTTGGCAAGTGTATTCAAGGCCAACTACTAAGACAGTTAAAATGTTCAAGTCAAGCATTAGTGTGATGAAAGCAGTCGTTTCGTTATATTGTGTCAGCAATGGTTTTTTCCAAGGAAGAATGCGTGTTTATTGTAAAGAATTACATAGCGAGTAATCTTACAAATGTGTGTGCAAGATAAGTTTCAGTTGAAATTTACCCGTTCTGCCGTTCCGAATAAATCGTCAATATTGCGTTTGATAAATAAATTCCGTAGAACTGGGAGTGTACTCGATGAGAAACCACCACGCCAGCCAACAAAGTTAACCGCGGAAGTTCTCGAAGATTTGAAAAATCGTTTGACTCAATCACTTAAAAAATCGCTTAGAAGATTATCATCGCAAGCTGGGCTAACATTAACTACTGTTTTCAGAGCTACGAAAAAGTTACATTTGCATCCTTAGTTAATGCGATATTTTAGGTTAACCATTTAGGTTAAACCATTTAACCTACCTGTCTGAAATTTTTACCAGTTAATTATCATGTACATGCACATTCACCGACATTGTTTTTACTTCTTCAGGTGCTCAAAAAATTATTAATATGCAAAAAACGTAGGAAAAATTGTACAAATTTTATGTTATTCGTTATTCTTTTAAAACCTGTATGGTTCAACAGATTAAATTGAAAAAAATTAGTAGCTAAAACCACCCTACTCCTTCTTCTTCTTGAAGTGCCTATCCTCTATGGATGTTGGCCATCACATTGGTCCACATTACTCTATTCACTGCCGTTCTGAACAGAGCTGTTGACGTCATCCCAGTCCACGCCCGCAAATTCCGCAGCCACGATATCCGTCTTCGCCCTACTGATCGTTGCCCCTCTATCTTCCCCTGCAGGATGAGTTGAAGAAGGTGATATTTTTCGTTTCGCATGATGTGCCCGAAGTACTCCAATTTTCTACGCTTGACAAGTTGTAAGAATTCTAGTTGTCCATCAATGCGTTGTAGTACCGCATCGTTTGACACGTGGTGTGTCCATGAGATTCTGAGCATGCGGCGATAGCACCACATCTCAAATGCATCTATGCGATTACATGAGGCATCAGTAAGGGTCCACGCTTCCGCCCCATACAGAAGGGTTGAGAGTACATAACATTTTAAAATTCTCATTCTAGTATAGATGTTGAGGGACAGGTTGCATAGTATGCTACGCATCCTGTTAAATACACCTCTTGCTTTCTCGATTCGGCACTTCACCTCTCGAGAGTGATCCCAGTTCCTGTTCAAGGTACCCTACTCCTATAAGTATGTAAAGTTTCATTTTCGTATCTTTCACCAATCCTATGAAAAATGTACCTAAAAATAGCAAATGTAACATTGGTGGGACACAAAGTACAGTCTCCCCTTAAGAATTCCTTCTCTGAGTTTGAGTACCATTCGTTTTTAATGTTATTATAACTAAGTACAATGATTTTGCTTAGTTTTGGAGCAAAATAATCTGAAATTCTTCCAATTCTGTATTGTTATGAAACTAAAAGCTCAGTATTTATTTTTGTGGTTGTGCCAAAGTGATGGTCTGTAAAATTTTCGATTGGTTCATCTACGGAATAAATTACAGGTCTTATAAATTATATATATTCCTAAAATTTTCGTAAGAACGTTTAAATAGAAAGCTGAAGCACCGCTAAACCCAAAGATAGAAGTCTTGGATAGGCCTACTCCTTATCGTTCCTTTACGTTTATCATTCAAAACATGTAAGTAGGAAATTTCGGAACACAACAAATTTTAATTTTCCAGAAATTGTGACGTCAATTTAAATAATATTTTAACTTATTCATTTCTTGAAATAACTTATGTACTCTATTTCAAAAAGATGACCTTGAATTAAAAGATTTTCTTCAATCAGAGTAGTCCTTAAAGAAACGCTCACGTTATTAAATTGAAACCCAGCCGTACTGATTAATATCAAACTTAAAATCTGATTCGGACATTTTTGTATGGAAACAAAAGAGTAATTAATAGCCTATTGTTAACGATTTCAGATGTTTTACTTTTCAAGGAATTTCTTACTACCCTATAATAAAAAATAACAGATTTTCCAGCATATTTTTTAAAAAGAAAAGTGAGTCTCTTAAAGATTATTTTTTGTTAAAAATTAAGAAAGTCAATAAAATATAAAATAAGAAGCGAAATCAATGAAACCCTTATTCAAATGGTTAAAGAATTATAGGAAAGTGTTTTCTCAATTTTCTGGAAAACCTGTTTGTGGGCTGGTGCTATATCGGTGGATTATCCGCCAAAACGAGTTCGGTGTAAAACCACATAATTGGATCGGCTAACAACGATTGTTTTATATGTTTTCATCTCGGGTCTGCAATTTAAAAACTTTTTACTGTTTTACTAAATGCAATACAAATAGAGGAGAGCTTCAGAGATTATTGTATTTGTAATAGATAATTTAATAAGAAATTTAAATCCACCTTGTAAGCATTTGCATAATATGTATTGAAATGTCTTATTTTTTAAATTAAAAAATAGGAGTACTAATGAACAGTTTGTAGATAAACTATAATTATATTTATTTAAATAACAGTGTGAAGTCTATTAGTGATAGAGTTAGTTTTTGACTGTAAGATTAACGGTGTATAAATTTTGAAGATTCTAGACTTGAAGGGATCGATGACCTTTGGTTTAGTAGTTGAGTACTCAGGAACTGCCCATTTATAATTAATTTAAAATTATATCCACACTTTGTATTGGTACAGAAATAATATCACGTGATTTAACATAGTTACACCCGTCTTACTCTTTTTGTGGTAGAGGTTAAATTTCAAGTGTTTCATTTTCCCTAGGATAAATAGGCCTAAGCATAGCGGTTTTTAAATAATATTTACTTCTTTAGGATAGTTTCACCCCCTAGAAGTAAGCGGTCGTAATTGAAATATTTTCATTTTCCGAGCAAGGGTGTGTACTCAGAACTGAACTAAAAGTCTCTAGGGGGCAACTCATATTGATTTTATGGAAGGGGCTAAAGTACACAACACACTTTTGTCACTAAACTATGTATCATATCATTGTGAGCTTGGAGACTTATGGAGTTAAACGTAAAGTGCCGGATCGCATTTTTCATGAGCTACTTATACGAATACCGCACTCATACCAGCACACCAACATAATAAATCGCCAAAATGTATCTACGAATACGATACATTTCTGATTTCTTTTTCTGTCCAGTTCAGTATATAGTTTACTTTGTCTATTTATTGTACGATACAGTCTGACATTAATTTGCTTATCTGTATACGTGGCAACTTGGGAAGATGAGGGTCAAGTTAAAGGGATTTAGACAAAATGCTTTACTTTTCTTTTTTTTGCTTGTTTGGCCTCACTGGATCACTTTAGTCGACTATTTGAATGGTCTTCTTTCGCTTCCATTAGCTTCGTTTCCTCTACCAATAGGTACTTCTTAATATTTTCCAATCTTGCTTTCCACTGCTTGTTCTTCAACCGCACAACTCTAGCCACCTTGTCCTTTTGAAACCCCGATGTGTTCAAAAGTTTATTTATTTTCTGTTTATTCATTGCGTCCTAAGTCGTCAGTCCAACCTCTCCATTTTTCCTCAGTAACTCCTGCTTAATATCTTCCTCAAGATTTCACATTAAGCCCTCTGGTTATAAGTTTTTTCCAGCACTCTCAGGATGTGGAAGAAATGAGAAATTCTCCGCTTTTTAATAATACTGGTAATTGTTTCTGTGGCATTATAGACCGTTTCGTTTGAAGGAATTCTCTACAAAATGCTTTTAATTTAATGTAACTAAAAATATTGAATTTTGCAAAAAATGTTTTTTTTTCTGATTTAAAGTGGGTAAACCCTAATCATGAATTATATTGAGAATGAATAAAAATAGAATATACTTCATTACACATTTTACTATATCACTAATAGAACGATAAAATAAAGCGTGTGACCATAGAGATCCCATATACTACACCATACAAAATACAATAGTCAGTAGTCTTTAACGTTGTCTATTCAAATGAAAGAAAAATAACCCTACGTTGTGAACAACACAACGTAATAGCATATAATAAACTTTATTTTATTAACTTGTTTTACAATCTTTTAGAAGAATAAAAATACGTTCGCAAATTATATGTACATTGTTAAATAAATTATTTAACGTGAACTTATTAAGTTATATTTATAAGTTTAAAAACTGTATTTAAGTTGTTATATTATATTTTAAATTTACGGTATTTTAAAGGAGCCAGATGAATATTACAAGAATTAAAAGGAGAAAAGGTTAAAGAGGTCGGTAAATAACGAATGAAATGAAATGAACGATTAGAAGAAGAAGAAAGAAAGAAATATCTATAGTTATAGTTGTTGTATGGTCAAACAGTAACATTAGAGTTAGAAAAAATAATTGATGCTGATTTCATGATGATAGAAATAGTAGATAAGTATAACGATTATCAAGATACCCGTGGCAAAGGATCGCCGGCGCGGCGTTCGCCTGATAGACAATAGATAAAATCCCGAGTTATGGTTTTTATTTCAAATGAAAAAATAAAAACTAAATAAAGCGCATGAAAAATGCCCAAGACAATCGTATTATTATGATAATATAATAAATCGCATCAGAACGAGGCGTGAAGTAAAGTGAGAGAGAACGCCAGGGTAGATACACGTCGCGATGTGCCATTGCTGTATGACCATACTATAACACTACTCTGTGTTATAGCACACCATATAATACTGCTTATATACATACATATAAATACAATAACGTGGATCGTGCTCATCCACATTGTGTCTGATTTATTGTTATAGCCGGGTCCATTTATCCCCTCTTCGCCTTTACCCTCCACAAATCTCACCACTACTTCACCCTTCATCCGCTTAATCCCCTAAACGCTTTTAAAAACAATTTCAACCGGCCCTTCTGTCACTCTTTTCTGACCTCCCAACTCATTAGCGTCGGTCTGTAAATTGTTTAAAACATTTCGTTACTTTGTTCAAAATAAAAGTTAATAGTACTTTGCAAACCATGGAATTATAATTGTTAAATCCAACATTCATTTGCTAAAATTAATGTATTTATAGTCCAGTTGATGTGAGTAACATCATGTAACATGTAAGTAACTGTGGTTATAGGAAAATATTGAGAATTTCGTGAACGCAGAAAGTCACTAATGTTGAAGTTTTGTTGAGAATGAATAAGGGTCTGGAATTGGTCAAATTTTTTAAGTGCCGTAAGCTGTAGTAACTCTGTCATAAAATGAGAAATTAAAAAAATATATGATCTGCTGCAGCACATTCTGCAGGGGAAGATAGAGGGAAAGAGGAATCCTGGTAGAAGAAAAATTTCCTGGCTCATCAATTTGAGGACCTGGTTTGGTAAAAGCTCCACGGAATTGTTTCGGATTGCGATTAATACGGTCAAAATAACCATGACGATCGCCAACATCCGAACCGGATGGGCATGACAATAAGAGAAGAGAAATGTAAGTAAGCCGTGGTAAATATTTCACTAGTTCCAAAGAAGATGGGAGGATTCATCAAGTGTTAGTCAATATATCAGTAAATGCTACTATGAACTGCACTCAAAAAATAACAATAAATATAAAAACACATTAAAAAAATAACTAAGAAACGTCTTTTAAGAATTTTAATGTGGCATTGAATGTTAATTTAGCCTTTCAGATGTAAATGAAATTTCATTGTGGAAAGAATCGAGGAAAAGATGAGTGTAGGTTCAGACCACGAAATGTTCGTGGTTGAAAATATTGGAGATTAAGCCTCGGGGCAATTTTTCATATGAGAGAACGGGTGAGTGGGATATCAGGAACAGCATGAAAAGGGTAGATCTTCAAGCACTAAATTTTCTGCTCTGGTCAGAAGTTAGTAGTCACATCAATATTAGAGCCTATAACTACATATTATGGTGCAGTATACTGGCAAATGAGCTCCAGCAATATAAAATTTAAAAAAAGGCAGCAGGCCTTAGAGATGGACTGGTTACGAACGTCATGCAGGTCTTGAGAGTGGAACATGTGAGAAATGAAGACATAAGGCAATGGACCGGTTCTCAGGATACCATTGTAGACAAAATACAGAACAGACTGTTGGAGTTCGTGTTGTATGGTCAAGTCCAAAGAATGATAGTAGTCAGACGGGCTCAAATTACGTTCCTTTTCTCTATAAAAGAAGAGGTCAACCTTGAAAAACTGAATAAAAAGAGTCCAAGATGCTATGGTCGTGAGGAAACTGAGAAAGACAGATTAAGAAGACAGAAGACGATAGCCTGAATAGCGAAGACATTTACAGGACATTCTCAAAAAGTAAAAGTAAGTAGAAATACGAGTACGCGTACTCTTTTGAGGATGTTTTTAAAAATCCTCAAAAAGATAAAAAACGATTAACCAGATTTTTACTATGTCTTCATTGATGGAGTTAGCACTGTGAAAAATATGCTTCCTGAAGTAAACGCTATGATGTATAAGCTGATATGAACCGGGTAAAATAACTTTGATAAACAAAATTTTCAGGTTATTAAATTAGAAAACTTAACCATTTTATTCCGTCTAAAATCTCAATTGAAAAATTATTTTTTATTTCAAACTAAAAGCTAATAGTTTGCATAAATCGTCCTAAAACATAGATACTCTTTCTTCTTCTTCTTTAAGTACCATGCCCGACTATCAGACGTTGGCAATCATATTGGCTACCATCACTTTATTCACTGCAACTCGGAATAGCTCAGTGGATGTTTTGTGGTACCACTCTCGGAGGTTTCGTAGCCAAGACGTCCTTCTTCGTCCCGGTCCTTTCCCTCCGGCAATTTTACCCTGTATCACTAGATGCAGAAGGTTATATTTTCCTGGGTGTCTCATCACGTGGCCAAAATATTCGAGCTTACGTGTTTTTATTGTTTTGATTATGTCTGTGCTCTTTTTCATTCTCTGTAGGACCTCTTCAGTTCTTACTCGGTCCACCCAACTTATTCGGAGAATTCTTCTGTAGACCCACATTTCAAAAGCCTCCAGCCTCCTCATTAAAGTAGTCGCCAGCGTCCAGCTCTCCGCACCATATAACAAAGCGGAGAATATGTAACAGCGTGTTAATCTGATTTTTAGTTTTAAGGTGATTCCTCTGTCACATAGAATTCTCTTCAATTTAAAGAAGGCGGTCCTGGCTTTTTCAATACGGATCTTTATTTCCTTACTCATGTCCCATTTGTCGTTGACACTGGCGCCCAGATATGTGATGTTTTCAACTCTTTTTAGCCTTATATCGTATGCGTTGATTTGTACAGGTTGTATTGTTGCCTTGCTAACTACCATAAGTTTGGTTTTTGAAGTGTTGAGCTTTAGACCATATTTGTCACAAGCTGAGGTTACCCTGTTTACGAGTGTTTGTAATTCCTCTTGGCTTGCCGCAATTAAGACCGTGTCATCCGCGTATCTTAAATTATTGATGTATCTTCCATTTACTCGAATGCCGCAGTCCACTTCATCCAAGGCCTCCTTGAATATGTATTCGGAGTAGTTATTAAAAATTAAAGGAGACAGGATGCATCCTTGTCGCACTCCCCGTTGTATCTCCACTTCGTCTGATATATTCTGACCAACTCTGATGTTCGCGCGCTGGTGCCAGTAAAGATTCGCGATAATTCTCAGATCCTTGTCGTCAATTCCCACCTGCTATAGTATTTTGATCATTTCTTCGTGTCTCACCCTATCGAAGGCCTTCTCGAAATCTATAAAACACAAAAAGACTGGCTGTTGCACATCTCTGCATCTCTGTACCAAGGCCTGAAGACTAAATAATGCTTCTCTGGTTCCGAGGCTGTTGCGAAATCCAAATTGTGTTTCACTTAGCTGATCTTCTATTTTGTTACACATTCTACTATGTAATATTCGCAGGAAAAGTTTCAACACGTGGCTCATCAGGCTGATAGTGCGGTGATCGCTACACTGTTTTGCACTCGTTCCTTTCGGTATCAACACAAATGTTGATAACAGCCAATCTGTGGGTATGTTTCCTGAGTCGTATATTTTGTTAAAGAGGTTCAGAAGATGATGCTTGCCATTGTTTTCCAACATTTTGATTATTTCATTAGGTATACCGTCTGGTCCCGTTGCCTTCCTGTTTTCGATAGCTTTA
Organism: Catonia carolina; assembly: GCA_035578175.1. Taxonomy (NCBI): domain Eukaryota; kingdom Metazoa; phylum Arthropoda; class Insecta; order Hemiptera; family Achilidae; genus Catonia; species Catonia carolina. The sequence continues at coordinate 122,072,504 of JAQMRL010000002.1, read as the reverse complement.
TAGCTCGTTCAAGTTCCTCTAATGTTATTTTTGGTCCAGACGTCGTATTTTCTAATAATATTTCTGTCCTTTCATCATCAAACAACTCGCTAATATATTCTTTCCATCTTTCCAGTTTATCACCTTCATTGATGATGATGTTGCCCTCTTTATCTACTAAGTTATTTGCCGACGATCTGTATGTTCCGATTATTTCTTTGACCTTTTTGAACATGTTGAACGTATCGTTCTTTTTCTGTAATTCCTCCACTTCTGAGCATTTGTTACTATACCATGATTCTTTTGCCGCCCGTATTTTCCTCCTAATTCCCGTGTTGATTCTTTTATAACTCTCGGCATTACTGTTTTTGTATTTTCTTCTATCGTCCATTAACCCTAAAATTTCTTCTGTCATCCATTGTTGTCTCGTTTTTTGACCGTTTTGTTACTTTTTGTAGCCTCCTGTATTATATCTTTGATCTGTTTTCAATGTTCTTCGTGGTTCTGTATATTTGGATCTATGGCTTGAAATCTGTTTTCTAGGTCTTTTGTGATTGTTTGTTGGCTGTCTCGGATCAGGTCGGTATCCAATTTGTAAGTCTGTTGTGGTCTTATGGTTTTCTTAAGTCCGAGTTTCACCTCGCTTATCAACAGGGTGTGGTCTGAGGGAGCATCCGCTCCAAGTAACGTTTTCGTTGACTTAACGGCGTTTCGATATCGTTGCTTTATAATTACGAAGTCAATTTGGTTTCTTACAATGTTCCTTTGAGTGTCTGCAGGTGCTTTCCAAGTATACAGTCTCCTCGGTGGCAGCTTAAAGAAGGTGTTTGTTACGCACAAATTATTCTCCTTACAGAATTCTATCAAGCGATCCCCTCGCTCGTTACGTTGGCCGAGGCCAAAGTCTCCAACGATGTTGTCTTCTCTTCCTTTGCCCACTTTGGCATTGAAATCCCCCATTATCATAGTGATATCTTTATTTTTCATTCAATCTATTACACTCTTGATGTCAGCATAAAATTTCTCTAACTCCTCCTCGTCGCTGTCCGCTGTTGGAGCATAAACCTGTATGAGGTTGATATCCACTGGTTTCGCATTTAATTGCATCGCGATTACTCTATCGGATATGTGACACATCGATTTGACACATCCACTTAACTCTTTGCGGATGATAAATCCTACCCCATTTCGGTGGAAGGTGCCATCTTCTCCTGAGTAGTACACCTCGTGATTGTCTATACTGCACCTGCCGGACCCCGACCATCGCATCTCGCTGATGCCCAAAATTGCTATATTTAACCTTTTCATCTCTCTTATCACATTGTGTGTTTTCCCAGGTTCATATAGGCTCCGTACATTCCATGTACCCATTCTAAATCCCATTTTCGCATTCATTTCTTTTTTCGTGTCACAGGGGTTTCGCTTGATAACGACCTGGGAGGCCCTGTTTAGTCACCCTCCCTGCCGGATCTTGGTATCCGAGTTCCATGATCAGTAATCCTTTTCCCATCATATGTCAATGCCATTATGATTTCACTAGGGATATCCTTGCGAATCTTTAATATGGTAGTCATCCCGTGGCTTTCCATATCCATATACCGTTGGTTACTTATTGTAACTCCTCCGCCTTTAGGGTCGATTTTTTCAGCCCTAGGACAATAGGGTGCCCTTGCCCTTTTCAACTCTTCCACCCGTAGCTGTTGGTCGAAAAGGGGTATTACTTATACCGGTAAACGTTCGGTGACTTTATACTAACCCTAAAATCTGGGCTGCCACTTCCGCCATTCAAGCCGTTTCTGGAGACACTCTCCTTCGCAATGTCTGCCGTTGTGGTCTTCACCCGTATCCCTGGGCAGGGGTCCGTGTTATACCCCACAGAACTGGGTCCCTACCTGAACTTGGCCACCTATTCACTCCGGCCTACTTGAGTGAGAGGTGCCCACCCCCGCGACTTGGACGCGCCAGGTAAGAATTCCTCATGTGGGTATCAGAGAAGGGAGCTCTGATTCCCCATGAGGCGGGTTAAAGAGCATGTTTGGTCCATGCTCAAAGGCATAGATACTCTTAACGTATATCAATGTCTTCATTTTATTTATTAAGCAAATATTACTAAAATATCTTGTGAAATTCATTTTATAAATTTCAGCACTTTTTGTATGAATTGGTATTTAAAAAACTATCCAAGGCTGTGTTAGTAACTTGAAGAGAATGTTAGAAAAGGAATTGAATTTGATTGCCTTTATAGTACAGTCGGTAGCGTGTAAGATTGACAGAAGTTTGACTATCTTCATTTGCACATTACGGATCAAGTTTTCCTTAGAGTGTATACAAGACTGTTCCAATTTTATTTTTACATTTCGTGATTGCACGTAAGAGACATCACATTCTAAGTAAATAAGCGAATGTTTACTATTCTAATGTTTTATCAATCAAAACTACCTTCTCAGATGATAAATATCCTTGAAACACATCACCTATGTCTTCTTTAACAAATCGGGAGTTTGCATCGCTCAGCAGTTAACTAAAGTCGCAAAATAACCTCCGTAAACCATTCTTAAACCACAAACAGAACGAATCGTTTGCGAAAGCGAAATGTTTTATATAGTAGAATTAGAATTTAAGAATTTTAGAAGGAGTAGGCTACAGTAGTGATTTTCAACCTTTCAGAAACCGCGACCCCCCTTTTTAGGTATTCTATTTTGCCGACCCCCTCTGAATAATGTTAAAAAAATTAAAAAATCTACAATTGTTGTAATTTTTACTTAAGGATATAAATAACTTTAGCTAAGGATGGTGAAGGACATGGTGGGTCGTAAATGACCAACATTTATACAAAGGCAATTGCTGCTCAACAATACGGCAATTGAGAAAGTTAGCAAGAACCAATATTTAGGAACAAGAGTACAAGAAAATAATGATAACACATTAGAAATAAACAGAAGGCTAGAGATGGCTCGTTCTGCTATTGTTAAAAGTAAAAACCTTTTAATATGTAAATCCTTGAGTCTTGACCTTGAGATTGAGGATGATTCGATGTTACATCTTCTCTTCAGAATTATATAGCACGGAAGCTTGGATGTTAAAGAAGGCGAATATCAGGAGAGTAGATGAGTTTGAGCTTTGGTTGTACGACGCATGATAAAAGTACACTGTACAGATAAAGTAACCAACGAGATAGTGTTGCGGAGAATGGGACCAGATAAGGAGCTTGTTCATTCCACCCGAAAAAAGGAAAATGAAATATCTGGGTCATATTATGCGTAGACCAAGATATGAAATGCTTCGCTTGATAATACAAGGCAAGATTCAAGGGAAGGCAAGATTCAGGGGAGAGATGTGAGAAGAAGAAGAATTATTTGGCTGAAGAATCTTCGCGACTGGTTTCGTTGTACCTAGAGGAGCTGTTCAGAGCTGCGGTGTCCAAAGTCTGAATAGCTATCATGATTGCCAACCTCCGGTCGGAGTAGGCACGTTAAGAAGAAGTTACGTTAAGAAGTTAAGAAGAAGTTACGAGTGGATATAGTACATTTCTAGGAGTCAATCCGTTTAATGAGCAAGCTGTACAAAACGGTGAGCCAAGTGCTCGTCTTCATGATGAAATATCATGGTAGAGCTATCAAGCGATCAGGCAACGAAATTAACTCTCAACAATACTAGTGCCAATAATTTTGGATTAAGTATTAAAAAGGAATACCCAAAACTGTCCAGAGTAGCGTTGAAAATTTTGAATCCATTTGCCACATCCTATAACTGTGAACAAGGATTTTTCATAATGCTGAATCTGAAACCGAAATCAAGATATCGTTTGACACTAGAAAATGACATCGTTTTGTATATTACAATAATAAATCTAAACATTAAAAAATTGGTTACAAACAAGCCAAAGTTCCGCGTTAATTGAATTGAAAAAAGTTGTAAAAGTAATGTACAGTTTTTATGACTCTTTTTTAAATAAATAACTATTGTTAATTTTTCCCAGAATTTCGCCCCCCCACCCCGCAGACATATCCTGCACCCCCAGGGTGTCGTGATCTACAAGTTGAAAAACACTGGACTACAGAATTGCAGTACGTAATAGAATTATATTGTAATAGACCTATACAAAATTAGTACGTATATCAAGATATTAATAAAATATTTTGAAACTTAGAAATGGGTAATAAAAGAACTTTATGATGCAACCGTACTATTAACAGATTACATTATTAACAGATAACACTATTAACAGATCATTAATGGAGTGAAAACAATCTAATATTCAGGACTTAAAAACTAAAAAAATTGGGAGAGAAATTAGTTTTAGAAAACTATATCGTACATTCTTAAAACATTATCAGTATTGTAACTAGTATGATCAATAAAGGGAAATTTAATTTTGCATAATGCTACCGGTAACCCTATGAGGTTAATGTACACATGTTATTTGGTTATGCAAAGTATCAGTTTAATTTGATTGACATTAACATTGTCCCATGTTTCCCTCTCTATGAACCAATCTATTGTAAACGAATATTCTTTTGATACATGTCATTTGAACATGTGGTCTACAAACTGTTTACACATGATACTTTTGTTTCTATTTACTTGACTTTCATTCAGATTTGCATAAAAAGGATTAAATTTATGCAATACAGGTCGATTCTTTCCAACCCTATCTTATGCAAACATGTCATTATTAGTGAGGGAATTGCTGTCGCTTCTTCAATATTAGTATTAGGCTATGAATTTTGTAATATTAATTTGCATAATTTTTGTACAATATATTAAAGTTATAAAAGAAAGGAAATAACTGATATTTTTTTTTTTTTTTTTATTTAACGTCGCATCAACTGCTGTGGTCATTAGCGACGACGTTGGGGTGTAACTGTTTACTGTGGAGGATGAAATGATTTTTTGTAACGTATGAAAATATGCCGTGCCTGAGTGGGATTCGAACCCAGGACCGCATGATGAGAGGCGAGCACGTTACCAACTGCGCCAATGCGGCCGGCATAACTGATATTTATTAAATTGTTATTTTATCAATAGAAGAATGTCATTTAAAACAGTTGTTGCTGAGATAACATTTATTTAATATTCTAAGGATTAGGCATCTCTGCCTGTTCTGAATCTCTCAAATCTGCCCATCACTTTCTCGGGCGTCCTCGTTCTCTCCTGCTCTCCGGCTTATAGCCCAGTGTCTGCTTAGGTATTCTATTCTCCCGCATTCTGTTTACATGCTCTAACCACTGCATTCTGTTCTAGGATACTTTGTTGTTTATAGAGACGATGTTGAGAGACTCAATGAGATGAGGATGATATGTACAACGTGCAAATGGAGTGAAGTCTTATACACACTCATACCGACCATTCTTGAGTGAGTGTGGTTAATTGAATCTCAACCTTTAAAGTACACCGTTAACCACTGTCTATCTGTAGTATTAAAATCCGTACAAAAGTAACTACCTGTCCTGGAATTTAAACCACGGTAATTTCGGCTCCAAAAATCAGCTGTTGAAGTGCTGACTCATGGTGACGACTTTACCACTAGACAACACGGTGAGTTTAACATTACGAATAGCATAAAGGAACACACTAATGTAGGCTATTAAAAGAAATGGCGTCACTGAATTAGAAGAGGATTTCGCCAAGTGATATTGTCCAAAAAAATAAAAATTATAACTTGAATTATGAATTTAATTTGGTTTTAATAATAGTATAGTTCAATACATAGTGTCTCGATTTCATGGATATTTCAGTAGTCTTTGTTGGATTCTTAGTAATTTGGGAGAATTTAAAATACTAATACATACTAAGGGATTTTTATGATTCTAAAGTCCAGCCTAAAATAAAAAATAAAAAAGGAAACCAAACTAATTTTAAAAATTAGCAATGAATAAATAGTAACTACAACTGTGAAAAACTAAAACAGAAAAATTGCATTCAATGATAAAATGGATGAGCTCGTCTGATGAACATATTAACTTACAAATTTTATCAAAGTTACTTCAAAATTTTTTATTAAAAAAATGTAGCTCTTTGGTCATGGGTTTTCGGAAACGTAGCTTCAAAAAGAATTTTTATTTATTGCGCAATCACAATTCAAGGAAATAACAATAGTTTAAACCAGTAAATCGCCAAAACTTAAGAGAGGATACACATAGATTTCGCATATTCTTGGTTTCACCGTATTCCCTATATACTAGCGGTCCTGTTGTATTCATAAATAGGCTATAAAGAATTCTTTGCAATAGTTATTCAAGGATGAGGAGCAAACAATCATGCTGTAAATTTAAATTAAATGAACAAACATTTTGCGGAAAGTCATCTTGCAGCAAACTAAACTAGCAAATATATTACGTGTCATTCATTTGAAAAATTTAGGTGCGTTTTCATCATGTTTTAAGCATACACGTGTACATCTAGTTATGGAAATAGCAAGAGTAACCACCCAGAAACTCAAAAAAAATTCAAAATACTATAATTTTTATAAATTTTATCGATGAAATTCACGGCTGTAAATTTGATTCGTAAAAATAATAACTTTTATAATCGTGTAATAAGACCATTAAGAAGAACGCCACCAAATGACAGGACACTAACGTTTAAATATTTTTCGTATTTTCTCTTTCGTAAATTTTGTTTCTTATTTTTCCTGTGGTTAAACAGTTCGTCTTTAAACCTGGGATAAAGTTTGAAAAAAGAATTGTTAACGTAAGGTAGGTAATCAACACGTAGGCCTAATTCCGTGCGAAGGGTTATGACTAAATAAATGTCATTGTTTCTCCTGAAATGTAAAGAAATATTTAAATATTTTGTTTAGTAGATTTATGAATTTGTAATATCGAGGAAATTTTTTAAAGTTATTTTATTAAAATTTCATAGCGTAAAAAATAAATCGTAATTTAAAGGTTTTCGTTAAAATAGAAGTTCGTTTTTCTATTGTATTTTGTTTATCTCTTTCATGTAGTATAGACCCAATTATGTGTAGACATATAATTGTAATTACTACATAATTTAATAAATTTTTATGAGAAGCACATTATTATAAAGTTATAAATTATTTCTTTTACATAAAGTGGAATTTATTTTGTAAAGGATAGCTCTTAAATGCAGTGGATAGTCTAGTTAATACAGAGCTTTGTAAAATAATATTATCTAGAAAGAATACAGAAAAGATAGATGTCATTAGTAAGAGGGGTCTGTTGGATTGGCTTGAAGTAAGGCAGGAGGGGGAGTGTTTACAGTGTAACCAATGCATTTGATTCGGTTTAACATTGGGTCTCATCGCGACTGACTTAAACTATAAAAGGGCTTATTTTGATAGGATTATCTTTTTATGCAGTCTACATTTCACGGGACATAACTCAACTAGATTGGGGTCAAATCAGTCGTCCTCCATCCTAACTGACTTACTAACAACAATAATATCAAGACGAATAAAATAACTGTAGAAATAACAACAGCCGGGCGTTGGGCCTACGGTCCGGCTTATTTCAGCTTACTTTACATGCACAATTCTAATGATTGGGAACGATTGTGTAGCCCTTCTGTATCATTCTACTTTTTTCTTTCTCTAACTGTCTCCGTCTTCCTCTAGTTTTTAAGCCCTAAATCTCTTTTAAATAATATTTTCAACAGACATAATACTTTTTATTTCTTATCTAGAACTGATTTTTATTTAATCCTTACCATCTAAATTTAATACATTTCATTTTGATTTATATACTGTATTTTTAAAATGGAAAAATAACTAAAAAAAACGAAACGAATTGTATATAGATTACTCAATATTATAAAAATATATATCATTTCATAACAGTATATTAACTCCATGAATTCAATATTTTAATAAATGAATTCTTTGTAGAAACAGCTAATTAATTTTTAATTCTGTACCTTAGGTTAAAGGGTATTAATTCCAATTTTGGTGTAATTGAGTTAACAGTACCTATAAAATCAGCAAGAAATTCTTTACCTAATGTTATTAAATTGTTAACTCCAATTTGCCTTACTTGCAGCTTTAGAGGTTGTAATGACAGTATTAACTTCTAATATTTTTAGATGTAAATAATGTTAACTACGTGTGATATTGTTTACCTCTAAACAGAACTTGAAAAAAAATTTTCAAACATTACAGAATATAAAATTCCAATTCTGTAATCTGAGTAGTGTACCACGAAATATTTCAGTGGAATTTTGTTTTTGTTTGATTGACTTAACTTCCATCGAAGTCGAAAATTCTAATGTAATACTAAGCAACAAAACGAAGGAGTAAAGTATTAAGTTTTGTGGGAGGTGGGGGTATAAAAGTTAAAAAATTGTTACGAATTTAAAGTTGTAGCCTAGATCAATCACTATATTGGGTGTAAATTTCAAGGTTGTAATATTTACAATAATTTTATTAAAATAATGAAAATAAAAATTACGGTTTTACGGTTTTTTCCTGAAAAACTATAAAAATAGAGTTATCATTCTTTACTTCTTAGGAACAGAATTGATGTTAATGATTGTGTGTAAAAAGTTAATACATTCCTATAGTAGTTGCCCATAACAGGGATTATTTACATTCGATCTACTAGCCAGGGCTACAAAAAATAGTTCTGTTTCTTATCACATAATCCGCCAATTATATGACTGAAACATTTAAGAACAGAAGAGGTAGAAGTGTAAAAGACACTAGTCAGAGTTATCTCTTCTGAGAGTAATGAATTTCATTGTACAGCCAGACCCTGTGGTGATTGAAGTGAAGGTGTCATTTGCAGGGTGGAAAGTAGATGCTTTTCGGAAGGCCCGGTATGCTGATAAGCATACTTTTTCACTCAGTGAGGAAGGCACATTAAGGTGGTAAAGCACCTCACTCCTCGTTTTACTTAGTAAAACCTTTAGAGGTTCAAACCAGCCTTACGGCTGAGGACCTAAACAACACATTCCTATTGGGAAATAAAGAAATTATAATTATTAAATAAGTCGTTTTAACAATTATAAACAAATAAAAATTGCAGATGCACCTACAACTAAGAACTGACAAAAATAAAAAGGTTAAAATAGCCAGGTTTAGGATCTGCTGATATCTACAAACCCAAAATTAGATCTTTTGCTATTCTGGATGGTTTTGCGAACAGCTAAAATAGCAGCGGACAACGTGACAAACAGCACAGAAAATGAAGATAATATTAACGAAAGTACAAACACCACAAACTTTAATAGTCTCGACTTCTTCGAGTAACAACTAAAAACATATTTTAAAATTATTTTTTTTAACAATGAAAGACGACGATCAATATTCATAGTCAACACACTTTACAAATTAGTGTACTGGTATGTGTCAACGCATGATCAGGTACTCTACCTCCTACTATTCGGCTAAAAAGTAACCTAGTTTACTCTATCAAAAGATTTACCAATAAACCTAGTCTAATGACAGCATGGAAATAGCTCTCCTTCGCTTCATCGTGCAGACGAAAAATCCGCTTTATCATGCAGTGTACTGTAGATAAGTTACTTATAGTTTTGCTGAAGTCGGGCAATCTCAATGGGTTTCACCAAGTCAGTCATTTGGATAATGAGAAATATGCAAATATCATATCATGTTACCTATTTTAAGTGATTAAATTATTCAATTTGTATGCAAAGTCTACTATTCGAAAGGATTATATCAAGTCTTTTAACGTTGACACTCCGTGTATATTATCGTAATATACCCTAGAATCTTGTACAAAAAAATTCAAACTACTCCTTTATATACTGAAATACAGTTTAATGATTTTTACTTTCTCTTGCCCTATATTAATATTAGGGAAGAAAAGAATTGTTTTCATGTCGATTCTTCTAAACGAGTTTTCACTGGATATACACGTTTTCAGGCCCCCTGAACCCAAAAACCATGTTTTTAGCGATTGGTCTGTGTGAGAACAAAATATCTCAAGAACGGAACAACATATGAAGTTAAACCCGATACTTAAGTTAGGTAACACTTGAGGACCCAAAACGAACATTTTCATCAAAAACGGTCAACCGGAAATTGTAGTTTAATCGTGCAATTTTTCATGTTTTTTCGATTTTCTCAAAAATGGTTTCTACAATATTTTTAAACAGCCTCATTAACTACACTTTTTATGCTCTATACAATAGGGTAAAAGTCATATCTGCTGAAATTCTTGAGGGAGCCATCGTAAATTTTTTGAGGAGTGCTATCGTAGAAAAAAATGTTTTTTTTTTAAGATTGCTGTCTTAACACGCATTCTAGTGTAAAAGTGTACGTAATAAAAGCTGTTGAAAATTCAACAACTTACAACTTTTATTTCAAACATGTTTTTTTGTTCAACGCTTGGTTTAGCGGTAGTTTCTTCATTAAAGTTGGCACAAATGAGATTTTGTAAGATTGCGGCTATAGTAGCTATGCATTTTACGACAAAAATGTATAATTAAAAGTTATAGAAAATTAAAAAATCTACAACATTATTTTGTACAACGCTTAGTTTAGCGGCAATTACCGATCTTCTGTATTTTTAAATTCTATAGTTTGGTTTTCATTTTGTGACATTCACTCATGATTAAAATGAGGTATTTTTTCATTTTAAATTGTTTACCCATGATTAATAATATAGGTTAATTATTATTCGTTATATATATTGACAAGAGAAAGTCGTGTGAATTGTTTACACCAGATTTTTTATTATTCCAATAGAAGAAAATTAATAAATATTTTTTTAGACCCACACCTTAAATATTTGTCAACAACGTGTAGGATACAAATCGTGAACACCTACCTTTTACCATTCATCAATTCCCTCTCAATATCTTTCTCTGTTCTTTTTCATTCCTACAATACTTCTGTCATTATTTAGGCAATTGTAAAACAGTTTAAACCTACTGCAAATTTAGCCAACAGTGCTAATTAAAATATTTAATGAAGTGGTAAATGAGAATTTGTGTATAAATTAACAACAAATCCTACGTTTGATTTTTAAGACCTTAATTTAAATATTTATGTAAATGTATTTTTAATTTGTATTTTCACTATTACGATGTGTTGATTCCATAATAAATTTTTGAAAAATGTTAACCTTTTAAACGTTGCAAACTGATTAATTCTTTAATAATAATTTCTTACCGACAATGATTTATCTGTTATTGGTTCGGTAGACATCTCAAGGTTAAATATCTTTGAAAAAAAACGAAGTGTGTAATGAGAGTTTGCTAAAATGGTATTGACAACAGTTTATTTAATTGTAGTTTTTAAAGAAGATGCTTTGAGTACAGTTAAGTAATTTTATAAATCTTGTCTTAGTAGGCTACGTTGTTTCAGTTAATTCCTGTAACAGAATTAAGTAAATTATTTCTGTTGTCATTCGTCTTTGTTTATTTCTCGAATCCAGTTATCGTCAAATAATAAATAACTCACATTATTGTATTACTGACATGCCTTACTATAACTGCCGATGTCAGATTTTAAAATATATAATCATTTTAACACGATTTGATGAACTTTTTTAAGTAATATTGTATTTCAGAAAAAATCTGACTATCTCGGTTTGCATTCAAACAAACAATAAGATTTGATGAAATTCCCAGACAAATATTTTACCTACTTATTTCAAATTTACAGTACTTCAAGTAAGTTTACTTCCCTACTTCCTTTTACTTATTCTACTGCAGTAAGGCTCCTCTCTTAACCGACTTGATGGGACCAAGTCTCGGTCGGATAACCAAAGAGCCGGTTAATAGGCCTTTAACTGAACCAAGCTCATTTACAACGTTATACAATTAGGAATAAATGAAATATGTCATATAACCCAATTTGGATCCCAAAATTACGTTGCAAAATTTAAAAAAAAACATGTTGTAAGACTAATACCGGGTGTTTGTGGAGGAAAGGTTCAAACTTTGGTAACTCATTTTAGAGCTGAAAATAAGTCCTAATAAATATATGTTCGAAAATGCTTTGTAAGCGAGTTACTGCTAGTAAAAAAATTGGGCGGGTTTCATTTCCTACGCGTAAATTAAGATTATAAAATTAAGGGAAATTAAAGAGTAAAGTCAGTTGTTTCTTATTGTTTTTGATGTGGAAAATTGAACAAAACAGATCCTAGATCTGTATTTTCTGTAATTTTTAAGATATTTGAGATAAAACAGAAAAATCCGTGCCTAAAAATATTTGAAATATGTAATTGTTCCTACTTGACTTTATTTACATCAGTTTCATAAAAATTAAATTCTCTAAAAGTTTTGTCTAACTTTTATGCATTTGTTAGCCATTTAACAAAGTTATTGTATTTCTAACCTAAAAAAACTTATTTTAAGCACAATTTTTTTTATTTACCTCAAATATCTGTACGGAATTCTGTAAGGAAGTGATGAACAACAACAAAAACCCACGAGCGGAGAGTCCGGAAGGCAGAGATGAGATTTCTACGAAAGACTAAGAGGTGAATACGCTTGGACAGAATAAGTGGAATGAGGAAATAAGGTCAGATTTGGGTATTTACAACTTGAACGAAAAGATAAAGGATTCTCGCCAAAGTTGTAGACAGCACAAGGCAAGGATATAAGATCACAGGCTACCTAAGGAGGCGCACTGGTGTGCTCCAGAAGGTAAAGGTTGTCTGTATACCTATGAAAAGATGGAGACAGATGATATGTGAGTTCGGAACAGACTACGGCCTAATCCTTGTTTGGAAGAAGAAAACCTCAAATATCGTAAAAACTACAGGAGTTACAGATCTGGGACCTGTTTTAATCGATATTTCACAACAAAAACTATGAGTAACAATTAACGTTATCCCTTAATTTACCTTCCCCAAATTTTTTAGTTTTAATTTATCCGTAGGAACTGAAACCCGGCCAATATATTTTGCTAGCTGTAACTCGCTTACAGAGCGTTTTCGAACATATGTTTATTAGAACTTTTTCTTATTTTTAGCTCTAAAATGGGTTACCGAAGTTTGAACTTCCTCCACAAACACCCTATATATAAAATTGCAAAATGTTTGAAGTTCAACAGTACATTATTTACCTGTTGTACCTTAATCTTGGCTTTTGCCATCTAGATAGGTAAAATGTTTTAGTACAGAACATTACATATAATTACAACAACGTAAACGTATAATAGTGTACACACATATTTTACGTGTATTATATATTCTACAGTAAAACTAAACTGTACTTACATGTACAATACAAAATATACTGTAGCCTACTAACTGTTATGTTTACAACTTTGTCGTTTATGAGAAAAAATTATCATTCTTCTCTTTCGTGTTATTCTTGCGTTGTCAGCTGCATTATTCCATCATCTTTTCAGATTCAGAACATTGACTGGAGTTGAAGTCGGCTACCGTTAAACTTTTCGCAGGACCGTTTCTAGCACGCCCGGTATTTAACACATTCAATGCTGAGCAATTATGAGGTACCTCTCCTGTCGGGCTGATTACTCGTGCAGCGTGTTCTCCGTTCGCTTTACGTAGGGCCTACACCTTATATTACTAACGTTTTTATAGATTTATTTTATATGCGACCTATAAATGGAATTATGTTTACTAAAAATTATGTTAACCTTATGTTAACTTAAAAGTAAACAAATTTCTTTTTAGGTTTATTTTCGCCCGTTTTAATAAATGTTTTTCTTGTTTGAATTTTTTCATTTACCGTTACGATTTTCGCGTAATTTCTTATATAATTTTAAACTACAAATAATATACTTTTAAAGTAAATCTAAAAGTGTAAGCTATTTTGAAGCGATACCTGCAAAGATACTAAATTCATGGCTTCAAATATACCCTGAACACCTGTTAAAATACTGAACGACTATACTAACGGGGGTAGAAGATCGTATGACGAAACTTCAAAAACGAACTGCACGGTTACAAAGAAGAAACCTTTCTTAGGACTACATAATACATAGATATCCGACAGGTGGTGTCCCTCCAGAATCACTTAAAATGATAACAAAACAGAAGCCGCTAGATGAGACGGCAGCCTGGCGGTAACACCTACCCCATGACCCGCTAGGTGAGTCTCTAGGAATGAAAGTGTTAAAAATACAGTACATGCCTGGCCACCTCGATAAATAGTTATCAGATGATTGTAAAAAAATTAAAATTATTATTAAACTTCATCAGAATACACTTTAAAACAAATAACCAACCTTTTTAAGGCAGATTTTTATACCAAAATCGTTTTGCTGCAACTTCAAACTCGATGGAACAGATGAGTACAGTTATTCAGTAGTTTATTTACCTATGAAATATAATTAGCCTGAAAAACTAAAATACGTTAGCTCATATTTCACAGGAAGCTTACAATATATTAAATTTTAATTTCCCTTAATTTTCTAATTCAGTTTTTATTACATATATTTTATTAAATATTCTTTTAATTCACTTTGTCTAATTTTTTATTTGAATATATATACGAAGCAGATGAAATGATTATATTGGTAGACATTAATTTAATTTAATACATTCAATTCCGTTTAAGCTTACACATAACGTTTTTGAGTAAGAAAGTCAGACAGACACCCCATGGTCAAAAGGGGGATGATTGGTTAAACGATAGGGAAGGTATTTGTGTAAGAAGACACATTCCCCATCCTATAAGCTAAGACGTGTTACAAAAGATGCACGCATTAGAAATCCATTGTTCATTTCTCTTGACGAAATGTTAACTGACAGGGCGTAGCGTTGCACCCCATCGGGATTTAAAATGTGGCGACAGGCTCAAGTTGTTAAGACTGATTCATACTTTGAATGAAATTCATAATTTCCAACAAAAGAAACTGTTGATTTCAACTTCGAAGATTTTTTTTATTTTTCAGTTACCAAACAACATTTATAAACACAGTATAAAATAAACCATCGTAAAAATATCTCTAGTGTATTCAGTAAACAAACAATGTAATTCAGTAATTTAAAAATGGATGTTTAATTATAGCATTACGAAAATATAAAATGTTCATTAATAAGTATTAGGCCTATATTTGTTTGTAAAATAAAAAGATTCATTAAACTCGTATATTTCATGTTTAATGCCCATAACAGGAAGGTGGAGTGTTAAATTAATTGCACTTGATCTGTTGGATCCAGAGTTACAAAAAATAGTTCTGTTTTCTATCACATAGTCAGTCAATTATATGACTAAACTATTTAAGAACAAAAAAGGTAGAGGTGTAAAAGACACTAGTCAGAGTTGTCTCCTCTGAGAGTAATTTTACTATAGAGCCAGACCCTGTGGTGAATGAAGTGAAGGTATCATTTACAGGGTGGAAAGTGGATACTTTTCGGAGGATCTGGCAGGCTGATAAGCATACTATTTCAACTCAATAAAAAAGCAATAGTAAACCACCTCACTCCTCGTTTTTACTTAGTAAAACATCTAGAGGTTCAAACCAGCCATTCGGCTGTTGACCTAAACAACAATATCTTTCATGGCGGAAAAGATAAATGAGTGTGTCAATGCATAAGTTGCTGTGAAGTCACATATGAGGCAAATCCTTCCTTATCTCACCGTAACAGAACTGGAGGTCACATTTGTTTTCTGTTTGTACTCGTATTTCTCTTGAGTTGAGTTGTAGGCGTTTCAGTTGTAGACGTCATCAGTTTTTGAAGCTTATCATCATCATCAGTCAGCTGGTAGAAAGTCGCTATTATTTGTTAAGTAACACTGGTTAGGCAAGTGATTTTGAATGGTGACCAGCTGACAGCCATCCGAGAACAAACTCTACTAGGGGTCCTTGTTCAAACTCATGATGCCTAATTCACGTCAAATAATACAACAAAGCAGCGATCAAATTGGGTAGTTGTCAATAATGTACAATTCCCGATAACAAGTAAACATAAAAATTTAAATAAATGTTTTTGTACATCCGTTTCGATAATACTATCAAGAGTATGGGTAGAAAAAAGAGTATAATATTACGCATTCTTACTTATTTGGGTTGGACTGTATTTATATCAGGATTGATGTTCTTATAATTATAAATAAATAACGAATAAAAGCGCAACAATTCCTCTAATAACGAGTTTATAAAATTATGGTTATATGGATTCATAACTTAAATATATAGGATTTAAATAATATAATATTAACTGAATTGGACATAAGAACTTTCATGAACCATATAAACTGAAATCATATTTTTCAAATAATAAGCAACAGTAAGCTAAGAATTTTAATAAGTCCATCTAAAGTAACACCAATCGTAAAATTTTTGCCATAAACTTCTATCTTTGGTTCTTTTTGAAATTTGTATGAGCGATTAAAAACAGTTAATGCTAGTTACCAAACTCAGATCAATTACACGCTTACTCAACCTTTCAAAATCAATTCCCAGTCGTAATTTATAAAGTACAAAACGATTATGAATATTTGTTACTATTATTATTATTACAAATTTAAAATAAATTAATTAAAACTTAATTAGAAAAATATTTTAGTTAATTGAATTAACGCCATTATAAAACTGAAGTGAATTTTCTCGTTAAAGGATAAATTAAAAAAGGGATTTTATTAATTAAGAAAATACGAAATTAATTTCATGGAAATTAATTTGGTGGAATAATCAGTAGATATCTACTTATTTATAATTATTTTATTAATTTTAATGAATTTAACTAACAAAGAAAATATTATTAGATATAACGAAATACTTTTAAGGAGTATTTCACTTAATGCGATTAAATTAAATGTTAAATTGTTAAAAAAGACATAAAGGACAATGCTCGTAATTTATTTAAACCTTTCTTGGACTATTTTATACGCAAAATTTGTATTATTAAAGTAATAAAATTTTTTAAATTTAATGTAAATAATTTTTTTAAAGTAAAAAACTTTTGTATCGATGAGTAATTATGAAATTATCTGTTTCTGTTACTTTAAAACACACAAAGCTCTTGATAAAGATTGTAATATTCACACAAAACTAGATTCAAATTCTGCTTTCCTTCATAACGCAGAACAAATTTACATGTTCATAACATTTTCAAGGCAGTATCTCTTCTTTAGATGTTAATGAAAGCAGGCTATACAGTGTCTATTTTAGGTTAAGATGGCTTTTCATGACGAGATTTTTATTTATTTATTTACAGTACATTGCTAATAATTTTATGCCCACAACAGGCAGGTGGAGTGTTAAATTATTTGAATTCAATCTGCTAGTTCCAGAGCTCCAAAAAATATTTTGGTTCCTTATCACAAGGTCAGCCAATTATATGACTGAAACATTTAAGAATAGAAGCGGTATAGGCGTAAAAGACACTAGTCAGAGTTATCTCGTCTGCGAGTAATGAATTTCATTATGCAGCCAGACTCTGTGATGAATGAAGTGAGGGTGCCATTTGCAGGGTGGAAAGTAAATTTTTTTAGAGGGCCCGGCATGCTGATAAGCATACTTTTCCACTCAGTAAGACGATGGTAAACCACCTCACTTCTGGTTTTACTTAGTAAAACCTCTAGAGGTTCAAATCAGCCTTTCAGCCGATGACTTCTACAACAAATTGCTCACAACAGGCCAAAGTGCCCCAATAACAGAAACAAAATTACACAAAAAATAAACAGTATTACAAACTAAATCATAATTGCGCATGCAAATTTATATAAATACTTTAATCAAAAACAACAGTCTAAACTATAAAAATATAATAATAAGAGAAAACAGTAACTCAGTTGGGTAGAGACAGTGTCAAAATAAAAATTCAGTTCGAAGATAGAGAACGGTTCCAAGAGACAAACCTTTATTCATAAATACTAAAAAAATTTCCTTAATACATAAAAAATACTAAAAAACCAAACATATCGAATAAATGAAATATATTTAAAAATTAAATCATTTTTAAAGCTTTGGAGCTTGTCTGCCTAAACGAGGTTCGACTCTGATGAAATGGATCTAACGAAATAATTTCATCAATTGAATTAAAATTCAATAGCATGGTATTCAACGGAGAATCGGTAGCATAATTAGTTGAAAGGTCTTCCAATAGAACAAATTTTTGGAGCGATTATTAAAATCGCTGAGATGGTGGTTTTACTGCTGGAAAATATTTTTATATGCAGGAATGTGGGAAATCTGATTTGATTTAGGTAAATTCTATAGATGTATGATCAACTCTATTAGATGTAGGTACTCGAATTATTCTATAACATGCGTCATACCAGTGAGCTTTACTCATGAAGCAGTTGACCACAGTACTACCGGATTGCATTTTCTATTTGCTACTTGTACGACCATCTACTCATGTTATACGAGCACATTAAAACGACAGCATGTATTTACAAATACGATACATTACAGATGTACATATTATAGTTCTGTTTTGATTTTCAGTTTATTATATAGTTTAATTTGTCTATTTATTATATGACATAACCATACATTAGTACTTTTTCTCATCTGTATAAGCCGGAACGCTGGAAGATGAGTATGAGGTAGATGAGGTATGGCTCTTAGGAATCCTAGACGTTAGAGCTCGCAATGATACGACGCGCACCTAGTTTAAATCAAAATAAAAAGAAACGTTTCTACTACTTTTTATTTCCTAGAATTCCTATTCAAAACATCTCATTCGTCACAATTCATTTTCCTGTTCAACGCAATCCACCCCATACGATACACAATTTCTTACAAAAAAACTATCAATTCCCTCGACTATTTTTAGACTAATCATGAACTGCTACCATGTTACAATAAGATACAATGTTTTTCTTTTTTACAATGACAGAAATTACAAAGTATTGATTAAAAAGTAAAAAATTCACGTAAAAATAATAAACATTTTTAAGTAAAGTATAAAAAAGAATTCTAATTTGAATAATTATTATAATCCACATACTAACGGGTGCTTCAAAAAGGACGCACTTCGAAGTTTAAGGGTTAATATTTTCTGCATAGGGAATATTTTTTTCCCCCAAATAACAGTTGGCACTACCGTACTCATTGTTGACCCATTGTGTATTACTGACATGTAATAGTGCTATCCCAGTATTCATTTATGTCTGTAGTGTCTGTATAAGTTCAAACATAGTTTTTTCAAAAAATGAACGTGTTTTTATTATTGAAAGTTATTGCGCATATAAATCTTATGAACGAGTGAAAGACGAGTTCCAGTTAAAATTTCCCGATTCTGAAGTACCTAATAACACCGCAATATCGCGTCTGATTAATAAATTTCGTGAGACTGGCAGTGTACAAGATCGGAAAAGCACAGGTCGACCATCAGTGTTAACAGAACAAGTTTTGGACGATGTGAAACAACGTTTGACTACCTCGACTGGCAAATCACTTAGAAAGTTATCTTCACAGGCTGGATTATCAGTATCTTCCGCTTTAAGGGCTACAAAAAAATTAAATCTGCATCCTTACCGCATCGGTGTCCATTAGCGTTCTCAAACTCCGAAGTGCGTCCTTTTTGAAACACCCGTTATTAGATATTATAAAACAGACAATCCAAAAATGGTGACAAGTTCAAGAAAAAAGTTAACTAAATTCACATATCACAACATATATTTATATCGCTAATAACCATTTCCATATAGACGAGGACTCGCTCCTTAAACACTATTCTACTCAGGCTAAAGTTATTCAGGAGTTTCCGTATCTACCGCTTTATATAAAGTCATCTATTAAGTGGAGCATTGATACCGTAATTCATTCTTAACGTTCGCTCGTAAAACAGTTTAGTAATTCTCGTTGTGAATAGTGGAATGTACAAATTTATCATTGCCAACAAAGAACTGTCATCGAGTTCGTCTACCAATACATTGTGTCATCTGCATTTTTCCTTCTTGTCTCTAAACTGCCTAAAGAAAAAATTACCATTAATTGTAAGTATGGGATAAGTGTCTTGTAGCCCAGTTGTTTTAAAGTACAAATACCAAAAAATCTTTTGTGCACCTTTTTTACCATATCAATATATCTGCGATATATAGGACTTCAGATGACAATCCAAATTCAATTCTAGCACGAACTAAATAAAATAACACTAATTTTATTATTGTATTCATACTTTTAACATTTTTAGAAGCTCTAATAGGTAATAAATCTCATCAAGGCAAAAACTTTGCTGACAATTTGGATAGGCCTAATATGTTCATTACAATTAAAGAAGAATCTTGTTGTACTCCTATTCTCTATTCTTGTACTCTCTATTAAGCTTATGATCGATCATTTATAATTATAATAATACGAAGTCAATTTTCTTGTAAATGTAATAAAAGAACGCATAGATGGAATGAAATGCATCTTATTGATCTCAACCCACTCAAACAAACCATTCAAATCAGCTTGAAGTTCCAAACAATCTGGTTGAGACTTAACACATTTCTTAATATTATCTGCATAAATAAAAATATTTGAGTAGGCCTACTTAACCAAATATCCAATATAATTTAAAAATAAAATAAAGAACAGATGTCCCAAGTTTGACCCTTGTGTTACACCAGACTCCCCATAATACAATATAATTAAGCCCCTCCCCATTTCTGCATACTGTTTACGTCCAATCAAATACTAAAGGTAATCAAACTAACTCATCTGAAAATTTCCAAGAATGAAGTTTCAACAAAAAAGTTATTAAATAACACTTTTGTCCACATTCCAGTCCCTCTTTAGTAGGATAAGAGAATATTTCTCTTATAGTACTAAAGAGGGACGGAAATTGTTTCTAAAATTCTTTACCTTCACTATTCCATTTTTTTGTTGTGAATTCCGACATGGGATGATACTAGTAAAGGGGACTTTGTTTTGGTGTCACAGAAAATTCATGGTTGTTTGAACATGTACTGAAGGTTGTTTGTACGTAGGAGACCTAGAATTGCCAAAAGTTACAAACCAATTGGAAGATGTGATCCGTGGTGACCAGTGTGGTTAGGTGGATGGCAGAACAAGGCTTGAGAACTAATCCTTGAATTGTAGAAAAATATATTGGCTGGTTTATGTTTTTACATGCTGAATACATTGTGTTTTATCTCACTAGACATTCGATAAAATGAAAGTAAGGAACTGTTCAGTTTTCAGGGGAGTATCGAGACTTATAATGGTCTCTTCATCTACATACTACGTTTGTTATATAAAGTTAATTACAACACTTCTTGAATGAAGAAACGAAGCAAGAAGAAACTAAACTAAATCGTCGTCTCATAATTGTCTACGGCGAGGACACTTGCATCATGGAAATTAGCTTTTAACATGTCAAAAAAAGAGCCATAATGTGGAATTAAATTGTAAGAGAAGCGTTTCGTATCGGGCTAATGGGGCAATACAGTTAGTTAACTAGATGAAGGGTGAGGGTGAACATTTTAATTCTGAGAAAAAAGGGAGAAGGGTAAAGTGAGACGGGAGAACGAGAGTTAATCGGCCCTCAGCACGGTTTGATTTCCCAAAGGTCTAATCATCATGCAAAATTGTTCAAGAAAAGTAGCTAGAAGCATCACCATAACTAGTACTGTTAGCCGTAAGTAGTATAGCTGATTTTATTTTTAATAAAATAGTAATTATACTTTTACATGCAAATCCAGAGAAGATGATACTATTCCAGCCTCTTGTTTAAAATATGGAAGACATCATTTTAATTCGAAGTTGTTACAAATAGAAAAATAATACAGATGATTCTGCAAGAGTTCAGACTGAATACAGAATCTACTATACAGAATTTAATCTATACTAATGTTATAAAGAGAAAGCGTGTTTTTTTTTTGTGCAGGCTAATTTTCAAAACTACCCAACGGATTTTCATGAAATTGTGACAGCATATGCGTATTAATATTCACAGCAACATTTTCTTTTTAAATTTTCAAAAATGATAATCCTAAGGGCCCTAATGAAGATGATAATCATCAAACCAGTCGAGAGAAGACTGATGACAAAAAAAATACTTTCAATGAACATTATTATTTTGTCGAAGTACGTAATTAATTGACTTAAAACGACTAAAAATTAAATTTTGAATTAAATTTATTTAATTTAATGTTGTAGTTTTAATGAAATTCAATACATACATCATATTTAATTGAAATTTTTACAAATAAAATAAGACACTATATAACGAATTCATTTTACATAAATTATACTAAATACAGTCTGAATAAAGAGAAGGGATTTCAGACCTCATGTAGGTAAAAATATATGGGCGCTCCCATACGTGACGTTATTAATCAAAAGCAGGTCATCACAATTATTATGCATCGGTCACGAGGCGGGAGTCCAGTAACGTACTTGACAGACAGTAGCGCTCACATTATCTCCTTTACAACGTGAACTGCGTGACAACAAGCCTTATTATAATAGTAGTTAGTCAGGTATTCGTCAGTCTGACCATACCTAACAAATCACTTCACAAATGTAAAATAAAATTAAAAGTAGGGCCTTACAATAAATAGGTCTATTAAAAATGCACTGTAAAGAGAAATAAAAGTAGTAGTAGATGAATTGAAATAAAAGTAGTAGATGGATAACCAAGGAGAATGATATTTTATATTTTCAAACAGTAGACTTATTATTATTACAAATCTTTTGACAATCAGATCTCTCTGGAAATCCGAATGTTTAATAGTCAACTTTAATATTAAATGTTTTCCAGACGTCCCATGCTTAATACAAAAGCTAACAAATAATGCAAAAGAATTACAGTGAACCCTGGTATACTGCGGATTTGGATATAACGCGGTTGGATTATGACCCCCAACAGAAACTGTTCCTTTTAAGAAACAAAAAATACCAAGAATGACATTACATAATATACCACTGAGAGTATATACCCTGGTTGCCGACCAGGCTCAGCCTCGCTCTCGAAATTTTAGTTTAGAATATATTAGGTGTCAGTCGCCAGTTACGGTATAATAAAGAGTTCTTCGGAACGGCTTCCGGGTCTATGCTTTCGGGCGACCAATCGGAGGGGAGGTGGCGGGAGAAATGCCAGCAAACCAAATACCAATACCACTGAGAGTGGATCAATTTTCTTTTTAATTATGTTTAAGGGTATTTGACTATAAGTAAATTTAATGTAATTTCGGTATACCTACGGATTTTCATATTATCTCCTACTCATTCGTATTGTACATACGCATGATACATTTAGACCTTGCAAGTTTACAGGGATAGAGCTCTATTCATACTCGCAGTTTTCGTGGTGGTCGAAAGCGTTTATGGAAGGCCTGGAAGTGGTAGTCAATGAACCTTGCGCTGGACCACCAACAACCAGCACAACCGACGATAATTTGATCCTTGTGGTGCAATCTGTTAAAATCTGACTATCGGTTGAATATCCGGATGGTTGCAGAAACTCTCAACGTTCCCAAAACAATTGTATACGAACTGCTGACCAATAAATTGTAAAAGAGGAGGGTCACGTCATTATTTTGACGGACTATCAGAAGATTCACCGTGTTCGGCGAAGTTCAACTTGGCAACCCTTTCCAAGAATGGTTGGCAACGGTTTCTCTTCCCAAGAATCAAGACCGTCCTGAAAGGAATCCGTTTTGCATCAATTGAAGCCGTTCTGACCATAATATTATAGATATTATCAAAAAATTAAATGTTATCTGGCATTCACCAACCAATAGGCCTAAATGTTACAAATTCACAGAGCAGACTCACATCTTTCTTTCTTCTACTGTTTCTTTTTCCTGTGTCTTTTTTATTTAATAATAAATAATAATATTTTTGATCAAATTTGCTGAACTATTTTTTCGTGAGAAATATATTTTTTTTCTTATTAATTGTTATTATAGTAAGTAATTTTATTGTTATGAGCAAAAGAGACTATTATGTAATAAATTATGTTATTTAACTATGTTATTTAATTATGTTATTATATAATTATGTTGTGAATAAATTAATAGTTATAAACAAAGATTGTTTTGTAAACATATAAATTTGTTATGTCAATAAGGCTTATATGGATAAGTTCTGTTACCGCCCGTGGCAGAGCCACTGGAAAAAGTCTTTAGATGCCAAAGGAAACTACTTCGAAGAATATTAAATGTTTTTAACGATATCTACAATAAATCTATTGGTTAAAACAAAATTGGATTACTTTTCGGACACACTTCGTATTATAAATAATACAAAATTTACCCTTTCAGAATAATTCGGACTTTTAGCTAATTACAACAGATTCATTCTTACAGTTTTGTTCACGGTTTTTATTTTTTAATAACAGAAGCTGTTCTTATGCAACAGTCTCATTCAGTAGTTTATCTCATTCATTAAATTTGTTGATAAAAATTTATTTATAAAGAATATTAATTGTTTGTAATTCATTCAGTAAATACTGTAGATACTTGAGTTTTCTTTTGAATCTAACTTAATCTATCAAGTAAGCTGATTCACATCAAAAATGAAAGAAAAACATTATCATAATATAAGATGCAAGAAAACCTATAATATGAATCAGACTAAAGAAGTTAACTACCTGTGGCAACAAATGATTACTCCTGCCAAAAAGCAACGGGCGGTTTCTTATAAAACAAGATGAAACATCATATTACATAAGAAATAGTAAATGATCAACTATTTTCAACGTGATATCGTGATGAGGTTTCAAACATTATGTAAAACATTGACTATTTAGCCTAACCGAATAATATTAAACTTACATATTGAATAAGTTTCTCATTATGCATATGTTTGTCCTTTTTTCAGCGGTCGTAAAGTTTACTCAATTAATTTTATTTATGTGTGTGTCAGTAACTTCATTGAAAATGGTTATTACAGTAATTAATATTAGAAATATTAAATTACTTCTGTAAATTATAAATCCTCAGTGAAGTAGATAGTAATTACATAATATATTCTTGTAAAATATTACAAGTAACTTTGGTCACTGTATTTAGATATTGATAATTACAATAAGGTTTCTGAACCCTAATTTAACTGGATAATAGTTTTTTTAACTGTAAGTAATAAAATGAAGCAACCAGAACGAAATTTCTCATGAACCTTCAATTAGTTCTACATTTAACTCAGTTTATGTCTGATTTTTATTCTGTATCTTCAACATATAGCTACATGCAATATGTGATAAAAAATTTAAAGCGACTCATGGAGTGATTTACCAGAATTGTAGTTAATCATCATTGCTGGAGGCAATACTTAAATATTTAAATTTATTTAAGTTAAACTGCTTATCAAACATCTTAAAAATGTAGTAAGTAACTTAAGTTTGTCCAAAATTATTTTTATTATTTTTTATAATTATCTAAAAATTTCAGAATGTTAAATTCCGAATTCATTCAAGTACTTTTCTCACGGTTTCTTACACCATGTATGTACTAAAACTTTTATTTAACTTTCCAACGTTATGTTAATCTGTTATATAAATTATAATAGTTATATAAATTATAATAGGCCTAAACCTTATCACGTAATACAAAAAAAATGTGTTTTTTGTTGTTAGACCAAACAAATTTTATTTTAAATTTCGTGTCTAATCGTCTTCAATTTAATTGATGGGAATTTTTAAAATTGTCATCTATCATTTTCTTTTATCCATCCATCCGTCCGTCTGTCACCCCCAGATGTCAGAAACTACAAGAGATAACAACAAACAGTTTTCGGATTCATAATCTACACAAAAAGTTAGTGGGTCTAAATTAAGTTTGAAGATCCGGTTTCGACCGTAAGTGGCCCAAGCAGTCAAGAAATCAACGTTAGAAATTAGAAGAGATAGCAACAGTTTCCGAATTCAACACAAAAATGTAGTGGGCCTGGATTAGGTTTGAAAGTCCGTTTTCGACCGGAAGTGACCCAAAACTAGAAGTCAAGAAATCAAAGACGGAATTTGTAAATCAAAAAAATGTCATTCGATTCCTCTTAAAGAGTAGATACAGAAGTCACTATTAGTTTTTGACATGAGTCAAAGGTAAGCCTTTTTAAAAATTTCCACCAGCCAAGAGTCGCATTGTCTCATAAAAGGGATTTTTTTATCTTTATTTAGTAACAACTACAACTGTATATTAATAAAACCAGCTGTATTTATTATGTATGTGTTAAATGCCCTGTTTCGTCTTGAATGAGAAAATAACCAGTGGCAAAACTTCGTCGCTGTTTTTTTATAAGATCCCTATTCCAGAATCATTTTAATCTCTTGTGACGATTTTGTAGTAGGTGTGGGCGCGACAATGTTCGTATCTCTGGATTCGTGTGATTTATTAGTTCTGAATGGAAACGAGTGTTCAATTTGTTTATGGTCATGACACTTTGTCTACATTGAGGTCAATTTCATTTATCAACTTTTTTAATACCTAATGTTTGTACGTTGCATTCTGTTCAATTTAAGAACAATAAGCAACCCCATGACAAAATGAGATAAAAGTGATACGTATGTTGTGTAAATGAAATACAGTCTTACAGATTCAGGCCGAACATTCCTGATAGAGTCTAATTTATCAATAAATTTACGTACTATTGTTATTTTTAGACATATTAAACGAAATAAATTTCATTGTAATGAATAAAATAATAAAATTATAGTAAATAAATAAATAAAAACCCCTGCGGATTTTACAGTTTAAAATCGTTTTCCTGTGGAATGTTCTAATACAATATATTTTAGATTTTTATCATGTAGGTTACATTTACTTCGTCACGCAAAGCAAGAAATACTATAACGATGGTTTTTATTCGTGTTTAATCTCAATTCATGTTTTTTAAATATTTTCTTTTAATGCTGACAGTTAGGTAGTTTTCTAAATCATTCTATCTTTGTTATATTATTAAAAAATAAAAAATTACCTGAAATTTCGTTTATTTTCATGTCATGTGCTTATTCTTATCAACGTTAGAATTTGAGATTTTGATAATTATTATTCCGTTGAAAACGCCCTTGTAAGTAAAATTACGTGTTTTTTTATTTTTCTAATATTTAATGTAGATATGGTTAAACAAATAAATTTTAACGGCTGCGTTAACATGCTCGCATAATAATTATAACTTTCATTAGTTTACTGTATTTCGTGTTGGAAAAAAGAAAACTTGTCGACTTTTAGGACTTCGTTTTATATTAGGTCATACAATTAACAATAAAACAGATTGTTTAGTTTAATTCGTGACCAGATTCAACTAATAACGGTTTTTTAATGTATAAATTTTTAAAACACTTACGTGAAAATTTTTATTTAGATAACAGCACCGATAAAAATTTTGTATAAAGTTTTTACATGTTTTTGTAGTAATCCGCAATCATAGCTATTGCGATAGGAATTTCAGATGAAACTTCGTTAAGTATTTATGAATTGTGTTTGTTTTCCCCAATATATTATGATAAACAGAAAATAATGTTTTGACAACAATAACTTTTGTATGAGTTTAGACAGGTGTGACTTATTACTTGGCAGCAGTCTCATATCATTCTTTTATTTCTAGTAAGTAGATGGAAGATCTTACCATTCTTTTATGTCTTTTTTATTGATCTCTTAAGTACTCTGTTTTTTTAGCCCATTTATTTTTATTTATCCTAATTACTAGAAAATTCGGTCAGTTATATAAAGCGGCCGTTCTTTTAGTCAAAAATCGGTTGTTGTGTTGTCTTGAACAGCGCCGAGTGAAGGTACGAACCGGTTTTGCGAGTCGCTTATTGAAAAAGGTTCGTCAGTGACAGCAAATAATAAAATCTACTACTGTTAAAATCAGTATAGAACTGTAAAAAAAAAAAAAATTATCCATTTGATTGCAAATTACCATATTTTCTTTTTAGTTAATTTTAGTTTAAGTCTTATGTTTTTAATAACATTGTTTAATTAATTTAGAACGTTTAGTTAACTAGTTTAATTGTAATTTACTCATAATTTATTGTAATTAATTAATTTGTAAACTACTATGTAAACTAGTAGATGTAAATTGTTACAAAGATATCGTAGACGCTCAGGATGGTGTCAGGAAGTGTTGCGAAGAATCAACAAAAACTTGGAACTTGTCAAGACAATTAATGCCAAAAACTGTTCTTCAGCCGCATTATGAGAAATGAAAAATATACATCTTGCTTCATCAAATACTCCAGGGTATAGTCGCAGCACCAGGGTATAGAGCACCAGGACGAAGAAGAATATCCTGGCTGGAAAACCTTGGTTTGACAAGAGTTCGGCAAACTGTTCAGAATTGGAACGAATAAGGTGCAGACAGCGATGATGATCACTAACATTCGAAATCGGATTGGCACCTAAAGAAGAATGAATTTGTTAATAAAAACTTGTTATAAGTTTAAAGGAAATTTTACCGTCTATTAATTACCAGATTCCGGAAGAACCTGAAATAAATATTTCGATAAATTTAACACAAGTATTCAAATCATGCGTTGTCCGTTCACTCATGGTTTCTAATCAAAGAACATTGGAAGACTTAAAAAGTCAATTATTGTTACTTTGTAGACCGCTTGTTTTTCTCCAAACTCTTTGTTATATTTTACTTAGGCTATACGAGGTGTGGCTATAAATAACGAGACTGACGTTGTAAAAAATTTTATTTTTATTTCAAACATAATCACTTATTGTCACCATCAATACACACTCTTTCTTTATCCCTACAACGCTCCATGCGAATTTCCCATTGTTGGAAACAGTGCTGGAAGTCATCTTCTGTCAGCTCCTTGAGGATACGTGCCGCTTTCTCTTTTACAGCTTCCACAGACTCAACTCTTGTCCCTTTTAATACATATTTCACCTTAGGAAACAGGTAAAAGTCACATGGTGCAAGATCTGGTGAATAAGGTGGATGTTTTAACACTGAGATGCTGTACTTGGCTAGGAACCTATTGACAGATAACGCGGAATGAGCTGGCGCATTGTCTTGGTGGAGAACCCATGATTTGTCCTTCCACATTTAGGGGCGTTTTTCCTTACTCTTTGACGTAGTTTAGAAAGTACCTCAAGGTAGTAATATTAATTTTTTGACCTTCAACCTTTGGCTCTCGGTAAAGTTCGGCTCTTCCAGTGCATGGATTGGCGTTTAGTTTCCGAATCATAAGTAAAAAACCACGTTTAATCACATTTTATTATCATTTCCAAAAAATTTGAGTCATTTTAAATCACGTACAAAGTGTCAGTACAAACATTTTGTGAGCTTCACTTCAAACATTTTTGAGCGGCACAAGTCCTGAAGGATTTGACAGAAGATAACTTCCAGCACTGTTTCCAACAATGGAAAATTCGCATGGAGCGTTGTAGGGATAAAGAAGGAGTTTATATTGAAGGTGACAATAAGTGTTTAAAATTAAAATTAAATTTTTTACAACGTCAGTCTCTTTATTTAATAGCCACACCTCGTATTTAGCTTAAAAAATTTTGCCTTGGATTTGAATGTTGTATTATTTACTGTTTTGTAGTAGACCTACTTATACATTTTTCACTCGTTAGATAAATAGAAATGGGTGATAGAAATTCAAATACAATAATTTTCTTAGGTATCATTAACAAAATACGTATGCCCATTTTCTGAACTGTAGCTCTTTAGAGAAAACAGAAATATTAATTACAGCAAAAGTAGATCTTCAACGTGAATAATAACTTTAAAAGCTTTTATAGGACTCTCAAAAAACGAGTCAAAATAATATTTTTGGGTAAAATAATTACGATTTTGTTTGTAGATAAATCTATAGAAAAATAATTTATGAATAAGTTATTTCCAGCCAAATTAAACGATCCACAGAAGAGTCTGCTCAGACGAAACTAAAAAATCTCTGATGCAGCGAAAACAAGATGCCAAGAGGGAAAATATTAGAATATTGATCTCAAAAAAGTGGATGGTTTTCCCAATTGTGCAATCATGATTCGGTCTGTCCACAAAAAAGTAGTTATTCCCTTTCAACTTTGGATTAAGTGAGCAAATGTAAAATTCGTTAATTTCCCTATATGTCACTTAAAAAGTACACTTGTTGATTTTTAAGGGATAGCTCTGTGAGAAG
Source organism: Catonia carolina (assembly GCA_035578175.1). Lineage (NCBI taxonomy): Eukaryota > Metazoa > Arthropoda > Insecta > Hemiptera > Achilidae > Catonia > Catonia carolina. The sequence continues at coordinate 122,042,658 of JAQMRL010000002.1, read as the reverse complement.
GTATAGAACTAATATTTTATTACTTTCTCTTGCCTATGAATATATAGGAAGGAAAGTATTGTTTTCATGCCGATTTTTCGAAATCAAGTTTTCACCGGATCTACACGTTTTCAGACCCCCTGAACCCAAAAACATGTTTTTTGCGATTGGTCTGTGTGTGTGTGTGTGTGGGTGGGTGGATGTGTGTGTGCCCACGCGCGCGCCCATGTGTGTGGACAGAATATCTCAAGAATGGAACATCGTACAAACTTGAAACTTGAAACTCAAGTTAGATACTACCAAACCCGACACGATAATTTTTATCAAAATCGGTCATCCAGAAGTAGTAGTTTATTCGTGTAATTTTTCACTTTTTTGCAATTTTCTCAAAAACGGCTCCTACGATTTTTTTAAAAATCGCCTCATTTACTACATTTTGTATTTTCTACAAGATAAGGTAGGCGCCATGTCTGCTGAATTCTTGGGGAGGCTGTTTTCTCGTTAAAAAATGTTTTTTTAAGGTTATGGCCTTAAGATGCATTTTAGGGTCAAAGTGTATTTATGTAATCAACATTGTAGACAATTTAAAAATCTACAACATTTATTTTTTAAATGTAGTCACCAATTATATCTCTTATGCGCAGCAGGTAAAAGAGAATATGTTTTAGTTTTTTTGTTTATCCTCTAAGGAATAAACGTGCCGAACTTAAGCTTTCTGTGTTAACTGGAAAGCTCTCAAAGTTTTCTGTGTTAACTTATAAAATTATGTTAGTGAATATTATTAAGATCCATTTAAGGGCATGCAAGATGTGTTAATAGAAATTTGTCGTAAGTAGCCTACAATTTTTTGGCTTTTGTGTGCTGTTATTCCAAGCTTACTTTTTGTCTTCGTAGCTTATTATACATGAATAGTTTATATGGTGTGTTTGTAGTTTAGACTTCTGTGTGTAGATTTCGTTTATTTGTGTTTTTACACTGTTGACTGTGCAGTAAAAGCTTTTTATTTCTGAGGTAGTTATAAAAGTTTTAATAAATTATAATACTTAGAGGCGAAATAAAAAATTCATGCATATCCATTAAGCTGATATTAAATTAAAGAAAGATTTATCTCCTTTCTTTTATTTTATAAACCGTGTTAATTTTAAAGATGAAATCAAAATCAAAAGTTACGAGAGAAATCCGATAGGGGCGGCGTTCCGTTTGACGTTAAAGAGAAACGAATTAGAATTGTGTGGTTGTAAGAGTGAAGCGGCGTTTGTAGCGGCAAGAACCGTGTTATTTGGCCCGTGTTTTTCACACTGATATACAATTAGTTTGCAATTAACAACTGTGCAACCGACAAGGCGGGCGGGAACCGATTTACGACTGTCGATATGTTACTAAATAATTACAGTGTCAAATAATTATCTTTTATAGATCCAGTGCAACATGGCTGCCAGTGAAGAAATAATATTTAGCCAACACGAAATGTTTCAACCAATAGAATTTTGGTTCGTTCTAAAGCTACAACGTCTGTCTACACTTCCACAATGCTCATAATCACGAAATGGGAAATTCTTTTAAACATTTTCATATGGGTTTAAAAACCTGGCCAAATACAAAATTACATCTTTCCAAAACGCTTTGAAAAGGGAATTTATTTTATTTGTCGTTTGTGCAATAGGATTTCGAAAATCTTATCTATATTGATCGAAGTCGATTTAAAAAATTTTAAATAAAATAATAATGTTTTTAGGATTTGGATTTCGTTTGGCTCACTCCTTTTTTGTGGAGTAAGCTACAGATAAGTAAAATTAATAAACAATGGTCGTTTCAAATAACTGTCTGACTGTCTGTTTTAAATAAATATATTAATAGATTGTTTGATTTCCAAATATCCATCATTAACACTTCTTATTTGAACTGAAATTTCAAATCCATTAAGTCAATATTTCAACTTTATTGCCATTAAATACTCGAAATTCCTGTGGTCTAAGATATGTGGAACTTATTTTTTAGCAGGGGAGATAGGTATGTTCATCCCTTAGCACAGAACTAACCGAAGAGATTACTAAAAACCGAGTTCCTAAAAAATTTAAAGAACTATTATTAATTATATTGTGACAATTTTCCAACTGGTCAATCATTTTGTTCGTCTATTGTGTTATGTGTGCTTTTGGCAGTGAAATCTATTAAGTGATGTTGTTGTTTGTTCTTCTAGTAGAAGGTATATTGTATTCCTGAATGTTCTTGCTATCGGTTTTTATTCTCTGAGTTATGTGTGTGTATTTATTTATCTGGTACATTCTTTGTTCTTCTGTAGGGTGATTTTTTCTGAAATCCGCTACACCCTTTTGTTGGGCAGTCAGTAAAAACACAGATTGTAAAATGAATCAATAGTATTAGAGTGTCGTATCAACTGTGTAGTAGTAGGAAACGGTTCATCACATTTGGAAACAGGTGAACCTCATGACAATTGTACTATTGTTATAATTGTACACAACTGTAAGTAATGAATTAATATTATTAAATTGATAGTAAAAAAACATCTTTTAGTTGTTTAGTTTAATTATTTTGTTGGGCTTTGGGCCAGCCCAGTCAGTCAGCTGGTAGAAAGTCGCTATTAATTTTATTGAGTAACACCGGTTGAGCAAGAGACTTTGTAGGGTGGCCAGGTGACAGCCACTCCTGATCAAACTCCACTGAGAATCCCTGATCAAATTCATGCCTAATTCACGTAAAAAATACAGCATAAAAGCAGCGATCGAATTGGATGGTTGTCAATAATGTACAGTTCCCGATTAAAAAAAGTATATTTTGTTATCCATTTTGTCTATTATTAAGTGAAGCAGTTTATTGTAATGTACTAGTAATATGATAGCTGTAATTCTTTAATGTTAGTTTTTTGTTCACAAATACTTGTTATAGGTTTAGTAGGGGATTTTGTTACTTATAAACAACCAGATCCCGAAAAACCTCGGAATAAACGTTACAATATTATTTATCGAATTTGGTCTTATCTTTTTTTGACGAATGAGTTCGGCCGAATTTTCAGGCCGGCCCATCTCTTCCGAGAAGTGTACAGTTCTTGAGTTTTAACGGTAGCTCTGAACTTGAGGACACCGAGATGGAGTGGGTAGCAGTACGGGGCGATTATCCTGCATTTCTACAAACATCATACACACATTAGTTGCAACAAAAATAAATCATTCCGTTCAGAAATCGTTGTTTGATTGCTTATTACATTTAAATGATAGTTTTCTTTATAGCCTGTATCTATCTTTTATGAAATGTTATTTTCAATTTACGTAGTGAGTATATTCACAAAAACGGACAATGATTTTAGTTATACTAGTAGCAGCTAGGCTCGGCCGGGCGAGAGAAACCATTTAACCTCACGGATTGTACTAGCCGGATCACATTTTTTTTAAATATTTCGTATGGATGTGACAGTGAATATTCTGGCCGGATGTTCTTCTTGAGGCCCACTCTCACCACTTGTCCGGGTTGGTACATACCGGCATTCAATGAGACTAAAGTGCTCCGAGGTAGCTTGTTCGACCGTAACATTAGTACTCGCCACTCCAGCAGCGCTTCGCGCTGCTTCCGTGTCTCGGCCTCAGAGGGGTAGGGGGATCAGAATTCATATTTGGATCAGAACCATTTGCCACAAGGTGAATGAATGAATGAACGTTACGTACCTGTAACGTTTTGTTAATAAAAATTTGCCTAAAAAACCGTTTTGAAGGTGTAAAGGTAGGCAAACCCTAAAAAACCGAAATTTAGTTTTTGTAGTTTACTCAGCGGACCGGTGGGTTAAGGGAAACTTTGGTTATATAATGTTGAAGTACGTTCCTGTGGGGCACAAAAGAGGTTCATGTCTTTTATCCCTATCATTCACCGTTAAGGAGATAAAGAAATACAACCACTACCGCAGGCTAGAGGGTTCTAATTGAAAATTTTCGGGTTATCAAATTTTTGCGTAATTTTTAACGCTAAACAACATGCCGTCAAAAGAATTTTTGTATTCTAAAAATGAAACATTTCATATATTTTGGATAAGGGTAGCGACCCCCGTAAGACCCCGATTTAAAATTTGGAACATTACCCGTGATCCTACAGGTACGTGTAACTGTTTATATATATAAATTTGACGAAATAACCCATTTTGAAGGTGTAAAGAAAGAACAACATGCAAACGGCAAACCCCAAAAAGCCGAAATTTTGTTTTTTTAGTTTTCTCACCAAACCAGCAAGTTAAGGGCAACAATAGCTATATGGTTTTAAAGTACTTTGCAAGGGGTACAAAAAATATTCAATACAATTTTTCTCTACGATGCACCGTTTAGGAGATAAAAAAATACAACCCCTACCGCAGGCTAGAGGGTGCTGATTGAGAATTTTTGGGTTATCAAATTTTTGTGTAATTTTTAACGCCAAACAACAAGCCGGTAACAGATTTTTTATGTTCTAAAAATTTACAATTTTCATTATTTTTAGATAAGGGTAGCAACCCCAGTAGGACCTTGATTTAAAATTTGAAAAATTTCCCATAATGCGGAGGGTACGTGTAATGTGGTCCTAGCAAAAGTTTGCCAAAGAAACCCGTTTTGATAGTGTTACAAAAGAAAACTTGAAAAATGCAACCCCAAAAAAGGCGAAATTTTGTTTTTTTAGTTTTTTTACCGAACCGGCGAGTTGAGAACAACGAAAGCTATATGATTTTGAAGTACATTAGGGGTACAAAAAATATTCTGTACAATTTATTTTTACGATGCACCGTTAATGAGATAAAAAAATACAAACCCCACTGCAAAAAAGAGGGTGCAACTTTAAAATTTTCGGTTTATCACATTTTTATGTAGTTTTTAACGCCAAACGACATGCCGTTATCAAATTTTTTGTATTCTAAAAATTTAAAAATTTCATAATTTTTAAATAAGGGTACCAAACCCCGTAGGACCCCGATCTTAAATTTGAAAAGTCACCCGTGATTCCGGGAGTTAGTGTAATGTGGTCCTAATAAAAATTTGTCGATGAAACCCGTCTTCGTGGTGTTACAAAGAAAAACCTAAAAACTGCAACCCCGAAAAAGCCAAATTTTTGTTTTTTTTATTTTTCCAGCGAACCGGCGGGTTAAGGGCAACTTTATATATATGGTCTTAACGTACTTCGGGAGGGGAACAAAAACGGTCGCAGTGGCCTTTGCGCTACGAAACTTCGTTAAAAAGTTTAAAATATTCGGACGCATCCCCTGAGCTTTCGGGAAGATGTACTTTAAATTTGGCATTTTTCCCGGGGGTTTCAGCCGACGCCCGACAAAAAAGGTCCTCAGAGATTTTGCTTCTAGAGACCTCCAAATAGGCGAGAATTTCCATCAGTAAGTCATTAGTGGCTGGGGCTCGCCAATTAATTGAAACAAAATTAAAACAATATACTTATGAAAATAAGCTTCCAAAAACTAAACTTTATAAATTAGAGGAAGTTTATGCAGTTCAAATAGACTGAATAATTTATACGAAGGATCTAAGTTTGTTGTAGTTATTCAAGGACGTAATTTACATATTTATATGTTGTTTAATTTTATAATTAATTTTTAAGCATAATTTAAATTCATGTAGTAGCTGTCTAGTCATCCGTGATGACAGGTAAAATTGTTTTCGGTCTATGATGTTGATTAATTAAATACAACATTCATAAAAAAAATAGGAGAAAATACCTAGCGTAGGACATAATTGAATGGAAATTTTGATGTAGCGTAAAGTATACCTGTCCATCAACAACTCTCAGCCGATTGTCGTCGTATATGTTTGAACTCTAAGGTGTTCAACTGAAAGAATAAAGCAGCTATCTCACTTTGCTCGAATGCCGACTTTTTACTGTGATAAACTTGATGAACAAGTAACTTATGATTTAACCCCGACTGTTAACAAGTTTTTGTTCAGTCAAAAATTTTGAACTTTAATATTCTTTGGTTGCAAAAAAATTGCCAGCGGTATGACGGTCGTTTGTCGTGAAAAGGGGTGGTAGTTTAAGGGGATTAAAAGTACATTAGCTTCTTCTTCTTCTTCAACAATCAAGGATTAGATCCCAAGACCTGTTCCGGCATCCACCTAGACACCGGTCACCTCGGATTGCGCCGTCCAATCGACTTGTAATTTTTGACCAATCTAGGAATCCTGTGTGGAGACATTCTTCAAAATGATAGATCCATTGCCCGCGGTACTCCATTATTGTCCCCTTAAGAGAACACACACCTAACTCTCGCCGTATATCCTCATTTCTGACCCAATTCAGTCTACTACGACTTTAACGCATCTCAAAAAGCACATCTCTCCCGACTGAATGAAGTTTTCATATTTTTTCTTCCACACCTAGGCTTCACTGCCGTATATCAGTGTTGAGACAGCCACTGCCTCAGAGTACTTCATTAAGTTCGGGCCCTTCCCTTCAAATTTCGATGTATTGTACCCCAAATCCTCTTAAATCTTTGAACTTTTTGAGGTACATCATTGTCCTCTTTAAATGACACATCATATCCCAAATAAGCAAAATGGCTGACCTGATCCATACTCCATTATTATATTAGTTTCACACAAAATCAAATCCGTTGGTTCTTCAAAGAATTGGTAGTAAATAAAGGTGATCCCAGGATAAGGATTTTCATTCTTTGATTTTTTCTTCGGTTATATAACCAAAAAATTAAAATAGAATTAGTATATAGTATATCGAAACAGTTACTGAGGAAGCTCTAAGCTTTCCAACAATGAAAGAATTTTTGAAATCGGTTAGGAAGTTTCTGAGATTATCTCATACAAACAAATAAATATTACTTCTTTATAATAAAAGTAGCATAGAATTCCTTTGTTAAGAGTTCCAATACTTAAAATATTACTTACTAACTCATTTCAAGTTAATTTCAAAATAACAATTATTAACTTTCCAAGAAACCTATATTCAATACATTCATTTTTTAATGAAATTTAGGTAGGTCTACTGAAAAAGAAAATCTGAAAATAACCTTAAAATAAATAAAGATTATTACTTTCAAACAAAGCTACTTCTACTTTATTTTTACTGGCTTTACTTGTCGTAAAGATATATTGTAATGCTAAATAAAGAATTTATACTTTTTTTTTATTAATGATGTTATAAATCTTCTTGAAAATAACACGGGTTCATCGGTGACGTATTATATTTTGACATTCTCTTAGTGATAAGGGAAGTACAAGCAGAAGCGTTTATTTTATTTATTCATTTTATATTCTTTGTAAGTAGACAGGTAGATAATTTTTCAAAAGAAAATCCCTTTAAATCTAATTTTCTCGAAAGAATACTCCTTGGGTTTTAAAAGACGCGTGTAGGCCAATTTGATGTACACTTGTGCAGGTGTCGCTTTAAAAGTATCCCATTAAAAAAGTGTCGTACACAGCGGCAACAATTTGAAGGGTGGGATGTTGTCAGAGAAGTCTGAAATTAGCCAATGGATCTCAGCAATTACTGAGGGATTTGTGGTTTACTTCTTTTATAAGTTATCCCTGACAATCTTTTTCAAAACATAATTTAATTTAATTTTGCACTTCAAATTAAAAATAAAACTTTTAAGTAACTGTACATCAACGTGATTATTAATGATATCAGTATTTAATACCACTTAATCGGGAAGTTAATTTGTTTCCTCTTTTTCCGTTAAATTAAAATTTATCTTGCGATACACAAATTTAATGGTTTGCAAAAAAGGTTAACGTAACTTATTTTTTAAGAAATAAGAATTTCCCGTATAGTCTCTATTAATAATGATATAAAACCTCTTCATTTATTATTTAAATTAAAACATATCTTATGTACAAAAGTACACTGTAATAACGTAGCATTTTTATGGAGTGCCTACAACTCTATGTGGATTTTTCTTCTCAGCGTGCTATTCCATCGATGAAGAAACGATACACCTCTAGTTAATTGTTCACTACCGTGAACCACCCTGAGAAAAATGTAGGTACTCATGTTCGTCCAAATTCTAATATTCTTTAACCTTAAACGTTTCCTTCTAATAAGTCTACCATATATCCTCAACTTAGCCCTCGAAAATAAGTCCGAGAATATCATACTTATCACCCCTATAAAAAAACCAAAATAGACTGTCTGCCTTCGTTTCATTACACTCATCAACTCACAGTCCAAAACCTATATGTCTCAAAACATCAACGTTAGTAACAGGTGACCTGTCCGCGAAATCCTGAGTGTTCTTTTGAATACCCACATCTCTAACATTTCTAAACGATTCATGTTCTGCATAATTATAATCCGTGTTTCCACCATACAGCAGAATATCTTTAAATGTTTTTAAAGGTCCCAACTTTGGACTTTCCGGAACCCAACCATCCCCTGCCGTAGGCTACCTAGACCAAAAGTCTTTATCAGCAGTCCTTTTTAACGCCCTCGGTTGCTTTCGTGTAAAGTTACACAGACTGGGCAGATTTCCTCCTCCGCATCACCGGCACAAGGCCTCCGCATCACCGGTATATTTACACAGGCCTCAAACAGTCTCTGTTTGCATTTCTTCGGTGCCGCAGTTTTCGCCATCCTTAAGTGGCATATCTTCCCTCTGTCAATTTTCTAATAACCACGTCCCATTACTCACTACAACATACAGCAGAACAGAGTAAATACACGACTTGACAAATCTATAGTAATATGTTACAGGAAGTGAAATTGTATTATCAACAAACAGGTGTTTTATGTTAAGAAACGCCAACCTCGTCATTTCAATACAAGTTCATATTTCCAATACTGACTCTAGATCTGTTTTAATTGAACTTCCTAATAACAAAGTTGTAGAACCTGCTCATTTGGTTGATCTTTAATAAGTAAGCCACATCAAGAGTGAGGAACCTTACCGAACACTATTGTTTTAGTTTTCAGTGGGCTAATAATTTTCAGACCAAGAACCTCCTCTCTTTAGAAAATTTTTCCATCCAGTGCTGGAGTCCCTCTGCTGAATCTGTAATAATGACTGTATTGACAGCATATCTTATATTTTCAAAAAGTACTTCATTCAGCTTAATCCCATCGCTAGAATCATAAAAGGCTCACTTAAATAATAGGCTTGAGTAGGCTACAAGTTAAATAGAAGTGGTGAAAGAACATGACCCTGTCGCAAGCCTTTCATTACAAGAAAAAGGTCTGTGATTCTCCCTAGGTTAACAAGGAAATACTAAAAAGAAACTTACAAAATTAAATTACTAACATATTTTTAAAATACCGTGTTGCCTTTTTATTAATATCCTTCGTTCGATTCTAAAGTTTATAAAATTTTTATTCTATGCCTTCACTAGCATAATATTTTGCAACCTACTGCAGTCACTAGCGACTTAGCAGATTAAGCCAGATAAATACTGATGTCATTGATATATATATATATATATATTTAGAAACTTCTTGTAGATTTTCATCTTTCAGAAGCGATTTCGAACTTAAGAAACACAGCCGTTCATGCGTAAATGAATTAAAGGTCCAGTTCAATTACAGTTACATTTATCTTTATCTTTTTTCGCAACAATGTAATATTTTGGTCTACATATAACTGAAACTTTTACAACTTTTTACCTATGTAAAAATATTTACGGCTCGTTGGTCACAATTCAGCTAATCTCTAGATTATTCGGCTGTTTTGAGCACGAATTGTGTGACGACCGATCAACAAACTACAGTATACATTTATACATCTTTAATAGTTATTGAAGCATTTCCAAATTCGGTTAAATCTTTCCATTAATTGTAATTTTGCTCGTTCTACTACTTGTGATTTTCAGTTACAAAAAGTATTTATAAAAAATACTAAGGGATACTGGAAAATTATACTTAAGTTTATTGACTTGCATCGAAATATTTCTTTTGCCATGGTTTAAGAACACTGGAAAATCCATGTTTTATTTTTTAAAGAAACTTGAAAATTGTTGGAGAGATCTTTATAAGAATAATATCTTCTTCTTCCACCATGGATAGGAAAAACATACATGTTCCTGTTCATACCGATCACAGAACTGAATTTTACTATCTCCTCCAAGGCCTACTCACGCCACTTTTCCCTTCAGATCTGTACTTCAGTGTTTCGATCATGATTGTCCTTAAAGTTTTTTTGAAAAAATGTATATTTATTTAAATAGATGGTAAAATTATGTAATAGAAAATAACGTTAAAGTAGTTAACTAAATGATACTCTAAGGAAATACGAGTCTGAGCATAATTTAATATTATTCAGTAGGCTACAGTTTTCTACATATTTGCAATTACCCCATAATTTAATTTCGCGAGCACTAGTTTTGAGTAAAATTTTGTTTGTAATCGAGTTTTATAATTCGGTCATGATAAATCTGGTTATATACGATTTAACTTTCAAATATTTTAAGTCGACTAAGTTAAGTGGATAACATAAGTTATAATACAACGTTAGAGATTTAACGAAATTTAGGAGAATTAGTTTATAAAATAAGAGTCGTCATACAAGTAGTATATACTTCAGTAAATACTTTAAAAATAATGGGAAGAATGGATGAGTAAACGATGGGGTTACGATGAGGAGAAGGAATATACGACAAGGGCTTTGTAGAATTCAGTATCTAAAAGAGTGAGTGAGAAGAAGAATCGATGGAGATCGAGCGAGCGAGAGAAAGTAGATATAAGACAAGCTCCTGAGACATTAAGCCTCTCTCGCCAATTAACTTCTTAAAACTGTCGCAAGGATGGGAGATCCAATTTCCGCCCTGTCTTTATCCGAGGGATCTGCCCAGTTATAGCGGGATCAAGTTTGCACCTGAGCGCTGCCGTTACCGCTAAAGCTGAAGCTAATATCACACAGCTACTGCCGTCTACCACATCTTTCTCCTGGAACAACCGCAACCTTCTCGTACTAACAACCTCCCGCCCAACCAGAGGTGCACGTTTTCCTTTCATTTTGACAAACGAGAAAACTTTTCCCCTCAGTAGCCTACTTCTAAAACGTTTTACAAATGAGGCGGTTGAGCTTAAACAAAACTATTTCACTTCCTTTGCATCCACTTTTCTTTAGATTATACTACAGGCACATATATATATATATATATATATATATACCCCGCCCTTAACAGACAAAAAAAAAAACCGATTATCTTTTTACCCTTCTCAAAATCTTATCACAAATTTTACCTACATTCAATTACGTTTAAGGTCGGTATTAAAATTAAAAATAATTATTTAAAAATTTTACGCATTCTCTTTTGTATTATTTACTAAAGGATTATTCCCACGATGCTAGTTTACTAGCTGCTAGTACTAGCAGGACCAACTAGCGCGTAGGTGACGGTTCCCATGGAGCTAGTTAATTATTACCTGTACTCTGAAAACATTTATGTGAATTTCTTGTGTATTGCTGTACAAAGTACAACTTATTAGCCACTGGCGACGTTTTAAAAGTTTCATACCGAGCTAGTTAACTAGCGCTAGTTAATCACGTGACCTTTTCTCCCTTACTAGCACGAGTAAAATTAAATATGCTGTAAGTCACTAGCGCGCTAGTGAATACTAGCGCTTTAACAAAACTAGCTGCTAGTTATTTATTTTAGCAAAAAATTCCAAAACAGTTGAAATTTATGTATAGATACTGAAGTCACGAGATTGCCTTTTGCGTATTTACTGGCTGTGAGGAAGGGAAGTGGAATATTTACAATGCTGGCAAACTCAACAGTGAGACACTACTCGTACATTTCACTACCGTGCAGTTTCTAGATAGTACATTTTGTAAGCTGTGGTTTATTCCGAGAAAATGTTTTCTTCATAATCCTAATAAGAAATAAATATGACCTGTAATATTGCCTATAGCTTAATTACATGACCAGAAATGTTAGATTTACTGTAATTACGAATGAATCGCCTTCTTTACTATTGCTGTCATTGGCGTTTTCATTATCAGTCTTTCTAGTATCTACCTATCCGTTTTCTTTTTTAGCGGTAGTCAACAAAACTGTTAAAGAATAGCTACTTCACGTCCTTAATTTTCTTCTTTATTTTTCGAATTGTGGAAAGAGAAACATCACAGTAGTTAGCTGCTCGCTCACGGCTTTTGTTAAGAGGCACGGATAGGCACTTTTGTTTAGCTTCAACTTAATAACATTTTATTACATTGCATATTAGATTTCATTCAACACTGTGAATAGTTCGACCACGTTTTCAAGAAACCGACATTTCTGTAACAAACAATTAACCTACAAAAAGTTCCGCGATATACTGTATATGCTCTGGGTATAGTATAAGTTGTTATGTTTGTCGTACTGAAATTAAAGCAGTCGGGCATGCGCACTGATGCTTTCTCCCCTTTACCCCTCGTTGCAAACAAGGGTAAACTCGTAACTCAAGTGACTATAGGCCTACATATTATAATCTATAGTAAATCTTAGATAGTAAATCTTTTATGTAATTGTATACAGTGAAACAACTTAAGCGCCATTAAGCGACGTTTATAAATAAATAAATAAATTGTTATTGATAAAGTATAGGTCTAATACAGGATACAGTTATTGTTTTATTGTGATTACAGATTTCACTTAAAGGATTACTTATACGTTTTCGTAAAAACTCATAAGAAAATTGAAATTTTTTTATCACTACAAGAAATGGTTCAAAAATAGAAATAGGCAGGCCATTATGAAAATGAACAGGAATACAAGAGGACGCGGACAACTAGACTACTGACACATTGTAAAGATGACATTAAGATTTCGGGGTTAATTATCAATTTTTATTAATACTTGACTTTTACTTGTTTCATATAATTTTATATTGTATAAATCTGCAGTTAGATTGCTAAAATATGTGATTCTTTAACTTAAAATTAGTATAACATTAGATATTATGCCTACTTTCTCCGATAGTTGAACAGCTTACATTAAAAAATAAATAGTCAAATTTACTGTATTCTGTCAAGGTTCAATAAACTATGTCTACAAAATGTTCAGTCTACAATAAATTACTTGAAGGAAGAGAAATTCACGTATTGGATCTGTAACCAATACTTCTACAGAGATCAACAGTCCATTACAATATATAAATTTTCTCCACTAAACTAAATTTAGAAAACTTAATTTTAGTCCACAATGTTTTAATGAAAAGTTAATAATAAAATGATTTATTATAGGTTATGCTAAATTGGAAACTTTCATTCTGCTGAGATTGTTTCACAATATTTAGCAACGCTTCGTTGTGATTATTTTTGAAGAAAACACAGAAGCAATTAAGCTAAAGCGTATTATTTTACGTACGTGGGAGTAAGTTATATTCCGAAACAGTTTTTGGAATAAATCCATTATTTGAAAACACATTTTATTATAACTTAATTAATATAGGCTAGGATGTATAAAATTGTAATACGGTACGAGGGTTTAGTTATGACATATTCTGTTGTGCGCGGGAGGCAAAAACCAAACTCCTCTTCCTCCCTTTGTATCCGTGTACCAATTATTCCCTTCTGAAAAAACCTACCCGCCCAACTGTAATTAAAGCAATCACTCTGAATCCAAAATGGCCGATTGCTATAACTTAGTTTTATATTACGTATACGATCGGTAAGCGGTTACAAACCTGAGCCGGCCGAGGTAGCGAAAAAATAATTGCTTTCTAATGAACGGTTTTGTGTTACCTAAATCATATTTTATTCGTCGGCGTAAGCAGAGCTTGAGGGAGGGACCTTCCGGATTAATGGACACCTCTAATTCCATTAAAATAACTGTGCTATGCTTTCCATTAGAAGCCTCGCGCGCGCACTTATTTCTTTAGTTATTATTATTCATACCTATTTTATATCGTAGATTGGAGGTGTCTACCCTGTAACACGGACATTAATTTCGTTACGCCAAAAGTAGTTGAACTTGTTTATAATTAATCCTTAAGCTAAGTTAAGAGGCCGAGGAGTATATCAGTAAGTTATAGGGTCGTATGATAGAATAACTAATTAAGTTTCATTATAACTTATATAATACTTCAATTACATTAGTCTAATATTCTCAACAAAGAACATTCTAACTGAATCAAATCTTATGTAGTAATACCTTCCTCTGCGCTCTCCTGTTTGCGCTGTTTCGTTGAAATGATGCCGCTCGTTAGTGCAACTTTCTGTTCATAATTTATACCAACTTTTTTGAAGCCTAAAATATTTTTCTACGTTAGTTTTCTTTTATTTCTTCCTCTATTTAGGGTTCCTTCTAACTTATCTTCTATCTTATCATTTGGTGATTATCCTGAAGTACGAGCAGTAAGGAATGTGTTATTAATTTCCAAGCCTAACCACAAAAAAAACAACGAAAAATATAAAAAGGAAAACTATGCAACATTCCACGGAAAAACAACAAAACTAAACAAATATATAAGAAACACTACCAAAGTGGAAAGTTTGATATCGTTTAAAAAATAGTTCAAAATGGAAATAGGCTGGCCATAATGAAAAATTAACCCATAACAGACAGGTGGGGAGTATCAAATTATTTACACTCAATCTGTTCATTGCAGGGCTAAAATAAATAGTTCTGTTTCTTATCACGTGGTCAGCCAATTAAATGACTGAATCATTCAAGAACAGAAGAGATAGAGGTGTGAAACACACTAATCATAATTACTTCCTCTGAAAGTAATGAGTTTCATTATACAGCCAGACCCTGTAGTGAATGAATTGAAGGTATCATTTACAGAGTGGAAAATATGCGCTTTTCAGAGGGCCCGGCATACTGATAAGCGTACTTTTCCATTCAGTGAGGAAGGCAGTGGTAAACCACCTCACTCCTCGTTTTACTAGTTAAAACCTCTAAAGGTTCAAAGCAGCCTTTCGGCTGATAAAATAAACAACAATAAAAATGGACAGGAACAAGAGGACGTTGACGATCACTGATACAATAGGCAGATGCCATAAAGGGACGGGCGGATTAAACTGGGCTCAGCAAGCAAGAAAAAGCTTGAAGAAATTAAGAGGAAGTTATTATTCAAAACTGCTCAACATGGCTACAAAATTTTTAAAAAATGAACCTTGGCCTTTTATCTAAACATTGGAGTACTTCACCGACTTAGCCACCAATGTGTTAAGTTAGGCATAGGATGTCTTAACCATCATTATAATTTAGTTATATAGTAAGTTGAAAATACCGTGGAAATTTTTTTATAGTAATAATAATTTTTTTTGATAGATTAGGAAATACGAAAAAGCTGCAAAAAACTTGCTTTTTATTTTTACTGTATGTACGAGTACATAACTATCTAAACTTACTGTTATAGACATAAAGAATGAGTAACCTGAAATTAGGCTTTAATACACAAAAGAATTCTACTGATAAATGTACTAATACAATAATGGTTGTCAATGTATAAACAAATCATAAACATACAAAAACAAAAGTAAATTATAAACAGCTGTATGAGATTGTTCACATGTAAAGGAGAAGTAGTTAATTATTTTAGTACATTCTTCCCCTCCTAGGTAACATAGTCATTCAAAAACGATGGTGGGTGCCGCTCTCTTGAACTTCTTCTGAGAGTACCTGAATTTGTAATAGGACCTTCACTTTCTGGATGAGGGTCTGTTTGTGATGAACTATGATCAGCTTCATGAGGCGTTAACTCTGTTTCATTTGGTGTAGTTTCACACGTTTGTCCTACAGGGGCCAGGTGTCTAGAATTTATTGTTGTTTCTCTCCCATCTGGGAACCTTATGTGGGAGTATTCGGGATTTCCCTCAAGAAGAAGTACCTCCTCAACAATGGGTTCGTATTTTGAAAGCCTTACTGGACGTTTCATAAGGACCGGTCCGGGATTCATCAGCCATGAAGGTGTGGCATTACCATTACTAGATCTACGAGAGAAAAGAAACAGTCTCTCGTGAGGTGTTGCATTCGTCGATGTGCATAGGAGTGAGCGAATGGAGTGTAAAGCTTCTTGGTAAACCTTTTCCCAGTCAGAGATGTGAAGATTTTTACTTCTTAGAGCTAGCTCAACAGACTTCCAAATTACACCTACATATCTTTCAGCTTGACCATTCCCCTGCGGATTATATGCTGTCGTACGACTTGTGGAAACTCCTAGTTTACATAAAAATGACTTCAGTTCGTGAGACATAAAACTTGTTCCTCTGTCTGAATGCACGTAAGCAGGTGTGCCAAAAATCGAAAAGAGTTCTTTAAGTTTGAATATAACAGTGCTAGCAGTTATGTCTTGAGTAGGGAAGGCAAACGGAAACCGGGAGTATTCATCTACAATAATTAATAGATAACGATTTCTAGTAGATGACGGAAGTGGACCTTTAAAATCTATGTTGAGTCTCTCGAATGGTTGTGTAGCTTTGATAAGTTGGCCTTCATGTTTATAAAATCGAGGCTTGACTTCTGAACAGATTCGGCAAGAAGAAGAAATTTTCCTTATCTCTTCAAGCGAGTAAGGGAGATTTTTACTTCGCGTCCAGTGATACATCTTTGATACTCCTGGGTGACATAGTGCTTCATGTAATGATATTAGTTTTGATAAGTTTCCTTGTACTGATGAACATATTCTAGATAGCGTGTCTGCTGCTTTGTTTTCCTTTCCGGCCCTGTAAATTATTTCTTATTTATAACAAGACAACTCTACTCTCCATCTCAGGATTTTATCATTCTTAATTTTTCCAGAGTGACGGTCACTAAACATAAAAGCTACCGATCGTTGATCAGTTATCAAGCGGAAGTGTCTGCCAAGAAGGTAATGCCTCCATTTTCTCAGTGCCTCCAAAATTGCATAGGCCTCTTTCTCAACAGAGGAATGCCTTTGTTCTGAATTAGTGAGAGTTCTTGAGAAGAAAGCAACAGGTCGGCCTTCTATAGACAACGCGGCGCCTATAGCATGGTCGGAAGCATCAGTCTCAACTGACAGCATTCCTTCATCGTCAATATAAGAAACAGCAGCATTTAAAATGTTAAGTTTAAGCTCGTTAAAAACATGTTTAGCTTTGTCAGACAATGGAAATGAGCTTCTGTTTAGACAACTTACCTTTTCTGAAAACTTAGGAATGAGTTGTGAATAATGAGAGAACATCCCAAGAGCTCTACGGAGGGAATTTATATTGCAAGGAATTGGGAGATCGCGAAGTGGCTGCAGTCGTTCCGGATCCGGTCTTACAGATTTATGGCTGATTACAAATCCTAAGAGATGAATAGTAGTTGTAGAAAAACGACATTTATTCTCATTCAAGGTAAGGCTTAGCAAAAGTTTTCATGAAGTTATTTAAGTTCTTGTCATGCTCAGACTGGTCACGGCCACAGACTGTTATGTCATCCAAGTAAACTTGGACACCTTCTAAGTTTTCAGAAGTGATTATATTGGTTAAAGTACGTTGAAATGCGGGAACACCGTTCCTAACTCCAAAAGGTACACGTGTGAATTGGTATAGTTTTCCACATGCCTCAAAGGCGGTATACGGTTTGTCTGATTCTTTAATCGGAATTTGGTGGTACGCACTCCTTAAATCGATAGAACTATAGATTTTATAAGAAGCTACTTTGTTCACAATGTCATCAATCCTAGGGAGAGGAAAAGCGTCTAACTCTGTAAAGCGATTTATAGTCTGTGAATAATCGACGACCATTCGTCGTTTATGGTTCTCGGATGAGACAACAAGGACTTGCGCACGCCAAGGAGACTTACTTTCTTCAATTATGCCATCTTTTAATAATGATTGTATCTCACCTTCAATGAATTTAGCATCAAAAACAGATTGCCTTCGTGATTTCGTCGAAATAGGATTACAATCTGATGAAAGATTCGCAAACAATTCGACAGGTTCTACGTTTGCTATGGCTACACTACAAATGTTAAGAGGAGCCTCTTTTCCACCAAACTGCACTTGCAGACTGGAATGTCTTTTTAGAATGTCATGGCCCACAATTATGTCAGAACATAAATTTGAGAGAACGCCCAATGTTACACTCGTGTAGATGCAATCCTGCAATTTCAGATCGACTATACAGTGGCCTTTTATTGAAGAGCGTAAAGTAGTGGAAGCCATAGAAACGTCTTCCCCCCTTTTACATGGAATCACAGGAATGTTGAATCTGTGAGCTGAACTTTGATTGATAAAACTCCCAGAGCTTCCTGTATCTATCAAGGCAAATGCCTCAATTCCATTTAAGGAGACTGGAACAACAGCTTTACTTAGACAGGAAGGTACTGAAGCAATACAGTTCGATTGATGAATTGAAACATTAGATTTTAATGACTGTTTACTTCTCCTACATACCTTTTGGTAATGGCCTTTGATGCCACATCCTCTGCAAATTACTTCTTTAGCGGGACAAACCGATCTGTTGTGTTTACGCAATCCACAGAAATAACATTTTTCATTAATTGACGATACAACATTCTTCTCAGGTGTAGGAGGTCTTGATTCGGATTTTTGTATACTGGATTTCAGAGTTTTGTCATCACAGGAGTCTGAAGTCACTGCGTTTACTGTAGGTTGGGAAAACACTTCTGCGTATTGTTGAGACTGATGCTGTGCGAGTTCCAGCGCCCTAGCTTGAGAAATAGCCTCGTCCAAAGTTAAAGTGGAATTCTCTAATAACCTTTGACGAATCTGTGATGCTAGTAAGCCGTCAATGAATGCATCTCTTATGTATTCGTCTCTATTAATTTCTGAACTAACAGCTTTAAAATTACAGTCTTTCGATAAACGCTTTAGTGACTCTACATACATGTCAATATTTTCTCCGGGTTCTTGTCGTCTGATCTTGAGTTTATGACGTGCAAAGATTTCATTAACAGGTTTTGAATATAGTTTCTTTAGAATATCAATTGCATCCGTATAAGTTTCACAATCATTAACAAATTCGTAAACAGAAGGTGCGATGAAATTAATTAATACTCTAAGTCTGTCTTGTTCACTTACTTCTGCAGAAACTACAAAGTTTTCAAAAGTCTTGTACCAATGTTTCCATTCTTGACTTGCATTCACATCATTGGGATGGACATCGAATCTTTCCGGTCTGAGTATACGATCCATGACTTGATAAATTATATATAATTTTGTGTATTAAATTGTTATAGACATAAAGAATGAGTAACCTGAAATTAGGCTTTAATACACAAAAGAATTCTACTGATAAATGTACTAATACAATAATGGTTGTCAATGTATAAACAAATCATAAACATACAAAAACAAAAGTAAATTATAAACAGCTGTATGAGATTGTTCACATGTAAAGGAGAAGTAGTTATTTTAGTACACTTACCTACGAATTTAAGGGTTCGATTTTGTTGCTAATCCAATTTGAATAATTATCTGAATTTGTTACATTGAAATTCACCCCAATTTAATAGATGTAGTTAATCTCTGTGTCATTTTGTTTAACCGAATCAGATTTATCAGTTGTATTTATAGTGAAAGAATATTTGTATCAAAGTATTGCATGTAAAGACAAAAGAGTATCCTATGTAAAATTGAGGGTTAAATACAAAAGGTAAGCCTAATAATTCCACCATTGAATAATTTGATTGAAAAGAAACACATAAATAAATTTTTATATTATATAAATTTAAAAGTTTGTAAAAAATAAAAAATAGACCACCTCCGTGACGTAATGGTTATTATGCTAGGTTTCAAAGTGGAGATCCCGGGTTTGAATACCACCTAGGGTCTGGAAATTCAAATCAATTTCTTGATTACAATTTTATTAGTGATCTCAAAATTTGATTAAAAAAAAAAAAAATTGTTTGTGAGAGTTTAACATTTTCTAGCCCACAGTGATTTTTGTAGTGTTATTTCAATAATCTGCGTTATTTTTTATTTATAAACTGAATTAATTTGCCGGATTAATATTTTTTAGAGTTATTATTTTCTATTAACAAGTATACTTTTGTACAAATAGTTAACCTGATGAATGAATATGGAACATCGTGAAGAGAGCGAGAATTGCTCTTTACCAGCGTCATTTCAAGTACTTGGCACCCAAAATGTATAACCTGCTCCCGAACCATTTTAAAAAATCTAACGGGTTTAACATTTTATAAAGAACTATAAAAATGGATAGCCAAAACAGGTAGAGCGAAAATAGCAAAAAATGGTCAGCAATATTCAAATGTAGATATAACTAATGAGACAGGAGGAAAATAAAATAGAAGTATATTTTATTTATTTATTTATTTTTATTTTTTTTAATGTAATAATTAATTTTTGGTTGTATTTAATTACACTGGTCTGCAAAAAAAAAGAAAATTTTTCCCCTTGGACTTTGATGGGTGATTGTTATGTATCTTGACCCCCTGAATCCAAATCTGACCTCCGTTACTCTCTATCACCCACCGTTTTTGAGGGGGCGCCCCCCTTGAAATTCTCGAAAAAAACACCTAAAAGTGGTTATTCCTAATAAAGCGAGGGGCGGGAGGAGGTTGTAAGGAGGTTGGTCATTCTCCCCTTCTTAGAAAATGTTATCTCCGTGCACGTACATTTGTGCATGAAGACCAAAGAGGGAGGGGTGACATCACCGTTAGTTCAGAGGTGTAGCAGGGTGGGTGTCTGCCAAGGTGGGAAGCCGGGCGAAGTGATAACCTTAGCGACGATTAAACGTTTTCAGAACATTTTTTACGCTTAGAGCCTCATCTTGTCACACAAGAGGAGCTTAATGATCTCATCCGGGATTTAAATCTCCCAAAAACTAAAGCCCAACTGCTTGGGTCTCAGCTTCAGCAATGGAACCTCTTGGAAAAAGAAGTGAAAATTTCTGTTTCTAGATCCCGGCTGGCTTCGTTTAAACAATTTTTTTGGAGGACGGTGACTTAGTGTACTGCAATAATGTAAATGGATTAGTGATTGAACCTAACATGCCAGATGATCCAGAAAATTGGCGCCTACTCATCGACTCATCTAAAACCAGTTTAAAAGCTGTTTTGTTGGCAAATGGTAATGATTTGCCCTCAGTTCCGGTTGCTTACGGGGTCAACGTGAATGAGACATACGAAAATATCAGCCGTATCCTTGAAAAAATTGGTTATAAAGATCATTCCCGGAAGCTCTGTGCTGATTTTAAGGTTGTGGCTTTACTTACAGGACTTGAATCGGGATACACCAAACATTGTTGCTTTCTGTGTGAGTGAGATAGTCGAGCCCGTGATAAAAATTTTACGGTTCGAAATTAGCCCTCGTGCGAAAGTTTAGTTTCTGGTCAAAAAACTGTTGCCAATAAGCCTTTAGTCTAGAGTGAAAACATATTTCTGCATCCTTTGCGTATCAAACTCAGTTTGATTAAACAGTTCGTGAAAGCTATCGATAAAACAGGAGACGGATTCCAGTATTTGAAGAGCAAATTTCTATGTTTGAGTGAAGCAAAAATTAAAGAGGGAATTTTTGTTGGTCCACAAATTAGAGAGCCTTTTAAAGCTTCAGTGTTCATCAATCGCTTAAATTGAAAAGAAAAAAGAGCTTGGGCTGCATTTAAAGACATGTGTGAATATTTTTCAGGATCTAACAAAAGTGAAAATTACTCGTCGAAGAATTGCTATCTGCATACGAGTCGATGGGTTGCAACATGTTATTAAAATTGCACCTTTTACACGCGCATTTGGACTTTTTCCCAGAAAACTTGGGAGCAGTTTATGATGCACGCGGAGAAAGGTTTCATCAAGACATCGCACTCTTCGAAAAACTGTTCTCTGGGAAGTGGAACTCAAGTATGTTAGCAGACTACTGCTGGTCACTCTTGCGTGAAACTCCCAGATATCGGTACAAGAGAAAAGCTTCCTCCAAGTAAAACCACTCTCTTTAAGTATATGTATTCGATGACAAGTATCTTGAACCTGAAAAATTGTATAAGTAAAAATACACAAAATGTATCAATACGTCAATACTCTCTTATTGTACTCTTTCAGTGTTAGGTAGGCCTTGAAGAACCATAAAACCGTGATACAACTGCACAATTTCATATCATAGTTACACCAGAATGATAAAAAGTTGAAATTTCCCAAATAAGGGGGAGTGGCCCACCCCCTAAAAATGGTGGGTGATGGAGCAAAACGAAGGTCAGATTCGGATTCAGGGGGTCAAATACATAAAGATCACCTATTAAAGTTCAAGGGGAATTTTTGATGCAGACCAGTGTTATCTTTATTTTATTAAAAATAGTGTAAGTTTAACAATTATTAAAATGTAATGTATCATAATTGATACAATCGTAATCTTAGTAAAAAATATAGTATTGGTTAAGTTAGTGTAGTAAATATAGTAGGTATTTAGTGCTATTGCTAATAGTTATTACTTCATCTTTTTGATATGTATTTAAAAGTTTCCAACCCATCCTAGTAGGCTACATGGTTTTGTCCATAGTTGGATGGGATAATTTCCACCACCTCTAGCGTAATAGGATAGTAGTATAATTTAAGAAATTTTGTATTTAGGTAATTTCTTTTTTATGTAATGTGTAATATCATTGGAATAAATAAATTATTATTATTACTATTTATTATTATTATTGTGTTAACGAAGAAGCACTACCATCAGCGTAACTCCTGAGGATAATAATTATCCAAATTTCTTAAAGCAGCCTACTCTATAAATAAATTTATTTTTACTTACATAAATTTGATTGTATTCTAATGAATTTGATGTAAATCTTTCATCAAAGGAGCATATTTATGGAAAAATCTCTTTTGATTTGTTTGTACAGATTCAAAAATTCTTTTATTTTTAAGAAAATTACTAGAATTAGGTTTCCGAAATTGTGTGTTGTTTAGGTCATCAGTCGAAAGGCTGGTTTGAACCTGTAGAGGTTTTACTAAGTAAAGCGAGGAGTGAGGTGGTTTACCAATGCCTTCCTCACTAAGTGGAAAAGTACGCTTATAGCATGCCGGGCTCTCTGAAAAGCACATATTTTCCACTCTGCAAATGATACCTTCACTTCATTCACCACAGGCTCTGGCTGTATAATGAAATTCATTACTTTCAAAGGACATAATTCTGATTAGTGTGTTTTACACCTCTACCTCTTTTGTTTTTAAATGATCAGTCATTTAATTGGCTGATTATGTGATAAGAAACATAACTATTTATTTTAGCCTGCAACGAACGGATTGAGTTAACAAAATATTACACCATATTTTAATATTTTTATTGATTATTAATTATACGATATACAACCGAATAAGGAGTTTTTATTAGGCAAAATGACGTTAGTACTTAGATCATTTTATATAATTTTATCTATCTTGGTAGAAAAAGTAGCAAAAGCTTGATTTAAATTTTGAATAGTCTCCGTCAAACTCTTCATATGGTGTATTGGAGTTCGTTTGGCCCATCAGCCGCAACTGGCGGTGGTCAAGTCCCTTTATTCAATTCAGCTCACGTCCTGCACAGAAACACAGAAGCAGTGGTTTCCTCTTTCTTGACCACTAAATCGCCACTAAGCAAAACACAAGACATTATAGCAGGCGACCCTTATCTGTAAGATGATATCCCAAACTCAACTACATTATTACTCCCCAGCTTCAGAGGTTTTGTCTTAAGATTTATTAATATCACTGTTGTTGGGCCTTTGTATCATTTTAGCAATAAAAACATTACTAACTCAAGTATAAAATTCAATTCGGCATTTCATATTGTCTGCAGTTCAGAAATATATTTTTATTTTACTGTATTCATTGAGGTCAGACTGGCACTATAATAGCTTCTTTACAAACGATGCGGTTTGTAAAGTGTGTAATGTATATTAAAGTTATTATGGCAACAGTATGGATGCAGAATATTTGATAAATGATTTTAAAACGATTTTATAAGCCTCAGTTAAACCAATTGGAGCACACTTTGTAAAACTCATTTATTAACCCAACAACATACATCAATTAAGATTTTTTTAAATTTGTGAAACTGCTCATGATATTATTAAATTTTTATATTTTATTATTAAATACCGTATTTCTTCCATTCTAAGACGCACCTTTTTTCAAAATCTGATTCCTCGAAAAGCGAGGTGTGTCTTACAATCGAGGGTGTCTTGCAGTCACATTCGTTTAATATCTTTGAACCGGTATATTAGCACTCTAAATTACGTATGAGACATCTACTATGCATTATAAGATAAAATAAATGATCTTGAAAAATTAAAAAAAAAAATTAAACTTTATAAATAATTATCGGAATCCGTAGAAGCGACAAGCACATAAACGCAATCTTTGATTTTGAAATGCAGCTAGTGAATTTCCAGCGCCATGTTTTTAACTTACGAACTGAAAATATTTACACTCTTGATCAGAAAAGTAATACAGACGAAACTTCAGTCTATTTCGATATGCCTAGAAACTTCACGGTTGATGTAGTGCTAAAGAAGTGTAATTAAAAACTATTGGATACGAGAAACTGGGAATAATATTTATTTTACGCAGAATAGCCGATGGAAGCAAACTTCATCCTATTTGATACTCAAACAAACAAGTGAATTCAAGAAAGATATTATTTCTATTAATATCGTGTTACATTTAGTAATTGTGCTTCATCGCCCATTTCAAGTAATAAAATTTCACTTAATTTTAAAAATAAGATTTTGATGGTTTTTTCTAATATCATTTTTTTACAAAATTACTACTGCCAAAATAAGCTGCGTCTTAGATTCTGGGGCGACTGAGAATCGAGGATATACGGTATTATAGAAACTATTGAAAGGAAACATATCTGGTTTTGAACTTAACAATCACCATAATTTATCAGTTCAACAACAATAATTTAAATGAAGCTATTCGTGTAAATAATAGTTGTTGTAGTAGTAATAGTCCTAATGGTATACCTAACATAAATTTTTATCGTAATCATAACCAGAATCATTACCACCAAAATCTTAGTGACACTTTTATCATACGCGTCAAAGGCTGTAGGAGTTACCAACCCAGTGGGTGACACAAGCAATCTTTCAGAGTTATTTCCAATTTTCTTGTTGGCATTAAAAATATAGTTATAGACCTAACATTGATGTTTAACACATTGTTCACATAGTTCACACAAGCCTTAATTATGAAAAAATTAATACTAACCAGACAAACTTTTAGTCATTGCTCATCCTTTAATGAAACTCCAATGGCGTACTTAATCATATAAATGAAATAGATATGATAATCAATACCAACTGGGTTGACATTTTACTTTTGTGTGAAACCCATTTATTAATGAAAAAAGTACAACTGTGCCAGAGCATAACCAGCAGTATACATTATTTTCTAATTAATGCTAATGGCTTGTACTATCACGTGTAAAGAAGTCACCCAGTTGCGACCCTCAGGTCATACAATTATAACAAATACCTCTTCCGATATCTCTTTTGTCTTTTATATGGATTGTGTGGTAAGCGTGGAAGAAAAGTGTGCTTGTTAGGGGATCAATGTGCCCTAATAATTTAGAGTGGTAACAAGTAGTACAAAATTTCTTTACCCTATCGTTTTATCAACGGTCTCGATGTGAAAGTCTCCGTGAAGTAATGTTTTCTCTTTTTCATTTCTAGTTTTTCATCAGTACCAGTCTTTTTAATTTTTTAACTATAGACTACTCTTTCTTCCTTTCTTTTGACTATTTCTTCTTGTTATTATCCTCTACCTGTCCAACAACTTCATTTCCAATTCACAAACTTCATGTCTTTTTCAATTTTTTATGATCTATGAATTTTGTGGTTTGTAATTTTTTCCTCTGCAAAATAACCGCTTCGTTAATCTTTTCAGATCTATTCTATAAATATGTCCGTAAAACTGAAATTTTCTTTTTCCTATACCTAGAGAATATTATATTTTTCTATTTTTCCTAAGTTAAAAATAGTCTGGCTGAAAATTGACGAAAAAAATAAGACTTGAATCCCACTCAAGCTGACCTTAACTGGCCATCTCGCTTTTAGACAATTCTAATAACACTTTATGATTGATTAAAACAACGATTGAAATGAGTGGAGAAAATGTGTCAAATATTAGAATGTTTGTCTTGTTACTCGTAAAATAAGTCTGTAGGGTGTCCTCGTTATAATGGTCCATAATGATTTAAATTGTTCAAAAGTGAGATATGAATTTAATTCGAGTCTTCTTTGGTATTTCGCATTGTTTGAATTAATTTTGTGCTGTTTTGTTTTCAACTTACGGAATATTTTCCTTTAAAAATGAAAAAATACTGTCTGTCTATAACTTGATGGCGTCCCGCAGAGAGGAGCAGAATCGGCCCGCTACTAGCCTTCTCAATAACATTTCATTAAGTTCTACTACTAACTAGTACACTGGAATTGGTACATAATGAAGTGTTTTTGAGAAGGCTAGTAGCGGACCGATTCCGCTCCTCTCTGCGAGAGACCATCAAGTTATAGACAGACAGTACAATGATAAAAACTGTAACTCCTAAACCTAGGTTCGTTTGGGAACTGTGTTTGAAAAACAATAAACAAACTTATAACAGCTATTTAACAAATAGTTACAATATTAAAGATTTAACTTAGCCTACTAACAAATATTATCAGATTACACAAAATAAATTAATAGTTACAAAAACTTAAGCTTAAACCACCTTTACTAACAATAGATTACTGTTCTTAAGAACCAAAACACTTACTAACTTGTCCACCTATCCACAATGGAACCTAACGATGGAACCTGTCCACAAGCACTTGCTACCACCCAGCACGCACAATCAACCTAATCAGAACCAGTTCCGTAACGCCACTATTTCGAACGGCCGAATAACACTTTTCATTCACACATTCAACCATTGACTGCCCGACTACAAAGATGCTAACTGTTTGTATATATCTTCGATCTGATAATCTAGACGCTACTAACGCTTTCTTCATTTTAATGGAACATCGTAGAAGAAATCAAAATAACTACAAAAATACTATATTAGATTTCCTGGAATTCCTTTTCAAAACATCTCATTCAACGCAATTCACTGTCCTTTTTCAAAACACTCCACCCTATAAAAAACACAATTCTTACGATAAACAACCTATTCTAAAATAAAAATTCGTTACATTCAGCATATCTAGACTAACCACGAGCTATGTTATATTATTAAAAATAATAGGTACACATGTTCAATCAAATAAAGGCATTATCATTCCGATCGATTCCTATTATTAATTTATTTATTACTACTAAGCTCTCTCTATGATTAGATATAGTTCTACGATTTTATTACTAAATTACACACTCAACAATGATAATAATAAATTTATTTATTATATACTTCGGTGTTACGATCAGGCTTACACTAAACTTGCATTACTACATTTTAAGTTTGCATAAAAAAATAGCTGTTTTTTGCAACACACAATAAAAGTACCAATAATTATCATATACATGTATTGAACTAAATATACCCTAATTGTTATTGTAAATACAGTCTTACGTTTGTAAAGAAATTTAATCGAGTTTAGGTTTAATAATGTTATTATAATTTAATTACGAGAATTAAAGTTGTAAGTACCATGCATGTATATCTAGTAATTGGTAATAGTAGAAGTAATTAATGTAAACTCATGTTCAGTTAATTATGGTCTATTTACTTCAGAATTAGTTTGCCTGTCCTTACTAAGAAAATTTCTTATAGAAATTTAAATTTTATTTATTTACTTCATCTGGGTTATTCAACTCAAACTGATAATGCTGTATTAATGAAAGTTTAATAAATCTTGATAATAACAATTATTATCATTGTTTTTTTATAAAAAAAATTTATAGGTAAATAAATAAATATTTTAAAAAGAAACCCTCATAAAACAAGCAGGTGAGGTGTTAAATTTTATTTGCACTCGATCTGCTAGTTCCAGGGCTACAAAAATTAGTCAGTTTTCTAATCACATGATCAGCCAATTAAATGATTGAATCATTTAAGAACAGAAGAGGTAGAGATGTAAAAGACACTAGTCAGAATTATCGCCTCTGAAAGTAATGAATTTCATTATACAGCCAGACCTTGTGGTGAAAAGTGAATGTGAGATTTTCAGGGTGGAAAATATGGCTATTCAGAGGGCCTATTATGCTAATAAGCATACGTTTCAACTCAGAGAGGAAGGCACTAGTAAACCACCTTACTCTTCGTTTTACTTAGTAAAAGCTCTAGAAGTTCAAACAAGCCTTCTGGCTGATGACCTAAACAACAACAAAAGAAACTAAGTACGTACTATTATATCTGTCCACAACAAGGAGACTCTATACAGTCTATCTACGCTAAGAGTACTCCGATTTAGGCAACCACCAACACAAGTGAGCCTGCGCATTAATTAAAAATAAACACAGCATGATCAAAAACAACAATTCCATACAACACTAATTCGCTCTAAGCTTAATATTATAATGACAACACTTTCAATTCTCTTTATGAAACTACAATAATTACACGTAATCTGAACGGTATAATTGAAAACGCTTAAAGGATTATGTTTATTTTAGCTGGATGTAGATTGTAAATTTTTATGGTTATGATGGAATGTAGTGCAAGCTAATTGTCAGGCGGAGAGACGCGCCAAATAAAGTAAAACTTTCGTTTACAACCTATAGGTGCTTGCCTCACGCAGAGTACTCTTACAGTAAATCGACTATAGATAGACGCATTATTTGAATTCTGAGGTAAACTATGTTAAGGAAATTGTTTGTTTCATTTTACTTATTTCAATTTAAAACTTTGTAGCTCTGCACAACAAGTAAATAATTTTTACAGTTTTTTTTGTATAACTTTTTAACACTTTGAGATAACCAACACACATTATATTGCGTTTAGATGTCATAAAATTGATTATTACGCAAATATTATGGCTGAAGTTTAAGTTCTACAAAATAGGATGTTAGAAGAATAAAACTATAATGACAATGTTTAAATAATACAGAATCATATTAGTTTAACAATTTCTGTTTACTGAGAAAAAATCAGATGACCAGTAATTACTGATATGCTTGGTGGATTATTTCACTATGTAAGGGATGGTAAGAGTGTGTGATTGAAAAGGAGCATTACAAATTATTTGAAGTCAAACATGAAATAGACTATATTAAAAGTATAATCACATTTAGGCTACATATTTTTAAGAAATTTAAAATTAGTTTTAAGGAAATCAAGCTTTAATTAAAGTATTTTAAAGTGGTTAGCGGTGATTTGCTTATACATATATAAGTAACTAGTATGGCCCGCGCGGCTTCGCACGCAAAATTTTTTTAGGACCCAATCAATTTTTTTAAAAATAGATATGTAACAGAATTGTCTAGCTGCTAGATTGACTGTAGACTATATGTATATATACTCCAACGTACACACGCAAACACAAACACACACACACACACAACATTTTGATAAATTTCCCCGTGTACGTCTCTCGACATCATTAAACCCCTTCATCTGCTACAACAGCAATACCTACTCACAAGTACACACATACATACATATTTATGAAACTCTTCATTAGGGCCCTTAGGGTTATCATTTTTGAAAATTTAAAAAGAAAATGTTGCTGTAAATATAAATAAGAATATGCTGTCACAATTTCATGAAAATCCGTTGAGTAGTTTTAGAAAATAGCTAGCACAAAAACACGCTTTCTTTTTATAATCAGTATAGATTAATATAAGTAATTAGTTAATATGCAATTGGTTGACCGTGTGATTAGTAACAGAAGTATTTTTTGTAGCCCTGGAACTAACAGGTCGAGTGTAAATAATTTAATACTTTACCTGCCTGTTATGGGCACATCAGTACGTTAAGAATTATTTTTTAATGGTTTTTTGTGGTTATTAATGAAACTCTTAATTTGAACGTTAATCTCCTCGTTTTTGAACAAAATAATTGTTTATAAATTCATCTCCCATAGTAGAACTATAATCACATCATTTAAAAATGATTAGAATACGGATAACTAATAATTTTTAATTTCTGTTTATTCGAATAAAGGTTTCTCTGGTGAAACTTTTTATGAATAAATGGAGTAATATTATTTAAATATAATTAAATTAATGTAACATTTTAAATATAGGTATGAAAAGGATAACTAGTAACATTTTAAATAAGCTAAAAGTAAAAACTATGCGTATTTTCAACAAGCTGAGTTAAAATGTACATCAATGAATTAAATTTATGTTTTAGAAGCTCTCAGAATGCTCAAGCACAAATATATTCCCCCAATAAATTACTTATAGCTGGTTTGGCTATTTAGGTGGACTGTTTTGGTTTAGAATATGGTCAGTGGTTTTGCATCTTATACAGTGAATTTGTATTCAGCCGAGTAGAGGCGCAAGTTCATCGAAATAGCCATCTGTAACCAGTACCGAAGACATATCTTAAAGAGATAGGGGGTCCAGCCGACTGGACACGATATTACAATGCGACCAGTGAATACTGAGTACTTGAACTGCTTTTGCTTGCTACTTATGATATTGCCTAACGCTCCTTCCTTCCAATCCAACACACTACCCTCTTCACAACGATTTCGAACCCTCCTTTATAAAACACGTTCAAGAACTCCTTCTGTGGAGTGAGCGAAGAAGTTTCTGCTGGGTTCTGCGTTATCTTAAACCAATAATGAACGAATACGTTTCTAAATAGAGATAGAATATATGAGGCAGCATCGTCTTCTATCACGTTCGTTCTCCACAACTAATGGCATTAACAGGGAACAACTGTTCAACTTACATTGGTATTAAGGAAACAAAAACAATATAAATTTCTTATGATCATATTTTTATAAATAGTAATCTTTGTTATTTATATAGTGCAATCAGTAGACAGGTCTAATAGACGTGTCTATTCAGAAGGCAATTAATTGTATTATTTGTTTCGTATAGAAAAAAATATAGTATTTAAATTATTATAATTATTTCGTATAGAAAAATACCACTTTAAGTAAATTAAAATTTCGGGCAGCTCTTTTCGCTGCCCACATTCTTAGCATTCTTTCACCGTAGGCTTTTCTCCTTTCTTTCATCCATGCGGTGTTCTGTTTTCGCTCCTAATGGAAGCCCTTAATGCCAGTAATCAGTTGTTTGAATTAAGTTCCAGCCATTATGTCTTCTTGGGTTATTTCGGTTTTCTCAATACCGCTTCTGACTTCCTCGAATCGCTTTTCGACACCTTTAGTCTATTTTTGATGTCTTCAAAATGTCTTTTGTCAATCGTTTGTCATCCATTCTATGAAAGTGTCCTTAGAATTTTAGTTTTCTTTTTCTAGTCGTTTTCATTAATCGTTTGTTTTTCTTGTACATTTCTTCATCTCCTCGTAAAATGTATTGTCCATCTACTATCTTCGGATCTTTTATCTTGCGGAGGATCTTTTTCTCAAATTTCTCTACTTCTCTTAGACCAGCCTTCCCGGTCATCACTAAGGCATTCACAGGTTTTATCACTAGATTTTAATGTCTGATAATGTGATTTTAATGTCTTTGCTTATCTTTCAAGTGCTTTTTTCTTGTATAGGTGATGAGTTCCTTGGAGTGTTCCAGCCATCTTTCTTCGTCTGTTGTTGTCCGCTTCCTTTTCGCTGGTCTTCGGTTATGCAGTACAAGCTCGATAATTCGAACTAATAGAAACCGTGACTGTTCGGATTACCAAAAATTTCAGATTAGATAATTTTTGTCTAAAAGGCAATATTCATATTTAAAATGAGTAAAATACAATTTTTATGTTCGAATAAAATAATTTTATTAATAATATATGCACAATAAACTAACCTTACTTGTTTTTTCCACAAAAATATCATATTAAAAATGTAAATACAATAGACTACGTACAATAAGTTAATTAAAATAAGTAACTTACAGTTGTTTTTGTTGAAATTAGCCTACCTAATTTAACAATAAAATACGTATTTTTCAGTAACCTTTATTTTTCAAAAAACGTCACTTATTTTCTTCAGTTTCCTAGAAATGAAACTTTATTCGAATGCTTTGTCTCAAAACTGTATAAGCAATAACATTTCTTGAAATGGCTTATCGGTTTCCTTAGCCCACTCCATGCACTTATTAAATTTTGTAACTGCTACATCATGGTTTTCTCCCGGTAGTTTTCCGTCAACATCATCATAATCATCATTTCGGCGTCTGATAGCTATATTAAGACATTAAAAAAATAATCATACCGTAGGAAATCATCATCGCTACATAAAAACAATTTTGTTTTGCTGATAGTTCGGATTACTGGAGGGTTCGGATTAAAGAGGTTCGTATTAGCGAGCTTGTACTGTATTATCTCCTTGTATTACTTGAAGCTATCAACTTTTCCAATTTTTTTGCAATGTGACAAAGTAACGAAAGATGTTCTTACGTTCGTTATGTATTTACGTTTTTCAAAAAAAGTGTAGTCCTGGTTTTTCTGCTTGTTCTTTTAACACGTTGATTTGTTCTATCGCTGTTTCTGTTTTTAGAAACGAATGCTAGTTTGTTTGAAAAAGCAAGACAGTTTATTTTTTATCATTCTTTTACCCTCCATGTGTAGCTACTTGGTGAAACAAGTTCCATTTCCCATTCCTGAATTTCCTTTGCCAGCACTCAGTTAAAAAGAACAAGTGACAGTTCATCAACCTGCTTAACGCCACCTTTAATTTCAAAATCTTTGGAGGCTCCTATTAGACATTTTACTTGCAATATTGTCTATGTTCAAGTTTCCTTAATGATTGTCGTTATTTTAATGTCTAATTCAAATTATTTTAAAGTATGTAGGAACGTTTCTCAATCGACTGAATCATAAACTTTCTTAAAATCAACAAACACAACCACTAGATCTCTTGAAATGTAACGCAATCGAATAATACAATCAATCTTATTCATTTGAAAGTTTATCAAATTATTTTCTGTGCTACAAGAAGTTTAATTAAGCCCCATAGAATCACTACTTTAGCGATATGGAGAATCAAATACTAGATGAAAAATTAATCTTACTTCATAGTCAGTCATTCTACATATTTGTAGAATTTAATAAAGCTCTGTAATAGGTAGGCCTAAACAGGTACCTTTTTATAATAGGCAACCTAAACAGATCGTAGCAAGAATGCTCATGTGGAAAACCTACTTAAAAATATAAATATTAGAACAAATCATTCAAATTTGTTTTTCATAAAACAGTGAAAGCATTACATTCACAATTAACCACATGGTTCTCATTCTATTTGTAAGTTTTATTACATCGTTTATTTTTTACAATAAAAAAGAAGTTATAGTGTAACTTATTAGTAATTTTTATTAAGCATATTAATTTTATTATTATATTTACAAGTTTCAGGACGAAACTTTCCTTACTATGTCTGATATAGTATTATTGATAAAAAAAATTATTATGCATTTGCAAACAGTAAATAGACCTTATTACTGTAAAATAATATCGTTTTTTCCAAATTTCTTCTTTTAATGAAAGTCCTAACCAGGCAGGTAACGTTTCTATTAGTATAAGATGTGCTGGTTAATGCTAAAATGTTATTTAAAACAAGTTAAATTGCAAATGTTATTCTAAACACATTATCAGTTGGTACACGCTAACTATTACAACAGGTTCCATTATGTAAACTTAATTAAAATTGTAGAAATCATTCAGGAAATTTGTTTTAGGACAGCGTTTAATAATTGTATTATTTTTCTGGTACTTAACTAAAATTCATTTCTAAAAGTTAGGTTAAAATGTTATTAAAAACAACGTTGTTAAGAAAAAGGTAGAAAATAATCCTGTTTCAGCCATTGTTTAAAGAGAGTAAAATATTTACACAGTTAACTGTTTTATGCAATACGAGAAGTGAAGTAAAGGAGTAGGGGGTATGTTTGGGCGGTGTAATAGCGAGAAGGGCTGTTGGTGATGGGGATGGAAGCCTCAATTAGAGGCCTAACTCCACTCCCCTGTTCGAAACATAAACCCACACAGTTGAGGCTGTAATAACACTTTCTTCCTCTTGTTCCATGTTGTTTTCTTTTCCTTTTTTTCTCCCTTCTTTAGACCTATCGCATCTTGCGATTCTTTCAATTTTATATCGTATTTTCCCCCTTGGAAGGTAATACAGAAGGGGGATATTATGCTTAATATTCCTACGTGACATAAAAAAGCGGTCGGCAAATCATCCGGGAGAGCCACTCCTGTGTGTGTCACATGGCCGCGACACTGTAATCCTTCCTCCGTATCTTCACCCTAACAATTTTCCCTCTTTACATCCTGTGCTCCACCAAACTCCTTATTGTTGCGGGAACTTCTTAAGACTTTAGCTCCCTCCATTGCTCCAAAACAAACCTAATATAACCTTACACATTTATCCTTCTTTATTGACTAAACCACCCTGTTCACTAAAACTTTTAACTGTCTCCGTTCAAACATAAGGAAATACAATTATCATCTACATAATAACCTTTCAGATATCCGAAGTACTTCATAAAACTCTTCCCACTGGATTCTTCAAGTATATATTTTTGAGGTAAACTTTCCCGATGATCATATTCACGAAAATATATAACAGTATACTTACCTGAAACTTACTGAGGTTTCTCTTCACAATCGTTTATTTTTTATTCCTCTAATCTTTTGTCAATTAAACAACTTATTCACAGTATCGCAACATCTTCCATTCTTCATTCCATTTGACCAACGCACGTATTATACTCGTAATACTGTGGCAATATCTAAAGGGAAAGTCTTGTTCCAGAATTCTCTATTTCAAAAAGGTTAATGTAAATTATCAAAGTTAATAAATAGGGCTCATTTCCAAAAAATAGTTAGAAATATAGCGTACAAATGGTTAGGTATAGTCTAGTATAGGCCTATTGTTGTATCAGCTACCTGAAAGAGTCGGGGTATCTATTTTTAGATGATTAGTTCTTTTGTTATGGCGTTATGATGTGTTCTTTATTCAAATATAATGTTTTTACCTTTTGTTCAGGCTCATCCGGAACTCCTAACTCGCAGGATGAGTTAGTATTGAAAGGGGCCATGATGACCTTCCTAGTTTAGTTTTGATCTGTCAATCTGTGAGTGAATTGTGTAGCCAATTGGATAATGAGTAAAGTTACGTTTTGTGAGAATATCCAGCGTACTGTCAACATCGATATACTATAATTGGTTGTGAGTAGTATTTAATTTAATTAAGTACGAGTTAAGTTTATCTATTGTCATTAATTTATTATTATTATTATTATTATTAGTTTATTTTTTATTCTAAGTATCTTAATTGTAGTAACTGTAATTTTTTTAAATTTATTTTATTTAACGTCACAGCAATTGCAACGGTCATTAGCCACGATGTTGGGGTGTACCTGTACAATGGAGGATGAAATAATGTTTTTGAAACGTATGAAAATATGCCGTGCCTGAGTGGGATTCGAACCCACAACCACATGATGAGAGGTGAGCGCGTTACCAACTACGCCAATACGGCCGTAATTTTTTTGTTATTTATTTGTAAATTTAATTAAGTAACATTATTAATTGTAATTTATTGTGTGTAATAAATATCTGTTTGCATAATGATACGTAGTTTATTAGTTATTTATTTTACCCAGATCCCGAAACGGACTTTAGCACTTAGTGTCACAATACAATTAACTTATATTTTGTAACTGAAACATACTCTCCTTTTTAACTAAAACACTCTTTCTGTAAATCTAACCTTAGTAAGTATCTAACCTTATTTTAGTTCACAGAATAACAATCTCAATCAGCTTAGATGAAATAATAATATATAAATATATAGGCCTATTTTAAATTAAAATTTGACACTTCTAGTTGTTAAAATAACAGGCGAATTTCATTGAAATTTGTCTGTTTTGGTACTAGTAGTGACAATCAGATAAATCAAACTTATTTTCTATTAAGCTGCTTTTTTTCAAAATTTCCAGCGATCATAAATTTTAACTTACGGACGTAACTGAAGTAAATCCCTTGTAGTTTAATATTTAATTATCCAATCAGGAATAGCTAATTATTCTGTAATGTAGCCTACTGAAAGGTAATAAACTGATTCTACGGTTATAAGATAATGAATTGAATACTAAAATTAGAGATAGACCTGAGCAGCCAGTCATTTGGTAAAGAGGAATGTCAAGAAGTTTAGTTCAACGGCTGAGCAAACCACTCGGTAGATGACAAGTTGATAGTAATCCACAAACGTAACATGGTTTCATCCCTCTTTAGTTTCCACATTTAATCCAGAAAACAAGATCGGATAGAATTGGTAGTCAAAAAATCTAAATTCTTAGTATCAAATAACAGACAATAGAAAAAGGTGAAAATTTATAATATAGACTTCATTTTTACATCAAAATCATGTCATTTAAGTGCACCTACAAAATACATAGCTTCTTAACTCATGCTAGTTTACTTGCTTATCATCAGATATGATAGTTTTGGTGTAGGGGTCATCGCAACTGGTTTCTTTACCAGGGGTACCGGGTAGGATTCCTGGTGAGATCTAACATTTCATCTTCCACAAGAAGAAGAAGGAGATAATGATGAAAATGAAACACAGGAAGAAGAAATATGAAAATTCCATTCAGTCAGCAGAGATGCGTTTCTTAAGATGCAATAAGGGTTGTAGTCGACTGGATCGGTTCAGAAATGAGGATATATGGCGAGAATTAGATGTGTGTCCTCTTAATAAGACAATTATGGAGTACCACCGGAAATTGACCAATTATCTTGAAAGAATGTCTCCACACAGGATTCCTAGACTGGTCAGAAGTTACAAGCCGATTGGACGGCGCGATTTGGGGCGATCGGTGGCTAGGTGGATCCTGGAACAAGTCTTGGGACCTAATCCTTGATTGGAAGAAGAAGATTTAGCATTTTACATCCCTCATTTTCATCTATTACCCTTCACCATCTACATTAGGATTAATAGGCCTATGCGTAACAGTTGGACGTAAAACAAGACAAAAATTAAGACATGATAGAATATAGCCATAAAGAAATAGATAAAATAATAATCAAAATTAGCAAATAAAAGAAGTTTTATTTCGGTAATTTACGCTACACAAGATTTTGTGGCAAATATAATTTAAAATATTTGCAGAGGTTTCATCCTACTATTTCTAGCAAATTGTTTAAAACTATTCTTAATCCTTTGATTATTGTAATCTTACTAGTTCTATGGAATGGACGTAATTAGTAGACTATCTAGATAAAAATTTATAAATGATTACAAGACAATGCATTCAAATGAATGAAAATATATAAATTACAGAGTACACTTGAAACGTAAGTTAAAAATTACTCAAGATAAAAGTAGTAATATAAAAAATAGTAATGCCAACAGGACAATTGAATCCATTCAATCATCTATTATTTTATTGTATTGTGGTAGAACTAAATAGTATTATGTTAATAATGTGGCATGGAATGAATGACGAAAATGAAGGAGTGATTTAAAGCGACTTTAAGATTGAACTGGAGATACCAATTTTAATATGACAGACTCCGAGTCTACGTGTAAGTCTTTGCCAAGTTAACAAGAAGATAATGTAATACATAATAGATACAAGATTCTTGTATTCGAATAAAAGAAATAAAAGATAAATATGAATAAAATGGTAGTTACTACATGGTGGTTAGATGATGGGTGGTTAGACTAAGGAAGGTGGATCACCAGGAGGAGGGGCAGAAGAAGAGAGGGTCCCCGCCAGGTGATGGCCTCAATCACTGTCAGTGAGTGGCTGCCTGTCCTTTGTCATCCTTCTGACAGGCCAAACAAAACAATGCGGTATTTTGTATGCATAAAAGAGTGTGGGCTAAGCTCCCGGTGTGACATGTTCAGGGGAGGTAGCATAGCAGTAGAATGAATTAAGGGGTGAGAGGCTGGGATTATAATAAAGTCAATATGCGCTCCAGTGAAAAAATCTCGCTCATCCGCCCAAGCAATTTTGGTTTTAAAACAAGCTGTGGCGTTCTCGATCGAACCCCATTTGCCCTGACAAATCCCGGCTCTCACATTTTAATAATGCCCCAGACAACACAGTCATTATTTGTTTTTCACCCCTCTCCTCCTACTTCACCAGAAAATAATAATCCACCCTTCGCCCATCTCTCTAATTGCTCTCCTTCAAATTTGGCAAAGACGTTTTTTTCTCTCCTTCTTTTTTCTCATTACTAAGGCAAATGCCTAACTGTGCATCGAGTAATAATTTAAACGCGAATTTCTCTTCTTCACCCTAATAGTCTGAAGTCTTAACGTTTCAAAATAAATTACTTTTCTCTGCCTACAAATGTTTGAATAAAATTAACACGTTCAACGAATATTCCTAACCACATAACACTGCTAAATATATTCTCGTTAGCTTAGAATCTTGAACGTACAAAAAAGTAAAATTATTTAAAACCATTAGCAAAAGTTATTTAGGATAAAGATTTTTGCTTACAAGTAAATAAATTTATAAATTTTTTTTGTTTTGGCTGGTTTAGTCATGTTTTTGACAATCAAAGTTAAAGACTCAAACCTAAGAAACAGGCTTTTAGACCAGCTTTCAAAAAATTGACAGCATATTTAATACGAATTAATAATGATAATTTCATGAAAATCCCTTAGAAAATTATTTCATTGAAATTAAGTCTTGAATTCAGCATTTCCAGATTTAGTATATAATTGAGAAATTTATACCGCGAGGGCAGAAAATCAGTCATGTTTTGATAACTCAACATTTAAATATTATCTTAATCTGAAATCATTTTCAATATACTGAACCAACGTCTTATTTTTCTGTTAAATCTTTTGGTTTTTTTTAATGTAAAAATAATTTTTAGAAATTAATTGTGTTGTTATTGTTGTTGTTTGGGTCATCAGCAAAAAAGTTGGTTTAAACCTCTAGTAGATTTCTTTTATTTAATATTAAATCAACAATTACATCAAAAACCGTAACAAAACAAAGCAAAAAAATAATAAGAATCGATAGGCCTACCTGAAATTCAATTTAGCCTATTTGTAGTTTGATGGTTGTTGGGTCAAAGGGTGAAAATAGGCTAGATATCATTTTCAGGATTTTTGGTTTTGTTTCATACGGGATTTCTCTTGAGTACAAAGTAGTAAGGGTTGAAGAAACGTATGCCTGGATAATTGATATTGCCGATTCGAATATTGTTATTTACTAAGTAAAACAAAGAGTGTTGTGGTTTACACAAGCCTTCCTCACTGAGTGGAAAAGTATGCTTATCAGTATGCCCGGCCCTCTGAAAAGTATCTACTTTCCGCCCTGAAAATGACACCTTCGTTAATTTATTGACTTCATTATTTCACTTCATTACTCTCAGAGGAGATAACTCTGACTTGTGTCTTTACCAATCTACTCCTTTCGTTAAATGCTTCAGTCATATAATTGGCTGATCATGTAATAAGAAACAGAACTACTTTTGTAGCCCTGAAACTAGCAGATCAAGTGCAAATAATTTAACACTCCACCTTCCTGGTATGGGCATAGTTAGACGTTACAATTTTAAACCAAATATAACTCATCAACAAGGTTTAAAAATGTTACAAAAAGTTTTCGTATTTTTAAATGAAGTAATTTTATTAGAAAATTTTAAGAAAATTTTTCACATCGGTTATGAGAGTAAATAAAGTTCATCTAATTGCACCTATTACGAGGATCACGATTGCGCAGCTGTACGTAATACAATCCGTGACGTAAATATTCACTGATAGCCTAAGAAAGAGGAAGAATATTTTAAAGAGACTTTAAACTAAACAACCAAAGAAAAAACATGGAAAACGTAAGGGGCGACGAAGGGTGAATCCGTTGGATTGTGAAAATAGCCGTATAATGAGAAAAATCCTTGATGGCGATCCAGACAAATGGTGTGAAAAGAAATTAGCCGGAAGTAATCAAGAGAAGTAATTAGTGCAGCAAATGGCTTCCCTCTGAGTTTACTCTATGCAAATTTAATTTACTTTTCAACTTAAAAACTTAACCAACTGTCTATGTTTAATTACATTGTAGCTACAAATATTTCTTTACTATCTCTAAATTCTACTATTTCAACGATTACTTTTATTAAAAGACTGACAATTTATATAACTCATTCTAGTAAACCTTACGCTGCAAGCTTTGTAGCCGAACAAACTGAAAAAAAATATTATCGGAGGATACAAGATGCTGGAGGTTCGAGAGGAAGAATTACAATTCCTGTTACTATCATTATGAACTTGATCATTAATGGGGGCAACTCTGATAAAAATTATAAATGACTTTATAGTGAAAATAATTTTTTCTTTTACACTTATGGGTATGAATTGAACAGCAACACCCCTAATTTGCATACGTATTTTTACTTTGCCTAAATGAATATATAGGAAGGAAATTATTGTTTTCACGTCGATTTTTCGAATTGAGTTTTCACCGGATATACACGTTTTCAGACTCCTTGAACCTAAAAAACATGTTTTTAATGATTTGTCTGATGGTGTGTGAACAAAATATTTCAAGAACGGAACTTTGTTCGAAGTTGAAACCTGAAACTTAAGTTAGGTACGTACTACTAGTGAAACCGACACGAACATTTTCATCAAAATCGGTCAACCGGAAGTAGTAGGTTATTCGTGTTGTTTTTCACTTTTTTACGATTTTTTCAAAAACGGCTCCTACGATTTTTTTAAAAATCATCTCAGTTACTAAATTTTTTTATACTCTACAAGATAAGGTAAGGCGCCATGTCTGCAGAAATTCTTGGAAAGGCTGTTCTCTCGTAGAAAAAAAACGGTTTCGGATTGCGGCCTTAATATGCATTTTAGCGCAAAAATGTATATAATAAAAATTGTAGACAATTTAAAAATCCATAATATATATATATTTCTTACATTTCTTTTTATAACGCTTGTTTTAGCGGTAATTAGCAATTTTATGTTTTTTACATTAAAATCTGTAAAAAAAATCGATTCTTTAAGATTTTGGCCGTAGTATGGCATTTTGCGACAAAAGTGCATTTAATCAAATTTATAGGAAATTGAAAGTTCTACAACATTTATTTAAAGAATTTTTTCTACAGAGCCTAGTTTAGCGTCAAAAAGTGATTTTTCCGTATTATAAAGCCAAAGTAAGGTTGATTTTAATTTTCATCATTCACTTATGATTAAAATAAGGTTATGTTTCTTGAGGTTAGTTTTTTGTTTATTTGTAATGTTTTATTACTAATGTTAGGTTATATTTTTCATTATTTTCATTGGCAAGAGAAAGTCGTGTGAGTGTTTCACACCAGATTTTTACTCATCTTCTGGTGAAGATGAGTCCTATCCTGGCCAGGAAACTAAATAACTTACTAATAAAATAAAATATGTATAAGTTATTAAAAATATAAATAAGGCCGTAAGACAAATTCATTAAACGTCCTTCAATTTAACTTCTTTGTTAAAAAGAACACCGCTGATCGGTCGGACATAAACAGGATTTTTCAGACTAGATAGATTCTGTTAGAAGAATGTTGATTTGTAGAGAAAAAGAATAGATACTTTCACTACATGTCGTAAAAGCTTAAAGAGCATGTGAGATTTAAGGCCAAAGGCCGTAATTATTTACATTGTATTAATTAAACATAATTTTAGTAATAAATAAACAGCAAGATATATACATATAACGCAAATAAGTACCTATCAATTACTTTCTCACTTAAACACTTATCGATATTATTGTATTTATAAGATATTTTCAGATTAAAGTTAAGTAAGCAAGATAACGCCTAAGTGATAGTTACAAGCTTCTCCAAAAAAAAATAGTAAAAATGTTTACAAGATCAGTAAACAATTTCATTCGATTTCTATAAAATTTTGGTGAGTTGTGCGCGCACCGGTGAAGCTTTCTGAAACAAAGTTTTCCCAAATATGGAAGAGAACTACATGTTGTATTAGCAGCAAATAGGCCTAACAACGATTTTAATACCAAAAAATTTTACCATTCAAAACGAAATACCAGGCGAAGCGACAAAGTATAAGTCAATCAAGACTGTGATGAATCAAGACGAAGTTGCCAATTATCAACCGAATTCTTAACTAATTTGATTTGGCAGATATGTCACCTCACGTTTTAACAATGAAAATGGCGTCCTTATCATTCTTCTCTGAAACATCAATCCACTATGAATTTACAGCAGTACCAGGATTACAATAAAAAATATGATGAAAAATATCATCAAACCAACAATTTTAAAAGGAATATTTAAAGAAAAGATGTACTGTCGCCACGCATTTTAATGATTCCGACAGATACGCCATTCGAATTCAAACGTTTGCAGTTTCCGGTGCGACTCGAATTTGTAATGACTATCAACAAGCACAGGGAAGTCGCTACAAATGTGTGGACTACATTTGGAAAATCCATGCTTTTCCCATTGACAATTATGTATGTGGCCTGCTCGAGCATCGGAAAACCTTTTAATTTATTCTTCGTGTAGGCCTACGCACCAGACGTAAAAACAAATAATATTTTTTATCCAAAAGTATTTCAATAAACAAATAAACACAAAACCTTTCTTTCATTGAGTTTAAAATTCCAATGCGTATCGGAGCATGCGTTGCAATGCCACTCAACAAATGCCTCATTTGTGTAATTTAGTTGTACCCCGGTACAAGCTGGTACAAATTTGTTAATTCAAACCAAGTGGAGGGTTATTAGTTTAATCAAACTCCTCTAAAAAATTTCACTGAAGTTTAATTTTATAATATCTATAATTTTGGTTAATTCACTCTACCATGAAATCAAGCCAATTACTGACATGATGCGGAAGAAACGAATTTCTTTCTTTGGACATTACTTAGAATACCGGACAATCGAGTAACTAAACAACTCATTTCTAAAATTAACTCGTGGAAAAATCCTCCAAGGTGGATGGCTGAAATAAAGCAATATATGAAAGAACTTAACATTGCAGGAAAAGATATTTTAGAAAAATCTGGACAGCTTAAGTCGCTTAAAGATAATGATACAAAATTCGCCGAAACAACTGTACATAAAATCAAACAGATCCCAATATTTGAAGAATTATTGGAAAAAATGTAAGAACCATAAAACCAATCCAAGAAGGAATTCTAAATTTGATTAATATGGTCCAATGGGGCAGTAAAAGCAAAAAGAAAAATTGGTTAATATAAATAAAATATAAAGTTGTTTCTTTTAGGACTTTATAGCGAAAATTTTAAATTTTATGTAAAAATATACATTGATATAAATGTACAGTTAACAAAACTATAAAACCGTAAAACGTATAAAATTTATTTCTTTTACACTACATAACAGTA
The DNA here is from genome assembly GCA_035578175.1 of Catonia carolina. Lineage (NCBI taxonomy): Eukaryota > Metazoa > Arthropoda > Insecta > Hemiptera > Achilidae > Catonia > Catonia carolina. Next base: position 121,999,498 of record JAQMRL010000002.1, on the reverse strand, counting down.
GGCCTACGTACTAATATGTATAGCTGTTATAAAGTGGATATACAAAGTGGTTTCTTTAACAGGGAGCCAGAGGAGTGGAGATTTGTGATATGCAATTCAAATCATAGTTATTGTAGTTATATGGCGATGATTAATAATTGAAAAAAGCCCTATAGATTTTTAAAGCGTACTATTCTTTCGATATAATACACATTCCTATAATATATCTAGCAGCCATCCGACTACATAATCATCATATGATCCTACGCAGAATTCCTGTAAAGGTTTTTATAGACAGATCTATAATAATAAAAGGCATAGATAGGAGGTGGTCATTGTGAAATTGTTAAAGTCAGCCAGGGGTATAGTAATAAATAAAAAATAAAAAGATATAGAAGTGAGGAGGTCTGAGTCAGGAGATGAGAGTGTGTGGGCTCACACAATAGTCCTTCCTAACCATCTCCTTTCACCAAAACTGTGATTAATCACCCAGTGTAAACAAGGTATTTATCACATGGTCGTCATTCAAAAGAGCAGATTAACAGTTTCCGAATGAGCAGACCTCATACTCTACGGTATCATAACCGTAACCGCTGACACTATAGAACTCCATAATTCTAAGTTAAGTTTAAATTTTTTCTATGCGGTAGGTATATGCCTCATTTGTCTTCGTATTTCAAATAGATTCGAATGTAAAGAGTGTGTGATACATTGAATAGAGTTTTTATATCGTATCAACCATATTATATCTAACAGTTTTGTTTAAATAAAATCATTATAATGATTGTAATTTGGTGGTTTATTTATAAAGAAAAGATTTATATGGCTCATTCTATTTCTTATTTTGTTATCTATGGTAACGGTCTGTAAAGATTTCTACCTACCTAACTCTTTAAATACAAAAGAAGTTCCAACCTGTAATAGCATTCTTTATAATTTAACCATTTCAATGAATAAAATTTAATGAAATGGATATGTTATTTTACTATTCATTTAAGTAATCTTAATATTGTAACAACAGTTTATTCTCTTCTTAGTAATAAATATACCATGCTACACAGATAATAATTATTTATGTTCATTACTGCTCTTTATCGAATACATTCTTTCAGAAATATAGTAATTATCTTTTAATTATAACAAAAACGATTAATTTATAACTTATAAACCTGACTAAAATTAGGCTAAGTATGCCTGCTCAATATAGTCTATTACTGTTGTACTCATAACACTATAACAATACGACTAGTACTTATAACAATTTCGACACAGAAGACTAGGGTAATGGCGTTTAGGGTGAAGGATTCAGTCAGAAGCAAAATTGTTACAGAGAACAATATTCTGGAACAGGTATCTCACTTTCAGTATCTGAGTTGGAACGTAACATATCAACAAAATAACAATGCTTTCAATAAGATGCACTGATTCCAATAAATATGCGGAACTATCCACAGAACCTTGAAAAGCAACACCAGTAAAGAAACAAGGTTGAGATTCTATAAAACAATAGCAGTGCCAACCCAACTTTATGGCATTGAAACTTGGTCTCTAACCAAGCAAGAAACTTGGTGTCAAACTTGGTTTCTAACAAAGACAGATGAGAGCAGATTGCAGAAATCTGAAATGAAATTTTTACGAAAAACATATGGATGTAATAGAGAAGACCGTTATAGGATGTAGGAATAAGGAAAGAGATATGGTACTGCAAAAAAAATTACAGAGGATAGAGCATGTGGACAGAATGAGCGAGAATAAAATACCTAAGCAGGCGCTGGATTACAAACCGGTGGGAAAGAGAGACCGAGGGCGTCCCAGGTTGCCTGAGGAAGAGATGGGCAGATTTCAGAACTTCTGAACAGGCAGGAATGCCTAATCTTTGTAGCGTTGTAAAAGTACAATTGTACAAACAATGGAAATTATGGTAATTCCTAATTACCGTAACTTCCATTATTAAGGGAAAACCCAAATAAATAATGTAAGGGAAAACACCCATTCTTAGAATAAGTTACATTAGAATAGTTGTAAATACAGCCAAAGGTCAATTACCTGATATTCTTTAGACGGGAATATTTCTTCCTCTGTGTTTTTGGGTCTTTCTTCCACCTACCAACTTACAGACAATCACTGGGATGGTTCTCCTTCCTGTTGGCTCTCCAGGTCGGTTGAACGGTTGGTGGGAAAGAGAATTGTCAACCTGAGGTTTCCTGGTTCGGATCCAGGAAATTAAAATCAGTTCCCTTGGGACTTCAGAGTGAAACTGATGGTTAAGAAGGAGCAGCATTTGAAGAAGTGATTAGGAGAAAGAGGAGTGACCAGGAGAACGAGGAGAAGATGAAGAAAGGGAACTATATTTTTAAATAGGTTAAGGATTATTTTGTTAGTAGTTTCATATTAGTATTCATTAATTTATTATTCATTAAATATTTAGTTTAAACCAAGGAGATATTTATTTATTTATATTTCTTTCGTCTTATTTATTTATTTTTCTTGTCCTCTACTGATAGAGCTGGCGCCAATTTTTTTTATTAATTTTTTAGTTCATATTTTAGTATTTGCCCACCGGTAGAGTTTAAGGTGGTGCATCTTTGAAGGTAGAAGAAGAAGAACACTGTTGTATTTTAATTCATTAACCAACAAAATGAGTACCCTACACCAAACGTATGTTTTTAAGTTTATACAAAATAACTTAAGAATCCATCCAGTTTGTAGTAGATGGGCTTTTTGAGGTGTGTTTAAAGGGCTGTAACAGACTGGATTAGTTCAGAGATTATGATTTTCTGTGAGAATTTGGTGTCAGTTCTTTTAAGAAGACAGTTATGGAGTAACGTTGGAAATGGACTGATCAACTTCAAAGAAATCAACTTCTCCACATGTTATGAAACACTAAACGGTATCCTCGAACACCGAAATAAACTAGAATTGTTTCTACAAGATGAGTGAAAATTGAGCAGAGACCTTTTGGTCTAAATACCGGATAACGCCATAAATCATAACGGAGAATGTACTACTGGGTACTTTTTCTCCAGGAAATAAAATTTCCGACCGCCCGTTAAAGAGGCCTATTAAATATCGGGTACAAAAATTGTGCAGCTCATTGTACAGTAACATAACAAAAATTAAAGGAGAAAATATTGTTGGTGTTGTCCTTAAAAGTCTTTTTATAAGAAAACATTGTCATTTTTGTGAAAGTATGAATATACTCTTTGTTCATTTTAATTGTTCTTTATAACTTTCATATAGCCCTAGATATGGACATTAGAAACGCCAAAATTAGTCATTTTAATACTGTGATAAAACCTGTGTGTCTGTACGCGAGTGAGTGTCTTAGAATGACCGGGAAGGCTGATTTAAGAGAAGCAAAAAATTTTGATAGAAATATTCTACACAAGATAATAAATCAGATGATAGTAGACGTACAAAATAGGTTACGAGGTCGAGAAGAACTCTACAAGGAAAATGAACGATTAATGGAAACGATTAGAAAAATAAGATAAAAATTTTATGGGCATCTGTATAGAATGGATGACAGCTGTTGTTGACAAAATAAAATTTTAAAACACTAAACAATAGACCTAATGTCGGATAAATGGTTTAAAAAAGTCAGAAAGGATATTGAGAAAATCAGAATAAACCAAGAAAACGTAATGTACCGAACCGAATTCAAAAAACTGAGTATGGACTTTAAGGGCTTCCATAAAATGAAGAGCAAAAACTGAACACCAGGTGAACAGAAGTAAGGAGAAAAGCCTACAGTGAGCGAATACTAGGAATGTTGGCTACGAAAAGAGCTTTCAGAAACGTCTTAAGTCAACTCACGTGGTTTAAATGGGCTTTATACAAGTAAAAAAGCTCTGTATAATTATATATTTTTATATTGTTGACTTTTTTATGTGTACTAAAATTATATTTGTAAAATTTTTACAATCTATATATAAAAATATCCTATTGTCGTCAGATATTATATTTTCTTAGAAAGTTTTTTTCAAGCATTTTTGTTTTAAGCATTAAAATAAAAATGAAATATATTATTTATAATCGTACGATAACATTTACCAGGTTCGGTAATAAAATATATTTTACATAACTAAGAGTTAAATACAAAACACCGACCTACGGAAGATTAGAAGATGGCTACAAATCCTATGTACAGAATAAAGTAAATTAATAAGTGTTATAATTAATCAAGAATTCAATTACCATTTATGACCTACCTATTTTAATAACCATCCAATTATATTTTATTACAAATTTGAATAAAGTATTACACTCAATTTTATTACCTTTTATTTAGTAATAGACTAATAGATATTTTCTCATTAACATATTTAACAATTTTGATAAATTTACGTACAAAAACAAAAAATTAATATTTATTACAGTGAAACGTCATTTAATAGCCGAATAAATATCCTTTATCGAACATTATAGTGTACGAATTAATTTTATGCGGCCTAAATATGAATAATTGATTAATAAAATCCAGATAATAATAATAATAATTATTATTATTATTACAACATTTAGAACTAATAGCTTGATTTTAATGACAAACAACTTTGGTGGTATGCTACTTCATTACATAACATATTGGAATACACATAATTTTAAGAAGCTATTTAAAACAGCAAATAATTATACAAAAATTAAGTTTATTGAATTTCAATAATGATAATAATATATTAATATTACAATAACCATTAAATTTTATTGAAATATCGTAAAATTAAGTGCTAATTAACATACATTAGACAAAATTATTTGGTGAAGTCAAATATTAAATCTATAATTTGATTGCCTAATTTATTTTAAAATATCTGAAAAATCAAGTATGATTTTAGCCTATAAAAATTTAATAGGACCACTTTCAAAGTGATCATAGGAAATTAAATACGTATAAGTTAAGCCTAAATAAATTAACTTCAAAACAATTATGCGATGTTTGATTATTGATTGAATTTTTTACATTTACATAAAAATGTCACCTTTTAATTTTATATTCAATTTAAACAAAGCCATTTTTTGACGTTATTTAGATACAACTACAACTGTATGTTTATACAACCAACAGTATTTATGATGTAATTTTGTAATGTCCTGTTTTCGTCTTGATTGAGGAAATCACCCAATGGCAAACCCTCGTCGCTGTTTTATATAAGATCCCTATTTCATCATCTTTTTAATTCTCAGACTTAGAAGCAATGATAGATACCTATATTACGGAGAATTTCTGGACCGATGAAGGAAAGAAGGTGACTGTTAAGTACGTCAAAATGAAGAATTTAATACTCTCATAGAAGACTGGAGAATATCCGTTTAATAAAGACCCAAAGACCGAGATGGTTGGAGAATATTGGATAATGGAGTTAACGAGGATGGTTACAGTGATATAGAAGAAAAGACTGAATTGGAGAAGAAGCCAGGGCTGTCCCAGAAAAAGACGGATGGATATATTATGAATGATTTGATTTTGATGAGTGTAAAAGGATGGAAAGGGCTAGCAGACGATTAGAGTAAAATAATATTGTTGATGAAGCCAAAACCCATAAAGGGCTGTAGCGTTTCAAGATCATGAGTACGGTACCTGAAGACAATAATTGAAGGGTAAAAAATAAGACCAACCCTTAAAAGAATCAATGAATCATAACGATAATGTAAACATATTAGCCTCTTGCGACTAAAAAATAAAGCTATTTGGTTAAATTGGTTGAAAATAACGAGCACAAAATTTATTGTGAAAACAGCATTATTATTGTTATTAGAATAAAATACTGAATGACAGATTTCTAACACGAAATATTGCAATTTATCACTAACTAAAAGCAGTAATAAGAAACAAACGACCACCAACTCCATCATTATATTAAAGGTAAACTAAATAAAACATTTAGTTGCATAAATTTACATTTACTAAAAATTAGGTTTCATGAAGTAAATATCTCCGTTAATGCTATAACGTGACCTAATTTTTTGAAGTTATGTTTTTCAATTATTATTGTTGTTAAATTTAGTACTAAAAATTCACCTGCAAATTTAATTATGGTGTACTTGGTTTATTTCAGGGATAACAAAAAACTAACATGTTATTTTTGCGGTACTACTTTTTAAGAATAAATTACTAGTTTGATTGGGTTCATACTTGATAAATAACGAATTCTTATCAGTTTACTGATTTACCAATTTTCTCAACTATAAACTATTTTAGAAATTCTTAACTTTTTAATCTTTACCCTCAACAGCCAACTTTACAACTAATGAATATGATGAAAACACAAAACATTACTTTTAATTACTTAATTATTAAAACCACCTCTTATCGGTAGGACTTCAATGGGAATATTTTTAAGCATGCAGAATTTATATAACTAATTAAATTAATATTTTATTTTTATAGTCTTTTCATGTAATTTGTTTTCTTTAATTTATTTTTTTAGGATTGGCTCTGAAATCATTTAATAATGTGTCACTGTTAGCCAGACCATATCTCTGCTCCATTTTCTACAGAGTCTTTGCGTTACCTGGTGAATTCCGTGTATAAGCCGGTTTTTATTCAATTGAAATTGAGGTCTAGTCTTAACGCCACGAGGAAACTCCAAAAATATTTCAACAAGAGAGTAGATCTGTACTTAGAGTTCGTAAATGAGAGCCTCAGTAATCACCCTAAGTTCTATGTATTGTATTGAAACCGTTGTATTTTTGATAATACACAATACTGGACAGAACCATAGATTTGTCTGAATTTTAAGAATAGTCTTTTCTAACTTTATTAAAACCACAGATTTTTTGACGATCAGTACAAATGGTACGCATTTCATTTTTATGTAGGCTATGCTTCATGATTTTTTAACACTATTTGATTTGAGGTAAGTTAATGGAAAAATATATATCATGAACTTTATAAAAAATAAACCTGTTATTAACTTGCATTTATTGGAAGAATATATATTTGTTAGGCTTCTTCGGATCAGCTATTCAATTGCTGTTCCTGTAATGAATTCAGGGGTGGCTCGGGGGAAATTCTCCCCTCCCAAATTTTGAAACATAAATCTTGAGATATTTTGTTCAAACAAACCAATCAATAAATTTTTTTTTGAATTTAGGGAATCTGAAAACTTTTATAGCCGGTAAAAACTCGATTTCGAAAATTTGACTTGAAAACATTTTCCTTCCCTTTATTAATTCTTGATAAGAGAAAGTAAAAAGCTACTATTTAAAAAAATCACTAGTAACTATTGACCTACTAATCACCGTGAACGAAATATGCTTAGTAAGTTATATAAACAGAAATCACTAGTAACTATCAAAAATAACTACAAAAGTTTCAGTTTGGGTAAATCATTTGTATTTGGAATGCGGTCTGTGTCTATCTTTTAACTTCAGGCTAGGTAATTGGCCGCTCTATAAATTTGAAATTGAAAATTTTGGATTTTCATTCTCAACATTTAAATTCAAAATGTAAATTTCAATTTTACAGTGTTTTGTGTATTTAACACACAAAAAATTATCAAAATAAATAAACACATGTCAATCCTCCCACGGTGTTTAATTCCCCCTCCCCCCACCCCGAAGCAAAGTGTCAGAATTTATCATTGCGCTGTATCTCCAATATTAGGTTAAAACGTCTGATGGGTAGTCTACAACAAAATATCTGCAGCTTAGAAAGGTTAGAAAATCAGGGTAAAAAAGTGGGAAGTTCATTAAGCCACGAAAACACATAAAATAAATCATGTGCAGGATAGTACATATGCAAAATCAAAGATTGTAGGAAAGAAGAATAAAAAAGTGTCAACAAGGAAAGAAACAAATAATACTTAACAGTCAGATATTATTAAAAAATATTTTATGTAGTATAATAATAAAACTACATGATTTTATTTTGAAGTAGCCCATTTCTTCGTAATTAAAAATCAAATCTTCGGGACTTAGAAATAGTAGTAATAAACTTGTAGGTTCGGCTTATTATAAAGAAACTTATTTTAAATAAGTTACATTAAAAAACTTCAATATGCATTAAATAGAGTTTTAAAAAGGCGTAAAAAGTACCTACGGTTTTATATTAAAGATTAGAAAAAGTTTTATAATTAGAACAATAATAAATGAAACTATAAAGGGATCTAATAAAAATAATATTCTTACACTAATTTCAGGTAGGCCTAATAAAGAAAATTGTTCAATTCAATAGCCTAATGTAGCTGAACGTAACACTACGTGCAGACTGATTTGTTTAATTCTGAAAGACGTAAGTATGGAGAACCGGAGCAAATCGCTTGGCAACACGAAAACAATTATACTTTATGAGTTCCGACTTTGAATAGTTAGTTGTAAGTTATTATTAAAGGTTCTCGTATTGTCTTTAAAAAAAAGTATCGAAGATGGTTGTGGAAATGAAGGTGGGGAAACAAAAGAAGCAGTAGGTGGCTGTTGTACGTGACCTAAGAAGAGTAAAGCAGGAATAAGCTGATACTTTATTCAGTAATGAGTGGTACAAGGAAAACAGGAGTTGCTCTGGTACAAGAACCAATATTGAAAACAGTTTTTGCTTTACTAACATAATTCATTATACTACTTTGGCACAGAAATGAAATATTCAATAGTTTTAAAATAAGTAGGCTTTAGTAGTAGATTTAACGGCAAACAAGTAAGAATTCTGGCACACGTTTCAACCGAGTTTAAATTGCAAAAATTATTATAGATTCTGTTTTTTATGCTGAAATATAGTCACCTGAAAATCAATTTGAGCCATTTAATAATTTATTTGTTAGTTTGATAGAGTTGTTTCTTTCGTTACATGCAGGTATTCTCTTCCTTTTCAGTTATCAATTTCTTTCACCACAACGAGTTAAAAGAAATTACCAACCCAGATTATTATTATCTTTCTCATTTTTGATAAAAATTGTAAAAAAATCAAAATAATATTTTGATTTTTTTACAATTTTTATACATTCATGATTCGGACATCAAAAATACAAAGCGTTGAAAACCCGGATTTTATACAGGATAAATAATAATTTTTCGTCTTCTTTCCTTCTCCTTCGTTTTTTGCTGCTGCTACTGCTGACTTACAAAAATAATGAGCTACACAAAATAATTTTGTTTCTTACTACATGGTCAGCCAATTATATGATTGAATCGTTTAAGAAAAGAAGAGGAAGAGGTGTAAAAGACACTAGTCAGAATTGTCTCCTCTGAAAGTAATGGATTTCATTATACAGCCAGACCCTGTGGTGAATGAAGTAAAGGTGTCATTTGCAGAGTGGAAAATATGTGCTTTTCAGAGGGCCGGACATGCTGATAAGCATACTTTCCCACTCAGTGAGGAAGGCTAGGTAAACCACCTCCTCCTCGCTTTACTTAGTAAAGCCTCTAGAGGTTCAAACCAGCCATACGGATGATGACCTAACAACAACTCCTGCCTTATCCGGTCCGGGCGTTAGCGATTATAATTGACCTATTCAAGTTACAATTCTCTCCTTTTTTGAAAATTGTAATAAAGATGATCAAGGAGAGTTATAAACCAATAAAATGTGCTCCAGCTATCAAGTCCTTAATGAAGAAGAGATCATAAACAATTTCAATCAATTGATTAGAAAAGCAGGACTGGGCGCTTAAAAAAAGTCAGACCTTTGTAATTGTATATTTGTGAAAAAGTATAGTTCCTTGTTTAGGATAGAAATAAAAATAAATTTTAAACGGTTACTGAGATTTTAATGTAAGTACTTAAGATGTTCTCCGTCAATTTGGAAATTCAAATAAACTGAAAATTCGGACTGAGTCAATCCCCAACGATTCAGTATGACCTATCGACGTTCAGCAATAAATTTTATAATATAGGTATTGCTGCAATATATCTATTAAATAGTTAGAATTCTATGTGTTTTTCAATCGACAGCAGGTGTCGCTATCTCATCGGATGTTCTCGAAACTAATACGAGAGATAATTGGTCAAATTATGTAAAGAAGTTTTTCTAAAAACTACGTAGATACTATTTAATTATATGGAAAACTTGTCTGTAATAAACTATCTTAGCGGTGCAGCGATTGAATGCTAGAGTGTAAAAGTGACATTCCCAGATACTATCCCGCTTATATTCTGGAAGTAATCCATATTATTTCACACACAGGTAAAATATTTCAAATTATTTTATTCGCTCATGACGTTAACCATCGGTGTGACAAGAAAATATAAGGCAGAACTACGTAAGCCTATATTAAAACAAAATTATTTTAATGGTTTGGTTTGGACAGAATATCAGACTCGTCCTTCTTAAAGATTACTAGCGTGCTATTGGGCTTCAAAAAAATTCTTAATTCTATAATTAAATAAATTTCTTTGCAAAGAAAAATAACCATAGAGTTATAAGGTATGAATAGGCCTATTCAAACTGATGAAAACGAAAAATTAATTTTAAAATGATTTTAAGGAGACTTGTAGAAGCTGTACATCAGAAGCTTCACTGATGTGATAAAATTATTATGTATTTGATCTTGCCTTTATTTGGGATAAACTCGTATGTTTTTATTTAGTAAAGTAAGTACGTTGTTGTGTATTATAAAATTGCAGTAACAAAAGTTATAAAATAAATTATAATACCGCATAAAGAAAATAGCCTCCGAACTTTTGAGGAAGTTTTGTAGTTTCTTTACCGTTTCCGATAATACGTAATAAACATGTTCAGAAACAATAACCCTTCTCATCTACTTTTTTGTTAATTTACTGATATATCACAATCAATTCATCTTCTTTGTCTTTGATATATGGTAATCTTTGATTATATGGTATTTATACAAAATACAAAATAAATAAGCATCTATTTTAATTAAGTTTTCTATAAGGTCAAAAAATCTAATCTTTGTTTTCAACCTTGAATTGTTTGTTAAACTGATGTCTAATAAACTGATTAAATTATTTTTTTTTGTATAGTTTATCCAAATCTTATTTGACACTGAAATCTGAAACTCTTCATTTTACTGTCGTTAAGTTTAGACTATCAAATATTTGTTGCTTGTATAGGCCTATGTCAAAAATGTTTCTTATAGTTTTTGAATGGAATAATTTTTAAATTTATATTTTTCATTTAAAAAAGTACCCAAAAATTTGATTCCCTGTATTCAAATTGATTTTTTTGCATTGTTTTTTGCAGAGTTATTTGGAGAGGAGAGAAATATTTCTCAAAATTCAGTAGCCTGTATTTCTACGCGTATTTTACTAGAGCAACAATTTTTGAGTTCGGAGAGAAATCTCATTTATTATTTTCTGTAAGTTTCAGAAATATCTTTAAGACGTACGAAAAGTAGTTCAAAATTCGTCGCACGAAGACCGCTGGCCAGCCTGTAGTGTACTGGCCAGCACAACTGGCTTCTGTGCCAAAGGTTCCGGGTTCGATTCCTTGTGAGTTCTGGCATTTTTCATCGTTCATTTCATATTTTTTTGTCATCAGTCTCTTGACTGGTTTGATGCAGTTCTCCAAGCTGTTCTATCTTGCGCAAGTCGTTTCATGTCTACATACCTGTAACGCTCTACATCTTTTGTAATTTACTTTGTATATTCTAACCAATGCCTCCCCGTACAACTCACTCCCTCAATATTATCCTCCATTACTAATAGACTAATACCTGGCTGTCTTAAGATATGCCCCACCAGCCTATCCCTTCTTCTGGTAAGATGTTTCCATATACTTCTTTTTTCATCCACTCGCCTAGGAACGTCTAAATTACTTATTTTGTCCTTATGTCATTTCATTTATCCCCTTTATTGTCTACGTAAGCTCAGTAACTTGCAAAAGAGTTGGAAACAAAATTTTTAATATTATAGTAAAATAAATTTAAATACTAATTTTAATTTAACAAATTATAAAATTTCTAGAGCTCTGTCAATGTGTGTTGTATTTTTTAAGCCAATTATATCACTTTTTTCTTTAAAATTGCACATTCTTATCATTTAAGCTAGTTGTCTTTGAACAATTGCAAAATTAAATTAGGGCTATATTAACTATATAAATAAATTAAAAAATTACTGTTGGGCTACTTTTTATCTTTCTCTTTACGTTTATTATTATACCTGTAGGTCATTAAAAAATACAAGTTTGTCGCAATTTTATTAGGTAGTATTACTATTTTGTACCTTCAAATGCTTTTGAAATGAATATCTTAAGAAATTCGGACAATTCCGTGATCTAGAACACAACGTTGATCAGCAAAAGTGTTGCGTTATGTAACAAGCAAATTTTAATTTAATTTGCAAAAATTATATTAAAGAAAAAATTGGGTTACTGATATTACTTATATTATTATTTATATTATATAATAATAATTATTATTAGCTATTCATTATTTGAAGTAATAAAAAAATAAATTACTTGGATAGCGGCTACGGTATTCAGGAGACTGTAGATAAAACAACTTTAATCACAGTAATTTGTTCTATTATAATTTTCTTGTTATTATGTTATTAATATAAATAAGGCAACTCAATAAAATCAAATTACTTGATATACTAGAATAATAGTATTATTAATTGAAAATAATTACTTATTTTTAAACAATTTGTACGTGTTGAAAACTTATTTATTTATTTATATTTATATAATTATTAACACATGAACATTACGTTAAAATATAGGGTGTTACTGAAAATTCAGTTTTAGTTTCCAAATTCTACAAATAAAATTTTAATATTCGTTGATAAAATAATGGTTTCTCGTTAGTATGGCCCGTATTTTTATGAAGATTAATTTATACGTGAATTGCAGAGTAACGATTCATAGTGGCATTAAAAGTATAAAAAAATAATATCAAAGTTTCCCGTTAATTAAAAATGAACCGTAATTTTATGTCGTTTGATTTTTAAAACAGCCGTAGTGTCAATTTTATTAACCATTAAAATTGTTAGTACATATTATTTTCTATAATATTAAAAAACGCTTTATGAACAAAAAGGGAGTGATAATATTTTTTACTTATTTAATTTAATTTTGAAACTATTGAAAAATATATAATTATATAAAGAAAAATGGCGCTAATGGCTTAAAGGGTGACACAATCGAGTGATGGTGCTCCAGAAAGTTAAAATTGTCTTCAATTTAAATTTTGAATTAACTTTTTACTGCTATTATTGTGTTTAACTTCTATAAGTCATTATAGGACTCCTGTTTTAATATTGTTATTTTACTTGTCTGTTAGCTAGGTGATTTTCCTTGTTTTAATGTTTTTATTCTTTCTCCTTTGTTTCCACGCTGTAAGTGTTTATTGCCAATCCCTGCACAGTTTGGTTGCCTATATGTAGTTATTTAAGTGTTTTTCTTTTGACTCCTTTATGAATTACGAGCTGATAGGTAAGTGCAGCGTTTTCAAGGATTTCTATCTGTACATCTTCAACTTAAGTAGGTTGTCCCCGGTTCCCTGTTAGTTCCTTTCATGGAGGTTGGGATGGCTGTAAAGGGCGAGTGGACGTCATCAAAAATTAGATTAAAAATAAAATTTAAGTACTATGTATCTACTACATCGGCTTTCAAGTTTCTTTTTGTTCAATTCCTGGTAGACCGGGAAAATTTATATTGCGTATTAATGAATTGTTATGATTTCGAAGTCAGTTTAGGATTTCTTGGGTAGATCATGTCAACAAATAGGTTGTGCTACAAAGATTGAACGAACCGAATAAAAATGGTGGCGAGGAAGACGCTGAAATACGTTGGGAGTATAATGAAGTATCAAGATAGATACATTTCGTTCCAAATCATACTTCATGGTAGGGTTGTCTATGAGGAACCTGCGGTACAATTTTTGAAATATTTTGTTGATTTTAAGGACTCGTAAGTCATCATGTAATATTTTATTGGATACGTAACTCGGAGTATGATACTCATACTCCGATACCCAACAACACATTCCAAGAATTACTCTAGGAACGTTGTATTCGTGTAATGACTAATAACTGCACTATAAATTTGGCTACCATACACCCAGATTCATTGGATTGTCTTGCACATTACAAATTTTGAAGTCATGTGTAATTTTGATCACTCGGTGAAAAGTCAGAGCACTAATTTAGTCTTTTATTTTAATTATTAATCATTAAAACCGGTTTTATTAAACTTTTTAAGTAAAAATATAAAACATTATTTTGAAAAATTTTATCCAAGGTAATATGTTTTTCTTTTCTTTAAAAAAACCTTTGACATTAGAGAAAATTAGAAAACTTTAATTTTGGAAAACAGTACATGATAAATGCTAAAATATTTTTTATTATAAATAAAATTCTTATTTATCAGTATCTATCTGTACGTATAGTGTGTAAATAAACCAAAATAATCTGTCAGAAATCCCTGAATAGTTTTAAAGCCATATTAAATCCACTGGCTAAAATGTTGTTACATTAGTAAAGATATGAGACTTTTAAAGAGAAATACATTTTATAATTAGAAGAATAGTCAAAATTTTTACAAATAATAAATTCAAACTACTATCAAATTATAAGCTATATACATTAGGCCGGCTCCGTATTTCAGTAGCACAACGCTAGACCTACTACCGACTGCAAAGCGAAAGGTCCCAGGTTCGATTCCCAGGTGGGGTATGGAATTTTTAAATTAAAACGCATCTTCACTTTACCGTAACCCACCGTAGTCACTAATAAACCAAAAAGGTTTATGCGACTTTTAATAAATAAACTAAAAATTAATATGTTGGTTCATCAAAAATAGTATAAACCAGATTAATCATCAAATCAAAATTAGATTAGCCAGAAGTCAAGATGATTTTAAGGAGAAATATTAATACATTCATGGAATCACTACTGCTTTATGAAGTAAATGCAATTATACACCTCACAAAATACCCATGTCATACTCTTTATTTTTTACTTCTATAATATATAATATAGGTAAAAACACTATGATGTTTAGATATAATAAAGCAAATGTAATAAACCGAGAAAACTTAAAAACATTATTGAGCCTTGAACTGAGATTGAGGATGGTTAGATGTTACATCTTTTTGACAGAAGTTGGACGTTAAAGAAGATGAATATCAGGAGAATGGATACGTTTTAGCTTTGGTTGTGCAGGCGCATGCTAGAAATACCCTGGACGGATAGAGTTCTCAACGAAACAGTCTTATAGAGAATGTAAACAAAAAACCAACTTGTTTACACCATCCAAAAACGGAAAATTGAATATCTGAGTCATATTATGCTTGGACAAAGATATGAAAGGCTTGATATTACAATGCAAGATTCAGGGGAGGAGAGATGTGGGAAGAAGAAGAATTTCTTGGTTGAAGAATCTTCCCGACTGGTTCTGTTGTACTTCAGCGGTGTCCAAGGTCCGGAAAGCCGTCACGGTGACAGAAGAAAAAAGCCAACAGTGAACGAATGCTGAGAATTTAGTCAGTAAAAAGAGCTTTCAGAAATGTCTAAAGTTACCTCACGTGGTCTAAAATTGGCCCTACATGAGAAAAAAAATAAAGCGGATGGCAATAATTGTCGATATTAAAGATGATGACAATCAAGGAGGTTGATTAATCGACTTATGTTTTATGAAGATGTTTTATTTATAGATTGGGTATTTTATTTGATCTGTAAGAAAAAACCATTTTGTAATTATAAAATTAATTAAACAATCAACTTAATCTAAAGGAGAAAGCTGGGTTAGTGCCAACATAGATTATTTTTTTGTCTTTACTCGATTTTTCTCTTTTTTCTGGATATGATATTATAATCTGAGACTGAATCCCTAAGAAAATTTCTGTTACACCCTGTAGATTATTTATTTGCATTATACTGCATATATTATATTACTTAAAACTAATTAATATTCTCCACTTACATAAGTAATTAATGTAGAAGAAAATGTTAACCTTTAACATTTTTTTTTAATATTATATATTTTAATGACAGAACCAGTAACTGTAATTGATTTTAAAATCACTTTCGCAAAAACAGTTGTTTTAATATTCTAATGGATATAATGAAATTTAATGGGTTGTTACAAATTGATTATTAATGGTAAAGCAGCCTTATTATGAAATGCTATAAACTTAAAATTATCGCCATGGTATTTCTACTGTGAAAAACCTGACCGTAAACCAGTTGAAAACTTATAAATTCTTTCACTTTTCGGTCAATTCTCACGGGATTATATTAGTTATTTTTGTTTCACATCAAATTATCATTCGTTATTTTAAACCCTTTTCTTTGTGAATTTCTTTAAGATGAGTGAAGGGTTTCAACAAATAATAAAATCTAATCCTTGGGGTTTTCCTGTTTGTTTCATGAAAGTTTTGAAAATGAATAGTCACCTTATGGTATTTTGATCATGGTCATTTTACCAAGTTTCATGCTTAACCGAAGTTGCTTCTTAATTTTTTTAACTGAACAGGCCATGCGATCTACGTAAAATTAAGCCCATATATTTCCAACTTTTTGTTGATTGACTTAATTCTTGGTATAAACTAAAATTTTACAATGGTTTTTGAACGCCATACAAAAATATCAACACATTCAATTTTATATATAATTCGATTTCAAAGAAAGATTGGTAATTTGTCAGTCGTTTAACTGAACGTTGTTCACAAGTCCGACATTTATGTCCAATTTAATTGTAATAAAGTAATTTCAGACGTTCTTAAATTACTCCCCCTTTATTCCTTAGCACTTGCTTACACTCTACTTATCGGCCTATTCTGCTTTGTTGAACGATAACAAATTATTTTTAAGATAAAATTATTAGCATTCCTTCTTTACAACGTTAATGTAGGTCTTCTAAATTGTTGAAGTATTACGTCAACTTCTCAAACAAATAAAAATCGGACGGGGCAAGGTCTGGACTGTTCAAAGAATGAGTCATAATCTTCCAATTCTATGATTTAAAAAAGAGGCTATTGCTTTAGCGACACACGGGTGTCATTTTAATACTGAAAAATAACGTCTAATAAACGCCCTGAGATGGCAGCTTTATCACTGAACTATTCTGCAAGGTGTTGGTAGCGCGTTTAGGGAAATAAAAATTACTCAAATTACTCTAAAAGTTTTTTTTATTCCTTATTTGTGTATGATGCAATCTGTTCAATTCAGAAAAATAAGCAACCCTATAACCCAATGAGATGAAGATGATATGTATGACGTGTACATAAGGTGTAGTCGTGTACAGACCCAGTCGACCATTCCTGAGAAAGTATGGTTAATTGAACCTCTACACCGGTAACCACTGTCTAGTATTCAAACCCGTATAAACGTAACTACCTTTACTAGGATTTGAACCAGGAACTTTTCGTCCTCGAAAATTCTTGAACAGCTGACTCGCGGCGACGATTTTACCTCTAGACCAACCCGGTGGTTTTAATGCACTCTAAATGACCTCGGAAATAGCACTGCAGCAATTGAAAATACAATGGCATGAACTAAAATTAAAGACATAGTTTGCGAAAGAACTTCAGATTTCTGCGTGGAATGTTTGTGGGATTATGAGGAGAAGGGAGGAAAGAAAGAACCAAACAGCGGCAATGAAATTCTTAAGGTCCGTAAAAGGTTGTACAAGACTAGATAGGATCAGAAATGTATTAAATATAACGCAAAAATTGGGAATGTTACCACTTAATGATAAAATAAAACTTTACCGTCACTAATGGTTTTATCATTTTGAATAGAATAGCAGAAACCCACTAACCTGTTTTAACAAGAATGTACAAACCAATAGGAAGCAGATATATTGGAACGCTGAAGAAAAAATGGCTCCCGGAACATATAAAAATGCCTAAACCGTGAAGTGAAGAAGAAGAAGAAGGAAAGAATAACTGGAAAGAATAACTGGAAAGAATATCGAACTTCTTGGACGTAAATTGACGGAGGCGCAGTCATTACAATGATATATCTCTTTGAATTGAATAACTTCGTTGAGGCCTACGTCAGCTCTTTTAATTCAAAACAAAACTGCTATTTTTAATTTGTGTGGGCTGGCCAGTGGACTAGTGGTCAGCACGACTGGCTTCTACGCCAGGAGTCAAATAGCTTTAGATACTTCAAAGATTTTGAAATCCCATATTCTATCATTGGGGTTTTCTCCTTTCTTTCATGCATTCGATGTTCTGTTTTTATTCTTCATGAAATTCCTTTAAAGCCGGTAATCTGTTATTTTTACCTGGTTCAGTCCACAGTATTTTCTCGTTTTATTCAAGTATTTTCAAGATCCTATCTGATTTCTTTAAGAATTTATCTAACGCTGTTCCGTTCATCATCATATACATTTGATATAGCCTACAATAAAAAAGGATTTCTGATTCAGTATTACAAATAAAATTATCTCTGAAATGAACTACAGTATGTACTTACGTATTGTAAGTATAATATATTATAGAAACGACTGCGAAAATAATGAAGGAATTAAAAATGACAACCAATAGGATTATGCTGTCATTATTATTCTTCAGATCAAACGTCCAAGAATAATGAATCACATTATGTAATATATTCTTGTATTAAATTGAAGTAGGTGTAATAAAATGCCATGTGTCTGATTGTGTGGTCTGTAATAACATGATTAGATCGACATCAAATTCTATAATCACTAATAATCAACGCCTTATTGATTTCATGCATAAAATTAGCCACTGTTCTTCTTGGCGTTATGTCCTTTTTCATTAATCCAGTATAATACTGTATTATAAAGATAAGAATTTAAACTGTGTATTTATTTCAAATTATTCATAACCGATTACATACAAAATAAAAAATGCCGGAGCTTTACGTAAGTTATTATTAAACTAAATGCTTTTATTTGCAATACCAATGATTTGAAATAAGCTTGCAATTCTGATCACATAGGCAATAATTTTTAAATAAAAGATTAAAGACGGTTTTTTTAAATTTAGGAAAGTAATAAAAATGTTCAGATCCATTAATAATAATATAAATTTAAATAATGTTAAGTAGTTATTTAAATTTTTATTTTTTTGCGTAATGGAATTCAAATATATTTACATCAATAAAAACGTTTAGATTGAAAAAATTAATTTTTTATGCAAATAAACTGCGTAACTTTATATTTGACTAGATTTGGGTACATCAGTATATAACTTGTTAGTAACATTTAAATGTAAAATAATAAAAATTGAATATGTATTCTTTCGTGGATGACAATCTAATTTTTCTTTGTATATAAAAGTACACACTCTTTCTAAGTAATAGTTGCTGGAAAATTCAAAATAATCAATAAGTAAAGTATTGTAACCGGAAATACTTGTGGGAAAATTCACTTAATATGGTCGTTTCAAAGATTTATTAGGACATACGGATAATCTTACGTCCATTATATTAAGATAATTGTACATGGTAATCTAGGTATTCCTAGTGGTTTTAGTTAAGACTTTGAATTCTATCATAAATCTTATTTGTTGGTTTGTAGGCTACTTCTAAAATTTCTTGTTTATTTATATCCAAACCTGTTTTGAAACATAATACATGTTTTGTAAAATGTTCTTTAGTTTTTAGGTAGATTATAATTGAGGAATTAACTTGAGATAATGTATTCGATTTATTTATCGTTCAATTCTTGATTAAATTTTAAAATATTTTGATGATTCAATGGTACATATCGCAAACACTGAAGTAAAATATTTAAAATCTTGAACAGGCTAGGAATTAAATACAAAGAAATGAAAGTTTTCTACGGTCTGTATAAGAATCAAACGGCTGTTTTGAGAATTGAGGGGCAGTACGATAAGAGTGTTCAATTGTCACCACTACATTTTAACGTGTATATAGAAGAGGCTATAAATGAATGAAGGAATAAAAATTCAGGAAGAAATAATTAAAATTGCTGAGATTCGTCCATGATATCGTAGTATTAGCCGAGACAAAGAAAGAACAAGAGGATATTTTTAAATGGAATGGATGAGATCATGAAAAATGATTACTTCATGAAAATTAATAAGAACAAAACAAAAGTGTTGTACAGCGGCAAGAGTGGTTTAGAAGAGATAAGAAATTTAAAATTAGGCAACGAAAACATACAGGAAGTTGGAGAATGCTACTATCTAGGGAGTAAATAAACGAAGAATGGTAGAAGCACAAGTAATATCAAAAGTAGTATTGCTCAAGCTAGAAGGGGCTTTGAAATGAAAAACAGCTTACTGACTACAATCTTTGCTTTACAGATTAGGAAAAATTTCTTAAAATACTATGTTACTATAAGAGAGTGAAACGTGGGTGACAGGAACTGTAGAAAGGAAGAGGATAGAAGCTTTTGAAATGTGGTGTTATAGGAAAGTGAGGTGGTTTTGGTTTAACGTCTGACTGTTCTGCAATTACTGCTAATGCAGTCGGTGAAGGACGAAATGATTTTTTGTAACGTATGAAAATATGCCGTGCCATTCAGTCACGGTTTACAGAAACATCTTACCTAGAAGAAGGGATAGGTTAGTGGGGCATATCATAAGACATCCAAGTTTTGGTCTATCAATAATGGAGGGTAATATTGAGGGAGTGAATTGTAAAGGGAAGCAAAGGTTAGAATATTTAAAGTAAATTACAAAGGATGTAGGGTCTTACATGTATGTAGATATGAAACGACTTGCGCAATATAGAACAGCTTGGAGAACTGTATCAAACCAGTCGAGAGACTGTTGACAAAAAAAATTCTAACAGAGATTATGTGGCAACAGCGGCTCAAAGTCTGGTAAGCTAGCAAATGAATTGAATGATGTGATTCGTTATTTTGTATCCCACAAGGCCTATCTCAGCCCATGTTTGTATGCGGTGGGTCGATGGAAGAGTTGAACCGAGTAGGCTAAACCTTAGTTTTACCAGTTGAGTTAAGTAAAACATAATAAGTTATACATAGAGTTCACTAAGAAGAAGGTTTTATAAGAAAGCATAAGAGGAAGAAGGCTGGTCTTAAAGCAGCAGGAGTTCGTCACTCGGTACTAAGAACAGGGGGGTTTAGGAAGAGGGGGATGTCACAACATGACTGCTATTTCCATGACAAAGTATGTCGAGCCCCAAAGGTCGATATTCTCCTCGCTATTTATCCGGTAATGAAAACAAACTGTACAGTGTAAAGTTACAATTTATGGGATCCCTGGGCAAACATGCGAGAAGGCAGCCATTGTGGTGTGGTTTTATTTATTTTTCCAGAACTGGTACCTGCGACCGCACCTGGCGACTGCCTCATGTCCTCACGCCATAAACGCAACGCTCCTTCACAACCGACTTCTTTATGAATAAATTGCAATTCTATTCACTCTATACATTTATACCTTTCTACTCGTGCATTATGGTATGGACCCACGGCTACCATCAAGTCTCGCTTTCAACAAATCTTCCCCACTCATTAACTGCTACTAGATCTACGTTATTTACATGGGAATCAATTTAATACCGTTTACGGTTTAGGTGACCCACATAACTGTGCACTGATTTTGAAAAGCTGAGGTATGAACAATACAGTAGCAAACAGTGCATTTACATAACCATTGTTATTTTGTGTTGATAATCAATCTGGTTACAAGAAATTTCAGTTCTCAATCACAGTGGAGTATATTATAAATATATGAATAAGATTAATTCGTTTTTAGAACTACAGTAACGACAGGTCATCAACAAAATTTCTATGGTTTAAGTTTATAAGTTTGCGTGTAATTCAATGTTTCACAATTGTTTTTCCTATCAGAGTTTAAATATCTCTCGAAAGTATTTTTATGACGTTAAAAACTGGAGTATAAAATAAACGAAAAATCTTCATTTCTAACTTCACTTCTAAAAGACATTTGGTCTAGCAGTCATCGTAAATGATAACGATGTCACAGACGGAAGACTTCAGGTATCACTTAAATGACAATTTACTTGAAAAAAAAACTCGTTTGGACGAAGCATATAAGCTGTTGTGCATAAAGTTGCACCAATCATATTGGATTTTTAAGAAGAAGTTGCATTTTTCCCTGGTAGTTTTTTATAACTATTGTTATAAAAAACTATTGTAAAACCCGTATACGTACGTACGGAATTAACTGTGAGGATCATTCAATTCTTCTAACACCGTCTGCATTAGCAGTAATTGCAGGACAGTCGGACGTTAAACCAAAAAAAAAATCTAATATCGCAATCTTGCTATGTCTGCAACTAAATATCCTTCGAATTATTTCTGACTCCCTTTGATTCATAACCAACGATGTAATTTACTATGACTAAAATTTACTCACTAGTAATTAACTTTTTGGATGGTGGTGACCGCTACCACAGATTCAAACGTTTAAAAATTTTGGTCTTCACATACAGACGGAATAAAATATTGAGAAAAAAACCTATATTTCACTTTAATTAGTCCACAAAAATCGTTTGAATTTTGTAATTGTAATAAGGAATCTATTAAAAATCAACCTGATCGCCACCGAAAGCCGATCTTTACAGTGCGGAGTTACGCTAGTGTACTTATAGTTAAAAAATCTACATGATGACCACTTCCGTTACAATAATACAGTGGTTAGCATGATACGCTGCAAAACAGAAGGACCTGGATTTGATTCCCGCCTAAGGTCTGGAAAATTTTAACTCCTTCAAATTAATTGTTCCTTAACCCAAAGTAGTCACTTATGACAAAGTTTTTGATGTGACTTAAATAAAATAACAAAACTGATTGTTAGTAGCTTACCTACAAGTTACCCTAAGTCATATTAAAATTTTAGTAACCCATAACCTATCCTAATTACAAGTAAGATCGTAATTGCTAAACTATCATTTTTTTAAATATATAGCCTACTAAAAAGCTTTGTACGGGGTTGAAGTTAAGGGAGACTACCTTCAAAACAATGGTTTTGAGTTGCAAGTTAGTGAGAAACCTTTTTTCCTGTAATGCCGCTATTACATTTATTAAATCCTGAATAAAAATTTCAAAACTGAATTTTGGCATGCATCGAAAGGCACTATTTTGTATGTTTGCCAGGTTATTCCTTGTGCTTTTTTAATTTTGGAAGTTCTGTTATGCCCAAATGTTTGTTTTAGAGTGCAGTCGATTTTATACAGTATAATAATAAGACAATAAGTGTCCATGTTTTCAATTCCTTTTTATGTTTGCTTCTAAAGAGCTATGTAGAATTATAAAAGCTTAAAAAATAGATGTATAAAAGCTACAGAAAAGTTAATAAAAAACCTATTGCGAATAAGAAAAGATGAAAACATTAAAATCAAAAATAATAACAGTAAGTTGTCCTCAAAAGAATCAGTGAAGATACACAAGAGGTGAGAACGCAAGAGATCAATAAAATAAAATTTTATTATAAAACCGGACAGGTTTTTTCTATGAAATCGTCTTTTAATGATGTAATCAAACGGTAAGATTAAAGGGTAAAACAAAGTTTAAAAAAACAACGTTTAAACGTTAAAATACAGGGAATTACAATAAAATCCAGTCATTCAATTCGCTATAGAATTGAAAATGAATTATCATGAAACACGATATAAAATGTAGAAGTATTATGAATGGAATCAAAATTTGTAACTAGAGAGAAAGAGATTGGATGAAGGTGTGTGTATGTGTGAGAGAGGAATAGGGTGGGTTATGATAAAGAAGAAGAATATATAATACAAGTTTGTAAAGTGGTCTGAGCCCGCTGGATAAACTAATCGGGTTGAAGGGTGCGTGAAATTTTATTGTAAATTACGTTGTGTGATAGCCGGGTATACTAGTACATAAGAAAAAATTAAGCACCTTCTGTTCCACAGTGCTAATTGCTAATTAGTGACCTCAAACATGCACAACGGGTTTCTGCCATATTTATGAGCCAGAAGATCAGAGGTCTTAACTTCTTTCAAAGGCTTGCCGCTATTATATTTAAGATTAATTTCTCACCACAAAATGTTTCAATGTTAATTTTTGCATCCTCCCCCCGTCCACTCACCACAGTTTTAGCTCCCCACCCAATAACGTTATCTTATTGACTAGTAAGGTATTACGTCACTACAATGATTTAGTGGAGTAATAACCCCCTCCCTTCCGATACTTAAGACTATCTATTAACTCCACGATCGAAGGCTACACTACAATACGTAATCTATTCCTTAATAGCCGATACGTAGGCCGTGTCGAGACTTAAAACTAAATAATAATACTGAATTAATTACATTACTATGAAACACCTATCGTATAACAAATAATTTTATGTTCTTAGATAACTTATTAAATGTTAATATTTATACTTCCATTGTTAATATTGTTCCACGATTATCAATGAATCGCTTGTACCTACTAAGGTTATTTAAATTAATATATTACGGCCTTGTTCCAATTAATTGATTAAAAGAAACCAACATGAATTGCTAATCTCCTTATGTAGGAAGAAGATTTCACATTATTTTTACATTTGGTGGATGATTTTTTAATGTTATTTATCTTTAATATCTAGTTAAAATCAAATTTTGTAGCAGATACTTCGTATAGGTAGATGTGTTGACAATATGAAAATATTTAGATTATTTTGATGTTTACTAAGAAACTATGGTGATTCAATTTTTTCACAATCTAGGAAAGATTAATTTTGTATGTTTTACTTGGGCATTTACAATTTACATAATTTTGTACTGGCTGATTTAAATGATTTTTTTTATCAAATAATTATTAAATTTAGATTTTCTATTTTTCTATCAACCACTAAGTACAAGAACATGGAGTACCACGTTCAAAGTAAGAAGCATATTCGTAAAGTAAGAGCCGTTTGGTCATAAAAAATATATATAGGCTTATATTGATAATTTATTTTTGTTGTTCCTAATTTGTGTACATTGCAATCTGTTTAGTTTAGAACAATAAGCAACCCCATGACCCAATGAGATGAGGATGATATGTACTATAATGTGTAAATAAGATGTAGTATCGTACAGACCCAGGCCGACCATTCCTGAAAGAGTATGGTTAATTGGACCCTAGCAATTAAAGTACATCGGTAACCACTGTCGAGTATTCAAATCCGTATAAGTAACTACCTGTACTAGGATTTGAACCAGGAACCTTCATCTCCGGAAATCAGCTGTTGAACAGCTGACTCGTGACGACGACTTTACCTCTAGACCAACCGGGGGTTATGTTGATAGTTACTACTACCAAACCGACACGAACATTTTCATCAAAATCGGTCAACCGGAAGTAGTAGTTTATTCGTGTAATTTTTCACTTTTTTGCGAGTTTCTCAAAACGGCTCCTACGATTTTTTTTTAAAAATCACCTCATTTACTACATTTTTTATGCTCTACAAAATAGGGTAGGCGCTACGTCTGCTGAAATTCTTGGGGAGACTGTTTTTCGAATAAACATTATTTTTTAAGATTGCGACTTTAATATGCATTTTAGTGCAAAAATGTATTTAGTAAAAGTTGTAGAAAATTTAAAATCCTATAACTTTTATTTCAACAATTATTTTGTATAACGCTTAGTTTAGCGGTAATTAGCAATTTTCTGTTTTTTTCTTACGAAAACGTGTAAAAAATCGATTTTTTACGATCTCAGCCTTAGTAGCCTATGCATTTTATGACAAAAGTGTAATATAATCAAATTTATAGTAGTTAAAAGATCAACAACTTTTATTTAGAGAATTTTTTTATACAGAGCCTAGTTTAGCGTGAAAGAGTGATTTTCCGTATTTTGAAGCCAAATTGAGGTTAGTTTTTATTTTTCATATTTCACTCATGATTTAAATAGAGTTATGTTTATTGAGGTTAGTTTTTTGTTTCTTTGTATTTTTTATTACTAATGTTAGGTTATATTGGTTTCTATTTGCATTGGTAAGAGAAAGTTGTGTGAGTGTTTCACACCAGATTTTTTTTTTATGACCAAACGGGTCACTTAACAGAAATGCCTCCTACACCTTAAATCATTAATTTGCAATATTTCTTTTAAATTAACGTAAAGAAATTACTAAACTGCAATGTTCATGAAAACATATATGACTTACAACATGAATTAGATACACTTAAGAATAGTACTTAGAATGGAAGAGGTTTCATCGTTGGTCCGCCCATTCTCACGCCTGTCTTATCTAGTATTAATACCCAATGTTACTCGTTAAAGTGTGTAGGATATCTCATAGGTGTAAGTATACGATAAATAATATACAAGAAAGGAATAAATCCGTCGGAATCAAATAGAATTAACAAAAACTGTTAATGAAATTTTCTTCGTTTTGAAATGCCATGCTGATTTTACAGATTTAAATTGGCCGCACGCACGCACACGCGAGCGCGCATCTCACTTACCCACACGTTGCGCTTCAAAACAACTTAGATATACAGCGTTTACCTTCTCACACAACCTTACACGTTGAAGGAAAAATAAAATTACAAATAAAACTAACTAAACTAAACTAACTAACTAAACTAAACTAACTAACTAAACTAAACTAAAACTAACTAAACTAAACTAACTAACTAAACTATAAACTATAGTACTAGAGAGATATTGTTAAAATTAGTATGAATCGTCAGTGAAAGGGAAGAAAAGCGATCTGAGAATAAGTGTATGTATCATAGCCTAACGAACAGTACATAAAATCTATTTATTAAAAATCTGGTGTGAAATAGTCATACGACTACCACTTGCCAATGCAAATAATGAATAATATAGCCAAAAATTACTAATAAAATTTAGAAATAAACAAAAAATTAATTTCAAATAACATAATCTCATTTTAATCATGAGTGAATGATGCTAAATGAAAATCAACCTTAGTTTTGCTTTATAATACGGAAAATCACTCATTCACGCTGTGTAGAGAAAAATGCTTAAAATAAAAGTTGTAGATCTTTTAATTTCCCATGAATTTCATTATATACATTTTTGTCGTAAAATGGATACTACGGTTGATATCATAAAAATCTATTTTTTTACAGATTATCATAAAAAAAACAGAAAATCCCTAATTACCACTAAACTAAGCGTTATAAAAAAAATGTTTTAAATAAAAGTTGTAGATTTTTAAATTGTCTATAATTTTCATTATTTACACTATTGCACTAAAATGCATAGCCCCATTAAGACTGCAATCTTAAAGAAAATCATTTTTTTACGAGAGAACAGCCTCCCTAAGAATTTCAGCAAACATGATGTCTACACTATCCTGTAGAACATGAAAATTTAGTAAATGAGGCGATTTTAAAGAAAAATCGTAGGAGCCGTTTTTGAGAAAATCCCAAAAAAAGTGAAAAATGACACGATTAAACTACTATTTCCGGTTGACCGATTTTGATGAAAACGTTTGTGTCGGGTCCTCTAGTGGTACCTAACTTAAGTTTCAAGTTTCAACTTCATACGATGTTTCGTTCGTGAGATATTTTGTTCACAAACCCATACATACAGACCAATCGCTAAAAACATCTTCTTTGGGTTCAGGGGGTCTGAAAACGTGTATATCTCGTAATAACTCGATTTGAAAAATCGACATGAAAACAATACTTTCCTTCCTATATATTCATATAGGCAAGAGACAGTAAAAATGGTAGTATGCAATGTTAAATTTAATGTGTATGTATTTTAGTAAAAGAAATATATTGTAAGAAGGTTAAAGTGTGAAAAGCATAATCTACAGGAAAACATAAACTATTAAGAAAAGAGTAAGTTTCAGAACATATGAATGAGAAAGATAACCAAGTTAAAACGTGTCCTAGACTTTACATTAACCAAAACTAATCTCGTTATTAATGGCAAGTTGTATCAAGGTGTGGTAAATTCCTGGTTATATAATATAGGTTTAAGGGTGTTACAACATAATAAGTGACAAAACACCAACTTTGTATTATTATTTTTCACCTGCATGTGTGGACATTTACAATTTGATACGAACCATTTAACAGTTAGCAAGAGTGCCAGAAAAGATGTTGGTTTACATGATAAACGTTGAGAATCGTAAAATAAAAGGTAACAATCTTCCTTCCCACTGTGTTGCTTTTCTCTCAATGCCATAACATAGGTTTAGGAATGCCTTTTGACAGCTCCACAACCCCCTTACCTTAATCTCTCTCCATACCCTCTCTTTTAAAAATACTATACTTCTTTTTCTTGTTCATTCATATTTTGTCTATTTTAGTACCACAGTTTTATTTCATTTTCAATACTATGCATAAACGGGGTTTTAAAAAAGTAATAAGGTTTCTAAGATGAATTTTTAATTCGAATTTCATAAAGGTAGCCGTATAAAATTAACATTTCGAAATAAAAATTGACCATCTCTTTTACTGTGATGAGTACGTATACAATCTTTGGCAAATAATCAAAATCTACTTTAAATTTTCAAGAAGTTGAGAGCAGTAATTGATCAAATAACGTTAGACACTAAATATTTGCCCACTGTCCATCCAGTAATCAGTTAAGTATTTTAAACACAGTAGTTGGTACTTGCAAGTCTTATTCGGTCCCTCTGGAAAAAGTGCAAAAGCTTATACGAGTAATCAACATTATAAGAGAAATCCGAGTAATTTTAAAAAACAAAATCAAACGGCTGTTTTGAGAATTGAGGGGTACAAAAAATAATCTGCTGTAAGAAAAGGTGTAAGACAAGGCTGCTCTTATCACCACTACTTTTTAACTTGTACATAGAAGAAGTTATAAATGAAGTGAAGGAAAAATTTAATGCAGGAATAAAAATGCTGAGATCCGCCCATGGTATCGTAGCCGAGACAAAGAAAGAACTAAGGATAGGTATTTTAAATGGAATTAATGAGATCATGAGAAACGATTACTTCATGAAAATAACGAAAGTGTTGTGCAGCAGCAAGAGTGGTTTAGAAGAGATGGGAAATTCAAAAGTAGGCAACGCAAAAATGCAGGAAGTTGGGAAATCTAGGTTGCGAAGTTGTGCTATCTAGGGAGTGAAATAACAAAGGATGCACAGAGGATTAATTTATAGATAAGAAAAAATTCTCAAAACACTATGTTTGGAGTGTAGCATTGTACGGGAGTGAAACGTAGGTGATAGAGCTGTAGAAAAGAAGAGGATAGAAGGTTATGAAATGTGGTGTCATAAGAAAATGTTGAAGATTAGGTGGTGGACAAAATAAGTAATTTAGTGGTTCTTAACGAGTGGATGAAAGAAGAAGTATATGGAAACATCTTACCGAAAGAAGGGATTGGCTTGTAGGGCATATCTTAAAACATTTAGGTTTTACTCTGTCAATAATGGAGGGTAATATTGAGGGAGTGAATTGTAGGGGGAGGTAAAGATTAGAATATTTAAACCAAATTACGAAAGATGTAGGGTGTTACAGGTATGTAGATATGAAACGATATGCGCAAGATAGAACAACTTGAAGAACTCCATCAAACCACTCGAGAGACTGATGACAAAAATGAGTAAACAACAGAAACCACCCCCTCAATTCATCTGAGCAATCGTTCACAGATTTGTAAGTATACTAAACGTTTCTTAACTTAATGCCTGGAAACTAAAAAAAATACAGGTACACAAAAATCGGTGAACTTCCCGAAAGGAACTCACAACTGCTGAACAAGAAACAAGCATTTGAATCCTTTTCGCACTCAAAAGCGCAATAAAAACACTTTTTTTCCTGTTCCCCAAACTGTACAACCTGTTTCCAAAAATTATAAAGGTATACGGACCATCATAATTTTTTGTCGTTGATTTTGGGTTCGGTACTGAGACGCTCAATTTCCCTATGTGATATTAAAAGTTGTTGAATGGAAATATATTGAAGTTATTAAAAGTTATTGAACGGAGAGTAGGCCTATACTGAAAGTTATTACCAATAAACTACTACTTCCGTTTGACCGATTTTGATGAAAATTGTCTCCCGTATTCTTGTGTTACTTAATTAAGTTCCAAGTTTCAACTTTGTATTGTGTTCCGCTCTTGTGATATTTTGTTCACACACAGACATACAGATCAAATTTCTGAAAACAAGTTATTTTTTTTGGGTTCAGGGCCTGAAAACGTGTTGGTATTTCCGGTGAAAACTATTTTGAAAAATCAACATGAAAACAATACTTTCCGTCCCTACCTACATAATACATATAGGGTAAGAGAAAGTAAAAATACATTTTATGTATTAACTATCAGTTACTTATTTAATTAATTATTTATAAATCCAACTGAATCGTAAAGGTAAGCTACATCGGCACAAATAGGTTTTGTGATTAAATAGAAAAATCTACCTACAAAACTTTTATGCTCTTACAGTGCTAACAAGCATTATTCAACTTATTTTATTTCATAACAACTCATTGTATAACAAAAGAAAATATTTAACTCCCGAAACGTAACCGTTATTTTATATACATATTTTTTTTAAAGAAACGCCTCCAACAAAATTTTTTGAATTAATTTATTCTTTGAATTTTTCTAAAGATGAATTTAAAAATATACAAATTCATAATTTATTGTTAATATTTTATAACAAATCGATTAGTAGCGGTGTATTTAAATTCAATGAAGGTAATGAATAATTCATTTTATAAATTAACCGTTAAAGTGTGGATAATCACTTACAGATTTTTGGAATTAATAGTCTTTAGATAAATCGTGACCACAATGTTACTTATAGCGGTAGGCCTAATTGGCATGAAAATATAAACTAATATTAATACATTATTTCATTTATTTTAATTTTGGTTTTCCGTATTAGAATAATTTAATAATAATTTGTTGAAGATAAAACTTAAGCTTTTTGTTACAACATAATTTTATGTATGGTCATTACCAAAATTCATTTATTAACATCATATTTTGTTGATCTTTACTTTTTATTTGTTAACATATTACAATCTGTTCTAAAAATATATGAGAACAATAAGTAATTTTGCTAACAAGAATTCACATTAACACTGAATCTGATTCAACTGATTAAAAAATTGTTAACAATTTAGTACCAGAAATTTAGCGCTCCTTTCTATGTAAGCTATAAAACCCTCCACGACGATTTCAAAATTCCTACAGTAAAGAAGCTAACCGCGTCCTTGTATAGTACATTTCACGAAAGACTAGATGACCATCCGAACCAACTAGCCCGTGTTCTAGCTACAAGGAACTTTCCAACTGTGTGTCGTTTAAAGCGGAAATAAAGGAGAGACCTCTTGGTCTGAATAACGGACAATACTCGAAGTTTTGAACGGAGAATGTATCACTGGGTACCTCTTCTCCTTAAAATGAAATTCCCCACCGCTATTTAAATATCAATTACGGAAGTTGTGCAGCTCAATGTACAGTACCGTTATAAAAATTAAAGACAAAAAACAATTTAGTACCAAAATTGTAAAATAATATTATTGTTAAATAGAAATAATAACAAACAAAATGTAAAATCTATACGGTAAGTCTAATACATTAAGTCTTTGATAATTGGAAACTTGATAAAAATAATAATTAATAAAATATTAATTAGTAATATTAAGAAATTAATGAAAATTAAATTAGCAAATTAAGATCCAGAAAATTAGAATGATAGTTTAACTTTTATTGGTAACATTCACTGAACAATAAAATCTCCTCGTTAACGGTGTTGACATGTAGACTACTTCTAACTCCTGATATACCGGTGTATAAAAAGTCTGGAACCGGTTAATTTTTAGTCAAATAGCTTATTGTTGCAAATAATAAGCAATAAGAATCAGTAGCGATACAAAAAATGTACTTATTTTTTAAGTAGTCTACCCGAAACTTTTGTCCGCTATATTGGATTCTACCATATTAAATCTACCTTTTTCTTTTAAATAGAAGGTAGACTTTTGGTAGATAGATGATTTCGATGTGAAATTGCAAGAGAAAAACAATGGCGAAATGGCTTGTTAACAATATCTTTGACCGTTCTTTAGATATTAACCATTGAATTGTCCATATCGGGGAAAAACACTATCGCAAACTTCTGTGTACATTAATTATTTCCGGTAGAAAAACAAGAATGAAACATCATTTTACATTGTCTTTTCGCACAAAAATCAATTCTCCAATCCATTTAATAATATCTTTTCTCATTAGTTGATAAAACGTCAATTTTATTGAGAAATGTTTAAGCATTTTGTTGTCAAAAACAAAACAAAAATAAATAATAAATTATAATAAAAATTATTATTATAAACTAATAATAATTATTATTAATTATAATAAAATAATATAATTATAATTGCTATTATTTATTATTGTTTTTATTATTATAAATATAATGATAAAAATTATCGTTTATTATTGAGAATCAACTAACGAGAAGAGGTAGCCTATTATTAAATGGATTGCAGAATTAATTTTTACTTAAGACGTTGTTAAATTATGTGTCATTTATGGTTTTCTACCGCAAATATAATTAATGTAGAGTGAGATTGGCGAAAAAATAATCCCATTTTTCTTAAAAGTATGTTAAAGTTGTTTGTTTAAACTTTCTGAGCAACTTTTATCAAGATCATCATCGAATTCCTCGTCAGATTTGGTTTCTTGACGATGTAGTTCTTGTAAAACCTCCTGAGAAGATAAAAAAAAACATTTCTGTTTCATGAGATAAATTTTGGTACAAATGATCAAAAATTTACCAATGTAAAGTAATTAAATACTTTATAACATTAAAAGTAAGGCGGATTGTTTTTACCCAATATAAGGAGCCGTCGTGAATAAGTAAGAATAAAAATAAGAGAATCTCCTTATGGCACAGTTTGGTACTTTCAAGAGATAGAGAACAACTCGATGAAAGGTTAGCTGAAGTGGCTTGACCTTGAGAAAAATATCACATGAGCAATGCGAAAAATTGGCGCCCGGGTCGCATCCGACCCACACCTTACCATTTAAGGGTGAATTTATTCATAAGTAGAAGGAATTAATTAGAGTATTCTATAAAAATCCATTAAATCTTACACAGTTCCTATCACATTATAAAATAAAAAGGATTCTAAAGTAAATTTACCATAATTTAGTTCTAATTCAAACTACTATCTCTCTATAACTTGATGGCCTCCCGCAGAGAAGAGCAGAATCGACCCGCTGCTAGCCTTCTCAATAACATTTCATTATGTACTACTACTTAACTAGTACACTGGACTTGGTACATAATGAAGTGTTATTGAAAAGGCTAGTAGCGGACCGATTCTGCTTCTCTCTGTGGGAGGCCATCAAATTATAGACAGACAGTAGTAGAGTCTACCTGAACTTTTTAACCGGTGTAAAAATTTTATTTAGTTTAGGCCTACCTATTGTAATTTTTATGAATAAACAGTAATTAACTGTTTTTAGTATAGCAGTGTTAAATTTTGCATGATCATCAGCTGAAATGCTGGTTTTAATCTCTAGAGGTTTTACTAAGTAAAACGAGAAGTGGGTGGTTTACCATGTCTTCCTCACCGAGTGAAAATTATGCTTCTCAACATACCAGGCCCTCTGAAAATCATCTATTTTCAACCCTGCAAATGACACCTTCACTTCATTCACCACAGGGTCTGAATGAAGTGAAGATTATTAGCAAGTTAGAACGACCGTGCGTTCGGAAAGTCGCTGTGCAATGGAATTGTGACTATGGATTTATGAAAATATGTATAAAGAAATGACTAAGCATTTTGGAAAAAAATTTATTCAATACCTTAATTACATTGTTAAACCGTGATTACATTGTTTATAGAAGGTGTTCGAAATGACCTCCATTGGCATCAATACAGCATTGCACTCGTTTCATTTTGTTTGCAAACACCTTTCGCAACTGAAGAACAGTGATTCCTTGAATGTATGCCGTTATTGCGGCTTTAAGTTCGTCAATCGTGTGTGGTCTGTTCCGATACACAGTTTGTTTCGCCGCACCCCATAAAAAGAAATCGGGGGGAGTCAGATCAGGAGATCTTGCAGGCCACAAATTCTTTGAAATTATTCGTTCACCAAACACGTTGCGCAGGAAAGCCATTGAGATGTTAGATGTATGTGCTGTTGCCCCGTCTTGTTGGAACCAACCATTATTCATTTCCACTTGTGTTATTTGATGCGTAAAGTTCTCTAAAATATCAGAACAATAACGTTCACTATTGATTGTGTTTGCAAAAAAAATTGGTCCAACAATACGTGCTCTACTCACAGCAACCCAGACTCCAATTTTTGCTTCGTGTAAGGACTGTTCATGTAAAGCGCAAGGGTTAGTTGTCGACCATACTCGAGTATTTTGTGAACTTATATACCCTCCCAAGTGAAACCACGCTTCATCTGTATAAAACGTTACGTCAAGGATGTCTTCGGAATTTTGGTTGATGAAACGTTGAAACCAATGACAATAATTTAGTCGCTTGTCATTATCTGAAGGTTTCAGCTCTTGAACACACCTCACTTTGTATGGGAATAGTTTAAGTTCTTGTCTGACAGCTTTATGTGCGGTAGCAAGTCCGATATTATGCTGTTGTGCTAACTTACGCATTGATTTTTTTGGACTTTGTGCCATAGAATCAGAAATATCCAGCAGCTTTTGTTCGTCTAGCTTAGGGGGCCTACCACTACGTTCAGCGTCCTCAACAGAGCCAGTTGCCCGAAATTTTTCTATCAGTGTTCGTACTGCATTACGGTGAGGAATAATTGAATCTGGAAACTTTTCAGAAAATTTGCGCTTCACTAAATCACTGTACTTGTCACCTTCGCGAAATACGTATTCAACGAGGAAAATGCGCTCCTCTACTGAAAGAACCATCGCGTCCAACAACAAAAAACGTGCAACAGAACTGCAATAAATGAAACATATACAACTTCAACTCAATGACTGACAGGCCTCGACGTGTTCGGCAACAATTGAACAGCACAGAGCTACCAACCTAGCCATGAAATTATTCCCTGTCATGTCACTTGGTGCACAGCGACTTTCAGAACGCACGTATAATAAAATTCATTACTCTTAGAGGAGATAACTCTGACTAGTAATCTTTTACACTTCTACGTCTTCTGTTCTGAAATGCCTCGGTCATATAATTGGCGACCATGGGATAAGAAAAAAACTATTTTTTAGCCCTGGAACTAGCAGATTGAGTGCAAATAATTTAACACCCCCACCTGCTTGTTATTGGCAATAATTTTATAAACTAGCCTATTAAAAATTGTCTCCAATGAACCACATAAAAAAACTATTTGACGATTTTCACTTTGAAGTTACTTAATATTTTCTTTTTCTGAAAATTTACAATTTTATTTATTTTCCCCATTTCCTCAATTCGACGCAAAAAATTTAATTAAAATATTTCTGAAAAATGATTCAGTGCTTTAGTTGGCATTAAACCATTGATTTTTTAAAAATATTGGTATAAATAGTGTAGAATGAAATATAGGCTAGTACAGAATACAAAATGCACAACTTGTAATATTTACAGTAAATGAGTCATAGAAATTTAAATAAAAATAATATTGAATTCATAATTTTATTGTTCTATTGTTTATGTTATAATAATCATTTCCTTTTTCAGAAAAGTTTTTTTATATATCTACATGTAATATCATTGAAATTTAAAACTTATACACTTTATAAAGCGTGGTACAAGAAAAATGTAGGCTATCCATGATCTAAAATATAGGCCAATACGTAAACTATGATTGTAAGAAATTACATAAATATAGAACATAAAAGTAGACTATCATATGCAATAAACAGTACAATTACATTTTAAGACAACTTTTATTTTTTATAACAAAACAAAATACGACAATTACTTTGCGTAGGTTTTAAAGAGAAACGTAAATTGGTTGTTCGCTGGTTAACTTAATACAGAGGGATATTGTCTTTCGAAAATGAGTAGATTTTATATCTTAGTAGTACTTAGTAATAAGAAGGAAATAAAATTTATTTTACATATCGCTAGTATCATCCTACGTAAATAGATTTCTTTTCCTAACCAGTAGGCCTAATCACATTAATTACCTTTATTGAGCCTATAAATGAGTCACATTACAAAGTCATACGGTATTTGTTATTATAAAGGCCTAGCTATAGAAATAAGTATTTAAATAAAATTATTAGTCATTATTGTAGGTGTTAATACATTAAAATATTTAATTGATTTAATATTAATCATTTTAATGATAAATAAAAGTAATAAATAGTATATTGTGATTATACATTATTGAAATAAGTTTATTTTTGTTGTAGGTTGTTAAATTTATGAAGAACAAACATCAAAGTAAGTAGGCATAAATAGTATATTAATAATACTTTTATAATTTACCTAAATTACTATTTAGTATTAAGCCTACGTAGATAATAGAGAAAAGGAGAGAGTACAATCTGGAAACTCTTTTTATTTTCATTGTTAAGAAAACGAATTTTAGGGAGTTTAACAATTTTGAATAAATTAGTTGACTCAGGCATTCAGCTTTGGAATAATGTATTCCTAAATTCATTGCTGTACACAGACGACACTGTTATTATTTTTGAAACAGAAGACAGGCTCCAATATGCCATTTATTAGTTCCACAACATTACCGCAGAGTTTGGATTGAAAATATCGGTGCAAAAATCAAAGGTTATGGCATTCAAGGGAAATTGGCCGGTTCGCTCAAAAATTATACTTGGCAACCGAACTATAGAACAAGTTCAAGATTTTAAATATTTAGGATGCAAGATCACCTACGACATAGATGGTGACGTGAGTGAAAAACTGGCAAAATTCAGCGCTGTATGCAGTTCTATTAGGACAATAGGAAAGAATACGAGAAAGGACACTCAAATGAAATTCTATAGAGCAATGGCTGTACCACTCATAACATATGGGAGTGAAACATGGGTGTCTTTACAGAGGAATGAATCTCGTATCCAGGCTGCTGAAATGAGATTTTTGCAGGGAGTATTAAACGTATAGGCCCAAACGAATTAAATGTTCAGTCACTGTTGGAAACGTTAAGAATATATAAGAGAAACTGGTTCAACCATTTACTTTGCATGGCAGCTCACAGACTTCCTCTGCGACCATGGAAATATAAACCTAGAGGAAAGCGAGGCTTGGGAAGACCTAAAAAGAGATGGATCCCGGAACAGGCCTAATCCTTGACAAATGATGATGATTTTAGGATTTTTTTCGTTGGCTGATGGATAGAAAACTGTTGAAGGTTCAGTAAGATCGAATATGTCCGCCATATGTGCTAAATTTAGGTGTTAAAGGGTGTAAATTCATTTCCGATTGTCTTTAATAACAATTTCAAAATCTTTTTTGAAAAATGTTGACAAATACAGAGAGAAATGGATGGAGCACTTGATATTAATGCGTGAGGATCGATGGGTGAAACGAGCATTTAACTACATTCCTGACGGACGAAGAGATGTGGGTAGACTGTGGAAAAGATGGACAGTAACGACATAATAGGTCAGAAGGCATAATCCATGACAGGAAGAAGAATAAAAATAAGACTATTAAGTCTTTTATACCACTTTAAGTGTTAAGTTATTTATAACATTTTTTAAGTGTTTGTATATGACCATCTACTGTCATCTTTTACTGTCCATCTTTTCCACGGTCTACCCACATCTCTTCGTCCATCAGGAATGTAGTTAAATGATCGTTTCACCCATCGATCCTCACTCATTAATATCAAGTGCTCCGCCCATTTCTCTCTGTATTTGTCAACATTTTTCAAAAAAGAGGAGACAGTTAAATGTGCACAGATTTCGTCATTCTTAATGTGGTTCATCAAACTAAATCGTCTCAAGAACCGATTTCTACTGCCTGGATCTGGCATTCTTAATTATTCCCAAGTACCTAGAATCACTACCGTTCAGCAAAACTGGAACAGCCATAATCTTTTATAATTTCAGGTTCTGCTACTAGAACCTGACCATCTAAAATTGACCATATACAAAATAATATATACAACCATCTACTGACCATCTAAATTACTAGATATTATATATCTACTAGTCCACAAAACAGAGATGAAACTTATTTTTATTATCTTTCCATTTAGTCAGATTATTTCCTAACTTACGACAGCTTGGACTGTGGAATAAAAATTTTCCAAGTTTTTACTTTTTAATCATCTAGAATTTTATAGACTATTATTATTTAGGCTACCTAAATAATTCTCCAAGATTAATTAATTGAGTTTTTTTCTTTGCAATACTAAGAAATTATACTGATCAAAATTATTCTAGTGTACATGGATGTAACTCAAGATAAAATGTTTAAACATTTTATTACAAATATTTATTCGACCGTCTCCGTGTGGTCGTAGTCGTAGTGGTCAGCGTCCTAGACTACAAAGCGAAGTTACCGGGTTACAATCGCGGCTAAGTTTTGGAAACTTTAAAATCCATCGTTTCATAATTCACAATTACTTGCTAATGACCAAGATATTAATCCGAGTTAAAAAACTAAAAAAAAAAATTATTTATCCCACGCTACATCTTACTGGACTGTAGTGTAGTCGTACATTTTATTTATGCTGGAAAAAACAACTAAGTTCTGAAAATAATTAATAGCGTAAACATAACATTAAGTAGCGTAAAATGGTAATCGTAACCCGTATACCAGTATTAAATATACGAAATTATTCCGGAAATTCGGTGAGAATCAAATCCTGGACTAATCTTATTCTACTTTACACAAATTGACCCACGAAGGGTTTTAATAAATTTTTTCAATGAAAAATCAAACAAAAAATTAATGATGTTTTTCACTGAAATGAACGGGCTACCTAGAATAAAAAATAAAACCTGTTAAAATTATATTGGTGACTTATTGCCTATTATTTACAAAATGTATGCTAATCAAAATATCATATTTTATAGCAAGATGCGTCCTCTATTATGTCATTCATGTTATGATTTTACGTACCGTCGCATGCATCACAAATCTTTCTCCACTAATTACGCAGCTTATTTGTCAGTTAACTGCATGATAATTAACTCGTTGACTGCTACGTGACCCAAATATGTGTCACACTTGTCTTTAAAAATGGGCCACGTGCATCAAAAATGAGTCACAGTACATGAGTGATTTTTAAGCCGTGTTTTGTGGTTTCAAAAGCCACATCTTCAGAAAGTGAAATTATACACTTAAGACTGTTTAAATAGTTGGTTTTTTTCAAATAATAATAGGATATTTCGTATACAGGTAGTTTTCCTTTTTGTCTTGTAGTATAATGTTGCTATTATTTTTCATTTTATTATTTATTTTGCTTACTTTGGTTGAAAGAAATAGTCTAGAATACTTTGCAATTAAACACAATTATGTTTATTACATTTTTTATTGTGACGCAAAAATGGGTCACATGGCTCTGAAATATAAAATCATTCCAACAGGCCATGTGACCAAAAAGTGTGTCACAACTTAATTTTACAAAAAAAGAATAGCTGTTATTTAATGTTATTTAATGCTGTTTTTAATTAATAAATGAAGTAAAATAAGAAAAAAAGGAATAAAATGTGAAAAATAAAAAAAAGTGTACGATGGCCCCGCTGTAAGTGTCATAAAATTTAGTGCGGCAGTCAACGTGTTAATTATAATATCATGGACAGAATTGTAACATAAAATAGATCCATTTTGCCAGAGCCGAGCATCGTACAGATCAGCTTTTCTTAAAGTCTTTCAAGACGTAATTTCTCAAACAAATCCACACTATGTGTGCGTTAATTTTTTTGTTTTGGACCTTTATCATGGATTAATTAATCAGTAAATTATTTATAAAATATGTGTATAATACTGTTTTATGTAGGCTATATTTCATTCTGTTTGCATTATTGACTATTTTTGTTTGTTTTCTTCTCTTCTTTTTACTTTTGTGTCGTCTTTTGCTCTGTAATGAAATATTGTTTATGTAATTGGGCCGTAGTTGGCCTATTGCAAACAATTCTATTTAAATAAATAAATAAATTTCGTAGATATTTCATTTTTTAGTTGTACAGGTACGTACAGTTGTAAATACCGCAAAAAAGTAAATAAACAATGATATTAAGATATTATTCAATAAACTATGAACATTTCGATAATTTTAGATTAATTTATTGTAACTTTTAATTTAAGACGTTAATCTTTGTTTAATAATTTTCTTTAATCAAACCTAATTTCCTTAACGTACGAGTAAAAAATATTACTGATAAGGTTTATTGGCTTGACCTTAAAATATCATTAATGACCGTTAATTTTCATTTTTTATTGCTGGTATATACAGCATTCAACTTTTTTTTGTAACATATTTTAAGTCTTATATACATTCATACGAGGATTTACAGCCCCAGACGTATCCCCTTAGCACCATCTCTCTTTGTCTCGCTAGTCCCCATCGGAGAGCCGCTGCAAAGACATTGCCTCCTGCACCCCATCCAACCATGTCACCTCGCCCTACCCCTCTTTCTTCTACCGGCTGGCATCCACTTCCATACCCTCTTTTGCCACCTACCATCCTTTATTCTCTGCAAATGGCCAAACCATTTTAACTGCTTCCGGGATATGTTATACATGGTATTTCCTTGAACGCCTATTCTTCTCCTAATTTCAGAATTCGGAATTCGATTGATCCGCGACACACCGCAGCTCCACCTCCAGAAATTCATCTCCACCGCTTTTAGGCGATCCTTCTGTCTCTTTGTCAATACCCGCACTTCCGCAGCATAGGTACACACTCTCCAGGATAGCATGATAAATATTAATCTTTATCTCCTTCCATATTTTATCATTCCAAAGGACAGAATTTAACTGCCCTATAACCCTTCGCCCTACATAGGGCGAAGGGTTTTAAATCTTACAATTTTAAATACTTTCTTATTTTTTGTTAAGCCCAATCATATCGATAGAATTTAATAATTCAGACATGAAAAACATTTGCTCTAACACCTTCGAATTTAGATTAGCCTCCTGATTAATGCAATTACTAATTATGTAGGACTAATGAAAAATGCATAATAAATATAAAAATTATTTTGAGACACTTTACATTTTATCTAAATGTAGACAGAAATAAAAGTCAATTATTATAACCGCAATAATTTGAATGACGTCACAAAATGTTAAAAAAACCAATCGAAATATTATACAAATAAAGAAAATTTAATTCAAATTAGCTGATAGTATTATCATTATAGAAAGTCGTGTTGTTCTACAATGTATTAGCGTAATTGTTGTTTGAACGTATGATCGCTGACATTTACTATAGTAATGATGAGAAAGAGGGAGAGAAACTCTCTCTACATTAGCTGATGAAGGGTTAACAAGATATCATTTGTGACCGCTGATAAAACACTCCAACATTTCATGCAATATTACACCAGTACATTCAAATAATATTACTCTAATTTGCCACTTGACATTTATAGTGTTGTACATAATGTAATTTAGTAAATATTTAACGTGTGTAAACTTTGACGAGGGAACAAGTGAATGACAATTCACGTTGAGGAGGAAAATTTATTTAATAACAAATTTATAAAAAATTCAGTCAAAAAAAAACTTATTGTAAAAATTTATAGCAAACTAATTCTACATACTTAGTATAATTCAAAAGAATGCTTTACTAAGTAGCAAGTAGTCCCTAGGTTAAGATTATATTAAGTTTTAGGCTAGGTACTTAAAAATTTGTAATTTTATGGAATGTTGTTGTTTAGGTCAACAGCCGAAGGCTGGTTTGAACCTCTAGAGGTTTTTCTAAGTAAAACGAGGAGTGAGGTGGTACCAACGCCTTCCTCACAGAGAACGAAAGTAGCCTATGCTTGTCAGCATGCCACGCCCTCCGAAAAGCATCTACTCTGCACCCTGCAAATGACACCTTCACTTTATTCACCACAGGGTCTGACTGTATAATGAAATTCGTTACTTTCAGAGGAGATAACTCTGACTAGTGT
The DNA here is from genome assembly GCA_035578175.1 of Catonia carolina. NCBI lineage: Eukaryota > Metazoa > Arthropoda > Insecta > Hemiptera > Achilidae > Catonia > Catonia carolina. The sequence goes on along the minus strand of JAQMRL010000002.1, from coordinate 121,957,779 downwards.
CTTTTACACCTCTACCTCTTCTGTTCTTAAATAGACCATGTAATAAGAAACAGAATTATTTTTTGTTGCCCTGGAACTAGCAGATCGAGTGCAAATAATTTAACATGCCACCGGCCAGTTATGTTTAGTTTAAGGAGTGGTACTACATAAACCTGTCTCTAAAAGCCCAATTTTTTAATTAATCACACTGTGATTCGCTATCGCACTACTTAGTTAATATTTGTAAGGATTAAGAATTAAAATTTCGTAGTTTATTCATTGGATAGGTACTGCGTCTGACTCACACAGTCTCTACGTTTCCATGATGGTTCCAAATGAACTAATTAATTTCTCGGGAAATTTTTGAAGAATATTTGATTTATACTCATGATTTTTATTGAGCTTTTCCAAGTGATTTATTAAACCTAAAAAAATATTACGAAATTACTATTGCAAGTACTGCAACACATTGCAAGTAACTAATATATTGGGTGTCCCACGGAGTTTGAACCGTAGGGAAATAGCATTTATTTTCATTACTTTGTTAATATTTTCTTCCCACGAATAAATGAAGACTTGTTATTTATTTATTTTATTTAGTTAAATATAATTATTTTTAGATTAAGCCGCAAGGAATATTTTTAACTAAATATACTACCTATACGCAAAAACTCTTCTTCGCGAAGAGTTCTGTCCGCGCATAGGAGTATAGCCTACCAAAAACCTTATTTAAAAATTAACAGAAATAGTAACTACTCTAAAAAAATACTATTATAAAATCTAAAAAGGGTTCAAGGTAAATTTATAAAAAATATCAATAATAATAATAATAATAGTAATTTTAATAACAATAAAAATTTTAAAAATTACCTTAAGAATATGTACATTTGCAATAATAGAGAGAAAAAACATTTTTATTTAATAACTAAAACTACTTTACAATATATTTTAGGGAATACAATCTGGATAGTTTTACTTAATGAGAATTAATTCAATAAATGAGCAGAGAAATAAACAATCTAATGTAATGAAGAAAGAAAAAAATAATTTAGAGAACAGTTATTTTAAAACTTGTAAAAGTTTTTCAAGTTCTTTCTCGTACATCGATAGGCTAGGATATGATATTTAAGTTTATGTTTCATTAGATGTGGTGACATAATACTGTAAATATAGGATGGAAGTACGTTGATAAACCGCCCCTCAAGGTAGAGAAATGACTTTTAAAAAAATGTACTATATTTGATTTTCTTGTCTTTATTTTTCCAGCGTTCCTAGTAGCATAATTTGTATTTGTGGAATCATTAGAAAATATTTAGACCTTTAAAACAATATCAATTTGATACATTTTAAGTTTTATTTTAGCTTAAAATACATAAATTTGTAACCGTTTTCTATTTAAGTATTGTAAATTTTATGAGTACGTCACATCGTATCGAGTAGGCCTAATTGTAACGTTGTCTGCGGATTTAGAGATAGGTGGGTCGAATCCATCTGCGGAAATTTTTTTGTTAAAAAAATATTAGAAATTTTAAAAAATTAATTATTTATTTGTTTTTTAATTTTGACAATGTTTTATCATCAAAATTATTGCAACAATCAGCTGTCTCTGAAAATTAAATGTGACTGAAGAAAATATATTACAATATATTAAAAAAAATTTAAGTAAATAATGTTTTTTAGATAATAAAACAAATTTTGTCAAGATTAAAAAATAAATAATTAATATTTTTTAATATTTCCAATATTTTTTTTAACAATAAAAGAATATTTCCACAGCTGTATTCGACCCACTTATCTCTAAAATTTACAATACTTAAATAGAAAACGGTTACAAATTTATGAATTTCTGTATTTTAAGCTAAAATAGAACTTAAAATGTATCAAAATTTATATTTTTAAAGGTTTAAACATTTTCTATTGATTCCTGATTATAACAAGTGTTCATTTATTCTTGGGAAGAAAATATTAACTTACTAATAAAAATCAATGCCATTTCCCTATGGTTCAAACTCCGTGCGACACCGGTATTTGAGCAGATACAGGACTCGATGGAAAAATCACGTCACAAGAATGACAAGTGAAAGGGTTACAGTTCAAGCATTGTAATGTTGTACAATTGGAAGAAGAATCTTCGGTAGACCAAAGAAAGTTGATTTGAGGATGGAACAGGCGTAGCGCCAAATCTGTAAGCTGTAGAAGAAGAAAAAAATATTTAGAAATAATGTAGTTAAATCTGTAAAATATAATTTTCGTGAATTCTTGAAACAGAAGATTATTATCTTCAATAGTTAAGTATTATGTAGTCTACGTTAATTTGATTACATTAGGCCTACTATTTTAAAATTAAATGTAGGCTCACTTACTATTTTAGATGTTTTAAGTTGATTTTATTTTCATTCTAACTGATACACAATTTGTTAAAAATTTATAATGTAATTGTAGGCATAATATAATTAAAATAAATTTTAAATTTAGACAAAAGTGTTAAATGTAGAATTAGGGTCCAGAGGAAATCTTACCCTGGTCTGACAAGTATTTTTTCGATCAAGTTATTTATATTTTATCGTTATTTTTGAGAGTGTGTAGCCTAGACTATAGCTATTTATAGGTAAGTTTACGTTTTTCTACTCATAAGTCGTCAATCAAGTGGTTAAGAAAACTTAGATTAGGGTGCATACATTTGGAGTTTAGTGAATGGGGTAGTGCTTTTTTCCTACAGAAGAGGGGTGTCAGGAAGCCAGTGTCAGGCCCTTTCCAGCCAATATTGTGAAAGCCTTGGAGCACATTGCATCCAATTTACCCCCTACCATTTTGTAACTCCACAGCAATATCAACCCGGTATACACTGATCGCATCGAATTTCTCGCCTCGACACTTTACCTACACGTGGGACCTGTCCCCTGTTTATTGCTAACTTTCTGCTACGGCTCTAGCACCCACCCACATAGTCTCATCTCCACTCTCTTCCTACATGGGATCACTTCCAATTCACCCTTGTTTGCTTGCCACTCGGCATCAGTTAATGCAATTTATTGGGCCATATAAACCGACCAACCTACCTAGTGGAGATATGGTGAGAGAGAGAGGGGGAAAGAGAGTGAGAGAAGTTACAACTGAATAAGCCGACATTAAACTGTAAGGCTTGGCTGGCCTATGTCGATATACGCCCACACGTAGCCATTGGTGTTGATGAATGCCTAATTAATTAGATCTACAATATTACCAGCATTACCTTTAACATAATTAAATTTTTATAGATCTTCTTTCGCAATAAATTACATGGGGCTACCCTCAGTATGTAAGTTTGTACTTATTTTTAAAAACCTAATCTTGTTTTGAACTACTTTAAAATTATAAGCTATACATTTTTATCCTCATAAAATATTTTACATTTGCTTCCAAAATTATGACACGTGGAGCGTCAGTTATTTGAACTAACTGGAACCAGAGCGGCTCTGATAATCAAATAGTTCGGATAATCAAATACGCTAAATACAGTAATTTTATACCCTATACCGTAGCAATTTGATTAACGTAAATGTTTAATAGGGTATTAAAGACTAACATTTAGTTTTAAAAAACACTAATTTATTGAATTTATTGTAGGCCAAATGTAGTGTCATGCAAATGTCACAAAAGGGTATGTTTCTAAATACCTATTATAAACACAAACGAAAAATTAGAAAATTTTAAAACTGAATAAATTAAAGAAATAAAGTATATAATATACAGTAAAATCCGTTATACAATATTTTTGAACGCACTTGTGCATTAATTACTATAGGCATACTGATTTTTCTTTTGAATCGTGGGAATCCAAATCGGCGCCTAAAAAGAAGATTGAATAGAGATCTTCTCTGACTTATATATAACTAAAAAAATAAAAGAATACAACAAATAAAAAGAACAATTAAATACACTAATTATCATATTTAATACCTAATTAGGGTATTTTCTGTTATCGTCCCCCCCGCATAATGTTTCACATTTTGTAAATATTTTGCGTGTAGGTATTCTTACAGTATTTTTAACGATAAAAACGGGAAAAATATTTAAAAAAAAATCATATAGGCCTATCAATATTATATCATATTTACTATAGACTAAATATGAAAAATAATTAATTATACCTATACCCAAAGATATAGGCTACCGTTGGGAATCAGTCTTTGTCTTTGTGTTCCTTTTTCATGTTACTTTGTTGTTTCATGTAATGTTATTTAATATAATATTTAAATAGGTTATACTTAATTAGGGTATTTTCTGTTATCCCCTCCCACAGCATAATTTTTCACATTTTGTAAATATTTCGTGTGTAGGTATTCTTACAGTATTTTTAACGATAAAAACGGGAAAAATATTTAAAAAAAATTATATAGCCTAACTACTCGTATATCAATATTTTTCAAAAGTTAACTTTAAAGTTTTTTTCTTTTTTCAAGTTAACCTTAAACTAATTATTGACAATTATTAAATTATTTAATAATATTTAATTTAATTATGTTAAATTAATTTAATTATAATTTATTTAATGATGTCATGTACTTAATGAGTTTATATTCAGTTATTAGGCTACTTACAGTAACAATATTGAGAAAAAGCAACATATTTACCCTACTGTACCTTATATAGTTAACCTTTACTTGAAGAATATTGGTGTAGAATTTTTTTAAATATTTTTCCCGTTTTTATCGTTAAAAATACTGTAAGATTGCATACGAAATATTCACAAAATGTGAAAAATAATGCTGTAGGGGGTAACAGAAAAGACCCCTTAATTATATACCCAAAGATAGGCCTATAGCCTACCAATGGAAATCAGTCTTTGTCTTTGTGTTCCTTTGTTTCTTTGTTGTTTCATGTTACTAAAAAATTGTAGTCGTATATTATCTATTCTAGTAGCTGTATATTTATGTACTGTTGAAAATTTCAAATAAAAGATAAAAAAAATTTTTAATTTCGCTCTAAACAGTCTCAACTGTTGCCAAGTTAAACTTGGAACTACTGTAGTATAAATTTTTCATTGGATTGTATGTCCGTATTTTAATAGAAAATAATATGTCGCCTATTTTTTCTATCAATGGTGGTACGGATAATTGACGGTTCGAATGAATAACGTTCGGATAATCGATGCTCCTGTATAATTAAATTACATAAAATCAAACCTAGGGAGGTTATGATTAATTTTTTAACTACAATAGGCCAATTTTTTCTATTAAATTCTACAATTCATTTACGACGATTTAAATTGAGCTTACTAGGTTTTTATTTTGTTATGAAGTAATTGTTTGCTAATTTAGTTTGACCAATTCATATTGACATAAGTATTACTTGGTCTCATCAATTGACAAAAGATTTTGTGTGTAATTTGGTCTATAGGTGTTATGATGATATGATGGGCCTAAATTATTTTTTATAATGGTCAGCGCAATTGGTTTTTATGCCAGGGCCCACTTGTAAGATTTTCGGTCAAGGCTGGAATTTTTTAAATAGTATTTTTAATTTTAGGGCCTAATATCACACCACATTTTTTACCTACGGATAAACCAAGGCTTGTGTAGGTGTTATCACCCAATAAAATCTTTTTTCCTGTTTAAAAAAAAATTCTACTCGTTTAATTCTATTACATCTAAATATTTTGATGATTAAATAAAACATACTTCCTCCTTGTTCAAGAAACAATAAATATACTTAGAATATAACATCTTCATTTGTAATCAACAACGTTCTGGGCTAATTTTATAATTATAGTGCGCGCCACGAAAGAAGTCCGTTGTGTTTGAAGAGCTTTATCTTAAAATCAACCAAACGGAAAAATTTTAACGCTACACCAAATTAAAGTGTGTTCTTTTCTACGTTGATTGGTTTGACTTAAATTATTTTATTGAGAAATTAATGGGAGATACAGCAATTTACGCATAAAAAGTACCCAGGTTTTAGCCGGTTTTTCGTTAATGTGCTTTTTAAACGTCTGTTACTTTATCCAGGCTTTACATAAAAAATCGGGGTTTAAGTATGTTTAAGATGATAGTTTTCTCTATAATAGGCCTACAAATATTTAAAAAGTGAAATCTGATGTTTCGTTTTAATATGCTGGCCATTTTTAAAAGAAAGCGCTATATTTTGGTTCCTCATAAAGATAGAAAAATGATTTTTGGACTGAACCATGAAGTGTTACAACAGTAGACTATTATATCAAGCATATCGTTTTATAAATATAGTGGCAAATAAAACGGAAACAGAACCAAGAATGTTCAAATTTTTCCGTTTAGTTGTTTTTGAGATACAGATCTTCAAACACAACGGTCATTTTTCGTGGCGTGCACGTACTTCTTTCTCCCTATTTTTATTAACAGGCTAAGCTGCGTTATTTTAACATTAGGCCTAAGTCTGAACTGGATTATTGGAATGGCTACCGATCTAAAAGGATTTTGAATGAGTTTTAATCAATTTAAAAAAATATATAGACCGCCTCCGTGGAGTCGTGACTAGCACGCTAGCCTACAAAGTGAAAGATCCCGGGTCGATTCCCGCCTCGGGTCTGGAAATTTTAACACGTTAAAAAAACCACCGTTATAGGCCCTAGTACCAAAACTCCCAGACGTCGCTAATGACGGAGCTGTCGACGCGACTTTTTTAATAAACTAAAAAAATATTATAGGCCTAATAACTTATACAATAATCTTTTAGCTTTTCAGGTTTATTTTAAATTGTTTATTGCGGTAGGCAGAATTAATTCTTAGGTCTAATCGTTGTACTAAAACACGTAGATTTATATTTTAACTTAATTTTCAAACTAGGTTACTTTTAGATTTGTAGAGAAAAATTTTCAGAATAGCCTATCTACAATAGCTACGGGTAGGCTTTATTTTCGCATTTTTGCATGCACGAAAGAAAGAAAAATATTAACTTAATTTTGTTATTTCGGCTAATGTTGTTGAGTGATTGAAAGACGTTATAATAGTAATAATAATTTATTGTTAGGGAACTTACACAGAACACGGACATTCGATTATATTAAAAGTGGAAGAGGGGCTTAGGTGTAATAGGCAATAGGCTACTGAAAGGAAAGTTTGCTGACAGCTCATCGGATGCGATGCGATCGCGTGATATTTGTCCATCACGTGATAATGAATTATTGAACTTCTTTCATGAAAGTTTTAGGCTCAGTTAAAATGAAAATGGAAAAACGTAGGACTTGTTTATAGTAACAGCCACATTGATGAAAGTTACAAAATTGATTTAAGCGTTATTCTAATTATTGTGAATAAAAATAGAAGCTACCAATGCTGATGTTAAGCTAATATAAGCGTACCAGAATATTTTCAGTTACTTATTAGACTTAAAAATGTAAGCCTAATTATTAGGTGCTTTACAATGGGCTTTGAATAAAAACATAGGCTATAAAAAACAGGAATACTGTGTTTGTTTGTTTAATATATTGAACGTACAACCGAAATTTGTAAAATATTTTTAACATAAACAATGGAATTGTAGACAAGGTATTTTAGGTCTATATGTAAGCTAACTGAAAGGCGATAACTTAAGAGTACAAACAAAAAGGCACCCATTATATAATTTGATTTTAGTAGCCTAACTCCAACAATAAAGCCAACAATAAAAATGTTGAGATTCGCCGATGATATAGTAGTATTAGCCGAGGCAAAGAATGAACTAGAGGATGCCTTAAATGGAATGGATGAGATCTTGAGGAAGGATTACTTCATGAAAATTAATAAGAACAAAACGAAAGTGTTGTGCAGCAGCAAGAGTGGTTTGGAAGAGATGGGAAATTTAAAAGTAGGCAACGAAAACATACAGGAAGTTGGGGAATTCTGCTATCTAGGGAGTAAAATAACAAAGGATGGTAGAAGCACGAGTGATATCAAGAGTAGAATTGCTCAAGCTAGAAAAGCCTTTGAAATGAAAAACAGCTTACTGACTACAAACATTGATTTACAGATTAGGAAAAATTTCTTAAAACATTATGTTTGGAGTGTAGCATTATACGGAAGTGAAACTTGGGTGATAGGGGCTGTAGAACGGAAGAGGATAGAAGCTTTTGAAATGTGGTGTTATAGGAAAATGTTAAAGATTAGGTGGGTGGACAAAATAAGTAATTTAGAGGTTCTTAGGCGAGTGGATGAAAAAAGAAGTATATGGAAGCATCTTACCAAAAGAAGGGATAGGCTAGTGGGGCATATCCTAAGACATCCAGGTATTGGGCTATCAATAATGGAGGGTAACATTGAGGGAGTAAATTGTAGAGGGAGGCAAAGATTAGAATATATAAAGCAAATTACAAAAGATGTAGGATGTTACAGGTATGTAGATATGAAACGACTTGCGCAAGATAGAACAGGTTGGAGAACTGCATCAAACCAGTCGAGAGACTGATGACAAAAAAAAAAAGCCTAACTCCAAATGGAATTTTAAAAAATTTGTCTGTTTTTATCTTATTTTTTAGACGGGCTGATAACTATGAATTAGACAACAGACAGATATTTTTGTCAATAGATGAGACGATTTAACACTTACACGAATGCAAATTGATCGCAAGATACTAACATAGTTAGGCCTAAATATAGGATAGGCCTACTTAATAAAGTAATAACGAAACAAAAAACTAATAGTCTACAAATGAATCATTTCAGCATAAAATTAACGGTAAAATAATTATATCCTTATGAATTTCTGACAATGAACACTAGCCTATAGAGAGAAAATTTCACTTGCCAAACATTTACAAAAATTGCGTTACCGGCACACACCACACAACGATTTTAAATTTTTAAGAAACTTTGTAGAAGAAAATGTAATTCATTCAAACTAGTTAAATGAGAACCTATTATTTTTTGTCCATAGTTGGATGGTAGGCTATGATTTCCAATACCTCTAGCGTAATAGTAGACTATAGGCCTAGAAGTACAATGTAATAGTAGGCCTAGTCTACATGTAAAAGTACAATGTTTAGCCTATTAGGCTTTTAGTCATTTCTTTTTTTGCAAAGTGTAATATTTAAGGTAAATAAAATTATTATCATTATTATTATTTTCTAAATTATTGCAATAATCTTTTGAGTTATGTTTATTTATTTATTTTTGTGTAGGCTAATGTACTCACTAGGTATAATATTAGTATAAAAAAGTTTATACGACCATAACTAATCAGACCAAAAAAGTTTAGCTGAAATTATTTTTTTGTTAAGTCATTAATTCAATGGTTTAACTTTTCCGTTAATATTCTAATTCCTCAGTTATTAGCCTACCATTTGAATTTAATGAGTAGGCTAAATATCTCATTAAGATTTAGTAAGTAGCTCATTAATATCTCTAACATTTACATCCGTAACAAACCTGGAAAGTAAATTATAAGAATTTGAAGTCCAAAATGATGCCAAATGTTTTAATTATTTAGCCCTAGTACAGGAGGGACTGCCCATAACAGATAGGTGGAGTGTCAAATTATTTACACTCAATCTGTTCGTTGCAGGGCTAAAATAAATAGTTCCGTTTCTTGTCTCATGGTCAGCCAAATTAATGACTGAATCATTTAAGAACAGAAGAGGTAGTGGTGTAAAAGACACTAATCAGAGTTATCTTCTCTGAAAGTAATGAATTTCATTGAACAGCCAGACCCTGTGGTGAATGAAGTGAAGGTGTCATTTGCAGAGTGAAAAATATATGCTTTTCAGAGGGCTCGGCATGCTGATAAGCATATTTTTTCACTCAGTGAGGAAGGCAATTGTAAACCACCTCACTCCTCGTTTTACTTAGTAAAACCTCTAGAGGTTCAAACCAGCCTTTCGGCTGTTGACCTAAACAACAACAACAGGAGGGAATAATAATTTAGCTTTTTGAAGCCAGGTCTATTGAATAGTAACCCTATTGTAGACAGCTGCAGTAGGTAAGCAAAAATATAATACTCAATACATTTCTTCTGTAGACATTGCTAAATAATTGGTAGTAATTTTTTGATTCCATTCTTTCCATGAAATCAAAAGTGATCTTAGGCTGGTCCTAAAACGCAAACTCGTAGTCAACTACTAACTCGACTATTATTCTACCAGAACTTATATTGAGGCAAATAATAAAGTATCCGAATTGTAATCAAAAGTTCAAACTAATTATTTTTATTTATTTTATATTATTTTCAAATCAGCAATATTACAATCTGCTCCTTTATAGAGAGACAAGAACAATAAGTAATAAGGTTTACATAAAAAAATAAAAATATAAACATCATTTTACATTGTTACAGATAACCATTTTTGTAATTTTTAAAATTAGTAGTAATTAATTTTGAAATGATTCAAAATTGAAATAAAAAATATAGGCTACTAAGTAGGCCTACTACACATAAAAATACAAAAAAAAGTTAATATGTTAGAATCTGTCACTTAAATCCAACTCATTGTAGGCTATCTGTTAAGTTTTGTAAAAGTATAGCCTAGTCAGTGTTGTCCAGTCAGTTAATCGCGAAATAATTCCGATACCCGTTCAGTCTTTGCTCGTAGTATGTTCTGCTAAATCGTGTAATTTCTTGTCTTACTGAGTTAAGGCCTAAATTAATTATTCCGTTAAAAAAATCTTAAAATAATAGGCCTATAGACTACACAATTTTTCTATGTTAATCAAGCTACTGTGAAAATTTTCCGTTAACTTACAATTAGGCTACTACGTGAAATTTCAAACTTCTCTACCATTATTAAATTATGACGTTATCTATGGTTTACTAATGCCATGTAATTCAAACAACACTGTTTTAAGCCCAATAATTATTATTATTATTATTATTATTATTATTATAGTTTTATGGCCTTCATTGGACCACTGTAGTCAGTATCTTCCGGCCCTCTTTCGTCTTCTCTCCGCCCAACATCTCCTCATCCGCTCAGAAATCAATTTCCTTTCCTCGTCCGAAATCACTCTTCCCATTCTATGTCCGACTTTGATCTGAAGTCTTGTCTGTTTGTCGTTCAGGATTCCGATGCTGTCTGACTTGTCCTTCAAATCCTCGAATGTTATGCGCAACTCTCTCATATCCTCCCTGAGTTCTTCAATCCATTGAATATTTGTCTTACTTTTCCACAGCTTTTCAATAACTCTTCTGCTCAGTCTGTCCTCCGGAGCTCTAATCAAGTGACCGAAGAAAGATATTCGTTTTTTCCTCATTGTACTTGTGACAGGTTCAATTTCTTTGTATACAGTTTCGTTGGAAGCTAATCTCCAGTGTCCATTTTCATGATAGCTTTTGTTGATACAAGTTCTGATTATTCTTCTTTCAATTTTTAGTAATTTGTCTATTGCGATGGTATTAGTGGTTTTAAAGATGGTTTCACTTGCGTAAGTTATTATTGGTTGAGTAACTGTCTTATAATGATTCAATTTTGTGGCTATTGATAGTGATTTCTTGTTGTAAGTGTTCTTTGTGGCATACTGTGCTCTTCTCAACTTATTTATTCTACTGTCCCATGCTTGTTTCTCATTGAGATTGTACGTTATGACTTCACCCAGATATTTGAAACTGTCCACAATCTTTATTTCTTGATCTCCTATACGGATTTTCTTTGCAAGAGGTGGATCAGTTAGCATAAGTTCTGTTTTTTCAAAAGATATTCTAAGGCCAATTCTCTGAGAAATACTCTGTAGTGTATTTATTTGTTTCTTGGTTTCTTGAATACTGTTAGCCAGCAGTGCCAGGTCGTCAGCAAACCAATAATTATTATGTTAGGCTATAAAATATTTTTATTATCTGCACGAGTTTATTCTGGAATCTCTGAGTTAATAGGCTTCCTGGACAGTCTCTTCCATTTGTTCCGTGTAGGCTAATAATGTAGCTATTTCACTCCCTTCTATAGATCTACTTACAAAAAATTATTAATTTATTTTGATAGACCTTTGGCTACATAATATTTTTAATCGATAATAAATAAATAACTTGTAGACTAATTTATATTTTTATTAAAAAAAAATTATTCATTCCAGTTGCCAATGTGGGCTTAGGCTACATTAATATAATACTATCTTTCGTGATAGTCTACAACAGTCAGTCCTCAACTAAAAAAGAAAAATTCATTGGAAAATAATCCTGTAAGATATTATACGGACAATGTAAAAAATGTAAAATGGTGAAATAGGATGTCAGTCTTGCAATATAAAACATTGGTCTAATTAATTTAATAGTGTAAGTCTATACCTCTGTCTACAGTTTGTTCTTTCCTTTGTTTTGTATAATTACAAACGTATAAAAAATTTCGAATGACAAGAAGGCATATAAAGTCTAATTATGAAGCATAACAATTCAAGAGTGCTTATTAATTAGAGGTAAAGTTGGTTTCCTGTTAAATTATTGTAAAACTCACGAGCAAGAATTCAAACCGGAAGTGGCATTTTAAAGGGTTGAATTTGTTTTGTGGGTGGAGTAGTGTTATCAACAGCAGTAGGAACGAGTCAACAGTAGCTAGTAGATCGAGTGTTGATGTCCTGCAGGACCCGGGGCTTCCATTTGTCCACATAACTCATAAAAGGCAGTAATGCTTAATTAAATAGGTGAGGTAAACCAGAGGGGGTAAGTCCCGCCTACCAGACACGCCCGCTACAGAACTGCCACCTGGCGGCGCGTACGTGTAGCGTACCCAGTCAGTGCGCGACAGTGCGGCCTGGAATGCTGTTGGCCACAATGCAAGAGGGGCCGAAGCCCCGTGCGCCTGCTACGGATTTTTCCATCGCTGCGATCATGTCCCGAGATCTAAAACCGTCTCCTCAACCACCCACACCAATCCTAGGTAAGTACCATGAAAATTTGATAAAATACATCATAAGTTTCTCTGAGGGACCCGTTTAAATGTAACTAATACCTGAGGTCGACTGACCATAACTTCGGGTAAAGTAAAAGGGTGTTATCGAATTGTGGTCGTTACAAAACTATTTTAAAAATCTCAATAGCAACAGCAAATTTTTAATATTTAGTAGTTTTAAAAGGTAAATTGTAAAACAATAACTTCAGAACATATTTGCCTAAAGATACCAGTAACTAACCTACCATTTAATTAACACAATATGCTTAAATATTCTACCTAATAAAGGAGTAAATTACTTTTAAAAACCTTATAATTCAAGCATTTGGATCTATATAATCTTCATATATTTATAATTTATAGTAAATATGCAGGCACTGTAATATAGTCACGACCTAAGGTGGTATTTTTATTTACAACTGTTATCAAAGTAAAAATTATAACAAACAATAAGGCGATTCTCGGTGATTATTTTATCCGTAACCAATAACATTCTTTATTTGACTTTATTTTAACCTAAAATAACTAATTATTTAAGCCCACTGTTCTTAAACTGAAGGTTTTGTTTATTAATAAATAGGCCCGACGATACTAATATTCTGTTTTACATTATTATTTTAATAGGTTAAAGTTTAAAGCGGTTATTTAATGTTACTTAATTTAACTATAAATTGATAAAATAATTTATTTAATTTCTGGGCATATGTTTCCAGTAGTTTGTTGAACATTCAATACAGTACCGTTTTGAACCCCAACGTCCCTGATTTAATCCGTAAATGTAAGTCTATTACCTAAATAATGAAACAAATTATTGTGCGTGGTTCGGTCTAATGTTTTCCAATAAAACATGTAATATTAAGGGCTACATATGAATTAAGTAATTTAAAATTTGGGTTATTTACAGAGCTCAATTTAAAGAAAATGTTAACTCTTCGAGCAAGCCTTAATATTTTGCTTAATTTTATTATTTTAAAAACAAATTTGACAGATGAATTATTATCATACCTGTATGTAAATTACTTTCTAGGCTACAATTTAAAAGTTTAAACTAATGGAATATATAATCTTTTAAAATGTAAGATAGGCTACATTTTCATAAATATTCTAATAAATTTATTTCATGCTTTAATAAATAGGGTAACTTATTTGTTAGAAAGGTCCTTAAATCCTTGTTAATTTCCACAATATAATTTAAATTAAATCTATATTAAATTATAAATATTTATTTAATTATGATATTTCAGTTCAGTGTGAATTTTATTTAAATCTGCTAAATTCTCAACGAACTATCCTATAACCTATTGGGTGTGAGTTAGTTTACATAAAATGCTATAAAAAGACTAAATCTGAAGATAATTTCAACTCAAGTAATCTTAATAGGTTCAACACAAATATAGCATATGTTAAATTTGGCGTAGATCTGTAGTTAATAATATTAATAAATTAATAAAAATTTATCCATTACATTTAATTATGTTCAGATTTATATTTAATTTAATAAGTAAATATTAAATATTTTTAATTATGTTTTTATTCATCTACTTTATGAATAATCTTTGTAGTTGTGCCGGGAAAACTGAAGCCTTGATAGAATACATTAAGCCTTTCTGTAAAAGCTTAGTAAACCTAATTTCAGTTAAATTTGATACGGTTAATTAATTACAGATATAGACTAACGCAGTTTCTTAATTAACTTATAAAATTGTTATTTAATTTTAATATAATCAAAGTTTTAGTCTTACTAATTAATCAATTGGATTTTTTTATTATTAGAACAATTTAATGATGCAAAGTTAATGATATAGGCCCATCGTTAGTTCTGTTGTTATGATGGAAGTCAAGAAAAATAAGTTGAATGTTCTTCTATAGCCTATAAGTTACATGCTTTGTAATTCCTCAGGGATTACACTTTCCTGAAATGAAATAATTTTTTTAATATTTAGCCTATTACTGTATTTTTACGATAATAAGTTTATCAGTTAGGTATTTAATTCTGATAACTTATATTTGAAAAAGAATTAACAAATGAAAACTATCAAGAAAGTCTAAAATTGTCACAACTTTTAATGTATTTTGAGTTAAAACTTCTCTATTTGAAAAAAAAAACATTTAAATTCTAAATTAAGATCTAAAAAGATGGTCCTAGAGCACATTTAATCGCTCCAATTGAATCTCTTGCTAGAGAAACAAGAGTCCAACGCAAGTGATTTTTCAGGAAATACAAAAACTATTTTTCTAATTTTATTTATAGGCCTACATATTGCTGAAAATTACTTGACATGACTTTGAAGTACTTCTTTAAAAGTAATGTATTCATTTTTATAAATTTTATCTTATTTTTAATGGATAGGCTATTATTAGACGAGGGAATTTTCCAGCATGAACTTGTGATTTTTCTCAAAAAAATGCGTATCGACGGAATAAATAGATCTAATTCAACTTGTTTTTCTCAGGATACTCTAGTCTAATGATATTATAATATTAATTTGCAGAATATTTTTGTTTAAGATAATATTGTGTTATTAAAAACGTTGTTAAATTTTTTATTCATTTTAATTTCAAGAAAAATATTTCTTCGGGCTTATCAATTTTTTCTGCTGATGGCCATAAAACTATAGCCTATCTAATGTTGTTTCTCAAACAAAAAAGAATTTTCTGCAGGTTAAATCTTCTACTATAGTAGCTGGACTTGTGGTTTTCTCTATAATAAAATAATAGAAGTGAAATGAATTATTCGATTTTTAACACTAATTCAATTTTGATAAAAATGGACATGTGTGGTTTCTCAAACAAGTGATTCAATTACTAGCGGTTTTGATACCTTTTTAGTAGGCCCATTCATTCATATCTACAAGTCTGCTGATAGGATTCTTACAAAACTTAAATGAAAACATTATGCTATTAAATTTAGGATTAGAATAAACTTATTACGAATTGTTATTTACCGTTCGTTCCAAAACGGTTAAGGCCTGTCTTTAATTAATCACCTAATAAATCAGGAGTTTTAATGGACTGATAAAACTATATAAGTTAAACCTACATTCCTAATTTGAATTAAAATTTATTTTATTCTTAGCAAAAAATAAAAAAATTAACTAATCATGTCCTATCTATCTATTACAGTACTAAGTTACTAGACCCTTGCTAAAAAAATTGCTAAGTATTTAAGCTATAAATTTACGTGCGTCACATAAAGCAGGTAACTGTAAACAAAATTGTAATAGGCCTACTAGGCCAAATTAGAGATTTAATCGCATTCTAAATAAACGATATTTTATTTTTTCTTAAAAATTATCTCATTGTATTAAATATTCAAACAATAAAGTATAAATTAATTTGGTAAATAGATTACCATTTAGAAAAAAAATGTTGTGATGAAGTTCCTTTAATTTTTTTTGTTGATTCTGAAGTTATTAACATATCTACATTGACTGATTGTAGATATAGGGCCTAATCTTCTCAATGCGTGTTTATAAAAAGTTATTAAGTTATAGCCAATACAATTTGGCTAAATTTTATTGATATGGAAGATATTAAATGACCGAACCGGAATATATGCAGTTATAGGTCAACATTGATAGGAATATTTTCATGCTACATTATAATAGGCCTAATTTAACCAGTAGCTAACTAAGATTGTTACTTTTATACCGATTTGACTATGAGATAGTTGCTACCGGTATACTTTGATGGTTGGGGTTCAATTTATTATACTTTTTCTGGAATGGTCGGCCTGAGTCTGTACAAGACTACACCTCATTTACATCATTCTCATATCATTGAGTCACGCTTATTGTTCTAAAATGAACAGATTGCAACGTATACACATTAGGTTTAAAAATAAATAAAAAATAATAATTTAAAAATAATATTGACGGCCATATTGGATCCGCCATATTGAATTCAACTTTATTGTTTTAATCAGCCGACTCGTGGTGTAGTGGTTAGCGTAACTGGCTTTTATGCCGGAATCCCGGGTTTGATTCTTGGTCAGGTTTGGCATTTTTCCATCTGTAGGCCTATATCACGTCATATCATTACCTACGCACAATCCAAGGCTTATGTTGGTAAAGAAAAAAATTGTATGATTGAGATATACATTCGTCTTTGTGTGAAATTGTAGGCTACGGGGAATTGATGGTAATAAATTCATTTCTTAATAAATAAATTAATGAAATAAGTAAACCTGATAGTCACGTTAAATAATACACATTGAGCCTTTATATGACAAGTCAAAAAATGTAGGGTAGGAAATTACAGTGCTATAGCCTACTATAGTACAGACCGGTAAAGGCATTTGTTTGGAAAAGCCAAAAAAACTGTGTGATTACCTTGACAGGACTAAAACAAATATTTTACTAAAACTAATAAATTAATACAAATTAATTTTTAATAGTTTCCAGTTGTTCATAATTACAAAAGTTAAATTAGTCTACTAATTGTCCATCAAACCGTTAGCACTTTTATTAACAGATAAACAAAACATGAAATTTAAAATTATGACACAATTACAAATAAAATTAACCAGTTAAAAATGTTTACAAACGCATTTTTAAACATAAGTTTGTATGTAATTTTGAACATAAATTGATGGCTTTTAAAATTTAATTTAATTTGAAGAAAATGAAATTAATATAAAATAGCCTACTTCTTATAAAACTTGTAGACACCAAGTTCAGCGGTTTTTTTTCATAAATAGCATTGAAAAGAAATTCGTTACACTTAAGTTCACCAAATTACTCGATGAACTTGTACGACACGATTAATGTATTTGTTAAATTATTTATTGACTTTCGACAATTTATTTATTTTGTTCTGAATTGTATAATTACCATTCAGTAACTTATAAAAGGTGGTAATATAGTGGCGATGTACTTAAGTCATAAAAAAGACTAATAAAATAATAAATTTATTTGTAAATTATTCAGTTTAATAAAAATTTAACTGGGAAAGTGTAGGTAAAGTTACCATTGGATTTCAGATGTTTTGTAGTTAATTATTTAATTAAATTCAAAACAAATGAAAAGGTTAACTAAGCTTACATATTATGCTAACAGTAACAACGATTATAATAACATCATATTTTTCCATGTTTTTCTACAAAACTGTATTTATAATGAAACAGGTGCTGCTCTGGATAAATTAAGTAATCTAAATATTAACAGACTAAATTTAATAATAAGACAATTCATATGCTGATCGTTTCACTTGTCTACAATCATCCAATAAATTAAATTTTTATAGCTATTTCTAATCATTTTGGTCCTGTTTCTTTTTTAACGGAGAAAAAATTAAAATTAAATGTTTACCTTGTAATATTTTCTTAACGGTTTATATGTTTCAAACATAATAATGTAGAAGTTTTTGATATCATAGTCAATTGGTCGGTTAAACTTTTAATAATTAAGATTGTATAGCAGGCTAAATTGTGTTTTTTATAGATCTGGAGCCAAAATAATTATTAAATTTCTCTCTCAAAAAGAAAATTATCTTGAAAAAGAATTGAAAATCATACTCTTGGAGAGTTAATTTTTCTTACTGTTAAGAATTATGTACAGTTTAATAAATAAGTTTATAATGTAGGCCTATCTAAGAACTCAAAAATGTTGTTATCGTATGGTCTTGTTATTGCAGACGATAAAGGGTTTCTTCTTGGAGCATAAGTTAGCTAACTTTACTTAACTATTATTTAGCTTTTCTACCAACCTGAAAGTGTGAAAAGTAATGGGTGTTTTAAATTTCGTTCTGATACTGAATGGTTGCTTAACCATATTTGATGTTTCTTACGTATTGTTGTTTTAGAAATAAAATTAAAAATACTTGATATGGCTTAATTCGTGATTGCTGTTTGTGAGCTAGGTTTCTTCTAGATATGATGTAGGAAGTATTGAAATTAAAATAGCCATAATAATACTTGTTATCTTATTATAGTTAACTGTATTATAGAATCAGATGTTGATTCTTTGATGTAGATTTCATATGAATTAAATCTGATCAACATGTGGGAGTCAAACTAAGTATATCCTCTACAAATAGGATTATAACGGATAATAAAAGATCTTAATGAAACGCATTCAGCTATTTAGAGCGTATGAATAGCTTTGTATAGTTTGAAAAAATTAGACAGAACGAAAGTCAAAGAAAATAAAGTAAAAAGTGGCTAATATTTCAAAAAGAGCAAAAATTTATAGCTGTTCACATTAAATAAATTACAAGTTACATTAGTATTATGGATAAAGCGCAATATATCATTTTAAAATATTATAGTAATGAATAGTGGATGTAAGAAACAAATAATGGAGACAGAATAGAAAACAGATAGGCAACAGCGACCGACTTTTAAGACTGACAGACAAACGAGGCAGCCGACAAAGCATGGCGTAAGACCTAACCGTCTTGAAAACCCCTTTTGTCTGCTTAACATGATTTGCGTTCTATTTTCTACAAGTTTTAATTATGCACGTAAAGCTTTATGTATTTTAAGTCTAAGAAACTTAAACTTCAATAAATTAATTCAGGTTAAATGCACGTACATCACGTGTGAAGAATGTAATGAGGAAAGCAATTAATGAACTGTACTATTTTCTAATACTAATTAGATATAGCCTATTGCAAACTAGTGTTTGTAATTCCATTACACAAAATATTTCCTGATCTAAGAAATACGTCATTTTAATCAAAAGTTATTTGGACTGTATTTGAAAGAAATGTAACTTAATCATTAAAACAAAGGTATTTTATATTTATATTTTTCATTTTATTTAAAATTACAATTGTGCAGTTTTAAGTAATCAGTGAATATTTTTACAGTTTACAGCTTACTTTATATATTTTAACACTCTAAGGGGAACACCACTCATTAGCAGGAGCCTCGCATTTAAATTTTATACCCTTAAGGTTATGACTAGACATTTAAAAGTTACAAGATTAATGAGTTTGTTAAAAATTTGTGTTTACTGAAAACAAACCATATGACATGTAAATTTATCGCGGATCAATGGGGTGTTTTTTAATTTTGATTTAAATCGTTGGTAGGCTATATCCTGTAGATTTTTGATTTTGTAAATATCTGCGTGGAGTGTACAGTTGGAAACGTATGGAGAAAAGTTATCAACCATCCTCAGTATTTTTTATTAAAACCGTTGTAGTTTAACAATAATCATATTCAGAATGTATGATAAAGAAACTAATTAATTCTGAGAAGCTTACTGTTTTACCGAGAGACATTCAAGTGAGTAGTCAAATTAAAATTAAAAAATAGTTCTCTTTTAAAGTTTATTAAACCCACCGGGTTTGTCTAGAGATAAAGTCGTTGCCGCGAGTCAGCTGTTCAAGAGCTGATTTTCGGAGACGAAGGTTCCTGGTTCAAATCCTAGTAAAGGTAATTACTTTTATACGGATTTGAATACTAGACAGTGTTTACCGGTGTACTTTGATGGTTGGGGTTCAATTAACCATGCTCTCTCAGGAATGGTCGGCTTGGATCTGTACAAGACTACACCTCATTTACACGTCATACACATCATCCTTATCTCATTGGGTCATGGGGTTGCTTATTGTTCTGAATTGAATAGATTGCAACGAACACAAATTAGGAGTAAAAAAAAGGTTTACTAGAAATTTTGGAGATATTGTAAATTATCTAAATGATGAAATCAAGGATCTATAATTTTACAGCTTAAAATGTAGCTACTCGAAGACGTGGTGACTCTGCTTGTACTGATTTCGCCTCTCCTACTACTGTGCCTCAAGACTATCCCCTACTGCCGGTCCAGCTGTTAATCGTCGCTCTCACTGCTCCCACTATTACAAGGAGATAGATAGAGAGGGAAACTCTTCTCCAGTCTTTATTTGACGCATACGCATAGGCAAATTTTGACTATGTTTTTCTGTTACTGTTGATTTATATTTTTAATTTAATTAGAGCTAAAATATAACTTACTACTTTAATATTTTGTAACTCGATTTCTAAAATGATTTACAATAGATAATAAGTTGCTTAATCAAAGAATAGCACACAGAATTCTACGTTTATTTATGTTAATTATTGATTTATTCTCTTAATGTATTTTATTGGGCTACGAATTTTTGAACTTCATCCAATTAGTTTTTATATTTGCTAGTAAAGGTAAACTACCTTTCAAAGGATTTGAACCACGGAACATCGTCTCCGAAAACCAGCTGTCTCGCGGCGACCACTTTACTATTTTTTCACAGATTTGAATATTAGATAAACTACCTTTCTTTAATTAGACAGTAAACTACCTTTCAAAGGATTTGAACCACGGAACATCGTCTCCGAAAATCAGCTGTCTCGCGGCGACCACTTTACTAATTTTTTCACGGGTTTGAATATTAGACAGTGGTTACCTGTGTACTTTGATGGTTGAGGTTTAATCAACCTTACTCCTTCAGGAATGTTCGTCTTGAGTCTGCTCAAGACTACACCTCATTTACACGTCACACTTTATTATCCTCATCTCATTGGGTCATGGGGTAGCTTATTGTTCCTAAACTGAACTAATTGTAAGGTTCACACTTTAAACATTAAAAGAACATACCTATTATTGTTAATTTTGAAAGCAATTCTTTCTAATAATAAAGTAAACGTTGCCATTGAGTATCATTACTTTTTCTAATAGATACTTAGAGAAATATTCTAGGCCTAATTCTCCACCTTCAATTAGTCTACATGATAAATAGTAGCCTAAGTTTTAGAGAAGTGCTTGTAAAATGATATTCCCTGATATATTTCATGAACTGTAGGTCTATGTGTAATACAAGAACATTTGTGTTCAGGAAAATTTTATGCCCTATGAGATGAAAAGTTTTACTAAAAATTCTGACAAAAAAAGAGATAATTGTTGTTAAGTTTATGAAACCTAGGCCTACTTCATTCTGTTTAATGTTTTGACTTAATTTGTTATTCGGAACTTAGTTTTTTCTTAAAATGTAGCTATTATTGCCTTTGTTAACTTTACAGTATCGTAACATTTGTCTTTCTACAAATAGTTTTGCTTAAATTTTCCTCATATATTAAAGTTTTATATTATTCTTTCATTAATTGGGGTAATAGATATTCTGTTATGTGAAATTTTGAATAAAGAAATTACAGGTTAAAATATGTACCGAAACAAATAAGTAGATATTATTTTTGTTACTCTGCCAATTTATAAACTAACCCTTGGCAATTTCTATCTGTTCTTGCTTACTTTTTTATAGATTAGCGATGACATGTTTTTTGTTAATGTTTTCAACATAAGAATTAAATTTCTGTGTTATTTTTACACATTTATACCGACATATTACGAAATGGTTTAAATATCTTATCTTTAGTAGAAAGTGTAGAATAACATTGAAATTTTAAACGTTCGTGAAAGACATTGCTTAGTACAGTAGAAATCTTTGAATTGGATCTTAATAACAGACGTAAGCATTGACGGAGTATTAAAAATAAATTCAAGGTATATTTTGAAACAAAATTTAAGTCTGATCAAGTATAACGAAAATTTCGTTAAAAAGAATTAGTACAAAACATATTTAAAGCCCCTTATTGTCACAGATTCATTCATCGATTCAGAATAATTGATAGAAATTTAAAATTGCTAAAATTGTACCGTAGTTGGTTACAGATGTTATCATCTTTCTCTTGAACATCGAAAACATCGAAACAGAAACTTTATTAAACGTGAGTAGATTTGTTGATTTGTCAGAAGCCGTTGTTATACAGCTCACAAGTGTTTCGTTTGAAAATCCTGTTCTAAAGCCAATAGACCTATCTTTTGTGAACTTTTTACTTTTTACAAATGTTCGTTAAACGTTTACGTTTTTACGATAAATGTTTTTATGTAAAATGTTAAATGATTTGGAAGATCACGTACGTCAATTCTTATTCTAGGTAAAGTCATCCGTAACTTGAGATAGACCTCTTACTGAAAATGCTTTAACTTTTGAATCCTCACAAATTACCAAGAGCGAACTGTCTTGATTGAAAAAAAAACTGATAAATGGGTTATTTTTATACAATCACCTATCCAATTCATTCTCCCTCTTGGCACAACTTAAATATGAGATTCCTAGGGTTCTTTGAAATCATATTCCAGTAGAGACGTGAAGAATGTTAAACGTGAATATTATTACATTAAGCAAAGGAATTTCACATCATCTTAAAGAGAATAAAAATGGCTGAATCAATCAGTAGGCCTATTCAAAAAAGAAGTAGGAATTGTTAGATATGCTGAATTATTTAGGTGGTCTCGATTTTAAAACAGTAAGTCCCTCTTGGTGCGTTCAGTAAGAAGTTGTACATCCAATAATTTTGTTTAGGCAATATCTTTTCATATAAAAATTACAAAATTATTTTAAGTTGTCTGAATATGAAGCGAGAATTTACATGGAATGTAAAACGGAAAATCCTGGGTTCGATCCCTGACTATGTTCTAGAAATACTACAGTACTCCATAACTCACTGTAGTCGCTAAGGCCTAAGATTAAACTTGATGCAACTTAATAAAGAAAAATTATTTTAACTTCATAATAGAAATGAATATGTTTGACTCACATACAATTTTGCATGACCAGAAAGAAAGAGTAAATTATTCTACTTACGATCTATCTCTTGAGAACACTGATATTAATTTGTGTTTACAACAAAGTTCTCATTATTGAAATAAGGAAGCCATAAAATGAATGTAGCTGTAAATTTCGTTTTACGGTGCTTACGAATTGCTACTCACGCAAAAAGATTATGTAAGAACTGAAAATACTGTAATCACAACATTATTACCTATTTTCTCGTATTTTTGTCAAACTGCCTGCTTTCTGGAGAATCTCATATTTATTAAAGCTAGCGCATATATATAGGACTGGGTGCTTACCATAGGTTTGAACTATTACTCGACCTACAATTTTTTACACACGGAAAAAATGACTACTGAACGAAATCAAACCAAAAAGAAAATCATTAGGCTTCAATTAAAAGATGTCGTGGAATCATTCATGAAGTTATAAGCAAACATGTGATAATATAAAAAGGAGAATCGCTTTAATCAACTGAAGAGAGACCTAAACATGTAATAAGATTTTGTTATAAACCTTGGTGTATAGCTTCACCCGAAGAAAATTTCTATGTTAAATACCGCAAAATCGCAAAACACAGTTTGCAAAACAATTTTAAATCAATCGTTAACACAAAATTTTTCTACCTAATAAAACTTGATATTAATTAACAGTTACTTAAAAATTGCATTAAATTTTTAATTACAATTATGGCTTTTTAAATTATGAAACAAATAAAGATTCGATTAGGAATATTAAATTTGAATATTAAACAACCTATGAGCGTGTGTGTTTTTTGTAAATAAAATTTTACACAGTGTTTGCAACAATACGTAGATTATGCTCATTGAAGGATTACTTATATGGGTATTATAGTGTTACTTTATAGCATTTAATTGTTAAAAAATTTTCCTTGAAAATTTTTAATTAAATCTTGATATAAAGTCAATAAATCTGAATTAATACGTATGCAAATGAATTAAGATAATTAAAAATCCGTTTTCTCAGAGAATTTACTTTGTAAAATTTTACATTGGTTGTTGTTCATTTAGGATTCTTGACAAAAATACAGCAATCGAGTTAACACATTTGATACATACTACAGTAATCTATGCCCATAACAGATAGGTGGGTGTCAAACTATTTACACTCAATCTGTTTATTTCAGGGCTAAAATAAATAGCCCTGTTTCTTATCATATGGTCAGCCAATTAAATGACTGAATCATTTAAGTACAGAAGAGATAGAGGTGCAAAAGACACCAATCAGAGTTTTATCCTCTGAAAGTAATGAATTTCATTATACAGCCAGACCCTGTGATGAATGAAGTGAAGGTGTCATTTGCAGTGTGAAAAATATGTGCTTTTCAGAGGGCCCGGCATGCTGATAAGTGTACTTTTCCACTCAGTGAGAAAGGCATGGTAAACCACCTCACTTCTCATTTTTACTTAGTAAAACCTCTACAGGTTCAAACCAGCCTTTCGGCTGATGACCTAAACAACACAATAATCTACGAAGGAATTATTAAATATTTACAAAATATTATATACTTAGACACAGGCAGGTTGCCTTTACACTAAATCATAAAATAAGATAAAATCTCCCGTTTATAATTGGGTCAGAGTAGGCTACTAGTACTATAATTTTGGTACATTCTGAAGAAGTAATGACTTAATGATTTGTCTAATTATAGTTTAATAGGCCTATATCTGTTGCTCCAGAATTAAAAATATGATTATCTCACTAAAGTACCGAAGAATATTTTAGAGGACCAACCAAATTTTTACTTATATTTTGATAAGATTTAAACGTTACAGACCATGTAGATTAACCAACAGATTATTTCAATGGCTGTAATTCAGGTGACCTGTAACCGGTATTGATTCACATGATCAAATGGTATCAACTTATTATCTTTTTTATGAAAAACTAGATATCCAGATATCTAACTGAAACTCAATAGGCCTGTCATCAATATATATAAGTGTCGTAGTTAAGTACCTATTCATATTTGTTACGTAAATTTGAAATTAAAAATGAAGTTAAAAATGCTTGCAAAAATTACTCGATTTCAATCCTTTGTTTAAGATCCTAGTTAATTTGTAACATTTTTTAATATTTTATTACAGTAATTTAGAATGAGTGAAAATAATATAATCCTAAAATTTCAGTTTTATACCTCAAACATAAGTTGGGATACTCAAGTCAAGTCATTTACATGAGAAAATGAATTTTCAAGGTTTAAACTTTAACTAAAATCACTTTAAAACTTGATAAACTCGATATTTGGTTGTAAACAAAATAGTCACTATTTCAACATGTAACTAATATAGAATATTCTTTCTAAGATAACAATTTCCTTCAAAATTAATAAAACATTATTGTAAAATTGAATTTTTCGTACCTACATGTTTTGAGACATTGCTTAATTGTGACCATTAACTTTCTGACTATAAAAAAATTGTACAATAATAAAAATACAGAATTTTGGGCAGGAGATAGTATAGAATATTTTAGGTTATAAAGCAAAATATTGTTGTTTTTACAATTCCCGCTTTTAGGTGCCCTTAAAAATTATTGAAAATTTTAGTTCTATGCACAGATGTAGACTACGTAAACTATAATATTTTATATTAAATTAGGATTAAATTGAATTAAACCGGTTCGACGATACTCTGATAATTTATAAAACTGTAATTAAAGTTGTAGTGCTGGGTTAAAATTCAGTTAAAGTGTCATTAGGCCTACTATAAGATAATGGAATATTGTTTTGTTTTAAAGTTATGAAAAAACACGCGTTTCAACAAAAATTGAAAAGTATGAAAAAATGCTGTAAAATTTATATACTAAGATACAGTTGCATAAATAGATATTTTTGGACAACTCCAAACAGCCTATGAATTGAGTTTTGGTTGGATAAAATTTGAAAGACGTTCTATTATTTATTATCAGAGAACTAAGATTACTCAGTTTTAAATTGTAAGAAAATTTACTTTTCATAGAAATGGGAAACAGAACTCCATGAGATTTAGAAACTAAGATAGGTCTAATTATTATAGTTTCTGAACAATAAAACTAGGCTTAAAGTAATTTGTGAAGTGGGACGCTACTATGTTTATTAATTTACCTGATAATAAATTGGTTATATTTTTAAATTACTACCTCGTACAGCCAATTAGACTTTTAATTTTGTTACAAACTGCAAATATCCGGAAACTGTTCAACATATGAAAATCAAACCGTAAAAAATGTAAAATAATTACATATATTGTTAGACACGTTGCATGAGAAACCTTGAAATGGGGCCTAATTAATAGCATCATAAACAATCTTTTGATGTGGCCTACAGAGGAAATCCATAGAACAAAAATATCAATTAAAACAGAAATAGTAAATAATTTAACACTATGAATTTCGTTTCTGAATCAGCAATAGACAAAACTCACAAAGACCTTCATCTGTTATTGTTTACCTAAACAATAAAAATCTAAAACGATTTCACATAAATTATTTGTTGGAATGTGAATGATGAAATCAACTGTTTTCACTAATATCCATAAAAATCAAATCCATGAAAATTACTTTTTCCAGAAAAATCAGCTAGGTATTAGAAAGCAGAATTCATTTAAATAAACGATATTTTGTGGTAACAGTCACTAAAGAGGTTTTAAACTAGATAAGTTGTTTAGTTCAACAATCTAGTGGTCACTACTCGAGGTTTTTCTAAACACAACGATGAGTAAAGTGATTTAACACAGTGTTCTTCTAACTTATGTATCATATCAGTACTCAAAAGCAATTTTTTTTCATCCAGGAGACTCCAAAAGTGAGTATAGGACATGTCAAGATAAAACTGAACTAAAAGTTAATCACAATGATAAATTCATCACTTACCACCAAAAATTTGTTTCTGCTACTTCTTACTTTAGTAGGCTTGTCATGAACTCCTTTGTATCATAGCACACAAAATTAAAAAGTTAAACACAATGATAAATTCATCACTTACCAATAGTTTGTTTCCGCTACTGCTTAACTCAGTAGACATGATGTCATGAACCCCTTTGTATCAAATAGTACACAATATTTGTTTATTAGAAGTTAAATAATTTTCAACCAAAACTATTTAGAAAGGAATTCGTGTACACTGTAAAATGTTTCATCAATCAAGTATTGTTTTAGCTTTTTTTAAAATGACTTAAATCGTTATAACTTTTTAAACCTTGTGGCAATTTATTAATGTATTTTCTACCTGCATAAGTTGGTTTTTGTTCAAACAATTTAGTGTTGTGGTTAGCAACATAATAATCGATTCTGTTCCTTGTGTAGTGGTAGTGAACATCTAAATTCTTTCAAAAGGTATTTTGCTTTATGTACATTATCACTTCAAAAATGTACAAAGAAGGAACTGTGAGCAATTGCAGCTCTTTAAATAGTGATCTGCATGAGGTACGGTGGTTGACTCCCATCATACACCTGACAGCTTTTTCTGTATTTTAAAAACTCTTTCCATGTTACACTGTGATGAATTACCCCATACTAATATGGCATACCTGATATAAGATAAAATGAAACCATGATAAGCTGCTATTTATATTTTCACCCTGCAAAATTACTTTTCTATTCCATTCATCACAGGATGTGGAGCTTGAAATTTATTATGTTAAGAAGAGATTAACTCTAATCATCTAACTAAGTACGAGTGATGAAACGAAACTACTGATCTACTTGCTTTTTAGCTCTGGAACCAGCTGATTAAGTGCAGTTGATTCAATAATATACCTACACTTTGATAGCCTTTAGATCAGATAATTGTGTTCATTTATGAAACTTTATGAACATTGTCAAACCCAAGGTTGATGATTTTTAGGTATTTTTAGAACCTCACTAAGAAAACATCAGGACCTTTGACTTCAGTAGAGTTGATTGAAGAAGAGTTGACCAGTTGATAATGACATAACGTTCTGCGCAGTATTTTTGACTCCTCCTCTCTCACACAAAGCGAAGTTGTTAAACCTGAAATATAATGTGAACGTGAAACGAATGTGGTAGAGAAAACTATGAGCAGTTCTTCCCTCGGACTATCCAACTTAAAGTAATTTTACTGTAGCCTTAATCGCATCTGATGTAGCCACCGACGCTATCAGTTCTTCGTTGAATCCCTGACTTTCATTACATTACAAGAAAGAGACAATGATAACTTCAACATCAATCTGTGTTTATAAATGCGAATGTCCGCATTGACTGACTATGTAGCACTAATTACTTCCCAAACACCTACAGAGTCAAAATTGAGTTCCTTAGAGCAATGCTTACTATTGTTATACCTTTCAGAATTACTACAGTTCTAAAAGCCGGCGTATTCCCCTAGAGTGATTCACAGAAAAACTGAAACATTTGAATTTTGATCGCTTGTTCCTAAGCGATAGAATGGTTGGGACTATTATCAAGCAATAATTATAATTTATTTTCCTTCTTAAAGAGCAAATAGTTTTCTGATAATTGGCATGTGCATTGGGAAAATGATACCCAGAAAAATTAGAGAATGATTTAAATTTGGAATACAAGGAAAAACAATAAACCGTTTCATTTAATACGTAGTATACCTCTAAAGGCTAGCAATATTTCGCTTGCATCGCGGGCGCAATTGACAATAAATTATAAACTATAAATATCAGTTGAATTTTAATTAAGCATAGCTAGATAATTAATGTAAAAGTAATTATAAATAAAATAGCAATAATTCTAAAGAAATTCTTATTGCTGGCTAATTAAAACCACCCACACTTTCTTGTTAAATTGGTATAGCTAATATTGTAAATGCAGCGCATGTTGAACTTATTTCATGATCTTTATTGCGTTTTACGTAATCAGTTTTATTATAGTATTGTGAAAATTGTAATTTACACTTATTATTAATTCATATTGATAAATAAAATCGGTTTTCTATGTACGACATAGTACATAGGTACATGTAACTATACTATTTTCAGGGCTGATGAGCTCTGAACGTACGCATTGTCCCCCACCCATTTCATAGCTAGCCAATGACTTGCCAGCAACGTTGCCAACACTTGCTCTCGTAGCTCTCTTATATATTTCGTCAACAATTTTTTTGGTCTTTCAATAACAATAAACTACGAACATACAATCAGCTGATTCTATTGTAGAGTATTGCATGTTAACGCGCTCTATAATCGATGTGTTCAGTACGAGATGCAAGCCCAAGTGAACTACTGCGACTCTTATACGCATACGCGCGTAGTGTATGTCAGGCTAAAACATTCGTACAATCTGATAACGCTGGCACCGTTCTGATTGGTCTAAACACGTGGAACAGCAGAGCCATCCACTGTGAAAAACATTATAGGGCTACATAGTACGTTTTGAGTTAACGTAAATTAACCTACCGGGTTGGTCTAGGTCTAGAGGTAAAGTCGTCGCCAAAATCAGCTGTTTAACAGCTGATTTTCGGAGACGAAGGTTCCTGGTTCAAATCCTAGTAAAGGTAGTTACTTTTATACGGATTTGAATACTAGACAGTGGTTACCGGTGTACTTTGATGGTTGGGGTTCAATTAACCATACTCTCTCAGGGATGGTCGGCTTGGATCTGTACAAGACTACACCTTATTTACACGTCATACACATCATCTTCATCTCATTGGGTCATGGGGTTGCTTATTGTTCTGAATTGAATAGATTGCAACGTACACACATTAGGATTGAAAAAAAACGTGAATTATTGAAGTGATTACTTCTTTTGGCGCGCCTGGACTGTGTTTTTTGCGCGAAAATTTTTTTTGGATTGGCGTCACATCACGCTCGGTTATCACCAATTACTTCATTAATTTAATTCGTTAACTTAATTAATTAATTAAGTAGTTACTTCTGTCGGTCAGTCCCGCGACTGCTGATCTTTTTAAAATTAAATGTTTGCATTGAGTTTACAAAAGTTTAGCATAACTTTGGTAGTGTGGTACGGATGAGTAGAAAACATTTAAGGTAACAAACGAAGATGTAAAATAAAATATAGGTTATCAAATTTTTTGGTTTTTCAATTTATTATTTTAAAAATATGTATTCCTTTTGTAATCGCTAATGGCAAAACTGTCATAATAGATTATGTAAACAAAGAAAATTAATTACCGATCTTTATTACCGGATTCATTTTTTAAATTTTCAGTTACAGTAAGTGTTTGTGATTGATTCTCATAGTTTACAAAAGTAAAACCTGTGAAATCGAGTGGTGGGTGTATTTCAAGGAAACTAGGCATGGATAGGCGTTGAAAATTCCTTTTTTTCACAATAAACTTTGCAGTTTCATTTATTAATGTTTTTAATTTAATAAGTAAATTTTATGAAATTGTGACTTTTATGAAGTTTCGTTTTGTTTCTCTTGAATAACTTTTTTTTTTTTTTTTTTGCTTTTACGGCCATCAATGGACCACTTTAATCAAAACAGAAAAAGTTTTCAGAAACGTTTTCTAATAACTCTTGGTCTTGTGAGTTTCCTTTTCGCCCAGTAGGCTTTCATTCGCTCCGATCTTTGTCGGCGAATCTCGTCTGAAACGACTATTCCGGGTCTTCTATGTCTCGTTTCCTCATTGAACCTGGTGTGTGGGGATTTAAGGGATTTAATTTTGCCGGTCTGCAGAATTAGATCCTCTTCTGTGATGTTTAGTAGTTCCATATCTTTCTGTGTTTCCGAAATCCATTTTGGCGGTGCTTTATAATTTTTAAGTTTGGAGATAATCTGCTTCAGGATTCTGGTGTCAGGCATCCGCAGAAGGTGTCCGTAGTAAGACATCCGTTTTTTCCGCATTGTGTCAGTGATCGGCTCTATTTCCTTGTAGACCTCTTTGTTGGGCAAGAGCACATAGATCCCATCTTTTTTGTGCTTCTTGTTTAAGATTGTCCGTAGAATCCTTCTTTCTATTCTTTGTTAAATGCAATTATTATGCGATCTATTATGTTCTTAAAAGTTAACTGCCGAATTTTATTTGTCTTCTTTGAGGATTTTTTTATATTTATCTTTAAGTCGTGTCAAATTTTTAAATTAGTAGCGACTACAAAAGTAAATACAAGATTATACAGTTATCAATTAAAAAACAAAAGAAGTGTATTTCAAGGTTATCATTTTAAGAATTTAAATTTAAAAATTGAACAATCAAACAAAATTATTATATTGTCCAAAATTGTGGAAAAATATTCGAATGATTTTATGTTTATTTACTTAATGTTGCTGTAGCCTAACCATAAAATCATAAGCGACAAATACATAATAAATAAATTTAATAATAATAATTTTGGCAAATTAGGCCTACATAACAATTACAGCTTTTTAATTAAAATTTCTTGTGTAACTGTAAGTCGATTGAGTTTGTTTATTAAAATATTATTTGCTTGAATGTGAACGTATTAAAATTTCGTGATGTTACATTCATGTGGTTATAATAAGTTGTATAGTTGTAGTTACTTTAATATTTAGCGTGTATATTATATTTTTGTGGCAACTTATTGTAATTTATAGATCGGATGGTAGGTTGCATTGGTTTCGGAGAGTATTTATATTTTGACTATCGATGACCGCGGTTTTCAAACTTTTATTTAAGGCCCCTCCTATATGGTTTCCGTAAGGCACGCCACCTTCTATGTATATCCGGTGATTCTACATTGCACGGCAATCTCTAGAGAGATAATTCTATAGCTAAAAATAAGAAAAAAAGTTCATATAAATACAGGACTGGAAATGCTTTGTTAGCGGGTTATCCCTGGCGAAAGATATCGCCATGATTCCTGGGCAAAGAGAGAAATAAAGCCATACTGAAATTCTGAGAATGTAATTTATGGGGAAATTGTAGTAGTTTCTAATACATATTAAAACAACAGTGGTTTTTGTTTGTACACATCTTGATAAACCTATATTTTGTAGGAAGTGAAATTACTTCATGTTAAGAAACGCCATCGTTGCTAATTCAATAAGCGCTTGTATTTTCACTTCTGGCTCCAGATCTATTTTAATTCAACTTCCTAAATTCTTAAATTGCTGAACCAGCTCAAGATATAGATTTTTAATAATTAATTCGCATCGAGTGTGAGGAATCTTATCTACCACCATCACCTTAATTTTCAGTAAGCTAATTTTTACACTAACAGCTTGTCCCTCTTTAGAAATTCTATTCGTCAAGTGCATAACACCTGAAATCTTCAAAATATGGATTCTAAATGTTAAAACAGATATATTGTTGCGAATGTGCTCGTTTGAAATGTAAAAATCTGGTGTGAAACACTCACACGACTTTCTCTTGCCATTGAAAATAATGAACAATATAACCTAATATTAGTAATAAAACATTTAATATAAACAAAAAACTAACCTCAAAAAACATAGCCTAATTTTAATCATAAATGAACGACTCAAAATAAAAATCAACCTCAGTTTGGCTTAAAAATACGGAAAATTACTACACTTCATGCCTAGGGTCTGTAGAGAAAAATGCTTCAAATAAAAGTTGTAGATCTTTTAATTTCCTATTATTAATTTAATTATGTACACTTATGTCGTAAAATGCATACTGGGGCTTAAATCATAAAAAATTGATTTTTACACATTTTCCTGAAAAAACCGAAAATTCCTAAAATTACTGCTAAACTAAGCGTTATGCAAAAAAATGTTTGGAATAAAAGTTGTAAGATTTTATATTTTTTACAACTGTTATATACATTTTAGGGCAAAAATGCATATTAAAGCCGCAATCTTAAAAATAAAATAATTTTTTTCTACGAGAGCACAGCCTCTCCAAGAATTTCAACAGACATGGCACGTACCCTATCTTATAGAGCATAAAAAATGTTGTAAATGAAGCGATTTTTAAAAATAGTCGTAAGAGCTGTTTTTGAGAAAATCGCAAAAAAGTGATAAATTACATGAATAAACTGCTACTTCCGGTTGACCGATTTTGATGAAAATGTTTGTGTCGGGTCCTCTAGTGGTACCTAACTTTAGTTTCAAGTTCGTACGATGTTCCATTCTTGAAATATTTTGTTCACACACGCGCGCGTGCGCACACACACACACACGAATCGCTAAAACCATGTTTTTGGGTTCATGGAATCTAAAAACGTGTAGATCCGGTGAAAACTCGATTTCGAAAAATCGACATGAAAACAATACTTTCCTTTCTATATATTCATACAGGCAAGCGAAAGTAAAAAAGCGTATCTGTGAGAGCTCAGAATACTTTTTTCAGGATTTAGTTGTAATATTGTTTTATTTTCAAGCAAAATGTTTTCATTACAAAGCTTATAATTTTAACTATCAAATGTAGAGAAATATGGTATTCTGTTAGCAGATTTAATGAAAACAATTAGCAGACTAATGATAATGATTTAACATCGAGTGTGTTGGTGTTTGAGTTAATCTTATAATAATCAACTCATAATAGTAGTTACAATAATTATAAATTTAAGAAACGCATCCGTGTTTGTGTAATTTAGCGAAGATAAACATTGCATAGTATTACAGCTTTTCTTCTAATAATTGTTATTGATTGTACAGTTAATTGCTTATACTAAATAAGTTTTGTAGAAAGCATTTATTTACGGTGATTATATTTATGTAAATTGAAGTTGATACAACATAGTAAGAGTTTTATGCAATTTAGTGTAAGAATTGATGGAAATTATTTTATTTTAATAACTCTTGTACCAATGAAATTAAATGTTAGTGTTATGTGGGTAATAGTAAATAATGTAAATTACAATCAGGTAAGTCGGTAATTCTGTTATGAAAGAATACGCTCATAATTCCTTAGATAAGCTTTATTTAATTTTATTAGTTTATATAAGTTATAAATCTTTTACTTAAGAATGTTCGCTCGCGTTGTAGAGTCATCGTGTATTCTCCTTTGTTCTCTTGTAATGCATGCTAATTACACAACACAAACACAGACATAACCTGTTAAAATTCCGTACGAGCGTTCATTGTTTTCTCTTGCATATAAAGTTGACAAAAGCCGACAGTTGCCTACCGCCTCAGACTGAAACAGTATTGTTTTGTTAATGTCGTCCAGCCTGTTTTGGTGTTTTAGAGCTTACCTCTTAAATCTACGGCTACCGCAAAATTTATATTCTATTCTCACGGTCCAGCTGAATTAATCGTAACTTTTAAATGCCAAAATATTTTTATTACCAAAAAGAGTTATGATCCATGACCTCTTAAAATAATGTCAGGTTTTAATGGATATTGAATGGTCTCAGGCCACCAAATGCGCGTTCAGCCACCTACTAATACAACCTCCGCATCTATAAAAAAAGCTTTCTCATATACGCACTCGGTCACTAAAATTTATGAGATTATTAAACATTAAAACGGAAATAAATAATTTCAAGCGATTGAAATAATTGTTTTTCTTAAATTTTGCACATAATTTAAAATTTTCGACAATTAGTATACTATTATTATTATTATTATCATGACTGATATAGGCCTAAGTATTGATGCAAGTGTTTATAATGTAAACAAAATTTCGTTTGACCTCTTGGTAGACCAAAGTTGGTGTATAAAAGGTTGACCTCTTGGTACATAAAAGTGTAATCACACCATTCAGTCATTTTTGTGTGATTTTTACTGTATCCCAAGGTACTTTTTTAAATATTTTTCAATTTTCCTGGAGTTTCTCAGGGATTGATTTTATCTCCTATTCTGTATCTCATATATGCATCAGAAACTTTCCCCCTTAAGACAATAACTATTTTTTTCGCTGATGAAACCTACCGTTATATTTTCTTCTGCTTGTACCTTAATTCACGCTGCACTTAACCTTCAGCACCAGCTAACATTGCTTGAATTGTGTAAAAGGAGGTGCACAAAAATCAACACTGAGAATGCAAAATTTTAGATTACTTCTACGATATAAAAGTGAAAACTCTCCCCTTCTGTTTCTTTTCTATGAAGCTGTGCTACAGAACATAATTGTTATTTAGGACACCACTTAACCCTTTCAGTGCCAACGTCCGGAAAAAAGGACGTCGATGTATTTTTCGTAGTGACATCTGGTTTACCGGACGCCCGTAAGTTATGCATGAAGTCCCAACGTCCAGATAATCAAACATTTACAAAAAAACACTTTTAAACAAAAATTAATGGAATAATGTATTTTGAAACTGCCTATTTAGCGTAGTGACTAGCCCACTAACCTGCAAAGCAAAAGGTCTCAGGTTCGATTCCTGGCTAGGTTCGGGAAATTTTCACACGTTAAAACCACTGTTAAGGTACCAAAACCCACAGTAGTGGCTAATGACCACTTATCCCTTAAGTGCACGCTGCACTTAACCTTCAGCACCAGCTAACATTCCTTGAATTGTGTAAAAGGAGGTGCACAAAAGTCAACACTGAGAAGACATAATTTTAGATTACTTCTACGATATAAAAGTGAAAACTCTCCCCTTCTGTTTCTTTTCTATGAAGCTGTGCCACAGAACATAACAATTGTTATTTAGGACACTACTTAAACAGACGTTGACTTAAGCAACCCGTAGTGGTACAACTGTTTTTTACCTATGCAATGTTTATTGATTAAAATTTTAAGAAGAATTATTTTAACCAAATTAAGAATCAAACCGAAATTAATTTAACCGAAAAATGTTGATTTATGAAGAAGTAAAACTTTAATGATGAATTTAAATCTAAAGCTCAAAATCGAAGTTTAATTTTTTTATGTAAATGGCTAAAGGTCTGAATCAATGTTACTTCAATTGTCAAACATCATATTAATATTAACGTACTTACATTAAATAGTTAGATTTCATTAAAAAAAGCTAAGTATTAATTTATCTGAGTTTGTTGATTAACTGATATATTATTTTCTATAACACTTTTTTAAGATTAATATTAACGTGTAACAAAACAAAATAACCACCTAAGAACGTTACAAACCGTATTAACATTAAATGTAAATTATAAAAGAATGAACTTAAATTTACCAACTTCTTTTAAAACAATCTAAATTATCATTGGACTCTAAATTACTGACATATAAGGATATAAGGATGTACTGACACCGTTTTGGACCAAATCAACGGCTCGACAAAATATTCTTTTCAATGAAAAATGACATTTTATTGCCAACATCAATTAAAATCTGAACTAATTTACTTGAACTTAACAATATTAGTATATAATTATTTGTATTACAAAACCTACTATTAAATATATTATTTACGATAACCTAACAAGGATTATGTCTAAAATGTTGTTGTCATTTAGGTCAACAGCCGAAAGGCTGGTTTGAACCTCTAGAGGTTTTACTAAGTAAAACGAGGAGTGAGGTGGTTTGCTATTGCCTTCCTCACTGAGTTGAAAGAGTAAGCTTATCAGCATGCCAGGCCCTCCGAAAAGCATCCAATTTCCATCCTGCAAATGACACCTTCACTTTATTCACCACAGGGTCTGGCTGTATAGTGAAATTCATTACTCTCTGAGGAGATAACTCTGACTAGAGTCTTTTACACCTCTACTTCTTCTGTTCTTAAATAGTTCATTCATATAATTGGCTGACTATGTGATAAGAAACAGAACAATTTTTTTGTAGTCCTGGAACCAACAGATCGAGTGCAAATACTCGAAACACTCCACCTACCCGTTATGGGCAATGTCTAAAATAAAAGTCTGATTCCATTGAAAAGCGTTTACATCACGATCAATATTTTACGTTTAGATTTTTTATTTTAGAATTCTGAAATTTATAAACCTTTAAGTAAGATAACTTAAGTGAAACTAAATCCGAGACTTTCCTACTTCCTTTTTGCGGTAAATCACCTATTGTAGACATTTTGATCTAAATCCTACCTGGCTCAAAGAGAGTTTATCATTACATGAACTCCTCTGCAAAAAGAACTTTTAAATAAAGTACATGTAGTTCAAGAGATGTGTGGGTTCCAAATTGTATTGACTGAAAAATTTTAATATTTTATATTCTGATTTTCATAAACATATGTCAAACTAAAGTATGATAGACAACTACAGTTTAAAATTATTCTTTGACAAATTAACATTATATTTCATTCCATTGTTATTCAACTTCAGTTATAGATTTTGTATATTTTATGTAAGACATCTAGTATTTCTATATTATTTTTTTATTTGTATAACAACATATTATTTTTTATTGCAATAAGAAGTGGGTTTCCTTTGTGTTATAGAGAATATATTAGAATCATATTTTATTGCTCGTAAGTAGCCTACATCTACGAGTGCCTAAGGAAATATATTTTAGCTTGTCATTATATTCTTATGACATTTCAATACATGTTAGTTATTAGCTACTGTTATATAGTTCAACACGACTATAACATAACATTGGAAAAAATGTATTATTAACTACTACATCATTGTTATTATTTAGGTCTTTAGTATCTTGATACGACTATTTATATACAGGTACACATACCAATAAGGCTACTTTATAGATAATAATAATAATAATAATACTATATATAATATACATCTGCTTATATTGCTATACTATAAATTTTATTCAAGCCCCTATCGCGTTAACATTCCTTGGCGTTATTTCAACATCGCCCGTGTTGCTGTAGGTTAATTGCAACAATTGCTTTATTATAAAATGATACAGAAAACTACCTGCATAAAAAGTGCAACAGTTTCCTGTCTTAATTGATAATTATTCCGTTTCTTGTTAAAAAAATAATAAGTTACTTAATAAAAAATATTTATTTCATAATGTCAGTTCTTTTTTATCAATTCACTTATAAAAAGAAACCGTTTATTTTAATTAATGTTATTTTTATGCGTATAAATTATTGTTTCGAAAGTTAGAATAGCAATGATGATCGCCAACCTCCG
The DNA here is from genome assembly GCA_035578175.1 of Catonia carolina. NCBI lineage: Eukaryota > Metazoa > Arthropoda > Insecta > Hemiptera > Achilidae > Catonia > Catonia carolina. The sequence goes on along the minus strand of JAQMRL010000002.1, from coordinate 121,919,579 downwards.
ACGCGGAGACGGCACTTGAAGAAGAAGATGCGTATAAAAGCAAAATTCACTCACCCATCGTGAAATCTTCAGAACTATATGGCTTAAAAACATGAAATTTGATATGCATGTTCAATGTGGATCATAAAGCAACAGCGAAAAAGAATTTTTAACAATTTTTCTTGTGGAAGAAGGAAATTGAAAATTTGTGAAAAATGTGTTTTTCAAAATACATAGGTACCGGTATTTTTAGGAGGTTATTTTAGACCAAAATTAAAATAACAAACACGATAGCAAAGATAACTAAAAAATACAATAAGGGCTATTGACCATGGCAGTCAATATTCGAAAACACAAAAACAAAACTAAGCAATAACAAAAATTATCATAATGTGCAATTAGATTAAAAAAAAAAACTGCGCCCATTGACAAGGCTTTAGAAAATTCAAATTACGTTAAATTAACATCTTAATTTTAATTCTCATTATTACTGTTGTTTTGTGAGGACGGCAAATGTCAACCACCTCACTCCTCGTTTTTACTTTGTAAAACCTCTATTGGTTCAAACCAGCCTTTCGGTTGTTGACCTAAACAACACTGTTGTTTTAATGTATCATACTACTCCATCGGCGTTTCAGTTGTCTTTGTGGAATTCCTGGTAGATTGGGAGTATTTATTTTGGTAAACGGTTTTAGAAATTTTCCAATGTAAGGGATGCGTCGTCAGCCGAAAGGCTGGTTTGAACCTGTTGAGGATTTACCAAGTAAAACGAGGAGTGAAGTTGTTTACCAATGCCTTCCTCACTGAGTGGAACAATGTACTTATCAGCATGCCAGGCCCTCTAACAAGCACATATTTTCCACTCTGCAAATGACACCTTCACTTCCATCAACACAGGGTCTGGCTGTATAATGATATTCATTACTTTCAGATAGAATAACTTTGATTAGTGTTTTTTACACCTCTACCTCTTCTGTTATTCTTAAACGATTCAGTCATTTTATTGGCTGACCATCTGATAAGAAACAGAACTATTCTTTTAGCCCTGGAAGTAACGGATTGAGTTCAAATAATTTAACCCTCTACCTGTCTGTTATGGGCTTATAGGCTACCTACCTGTAATGTTTCATTCGACAAAAATCGGTCCACAGACAAACTGAATTCAAATTTATTGGTACATTGTTAATTAATTAATTTCTCTAAAAATTAATATGAAATTACTAATTTTTTGAATTAATTAGTAATGTTTAGCAATAATTTAGTTACTTTGGAAACATTGTATTCTTGAAATTACTGACAACTTTGCTGCACCATAAATCTGGCTACATCGGGGATCGGTGGAAGCATTGTACATTACAAGTTTCGAAGTTATGGGTAATTTTGATCGCTTGGCTAAAAGTCTGTAAAATTATTTAATGTTTTCTCATGCGACGCTCACTTTATTGGTTATTCACTCGACCAAAAGTCTGCGTTAAAATCGATTTTCTCAGAATTACAGCCTTTAACCTATAAAAAATACATAAGACAAAAAAATATGAAAATACAGCTGGTACAATGACTTCTGTAAAACTAACATTTTTCTATCCGACGCTTAATTTATCTTTTTCTTTCAAAAATGTATAAAAATCTGTTCATTCATTAGACAGCTACAGTATTGCATACCCAAGAAGCTTGCCGAGACAGTTTTTAATTACAGTCTTAACATTATAAAAGTTATACTATATGATTACTAATAAAACTAATAAAAACATTGCATTACTGGCAGTTGTGATAAAAACTGTAACTGAATAATTTTACTGTGCGTTTAACCTGTGTATTTTTGTCACCGAATAGTGACAAAAATTGGTTAATTTTGAGTGCGCTTATTTATTTGGGTACCTACACAAAATATTGACCCTAAAACTGAGATTGGCGTTAAAGATATTTTCATTTTATTTCATGTTTATTTATCTTACTATAATATTTCTACAATATTTTTGAAAAGTGTAGATACTATATCCAAAATGGGTGCAAGTTCAGAAACATTAAGTTTTCTACATTAAGTAACTTCGTATTCACCTATATCTAGTAAATTAGTGTATGTTGTAGTGTATGAAATTCTGTTATTTAATTAGGCCCTATGTAAATTTATAATTGTTTAAAAAAATAATAATTTGTACTATTCATTATTATGCATAACCATGTTTCATGTTCTATAATAGTTTTTAAACGCGGTTTTATAAATGCAGCTTCAGAATTTACAATGGTAACGCAGTACGTATTATGCATTTGTTGTACATAGAATATATTATCTAGGTTTTAGTGTTTTATCGTATATGGGAAAATTCATGCCTAATTTATATTCTGAAAAATGAAAAAAATTAAATTTGCTTAAATATTGCATATCATTGGTGAAGAGTGTTAACCTGCAAACTCCATTTCCTGAAACTTTACATGAGCGCTGAAATATTGAATGAAACTTGTGTAGTCTACATGGAGATGGCAGAACAAATCGTTACATCAAAACGCGTCTTAATGGTCATTTGAGTTTGTACTACTTTCTCTTGTAGGCTAGATAGACTTGATTGTTTTTTTTTTTAGCCTTTGACGGCAAAATGAGAGTTTTGCGTTCAATTGGAATCAACAGGTTAAAACTCTTCACCAACGATATGTTTCAGGATGTTATCACTTTCTTTCCTAATAAATTAAATGCCGGTCGGTTACTAAATATCTTGTCTGCTCATAACAGACAAGTGATGTGTCAAATTATTTACACTCAATCTGTTCGTTGCAGGGCTAAAATAAATTGTCCTGTTTCTTATCACATGGTCTGTTAATTAAATGACTGAATCATTTAAGAACAGAGAGGTAGAGGTGTAAAAGACACTAATCAGAGTTTTCTCTTTTAAAAAAAATGAATTTCATTATACAGCCAGATCCTGTGGTGAATGAAGGGATGGTGTCATTTGCAGAGTAAAAAATAAGTGCTTTTCAGAGGGCCCGGCATGCTGATAAGAATACTTTTCCATTCAGTAAATAAGGTAATGGTAAACCACCTCACTCCTCGTTTTACTTAGTAAAACCTCCACAGGTTCAAACCAGCCTTTTGGCTGATGACCTAAACAACAACAAGTATCTTGTGCTTACTTTATTTTCGTTTTGTTTGACGGATATGTTGATAAAGATTGCTTGATGTCGATTCATCTTCTTAGAATGCGACTCCATCTATAAAAATTTTATACAACTGGGGTAAATTTTTCTATCGGAAACTTCCTAAAATAAATATGCGTAGGCCTGCTCTTATTTTTTGTTCCAACTGTCTTCTCTTTGAGCATTTCCTTTGTCCAGGTCTGCTCGCAAATTTTTCCCTCGAGAATATTGATTAAATTACTTGAATTTTTGTCATTTTTTGGATTCTCCATTGCGCATGTTCCTCATCTTAATATCTTGTATGTGATGTTGTGCATTATTTATAATTAATTTTCATGACGTTTTACCACAAGTGGATTCTGCGATAGTTTTCATAAATTTCTACTTATAATAATTTGTTTAATTTATTTTCAGAGAGACTTGGAAATAGTGGAAGACGAGGAAGTGATAAGAGTGGCGAAGGTGAAAGCGATTATGAAGAACCTGAAGATGCGGAAGTTGAAGAAGATGTTGAAGTTGATGTAGAAGAATGTTCTGAAAGTGAAGGAGAACCTCGCCCACCTCCTTCAGATGGATTATCTGAAGAAGAGGATAGAGAATCTCCTGATCCTACAGTAACAAGATTAAAAGTAAAAACGAGGTGCAATTGTCAAGAACTTTTACTGGCAAACTGTCACCTCGAAACAAAAGATCTTTGGGACAAATTTCATGATCTCGGAACGGAAATGATCATCACAAAAACCGGAAGGTAAGATATTTTTATGTTTTTACTTATTTTTAAAATTGGTGTACTGTTTAATTTCATATTATTTTTATTCCAATCGTTGTGATTTATGAATACTTGAGTAATCGCCATTAGGTATTTACCATATAAACCTAAGGAGTAAATAGTGTTAACTCCATTTTTATGATTTTTCAGAAAAGCCAAAAACCAAATTATTTCTTTTCATAATTAATTGTAAAAAATGTTTAATACAGTAACAGCACTAGCCAGCTTTAGCTTTTAGATTTTTTAGCTGCACTACCAGTACCAACCAGCTTTACTTTTTTAGCTACCAGCTTCTGATCTACCGATTAAATCTTGATCTGTGTGCACAAAAATTCACCACCCCGTATCGATATAATTTCAAAATTCTTGATTAACTCAGTAAATAAAAAAAACCGGAATTCTACAAATAAGTTTTTCCAAGATTCCCCAAGAAAACTAAGTGGCGCTGATTTGCAAAAGTTTTCTTTGCTTCAGATGTAATTATACCTTTTTCAAAAAAACTGAAAATCTTTGCTGTTCACCGATGTATTAAAAGATTTGGAATGTTTATAGATTTTCAAGAGTACAAATCGGAAATATTCTGGCGTAAAATTTGACATTAATATGGTTAGTACAACCTTTAAAAATTCAAAAGCGGCAGATACGAGTTTACTTGTGTGCATTAAACAGAACATTTCTTGTTGGTTTTAAAGGTAGCATTAACTAAATTTTACCAAAATAGGAGTTTACCAAAAGATTTTACCAATAAAAGGAACACCACTGACCATAAGACCATAAGAGCACAGATATAGGTTGATAAATTCTTTAAACTTAAATGATGATTGCTTTTCATGATCTAGGCCTAAGTAGTTTTCATTTATTCTTATAGGATGTAAAACGTTTCTTTCTTTACCCTAGCGTTTATTCCGGATTTGTTTAACAATGATTTACGGATGGACCGAACAATAACAAAAGTCAACAACTACTTTAATATTATTTTTAGGAGATATAAAAAATATCCCAACCTTAACGATTATAATAGTTGTTTTTATACTTCTACACTATGCGGGTGAAATATTACTGCATTACTACAAACAACCATTTCAATTTATTATCTTTTTCACACTGAAATCCAGGTACCCATAAAGATACTGTGAGGACGGATGGATCTTCGTATACTGTCACTTTTTTAAACACTTTTCTTTTTATCTAAAGTATAAAGGTTGTGTATTTATACCTATACCTCATAACAGGATTGCGGAATAGTGAATAGAAACCTTGTTAGTTGGGTTAACTGTATGAATCACAACAATCTCTATTCATCTATTATTGTTATATTTAGTTTGACAATTTATTTTCAAAAGCCCACCTAGGCTATTGGGACCCAACTATGTGTGCCTTTAGGTTAGTTAGGTTATAAGGTTGCAGGTAAGTATGTTGGAGGGAGAAGCGTGAATAATATCTACTTCCAAAATCTAAACTAACTCCGTGTAAACAACACTAGTAGCCTTTTATGATAAGCTACTATTCTGATTGTCATTCACATATTGTCATATTATTATTTCAGTAAAGTTTCACTAACAGCACTAGTAGATATTCCGAAACATGTTCAAACTTAAATTTAATTAAATTTTATTATATTTTTGAAATTATAATTTGGTTTATATTTGGTAAAATTATTTTTACACTTCTTATATTTTTCGGATGATTTGCTATTCATTAATAATTTTATATACATGTGGTGTAAATCACAAATTTTCACAAAACGATTAAAATTACATAAACTCAGCCTTCGACCCAGCCCAGTAAATCATCTGGTAGAAAATAATTTCAATTCTTAACTAACATTTATTGGGAGAGTGAATTCATATGGGAACCAGGTGTTTATTAGTCATACATGAGCAAACGCCTCTGGATGTCACTGTTCAAATTTACACATAAAAAAGAATTCAACAAGTCGGTTATGAAATTGGTGGTTATTTGAAAATAGAACTGTTCTCACTTACAAAGCTATAGGAAGTCATTTAATACAACATACTTTAAAGAAATTACAAGTGTCACACAATTTTTTTACGAAAAATTTTACCTTGGTTCTTGACAATTTTAATGTATGATTCAGGGTGTTAAACCCAGACTGCTCAGCAGATTTCAATAATAGAGGCTGCCGAGATGAGATTTTTAAGACCTTCAGGAGGGTAAAGATATTAAGATAAATTAGGTATGAATTTAATGTGTCAGGGTTGATATCAACCATTTGGTAATACAGGTGAGAATAGGGTTGTAATTAGTTACGGATGCCATATGATCAAATTCCTGAACAGGTGTTTACTTTACTATCCAATCGGTTAACGTGGTATTGGACGACCACCGAAGAGATGGATATCCCAATTTCGTTTAGAAATAGCAGGCTAAGCTTGATTGGAACAGGGCAAAGTCATAATCTGTATAGTTTATAATGATAGTGGAGGGTATTTAAAATTCCTTTTGGCTTAAATTGAAACCTCATGTCTTAATTCAGTGAGCTTTATCATCCTTCGGGATTTATTTTAATGTCCGCGCGAAACACTGGTTTAATTGGGAGTAGTTAATAATTTTCATATTTTATGTTATGTTACATTACAGAATTATGTTACCTTATTTCTAACTGTATTATCATTTTAATAAGTATAACAGGGTGTGTATCCATGTACATAGACTTAGATAAAGTTACAGTTCTGCTCTCAGTAGGAGGTTTATTCGGTTGAATGTATAACTATGTATCCAAGATACATTTAAATGTAAAGTGTTACAACTTTAGGTGAGTAACAGCTACAGCCATTGAAATAGCAATGTTGCAATAACAAGGCAAAGTGATGTACAGCCGTGACGTGATGTGTTTAATATTGTTAGGAACATGTACTAGTATCCAGTCTGGTACAGGATGTCTCGAAAGTTTGCAAAATTATGACCAAATCTGAAAGATGTTAAAAGGGATACCCCTATTAACTATTTTGATACAGATGTAAAAGGTTTTTAATTGAATTTAAATAATTTTGAAAATGTTTAATAATCTGCATTGAATGACTCCATTGAATTCATAAAAAATTATTTCTAAAATCACGATTGTCATTTGATAAAATTTCGAAAGTTAATAGATTATGTTGTACAAATAATTTATTATGTATAATTTGTAGCGGTCAGCGCCACTATCTTCTATGCCGGGTTCTCTGGTTCCAGTCCCGGACAGATTTGGGATTTTTCATCTGTATCACTACCTATGCACAAGTTTATAGCCTACCACGTACAAAGTTATAAAAACCGCATCATTGCTTAATTTAAAAAAGATGTATGCTATGATACGATATAATTTTCTTTTAAAATTTATTTTGTTTTAAAAATTTATATTGTCGTGTAAGTTCTCGTATTAATGGGAAAATAGAGTTTGTATCATTCTTTTTTCTTGTGCCATATTGGATGAAAGTGACGTGTCATTTGGTAAATAATATTCTATTCAAGATGGCTCTGACAATAATTTTCTATCTCATTGCACAAGTACACAAACTGTAAACATCTCCTTAGTTCTCATGATTGAATTGTTTGTTTATTTATTTTAAAAAATATACCCACAACAACAAAAAGTTAAATATCTTGGACTTCACCTTGACAAGAGACTCACCTGGGCGACTCATATAAAAACCAAAAGACTGACTTTGAACTCCAAATTGAAAGAACTATTTCGACTACTTGGACGCCGCTCTTCACTGACTCTAAAATCTAAACTATTACTATACAAAGTTTATCTCAAACCAATATGGACCTATGGACTACAAATTTATGGCACAGCTAAACAGAGCAATCTACAAAAATTACAAGCCTTTCAGTCAAAATGCCTACGTTTAATCACCTGCGCACCTTTTTATGTCAACAACAAAATTCTACATGACGACCTTAATATTCCGTTCATAAGTGAAGTAGTTAAGTCCAGCTACAGTGTTTTTCACAGAAAATTGCATGATCACCCCAACGAATTAATCACCAAACTATCGGATGCATCACTACCAGGAAATCCGCAGCGCAGGTTGAAACGTCAATGGGCCAGAGATCTTCTATAAAGTGATTTATTTTATTTTTCTTTCTTCTTTTTTGCTTATGTTGTTATCATTCATGTATCATGAACTTTATTTCATAGAACATATACCAATGGGTATCACTGTTCTTTTTCATTTATTTATTTTTATTTTATTTTTTTTCCTTGTCATCCTTTGTTTACTGTCATCTAATTTGCTCGTTGTATCTTCGTATATAGTTGCAAATAAAGTTATTAAAGTAAAAAAAAAAAAAAAAAAAAAAAAAAAAAAAAAAAATATATATATACCCAGGTTTTTTCAGATTTATTCAAACAAAAAATTGGTTTATCTGATAACTTTTTATTTAAAAAAGTACTTTGAATATAATGGTGAATCCTGACTGGTGAAACCTGACCAATTTTTACATCTCTCCATATTTTTGTTCGTTGGATAGTGGTCAGCACAACTAGCTTCTACGCCGGTGGTCCCGGGCTCAATTCCAACTCGGTTGAGGTATTTTATCATCGTTATACACAAATGGATTAGGCCTCCTGGCCTGTTCTAACTTCAAACTTGTTAGCCTGCTATTTCTTAAAGAAGTTGGGGTATCCATCTCTTCATAGGACACCCAATAGACTTCTACTTTATTCAGTTGGCTTGTAAGTAAATCCTTGTTTGGGCGGTCGGTTATCAACCTTATACAAGAAATTATATCACAGAAATCCGGAAATTATATATTTTTCAGCCGTTAAACTAAATATATTTAATAACCTCTGTAAATTATCCTCAGATTTCACATTTATACCATCGCTCATTTTTATCTATCATCCTTCATCGTCTGAATTAACGTTAACGTGCAGAACACTCGAACGTTAAAGCAAAAACAATCTACGATGAAATATGCTGTTATACATTAGATTTTTCCTATAACTGGCAGGTGGAGTGTTAAATTATTTGCACTTTATCTGCTAATTTCAGGGCTACAAAAAATAGTCCTGTTTCTTATCACATGGCTTCAGCTAAATAAATTAATAAATTAATTAATACGACTGAAGTATTTAAGGACTGAAGAGGAAGAGGTGTAAAATACACTAGTCAGAGTTATATTCTCTGAGAGTAATGAATTTCATTATACAGCCAAGCCCTGTGGTGAATGAAATGAAAGTGTCATTTACAGGATAGAAATTTGATGCTTTTTAGAGGGCCTGATAGGCTGATAAGCATACTTTTCCACTCAGTAAGGAAGGCTTAGTAAACCACCTTACTCCTCGTTTTACTTATACGTTAACGAACTAGAGACTGCAGATGAAGGTGGAGCATAGTGACCTAGGTCACAGCTCAGAGCCAATTAACTTTCGTTAATTCTATCCTGCGTTGTCACGTTGTGGTCCCGCTTTGGATGACAGCCTAACGAAATGTCAGCTGGAGTTCGGTGGAACAGAGTGTGACTTAGCAAAGGGGCAACCTCACATCCGACCTTGGCTGTTATTGGCTAGATCTCATCTGCAATCTTTAGTTCGTTGGGGTTTTTAAAGTAAAGTCTCTAGAGGTTCAAACCAGCCTTTTGGCAGATGACCTAAACGACAGCATTAAACTTCGTTTGCATCAGATACTACGATTTCTTCAGATTCATAATAAATATACTAATTTTGGAGCAACCTGTACAAATGTACCAATGTCGTTATAGGTATGTTAAAGAATAATACAGTTATTATCTGAACATGGCAAATACTTATGATATATTAAAAACTATTTGACATTTGTTTAAAATGTAGTTTTTAGACAAATATAATGTCAATTTTTATTTATGTTTAGGTTTTATAATAATTATAAAATAAGATTGATTAACACGAGTTAAACTAATTGATAGATGATAGGTCATCGTATAGTAAGTCAGGTGTTTCATTTTGAATACCCTTACAACAGATAACATCAGAAACACGCTGTAATAAAAATTAATAAATAAAAAAAAACTATAAAATTTCAACGGGAAAAAATCATTCACATTCGTTGAATAAAATCTAAACACCTTTCTTTGCCCTTCTGTTTCTTAGGATAGATTGTCTTACCCATCAACTTAATGTAAGGGTGTTCTTATCTTTTTCGAATCTGGTTTCGTTTTATCTTTTTATTAGTCTTTCTTTTTATTTTATAAAGCTTCTCCCCTCAGATGTCTTAACTTCCTTTTAACATTATACAACTTGTTACAGGAGGCAAATGACTGTTGATTTGGGGTATGTATCTGATACTGTTACGTGTAGTTTAATGTGACACCTGTCTAATCAGAGATAGTCTTTGGGATATAACACCTTCAGAACTAACCATTTTTATTCCCATTTAGTTATTGGATTCCTCTACGTCTTAGTCCCAATTCTATTTTAAAATATATTCTTACATTCCGATCATATTTCTTTTACATTTGATAAGTTGAATATTTGTGGGTGGCATTGATTTTTATGCTCTGGAAACTGAAATATTTTCTAGAACTACAGAATTATATTCATTACATTTATATACTATTTTAGCTTAACCGTAATATTTCTAAACATTAAGATAATATTGTTATTTATAAAAAAATGAAAAATAATGATTTAAAAAAATTTATAAAATAAGCCTAAATAGATAATACTTAATTTAAGTAATATACATTTAATGAAACTACTTTTGATAGTAAAATAGCCGTTTTCACATAATATTATTACCAGTTTTAATAATTATTATTCCTTCAAATTACCTTGAGATGTCAATTTTAAAAATGAATTAATTCAAAATTATAATAATACGATTTTTTTATATTAATTAATTTTTTTAGCTTTTATTTCTTATCGGGAACTGTGCTTTATTGACAACCACCCAATTTGATCGCTGTATTTTTTGGCGTGATTCGACATGAATTTTTGAACAGGGACCCCAGCGGAGTTTGTTCAGGAATGACTGTCAGCTGGTCATCATACAAAGTCGCTTGCCCAACCAGTGTTGCTTAATAAATAATAGCGACTTTCTTCCAGCTGACTGACCCGGCTGGCCCGAAGGCCTATTAATTAATTGTTACAATTATTGACTACTCGCGTATGAATATAATCGTTGGTGTGTATGATATATATATATGTATGTATGTATGTAAAAATATACTCGTGTATGAATGTATCGATGGCGTAGTGGTTAGTGCAACTGGCTTTACGCCAGGGTCCTGGGTTCGATTCTCAGTCAGATCTGGCATTTTTTCATCACTCATTTTCATATATCATCATTTTCCACCGTCTGCATTAGCAGAAATTACAAAACAGTCAGACGTAAAACCAAAAGAAAAAAGTATTAATAGGTATAAATACTTCACTTACTCATCACTTGTCATTTCTCGATAAAATTAAAAGCTAAAATTCAGCTAATGTATAGCTCAGGACTTGAACGGAAACCCTAAAGCACGTATGTGTCAATTACTTGCTTCTAAGGAGTGAAGATAATGTACCAACCCTAAAGAAATACATATTGTTTTTATACCTTCTCAACGAATTAGAGTTCTAAAAATCGGCATGCGCCTCAAAGTCATAACTGAAAAAAATAAATCGTTTAAATTACAATGACGCACCGGGTTAGTCTACTGGTTAATTCGCCTCGAATCAGTTAATCAACAGCTGAATTTGAGAGACGAAGTTTCCTGGTTCAAATTTTAGGTAAGGTAGTTCTTTTACACGAATTTGGATATTAGATGGTTACCGTTTTACTTTGATGGTTCGGGTTCAATTAACGATACTCTCTCAGCAATAATCGACCTGATTCTGTACAAGACTACACCTCATTTACTTGTCATACGCATCATCCTCATCTCATTGTGTCATGAAGTTGGGTCATTATTTATAAATTGAACAGATTCCAACGTCTACATTATTAAGGGTTGAAAAAATTACAGTAAGTGGTTTGTCGTAAATAATTAACATTCATAATTTTTGACTAGGATGTAGAACTGTTTTTCCATAATTTATTTTATACAGCCTTGGAAGCAAAATTTTAGTTTTTACATAAAAGCCTTTCAATATTTTTTGTTATTTTTGTTTATTTAAATTTGTTAGTTTACTTTGCAGAAAGACAATATGACTTATATGTAAGTTAAGTTATAATTCTTATCATTGAAAAATTTTGAAGGTGTTTCATTGCGTAGTAACTTCTTACATAAACTAAGTGTTTCTATAGGTCAAAATAATTAAAAGGTTACAACTATTAAAGACAAACATAGAAATACGTTTCATTGTTGCTTATTATTTTTGTAATAATCATAGTAATATAATATGCTAGTTTATGATTAGTTTGCGTGTGATTAATTCAAGGAAATATCATTAGAGTATACCCTATTACGATTGTATTTATAAGTATAATAAATTCATTAGCGCTTACTTCCCTGTGAATTTTATGGTAGAAAATAAAGTACTGCATAGTCTACCTGCACCCTACAGTCTTCATATTGTTACAAAATTTGTACAGTTAGGTTATTCATTTCATAAGTTTCTAAGTGAATAAATTAAGCTCAATTTTCTGAACAAACAACTTAAAATTAGAGCACAAATTTTTTACAAAACAAGTTCTTACGGATAACCTGTTTGTAAGAAAAAAAATTGGCTGTATGATATTAAACGATAGCGATGGTTTGCTTTTTATTATTAGTATAAATTAAAATTTTCTCAAAAACTGTTTGACATTGCAAAAATTTAACGAATTAAATTTAAAAAAATTTATGAGTTCTTCATTCTTGAATGGAAAAAGAAAATTATAAATAAACTATTTAGTCATAAAAGTTTGAGGTAGATGTCCAGATATGTTTTCTCGTCATGAGACGATATCGTCTAGAAAAAAATCTGCTTGATTAGGAAGTTAAAACAATTTTCATCTTCTTTTTGAATGTCTGGGGTTCATAAAGTAAAAATAATTTACTCATAATAAAGTTAATTTTTTGGTTTTTAATGGTCTATATTTTCATGAAAAGTTGGCTAAAGAATATAAACTAGTGAATAAATAATAAAAAAAAAATATAAAACTTTCATTAATAACATTTAAAAAGTTACCTTACCTACTTTGTATTTGACAGTGATAAATTCATCCATAGATTCTCAATCAAGGCTTCATCTATCTAAAGGTAACCAAGAGTTCATTCAGTAACAAATCTTTTCGTGTCTACTACTTAATGAATTTCATAACTTTCATCACCTCATATAAGTTCTAGTACCTTAGCCTTCCATTTCCTTTCGTACCCAGCATCTAACCACTCGAAAAATTTACAATTAAATAATTTTGTGTCTTAATATACTCGATACATTTTGGATTCCATTTGTTCGAGTTCTTTTTAGCAATCTACTCTAAGTAATCCTTCATTACTCGTCTTTTTCTTGATCCTTCAGATTTCTTGCATTCGTCTGTCATAGTTACATCTCCATTTCCTTTAATCTTCGTTTGTCCTTTTTTCCCAACTCTTTGTTTTATTTCCATGTAAAGAACATTCCAAGTAAAGGTTTTCCTGAATTTTTCACTTATTTCAACGTTTATATATCGCTTGCTATCAATTGTTTTAGTTGATTAAAAGCCGCAACAACTGATTCGACTACTATGTATAACGTTACAGAATTAGTGGTTTTTAACATGTACCTACTAGCCGGGGATTGAAGCCGGGACCTTCCGCCTTCCAATGTGAAGCGCAATCTAATGCTGTAACTACAGGGTCACAAAAACCACCACTATTGATTTTTAGAGATTGATAAAAAAACTAAAAAAAGCTAATTTCAGTTATGTAATCTTTTTTGTCATCAGTCTCTTGACTGGTTTGATGCAGTTCTCCAAGCTGTTTTTGCGCTAGTCCTTTCATATCTACATATCTGTAACACCCTACATCTTTTGTAATTTGCTTTAAATATTCTAAACTTTACTTCCCCCTACAATTCACTTCCTCAATTATTGATAGAACAATACCTGGATGTCTTAAGATATGCCCCCTATACTATCCCTTCTTCTGGTAAGATATTTCCATGTACTTATTCATTCATCTACTCGTCTAAGAACCTCTAAATTACTTATTTTGCTTCACCCACCTAATCTTTAACGTTTTCCAATAACACCACATTTCAAAAAATTCTATCCTCTTTCTTTCTACACCCTCTATCACCCATGTTTCACTCCCTTAAAACATAGTGTTTTAAGAAAATTTTCCTAATCTATAAATCAATGTTTGTAGTCAAGCTGTAAGCCTTTTATAGCCCAAATAGAGTCAAATAGTGGCGATAGTAAAATAATAGTACTTTTTTAAATTGAAATAATTTTTAGCCTACTATAATAGTCTGTTGAAACACCTTTAAGTGTACCATGTTGTTTAGGTCAACAGCCGAAAGGCTGGTTTCAACGTCTAGAGGTTTTACTAAGTAAAAACAAGGAGTGAGGTGGTTTTCTATTGCCTTCATCACTGAGTTGAAAGATTATTCTTATCAGCATGCCAAAAAGCACCTACTGCTTTCCACCCTGCAATTCACACCTTCACTTTATTCACCACAGGGTCTGGCTGTATAGTGAAATTCATTATTCTCAGAGCAGATAACTCTGACTAGTGTCTTTTACACCTCTACCTCTTTTGTTCGTAAATAGTTCAGTAATATAATTGGCTGACTATGTGATAAGAAACAGAACTATTTTTTGTAGCCCTGGAACCAAAGTATAGGCTACCATGTTGTAATAGTGTATAAAAATACACGTAAAACACCCTTATTTTTCAAATGTGCCGTGTTAGGCCTACGTACCATATTTACTACAGAATTTTTTAATGTATTTAAATTTATTAATGAAATTTCGAAAGTGAATTTTCAAATTTCTATAGAATATTTTACATATATGTTTTTTTTAAATTTTATGTAACCAACACATGCATAGTTGTGCACGCACGCTCATAATCTAGTCTACACGGACAAAAACAGTCTTGGAACATATCTCAAAGGTCCATTAATATCTTGAATAAAGAAAGGCGTTAAACGGTTGGCCACTGACCATCCAAATGTCTCGTAAAGTTTACTTGGTCAACAGGGGGTCCTTGTTATACCTAAAGGTGGAGCAGTCTCACTAAACAGTAACAAGCTGCGAGAAGATCATCTGTATGGCTATAAGATACCTACCACTTCCTGTTTTGGGAATAACTCGCATTAAAATAGTTTGACACAGTTAAAAATGTAATATAAAGAAAACCTACAAAATGTTATTTTCATTCTTATTATATTAAAAACTGAGTAGGACTCAACCGATTATGTATAAGCCACATTCACACTGTTCTCTAAATTATATTTTTAAACAATGTTTATGTTAATAAAATCTTCCAGTATATTAAGGTAAAAATAAAAAAGCCTACAAAAAATATTTTAAAATATCGAAGAAAATTGTAATTTAAGGAATAGATGACAGGTTTAATACCTAAAATATTAAAAAAGAACATCATTAAATTCATATAAAAATTTTATTACAAATTAAATTTTTTTCAGTAACTGTAAATTACACGGTTGTAAAATTATTTATTAAAAATAAAATGACTTCCAACATGTTTGTAAATTATTGGTATATAACTACAGGAAATTAAAACCAGATATTTCAACATAAAGTTTTAATATTTAACTAATAATAAATTCAAATTAAAATTACATTATATTGATTCGTAATGCTATTTTCTTTTTTTACTTATTTTTCATGCATATTTAATAATCCTGATTATCTCAGGTAATAAAAATGTATGAATTAGAGAGTAAATAAGTAAGTTATATTGTTTAGTTGCACAATGCTGTAAGTATTTTAATAGTAAATAAAATAATAAATCACTTGATTATCAAGATAAATTTTTCTATTTATTTGAAGTCGCTTAATAGCATTTAGAGTTAAATAATGACGGAAGGTAATCAGGTATGGAACAAGTCGTACGAAACTGATGCTTTTAAGTCTACCTAATACAAATGGCTTATTAGGAACAGGTACTGAATACGTAGAGAAACTAACCGGTGCTTTCTGTATCAGGTAGGTACAAGTTACCTGAACTAAAATAATCTATTAAGAAAATGAGAGATAACTGGGAAGTATTTGTATTTAATATTAATATTGTAGTAGGCATTAAAATTTCTACTACGCCTATTTTGTATCGTACAAGTCTTATTTTTGGTATTGTTTAAGATCTTTTAACAATTTTTGAGATCTTTTTGAAGTACACACTACATTTTTTTTACAATAGGTAGTCTTTTATTTTTTCTCTTCTCCATCCTCTGATCTATTTTTGCTCTCATGGGCGTACTATTTTAAAATCTGTAATCTGGAGTACTTTGATCAGTTAAAAATATTTTCCCAATTTTCCGATAATCTCAAAATCTTTCCTATCATTGTTAAAACACTTCAGACAGAGTTAAAATTAAAATTTAAAAAGTTTCGATTCCCATCTGGGATTGGAAAATTTATGCATATTACAAGTGTTGTAATTTGTATAAATTTTCAAATCTTAGCAGGGAATCGAACCCGGGAAGAATCTTATGCAAGTACATAAAGGTCAAATTTTTTATGCGTATATTCTTTAGATAATAGTCCTTTATGCTTAGTTAACTTGTTGATAGTTTGATGGATCCGCAGCAGATTTGACAAGGAAACGTTTTGGTATCCTACATACAAATATAACCTAGTTTCAAACTTCAAAATTTCACTTCTCCTTTTCTTTCGTTCCTAACTTCTCTAAAGTTTATTCATTGATAATTTGTGACCCTTTTTCTACGTCATCGTAGCTTTGTTATAAATAAAAATTCATTGAACAATGAAGAATCGGAATGAATTACTACTGAATCGAGTTGAGTTACTACAGGTTATTATAAAGCATACACGCAAAAAATCATGCAATAAGAAAACTTATTGAAAATATAATGTTTTGTAATCTTATTTAGAAAAAGATCAACTGAACAACGACATGGCGGAAGTAAGGAACTTTGAAAATTAGGAATTAGTACAAATCGTTGTTAGAAAGAAACAGCAGTACACGAACGTACTATTACGGCAAACCTCAGTGTAACTAAATTGTCACTTGCGTAATAATACAGCAAACATAACGAAGGGTTATTATCACCTTTTTAGGTCTGGTACAAAATATACAAGTTGTATTTCTTTATCCAATAGCTTCATTTTATGCTCATATAGGCCTACCCGTACATAATATATTTTTTTTAAATTTGCATACTGTACATCTACGTTTCTAATTACTCAGATATTAATTATAATTTTATTTAATACAGTAAAATGAGAACAGCATCTACTTTTAACTAAATACTACCTCCACTTAAAAGATACTTAGTACTCGTATGTAACTAATGGTAAGATCACTCATTAATCATCAGCTCGCATTCTCAAAAATGAATAATTACTTCCTTTTCAACATTGTAGCTACAAATGGATGAATAAATAAATAATAAATAACAAACAAAAATATTAAAATTAATATAATATATATTATACTCGGTGCCCCAAAAATCCAAAACGGATTCATATTTCGATTTTAAGGGAAATTTCAAAATATAGCCTAAAAAAAATGTGAATGTCACTCGAATACAAAATACTATTTTATGATGAATAAAAATATGTTGTCCGCCATCTTGAATGTAACTTAATTTTAAAAACGGGAAGTTTGGCATATGACATATGATTTCAATGCGAAATTTCAAGACAATTTGAGTAGCGGAAACTGCCACTCAAATTGTCGTGGCGTATAAGATATGAATGGCGGTTTCCGCCACTTCTATCTCATACGGTTTGAAAGATATTTGCCTTTCTTTAAATTTCAGTAATATCTTATTGAATACCATGGGTAATTAGTTATGATGGGTGAAACGTCCAAGAACGGCGTAATATTTCGAATATACTTAAGGAAAATTTCAAAATATATACAAATATGAATGTTAAAAATACACATGAATAATTGTATACATTTTTAAATTTTCCTTAAGTATAGGTATTCGAAATATTACGCCGTTAAATTCGAAATATTAAGTCTTACTCGGACTTTTCACCTACCTACTAATTATAGTTACATGACATTCAATAAGATGTTGCTGAAATTTAAAGAAAGTTAAATATCTTCCAAACCGTATGAGATAGGCCTATCTATGTGCTGTTTTCGCTATTCAAATTTTCTTGAAATTTTGCATTAAAATTATGTGTCATATGCCCAACTTCCCATTTAAAATATAAAGTTACATTTCAGATGGCGAACTTTTTGATTCATTATAAAATATTATTTTGTATTCGAGTGAGTCCACATATGCATATATCTTGAAATTTCCTTTACATTCAAAATATTTTGCCATACTCGGAGTTTTGGGGCACCCAGTATATATTTATAGTATAATGTAAGAATATAGGCGAGTACCCTGATTAACATTACGGACGAGTTCTGTACATTTAACTTCCGGTCTTATCGTCTGGGGTGGGCTAATAGTAAACACAACATATTACAAGAAAATTAACTTCTAAAATGTTAATTAATATTTTGCCAGGCGGAGTAATGACTTCAAAGTTACATTAGTCAATGTCGACTACGAAAATGCTGTAATAGGTCCCTAAACAAGATACGTTCTATAATACACTCACACACTTATACACTTCATCTCCGTGTAGTACTTTTCTCTTTGTCGGACATCAATTTTACTCCTACCTACTACAGAAAGGAAGGTAATTCTTATTTAATTAGCCGACAGATCAGTTATGCTCTACAACATTTTGAAAACTTGAAGGCTATTAGTTAATATAATTGCTATTAATTATATGGAAATGCTTTATTAAATAGATATTGCTAAATATATGCTGATAATGTTTAATTTATGACAATACCTTAAGAATTATCGAAAAATATTATTGCTAATTTTCTTTTGAAAAAATTACACGTAAATTACAGTTTGTTAATTGTGAAGTGTTAATTCGTTACAACATTAACATAATTTTTTTGTTAATTTAAAATCGCGTAAACAGCTTGGTCATTAGGGACTACTGTGGGTTTCGGTACTGTAACGGTAGGTTTTAACTTTTTAAAATTTCTGGGAATCGAACCCATTACCATCTGGTTGGTTAGCGCGCTAGTCATTACGACACGCAGGCGGCCAACATAAATTATTATCTTATTAAATATTATTCGAGGTTTTTTCTGTTATTCCCCCCACCCTGTAGCATAATTTGTCACATTTTGTTGATATTTCGTATGTAATCTTACATTATTTTTGATGATAAAAACGGAAAAAATATTTTAAATAATCCTACACCAATATTCTTCACGTTACGATTAAAGGTAGGGTAAATAGGCTACATTGATTTTTCTCAATATTGTTTCTGTATGAATGAAACATAAACTCATTGAGTACATGACATAATTAAATTAAATTAAATTACCATCATTACATCAAAAATATTATCAAAAAAATTAATAATTTTCAATAAATAGTTTAACGTTAACTTGAAAAATATTGATATATGGTTTTATTAAAATATAAATTAAATCAATTTCCCCTTTTTATCTTTAAAAATAGGTAGCCTACTATAAGATTACCTGCATACGAAATATCCACAAAATTGATAAATTATGCTTGGACGGGGAGGGAATAACGGAAAAGACCCATTAGTCGTATTGACAACTGTAAGTTGTACAGTTGTAAATAAAGAATTCAAATTTTTTAAATGCTTATGTAATTTATTATTTCAAAGAAATAATACAGTAAGTGATTTAGGTAAAAGTATAAAATTATAAAATAGTGTAAACGGAGAAAAAGAAAAAAATCTTGAAGAATTTCTTGCATTCGTTAAATTTTTTAATAATTAAAGTTCAACTAAATGTATTGTATTAGTATGTAGGTATTATATGACTATAAATTTAATAAATATTCCTAAATTAACATTATATTTTCATGATTATATTTTTTATAATTTTCTCTTAATTTTGAAAAGCTTGGGAAGATCTTAAATTCAGATTATAATTAGATATTATACCTAACCATTTAATATACACGTATTTTTACAGAAATATTCGTGCATAAATCATTTGGAATAATATATTAATTTTATAGGCTTTCTTTTTTCATGTAGGAAGATTCGTTTTAATAAATAAACAATTATATTAATATATTAGGTAGATTTAATTATTTTTATAATAAATTTTACTTATCTTAATTAACTTTTTACCCTATTATTAAATTATTTTTTATAGCAATAAAAAATATTAAGAATTCTGTTTAATTTTTGAAATACAAGATAATCGTTTGAGATAGTATACCTGTATGAAATTCTAAAATAAAAATATGAAAAATATAAATTTCGTTTATTAATTTAGATTAAACTATATATATTAACTTTGGGAATACTATCGTAGGTTACGATTTATAAATCATGAAAACCTTCTAAAATGCGAACATAAGCTATTATTTGTTAAAAAAGTAATTAAATTTAATAATATTAAATTCATGATTAGTTAAATTACACTGTGAATAATTTTGTTAAGTAATTAATTACTTAATAGTAATATTAATATATTAGTTTTATCTAATTAAGGACAATCTTATCTATTTTGAATATTTAATTAATAGTGTAATAACTGGAAATAAATTATAATTTTTTAATATATTAAATTTAGCCTACATCAAAATGAATTATTACCTGCCTTGTTGTTAGTTAACATTAGTTTATTAATACGTATGACGATCTTTACATTGTAAGGGTGTCCGAATAATTATAAATAAATAGTTTATTATCTTAAGATAATCTAGCCGTTTGATGTTAATCCCTGTTTGTTACGGCTTCGGTGTATTTAACCACTGCTGTTTTCCCATTACAATACAAATTTTAAAAAGGTTTTTTAAAACCAAGAAAAAATAAACATTTTAATCAATCTTAGCTTGATTGTATGGAGGAATAGTTCATATTATTCTACAATACCAATCATGAGTCCAACATATGCGCATAACAGGCAGATGGAGTGTTAACTTATCTTGCACTCGATCTACTAGTTCCAGGGCTACAAAAAAATTGCTCTGTTTCTTATCACATGGTCAGTCAATTATATAACTGAATCATTTAAGAACAGAAGAGGTAGAGGTGTAAAAGTCACTAGTTAAGAGTTATCTCCTCTGAGAGTAATAAATTTCATTATACAGCCAGACCCTGTGGTGAGTGAAGTGAAGGTGTCATTTGGAGGGTGGAAAGTAGATGCTTTTCGGAGGACCTGGCATGCTGATAAGTATACTTTTCCACTCAGTGAGGAAGGCAATGGTGTACCACCTCACTCCTCGTTTTACTAAATAACGCCTCTAGAGGTTTAATTCAATACAAACCAGCCTTTCGGCTGATGACCTAAACAACACACCAACAAGGGCTCTGTTTTTTTGCTGTTATTAGGAGATCAATAAGTGTATAACCTTGAAAATATATATTTTTTAAATCGGCTGAGATTATTTATGTAGGGTAAGTAAAAATACTACTATAATTGAAGATCTTAAGGGAGAAAGTGCTGTGTAACAAAAATAGCATAGTTTTCAGAAAAATGTAATGAAAGTTCTCACCATTTTGTGAATTTTCGGCTTTGATTTTGGCACCTGTGTATTATCCCGTCAAGAAAATCCATTTATGTAATAACAAATTCTTCTGACTTAACTTTTCCATATTCCTATCCAATATAAATTTTCTTATGCATACATATCTTCAACCACTGAAAATCTATCTATTGCACAAAGCACCCTCTAAATGCAAAAGATTACCATTAACGACACTTTTGGGATATTTTATTTAGATGGTTAAAATTTATTAATTAATTTATTAATGCTTAAATTATTAAAGTCAAATTTCTGTGGAAATAAATTAATAATTATTTCGATTCATTTCTCATCTAAGTAAATAATAAATTTTGGGGTGACAAAAGAGAAATAATGACAAAGTATTATTTTTTTGGTTTTGTTTCTGAAAAAATATGTAGTAGGCTATTTTAGTTTTCATTAAAATTAGAGAGGGTAAAATTTTAGATATTTATATTTTACTATGTAACAACTGAAAGTAAGTAATAAATTATGGACGAAATTCATAACAGTTGTGTTGATGTAAAAACTTTTTACATTTATTGACTTGTCATTGTCCTTTGTAAAATAGTAATTCGATACTGGGAATTGCATTTTATTATAAAGAGTATTTTTTATTAATAAAAAATATGAATTAGAGGGATATTGAATTCGTTGACGGGACTTGTCGGCGCTATAAGTTTTTAGTAGAACACGCTGAATTTGCGAGGCTACGATAACAACAGCGACATCAACAACAGGGTAAGAGAGTATTGATTGTTGTTCCGGGTAGCGTAGTGGATGGTGGTGAAGTGGTTCCGTTGTAAGGGTTGGTTGGGGAGATGGTTTGGATTTGGTCGGCTGTGTGTGGCCGAACAAGAGGGCTTGTTAGTGAAGTTTAGTTAGGTAGGCAGTACTTTTGATGCTTTTGTTCTATGATTGGCATTTGTGGCACCCCCTCCATTTAAACCGATTTATATATTCTAAAGTAAACATGTATGTATGTTACGTGAGCAGTTGTTTCTTATGTCATGCTCCGGTTATTGTATTATTTCATTTTATTGTATTGTTGTATATTTTATAAACCTACTAGGAATACGAAGGGCACTATAATAGAACCTTGAGGCATACCTTCTTCATAAAATTACAAAAAAAGCTAGTTACGGAAAAATTTTATTTCAAAATGTGGTAATTCTTGAATTATTAAATTTTCATAAAAATTTAACCTGTTTTAATGTCAGATATGAGCACAAAGTAGCAATATATTTTCTTAGTGAAAAATTGCTTACTCAAATCTTGTTTCAGTTTACAAATTAATAATATTTTTCACTTAGGCTATTGATAATTTTCAAAATTAGAATTTTTACAAGAAGGTATTTTTGCTGATTTTGGTTTCTTGATTTTAGTTGGTGTTGGTTCCGTTTATGTGTTACTTAGATTTTTTAAATTTTATTTCGAACAAAATTAGTTTTTAGTCAATGTTCTCTACTTTTTTATCTCTATATAGTGATATTTACATATGTACCAAACATTACAGGTTGAACAAATATAAACAAATAAATTTTTTATTTATTCAGAACATTCAGTAAAATCGTTTATTGTATGCTTCAATAGAAATTTTTCTGCGATGCAGAAAATTCCTTTCATTAAAAGTTGTACGAGAATACACTTTATTATAAAAACCTTTAACGTTATTGTTTAAATAAAAACGAGATTATTAGGTTTACATTTTATATCTAATTTGAAGAAACACTAATAACGATAAAGGGATGACTAAAAAGTGGCTAATTGTCATTATAAATCATAAAGTGACCTAATCTGAAAAGTTAGATTCTGTAGGAATTGTAAAAACTCATATAAAATTATAATTATATTTCTTGTACGGAAAATAATTTTAAAAATCCAGCCGTGTCATAAGACATATTTTTATGTTGGTAGTAATAAAACATAGTTGTTTGTGTAGAAATTTTGTTTATTTCACATTTTGATATTTTATTAGTAATTCAGAATCATGCATTTATATTAATTACAAATAAATTAAAAAGATATAATGCAAGTTAGTGTTAAAACATTTATATGGAGTTATTATCGTATTTTATGGATTCACTACTATTACGTAATAACTTTATTGAGGTTTTTACCTTTTTGTGTGTAGGCTAACATCTTATTAGTGTTAATGTTAATAAAATTCCTTTCGCTTGTTACTCTATGAATTTGTGTTGGAGCCTACCGTTAAGGTAATATGTTATTAACTTACGTCTGTATTATATCAGTTGGTCAATTATTATTTTAAATTTCTTTATTTAACATTTAAACCAATTATTTTTTGTATTACTGCTAAAATCTACTATTAGTTCTCGTGGAACAGCGAATAGATAAGTATTTTGTTTCTATTTAGTAACAATTATATTTGTATATTTATACAACCAGTTGTATTTATGATGTATATACGTTTAATGTCCTGTCTTTGTCTTGATTGATTAAATCACCCATGGCAAACCCTTCGTCGCCGTTTACATAAAATCCTTATCCAGCATCTCTTTAATCTCCTTAGTGGATTTTGTGGTAGGTGTGGGTGTGATACATGTTCATATCTCTGAATTTGTGTGATATTTATTAATTTTGAATGGAAATGAGTGTATAATTTGTAAAAGGTTGAGTACTCTGTGTTTAAATTGAGATCTCGATGCATGATAGAGTTTCGTACGTAGTAGGGACTACATCTGATTAAATGTAAATAGGCCTATGTATATTAAATTTAAGAAAAAAATGACTTGAAAATAAATTTTCAATAAAATTTCCCTAAACTACATAAATGTCGACTAAAATTATTGTAAACCAATTAATTAACGTTTGTCCTTTATATTCTGTGTTTGTACGTTACATTTTTTAAATTAATTTATGTACTGTACCTTTATATAATTACAATTGTGATTTTTCCTGTAGTACAATTTTTAAAATGCTACTAATTTGTTTCCATTTTAAATCTATGTAATAAATACTGATAATTCTAGCAAAATCTATCTGTTATATCACGCAAACACCGTTGAACTAAATTCAATGAATTTTGGAACTTAGAACTTTTATCAGGATATGATCAGACTTAATCTTGGTTATTAATGATTTTAGTATTACCCAATAGTGGTGGCGTTCAAAGGGAAGGGAAACAAAACAAATAAATTAGAACTAGTTCATCAATTGTTAGTTTTCCAAATAACAAACTTTGTGAAACGTTTTCAAGAAAATAAGTTTCCTTATGTAACGTTATTCATTTCCACGCATAATTATGTAGATATTTCTTATTTCGTATCTCGTACAGGTATTAACGAATTATAAAGTTTATATCCTAATAGATCGGCCCAACAAAATTAATATAATTTTTCTACCTTCTTTAAAAGCTGTAATACTGAAAATAAAAGTTAATACTTTGTAAGTTATACCT
Organism: Catonia carolina; assembly: GCA_035578175.1. NCBI lineage: Eukaryota > Metazoa > Arthropoda > Insecta > Hemiptera > Achilidae > Catonia > Catonia carolina. Next base: position 121,894,670 of record JAQMRL010000002.1, on the reverse strand, counting down.
AGAAAATTTAAAAAAAATTTAGAATGGAACCAGAAAACCGATAAACGCAATACACTACGTATTTTCTTTCAGAAAATAGAAAAATGTGTGCACTTCTCTAAGGCTAGCCATAAGCTAGTGCTGCACGCGGGCGCAATCGCTAAAATTATAGAAAAAAATATGGTCAACAATAATGAAACAATTAGACCCTACCAAAACACATTGGCCTAGGTGGCTTTACCATCGTCAGCTTATTCGAAAATATCACAATTTACACTTTGAAATGTGGTTTTACTTTGTTGATTATATTTTCTATTTATTTCTGTATGTTACCATTTTGCACTATTTTTCTGTTTCCTGTGTTCATTACGTTCTTGTACTTTTTTTCTGGAGTCCTTAATATTTTTTCTGGATATTTTATCTGTCCATGATTTCGCTTCTTTTCCTTTTTTACCTTTTAAACCTGTATTTTTTTAGAAGAATAAAAATATAACAAAATATTTTTGAATGTAATTTTTTATTTAAAAAGAAACTTATGTAAAGTTTATTAATTTTAGTATATCCGTGCGAATCAGAAATTTCAGTAAATATTTGTATGTTAAGTGCTATTACAAAGGACCATATTTGACAGAGTAGCCGATTTTTAAAATAACGTACAAAATTATTGTCTTGGTATAAAATGAAATATTCAAATTCTTTTCATCTCCTTTCAATAGAAAGATAAATAACGTTCATTTTCTATTAATACGATTACTTTAACGTGTTTACATTTATTTTCTTTAAATAAATTACGGTACTTTTTTGAGATTACGACTATTAGATGATTTTTAACAATAGAAAGGCTACTATACTGCTAAAAGGGGAGATGTTTCGTAGGTGGTAAGAGATGTAGAAGCACATTGTAGACTTGAAATCGACTTCTGTCAAGAGATGTAAGTAAACCGCTTTACTTGGAGCTCACACTTTCAGTAGGGGAACTGAATTTAAGCTTGCGCACAACTGTTTCATCGATACAAAGATCTTACCTTTGTAGAAAGACTACAGTCAACGTAGTTTACATTGCTGTAGTTATTAATAATGCTATATACACCGGCCAGTTGTTGAGTATGAGTACATTTAGTTGTTCATTTACATTAAAGTGTGTATGCATTATTATTTAAATAAATTATCTACTAATTGCAGTTCAGGGACAGAAGAATAATGTAGTATGACGGTGTTCACGTAAGTTTATGTGTGTGAGCATGCTTAGAACATGATGGCAGAATTGCGTGACGACCGCAGAGCCAGGGAAAAACACCTTTTGCTACAAATGTAAAAAGAGTACTGTATCAGGGACTTCCGGTTGTCAAGTTTCATCATTACATACCAGAGAGCGTGCCGACCGCGAGAGGGAAACAAGAATCATTACCCATTTTGCTTACCCACCCCTTTGTCATCATCATTACCATCACCATCGTCATCTATTAGGCTATTAGCCTATCATCTATCATCCTATTCAGTTAGCCTAACAAACTCCATTTTGTTTATTTGTTTAACTACTATGTAAACATGAATTTCTGATTATATTATTTCTGGCATTGTTATTGGGCCTATAGGCTATTATAATTTTACTTTTTTTTATCTCATATTTTATTTAGAATATTGACATCTTTTTCATATTATCTCGTTAATTTATTTCCTTTAATTAATATAATAAATTTAAGACCTTAATTTATTCTTCAATTATTTCTTCTTCAATTTCTATAATTACATAATAATTGACTCTTAACAGTGATGTTCAACAGTTATATTGCAAATAATACTTTAAGTCCAAACTTGGTGTATATAAATTTGCTTAAATTGTTTTTTTTAACCAGAATATTATAAAATATTACGAAAGAAAACATTGAGGGAGTAGAAAATACGGTTTATAATTTTTAGATAGGTTATTAATTTAAAAAATTTCTTTATAAATTGTCAAATTTAGCCTATGTTTTTCTCTGTTTCGTCTTACCCTAATACAAATTATTGTGTGTAAGCCTAAGGATCCGCAATTAATAATGGAAATCATTGATTCACCTCCATCATTAATCATTGATTTTTGTCTCCTTTAGACAAAAACACAAATTTATATATTTTCTTCCAGAAAGTTTCTGTTTGATTGTTTTTTTTTGTAAATTAATTCAAGGTTTCGTTGTAAAATTACAGTTGAATAAATATTAGGTTCCCATCACGTAAATATATTAGGCCATACAGCCTGTACTATATTTCCTTTTAAATTTAATCTTGTGTACGCTAAGATATACTACTGGGTATCAATCTTTGTTTTTATTGATCTTTTAACATTATTTGTTTATTAAGTAACCTATATCTCATTTTCTGGTAGTGTATTGCATACTGTTAAAAATTTCTAATAAAGGTTTAAAAAAAAATTCAATCCGCTAACTATATTTTATGACATGTAAAATCACAACCAGTTATCTACACTGTATCAAATAAATTGTTTATTTTTTGGAACGTTAATTTCCTTAACGTGGGATGCAATTTTTCGTTCTAAATAATTATACTTTCTGAGAGTCAGTAGAAAGTTTACCTAGTTCCTAAAAGTTTCGTGTTTAAGCCCTAACTCACACACATCTACATCTCGGAACAAATCTGATTGTCATGCTGATAAAACTACAAAGCTTCTGATACTTAACGATAAGTAAACATTTTTAACCCTATTGTTGGTGCGTTGTAATCTGTTAAATTTAAGACAATAATAAACAACCCATGACTCAATAAGATAAGGATGACATGTATTGCGTATAAATGAGGTGTAGTCTTGTACAGACTCAGGCCAACCACTCCTGATAAAGTATTATTAAGTCTAATTGAACCCTAACCATTAAAGTATACCGGTAACCACAGTCTAGTATTCAAATTCGTATCGAAATAAAACCTTTACTAACTGCCTTCGTGGTATAGTGACTAGTGCTCTAGCCTACAAAGCGGAAGCTCCTGAGTTTGGTTCCGGGCCAGGGTCTGGAAAGTTTACACGTTAAACCCCACAATAATCGCCAATGACCAAGCTGTCGATGCGACTTTAAATAAACTAAAAACCTTTACTAGGGTTTGAACCACAGAACCTTCTCCGTACATCAGCAGTCAAAAAACTGATTCATGGATTTTAACACTAGGTCAACCCGGTGGGTTAGGTTGATATTGAAATTTTATAAAATATTAGAATAGTTGGTTAATTTTAATGTAATTGAAATGTAGGTTAAAATTGACATAAATTAATGAGAATTGGATACTAAATATATTCATGTAGTTTCATTAAGAGAGTGTGGTTAAGTGGCTGCTGAACTAATTTTAGGTCAGCGAAGGTCTGCATAAGATGCAATAGTTACAGAACTGTTAAACGTAAAGGAAGATGGTGCGCAAGGCAACCGGCGCGGGACGACAACGTCGACGCCGTGAAGCTACTAAACAATCCACCCCCATCCATTTACCCTTAGTAACAACACATTTTACTCCCTTACAATCATCACGCCATCCTGCCCGCCCCTCGAATCAAGATATCACGCCAAATTGATTCCTTTCATTTCCGCTTCCTATTGCAACTAGCAATGTCGTGTTTACCGTATTGTTACTATATAGGCCTACAAAGCGATATGTTCCTATTCTAGTTAAATAATAAAAATGAATAATATAACTTACTCTATTGCTATTTAACTGTTCCTCGTTGCCCCCCTTCCCCTAATTATAACTGTGATCCTGTGATCTAGTCAAGTCATCCATCCGTCACATAATCACAAAAACATCATCATCCATGTCCGACATTTTATTTTATTATTTCATTTGTTCATGTTCACATCCGTTCAACGTTTGTTTTGGTCTTTCCTTTAACGTAAATTTAACATGACATTTTCCCAGAAATTAAAATGGAGGCCACAAAATATTTGAGTTGACAATTAAATTAAGTATGAGATTGGTTGAATACTTAGTATTACAAATTATTCGTCATTATTAATAATGATTGACTGTACTATACTACAAAATTAAAATTTTATAAAAATAAACTTTTAATAAAACTGAAAATACTAAAAAAGTATTTTATGTAAACAATCACATACATTTCGGTTTGTATTAATAACTAGCATGCCCCGTCGCGGATTTCCATGCGAAAAACGGTGTAATCACTTTTTTTAAATAATTGTCAAAACCAAAAACTTAAATCTACGTTGAATAAAATAAAGTCAAAATAAAATATCAAAGCAATTGATCACTCACCAATTAAAAGAAAATTAAAGCAAATTAAAGAAACACGGAACTTTACTTTTATAAAATACTCAACAATACAAAATCGTATCTACATAATAAAATACAATAAAATTATCATGTGATGTTGTCACCAGCTGATCCTTAGCACCACGTCGCTAAATCATATGACTTCATTTATGACAAATCTTTATTTTAATCACATCAGCTGGTATAAAGCAGCAGATTATCTAACCTCATAAAAGCCTTAATGTAGGACATAAACATTGTTTTCAACACTTTAGGGCTAACTTTTTAAGAGTTTCAATAACCTAAGACCTGCACCGGCATCATATTTACCACATAAAAATACTGCATGAAAATTGGTTCAGTAATTTAGGAGATAAAGGGGAACATACACACACATACATTGAATTTTATATATAGGCTATAGACTTACACTAGTAAACATTAAACAATTACATTTTGTCTTTTATTTCCAGTGGTATATTAATTAATATTTGATTTCATTTTGTTAAAAAATTGGGGAGTAGTTTTATGTTATTTGCAAATAAAAGAGAGAATTATTGAAACTAATTAGATGTAAGTAAGTCTGTCATTTTTTACAATAATAGCTTCTGCTTTGCTTTGAGGCTCTGTTGTATTTTACAGAATGAAAAGAAATAAGCTTATCGAAGACCTGTAATATTAAGATAAGCATTCATACATGTAAACGTAATAAGAAAAGCTGTTGGTAACTCATTTCTCATCTTATTTAAGTTATAAATTTAAACTAAACCATAGAAATAAAATCTTTTGAAAAAAATAATTTTAATCTGTAAAAGTAAGAATAGGAAAATCATTTTTTATCGAAGCTCAATGAATCAACATTTTATTTTTGGTTTCTATGAAGAAATTTTAAGATATCAATTTCACCTTTCTAATGTAAATTGGCAACAGCACACCCTGCTGATTGCTTACTATTTTCAAATAACAGTCAATTATCCAGTAGAATGACACATCACCAAGAAAATGTATTATAATTAAGCGTTTGCTTAGTTGATTTTGACCGTATAGTATGCTTTCTTATTCCGACTTACTAAGTATTTAGTCACTCAAATCCAGTAAGCTACGTGTTTTACTACAAATTTTCTAATATTGAATATTCTACAAGAAACTACAATGCTAATTCGTCCTGATCGTACACTTGGTGACATTGGTTACAATTTGCATTAATTAAGTAGATTACGCAATTAGCACTAAAAATTGTCTTAACAAATTATAATTGATTACTTGCTTACTGTTATTGTTGTTACTAGAGGCTTTACTAAGTAAAAACGAAAAGTGAGGTGGTTTACCATTGCTTTCCTCACTGAGCAGAAACGTATGCTTATCAGCATACCAGGCCCTCCGAAAAGCCTCTGCTTTCCACCCTGGAAATGACAACTTCCATTCATTCACCACAGGGTCTAGTTGTATAACGAAATTCATTGCTTTCAGAGGAGATAACTCTGATTAGTGTCTTTTACACCTCTTCTGTTCTTAAATGTCAGTCATATAATTGACTGACCATGTGATAAGGAACAGAGCTACTTTTTGTAGCCCTGGAACTAGCAGATCGAATGCAAATAATGTAATACTCCACTTGCCTGTTACGGGCATACGTGCTTATTACTAAATATTTAAATGAATTCCTATTAACAAAATGAGGCATCAGAAGTTTTTGAAGAATTTAAAAAGTTTCTCAGAACTTTTATAGGATAAAAAGATTTAAGAAAGCGTGCTAGAAAAACATTTTATGAGGAATTTTAAACAGTAGAGTATTAAAGTTGTAGATATTTTGACAGCGCGTTTAGATTTGTAATCGTTTTGTGTGTTGTACAGAACTATACAAATGTGTTGTTTTATGCTTTTGTGTTGGGAGATTTCATGGGAATACGATTTATTTTATTAGAATTTATATGGAAGGTGTGAAGCCGAGGTGGTAGGCCGTTTGTTGGGCTGTCGGGTAGTGGCTGTTCTAGTCTGGCAGATCAGCTATAAATAATGGCAAGTGTTAATATCTCAATAAACTATGATTCTGGCATTGTGCCCGCCAGCGTTGAACTGAACAAGGCAAGCTTACGCGTTTGGGAACCATATGTTCCGTCATTTTTTTACCACAATTTACTGTAGTGTGGTCCGATTTCAAAAAAGATGATTAAGTAGGTTGTACAGTTAATATATCAGATAGTTTGTGGACGAAGGGACCGACGAGGTAAAATAAACGAGGGGGTTTGGGAAGATAATATATAGGGGGCCACACACATAACACACAAGAGACGACCAATTATCGCGCGACATCGTGCATTCTATACATCTAACTCACCCCTTGACACTATTAATTCTACCTCCTTATTTATTTATTTACTCTCCTGCTAATGTATGAATCATAAAATTTCTCCTCACTACATATTTTATTCTTTACTCACTCTTACATCAAATACTTGTAAAATCTAATACAACTTCCTCTTATTACGAATCTTCACGCTATATTTTTTTTAAATTTAGACTATCATCTCAATACCTTTGTTATTGAACGAGTTAAAACTGTCATTGAATTTTCACGCTCGTTGTGACGGTGAGCTTGATTGTGACAAAAATACATCGTTGCCAAAGAAAATTTAATAGATTAAAGCTCAATAATACACACTGCTAAGATTTTATGAGTAATGGCAATTCCGACTCTTTTGAATTGTAATGTAACTTGGGCTAATTGGAGAAGAGAATAGCAGTATTGGAAACTGCAGAGATGAGTTTTTTACGGAGGATTAAGAGTTGTACAACGGAAGACAGAATTCGAAATTTCTTTACAAGCGAAGAGTTTTAGACGTTTAGTATGAAGAAAGAATCCAGTTATTATTGCAATAAATGTATGGTGCATTTTCAAGGAATAAAAGGAAATAGAATTCCAAAGCTGGCTCTTAGAAACAGGTCTGAAGGTAGAAGAACTTTTGGAAGGTCTCTAACCGTTGGAAATTGTATAATTAGTTATTTAATGAAATTAAAAAAACTTTTGTTGTCGAAACAAACTAAAAGTAAATTAGGTAACTAAATACAAAAAAAATTATCTACATAAATAATAATTTTAAGAAAAGTGTTTCCACGAGGAGATTATTTCACTCAAGATACAATGAGAAATAACTCATTTACTAAATATTCTAAGTTTATGTTGAAATTGTAAATCCACTGTTTAAACAAAAATAAAAATTTAAATACAAATTCATATTATATTATCTATTAATCTAATAGAAAACAGACCTGGGATTTAGGCTACTTCAGAAAAAAAGTTCTGTTTTGTGTATGATTTTTTATAAGAAGATATTATTCTGTTAAATAAACAGAGGATTATTTTTTTAATTAAAAAGTCATCTTTAACCACCTCCGTGGCGTAAAGGTACTGTAATGGACTACAAAGCCGTAGATACCTAATTTCATTGCAAGGGTCTGGAACATTCTTGTGTTGAAGCGTTAAAATTCGCAATAATTGCTCCGTAACTCACTCTAATCCTAAAAACTTTGTTTCTGGTTCAACTTTAAATAAATCCATTCAAATAACCATGATGTCCATCATGTTATGTCGGTTTCGGTTTAATTGTTGTACTGACAGAACCTTACTGCAGTAAAAACTGGATAATCCTGACTAGTAACTTGTAAAGATTATCGTAAATAAAACGTACACTGCCTATTATTTCAACTGATAAATACGTTTCGGAAAGAAATCCCGTTACAATGCAATCGACGCCAAGTATTTTCTCAGAGTTATTTCACAATACAATAACCTCAGGTATGTTCAAAAAATTTGTCGCCCGGAAGATCATCTGTTTGTACTGTTCAAAGGTTTGACAGATACGACAATTGGAAGACTCAATCCTACACAGTTATCCTATCTATACGTCTATTTCATAATTTTTCACGCATTATGGAAATGAAAAGAAGTTTTAAAATATTTTAGTTTCATGTTTTTGTTCGAATAATTTTTGTTTGAGTATGGTTTTTTGAATTTTATTATATCAAAGGGAGTGTTGAAAGTTTTCCCACGTAGTCTATCGTCTTTTAAGGTTTTATGAAAAGAATATTTGGTGAATTTTATTTAATAAAGTTATTAGATTCAATTGTGGGTGCACCCAGGACTTAAATAGGTATTAATGTAGCCTTGTCGAACGATTCCAATTCAACTTTATCCTGTGAGCCTTATAAATTTCATGGTGCTATATAAAACCCTATGATTTGAATAGTCGCGCATAATCAAGTTGCAACTATTAACATTGTATTTTATTGACGTAGTCTTCGATCCTTATATGTTTTGTACTATGTGATAACGTGAAGATATTTCATCCTGAAGATGTCTCCGAGTAGAGAGATATCTTGATGTAACACTCTGAGGTGAGTGTTATGCATAATTTTTGTTTGGCTGTTCTTTGTCATTTATTACATATAATCAAAGGAAATAATGTTTAATAAAATAAAAAACCCAACATCTATATGCTGATGCTATCGACACTGTCAAATAAGTAACATCAAAATTCAGTTTTAATGGAAAAAAACTCACTATCATCTTAATTTCCGGCTCTAAATCTGCTCAACAATACCGAAAGGTTTTACAAGATTGAAAAAGCAAAATTAGATTGAAAGTGTAACAGAATATGTAAGGTAGTACTATTGATTTTCGGAAACATTGTTACAATTTTTTTGTTTTTTGGCTTCAACTTTATTTTTATTTACAACTGTACAATTTTTTAAAGCACGACTAGTAAATGAGATGGAATATATTTTATGGTCTATAGATTTATTTATATGGTCAATATTTTGAACCATAATGATTTATAAACTATGATGGATGATTTTTTTTCTAATGAAATGATTTTTTTATGAAATGAAACGTTACCATTTTAAAATTTATTTCCTTCCAATAGTACAACAGTAATATTTTCAACGATGATTTCAATTAATTTAAAAATTATATAAGTAAATGAGGTTTGTTCGCTTTTTACTCAGAAATTTAACTAAATTAAAAACAGATCGATAATTTAGTGAGCGTTACCCTTCAGGTATGAATTTTTGATGTTAGTTGTGAAAGTGTGACCTATCATTATGAACTAGATGGAACAGACCATCGAGTTATATTTAGTTCACTTTATTATATTGACGGTGTGGACATTTCAGTTGTGGCTACAATGTTTCCCCATTGGGCACGGTATCCCAAATTCTTTTCATCACATTGACCACGAGTTGAAAATATTTTGGCTAGTATAATACAGCTATAAAATGTTTAAAAGGCCGTTTTTCTTCTATGTAATATTCTAACGTCATCTTTCCCACGAGTAATAAAATATTTGAATTTCATTTTGCCTTTTTTGTGTCAGGGGTCAACTAGTATAAAACGTGGTTTATGTTTTCTGAGAAACCTGAGCAAAAACTGTTCGGTGTACGAGCTTTAAATAACCAAAGTTAAAAATGTATTTTTTATTTGTTATTTAGTAATTGAAAACTCTAAATAAATTTCTATTCTAAAGCAAATTGATTGTTTTGATCGAACCAGTCATTTGAATAAACTGTTAATTTAATTTTTTTGTATTATTCATTTACCTTGCAGAAAATTTATTAAACACTCCTTAAAAATTCTGGGGTTATTAACATCGTGAACTACCATTTAACCATGTCTACCGTTACTTTACTTTGTCTAAAATGGTCCTAAACGTAAGAAAAAAAGAACGATTTGGGAAACAAGAAAACTCAATTTTTGATTTATATACTTACAACTTTTATTACTTTTACTATTAACTTATATAAACTTCTCATTAAAATAAATTAGAATATTTCATTATAGTTCTTAATAATTTATTATGCGATTTTTCATATTTTTATGTCGAATACCTAGTAAACAAGCGAAACAGTTTTCTCCAGTTTTCAGAAAGTGTAATTTTTTTATGTGTTGTTTTTCGAATGCATGATTCAATTACAGAATTCTGAAGATAAAACTGAAATTCCTTTGAACTTAAGAAGACATGAAATAAAAGGCCGTGAGTGAGTGATTGGTTTATGGTAGTGTATACAAAGGAATAGTGACGATTGAGGAAGGGATGTTAAAGCCTCCCACGTTGTGGTATTCTGAAGATTTATGATATACTCTTTTAAAAACAGTTTCTTTCATGAATCTGGCATTCTTTATAAAAACTTAAAATTTATTGATGAAAGGACACGTAATTAGTGTTCTCTTAACATTGCAGAACGCAAGTAACTCTAGACCATTTAAAAGTTTTTAAATTATTTTTTTGTCTGCCTGTTTATTACAAATTTTCATTTTAACATTTCACGAAATGCATAAGACTTATGGTTATTTTGTACAACCTCATATCAAAAATACACTGTGACAAAAAAGTCAGTATTTTAGTCTTTCACTTTATATTCAATAATTGAAGAGCATAATGGATGAAGGTGCTATGTAACTAAAACTTAGTTTTCAGAAGAATTATGAAAGTTCTAAAACTTCCATATTTTTGTGAAATGGCTACTTTCTGTTATTTTGGTACTTACGAATTACCTCTTTATAAAAATTTATGTTATGCAATTAAAAGTTCTTCAAACTTTACTTTTTGTAATAATTTAGTTATGCCTACATCACCTTAATCCATGAAAAATCGGTGTTGTACATTGTATCATCTGAGAATGGATGAAACGTAATTCAATAATGAAAACCAATTTATTCGAAAGTGAATTGATTTAAAAAAATACTTACACGTAAAATAACACTGTTTACTGATGAATATTACTATTCATTTCTACAGTAGACTACTATTTTAAATATATAATAAGTATTTCATTAGTATTAGTGATCTAAACTTTTTTTTATTCACTACAAAATATAAAATTAAATTAAAATTTAAGATAATTAAATTAGTACATTTTTCCCCTAATTCGTCACGTTGGAATTTGTTCATTTTATAACAGTAAGTAACCCCATGACCCAATGAGTTTAAAATGATATGTATGACGTGAAAAATGAGGTCTTGCACATACTCAGCCCGACCTTTGCCGAGAGGGTATGGTTAGCTTTATTGAACCCCAACCAACAAAGTACACTGTTATAGCTATCTAATATTGAAATCCATATGAAAGTAACTACCTTTACTAAGATTTGAATCACGGAACTTTCGTCTCAAAAAACAGCTTTTAAACAGGCGCCGATGGCTTTACGGCCAGACTAACCCGGTGAGAAAAGCAGTATATAGCCCCGTTGTCCTAAATTGTTTTCTTAAACTGTTGAAATATAGCATTCTATGTTATCTACATAAATAAATATGAACTTAACCTTCATTAATCACAAAAAATACGTTTTTGAAAAAATGTTCAATAACATCTTCAACCACTCAGTTTTTCAATTATAATCAAGTCAGTCCTTCTTGATGAATTAAATAAAATCTAGTATTCGGCTGTGAGTTTTATTCTCTTACATCAGACGTCTTTCCACATGTTTTTATTGTTGTTAGGTCAACAGCTGGAAGGCTGGTTTGAATCTCTAGTGGTTTTAATTAGTAAGGAGTGAGGTGGTTTACTATTGGCTTCTTCACTGAGTGTAGTATGTATATCACCATGCCAGGCCCCCCGAAAAAAACGTACTTTTCACCCTGCAAATGACACATTCACTTCATTCACCACTGGGTCTAGCTGTACAATGAAATTTATTAATCTCAGAGGCGATAACTTTGACTATACCTTAACGAACTAGAGACTGGAAATGAAGGCGGAGCATAGTGATCTAGATCACAACACAGAGATAATTGGCTTTCGTTAATCGTATCCTACGTTGTCGCGTTGTGGTCTCGCTGTGGAATACAAGAAAACAAAAAGTCAGCTGGAGTTCAGTGGAAAAGAGTGTGACTTTGCGAAGGGGCAACTTGACATCCAACCTTGGCTGCTATTGGCCAGATCTCATCTGCAGTCTTTAGTTCGTTGGGGTTTGATGTTTGCCTGATAAAGGTTCGAAAGATTTAATGAAATTAAAAAATTAAAAAGTTTTAAGTTTTAAGGCATAAACCTTCCATGTTGGTGTTTGATGTTTAAACCTTTCCACGTATATTTTTCTGTGTAATGAAGACATACAAACGTTCACTGTTTTCCCGGTTATTCCAGTATTGGTTTGGGTTACATAAAAAATATTAACAGGGCTTTTAGTTACGTCCGATTGCCGAGAAAATAGTCCAAAATGTTTCACTCTGAGTGTTTCTCTTAATTTTTCCAAAATTTCTGGTTCATCCCCCTTCGCCAAAACCAATCTAACATGTTTTGAATGGGCTCCGTCGTATTCCGCTTACATTTCTGTATGTGATGTAAAACAAATAAAAGAATTGAATTATTTCCCTATTTTCCCGGTATTGGTAGGTGTAATATAAACATTTTAACAGGGCTTTGGGTTTCGGCCGATTCCTTACAAAACAGAGTTCAATAATGTTTCGTTCATAATGTCATAGTGTTATAGTGTCTTTTACACCTCTACCTCCTCTGTTCCAAATAATTTAGTCTATAATTGACTGACTATGTGATAAGAAACAAAACTATGTTTCTGTAGCCCGGTAACCAGCAGATCGAGTGCAATTAATTAAACATTACCTTCCCGTTATAGTTAATTAATGGGTTCGTCATGGGGTTTTCACGTAGCATAAATATAAAATTGTCTAATTATTATATAAAAGTCAGAAAATGTCAATCACTTGTAGTTGAACTATTAAAGTGATTGAACTTAATCAATTTGGTTCAGGAGCTATGAAAAAATGGGAAAAAAGTTCCGTTTCTCTTTAGTGCTCAGTCAAGTAAATGATTGAAGTGTTTAACAATAGAAGCGTTAGAGTTGCATTTAGTGTTACCTCCGTTTAAAGCAATAGATTTTATTACACAGTCAATTGAAGAGTGTGTTCACGGAAGTGAAGGATTGATTACTTGTGTGGTAAAAATGTTATTACTTTTCTTGGAGCCCTGGTGTAATGATAACCCATCATAATTTTTTCTGGAGTGATCAAGAGATTGGTAATTTTCATATTTACATGATAACATAGATAAAAATTATTGAATTCTCTGAAACGTTTATTATTGATAACGGAAAATATAATTTTTATTAGAAATGAAAAAAATATTTCATAGATGCTCAACATCTACGGAATAATAACCATTAAAAACCCGAGTTAAATAAGGAATAATTACGTGTTATGGTATTGAATTACATTTTTAATTACTGTAAATTATAGGTACAACACCGTTAAAGAATAAATACTGATATCATTTAATGAAATTACAAACAATTAAAAAAAATGTATCTGTAAGTTAACGAAGATAGTATTAAAGATAATAAATGGGATACGTCATAAAATGAACACTATTAAACGCAGGACTTTAGGCCCGGTGAAAATAACTAACTATTTGACGCGTAACAGCAGAAACTGTTTGAAAGGTGCAATTACTCTAAAACTAACCTATTGTTTTATTCTCTTCTTTACATTTTTAATGGGAATATATTTGTCTATAACTAGTAATTATTTTTTTATGAGTATAAAAAGGTGTTGTATATCCTATACGTCTATATATAGATAACTTACATAGGCCTACTTTTATTTTTAATAGCTTTAAAAAAGTCTATAATATTAGTAACATACAAAGGGTGGAGTTTTAGTGTGAAAATTAAAAAAAGAAACACCTTTATTCCAATATACAAAACACTAAAAAGAAACTATTTTTTATTGTTTTCAATTATTAAATTAAATGCTAAAATAATTGTATTCTCACACTTCAACGACTGTCATTTTAAAAATTCAAACAAATTTATTTAGCCTATGAATTCATTCTCTCAATAGTATTTATCATAAAATTTTATCAATTAAACCTTTATTAACCAGTTAAAACTAAAGAAACATTATAATTGACTACAAACTTTTTTTAATGGATCAAGTGTTTTGTTTTTAATTGAAGTAATTACTGTATTAGGAACGTTGGTAATTTTTTATTTTTATCTCGAATTATCACGGTTAATTAAAAGAAACAAATGGCTATTTTAATTTTTTTCTTAGCATAGTTTTCAATGGCATTCGATCCTAGGTGTATTAGCTACTGTTAATTTTAAAACGTCAACATATTTTTTGTGTGAATATTTTATGAAGAGTAAAGCACTGGTCCTAGAAATGAGCCTTGAGGAACTCCTGCGGTGGTATAAGAAGAATTTCGATGTCAGTAAAAATTTAATTTTCGATAATCTTTGTAAAGTATTTATAATATTTATAAAAATCAATTCTGTATACCTTACAATAAAGTTCTACGATGTTGATTTTGCTATGATATTGCACAATAGTACCTGCTTCTTAGACCACCATGGAACTTTTAAAACAAAAAAGTTCTTTTTCTTGGTGTGCCTACCGTTTTGGATGGTGGCAATCACTGTGGCTGTTCTGACCTTGTTGGTTATGTCCTTAGCTAATGGACCTTAGGTGTCTTAAGTAGTAAAACGATGTTAGAGTGGAGCCATCGTATGTTCATGATTAATTTTGAGATTGTCGTAAAACTGGAAAAGTATTTTGGACTGATCTAGGTAATCCAGATTACAGATTTTTTAAATAGTTAGGCCTACCAGATAAACATTTATCACAAAAGTTCAGCTAAATATTCTTTTTTTAAATTGTAGAATCCGTTTTTGAGAAAATCGCAAAAAAGTGAAAAATCACACGAATAAACTAGTAATTTCGGTTGACCGATTTTGATGAAAATGATTATGTTGGGTCCGTTTGTGGTACGTAACTTCAGTTTCAACTTCGTACAATAATTCCTTCATAAGATATTTTGTTCTCACACACACGCGCTCGCGCGTACACACTCATACCAATAGCTGAAAACATGTGTTTCGGGTTTAGAGGGCAAGAAAACGTGTATTTTCGGTGAAAATTTGACGTGAGAAAAATACTTTCCTTAACTACATATTCATACAAGTAATAAGTACCCTAAAAGTAATAATCCAGAGAAAATGCAGCATTTGCCTTAACAGAATCATGAAATCCTGTAGCAAAATGGCCGGGGAACGTTTCAAGGCACTATAACTATCTTAAATTTTTCCAGATCTCATACTGCAAAGTGAAGTAAGGCATTAACTTAACAACCGTTTTTATTTATCAGGCTATCAAATATTGGAACTACAATTTTGTTCCCAACTTCTGAACTTTCTCCCATTGATTAATGGTTTATTTTTTATTTATAATTTATGCACATATTATCTCTGATACGTAAGTTTTTTATTTCTCAATCAATTTTTATAATTTTTTTATAAATTATTTAATAGTTTCCGCCTTGATTTTTCCTTTTAGGCTTATTCAGGTTCAATTAACAGTTTAATAGTTAAATGTTTTTGAAAACTTCCATTACATTATCAATACTTGTCAAGGAACTGAATTTACTTAAAACATTTTTTTATTAAAGATGTTACTTTATTTCTGTAGTCAAGTAATTTTGAAGAACTTCCGTATATTGTGTTCAGACGATTTAAAGCATAAAACATCTGTCCTGACAATATCAATCAAAACAAAAGAAAATACCGAAGAATATGCTTGTTTGTGTCTATTATATATCTCAATGATTATAGTTATTATTTTTATTGTTTTCTTTTTACTGACACTTCTATAACAATTGTTGTCGCTATTGTTAAAAATTGTACTATTAAATTGTCAAGTCATATTCAATTTCTCTTATTTAAAAGCCTTACTTTTATGTCATGTTTACTCCAAAGAAATTATTTCCCGTTTTAACAATAAAAAAATTGCAGTTTCCTAATTTACCATGTAGTATACTGCCAGTTAATTTAATGGTATTTACTTTTTACATGCTATAACGTAATGTAAAAATTGCATATGAATTGACATGAAAGTGTTTGAAACTAAAAAAAGAGAAACGGAATTTTAAAGAATAGCTACATTAATAGCTACTTTCTAAGAAGGATCATTTTTCGATTTTAAAAACATTTTAAGTCATCGGTTCTTCACCTAGGGTACGTGAACCTGTAGGGGTTTGTAATGGGTCGCTAGGGGTTTCGTGGAAAGGAAGTGTGTAATGGCGGATTTGTAAAACGAATAACTTATAACCAAACAAAAACCACCCACACAAGTAAAAATTTTTAACAAGCAGATTTAAAATCCTTATTCTGATTGAAACTGCAACTGATAGTGCATTGAAATCAGTTTTTAAGAGAAAACCTCTCATTAACTTTTGGTTGGATTTCAACAGTGAATATAAACATCTGTCTGAATGTATAATAGATGTTGCTGTAAAAGGTCTCATTCTCGAAGTCGTCTCAATTTGAACTTAATATTAAATTTGGAAATTGACACAAATGTATTAATGTTAGATTTTTGTTTTGTATAAAATAATTATTATTTACTATCGGTAAGAAGCTAATATAAGTGAATGATATAGGGGCCTAATACAAAATAAAATGAAGGAGAGGGCTTCCATTAAAGCCCTTCCATAAAAAAGCAACTAAAAATATATTTTGTGCAATGTAACTTTTTTATTTTAAATTGTTGTTAAAAGTCATTTGTATTAATAAAATATTTAGCCTGTAAATTATGTTAATTACTTTTTAAAAACAGATACTATTAAGTATTTCGGTCTAACTTTTGATAAACGACTGACTTGAAGCACATATATA
The DNA here is from genome assembly GCA_035578175.1 of Catonia carolina. NCBI lineage: Eukaryota > Metazoa > Arthropoda > Insecta > Hemiptera > Achilidae > Catonia > Catonia carolina. The sequence continues at coordinate 121,877,755 of JAQMRL010000002.1, read as the reverse complement.
TATATATATATATATATATATATATATATATCAAACAGATGTTTATTACTGAATTCCCGGCTTAAACTTCTATATTCCCTACTTCATAAACAATGAAAATTACCATTGACAAAAAAATTACGCATATATTGTTCTTTTTTGGAACCTATATGGACCTGCTGGTCTCAAATTTACGGTTCAACCAAGCTCCCGGCTTAAACTTCTATATTCCCTACTTCACAAACAATCAAAATTACCATTAACACAAAACTTACGCGTATATTGTTCTTTTTTGGAACCTATATGGACCTGCGGGTCTCAAATTTACGGTTCAACCAAACCCTCTAACTTGCAACGAATTCAAGCATTCCAGTCAAAAACATTACGCCTTATAGCCAAAACACCCCTTTACGTTAGCAAAAATCCTCACATACAGATGTAGAAACACCATTTGTTCAAAATTCCATCGAATACGTATAACACACAAACGCTTTCACGACAACTCACACAAACACGATAACACACTGGTGCGCTCACTTTACATCTTCCATTTACCTGATAATCCTTCTACACGCCTTAAAAAAAGCTGGAGTAGAGATCTGCTAATTTAATATACAAATATTATTCTTGGGGAGGCACCATGGGGGCCCTTTCATGCTATCATGTCATTTACACAATTATCATAATCATCACATTAGCTTTCTGTAAAATTTTACAGTTGTAAATAAAGAATTACAGGAAAAGAAGAAAAAAATTATTTTAGTTTGTTAATTTTTCTATTTTTTAGTTTTTGTTTTCTTTATAATCTGTCACGGAAATCCAAGACATGATGCCGTTTCAAACTTCTGATGGTTTGACTATTATCTAATAAATTTAGAGAATGATTTATATGTGTTGACTATTTAACGTGATATTTTTCGCTGAGCCTTCTTATTTCCTATTTAACAAATGAAATGTTTAAGTACTCATACACTTCAATGTTTCTTGCATACCAAGGAGCATTTATCAAATTTCTTAATACTTCATTCTGAAACCTTTGTGTAATATTTACATTACTGTTACTTGCAGTCCCCCATAGTTGAAAGCCGTACTTCCAGACAGGGCTGAGGATAGTTTTGTGCACTAATATTTTTTTCCAATGAAAGAGATGACATTCTGTCTAGTAACCAATCATTTACCTTAGTAACCATCATTTTATTAAGTTTTACGTCCAATTCTTTGCTTTTGGTAATGTTTCTTCCATGTTAATCTCTTGTCTAAGTGTAACCCTAAAAGGTAGATACTTAGCGAGTTTTTTGTGTCTGTTGTTAAGTCACAGTAACTAAAGAAAATGTTTTTATGAATAAATTTGTGTATTAAAAGTGAAAGAAATATTTCAGTTATTAAGAAATGTCATCTGTTTTAAAAAAAAAAATTCTTTCAAAATAATTTTAGATGTAAACCTGAAATTTCGAAACACCTAACTTATACTATATTTGTATTTAACTTTGTGGGAAAGTACAGCGATTTGCGTCATTCCATCAACTTCTAAAAGTCGATTTAATGAGCAGCAGGAGAGTATTTGTGTGCATGTGATGTTCATAAAAATAATCTTCTTGAGAATTAATACGATGGGATTTAAATCACGGAGATGAGGACTGATGTTGACAGAATGACCAGAAACCAGAAAACTTGTCATATGGTGTGAAAACCACTTGTTATTTACTCGCGGTAGTAAGGAGAGTACGATCTCTAGAGAAGTCTCGCGTTAAAAATAGGCAACAACCGGTTTAAAAGTAAGCTGAACCAGTGATCCTTTTGCTAGACGTGAGCGTGGACAGGACAACGGTCAGTATAGGTTCGCCGACAGGAGAAAGCCACATTAGAATGCGATCATTAATAAGGAATATAGAGCAAGTCGCCCTCTGGCAGACGGGAGCTGCCACGGCCCACCACTGCAGAAAATATTGACCACCCACGACTTTTTCTTTGCCCTCTCAAGAAAATTAATGTCCCCATTCCTTTTGCTACCGTTCGACACGGGATTGTAATACGTCACACTCCCTCGTATCCATTTAGTAGAATCAGAAAAGCGTATCGACTTAATAGGGGAACTAAACTGAATTTTAATGACATCTGTTTGCAAATTTCTTTTCGGAATTGTGTTTCTTTTTTGTTTTAGATTTTGTTTATTTTTTCGGACTTTAAAAAAATGTTATAAGAACTTTAATGGATTTTAAAAGCGGTAGCAATATCATTGAAAATTGTTTTTCACAGAATATTCTAGAAAAATTTTTTTTAACTTTTTAATAAGAAGAACCGTGCATGCAAATTAATAAATCATACTTTATGTAATGAATTTTATATTTCCACAGTTGATTTAAAGGATAATATCAACGACATTTCCGTTTCTTAGTTTTCACTGGCAGAATAAAAATACATAATGACACTTTCTGTGACAAATAATTATTTGCCATTTACAATGTAAAAACAGTAAACGACAATCAATTTATTAATTTATCTATAGTATTTCTCAATCATACATACTTACGTATTTCAACCCATAATTTTGTAATTTTTATAAGATATTGTTCAAAATATGATTAGGCTTCTTATTACTTACGCTTCTTAATTAGTTTGAGAGAAATTTATTTGTATAATTTTCTTATTTGAGTTTAATTGTCATGAAACCTGCGTGTCTATATGCGAGTGAATGCCAAGAATGACTAGGAAGGTTGGTCTAAGAGAAGCAGAGAGATTTTCTTGAAAGATGGTCCGCAAGATAAAAATAGGTCCAAATAGTAAACGGAAAGTACAGGTTACGAGAAAGAAAAGAACTGTACAAGAAAAATTATCAGAAAATGAAGACAGATTCTCCGGAGAACTGCATACAATAGATAAACTATTTTTAAGACACTAAATAATAAACCTAAGGTGTCAGATTGGTTGAAAGAAGTCTGCAAGTCTGATTGATAGTGAGAAAACTGTAATAAATAGAGAAATTATAATCATGAAACGACCAAATTCAGCAAACCGATTTTTGGCTTTTAAGGGCTTCCAGAAATATCAAAAGCGGACACCACCGGATGAACGAAAGAGAGGGGAAAGCCGACAGTGAAAAAATGCTGAGAATGTGGGTTACAATAGTAGTTTGTAGGTTGACTAAATTTTCTCTGTGTGGTCTAAGAAATGACCGTGTACGAAAAAAATTTATTTAATTTTTAAAAAATTTTAATATAATTTATTTATTTAATTATACTGGAAATAGCAGTTTATGACGTAATACATGTTCTCTATAATCAATATGGCACAATTTTTTCAAGATTTATGAATTATTTACGTAGAAAGTACTGTTTCCAGTTGATTTTAGACCACGAGCGTATCGTTTTTACATAGACTGCGTAGTTCAAAATGACCGTGACTAAAGGTTTAAACTGAAACCGAGCTTTCTAACCCTCAACCCCCGTAGTTATATATCATGTTCGACAATATTTTGTAAACATTCGTTTTGTTAAATTAGTCACAGCGTTAGTCAAAGGTTCTTTTGTGAAAGAAAATATGAGACAATTAGATCCATTTAGGGTCCTTGACTATTTTCTGCTTTATAATAAGTAAATAAATAATAGTAAACAATACGTTAACCTCAAGTATACGAACCTTAGTTTGCTTTAACATAAGCGAAAATGTCTAACTATGCATTTTACAACTTAACAAATGACGTTACCGACCTGACAAAAAATAAAAGAAAAAGAAAAAATGGAAAATTGTCAATAAATAACCGCACAATTAAACACGGCTTATACACTGATGTTAAGTACCATAACTGAAAGATGTAATTCTCCAAACAAATTAACGATATTTCTTAATGGTACTGGTTAAAGTAATTATATGTACTGGTGACAAGTTAAAATTTTACGTTCTTAGATTTAACGCTTAGTCTACTTCTCGATTAATAACTTACTTGTTTCGTAATGATAATTGGTTTTTATAAATTTCTTACGGACCAAAATCCTGCGTGCTCAAAAATGTTTTGCATAGATCAAACTTTTTAAGGTTGATTATTTTTGCTGTTTTTTTTTCAACATCCATTTCAGAATGTTTCACTTGGTTAAATGTTGCGTTAATAGCGTACCTAGAGAAAATCTGAGAGTGAACCAGTCAACTTTTTCGAAACTTAATCGAACTGTAAACATTTTTGAACATTTCTAGAAATTTTCTTTCTTGTCTCTGTTTCAAAGACTGATGGTATATTATTTGGTTGAAAATTGAAAATCTTATAATTACTCAGTACGAAATAAATTTTTTCATTTAAGTTACACTGTGAACCTATAATTTGTGCTTAAACATTTAGTAGATTGATTTTGTTTCATAATTCTCAGAAATGAAGTAACCTCCCTAAGGAGACATTTTTTTAAATTGTTTTATAGTAAAAATTTATTTGTTTATAAATTAATGATAATTTAGTGATTTTTAAGAAAAAATATTATGTAAAACATGTTTAAGGTTTGCTTTGCTTTGTACATGTAAGTCGGATAGACTTTGTCTTGTTTCCGAGTTATCAGTTAATTCATGGTGAGATAATTGACGTGCGATTCAAATCTTTTCTGATATGGCGTGCCTTTTATGGAGATTTTTGCTTTCTAGTAGGTACATAGAAATTCTTTTAGAATGATCTAAAATTTTCACCAACAAACTCCCAATCTCTAATGCTTACATCTACAATTTGACGATTCCTGCTATTCGAAAAACGAAAATGAAACTGCTTTATGAATTGTTTTTAAACATGTTATTTATTTGTATCTGCACAATGAATTATAAAAACAAATGTGCTAAATGTGACAATGGTAAAAATGATAACATGAACGACATGACGAAGCAGACCACCCATTGATGGAGCTTCTTGGTTTTTATTTTACTAATGGAGTTCTGAGTCAGTGTATATTAGTTATATTACAGTCATCTGAATTTTTTTTTTAATTTCTATTAGGGTAACAACAAATCTCTGTTCCAAGTTTTTTTTAGCCTTGTGGGAGGGTTGTCCAGTAAAGTAACTCAGCTAATCGTCTTAATTACTTCGTTTCATGTCTAGCTAATTATCCGTGAAAACGTTGATAGTATTGTTTTGTTGTTTAGGTAATCAGCTGAAAAGCTGATTTGAACCTCTAGAGGCTTTAGGCTACTAAGTAAAATAAGGCGTGAGGTGATTTATAATTTCCTTCCTCACAAAGTTGAAAAGTATGCTTATCAGCATGCCAGACCCTTTGAAAAGCATCTACTTCCACACTGCAATGACACATTTTCACTTCATTCACTGAAGAGTGTATGAAATTTATTACTATCAGAGGACATAACTCTGATTGGTGTCTTTTGCACCTTTACCTCTTCTATTTTAAAATGCTTCAGTCGTATAATTGGCTGACTACAAGATAAGAAACAGTACTATTTTGTAGCTCTGGAACTAGCATATCAAGTGCAAATAATTTACACTCCATCTGCCTGTAATGGGAATAGTATTGTTTAATTGTGTCGAATAAGTAAGGAACGTTCAGGTCATTGTGAAAAGTCTCGTTCGTACGTACCAAGGGAAGTAACTTAATAACTTAGCTTTTGTACTATGATATTGCTTATTGCGTATTGCTTATTTAAGTATTTTTATTTTAAAATGAACGTCTACAGATTGTTGTGAATTATGTAAAGTTTTCAAAGTATCAATATAACGCTCTAGTTATGGTAATGATCGTACAAAAATAATCAGTTAATATGTTTTATAGTTAACTATCAGTTTTCTAAATCAGAATATTTATTATCCATAAAATCATTAATTTGTATGATTGTTTGCCTACATTACAGTTATCAGACTGCTATACAAAAATCTGTTATATTTTTGACTGAACAATAATAAAAATTGTTTATGAATGGTAATGATTAGTGCGTCCTTTTTAGTTGACATGAAACCTAAAAATTAATCTAAAAAGAGCTTCCAAAATTATAATATGCGATCATTAGAATACAAAAAAGAAATGGTTATTTTTTTAGTAGGTAATAGAAAAACAAATCAATGAGGAACATTTTTAATGTAACTGATTTGACAATACAAGGTTGCCGATTTAATGATAATACTATAGTAGATAATATTTTATACCTAATGATAATAGGTCTGGTTATGGTAGATTCCTATGAATATTGAGCTAAAATGATAATGATAAAATAACGTCTATTGTATCTTTGTATCTGGTTATATTTACCCTATAAAAATTATGAGGAAAAGAAAAAATATAATAGTTTGTTCCTACAATATTCGCATAACATTATATATAAGTCGTAAATTCTGGTAACAACTGATGTAATCTATTGAATTAGCATAAAATGTAAACAGGAATATGAATTCCTGTAATTATTATTTTCTGTAACATAGGCTATACAGAAATACTGATAAAGTAACAAACTATCACATTGAATGTTGATTAAACAGCCATTCCACGATTTTTTATAGACTCCCTAGAAACATCCCTATTAATATTTCCTACTAGAAAAGAGCACTCCCGACTAGAAAAAGCTTCCCTTCCCAAGGCAATGTTCTCGCTGTTATCCCGCCTCTCATCTTCTTAAATCTATCTCCAGCTCATCTTTCCCCCAATTAATCATCTGTAATTCCAAATAAAGAAAAATTCCAAAAATGTTTCTTTCATCCAATTCTCCGAACGACAAGGTAGCTTAGCTACGAAGTCGTCATCCCGAGCGCAAGCTCACTTCTTTCAGGACTCGACTCGAATTGGATGTTAACTGCTGTTATAATATTGATTGTAAAATCTTTACAAGTATAATATACTCATATTTTAGTCAGAGTTTTTTCCTTTGAGAGTAATGAATTTCATTACACACCCAGACCCTGTGGTGAATGAAGTGAAAGTGAAATTTGTAGGGTAGAAAGTAGATGCTTTTCAGAGAGCCTGACATGCTGATAAGCATACTTTTTCACTTAGTGAGGAAGGCAGTGGTGTACCACCTCACTTCTTGTTTGCTTAGTAAAGTCTATAAGGTTCAAACGAGCCTTTTGGCTGATGACGTAAACAACGAAAACACACTCATTATGAAAAAGGCAAGGAATGGAATAATAAATACTGAAAAAACATACTTGATACGTTGGTGTAGCTGAGCCAAAATTAATTTTATTTAGATTCGTAGTTATTCATAAACCTTCTCAAGAAAAAATAAAATAATTAACTTTTTATAAAATATCAGTTAAAAATTTGTCAGTTACCTAATCGAGGAAATTGCAGTAGTCTATCTAGTAAAAAAAATTGTTATTATCATTAAAATTTGGAAATAGTTTCCAAGTTACAATGCATTTATCAATGAACCAAACTTTTATCTATATCGTATACTAAAGTTTGATTTATTTTTTCTAAAGAAATACATTTCTTTTTATAAATTCCATGTTGTAGATTTCCAAGGTCGACTATAAAAGTTAGCAGAACTAGAGAAATGTTACATCAATGTTTCTTTTATTTAGATTCGAAAGATCGGTTATCCATATGTAGGCCTACTTTTTTCGCGGATAATGGACTGAAAATTTTCTAAGAGTAACAGAAGATTTCATGAAAAAGTTTAGGACATTTCTTGAGAATAATCTTCAACTTTACCACCCAACAGAATTCACTGTTTGTTGTTTCAGTAGCATAAACATGTGGCTTCAACTGAATAAAAATGTATTACTAAAATTATTTTATAAAGTAATGTTAGCTTTTCTTTATTCAGAACATCTTATATCAACAAAAAAGAGATTTCATCAATCTGTTAATTAGTTGTTGATAGGAGGATTAAAATCGATGTAATCTTGAACCTCCACAAAAGATCAAATTTAGGTAGTTAAAAATTAACATAAATTATCATCAAATGTTGTTTAATGTGTTTCTATTTCAATACATTGCTTATTGCATTGGTGCAAATAACTTTTTCTTAGATATGCTAATAAATTACATTTTTTAGTAAATAAGGTACATGTTGTATCCTATTTTTATGTATCCCTTAAAGTAAAAACTTCCAAGATTTATAATCTTAGATTAAAAGATCTAAGATTGCTAAGGAAATTCTGATATCTATGTAAAAAAGGATAATGCTAAAAACATTAAAAGTAAATAAAAATCTTCGTATGGAAGTAAATTTGTATAACGAATAACAGCGTCTCATTATTCATTTCTGCTGATGCGGCGAGTGTATTATATTACTGTATAATACCTTACATTCAATGATAATAATTTACTTTATTATTTTAATGTATTAATTAGTTATCTTTCTTGCACTACAAGTTTTACATTGAAATTTGCATATTTTATTATACACTTAGCTTTGTTGATTCTCGCTAAAAGAAATAATAATTATAAAACAAAGAGGAATAAAGAATAATAATTATAACATTTGCTGTATTTCAACCACAGTTTTGCACTGCAATTATAATTAAAAAATATTACTTCAAGCTGAAAACTCTATATACACGCATCTATGATCAAGTCTGCTGTTTATTTCACTATTTTAAATAACCATGTCTGAGTAATAGGCCTGAATTACTATCACTAGATAGTTAACTAGTGAAAAAAGAATATTATTAAATTAGGGTGATTGTATGCTGTTTTGTTATGAATTTAAAAGTCTTACTACGAACTTATCTCCTGTTAAGGAGGATGTTTATTATATTCAGTCGAATAAATAGTATAATTACAGTTGAATCTCCATAACTCAAACCAAGTATGGAATATGGTACTAATTCGAGTTTAAGAAAATTCGAAATACAGAACAACAAAACTATAAAATTTTAATCAATTTTTAAAGACAGTGTTAAACATTTAAAAAATAATTCTGTTTTAATGGCATTAAACAAATCTGCGCTGTAGCTTTTGATTAGGAGGATTAATATTGATTGCTTATAATTTTAGCAGTTTTCATTAAAAACTGAGGCACTTTATCACAAAAATCTTTAGAACGATTTTTAATTTTTTCAACTTCTTCGTCTTCTACTACTGGCTTTAAATTTGGTACAACCGTGTTGCATCCAAATTGATCTGATTTTTCTCGGAGCAGTACACCTAATATGTGAAAGTTTTTCCCGCGTAGGTACTACTTTTAGCCAATTTAATCAACTTATATTCCAGGCTAAGAAAACATTTTCGTACATGTTGCGTTTAAAACAAAACCTAATTCAGATTAATAAACAAAAGGTTCGAGTTTAAAACTCTAATTTTAACGTGAATTATCGAGTAGCCTAAATCCTAGAGAAATCAATTGTAATATTCGATTTATAAAAAATTCGAGTTATAAAAGTTCAACTGTATTACGATAGTGTATTACACTACTGGTACTTGCGCCCGCGCTAAGCGCGAGATTATTGCTAGCCTAACATAGGTGCATTAAATAAAGAGGTTTATTACTTTTCACGGTTTCGTTGATCAGTTTATGTTTACGCATCAAGATAAACCTCCAGAATACTAGTGTCATCTTTTAGAATTTAAGCCCTTTGAAACGTTACAAAAATAATGTTTATTTCTTTAAGGTAGTTACCCTCTTTGTACTCCTTTAAAGCAAGTGATCGAAATTCAAGTTTTTTACTTTCTAGTTATCACTTGTAAAGACTACACGCACTAGCTATTACAACCGTGTGCCATTTACAGACTTATTGCTTGCCTCAGACAGTTTAAACACTCAGTTAATATTGTTTAATTTTTTTTATTTTGGAGGTATCAATGTAAGAATAACTTACTAATGGTGGTTTTCGGAATTTCATATCTTTAGTAAGGTATAGAAATAATACTTACTGCTTTAGAATTGTTTCCTTTTTTCTAACCCTTAGGAGAAAAATAGTTGAACCTGAAATACTTTACTTTTTATAAATCACTTACAAACAACGAATGCTGATTTTTGAAATTGTAGTTCTTCCGGCTAACGTGAATTTCTCCCAATTTTCACCTCTACGTAATCAGAAATAAAATATTTCGGGCAGTTTAAGAATTAATGAAGAGTGATTAGAGTCATTCAGTGTGGGTTTTCACGTTTATTTGGCTTCAACGGGCTGCTGTATTTTATCTAGACTTTAACAATATGGTAAATAATAGTTTCCTCAGATCTACATTCTGCGATATAGTAATATTAGACAGTTTTAGTTACTTATTATTAGAAATTAATTCAAATATACAGATCTTATTTCGGTAATTACAGCTAAATGATTAATTGAAATCTATTTAATCCAAATTGAACGATATAAAACTTCTTAATATTTTTTTCGTGTTTTAAAGTAATTTCTCTAATGGTGTTTTTTTTGTGTCAGTAGTCAACATGAATGTTACGCACTAACCTGTGATCTACATATAACTTAAGTTACATATGTAGATCATTTACGTTATGACAGATATTCAGGATTTGAATAGCTGAAATTCATCTCTTTGTAATAATATACCATTGATTGGATAATTTAAATTTAAGACGATATCACTAAGTTTTTAGATATCTTCATTCCCCACATATTTACAATACGAAGATGTTCATATTAATATTTTTTGACTTGTTATAGTTTAGGTTACTAGTAATTATTATAAAGTATTCAAAATATTTACAAAGTAAATTTAGGTTAAACAAAACGTTAATTAAAAGTGACAGTGTAAGATAAGTTAATAATAAATGAAATAAAAATAGTTTGAACTAATCTGATCGAAGAATTAACTTTTTAATTGATTTATTATGTTCAATAAATAATAATAATCGATGATTTAATCGTGTATTAATATTTGAAAACATTTTAAAGCCTCTATCTATTATTAACTACATCATTTTACACTCTAATAGCTGTGCAAAACTGGGCCCAATAAATATAAAACCGGCAGCAGCTCCGTCTTATTAATATCCGCTAATGATAATATTGAAACCACTTAACCAGATTTAGTAATAATAAAAAATTGAAAATAAGTTACGAACATCAAAAATGAATTCGGAAGAAATGGAAATAATGAAAGGTTATAAAATGAGATATCGGGAACTGAAGGCCACATCGCGTGATACCTTCAGGGTATATAATACCACGACACTGTTGGTGTTTGAAATTAATTGGCCAATTTTAGGAAATTATGTCAGCTACACCGTATGGTGTGTGTGATATTTTGTGGTTGTAATCAGCGTGTATTAGTAGCCCTGTGGCGGCGGCGTTGTCGGCATCAGCGCTAAGCCTTTTTTGTTTCTTCTTTTTTTTCTTTTAATCGCCCCCGGGTCTCCTTTTCGTAAGCTAAACACAACTAAACAGGATGATTGCATGACACCCATTTAGAATTTAATTATTCAATTTTCAACAATAAGATTCTAAAAATCTTTTATTACCTTCTTTAAATTATTTATATCATTTTATACAAGAAAATATTTTACACAAAAAACTGTTTCTTCCTTAATAACAGGACGAACGTGTTCTTTTTTTAAGCGAAAGGTACTTTCGCAAGAAACAGAATTAGCATACCAAAGATCGTGGGTTTTGTATCACTTCATTTTAACGGTCTGAGAAAAATACTTTCTTGTGTAAGCCTTTCCATCAATAAAAAATTGAAAAATAAATTAATAGAACAATTTTTGTTAATACATGGAGTACCTACATAATTTTTATCATAAATTTGAACTTCGGTTAAAAACACGATGGCACATTTATTGTCACATTGACAGCATACAAACTTAATGTCTTGGGCTCAGTCGTTTTGTCTTGGGCTTAGGTCCAGGATTTTAGATATTTGTACAGTGCTTAACATATTAAAATAGTTCCGAAATTCATTGCCTTCATGACTTAGATATTTGTATGCAAATTAGTAAATATTCATACGTCCGTATTACATAGTAATTATAACAGAACAACTTAGTAAAAAATTTCCTATGCGCGTGCACCAACTGAAGACTGGGGAAGAGTTCCTCCTCCTTGTGATATTTGGAGCAGTATCAGTGATTAATAATAGCTAGATCCACAGTAGAGGAATAGTATCGATGCACAGGAGTGGGAGAGGAGAAAACAGTACAGGCAGAGCAAGTCACGTCTTCCAAGTTTTTTTTCATTCTTAAATAATAGTAATTAGTAAGTACTTTAAATAACTGTATGAGAAAATGTTTACTCACCGTAGGCCTACTTTCAATAAATTAAATAAAATCAATTGAATTTCTTTCCAGATTTTATTATATTTTTTAATTAAGTTATTATTTTCTTATATACTTAAGTATATTTGTGAAGCTTGTAAATAAGCCTTTATGAGTATCCTTGTGACAACTTCATTTCAAACATTACTGAAAAACAAATTCAGAAACGGTTAACTTGAAAGATACTAAATTAATACCAATTAAACTTTTATAAACATTATGCAATATCACGTATTTAACCTAGAAGATGAAAACAATAGTTCTTTTTTAATGAGCAAACCAACGGTTGATAAATTAAACAGTTACTTCGTACACAGATCAAATAATGTTTATTATAATTTATAACAACCGTGTAGTTTTATTTTTTAAGATGTTGATTAACTAAGGTGATTTTCACACTCATTTTTTGTAGTTTATTTTTAGTGTCGTTAACTTGGTTATTAGCAAATACTGTGGGTTTTTTAAATGGAACGGTGGGTTCGAGTGGGGAATCGAACCCGGGTTGTGCGTTACCGTTAAATAAAACCTCATTTAGTTTTTTTTTTGTAACGATGCATTAGATGGATTAATGTTTATATTGTTACATAAACGTATAATTCCTTCTGCTTGCGGTCTTTGGTGTTTTCATACTTTATCAGCTGAACTTTTCACTCTCAACCGGCGTGCAGTAAGCACGTACTAAATAACAATAATAATAATAATAATATTCATCCAGAAAACTTGAAATTCTGAGCGTCTTAATTATGTTTTGCCGGCCGCATTGGCGTAGTTGGTAACGTGCTCGCCTCTCATCATGTGGTCCTGGGTTCGAATCCCACTCAGGCACGGCATATTTCATACGTTACAAATAGTCATTTCATCCTCCATTGTACAAAAAGTTACACCTCAACGTCGTCGCTAATGACCGTTGTAGTTGATGCGACGTTAAATACATAAATAAAAAAAAATTGTTTTATCGATTCTTTTTACACAAGTTCAAACTAATTTAGGGCTTACTGTAAAAAAAATGGTACGGTCTCTCTCATTTTTGAAAGGTATATACAAATTTCTATGCAGAAATCAGATGTGACTTTTTTGGATATCTGTCCCGTAAATAGTTTTTATATTTTTGGAAAGAAAAACAATGTCGTATTGTAGGGTCATTCTGTACAATACTACACTGTACATAAATGCATATTACTACAGATATCCTATACTTCAGGTAGGATGATAGATAGGATTTTAACATACTAAATAAAAACATCTCTCTCCCTTTTTTCTCATTACCTTGGTAAATTATTTTAGTTTTTAAGTGTTTTCTTGCTTTGTTTTTTCCTAATACGACGCATGTATCAGGTATGCACAACATGTCAGTTTCCTACGACTCCCGTTTCTAGCACCAACCACTATGCTAAGGTGGGGCAAAAAAATTTGTCATGTTAAATCTGACTGTAACTTATCTGGGTTTTCAAGTTTAATTGTTTAAAAGAGAATTTTTATTCAGGCTACAGTAGTATTTCGATTTTCATCTCGAAACTTAAGTATTCTAATTAGGTAATAATTTAAAATCGTTTAAAAAATTGTAACTGATATAAAATTTTATGATGTGTAGGCCTACCTTTAAATAGAACTAATTGTTTGATTTAAAAACAAACAACTAGTTGTTGTTCGACTTCATTTTTAAAACTATGTTACCCTATTACAAGTTTTATATATAAGGCCTATTACAAGTTATATTAGAAATTTTAAGTTATTTGTTAAGCTTTTTTAGACTGAGTATTTTCGTGCTTTTGAAACAAAGCGATAACTTCGTGATAAAGGATGATGTATGATAAAAACTGATCAGGTATTTTATTTAAGAGTATTATTGAACCCCAGGATGCTCCCATAAAAGATCTACCTTTTCATTACAGATTCTAATTTACTTAATTAGTTTAAGATCCTAGCGTGAAAAGTAATATTATGTTGTTAAGTCTGAAATGAGTAGTTATATCTAACCTAATCTAAACTGACGCATGATCACCCACACATTAAATGACAAAACTTTCCAACGTCCTCGTTCAAAAAAAAAATGTATATCTCTATCCTAACACACCTGTCCAAGTTAACTTTTTGTAACTACACGGGCCGTAGAACTATAAACTTGTTTTCACATGATGTTTTTATAATTTTATTTGATTTACACTACTAAACGTGTGTTGTTAACTTCTTTTTCTTCTTGAAAAAGTTAAGGTAATAATTTATATCCCGCATGGGGGGCTATATACTCGTATGCTTTTCTTGTTAAAATGTAACCCTATTTTAACTGTTAATAAATAATTTTAAAATAAGTTAATAGAAATAATTTTGGAATACTTTTAAAGCCAGTTTTACGATAATAGTAGGCCTACATTTGAGAAGAAATAACATTTCATCATCATATGGACGATAGATCTACGGATTAGTCATGCGTAGTCATCATCGTTGCCCGGGCGGCTTGTAAGTAAACACCTGTTTGGAGTGTTCGATTATCTGGTATCCGCAACAAATAACTATACCACTCTTATCCATATTTACGATGGTTGATATCAAACTTGGTATATTAAGTTCTCACCTAACAACTTCATTTCGTTTATGGTTCTGTCATTGATATCGTGCTGAAGATCTTAACAATTTAATCTCAGCAGCCTCTTTTTTTGAGATCTGCTGAGTAGTCAGGGTTCAAAACTCTAATCCATACATTAAAATTGACTGAATCAAGGTGTGATGGAACTTTAAAACTATCATCTTACACACTTTACCGACCAGCGTTTTCCTAAAAGTGTTTTAATTTTTTGTTGTTTAGGTCATTAAAACTGCCCATAACAGACAGGTGGAGTGTCAAATTATTTACACTCAATCTGTTTGTTGCAGGGCTAAAATAAATAGTTCTGTTTCTTATCACATGGTCAGCCAATTAAATGACTGAATCATTTAAGAACAGAAGAGGTAGAGGTGTAAAAGACACTAGTCAGAGTTATCTTCTCTGAAAGTAATGAATTTCACTATACAGCCAGACCCTGTGGTGAATGAAGTGAAGGTGTCATTTGCAGAGTGGAAATATGTGCTTTTCAGAGGGCCCGGCATGCTGTTAAGCGTACTTTTCCACTCAGTGAGGAAGGCAATGGTAAACCACCTCACTCCTCGTTTTACTTAGTAAAACCTCTACAGGTTCAAACCAGCCTTTCGGCTGTTGACCTAAACAACAACAACAACATAGGTCATTAAAAGCTGGTTTAAACGTCTAGATGCTTTACAAAGTAAAACGAGGAGTGAGAAGGTTTACCTGAGCCTTCCTCACTGAGTGGAAAAATATGCTTATAAGACCCTCTAAATATGCTTATGCCCAGACCCTCCTTAGAGCAATTTACATTTTATTCTGTAAATTACACCTTCTCTTCATTCACCACAGGGTCTGGCTGTATAATGAAATTCATTACTCTGAGAGGAGATAACTCTGACTAGTGTCTTTTGCACCACTACCTCTTCTGTTCTTAAATGCTTCAATCATATAATTGGCTGACCATGTGATAAGAAACAGAACTATATTTTGTAGCTCTGAAACTAGCAGATCGATTGCAAATCATTTAATACTCCGCCTACTTGTTATGGACAAGTTTTAAATTTAAATTCTTAAAAATGTTCGTGTTATGTTTGCAGTTATGATTTCATATAAAAGACATCAAATCACAACTAGGTAAATGAATGTAATCGTTCTTGGTCAACCACAAGGATTAATATAAAATCTTGATTATTTTTTCGTTTCCCCTTAATTTATTTTGCTGTTACTTTATTTTGTTCTTTAATTCATATCTGTTTTATTGGTTTCAAATGTTTTCATAGCTTTTGCTAATGTGTTTAAGAAATTGAATTTTGTAGAAGTATGGTTGTTGTAATTTTACAAACTTTAATCAACCATGAATTATATTTTTACATAAAAGTTATAGTAGGCTATCTAATAAATTTTGTTTATTTGATGCCTTCAATGCGTTATTACGATATTAGGGGTACAATATGCAATACGTACATACGCCCCACATATCAGACCTATATAGTTGATTACACTAATAGACCATCTTATAATAATTATGGGATAATCCATGAATAGTTAATGATTCGATGATTGATTACGTTTGCAGACCATTTAGGCTTATGTCATAACTACCAACTATGCATATATGAGGGCCTTGCTGTAATTAATTGGTTAATCTCTATCGCCAACTATGATACAGTTAACTACAGGGTATTGGGATTCTGAAAGGTGTTTCTTTTAATGCCAAACAAAAGTAGACTATTATAGAAGTTTTATAATCATATTGGTAACTCATAGATATATAAATTAGATATTGACCTACACTTACATTGCAAATTTGAGACTTAAAATCTGTACCTAAAAAGTAAAAGGTGTTAACTCCATTTTGGTGATTTTACAGGACAGCCAAGAAGTTTAATTTTTTTTCAGTATTATAAAAAAAATCTTTTTGGTGTTAGAAACTTGAAATTTGCACCCAATTTCTACAGAAATTCGTTTTATCTACAGATTTATTATTTCGTAACTTTGTCAATCCCCATAACAGACAGGTGGAGTGTTAAAATAATTGCACTCGATCTGTTGGTTCCAGGGCTACAAAAAATAGTTCTGTTTCTTATCACTTAGTCAGCCAATTATATGATTGAACTATTTAAGAACAGAAGAGGTAGAGGTGTATAAGACACTAGTCAGAGTTAACTCCTCTGAGCGTAATGAATTTCACTATACAGCCAGACCCTGTGGTAAATAAAGTGAAGGTGTCATTTGCAGGGTGGAAAGTGGGTGCTTTTCGGAGGTTCTGGCATGCTGATAAGCATACTCTTTCAGCTCAGTGAGGAAGGCAATAGTAAACCTCCTCACTCCTCGTTTTTACTTAGTAAAACCTCTAGAGGTTCAAACCAGCTTTTCAGCTGTCGACCCAAACAACACACGCTACTTTTATAAAGAAGTAACATGTTTAGTACAGCACTGTTTACTACCATGAATGTAATAAATAGCGAATACAACAAAATTTAAGAAAAAATTTGAGGACTACCTCAGTAGTTAATTCAATAGTAATTTTACAAAAAAAATCTTGTACAACTACAAAATAGAATTTAATACGGATATTACAAGCTCTAAAATTGCAAGTTATGCAGGAAGTTAATAATGCATACCTTTAGAGCATTTTCTTAGATTTTAAAGGTAGTTTTTACTCAATTTCGCCAAAATTGGAGTAAACACTTTTTACCTCTGTGGTACAGAAATTAGTTCTATAGTGAATTATAATAACCATAACAAGGAGGTGGAGTGTTAAATTATTTTCATCTGATCTGTTAGTTCCAACGCTACAAAAAATAGTTCATTTTTATCACATGGTCATTCAATTACATAACTGACGAATTTAAGAACAGAAGAGGTAGAGGTGTAAAAGACTCAAGAGTAATCTCCTTTAGAGTAATGAATTTCATTATAGAGCCAGACCCTGTAGTGAAAGAAGTGACGGTGTCATTTGAAGGGTGGAAAGTAGATGCTTTTCGGAGAGCCTGGCATGCTGATAAGCGTACATTTTCACTCATTAAGGAAGGTAATTGTAAACCACCTCACTCTTCGTTTCTTAGTCAAGCTTCTTGAGGTTTAAACCAGCCTTTCGGCTGATGACTTAAACAACAGTGAAAACAACAGCAGTTATAAACTGTACAAAATGGTAAATATTAGCCACGTGGGAAAGTAACACATATTACGTGTCAAGAAAATCTATCAATTGTCTCTACATTAAAACCGGTTTTTCTGAAATCTTGATCGCGTTTTTACTATATTAGTCAGAAATTTCTTGTAAAGAAAATAAACTTTATTGTTAATCGATAGAAGTTTTATTTCCTAATTAGGAACTTACTTGTTATTTCCTAGTAGAGATCTTCATTCCCAATAAGGTTTTCAATATTGCACGTAACGTCATAAATTTTGTATTGTTTCATGGGAAGAAACAATAGACTTAACTGTGGAATCTAAAACTTTATTGGTTCTCACAAGTTTTAATAGGTTAGGGTTAAATAACACTAATATAATGTCAATTTGGAAAATATTAACAGTTTCCTTTTGCTATTCTTTTATGTAATACAACACCAGATTAGTATTTTCACGGTTGAGAAAATCTTTCATTTTTGACCGATCTGTTGGAAATACAAAACCCTGCGGTCTGTTACGTTTAATTAAAATATTTCCAAAAATTAATTTTAAGTGACAAATTGGAATTGATTACTAAATACCTTATAGATGAAGCATGACTCAATGTAGGAACCGATGGGAAAATTTTTAGTTTAGGTATAGAAAGAACTTATCATTGTACACGCCCCCTCAGGAACATTAATACAGGCAGGCCTACTTTTCTGTGACATTGAGTCGCTTGACTGAGTTTATAGTGTTAATACATAAACCGCGGTAGACAGACCGTCGGTGAGGTCATTCAGGCTATGTGGACCAGACGTGGTATCCGTCTCTATCCATTCACGCCAATTTGCGCCAGACAGCTGCCGTTGTTTTGTTGTGTTTTGTTAACCAGTGTGTAGCTTCGCTGCCGTAGCTGCTCCTGTAGATATTATATTGTTGTTCTTACTTTACTTTAGACCCAACGTAGACATGCGCTAAGCCCGTTGCATCCGCACCTGCTCTAATTGAATAATAAATTATAATTTTTAATAATTCTGCTTTCAAAGCACGACTCACTTTTCAGGTGTTTCATGTACTAAACCTAAATGAATTAATATATGATTAAACTGTTTTAAATTTATGTATAGTCGAGCATAAAAATTATAGAATTACAGGCTTACTTGATCGTTGGCGCACGAGTCTGAATAATTTTAACAACTGTACTCAATGTTTTTAATGTTTATAACAATAATTATCCCCTTTGCTTTTACCGGCTCATAATATAAAGTTCGGTATAATAATATCGCCTATAAAAAGGTAGTAGTTCAGGTCATCAGCCGAAAGGCTAATTTGAACCTGTAGAGGTTTTACTGAGTAAAATGAGGAGTGAAATGGTTTAGCGTGCCTTCCTCACTGAGTGGAAAAGTACGCTTATCAGCATGCCAGGCCCTCTGAAAATCCCATATTTTCCACTCTGCAAATGACACCTTCACTTCATTCACCACAGGGTTTGGCTGTATAATGAAATTCATTACTTTCAGAGGAGATAACTCTGATTAGTGTATTTTACACCTCTACCTCTTCTGTTTTTAAATGATCCAGTCATTTAATTGACTGACCGTCTATATGAAACAGAACTATTCATTTTAGCCCTGCAACTAACAGATTGAGTGTCAAATCTGATATAAGAATATATACCCAAAAAAAAAATCGAAATCGTCTTTCTGTAATAATAGATTTGTCAAACTGGACAAAATGTTATATATAGGGTACGACAAGCGAAGAGAAAACGAATTAGAAATACTTCCACACCAAACTAAACTACAATTGTATTGGTTAATGCTAAAAAGAAATTTATTTGATGCATTCATCTGATGCTAAGAGTTACTAGTTATAGGCATAAAATATTGACTACGCATGGTAAAACGCAGGCAATGTAGGCTATCAAATAGCTAAGTACATACAGACTTTTGGTTTAGTTGTGCTGTGTATAAAATAACAACTAAGCTAAATTTGTCTGTACTCGATAATCTCAAATCCTATTACTGCAATACATTATTATAGTGCTTACTGCTTACATACTTAGTGCTTACAGGTATTGATAAATCATGAAGTATGGATTAATAGCAGTCATAGAGAAGAAAAATTAGGCTTTTAATGATTAAATGAAACGACACGAATGCTCTTGGATAGTTAAGTTTAATTTAGTACTTTTTCTAGTAGGTGCTGCCGCAACAACAGCGGTGTTTCTTCCCTTCCAGCTCATATTCAACTCAGACTACAGATTGGTGGTTCAGATATCACACACTGAACGTGACTTTCATAAAGCATGGCTTCAATTCATATAAGCTTATTTTGAAATAACTGTTTAATATTTCTCAACTTTCAAAAGTATCTACCTACAAGTAATAATAGTCTGTTAATTTAACATTTTAAGTATTTAAATTTGAAAATTTATATTTATGAGGCATTATTTTAATCTTATTATTGAATTGCATAAACATTTTTTATTAAAGTTTTACCGATCAAAACTTTATTACCAATAAAATATTATATCGTATAAAAATATAAATGTAAGTTAATGAGTTAGTTTTACAATATTTTAAATTACTTTTCATGAATATAAATCATGATGCTCTTCAAACGATAGTCAGTTATTGGGGTTTTTTAACGTTAACTGAATAAAACTATTGAATCGGTTCTGGAAGATCACCTAGATAATTCGCTAGCAAAATAGGAGAGCTAATTAATGGGCTAAAAATAAGAAATAATAGGGTAATGTATAAATGGGAAGGGATAAGACGGGGTTCAATATATGTGAACAAGGAAGGTACAACACAAATGTTATAAACTACTTATAAAATGAAGATCAAAATTGTACTTACGATTGGTCCTGGACAACAAGATTCATATCAAGATTGAATCATAAAGGAAATCCAATTCCTTGTATTAGTAGGTCTATACCACGCCAACGAGTTATTGTAGCAGGCCGTCGATCGATTTTTAAAACATAAACGCTACAAAAGTCACATTATTATTGTTCACAACGTTGTAGAAAAAAAGAACGCTTGAAATAAAAGTTGTTGGTGATTTAATTACCAATAACTTTAATTACATACACGTTTACTCTAAAATGCATATTAGGTTGCATATTCTTTAAGCCAGGTGATTCTCATTTTGTTGTAAAGCACAAAACTCACACTTCTGAATATAGCCTAAGTTATCTTCTCCCACTCCCACCTCTCTTATCCATACTCTATCTTCCTGTCTCCGTTTCTTCATCAATTTATCTCTCTGTTGTACTGTATATATATATATATATATGATTGTCTCTTTCTCCACTATAGTGGATTGTCAACATGCTATAAATCATATAAATATTAAAAAAGACAATTTTCCACGGGGGCACAGCCCCTTCAACAATTTCAACAGATATCACACTTATAGATTACCCTACTATATGGTAGAGAATAAAAAATGTAGTTAACGAGACTATTTTTAAAAAATTGTAGGAGCTGTATTTGAGAAAATCGGAAAGAAGGGAAAAATAGCCCGAATAAATTAGTTACTACTTCCGGTTGACGGATTTTGATGAAAATGTTCGTGTCGAGTCTCCTAGTAGTACCAAACTTAAGTTCTAAGTTACAAAGTTTTACGATATTTTGTTCGTATACTTTGACCAATCCTTAAAAACTTTTTTTGGGGTCCTGGGGCCTGAATATGTGTATTTACGGTGAAACCTCGACTTGATAACGATATTTTCCTCCCCTATTTATTCCATATAGGGTAAGAACAAGTAGTAATTGATAGAGCCTTAAAACTTTGATTGCATTTTTCTGATTTTTGCTTTTACGTAGCATCTTCATCTACAACTATAGGTCTTCAACTACATTAATGGCAATTTTTAAAGATTGTAATGGGTTTACTAAAAAAAATTCTACGCAAGTTGTGGAAAGAAGTTGTTCACTGATAATTTTAACGTTAACATTATTTTTTTAATTCACATTTTGTAGTAAAACATTATGCATAGTAGTTGAATTAGTTCTGTATTTAGTTTGAACTAGAAAAACAGTTTTGTATAAGAACTGGCGAAGATCTACTGTTAACAGTCAGTAGGTCTGCTACTAGTCTATTGCAGACCTATTAGTCCAGTAATAAGGAAACCTATATAATATAATAATATTATAGATAGATCTCTATAGTCTACACAACCTACTAGGCAAGGTCCAGTCACTGGTCTTAGCGGCGTGTGTGAAGTTGTCCCCTGCCCCGTTCTTGCTGATAGATTACCATATAAAATTGTTGTTCACACCCAGCATATATAGCCTGTAATTATGTGACCGCCGCGCCTCTAGTGGTAATAGCCCCAATTATCGCCCACTCTGCTACCGATAAACATGCGATAGATAATAATTTTTGATAGCAAGACGTTTTAAAAATATAACCTGACGCTTTAATATATAATGCTTTAGACTAACTTAAAACACTATTATGTACTATATAATATACCCCCGTACAATTATACAGCATTTATATTATTTAGTTACGGACTCCTTTTTGTTATACTTAAAATTGATCATAATTTCCTTTCCGATCGAATTGTGACGTGAATAAAAAATATAATGGTTTTTATTAGTTATATCACCACCTTTATTATACGTTTAATAATCCATTAAAATGTTATTAAAATGCATCATGACAACTTTTAATATTATGTTACAAATAATAAAACAATTAAAAATAAATATTTATTATAATGATATTCACATCGAAATTTCTAAATTTATTCATCACTTGATTATTATAGTCTAAACTATTTAATTTCTACCTGGTATTAATATTTTTATTAGCTGTATTATTTTTCCGACTTGTAATTTACAGTAGATTATATGGGTCTAATTTAACTATAAGTTAATCTTTTGTAGAATTCCGAACAGATTTTTATATAGTCTATAGTAAGTTCTTGATGCATTAAATAAGTTATCCCTTAAACATGTTAATTTATTAAAATTCAATCAGTCAGTAATAAACTACATGTAGTCTGTCTAAACGCACTAATATATCGACTTTACAGCAATACCTACTTTATATCGTATACTATTTTTCAAAGTTCATAAGCTCTGGAAATACGCATTGCCCCTCTACCCACTTCATAGCTAGCCAATGATTTCCCATCAACGTTGCCAATACTTGCTCTGTTAAATAGAGCTCTGTTAAATATTTCATCAGCCATTTGTTTTGGTCATTCAATAGCAACAATATTATAACCTATGAACACACAACCAGTTAATTTTATTATATTATAAAGTATTGCATGTTAACGCGCTCTATATTCGACGTGTTCAGTACGCGATGCAAGACACGAGTGAACTACTTTGGCTCTTTACGTTTGCATGCGTAATGTTTTTCAGGCTGATACATTAATACAATGTGACAACGCTGACAAACATTCTGATTAGTCTAAACGCGTGAATGAGCAGAGCTCATCAACGGTGAAAAGCATTGTAGTAAATTATCTATCAGGATAAAATCATAATTAAAATTTTTCTTTTTTTAGTTTAATTAAAGCGCTTCATTAGCTCGGTCATTAGCGACTACGGTGGAATATGTAACGGTAGGTTTTAACTTGTGAAAATTTCCAGACCCTGTCCGGGAATCGTACCCGGGACCTCAACGTATTATGGTTAGCGCGCTACCATTAACGGAAGCGGCATAATTAATTTGTTGTCTATAAGACTCAACTTATGTTGATTATGTAATTATTCTAATCATGTCGTTTTCAACAATTAATTGTCGATTTTTAAACAAATGCAATTAAGTTATTGATAACGTTTGATGTTAAAATTCAATTGTATAAGCTAGCTATCTTCACCTTATGCCTCAGCAGACAGGTGGTTGCGTGTTAGTTTGCCTAATAGCTAGACTACTAGTGTCTTATCAGAAATTAATTTATAGGCCTAATTTTTCTTATACAGAATAACCCTTTTTAACAAAACTCGGGTTATCCGAATCTCGGGTTAACTGAAACGATTTCAGAGGAAAAACAACGTAGTAACAAAGGCAAAAATAAACATTTTAATACGTACGGTATGTAAACATAAAACAGCCAGGCTATCAAATAATTGTTTGAAGTGTAAAAAATAAGCTTATTAAATCTTAGTTAGCATTTCGGTTACATCACGTAGGCCTACAGGTTATAATAAAATAATGGCGTACTGTACAAGTAGAGTATAATATATGCCATTTTTTATAGCAGTTCGCAAACACTACAAAGAAACTGTCTCGAAAAATATTACGTACTTTTTTAAGTAATGATAAAGTAGAGTACTGAATTTAAATACATAATGTGTTAAGAACAACGTTTTCTAATGTTATATACATTTTACTCCAGAGCAACTGTAGTTTAGTTTATAATATAGCATAGCCTATAATTTATTTTTCTGTTCATTAAATACGTTTCCTTACTCTATATACATTTTGTAATATTTTGTTTTTTAATAGTCAATGAATAATACCTCATAGACAGCGATAGCATCCATGGCTTATAGGCTATATCCGAAAAATTGTGTTTTCCAAAACGCCTCAACCCCCTTTATTTCGGTTAAAAAGGGTTATGCTGTATTTCGCTTTTCAGTAAATTTATCACTGGAGACTTAATCTCCATGGATATCTATGAAAATAAGCTATTCAAATTATATTTTAGCAAAGACTATATCGTAGGCGTATTATATGACAAAAAAGTATTTTACTAAACTATAATTGATAATAAGTTAAATAAGTTTATCTTACCTATCCTACTTAAAGTGCATAACTATGAATTGTGCAGGGGGTTGTCATAGGCTATTGCAGATTTGTGTAGACTACGCACTAACCTAACTTTAATTCGAAGTAGCAAGAAATAAAAGCGTAAAATGAATGCATAACTTAGTAGTAAGTAGTTTGTATATGTCTAAATATTAAATAATATTTTAAAAGTGAAAGGAAAATAGTTTAGAAAAAGTTCCACCACTAATTGTAAAGTAATAAAGCAGAAAAGGATGATTTTGGTATGTAGTCTACATTATATGGAAAAGACTGGGGGGATTCTATGTGCGCAGATACTTGCCAGTTAAAATAGAGCTCAAAATGTTCAGTTGTCACCTTTTTATGCGTAAATTAAAAAAGTAGTCTCATATATTTTTTTGTCGATAACTTTTTCTATAGAATAACCCCTTTCTTTTTATTAGAAACCCTGTGAGTATATAGGTACCTTCATGTTATTTTTTTAAAATTTTCAGCTCTTTGACTTATTTATTAGAATTATTTAAAAACCGTGAATTTGGTAATTCAAATGAGCTGTATGAAGGCCAATTACAGCAAAGTTTGTACAAAGATTTATAGGATTTATGTAGAGTAGACTATTAAATGTGACTTAAAAATCCGTTACTCAAATGACATCAGTAGGACATACATTGTTAAGCAACCATTAATACTTATTTTCTGTTTTTATCGTTTGAGGGTTGTACCTCATAGCATCCCTCTCTTTTCTAGGCCTACCATATTTTTTTTACAAAAAAGAGGGAATAACAATAATAAATTATTGACAAAAGAGGGTAATATAAACAGATTTAACAAACTTAGTAGTTATATATAAGTATCCAAATGTTTTCTATTCCAAAATAGTAGGCCTATACCTAATCGACTGCACTTCAGTTACCACATAAAATTTAAGCTATTATTCGTATGAAGTTCAAATATAAAAATTTTTTCAATTTTTAAAACCTATATAATGTATTTGGTGTCATCACTATTAAATTATTAAAGACAGTGCCCACGTTACGTTGGGGTAATCTCAGAAATTACTGTAGATATTGTTCCAGTTTTCACGAATGGGATAAATGAATTACCAAGGAAGGTTTTAATGCGAAGTCTATGCCTAATTTACAATTATTTTGATTAAATCAGACAAACATTTCATGACTGATCCATCATTGCCAAGTCGGAACTACTGAACCTAAAAACTTAAAAACAAGGAATAAAGGAATAATAATAAGGTTTCTTTTACAATAGATGAAATCCGTAAGCAGAACTTTTCGAAATTTAAACCCTAAATGGGAGAAAAGGATATTAAATTTGTATGAAACAAACAAAATTACGTATGCATCAATTTGAAATGCACCAATAATTTATTGACCAAATATTTTAAAGATTTTCGGAATTAATTCCCTACGGGTTCAAAAAAAAGATAGTATAAAGTGCTAATAGTTTTATAAAATCCCTAAAGAAATGACACGCTGAAAGAATATAAAGTACCACAGATTTTGAAGAAAGTCGAAAAGAAGAAATAAAGTTAATTACAAGTTACTTGAATGCAAACAGACGAAACAACTGCTGCATTGAAAGGGTGGAAATGTAGTTTGTGAGTGCGGTAGAAAGGCACGTGATGAAATCATTTTATCTATGCTTGTTGAATCCAGCTTTCTGAAAAAAAATATGTGCCGAAATTTACTATTTAAGTAGTAGCCTACCTACATTAAGTTTTCTTATTCAATTTTTTCTAAATTATAGATAACTTATTAATTATAAATAGCTTAAATTTCGTTACTATAAATTTCACTGTTATATTCTACTGTATAATAATGTCTTTTCGTTTAATCAAAAGCCGCTTTATTGGGACAGTTTGTACCTACTTGGTTGATTTGTTAATAAAATAGAGAAAAATATATCTTCTATTTTGTTTTTAAGGTAAACAAAGTCTTCATCTAAATATTTTTAAGTTCATTTAGTTGTAGGTGCTAACTTGGTCGTAAATATTTCATATTATTCTGGTACTTATTTTGATTTTCTTATAAAGTACAAATTTATTTTATTTACTATTAGCAATAAAACTGTATAAAGTAAATATCTGTCATATAGTTCTATTTAAAAGATAAAAAATGTAAGATGTCCGTATAAAATTATTTATTTAATACATAGAAATAACTTGTAATAAATATGAGTAGGATTTTGAAGTAACGCTGTTATAATTTATTACTGAACTAACTCGTATAAGGTGTTATATAAGAGGTTATAAAATAAAACTTAAACGAGTTGTGACTGAATAAAAATGGTATGAAAATATGAAAATGATATTATTTCAATAAATCATTCAAATTGTGAATATAGTTGAATCTTTTAGACCTACAGCGTTGGATATTTCCAGGTAATTTTAACCTCGTCTTGACCTTGGCACATTCTTGAACATTCTTTAAGCCAGGTGATTCTCATTTTGTTGTAAAGCACAAACTCACACCTCTGAATATAAGTTATCTTCTCCACCTCTCTTATCCATACTCTATCTTCCTGTCTCCGTCTCTTCATCAATTTATCTCTCTGTTGTATGTATGTTTGTCTCTTTCTCCACTATACTGGATTGTCAACATGCTATAAATCATGGGTAATAAGACTGGGTCTGTTTATCAAACAACCATGACCAGTGCTCCTATATTCAGTGATGTTACAATAGCAGCGGGAGCAATAATAACTAACAGCTTCTATCAACGCATTACCACCATAATTATCCGCATTAATTTCGGGATAAAAGGTCCAGACCCGTACTACTAATCATAATCAGATCCTTTACTATTACACTTAAACTTAAAAGGTAATGTGTGAAATTAGATCTTAAAATAATAACTTTGTATAAAAATATAACATTCTTTTTTATGAGATTATATTAATGGGGGGGCCGAACCCCCATTAATATAAAACTATAAAATGTAATACAAACTTACAAAAGATTTTATGTTAGGTTTTGGACTCCCACGCAGGGGGAGTCTACTTTCAACAAAATGTTTCTAAACGTCAGATTAGTGAAAAACTCTTTGTGTCCCTGAAATAAAGCTAACTTATTCCTTTTATTAAAATCTGATTAGAATCTATTTCAACATTTTACTACCGTCATCCCCTATGAAAAGCAGCCACTAAGTTTCAGAAATCATAACTTTTATGTACTTTGGCCAATTTACATGAAATTGGTATCAAATATATCGTGTCCTCCTATTTTTATTAATAAGTAAAAGATTTCACAACCAAATCAAGTTAAATAGGCTATTTAGGAATTAAATTTGATAAACCTGGTCGAGTAACATCAAAGTAAAACAGCAAACGTTGACTAACAGAACAAAACTTTGGGTCTTTTCTGTTATCCCCCCCCCCCACAGCGTAATTTCTAACATTTTGTGGCTACTTCGTTTGTAGGTGGTATTCTTACAGTATTTTTAACGATAAAAACGGGAAAAATATTTAAAAAATCATGTATTAATATTTTTGAAGTTAGAGTTAAAGGTTTTTCCTTTATCAAGTTAACCTTAAACTATTTATTAAAAATTATTTAATAATATTTAGGCCTACTTCATGTTAAATTAATTTATTTAATGATGTCATGTACTCAATGAGTTTATATTTCATTAATACTTAGGTCTACAGTAACAATATCGAGAAAAAGCAATGTAGGCTTATTTACCCTAACTATAGGCCTATTTAACCTTAACTTCAAGAATATTGGTGAAGGATTTTTTTAAATATTTTTCTCGTTTTTACTGTTAAAAAACTGTAAGATTGTAGCTACTATACGAAATATTCATAAAATGTGAAAAATTATGCTGGGGGGGGGGGAATAACAGAAAAGACACAAAACTTTATACGGTCTTAATGGAAAACCATCTTACCTACCATTAAAGCAGACTTTCTCTAAGCAAGCATCTTTTAAAATCTATTTTTTCATACGCTTGTAAAATATATGGTTCCACTGTTAATAGCATTTTGTCTCGTATGCGAGCAGATCAATCTAAAGTAATTACTCAGGATTATCACCAACTCCCCTTTGTACTTGGATAACGAAACCTTACACAATGACGTACGTGATTAATATTATCAAAGAATAGGCCTACTATAGAGGATTTCATAGAAAACCTGACAGAACATAAAAATATGTTCGAAATTAAAAGAATAGGCTACGTAGTTACACCACACCTATTTGACGTTCCACCAAAAAGGTTAAAGAAAAAATAGAGCAGAGATTTATTTATTTACAAAAATTAAATTATTTTTTGAAGGTAGCTCCCTCATAATAAAAGCAATCTCACTTCAAGTAATCTTAGGCCTACTTCGTATCAAATAAAAAGGGGTATATAGTCTGGAAAATAATCTTGCACAGAAATAAAAACCATTCTAGGTGTATGTTAACAAACAGGTGTATGGTGACAAAATTTTGGATGCATGTTTTCGTTTTAACGTTTTGAATTTTAATTATTAAATTTTGCAAAAATTATATATTTTAAATTGAAAAATATTAAGTATTTTTTGAAATAATAAAATTTGTATAATAATGAATTTAATTTCAGTTTCTGAAATTAAATTCAGATTCTGTAGGACTGTGTAATTTCAAAAGCCAATGGATCCCTAATTTTTGTGCTTAAATAGTTTTTTTTAAAGTAATTAATTCAATGTAGTCTATCTAAATCGGTAGGACATATTACTTAAATATAATTACATAGTTTATTAATAAGCTATGTTAGAAATATGTAATTAATCAGATAACGTCAAGGGTCAGAAACTCCATAAGTCACACTTGCCATATAGCTACTACAAGATAAAGTTGATTAAGAAGAAAGATGAAAATTTATCGAACAATTAACATTTATTAACGGACTAGTAGTAGTAAATTAAAACAGACGCTTCTTTAAAGAAAATTTATTATCTTAATTATTTTCTGTTAAAGTTTCAGTCTACCCGTGTAGTAAGAGTTTAATTCTTATTCTGTTAATACGAAATTCGGTCGTATATCTATTTTTTTATTCAGATATGTGTAATTTTAGTGTTCTATAAAGTTGTTTATAGAACTTAGATCTCCTTTTAAAATTGAACAATTGAGTAAAGCAATTAATAAGTACCCTAATAAAGCAGTAAATAAGTGATTAATTAGTAAGTTTAGTAATTGGGTAAAGCAATTCTGTTGGAATATTTAGAGAAATTCATTCAAAGGATTATATTAGACTAAGGAGAATAGTTTGGCTAAAAATTGGTAATAAGTTCTTATAATATGATCAAATATAAAAGTAGGTCATGATTAATTTTTTTTTTGTATTGACTATCTAATTGTAGGAAGTCAAAAATTTTATTATCTCCTTACAGTTAAACCTATAGTCATTTTATAAAATTAAGGTAGTCTAGTTATCACACGGCCGTTGGATGAAGTAAATACAATGGATAAACTTGTACATACACATAATTTCTAGAAACAACTCTTGAACTCTAATTAGAGGTATCTTCAAAAGGATCTAGGAAATCTGAGATGGAAAATCAATATTTTACACCTAAAAATGTACCTAATATAATAAATGTGGTACATTACAACATGTATTTTATAATTATTTACTCGCTTAGAATTTCGTTAAGTGGGATGTTTTGATCTGCAGTTACGGACCATCTGTATTTGGACGTGATTCTTTCCAGTACGAAAGTGATGTGGTGCATGCATAGAGCAGCAGTACAGACTAAATAGCTTCCTTCACACATCCAAGTCCAAACCTACAAAGTAAGATGCGTAATGTATTATTTAGTAAGTAATTTACTAAGTAATGTAAGTGTAGTAAGTCCTACATTAATTAATGTAATTTTACTAAAGAAATATAATTTTTAAGACTATTTTATGCAACACTTTAATATTTTTCTGATAATTAGATATTGATAGGCTGTTATTAACTTTAAAATTTTACTTATTTAATTACAATAAGTAGGTATGTGGTATTTAACATTTCACATTTGTGAATAGAGGTTATGTCTTACGATTTATGTTTGTAAAAGAATAAGGGGGGGGGGTATTTTATGTGAGATAACCTAACCATTGTATGGATCCATCATCCGCCATTACGGTAATGAGAACGGTAATTTATATAGGCCTAGTCTAAGTTCTTATATCTGTGTGGATCACAGTAGATTAACATTTTTTGTACAGGCCTATATATAATTGTTAGAAGTTTAAATTAATTATTTTTTTGCGGTTAACATGTAAATATTTGACAAAGTTATGATGTACGGGGAAACCTTGATGGTATAGTTTATTGCAATAAATTTTAAGGTAGCCTAGTTGTAATAACTCATTTGTAACTAATAAGATAGAAATTATTCCGTACAAAAGATGAATTAGCCTAGTTTTCCGGAATGAAGTCATCAGGTTAATTCGAGATCGGTTGTCTTGTTAACGGAAGGCATATAAATGCCTGATGTTAGGCTATGCATATTGTTATTTGAAACTGAATGTACTTATTTGAATGAATAATGCAGCTAGTTAACAGTGTGTAAATAGACAATAGCATTGTTTAGAAGGACGGTTAGCCTTTTATCGTATACAAAATAAATTATATAACTTGGGTTACTTACCGACTATTAATAAAATGATTGTGAGTTTAAAAAGGGGGTGAGGACACACCCAGACCCTGTACAGAGTGGATGAGACAGAAGCGTGTTGACGGTGTCAATTGTCGGCCATTGTGGGCGGTCCGTATTGATCGAGGCAATACCCCCACCTTACCTTCCCCATTGCCTACGTATGTAGACGACGACATAGTCGCTAATATCTGTATTGTTCTCCACATTTGCACCTGGTTTATTACCAAAGCCGGGCCAAAAATCTCTCTCCACTCCTCTTTACCACTGCTTTCTCCTACTATAGCACTATGTATGTGATCAATGAACACAATTGCCTGTTCACACGTCCCTACTATTTACTATTTTACTAGTACATCCAATCTATCCCTACCACATTATAAATTACACTACTATTTTAATTCAAATGAACCAATACAAAAGATTCTACTGTATTTATATTATTCTACATAAACAACATTCAACTAGAAATGTTTACAATCTAATTAAATTCTTTGGATACTGAGGTACCATCACTGAATGTTGCCCGCCTAACGTTTAAATTTTTTACGCATTTCGGATAAAATAATGTGAAACAGATTATGTAAAATTTAGTAAAAACAATATAGCATTTGAAAAAATTCGTAACAAAATTTTAAATCGTACCTATACCTATGCTCTTTGTCGTAACAAGTTTAAAGAATGTTTACGGACCATTTTAGGAGGTGAAGCTCCCAATATGGTCCAGCATAGATTTTAGGTAATGATAAAGAAACCAGTTGTCCTTAATAGGCTATCGGAATTTGATATTAGCCTAGCTTATTAATATTCGCGCTTTTGTATTTAGAAAGAATGCCCATAAGAATGCCTAATGAATACTTTAAGAATGCCCATAACGGGCAGGTGGAGTGTTAAATTAATTGCACTCAGATCACTGATACTGTTCCCGGGGTTACAAAAAAATAGTTCTGTTTCTGTTATCACATAGTCAGCCAATTATAGCCTATGACTGAATAATTTAAGAACAGAAGAGGTAGAGGTGTAAAAGACAGTAGTTAGAGTTATCTCTTCTGAGTGTAATGAATTTCACTGTACAGCCAGACCCTATGGTGAATGAAGCGAAGGTGTCATTTGCAGGGTGGAAAGTAAATGCTTTTACTTAAACAAGTAAAGTGCCTGACATGCTGATAAGAATACTCTTTCAACTCAGTGAGGTAGGTAATAGTAAACCACCTCACTCCTCGTTTTTACCTAGTAAAACCTCTAGAGGTTCAAACCAGCCTATCGGCTGTTGACCTAAACAACAACATACTTTAAGAAAAGAAGACTTGGTCTTCTTCTTCTTCTTTCAAACAGGGATTAGGCCATGGCCTGTTCCGACTCACATTCAGCTTATATTAATAATTTTAGAAAACATCTATATTAAATATGTAATTCATATTTTATCAATGATAAATTTAAGTCTATCTTATAACATTTGTTTTTTTTCCTTATGGTACAATCATTGCCACCTTTTCCGTGGCCTGCCTATACCTCTTTTGCCTACCGGTTGATACTTGTAAATTTTTAGTGGAAGCCTATCGGCTGACATTCGTTCAACATGTTCTTTCCACTGTTGGCGATACGATGCAACTCTCTCATTCAGGCAGAAGATGTTCAGCTCCCTCCTTATTTCCTCATTCCTGATGTGATCTCTCCTGTCACAGCCCTTAGTTCTGCGAAGAAATTTCATCTCCGCTGCCTGCACTTTACTCTCAAGTGTTTTTGATGTGACCCAAGATTCACTACCATAGAGGAGTATTGGAGCTGCCATTGTTTTATAGAATTTCATTATT
This sequence comes from Catonia carolina, assembly GCA_035578175.1. Lineage (NCBI taxonomy): Eukaryota > Metazoa > Arthropoda > Insecta > Hemiptera > Achilidae > Catonia > Catonia carolina. Next base: position 121,844,770 of record JAQMRL010000002.1, on the reverse strand, counting down.
GTGTTTGTGGTAGCTTTTTTCGCCAATGTCCTACTGATACTTCCACAAATCATTTGGAACTTTCCAATTTTCTTCTCCACATCCATTTCATCTTTGTAACTTATGTCACAGCCCAGATATGTGAATTGAGACACTTGCTCCAATACTTTGTTGTCTATCACAATTTTAGATCGTATTGGGTACTTTCCTTTAAAAGCCATGATTTTTGTTTTCTCCTTTGATATTTTGAGATTATATTCTCAAGACTTGGTTTAACAAAAATATGCAACAAGATTATTAAAGCAGTTATAGATTAGCCTATTAATAAGCTTACGTAGGCCTAACCATCTAAAAGATAAAATTTATTTTTCAAATACTACATAATTTCTAACTGTAGCTGTATTCGAATGTATGAATAAAACGAAACAAATGCTTGTGAGTAGAAGTAAAAGAAATTGATTTTTTCTGTAGGCCTATGAATAACGTTTACATTTTCCCCTTCATTTCTGAATGCTCTTCTCAACTTAGTATTTCATTCAAATTATCTATTTTTCAAGATTTAATTGCTGTTTAATATTCTAACTGTTTTGGGTGATTCTTACCAAAGTTTTTAAAAAAAAATTAAACTAATAATCTATTTGGACAAAGAGTTAGGGCTAATAATTAAGGTAATAGACTAATAATGTAATAGCCCATTTATAATGCACCTGGTGAAAATACAATGCATTTTTTTATGCAGTTGTTATCAATGCTCGTGTCTTGTTTAAACTTGAATCTAAGTATGCTTAATTTTTTTAAGATTTGCCACATACCAATATACCTTATGCTTTTTGTAATTAAAAGAAAAAAAAATGCTTCTGAGCACAAGCATGAGCCTTTTGTTTTTATACATAGGCTATACTTTTTGTTTGGTTTGTTCCAAAGACACTTGTAGCCTATATCGAATGGATGGCAAACGATTGACATAAAAAATTTTTAAGACCCTAAACCATAAGTTACTCTTAAAATATCGGATAGGTGGTTTAAAACAATCAGAAATGATATTGAGGAAACTGGAATAAGCCGAAAGAAACATAGGCCTATGGGTCTAGGCCTAACCAAATTCAGATAAATAATTACTGGCTTTAAGGGCTTTCTCATAGAACAAAAGCAAAATTCTCGATGGACAGAAGAATGAAGAAAAACCTACAGTGAACGAATGGTAAGAATGTAGGCTCCAAAATTAGCTTTCAGAAATATCTAACATTACGTGGCCTAAAATTGGCCATATACGAAAACGTCTTTAAGGATTTACTTTAAAAAAGAAGACCTAGGTCTATAAATAAGATTGTTGTTGTTTAAGTCATCGGCTGGTTTGAACCTCTAGAGGCTTTACTAAGTAAAGCGAGACGTTAGGGGGTTTATCATGCCTTCCTCACCGAGTGGAAAAGTATGTTTATCAGCATCTCGGGGCTTTGGAAAGCATCTACTTTCCACCCTGCAAATGACACCTTCACTTCATTCACCATAGGGTCTGGCTGTATAATGAAATTCATTACTCACAGAGGAGATAACTCTGACTGTCTATAAATAAGACTTTATAATTATAAAGAATTTTATCTTTATTTATTCATATGATCCCTCTACTAGGCTCACTATAGAAATGTTGACTGTATTTTTTTTCAGCGTTTAACCGATTAGTGGGACTGTTTTATTTAAAATAGGCCTAACTGCCGCGTTTGATTGGTGGTTTTACTGATTTTTTCTTGATTAGCCTACTTCAATACAGAACCTATAATACCTAGTGGTGTTCCTTGATATAGGAACTCTGGCTGTCGGCTAATCAACTCGGTAGGTTGTTTGGCAAACTAGGATAGGCTAACTTATCAAATTCCGAGTGACTTTCTAATAGCTGATTTGAATGGGCTGACCTGGTGGCCAAGGTATTTTAAAGATAAAACATTATTATTACGAATGTCATAAAAAAATCTCACGTTTTTAAGTAAATAAAGGTTGTTTCTAAATCAATTAAGATGTAAAATGAAGTGTTTTAATATGAAAATGAATGGAAATAAAGGGTTTTTCATGAATCAACACAAAAATACGACGTGTTCGAATTATTATTTTTGTACATCTATAGGTGTGTCTAATCATATAAAAAATTATTCTATCAGGGCTTATATATCAGGATGTCAACCAAATCAGAAATCAGTCTAAAATATAAGTGTATAAAGATTTTTTTTACTGAATTTCCAATCGTTATCCTTTTTGTCGTAGCTTAAAAACGTTTGTTCTCGATGAATTTTTGTAAGTCGATGTCAGTGAAACAATATGGTGCGTATTATACGTACCGTGACCATGTAAAACGGTGACTACAATTACGTTTAACTGTTATAATTAACATAATTTTAAAATGTTTTAATTTTTATATTTAATTACATAATTTTAAAACAACAAATTAAATAAATGCATATTAATTAATTTTTTAAATGTATAAGAACAACTAATTTATAAATTTAGTCAAAGAAACTAACAGACTTAATAAAAATTATTAATAAATGTAGGTTATCTTTTGTAGATATAAATTATTTATTAAACTAAAAAGTTTTGTTAAAATAGTAAAAATAAATGGGGAACATGTTCATTGGTTACTAACTTATAAAAACTAATTTAGAAATTATGTTAGTTTTTATTCTATGATGTTAATGAACATAAAATTGATAAGATAAGTTTAAAAACTATTTATTAATTGAAAACAATTTAAACTACCGTTGTCGTTTCATCAATTTTATAGGTTATCTGTTTGCTTAATGCATCCTACAATGTTATGTACGGAACAAGTAGTAAAAGATGGGTTAATATATATAATATTTCTTACTTTTTAGTGTAGTTTACTTTGAAATAAATTGTTTTTATAATGTAATAATATTGAGAAGAGAAAAGAATTAGGAGAAATAAAAAACAAGACTTAATAGACTACGATCGTGTGTGATGAGCTAATGGAATGTTAAAGTGAGTTACAAGTAATTTATTTATCAGATGGACATTTTAAAAAAAAGGTTTAAAAGACTCAAGGTTATTTGAACAGCTGATAATCTAGTATATAAAGTGACCATTGCTTGTATAAGCCTTTTATTATACATTGTGTTGATGGTGTTTTAAAGACATTTGGTAGTATAGATTAGGTCGGGTTTAAAACAGCCTACCTAATCCAAACTTTATCTCGCTCTACACAGCTTCTTGAGTAGCGTGGTTCTTGGCATATCCGGACTCCTAATTTTCTAGTATAAAAATAAAACAAAAAATTGTTGAATTGAGAATTATATGTAGAGAAAAAATAGGTAAGCAGCTGTTTAGTTTTAGTTTGTTGGGTCACGAAAGCTTACAAATGTGGTTGTTTATTATGGTGTAGGGTATAATACACTTAAGGGTTAATCTACTAATGTGGTTACATCTACACTCTATATAAGTCTATACTACTGCAGTACATAAAAACTTCTAGAACGCAATTTTCTGAAATTTATCCCATTCGGAAAAGAAATTGGTAGTAATACCACACTTGTAAATCAACTCTCTCATCAGAACACAATATACTAAGGGCTAAGCTATTGTTTATCCAAACCTTACAGATATCTAAACGTTTACACTTATAATCTGCCTTAACAAAAAAATAATTTTTCAAAACGTAACAAATTATATAAACATAAAAAGTACCTAAAATGAACTAAAAGAAAAATAACAGTAGGCCTATGATTGCAACGAACACGTTGCAATCTGTTCAATTCAGAACACTAACCAACCCCATGACCCATTGAGATGAAAATGATGAGTATGACGTATAAATGAGGTGTTCTCTTGTACAGACTCAGGCCGACCATTCCTGAGAATGTATTGTTAATTGAACCCCAACCATCAAAGTACACCACTAACCACTGTGTAGTATTCAAATCTGTACAAAAGCAACTATCTTTACTAAGATTTTTAATTTTTATTTTATTTTTTTACCTAATGTGTGTACGTTGCAATCTGTTCAATTCAGAACATTGAGCAACCTTGTGACCCAATGAGATGAAAATTATGTGTATGACATGTAAATGAGGTGTAGTCTTGTACAGACCCAGGCCGACAATTCCTGAGAAAGTATGGTTAATTGAACCCCAACCATCAGAGTACACCGGTAAGCACTGTCTAGTATTCAACTCCGTATAAAAGTAACTAACTTTACTAGGATTTGAACCAGGAACTATTGTCTCCGAAAATCAGCTGTTAAACAGCTGATTTTGGCGACGACTTTAATTCTAGACCAATCCGGTGGGTCTCTAGGATTTAAACCAGGAACCTTCGTCTCCGAAAATCAGCCGTTAAACAGCTGACTCGCTATCGGGCTATCCCAGTGGCGAGAAAAAATTGAATCTAATTGAAATCGTATTTAAGTATGATAATTTTTATGATGAAGCATTGAAATACACACACGAAATACCGAAGTACCCAATTACTGTGCTAAAAACAGTAAAAATGATAACATATAACATATGATATTACAGGATTCGTCTCCGGCGCCTGGCCATCCATACAGACCATCGATCATAAATTCTCATTCTTCCAACCAAACGTTCACGTTTTTGTTTACATTAATCCCAAAGTACGAATTCGAATACTAAATAATGCTTACCAGTGTACTTTGACGGTTAGGGTTCAATTAACCATACTCTCGTAGGAATGGTCAGCCTGAATCTGTACAAGACTACATCTCATTTACATGTCATACATACCATCCTCATCTCATTCTGCTTATTGCAACAGATTGCAACGTACACACATTAAGGATTAAAAAGAAAAATTCGTTACAATGTTCATTTTTTTTGATCATGTAGTAATCCTAACATTTATACGACCTCAAGTTTTAAATAAAAAACAATTCTTTGTAGCAGATTTTTTTTAAACATGTAGGTAGGCCTATATGTTTACAAAATTAGACTTTTCTCGTGGAACCAAAAAATTAATTAGGCCTACTTTCAGTTAAACTGGCTATCTGTTGTGTTTCGTATTTTCTAATAGGAAATATCGATTTAGATTAAGGCTTATGAAGTAAGTAATGGATTTGTTGTAATTTTGATTTCCAAAAATTTCAGTTGTAGGAGTTTTTAAAGAAATGGAAAATAAAATAGTTTTGATATTTTCCCAAACTTAATTTTAAAAACGATTTAAATTTTTGATTAAGTAGAAAACTATTAGGCAATTTAATTATATTACATCTTTTGGTGTTTATATTCCTTTCTCCATTTGTACAAACAAGAATATTTTTCCAAACGCATATGAAATTACACTTGATACGATATAAACACAGGAAGCTTATGCCAAGATAGTTAACAGTTTCGTTTGCTATCTATGCATAAACCAGGTTTACAATTACAGTTCTACATTGCCTTTCTCCTTTTCATAGTACTTAATTATTAAATTTTTGTAGCATAACAGCATTCCTAAATTATAGGTGTGCTGACCTGCTTAAAAGATAACTTAATTAAAAACAAAATAATAATTAGTTTTATAATTTAGGAATTTTCAACGACATTTTCAAAAACAACTACAATAATCCGCTAAATATTGATAGAGTAAATGATACTTTTTAGTGGTGTTTTGACAACTAGCCTTCTTTTGATAAAATATTCAGTAATCAACACAGGCTATTTATTTAGTTAACTATTAAAAGAAATAGATTTATTTTAGTTAGATTGCCATTATCTTAGATAATTTAAGAGCAAAGGTAGGCTAATAAAAATAAATTAAGCTTTTCATTAACCTTTATATTAAAAACTACAACGAGTTTCTATGTGTTCTGAAAAACTGTACCACTGTGGAGAATCTGCGTTGACTTTTGTAATTTTTTTTAGATTTTAGGTCATCAAATTAAAGAATTTTAAACATTAATTTAATTTAAGAGATGTAATATTTAAATAATGTTATTAAAAGAATAACCCTTTAATTATTATTTTTCGATTAACTACCGTGATAACCATGCGATTGAAGTATTGCTACTAAAAAATACGAATTGTTTAATTGGTTTAGGTTTGTATTATGATTCTGTGAGGGTATTTCGTGTCCCTGTGGGTTACCCATTGTTTGTATTCCGTTTTAAAATTACTTAATTACGTTAAATATAGGCTATCAGTAAAACTGTAGACATAGTACACGTGACCAAATTTTGTCAACATGACCGACTATAAAATATTCACAAGTTATAAATTGTTTGTCAAATATTATTTTATCTACAGAAGTGTAGAGTTTTTAAGATAAATATTTAAATTATATACTTACTACAAAAAAAAACAATATTCATGCAACCCTAAACAGAATGAATGAGTAAACAAAATTATTTACTGTTTTATTTAGATAGAAAATTATGTCACAGGTGGCCCAGTGGTGCACGCAAGAAACTAACATGCTATTATATAAATTTTTCAATATTTTTTTCAGTTTTTCTTACGGAAGAAAATGTGAACACAAATCACGTTAAATAAACGTGTCGTTCTTGCATTATTTAAAAATCATTAAATAAACGTTACAGGATATTTTTAAAAGGAATAGATAAGCATAATTATTGTATTGTCAAGCTGGCGTTATAACTTACAAATCAATAGCCTATTGCAGATGTCAAAAACTAACCAAAAATCTATTTAAAGTTCTATTGGGAACCTCTTGTTGGGTGGGTTTATTGATAAAGAATTTCATGTAAATTTTAAACCTCAATAGAAGACCATAGGTGTAGTTTTTTGTGTTGGACCCTGATTGCTCAGAAGATGATAGAGGCTGCTGAGATGAGATAGTTAGTCTAATACCTTTAGCAAAGTATAGTTTGCTGGCCTATTAAAGAAATGAAGACGTTATACCCGTACGAGCTAAAGACTGCAGATGAGATCTTACCATTAACAGCCAAGTTGGGGTGAGAGGTGCCACTTCGTTTTGTCACACTTCAGAAGTAAGTTTGGATTCCCTTACGCTTGACATGAAATTTACACTAAAATTTTCGTCTCGATTTGTTGTTTAATTTTTGATCTTATTGATTAAAAGATTTCAAAAATTTATGTGACCGTTCAAGAAGATTGAATTTAAAACGTTTAGTAACATGAACTGTCGTACAGTGACAACAAACACAACGTGGTAACAATAGAATACGGTTCACGAAAGTCAATTGGCTCTGTGCTGTGTTCTAGCCACTATCCTCTGCCTTCATCTGCAGTCTTTAGCTCGTCCAAGGTATAGGGATGAACTTGATTTGCCCGGGACAATTATCATCTATTCTAAAATACAGGCAAGATTAGTATAGTTATTTGTTGTGGATACCACCAGATGATTGAACACCCAAACAGAGGTTTAACTTACAAGCGAAACAAACAACGTGGTATTGTACGACTTCAGAAAAGATGGGCATCCCAACTTCTTCATGAAATAGCAGACTATTAGGCCTAAATTTTAAGGCTGAAAAGATCAAGAGATCGAATCCGTAGGCTAACGTTAATGATAATGAAATTTTTTGTCGAAAAATATATTTTTTAGATTTTCGTTTCAGTCAACTTAGGACTTAGATAATCTTGCATGGTTTCTTTTTTAATTTTAGAACTTGAGTTTTCTTTCTTTTTTCCTTTCCCTTTTTCCTCCTTAGCTCTAAACATGTTTTCTACCTTTCATCGCTCCATTTCAGTAGGTTATATTAGGCTATTTATTTCTATATTTTATTACCCTACATCTTGATCTATGCATAGTGGAATGAAGTCGTTTTCCGTTTCTTAAAACCACTTTCCTTATTCCTTTCACCTTGTTCCTTTTTGTATTTTTTCAGCTTTTAAATTATAATATAGTAACTTGTAGGTATCAATTTATATAAGACTTTTTATTTATATTTTTTATATTGGGGCTCAAAATTGTCAAAAAGTTTTTTTTATGAACAAACGCTATAAAGTAGCATTTGTAACGTTTTATATTTACTGTTAATTTTCAAACTTCCGAAACTGGAATTTTTTTTTTTTTTGGTTTAACGTCCGACTATTTTGCAATTGCTAATGCAGACGGTGAAGGATGAAATGATATTTTGTAACGTATGAAAATATACCATGCCTGAATGGGATTTGAACCCAAGACCGCATGATGAAAGGCAAGCACGTTACCAACTACGCCAATGCGGCCGGCAAAACCTGAAACTAGAAATCAACGTTAGTTTTATGAAATTATTATCATGTTTTCATTTCTACAGAGTATACGACGATATTTTAGTTGAAAAATATGATCAACACCCTAACATTTTTCGTTTACCCTCTACCTTTATCTCTCCCTAGAGTTCTAAAATTACCCTTCTATAATTCCATCCCCACCACTTCTAGTAAAACACCCTATTACATACATTAGGTTGGTAAATGGCGGTTGGGTATATGTAGCTATACAAATACCTACAAATTACTGTTAACAATAACGGCAATAATTGTTAATTGTAATAATAATTATTTTGACAACTTCAAATTATTAACTAGGTTGAAATAATGGGACGTGTACATTTTCTTAACAAACATTCTCAACGTTAACGTTATCGAATTATATTAAAATAACACGATAAATCTATAATAAAGTCTATACATATATTTGAAAATCCATATTTTGACTTATTCTTATCAAATGTTCAGTTCTCCAGCTAATCCAATCAACACTAAATTTTCTTGGTATGTACGAAATGACACACACGATTTTCAAATTCCTGATGTTTCTTTCTTTATATTATTAAGCCTATATATTAGGTACGGTATTATATAGCCTATCTATCTTTGTTTAATCTCATTAGATGTTTTTCTGTTTCTTTAAACCATCTTGCTTTGTTTTATGTATTCTTTCAGATTTCTAAATATTTGTTTGTAAGCCTTATTTAGTTCATTCTTACCAGATGTCCGTACAATCTCATTCTTCTCTTTCGCATTACATTCAAAATGTTTGGATTTTCGATTTGTTTTTATGTTAAATAAAAAATGATCTATTTACGAGTTTAATGAATAGTAAGCCATTCAGGTCCTGCATTATGCTGATAACAAATTCAAGAAATGAGAAATGTTAAAAAAATCCATTTTTCTATTGCCTAAGATAAAACATCCTTAAACACAATATGTCTTCTACCCTCGCTCAAATCGTTTTTGATTTTTTTAAATAATTAATTTGATTTCGGAGCCTCAAACTCGCACACCAAATATAGGGTCACTTTCTGAAGAGTAAAGTAACAGGATTTTGTATTTTTTTATATTCAGAAGAACGAGTTACAATAAATATAGCAAAAAATTATAAGATTATTTAATTCAGAATAATATAAAATTTAATTATACTACAATTTTATTACAACGTAATAAAAATTGTATTGTTTGCAAGTAGGTGAGCAGCTTGATGTGTAATATAGTAAGAAAATTCATTTTCAGTTGAAAATGAACGTACATTTGGAGGTCCAAACGTTTGGAGTTCTAAACGGAGTTCCGTTTGTAGGTCCACTACTTGTTTCTTGTTATACTAACAAAGTTAATGAAAATTTTTTGTACGATACGTCCTTTACTGAGCTGCCGGTTAGGTCCTATTAAAACCAGAATTATAATGACTTTACAGAAGAACATGACTACCTGTTTGTCACAAAGTCTACCGATAACATCTAATACGTCAACTAGTACTTGGTTATGTCAAAAATTGACGCTGGTATCGTTACTTTAAAGGAAAATCACTTGCGCATAAAATAAAATAAACCGAAAACTGAGTTTAGGCCTACCATGTTGACTCGTGCGGAGGAAAATGATTGTTATACGTCTACCGAACTAACTGGATAATATTGTTAAGTTGAAGGATGTTGTCAAACGCTTAGGAAAAGATAAGTTAATCTTTTTACAAAACGACGTTTTCTAAACAAGACAATGTAACCGCTATATATCTTGCTCTTTTAAAGACACATGCAGACATCAAACTATTGTAAAAGAAAAAAAGGAGAGAAAGCTGTGAGTATTATAGTTAGTAACCCTGTAATAGTGACTGAGTGTCCAAAACTTCCTTTATGACCACCCACACACGCCACGATACCTTTTATGGCCTCACGTTTTTAACAACTATGGACCTACCTGAAACTTGTAAAATCACTTATAGTCTTCTAAATTATTATTGAATCATTATCGATATTTTAACTTTAACATCGTTTCAAATTTATTAAACATTTTTTCCTTTTGCTAAAATAAATTGCAACCTTTATTTCTTTTGGATTCATAATTAAAAATAAATCGTTGTCTTCATTTTGAGAGATGAGAACAAATTCTTATAAATCCTACTATAATTAACTTAGCAAATTATATTACTTTTAACCTTAAAATTTTGTTGGTAGACTATATTTTAAAGGTCTTGACAGAGTAGTTCTGTAATGTAGGCTACTATTAAAAATATGTAAACTAAAGTATTTGTTTGACTGTAGGGCCACACTTATGAACACAAGCTAAACCAATCGTACTTTGTACAAAATTTATGTTAAACTTTTTAAGTTTTCTTTCAGATATTACTAAATCTTCGTAAATATCCAGGATTTGTTATTTTGATGATCCTTGACTTTGCTTTGTAATTTTTAATTTTATTTAATTCTGCATGAAGGGAACTTTTTAACAAAATCGTTCAGAACATTTGTTTGTACTTAAAATATTTTAAAGCTGGTCTAAAAGACCCACCATTAATTTTTCGTTCATATTACCTTAAAAACTAAATACTTAAATTATATAACTTATTCAACAATGTTTATATCTTAACACTAAAATATAAACAAAACTATTCACTACTTTTGGACTTCACACTGCTCTGCTTTAACACGCCCCACTGCACTGTTACACTAGTTCGAAGGGCTTCTTCCTAGTGAGCCTTCTAGGAACATTTTCATTATCAAGAAGTTGAATTGCTTCAGGATTGATGTGGCCATGTAGCTGAGCTTCATGTTTGACAACAAATCTTCTTATCTCACTGGACACAAAAAGGATGTCAAGATCTCTATGCAGATCACTATTCCTAATGTACCAAGGGGCATTAACCACAGCTCTCAGTACTTTGTTCGTAAACGTCTGTATAATCCTTATCTGACTTTCTCTGGCGCAACCCCAAAGTTGTATACCATAAATCCAGATGGGTTTTAAAATTTGTTTATAGATTGTTACTTTATTATGAAGAGGCAGCTGCGATTGACGTCCCAGTAACCAATACCTATAGTTTCCTATATCTGCGGCCCAGCTCAGCTCTTTTTATCTTAATGTGCTCCTTCCATTTCAGTTTCGTATCTAAAGTCATTCCTAAATACTTTGCAGTGTTCGCAGATAGTACAATGTTTCCATTTATGGCGACTGATAAAGGATCTGCAATATTTTTATTGGTGAAATTTATACGTTGAGATTTTCGCTCGTTCTGTTTTTATTCTCCATTTTTTTAGTCAAATCAAATATTTGATAGCACGCACGCTGCTTCTGTTCACACACACACACACACACACACACACACACACCAATCGCTAAAACCATGGTTTTTCGGTTCAGGGGGTTTGATAACGTGTAGATCCGGTGAAAACTCGATTTCGAAAAATTAACATTAAAACAATATTGTCCTTCCTACAATATATTCATACAGGCAAGAGATAGTAAAAATGTTTATTATTATCATAAAATTAAAAATACTGTAGCCTATAATATTTTGTTCTTAATCTATCACATTTACTAACACAGTATTATATTGAGATTCTTTACAATTTTTTGGAGAATATTAATCTCAACAGTTTTTAGATATACGGTAACGTTTTTATAGTTCTTCAGTTCCGGTTGTTTGGAAAAATACTGTGGAACTTTATCAAACATCTAAGTATACAGGAAAGAAATGATTATTACAAATTGTGATGACGTAAAATACTATTAATTTTTATTATTATTACCTGTGAATAAGTTTGCATTAAATTATACACAACAAAACTGATGAGTGCTAAGTTATTAAAAAAAGTTTCAAATAGATAACCTAGCTTTGACTATCTTACTTTAAACAACAATAAAATATTATTAAGTTTAACCATAATATTGACTGCTTCTTTTATGAAAAAGTACTTTGTAGACTCATTTTTATTCTCTTTGTTTTCACGAATTCTTCTGATAATTTAATATAATTTTAAAACAGAATAAAGAAGAACTAAGCTTAAACAAACACGCTACTAAGGTATAAATATTGTAGTTTTTTATTGTACGACTTGAAGTAGGCATTGCTATAAAAAAATGAACAACAAAATAAACATAATAAATATGTAATATTATTTGAGTTGTATATGCTAATTTTGGTAAAGCCAGTTTCTTATTTTGGAATGTCATATTAAGTGTTTTTTCTTACGTATGTGCGTGTACTCATATTAACTCTCTTTTCTAAAAAAAAGATAAGCATAACAGTTTTTATTCCATTTATTTTATATTAATATTTAAATAAATTATTTTATATGCTATATTATAGTATTGTGTATGTATTTACTTTACACACAATTCAAAATGTTTTCAGCGCAGTAATTATAAATGTTTCTTATCTGAATAAATAAATAACCTTTAGCTGTCTACTTTAGAGAACTCGGTTACAGGAAATGTTATACAAAACCGGAAGTCGTTTGGATGTTTCTACTCGGTGTTGAATCGTAAAAGTAATTTCACTTTAATTCATTTTATTTTTTAATTTTAATTTTTAATAATATAAATATGTCTTATACTAATTTATCATTTCTTGATTGTTTAATAATTATTATAGTACGAGTAGTCTTTCTTTTAATGTACTCAAGTTTCTCCATGAAGTTTCTCATTAATTCCATCGTTGAATACTACGATTAACGCGTAGTATCAGGTTTGTTTATTCATTTTAACCTATGCTTTTAGTTTGTAGGGAAATAAACTTTGTTTGTAATTTGCTCGGAACAATCTAATTAATATAATGTTCTAGGAATTGCACGCGAGCATTTTGCCTTAGAGAAGTGTTTTATATAAACTAATTTTTTTCGGTTTTCCCGATTTCAATCTATAAATTTTACTTTCGAGATATCACTTTTAAGATTACTTTGCCGATTTTGAAAATTTAAACTCGTTTGGAAGGTACAGAGATGATACTTCTTATCTTGGGGAAGTTACCCCTACCTACTACTTAAGTGTAATTGATCGAAATTCAAGTGCTGTATAGGTTTATTTCTTAGATATCCCTTAGATAATACGCGTGCCGAATTTTAGAACTTTTGTTCTTTGAGAACGAATATAAATAATTTGTATATCTACAGTGTAGTCAATTTCTTAAAACACTATGTTTGGAGTGTAGCATTATGTATTTGTATACATTATACGGGAGTGAAACGTGGGTGATAGGGGCTGTAGAAAGGAAGAGTATAGAAGCTTTTGAAATGTGTAGTTATAGGAAAATGTTAAAGACTAGGTGAGTGGACAAAATAAGTAATTTAGAGGTTCTTAGGCGAGTGGATGAAAAAAGAAGTAGTATATGGAAGCATCTTACCAGAAGAAGGGATGGGGCATATCTTAAGACATCCAGGTATTGGTGTATTAATAATAAAGAGTAATATTGAGGGAGTGAATTGTAGGGGGAGGCAAAGGTTAGAATATTTAAAGCAAATTACAAAAGATGTAGGGTGTTACAGGTATGTAGATATGAAACGACTTGCGCAAGATAGAACAGTTTGAAAAACTGCATCAAACCAGTCGAGGGACTGATGACAAAAAAATTAGTGTAGTGATCCCTTTTATTTCTGGGCTACATTGGTAGAATGCTTTGGTTTTTTCTTCTAAAAAACCCCTAGCGAATTAGTGAGCCGAATTTCAGATCACTAAATTATCGGGAAGTTTGATAATTAGTAATGAATAAAGATTTTCTTCTCGTATTTGTATACAGAGATTAATATTGTTGATAATCGAATGGATTGCAAAACATTGATATCAACCGGTGGTACTGTAATTATTCTCACTTTATTATTCAACAACCATTAAAAAATACGTAGAAATGCCTGCAAAACTGAAGTTCCTGGGTTCTAACCCTAAGAACTTTAACAGATTTTAAAGCTCTACTAATGATGATATATTAGTTAATGCGATTATAAAATAAATCGCTTCCGATAAAAAGAAAAAACTTTCAATTTATTTACTAGAAAATATGGACAATTAAGTAATATGACCAAACATACTAAAAACATTAATAAACATTAATGGGGTTCGTCTGTTATTCCTTCCCTTCTGCGTAAATTGTCCCATTTAGTGGATATTTCGTATGTAGGTAATCTTACAGTATTTTTAACGATAAAAACTGTGAAAATATTTAAAAAATTCGTATATCAATATTTTTTAAATTCGCGTTAATATTTTTCTTTTTCAAGTGAACGTTAGACCTTAACTATTTATTGAAAGTTATTAAATTATTTAATAATATTTAATTTAATGAGGTTAATTTAATTTAATTTAATTAATTTAATGATGTCATGTAGCCTACTCAAAGAGTTTTTATTGCATTATTATATACATTAAAAATATTGAGAAAAACAATCTATTTCCCTACCTATTTAACCTTACTTGAAGAATATTGGTGTCGAATTTTTTAAATCTTTTTCCCTTTTTTATCCTTAAAATACGTAAGGCTTACATAGCCTACGAAATATTCACGAATTGTGACAAATTATGCTGGAGGAGGGGGGAATAACAGAAAAGACCCCATTAAATTATTTATAAACAAACATTTGAAAGTAGATAATTTAGATTTTTTATAAAGAACAGCTTACTTTGTTTCTTTTCTTACTTTTTTTAAGAGCTTACTTTTGTTTCTTGTTTCTTTGAACAGGCTCTTTTCCGTTTTAGTAGACAAATTTGTTATTGAGTATTGCAATCAACTTAGGCCGGAAATAAAATATTGGCATTTTCGTATGTACTACAATATTTATAACGTATCACAGAAATTTTTATAAAATTAGGCTTAAATTAGGCAAATGTAGATGTGTAAATGTGAAAATCATGACTACTGATCAATTTCAAAAAAAAGAAAGAAATTTAGCCTAGAGATACTTTTAAAAACAGCAAATAATTGATAAGGTCTTTATAGTAAACAATTTGTTAACATTTTAATAATTTTTATAATAGGCTACCTTGCAGAAGTAAAAACAAATTGTATTAGAACACACTTATAAAAAATAATCTGATTGATTCCCAGCTGAAATAACAAGGTTAACAAGTTTTTACAACGAACAAAATTAATTAATTTTTTTCAAGCAGACATTTATTAATGTAGACAAGGTTAAGTGTGGATAGGTAATGGATCTATATTCAGAGCCTACTATCAGTAGCTACATAAGTAAACAACCAAATTAGGCATTGTTTTTTATGAATTTAACATGTATATTAATCTGTTTATTTTTTTAAATTAATTTCACATTCAATCAATTGACATTGTAATTTAATTAACCAAATATGTAATTGGCTTAAGCTACTGTAATTATATTGAGATTTCAATTCGTTATCGTATTGCATTATTATGTTTACTGTATTGGCCCAAAGTAATGTTTTACAAAAAAAATTTGAAATTCTTCAACTGCTGTCATTTTTTGTACAAAAATACACATATTATGTCCATTATAAAGGTGGGTTTTAAATGCTTAGAATTTAATTCTACCATCCTTTTAATGGTGTTCGTGAACGGTAGCCAAATATCCTATTATCATTAGAAATACACATTTGCTAACTAGTTCAAAAATCTGGTTCAGTTATAGTCAGAACGTTAATCGTTAATTAATAGTTAATTACACGAAACAATTTTTATTCGTTGATAAAACTACTAATTATTAAAGCAGTTCTGTGTTTATGTAACACATGGATAACAATGTTAGCAGGAGGAGTGTAAAAAAATATTTTCGTTTCCAATATTTCAAGGACTGACCCATTATTCCAGAGTTTCTTATCTTAAAGTTAACGACACTCTTATTTCCATCTGTTGACCCACCAATGTGGCATAGTTGTTAAGAACACTAAATTACAAAGTACTGAAATTAGGTGTTCCATGTTTGATTTCCGACCAGGGTATGAAAACATTTTTACAAACTCACTGATAATGTTGTGTTACTCCATATCTTTATACTTATTTTTAAGATTTTTATCGGTTTGTAACTACAGTAGAACTTATAATTTTATGAAATACTTAATATTTTTTTTAAAAGCAAAATTTGAGTTTTTAATTAACTCAATGACATCTGGGATATGTATGTTGGGTGTAAAACTAACTATTTTATTAATGTTTCTTAGTTATTTCATTTGATCCATTAAATATTCACTGATTTAAAAGTTCAATTTGTAAGTTTATTACAGTTGTAGTATACTAATTTTGCGCGTAGATGTGAATATAGTAGTATTTTGTATAAAAAATTCTTATCATGGTCGTGAACTAAAAATATTTTAGATTCTTTCATTGACTGTTACCTGCCTGACTCACAGAAAAAAACATATTTCTTTTTAAACAAACTTCGTTATTGTATGCTTATGTAAATTGTTTATAAATTTATGTACAATAAATAAACGAAATACGTGCCCGTACAACTAAACATGTTCCTCCGGAGCTACGATAGACACGTTCGTAATACGTCTAACCGTTACATGTGCTGTAACCCCTACGTTGTAGGCTTCTCGATTTTCATTGTAGTCAGTAGAGCCTACTGTTTCATAGCCGTAGCATTAGTGTGCTGTAGGCTGTTTAGTGCCATAGTTAAGCATGATTGTTATACCGAGGCGCTGCAGACAATGGGTGCGATAGCGTGTCCGGACAGAGCTTGTCAACACACTACAGCACGTAATTGCTGTGACACCAGCAGATAAGTCCGCCATAATCTACCTGCTTTATTACCTTGCATTAGCTCTTGCCTTTAACATTTTAAGAGCTGTCCGTGTTACCTTCATGACATAAATATAATGGAATACTAGTTAGTTGTTATAAACACTCACACATCAAAGCGTTAACGAACAAATGTAATAAAGTACTAAAAGTAAATAAATTATTTATCCTAAAAATTTTTTTAGTTTAATCAATACAACTGACTTCGGAATTTTACCTCTAGTTTAATCCGCTTTTATTCTTAGAAAAAATAATCAAATCTTTAGAAAAATAATAAGGTCGCAATTGAAAAAAACCATTTTTTTCTACAAGAGCACAGCCTCCCCAAGAATTTCAGCAAACATAAAGCTTACCCTATTTTGTAGAGCACAAAAAATGCAGTAAGAGGGGATTTAAAAAAAACGTAGAAGCCGTTTTTGAGAAAATCACAAAAAAGTGAAAAATCGCACGAATAAACTATTCCTTCCGGTGAACCGATTTTGATTAAAATATTCTTGTCGGGTCTCGCAGTGATATTTAACTTAAGTTCTAAGTTTCAACTTTGTACACTATTCCGTTCTTGAGATACTTTGTTCACACATAGACCAGTGGCTAGAAACTTGTTTTGGGTTCAGGGGGTTGAAAACTTGTAGACTATAGGCCTATCCGGTGAAAACTTGATTTCGAAATGTTGACATGAAAACACTACTTTCCTTCCCTATGTATTCTTATAGGGCAAGAGAAAGTAATAAATGAAAATATCATTAAGTAAATTGCAGAGTTTAAAATTTACGTAACATGAATTTACATAAAAATGATTTTTTATAAACATAATAATAAACATAAAAATAATGGCGCGCAGGCCATTCAATTGTACCACGACGACTCATTAATTCATCAAATTTGGAATTTAAAAACTCACGAACTTCGATACCGAAATGTGCTGGGGTGCCATCTTGTTCCCAGATGAAAATAGTAACTACACCGAGACGTACCTCACACTAGCCACTGTTACAAACAATGAGACAACTAATGAATGTTGTACGTGATGCTGCCAATATTACACTATTACCAACTTATCAAAATGAAATATTCCACCTTATAGGGAAACCGACATATGGGCCACCCGGTATATGCAGATACCTGTAAATGCGAGGAATGTAACAAAGCATAGATGGAGCCTCGAAATTAATCTTGCTGATGATTCACTAGTAATTACTGTTACCTGTCATTGTTTGATAACCATAGTTCCGAATTAGATTAGTACCTCCAAAAAATGAGGCCTACCTGTATTTTACCTTATTGAGACAAATTATTTTTTAAGATCATTTAATTTAATTTTAAAGGAACAAAATTTCAATTTATTTTATTTATGTGGTCTTATAATTAAAGAAACTGGGTTCTAACTTTACCATATTTCAATGTCACATGACTCCAAAATTTTGGTCTAAGTTAATTAGAAGTAATCATATAATCCTGAAATGTTACTACATTTAGTTGTTATTAATGTCGTTTAATAGAAGTAAGTTGTTTTGATAATACCGATTACATTCATTACAGTAATTTAAATAAATTATGTACGTTACATGTAAATAAAATTGTTAATTAATTACTTACTTTTACCATTAACAACAATTTTAATAGATTCCATTAAAAAGAATTGGTTGTCAAATTAAATAAGTAGGTTATTTCTTATTATATATAAAAAAAAAACACTCAATACAATTACTTGAAACTGCTATATTTAGATTAGATATTTATAGACTAGAGTTACACAATAGTCATTACATTATAAAGAAACCTTTCTTATGACTTAATTAATTAATATTAATATAAAACATTTAAGAAAAAACTTTTCCGTTTTTTGTTCAATTTGATAATGTCTATTAGCTTTTAAAAAGTCGTTTTTGTTACACACTTTTTACCTTGGATAACACCTGGCTATTTCATTACTTAATTTAATATTATTAAACTCGACTGCTTCTTTATCGGAAACATGAATGCTCAACTTTTGTATAATAAATATTAAATTTAAGCTATTGCGCCTGGGTTTATTGATTGGCTCAGAAGGTGCATCAAATAATCTCTTTCATTACTTTTCCCGGATTCATTCCACACCTTAATTTTTTAGATATCATTTCACGAATTTAACTGTCGATTTTTAGAATTACAGCTCTTTTTGAAGTTATAGATAATATTTACTGTTGTAGAGGCTACCGTTTAAGAACAAATTACTGAAATTTAGAACTTTATTTTTCCCAGGTAGGCCTATTACTTGCAGAATACGACACGCGTCGTTTTACTACTTTTCTTCAGGAAAGTATAGAAATCAAATGTAAATTCTTTATTTAGGTTTTCTTCTACCCGTAAAGAAAAAATAAGCCGAAATCAGCTCTATATTTTATCAGTTAGTTAGAATCTTCGTAACTGGTGAGTCAGTCAATGAAGGCTTTTGTATTTGTATACTCGTATGTATTTATAGATTCTATTGTTATTCAGAAAATAAATATTTGGATCTACCGCTTTAGTAAACCATTGGAAAACTTATAGATGATAAAGCTAAAAGAACCGGATTTGATTCATGACTGTGGAGACTTTAGCACAAGCTAATACCTACATAAAACGACTCATGAAGAAAATCTGGCGCTAATTTAATTACTGTGCCAGATATTTAGGCCTACTTACTCAAGTAAGTTGAGTAGGTAGTGCTGAAGATACTTAGTTATCAGAATAAATATTTTTCCCGGTTTTCATAGTATTCACACTACTCATTAAGTTGATTATTCGGAAAAGTTAATTTAACTTATTTAGCTTAAGAGAATTGTACTTTGCTTACATTATTAAATAGCCTTTATGTTGTTCAAAAAAAATTAAATGTTGCCTTATTTTTTTATGAAAAATTTAATGTAACTTAAATTAAAGGTACTGCTACTGCAAATTCATTTCATTCTATATTATTATCTCATTATCTTACCCATGACTGGCAGGTGGAGTGTTAAATAATTTTTACTTGATCTGGTAGTTCCAGGGCTACAAAAAATAGTTCTGTTTCTTTTCACATGGTCAGCCAGTTATATGACTGAAGTATTTCAGAATATAAATAAATAAAAGGTCAAAAAGACACTAGTCAAAGTTATCTTTTCTGAGAGTAATGAATTTCATTATACAGCCAGACCCTGTGGTAAATGAAGTGAAGGTGTCGTTTGCAGGGTGAATGCTTTACAGAGGGCCTGGCATGCTGATAAGCAAACTTTTCCACTCAGTGAAGAAGGCAAAAGAAAACCATCTCACTCCTCGATTTACTTGTTAAAACCTCTAGAGGTTCAAACCAGCCTTTCGGCTGATGACCTAAACAACATTATCTCATCGAGAAAGATAGGTATTAATTCCTTGCTGATTTAGACCACTATTTGAAACTTTCTTGTAGCCTATAAGTTTCATAAATAATTTTCTCAAGCCTTATCTGATAATTATGGATTAAGAACAAGACTATAGTTTAAAAAATTTAACTTTTGTAAACCCAATACTAAGTAAGTTACTTTAATATATTTTTAAATCTGTGGATTTACTAAAGTAAATTTTCGCCGATTCTTTTTTTTGTTTAAAAACAAAATTAACATACATTAGCGGCCTTCAGACCAGCCCAATTAGTCAGCTGGTACAAAGTCGCTATTCATTGTTAAGCAACAGTGGTTGGGCAAGCGCTTTGTATGGTGACCAACTGACAGCCATTCCTGAACAAACTCCACTTGTGATCCCTGTTCAAAAAATTCATGCCGAATCACACCAAACGTACAGCAAAAGCAGCGATCGAATTGGGTGGTTTTCAATAAAGTACAGTTCCCGATAACAAATAAAATCTATAAAAAAACATACACAGTAGATACAACATAACCTATATTATGTATTTTGATTAGCCTATAATTTTCCAAAACTTTAAATACGATATACTACAAATTAAAACAGACCAAATAAATAAATTTAAAAAAAGCAACCGGCCTATTAGCTGATGTCGGTTAGTCGACAGACATTGTTGTTTATTGATCCTGGTTTAATTCTGACATGTATGTTATCTGCATGTCATAAAAAGTAAGGTTATAAAACTCGTGTTTAGCAATATTATAAAAGCCATTATATGATGAATAATGGACAGGTTATATTAACATTAGTAAAACAAAAAACACCTTAATATGCGGCTGCTTCTTGTCTCAAACGCAACATGGGAAGAGAACAAGCGAACAATTAATAATAAAGTTACGCAGAGCGCTTGCTCTCTCATATGCTTAACCTATACGTTTATAAAAAAAGAGCGAGGGAAATAGATCGAGGGAGAGAGTGAGAACAATTTTTCATAAGTTGTTATTAACACAAGTCAAATAATTATTATTAATATACAGGTTAGATAATTATCACAAGTTAACTTCCTTTGTTTTAATGCGCAGTCACCTGCCTACCATGCAAGAAGACGTAACGACATCATAGTCAGCTGTTACCGTTTCACCTGGCTCAACGAGTACAGTATTAATTCAGTATCTTACCACCAGGTAGCAGCATTATGACACCCTTAAGTCACCCTACGAACTTTTTGTCAGTATTTTAAATGACTGATCTTTTAAAACTTGTATTCTAGCTGCAGGCTACAATACAGGTTGAGCTTTTAAATAACATTATATCATTATTTGTTTGTAATTTATAGATTTACATGTATAACTATATTAAAATAGACTAAATCTTTATTTCTTTTATGAACTTATATTAAAACGGCAATTAATTTTATACAGGAGGCTTTTTATTACACATATCATTAAACTGTAGGTTTATTTTTTCAGTAATATTTATATTTTCCGTAAATCTTAATGCATATGTTTTGTATCGTAAAATTTATTCTAATAAATCAAATTTATTATATTTTTATACATTAATTTAAAAAATATGAACTAAAAATATTTGCTTAACTTGCTTCAATCCCTACAGCCATTTTCTCAAGAATAACGTTACATCAGACGCCTATAAATTTAAAATTGTAATGAGGTTATATTAAAATTGTTAAGTGTGTTGACCAACCAGCCGATCAATAAAATTTATTAAATCTTTATAAAAATTGTAGTTGTTCTACAGTATAATTCTTTTGAATGCATTCACTAATTTTGAAATTGCAACTTTTTATTTTGTAGGTTTTTATATTCATAATTACATCAACCTGCCCTGACCATTAGTAATTACTTCAGGAGAACGATATGATAGTTTGACTGAAAATTTCGATTTTCGGGTTGTTATGTTTTTCAATAGATTAGATCTACCAGGAAAACGTTAAATTATGTCAAAAATATTTTTAATGAAAAATTTAAATTTTTATCAGGTTTACCCAAAAAATGATCATTTTACTAACAACGAATATTTTTCATAATTTTATACTGCTCGTTTCAGTTCAATTGGAATTTTAGTTTTTTGAAATACCTACTTTACTGTTTTTAATATTCTCAGCAAACGGTTCAGCTTTCTAACGAACTGTTAATGGGAAATTTACTTGTTTGTGTACAGTTTTGTTTTTTACATTTTCCCATAAATTTAGATTTTTAACACTAACGTAAATTTTTCTCAGAAACCATTCAACGAACCATGCTGAAATTTTTACCAGTTATTTATCTTTTTCATTCACATATACCGACATTTATGTGACTTTCTCAGGTGCTATTTATTAAATTAGTAATAGGCCTATGCAAAACACGTAGAAAAATATTTGTAAAACTTTTTTATGTTATTCTTTTTTTTTTTAAATATGGTCTAACAGATTAAATTGAAAAAAATGTCAGTAGTTAGAGAAACCCAGCAACTATAGGCTAAGTGTGTAAATTTGCATTTCCATTCCTTTTACCAATCCTACGAAAAATGTATCTAAAAATAGCAAATTTTGCATTAGCGGGATACATAATACAGTCTCCACTAAACTTCTTTAGCTCCTTAAAATTTTAGTGGCGCAAACGGAGTAAAGTTTTGAGACACTTGTCAGATAATGAATTTGGGGCCTTCAGTTTTATAACACTTTTACACTTTATATCCGAGGCAATTTTTTTTAAGTTTGTCATCAGTTTTTAAATTTTTACCTGTGGTTTATTAGTATGTTCTGCTACTGGTCTATAAAATAGCCTATAAAACAGATTCAGCATCTTTTAACCAAATTAAATTTATTCATAAATTTTATATATAGTAACGTTTGTTTAACTTTATTTTTTGTTTATTTATTTTTTTGTTTGTAAACTTTAAATCTGTTAATATATCTAGTAAGTTAATTAGTTAATTAACATAATCAATAAATGACTACGCTTAAAACTATAATAAGCACGATAAATTTAGGCGAGTGGGACATTTCTGTGTACTTCTCCACTTCATCACCTCGCCCCTCCGCCATTAAGTCGAGCAATTTCTCCTCTCTTACTACTTCTGTTGACTTGAAAATTATACCTTATTTTAAAATTTATTTCACCCTTTACGCTCAAAAAATGTATTCCGCCTATAATACCTAATTCACATCAAGTGATAAATTTATTATATTTCCGACATATGCGTTCAAAAAAAATTCAAATTAAAAAAATAAAAATTTCATACTGTTCTATTTTTGTGTTTAAAACTTAGGTTATGATATTTGATTGTACTGGACTACTGCTCGTAAGTTTTATTACCTGTAAAGTTTATAATTCGTACAAAAATTAAAACAAAATGTAAATTACATTACAATTTATATGTAAATACAGTTTATATGTTAATACTGCCCATAACAGACAGGTGGAGTGTCAAGTTATTTACATTCAATCTGTTTGTTGCAGGGCTAAAATAAATAGTTCTGTTTCTTATCACATGGTCAGCCAATTGAATGACTGAATCATTTAAGAGCAGAAGAGGTAGAGGTGTAAAAGACACTAATCAGAGTTATCTTCTCTGAAAGTAATGAATTTCATTATACAGCCAGATCCTGTGGTGAATGAAGTGAAGGTGTCATATTTTGCAGAGTGGAAAATATGTGCTTTTCAGAGGGCCCGGCATGCTGATAAGCGTACTTTTCCACTCAGCGAGGAAGGCAATGGTAAACCACCTCACTCCTCGTTTTACTTAGTAAACCCTCTACAGGTTCAAACCAGCCTTTTGGCTGATGACCTAAACAACAACAACATGTTAATACATTACATTTCTGTTTTATACTTTATTTATAGGCTATTAATAATCAATTATTTAACTGCAGTAAATAAATACAATAAATAACACATACAGTAAATGGAAAAGTAAAGTAAATAAACTACTTTTATTTTATCTAACACGTAAAAACAGTATACTTCTTGTAACACCGCAAAGATCGTAAGGGGAGTACTCTGACTACGTAGGAGGTAGTGGAAGGGATACACAAGCGAGAACTCGACCCGCCTAAATATTTCGTTCTTGGTATAGTATTACTCCTTTAAAACTACTAATTTTATTTTTTCACATAAGTTTAATTTACAAATTTAAAAAAAATCGCAATTTCAATTTTTTTTTTAAAAGTGGTGCTACATACGCCTTGACTTTTGCATAGGTATTGGATATGAGGTGATATTAAGATGAAAAAATGCCAGACCCACCGTGAATTAAACCCGGGACCCCGGCATATAAACAAGTTGTGCCAACCACTACGCCAACGGGCCAGCCCAATCATTTTCTTTATTTCATTTTTATTTTTCTTAGTGAATAAGCCGTGAAAAATGAAAAAGTAAAACGCACAAATATTATTAACATAGTCCTACTCAGTTAATATTGGTTATTATTTAGCAATTGTCATATTACCTTCTACTTAAAATATGAAAAAAGTTAAATTATGCTAAGTTATGCTAATTTATGCCAAATTATCATAATTAATAGTAGACTAATATTAAAAGTGTACACTTGTATTAAAATATTAAACCCATATTTTATCTGACCATAATCTTTTTTTTAAAAACATAGTAAAATGAATTATGTGCGGTTGTATAATGAGTTTTAATATCCATTCTATATCCATTATGTGTAAAGTTGTAGTAGCTTAATTGAACAAATAAGTCTGCCCGCATCACTTTTCATTTATTGACATTTATTTATGTCCTTATCTTTATTAACACTAGCTGGTTTATTTTGACATTTATTGTTACATCTATTTTATAATATTTCCCTTCCAAACATAAGTTTTACTGTACTATCTTTAAGTTAAATGCAGGTAAATTAATTTCAGTTTTACATAATACTGTGTTCGTTAATTTACGGACATTTTAAAAAGTTCAGAAAAATAACAAATTCTTTGGATAAATTATGGAAAAGATTAAGTTTTGTATGTTTTAGTTAATAAAAATCCCATTCATGAGACGACAAGTCTAATGGCTGATGGCAGTTTATAAAAAGGCTTACCTTTGACTTATGGCAAAAACATTAGTGATTTCTGTAGCTATTCATTAGAGGAATCGAATGACACTATTTTTGTTCCCAAATTCCGACTTTGATTTCTTGATTTCTGGGCCATTTCCGGTTTAAACCGGAACTTCAAACCCAATCCAGACCCACTAAATTTTTGTGTAGATTACGAATCCGAAAACCGTTTGTTGTTATATCGTGTAGTTTCTGACTTTAATTTCTTGACTTCCGGTCGAAACCGGAACTTCAAACTCAATTTTTGCCCATTACCCTTTTGTGTAAATTGTTATTTAGGTCAACAGCCGAAAGGCTGGTTTGAACCTCTAGAGGTTTTATGTAAAAACGAGGAGTGAGGTGGTTTACTATTGACTTCCTCACCGAGTTGAAAGAGTATGCTTATCAGCATGCCAGGCCCTCCGAAAAGCACCCACTTTCCACCCTGCAAATGACACCTTCACTTTATTCACCACAGAGTCTGGCTGTAGGCCTATAGTGAAGTTCATTACTCTCCCCCTTTACACCTTTACCTCGCCTTTTACACCTCTACCTCTTCTGTTCTTGAATAGTTCAGTTATGTAATTGGCTGACTATGTAATAAGAAACAGAACTATTTTTTTAACCCTGGAACCAACAGAATGAGTGTAATTAATTTAACACTCCACCTGTCTGTTTTGGGAATTGTGTAAATTATGAATCGGAGAACCGTTTGTGGCTGCTCTTGTAGTTACTGACATCTGGGTGTGACGGACGGACGAAGAAAAATTATGCATGGTAATATTATTAAAATTGCCACCAACGAGGAAAAATTTGACCTTTTATGAAGAAGAACTCGGTAACATAACTCGAATCGTTAGCGTATCGTTCAGTATGTAGAAGTACGCTGCAGTCGAAGGTGTTGTCTGTTTTAAGGGCTGTCAGTTCATTTAAAATTAATAATACCACGTATTTAATTAAGGAGAACTGATTGGATTTAGCAAAGAGCAAATAAATGAAAATTTCACTTAGATAGACTTATTGCCTTTATAAATGTATCGTTTATTTCTATGACAATTTAGTGCTAGGTCACCGATTACTCCATTAACACTAATAAAAATATTTGTTGTTTTATTTAACTTAACATTTTGTACTTTCTTTTGCTCTTCATGAATATTTAGGAAAGGAAAGTAGACTATTGTTTTCATGTCGATTTTTCGAAATCGAGTTTTCCCTGGAAATACACGTTTTCAGAGTCTTTGAACCAACAAGAACATGTTTTTAGCGATTTGACTGTTGTGAGTCTTTGTGTTTGTC
This sequence comes from Catonia carolina, assembly GCA_035578175.1. NCBI lineage: Eukaryota > Metazoa > Arthropoda > Insecta > Hemiptera > Achilidae > Catonia > Catonia carolina. Next base: position 121,818,223 of record JAQMRL010000002.1, on the reverse strand, counting down.
TGTATCTGAGTGTCTGAAAAAAATCTCTATAACAGAAAATCGTATGAAGTTGAAACTTAAAACTTAAGTAGGTACCACTAGAGGACCCGACACAAACATCTTTATCAGAATGGTCACCGGAAGTAAGTAATAGTTGATTCGTCCAATTTTCTCAAAAACGGCTCCTACGTCAAATTTTCTACTTTTTTGTGCTCTTAAAGAAATAGTTAGCGGTATGTATGCTGAAATTCTTGACTGTTGTCCTATCGTGATAAAAAAAACTGTTTTTTAAAGACTGCGGCCTTATTATGCAATTTAGGGCAGAAACGTATTTAATTGAAAGTTGTAACAAATTTAAAACCTATAACTTTTATTTCAAACATGTTTTCTACATTGCTTAGTTTAACGTCAATTAGTAATTTCCCATAGTAGAATTAAACAAAGGAATATCTGCATTATGTATACGTAGTAATCTGATCTATAGGACTTCTAGACGAATTGTTATGCAAAGTAATTTATCAGAATACAGATGGTTGTTGTACATTAGGTCTGAATTATGTAAGTTAATATATTTTATGCAATAACTAACAATGTTATAATAAAGTGTATATAATAATAGATAAAATGACTTGAGAAGAATGTAAAAGTGGAAAGGTCGTTATGTGATCGTCATCAATTGAATGAATGAAACAAGTGGAAACAACACACGCGACCTTATGCAAATTAGATCACAAAACAGAACCTGCTTTCTGCCTTTATCTTATTAACTATAATATTAGTCCTTTAAAAAAGTAAAATTATTTTTGTCTAAAATGACTTAATGCCTTGTCTGTTTTAACTAAATGTAAATAACTTTATAAATTGAATAAATAGGAATAAAATATATTTTGAATAAATAAAAATATAGTATAATGTAAGTCAATTTATTTTTTATAATTTGTCAGAATTTTAACTAAATTTTTCAAACCTCGATGTGTTTATTAATTAACGATTGACAACTATAAACTTGCCCATGAAAATTGATGTATAGGACCTATAGACCTAAGCAATTCATGCCAAACTAAATAATCGTTAATTCTGTTTATACTATTCCTGTCTTGTAACGAAAACAAACGTATTTTTAAAAAAACCTTTTTGATTTTCCCTTGCCTCAAAAATTTTAATTCAAGAAAAGTGTCATCTCTTAAGGGGTTTTTAAATTAAAAAGAAAAAAGGAATGAATTTAATTACTCTTAGGACAAATCTTCCGTTCGGCTAATGGTTTGTTAAATTTATTTTTGAAATTACATGTTATTATTATTTTTTTTTAAATTAATAATTGTAACTAGTCGTAGACTTACGAACACCTTTTGTCAATCCTGATTTACCAATTGCCGGTCCGTTAGTACAGTGGTTAGCTGGTTTTTTGCCGTACGATTTCTCGTCAGGTCTGAAATTTTATCACGCTCATTTTCATTTACTTTTTACCGTCTGCATTAGCGTTGACGTAGATTATGACTACCGGATATGAAACAAAACTAACTACCCCAATTAATCAACGACGCATTCATATTGCACTCTTCTTTCTTAAGTAGAGTTCATAAAACCAAGTTAAATGTTTTTTGACGTTTCAGTTTTTCGAGTTTATTTTTCCAGAGTATATAGTTGCGGCGCTTCCATCACCAAAAAAGATTGTAAAAGAATTCGTATATTATATCTAATTTATAATAGCTTGTATTACATTCTTGTAAACATTTATTAGGCCTAAGTCAATACGGATATTTTCCTGGTTCAATGCCTATCAATCCTGCTAAATAAAACAACTAATTTTTTTCTCTTATAGGGCCAATTTTAGACCATGTGAGGTGACTTTAAAGGTTTCTGGAAGCTCTTTTTGCAGCCCACATTCTCAACATTCGTTCTCTGTGTTTTTTTTGTCCTTTCTTCTGTCCACCCGGTGTTCTGTTTTTGGTCTTCATGGAACCCCTTAAAGTCCGTAATTAGTTTTCTGAATTTGGTTTGGTTCCTTAAGTATTTCAATTTTAAATTTGTTTTGCTAACCGGTTGTTATCTATTCTATATCGGTGTCCGTATTTTTTTTCCTAATTAAACTACTAATTAGTAAATAAATACACAACATTTTAAATAAAAAATAAATAAAAGTTTCAAGAAAAACTATTAAATTAATAACAGTAAATAAAACAGAGCGGATTATTACTTTAAGTTAGTGTAAAAACTAGTTTTCAATTTTTTAATTACGGCATTAAACTGATACTACTTCAACAATAAAATTGTATTAAATAACATAATATCTAACAAAGAATAATCGTATCATATTTATTTTATAATTTTTTTTATAATCGATAATTGTTTAATTGTAATCTTAACAATGCTTATAATTGACTATAACGATTTAAGAACTTTTATTATACCTTTTTTGAATCTTATCGAGGAAGTATTTTTGTAAAAAATCAATTCCTAAACTAATTACTACGTCCCAAGAAGTAGAAGATAATTTCTTGAATGGTAAAATACAGCATGTAACAATTTATTTCAAATCGTATTTGTAGCTAAAGGATAAAATTTAATAACATAATTTGTAGCTATTATTAAATTCAAGTAAAAAGCTGAAATAGTATTGATTAAAACGTTTAACATACAGCGACCTCTGTGATCACGTAGGCTTCTTTAAAATGTAAAATAATCCTCGATAAAGTATTAAAATAGTTAACGTAATTTATAATTTAATTTTGTGTAGTGTTAAACTGTAATAATTTACTTCAGTAAGATGGAGTTATTTTATTTAAAATATGTTAAAACTTTGGATAACTTTTGAGCCTTAAGCACAATATTATAAATCCGGTTTTGATAAATTCACATGGAAAATATTTAATATTTATATGTCGGAGATGTTACTAGTAAATTAAAAATAATAGGAAAAATATTTGGTTGACATCTACTCTAACAAGAAAAGTGACTTGATCAACTTTGACAAAAGAATGTGATATGTTACCTTATTGGCGATTAAAGTAATAGAATTTTATCGCATAGTTAACATGGTCAAACAGTATTCTTCTCCTCCTTCTCCTCCTCCTCCTCATGGATTAGGCATTTCTACCTGTTTCAGCACCCATATTTTCTTCGGCCTGCCAATATCTCTACTTTCCACTGGTTTGCATTTTCTCGCTACACTAGGCAAGCGGTTTTATGGCATTCTGTTCAAATGTTGACCCATTGGACTCGATAGAATTTTATTTTTTCGTTGAGTGGAAAAAGTCCCAATTCTTGCCTTATATCTTCATTTCTGATCCTGTGAGATGGTAGCCCTACCACTGAACTATTCTACAAGGCGTTGGTAACGGGTTTAGGGGAAATAAACATTACTCCAAGCACTCTAAAAGGTCTCGAACAGTTTTCTTTCCATTAAATTTCGGATCAATTCGTTTGTGGTAGCGAACTGGATGAAAATCCCTAACGTGTTCACTCGGAATGAGTTACCTAGTTGAGTTGTAAAATTCTATATCATCAACCCGTTGCAACCGCGAAGGTTCCGTTCCTGGAAATTTTCCTGGTTTTCGAATTAGAAGTAGAAAAACTATTATGTTCACTGAAAATGTTTACAAGCAGTTTTGTAATGATTAAAAATTAATTAGTGCCGATATAAAATTTTATTAATTACAGAAATGAAAAAATAGAGAACATTTTTTTACACTTTTTTATTTGAAAATTTAATATCTGTTATTAGCCTACAATATTATAAATATTTATAAATATGACGCTAAAGGTTCCAAAACTTGAATTATTTGCTGGAGCTTGCAGTCCTACAATTGGCCAAGAAGATCCCTTGGCCAGAGGCGTTTTAAACCTCTGTGCTGAGTACCCGGTATCGCCCTAGTATTCTATTTATTTATTTAAACTAACATGAAATATTAGAATTGTAAAAGAATTAACCTTCCTGTAGTACTTATTTTACGTACAGTAGTTATATATCGTATGTGATTACTTCTCGTGTATATTCGACCCATGAGTTCGCTTATGGCGAACCTATGCAAAAAATCTTTGCATTTAGCTACTCGTATTCGCGTATGATAAACTCGCGACTGAAGAGTGTTTACTATATTTATTTAACTTTAATTTGTAATGCCATGATTTGGTTGGGTTAAAAATATTAATGAAATGACAACATCAAATAGTTTTTTTGTGGTGAAGTCCACGACATATCATTATCATTTCGTTTAATTAAAGAATAGGCTACTTTTGTATCAAAATTCCTCTTTGTGTGCGGTTGACCAAATTTCTCTATATTCTCAAAACTAAAAAGGTTTATCAAATTTCCTATAATTATATGTCAACAACATGTACTAAGTTAGTAAAAATGAATTAAAAATTTTGTTTTACATATTTATGATAACCATTGTTTAGTTTACCTGTCAGTTTATTGAAGCAGTAGTAATTTGGAGAGGAGGGGGAGGTTTCAATTAGTAGGCCAGTTTATTTGAAGCTTATCTTACAAGCGAGGGAAGTGGAAACCTAACCTACGAACAGCTTAATGACACGCTCGTTATCTCACACGTTATGTCCGTCCGCCCGCCAGCTCGTTCATTTTTATCAGTTCAGTACGGTAAAATACTACCTATTTTGTATTGTATATACATATATATAAACAAAAACATTTATACACAAGCGGTGGACGTTTGATATGATTAATGGAAAGCATTCGTTACAATTCCTATATGAAATAAACAATATATTCCCGAACCATGACGTAACAGTTCAAATAATACGTTATATGAATTCTACAGGTTATTCTTTTGTAAACGGTAATGTATACGCATGGTTAAATGCGACTGATAGATGATAGGCTACGACAGGAAAATACTGCATTTGGAAACGACATTTGATATTATATCTAGGCGTGTAACTTTAGGGATTTATTATCGACATGACAAAACTGCAATAAAGTTATAATAGCTACCTTGTTTTGCCCCACTGTATAGTACATTTCCATTCATTTATTTTTTACTACTGCTTTAGTGGACTTTAATTTATGTATTTGTTACGTTCAAAATAACTTATAAAACCAACAAAAATTAGTAAATGTGAAAGGAATAAAAATAAAATACTCGTATTTGTTCATCGTTCAGAAAATAAAAGTTTTGTGTAATTTGACAATATTTATTGTGAACCTGTGCATTTATTTTTTTATATTTTATTTTAAATTTTTTATGTAATTTTTATGTATTTTAATTTTTTACTTGATCTATAGAAAATAATAATTAAGATATAGTAGGGTCTTTTCTGCTATCCCCCCCCCCCCGAGAAATATTTGTCACATTTTGATGACATTTCGAATGTATCTTACAGTATTTTTAACGAAAAACAGAAAAAATATGTAAAAAGTCCTACACCAATATTCTTTAAGTTAAGGTTAAATATAGGTAGGGGGGTAAATACATTGCTTTTTCTCTATATTGTTACTGTATGTTGATAATTATGAAATATAAAGCATTGAGTACATGACATAATTAAATTAAATATTATTAAATAATTTAAAAAATTCTATAAATTTGGCTTATTTAATAGCCTACTAAGTTTTGACAAATCCTGGTATAATTTAACAGAAAGTGCATTAAAACCGTAGGTTTCTACTAACATTTTAGAATTAGGAGAGGTGGAAAAAGTAAGAACATGTCTTTTTAGTAAAAACGCCATAAAAGTATTCTTCAATGCGTGCGCAAACTGAAAACTTAATATAAGTTTTCCACCTGATCCGAATTTATCGGACCAAGATCCGAAAAGGCTACTGTTACTGTGCATAATGCGGCCGTTTATTAACTACACCTGCCTTATAACTACAACCAAGAACATGGCGTGTTAAAATACGAAGTTGTCAGACCGAATACAGTAATGTACGGCAGACAGGCTGACTAAACTATTTTTCACAATGAACAGTACACATATTGTTGTTTAGGTCATCACTCGAAAGGCTGGTTTGAACCTCTAGAGGCTTAACTAAGTAAAACAAGAAGTGAGGTGGTTTACCATGCCTTCCTCACTGAGTGGAAAAGTATGCATAGCAGCATGCCAGACCCTCTGAAAAGCATCTACTTTCCACTCTGCAAATAGCGCCTTCACTTAACATCACAGGATCCGGCTGTATTACGAATATTCGACTTGTGTCTTTTTTACACCTCTACCGCTTCTGTTCTTAAATGCTTCAGTCATATAAATGGCTTACTATGCGATAAGAAAAACAACTATTTTTTGTAGCCCTGGAGTTAACAGATCGAGTGCAAATAATTTAACACTTCACCTGCCTGCTATGGGAAAAGTATATATATAGCAACTTATATGGTTGCTATAATATATTTAATACTATAATGACAGCTTGGAAATGACTCGTTCCTCCGCTTCATCCCGCAGAGACAAAGTTATAAGTGGTATACGATATGTGTAGAACATTGAGGGTGTCTCCTGTTCACTTCTTAGAAAGTAAAGAGAAAAGAACAAAAAACTTAGGGTCAGTGAATCACCAAACACTGATATCTACTGTAAGTTCCCTCTTAAATTTTTCTACTCTAGAGTATAATATCTGATAAATTTGAATTACTTTATCGTAAGCTATGAACCGAAAATTACGTAGTAATTATGAAGTGAAGTTAAGGGTTGATAAGGACATTTTAATTACAATATCATATTTACTGAAGTGTGTCAAAATTAAAATCAAAACACAACTGGCCTTACTAATTTCAAAATTGTACAGACTTTTTTAACAATCTAATAACGGTTCATAATTTATTGAAAGACTAAAAGCAATAAAATTATACATTAAACCAATCTGTACAAATCCATAAAACACGATTTAATGAGAATATTTATTATTTTGGGTGTTTATAAAACACGATATATGTATAAGTAAATAAATATCCACGTATTTTTATTATTATATTATCAAGAATATTTTATTGTCTCTTTCCACAGATAATATTTTACATCTTGTAATTTTATAGGGTTATAAATAAAAATAAAAAGTTAAGTTAAACCATAAGAGTTGTGCGGTAGCTGTACCAAGAAGGATAGAAAGAGTGACGTTATTCATATGTATATCTGGTTTTGTGTTAGACCAGTTGTTTGTAGTTAACCAGAACAAGGTGATCAGAGACACCGTGAGTTTGTTATTTTATGCTTTTATAATGTAACCGTTGTTCGCTGGCTAGCTGTCTGACTTCGTCACTTGTGCTCAGTTTCACGTAATCAAGTCTCGAGTAGGGAGTAATCAGAGAGTGATATATTACTTTTTCAGGTGACATAAATCACCTGCCAGCGTTGTCGACGCTTCTATTATATTCATAAGAGGATTTACTTTCTAAGGTCAAGTCAGTAAGAATATAAGTCCTTACCACACCACACACGCACAAGCTTTATTTTCATTGCTCCTATGAATAAGATAGCCCTATCCGAAAGAACGGTTAAATTATACGTCTTGCCTATCTTGGCCTTTATTAAATATTAAAAAAAATTTCTTCAACCACATTACCACATTCCATTAACAAGCTTTATTCCTTCCTTTTTATATAGAAATGACAGGAGACTGATGCTGTAGTCTACTTGTAAGTTCCTTGAAGGCTTATGCCCTATCAAATCTAATTTCTATGTTCTTTGTGAAAGAAATTGTTTAGAAAAATCATAAAACTCAAAAAAATTGTTGTGAGAAGTAATTATGGCATTATTTTTAAATTTATTTACTTAAGCTACTTCAACTGCACTTGGTCATTAGCGACGTCAGTGGATTTTGATACATTATCGGTTGTTTTTAACTATAGAGGTTTTCACGGTTGATGAGCTCTGCTGTCCAATGCGTTTAGACCAATCAGAACGTTTGGCAGCGTTGTCAGATTGTACGAATGTTTTAGCCTAACAAATATTACGCGCACATGTGCGTAAGAGCCGCAGCAGTCCACTCGTACCTTGCACATCGTACTGCATCTCGTACTGAACACATCGATTATTATTGAGCGCATTAACATGTAATACTTTATAATATAACCAGCTGATTGTATGTTCATAGGTTATAATTGTTATTGAAAGACCAAAAGTATGGCTGACGAAATATATAACACAGCTTTGAGAGCAAGTGTTGGCAACGTTGCTGGCAAGTCATTGGCTAGCTATAAAGTGGGTAGGGGGCAATGCATACTTTCAGACCTCATCAGCCCTTGAAAATAGTATAGTAAGGATTTCCAGACCCTAGCTGGGAATAAAATCCAGAACCTTCCACTTTGTAGCCTAGCACGCTAACCACTGTTACGGAGCCAGCCCGGCATAGTTTTTAATGAATAGAATTTCTTTTATATATTATTAAGAAATAATTACAAATTGTTAATTTATACAACCAGTAAGAAATTTCCGGTTTTGTCTTTATTAAAAATAATCACTGGACAGTATGTTATATGAGATTTCTATTTCAGCATCTCTTTAATCTTTCTTTATAGATTTTGTGTAGTGTTTAATTGTAATAATGTTCTTAAATAGGTATTTTATAATTTAAATAAACTTTTTTTAACGTAAAATAATATGTGCACAAAATAAAATTTAGTTTCTGCTTAATAGTTCTGCTTAGTTTAGGCAAGTGTGATATAAGGTGGAATGGATAGTAAAATTCTTTAATTGGTGGTTCAATGAAACTTTGTCACCACCAAACAAGGTGGTTTCCTTCAGTCTTGTATCTTGTGTAAGATACAATATTATTAAAAGAAACCTCGATATTAAAACTTTTCTGTGAATATCATTATTACTTTTATTTTGTATTTAGTAGAACAAAGAGTAAAATTCCATTGCTATTGTGTTAAAAATATTTGTGACTACTAGTTTTTACCTAATAAAGTGCGTGATAGAAATAACGCTAAGGTAATAATTAATTTTATCTTATAATGTTACAATTAAATTAATTTTGAAATTGAATGGAAATTGCAATGGGATTCAACTTAACTTTTGGCAAATGGCCTATTCCCTAATCTTCCTTTTATGAACTGCATAGTACGCCTATTATCACAATTTTACTACCGTATGCAACACGCAACGCATATAATTGAACTATCTTTGGGTTTCCCGATGATACTGTAACGTGTACGTTTATCAGAAATTTGACGCCTGTTAATTTAGATTTATAAATATCTGTGAACAATTTTTAAGCGACATATAAAAATGCTTAATGAATTTAATCCATAAAAATTTTAACAGAATCATATTATTTGTGTGTTTCAGACGAATGTTTCCGACACTTAGAGTATCATTCAATGAGTTAAGGCCTGAACAGAGGTACGCTGTTCTAATGGATATAGTTCCAGTAGATAACAAAAGATATAGGTACGCTTATCATAGATCGTCGTGGTTAGTAGCGGGGAAAGCTGATCCCCCAGCACCATGTCGACTATACATGCACCCAGATTCACCATTCACAGGAGAACAACTTAGAAAGCAAGTGGTTTCGTTTGAAAAAGTTAAACTTACCAACAACGAGATGGACAAAAACGGCCAGGTAATTTTCTTACAGATTTCTGCATGTTTTTTTCTTTCTTCTTTACAGTTCAGTCGATACTTGCAAAGCTTCGTCGTTCAATGCCACATTCTATTTTTTACTTTTTTTGTACTAATTTAAAATGAATACGTATTTAAATTTATAACTGTAATTATTGTTTTTAGCTACCTCCATTACTCAGGCTCGTACATCCCAAATTCAGTGTGTAGTCTCTGTGTTCTGCCCTATTGTCGAAATGTTCTGATCAGAGCATTTGGATCCTAGAAAAAGTCACCAAGTATTTTGTAAGGGGTGGAATTTTGCTTTGATAATCTTTCTAGGGAAATTGAATGTGGTAAATTTAAGTAGAGAGTCAACTTTGTTAGTTTTACTCGTAGATTAAGTAGCAGACGACTTCTAGGTAAGAACTAGCCTACACCCATGCTATATACTGAGCTCTTCAAAATTGTTGGTAATTTCTACTAGAGTCGTGAGTTGGCTGTTTCTTATTAGTAGATTAATATTCTGTTATAAAACAACAAGTCAAAAATGAACTTGAATAAATGAATGTAGGCTATTGAGAAAACATGTCGAATTGAACATGTACCTACACGTTACCAATTAATAACTTTAAGAGCGTTCATGAAAAACAGAGCATAACAAAGAATGGACTGTAGAGAGAAGAAAACCACTGTGAATGAATGGTGAGGATGTAAGCTGCATTATGAACTTCAAGAAAAGTTTAAAGTTAAATAATTTTTAAGTCCCTAAACGAGAAGAAACTTGACATACACTACTATTTATTATTTATTGTGATTTCAGTCTCCCTCCAGCCCTTTTTAACCCCACAATAATAAAATATCCTAGTTGGTCAATAAAAAATTGTGGCAAGACCTTTCTATAGTCTCCAGTGTTCGAACTATTCGTTAACAGTAATTTATTAGTATTTTTTATTGTTTTAAAATCCATATTTTTAAAGTAGGCCTATTAATCATTGTTAAGTAATCGGGAATCAACTTAGTAGTTCATCTGTTGTTTTGTAGAATAAGTTATTTAGAGGTATGTTTTACACACGAGAAGTTCATAGTGAAATTTATTTTATAAATTGCCTCGATTTTGAAAACGTTAAGAATACGCGGAACGGAGAAAATTGAAAATAGTCACACTTCCGTTTTTTTTACACATTATTAATTCAGAGTTTTCTGCATCCAATGATATACGTATAATTTGTTGGGGTTTTATCCCCCCAAAAAAATGATTCAAAATTTGTTGAACCCTTATATATAGGTACGTTATTTTTTCTAAACGTTACCAGTTTGCACAAACATCTCTATTTTTTGAAGGACAAACGATAAATTCATAATTTTTTTTATTTTGTAAGATATTTCTTGTTTTAAAACTTTAACTTGGCGTTAGACCAGTTGTGAATGTAACATTTGAGGAATTTTCAGATTATGATACTGGAATGTATTACAGGTAAATATTTTGCAATACTTATAATGTGTTCTCTTTTATTTATTTTTTTCTTCTTTCCCGTAAATAGTAATTTTTGACACATAAGGAACATTTTCTCAGCCAACTGTGAATGGATTTGAATGAAATTTTTCCCCAACCTTTTACCATAATATCAATGTACTGAGTTAACATTACAGTAAAATAATGTTTTTGAATATTTATTTTCCACTTAAGTAGAAAAAACATTATGGTTTTCAAAAGCGGTAGTTTAAAAAAATCCCTTATCTTCCTAACAATATATAAAGATGCTATTAAACTGTGGGTGTAGAATAGCCTGAAAAGTAATCATCAAAAAAATTGGACTAGATAACTCCAACTGTTTTTGAGAAAATGTTTCTACGTTAGGGAGATGAGCATTCCGGGTACTCTTAATTTCCATGTTCCAATTATCAATAAAATATAAACTCAAATAATTTACAACCGTTTCATCTATCTTTATATGAAAAAGAGTTAGGATCAGCTCTTAAATCTCCAGCTCTTTTAAAAGGCAATTGATCAAATTTATTGTATGTATGCAATACCATACTTGTGGTTTATATTGACTCTATGAGCAGTATTAAATCTTAAAGAATGAATTTGTTTTTCGTTCTTCTAGCGATGGTTTAATATCAGCATGAGTCACCAGGTGCCGTTCGTTGTCTCTGCTAGTGTCATCCCTCTTTTCCATATTGTCCCAGATGTTTACATGCCTTGTACAACTGGCAGGCTTTATAAGTTACACTTTTTCTGTTCTTCAATATTTCTGTAAAAGCAAACATATTTTTACATATATTTTTCATGAATAAGTTTCTAGGCTTTTTAGATCGATGAGTTATTGCGCGTTGTTGGCGAGTTACTGCACTGCAGATGTTGTAAGGTTGAGCTTCTTGTATTGTTTATGTTACGTCTTTGTGTACTCATATTTCTTTTTATACTTTCTTAAACAAAGAGTGTTATTTCTCTACTTCTTTTCAGCTGTAACTTCTACATTTGCATTACCGTACAAAAAAAATTGTAAAATTTATTTTATATTTTTTGTTTATTTATTTAAAGTCGCATCAACAATTAAGTCAGTAGCGACCACAAGTACACAAAAGTTACTGAATTTTAATTAAAATGTCTTGTGTAGACCTAACTGTGAGTCTATGAGGTACAAAAACACGTTACGTATATTCTTGATGTCCATTAGTATGAGTTTCGCATTTGTGTTATGTTATACCGGCCATTGTATGCGTAAGTGTTTTATCGTTAATGTAGTATCGTTGCAAAAATACCAGGTCGGTATATCAGTCGTTACAAGTAAGTATTTGTGTGAGAGCCTAGAGTACCCGATTCATAGACGTGTTATATACTTGATCTTGTCTGTTTCTTTATGATAATATGTCAGGTGTGTTTTCTCTTAAGTCTTTTGTTACTTCGATGTTATTTCCATTCATGGTTCGTGATATCTTGTTTTGAAATTTTGATGAATTAACATGTGAGACAGCATGATTATGAATTACTCCATTGATGACACGTTTAGCAGCATTATCAGCTTTTTCATACCGTGATATATCAATATATGCTGGGGATCATCAAGATTCAATTTGTGTTATTAATTTTAATATTTGACCCTAAAAGTCTACTAATTAGTTCCTGAATGATTGGGTCTTTTCATGCTTTCTAGAACACTTTTCGATTTCTAATCCCCTGAAAATCAGATTTTGAAGTTCTCTTAATCTACCTTTCTGTTTCTACATCAAAATGCATTCATTATTAAGCGAAGAAACTTGTACTGGAGATTTCTACAATGAAAAACTATTATAAAATTAGTTCGGATAATTTTTTAATTGTTTTCAGAATTGAATTAAAATTTCCGAATAGCTTTTTGGACGAACATTAAAACAAGGGTAAATTTTATAAGAAATATAATAAATTTTAAAAGATAAATTTCCTAATATTATGTCCCTTCCATATTTATGGCATGGTCCCATAATGTGAAAAATTGGAGGGTGGTATTATCTAATGTTGAATCGGAATTGAATACTTGATATGATTTTGTAATCGTATGTAGGAATATTAAAAATATGTAAATTTAGCTGATAAGGTCCGTGATAATAATAACTTTTGTTCAGTATTATTTGCGTACCGGTAATGATAAGGAAAATTAATGATTTATCATATATATGAACATATTAATAATTTACATCTAACAAAAAAAAGTAATTAAAAATGGAAATGAATGTAGGGGATTGAAACCGTTGACGGTGGGTGTGTTAGTGAAAGGGTGGTGGATGGAGGTACGAATGCGTGCACTTTGAATCAGTACGATGGTTTGACAAATGCACTCGCGTTATCGTGCTCGGTTATTAATTATTAATAGCAACCAGCGCTCCGGTCGGAAAGAGGAACAACTAAATAGGTAAAACAACGGCGATAATAATTCACGTACCTAACTGGCTACACACCTGATCGTGGTGGTATTATGTAGTAAACCAGCCAAACAATCGACCGTGCAGAAAAAGAGAAATTAGATGACAGCACATCGCTTCACTGCTGGTTATTGGGTTACCGCATCGTCCAACCCTTTCCCCTCTTCATCGTGTACCATATCCGCTAACGCATTACCCATATACCACATACAAATTAAAAATGAATTGACGAAATCCGAATTCGACAATTTAAATTGAACAAAATACCGAGGGCTTACGGATTCCATACCAGTGAATTGGTAGCTTAAAAAACTCTTTAGCAAGCATTAACTGTTACAACTAAATCTAGATTTATTTTAAAGAACGTGTCAATTTTTATATATTCAACTTATAAAAATATATATGGAAAATTAATTGAGTTGTAATTTTCCTTGTTTTCTTTTAATACTGTACTACGATTTTATCAAAACACAGCTCTCAAAGGAAAAATATGTATACTCTGTTGATATATATTTTTTTTTAAATTTAATCAGAATTTCTGCTAGTCTAACCCTTTCAGCGCCGAAACAATATTTAAAAGTTTGATGGAAAGTGCCATTTAATTTGAAAGAAGTGTACAAAAAATGCCAGCCCTTATTTCGAAAACTTGCGGGCGTAAGCCTGCCACTGCCGACCAAAATTTCAACGTTTCACAAAAACAAAATTTTCTGTTAAAAATTAATTTTTTTTGAGTTCATAAAAAAAGAAATCGTCTAACACTAAACCCGAGACCTCTCGCTTTGTATGCTAGCACGCTAGTCACAACGCCAAGGAGATGGTTTTAAAATACATTATTCCATTAATTTTTGTTTAAAAGATTTTTTTGAAATGTTCAATTATCCGAACGTTGGCACTTTATGCATGACTTACATAGTCCGGTAAACCGGATGTTATCACTACATAAAAAATATCGACGTCTTGTTTTCCGGACATTGGTACTGAAAGGGTTAACAAAATCTCTCATATTTTATTTAGCTTATAATTTCATATCCAACTGAATGTTATTATTTATTGCTTTATTTACAGTTCGTAACTTTTTGTGCATTTTGGTTGTCTGCTTTAAATTGTAATTCGTCAGTATTTTCCAGATATGACAGGTGTTTGTTCAGTGATTCAGGTTTTTAAAACGTAAGATTTCTTAATTTTCAAAAAAAGTTAGAATTAGTCATGAGTAAATTTATATAACTAAAGTGTTTTCGTAATTAAATTATAGGCTTAAAGGCTTTCTGATTAATGAGATTGAAGGTTTATGACATACACACATGTAAACGTATGGTTATAGTATGTCAGAAGTAGCCTACGACATGGATGCTTCGAAAGTAATAGCTTATAAAACGCATTGTTTTTATTTGTTCTTATCTGGCATTTCTCCTCAAAATTTACCTTTTTCTATTGAAAAAGTCTTGCTTTTTGGTTTTTGTTTTTGAGAAAAAAGTGCATTATACATTCTTTCCACTTTATTATTTATCCAGATTTACATAAAAAAATTATAGCAAATAATTACACAGGAAGACCCCTCCGTCGCCTAGTAGATATAGCGCGCAAGTTAAAAACCCATAGGTTCCATACCAGAGTTGCTATTAGAGAAAAATGTATGTTTATAACGGTCAAAATTTTTTAAGGAGAATAAAAGGACAGTTTGACAAATGGTTGTTAAATTTTTATCAAATCTAATTTTGTAGATCGGTTCAAAATAACTTTGATGAGTTATCGGGTACATTAGACTGGGAGTTTTATCATATTTTCAAATTCCATACGTGTTATGCTTAAAGCAGCATTGTAATTCCAATTTAAAGCAACAATGTAATTCCCTAATATACATTAGTATATTAAGGAAGGGTTGCCTGAAATTGTATTTTATTTTTGTTTTTAATCATATTTTTCCCATAACAGGCAGGTGGAGTGTTAAATTATTTGCACTCAATCTCCTAGTTCCAGGGCTGCAAAAAATAGTTCTGTTTCTAATCACGTGGTCAGCCAATTATATGACTGAAGCATTAAAGGACAAAAAAGTTAGAGATGTAAAATACACTATACCCCAACGAACTAGAGACTGCAGATGAGATCTAGCCAATAGCAGCCAAGGTCGGATGTGAGGTGCCCCTTCGCTAAGTCATACCACCGAACTCCAGCTGACTTTTTGTTAGGCTGTCATCCACAGCGGGACCACAGCATGACAACGCAGGATACGATTTACGAAAGTCAATCGGCTCTATGCTGTGATCTAGGTCACTATGCTTCGCCTTCATCTGCAGTCTCTAGTTCGTTAAGGTATAGTCAGAGTTACCTCCTCTGAGATTAATGTTTCATTATACTGCCAGACCTTGTGGTGGATCAAGTGAAGGTATCATTTGCAGGGTGGAAAGTAGATGCTTTTGCGGAGGGCCTGGCATGATGATAAGCATTTTTTCCACTTAATGAGGAAAGCAATTTGAAAACCACCCACACCCCGTTACTTTACTTTTTACAGTCCATTCGAAATGGCATAATAGTAACTGTCTGAATGGTGGTAAATTTTCTGAAAAAATCCTTTTTCAAATGTAAAATTTCCCTTTTAATTACCTATTCTTACAAAATGTAATACAAATCTTTGTTTTGCAAATATGAAAATCATGTGGAATTTTCTTCTTAATTATTTTACTGGCATTTGTTATTGTTGCATTCAGTAACCCATGCATTCAATAAAATGATTTACGGATAAATTTACAAAAACTGATGCTTCAACGTGGAAACTATACTGTGGTCATTTCAAAAATATTGAATATGAATGTTTATTTGATTGTCTTAACGAAAATTTTATTATTAACTTAGAAAATGACTCATGTCTAGTGAGAGCGATGAAATTCTTGACTGTGAGACTGTGATTAAAATAAATAAAATAAGATTAAATAAATAAAAATTATTTAATTTGTTGTATAAGTTACTTTTGCTTAGTTAAGTAATAATTGGATTTCTATTTTCCGTTTGTTATTGGAAAAATCATTATTTTTTTTCCATTATTAATTATCTTTTAAATTCATTCCCTAACACGGAAAGTTAACACAAAAAATCGTAACACTGACGAATGAGCACATTTTAAAATTCCCTCTGTTTTTTATTCCATTTAAGTAATACTATCATGCTATTTTGAATGGACTGTACTTATTTGAGTTTGGAATCAATAAAAAGTAGGGAATTTTTGATAGCAATGTAACCAGGTCGGTAATAATTTAGTGTCGTTGTCCTGTTTCAAAGGTAAATAGGTTACAATTGCGTAACAGGAGGATTAGATAAAATTAATCCTACTTGTTTTTTTCGCTATTGTTGTAGCACAAGTAGAGAGGACTGCGTAAAGTGATATGACTATAAACAATTTTCTACAACGGTTGACAGTTAAGAGCCTCGCCCACTCAATGTATAAAGTAATATATCTTCTTACACTTTACAGGTTATAATCATGCTTTATCTAACATTTCATTATTTTTCATAAACCGTGGTAATTTATTCATATCAAATGTAATCATATTATTATTAAAAACATATGTAAAAGGAGACAGGTCCTATTAGTAAACCTTTATTAAATCATATAATGTGACAATATTAATTTACTTTAATATTATCAGAAAAACAAATCTTTTAATTCTGATAGTTTCAACGTTCCTAAAAATTTTTGTCTGGCGCCAGTTATACAAAATTCTAGGTCTATTGTCTAGACTGGACCTAGTGTATGTATTTAAAATAATTGTTTACATCTACTAATGGATATATATTTCGGATTTATTATTTACAAATTCTTCCCGATATCATCTCCTAAAGTTCTCATCTTTCCTGATTCAACAGATTATTCCAAATCTATTTGTCATTTTTGGCCCGTGTTTCTCACCATGAAGTTTTATTAGGAAAATTTAGGTATATATGCCTATTTATTAATTATTCTCCGGTTTACTTGTAGGTTAAAATTATGTAATAAATTTTCATTGAGAGATTGCTAAACAAAGAGAAGACGTGTGGATTCACCACGAAGTGGTGGTATGTCAATAAAATAAATGAACTAGTTCATAGACGTGAAACTTTTCTTCTGTGTAACCTGTTTCGATCCACTAATTAAATTTATTATCTCGTAAAGGGTGAAATGAGAATTTCTTAACTATTTTGTGTACGTCTTGCAGAAAATAACAAACTTGTGAGATAAAAATTTAATTCCTTGTTCTATATCAAGTGTATTTCGATATTTAATATAATAGGATTTCAAAGAAATGGGCACATCTGCGTACAATAATTAAGGACTTTACCTTATGTTAAGAGGTAACTTGTTCAAACTCAGGTCACATATTTCTGAGAGAGTATTACTGATTGAAGCTTAATGACAGAAAAATTAAAAAAAGCTGGATAAAATGCTAGAACATGTAAACTTCAGTCAAACACTGTCAACAAGA
Source organism: Catonia carolina (assembly GCA_035578175.1). Lineage (NCBI taxonomy): Eukaryota > Metazoa > Arthropoda > Insecta > Hemiptera > Achilidae > Catonia > Catonia carolina. The sequence goes on along the minus strand of JAQMRL010000002.1, from coordinate 121,800,389 downwards.
TCTACTAGAATTCAATAAAATTTATACAGTAGTCGTTTGAAAACGTAGCAACCACTTCACCAAACACTGGTTAATTGCACAAAAAAAACCTGTGAAGGTTATAAAAACATTTAACGTTAAGCATATTTAAATCTCAAAAAAATGATAACGAAGTTTTTGAATGAGGATTGTAGTTATAAAAGTGAAAAAAACCAACTGTTAAAAGTGTGACTCGAGGCAAGCCACTTGTGTGATTTTGGATTGTAATTTACTGAGCACGTCATCCTGGGGGCCTAAACAGAGGACAATGATACTCTTTGCTTTCATATGTTGATTACACGTTCCATGTTATAAATTATATAACGCAGAGGTGTGTGGAGAGAGTATTTTATGAAATAATAAATAGAAAGAGATAAAGAATGTATAGAATAAAGAGAGTGTGAAGCTGGTGCGTGTGTGATGCGGTTTGGGACCCCCCGCTGACGAGCAACAGCAGTGCCTTGCTCACTAGGTGGGTGACACTGGACAAATTTACAGTCGTTGGTGCCAGCGTATCAACACCGATAGCTAGAGCCCCAACTATTTAACACCTGATTCCATTAATTGTTTATTCCTTGATTTACTGCAACGACATGGCAACCTCCAATAACTCCCCGCCAAGACAATGGCAAAGCAAATGTTTATGGCTCGACACAGTTTATTGCTTTGAGCAATACATCATATAGCTTACATTCAAGTGGTAGCACTATGTGAGTTGGAATGGAATGCTAATCATTCGCTGCTGTTATATCTGTGCTGTGTAACAGCCACTCGATCTGTAGTCTCTAGACATTCTTTCTTACGGATCCAACTGGACGTCTACACTCATGAAACCAACTGGCTTCTCTCTCATAACCACGTTGAAAGATTTCTATAATCGGACAACTGTGACATTCGCTTAACTTATCGACTTCACCGAGCGTTATATTTAATAATTCAAAATAATATTAAATACCTGGAAAGACATAAATTCTTATCACTTTTTATAACTTGCGAAAATTAAATATTGTGTAGAAAATACTGAAAGTATCATTTATCTTTTTCAAATACTTCTTACCTCAAGTTATTTTATATTGCTTTTGACCTTTTTTTTTAATTTTTAATATAACGATGGCTTTGCAAAACGAAAATGAAAGGATTTATAGGAATTTATGATTATTTCATACAAAAATGAGTAAGTTTCGTATTAAAAAGAAAAGCTGAAATCGGTTTTAACAAAAAAATCGTAAAAAATGTAATGTGGGGAATTCACATAGTGTTTATGCCTACGCCGTCATTTTTTATCTTGAATATGAGTAAAAATTCAAAATATTGACTAATTTTATTGATCATATATATACTTTCATTTCAAAAAAAATTTAAACACTAATGAACATAAAAATATACATAGTAACTATTGTTATCATTACCTTTTCTTTTTGTCAACAGTCTCTCGACTGGTTTGATACCGTTATCCAGCTGTTCTATCTTGTGCAAGCCGTTTCATATCTACATACCAACAACACCTTACATCTTTTGTAATTTGCTTTAAATATTCTAACCTTTGCCTTCCCCTACAATTCACTCCCTCAATATTACCCTCCATAATTGATTGAGCAATACCTGGATGTCTTAAGATATGCCCTACTAGCCTATCCCTTCTTTTGGTAAGATGTTTCCATAAACTTCTTCTTTCATCCTCTCGTCTTAGAACCTCTAAATTACTTATTTTGTCCACCTACCTAATCTTTAACATTTTTTTTTATAACACCACATTCGAGAAGCTTCTATACTCTTCTTTTCTACAGCTCCTACCACCCACGTTTCACTCCGGTATAATGCTACACTCCAAACATTGTGTTTTAAGAAATTCTTCGTATCTGTAAATCAATGTTTGTAGTCAGTAAGGTATTTTTCATTTCAAAGGCCATTCTAGTTTGAGCAACCCTGCTTTTGATATCATTTTGTCATATTATTTTCCTGCTGAACTGAAACACCCGTAAAGATATGTAGAACATGAAGGCTTACTTCTGAATTTTAGAAAGTACACTGAGTGGTATTTTAATCAGGATTTTATATAACCGAATATTTTAACCGTTTTTATAAAGCTACATCGTTAGAAATATTGTTAGTTACATTTCTTAAAATATCCTTGTATTTTTAAGGGCGTAAAAGTATTATTCATAGAAATTATTGGATTATTGACCCGACCCATTACGATAACGTGTTACCTAGTCAACAGTCAAATGTTAAATAGACTTCACCGAGTGTTAAATTTAATAATTCAAAATAACATTAAATACCTGGAAATACATTCCAGTCACTTGTCACTTTTTATAACTTGCGAAAATTAAATATTGTGTAGAAAATACTGAAAGTATTATTTATTAACATTTTTTAACAGTTACATTAAAATGTAACAACAGAATGAAACTATTTTTGGTGTATAATAATAATAATTATGTCGGATTGTACAGGACTAAACATTTAATAATTATCTATTGTAAATTAACCAATGTTTCACACATTATTTAATATACTTTGTTGTTTACAGTGCGTAAATAATGCCTGATTAACTGAAATTTTAGGTATTAGCCTGTTACATTTTACGAGCATCGACATCCATAAAATCAGTTCTGATCAAGGAAAACGACATTAGTTTCCTTGTTATTAGCCGGCCTACCCTTATTATCAATTTATATAATGATATAATTATTAATATTAATTGTGTACGCTCGACAAGAACGGATTTTGTGGGGTATGATCAAAGCTATAGGGGTAGGTGCTAAGGGAGTGCGAAAGAGTGAGAGAGAATTGTGAGAGCAAGTGAGAGAAATAGATAGAGTGGTTATGTGAGAGAAATTTAACTACTGGTTTGGTAATTACTACATGTGTGATATTAATGGCGTTGATCCAAGCTGTCCTCAAGTGCACCTGTGCCCTTTGCCACTCTCCATATAGATACATAGTTCCAAAAAGCCCCATCATTTTACTCATACCTCCTTCCTCCAAACAAAATAACATCATACCACCAACGAACCAAAATTATATACCTGTACAAATGTACATTTATTTAATTCAGCAAACGATCAATTTACAACTTCAACAACTAAGTGAGACAAAATCTGTAATTGAATGTAACAAACTTAAATAATTAGCCTATTTATTACAGTAATTTTAAAAATCATACACAATCAGTTATTAAATCTTCACTAGCTTACTTACACATTCACTCATCATTCAATTTCCCTGATCACCTAGAGAGCTTAAGGTTAAATCTAAAAAAGTTAAGCTTTTGCTGCAATTGAACCACTTGCACCTTAGGCCTGCCGCACGAAGGATGCGGCGAGTCATTTTTGTCAGAGACCGACTCTAGTACAAAGTAGACTATGTATCAGCCGCACACCGGGCGCTTGTTAGGATTCTACTGTACCAATATTGACAAGATTTCTTTTTGTTACAGATTGTATTGAACTCGATGCACCGGTACCAACCAAGAATCCACTTAGTAAAATGGAGAGACCATGGAGGAGCCATTACTGAACTGGAAGCAGAACAGTTCCGAACATATGTGTTCCCAGAAACAGTATTTACTGCTGTTACAGCTTACCAAAACCAACTGGTAAGTAAATTCGTTAATGAACATATTTTACGTACTTACCATTTATTTTCCTTACAAATATAGTTTAAAGTTACTTATCAAAACGGCTACAGTTGTGAGTTATTCATTAAAAAAAATTTGCAATAGTTTAGATTTGAAGATATTCGTGAAGGATTAAATATTTTTGATGTAGAAGAGGCAACCAGGTAACCACTAGGACAGAATAAAAAGTGAAAGGTTAGTCCGTTTAACAAAACGAACAGAGTACTGAAGTATAGGTACTGAAGTCACGAGATTGCCTTTTACGTATGGATCAGCTGTGAGGAAGGGAATTGAAAATTTGCAGTGCTGCCAAACTCAACTGTGAGACACTACTCGCACATTTCATTACCGTGCAGTTTCTGTATACATTTTGTAAGCTGTGGTTTATTCCGAGAAAATGTTTTCTTCGTAAACCTAATAAGATAAGTGTGGCATGTAATATTTATTGCCTATAGCTTAATTACATGACTAGAAATGTTTGATTGAGTGTAATTTCCAGCTATCTTATTGCATTGGAACAAAATTTTCTACAAATGAATCGCCTTCTTTACTATCGCTATCACCGGTGTCTTCACTATCAGTCTCACTAGTATCTACCTAGCCGTTTCCTTTTTTTACCAGGTGTCAACAATAATGTTGAAGAATAGCTTTTTCACGTCTTTAATTCTTTGTTTCGAACTATGGAAAGAGAAACGTCACAGTAGTTAGCCTCTCGCTCTTGGCTTTTATTATGAGGCAGGGAAAGGCATTTTTGTTTAGCTTCAACTTCACAGCATTGTATTACACTGCATATTAGATTTCGTTCAGCTCTGTCAATAGTCTGCCACGTTTTCGAGAAACTAACATTTCTATTTACGGTAACAAACTGCTATATTCGTACAGTTAACCTACAAAGGTTCCACGATATACTGTATTTGCTCTGGGTATAGTATAAGTTATGTTTGTCATAGTGAAATTAAAGCAGTGGCGCATGCGCACTGATGTTTTTCCCCTTTACCATTCGTTGCAAACAAGGGCAAACTCGTGACTCAAGTAACTATAGTTCAACAAAAGATTGTTTCCACAACAGACAGAAATGCGTTTTTCATGATGTGTAGTGGAAGATCTTAAACAATAAAGTATCAAAGTCTTAATTTTTGGGCATCATTTGGATCTTTGATCTAATCATCTTGATATTCATTTGTTAATCATTGATTGTTTTTGATTAGCTAGGAAATAATTCAACCACATCAAGCCATATTTACATCAATATATTTTAAATGAAGCGTAGCTTACTTTTCTTTCCATTTAACAAATCACTTTATTGGTTTTTACAAAAACAGATTGTAGATAAATTGTTAATTACTGTTAATAAAAGAGATTTTTTGGTTTGGAAATTGGTACACAGAGATTGACAAAACCAACAATATATTTAATGTTGCTTGAAATGTAGTATTTGAAAAAATAGGCTAAATGAAGTCCTGATGTTCTGGTATTGAATTCACTTTTTAAATTTCCATCTATGGAGTACATTGTTTAAGAATTTTTACCAATTTAGAAGTTTAACCGTCCTAATCATTTTTGATTACACATTAATAATACTTCTTCAATTTCGGATAAATCTTTGTTACACAATTACGAATAATAACCAAACATTGTAGAAAGATTTCTTAGTTCTTACACAAGTATTGTTTATGGCTTGACAAATAACGAAACATTATGACCATTAGTATAATGTAAAACAAGCAAATTATTATCAAAATTTATTTACGATTTGTTTTTATTAACGAATAACAATAAACAAATTTCAAGGACAAACACAAACCAATGAAGCGTGCCGATAGTTAGCACGAATTTTGGATCGTAAATTACCCGCCAGTGCAAAGGGCTATTATTTTGTTGTTTTAACAAAAGCGCTAAATATTTTCGTAATAATTTATCTATTACCTTCTTACTTAATGCTAAATTTAGTGGACTTTTTTTATTCATTTTTTCTGTTTATTTATGTTACAGATTACAAAACTTAAGATAGATAGTAATCCTTTCGCGAAAGGTTTCAGGGATTCCTCAAGACTGACTGATTTTGACAGGTAAGTCAAAAAACTTTTGTCTATATTATCAGTAGCCTATATTTTTCTGCCGTGATTGTATTTCTTCATAAATTATTTAATTTATTAATTAACCATTTTTATGTATAAGTATAATAATTTCTGTAAAACGTTTTTGCTTTCGAGATATTTTTTGATCACTTGTAGGTTAACCTACTTCATATTATATTCTGCAGTACAAATTTTGTACCTTTATTGTAAAGCTCTTTCAATCCGATACAAAACTTAATTTCTTGCTCTAGAAATTTTAAATTTTGGTACACAGGAATTTTTTATTTAAAAAATTTTTCATTGTTATTGTCTACAAACAAATATTCAGTAATTCTGATTGGTGGAAATATTTTAAACTGTGTATTATATCTAGGTTAATTAATAAAATTATTCATAAAGATTTTTTGTTAAAATCTGTTTTGATAAACGTTTTTCACTGTCTTAAAATTTTCGTAGTACAATATTATTATATTGAAGTCTAGAAACAGCTTAATATTTTGAGAATATAAGCCTTAAAAAGATAAGTGAAAGGATACGTAGACTACACACTAACTCAAAATTCTGTATGAAGCGTTTAAAATTTTACTCCGCCATTTGGATTTTTTTCTTTAATTTGTATTACGGTACTGTACATTGAGCTGCACAATTTCCGTATATGATATTCATTTAAGTGGTGGTGGGGAGTTCACATTTGGATCTAACCTTATTTTCTTGACTAAGCTGCTTTCAAATGTTTTATCCATTTTATAAGAGTTTGTCAGTTGATAAAATCAAACTCTTTCTTACTTAATTCCTATAAATAATAAAATAAAGAAAAATATCCTACAAACGGTTTAAATGAATTAAGTCAATTTGGAACTACTTTTATATTTAAACACATCATCGAATTGTTAATCGTGACTACTTTCGTTTATAAAATGGTGGATTTTAAAATTATTCGAACCTTTTCTGGAAATAGTACCCGGGATCTTTCACTTTATAGTCTAACGTGCTAACGACTACTCCATAGAGGTAAAATTTGATATTTTTATAAAAAAATCTTTTAAAAACTACTAAGAAACAAAAATTTTAACAACACAATAAAAATAAACATAGCACACAACAATAAAGAAAACATAGTGTGGGAAGAGAGACGGAAAAAATTATCTAAATCACAACAAATAACCAAAAACAAATAGGCTACAACAAAAAATGCTTATCTATACAAACAAAAATTAAATACTACAAAACAGTCATACAACCACAAGTTGCATGTGGCAGCGAAACAGTAGCAAAAGTGACGAAAACAAAAGCAATAGACAATGTCCTAAAACTCGAAAGACGAATCCTAAGAACCTGCATAGGAAAGAAAAACAAAGTAAATGGGCAATGGAAAATTCTAACGAACACGTCTATAAAAAAAACGAACTCATAACAGATACCTACGATAAGGAAGAAAAGGATATCTTTTCTTGGACATCTAATCAGAACATCTAAAGACAGAATTTTAAACAAGATGATTAGAAAACTCTTTCCAATGGTATCATCAGTAGCATGGATCCGAAATGTCAAAGAAGACCCGATCGAACTTGGATTAACTGTCGATGATTTAGAAAAGAAAAAAGAAATATTAAGAAATCTTTAGAAATAAGGAAAGTAGATTTAGTATCAGAAACAGATGGAAGAACAAACCCAAGCAGGAAGAAACCGGTCGTTTCTGAGGAAGTTCGGCCAGCAAGATAAGCCCGAATGAAGGTATACTGGCAGAACATCAAGCTAAAGAATATGAAAAGGAAGAAGCTTTCTAAATTTGACGTGACCATTAAAAATTAAATTTGAAGTGACCATTGTGGTCATGAAAGACAAAAAAATGGGACACACTTCTGTAAATAGAAAATCTCAACTATAAAATAATGTAGACTTTGAAACGATTAAATAGATTACAGATATCTTCTCATAAAGATACTGCAAAATAAATGCCTGAATAAAGCAAACTGATTTCACAATGAACCTTACTGAATTGTAAATTAGAAATAATATTACGGTTTCCATAATCTGTTTATTAATATTCATTGTACATTAGTTCAATTTACATGTGCAATCGTAGATTTCCTAACTCTCCACTACTTATTGTTCCGTTGATTAGTTTCCCATTGTTCAGTCATATTCCTATAACATGTTTACATAAAATAGCTACCACTAAATCTGCTCTATGTAGATTTTGTGGTATAATTCAATTGACTAACATTAAATTAATTATTACGTAATGGTAATTTGTAATGTTCTAATTATAATTCTATTGACTGAACGTTAGATCCTTGTTTAACGTTTTATTTCTGTGTAATTATAATAGTAGTAAAAAATTAACCTGTACTTTTTCTAACTATAATAATTTCTGATACGGAAGATCAAAATTTTTTGGTTTACGGGGTTTATTTGACGGGATAAGAGTGTCTTAGAACAAGTTAGAGATTTTAAATATTTAGGATGCAGGATTTTCTATCACAAAGATTAGGACGCAAGTGAAAAACTGGAAAAATTCAGCGCTGCATGCGGTTCTATCCGCAGGACAATAGGAAAGAAAACGAGGCAGGACACCTAAATGAGATTTTATGGAGCAGTGGATTTACCACTCATAACATATGGAAGTGAAGCATGGGTGTCATTACAGAGGAATGAATCTAGTATCCAGGCTGCTGAAATGAAATTTTTGCGAGGAGTCAAAGGACCTGGTTAGATAGAGTACGCAACAAAGCTATACGCGCCGAGTTAAATGTTCAGTCACTGTGTAAAACGTTAAGAATATATAAGAGAAACTGGTCCAACCATTTACTTCGCATGTCAGCACACAGACTTCCTCTACGAGCATAGAAATATAAACCTAGAGGGAAGTGAGGCTTGGGAAGACCTAAAAAGAGATGAATGCCGGAACAGGCAATTGAGCCTAATCCTTGACAGATGATGATAATGATAAGAGTGCCTACTTTTCTCTTATTTCCCTAAGTCTCTTTTGAACCCCTGTGTTAACAAACATGCCTTTATACTCCAACGAACTAAAAACTTCAGATGAGATCTAGCCAATAACAGTCAAGGTCGGATGTGAGGTTGCCCCTTCGGTAAGTTACACTCTGTTCCACCGAACTCCAACTGACTTTTCGTTAGGCTGTCAGCCACGGTTGGATCACGTGACAACGCTGTGCTATTTAAGAACAGAATGTGTAAAAGACACTAGTCAGAGTATTTTCCTCTGAGAGTTATGAATTTCTCTATACAGCCAGACCCTGTGGTGAATGAAGTGAAGGTGTCATTTGCAGGTTGGAAAGTGGGTGCTTTTCGGAGGGCCTGGCATGCTGATAAGCATACTCTTTCAACTCTGTGAGGAAGACAATTGTAAACCACCTCTTTCCTCGTTTTTACTTAGTAAAACCACTAGAGCTTCAAACCACCCTTTCGGTTGTTGACCTAAACAAGAACAATTTAATTATGTAATGCCTTACTTCTATTCCTGAGTAAACATACAATATCATTCGAATTAACGGTTTTTTACTAGCTTAAAGTCGCATCAACTTTAAAATTTATTAGCGGTTACTATAGGTGGACGGTACGGAATCGGTGTGGCTTGGAATAATTTTCAGACCCTAGCCGTGATTCGAACACGGCTTCATCGATATCTGTTTCGTTTTACATACAACTCATAAGCACGTTAGGGATAATGCAGACAAAGGATAGATGAAAATGAGTAATGAAGTGATGCCAGACTTGACCCGGAATCAAATCTGGTTCCCTGGCATAGAAGTAAATTGCCGTGATCACTGAACCAACGGGCCACCCGGATATATTGATGATATAAGACTGCAATAATTGAGAAACTTGTAATTTTGTATTGAGCTATTTGGTGCTGTTTTTACAATGTCTTTCTTCATTAAAAATAATATTGGGCCTATACTATTTGTATTACCCTATTTAGTGGAATATTCAGTCTTTGATTTCTAAAAAATCATCTTAAATTTGTTGATAATTTATTCTATAGAATAGCCTATTATATTATAGTCTACAGTAACAATATTATATTATACAGTATTGTATTTTACGCCGTTGAAACTATTTCCCAAATTAAGAATGAAGCTAAAACTGACCAACTTCTTAAAACAGAACGTAGAATTAACAGAACCTGCATTAACAAGAATTATTAAAAAAATGGGATATGGTGAATTCCTTCTAATGAAACTGTTTATAAGGAAATTGATCCGATTATTAGCGTGATGAATAAAAGGAGGATTTCCTACCTTTTCCACATTTTAAAAATGCTAAATGATAGAATATTGAAACAACTGATCGTCAAGAACTTGAACAGGAAGATTACGGGAAGATACATCGAAGAGATTAAGAGGGATCTCAATGAAGTCGGACTGGCAATTGAAGACGCGTTTGACAAGAAAAAATAAACAGTACTCTCAAAACACATAAATTTTATTGGGAAAAATCAGAAATACGCACGGTGGAGGTTACAGGTGAGATACGGAAACACAGATCGGACCGTCTCAAAAAGTTCTGGCAAAACCAAAAGGCTAGACGATACGTTATCCGAAGAACTCTTAAAAATTGATTGGCTTAGTGGTCCGATGTGATCTCGAAATAAAAGTAAAAAAAAAAAATAAAAAAATTATAGGCTACAAGGAAAACGAGTCGATAATCGACACCATGAGAAAAAGGAGTGTTTCCTTTTCAGTCACCTCTGCAGACTACCTGATACAAAGCTCACTAAGCAGCTCCTAAGTTACCAACTCAAAAACAAGACCCAAAATAAATTGTTCCAGGAAATAAAGACCAACGTAAAGACATGAAAAATCATAACCGAGGAAATGATTCAAAGCCGAGAAGAAAATAAAGTGTTAAGGTTAAGCTTTGCCGACTCCCCTTCAAGGAAAGGAAACATCAACACTATCATCGTAGAGAAAATGTGGGCCGCCAGATCAAAAAATATGAAACTGGAATCGGAGCGAAAGAGAGAGCAGCAAGCTGACTCCATAGCCCGTTCTTTAAAGACATATCATGGAATGACTCAAGTGCTCTAATTAGGACGAAAACTAAAGAAGAAGAAGAATAACGTAACGTAATGACAAAGGAAATTTTTAAGATGATTTTAAGCAAGAGGTCCAGGTTTCGATTCCCAGTCAAGTCTGGCATTTTTTATCACTCGTCTTCATCTTATCACCCCCTCTGCATTATCTGTCATTTGCATTATAGTAGGATTTAAAACAAACATAAATTACGTTTTTAGGGATAATATTTTCTTCATGATATAAGTTCTTCGAAATTTATTGTTTCATTTGGAGAAATAATTTCATGCAGTTCCCTAAAGTTCTCGTATTTTTGAATGTGTGGGTTGAAATTTAAGTTACAAAAAAATCTGTAGTATAAATTTATTTTTTTCATCAAATTTTCTAATCGGAGTAGTTTCTCTTCGAGTTAAGAGCTTTATTTAAAATGTAGAATTTATTTTATTTTTCGCTTTTTTGTGTTTTTTTTTTAATGGAGTTTCTTTTAGTAAGCTTTAATTGGCAATAACTATCTACTATAACTTTTATAATGTTATTAATTTATTGTAGAGCATCGTTGCTGTTTCCTGGAAATGTTCACCATTTTAATATTCCGTTTATACGGTAAAATTCAAAATTATTGTCATTGAATAAAATTAATGAATTTTAATTTTTTTAAATATTGTAAAATTTAAATGAAATATTTTTTCTAGAGGAATAAAACAGGTTATAAAAAGTCGGTGTAATTTTTCAAAGAAAGGATAAGTGGTGTAAATTTTAAATAATGAAGGCTAATCTCTGAAAATTAGTTCATTTTTTGTTATTACATTATTCTTTTTTTAATTCGATTGACCGTTATAAAGGTACAAGTTGTTTCTGTCAAAAGCTGTATAATACGTATACAACATTTACTGGGAAGATTAATTTTTAGTAATAATATTAAAGAATTTAAAAAGTTATCAATTATTATTATAGGCTAAGAGTTTTAATTGTCTCAGCCGGCTCATCTTACAGTCTATGACAATATTAATGGTCGGTAATGAGCGACTGTACGGTGAAAACAAAGCATAATTTAGGGCCGCACATTAGTGCTGTCTACCCCAGGTGTAAATCAACGCCTTTCATCTAGCCGCTCGGCAATTGAATTAGCTTTAATTCCACCCAACGCCTTAATGATTTCAAATTACATACTATGAGAATAGGTATATTATAATGGCAGTGGTTTTGCCTGGAGGAAAAAAATAAGTGTCTTAAAAGATGTTTAGGTGTATTTACACGTATTACTTTTATTACTGTTATATTCAATTCGATGTGCCAGTGGTGCGAGTGATGGCATGTTTTCGGTTAACTTTCTATAATACTTGTATAACGCCTAAATTTAGTAGGCAGGAACTTTCCTTTCCTTCACACCTATCATTCCTGTCCATCATCATTTAGTCAAGTCAAATTGTTTTATCCGTTGATGACAACCGCATATCGTTTTCATAATTAACTTCTTTATACCTATTAATAATTCATCATTGTGTTCATTATTTATACAACTACTAATATACCGTAAATTGATAAAACAAAAACAATTAGTCGTAGTTGTATCAATTAATTTCTGTCTATAGATCCTAGCTGTTAATCAAGTAACATTTTTTATTCTACTTTATATAATTTTTTCAAAAATTTGGTATAAAATAATCACATGACTTTCTCTTTTCTGTAAATAATGAAAAACATATCCTAATTATAATCATGAGCGAATGACGCTAAATGAAGATCAATCTTCGTTGGACTTTGGTTCTGATGAGCAAAATATGGAAAACCATTAATTGACACTAAACTAAGCACTGTAGAAAAAATGCTTACAATGAAGTTACAAGTTTTTTTTTTAAATTATCTATTAATTTTGACGAGTAAACGTTACCGCTAAAATTCATATTTAGGTTGCGGTTTTCAAAACCAATATTTACCGATTTCAATGAGCAAAATTTAGAAAATCACTATTTGACGGTCAACTAAGCGCTTTTGAAAAAAATACTTGAAATAAAAGTTGTAGGTATTTTTTTTATATTCTATAACTTTGACCATGTTCACGTTTGTTCTAAAATGCTTATTAAGGTCGCAATATTAAAACAAGATTTTTTTACCATAAATCAGTCACCCCTAATTTCAGTAGACATGCCACTTACCCTATAGAGCTCAGAACATGTAATAAATGAGACGATATTAATAAAAATCGTTGGAACAATTTATGAGGAAGTTGCAAATAAGTTAAAAATTTCACGAATTAACTACTTCCAGTGGACTGATTTTGATAAGTTCGTGTTGGGGGTCTCCTCATAGAACTTACGTTCAAAGTTTCATTTTCGCACAATTTTCCTTTTTAAAAAAATGTTTTGTTAACATACACACATATAGAGACACGCACATGCACACCAATCGGTAGAAACATGTTTTTCCTGAAAACTTATATTTCTGGTGAAAACTCGATTTTGAAAAATGGCTATGAAAACGTAACTTTCCTGACTTAGACTATATTTTATTTCATATGGGGGGAAGGTAAAAAGAAAAGTAAATGATTTTACTAAACTCAATGATATAAAACCTGGTGCTTAATGAGTGTACACAATAAAAAACTCACTCAGTGGACTTGTGTTATAATTTGGATCAGACTTTTGGGTTTCTTTTTCCATTCTGTATACAAAAATGACCGATGGTCAACATATTTTGTCAGTGCTGTGGTTTCTTTTATTCCTTTGTCATTTTTTAAGTTTGGAGTATCATCATCATTAAAATTCGGATTAGTTCTCTTGATATGTTCCAACTTCAAACATAGTATTTGGTAATTCGTTAAGAAGTTTGGACGGCCATCTCTTTTGAGGTCGTCCAGTACTATTACGTCCGATTGGCTTGTAAGTAAACACCTGTTTGGGTGCTTTATCATCTAGCATCCACAACCAATAACTCTATTGCTCCTGCCTGTATTTTCGAATAGTTATCACCATTGGCACATCAAGTTCATGCGTATTAATATCTTAATTTCTTTTATGATCCAGTAAAGGGAACTGGCTTAAGGTCTTAACAATCTTATCTCAGTAGCTTCTATTCTCGATATCTACTGAAGTCAGGGTCCAACACTGAACCGTACATTAAAACTGCCAGAACTAAGGTGTGATAAAATTAATGAAACGGTTTCCTTCCGCATTTTACTGAGCAGCGTTTTACTTAGAAATAACAGTAATAAATGCTAAAAGAAAACATACAAATACTAATAAAACTATAAATAAATAAATAACTAGTGTACTAGTTGCGCTGACAACTACATTAAAGAACTTTGTAAAAAACTATTTACTCGTATTTTAAATAAATATGTAATTGAAATTTGTTTCTTACCACCAAGTTGTGTCTGTGTAAAAGTAACCATCTTCTCACACTTATAACAAACTTAAGTTTCATAAGTATTTTCGTGATCGGTTAAATTTTAGTTTTTGTCCTGTGAAGGATAAAACTGAACGACGGAAAAGCAAGAAACGGATAATCGGCGTTATGCTGGATTTCCTTATTAGCAAAATTTTATTAATAAAGCTATGCATATACCTATTCATGTACTTTACATCGCAAATAATAATTGACTTGTATTTATTTCATCATTACCCAGGTGAATGATCTTTTTATTAAAAACAATTGTTTGGAGGTGATAAAGTCACGTTAAACATGTCAATAACTTTGCTCCAATCATTTTCCGATTCTTACTTTGACTATACTCACTAGCTCCATGACTCCGTTGACGGATTGGGAAATCCATTTCATTAGTTTACACCGACACAATGAGAAAATTAGAGTTCTGTGACGAAGTTAGTTATAGAATCATCTGTGAATTTAAGTATAATTAAGTTTAAGTCTAAACGTAAACATAAAGTCAACGTAAATCAACCACAAAATTGAGTTATTAATTACTAAAAAAACAAAATAGGTAATTTGTCATTGCATGCGTATATAATTTTACTTATCCGTGAAACCGAGTTTTCAACAAACTTGTTAACTAATAGCATTGGAAATAACGTGTTGCAGTTTAGTAATAGAGCTTCATTTGTACAATTCCTTCAGTAATTTAAGAAATTAAAGACAATACTAAATCTTTGTTGACAAGTATAAAATTGAAACGTAATTGGGAAGAATATAAAAGAAGTTTAATAACCCAAACTTCAGGATTTACATTTATAAATATGTTTGTATTTTATAATTTTTATTACACATTGTTAAAAGTAAGACCTTTTCAAGTCTTAGAGACTGTTGTTGTTGTTTAGGTCATCAGCCAAAAGGCTGGTTTGAACCTGTAGAGGTTTTACTAAGTAAAACGAGGAGTGAGGTGGTTTACCATTGCCTTCCTCACTGAGTGGAAAAGTACGCTTATCAGCATGCCGGGCCCTCTGAAAAGCACATATTTTCCACTCTGCAAATGACACCTTCACTTCATTCACCACAGGGTCTGGCTGTATAATGAGACTATAAAATATTTTTTTGTAATTATTCCTAAGTTCAATAATGCACCTAATCATTCTAGATTCAAGGAACTCATCAACTTCAGAGTTTAATTGAACTTACTATTTCTGCAAATTTAGACAAAAATCGATACAACTTCATGTACCAGTTTAGTGATATGTACCAGTTATGTATGAGAGACGGTTCACATACCATGGATGCTACATATATTACGCTACATGCATAGGTATGAGATATTTATGGTCCATCTGAATTCAGTTTCGTTTTAACGATTTGTTATTTATTATTAGGTAGGTGTCCTACTTTTACCTTCAAATTTAAGTTTATCAAAGATAACTAGTTTTATTATTGTCATCTGTAAGCTACAGTGGTCCACAAAAGAACTTCTTAGATTTTTATTAACTATGAGACAGATGAGGCCTCAGTCTTTCATTTTTGTATACCAGTCGAGACCCAGAAAGTGAATCAACATAATGGGTAATCTCTGCTAAAAAAAAACCCACAGTCATTAAGATTTAAGATGTAACGTAAATGAAGTTGAAGTTGATGTCAACGATGATGACAAAAATGATGAAGATAAATAGAACTGATGATTGTTTAATAGAAATCGAGATGGTAATTCCAACATTTTTACAGTTTTTGAGAATTTCGAGTTCTTTAGTTTGCAGGGTCCTACGGATTCCTCTGTTTTCTGCATTCTACAGCCCGTCTTCTGTCTTCTTAGTTTCCCTCTTTGTGATCCCTTGCTATCGTAGCCTCTTGAGCTCCCTAAATTCACCTTTCCCAAAACGACGTATCCTCCTTTTATTTTTTGGATGGAAAAATTTCTGTTTAGTGCCGTTTGTCCGTTGTCATTTCTTTGGATATGCCCGTACCTCTCAGTCTGGTTTCTATTCTGTCTAGTAGGGTATCCTGAAAACCCGTCCGTTGTCTTAAATATCTTCATTTTGACACGTTCTTTTCTGGAAACTCTGCATAACCTTCATAACTAGTCCATCTGTAAGGCCTGTAGCCTTTGTTTGTTCCTGGAGCTCATTTGCAAGTACTCAGCATCGTGTATACTTATGAGTTCCAATACGCATGTTGATACTAACTTCTTGACAAGAGCGTAGAGTCTTAGAAACACAATTCTATCCTGATTCATGCTTTTCCAGATATCCCGCTCGCTCTTTCTTTCAGACGAGAAACTATAAATAAATGTATAAATTTTGAGTCAGTCGGTTTATGATAGGCTATAGATAACTAAAAATGTATTAAGTCTCTTTACTTTATGCCTGTTATACTGACAGTAAAACGTATAATTTCAAGTGTTACTCAGTTATGACAAATCTCGAGCAGGCAACAAAGAGTTTGCTTAACAAAAGTTACATACAAAATGTTGTGATGTATTTCCGGAAGTGTTTCCAGTTGCAGAATATTACACGAACAGCGTTGATCTGAAAATAATAATCCGTAGAAATTGGCACGTCCTGAATTTCTTGTTAATACATTATTACTAAAGCATAGTTTCTCAATAATATCTATCATAAATGACACAGTGTGAACGTAACTATGTTATTCACTACCGATATAAATTAGCCTATATCAAGGTAATTTTATTAATAATGATTACAGGTTTATTATATAAATCTCATTGTAGGATGTATTCACGCACGTTCACGGTCTTTCCTGTACTACGGTATATGAGGTGTTGTAGTAGGCCTAAGTAGTACGTATAACGTCTTCACGTATGTTAATGATGGTGATGGTGCAGTGAGTAAGAAGAAAAAAAGAAGAAGAAGGCAGGGAAGAAGTTTGTGTCTCTCTTTATCCGTATTCACCGCACTCACCGGCATTCAATGATACGGTCAGCTGTCTTTCGCCTAGCACTTTATTACACCAAATTTACACCTAGGAAATTGGTTTTTTCCTCGTGAAAAATTACATAGTCGGCGTCTCTTGCCCTGTCATCATTTGGAGGGGTGAAAATGAGCAGGTATTCACCGACGCACGCAACCTAACCAACCGGCTTCACTTGGCTCTACTTGCTGGCTCGTTCGATGTTATTATTTTGACTTGAAGCGGCCTCCGGCAGGTTCCCGCATTAACAGTAATGGCGATTCTTTTAGTTTTACTTCCTTCCCATAGTTTACAGCCTTTTTCTTTCACACAATGATCATCGCAAACCGACCAATGTCTAACTCAACAACAAATATATATTATTATTGCTATTAAACTTATTCGCGCAAAACTTTTCGCTTATTTCTTTACGACCGGTGTTAAAATTTATTCCATTTATGTCTTAATACAAGTGCCGCAAAGTAAAAGAACAGTAGAAAGAACGACCAATAATATAACAGTAATTAGCCTATACTAAAAGAATTTAAGCAAAGAAAAAGTAAATTTATAAATGGTGAGATCAGATATAAAATTATATTAATAATGTAATTCACCAATATTTCAGTCAAAGTATTAAATAAAATACAGCCTATTATTTAATTACCTAATTTACTAAATTTTATTTACTTTTTTGTTATTTTAAGTCGCATGGACAGCTTGTTCCTAAGCGACTACTGTGTGTTTTAGTAATATCGGTGGGTTTTAACGTAATAAAATTTTCAGACCCTTATTATTGCTATTATTAGAAGGCAGGGAAGAAGTTTTTCCATTTTCTCCTAGCCGGGAATCGAACCTGGGATCTTTCGTTTTGTAGGCTAGCGTGCCAGTCACTAAGTCACGGAGGCGGTCACCTAAATTATTAATCTTTCAATTAGAGACCTGAAAAATAAAATTTTGTTAGTTTTTTTTTAAGTAGCCATCTGACAGATAACATAGTCTCAAAAACTTTTTTATTCCTAATATGAGTACTTTTCTATCTGTTCAATTGAAGAACGATAAGCAACCCTACGGTCCAATGAGATGAGGATGATATTATACATTAATAGGGCTTAGGCTATGTATTGTTGAATTTGAGGCGTAAAATGGAATTTCAGTTGCTGATCCTGAGAAATTTTGGTTTAACGATCTGAAATTTTGATTTTACTTTTGCTGCTGTTCTAAATATCTAGAACAGCCCGTTGGCGTAGTGGTTAGAACAACTGGCTTCTACGCCGGGTTCCCGGGTTCGATTTCCGGTCAGGTCTGGCATTTTTCATCACTCGTTTTCATTATCATCATTATCCACCGTCTGCATTAGCAAAAATTGCAAAACAGTCAGTCGTAAAACCAAAAATAAAAAAACATAAAAAAATATCTAGAGTCCGTACGCCCAGATTGGTTTGTATAGTAATAGATTTTGTTTTAATGTAAGATACTATCGAGCATGTACTAGAAGGGATGTAGAGTTATTTGAGTATTTTTTAGTCATTTGTTTTTGATGCGGGTGCTCCATGTCTACATACATGAATATATTTGCTCCATGAATATGTTTTAGTAGATCGGTCAATCCATAAAATCTGGGGTATTGCACACACATTTCTTGGGAAATTGCCGATCCATACAGTGTTATCCGAGGGCGAATTCCTGGTCGGAGACTGAAAGTTACATGAATTGTTTCTATGGACTTAACTTAATCCTCCACTGCCAAACTATATTTGTAGAATGTGTGCGACAGGAATTTAGTTTTGACTGTGATTTTTTTTTTAAACTTTACAATACAGTACAAACATCAAAAAGTTTAACAAAATACTTGAAAATAACAAATGGCATGAAAATAAATAGCAAAAATGTTTTAAAGAATTTATTCCAATGGATAATTCCAAGACTAAATATGATAAAGAAAATAATAAAATATTAGAACAAACTTTAGAAAAATTGAAAAATTTGTTACCTAAACCAGATTTAAATATTTAATATTTAGTATTTTAGTATAGCAGTTTTAAATTCAAACAAAATATTTTGATAAACAAAAATTAAATATTTGTAAGTATGAAAAAATTATTTGTAGACTATGATATATATTTTTTTTTATTCCTAATTTGTGTACGTTGCAATCTGTTCAATTTAGAACAATAAGCAACCCCATGACCCAATGAGATGAGGATGATGTGTATGACGTGTAAATGAGGTGTAGTCTTGTACTGACACAGGCCGACCATTCCTGAGAGAGTATAGTTAATTAAACCCCATTCATCAAAGTACACCGGTAACCACTGTCTAGTATTCAAATCCGTATAAAAGTAACTACCTTTACTAGGATTTGAACCAGGAACCTTCGTCTCCGAAAATCAGCTGATTTTGGCGACGACTTTACCTCTAGACCAACCCGGTGGGTTGACTATGATATAAACTTTAAAAAGTAAATAAGTTAGCTCAGTGAATGGATATGTTTAAATTGCTAAGTCAGAAGGTCGGAGTTCAATATTATTAACGAAGTGTCTCGTAAAAGTTTTTATACCATATGTGCCTAAAATGTACCTCTGTTAATGATCTAGCGTTAATGAGAGTTTGTTTAGATTTACCGACTAACCTACTTTTTTTATTTATTTTTTTTATTTTATTTTATTTTTGTTTTTTTTGTTTTTGTAAATAATTGAAGTCCATATCAACATCAGCATCATCTCTAATAATATCATCGTTATTAATTTGGTTACCTTTTCTGTTAATGTTAATCATCTTTTATCTTGTTAATATTTAAAAAATTATACTTAATTTTTTTCGTTTCCGAAGCAATACCATTAGGTATTGTCTTCGTCATGTGAACCCGTACATGCTTATAGAATAAAAATGCTAATAGAAAAAAAAGAGAGTTTGTTAAAAATCTAATGATATTATCTCCTTTACATGAAGAATACATCAAAACAGGTTCTTACATTTTGAATTATTAAATATTTTTTCAATTATCTTTGTATTTATTTATTTCATGTAGATCTGATCGATTAGGTACAACAATGAGAATATTCTTTGTTAATTTTAGTATATAATACAAAATAAAAGGGACAGTGACATTATGTAATAGCCTACCTATCTTAAAATTCATAAAAACAATCTTGAATATTCTATTAATAAATGTTACCTATTAATTTAAATTTTTTGCTGTTACGCTCACATTAAAATTTTAATAGACCATTCATCTTTGTGAATCACACGGTTTCATAGCCAATCAAATCTCTCCTTGAAAATATTAATTATGTTTTATAACTTAATAATATTTACGATCGATTTTATTTATTTTTAAATAAAGCACGATTTTTATTGTTTATGAAATACTTGATTGAAGTTATTTTTTATTGTTATTGCAGAATTACTTATTGCCAAATAAGTAAGTTGTTATTAGTACTAATATTATTTTATTGCAAAAACTTCTTTAACAGTCATTATTTTGACTTGTTTAGCCTTTCACTTTATTGTAAATCTAGTTAGTTTATTAAGACGGTATACTATAATACGGTTTTTTTTATCTTGCAAGATTTGTCAACCTTTTGTTTCTATGAAAAAGTTGTTTAATTTTATTTCTTCTCTCAGATGAAGTGTATTTGCCTACTTTTTACAAAATTAGGCTATGATAATTTTAAATAAAAAAATATTTACATCTGCCTATTAGTATTAACATCCAAGTACGAAAATCGTAACAGAACTTCGGCATGCGAAATTTTGAGTTTTTTTTGTAGCGTACTTCAGTGTTACAGGCTGAAGATTACAAGTTACATTTATGTACTACGTGTTTTTCTTATAACTCTATTAAGGGGGCAGGTAACTGGTACTTTGTCACAAGTTGAAACGGAACCTACTTATGACCCATTTTCTCTAAAACCGTTGCATGAAGCCGACTAAAATTTTGCAGGCCTATCATGGTATTTTAATAATTAATTTTATATATGCTATAGTTAAGTTACTCAGTTTTATTATGTAACTGAGTTATAAAAGAGTTAAAACGTTTTCAAAATGTCTGCCATTCTATCTATAATATTTTTAAAACCCCAGTTATTTTAAAATACATTTAGTTTAGCATAGTTGTAAATATTATGCTCCCAAAATTTCAAATTGATATCTTCAAAGGTTTTTTTAGATTAAAAATCCTTTTTAAAAATAACAAAAAAGTATCATAAAATTTAATTTTACATAGGCTACTTGTTTTAAATTATTAATTACACAGCGTTTATTTCAGAAATCTATGAAAAAAAAATATTAAAAACATACAAAATATTAAAACATTTGGTTATTTTTTATTTTTTTATTTATTTAAAAAAGTACTATCTAATTTTGATTGTAAATATTAATTAAGAACAGTATAATATGTTTTAATGTTATAATTTGTTAATTACACCAGCGGGTTGTAATTTTTTCATGAGTTTTATCTAATCGATAAGTTGCATTTATTGTTATTTATAACAGATTATGCATTAAAAAAAGTTATATGATAAAAAAAAAATACGATAATAAAAATACATAATTTTACGCAGAAAAAACTGCAGAATATTTTAGGTTAAAAAGTATACAGTATTGTTCTTCCAAATTCCCAGTTACATGTCTGTTTAATGACTCTCCATAATGTCAGAGTTAATTCTTGTTTCATGATTTATTTTAATTAATTTTATTATCTTAATAATTCAATAATTAGTCTTAGTTATTTATTAGTCTTAGTAATTATCTATTATTAGTCTTAATTCTTGTTTCATGATTTATTTAAATTAATTTTATTATCCTTATAATTCAATAATTAGTCTTATCTAATATTACAGATTTAGAAGTAAAATTAATTTTAGTCCTCTTCGTGCAAGAATCTTAACAGACTTCATTGTTCGTTAACAGGATGTTTGTAATAGAAGAAAGCAGTAAAATAATCATTTGTTATTGAACAGCTAATAAAAATCCTTTTTATATGTAATTCTGTTGTTGCATTCTATTTAGAGACGCTCAGTGCCGTATTTCATTGCTATGGATCCCCGCACGAACCGTAAAATGAGTGTAATTCACACTTTAGTTCATAGAAGCTATATTTAAACTGAACATGTAATTTTTTAAAGAGAATTTGTTCATTCAAATGTATGAATTATTAAAGACGTTTCAATATTTTTTCAAACGTGATACCAAATAATTTTAATTCTTTAAAAAGAATTTTGATGAATTTGTTAAATTCTAAGAAAATTTTTCGAGTCAAATTAAAAAGCAGTAACAGTGCTTAGGAAAAGCTGAAATGAATTGCGTACTTATTTATTTAGAAAAAATTTGAGAAATTTGTTCGATTTTGCTCCCATTCTGATTTTAAAGACTTCGCTTTGTCGCCGCAACCTTCAGTCCCTTTAGTTATACATTTGTTTCATGTCTACTTATTGAATATTTGAGAAACCCTTTTTTGTCCTGGTTTCTCATTCTTACCTCTACTCTTTTACTCAGCATCCTACAAAAAAAATATTCTCAATGTGTTAAAATATTATATGTTCAATACATTTCGGCCTTTCTTCTAATTAAGCTTTCAATTACCTCTTTTTCGCATCGGATTCCCAGCAATATTTCATTATTCATTTTTGTTGTTTAGGTCATCAGCCAAAAGGCTGGTTTAAACCTCTACAGGCTTTACTAAAAACGAGAAGTGAGATGGTTTACGATTGCCTTCTTCACGGAGTGGAAAGTATGCTCATAAGCATCCCAGGATCTCTGAAAAGCATCTACCTTCCACCTTGCAAATTACACCTTCACTTTATTCACCACAGGGTCTGGCTAAATAATGAAATTTATTACTCTCAGAGAAGAAAACTCCTCTGATTAGTGTATTTTGTACCTCAACTTTTTCTGCTCATAAAGGATTCAGTCATATAGTCTAATTGGCTGAACATGTGATAAAAAACAGAACTATTTTTTAATTTTCTCTTGCAAATATGAATATTTAGGAAGGATGGTGTTGTTTTCATGTCGCTTATCGAGTTTTCACCGGATCTACGCGTTTTCAGACCCCCTGATTCCAAAAAATCATGTTTTTAGCAATTGGTGTGTGTGTGTGAACAAAATATTTCAAGAACGGAACATAGTACGAAGTTGAAACTTGAAACTTAAGTTAGGTACCACTAGAGAACCTGACACGAACTTTTTCATCAAAATCGGTCAACCGGAAGTAGTAATTTATTCGTGTCAATTTTTACTTTGTGCGATTTTCTCAAAAACGGCTCCTACGATTTTTTTTTTAAATCGTCTTATTTACTATATTTTTTATGCTCTATAAGATAGGGTAGGCGCCATGTTTGCTAAAGTTCTTGGGAACTCTCGTAAAAAACCCGTTTTTTAAGATTGCAGCATTAATATGTATTTTAGCATTATATGCATTTTTATAATATGCATTTTTTTAAGTGCAATAAAAGTTGTAGACAATGTAAAAATCGACAACTTTTATTTCAAACGTTTTTTTGTATCACGCTTAGTTTAGCGGTAATTAGTGATTTTCTGGGTTTTTTCATGAAATTAAAAAAAATCGATTTTTTTAAATATTTTGGCCGTAGTATCCATTTTACGACAAAAGTGTATAATAAAATTTATAGGAAATTAAAAGATCTACAATTTTTATTTCAAGCAATTTTCTCTACAGAGTCTAGTTTGGCGTGAAAGAGTGATTTTCCGTAGCTATTATTTAGCCAAACTAAGGTTGGTTTTCATTTTGCATCATTCACTCATAATTAAAATTAGGTTTTTTTAAGGTTAGTTTTTCTGTTTATTTTTAATGTTTTATACTAATGTTAGGTTATATTGTTCATCATTTTAATTGACAAGAAAAAGCCGTGTGAGTGTTTCTCACCAGATTTTTATTTCTGAACCTAGTAGATCGAGTGCAAATAATTCAACATTCCACCTGCCTATTACGGGCATAAATATTTCAGTATTCATCTCTATTAAATAAATGTAATTTTTATTTAACTTTAAATTTTATGAAAATAAAATACCAAAATAATTATAAAATATTATTGTTTTGTTTTGTCAGTTAGGCTAGCTAGGTGTTTAGCTGTTAAGTTAAAAATAGAGAACGTAAGTAGAATACTAAAATAAAAGGTAGTAGAAGTAAAATTAGAAAAGGAGTAAGAAGAAGTAGAAGAAGAATAAAATAATAATAATAAAAATAATAAATGAGTGTTTAAGGTGGTATGAAAATGAGTAGTGGTGATGCCAGGCGGCAAGTTAATGACAAGGTGGCTAGCTAGGTAGCGCCTTACTACAGAGAACTGAGTAGACTGCACATCTGGCCCACCACCTCACCAATCGAAACTCCTTCCAAGGTACTGATATATCTATATAGAATATATAGTGCCTACCTGCATTTTACGCGAAGTTATCAAACCAACTCTTTCACCTTATATTACCATATTCAAGATAGTCTTTACTTCTTTCTATAGCTTACATTCCATCTTCACATTGCTCTAGATCTCTTCTCTTCTGTGTTATCTATTCCTATATGATAGTCTTATGCATTTGTTCTTTTTTAATCGACTTACATTTCAAACATTTTTTAATGAAAATCGGTAAATTAATAAAATCAGATCCAAATTTTAAATTATTTTAACCTGCTACTTAATTAAACTTCTCTACATTAATTTAATTATGTTTTAAAATCAGATTAAAATAATTCAGATTTTATAAAGTTTAATGTCATATTCATGTTTTTTTATCACAATCATGAGAAATTGATGTTTAGGTTATCAGCCAAAAGACTGGTTTGAACTTCTAGAGGCTTTACTTAGTAAAATGAGGAGTGAGGTGGTTTACAATTGCCTTCTTCACCGAGTCGAAAAGTATGCTCATCAGCATTATTGGTCCTCTGAAAATCATCTACTTTCCATCCTGCAAATGATACTTTCACTTCATTCACCACAGGGTTTGGCTGTGTTATGAAATTCATTACTCTTATTGGAGGTGAACTTTGAATAGTGTCTTTTACACCTCTATCTCTTCTGTTCTTAAATTCAGTTATATAATTGGGTGACTATGTGATTAGAATCAGGAATATTTTTTTCTACCCCTGGAACTAGCAGATCGAGTACAAATAATATAACATTCCATCTGCCTGTTATTGGAACCATGAAGGATTATTTGATTTAAATAATATTGTAATCAAAACAATGGTTTATAAAAGTTTATTGATCTTCAAATTAATAATTCGGGAATTTTTTGTAAAGATTTAAGTTTTGGAGCAGCCTTAACAACTCGTTATTAGTAACTTTACATTTATGTAAGAAATAAGTATTTAAATTAACAAATAAAAAATAAGAACTTTGTCATTTTATTGGGATTCGAATTTACATCTCTAAATTTAACAATAAGTTGTAGGCCTATAACATCTTTTTTTTGGTTTAAAATCAACAGAATTTCAAAGTTTATCTATATCTCCTCCTTGTAGGCGTCTCCGTAGCGTAGTGGTAGTGCGATAGCCTACAAAGCGAATGTCCCGGGTTCGATTAGGGTCTGGAAACTTTAACAAGCAAAAACTTACCGTTCCAATTGCATAAACCACCGCAGTCGCTGATAACCCGTCAATGCGACTTTGGACAATATGAAAAGGAATTTTATGACGTATCTTAATTTTCACTTTAAGCTGCTTTGCAGAAAAGTTCACTTGAAAAGCTATTGATTGAACAAAATAACTTTATTTTGACATTTTATTATTAGTAGGTTTTTTACTTTATTAAATTTACAACTGTTCAGGTCTATGCAACCAATAAATATTCTTACAGCCTGTTTTATATTAGCCTATTTTAACACTTTTGAGATTATTGCGGGAAGTTTTGGCTGTGCGTTTAAATATCACAAAATTGGATGTTTAATGAAGTAAAAATTAAAATAATAAAAACAACGGTTAAAAACTACAAAACTAAATTGGTTTATTTATGTGTATTTTCTGAGAAAAAATTTAGATGACCAGTAAATTTACTTCAATTCTTTGCCTCTGCTCCACCTTCTGTGGAGCCGATGATTGGGACCTGACAAATTTGAACACTTCACTTCGGATTAATGTGTTGTTATTGATTAATTTTTATTTAAATAGCTGGTAACTCAGTAAAAAATAAAATGGTAAAATATGGAAAATTGAACTTAAAAAGGATGTGGAATATATCTACATTAAAATTAATTATTCATGCACAGACTGAACAAAGTGTTTTATTTTAAAGACGCTTTGTTTAATCAAACGGTTTGTACTTTTAATATATAAGGCGTTGTTTATTTGCTATTTAGTAGTAGTTTATTTATTATTTTACACTGCCCTTTTAATATCAAGTAATTAGTTAGACTTATTTTAAGAAAATTTTTTCACTGAAGTTTTTCTAAATAAAATGTAAATAGACGATAAAGTATCAATGCAAGCACTTGATTTGTATTCTAATAATTTATTTTCCTTCACTCTTTTCTTGTTTGTTAAAATAAACTTGAATAATAAAACACAGTGTGACAACAGTAGCTAACATTAACAAATTTCTTACAGGATGTCATCTGCATTTTAATGAAACAACCTAGCATACAGTAGTTTGTGTGCTTGTTTGTTTGACTTGTATAAATTTTACTTGGATTTTACTTTGTCAAATTACCCTCTGGTTTTATTACAAGTATAAATCAAATCGGTTGTAAATTTAAAATGTAAATTCAAATTACCTTTATAATAAATCATAAGTAATTATCCGTAAAATTGAATGCTGTTGGAATAAAAATTATAACATTATAAAATATGGTTGTAAATCTGGTTAGTTTCATATTACAGACCAGTTGGATCGCAGTAAAAAAATACGTATATTTTATAGGTAAAATTGAGTGATTAATGACTTGTGGCATTGTAAAATAAGTTAGCTTAGTAAACACATTGGTTCAGTTTATCGTTTATAAAAATAATTGTAAAATTGACCGTTACACGTAAGTACCGAGTCTGATTCCTGTCTTAAGTCTAAAAAAAATTGTAACGCATAAAAATTCTCTATAACTATTGCCTTCCAGTTTTATTTCTTAGAACCGATTAATGCAACATTAGGTAGGCAAAAGAGTTGTAACAACTATTATATTGTGTATTGTTTAGGTCATCAGCCAAAAGGCTGATTTGAACCTATAGAGGCTTTTCTAAGTAAAACGAAAAGTGAGGTGGTTTACCATTGCCTTTCTCACTGAGTGAAAAAATATGCTTATCAGCAAACCAGACCCTATGAAAAGCATTTCCTTTCCACTCTTCACTTCATTCACTACACGGTTTGGCTGTATAATGAAATTCATTACTGTCAAAGGAGATAACTCTAGTCGTTTGCACCTCTACCTCTTCTGTTCTTAAATGCTTCAGTCATATAATTGGCTGACCATGTCATAAGAAACAGAATTATTTTTTGTAGCTCTTGAACTAACAGATCGAGTGCAAAATAATGTAACACTTCACCTGTCTGTTATGGGCATGTATTATATTGTATGTAATCCAAAATGCAGTTGATCACGTGTGAAGGGTTTTACAAGTTAGCAACTTTTTTTTGCCTTAAACTAAACTCTTATCTAGTAATCCAAAAATCGAATATCTAATATTCTCCTAATCCAAAAACACTTAATTTTTTTCAATAATCGCATTACTTTTATTATTACAGTATTAGAATAGTATACTCGGTTTTATATATAATTAGGCTAGACTATGATAATAACCGAACGAAATAAATATTTCTCTGATTTACATTCATGTGAAATGTTTTATTTATCTCTTGTTATTGTTGTTGTTTAGGTCATCAGCCAAAAGGCTGGTTGGAACCTGTAGAGGTTTTACTAAGTAAAACAAGGAGTGAGGTGGTTTACCATAGCCTTCCTCACTGAGTGGAAAAGTACGCTTTCAGCATGCCGGGCCCTCTGAAAAGCACATATTTTCCACTCTGCAAATGACACCTTCACTTCATTCACCACAGGGTCTGGCTGTATAATGAAATTCATTATGTTCAGAGGAGATAACTCTGATTAGTGTCTTTTACACCTCTACCTCTTCTGTTCTTAAATGATTCAGTCATTTAATTGGCTGACCATGTGATAAGAAACAGAACTATTTATTTTAGCCCTGCAGCAAACAAATTGAGTGTAAATAATTTGACACTCCACCTGTCTATTATGGGCAGCTCTTGTTATTATATAATATAAATGGAGGTACATTAGCAAAACTGACCAAAACAAGAGCAATAGACAGTGTCCTTAAACTCGAAAGACGAATCCTAAGCACTTGCATAGGAAAGAAAAACAAAGTAGATGGGCAATGGAGAATTCTAACAAACAAACAAGTCTATAAAGAAAACGAACCCACATATAACAGATACAATAAGGAAGAAAAGGATTTCTTTTCTAGGACATCTTATCAGAACACCTAAAGACAGAATTTTAAACAAGATGATTAGGAACCTCTTTCCAATGGTAACATCTGGAGCATGGATGCGAAATGTCAAAGAAGACATGATCGAACTCGGATTAACTTTCGATGGTTTAGAAAACAAAACAGAAAAATTAAAAATCTTAAGAAATAAGGAAAGTAGATTTGAAACAAAATCAGATGAAGGAACAAACCCTAGCAAGAAGAAACCGGTCGTTTTAGAGGAATTTCGGCAAGCAAGATTAGCCTGAATGAGGGCATACTGGCAAAACATCAAGCTAAAGAATATGAAAAAGAAAAAGCTTTCTAAATTTGACTAAAGTGAATCCATTGTGGTCATAAAAGACAAAAAAAGAGGTACAACTTTGGGAGTACTATTGACGAAGAGACTCCAAGGTGTCAAATCTTTGGTATTTTCCCACTTCCTTCTCCAGGAGTTCTCTAACCTCTCCCATTACCTTGGCTGCATATACTTTACAGATCCAATCAGACTGTATTCATGTTAATTACTTTGGTACCGATCGAATGCATCACTGTTATTTAATGGGAGAGAAATGAGACTAGGTAAAGTTTCTTACGATGGGGGAGGAAGTTAGACAGATTTTCAAGAAGTGCAATAAAAATACAAAACCATGCTGTTCAGTGAAAAGTTTAGATATATTGATAAAATCTAATAAAAGATAACACCTAAAATACTTTTTACAAATTTATAAGAAAAGAAAGTAAAAATACTATACATAAATAAAATAAATAAATAAGTAAAAAAGATTCTTCAACCAAGAAATTCTTCTTCTTCCCACAACTCTCGCCTCCTGAATCGTGGCTTGTATTATCAAGCAAACCATTTTATATCTTGTTTTACGCATAATGAACCAGATATTCCATTAAACTTTTTTGGATGGTGTTAACAAGCTCCTTCTCTGTTCATATTCTCCGTAAGACTGTAATGTTGGATATTTTATCCGTTCAGGGTATTTTTAGCATGCGCCTGTACAACCAAAGCTCAAACGCATCTATTCTCCTGATATTCATTTTCTTTAACGGCCAACATTTCTGTTACACCGATAAAGCAAAATAAGAGCAATAATATTAATAACAATTAATTAATCTTTAATGGTTAATTAGAAGAAATATGGTAACCAAAGGATGCTTTCTCTTTGTTTTACACAGCACAGTTTATTTAAGTATGTTTGTAACAAATTGTGATATTTTTGTAGTACTTAATCATTTTTAGATTTTAAGGATATCAATACAACAATGTTACTAAAACTTGTACAACTTAAACTGGCACGCCGATAAGAGATGTCCATGTACCCATTCCTTGAACCTCATTTTTGGAAGTACACTTACAACTGTAGCCCATCTTACTTATAAAACTTGCGTAAATTTTTATATTTATGTATCCATTTTGTCTTTATACGAAACAAATTATAATATAAACTATTACATCTTTTGTACCAAAATTTATGTTTTGTTTACCAATTAACATGTTTCTTTATAATTAAATATAACGATAAGTATGATGACGAATGATGGTGAATAAAATTACATAAATAACTTGGAGTATAACCCATTAATATTACCTTTGATAATAAGTTAATTAATAAAAATATTAGGTTTCTTTAATAAACCTTATCAGTTATTTGAGTGAAATTAATTAGCGTGCATTTGTCTATAACCTTCTTCTCTTCTCATATGACCTTCTCTCTTCTCAACGCTCTTTTTAGTAGTCGGGGAGGATTGTTCAGAGGTCTCTCTATTCGTTTGGCGATTTAAAAATCTTTTCTGTCTGTCTAACTTTCGGTGAAATTTCTGATAAAAATGTTTTACAGTCACATCAACAAAAAAGGTTACTAGTGACTAATAAAATTAAACTATAATAATTTTTACAAAAATTATTGATAGATAATTATAGAACTACATAATTATTATACTAAATAAAACAAAAAAACACAATTTTTAAATTCCATAAACACAGTGAAGCTGAGTTATAGTTTTTAAAAATTCAACAAACGTACTGTGGGTGTTAGAGTTTTATTAAAGTAATTAATTTTTTTTAATAAAATTGTTTAAGATACGGAAGTCAGTTCATTTAGGCACTCGTGCATATCATTATGAATTTTCAATTTTCATCTCAGAGTTTGTATACCATTGAATTTCATCAGCAGACGTCTTATTGAAAGACTACAGTTACAAAAGTAATATTGTAGGGGGGTCTGTTTTAGTTAAAAGATGTTAATGTGTTAAACCTGATTGTCCTATGCGTATCCTTGTGAAGCTTACTTCTTGCTTTCGTGCGTCGGTTAATATCGGTTGTTGTTAAAAACTGTTGTGTCGTGATTCATTTAATTTTGTTGTTGTACTTACTATTCAACTATTCAGTGTTCCAGACTCGTCTTAATTTTGTTTTGAGCAGATTTGTTAAATCTCAGCATAATGTGGTGTAAGTCGGTTGTTTAAGTGTAGTGGCTTGTTTAGCTAATTGCCTGCTCGTTCATTGCCCTGCATACCTTCAGAAGCGTTTTAATTTTTACGATATACCAAAAAGTCTTTATTTTCTAATCAATCTTTGTTGTTTAGAATTGGTAAATTGTTTCTTTTGAACTGTGTGTACTTACTTTTATGTTGTGCCAGTTCGGCTTGTACAAGTTATAACAATAGTGTTTATTAATGGTTTAGATCGATAACAAAAATAGATGAGGGGAGAGGGATAGAAGAGAAAGTATCATGTTCGTAAAAAATTACAAAGATAAATACAGGTGGCATTTATGTAACAGTAGAGGTGTCAGAGCACTGCTATTACCATTAGACCTATATTAAGGTTACATCAACAGCAACTTTGCTGTATTATTTTTTTGATTACTACTTCACACGGGCGATACCTAATCATTAGACATCTGTCCTAATATTAAGGCGGGCATAAAAACTTATGAATTATTTCACTCACTGAATTATAACATTTTTGTTTTTTTATATATTATTTTTTACCCCGAAGAAAAATATGTTTTCTTTATAATTTTATACTTTAGTATTAACGAATATTCGGTGAAAATTACAACGTTAGTATTAATGTATAAAATTGGCAATAATATTGTTGAGCTGTAATTAAATTTTATTTTTTTGTTCAAAAGATTTCATCTACTTGAGAATAACTTCTACATTATACTTCTTAATCTCTATACTTCTGAATAAAATATTCTGATCGAATTTCAGTATTTAATATATTTTAAAATTGCAAATTTTAATTTCCCCAAATGCAAGTCCTTTTCTAATCGATAATTCCATTTCAACCAGTTTTTATCATGAATTTTACATTATAGAAAAATTTAAATATTTACAAATTTTTATCTTCTGTAGATTTTATTTCTTAATCCTAAAAAGTAAATACTCCTAAATTATATTTAAATAATATAAAGCAGACGGAAGTACACAGTATTAAAACAAACTTTTAAACATTTTGTTGACCCGATGTGGACAAATCTGACAAATATCTATGAGAATACATACATATATTATTTAAAAGCTGAAAGCTAAAAGAATCTTCCAGTTGGAAGAAGGGAAGTGGGAATACCTGGAAAAAGATGGCAGCAGTCGAGATGTACGAGTTGGAATATCTCGTGTTTGTATATATGTGTAGGATTGTTTGTGAGTTCGGAACAGGCTTATGCCTAATCCTTGATAGTAAGAAGAAGAAGAAGATTATTTAAAAGATGTCTTTCCAACATGTTTATTGGAGTACAGTTAACATATACAACACATTTTTCCCTAAAAAAGTGCGCTTCAAATTTTTTCGTTTAGTTTTAATATAAATTAGTTTAAAAACTGTTCATCGAACAATTTTTACCTAAAACTTTTTAATTTAAGCACTAAAATTTATTATTTATTTCTTGTTTTTTTTTTAGTAAGATATATACATTCAATAAATAAATTAAACCTTTGGTTTAAACATAGTCTCAGATTAAAATCTTGAAATAATATCAAATATTCTAGTACGAGTGACTTATGGTGAGAAGTTAAATGGTAAATCCTTTACCCAGTTGCAAAACTTTTCGCGATGTGTTTTTGTTTAACTGAGTTATAGGGTATTAGTCCTTGAGTATTTTGACTTGTTTACTTATTGAGAATGTTTCGTATTTAGGCCCAATAGATAGACCTATTGAACGCAAGTTAAATTTATCTCAAATACACAAAACAACCATAAAATTCTTTAAGTTTGTTGGTAAGTTCGTTGTATATTTACTTCTGATAATAATTTAATATTAAATTCTATCGGATTGGATTTATTTAGTTTATAAATTTCTTATTCCGTTACAAGCGGCTCTACAGAATTTATTTTAATCTTATAAATGTATAAGGAAGAAATATTTCAAGATGCGTTTCTGTAAGAGAGTCGTATTTTTTGAATGAGTTCAAGAACAAGTCAAAAACAGATTCTGATTAAATAATTTCCATTTACAGCAGTGCTTACATTAAGATTCTTTCTTGTACTGTTGCGCGCTTACTTATAATCCTTTGTCTGGTGTGCTCGGTTTTATATAAAAAAATACACGATAGATTGTAGACTAATTTGCTGGGGCTGGAGAGTGAGTTAGGGTCGAGAGTGCTTCTTGGGTGGGCCGCAGACAATGTATATGATGCAGATAAGCTGCAGGGGCTTAGCACGACTCC
The DNA here is from genome assembly GCA_035578175.1 of Catonia carolina. Lineage (NCBI taxonomy): Eukaryota > Metazoa > Arthropoda > Insecta > Hemiptera > Achilidae > Catonia > Catonia carolina. Next base: position 121,767,230 of record JAQMRL010000002.1, on the reverse strand, counting down.
GATGTCGCATTCCCCCGCAGTAATCCCCGGTTCCCGCTCCGAGGCCCAAATTGAAGGATTACCAAGGCATCTCCACCCCCCTTTCCAATGGTACGACATAACCCACCCTGCATGGCATCAAATCCGTCTTAGCGACAGATCGCAAATTAGCAATTCGCCAGTTGCTTCGTCGTTGTTTAAAGACAATAGGAAGTATGCATTACGTACGTGTGTGGATATTTTGATCCCAAATTAACTTCCTAATTTGTACAACCTTATTTAAGACATGTGAAACGTTATATTTAATAAAACATTATTTTAAGTCTCAAAGAATGTACATTATTATAAAATTTTCCAATTAAAATTACATATATACAGACAATTTAAGTTAACTATCTTTCATTGTCACTTTTTTGCGTTATAATAAATAAATTTTACTGCTACCAAACAACTTTCTGATTGCTATAAATTTATATAACTTAGTTCTACATTGAAGGTAATTCTTTAGATTTTTTTTTAATGTTAGCCTACCTTTTAAATAAATTAATAGCTACGAATATGTAGTCTATTATCTTTTTATTATATTAATTCAGGAAATTATAGGTATACAAATACTGCTTACTTAACAAAATACGTGTAAATTAACATACTTAAATATTTAGACTACAATTTGTCAAATATAAAACTAATACTATCCCCTTTGTGGCGCAGTGATTAGCGTTCTACACTGTAGAGTAGAAGGTCACTGGTTTGATTCCCGGCTAGGGTCTGGAAAATTGTTCAAAACCACCGATCCTTAATCTTAAGTAGTTACCTAGCTGTTGATGCAACTTAAAAAAAATATAAATAACTTATATAGGCTATATTAAATCATTTTTAGCATAACTAGAATTTTAAGACTACATTCATCTTTATTATTTATTAACTTTTGATAATATGTTACTCATTGAGTTATTGAAGCTGACCGTTATTGAATTTTTTTAAATTCTGAGATGAAGACTTAGGTTAGCCAGTGTACCAAACGTAGTACCATATAGTCTATTTACGTTTCTTTGAATCCTATACCAGTAAAGTAAAAACCATAAATTAAAATTGACCGTTGAATTTCATTTCACCTGATCGTCGTAAAAGAAATCCTAAATAATTTTTTTCAAGTTAAACTGAAATTTCTTTATTTACGGAAACTGAATTTAGATTCTACTTATTTTAAGAAAAAGGGCATCCCGGGGTGAATAAGAGTGAATTTTAAATAATTTATAAAGAAACTTTTCCTGAAGTATATGTTCATATTTTTTTAATAACAGACATTAAAATTAAGATTGTTTTATTATTTTTAACCTAATTAATTTGTTTGTTTTGTTTGTTTAGAGATCCAATGGACATGATGTTTATGGAGCAACATTTTCTACGATCACCTCTTCGACTATATTCCGAATTAGACGTCGAAAATAATAATCAGAGTAATTTATTTTCTGCTGCGATGATGGAAAAAGCAAGAGCCCAATTACAGATTTGGGGCCGAACAGGTGGAGAAATACCTGTATTACCTGGATACGGTGGTGCGCGTGTACCACTTCCAGCCCATATATGGGCGGGGGTCGGTCAAAGTCCTTGGTCTGCTGGACTTTTAGGACCACCGCTACCTCCTCGTCATGCACAAATAACACCTCCACCTCCAAGTACACCTTCCAGTTCAGGTTCCCCATCGCCTTCTTCGGAATTGAGATTACCAAGACCCGTCTTCCCACAGCATCGTTACAGTCCTTATTTAATACCAAAACAAACACAAGAATCAGTTCCTGCTCGGAATTAAAAGGAATTTATATTATTTCAATTCGTGTATTTTTGATTTCAGTAATTATAAATTTTTGGTCAGCCATTGGAGGAAATACAATCTGAATCAGTTAAACTAATTACACTAAAACTAAATGTAAATATTTATTCAGTAATTTAACAAACTCAATAGACTACATTATTTTATTAAACTAATATCGTTTTCATACTGCATGGTTTTAAAATATATTGTTAAAGTGTTTTCTTTCAAATAACTACGCAATTTGACCACTGTTGCTATATTTTTCTTTTTTATGTAGGCTAAATTTGTTCAGGGTTCAATATTTTGTTCTATTGGTTCACGCATGGCTGTCAGCTGATCTTTTTCCAACCATTATAACCTAACATTTGAAATCAACTTTTTCCAGTTTTATTGACTTGGCTCACCCGAAGGCCAGTTTCAGAAAGCCCATAAGTAAACAAAACTTACTTTTGGAAAAATTTTAAAACTGGTAATTTACTACGTTTCAATAAAAAACAATATTAAGAAATATAATTTTTTCAGAGACCCTTTAACATAAAATGTATAGGCCCACTTTTGTCTTTTTAGAGATAAGCCATTTAAAAAAAAATGAAAATTTTGACGTAAATTTTTCTGAAATAAATTGAGTAAATTGCAAACTTACATTTTTTTAAAAATATATTGCTAGACCAAAAGAAAATTGTGTTGTACTATAGAATTTATTTATTTATTTCACTAATTTACATTATTGACTTAAAATAGCTTTTTGCAATAATAAAAATTGAAATTCTTAACTTTAAAAAAGAAAAATGTGAATTTTCAGGGATATTCACGTTCATCATCGTCGTCGTCACAAACAGTGGTCATCTCCTTTGAAAATAATTTTGCATAGAAACTTTGTGTAGCCTCTTCCTCTAGAAAGTAGAGCTTAAGCTTCAAAAGATCATTCTTTATCATTTTTTAATCAGAAGGAAGCAATTTATATCCTTATGGATAAGCCTTTTCTTAGTGTTATATATTACAGAAAACCATACTTATGAGATTTTTTAGGGATTTACATTCAGTTACCTAAAATGCACTAAAGAAAAACATGTTAATTTTTGACTTATGGGCTTTCTGAAATAGCTGATTTAATTATACCAGTAACACCATTTAGTATAAAATAAACTACATAATTTTTAAATAAATAATTTAAAAATTTACTCCAAAGGCAACTTATTTTTAATGATCAATAAATACAAAAAACCGCTACTTTTTATGGTAATACATAATTATAATAATGCACCAAATTTGTTTCTGTACCAGTAAATAATATTTAATTGAAATTGTAAATAAAAATTATAGTATAATTGAGTTAATGTGATTACAGAAAATTTTCCATTGTAAATAATAATAATACGTATAGTATTGTTTTAACTTATTATTATGTGTATATTATCTATGTAATTGTGTCTAGTTAATGAAATACATAAAATAAAAAAATAAATAAAAATGGTATTTAAATGTAAGATATTTCTGTAGGTGGGTAGTATTTTTATACACCACATGAAACCAAAGAAAAAATTAATTACTTATTGTAAATAATGTAATTATTTGTATGATATTTAAATAACTATATTATTTATTAAAATATAAATTAATATATTCATATATTATATTATGAATTTCTGTATTCATTAAGATTGTAAAAAAAGGTTGTAGGCTTGCATAACTTTGTCATTTATAAATTATTAAATTTTTCTGTTGTAATTATTGACCAGTCATGATTCTTATATCAAAATTTAATTATCTAAAATATAGCTAACTATTAACTATTGGCTTTGTGGTACAACTAATATATAACAACTCCGCATTTTGTTCTCTATTCAGGTTTTGTTGTACGGTAAGTTTCCTCTTATTCAGTACTTCCATTATATAATTTGAACTTTTTTAAAAACACAGTATCCTTTTTTATTAGTCTAGTTATCTAATGAACAGACTTTCCTTTGGTTCATGCAGAAGGACCACGAGTCACTAGACAAGCTTTAATAAGTTACCTATTCCGATTTCTTTTGTATCAGTTTTATGGGTTTTGTAAAATTAACCTTAAGTCATTTTGTAATCAAAATATTTTGCATAAACAATTCGCAGATACCTGAAGTAACTAAATTATACCTGAAGTATAACCTAAATAACTTGGTATAGGCTACATCTTGACGAATGCCTGAATTGGAAAACAAGTATATAGAACAAAAAGGAACAGCTCAATTGTAAAACAAGTATGTAGAACAAAAAGGAATAGCCAAACACAAAATTGAAACGTTTTTATTGGACAAAGGTAAATTATCTACTCAATTTAAAATATAAACTTTTAATATACCCATAACAGGCCGGTGGAGTGTTAAATTATTTGCATTCGATCTGCTAGTTTCAGGGCTACAAAAATAGTTCTGTTTCTTGTCACATGATCAGCCAATTATATGACTGAAGCATTTAAGAACAGAAGAAAGACACTGATCAGAGTTCTGATCTCCTCTGAGAGTAGCGAATTTCATTATGCAGCTAGACCCTGTAGTGAATTAAATGAAGATCTCATTTGCAGGGTGGAAAGTAAATTGAGGGCCTGGCATGCTGATAAGCGTAATTTTCCACTCCGTTAAGAAGGCGTCAATAAGCCATATTAATCCTCATTTTACTTATTAAAGGTTTTACTTATCAACCTTTCGGCTGATGACCTGAACGACATTAAACTTTTAATATACATTTCAGTTCTCACACCAATTTGAACGTATGGGATCTAGGGTTTGGGCTCAGCAAGCTATTCAAACATTCCAATAAAAATTACTCGGAATAATTATAGCATCACTTTGGTACATAACAAAACACATACTACACAGAGATATAAACATTCCTACAATCAAACAAGAAAACCACAAAATACCAAAGAAGATTTAAATTGCATACAAATCATCTAGCCATCTCACTCTTAACAAAGCTCGACGTTTAAGCGAGGATATCCAACGGACTTATTTTAAAGTGACTTGGCAACAACATACGAGATACGTCTAAGAAGTTCTTCTTCCATGGACGGAGTGAGGTTCTTCAGTTTTACGATTGTAGATTTGATTGTAATATTTAAGAGAATTAAAAATTATTTTTAATGAATATTTTATTCTTTTATAACCGATTCAGTATTTTTTGCTGCAATTTAAGTATAAATTAATGTTCAATTTTCAGTATAAATATTTCCCAATGTCTAAAAAGAATGTTGTATAAGCCTACTAACCAATTTTTAGTAAACGACCTTTTCCGTTCTCCGGGATGGAAATAAATAAACTGAAAATAAATCACTTGAAATTATTTTATTGGCTGTTATGAGTTTTCATTATTTTTTATTCGGTTTGAGAAATATTTTATAAAAACTTTTCTAATAATTTTTAAAATATCTATAAATAAACGGTAAATCAGGAATTCATCTCACTTCAAATAAACTTGTAAAATTTTGTCAGTACGGAAATTGATTCCAACGACTTTTTTTAAGAGTAGATATATGTTAATAATTTAGTTGGAATTTTAATTTAAAGTCCCTTGATTAAAATAACTGTGAAGTTTTCAAATTTATAACTTTTGATAACATATATATGAAATGGAAAATACAATTTTACCCGAAATTTATAAAAAATTTACTTTATTGACTTGTTAGTTTTTCAAAATAAAACAAGATGAACTTTTTAATTATAATTTAAATTATGGGATGCTAAAGTACAAATTTTTAATTAAATATTAAAATGTATGGTATATTATTTTGTATTATTTATAAGTTAAAGTAATTTAAAGTTGAATACTTATATTAAATCAATTTAAGTTAATCAATAAGTATTAATTAAACAATGTAAGATGTAATAAAGGTATTATGTGTCTTGTTTGTGTGTGTATATAAGTACTTGTTATTATTGTAAATGTGATTTGTGTAAATACGATAAATAAATATGTATTATGTATTCTATGTAATTAACAAATAAATAAAAGTAATATTACTATGTGAAGTTAATTGTGTTTCTTCCATTTCAATCATGTTTTTGTTTATTTATTTATTTTTGTTTATTTATTTCCGATTTCATTCAATTCGACAATCAGTTGGTTTAACTGAATTATGATTATTTATGGGAATTATCTATGATTTTAGTGACCATTTAGAGTTCAAAAATGAGTTTCTAGATTGCAGTGTGTGGTATAGTTATTTAAAGAAAAATAAAGGAAAAAATTGTTAAAAATGTTACGAATAATGTCAACAATAAGATGTTTACCATTCGAGTATTAGAGATTGGATTGCAATTCGGAAGTGTACGATTACTAGATAATTTCACGTCTTTCGTAGAAAGAATTCTAGGTAAGAGTTTTGCAGAAACTGCGTTGTACTAACAATTCAAAGGTGTAACAAAAGGTTAAGGATATCTGGAGTAGGTAAGAGTTTGAAAATATGGCACAAACATCACAAAAACGTATAAATTAAAAATCTATATATAATTAAGTTTATATATAGATTTTTAATTTATACGCTTTTGTGATGTTTGTGCCATATTTTCAAACTCTTACCTACTCCAGATATCCTTAACCTTTTGTTACACCTTTGAATTGTTAGTACAACGCAGTTTCTGCAAAACTCTTACCGGTCAGTTTACAATTTTATTGTAATTTTGAGAGGATATCATAACGTTTTGTTGAATATATTATATTATATAATTTCTAAAAATAAATTGACTATTGATGCGACCGTTTCTGCAAAACTCTTACCGGTCAGTTTACAATTTTATTGTAATTTTGTGAGGATAATTATGTTCTATCATAACAATACGCGAGATGATAAGTATGACGTTAAAAAATAATTTATTATTTATAATAAAAATAATAATAATTTATTATAGTTTTACATTTTTTGTAAATAAATTGTTTGTATAAAATTGATTTTATGAAGAAAAAAATTAACCGCCCAACGTGGGGCTCGAACCCACGACCCTGAGATTAGGAGTCTAATGCTCTACCGACTGAGCTAGCCGAGCATGCCAACTTACAGCAAAATTATAGCATATAAGACAGGGCAGCCGAACCGTAACATGTACGGTGCTGCCGCCTAACGTCAATCGGATGAGGAGGACATTTTCCGAGATCCCGATATAAAAAAACATACTAAATCGGGTCCCGCGGCATTAAAATTATTGAAAATAAATGTTTGCAGTTTGTTTTTAATACTGAAATGAAGACTAAATGTCGTTTAAAGTGAAACAATGTTATACTAAAGCATTGGAAACATGTTTTGATCAATAATTAAAAGAATAAAGATAAATGTGAAATTCGATCAAAGTTGTTAGCGCTAAATAAGCAGTTCGCTTGCGCCGGCTGCGAAAACTCTTACCGGGCGCATTTCAAGCGAAATGCTTAATCACCTTAGAATCCCGACTCCCATCACTGATGATTCTCCATAATTTTTGTAAATCACTCTCTGTCATGAATTACTAATAAAGTAGTTCGTGTGTGTATTAGTCGTTTCTAATACATTTTAACCATGAACATTTCCTTTGTTCTAGTTCTGCCACCTTTAATTTTTCCCTAAAAAGTTTTAGAAGCTTGTACTTGCCCATGTACGTATATACATTTTTCGTTTCGCGTCCGACTGTTTTGCAATTGACTAAATGTTAGTGCAGATGATCAAGGGTGATAGACAAAAATGATTAATGAAAAAATTCCAGACCTGTCTGGTAATCGAACTTACAACCTGTGGCGTAAAGCCAGTTACGCTGGTCACTATTCCGTTCTTTAATTTATATTGACTCTTGTAGGTTACTTCCAACTGGTAGACTTAACGCAGGATTCACAGAACTAATCATCAAACCTTTTTTATGCAAGGGCATATTTTTGTGTCAACTAATTGTACATTGTAATTGTTTAGTTATATACTTTTGTAAAGAGTTTTATTAAAAAACAAAAATAAGCTAAAGATTAATGATGCTGAAAATAAAAGTACAAAGAGAATATAAGCCATTTGTACTTAACGACCTTATTCTCTTAAATAAAGAGTGAATATTAAATAACAATAAATATAGCATCACTCTATTTTATGAAGCCAAAGGGAATTTTTAATGTTGTTGTACCTTCTGAAGGCCTGTGATTTACAATTTAGATGAATGAAAATATTTCATGGAATAATATATTTATATTCCCTGAACGTTATTTTTGATCAAAGTAAATCGCTATCAAACTAACGTTTATAAAATGTCACTTAACTTTTTATTTTCTACCTACGGATATTTAGATTTATAAATAGGCGATATTTGTTAATTATCCCAAGTTTAATTTTTAACTTTTTTTTGATTAAATAGAAAATTGTGGAAATTTCACTTGTAATACTGTAATATAGGGCCTAATCCTGATAATAAAGAAAATAAATTAAAAATTAATTGTACAAGGTTACTTACTACTGCGAAATCTGAGCTAACTGAAAAATTATCCATTGAAATATTATTTTTAATTTCACATGAAATCAAATCAGAAGAAAATATGTGCAGGTCTGTACCTTGAAAAATGTACTTAACGTCAAAATAAATGATCCTTAACAAAAGAAATTTTCAAAAACAGTAAACTGATTATATAACAGCTCGAACTTTAGAGAATTCAGGCAGTCGCCTGTGTGGTGTGGTGTTCATTCTGGAAACTACAAATTGAGAGATTCCGGTTTGATTTTCTGCTAGGTTTTGAAACGTCTCATCTTTAAAATCCGTCGCTAAGGTTCAACATCTACATTGATTATATATCCATTCAATAGAGTACATAGAAAGTCAATGAGTACAGATATTTGGAAACGACGACGATTAGTGCAGAATAGAGAAAAGAACCAGGAGTTTTAAACGTTATCAAACGAGCATAACGATCATTTTATAAAAATACTTTTGACTAACCGAGATTTTAAAATGAACCTACGGAAAAAATTTTGAAATGTTCATCTTTCAATAGTAGTATTACATGGGGACAGTTGTGTTGACTATTATTACAAAAACCACTACGAATTCCTCCGAACAGTTCGCATATAAACGGGATGCTAGGAATTTTCTGGTTGGAAAGGATAACCAACATGGAGGTTCTCCGTAGAATGGACTGTGACCTAAATATACTAATTCAAACAAGAAAACTAAAACACTTCTGTCATAGCATTCGCGGCAAAAAAAAAAAATCCTTGATGCATAGTTCAGAGTAGAAGAGACCTCGGGTGAAGAAGTGACTTTTTGTCGCAAAACTTAGTTTACAAAAATAGTAAATACTTAGTCAAAATTACTTAGTTACTAAGTAATTACTTAGTCTTAATAGTTAATAATACTAATCACAAAAATTAGTACACAAAACTATTTCGTGTGACTGTATCCAAAGTTCAGATTATCCTATCATTTTCTGATATCGACGATAGAAGATAGTACGGAGTGAAGAAAACAGAATTCTCATTCTATTTTTTATATTTTCTAAGTATATTAGTATATTAAAATATTGTCTTCTATTATTGTCATACAGAAAATGGTACATTTATTTAGAATGTTAATAATATAAAAAGAATTTGTTGATAAATTGAGACTAATTGGTTATACTATTTAATAACATAAATAAATTTGCAATATGATTATAACATGCAAACGACATAGTTTAGAATTCTATTTGTAAAAAGAAAATTTCTAACAAAGTAGAAAACTACAAACTTATTACAACAGTTAATAGTTTTTTTTTTACAATTTGAATACTATTTCTTAATAAGAATGTATCCACAACGTTCGTGATGAAACAAATTAATTTGCTTTAGCTACATTAAAAAACCAACAATAACAATTTCATGAAGTGAACAAGTAGTTTAATTGTGGGTAACATTATCGCCGTTTACCTCTGTCCTAGACAATTCCGTTGAATGCTAAAGTCTACTGACTCCATATAAAATTATAATATTTTACTATTTTATTAAAGGGACTAGCGTGCTACATACAATGTACCTACTATAATTATGACCTTCGTATTAATAGTATTGCTTATCTAATGCATTATTATAATCTAAATAATTCGCAAAGTAAAGTAATGAAAAATAATTTTGATGAAATACTTCTAAAGTTATTATACCTGCATATGAAACACTTCGTTAACACCCAAGATTGTTTAATAAAATATTTTTGTATTTTAACTTTATTAATTAATCAAATAAATTTTATTAGGTAAAAACGAGTAATGTAGGTAATTAATCTTATTTCATATATTAAAAAGTGTTTTCTAGGTAGATATCTAAAGGTATTATCTAGTAATAAATTTTAATTTGGCAGCTTCAAGCCCAAGTGATTTAGAGAGTTAAATGACGCTGAACTGCAAAGCGGAAAGTCCCTGGTTGATTTCCAGCTCTGGAAAATGTTGTTGTTAGGTCTTCCTTTCGCAGGAAGGCTGGTTTGACCTAGAACCTCTAGGCTGAACCTCTAGAGGCTTTACTAAGTAAAACGAGTAATGAAGTGGTTTACCGGTGCCTTTCTCACTGAGTGGAAAAGTATGCTTATCTGCATGCCAAGATGACACCCTGCAGATGACACCTTCACTTCATTCACCACAGACCCTGTGGTGAAATTTTATCAGTATACTGATGAAATTCATTATACTCTCAGAGGAAATACCTCTAACTATACCCCTACGAACTAAAGACTGCAGATGAGATCTAGCCAATAGCAGCCAAGGTCAAATGTGAGGTTGCCCCTTTGCTAAGTTCCTCTCTCGCTCTGTTCCACCGAACTCCAGCTAACTTTTTGCTAGGATGTCATCAATAGCGGAATCACAACGTGACAACGCAAAATACGATTAATGAAGGTCAATTGGGTCTGTGCTGTGATCTAGGTCACTATGCTCTGCCTTCATCTGCAGTCTCTAGTTTGTTAAGATATAGTCTTTTACACCTCTGCCTATTATGTTCTTAAATGCTTTAGTCATGTAATTGGCTAACCATGTGATAAGAAACCGAACTATTTAATGTATCCCTGGAACTAGCAGATCGAGTGCTAATAATTTAACACTCCACCTTCCTGTTATGACCAGATATGGAAAATATTAACATTTTTAACCCCGCCAAAACTGTACCACAACCTAATATAATCACTTATATATAACCATGCAACTCATGCAAATAAACTAAATTAAATGTTCAATCTTCCCGTCACAATAATGTTAATACTCCAGTAGTAACCTTTAAATATTGCCTTCTTCTTCAAGAAACCTTTTGTGAATTAATAAAAAATTTAACCTGACGACTCACTTCATAAAATTCGACTAAAGTGTGCGTCATATAATTGTGAGCTTCAACGTTTAGTATATATCACTAACAGCTCAATCTCGCCCCTCATTTTCCAACATTGCCTCGTGGACAAATAAGTAAATATAATGTAAGGTTATGTTATACAATAAAAAGACAAAGCAAACTATATTATGGACTTAAAATTAAACAGAACTAAAACACATCAAAAGTGTTATATAGACACAGTTGTCTTAATGTGGTCGTGTGCTTGTGTGAATGAAGTACAAGTTGCACTTGGAAAATGTGGTCTAGGTATACTGTGGCTAACTCCATTGACCTTCGACTTCATAATGATATGACGAATACTATAAAAGTAGTGACTACGTAAGGTGGTTGACTAAAAATATCTATTAGAAATAAAAGTTATTTAGAAATATTTTGCTTCTGTGAAAAATCTTTAAAACTCATCCATGGTTCAAAATTGAACTATTTCGTAGGTAATCAATAAAATTTTCCGGAGGAAGAGTATTTCGTTTATCTTCCCAATTAATTCGATATTGTCCAATAATAGTCTAAGTCTAATATCTTAGATAACATTATCTACATAGCTTGTCTCGGAAGATTGCTATCAGTAAGATTATTCAGGATTAGGGATGCCTGAAGATTTTCACGTAGTATTTTTCATAAAATGAGTAAATATAAATAATTAAACGGAGTTGAATGGATCAGTCTAAAGATAGATAATCAGAATGATACGACCTATTCGGAAACAAAACGTCGTCATGACACCTAAGATAGTTAAATATTACAGAGATAGTATGGAACGATAGAATCCTCAGCTCATGACATTTGATAAGATGGGTGTTAATATCAGTTGTATTACCCGGCTTCCAGGCCTGCTCATCTATCAGCTGAGAGAAAGTAGTTTTTTTGGCTTCAACTTTATTTTTATTTACAACTGTAAAATTTTTTAAAGCCCGACTAGTAAATGAGATTGAATGAATGAGGAATGAGAATCGATCTAGTGACCGATTTCGACGTGAAATTAAGTAGCTTTTAAAAAATGAATTGTGCCGATTGGGCAAGTAAACATGTAATATAAAAAACGTCACTGAGTTTTTAAACCAAAAACTCCTCACACAGAAACTTAAGAGCCGATAGCAATAACCGCATTGAGTGTACCTCAGTATTAAATCATTTCAGTAGCAAACTAAAATTCTTATAAAATCTACTGTTCGTATGATTTAAAGTGAAAATATAGACTACTTATCCATAGTTTCAGTTAAATTAATGGCGGATTTATTATAATTCTTCACACGGAAGAGTCCTAAATCCTTTCTTACAGAAAAAGAGACTGAAGCCTCGATTACGCGTAGAGTTTGTTTTCTTGGTACACTTCTCTAAGTTCATCGTTCCGTATAAGATTAAGTTCACAGAGGAACGCTCTCCTCGAGTTGTGTCCAAGATTAGGTGCTAATTTAAAAAAACTACCGAGCTGGATTTACAAAGATTTTTATTGTCAAATTTCGTCGGAAGCAATATAGATTGTGCAGTCCTAGACATTGAATCTTTTACTCAAATTATTTTTGTCTCAAACTAAGGAAGATAACCAAGACACTCTCTTTTTGTAGCTACTTGCTGGGAATTTTTTAATTAGTGTCAGGCCCATACGTATCAAAATAATGATAGAATACCACGATTCAAAGTTCATGATTTGATTAAATTTATATTTATTTTTGGTTTTATTCTGATTATAAGCCAATTTTTAGCCTAGTGATTTTTATCCTATTCATGGTAACTATCTTTTGATATGATAAGGTAAAATTGTTTCATTTATTCGAAATGACGGAGTTGAATGGATCAATTAAAAGATAATTAATTATCCTTCTGAATTAATCAGATGAATTTACTTAGTAATCCATACCATAATAGAAGTTATACATTTTTATTTGTGATCTCTCGCTTAAGATAGCTAGTGGGTCAGGAAGACAATAAATTAAAGAGGCGGAACATCGAAAGAGAACTGCTAATAAAACTAAATTTCATGAACACTTGTGAATGTCAAAATACTGGCCGAAGTGAAAATATAGCTGCCATTAGAACTGACCTTTCCACCCGTATCGCAGCGCTGATGATGATGAGGTATAAAAAATAAAATAATAAAAGAACTTAAAAAGGTGTCTGGAAAATTTATTATGTAATTGGTAGTGCTGAAAGCTATTACGGTAAGATCATGGGTGGCCGCGGTTAATATACCAAGCGGTTTGGGAGACAAAGCGCCGGAGTTAGAGAGGGCGGGGACCTATTGAAACTATTAACACTGGCGGGCTCCAGCCCCGGCGTGCTCACCGCTCTCACTGCTTGATCTATGATGATGAGTCGCCTCGAGCCAGAAGCGGTAATGTGCGCGCAACATAAACCGGCAATCCTGGCCCGTTTGGTGTTATGATCGGCCGACCGGCCCAGAAAACATCGTCGGTGTCGGCACTCATGTACTACTATCGATACCATCAATGTAATGGCATTCTTCCATGTCATCTGATTACGATTCCTTCGTATCCGTGTTTAAAAACTTTAAAGGCGTTTTGTTCTTTCAAATAATAAAAAGAGAGTTAAAGAATTGACCGGTTGAACAATTATTTCTGTGAGAATAAAAAAGAAGGGAAATAAAAAGCAGGTAAGTCTGAATGCAATATCTCTTATGTTGTCTGACGGCAACTTCAACCTGTACGTAAAGCGCAAACGAGTCCCGTTTACAATTGACTCAGCACACAGTTGATAAACCATCGGTTTGGGATAAACTTAATTTACTTTCGGTATTGATAAAATAAAAGTTATATTTGGTTGATACGATTGAATCGTGAGAACTTATCTTGTACCTGTGCACTGATCAGTTAAGGCAACATTTAAGATACATTCTTTCTCCAATGATAAATAGACTACACCCATTTTCACTTTAATGATGGAATGAAACCTTGACACATTATTGCTTCCATTTAAAATAGTTACTTCAAATTCATTTTGTCACTCCTAGATTGTTTTTATACGTAATCTTACCTTAAAGAAAAATCTAGTTTAAGATAAGTACCCAAAATAATTAAAAATATTCTCAAGATATTATTTTCAAGGTTGCAAAGTGTTTTATTCAAAACAAATACTCTTTTTTAAAGTTAAATAACGAGTTAATTCAATCTTTAATTAGCACGTTTCTACCAATTTATTTTTTGAATTCTTTTTGTGGTTTAGTCGTACTGTGTTTCACTGATAACCTGAAGGCTCGGGTTTGATTCCTGGCTAATGCCTTTGGAAAATTTTGACAACGAATCGTTTGTAATTACGAAAAAACTTTGAAATCGCTTATGACATTGATGCTATTCAAAATATAAACAACCTAAATTTTAAGAAAATTTATCCGTGAAAGTAGGGAAAAAAGGTTTAATCTTTCTGCCAGATTTGTTTTTTACGGAGGAGGAAACAAACAACTTAGTATAAGTACCCACTACAGAGCAAAAAACAAAAACAAAATAATGAACTTTGGTATGAAATTTGTAATAATTAATAAAATTAAAGATTAGGTTTCATCCTTTTTTACTAAAATTTGAATTTAAAGCTTTAAGGAGGTTCTTATATTCTAAAGCCTTTGCTTTGTCGCTACATGCGTGAGTCCTTTCAGTAATCATTCATTTCATGCCTACGTACTAATTTCATATCTTTCATAAGGTTCTAAATTCTGATTCTTTTACCTTCCTTTTCTTCCCTCATCATCTGCCCATCGAAAATGTTCACAATCGTGCATTATAATGACTCAATAAGTTTCGCCTTCCTCGTTCTTAACCTTACAAAGAGTTCACTTTTGCATTACATTCTTAGTGTTGTTTAGGTCATCAGCCAAATAGCTGGTTTGAACCTCTAGAGGCTTTACTACGTAAAAAGAGGAGTGAGTTAATTTACGATTACCTTCCTCACTGAGTGGAAAAGTATGCTTATCAGGATGCCAAACCCTCTAAAAAGCGTAGGCCTACTTTCCACCCTACAAATGATACCTTTTACCTGATTCACCACAGGATCTGGCTGTATAATGATGAAATTCATTACTCTCCGAGGAGATAACTCTTGACTATAGTAATATCTTTTAAGCTGAGATATACTGTAAACAACATTTTACGAAGCAAGGTTGGAGATGTGTCTACGCTACGTGTAACCGGATGGCTGTCTCCCGTCGCCCGCTTTCAATTCTCTGTATCTTTTGCAATCTGTAGGCCTATATCATTTGTAACCTGAATTCTATTGAGTCTGTGTGGGTTGAGATGAAGGATTACGTGGCTACATATAATAAGATATTAAAGCTTCAAGAAGTAAGGAAACTTTTGGAAATTGGGTTTCTAAAGTATCGGTGGATAAGTGGAAAAACTGTATAGCTCACTTGGAAAAGGAAGAGAAACGCATGTACGATTTAGATTCTTTGAGTGAAGTTCAGGTAGAAAAACTTGTTGTAAATTTGGAACTCAATTCAAGTACTGACAACGAGGAAGATGTGTCGTCTGTTGAAGTTTTATCGGGTGTAGAAGAAGAATTACAATAAGGTAACCTTATTACCATACTTTGTTTACAATTAACAACCTTAAGCCTAGTTACAAATAAATGTTTATGATTATAAGATTATAATTATAATAAGAATGTAAATTAATTATTACAATACTAACAATTTTAAATTTCCTGTATGACGAACGTATACTTTTTTGGATTGATCGCGCTATAATATTTTTCTTTCAAACTTTCTTGACCAGGTCTCAGCTTAGTTGACATAAAGTATTGTGTCTTTTACATCTCTACCTCTTTCGTTCTTAATTGCTTTAGTCATATAATTTGCTAATTACCTATGTGATAAGAAACAGAACTATTTTTGTAGCCCTGGAACTAGCAGATCTAGTGTAAATAATTTAACACTCCACCAGCCTGTTATGGGAAAACGTTCTTAGTAATGAGTTATAATTCGTTTTTATGTCGCTATGGCTGATCTTACGATATTCATCTCCATATTCACATCACAATCTCTTCTAATCTTGCTTTACCCTGTTTTACTTACCACCCATGCTTAATTTTCTTATAGTTAAACTTTCTAGTTAATTTTTTTCACAAATTGTTTTCATTGTCTAGACGTTTACATTATTGTTCGATATCAGTTTTCTTTTACTGATAAAAGTCTTGCTTAAGTAGATCTGGTATTTAATCATAAGATTACAAATTTTATAACGCTGTTACAATATTTCTCCTTTCACCTAGTAAGAAAGTCACCACCTCAGAAGAACCTACAATTTATTCAAAAATCTGTAGATTAATTTTTAACAACCTACATCCTATTAATGCTGTAAAGGTTATCAGCCGAAAGGCTGGTTTGAACCTTTAGAGGTTTTACTAAGTAAAATGAGGAGTGAAGTGGTTTACAATTGCCTTTCTCACTAAGTTGAAAAGTATGGACATCAGCATGACAGGCCCTCTCAAAAGCACACATTTTCTACCCTGCAAATGACATCTTCACTTCATTCACCACAGGGTTTGGCTGTATAATGAAATTCATTACTTTCAGAGGAGAAAACTCTGATTAGTGTATTTTACATCTCTACCTCTTCTGTCCTTGAATGATTCAGTCATTTAATTGGCTGACCATATGATAAGAAACAGAACTATTTTTCGTAGCCCTGGAACATACAGATTGAGTGCAAGTATATAACGCCCCATAACGCCCCACCTGTCAGTTATGGGCAAATCCTATTTACATTAAAGTACAAATTAATAAATAGTATTTTGCATGAAACAGTAGAATGCTAGATCAAGACTTGTAAACAAAGTCGGTATAAAACTAAGAAAGTAGGTCCGAAGTGTACATTTTACTTTTCTTTGAAGTACAAAATTCCCATACTTAAAGCCGTACGTGTTTCTTTAGTTTTAGTGCAGCAATAGTAAGCTGTATCGTAGTATAAAGAACCCGGTTGGTATAATAAAGCATAACACGAAGCCTAATATCATTTCTTAACAACTCTAAAGTTCTCGTTCCATATAATTTTCTAGATTTGAAACTGTTAATTTCAATACAGTGAATGCTGTAATAATAAAAACCGAAATGTATAATTTTAACCTCTGAAGAAGCAATCGTATACTGTTATAATAATGGTAGGTGAATCAAGCATTGAATGCTGTCCGCGACATGAAGAACTAAACATGTTTTGTACATGCATACAATATGTAATAAAACATTATATGCAATATACTATATTTTATATGTCGTACAATAGTTTTTCCAAAGTACAACGTACATAGTTCTACATTATTTTGCAATAAAATTTAATTTTATGATTTAATTTTGATGCCATTAATAAAACAATATTAACAAAGTAGATTTTATTTTTGTGTACTTAAAAACCTTTAGAAATCTTTAAACTGACTAAGTTAATTATCTTTCTTCTGAATCAACACCCTTCCCGGTTGGACTATTATAAATAGTTTTTATCTTTTAGCACCGTTTTCTTCTCTTTCCTGGACGTCTTTTTTATCTTGCGTGAGACTTCTTCTCGCCGTTCCTGGGTTAATTCCATTCTAGTTCTTCATTCCTTTTGAGAAGAAGAAAAATCTCTTCTTCTCTTCACAGTATAGGCCATCTAGCACTTTCCAGCATAAATTTTTTTTAAAAGAATTCTGGGTATAAATTTACTCCAAGCGTTGTAGAAGTTTTCCCAAGCTTATTTTTTCACATCCGTGTATCCCAGAACCCGTTTTGGAATTCGGATCTTCTTCATTATCAGTCAACATTGAGTTACGGTGCGTTTACTAATGTTTAATGCTATTCCCTATTAATATTACATGTTATAATAGAGCACTTATGGACTGTTACTTGGCAGAGTTTGCCTGGCGGCAGCACAATAAAGGGTGTGATGTTCTCGAACAAATTCTTAATAGAATTTGATATACGAGATTATATTACGTAGATACGTAGATTATATTATTGATAAATTAAATTAAATTATTAAATTGATTATATTATATATTATTGATAAATTAGATATAGCTGCCTATTGGCCTCCATTATAAGGATAAGCATAATTATTTCATTAATTGCAATATTAGTTATTAGAATTAATAGGTAATTGTATTAAACATTAGTAAACGCACTGCAACCGCAATATTGACAAATAACAGAGAAGATCCTGGAATTCTATTCTTCTTCATGAATTGAAATGCTCTGTCCATTTATTGCGATAATAGCAGATACTCCCATTTATACACTTTCTGTCTTTCCTTAATCACAATTGGAATTCTGTCCTCTCTCGTACAACCCCTGATTCTCGAAGCAAATGTAACTCGGCTTCCAATTTGTGTTTTATTCTCCTGTTTACTGCCATACAAAAGAGTCGGTACTACCATTACGTCATAAAATCTCATCAAGTATAATTGTTAGCTCTGTTTCTCAGTATAGTTGTAATCGTTCCGCATATTCTCTGGAAATGATGTATTTTTTGTCGACACAAGTACTTCGTCAAATGGTAGAATATATGGAATTAAAGTGATGGTACCCTACTTATAAAATCAGTTGAAAATTACTGTATATTCTATTTTAATCAGTTTCTTTTGTCGTAAACTATAAAAGAAAAATACATTAACAATAGTGAATTGAAATGGGGTAATATTTTGTTTACGTGGATAGTTTATATTTATTACAGAATTTTATTAAATTAAATATTAATGTAAGAATCATTTACTGCATCGTCTGTAAGATAAAGTGTTTTCTTAATAGGTTTCGTCACGGTTTTTTGTTTATTATATCTTCAGTAATTTATTCCCACTGATCTTTGAAACGCATTTATCTCAACACTTATGGTATAAGAAAATGTACTTAGCTCATAACGTTCGTTTCCTTCCGTTTAAGTGACGTTAAGGTGGGAGTCGCTATGATAGAACAAAATAGATTTAAATTGGTATCATCGACGTGGAAAGGTATTATGAGTTATGATATTAGTCTACGGGGACATGGGAGGAGTTTCCGTCAAGCTATTACTAAAGAAACATTAACGTTGTGTGTCGGTACCCTTTGATGAAGAAAAAAATAACATGCAGTAATATTAATTAGATCAAAGGTTATTCATAATAGTGATTTATTCCCGGTATTACTTTTGTAAATTATGAAAACTGAACCGACGTGCAAAGGCAGCGTTACAAAACAATTTAGAATTCGTTACGTTCCATTTCCGGCAGTGCTACTACCATATGACGTCGTACCAGAACTATAATTATTCGGTACATAAGTCGCTAGAAAAGTAATTTGACACAATTCTATTCCTTTTAATAGTTTTAAGTTTATTAAACAATTATTATTTATTATATAGTCTGCACTTATTACGTTATTAATATTTTCTTCAGATTTTATTGGTTTTTATTAGCTGTTGTATTATTAGAAAGCAATTGTTTTAAAACCCATCATAAATTACTGAAAATCAATTACTGTAAATAACGAAGAATTTAATTATCGGCATTCATGTGAGTGTTGTTTAAAACTGCGTGTATTTAATACAAAAGTATTCACACTGTAAGTAATTACTGGAGTAGGTAGAGCTAAGATCTGAATTTAGTGTTAATCCACCTAGCAAGCTAAAACTTTAACTCCGCTATTTAAATTGTTAATATTCAGTTGACCTTTCAAGAAAAAGAAGAAAGAGTTCATTATGGTTTGTATGTTCCTCTTGTCCCTCGGTCTGCAGATTCCTTCAGGGTCTCTATCAAGAATTTGTTTTGGGTTTTCTTCGGGGCCTTGTCGTTAAATTATTTATCTGGAGTATTTTCCGTTTTCTGTATACCACTATCAAATCTAAATTCCCTGAAGAGTTAATTCTCCCACTCCTGCGTCTAGCGCCCCAATCTGACTAGCAATATTACTGCGTAGTATCAACTCCACTCCGATTTCACAGTTAGTTACTACACAGTCTACTATGAATTTTGTAGAGTTACTAAATAATATTCGAACGGAGGAAGATGCTGCAGAATTCCTTTAGGAAAGGGGGTTATTGCACAATCCCAGAAGATGTAACAACTAAATAAGTCTGCGTGAAACACCCACACGACTTTCTCTTCCCAATGTAAATAATTAAAAAATGTAACCAATGAGTAATGTAGTAATAGCAAAAAATTAAAGTAAAAATACAACGAAATAGTAATGTAGTAATAGCAAAATAAAACAATCAAAATAAGAAATAAAACAAATGGGAAAATGGGAAGGACGTGTGTACACATGCGTGAGTGTGTCTGTCTTAGTATGAGTATTCAGTAAGGCAGGGAGTGGGAGAAATGTACAAGTGTGCAACCCTTCAGGGAATTTGGATTTGATAGTGACATACATAAAACGGAAAAGACCCTTTATCTGTCCTACTTTTTATTTTTTCAGTCTTTTACCTATTTCACCAATGTCCATAGTGTCTGTGTCATCGGTGGGTCCGTCCCCTGGTGTTGCTGAGTTGGCTTTTTGGGAATTTTCAAGATACACTACTACTTTTAGAAGACACTTCTGTGCGGGCCTTGGTTGCCAACGGTTGTTCCCGTCTCTTGTGACAGACGGCTGAAGGCCTTGATAAACTGGTGCTATTTCAGTTAGCGGTAATTATAAGTCTGGTCTGTCTGTGTAGTGTTCAGCGCAACTCACTTCTGTGCCAAGACTAGAGTTCGATTCCCGGTCACGTCTGTGTATCACCTAATTACATTATCTACGGACTAACCATAGTTCATATTGGCATCATCATTAAATTTTTAAAAAAATTGTAATTTTGTGTGCATTATCGAATGTTTTATGTTGGTTAATTTTTTCTTCTAGCAGGTAGTTCTTTTCTGTAGTTCTGTATTATGTTCGTAATTCTATAATAGTGCATTACAAAATTTAATAACCTATACAAAATAATTATTCTGACTGTGCATTAGATACCCTGACAAATAGTTAACTTTTGTGGGATATTGTTTTATTATAATAAATCAGTGTTTTATTGTGTTTAGATTTTTCTGATTTACGTCTGAATATAATACAATTATTGCAAGTGCAGACGATAAGAAGAGCAAAAGAATGAAAGAATCCAAACCTGACCGGGACTCGATTCCCTAGCGTAGAAGCTGGTTGCGTTGACCTACGGGCGAACTTCAATTGTCGTAGCCTAATTGTGTAGCTTATGTATAGTTTATTTTACGAATAAACCTTGCTGATCAACGCCTGTATTTGCCCAGAGAAATTATTATTAATGTACCACTGAATAATATTTTAGGTCTCAATATTATCTTACAAACTATTAAGACTTATTTTAGATACCTATTTTATATTTTAGAGATCTGAAAACTTGCATGGTTATTATAGAATTCGACATTTTCCGCAATCTTCACTCCATCGGGACCGATCTCTTCACATCTCCTGAATTCCTCAACACTCCATTGTTGCAATTAGGCCTACATGGACACATAATTGAGAATATAATGTCAGGTTACATTATCTTGTGTTAACGCATTCATAAATCAAAGCCTATACCATTAGTTATTAAACAAAATGTTAATTATTTCATATATCTCCATATTTTCAATATACAATATTCTCCATATTCACAATTGTCCATTATAGGCAGCTGGAGTATTAAATTATTTGCACTTGATCTGCTAGTTTCAGGACTACAAAAAATAGTTCTGTTTCTTATCACATGGTCTGCCAATTATATGATTGAAGCATTTTAGAACAGAAGAGGTAGAGATGTAAACGACACTATAGCTTAACGAACTAGAGACTGTAGATGGAGACGGAGCATAGTGATCTAAATCACAGCACAGAGCCAATTGACTTTCGTTAATCGTATCCTGCGTTGTCAAGTTCTGGTCCCGCTGTGGATGACAGGCTAACAAAAAGTCAGCTAGAGGCCGGAGGAACACTTATCTAAGAGGCAACCTCACACCCGACCTTGGCTGTTATTGGCTAGATCTCATCTGCAGTTCGTTGGAGTATAGTCAAAGTTATCTCCTCTGAGAATAATGAATTTCATCATTCTACAGTCAGACCCTCAGGTGAATGAAGTAAAGGTATTATTAGCAGGGTCGAAAGTAGATGCTATTCAGAGGACCTGGCATGGTAATAAGTATAAGATACCACTCAGTGAGGAAGGTAAGTGTAAACCACCACAATCCTCGTTTTACTCAGTAAAGCCTCAACACGTTCAAACCAGTCTTTCGACTGATGACCTAACAACATATTATCCAAAACAAATCCGATATAAGAATTTAATTAATTTTTATCTAGTTACAATTGTTTTATTTCGCTGTAGTACTAGTATTTTAGAAAATTTATTCAACATTCTATAGAATGAATTTCATAAATATCCGGTTACTATTTTAAATGATGAGTGATTTCTTTTTCTTTTGTATTTGTCTTAGCCAATGAAAAGGTAAATTGTATAATTTTTTAGAAATTTTGATGCAAAATTGTGTAATTGACATAAAATTCCCCCTCAATAATAAATTCAGAAAGCGGCGAAATCAATTGTAAACAAAAGGAAGCCAAAACTTTCACAAATCACAGCCGAGATAACATTGGAATTACATCGAGAATAGGAATATAAAACAATAAAATGTTTGATAAATACTGATCTATTGTATGTAAAGGTAATGCAAGCCTAACAAAAAGGTGAGGCAAGAAGAAAGAAATGGTAATGAAAGGAAATCAGCGAGGAAGTGGAAATCAAGGAATTTAATCAGTCGATCAACGCTTGGCATAAAACACCCACCATTGTTTTAGGCCGCAGCTTCCGGCATTTATGTCCATCTTTTGTTTACAATCATTCCACTTCAACAACTCCTTTTATTTCTTAATGCTGTCTTTAAATACTTTAATGTGAGACCTACAACGTAATTGTTTCTTCCTCTTGTCTGCCAGTGGCGCCGGAAAGCCTACTGCTCGGTGATGTAATTCTTTACCTTCATTTGTTAACTTACATGGCCTAAAGGTCTAGACGTTTCTATTAAACGTTCTTTAAATTGTGTTTAGTCTACATTCAACGTGAAACATCACTGTGACATCAATAATTCCCAATGTCTGCAAAAATGCAATAATATATAAATATAATAATGTTTTTCAAGTAAATTTCTCAAGATTAGAATCTTTTGAAACTGTAATACGCCGCATGTTAAAATATTGGCTATTATTTCTTTACTGCCACAAGTATTTAAGTATTATTTGCCTTAATTTTAGTATTTTTTTAGCAACTGTATCGTTTCACCTTAGGTGATTATTTTGGGACACGTAAATATATTTTAATCTAAAAATCTTATATAAAATAATATTACAATTAATAAATAGTGTCTGATAAATTAACACAGCTTTGTTTAATGAAATCCAATTATTCAATGTTAGTTACATAAATTAATAAGTTTAATTAATTAATAAGATTTAATGATTATGACATTAATTCGTTCAGGCAATCAGTACAAAATAATAAAGTTCGTTCTTTTAGCTCTAGATTTAAAGTCGCAGTATACAATTTTCCTATTCATAAATCAATATTTTAAACTATGATTATTTAAAAATATAAATAAATGAATACAGTATTATATTAACAATGAACGAAAACATTTAACAAAAATTACTAAAATAATGAAAAAAAATAACGTAAATTATTATAAATGTAATTTGGTTAAAATATTCTTTCTTAACATTTTAATCAATATTTATTTCATTAGTACAACACTACCAGTACTACATTGTACTGCATTAATACTGCACATTAGTACTACATTGTACCACTGCACAACGCGTAGAGGATGATTATGACCACATGTTTAACGTTAAAAAATTTAAGTATTAGAATTGTAAAATTAGTAAATTGGAGTTGTAGCATTTTGTTACAATTCTAATAATGATAATAAAACTTCTGTTGAGACTATTTATTTTAATTTAATTCTTGACATATTTATTTTTTGTATGATGGTATGGTATGTAATGATGCAAGACACCCCTCTTTCTTCCCGGTTCAAGCACCACTGCATGTTAACAATGCTCTTTAATATTCTTCTTAACTTATTTTACATAAAATTAAAATTTATTTAATTTATTAAGTTTAAATTCCAAACATAGTAATTATTTTTTAATTTTTTTATCTTTTATTTGTTATCGGGAACTGTACTTTACTGACAACCACCCACTTTGATCGCTGCTTTTCGCTGTGGTTTTTTACGTGATTTGGTATATTTTTGAACAGGGACCCCCAATGGAGTTTGTTCAGGAATGGCTGTCAGCTGGTCACTATACAAAGTCGCTTGCCCAACTAGTGTTACTTAACAAATAATAGTGACTTTCTGCCAGCTGACTGCCTGGGCTGGCCCGAAGGGCATTTTTTAAATTTAAATAAATTTTTAAAATATTCTTTAGCTAATTTTTAAAAATAAATTTACAATTTGAATACTTAAATTTTCTTTTTCATTATTTTTTATTAGAGGGTAATTAAGATTATAATTTTAAGCGGTGTCGGACAATTGTGTAGGCCTACTTAATAAAACATGTAGGCCTATTTATTTCCTAGGAAAATATTCTTTAGAGTTAACAACCCATTTTACGTTACTTTCTTGTGTTTGTTTTCGCATTATTGACAATCATACGGTGTATAAAATGAGTAGGTTTGCGTATAAAAGTGTTCAACTTGGTAATGTATATTAAATTGCGTTATTGTTAGGGACTTTATGGTTACGAGGGAATAAAGAAAAGTGATAGAAATTTTCGAGGACGATTTGTGAGGACATGCAACAGTAGGTACAACAACAATCGAGTCGACAACATTTTCGAGGGAGGAATAATAGAAGGAAGGGTGCGCGTGAATGAGTCAATCGGTTTTCCATTTTCCGGACATTGGTCCTCCCTATAAATCAGGCTTTGGGTAGAGGGATACTGCTAGTTATCCCCTATTGTGTCTTGATTAGCCCCGGTTCGCACCTCCAGAGACAAATGCCCTGGCATGTAAACCCTCCCTGCAGATATACCCGCCGCCCACCCTGCACAATCACAAGAGCGGTCTGCAGCATCCCTTGTCCCTGATCTGTTCTCTCCCGATGTTATCTCTTCTCACTGGCTGCAATTACCCTACATCACTATGCCCCCTTTCTGCCACTAAACAATGTTAAATTCACAACATCCTTCCCTAACATTCAGTCTTCAAACGGTTTATAAAGTACATCCGACTATTTCTCTCCCTAACTTTAGCCCATTAGAAAACACTCATTTTTCTTTACACATTTAACGGCATTGGTCTTTCATAGATTCTAGTTTACTGCACAAAACCTTTCATTAACAACATGTTTAATCCGGTATCGAAAATTTGTATAAAATAATTAATGAACTACAAAATAATTAATTTAAATTTTTACTAACTTTTATTATTTATTCTTATTAAGGTTAGGGCTACTGTACATAAGACATCTCAACATTTCAAAGTAATTAGAGGATAAAATTCAAAGTTTGATCCACATATTATATATTTAACAAAGTGTAGCCTATAACATATGGCAGTGCAAATCATTTCTTTACTTTATTTAAAGTTGCTTCAACAGCTTCGTCATATTTACTACAGTAAATTATAAACTGGAATGGTGGGTTTTAACTTCTAATTATCTGTGGAAGCTAGCAGGAAATGGAACCATGCCCTTTCGGTTTGTAGCCTATCAAGGTAACCACTACGCTGCGGAGACGACCGCCAATTATTTTATATTCTCAGAAAGTTGGTTAATTAGAGAGATATTGAGAGCGCTCAGAAATCAGATGAGATTTTTGAGAGCTGAGAACGGGTTTCGTTTTGGGTATGATAAATTAGGAAACACCAATATATGAAATGATTGAAATGTACCTTCTGTTGGGTATCTCATTGAATAAATAAGATCGAAGTGGTTTCCCTACATTAAGAACGTGGCAAACAGCGATCTTCAGAAATTTCTGAAGTCTATCAACCTAAAAGAAGTAGACACTACAGCCACGGCGAAGATGGAGGAATTTCTTGACACCGGAACAAGCGTTGTCTAATCCTTGGTGGAAGAAGAAGATTAAATAACTCATACTTATTTTATTGAAAAACAGCTTACTGGCTACAAACATTGATTTAAAGATTAGGAAAAATTTCTTAAAACACTATGTTTGGAGTGTAGCATTGTACAAGAATGAAACGTGGGTGATAGGGGCTGTAGAAAGGAAGAGGATAGAAGCTTTTGAAATGTGGTGTTATAGGAAAAGTTAAAGATTAGGTGGGTGGATAAGTAATTTAATACAAGTAATTTAGTAAAATAAGTAATTTAGAAGTTCTTAGAAGAGTGAATAAAAGAAGTTTGTGGAAACATCTCACCAGACGAAATGATAGGCTAGTTGGGCATATCTTAAGACATCCAAGTATCACTCTACCAATAATGGAGGGTATTATTGAGGGAGTGAATTGTTGTTGAAGGCAAAGGTTAGAATATTTAAAGTAAATTACGAAAATATAGAGTGTTGCAGGCATGTAGATATGAAACGACTTGCGCAAAATAGAACAGCTTGGAGAACTGCATCAAACCAGTCGACAGCCGGAGACTGATGACAAAAAAATTATTTTAATTGCAAAATAATAAGTAGGCTTAGGTGTATTCATCTTGAACGAAGAAACCTCTCAACCGGAGAATTTCGTCGAATATTATTAAAAGTCTTCTCTGGAAATGTTGTATAAATGTTTTCTAAAATAAATATGTAGGATCTCTTTACTATATTAGCTGAATATTATTTGAATGTTCGAGTGTTCAATCTGAAATTCGAGCCTTAAATAATATCAAAATACTTTGGTATTTTGTACTGACCGTTTTAATTTCTTATTGAATTTCAGGAGTGCTTAGACCTCTATGTAAATTTTAATGGTTTAAGAGCTTGAAATTAATTTTTTCCAGTGTATGTAGATATCTTTTAATATTCTGTCATTAAATTTATACTGGTGAAGAAACTTACATTTCACATAAAAACTACAGCACAAAAGCGGCCAAACTTACAGTTTGTTCATTTCACCGTTAGTACACTCCAATGTAGTCTACTTATGAAGAAGTATAATACAGTATTTATGTTATAAAAACAAAACATAACAAGTAGATATACACATAATGTAATTACAATTAACTTATTAATTAATTAGTTTCACTATACTAAGAATGAAATATTTAGGCGGGTCGAGTTCTCGCTCGTGTATCCCTTCCACAACCTCCTGTGTACTCATAGTACGCCCCTTACCTCTTTGCAGTGTTACTAGAGTATGTACTCTGTTTTTACATGTTAGATTAAATAAAAATAGTTTATTCACTATACTTTTTCATTTACGGTATTTGTTATTTATTGTATTTACTCACTGCAGTTGGATAATATATTATTAATATAAATAAAGTATAAATACAATTGCAATGTACTTACATATAAACTGTATTTACTTATAAATTGTAATGTAATTTACATTTTGTTAAAATTTTCTACGAAATATAAACTTTACAGGTAATAAAACGTACCAGCAGTAGTCCTGTGCCAGATATTATGGGCGGAGTACATTTTTTGAGCGTAAAGGTTGAAGTAAACTTTAAAATAAAGTATAATTTTCAAGTCAATAGGAGTAGTAAGAGTGGAGAAATTGCTCGACTGGTGGGAGTGGCAAGGTGAGGAAGTGGAGAAGTACACAACAAACTCCCACCCGCCTAAATTTATCGTGCTTATTATAATAGTTTTGCTATCATTATAACTTATGAATTACATAGTCATTATAATTTATTAGGTAAATCAAAATTAATTAATAGTATGATACTAATTAACTTCGTAAAAAACTAATTAGTTATTTGCTCAATAGCAAATAGTTATGGTAAGATAGTAAAATAAAATGGAAAGTATAAACTATTAAGAAAAGATAAAACAGATATTTCGGTATTTTTGAATAGGTTATCGTAATTCAAATTCCAACAACATGTAAGATATAAGAAACATGGGTACAAAACATTAAATGTATACAAAAGTGGAAAGATTCGTTTTGAGTATCACCTCATTCGCTAATGGTAAAATTATAACGTTTGGTATCCGCGGTTTTTTTCGACATGTTGACAAACTCTCAACAGAATAGCAAAGAAGATCGTGGAAATCTGTATTTTCATAACTCCAAAAACTTAAACATCCAGTGAATAAAACATATAAAGAAGATTTAATAGAACTCGAACTAATAGTAAACGACCCCAAATCCCCAAATTAAGTAATTTAAAAAATTAAGTAATTGTAAAAATCCCCAAATTAGAAGCAAGTAATTAACGACAAAAATAAGCAATTACATGTTAAAACAAGAAAACTGCAGAGTAGGTTAATTCAGATGAGGAAAGACAAAAAATATATGAAAGAATGAAAAAATACTGGAACAGAAATTTTAAAAAATCAGAAGAAAGAAAGACAACCCAAAACTGACTAAAGTGATCCGATGCGGTCAAAGTTGCAAAAAAATTTTAAATAAATCCAAAATATGTCAGAAGTAATAAGAACGATATGAATGATATTCTACAGACATCTGGTAAGGATTAAAGGCAACCAAACAAATATTTGAAAAACTGAAAAAATACAAAAACAAACCAAGATGGTTCAAAGAAACAGCAAATGACCTAATGACACTAATAATACCTAGGCCTACATCAAAAATTCAGAAAATCTATTGAAGAACACAAGAATTGTAAAGAGCGATTAAAGAAAGACAGAATTAATGAAGAAAAACTAGGAAGCAAGAAAACTCAAATTCTAAAATAAGATCTCGAGCAAGAAAATCAGAAGTGTAATTTATGTAAAAATCGAAGACAGATGAAAATCAAAGTAATCTTCGAATCGAAATTAAAATAAATTGCTTAAATTATATCGTAAATAAAATTAATCTGAACGAAAAAATTAGGCATTACTGGTTTGTCACTATTAAAAAATATGGCCTCATAAGTTTTCAAAATTAAAAAAATAATTATTTGTAGTCACCAGAATGGTTGTAAATATTCGCATAAACAATTATTTTACGACTTGGATGATTAATTTCAGCAAAAAAATTAATAATATAACGCATTAGTTGAAGTTATAATGAATTACCGGTATTCTAATACTAGTAAATCACTAACATAATACGAATTTGAGTTTTACTACACCACAAAGAAATCAATAGCGTTATTAACCTAAATTCGTATAGCATATCTATAACGGATAATAGATATATTAAAAAGAAACAATGGACAGTAAAATTAAATTAAAAAATCTGAAAATATAAATAACTTACCAGTGTACCTTGTATAATCATAATGTGTCTATTTCATTAAGTATTTATAGTGAAGTACATAATTTACACGATGACCTGTTCTTATTCATAATGTTAAGAATGCTCATGAATATTCACATTGGCCTACTATTAACATTCACAATTCACAATATTGTAGCATGATGGTAAGTAGGCTGCAAGCAACTATGACTTCCAGATTTTATAAGTAGCACATTAAAACAATTCACCCCAAATAGTTTTTATATGTTTTTCGTAACAGGAAAACAACGAAAAAGATTTAGGTGACGACTTTTTTAACCAGTTCGATAAGTATTGTGACAATATCGAAAAGGGTGTTCGAGAATGACCGAGAGTTTAAAAATGTTATCGTAAATAATAAGAGTGATAAATAGGGTTTTCTGAGAAATAGTTAGAAATATCGTATTTCCTTGATTCTAAGACGCGCCGTTTTTCACAATTTGATACCTCGAAAAGCGAGGTGCGGCTTACATTCGAGGGTGTCTTGCAGTCACATTCACTAGCTATATTTAAACCGGTATATTAGCACTCTAAACTACGTAAGAGACATCTACTACTTATGCGTTTTTTTTTTACTTTTGAGACCTCATAGGATCACTCTAGTTCAAGTTTAGGTCTGTTCCAGTGTTGGGTTCCTTTGAAAAGCGCGCTCTCCTAAGCGTGGCTTCCTTTCGTTTGGCCCACATTTTCTTAAAACGTTCCCATCTCTGTTAACGGTCCTCCATTGAATGGGGTAATTACCTTAAGCAATGCAATACACGTTAATTCAATATCCCAACGAACAACAGTTCTGAAAACCGGTATTCTCCGAGTGATACCTAGGATAAATAAAGATTTATAATTCTAAATCGTGCCCCTTACAGGGTGATAACTATATTTTAAAAATACACATAGTTCTACACCCTCCTATTGATTGTATTTCTATTATTCCTATACCAGTTACAGTTCAAAAAATTGCCATGTGCATTCTGCAAGTGATATTTAGTTAAGTATAATGTGTTAAGGTTATCAGCCGAAAGGCTGGTTTGAGCCTGTGGAGGTTTTACTAAGTAAAACGAGGAGTGAGGTGGTTTACCTTTGCCTTCCTCACTGAGTGGAAAAGTACGCTTATCAGCATGCCGGGCCCTCTAAAAAGCACACATTTTCCACTCTGCAAATGACACCTTCACTTTATTCACCACAGGGTCTGGCTGAATAATGAATTCATTACTTTCAGAGGATATAACGCTGATTAGTGTCTTTTACACATCTACCTCTTCTGTTCTTAATTGATTCAATCATTCAATTAGCTGACCATGTGATAAGAAACAGAACTATTTATTTTAGCCCTGCAACGAACAGATTGAGTGTAAATAATTTGACACTCCACCTGTCTCTTACGGGCAGAAAAATATATATAATGTAAAGTGAAAATGGGGTAACTGAGAAAAGCATTGAACAGTTTATTTGAATTAACCCTCTGAAATATTTTATAAAAAGTTTATTAATTAAAATTCTGGAGATGTGTTTAATTTTATTGGTTAATGATATAATAGCTACCTTTACGTTTCTTGTAAATGTTATATTAAATTTTAATCTTGGTATCTATCTGCTACATATTTTAATAGTAATCTATAAAAAACCATCATAATGCTATGAGAAGACCAACCTCTGTACGCCTGTGTCTTTGGTTGTACGTCATAGAATGATCGGAGAAGGCTGGTCTTAAGAAGCAGACATTCTAGGCACAGATCCTGCGAAAAATAGTAGAACGATAGTACAGGTAACGAGAAAGAGAAGCTATCAGAAAACCAAACAATTGATGGAAACGATTAGAAAACGAAGATTAAAATTCTACGGACACGTGCATGGAATGGAAGCAAACGGCTAAAAAACAGATCTTTAAAATCCTTAACAATATACGTAAGGTGTCGGATAAAAATTTTTCTTTTAAATTAGAAAAGATATAGGGCTTAGAGAAAACTAAAATAAACCGAGAAAAAATGAACCTAACCAAATTGAGGCAACTGATTACTGACTTAAAGGGCTTCCACGAAGGGCAAAACCTGACGATTGACGGACGGAATAAAGGGGTAAAGCCTTCAATGAAAGAGTGCTAAGAATGTGGGCTGAAGTAGAACCTCTAGAAATGTTTGAAGTTGTCATACGTGGTCTTAAATTACCCTATTCAATAAAAGAAGACCAAGGCTACCTCGATGGCGCTATGGTTGCAGCTCGACTTATAAAACCTAGCAGTTTGGTTCCGAATTAAAATATTTTACCTTTTCTTTCTGTTTATTTAAAGTGGCATCAAATATGCCGTCGTTAGCTACTACTGTAGGTACAGAACGGGGATTTTTGTTAACATGTAAAAGAACTCTACACAGTTGTGGTGGAAAAAGCAACCGGCTTCTACATCAGAGGTCCTGGATTCGATCCCGTTCAGATCGAGCAATTACGCATCACACGTTTCCATCGATGACTTCACTGTCTGTAAAAATGTGCAAAACGTTGGGTGTATAAAAAAATACTTGTTACAATTTTTAAACGCAAACCGATAATGGAACCCGGGACCTTTCTATTAAAATATCAATCTTATCAAACATCCTATACAGGTATTTTTAACAGTCGTATTATAGTGATAATCAAAATATATTATATTCTTTTAACCACCAGTAATACGGTAAACAGTAAACACTTACCAATTATATCGCTTCCATGCATAAAATGCTCATATAAAATCTTCAACTACGTAGGTACCAAAGAATATGAAAAATAGTAAAAATTTTAATAATAAAAATTGTATTAATCTTATTCTATCTTTATATATAGGCTATATTTTTTGTCAATATTGTGTATATGTTGCGACATCTTTGACATTGTATTTTTATAGATGGTATCCTCCATCACAGCTTTTGCTACAGGAGATACCTAGTTCCACATTTTATAAAAAAAAAATCCTTTTTTGTTTAATTTCATTTCATTTCATTGTTATACGTATTTGTGGATTTTTACTTTATGTAATACTATTATAATTTGTGGAATAAAAATTATTATTATATTCAGAAAGTCACTTTTTTTAATTTATTTAACGTCGCATCAACATCAAGGTCATTAGCGACGACGTTGGGGTGTAACTGTGTGTTATGAGGATGAAATGATTTTTTGTAACGTATGAAAATATGCCGTGCCTGAGTGGCATTCGAACCCAGGACCGCATGATGAGAGGCGAGCACGTTACCAACTGCGCCAATGCGGCCGGCGAAAGTCTCTTTATATTTATAATTTAACATTTAAACATCTTACTTCCACATGGTAGATAAGGAACATAAGGTAGAAACAAGGTAGATAAGTGTCCTTATCTACATGGTGGAAGTAGGATGTTTCAAATTTTAAATTATAAATAATAGGCTTATAAAGAATTACTGAAGATGTGCGTTTTATGTACGAAAGCGCTATAATTGGTAACTGTTTACTGTTAACCGTATTATTCACTAGTGGTTTAAAAAATATAATATATTTTTATAAAATATCAATAAGTCTCTAAATAGTTTTTATTAATCAGGAAATGTTTACAACTTCTACAGTTTTAAGATCTACTGTAAAACTAACGACCTACGATGTATTAAAAAATTGCATCGTACACAGAAAAGTATAATCTATCAAATCATAAAACGCTGAATAAAATTTTTATAGAAGCTATACATATATATAGGCGTATCTTATTTTATTAAACTCAAATACGCCCTTAATTATTATTTATGTATCTGGCCAGCATAATTGTGATTACTAAAAAATAATAATTATAAAATTTAACTTACAGTTATTACTTTTACATATATTTGAACGGTTTTAAAAGCATAATATAATATATATTTATGTGACAACCAAAATGTTTTCGATTTTTTTTCTTAAGATGTTGATGAGAACTTACAGCAGGTGATCAGACTTGATGAAGATTGCACACAAGTTTATAATGTCTTCAAAGGAAAGATAAAAATCATTTAGATGTAAACTTGTACCACAGCTGCAACATACGATCTGTTTTGTACGCTCTGAAAAAACACAAAATACTAAAGAAGAAACATCAAAATGACATAACATAGTTTTCAATTAGACCGGGTATCTCAATCATCATGAAATAATTGCGTTACCTTACAAACAACAATTTAATAGGCTTATATTTTATTTTATTCTTCCAGTTTTTTTGTATTAAAATAAACTAAAAAAACAACTGTGTTGAAAAAAGACCGTCTTTATTTCCTCTTGTTACAAATTCCGCAACTAATTTAAAGTATAATTATCGTATTAAAATGGACGTTTCATTTAATTAAATTACTTTATTTCAATAAAATTTATTACGTGTTACACTTTCTTAAAATGCAACGGTTAGAGAAAGAAATTAAGGAAGTGAACTGCATCATAATAATTAGTCAACGAATAAACGACACTGTTTATAGCTTTCATAACAATTATATAGGCTTTTTTGCTAAATTTTCAAAATGAGAAAATAACGACTATTTATAATGGCAATTAGTATAACAAAAAAACTGCATTACAATTAATTAATTCATTCCAGATTATTAATTAATTGGCTATGAATTTAATATCATTAATTTTTAACACTTAGTTTATCATTAGGGCCTACATATCAATCTTCGAGATATAATTTATTAAGAATTCTATTAAATACAGAATTACAACAAGAATACCGATTTGTTAGTGGAACCTTTCCTTTACCAATTTCTTCAAAATTACTGCAGTACAAATCATTATTTAAACTAGTCTGGACTTACGAAATCCAGTTATTTGGCTCAGCAAAATCCAGTAATCTTTATCATCTACAGACGTCTCTATCAGAATTTCTACGTTTAATATCAAGAGCTTCGTACACATTTAAAAAATTAAATTTGCGAATCGAGTTATATTATACATAATACACTTGCAAAAAGAAAAAGGTAAAAACCGTTATGAAAACTATGCGTAATTACAAGTCAAAGTAATTATAGCTAAGCAGTTAATTCAAAAAAGAATTTACCTTCTACGAGGTTTCTTTCAGGTATTAATTTTGGTAAGTCATTGTTTTTAAATACATAGCTGTTAAAGAAAAATTTTACTTTATACTTTGATACTTATATGATTTAAAAAGTCCCATTTTCTTGGATAGTACGTAACGTATTTTGAATATAAAATAATCATTAAATTCAGAACATTCTAAGCTGTCAGAAATAGCAAAATAAATTTTAAAAAAACTTTTTTTACCATTTTTGGTGAGAGAGTATCCTGTTAAAATGATAGGGATATTGACTTGGAAATTGATTCAATGTTTATATTTAGCTGGCATTTCAAGGAAGTGGTTGCTTTACAGTACAACACTTCTGTATAAAGTGATACATATGATGTAGTGACGAATTAATAATGGATAATGTTTAGGATCCGCCACAAATGTATTTATGTTACACAAGCTTATTTTATTTTTAAAAGAATATGTTTAGGTCTTCTATCAAAGAATGTTGCCTATAACACACAGGTGGAGTGTCAAATTATTTACATTCAATCTGTTCGTTGCAGGACCCAATTAAATACTGTAGTTCTTTTTCTTATCACATGGTCACCCAATTAAATGACTAAATCATTTAAGAACAGAAGAGATAGAGGGTGTAAAAGACACTAATCTCAGAGTTACCTCCTCTGAAAGTAATGAATTTTATTATATAGCCAGACCCTGTGGTGAATGAAGTGAAGGTATCACTTGTAGAGTGGAAAATATGTGCTTTTTAGAGGGCCCAGCATGCTGATACGCATACTTTTCCACTCAGTGAGGAATGGTAAACCACCTCACTCCTCGTTTTACTTATTAAAACCTCTACAAGTTCAAACCAGCCTTTGGGCTAATGACCTAAACAACGCATCAAAGAATGATAAAGTACATAAAAAAAATTAGGAATAATTTTTTCAGACAACCATAATAAATACTACAAAATGTAAGCAACGAGAAAGTACAATATGTTTAACACAGCTAACAATTAATTTCACCGAATAAATTTTAAAATTCTCTAAAGCACAACACAAAAACACGAGTTAAATGAATTTATTGCAAGTCACAAATTTTATATAATTTATAAATTTATTTAGTATGACGATTTATACTTAATAAAAGAGATTTTTATTACGACTTTGTACCATAAATTTAAAATGCTATTGTGGAATATTGCTGTACATCTTCAAAGCCATTGAAAGGAAACTTTCTCCGTAATACCTCAGTAAAATAGCCTACCACCATCATTTTTTTATTTTTGTGTGGAAATTGCTGAAATAAGTTTAAGGTCTATTATTTTTGAAACTAGGTCAGAAAATTTAGATTAAATTAAATTTCAGGTATAAGTATTAAAATTTAACAAAAATTCAGTTATTTGTTGAAAGTTGTTTTTCTTAGGATAACAATCAAACTATACAATACATAGTAGGCAGATTATTTGCCTAACCAGAGTAAATAAAATGTCAGAGAAATTAATACTTCATTTTTTATATATTTTATTTTAAATATTTAACTGTAGATACTAGATAGAACAACCAAAAGATGAGGAAACATTGATATTTAATTACAATTAACAAGAACAGGCATTCAGCATTCAGCCGTGTTAAATTTGTAATAACAATCAACGTAAAATATACTCAAGTATGAAAAGAAAAACAATAAAAATTTCATATTGTCACAGAAAAGTTATTAGACAATAGTAATAAATCATATTTAAAACGAAACAAAAATTACATCTAATATTTCACATTATTTTATCTTTTTCGACATAACATGCAGAAAGTATTAAAGAAGATCTCTGGTCCATCTTCTTTTTAATCTTATAATGAAGCCTGGCAGATTTGCGATATCACTGATAAGCGGATTATTATGGATTGGTAGTTTTCAGTAGAATTTAATATAACTAGGTATTTTTGATGAAGTCGCAAATGAATGGTGTTTTTAAATCGGTGTGTAGTATATAATTTGAGACATAGTATGGTGAACCGGTAATTATACGGAGAAAATTAGACTGGAATGCTTGAATAGTTTTTAAATTACTCTGCTTTGGGCAATCAAAAATTTGAATACTGTACATCCAGATAGGTTTTAAGAGGGAATTGTATAATAATAATTTCTGTTTGAGACGTATGGGTGATTTAGAGTTAACAAACCTGCAGAGTGATACTTCATTTATCATAAAAATTACAATCCAGCTGGGAATCCAATTAAGGCGTTTTAAGTAAGGTAGGCAGTCCTGTAAGATAGCGGACTAAAGTACCGAGGTGATTACTTAATTGTTAATTGGGTTTTTTTGTATTTCAAGTAACTGCTAAATTAAATTAATTTTCAGTGGGACAAAATAGAACTAAAGTTCTTGAAATCATAATTAATTATTGTTTTGACTCAAACTTGAGATTCACATTAGATTATAATGTATAGATGTCTTATCTTTTAAAATATATATCACATTAGTCGGTGTTTTTCTCATTTATTAAAATATTTTAAGTTACACATAAATTATATTCGTTTCAAGAACTTAAGAGAACAATATGCGGCCAGTAGGCTGCTATCACAAACTGTTACGCCTCGCTTCTTATTGTTGGCTATTTCTTCTTGACATAAAAATAAGATAAAAGAGGAAAACAACAAAACGAAATAAATATTCATATTCGAAGTTGAAGTTGTTGTTCTTTCATTGCTGTAAGGTGCAGGTAATCCCCACCTACCTACGTTTTAACATTTTAACTTGAGATATGCTTTACCTTCAGTACTGAATCCTTAGTGCGGTGTGTAGCACACAAGTTGTGAATCATAAGGTTTACGACCGGCTCGTTCTCAGCGTTGAATAGAAACCGCCACTGACAGCTTCCAACAGTCTTGCTCTGCATCGCCGCGCGCTGTACCATTATATTTCTTCGAACTCCTCGCGATTTAATGCTTGTATCCAATTGTATTTATATGAATATCTATATACACTACAATAATTCATACTAATCTTACAATTCCTTTTAGCAAATATTAGGCTTCAAATTCAAACGTGAACTTATCTCGCATTTCTCATTTCTAAAAGTATCATGGCATTAAGGATTTAGGCTTTGAGTTAAGGACTAACCTGATAAATACAGAAAATGAATTATATTAAAAGGATGTCACTGTCATTACACCGTTTATACTTTATACTTTACACCGTTTTATCGGTGATAAATATTAAGAATATATTAAAGTGCCAATTGTTAAAATTAAGCTAATGAGAAATGAGAGCAATGAAGTTATTATAGTAATCAGATTAAAAAGAATTGATTTTATAATATTATTAGAGGTTTAATTCAACATGTGCAAAGAACAGCATTACTATTGAAATACAGTAAGACTCCTCTAATTCGAACTATATGGAGGAAGCCTTAGTCCGAATCAATGAAAATTCAGAATTTAGCTACTTCGCGAAAATTCGAGCGAGAGGACCATTTGTTATAAGTGAATGTTAATTTCGTTTTTTTTCACGAAAAACTTAAAAGATTACAGTATATGAACTTAATTCAATAACTGGTAATTTTTTTATTTAAATAATTAAATATTTTATTTTTTACTGATTTTTTTAAATTTTACGTTACATTCGTATTAGGTGTTGTTGGGTCATTAGCCGAAAGGCTGGTTTGAACCTCTAGAGGCTTTACTAAGTAAAACGAGGAGTGAGGTGGTTCACCATTACTTTCTTCACTGAGTGGAAAAGTATGTTTCTCAGCATACTGAGCCCTGTGGAAAACATCTAATTTCCACCCTGCAAATGACATCTAGATTTTGTTCACCCTAGGTTCTGGCTGTATAATGAAAATCTTTACTCTCAAAGGAAATATCTCTGACTAGTGTATTTTAAATCTCTATCTCTTCTGTTCTTAAATGCTTCTGTTACATAACTGGCTGACCATGTGGTAAGAAACAGAACTATTTTTTGTAGCCCTGGAACTAGCAGATTGGCATCGTATTAGTTATATATTCATATTAAAATATACGCGTATTTTATTCTAAAGCAGTCCGAATTACAGAAGTCTGAAGTAGAGGGGTCTTATTATACAATATGGATCCGAAGACAGATACCTTGACAAGATGCTCATAAGAGACAGGTCGAGTAGTGTTAAATTATTTTCACTCGATCTCCTAGTTCCAGAACTACAAAAATTAGTTCTGTTTCTTATCACATGGTCAGCCATTTATACGACTGAAGCATTTAAGAACAGAAGAGGTAGAGGTGTAAAAACACTAATCAGAGTTACCTCGCTTGAGATTTACGAATTTCATTATACAGCCAGAACCTGTGGTGAATGAATTGAAGGTATTATTTGAAGGAAGGAAAATAGTGGATTTTTAGAGGGCATGCTGATAAGCATAATTTTCCACTCAGTGAGGAAGTCATGGTAAACCACCTCACTCCTCGGTTTAGTTAGTAAAGCCTCTAGAGGTTCAAACCAGCCTTTTGGCTGATGACCTAAACAACAGCAATAACCCCTAGACAAGGTATTTGGTAAATTGTTTTACCAAAATAATTTAGTTACAAAATTGAGGGTCGTGGCCAAAACTAAGTTAGTACAGTCAACTCTTCGTATACGCGTATTCAGTATTTGCGGATTTCATATCCACGGTTCCTTATTCGTTACCGTTTTCGCTATTCGCGATGAACTAAATTAAATATTCGTGGTTTGTTCCGAATGAAAAAGAATTTGGAAAAAAATGTAAAATGCATGATAAAGATGATTATCTACGTAAAATATTCTGTAGTATATATATATCATTCGTGAATAACGTACTTGTATTACAGTAGCTACGAAACATTGAGTTGCTGCTTTTAAAATTGGTAGTTAAGTTATTCATGTTTATAT
Source organism: Catonia carolina (assembly GCA_035578175.1). Lineage (NCBI taxonomy): Eukaryota > Metazoa > Arthropoda > Insecta > Hemiptera > Achilidae > Catonia > Catonia carolina. The sequence goes on along the minus strand of JAQMRL010000002.1, from coordinate 121,727,962 downwards.
AAATAACATTATTAATATAATAGATATATATGTAGCACGTGCACTACAGTATGTGTGTAGGTACTACATATAGGCATTGCTTATTAATTTATTAATTCAATTTCCAAACTCGCGGTTTTTGTATGTATTCCGTACTCGCGTTAAATTTTTGAAACCTAACCCCCGTGAATACGGAGAGTTTACTTTGGTCAAACTAAGATGTAGTGAATTTCACAATAAACAACATTGCTAAAGCTATAACTTGCAAAAGCCATAGTAACCTGGCTCAGAGGAATTCAAAACGACATTAAAGAACTCGATCTAACCATGGAGGATCTAAAGCAACGTACCCCTTGGTATAAACACCAAATGGGAAATCACAAAGTTTGATTCACCACCAAAACAGTCAAACGCAGAATTGGGGTTTGTTCAGATGAACGAAAGAAAATAAGATCTGAAAATATGAAAAGACTTTGGAACAGCAAGAAGAAGAAATTGAAGAACAACCATCCAAAATGACTAAAGTGATCCTATGTGATAATAAAAGAAAAATTGCATTTGATTGAGTACCAGATATTTTGGAAGGTTAGTAACTGAGTATAACGATCAAATACCAGAAATTGGAGCACTGATAAAAATGACGAAGGCGGACCTTACAATGATGAAATATTTCTTACGAAACTGGAATTTAAGTACGGAAGTCCGTCTATAAATCATGAGATGATACATATTTTCTATTCTTTTGTATAAAGTGGGGCTTGGAATCATAAGAAACAATAAATAGAAAGGATTCAATAATTTTAATTATGGATATACCTACATATGTTAAGGATATCTTGAAAAAAAGGAATTAGGAAGTTTTACATCAGAATTATAAAGAGGAAGAACTGATAAACTCGATAAAAAAACAAAAAAAATGTAGTAATTTGGACATGTTATGTGTGGAGAGAGTACTATATAGTGCAATTGATTATACAGGGAAGACTTGCTCTTGCCAATGTAAATAACGAGCCATATAACCTATGTTTAATCATGAAAATCAACCTCTATAAATTTAAATCTACGAAAAACTCTAATTGACGCTAAACTAGGCTCTGTAGAAAAAAGGCATGAAATAAAAGTTGCACGTTTGTTAATTGTCTACAATTTTAGTTTTATGTACAGTACTTTTGTCATAAAATGCATACTAAGGCCACCATCTCAGAAACCCCATTTTTGTGACAATTTTAATGAGCAAAATAGAGAAAATCACTAATTGACGCTAAACAAAGAATTGTAAGAGAAAATATTTGAAATAATAAGTTGTAAGGTTTTTCATTTTCTAGAAATTTTAATATGTACATACGTTGTATAGTAAGTTTTTACACTAATTGCCCTAAAATGCATATTAAAGCCGCAACCTTAAAAAAAGTTATCACGACAGCACAGCCCCAAGAATTTCAGCAGAAATGGCGCTTACCTTTTCTTGTAGAGCATAAGAATTTAGTAAATGAGGCGGTTTTTAAAAAAATCGTATGATATTCTGTTATTGAAAAATTTTGTTCACGTAGGCCTACACAAAGACCAATCGCTGAAAACATGGATTTTGGGTTCAGAGGATCTAAAAACATGTAGCCTATTTCCGGTGAAAACTCGTGGAAAAATCGACTTGAAAACAATACTTTTCTTCTCTATTCATTCATATAGGGGAAGAGAAAGTAAAACTAGTAGGAGTAAAAATAGTGGAAATAGTAGGAGAGCAAAACGTAGGAAGACGCAAAACATCTAGTTTAAAAAACGTTTGAGACCGGTAAAGTTGTTGCTTTGTGGAACTATTTCGAGGAGCAGTGTCCAAAGTGAAAATTGTTGTGATCACCAGCCTCTAATAAGAGAAAACACCAAATTAGAAGATTTAGTTACCTTCCCTGATAACAAAGCTCCTGGTATTTAATTCTGGACCGAAATTGATTTAGTGGGTTTCTGAAATGACTTATTTACAGATTAATTCAGAAGGTAAAATATTTTTAATAAAACGTCCAAGATCAGGGGACTAATAGGATTATAAATGTTTTCGAGCAAACGGGAACAGAAGGAACAATATCATATTTTTTTAATGATTTTTGTCACTGGACTAGACAGAAGCTAATCGGTAGCTGTTGTGATTGACGAAAATAAACGTTTCCTTTTTCAAGTTTATGACAGGCATAATATTAATTGAGAAAGGAAAAACTTATGAAATATTTTTGATTTTAATTAAATTCGTGACAACGTTAGATTGAATTGGGAATTAACTCTAAATTTTTAACCGCTCGATAAAAGATTAAATTTTCTCATCAAAATGTTATTGTCACATGAAAAATTTCTTTTCACTCAATAATAAAACGGTATAACACGCGCTCTTGTTCAAAAGGGGTATCTTGTCTTTTCTGCTTTAATTAAAATAATGTAAAATTATTTTATTGTCTTTTCTAGGCTGAGTGTTTAATGGATGTCGTACGGCTATGATGGAATGAGTTTTCTTGTAGATATCGATTAAGGAATAAATGCGTAATTAAAATTTTCGTACAATTTACAGATTTAAGTATCATCAGAATAGATGAAGTTGCTAATTTCTATTCAAAACCAATAAGTGTGATTTAAATTATCGAAAAACAAAGATAGCATTGCACCCCTGAGTACTTAGCATAAATGCAATAAATCTCAAGTAGAATTTTTAACATTATACTATATATTGCACAAAAGTTCTAAAGTTAAGGGAACACGGAATCCCTACCTTACATCAAGTTAATATGAAGAATTTTTTTTCAAAACCAACAAAACTAATCTCTTTTTTGACATGAAAAGTTTCCCATGAAATCATTTATATTGTGGTTTTCATTACAGTAAAAACTCAGCATGTGTGAGCACACGCTTGATATGTCCTATACTCCTTTTAGAGTCTCCTGGATGCAAAAATAAAAAATAAAAAACATGAGTTGAGCAATGTGAAAAATTTTTAGAAAAATTAACCCAGTAGTGTTTGAAACAATGATCCTATGTATTAATGAAACAATACTTTTTCAAAAAAATTAAAAAAACTATACAACGAAGTGAGTAGGCCTACTAGATGAACAGTATTCGACTTTTGAACTACAAAATAATTTAAGCTGATAGTCAATACTATCGCAATCAACTCAAAAAAAAGAAAAATCTTTAAACAATCATTAAAATCGTGCGAATGGTTCCAAAATTACAAAGATTTTGCTGACACTGGTTTTAAAAACTAATGTGAATTAATTTCTAATAAATTTAAATTAAAGTAAATTTTAAATAAATTAATTAATATTAATTTTTTTTATACATTTATTAAAATTCAAATTTTAATAAATTAATTTCTTTAATTTTTAATTAAAGGTCTGAATGATCTCTTATAGTAAATAATTAGTCTATATCAATCGATTCAGAAAACCTTTAATTTTTAGACAATTTCGATTCCATATTACCTTTAATTTGTTGGCAAAATAGAATAGGTATAACTTTCAAGTGAACAAATAATCTGCCGTGCTTCCCTACATTAAAAGACAAATAGTATCCAAAAGCATAAGTACTGCAGTGAAGTTCTTAGAGTAAAAATCGACGAAACGATGTAGTTTATGTACAGCGGAATAGAATATTCTAAAATCGAATTTCGACTAGAAATCAGACAGAAAACTTTACATTGTGTTTATTACCTGGAGAGAACTTATTTTTTTCTTGTGATCTAACAACTTTGGTGTGACTGACAATAATTTCGACTTATAAATAGTCATGAAGTCCCGTCAGATATCGGCGAATATTTCAAAGTTTGAAATAGAAAACCGATTTTTTCAATATCAAGGAAAGATAACTCAGAGCGATAACTGCATTAAAAATAAGTTTAACGGGTGTTATCAATATAAATCTTGGCGATTTTCTTAACAGAAGTTTAAATTACGTATCTTTCCTATTACAGAAATTTTCATATTGTTTAATTTTTAAGTCATAATTATACAGAATCTTCTAATTAGTTTCAGAAAATGTGAATTTACTGGTAATTATTATAATAATGATTTAATACTTATCGTCTCATCGTCAAGTACTGTAGGCACAAGTATAAGTAGGCACACAGCCTGTTACACCCTCCAACTCCCAAAATCATTGGTCCTTCAAAATTTCTCTTGGTCTTCCCAAGCTCAGTCTCCTTCTGATTGTACTCCTCGATCACCTTGGATATTACATCCCAGGAAAATTGACCAGCCTGATCTGCTGAACTGGTTTATTATCGATTACAATTTTTGACCTAGAAGAAACCACACCTTTAAAACCCATCACTTTACTTTTCACTGACGAAATATGTAGGTTATTTTATTTCTACCCAACATTCACCAATTGAAAGACTGCTAGGTGCAGAGAAATGCAAAGGTAAACAGGTAAACAATTTATGTTATTTCTGAATATAAAAAGGAAACAATAAAATGCTTAAATTTTATATAGCCTACTACGTACGAAGGATTTTTAGCACAAACTATAAAACTACTCCAAGTAGTTAATTTTAACTGTTATTCAACAATAATAAAATTATGTAATTAATTACAGGTACACCTAAAGTCTGATTGGGAACAAATTAAATCTACTATAAATTTATATTACATTATTAAGTGTATTTCTGTTCAGCTATCTGACACTGTTGTTGTATTTCGTATAAAGAATGCCCATAAATGTTATAATTAGATAGCTTTATAATTTTATAGTCCTTTTTATACATCGTTTTATGTCCTTTTGCATTCCATACATAATGGTAAAAAACTGTTTACAAATAATTAATTTAATAATACGTGAAACGAATTGTAGGTCTGCGAGTAACAAAAAAGAAAACCGATGTCTGCGAAGGTAAAAAGTTGATGAACAAGGGAAAGAGAGAAAGAGTGAGAGAGAGAGCAAGCGAGAGAGACTGATTGAGGGTGAACGCGCGAGAAAAATAGTCAGCGAGGGTTTATAATTGGAGTGTCAGTATTAGGTTAGGGACAAAAGTTTAGAGTCCAAGGGGGTGGAATGGTGGCAAAAGAGAGCCTATTAGCATGTTGACACGGCTGCCTTTGTCCAGCGGAAGCTAAAACGCGGCCTCTCACTAAGCCGCCTTATTTATGATCCAAATAACCGTCTGGAAACAATAAATTACAGCTCCGAGTCTGTTCTCAGAAGTGCCACCATTGTTGGCTCAACCGCCACATAAACTATTGACTATTGTTACCATGACAAATTAAACAATCTAAAACGCTCAATTGTTCTAAATATCATCCAACAAACATTCAAAGGGTATTTGTACGTACACCATTCATAAATATACTCGCGTGTGTTATGAATAAAAATAACTTGGAAACTCCCCTTTACCTCGGTACCCAACTTCGTTCATTGATATTGTCCATATATTTATTTATAGTTCTCTCAAGTAATAGCGATTCTGTCATGTAAATTTAAAAGAAAAATATTAAAATAGAAATTTAAATTAGTATGTTACAACGATTTTAATGTTACTATACCCATTGGATGCTTCTCTGCTCAGTGGGCATTTGTCTAGGCACTATGATCCTTAAAGCAAGCAAGGAACCAGGGACATATTAAGGCCCGTGCGACCCGTGCGCCTGCACGGGGCGCTGACGTTGGGGGCGCTTAAATTATAAAAAATCTAAAAAAATTCATTTGTGGTTGCATTAATTAATATAATTGTGTGAAATCTGAGGTCAGGTTGTGAGTTTTTGTAAAGGGAATCGGAGGATTGTGACCTTATATTTTTGGATTGAGGTCAAAATATTGGTTGGGATTTTTTTTACGTTGATACATAATACGACGTATGATTGTAAATAGGTAGATATGACTTGAGGACGGTAGATGGTTGAAATTTATATCTTTTTCCGAAAACGGAGTCGTTGTATCAAGAAAGTTAAGCCTTTGACGTCAGATAATAATAATAATAATAATAATAAAAGACAATTGGGAGATGGGGACCCAGGGAAGCGCCAAGTGATTACCTTGCACGGGTGACATTTTGCTCTTGAGCCAGCCCTGACAAGGATCCATTACAACCAAGCCCCTTCCGACCAATCAACCTGCCTCAAATTTGTGAAAATATTTGTTCGTTAAAACTTATTACAGATGAGTATAACTTGATTACAGATCATCAGATTGGGTTTTGAGAACGGCACTCGACTGTAGAACAAGTCCAAAGATTAGTCAAAGTTATTCAGAAGAGCTTAAAATTGAAACAGTTTACTTCAGCTGTGTTCTTGGACATCAGCAGGCATTTGACAAAGTTTAGCATCTAGGTCTGTTATATAAAATGAAATTAGACTATCCATATTTCTTAATTTTTAAAGGTACCTTTCAAATCGATTCTTCCAAATTAAATATAATGTCTTTTCCAATTTTCACCGGATAAATTCCGTTGTTTCTCAAGGCAGCATTTTGAAACCATTCTTACATACGCTTTACTCAGCCGACCTTCCAGAACACAATTCGGTAATGAAGGCAATGTTCGCAGATGACACAACGATTTTAGCGGCGGACGCTTCTCACGAAATGTGCCTCTGAGAAGTTAAACCCATCTTGACAACATTTACTAATAGTGTTAGAAATGGAGTTTAAAAGTTTGGGAGGATAAGTCAACACACTTAACGTCAATATTAAAGAAACTAACATGTCCATTGGTCATCCTGAATGGTACTGTAATCCCGAAAAAGAAGTTAAATATCTGGGTTTACATTTTTATCAAAGACTCACGTGATGGTTATGTATGGATGAAACGAAAACAACTTCAGCTGAATCACGTCGATTGTTCCGGCTCTTAGGCAGTAGGTCTCAAGTTTCTCTTAAAAATAATATCCGCTTATACAAAGTAATTCTTAAACCAGTTTGGACTTACAGGTTAGAGCTATGGGGTACAGCTATTTCATCGTATATAGAAATAATTCAGCGCTTTCAATCAAAATTCCTGAGACTGATCACTGGAGTCCTGTGGTATATAACCAATGAAATATTGCACAACAATCTAAACTTGCCCTTCATAAAAGAAGAAATTAAAAAACGTAGCGAGGAACATTTAAAAAAGTTGAAAGCTCATCAAAACCTTTCGAAATCAACCTCCTCAACAACAGCAAAGATAGATCTCAGATACGTTTTAAACATTGGTCTTACCTGTACGATTCTGTTTATCATTTACTTATTTAATTTTTTCTACTTCTTCTACTAATAAATGATCGTCATATCAAATTCGGCATCATTATAATCTCCATCATTTTCATTGCCGTCTTCATCAAAGTCTGAGTGTATTGTATATTTTGATTCAATGAACCTAATTATTCAGACTTTTATTGTCTTCGTTAAAAGTTTACATTTGCATAAAAAAACTGGTTGCAAAGGAAGTATACCTTAATAAGAAAGTGTTAAAAGACGTTGATATATTTTTGTGTTTATTCAGAATCAACAACCGTAAATTATAAAAATACAATGAATAGTATTTTAAGTTAACATAAATTTTTAATGTCCTGTTCATTGATTGAGGAAATCGCCTAGTAGCATACCCTCGTCTGAACTTTATATGAAATCCTTGATAAAGGACTGGTAAATTCGAGTAATTTTTAACCTTTGTGGTGGATTTTGTGGTAGATGTAGTATACCCTCGTCTGAATTTTATATGAAATCCTTGATAAAGAACTGGTAAATTTGAGTAATTTTTAATCTTTGTGGTGGATTTTGTGGTAGATGTGGTATTGTCTGTATTCTCACCTCTGGATTTGTGTGGTTAAATAATATTCAATGAAAATGAGTGTATAATCGTTTAATGTGTCTGTATAGAGGTTTCAATGTGTAGAGAATTTTATACGTAGTAAGAAACTTTGGGACTAAACGTAAATTTGTTTTTTTTAATTTTCCGATTTATATTTGTATTTTTTCGCCAAACCATAAATCAAGGCTCCGTATATCCACATCGGCTGAATTTGATAATTATTGTAACAACTTAGCTCTTGTTTAATATTCAAGTGTGATTTACGGTGGGGTAAAAGAACAGTCATTAATCTGTGATTTAAAGAAACTTCTCCAATGTGTGTGATGGTTACATGTCAGTCTCCTATCTAGTATAAGGCCTGAATACTTGGTAAAATTTTATTTGTACCTTATTTTTTATATCAGAGCGTATCAATTATTATTATTCATTATTGACCACAAATATTTTGCATGATTTTTTTTTTTGAGTGGTGATGCTACGAAAACCGTGGCTTGTGCATATTAAATGATATATAGATGAAAAAATGCCAGTCCTGAATGGGAGTCGAACCCGGGACCCTGGCATAGAAGCCAGTTGCGGTTACCACTTCACTACGGGTAATTGTTTAATTATCACAATATTATTTAGCTGCTTAACTATTACTTTTTCCCACTTGACACTATAAAGATCACACGTTAATATAATACCCCAATTGGGTTAACAAAACTAAACTGAGCAGCATTAGTTATTTTTAAATCTTTATAAAATATGAAAATGAAGAATTCAAATTTAGATTGTTGAATTAGATAGTTTTTCTGTTCAACTCCTAAGGAAAATATGTTACCGAATCTCAAATCTTTACTCGATCGGGAGCTTAGAGACTTAGCCTAGAGTTAGTCAATGAGAGCTTTTGCATTTGTATAAGTAATAAGTTATTTATAGTATAAGCATTTGGATAAGTAATCGCTTCGAGTAATTTCTCGAACTAAAATCATCGAAAAACCCTTCATTCAAAATTAAACTTTTTTCATACGGTGTCATTTCCTTCTAACTCACAAAAAGAACAATCATCTTTAAGTGTTTCTTATTTCTGCCTCCTGTCCATTTAATGTAGGTTTTTATGTTAACAACTATGAAACCACCAAACTCCTCTATGCTATTAAATTTCTTTCATGTTAATGTTCCCTTTTCATACACCATTTCAGGAAAATCATTTTTTTTTTAATTTTTTAAAATATAATCCTATTGATTAGTCTCTGATCGTTCGTTCCGTCCAGATTAACTAAAGAAACAGATTCTGTTTCTCATTTTATTGAAAGTTTTTAAATATTTTTAAAGGTTTATGGTTAGATTCTTCTTCACTTTAAAATAGGATTAAATCCTGTTTAATGTGACAAATTATGCCCCTTGTGACTCTGATGAACAATGTCTTTCCGTCTTTTTAAGGGCTTACCCCAACATTTTTTGATTTCCGGTATTTGTAATTTAGTCCAATTTACCAGACGCTTTAAACCCATTCTGTTCAAATGTTTTCTCCTAAACCTTCGACATGATCTTACCCACTTTTACAGTATTTTGTATGCCTGATATTACCACTTGTTAGCCGTAATCTAAATTAGTTCTCTTAATAGTATTGAATACCTTAATTTCAGTTGCTTGCATCATTCTTTTACGTGTAGGGTTATCTGTTCTTGCCTGGGCCACATTCGTCAAAATGGGTCGGATTCAGGTCTTATAAATCTTGGATTTGCTTTGTTCAGACATTTATTTGTTTTTTCAGATCACCTTTCGGAGGCACCCATTAATTCTTCCTGCTTTATTGAACCGTGTTGAGACACCCTCTTTCAGTTTTACGGCAATCGATAAATTTTATTCTTGATATACATAAGTTACTACTATTTTCCTTGAGTCTAATATCTTTTGAGAATCTCTCTTTTATTTATATTTCTCTGAACTTTGTTTTAATCGCTCATGTATGTACAATGCAATGTATTCAATTCAGAACAATAAACAACCCCATGATCCAATATGATGAGAATGATATGTATGACGTGTAAATGAGGTTTAGTCTTGTACAGACTCTGGCCAACCATTCCTGAGAAATGGTTATTTGAATCCCAACCATCAAAATAGACTGGTAACTTCTGTCGAGTATTCCAATCCGTATAAAGGTCTACCTTTACTAGGATTCAAACCATGGAACCTTCATCTCCGAATACATGTTGTTAAACAGCTGACTCGTAGAGGAAGTCCGGGTAAAGCGGACCCTCTCTCTAATTCATGTGTTACAGAGCTGTTACTAGTTGGTGTTGACGAAAATATCTTCTTCTTTGCTCTATGTAGTAGTTAGTCTGTTATAGAAGCTGTTTGTGACATTAAATTTATGATGGTACAGTTTCATTTATGACGTTCTTGAAATTTTTTAAAGATAACTGGTTTTCTTGTTGACGGTACATTAAAACATTTCATCTGTTCATTTATGTCTCCTTGTCATCTAGTAGCCTTAATTTACTTTAATTTTGTGTCACTTATTCATTTAGTGCGATACTGGTCGTAATATAACTACAAAACTCAAGATGGGGATATCGGGTAAAATGGCCCCTGCTGTATAATGTAATCTCAATCATGCATTTCTCAAATTCCAACTTAAATAGTAACATCTTTATTATTTCTGTTATAAATCTGTATTATACTGCTTTTTGTTCAGATCAGGTGTACACCCACTTTACAACAGGTAAAGTGACTCGTTGGGTCCACTTTACCCCTCATTATCGTAAGAATGCGTTAGTACATCTATGACACAAAATATCAGAAAAAATAACTTTTTTTAATTTGATATGTATTGGAACTAGGTAATTACAATTATTAGGAACTAATTTTTAACGATTTATCTGTTAAAAAGTTATGAAAAGTACTACTTATTACGAAATATATCGTAAAACAAAAATGGAGATCCACATTACCTGCACTTCCTCTAGCGTACCTCTGTATTAAGCGTTTATTTATTAATTTTTTATTTTGTTCTTACAACATAATGTACGGTATGAGGATTTACACATTGTTATATGTGTTACAATCAAAATTACTAGAAATTTCTCGACGATTTATAATAACTATTGCATTCGCCTTCAAAGAATTTAATGTTTTATTGTATGCACATAAAACTTACGTTTTATTGTATTAAATAATAAAATTTAAACAACTTTTAACGTAAGCTATTTTCAAGTTTTGTAATAAATCATAAATAACAAGAATCGTTTTGTAGACGGATATCACTGACCACCAACACTCATTCTGTATTATCTTGAAGTAAGTTTCACAGTTACTTAATGTAATGGTCAAAATGAATTATCTTTAACATTTTAACGAGTTAGAGTCGATTGTTGCTGTAGTCTTCACTGCGGTAAATGCGTTATAAAAATTATAAGTATAATACGCAGTATCTTATAACCAGTAAAAAATAAAAAACAAAATTGTATTCCAGGTACCTTTCATGTATCACTGTGTTAAACAGTATTATACAAATCGGAAATAGAGTCTCAAGAAATAAATTATTACAAGAAATTACTGTGTTTCTTACCTACATTTTTATTGGCATGTCTTCAGTTCGGTAATAAAAGAATTCTCTGGTTGTAATTCGCGCAATTTATAGCACATCACAACATAGCTTATGTTCCTTAAATAAAAAATTTAACGACAAAACTTTTATTAAATTTTTTTTTCTCCTCATTTTGGATTTGAGACTTCGTAAGCTTCATAATATTGTAACTGAAATTTTTTCTTTATTTTATTGAAATCAGCTTTTAAATTACAGTTTAAACATAAACCTTACTGGCATATTAAGGAACTGTAATTGTTACATTATTAAAAATTATCGTAAGATATAATATTTCAAATTTTGAATATTAATTTATTTTACAATTACCTTACAAGACTGAAAACCTTTAATGGAAGTAAATTTGTCAAGATATTTATTGTAGAACAACAAAGTTTTTTATTATTATTTTTTACTTTCATTCTTCATTTATAAACTACACAATATAGAATAACCATCCAGGGATGTATTTCTTTAAAAAATACATCCTTGAGGATAAATCAAGAGTTTAGCAATTGAAAGAACACTAATGAAATTATAGAACGAAAATAGGAAGAATTGTATTGAAAAAGTAACTACCTGTAAGTACCAGTTTTGAACTACGGAATCTTCGTCTCCAAAAATCAGCTGTTTAACAGATTTTGGAGACGCTCAACCGCTAGACCAACCCGGTGGTTTAATAACAATACTAACAGTAAATTTCGTGAACAAGTAAACAATAATTGTGCAATTACTGTTAAAACTGGCTTACCTGTTGGCGTATTATGGTGACTTCAAATTAATCAACACAAGTTACGTTTACCTTACAACGTCAAACTTATCCATCTATGGTGCAAAATAACGTTTACATCCTCCAGGCAAGAGTGGTGTGATATGGCTTCTGACTTGAAAGGCGACTAACTTGGAAGCATCCCCTGCATACAAAACGCTTAGAACTTAACCGCTGCCAGGAGCTACTTTTCTGCTTAATTAACCCTCCATCAAAATTGAACCTCAGTTCAAAAATTTTAATTTACAAAAACCTTTTTGAGATCAATCTGGACTTATGGTGTTTAGTTCTTTGGAGCAGCGACAGATAACAACTTAAAGTTGATACAGGCCTTTCAATCAAAATTCTTAAGACTTCCTTCTGATGATCCTGTTGATGTTCCCACGACAATTTTAAAATTCCGACAGTAAAAGAACTAACACGTCCTTCTATAGTAAATTTCGCGAACGACTGGATAACTATCACAATCAACTAGCCCGTTATCTAGCTACGAGAAACTCCCCGACTGTACGATATTTAAAGAGAAGATGGAGCAGAGACCTCTTGGTCTGAATAACGGACAACAACCATAATTGAAGTGTTATTTGACATTTTTTTTAAAACGTAATTTTCATGATTGATGAATATTACATGCACATTTAGTTACATAGGTGAAATAAAAATTTCAACAGTTTAAGGAAATACTGGAGGGTCAAGAAGGTATGCTTCATATCATTTTGTATTTTGTATTGAATAAAAGGGTACAGATCACCTTGTTCTTCTAATAGAAGACATCATTCTAGAATAACAGTTAACTCTAGTAATAAACATTAAACGTCATCAATAAAAGCTGTTATTAAGAATTTATTTTAAAGATTCTCTAATGAAGAACTTCGTTTAGTATAAATTAAAATAGCCTACTGTTCATTCAATCTCAAAGGAAACAGAATTTTTGTGGATGAAGGAGTTATACGCAGAGGAAAGTTATAAGAAAACTGATGTAGAATAATAATGTTTAAAAACAAAGTTTGAAGAATTTTTAAATTTACTTAGCCTACAATTTTTCTTGAAGGGACAATAAGAAGGTACCAAATTAAAATCAATCAACAAACTCACAAAAAGTTGGTAGCCTTCGATTTTTGTCGCATTTTCCTCAAAACTATAACTTCGTAACATCTTCATCCGCTAAGGTCTTCAATTCTGAATGAAGAATGTAGGGCTATATCACTCGGTGCCTCTTCTGAAAGTAACATTCCCCAACGCCCGTTAAATTAAATATCACATTATACGGAAGTTGTGTAGCTCATTGTACCGTAGTAGATAAAAGACAAACGTTACTGTAATTTTACATTTTTATTCTCTACAAATAAATATTAGGGAAAACACCATAAAATCCTATACTGGGTTTTTAAGTTTCATTTCCTTAAAACTTAGTTTAACTATGTTGGATTAATGTGGATTTTATCTACTTCACGCTATAGGGAAATTGTGTATAGAACCCTATGTTTATAGCCATATTAAATACAACATATACATAATTTTTATCAAACTACCAAATTTTATTGTTGTATTATAATGTTTCTTTTATATTTTTAATTATTATATTTTTTACACGAATTGGGTTGTTGTTAAGAAAAGACAAAAGAAAAAAGGAAGAAAGAAGTGAAAATGTAGTAAAGATATAAAACATAAATTGTGAATTAGAAAAATAAGAATATAAGACGTACGAATGTAACACATTTTAACGACACTTTATCGTGTGAGCGGCGGCGTGCCGTGTTCAAGAGTAAAAGTAATTAGCTAACGACGTCATTTGAAATGCTTCAACCTTATACGATGCAGTCAGGCCTACCGGTCGAACATAAAAAATGAATTATGTGTACAACTATTATAAAATAAAAAAGACTCATTTTCCTTGACTCGTAAACTTTGACATACCTGACTTCATTCATTCTGTTTCCGCTGACCAATGACTAGATCCTAATCGAACCAAATGACTTCTTCCACTTTCTGAAAAGAATGAGTCGAGTAAATGCGTGCTCGTTAATGGTAGCAAATCTACATAGGGTTGCATGCCCTTTCAACCTTAAACTCACTCATTCTTTCTCACTCTATATCTCATCCGTTATTTCCAGTTATCGCTGAACAATGTTATTAGTTAAACTTTACAATTTTCCTCCTCCTCCTCCTCCTCTAACGCATTCGGCTTTGGTCTTATATTAGTATTATTATTACTATTACAAAAGCAGGACTATTTCATGATTGCCTAGCTACTTTAAACCCTTATCGTAACAGCTTCAAATTGTTTCTTATTAACACATTGTAAAGTTTTCCTTTTCAATTTCCAACTTACAACTTACTTTTAAAATTACTTTGTAAACAATTCAAATAGAATATTTTAAATATTTAAATTTGTTTTCAAGCCATATTACTATTCTAATACAATCATATCAGTGTTAATGAGAGTCAAAAATTTATGACAACCTAAATTTTGATAATGATACGTGTTTTTTTTTTATTGAGTGATGATGCCTATATGCCTTGGGCTTGTAGGCATTTCCTTAATAATGTTCATTTTTAAAGTATAATATAACGTAAGGTGATGGAATTAAATCTGAATGTTAACAAAAATTTTATTCAAGCAATAATCCAAAAATTCTAAATGAAAATTTTGAAGTCTTAAGTAATTTTGATCGCATGGTGAAAAGTCTGTAGTATGTAGAACTGTTTTAGTCTAGTATTTTATGGTTGACGTCCACGTCAAGCACCTTACTAAATTCAGCCCAAAATATATTAAATATTATTTGCTTGGGGAAGAGGTTTGAACAAAACTATTGTGGACACGTAGGCCCTACTTATTTATTTTTTTTTTTACTTATGTCCTATATTCTTCTTCTGTGTTTCACGGATTAGGCATCTCTGCCTGTTCCAAACCTCTCAAATCTGCCCATCTTTTTCTCGGGCGTCCTCGTTCTCTCTTGCCCTCTATCTTATAGCCCAGTGTCTGCTTAGGTATACTATCCTCCCTCATTCTGTTCACACGCTCCAAACACTGCATTCTGTTGAGATACCTTGTCGTTTAGTGGGAATATGTTGATTTCTTTCCTTATCTCGGTATTCCTGCAACTATCTTCTCTACTACACCCACAAGTATGTTAAACAAATTTCATTTCAGATGCTTGCAATTTACTCTCCTCTCTCTTTGATAGCACCCAAGTTTCACTGCCATAGAGTAGGGTCGGCACTGCTATTGTTTTATAAAATCTTAACCTCGTGTTTTTTGTTGGTGCTATTTTTTAAGTTTTGGTAGATAGTTCCGCATATTTGCTGAAATCGGTGCATCTCTATCCTGTTGGTATGTAATATTGAAAACTAGATACTGAAAGTGGGATATCTGTTCCAAAATATTATCCTTTATAGCAATTTTGCTTCTGACTGGTTCCTTCCCTCTGAATGCCATTACGTTTGTCTTCTTTTTCGAAATTGTCAACTTATATTCTTTGTAGAATTTTTCCAGCATAAAGAGTGCTTTCTGCAGGTCATCCCAATTCTCCTGTAGCACCATTAAGTCATCGGTAAATAATAGGCAGTTTACAATCATATCTTCTCCTATTATAATACTAGTGTGTACTTGAGACTTCCATCTTCTGATCACGTCATCCAAATAAATATGTAACAATGTGGGTGATGGACCACACCCTTGTCTTACTCCTCTATTAATAATTACTTCTTGAGAATTGGAGTCTGCCACGGGGATGTCCTATAATCTAATTTGGTAATTTTAATCTGAATACTAATGTTTTGCTAACTACCGGAAATAGTTGATTAAAAAATACTAAATATTTTTGAAGACAAAGTGCGAATAATTTAAGCGAATACTTAATGGAAACAATTTAATTGTTCTAATACCTACAGATAGATCTAAATCTAATACCTACAATTCAGAAAACAAATTTTAATTTTTTAACCATAAAGATACGGAACAAGAAATATTGTTATATTCTTTTAGTATAACTATGGTTAGTTACTCATTGTGAACACAAGTAATTGGAAGCCATTAAAAAAGAATGTTTAGTAAATTTAGGCGTGCATAGAGCAGAGTGTAATAAAAATAATAACAAAGTTTAGTAGATTGCATTAAACATAATCAAGGTAAAACAAAAATACAAAAAATTTCCATAAAAAAATTATTACACCGCATAAAATAAGGGGCATCTATAATAAAATGTAGCTATAAAATAATTATTATAATAAGATTATAGTAACGCCTTATTAACAATTAATAATTATTAATAGCATAAAATTAATTTAATAACAATATGTATAATAAAAACTGCTTATTGAAATAAGTACCTATCCACCTTATCTTAGTACTAGGGTATGCATAATTACGGAGTCATATAATGTGAGAAACAATTGCAAAGTAATTTCACGCCTTGCATGACAATACAAAACATAACATAACCACGGCCGTATAGTATACCATCATATTTATGTATTATAGGATACATAAAACATAGTACATGGATGGGCATTAATGTGTGGGTAGAACTAATAGCTAAGTTGCTTATGTAGTCTGTATTTTTTTGTTTTTGTTTTTAAATTTATGTAATATAGTATAGGTACAAAACGGCAGCTTTCACACACTGGTATATGTAACCAGAAAATTGTACATATGTCTTCAACATTACTATAGATAATAAAATACATTTTAATACAGCCTATAATAAAAATATATAACCAAATTATAAACTGCAATTTAATAATGTATTGTAAAAGTTAAGTTATTCTTCATTTAAACGCTTAAAAACTTCCCGTAACTTTCTTCCATTACCTGATGCACTTTATTAAATTACCGTATAATAAATTTATGAGTATATTTCATTTAAATGTATTTATATATCATGATTCATTGATATTATTACTTGGTAGCAATTATTTTATAAGTACTGCATTATACGAACAACTAAAGGACTTACCTGGCATTAATAATTGATATTTTACTTTACACCTTTTGTTAAGGGATTCACGGATCAAAAAATTGAAAAAATTATGATTTTTTTGTTTTTTGTTGCACAATGCAGTTTGAAATTTCCTCAAAAAAATGGTGTAAATATTATATTTCTATTTCTACGATAATTATAAATACTTATATTTTTGTTAATCTCTACAGCCGGTACAACTACTAGAGAAAAGTACCCAAACCCGGGCCCCGGTTCCTAATGAGGGCCCCTTGCTTATTGCTTTGTTTGGTCCTATTAACCATTGTAAATGTATTAAAGTAGTAGTTTCCTACATAACCACAGTCAAGTCAAGCGCCTAGAGTGGTGATCTTCATTTGTTTCTGTTTAAACAGTCATTGAAAATAGTGACTATCCTATTTTTCAGGGCTGATGAGCTCTGAATGTACGCATTGCCCCCTAACCACTTCATAGCTGTCCAACGACTTGCCAGCAACATTGCCAATACTGGCTCTCGTAGCTATGTTATATATTTTATCGGCCATTTTTTTGGTCTTTCAATAACAAAACCTATTAACATAATAACCAGCTGATTACATTATAAAGTATTGCATGTTAACGCGCTCTATAATCGATGTATTCAGTACGAGATGCAAGACACGAGTGAACTACTGCGGCTCTTATACGCATTCGCGCGTAATGTTCATCAAGGTGAAACATTCGTACAATCTGACAAAACGTTCTGATTGGCCTAAACTCGTGGAACAGCAGAGCATATTAACTGTGAAAAGCATTATAGCAAAGTTTTTTCAAATACTAATTTTTAGTTGCTTGTCTTCACAAATTCATCACTAAGTTTTGAAACTATTACGTTACTTTAAAGAATACATTATAACCTATCGATGTATGGTATAACCATTTATTATTTTTAAATGTTGTTGGCATTTAAAATATAAGCACGCCGGGGCCTAACCCGCCCCCTACTGATTCCTAATCCGGGCCGCCTAATTTTAGTTTAGAAATTAAGACTAAAACAGATTTGAAGATAAACAACTTACGTATTGGGCACTCTGTTGTAGACTCTACGACATAGTTCTGCAGCCATAACTTCTTACCTTACAAACCCAATCTGTCAGAGACTAATGAACTTAAGCAGGCTAAAGAAGCCAGCAAACAACATGGAGACTTCAAATCAGCTCGCGGTCGAAGTCGTGGATCAAAGTCTCTTCTAAGACTTTCACCGAAAAAGGAACGATACAAAAATTATTGAGTTCAACAAAAAACAGAAGGAGAATCCAGCTCTGGTGAAGACTCGAACGACAGCGTGTTCTCAGACTCTTCCATATTGGAAATGCCTCCACGGGTATCTTCCCTCTCAGGTGAAGAAGATGCAGATTACATATTTTGCAAAGTACAATATTCAGAGAAGTCTATATTTAAAGGAGAACTTTGGGTGAAAAGCGTAATGTGTTTATTCTGGGTTCATGTAGAATGTGCGGGTACAGAAAATGTAATTTACGTGTGTGAATTTTGTCGCATTTAATTATATAGATTCTGTGCTTTTTTCACAAACAGATAAACTTACTTTGGAAAATTTATTTGTAAACTCTATATTCGTAACATTACCTTTGTTCAATCAATCTGTTATTTATTTAATTTATTTCTACCCATATCTAAATACATTTGTAGGAGGCCCACATTACGAACCCTTTATTTAATCAACAAAATGTAATGTTTACGAAAAAGGTTTTTTACTCCTAAACAAGTTGATCATTAATTTTAAGTAAAATACAATAATTTTAGTATTAAACAAGTTATGTATTGCAAGTATTTTTATTTAATTTTGCTCAAAGTTAAATGTTTAATACTTCTAAAACTAAATAGAAGCCCGTTTTTTTGTTTTGTTTAACGCCCGACTGTTCTGCAATTACTGCTAATGCAGACGGTGAAGGATGAAATGATTTTTGTAACGAATGAAAATATGCCGTGCCTGAATGGGATTCGAACCCAAGACCGCATGATGAGAGGCGAGCACGTTACCAACTGCGCCAGTTTAGAATAGAAATAAATGCGCCAGAATAGAAGCCCGGGTTTGGGTACTCCTCTACTAATTATAAGTAAGTAACTACTGTATTATGTATTTTAAATGGCTGTCTTCGAAAATTAGGGATTATTACCACATTTGTACCTTTTTCTCGGGACCTACCAAAGATATTTGAATGAATTTTTGTTTGAAAGATCTATTCTTTCTGCTTATTTTGAGCGTTTAAAAATTTAAATATGTTTAAAATTATCATTTTTTATTCAATTTTTAACATTATTGCCAAAAGGTGTTTCTGAAAAAAATAGTAAACCATTTTCACTTCATCAATTTAGACATTGCTTATGCTCAAAATGTGAGCAAGAGAATTAGCTAAAATACAAACAAAATTTAGTGTCTACTTAATGTAGTTTCTAGAAAAAAGTACAAACGTTAACATTGTGAAGTATAAGGATCCGTGACTGCCTTAATCTAACTTAAATTTTGTCTTTAATTAATTAAATCTTGATCTCATTTACCACTGAAGCCATTGAAAAAATTAACTTGTACAAACCTTTGCTGAAACCACTGTGGCCGTACAAAATTTAAATATTTGGCGCTATTGCACGAACTAATGAAACAGAATCCAGGTGTTCTTATTTAGATATACTTAACATATAGATATACTATATATATATATTTAGATATACTTAACATAATATATACTTTAACAGATTGACTGTTGCTGTGAGAAATATTTTTGTGTCTCAGTTCACATGCCAGAAATTCTTTGAGACACATATCAATATTGACCCACTGAGTGCTTCTGTCATTAAGATAACGTTCAGTGTCTCAATTTTAATGTCATTTTTTGATTTTATCGGATAGTATTAATTATGCTGATTTCAGCAATATCCTTTTTTTCTTTTTTTAATCGGATTCAGCACTAGCATGTGCACATTTTTAAATTATGATTTAGAATTTTTTATCTTTAAATCAAAGTTACAATACCGGTATACCATCGTCGGTGTACAACGCGAAAAACCCACAGCTGCGGGAAATCTCAGGCGCTGATATATCGTCTCCACCGTTTGATTATTATTTAACGTGTTTATTATACATATTTTATAAAACGGATATTGTTTTAAAAAGTACACATTTTTAATTCATTACATTGAAATAAGTATATATAAAAATCCCAAATATTTTGGTGAGTAGTTGAGTTCTTTTTTGTTTCTTGTATGGTAAGCTATGTGCTCCTGTCTCCGGTTTTTACATATTGCGGAAATTTATAAAAAAGGTCATTATGAGTTTCATTAAACCGTTTCAAAATATTGGATTTAGGATTTACTTACTTGCTTCACTTAACCGACTACCAGCAGTCCTCATAATCATCGTATCACCATCGTCTCTCTTTTTTTAACAAGATCAAAATTTAATTAAAAACTAAGTTTGTTTTATTTTTTTTAATGCACACTAATTGAGTGTTTTATTTGCGTAGGTACTTTCAATGTTAAATTCACACACTCTTATTATTTTACAGTTTTTGTGTTTAATATTTAGCTGATTGCAAAATAAATACACTTTCAAAAATGATTTTGATTTTTACTTTAGCAACAATTTTTTTTTTTGTATGCAGAATGTAATGTTTATAACGATAAGAAATAGCTATCCACAGATAAATTTCTACTGATTATTTTTTAAACTATTTTTGCTTTTCATTTTGTTGTTTTGTAATTATATATATTTTTGATGATTACAAAATGATTAAATACTTATAAAAATATTTCTATTCTCTACAACGCTTCATTCCCAACAATAATTTGATACCAAATAAATTAATAATAGCAAAGATATTTTTTTTCTCTTCAATTTTTTATTTACAACTGTAAAATGTTACAACAAGCAAATGTGATGATTATCGTGATTATGTAAATGACATGATAGGCATGAGAGGGGTAGGGCCCCCATTGGTGCCTCCCCAAGAATGAAATTTGTACATCAAATTAGCATGTCTCTACTCCAGCGTCTTTTAAGGCGTCTAGGAGGATTATCAGGTAAATGGTCGGAGGAAAGTGAACGCACCAGGGGGTTCTCGTGTTCGTGTGACTTGTCGTGAAAGCGTTTGTATAGGTATTCAATGGAATTTTGTACAAGTGGTGTTTTCAAATCTGTATGTAAGGTTTTGTTGCTAACGTAAAGAGGTGCTTTTGCTATAAGGCGTAATGTTTTTGACTGGAATGCTTGAATTCGTTGCAAGTTAGAGGATTTGGTTGAACCGTAGATTTGGGATCCGTAGGTCCAAATAGGTTTCAAAAGAGAACAATATATGCGTAATTTTTGTGCCATTGGTAATTTTGATCGTTTGTGAAGTAGGGAACATAGAAGTTTAAGTCGGGAATTCAGTAATAAACGTTTACGTTTGATATGTGTGCTCCAAGTTAGTCGTTTATCAAAAGTCAGACCGAGATACTTGACCTTACCTGTTTTTGTGAGAGGTTCATTGTCTATGTATACTGGTGGGCAATCACCATGACGGAGTGTGAAAAATATTGAGTTAAAATATTTGGGTTTAGCAAAGATATGAGGTTTTAACCAAAACTCCATAAATCTGTCGTTAAGCACCGGTATTTATTTAATTTTTTTTAGTAATGTATATGTAAAATGTTTTAGTAATACTGAGTTTTTGGTCCGGGGTTAAAAGGGTTAAACAAACTATTTTTCATAAAAGGATTTATGCTTGATAAACTGTAAAGGCCCTAGGATTACACATTAAGACATATCCTATTATTTCTATTTTCAATAAGGGGAACATAAATTTTAGTGGTTGGATGTTATGAATAAGGGTGGCAAGCGGTATTTGTCCACAGATTCCATTTTAGGCTTATATTAGAGAATGGTTGGAGAAATGGCGTTTAAGTGTGTGTACGTGTGTTCAATACTGTATGAGTGTTTTGAACATATAGTTAGATATAAAATAGAGTGAGATGGAGCGAATAACAGGGAGAAGTACAGGAAAATTGGTATGGCATGAGAAAGGAAAAGACGCAGACGGGGGTAGTTAACGCAAGGATACATGTTGATAGCCGGAGTTGGAGCTAAAAGCTCCTAAATTTAGACCCCAGCCTTGTGGCGATAATGCCGACGGTAATTATGATAGCGACTTATTTAGCAGCGGGATGGGATGTGTTCTGATATTCGTTTATGAGATAATCGAGCGCGACTCGTCTTTAATGAGGGCCGCGCGGCGGTGGCGCGCTCCTGCGGAATATTAAGTAGGTGCGGTTGGCGCATATGTCGCCTGCTTCTGCTTCTACTACTACTACTAACGCTGCCTCTGGCGCTACCGTGCCACACTGCTGTTACCACAACGTGCTTTTCCATAGATTCTCGCTCCTTCTCTCTCGCATTATAAAACTCTTTCTCTTTCTCTCCTAAATCCCCCTTAGCAACGAAAACTATGAAGAACCATATTCTTGCCACGTGAATATTTACTGAAAAGTAATATGACCTCAATTTTCTCTTGCAGACGTTTTTTAATTGGTGACACAAATAAAATTATATTTGAAAAGTTCCTAACAGTCATTTGCAAGACAAGTACGGCGTATTTAAGACTTTAGGACAAGGAAATTGTTAACTATATCTACTTCATACCATGTCAAGTCTACTAATAGCATGAATGTGTTATGTTGTTTAGGTCAACAGCCGAAAGGCTGTTTTGAACCTCTAGAGGTTTTACTAAGTAAAAACAAGGAGTGAGGTGGTTTCTAATTGCCTTCCTCACTGAGTTGAAAGAGTATGCTTATCAGCATGCTTTCCGGAAAGCACCCATTTTCCACCCTGCAAATGACACCTTCACTTCATTCACCACAGGGTCTGGCTGTGTAGTGATGAAATTCATTACTCTCAGAGAAGATAACTCTGACTCGTCTCTTTTACACTTCTACCTTTTCTGTTCTTAAAAACTTCAGTCGTATAATTGGCTAACTATGTGATAAGAAACAGAATTATTTTTGTAGCCCTGGAACCAACAGATTCAGTGCAATTAATTTAACACTCCACCTGTCCCGTTATGGGCAAATGAATGTGTAAAAATATCAACATCAGAAAGCCCAACTCAGACGGTTATTTTCAAAACCACACATGTTCATGTTATCGGAATTTTCAGTAAAGGGAAAAAGTTATTTGTCTTTACTGTGGTCCGAATATGTGTGTGTAATGTGTGATTAATTCAATATTAATAATAGAATCTTGTTAACCATACTTTACTTCTCAAAATGTAGTTATAAAATTTTAATTAACTATTTAAAAATCGACACCTGTGGTTTCGCAACAATCAATAATACGTGCATGCGGGGTTTTGCTCAAAACAAACTAGGCCTATGTGAGGTAATGGTTGAATATTTTGGTTGCAGGATTGATAGAAAAATTTATTACAATCCAATTTTAATTCAGAATATAAGTTTCGAAAAACAAATGAATTTAATATGAATGTTGTAAATAAATTCTATTGTCTAATTATAAATTTTTGTATTGTTATCATTCTCTCCACTGGTTTGACGCAGTTCTCCAAGCTGTTCTATCTTGCGAAAGTCGTTTCATATCTGCATAACTGCAACACCCTACATCTTTTTTTTTTGCTTTAAATATTCTAACCTTTACCTGCCTCTATAATTCTCTCCCTCAATATTACCCTCCATTATTGATAGAGCAGCACCTAGATGTCTTAAGATACGCCCCACTAGCCTATTCCTTCTTTTGGTAAGATGTTTCCCTACACTTCTTCTTTCATCCACTCGTCTAAGAACCTCTAAATTACTTATTTTGTTCACCCACCTAATCTTTAACATTTTTTGTATAACACTCTATTCCAAAAGTTTCTATCCTGTTTTTTTTTACAGCCCCTATCACCCAAGTTTCACTCTTGTATAATGCTACACTCCAAACGTAGCGTTTTAAGAATTTTTCCTAATCTATAAATCAATGTTTTTAGTCAGTAGCTGTTTTTCATTTCAAAGGCCCTTATAGCTTAAGAAATCCTACTTTTGATATCACTTAAGCTCTACCATCCCTTGTTATTTTACTTTCTAAATAGAAGAATTCCCCAACTTCCTGTATGTTTTCGTTACCTACTTTTAAATTTATTGTCTCCTCTAAACCACTCATGTTTAGTCAAATTATTATAAAAATAACTTACTACAGTATATTGATAGGTCTTTACCTATTTCAACTAAATAATAAAATTGACAAAGAAATTGTTTACTTAAAGTTGGTTAAATGGGAATGGTGTATTTTGATTTTCACTCATCTTGACACTTCGAATATAATCCCATTAGAATATAAAACTTTTGTCGACAAAAACATACTAAAGAATGAGGTGTAAACATTACATTATTGTGATTAAGAACAGCAAAAATAATAAACTGGTTACATGACTGGAATAAATACGTCTCATTGGTTCGAGTGGATATTTTGGAATTTGCTGCAACCACTTAGTAGGAATGTGTTATTATGCTTGTAAACCCTAATTTTATGTTACAATTTTAAATGGTTGTATGGGATTTTTTCTATACCAAACTGCCTAACTGAATGTGTTTTACTATTAGATTAATAAGGACAAGTTGTGTTGTTTAGGTCATCATCCGAATCTCTAGACGCTTACTGAGTAAAAACGAGGAGTGAAGTGGTTTACCAATCCCTTCCTCAATGGGTGGAAAAGTATGCTTATCAGCATGCAAGGCCCTCAGAAAATCATATACTTTCCACCCTGCAAATGATACCTTCACTTCATTCACCACACGGTCTGGCTGTATAATGATGAAATTCATAACTCTCAGGGAAGATAACAATGACTAGTGTATTTTATATTTCTATCTCTTTTGTTCTTAAATGCTTTAGTCATACAATTGCCTGACCAAGTCATAAGAAACATAACTATTTTTTGTAGCACTGGAACTAGCAGACCAAGTGCGAATAATTTAAAACTCCACCTGCAGGATCAAGAGTTTTCGATATTAAACACTGTGTTTTGAAAATTACTACCTCAGTTGTGTATTTTATGTTGAACGACTAAAAACTTGTTATTTATTTTGCACGAAGTTATATTTTTTTGGTATTTAGCGCAATTAAAAAAAGTAATTTTAAAAAATACTAGTTATAATTTTTTTCGCTTTTATGGATAATTGATTTAAAGTTGATTGATTTACAATTAGATAAAAATTTATTTTGCGATTATAATTTTTACACTATTTTTTTCAATCAGTATATTTATTTTACCACAGTTAAAATGTTATGAATTTTATTTAATTTTTATTACCAGTTAGTTATTTTTTATATATTTTTTAGCTTTAGGCAGGTTGTTAAATACATTTATGTTATGTTACTGCTTGTAATAGTTTGACTATGAATTTAATATATTAAAAAATTTCCAGACTGTAAGTTAGATATCCCGACACATTGTGCGGTTGCTATACCAAGGTATCGTTCTACTAGATTCGATCAACAGTTTATAAGCACGAGGACCGTTTATTCAACCTCCGATAAGAAATAAAAGACAAGTGAATATAGAAAAAAATGTTTTATTACTAAAAGTTACGTATACTTATGGTTACTTTTCAACATAATCACCTTGACGATTGAATGAAGAATTTATCATATCTGTGGACAAGCTTTCCTATACGCTCTTCATAAATTGTCGCCACCGATGAATTTAAATGAGTCTTGACGTTGTCTTGAAGCTTTTTATTAGTCTAACTGTCCTCGTAGCTACTTCTTCAGTTCACGAAAAGATGGATGACACTCGGTGCTACGTCGGGAATGTATAACGGATGATCGAAAATGTCCCATTGAAATTGCTCAAGGAATCGTTGGCTTTCACCAGCACTGTGAGGACGGACGTTTTCATGAATCAGAACAATTCCAGAAGACAGCACACCCCTTCTTATGTTTTGAATGCATCTCCTCAAATTCCGTAAAGCTTTATAAAAAATAACTGCATTTATCGTGATCTCCGGCTGCATGAATTCCACCAGAACCACAACAAGGAGCTTCAAGATAACGTCAAGATTTATAAATTCATTGACGGTACCTTTTATGAAGACATATTGGAAAACTCGTCCACAGGTACGACATATGCTGCAATCTTCAAGGTGATTAAGTCGAAAAGTAGCTATAAGTATTCATAACTTTTAGTAAAAAAACGTTTTTTTCTATATTCACTTTTTTTATTTATGATCTATAGGAGGTTGAAAAAAATTACTTTCGTGTTTGTACATATTTTTTTTTGTAATAACTTAGCTTAGACTATTGCCAATTGACCTTACCTACATAATTCCAAATTACCTTACTACTTTATCAAGAGCTTATTGTTTCTAAATTGAGCAACAGACCAACAGGTTTTAATCTTTTTAACCAACAGCCTTTAAGGGGTTAAGCTGCTGTAGTGTAGGATTATTCTGTATTACTTACAGTATGGTATAGTTCCGTTGTAAATATTCCATTGTTACCAGTGTGTACCCACTAACTAATAGTGAGCTAACAAATTATTTTTCAGGATTATCAGTATGACTAAAGATGGAAAAGTGTACAGACAATATTCAAATTTTAATTATATCATTATAATTATTTAATGTAAAATTATTATGGAATGTATGCTAACTATAATTTTTAGGTTGTATAATAGTTTTAATCATGCACTTAATATTAATAGTAGAAGATTTCAACACTTTACAGGATTATAACAACGTATAACATCATTATTTCCTATAAAATTCATTTTTTGAACGCTTCCTCACATTGTTGACAAATAACCTAACCGTGATGCCAAATAACCTTACTATTGCCAAATAAACTTACTTTTGTAATGTATCGAGTAACGTCCCTCTCCTTGTTTCATTATCATTACTAAAAATATTTTTCAGTACGGAATGAATAAAGAGATAAATAATATAGGAAGGCAGTCCAATAGTTGAACTTGGACTTTTTACTTTCTCTTGCCTATATGAATAGCTATAGGCCTATAGGAAGGAAAGTATTGTTTTCATGTCGATTTTTCGAAATCGAGTTTTCACCGGGTCTACAAGTTTTCAGATCCCTGAACCCAAAAAACATGTTTTTAGCGATTGGTCTGCGCTAGCGCGCGCGCGCGCGCGCGTGTGTATGAACAAAACATCGCAAGAACAGAACATAGTACGAACTTGAAACTTGAAACTTAAGTTATATGCTACTACCGGACCGGACACGAACATTTTCATCAAAATCAGTCAACCAGAAGTAGTAGTTTGTTCGTGTCAATTTTCACTTTTTTGCAATTTTCTCAAAAACGGCTCTTAAGATTTTTTTAAAAATCGCTTCATTTACTAAATTTTTTATGCTCTACAAGATAGGGTCGCCATGTTCGCTGAAATTCTTGGAAAGGCTGTTTTCTCGTAAAAAAATGTTTTTTCTAATATTGCTGATTTAATATGTATTTTAGCGCAAAAATGTATAATAAAAGTTGTAGACAATTATAAATTCTACAACTTCTTGTGTATAATGCTTAGTTAAGCGGTAATTAGCGATTTTCTGTTTTTTTCACGAAAATGTGTAAAAAATTGATTTTTTTTAAGATTTCAGCCTTTTACGACAAAAGCGTAGTAGGTATAATAGGCTAATCAGATTTATAAGAAGTTAAAAGATCTACAACTTTTTTAGAGCATTTTTTTACGGAGCCTACTTTAGCGTGAAAGAGTGATTTTCCGTATTTTTAAGCCAAACTGAGGTTGATTTTCATTTTGCGTCTTTCACTCATGATTAAAATTAGGTTATGTTTATTGAGGTTAGTTTTTTGTTTATTTCTAATTTTTTATTACTAATGTTAGGTTATATTGTTAATTATTTGCTTTGGCAAAAGAAAGTTGTGTGAGTGTTTCACACAAGATTTTTTAACATGGGATAGATATAACCGAAAATCTTCATAGTTAACTGCTAAATTACCTTACTTTACCCTACTTAAAATCTTTTATAATTAGACCTACACATAAATGAAACAATAATAATTTAAGGGGAGACTGTACTTTGTATCCCGCCAATGTTAAAGTTGCTATTTTTAGGTACATTTTTCATAGGATTGGTAAAAGATAGGGAAATCAAACTTTACATACTATAGGTGTCGGGTTTCTTCTCGAGCTACTGATATTTTTTCAATTTAATCTTTGGACCATACTATTTTTATTAATAAATTACGAATAACATAAAATTTGTACAAATTGTTTTTCACATGTTTTACGTATAACTAATTTTTAGAGCACCTGAGGAAGTCATAAAAATGTCGGTATATGTGGCTATACAACAAAAATTAACTGGTAAAAATGTCAGCCTAGTAGGTTTATTGGTTTCTGAGAAAAAAATAATAAGTGTTAAAAATGTAAATTTACGGTAAAAGGTAAGAAACAAGAAGGCACAAATCAAAAACAATGTATACACAAACAAGTAAATTTCCCATTTGTTTATAGAGCTGAACCAACAGCTGAGAATATTAAAAACCGTGGTGCAGATATTTTAAAAATTAAAATTCTCTGCACTAAAACGAACAGTATAAAATTGTGAAAAATATTCGTCCTCGGTAACATAACTTTTCTGTGTAAACTTGAGAAAAACTTAATTTTTTCATAAAAAAATTATTTTTTTGACGTAATTTAATGTTTTTTCTGATAGATCTAGGCCTAAACTATTGAAAAACATAAAAAACCAAAAGTCGAAATTTTAATTAAAACCATCGTGCCATCTCCCCTTAAAGGAGCACGCGTTTCAAATAACATTAACGGTACCTATTAATACTAAAGTAGTGCATGATAGGTTAAGTCAGTGTGATGACTACAGAAGTTCGATGAGTTTTATTATGAGTAGTAGTGCAAAGGTATGAGTTATAAATGTGTACCTAATAATTGCAGTTCATATAGTTCGTAATACAAGAGGATTCTTTATTTCTTTTTACTTATGATTTAATATTTCCTTAAATAATCGGTAAATAAAATAAAAATGAAATAATAATATACCATAAAGTTAATACACCATGTTTTATTTGAAGTAACTTAGTTTTTAGTACAAGTATTATTATATTATAGAATAGGTTACAATAATGACTGGGTAAAGGTGTATTGTTGTGTTATTGAAGTGAACAGCAGGTTTTTCAAGAATGTAATTTAATTTTATAGGATTTGTGGGTAGCGTTTATTGTAATAATAAAAGACCATGAACGGTGCTTAGTAATATCAGATTGTTGGTTAGCTTATTGCCTATACGGCTGTGCCACCGTTTTGCTTTACTTGCCGCTTAATAACGGCCCATTAATTGCTGCCAGCTACTCGTATTTCTCATGTTTTGTACACCAGTCAGATGCCGTGCTGGCGCTACTCTTACAGATAGGTAGCCGGTAGTGACTTGACTGCCGCTTGCTGCTGTTACCTACTACAGCTTCTACTAAAACCTAATAATAGTCGTAATAAGATGAGCACAAATTACTGACCCGACTGATTGAAGCTTGCTTTGATGACGATTGACCCGTCTTTTTTTCGTTTTCTCTATTACTTTTTATTTTCTCCTTTTACTTTAATTACTAAAATATAAAGAAACAACCACTAACACGAAACGTGTTGTCTATAAAATTTCATGTACTGTGTAATTTACTATCTGTTAAATGTTAAATCAAATAAAAGCAATCCCGTGAATTCTTAAGAAGACATTAAATGTACTTCTAAAATTTCTATATAAGGCATTCAAGTGCTCTAAAGAAACCGCAGGTTAAATTTTATTATGTAGCATCTACGTACGGAGAAGAGTATCGATGATTTACTAAAGTAGAAGTAAAAAGAATGCGATTCTTCACACTTCTGGAAACAAATGTTCTACTGTATTTAAAAATTACCTTTAAAATTCTACATAAGGTTTTTTGCTATACTCTCTGATAATTTGTTTGTTTTAAATAACATGAAAAACAAACAAACCTGATCTGAAAACAAACTGAAATGAAAGTGGTAACGTTCATTGACATTTAACTTTTGTTTTCAAAATTATCTTGTTCTTTGTGTCTATTAGCTATCCAACTTAGTGTTGATGTATTGTGATAATATCTAAAAGGACTATGGTTTCGAGAATGTTTGAGGAAGACCGAGAGATTAAAAAGGTTAACGTAAATTATAAGAGTAATAAATAGCGTTTTCCAAGAAGTAGTTTAATATTATGTGTTATATAAATGGTCTTTTATAGTAAAGGCCTGGCTTTTGTTGTCACTCGGTATTGTGAGAGCTGGGTGGGTACCTATTTAGATGATTAACCTTTTTATAACACCTTCTATTCCATCATAGTGTGTTTACAGCTGTTAAGATTTATCCAGAAACTGTTAGAAGGATTTTACATTTTATTATTATATCGAAAATCTCTGCCTTTTCTCGAACTCTCCATTAGCCCACCAATAAAAGCGCCGGGTTATTTATGGTCCAGAGTTAGTTACGTTTAATCTGTTATTGAGTGAGCGTATTCCATAGAGCGTACCAATAGGCTACGTTAGAAGAGATCAACGTTATTGCGAATAACTGTGAATTACTTTCTTTTGTTAACGTTTATTTTTTCTGTAACATTTCTGTTAGTAGTATTAAGTAAATTAGTTAAGTTTTTCATTGTAGGGCTATTAGTTAATTATAGCCTAATGAATTTGTTATTTATTGAGTAGTTTCATTGTAATATACTTGTAGATTGTAATTAATTATTTAATTGTAATTCTTAGTTGAACTAAATACTTGTAATTTTAAACTTTAGTATGATAATTAATAATTACCTATACCTATTTAATTTACCCAGATCCCGTAAAGAACCTTAGAGATAAGTGTCACAGTATATATAGTTATAAGTATAAAATAAAAATGAAATCGTCTACAATTGAGAAGAGTTCAGGAGTTAAAGAAAATACCTAGAGTTTTAGGAAGAAAACAAACAAGCGCTAAGAAATGGTCAAAATAAAGAGCATTCAGGAAGATGAAATAAGCATGGGCCAAAAGGTTGATTATCGTACCCTTTAAATTGGGTTATTAGAAAAAATATATAAAAAAATATTAAGTAACTTACAATCTTAATAGACATCAGTTAGCAAAGAAATGGTAAATTGAAAAAGTATTTACTTGCGTAGACTTAAAACAAGTAACAGACTAATAGACGGTGGTGGTAGTGATAAGGATGCCCCAATAAAATAAACAACTAAACGGCATAGATTTTCATTGCTAATATTTTATTGTTAGAAATAATAGTCCTACCAGCACTACTGTATCTTATTCCCATCAACAGCAGGTACACCGAAAAACAAATCAATTTAAACTACGGCTAACCTACACTACATTATGATTCTTTTTCTCTCTAAATCTTTGCATGTACTGAGTGATTTTTTTTTTAGTCCTGTTACCCAATTGTTAATGCCTGGTAATTTTTTTTAATAAAGGGAAATTTTGTTTTTGTGACACGAAGTTGGTAGCCCTACTCAACCGGTATATATACGGCAGTGTGAGTTGATTCTCTTGAGCTGTGTAAAATTTTGTGCCGTTTCCGGTCGTGTTACGAACAGAATGTCTTACCCTAGAATAATCGCTTATTTAAATTTGGAGGCTGAAGCTCTTGGACTAATCGTACGCGATACAGATACAATTTTAATTTTTTTAGTAGCTTTCTGAACACTCGAATATAACAAACTAACTTGGGGAGAAAGCTTTCGTAAACTTTTCCGTGGAGAATTGAGCAATCTTGTTTTCAAATTCTCTAAAACGTCATCTGTCAAGAGAGTGGTTGACCACTACGTTTTCTGTCGTAAACATTACCTATGTCTCGAAATCGGTTTTGTTAGCTTAGCAATTGACATTTTTTCTGGTGGAGCAATACCAAAAAATTTAATTTGAAATGATTCTTTTACACTCGCGTTCGATTTCGTACCAAAATATTGTTCGAGAATGAAAACTCTTTGTTCTAGGGTAAAAGACATTCTGTTCGTAACACGATCGGAAACTGCACAAAATTTTACACAACTCAAGGAGATCAACTCACACTGCCGTATATATACCGGTTGATTAGGGCTACCAACTTCGAGTCACAAAACAAAATTTCCCTTTCTTAGAAAAAAAATTAACATACAATTGGATAACAGGACTAAACAATCACTCTCTATAAATAATGAGACGGTTTATTTTCGCAAAAGTAAGATTTCATAATAAAAAAATCCAGTTTAACCCTTTCTTTGACAATATTCTTAAATATTTTAATAAATATTTTTTCCTAATATCAACATGATTAGTTTAAACAAGTAGGCTATTTAGATATAAATACGATACTCTACGACTCTGTGTACGTCACAACCAGCAGTAGGCCTAGTTTATGTTATAATATTTTAATGTTGTAAATACATTGTTTTTTCTTGATAGAACAAATAATCTGATCAAATCCGTACTGCGTGAAATCTTCCATAATGTTTTTAGCCGTTTCATGGGTTGCGTGGAAGTCGTGGTCGTAACTGTTGAACGAATTTATCAAAATGATTTAAAATGAAAACTGTGGGCTAATATTCGAGTCAAAGCACAGAAAGTTGCAATTTATTAGTCCACATTGCAACAGAAATTACATAGGTAAAAGCGAATTCTAGATACAAAATTTACTTTTCTAAAATGTTTGAAAGTGGTTTAATTGTAAATATTAAAATAACATTTTATTTTACTTTAGTTTTTGTTAAAATTATCGGCATAAATAAAAAACTAATCCGCAGAGGAGGCGAAGGAAATAAGGTATCAGTGTAGAGATGATTAAGAAGAAGAGTACACAAAAAGGAAAGAAAAACGAATTTAGTAGTTATCAGATAAAGAACAAATGTAGAAAGATTTTTAAGCTTGTATAGGTATCCATAATTTATTTACTACAGCTTAACAAAAAGAAACGAAAAATCTATTGATCATTCCAAAATTGTTTGATGTTAAATTTAAAAGCAATGGAATTTAGAAACTTGTATTCCGTCATTACATCAACCAATGAAATTATTAAAGAAATTCCAACCAACCGGAATCTTGCAGGATGGTTGACTTTTTTATTTTTTAATGAATATATTTTTTCTTAAGAATAGGTGTTAAGAAAATGTCGCTTCCTCTGAAAAAATGACTTTGACATCAGTAACTTTTTCATCAAGCAGTAAAACAAGAAAAGAATGATAATATTATGGGTGGGGTTGAAAATTTAGTTAGGTCGATGTGCGTGTGTGAACGTCCATTTATTTATGTGTGTGTATTTTGTAGTTCGGGTGAGAAATGGCAGTCTCATATTAGGGCAGTAAACGAGCATGACACTAACAATTTGGCTTGTTTGGGCCTCCCAGAGTGGCGGCTTAATCAGGAACATGTGTGCTGTCATTCTACTCTCTCATCTACAAGTAGTCATCTAGTCTTCTACTAGCTGCTTCATCGTCAAACATCAATTCAACCACACCTCACCTCACCTTTTATAATTTAATATAAATCCCACGCTCACAATCACACAGCAACATCATTTGCTACTCTTCCACCTCCTTCCTCTTCTTCCTTTCAAATTCTCCTCCTTACTCCCAACAATAGGGCTATATAAACTCATACACAAAACTTACACTAGGTATTAGGTCATACATTTGCTATTTAAAAGAGCTTAAACAGATCAATTTAACCCTGTAGATTCTTTACCGTTTATGATATTAACTATGACAACGCTTTTGTAAAAATAATATAATGTATAAATTAGGTTACTACAACAAGTCATTGACCACTACTGCTCCTTCAATATAAAATCAGAGTTGAGATTTATATTGTACTATTAAAGAAGTGACCACATCTTTTTCTTCTTCTTCAGGTGCTTATCCATTCCGAATGTTGGCGACCAGATAGCAATTCTCACTTTGTTCGTTGCTCTGCTAAATTATTTTTCTGAGTTCTTTCCAAACCACGTTCTCAGATTTTGAAGCCACGATACCCTTCTTCTGCCAGTTCCTCATTTTCCATATATTTTCCCCAGCAGAATGGCTTGTAGTAACGAATATCGTAAGTCATTCTGCATGATATTTGATTCCATTCCAAAATATTGGAGATTTCTACCCTTGATGATGGAAACGACTTCCATGTCTTTCTTCATTCTCCTGAGAACTTCTATATTTGGTATCCAAGCAGTTCGTGGGACCCTCAACATCCAAATGACAGCCACATCAAATGCCTCTAGTTTCCTTTCAATTCCTTTATCCAAGGTCCAAAAATCTACATCGTATAGAAGCACCGAAAAATACATAAAGTAGGCCTAACTACATACATTGTGAAATCTAAGAAGTATATATTTTAGAAATTAAGTTTCTCAAGAGGGTAGAAAATAATAGTTAAATCACACTGCTTATGAAGAACTCTCTGTTATATTTATTAATATCCTATGTAAAAATATAACCATACTCTTGATTATGAAGTGGGTTTAACGAATTTCTAGTGTTTTTAACATTTTTAATGTATTTAAGACTTTATAAAAGTGACTGAAGAAATAAAATCTAAAAAGGTTCATCATAACAAACCATCATGGACTAAGCTTCTTGAGGCTGTTCCGGTGTTCAAAGTTTCCTCGGCCTTCCAACGTCTCTTCTTCCATTCTGCCTCAATTTCCATATCTGCAGAGGAAGACGATCTGGAGACATACGGAGCAGGTGATTCGTCCATCTCATCCTATACTGCTTGATCACATCAGCAAGTGGTTAGATATTACATTGCCTCCGAATGACCTAATTCCTTGTGATCCTGCCGCGTATAACCCTGAACGCTGCGTAAAAATCTCATTTCTGCAGCTAGAATGCGCGAGTCATCGTTTTTTCTTTTTGTCCATTTCTTACTTCCATAAGTCAGTAAAGGATAGCCATCGTCTTGTAGAGTTTTGTCTCCGTTTCTTTCTAACTTTTCCCTTCAAAGCACAATGGATAGTGCCACAAATTATGCTGAACCTTATGAGATATGACCTATTCTTGATGAATTTTTTTGTTTAACGTCCGACTGTTTTGCGATTACTGCTAATGCAGACGTTGAAGGATGAAATGATTTTTGTAACGTATGAAAATATACCGTGTCTGAGAAAGGACAAGTCACAACCAAGATATTTGAAGATATTCACCTGCTCCATAATGACGTTGTTGATTACTATTTCGGAACGTAAGGGCCATTTGCCCAAGAATGCTATCACCTTTGACTTTGTACCCGAAATTTTCATATTGAAGTCTCCATTTTCAAGTTATAATTTGTAAATGACTGATTGTAGTTTGTCTTCAATTTCCTGTATTATTACTGTGTCATCCACAAACATGAGAGAGTTGAGAAAAATTCCTGTCCCAATCTTGACACCTGAGTCCACTTTCTGTTGCCTAATAGTCATCAGCTGTCTAGGCAAATATTAAATAACGTGGGGTTATCGTGGGCATCCTTGTCTTACTCCTTTGTTAATGGTCAACTCCCTCTCCGATTCGCCACCTACACTAAGTAGTATTGATGTTTCCCAGTCCACTCCAGTAATAACAGTTACAAGATGTTTTGGGTAGCCTTTCTTTACCATAATTTCCCTCAGCAAAGATCTATTGGTATTGTCGAATGCCTTCTCCCAGTCGATAAAAGCCAGATGAGTAGGACAGTTAAACTCTCGTCTTTTTTCTATCAACATTCTCATTGTGAAAACGGCGTCAATACAAGATCGCCCCATTTTGAAACCTATCTGGTTTTCTGCAGTCAAGGTCTCTGTTATTTGTTGCAGCCGTTTATTCAATAGGGAGGCAAATATTTTATAAGCTGTGTTCAAAAGGCTTATTCCTCTGCAATTCTTAGGATCACATCTTTCACCTTTCTTGTACAGAGATAACTCGAGCCCTCGACCATGATTCTGGCACTCTATGTTTCCTCCAGCATACATTGTATAGGTGTAACAGTCTCAGATGTAAAATCAGTCCTCCATATTAAATTAATTCAAGATTTATGCCACCCGGACCTAGAGACTTACGATTCTTGGTAGCCTTCATTACAACTTACAACTCTTCCATTGAAATCCAATCGACACAACACTCTGTACACTCTTCAAAACACTCTTATCATTCATTGTGTCATCGTACCACAAATCTTTGTAATGCCTCACCCATTCATCTACAGAAATACAATTCAATCGAGCAGTATCCCTCTTTTCTTGATTCATTGTTTTTATGAACTTATATGCTAATAATCTTGTCGGCCAAATAGATCTTCCTCCACCGCAGTAATGAAATTTCCCCATGCTGTTTGATGAGCTTGCCTACCTACTGATTTAGCATGATTCCGCGCTCTGCAGTATAGATATCTATTGTTTTCAGACTTGTTTTGTAGCCACGTCCTATATAAACGTTGTTTTTCCCGGTCTGCTGCTCTTATTCCCTCGTCCCATATCTTTAAACGTTTTCTTTTATAAAGCTTCTTCCTCATACCAATAGCCTCAACAGCAGCTGGCTTTATTGCTGTGGCAATATTATTTCATTCAGCTTCCATTTTATCCACAGTAGGGAATGTCAATAACTTCTCTGTTACACGGCTCTGATAAAAATACTTGATGCTTTTAACCTTCAAGAGAGATACTTTGAAAGTTTCTTCCACATTTTTGGGTCTGGAATTAGAAGAAAGCTTCCACCTTTTTCACAGATCCGTCTTCCTAATCACCATAAAATGGTCGGTGTTCAAATCACACCCTCGATAAACTCTAACATCCCGCATTTGACCAGCCAATCTTTGATTAATTATGACGTAATCTATATTCGATTTGAATCCTCTTGCTGTCCAGGTGTATTTATGGATGTCCTTCTTTCCATAAAAAGTGTGGGAAATCTTCAGATTATTAAAGATTACAAAATCTCTCAATTTATTTCCATTTCCATTTATGACCTCTTCTCCAAAAGTTCCAACACAATTTGGTACAGGATTGTTCCCTACACGTCAATTGAAATCTCCCAGCAGTAGCAAATCATCATTTAGATTGACAGTGGCAATAAATTTTTGTAGATGTTTATAGAAAGTTTCTGATTCTTCTTTCCTCACAGGGTCACTTGAGTCCCCGGTAGCGTAAACTGTAATAATAGTGAAGTTACCTCTGTCATGCCGAATTTGCACAGAAATTATCCTTTCGTTGATAAAATTGTAATTCCTGATCTTGTTTTCCCAGCTTATCGCAATGAATACTGCTACTCCCTTGCTGGTTCCTTGAGTTCGTCCAACTCCGCCAAACAACATTAGATAGTTCTCTCTGTAACAGCTACCCTGAAGCTTCTTTTTTGTCTCTGTAATGACTGTTAATTGTGTTCTTTTTTCATGCAATATCTGAGCCAGCTCACACTCTTTGTTTGTCATACCTTCCACGTTCCACGTTACAATTTTCAGTTTCCGATATCCATTTATTCTTAAAATTTGACATTTCATTATATTGCTTCCGATTAATCCTGTCCTTATCCGAGGGTTGTTGTGAACAATTGCCGGTAGTTTGAGATGTCTTCCAGCCGAGTTACAAGCCCTAAAGTAAGACCAGTAGTGGGGCCGCCACTTTAGAGCATCTGGACGCACTCTGGGTTTCATTTGGAGTCCCACCTCCAAGGTTCGTTTGCCTCCTCTACTGTTGGGAAAGAACTTCTTCCTCTACCTTCAGAGCCATTGACCATTTGTCATTAGCTGGTTTTTGTCCACCCTGGGTAAATTACTTCCTAGTACCCTTCAGTCATGACTGGCGAGTATACCCCATCGCCAGGGGCGGCACCCGTTTTGTTTTTCATTTTATAAACATAAGTTATATTTTGCATTATTTATATTGGTAATAGAAAGTCGCGTGAGTGTTTCAGACCAAATTTTTTATATTTTGTATTCTCTGATGATGATGATGATCCACCAAAACATGTAGGTGTACGAATGTGAATAATAAGTGAAAAGAAAATTAAAGCAGCAATAAAATGAGTACAGGTGAGTGAAAACGGAAAATACTTTTCCACATAATTGATTAAAGCTGCAGGATGTATTTTTAAGATTTATTATCATACTAACACAGTGAGAAGGAATATTTCGCTGATCTTTGCCAGGAATTGAATACAGACCTTTGGTTTAACATTAAAACGGTTTGTCGATTAACCCACTGAGGCGATCATTTATTAATTTTATCGACAAAGTTTAATAAGATTTAAACGGTCAAACATCCTTCTATATTATTTTTATCACAGGTGTATTAGAGTGATGTCAACTTGTATATTGTCACTCCAGTAAGATGGTTGTCTTATAGAATTGGTTTGACGTTCATCCCACGAGCCGACAGATCATATGTCTGTGATTCGGTCTCAAAACCTCTAACAAGCAAAATATCTAAATCCATAATATTATTAGATGTATTTTAAAAATTTTCTCACAAAATGATAGACTGAACTTAAACATAATTTTTAACATATTTAAAGAACCGAATAAACCTATAAGAATTCTTTCAATCAAATGTTAATTACTATATATTTACGCGGTATAACGCGGTTATTTTCCCTAGATTTTCTGAACAATAAAGTGGGAGCGAATCAAACACGGTAGACTTTACCTAAGTTCAGGATTATACAAGTCACGTTTGTTACAGAAACAACTTGCCAATTATTTACTTTTTAGTGATCTATCAACAAAGCGTAAGAAAGTATTGAGAGCGTGTAAAAATTTGCTACCCAAAATTCAAATAGTCTACATTTATTATACATAAATCCCTGAAGAATTCAGAAGGATATCCCTTCCATGAGCGATTGTTCTGAAATTTTAACACTAAAGACTTCTTTAGTCTTAGAAGAATTTCTGGTATTAGCTGTGTATCTCTAAAATTAAGAATACGTCGACGCAATAATTTATTACGTTGAAGTAAAGATTATTATTAAACTTCCTTCATTTATTGCATTTATTAAGTCGTTAAGGTAGAATAAGTGTTGACAACTGGAAATTTTTTGATGAATTCTAATTCTTTCAAAAAATATATTTTAGCAAAGTTACAGCGTGACGGTGCATGAAAGAGTTAAAGTGCATTTACACTACAATTTTTATATAAACACATTTTTGTCGCCGTTTGCAATTTTGTTAGCCACTATTTGTAATTGTTTATGAAGAACCACAACAAAACGATCTGTTTTATAATTACAATCTAAAAGTGCAATGTTTTCGGCAAAATTTCACAAAGGTAAGGTTGTAAAGAATAAGAAATCCTACAATTTTTGTTCAGTAGGTATATTGTTTTATCTGTTCTAGATCGAATAGGATGAAGGAATGTTTTGAAGATAGTTGACTCAAAATTTTTATTAATCGATAATATTAAACAGATCATCTGGTACGGTAATCTACGAAGAATGGAGGAGATCAGGTTGTCCCAGAATATTTGGATATAGGCTCCAAAGAGACGGAGGAAGCGAGGAAGACCTAGAAAGAAATGGCCGTCTAAGGAATGAAAAACTGTTCAATAGGAATGAATGGTAGTTTGGATTCCGGTAAAATATCTAGTGTAGTAGAACAAACCAGTCAATATTATGATCATAGAATTTTTCTCCATCATTCAGTTTAGCGATATCTATAATTTTCTGTAAAACCTCGCATGGAGATTGATCCATCCATTTTGAATCTTTCCACATTTTTGGCTACCTAAATTTAGGGCTATTATGGATATAATACGAAAATAAAAATTAAGGCTTAGTAAGTAAAATTTAAGCTGGTTCAATTTTGTATTAGTCAGCACAATTGAATACCTGGAGTCCTGAGTTCAATTGCCGATCAGGTCTGGCAGTTTTACACCATTCATCATCCTTAACCGTTTGTATTGTATCTTTAATGCATAACAGTGGAACGTAGAACAAAAAAGTAAAATTGTAGTACTGCCTGATGAATCTCGAGAAAGTTTTTGCGGTTTTCGTTGCTATTTATTTCATTGAGAATGACTTTTTCTTGAAATAGTTTCCTAGAAAACTAGTTACAAGCGCCATACATGCTTAAGTACGGTAATTTGCCTTACAGTTGTGAAATTACATCAGTATCCGTTTTAATTTTCATAATTTTATCGAAAAACATTTTTTTTAAATCCTGGAACGAGTTTAAATGAATGAATAAATTTCAGAGAAAAATTCCAATCTGATGATTTCAGGAGTTGATCGTAATGATTAATACATGCGGTTTTAACAGAAAATATATTAAAGCGTAGAGAGACTTAGTGGATATACTGTATTGGTAGGGACTATAATGTAATAGGTTAGTTTCACACATTAGGACCACCAGCTAGTACAACTCGAACATGGTCGTTACTCAATTAGTTCCGTGCTAGCTCATAAATCCGGCACAGTTTTGGGCAGTAGTCCCTTGGGCAGCCTCGGGCAGGACGCAGCCTGTTCCATTCCTGCTCCCACTCATTGAATAAATATGTATACAATATACGAAACACCCTCACTCTCTTAAACCGGGTTCACACATTTATAACAGCTGCTGTTTTTTCTCCTATTTCCACAATAATAATAATAATAATAAAAATATTACTAATAAATTAAACAAACATCGGTTAATTTGTTTAAAAACAATACAAAAAAAGTATGACATTGATCATAAATTTTGTAATTTATTTTTTAGAGCTTCCGTATCGTAGGGTTTGACTTTCCAAAAATAGTTACAGAAGAAACATGTATAGTCTAAAATAGTTAAACTAGCGTAACATTT
This sequence comes from Catonia carolina, assembly GCA_035578175.1. NCBI lineage: Eukaryota > Metazoa > Arthropoda > Insecta > Hemiptera > Achilidae > Catonia > Catonia carolina. The sequence continues at coordinate 121,687,172 of JAQMRL010000002.1, read as the reverse complement.
TCGTTATAAAATTGTAATTAACCTAATATAACTAATTATCCTATTATAAATTAATTTCCATTCTCTTTATCTATTATATATGTCATTAAAATGAATTTTTATTAACAGAATTTTCCACTCTATCAAAATTTATCAATTACATTTATCTTTTAACGAAAAAATCACAACCTTTAATAATGTTGTTTAGGCCAGCAACCGAAAGGCTGGTTTGAACCTCTATAGGTTTTACTAAGTAAAAACGAGGACTGAGGTGGTTTACTATTGCCTTCCTCACTGAGTTGAAAAAGTATGTATATAAGAATACCAGGCCCTCCGAAAAGTCACTTTCCACCCTGCAAATGATACCTTCATTTCATTCCCAAAGGGTCTGGCTGTATAGTGAAATTCATTACTCTCAGAGGAGATAACTCTGACTGGTGTCTTTTACACCTCTACCTCTTCCGTTCTTAAATACTTCAGTCATATAATTGGCTGACCATGTGATAAGAAACAGAACTATTTTTTGTAACCCTGTAATAATACTTTGTTTAAAAAAAATCGTAACATTTTTTATAAATTTTGTACACTTATCCATTCCTATTACCACATTCATTCTAATAATCGAGGCGGTGGAAATTGACATATCCAACTATGGTTGAAAACGATGTGCCAGGATATGTAAAAAAAACAATAATTCACTAATTTTTTTAAACTATTTGCCACAAAAATAATGGTAAGTGAGCTCACCGTTAACTTTGTGTTTTACCTAGCATCACTTCCACTTTGTCTCTTCCGACGTTAATTATCATTTCTGCATTTCATTCTTAAATTTAATTTCATTCTGTTCAGTTATGTATTTAGGTGGTAGATAATAACATTCGGGGGCCAAGTAAGAGATGTGTTGCGCATACAACGCACTTCTCGCTTTATCTTGAAGAAGTAGGTGTTTGTTCCTTGTGTCATAATTATGAGATCTATTTTGGATGTTTGATTTACTCTTATGCCGCTGTGTCAAGATCTCTCTTAGAAACAGTCGGCTGACTTAATTACTTGAAATTCCGCAAAAAGTTTGTCTAACGGATAACGAGGAGGTTTTCTACTTATAACTTATAAAATTAGTTTTTGTACTACTAACAAGGGACTCAAATAGCAGTACGAAGTACCAGCCCAACCCACAATCCTGTCATACCTAATAAAAAATCTGGTGTGAAACACTCCCAGAATTTTCACTTACCAAAGTAGATAATGAACAATATAATCTATGTTTAATCATGATTAAACGATGTTAAATCAAAAGGATAACGTAATTTTAACCATGATTGAATGACACAAAATTAAATCAACCTCTGTAGAACTTTAAAATACGAAAAACCAGTAATTGTCTCTAAACTAGATTCTCTAGAGAAAAATGCTAGTCTCATGATGGGGGTTGATATTTAAACATTTTGAGTTGGTACCCCCAGCGATCTTTACTAAAGGGGTGGATTTGCATTTCTATCATCAAAAGTTAAATATATCGACCCATAACACGTCCCAAAAAACTCTCGTCGCCATATAAAGCAATTGTTAGGTTATTAATGTTTTTTTGTAGACTTTTGCGTCACCCGGTACAGAAGAACAACGAACAAGAAAACTACGTAACAAGAAGAACTGTCAATACTTTAGTTCCTAAATTGTTTCATTTTACAGGTGCATAAATGGTACCTAGATGCCTTTTTTAAATTTTTAACATGTCTGAATGAAATACAATCTAAAAGTGTTTATACTTTAATTTTCAAATTGAATTCTTAACTTTAGAACAAATTCATTTACATTAGGGCCTATATATTTATCTTCTGGAAGTTAAATTAAATTTTAATTCTTTTATAATGTTGTACAATTAGAGAGGTGAGACTAATTTAGCAGTATGGGAAAATTAAATTGGCGAGTCTTACGAAGAGATAGGGTGGGGGAGAGCTATATGAGTGGAAGTTATTTGATAATTAAGCCCTAACATTTCAAGAAGTGCATTTACGTACCAATTATACAAGCATTAAAATTAATAATTTCATTAAACTTTTAATATAATATTAGTTATTATTGCACAAATTTTATGGCACAATTCAAGTATAAGTAAGTAGTGACATATATTATTAATTCCTAGAACTCGGATTATTGTTTTACGTTGAAGTAAGAAAAGTATGAAATACGATGTAAAATAGCGTGTTGTAATATTGTTAAACTATAATTTTAGTGTTATTTCAGCTTAAAGCTGTAGATCTCTCTTTGTAGTTTAGTTATAACATGACATGTTTTCATAAACCGTTAAGTGAAGGATAATATTTTACAAAGTGGGCTGTCGTTTTAATTCTTCTAAATATTTTGACATCCAGACAATTGTTTGCAAATTTTCTGTTTGTCACCAAAAAGAAGGAGATACTTGTGGATCGGAGAGTGCTCATACGAAACAGAAAGCTAGTTAACTATGAATGATAATAACTTATAAATAAGAGAGAGAATAATGTGGGTGAAATACGACGTGCGACTGGGGCGACATCTGGGAGTCACGCCATGTTAACAACCCGACCCTTCTTCTGAACATATCGGCTCCCGGTCCCAAACGAATGAAACCGCCGGGATTGTAGCACGGATCGGAGCTATAAGTCACTCGGGGAATGAACTCGTCTAATTGCATCAGGACGGGGAAACCGACTTCATGCTAGACACATTGAGCCGCTAACTTTATTTGACACCCCGTCTGACTTCCACCCTTATTTATATTTACTTCAAATGATTATTCGTTATTCGGTTTCTTGATTAAATGGAGCGGTATTTTTATCCAACCGGTTCTCTTCCGTTCGTTTTTTAATTGGCTATTTTAATCGTACAGCCCTTATCAATCATACGGGGGTTGTCTATAACGTAAGGGTGCCGTAACCCCTGTCTCGTTTATGTCAATTAATTGAGAAACACAAGTGCTACGGCCCCGGTTTTGATCGTTACCACCCGTCTTTACCCTTCTTTACAAGTCAATTAATAGAATTTAAGAGACAGTCGCACAAATTAGCTTCCTTCCTGCTAATCCGTGTCGAAACAAATTGATAAACTTTAACTGAATCTCGTCATTTAACCCCAATTTCATAACGCTTATCTTGTTAAATTATTTAATAAATTATCAAACTATAAAATCACATTCGTATAAACTAATAGAAACTTGTTTAAGTGTGGTAATAATTAACCGGGTAATTAGCTTAATCGTTTAATGTAGACCAAACGGGTTAATTAAACGCTGTATTTACATCAAAACGTATTTTTTTAGTCAATATTTCAAAATAAAAATTCAAGTTATAAATATTATGAACTCGTTAAATTATTAATTTTACTTATCGCTTAATTTATTAAAACATAATTTAAAATAAAATGGTTTACTTCAAAATAGAATAATAAATAACGAAGATTACAATTAATTTTAAATATCAAAAACCTAATCTTGAAAAATGTAATTATTTATTTTTTATTGTACAAACGACAATCACAATGTAAAAAATAGTAGTATTTAATATAGTTACGTTTGTGGCACCATGATAGGATGTTCAAAAAGGTTCAAATCATTTTTTTTCAAAAACTTATTTTTTCTGAACTCTAATAAGTACCCTTCCGTAAAATATGTAGGTTTGATGGTCGAAATTTCGTAGATATCATTAGCAGTAGGCATATTTTAGTTTATTTAGTTTTATTTATTTAGCATATTTTAGTTTACAAGCTGATTGTAAAAATTGTTGTACCGGCCTTTAGACCATCTAGTTAGTTGGTATCATTAGCAGTAGGCTTATTTTAGTTTATTTAGTTTTATTTATTTAGTTTATACAGCATATTTTAGTTTACAAGCTGATTGTAAAAATTGTTGTACCGGCCTTTGGACCATCTAGTTAGTTGGTAGAATTACAGGTCGGAAGAGTGAATTTGTGTAGTGACAAAACGCACTTTAAAGTCACTGAACGTCCCACCTCAAATTCACTTCAACTCACACAAAATAATTTAGCCTAACGAAAAAATTAAATTGAGTAATACTTTAAAAATAATTGTTCCCAGTTGCCGAAAACAAATTGGAAGATAAAAAAATTATGGCCACCTCTGTAGCGTAGTGGTAGCGCGCTAGCCTACAACGCGGAGGTCCCGGGTTTGATTCCCGGTTAGGGTCTGATAATTATTAAAATTCAAAACCCACCAATAACTTTTGTATCGTTAATGTCTGTACATACGTCGCAATCCGTTCAATCTAGAATAATAGGCAACCGCGTGATCCAATGAAATGAGGATGATGTGTATGATGTGTAAATGAGGTGTAGTCTTGTAAGACCCAGGCCCACCATTCCAGAGAGAGTATATTTAATTGAACCCCAACCATCAAAGTACACCGGTAACCACTGTCTAGTATTCAAATCCGTATAAAAGTAACTATCTTTACTAGGATTTAAACCAGGAACCTTCGTCTCCGAAAATCAGCTGCTAAAAACTAACTCGCGGCGACAACTTTACCTCTAGAGCACCCCGGTGGGTCCAGCTTTAAAATAACAGAAATTTTATTTTTGATTTAAGTACCGTTAAAGGAAAATAATTTCTTTTCAGTTAACTAAGAACTTGTGCATATTGTAATTAATATAAAGGAAATAAGTAAATTCTTTGAGAACAATTATTTTTTCCCCAATATCAACCTCTCCGTCAAAATCAATTTTGCAGCCAAAGTAATAAAATTAATTTTGAAAAAACAGTCCAACTTTATTGAATTTTTAATAAGTATCTATTGTTATGGTCGTATCAACGGTTAAAATTTTTAGCGAATACATTCTGTAGATACAAACGAATAAGAATGATGTAAAACTGTAATGATCATTATTTAGAGGGGATTCGGTCAGACTAGGTTCAATGAATTACAATAACTTTCATATTTTTTTTGTAAATGAATAGAAATTTAATAAATTTTAGTATTTTTATGTACCTACTAATTTGTACAGTTAGGCCTAATGTTTTTCCTTTTTTTGTAAAAATTTGGCAAGTGAAATTATTTTCGTATTGTGTTCAGTGTAGTAATATACGAGGTATATTACGAGGAGGTAATATACGAGGTATAAATGGTATGTGTAGTAATATACCCGGGTGTTATGAGTGGTCAGCCACTGCTCTATAAAATTTCATTTGGGTGTCCTTTCTCGTTTTCTTTTCTATTGTCCTGCGAATAGAACCGCATACAGCGCTAAATTTAACCAGTTTTCACTCCTAAAGCCTATATAAAGTTCTGGGCAAAATTAACGCATAACGTAATATTTTGGGCTAAGTGTAAAAAAAATCTTTCTGCAATGTGTTAGGTTCATTTCTATTAGCTACTGTTATTCTTTGTATCATAATATTAAGCAAAATTTAATATTTTTTTTTCAAATAATTAGAGTTGTAAATTTGATTTATGGTAATTTAATGAAAAAATAAGATAAATTAGCTTTACAAACACAGTTTTATTTAGAAAAAAAATTTTTTTATATTTAGTTTATAGCTACATAATGGAAAAAATTATAGTAAATTATTATTAAGTGATTTATAATGAATTAGTAATTCATTAACAAGTACAGCCCCTTCTCGCCTTAATTACTGGTAGCATCCGTTTCGGCATTTCTTGAATCAAATTTTGAATTTCTTCCTGGTCGGTTTTCTTCCATTCTTCTTTCGCCACATGACACAGCTGTTAAAGATTCACTGCTTAACGTTAATAAACTCTTTTTTTAAAAATAACCAAAACGTGCTAAATAAGATTTTAGTCCGGGCTGTTTGATGGCCAGATCATACGGTTAATATCACTACTTCATCTAGATACTGTGAAATCATTTTTAAAATTTTAAAGTAATGCGTTAATTTTGTCCACGATAGTGTATAGATAGCAATTTTTTTATTTTTAAAATTTATAATAATCAAACAAAATATTAAATAGAACTAATGAAGTGAATACAGCTTACTGGTGATTTTTTTTCAGTTTAATTGTCATACTGAAAAACTTGTCTACGTATATCTTTATAGTAAAGTAAGTTTAAGCATTTGCTGGTATATATAGATAGCAATTAAATTTAATTAGGTTAATCTAACAGTTTAAAATTATTAGGCTTCGATAATTATATAAAAATAAATAACAATTATAATATTAATTAAACAATTAAAACGACGCAATGATATGGCTAATTAAAACTGACTTCTTTTGAACGTTGTTATAAAGTGTTGCAGAACAGACATAAGAGTGTTTATATTTTATAGGGCACAGGGATGCAGCAGAGAAGAGTTAAAAGTTAACATTAAATAGAAAATCGTTCTTACTGCTGCCAGGAGAATATAGTTTCGATAATTTCTAAGAACGCGCGCGCAATGACTACTTCTCTGTTTAAAACACAGCAATTAACAGACATGAGAGGAGCATAGTTAATCCCGTCATCTCTCTTTCTCGAGCCATTACGTTAATAGGAGAATCAAGAATTATTTAATCCCGCATCTAAGTGTGTTATCGCAGTGCGGCTAATCCCCGCGGCCGTGATGCGGTGGGATGATGGGAGCTGTTGTAATGAACGGAGAGAACAAATCTAACAGAACAAGAGTGAGTGAGATAGTTAATACAACCGACCGACTGTCTGCTGGACGATCCATCACCGGGTTGCTCTCATTTACTCATTATCTGTCAAATAAAACGTCCACCCCTGGGTCGATCTTGAGGGGCAAACATGGTCGTACATCACTTGTTCTCTCAGTAGAAGTACTGTTAGGGGAAGAGATTATTCTGTTACATATTACTCTACCGACACCTTTTATCTGTTTGAAATTAGTATAATAAAGAATAAAAATAAAATAAAAAATGTATTTACATGTTATTTATGTGTCACTCGATCTTAATTCATTATTTTAGAATACCTGAACTGCTAGATTCCCTATTAGAAAATTTTAAATAATATTGTGACACTTATCGCTAGGGTCCGTTCCGGGATCTAAATACGTTCCAGGATAATTAATACTCTAAAGTTTACAATTACAAGTATTTATTACACTAAAGATTTACAGAATAAATAATAAACTAATTATAATGAAGTAATACAATAAATAACTCAATAATTTACTTAAAACTACTTACAAATAATTATATAGAATGCACATTCACAATGAAACTGAATACACAATGCAAAAATACAGTAAGACTGAATAACAATGCCTCGGAAACCCGTTGACCTGTTCTAACGGAGTTCCCTTCACACGTAGTAAACACTCGTCAAAGATCAAATGAATACTAACTAACTGACCGCACTCGAGGCTCTATTTATATGGGCGAATCAAAGAATCCTCTCGAAAGACACCGAAATTCGATACAAAAGTCCTTTCTGGAGAAGTCTTACTTAATGTAAACAGGTTATAATTGAATAAAAAGGTGTTACACGTAACCAACCGATTCTTTCATAAATAGTTGTTTAACAAAAGACCCTACCTTATAATACACAATAGCGCAGTCCTTTTAAATAACCTTCTTTTCTTTTTTATGACCGCATAGGATCACTTTAGTCAGTCCAATAACCAAGCCTCTTCGATGGGATTGTTCGGGCCTTGCGGTCCTCCCAATACTTCTTCATACGTTCCGATCTTTGTGCCCTTTCTGGTGTTGAAAAAATTCGTGTTGTGAGTTTTCTTCTTGTAAGTGTGAAGCGGGTGTATTTTTTTGGATTTTATTGTTTAATTTTTTTTTCTGTTGTATCGTCCGGAGTAAGGCCAATCTCCCTCAAATCCTTTCTTATTTCCCTGATCCATCTGTATCCTGTTGTGGTGTTTTTGGAGTTGAGGTTGTACTCAACCAACTGCTTTAGGAGCCTTGAGTCTTGCATCCTCATGGTATGACCAAAGAATCCCCCAGTCTTCTCTTACGCATGGTGTTGGTAATGGGTTCAAGCTCCCTGTAAACAACTTCGTTGGGCACAATTTTGTTGATGCAGGTTCTGCCAATTCTTCTTTCGATTTTTTGGAGTCGTTCGGTCCTCGATTGCTCATTCAGGTGAAAGAGTGTTAAGATGCATATGTAGCCTCTGGTTTTACAACTGTGTTATAGTGTCTTAATTTTGCATTTATGGATAAACATCGTTTGCTGTAGGTGTACCAGGTTAGCTTTTGTGCTCTAGTTAGTTTGTTCTAATTTGGATTGAGGGCTTTTCGTTTAGGTTCTGTGTTATTACTTCTCCGAGGTACTTAAATTGCGTTACTATTCTGATTTTGTTACCATTCACATCTACTTCTTTTAATTGCATCGGTTTATTAGGTAGAATTTCTGTTTTTTCAAACGATATTTTCAGGCCAATTTTATTTGCTATGTTTCGAAGTTCCAGTATCTGTGTTTTAGCTTCATCGATAAATAACCTTTATGAATAGTTATCCTTTTATAATTGACCCTATTGTTACTTTTTCACTCTATTATCTACTCTTTTAACATTTTATGAATTAACTACTAGAAATTTCTTGAACCATATTCGTATTCGATATTGTCACAATATTATTTAAAAATAATCAATTATATATTTATTTAGTGCCGGATGCTTCCATGAAGAGCAAGAACAGAACACTGGGTGAACAGAAGAAAGAACAGCCTACAGTGAACGAATACTGAGAATGTGGGCTGCAAAAAGAGCTCCCAGAAACGTCTAAATTCACCTTAAGTAGTCTAAAATTGGCCTACACGAGATAAAACTCAGTGACGGATATTCAAAGGAATCTACCTAATCTGAGATGGACAAAAATATCCCATACCTAAATATGTAACACAATACATGCATTATTTAATTGTTCGTACGACAACACGGCGTTTTATAAATATTTAGCTACTAGTATTTTATAAAATTTGCCCAGGTGTAAAACAGGCAGGCGTAGCGTTAAATTACTTTCATTCGATATGCTAGTTCCAGGACTACAAAAATTAGTTTTTATCACATAGTCAGCCAATTATATGACTGACGTATTTACGAATTAAAGAGGTATAGGTGTAAAAGACAATATTCAGAGTTATCTTCTCTGAAAGTAATGCATGTCATTATATAGCTAGACCCTGTGGTGAATGAAATGAAAGTGTGATTTGCATGGTGGAAAGTAGATGTTTTTTTAGAGGGCCTGGCATGCTGATGAGAATACTTTTCCACTCAGTGAGGAGGTATTGTTAAACCACCTTACACCTTACGCCTCTTTGAGTAAATTATTACTTACTTAGTAAATCCCCTAGAAATTCAAACCAGCCTTTCGGCTTATGACGTAAACAACAAACAACACATATTATAATAAACAGTTTTATAATTTTATTGAGTGTGAGGTAGTAAGGATTTCACGTTAATAATTGTTTCACCCGATGACCATACAGCCAATGACTGTTGACGTAATCGGCTGACTGCCAGCCAGATCTCATGTCTATTATTATAGTGATATCTTTCAACTGACAAAGTATGTGCTACAAAGAGATTATTGATTAAAAATCTAGTGTGAAACACTCACAAAACTTTCTCTTTCCAATGTAAATAATGAACAATATAACCTAACATTAGTACCTAATAAAACATTAGAAATAAACAAAAAACATAACTTTATTTTAATCATGAGTGGAAGACGCAAAATGAAAATCAATCTCAGTTTGGCTTAAAAATACGGAAATCACTCTTTCCTGCTAAGCTAGGCTCTGTGGAGAAAAATGCTGTAAATAAAAGTTGTAGATCTTTTATTTCCTGTAAATTTGATCATACACTTTTGTCGTAAAATGCATACTAAGGCTGAAATCTTAAAATAATCGATTTTTTTTACAAGTTTTCGTGAGAAAAAACTGAAAATTACTAATTACCGCTAAATTAAGCGTTATAAAAAAACATTTTTTTGAATTCAAATTTGTTAGATTTTAAATTTTCTACAACTTTTATAATATGCACTTTCCGCTAAAAGGCATATTAAGGCCGCAATCTTAAAAAAACATTTTTTTCTACGAGAGCACAGACTCCCCAAGAATATCAGTAGACATGGCACCTACCGTATCATATAGAGCATATAAAATGTACTAAATGAGGCGATTTTTAAAAAAAGTTCGTAGGAGCCGTTTTTGAGAAAATGGCAAAAAAGTGAAAAATACACGAATGAACTTAAATTACTTCCGGTTGCCCGATTTTGATGAATATGTTCGAGTCGGGTCCTCTAGTGATACCTGACTTAAGTTTTTAGTTTCAAGTTCGTACAATGTTCCGTTTTGAGATATTTTGTTCACACACACACAGACCAATCGCTAAAAACATGTTTTTTGGGTTCAGGGGGTCTGAAAACGTGTAGATCCGGTGAAAACTCGATTTCGAAAAAAACGACATGAAAACCTTTCTACATACCTTTCTACATATTCATATAGACAAGAGAAAGTAAAAATACAACCGCCTTAGAATTGGTAGTCTACTCCTGTTCTAACACCGCGTGAATTACCGTCATCTCTGGTTGAATGAATATAGGTCGGATGGTCTTGTCTACAGATTTAGACCACCTTTAATTATTGGTGATTCTTACCAATAGCGCATGCGTAGAACAGTAAAGATTTAACACTACATTTGCCGTTAAGTTAGAACAGAGTAGGATTTTTACATCTCTAAAATCGTAGAAGATCTAAGACCAAACTAGTAGCTAATTTACGTGATTAAAAATTTAAATATTTTGCTGAGTATTGATAAAATTAACTTTAATATTTCACTTATTTAATTACAATAATTATTTTTTATTTAGTAAAAAGTATTGGGGGGGAGTCTTATTTTATGAGAAAAAATACCCTTTAGTCTTATGTGTTATTTTTTGGATGCTAGAGGATTCATTATTATAAATTGTTACGGCCTAACTGTAAACAAATAAACAAAACTTTTATTAGCTTGTAAAATAATAATATGACATGTAGGCCTACAATATTGGTTCACAAAACACCAAAGGGCAAGCGAAACTTTGGCGGACGTGGGGCATCCTAGTTGAAGAACCTGAGAGACTGGTTTGGTTGCAGTAATACGAAACTGTTCCGCGCAGCAGCGAATAAGGTTTGCATAATGATGATGATTTCCAACCTCCGATAGGAGAAGAATTTTAAGAAGAATGGTGCCTATAATTTCAATGCTCTAATTCTTATCTAAACGTTGGAGTATACATCTCGGAGCAGATAACTTTTCCATCCAAAAAACTTCCAACATTCTACAGTATTTCGAACTCCTCAAGTCGTTTCATGTCACTTTACATAACAGAAATCATAATTTTTAGTAGTAATGTGTTTTATATTTTTTTAAATCAGCTATCGGTACTTAAAATAAAACAATACAAACATGTCAATTGTTTGAAATAGAAGTTTACTTGATAAATGTTTAGATAATTTATTCAACACAAAGAATTAAAATATAAAAATTTATACAACTTACTATTAAAATTCTAACTAACTACCTTAAAATTAAAGTAATAATTGTATAGTTATAAACTTTAACATGACGATAACATGCAAAAAAGTTATAGTTTGAAGTTAATTCTTATACGTGATAAACAAAAAGAAATTATGCCAAAGAAATATTTTTTGTCATTTTGCACGAAAATTTTTTCCTGTTTTATGTTTTTAATTTTTTATAAATTTTTACAAGGGTACTACGTGCAATCCCGTCGTTACTATAACTCTTGGATTAAATATAAGAAATTCAGTCCACAATTTCTTGATTACAACGGTATTTATGTAAGTTGTGATTTAATAATAAAAAAATTTTATGCGAATATTTTTATGTATGTATAATATTTTGTTAAGCAAGTTTTTTATGCTTCAATCGTGTATAATGGTATTAACACAAGAGGTGTTGACCTGGCTTGATACAAGCAGGGGTGTGAGTGGTCTAGAGGTCTTTACTAAGTAACACGATATCACATCTACCTTGATTAGTAAAACTGTAGCTGATATATAATACGCTTTAATTTTATTCCTTGTGCTTGGATGTAAATATCAAGTATTATATGTATATTTATGTCACAGTCATTTTCAAATAATACAAATTTAAGTCGTAAAATTTTAAAATAGTCTAATAAATTCAAAAGTATAAAGTTGGTTACTAACTACTATAATTGGACTGTAGGTGGTATTATCATCAATTTTTTTAAACTTCTTGCTACATTATTTTACAAATTTATGTTAACTTTACAAATTTAGGTTTAAATTTTTAAATTATTCTTATAAAATTAAATTATAAATTTATAAACCCCCTACAAAACAAACCTTCAAAAAAATGTATTGGGCCTATAGGTTTGACGTCATGTCATCGCGTCGGGGGACCGTTAACTAATAGAACAGAAGTTAGTTATACTCCGACGTCAAACGTCAAGTTAGTTGACGACGTCAAACCTAAAGGGTCAAAAGATTATTTTTTAATTTTTTAAAGGGTTTTTTGAGTCGGGGGTTTAAAATTTTTAATTTTTTTTTTTTAACGTCGCATCAACTGCAATGGTCATTAGCGACGACGTTGGGGTGTAACTTTATGCAATGGTGGATGAAATGAATTTTTTGTAACGTATGAAAATATGCCGTGCCTGAGTGGGATTCGAACCCAGGACCACATGATGAGAGGCGAGCACGTTACCAACTGCGCCAATGTGGCCGGCTAATTTAATTTTTATTTCATTATTTTTAAGACCCCAATTTTTAAAAATAATGTTTTTTTCAACGAAAGCATAGACCTTCCAAAAATTTCAGCAGACATGGCGCATACCTTAAAAAATGGCAATTTTTAAAATAATAGTTCAAAACGTTTTTCATAAAATTGCAAAAAAGTGAAAAATCACACGAATTTTCTACTACTTCCGGTTGACTTGATTATTTTGATAAATTACAGCTAAAAACACTCTCGATCAAATCACCTTTCAAACAAAACAAAATAAAAATCGGCACACCTGTTTGGGAACTACGATGCCACAGATACAAATAAATTTTACTCAGTAAAGCCTTTAAAGGTTCAAATTAGCCTTCCGGCTGATGACCTTAACAACACTATTTTAACTCAATATCTGAGATTATAATAAATTAATTTTTTGGACTATAGGCCTAAAGCTTTTCACGGTTGATAAGCTCTGCTGTTCCACGCGTTCAGACCAATCACAGGACGTTTGCTAGCGTTGTCAGATTGACAAAAGTTTCAGCCTGACAAGTATTACGCGCGCATGCGTATAAGAGCCGCAGTAGTTCACTCGTGTCTTGCATCTCGTACTGAATGCAACGATTATAGAGCGCGTTAACATGCAATACTTTATAATATAATCAGCTGACTGTATGTAGCCTACATAGGTTATAATTGTTATTGAAAAACCAAAAAAAAAATGGCTGACGAAATATATAACAGAGCTACGAGAGCAAGTGTTGGCAATGTTGCTGGCAAGTCATTGGCTAGCTATGAAGTGGGTAGGGGGCAATGCGTACGTTCAGAGCTCATCAGCCCTGAAAAATAGTGTAGCCTTATAGATACATACTGTAATCAAAATCAAGCGTAGCATTATTTCTATTTTACTTATTTTTTAATAAAATAAATAAATATTCCAGGGGTCAAAGCTCAAAGAATATTTGTTTTCCTGTGGTTTATCGTTCTCTTTACCGCATTAATTAATTTTTTGTTCAAATAAAATGAAAAGATTTTAATATAAAAAAAATTGTAAATAAAAAAATACATTTAAACAAATTCATTTTCACCGGATGGTTTCCTCCTCTAAGTCAGTACTTTTTATATAGGTACTTTCTGTAATCATTTTTAATGGTTATAATAGTAAAATAGCCAAATTAAGTTAAATAATTCACAAGAAAAATAAATCAATTTATTTTGTACATAATACAGTATCAAGATGTTAATGATAAATTTACATATTTTTAAGAACTGTGCGATAATTGTAACGTTTGCGGTATTTTTAATATTCACATGAAGCAACAATGTTCAAAAAATGTTTAGGCAATATTTTGAAATCCAGCATAAAAACATTGTCCTGTGGTTTTGATAAAAGGTACAATACCAAACAAAGAGTATTGAAGTTGACAAGGATGAGTCTAGAGGTAGTGGTAGTATTAGAAGTTTTGAATCAAGTTTTATTCAGGCTTATTATATTGAAACTCTGATGGATTAGTGTCCCATCTCCATAAGAATAAAAGGCACAGCCCCGGTGGTCCCCAACCGACACTTCATGTCTTTCAAAAGTCACGAACTTAAAAGACTACTCGAATCCTATCATAAGTACATAAACCAATGATTATGTTCCTTTATTTTATTACATAAATTAAATTTATTTCAATATAATTTTTTAATTTTTGGATACACAGGAAATATTAGTTTATCTTGTACGTGAGTTAAAAATTTAATATCTTTCCAGTTTTTTTTTTTTATTATTTTTATTAAACAAGTTATAGGCGGATCTCAGTAGGTAACAAAATATATCAACTTACCGCGTTACTCAGACAATAAATTTATGCGTATTCGCAGCAGTAGACAAAATTCTAAATTTTAAATATTATACGCATTAACAAGAAATACAAATAATGCCCTTGTCTAGCTAGAAAAAGAAAATATCAAGAAATTTTTTTACAAAAAGTAGCTCCTCTACATGTAAAGATAAAAAGTTATTTTTGTAAAATCGACGTAAGCATTACTATATTAAAACGAGGTTTCTGAAATGAAAATTCTAATAAAACCCATTTGTGCTACTGTGAAATTAGGCCTACTATAAAGTTTTTGAAAAAAATTATTATATAATTATATGAACATTAAAGATCTGTTAGTACATTTTTAACTACACTAAATTTATGTCATGTTTTCTAAATTTAATTACTTGGAGTTAGCAATTTTTGCAATATTTGGCCCTCCCGAAGAAGTTTCCTTGGCTTGAGCCGTTCTTATCGTATATATGCTCAGTATCTTGTGTCACACTAGAGTACATGTTTTGTAATATCAAACTTCTATTGAATGTGTAAAACTTTGGTTGCCCTACCTCAGTTTTTCCACAATCTTCCTTAGCTACTGTACTTACCAAACGGATTCCTGCTATAGCGTATTGAATTAATTTATTACACAACCTTCCTATTAAATGAGAAAATACCGTTCATTTTAATGTGTTTGGAAACTGTAATGCAGAAGCCCTTTATAACCGTTTAAATACGTCTGAGCACTTAACAAAAATTACAGTACCTACTTTACCTTTTGATATATTTTTGACAGTTACCTAATGATGAAGTTTGGTAATGTACACAAAAATTTTTGATGTTAAACAAATATTTACTGACCGCCTCCGTAGCGTAGTGGTTAGCGCGTTAGCCTACCACGCAGAGATCCCGGGTTCGATTCCCGGTCAGGGTCTGGAAATTTTCACGTCTCAAATCCCACATTTAATGTTTCATAACCCACCGTAGTAACTAATGACCAAGCAGTTGATGAAACTTTAAATAAAATATTTTTAAATAAAAAAAATATTTAGCTATTACCTATATAAAATTTTAAATAAATGTTTTTGAAAGATTGACGAATATCTTTGAATTCACTATTATTATATACGGTAATTAAATTTATAACTGTAGTACGAAATATTGTACTATTATGTAACATAATACCTACTTAAAATTTAATTTACAAAAGTTCGCTATTTTCATGGAAAGCGTAAGAACAGGTGAAAGAAAAGAAACAATATGTATGATTTTCACAATCGCATAGAGATTTCTAAATTCATTATTTATCACTAGAACATAGAATGCATTCCTATAGTTATAACTTTCATTCGGAAAATTAACAAGTTATGTAATATCCATTCAACTTAATATTACTTAAACAATCTCGTTCATCCCTAAATCTTAAAGTACTATGGATTTTATAAGACTTAACCTTATATTGTACTAAAGTAACCTCTACATAACTCAACAAAAATTAGTAATTGTCTTGTAAGGATCAAAAAATAATGAAATCGAACATTAATTAACTAAATATATTTCTGTCATCGTTACAGTAATTTTAGGGAAAACAAATTTGCACTAACTATGAAGATATAACGATAAAAGAAAGATAAAACAAGTTTTGGCTTAGAGGAGAAACTTATCAACTATTACTGAGTAGTGTTGTATAATGAACTAACACGTAAAATTTATTCATAATAACAAAAGAAAAGAATCCACGCCTTAGTGTTGGAAAATAAAAAAATAGAACAAAATAGAGAAGTGACGGGTATAAGTTTAGAATTCCACTGTACCACAGCACACTGTATCTACAGCTGTGGGCATTATACCTAGGTGGGCCGAATGATAAAGTGAAGAAATTGGGGGCTACTGTGGTCGTAGCCCTGCAGGGGGCCAGGCCAGGGGGGCATGAACGATCAATCTAGCGCCGTCACTGGAAGGGGGATTACAGTAATTGCATCAGATTCAATGACATAAGTAGCTACACACGACACGACTCCAATATGGCTACCATCCACTCTTTGCCTCCCTTTTTAAAAACGATAGTCAGTTAGTTGTCTAGCCTCTAGCTTTTGTGTTTTCTTAATTCTTTTTCTCTTCTGATCGAGAGCGTCTGCATACCACTTGATATCACATTGTTATCCTAACTACTCAAACACTCGCTCATTCATTCGCACAGCAGTCATTCATAAGATACTTATACGATCCAAGTGACCCCAAACAACCTCCCTGAGGGCCCTCTTTCTAATATAAATACATTCAAACGGTTTCACTCGTCTTTCAATTGAAGTACATACTTCACTTCCATAAAAACCAGGCCGTCAATCATTGATCTAACGCCTGTCATACCATATTTAAATCACAATTTAAAAGAGACAGATTGCAATTTACATCAGTCAACAATAGCAGTCATTTTAAATATCGTCAGTCAATTAATACATACATAGTGTTGTAATAGTCCTACACCCATGATTATTGTCTTATTATTTTGAGAGGGTTACTAATATACTTTATGCCAGTAATAAGAGCTTTGTAGTAAACGACAGTTACCTTTGATCTTTCTTCTGGATAACCAATATAATTCAGCTCCATTAACACCATACATTTTCATAATTACAAATGTTTACTTTTTTATCTTTATTTAAAGTTTGACTTAAAAACAAAGCCCACAATACCAATAATGTGTAGCAGACTTCTCAATTAAATAAGATTATACTATTAATTTTTTAATGAAATATTTTTAATACACAGTATGCTGCTACTTAAAAACAAAGGTACGTTTGTCCAAGGAAAACCTGTGTCTGTGGATAAAAGGATCTCTTAACAAAGAAATAACACAAAATACATTATTAAACAAATATTTATTTGACTTAATGAGCTTGCAATTTATTATTATTAAATTTATAAAAAGCTATTGAGACTGATGATGTTCTAATGCAAATATAAATATATATATATATATATATATATATATATATATATATATATATATATATATATATATATATTATATGGATCGATCTTACTGGAAATTGGTGATTTGAATCTGTAACTACTTATAAATGCTACTCGAATTCATTATTTGAGTATGTAGTTTTGATGTCCACTTATTTAGGTAAATAATTTGTGATTACCTAATTACACTGGAACCATTTAATCTCCACCATAAATAATTGTGTTTAAAATGACTAGCCATGTTGATTGTTTAAGAACGAGTACCCGAATGTCCTCTCTAAGTACCAAACTTACGAGTAACTGTTCATTTACTACTCTCATGTACCACTGCCTATGAACAACAGCTGCTGGACACTCCATTCTGCAAGACCGTATCACCCTTTCTTGCCTGGATTAATCCGCCAATCACATAGTTATACTTCAACTTTCTTTTTTTTAAATATTTCTACATCTGTTTGTACGTTACAATATTCGACGCCCCGTTATCTTACGCATCAGTCCCTATTAATTTAAACAAATTTTTCTTTTAAATTTACAAAATTTGTAACATATATAATTTTATTAACATGGTTGCAATAAATTATCCGATATAATAATTAATCTTAGAGAAAATAAATACTTTAGAATCAGACCAAAAAGTCACGCTATAAATGAATGGCTTAACAGAAAAACGTTGCAAGTGACAAAAATTACAATAGTGACTTTTCAGTGGAAAATATTCTATAAATTCTCTATTTGATCATAATAGTGAATTCTAACGGGCAGAATAGCAACTAAAATGTCGGAAATTATTGAAACAAAATCGTCATACAGTGAAAAATTGTTATACAGCTAAGAATTGAATGGTATCTTTCACTTTCTGTAAAATTTGTTTTTGTTACTTGCAACGTTTTTCCGTTGACTCATTCAAATGTATATGCGAAATTCTTAACTTCTTCTACTGCCTTGGATAGGCGAAAATGCCTATTCCGGTCCACACTGATCAGTTAACAGACTGTAACCCATCTTCTCCATGGCCTACACATACATATTATTTACCTTAGGTCTCAATGCTTCGAGGAAAATTCTTCCTGGGAGCATCCGTTGAACATGATCCCTTCATCTCCTTCTGTACTTACGGATTTTAGTTATTAAAATTGTTTAACAAGCTATTAATCATCTTACTTTAATAATAAAAAATAATTAAATTTTATTCATCTCTTGACAGTTCAAACTTGAAGTTATTCAACTGTACGTAACATATGGTCATTGATTTTGTAGATATTCAATAGTTTAACTATTAAATTTCTTCTCTGACAATAGCATAAAGAAATAATATTGATCTTTATGGCTTTGAAATTGATCTTTTGTGATTTATAATATACTACTAAAAATTAGAAAAGCCATTTACCTCTCTCTAAATCCCGGTTAAATGTAAAAAATATGGGGTAAAAAAGTGTAGAAATAAAATCAGTTTACTTGTTTTTGGTTTCGACATATCTTACTTACTTACTTACTGCCATGGCCACACATATCTAAGTAGATATTTAGCCGCACCAACACAGCCCCTCCACCTCTCTCGATGCCCCGCGTCTTCCTCGGTCGCTCCAATTCTCTCCATATCGGCCCTCACTTGACTCCACCATTTACGTCGTGGTCTTCCTCTCGGTCGTCGTCCTTCAGGATTTCTTCTTAACACTTGGTTAAGATTACTGTCCTCATTCCTTCTTAAAACATGCCCAGCCCATCCAATTCTTCTACACTTGAACTCACACACCACATCTGGCTCCCTATAAAGG
Organism: Catonia carolina; assembly: GCA_035578175.1. Lineage (NCBI taxonomy): Eukaryota > Metazoa > Arthropoda > Insecta > Hemiptera > Achilidae > Catonia > Catonia carolina. The sequence continues at coordinate 121,667,984 of JAQMRL010000002.1, read as the reverse complement.
TCTCTAAGTTCTCTGTTGTGTCTTTTCCTCCACTCTCCTCCCTCGTTTACAGGTCCGTAAATTTTTCTAAGGATCTTGTTTTCAAATACAATCAATTTCCTTTCCTCTCTGTTATCTAATTTCCATGTCTCCGCTCCGTAGAGCAATATTGGACTGATAATTGTTCTATAAATTTTAATTTTTGTTGCACGTGATAACAATTTTGAAGACATAAGTTTGTTGCATGCGTGGAAACATCTGTTTGCAAGATTTAGCCTATTTTGTATTTCTGTCACTTCTGTATTTTGTTCAGAAATGACGACGCCTAGGTACTTAAAAGAGTCTACTTTTTCAAAATATTGACCGTTCACTTGGAGAGGACCTTGGTCTCTGTTAACTCGATTTCTAGTGAAATGCATATACTTCGTTTTCGTGTTGTTTACCTTCAATCCCATTCTTCCTGCTTCCTCCATAAACACTTCTGCCAACTGACGTAAGTCATCTATCTTTTCTGCGACAATTACCACATCGTCAGCAAATGCTAGTGTGTTGATTCCCGATCCAATTTTTATGCCTTCATTCCTATTTGCCACTTTTTGGAGTGCTTCTTCTATGGCTAAATTAAAAAGAATTGGGGAAAGCCCATCGCCCTGTCTTACTCCTGAATTTATCCTAAAGGACTCAGAGACTTGCCCATTTACTCTTACCGAGCACGAGGCTTCTGCTATGCTTGAGCTGGCCAGGTTTACGAGTTTTTTTGGAATTCCAAACTTCTCCATCTTCATCCACAATTTCTCCCTGCTTATGCTATCGTAAGCTTTTTGAAAGTCAATAAATAGAGCAAAAAATTCCTTATTGAATTCCCAGTACTTTGATACGATTTCTTTGAGGATAAATATTTGATTTGTTGTGGACCTGCCTTTCATGAAACCTGCTTGATGGTCTAGGATTATTTCATTTGTGTATTTCTCAATACGATTCAAGACTATTTTAGATACAACTTTATAGGGAATGCTGAGGAGAGAGATTCCTCTAAAGTTGCCACATTCCTCTTTCTCTCCTTTTTTGTGTATGGGAACAACTATTGCCTCCTGCCATTCATTTGGCATCTTTTCTTTTTCCCATATTATCCTTATTAATTCCCACATCTTCTCTATTATTACATCTCCTCCCTTCTTTAGTAACTCTGCTGAAATTTCGTCCTTCCCAGGAGCTTTATTGTTTTTAAGAGCTTTGACTGCAGCTTCAACTTCTTCCCTGGAAGGTACGTCTACGTCTGGTTGTACATTATAGTAAATCTCTTCATTGCTTCCGTGTAATGCATTGTCCAAATCTTCCACGTTCAACAATTCATAAAAATATTCTCTCCATCTTTCAAGGACCTTCTGGTTTTCAGTTAATACAACTCCCTCTTTATCCTTAACCCCATACGGATTTGGTGTGAATCCTTTTTTAAAAAACCTTACTTTTCTATAAAAGTCCCGTGCATTATTTGTTGAACATTCTTGTTCTGCTTTATCGATTAAGTTATTTAAGTACATTCTCTTTTTCCTTCTTAGTATCTTGTTCGTTTCCCTATATGATTCCATGTACCTATCTTTATTCTCTGTTGTATCACTATTCATCCAGATACTTTTCCTTTCCCTTCGTTCCATTACCCTCCGCTCACACTCTCCATCAAACCAGGGTTTCTTTTTCACTCTCATCCTTTCACCACAAATTTCTTTGGCTGTTTCTATTATATTTTTCTTGAAGTTGCTCCACTTACTGTTTATGTCATTCTCTTCTATTTGGATATCCTCCAAAATTTGAAACCTATTTTCCAGTCTCACCTCAAATTCTCTACTCAATTGTTTGTCCTCCAGCTTTCTAACGTCTATATCTGCGCCACTTCTTTCCTCCTTTCTTTTCTGGATTGCAATTTTTTGGGTTACCTTCACCAGAACCAATGAATGGTCAGTTCCACATTCTGCTCCCCTTACACTTCTTACATCTGTTATGCTACTCTTATGACGTTGATCCACCAGAACATGATCAATTTGGTTCCTTGTAGACCCGTCCGGAGATGTCCACGTGTATTTATGTATATCCTTCCTTGGGAACATGGTACTGGATATTTTTAGGTTGTTTGCTAGCGCAAAACTTGCAAGTCGAGTACCATTGTCATTAGATTCCTCATGCAGGCTCAGACATATCTACATTCAGTAATTATTTTTAACCTGTGAACAAAAACGTTACATCATTCCACATCAACCAGAAAAATCGCTTTAAGAATAAAAAATTTGGCAAAATAACTTATATGGGATTATCAGAATATGTTTAAATAATTCTTAACTTAGCTCAGTTTAAAATAATAGCCTTTATAAAAAAATTCGTTGGGGTTTTAGAAACGATATTTACTGCAAAAACAATGTTTTATTACTCAATCAGATTACATTCGACTGTTAATCTGAAATTTAAGGGTTTTATTCTCGAATGAATGGTATTTGTTTACACCGTACCCTACAATTATGTTACAATAATAACATTACTCGTATAAACATAGTCGAAAAGGACGAGCTTTAGTCGCAAACGATATAGCAATAGAGGCTTTGAAAAATTAAAAAAAAATTTTACCTAAAACTTCAGTACTAAAACATCAGTGGTATTTCAATAAACAGATTGTCAGTAAATTCACCTTCTCCGTAAAATTTCAGGATTTCGAGTTTTGATCGTAAAAAGCAGTAGCTAAATGACATAAAAATTGAGCTTGGAATTTTAAATGATTTCAAGAATGCTTGGCCGTCACCATAACTAGGTAGTAAAATGCTATACGACAGAGAGAAAGTCCCTTGTTCAATTCTCAACGAGAGTTTTCAGAAACAATTCAATTCAATACAATTCTCAACGAGAGAAAGTAACAATTTTTTTAGGAAATGTTATTAACCCTGAATTATTAATTAATATATCTAAATTATAAATTCATAAATCTAGTTAAAATTTCCATAATATCTGGAAATATGACAAATTGATTATGACTTAATAGTTTTTAAATGACATTAAAATTAATGAAAATGTAAAATTATTTATAAAGAATTCCCATCGTACATTGGGTGATAGGTAACAGAAAAATAAAAATGTATTAAAGAAAGATGGACGGAAAGAATTTTGAGTAAAGTGAGAACATGTTAATAAAATATGATAGAAGGCGTGGGAGAATAACAAATAATCTTACAATCGAACTAACAAGGTTTGGTAGACTTAAAAAGAATAAAAAGTTTCAGTTGTAGTTTTAATATTGGTACAATGGCACAGGTTTTATTAAATGAAAATTTTGATGAGCGTTAGAGGTCATTTATTCTTGGTCTTATTATTTATGTAGCTTAAATATAATGAAGTATACACAGAAGCGTGTGATAGTCTACAAAGCTGTTGACGTCCCGTAGGTTGAACCTGATGTTGCTTGCCCTGGACATCGGTTGTAGCATTCAGAGTCGAACAGTGTAAGAACCAATCAAGAGAAATACTTTAAATTCCACAGAGATTACTGTGATCCGATTATTGCTTATTAAAGTGGGTCGTGTTCCTCAAGGCTTAGCTTGGTGACTGGTATGATGAATACGATTGATAAGCGGTCAGAATTACACTCTGTTATATTTTAGACTTGTCACATTCGTTTATATAATTAGGTGATGGTTTCTTCTTCAACACATAGATTAATAAACTGAACAAAAAATATAAGTATTAAAAAAATTCTAGTTTATAAAAAATCGACTTAGAGCTGTGTGCGAAAATATTTATTTTTGTGCTGCCTTTCATATCACGTATAAATATGCTTGTCGTAATTTTTAATTGACTTACCGGGAAACCTGATTGGTGAAAAGGTTGTTGGAGGGGAGACTAAAAATACAATAAGCATTACCTTTTAAGTGGAGTGACTTTAAAAGTTCTGAAAGTTCTTATGGTGGGTCACATTCAGCATTCTTTCTCTGTAGTTTTCCTTTTTCTTTATTTCATAATCTTTTTAATTTTGTTCTTCGTTGAAGTATTTGTCAGTAATCTGTAATGTGTACCTGATTCGATCCAATAATTTCAACGGTACAGTCGATTTTTTTCAATATCCTTCTGACTTACTAGCGTATCGCAGAATATCGACTAAACGAAATGCTGATTCGCAAACTTTGGCACTACCGGCGATGTCCGAGGAGGAGAAGCCCGGTATAGTAAACCTAGCATAAAAATTGTCCCCAAATTTTAATATAATAGTAAATCAAACGAAGTTTACTTTCCCTTAAAGTCCTTGCTTAGAGTAATATTCAAAGTTAAACCATATTCCCTTCTAGACGATAATAATAAATAATTTATCTGTAATCCCAGTGCTCTGAAAGGGATGTTGGGGACAAAAGTACTACACAGTGAAATCGGGATGTACACCAAGCCTAAATGAAAAAAGTCACTTGGCATTTCTAACAAGTATTAAATATACTTTTACTTTAAGTTACATCGTTTCAACATTAGTTTATGTGTAGTAACCAAATAATTACAGAAACAAAATGTTCTCTAGAATGATAACACCAGCCTGAACCAATTAATTTCGGGTTATGTTCTTCATCTTTTAGTTCCTTTACCGAATATTACTAGGTCAATATACCATTATAGGCTGCCCATAGCGTAGTAGTATAGTGGTTGATGTAGTGATGATCAACGTAACTGGCTTCTATGCCGAATTCCCCGGGCTCGATTCTCGGTCAAGTCTGGAATTTTGTCAACTATATATCACTTCATATCATTATCTATCACTTCTTCTTCGTAAAGTCTCTCTCCTACTGGAGGTAGGAAATCATCATTATGCGGTAATTTATTTCCTGCTGCACGAAACAGTTCCGTATTACTGTAACCAAACCAGTCTCTCAGGTTTAACCAGGATGCCCAACGTCTTCCAACGTTCCGCATACCCTTTATCTTCCCCTGATTGGTTAATTTTTAATTTTAGGCCTAAGATGTGATATTTAAGACCTCTAATCACATGCCCAAGATATTGAAGACCTCTTCACTGTCTCAACCAACTCGAATTCTTTGCCCATTTTATCTATCACTAGCTAAGGCTTATGCAGGCAAAATCACTCAAAAACAAAAAAAAAATAGCAAATGAGCGAGATAACAGAATTTTCTTTATTATGTTATTGTAGGTTTACGTCTATACAAGAATCCGAAGTTTATATGATATTTTATGATTTTGTATGAGTTAAATGATGCAAAATCGCAGATTCGTTAGATTCAATATATGATAATAGATAACGAGCGTATGTAACCCTTTTAAATTGACAAAGGAATGTAGCACTTTGAAATTAATTGATAGTGGCCAAACTCAAATCTGATCTATTTATAACTTAAAAAAAGTCTTACTGTTAATTATAAATATTATGTAAATGTAAGGATAGCTTTAATTTAAGTGCAACAGTAACTAAAATCATACTCCCCTTACAATAATTTCTATACTAACTCAAGTTCTAAATTTTCTTATTAACCGAATATTTAGCGAAACGGATTAATAAATACAATTATAAATTAGTATCAAATTAAGGATCTGATAAAATAAAAACGATCTTCCTTTTGTTCTTCTTACTATCAAGGATTAGGCCTGTTCCGAACTTCCAAACCATCCTCTTACTTCTACTCAAACACCAGATATTTCAACCCGTACATCTCGACTATTGCCATCTTCTTCGAGGTCTTCCCACCTCTCGTCTTCCAACTGGAATATATTTTGTCTCTTTTAAGGGTATTCTCTCCTCTGGCATCCGTTCCAAATGTTTCCTCCATTGATTACTGTACTCCTTCACTTTTTCATTCAGGCTAAATACACCCAATTCAGATCTAATTTCCTCTTTATGTATTAGATCCAGCCTCGAGCAGCCCTTCACCCTTCTTAAAAACCTCATTTCAGCTGCTTGGATCTTACTTTCTTGGCGTTTCGTGGCAACCAATGACTCACTTCCATAAAGAAGGACTGGGGCTGCCATTACCTTGTAGAACCTCATTACTGTCTCTGTTCTAGTTCTTTTACCCAGTGTCCTGTTAATGGTCCCACAAATAGCTTGGAATTTAATTATTTTATTTTCGACATCCAAGTTCCTATCAAAGCTCACATCGCAGCCCAGATAGTTATAATGAGACACTTGATCTAATACTACATTTTCTAAAACTATCTTTACAATAAAAACAATAAACCATAATAAACAATAAAACTGAATAAAAAAATTAAAAACTATATTAATTGTAATTTAGGTAAAACATTGATTTTGGATATATAAATCTAGTTGAAATTGTTTGAACAAACGTTATGATATGATGATTGTTACAGTTTAGGTTTTCAGAGGGGGAGTAAGTACGGAGTAGATATTGCCGTCTACAGTAACAGCCAGCGTAGACTATATATGTGCTTAGAGAAGGAAAGCAATTTAGCGGAATAATGCTGATGTAGTCGCGTTAAAATCACGAGAACATAAGCAAGTAGCTGTTCGGTGGATAGAGTGGAGTGGAAATATTGTAACTAGTAGGCGAGGGGTTGAAGTTTAAGGGCGAGAGGGGGTGTACCGCACCCGAGGGAAGGCTGATACATGACAAGGGGTACTCCTAATATATTCAATATCCTGCCTTCCAGTTGTAATAACTCCATCAACTTATACGACATTATTTATACATGGAAAACAAGGGGAAATGTCGCACAGAGGAGGGTGAGAAAGTCAATTTGTTCCAAAGTGGCCACCACATATCTCAAATCGAGACCCGAGGGACGAAACGGGGACGCAACCACTCTTCAATTGTTGCAGATTGCCTCCGAATCTCAATCTAACAATCATCTCCCTTACTTCTTCTTCACCAACACGACCGACGTTGCTTCCTTCCCACTCGATGCTAACGCAAACTATTTACGACCTCAATAAAAACGAGCACATCATATTACAATATCATTTTGTATTACACTTCTCCTTTAAGTAATAAATTATATTTCTCAATACAGACGAAACTATTCATGGTAATTTATTAACTGAACCGTGTTATTATTATTTTGTAATGCATTTAAACCTAATTGAATGTTTTAAAATCTTATTAAAGGATTTACAACTACAAAACACATGTTATGCACTAATAAAGTGAATACTAAAGAAAATAAACCGAACATTAAACTTAATTAGAGTGTAAAATTTAAGTCTCACACGATACTTATTCTTTTTAATTATACGTAATAATTTTAATAAAAACCATTTGGTCAATTCACGGGGACACGAACCCGGATCTCCCAATTTCATTAATAGAATTTTACTTACAGAAGTAGTTGAGTAATAATTTTACAGCTTTTATCCATGTGGTTTTGTAGAGACATAGGTCTAAAATAAAATTAACGTCTGACTAATATTTTTTTGGCTTTATTTATAAACAGCTGTAAATTAATACAATCAGCAGTATTTATATTGTACGTGTATAATGAAGTCCTGTTTTCTTCTTGATTGAGGAAATCACGCAGTAGCAACCACTCGAAGGTGTTTCGTATAAGATCCCTACTCCAGCATCTCTTTGATCTTCTTAACGGATTTTTGATAGGTGTGAACTGAGCGATTCCATATCTCTGGATTCATTTACCTACCTAATTAACTTTCAATTCATCCAAATGTAGCTACATTATTTAATTACAAATAATAATTAAAAAATTATAACAAATAGGCGTATGAAGTAATTTCGTAATAGGGACTACACGAGATCAAACGAAAATATCTGTTTTGATAAGGTCGTATCCTGCTTATATTTTATTTATTTCCCAACACATAATATATAGATATATTGCCCATAACAGGCAGGTGGAAAGTTAAATTATTTGCACTCGATCTGCTAGTTCCAGGGCTATAAAATTAGTTCTGTTTTATATCACATGGTCAGCCAATTAAATGACTGAAGTATTTAAGAACAAAAGGGGTAGAGGTGTTAAAGACACTAGTCAGACTTATCTTCTCTGAGAGTAATGGATTTCATTATACAGCCAGGCCCTGTGGTGAATGAACTGAAGTTGTCATTTACAGGATGGAAATTAGATGCTTTCCAGAGGGCCTGGTGGGTTGATAAGCATACTTTTCAACTAAGTGATGAAGGCAATTGTAAACCACCTTACTCCTAGTTTAACTTAGTAAAGCCTCTAGAGGTTCAAACCAGCCTTTTGGCTGATAACCTAAACAACAAAATATAAATAGATATAATATAATCAGCATTGAATTCCACTTCGTATTGGCCTACCTATCATATAACCTATCATATAACATCGTACGAATAAGGTAATTATAACAACTTAGTTATTCTTTAATATATGTGATTTACGGTGGAGTAGAGAGTACAAAATCTTTAATGTGTGATTCAGCAAAATTCTTTTTTGTAGTGTGTAGTAGCATGTTATTCTCCTTTCTAGCATATGGCCTAAATAGTCTACTTATTGTTTCTGTCTGAAGTATTGGATTATTGACATGCTGTACCGGTCGACAAGTTTTCCGACGAAGCATAAGCGTAATACAGTACAAGCTCGCTAATCCAAACCTCTTTAATCCGAACCCTCCAGTAGTCCGAACTATAAAAAAAGGTTTGTTTTTATGTAACGATAATGATTTCTTATGGTATTATTTTTTTTAATGTCTTAATACGGTAATCAGACACCAAAATCGTATATGACTCTGCAGAATGATATCGATGACGGAAAACTACTGGAAAATAAAATAAACTATGAAGTGGCAGTTGCAAGTTTAAATAAGCGTATAGAATGGCTAAAGAAACCTAAAAGTTATTTCATAGAATATTGTGCTTATGCAGCTTCGAGACGAAGCATTCGAACAACGTTTGGCTTCCAAGAAACAGAAGAAGAATAAGTGACTCTTTTGAGAAAAAGTTATCGAAAAGTACGTATTTTATTATTGAATTAGGTTATTGCAACATAAACAACTGTACATATTTTAATTACTGTATGTACCGTATTTACAAATTTATTTTAGTGTTAATTTATTTCTTTTACGTGATGTTTTTGTGGAAAAAACAAGTAAGATCAGTTTATTATACGTACATTATTATTAAGTTAGTTTATTCCAACATAAATAATTGTATTTTACTAATTTTAAACATGAATATTGTCTTTTAAACAAAAATTCGCTAATCCGAACAGTCGTGGTTTTTATTAGTTCGGATTAGCGAGCTTGTTCTGTATATTACTTAATATTTACATTTGATTCAATTTAATTTTCCATAGATTACATCAGTGAAAAATTAAATTCAGATAGATAGATAAAATTGTAAAGGTACAGTGAATAAAATTTTTCAAATTATTTTTTATGTAAATTTGGTTATTATTTAGAAATTTAAGATTAAAATATGTTAAAAATAAAATATGTTTGATCACTTACGAGTAGATCAGGTTTTTAGGACCATCCTTTCTGCTGCAAGGGTTAAACCTCCTCCTCTCCTCCTCCTCTTTCTCCTCCACTCTGCTCCTTTCCCCTCTTTCTTCTCCTCCTCCTTCATCTCCTCCCTCTCAATCTCAATGTCGTCACATTTGAGATTAGCGACTAACATGGCATATTTTCTCTCTAATGTAATAACAGGCCTGATAAAGTAAGGTATTTCCATTTAGTAAAAGACCACACGAAACGGTTAAACACAGACTGAAATTTTTTTTAAACCAATCAAACATGCAATGATCTTTAGAACTTCGGCTGAACACTCTTCCAAAAAATTTTACTCAACATATTTTCATTAATTTTACCACTTTAATCGTACCTACATTTTCGTCTTTGATTTGTTTTTTAAATTCGGGATTTTAAACTTTTTTCCAATAATATTCTCATCATATCACATTTTGCTTTGCTTTCTGCTTATGAGAAGAAGTTTACCATTCAGTTGACCATTTTGATTTGTTTGTTCTTAGTTCAAATCTTATATTTAATTTTTCAATGTTTTCCCTGTTAAAGCCTTTAATGTCAGGTCAAGCTCTTCGTGTGTTCTTTGACTTCCTCAATCAAAATAAGCGGTGTTTTCTATTTCTTTAGTTTTTCTATTATCTGTTTAGTCAATCTATCTTCTCGTATTCTCAAGAAACGTCCAACAAAGAAATTCTTTTCTTTTGTATTGTGTCCATCATTGAATTAATTTCTTTACAAACTGTCTCATTTGGTAGTATTCGCCACTCATACTTTTTTTGATATTTTTTATTACCTAATGCGAAGTGTCGCGGATCGATCGAATTCAGAATTTTTAAATTAGGAGAAAAATCGGCGTTCAAGGAAATATCATGGATACCATATCCTAGAGGCAGGTAAAATGTTGTGGCCATTTGCAGAGGTTGGAGTATGGTAGGTGGCCAAAGAGGGATGGGAGTGGACACCAGCCGGTAGAAGAAGGAGGGGTAGGCCGGAAGTGACATGGTTGGATGAAGTGCAGGAGGCAATGTCTTTGCGGCGACTCTCCAATGGGGTCTGGCGAGATAGAGAGAGGTAGTGCTTAGGAAGCGAGATACGGCTGGGGCTGTAAATACTCGCATGAATGTATATAATGCAAGTTCTAATTATTCTTCTTCCTATTTTGGATATTTTGTCTGTTCTTTTGTTGGTTTTTTTAGTTTGTTTTGAAAGAGGTTCACTTTCATACTTTCCTTCCAGTTAAACAACCGTTTTGCTGTTTGAGTTTGGTGTGAATTTATTGGCATTTCGTTTCGTATGTTGAAATTTTTATAATTCGTTTGTTATGCATTTCATCCCCAGCAGCTTCCTCTTTAACTTTAATGACTACTCATATAATTAAGTAAATAACAAATTTTGATGAAATTAAGATTAGCCTACAACAATCAAAGTTTATTATTCGAAGGCATTGCAATGACAAAGTAATTATTACAAAGTTAATTATTACAAGTTTTACCAATTTATTTTTGTTTTAGTAGAGTACTAATCTGCCTGTTATATGACTGAAGCACTTAAAAATAAAAGAGGCAGAGGTGCAAAAGACACTAATCAGAGTTATCTCTTCTGAGATAAATGATTTTTATTATACAGCCAGACCCTATGGTGAACGAAGTGTGTCATTTCCAGGATGGAGAGTAGATGATTTTCAGAAAGCCGGGGATACTGATAAGCATACTTTACCACTCAGTGAGGAAGGCAATGTGAACCAACTTACTTCTTGTTTTACTTAGTAAATCCTCTAGAGGTTCAATCCAGCCTTTCGGCTGATGACCTAAACAACAATACACAACAATCAGCTTATACAAAGGTATAAAAAACTGTATTATTCAAATATTTTTTATCTTGTAATTTTATTTTTTGTGAAACCATAGTGGTTGTTTTTTCTTGTGTTATCGTACACAATCAATGAAACTGAAATTGTATTTGAACAAAATAATAAATTAGTTTTACAGTTTTTTATAATTTCCGTTCAATAATTAATTCAACACTGTTATTTTATCTGTATTTTTATTTTAAAATTCAATTTAACAGTTCAATGTTTGTCAGCAACGGTTACCTGAAACTCAAACTCTGTATAGTTCTCTCTGTGTTTTAAAGAAGGATTTAGTTTCAAGTTTTCAGGGATGGTTTGAGGGTAGGGATTCGATACAAGCAAGTGTTACTATAGCAACAGAACTGCCTTTCATCTTATCAACCTTACTGACTCGAATCTTTCTGTAATTCAACTCAATATTGTATCTTCACATTTTTACTTCTATCACATTTACTGAAATGTGTATTCGTATTTTATTTATCTATATTTTTATAATACGGAATTCGTAAACATATGTTTCTTTGATAAAGTTATGGCCTATTTATCGAATATTTTCATACCTTATTAAATACTGCATTTTTTAAAAACATTAAATTCCAAGTTGTAAATTACATTCAAACACATGTATTTGCACGGTTCGTCTACATATGATATTTGTATAATCAATGGTATTAAATCTATCGGAGCATTAGAGTATAAACTTTTTTTTGAAATCTATCATCGCTTTGCCTGTTAAGATTATTTTTACTTACAATTTAGTGTATTTTAATAAAATAATAACTTTTTTTTAAGACTCCTACTAGGAATACATTATCGATATGGTACTGATATCCAAAAGACGGCAGACTGAGCGACGGAGATCACCAGTGTATTTCTTATAAATAAGTTAATCGTATTTCATAACATGAACTATATAAATTGGAAAATTTGTTAGCATATGGCTTATATGATTCATACCATAATTCTAATGATACTTATCAACCTCACATAATGATAAATGTAGATAACACTCGCAAGCCATGACTATAGTATTAGAAAGTTATGAAAAAATTAGGTTGTTAAAAACATAGAGAATTCGTACTACATACACCTGTTACAAATTCCAATCAAGTAATGTAGTTTAGATATTGGAAACTGTTAATCCTTTTGTTTATCAAGCCTTTTTAATAGGCGTAATGCTGTTCAGAACATTCAGAGCTTCTTACATTTTTTTGTGCAGACGTTCTTCTCATTTTAAACATTGTTGGATTACTTACTGCATTGAAGAGATGTGCGTTGAAGATGGATATTCTCAGATCTCTCGAAATGTTACTAAATTAAGTACATGCAGGCTATAATTAAAATCAACTAAAACGTACCGGGATATACTACTTCTCAACAAATTTCCTTTAATAAAGTTTTTATTGTAAAAAATGTTATAATGATTTTTTTCAAAGGAAGTATATCCCGTACCGGGATATATCCCGGTACATATTCTATAGTATATTCTATATTATATTTACGGATATATTCCGGAAGTATATCCCGTACCGGGATATACTACTTCTCAACAAATTTCCTTTAATAAAGTTTTTATTGTAAAAAATGTTATAATGATTTTTTTCAAAGGAAGAATATTTAAAGAGTACTATCAATTTCATCAAATCATTAATAACGTACTATCAGATTAAAATAGTCCTGCACTGTTCATTACTTAAATATACATGTACACCTTTTATTAACTTAAAGTAAAAAGAATAATTGTGGTAAATCTACTGAATCACACCCAAAAATACTTACCAATATTATTGGTTGAATATTAATCTAGTTATTCCTAATTCTTCCAATTTGGTCATCAATAAATAAACTAAGAGTCATTAGCTCCATTCCCTGCAGAATCCATAATTGTGTACAATATTTCTCAACTACATTTTTTATCTAATAAACATGGCAGATGATGCCTAAACTTTTAAACTAAACTAAACTTTTAAAATTGCTAACAAGTTAGAACAGATATAATTATAAGCATTTATTCAGTTAAAATTATAATGGAATATAGAAAAAGAAAATTTAATTCATGTAAAACTATTGTATGATTTTGTAATCCTACTTTGTTATGTTAGTACTTGTTTTTATTTTTTTAGTTATTTGTTTTTTTTTATTTGTAATTATGTCGCTAAGATTAAAAATGTTGATGCGACTATAATAAAACTATTTTTTTTAAATCTCATATTTTAGTGAACACGACACTATAATAATTTTTCAAAATTTAAATTACAAAGTGTTACGAGCTGAGGAAAGAAATGTGATATTTTTTGCTCAGGTAGTATACAAGATCGCATCTAACGTAAATAGCTTTAATTATATCCTACTTAAGAGGTTTTGTTTTTATAAAATATAATAATCTGTCTGATTATACTATGAAGGATGATAAATATCCTGGAAGCAATAGCATTTGTACAGGTTTTAGTGAATCCGTCATATTTCTCTATAAATATTTTTATTTTTTATCACTTTTTGAAATAAAATTAAGATGTAAACAGTTGTGCTGTCAGTATTAGTACACAATGTAAGCCAAATAGTTGAGTCGTTCTTAAAGTAAGAATTTTTAATGGTATTATAATTTACAAATAAATAAAACCAGAAGTGAAAATGTGCAGTATGATTTTTATTATTTAAAAATTTTTTTATAATGTGAAACAAATCTAAATCAGAATAATACGACCAGACATTGTTTTTGTACATTTTTGAAGGAGTGAATGTTCACGTTCATTGCCCCCTTAAATTATTTAGGTTTTTAACACAAGTGTGCACATTGGCTATAGAAGCAAACATTCTGTGAAACGTTATAAGTAGAATCTTCAACGGGTGCAATAAAAAGAGAGCAAGTAGTCCATTATTCCACACAGACATATCATACGGACAATTCCCTGCAGCAGCAGCGCGGCGCGCGGCGATAGAGTGCAAAGTTGAAACCATTAGCGTCTTATCGCGCTGAAATTGCCCCCATAATTCTCAGTCTATCTTAATAATGCATCGGCCCCTAGAGCGAGCAGCTCTACGATTGGCTCGCTGGAAAAAGAGAGAGAAAAGAGAGGGTTTTCGCGCTCAACGTGTGAAGGATTACCGAGGGCGCCCCTCGTTGCCTAGCAACTGAGGCTATGGTACAGCCCGTGCCACGAGCTCTTCTTGCCACCACGTCGTATACACAAACATTCACAATCTACTTACGCCGTGTAGAACTAAACAACTACCCTTCCCGTCTTCAGCTTTAATTGACTTACTTTAATACAAAAACTATGGTGAAGAACATATCGTTTCCAACAAATTGTGAATTGTACTTACGTCAGCAGCAATCTGTGCCAAATAATTTAGTCAACCCATCATCACTTTTAAATAACACCTAATTTTTAGGTCAGAAACATGAACATATTTAAACCAAACTAAGGTACTTTTTCTAAGAAGACAAATTCTGTAGAATATCAGCTTTAAAATTTAAGTGAACACGTTTTTAATTACTGTTTACAGTTATTTCCAACAAAGTGTGAAAAATATGACTGTGCTGGTTATAAGAACATTACATCCGAAAAATACATGAAAGAAAATTTACATTTTTTTTACAATATTTGGTAATATTTGTTTGCTACTTTAAAATACTTTTATTAGTGTACCCTACAGTTTATCAAAACGTCTATTGAGTAAGCTTTTCAGGTTATAAAAACGTGTTTTGAATTTGTAACCAGGGTTTCTGACGTGTGTTCCATTTAAAATTAAAATGTGTTGTTTTACAAATAAAGTAAATATTTTTTTGAAAGTTCAAACCATTAATTAGTATTAAATTACTCTGGAATATGTTTAAAAAATTTGAAACTGGTATTTTGCAAAAATATAAGTACAAAACAGTGCCATTTGAATAAACTAGTGATATATTTTTAGATCGGCTCTTGTATAAAAGAAGCAGACCAAAAATATAATTTACGTTATAAACTACATTGGCTTATAAAAAAAAATATATTTTTATGGAATATATAATTTAATTGTAGGCGCCATGATACTCAAAAACTTTTGTGAGGATTACACTTTATTCTTCTTCTTCAGCTGTACTATCCATTTCGGCCGCTGGCGATCATCATGGAGATACAGACTTTGTTTACTGCTGTTCGAAAGAGTTCCACCGGAGGTAACGCCAAACCACTTCCACAGATTAGTGAGCCAGAATACTTCTACTGGGTTTTCAAATGCGCCCTCTATTTTACTTTGAATTGCAATTTGAAGGAGTCTGTTCACTTTGCTCAGGAAAAATCCAGAAAGAGGAGTAAATTGTGCAGATTTTTTCCGAAAAATAAAATTTATAACGTACCTTAATTTTTTGACATATTAATGTATTATCACATAAAATAAAAGTACAATCAGTGGCTTTTTAGAGGTTGGAAAAATATTTTTAAAAAATTTTAAAAGTACCTGAAAAACGGTGATGTCAACAAATAAAATCTTGCAATATAATTTTAAGCTACTATACTACAATATTTTAGTTTCTTATTTAACTCAATACGATTATTACTGGATAAGTTTAAATTACTTTATCAACAGAGTTATTAAAAGGAAACCAATTCACCAATTTGTGTACTCTCATCATCTACCAATAATGATGTTATCTTAAACCAAGAAATGTTTGGTCTAGATATTACCCAGACAAGAATTATCCAGTTATGAAATGTTCAGGATTTTAAAACGGATGTGATCATGTTTTTTTTAAACTGTGGAGCTAAATAAATGTTAATGACAAAGTATATAAATATTTTTTATTACAATTGTATTTTTTCAGAAATATTTTCTAAAACCAAAGATAACGTAAATTATTGTATCGATGTTGAATAAAATCTTGCCAACTTTTTTGCTTCACAGTTTTTCTTTCAGATACTTTTTTAACCAAAAGTGAAATTCTGTGGATAAGGAAGAATCTTTAGGAGTGAGTGTTGACATTATTTTGTCTGGGACTGTACAGAGCTGATAGATCGTTGGAAATTAGTGGCGTCGGGTGGGCGCAGATAGAGGCAAGACGCCGATCCTCGGCGCCGCGGCGCTCCCCCTCTTTTCATACCCTTCTCAATTCTTCTCACATCCCCTCCAGCACCTCATCCTTCTGCTCTTAGATGCGAACTTCGGAGGCGTAAGGGTGAAGAGGTATCATCATCAAACAGATGTACTTTACTAAATACTCTGAAACCAGCAATTATGAAGTAGACCAGTTCATTTACTCTCTGCACTTTCAAACCGATCGACTTTTCTCGTTCCCTAAAATTTATACCTCACTCTCAACCCTTCTTGTTCTACTACATTATCCTTCCTTCTCACCGTTTTACCCATGTACTTTTATCATTATCATCCAGCTTACCCCTCCTCCTACATACCCAATATAATTTCATATTACCACCGGTAACACGCACAAAATGTAGTTTGAAAATTCGCACTGACTTTGTGAACATGCGATATGAATTAAAGGCTGTTCTATATCATTTCATCAGTAAAATTGTTTAGTCGCTACTATGTGAAAATTACGTAACAAAAATAACATCTCATAGTGGAATATTATAGGCTACGTTAATAGTGGGCTTAACCTAAAATACATGCCTAAGTTAAAATATAATTAGTGGCTCTTAACTTCATTGTAAAGTCATAAAATGAGGTGTGCGTTGCATGTACTAAATTATAGTCGCTAAAACTACCAAGTTTTGGAATAAATTAAAAAAAAATTCAAAGTAATATAGACTAATTGTAAATGGCAACAAATATTCTTCTGTTTAACATCAACAAAAAACGGAATTTTTAATTATTGTAATATTAAATTTTGTGTTTTATGAATACCAAACTTTTATTTATTTAGAAATATTATTTTAATGTGATTTACTTTAAAAACCACAGCAGATTATATTCTCAAACTTATATAACAATAAACATAGACTATAATGTTTCAACTGAAATTCTGATTGTTGTTTTTAAGGGATGAGAACCTACTAGAATACCATAGTGCATAAAAAAATATGTTTTAGAAATAATGATTTTATACCCCAACGAACGAAAGACTGCAGATGGGACTTAGCCAATAACAGCCAAGGTCGCGTGTAAGGTTGCCCCTTCGCTAAGTCACACTCTGTTCCACCGAACTCCAGCTGACATTTTGTTAGGTTGTCATCCACAGCGGGACCACAACGTGACAACGCAGGATACGATTAACGAAAGTCAATTGGCTCTGTGTTGTGATCTAGTTCTCTATGCTCCGTCTTCATCTATAGTCTCTAGTTCGTTAAGATAGGTATTGATGAAAACATGCCAAATACAACGATTATCCTAACGTATGCACGTTATTATGTATTACCGCACTCACACTTTTTAATTTGTATGTTTTGTATTGTGCTAACTGTTAAGAAGGTTCTAGAACATTATTTTTTGAACTGTCCAGAAGATTAGTTTAGCAACCTATATACAGTTCAAGCGTCCTTAGTTTGCTCCTACTGTCAACAAACCAAAGCCAGCTACTACAGGGTGCACGCTACGGTCTACGACTTTATGGATGTCGTATTCCGATTAAGTTAACTACATTCTAAATTATAAGTTCTTAAAGTACTTAAAATATCAGTCATGATTTAATGTAGGCCTAACAATTTCATTTATAAAAATACTTTTAAAAGTATTTTGTGTTTAAATACTTTTGAAAGTATTTTGTTGTTACTTTTTATCAGCGTGTACAAATTTTTATATACTGTGCATGATCAGTGACATCATTATTTGTTGACAGTAGGAGCAAACTAAGAAAGGATGGACTTTAAATAGGAGTGCACTTGTAAATTGTTGATTGTGTTTTGTCAGATATTTTGTTGAATTTTTTGTGAGTTGTTGAGTTGTTTTATTGTCATAGAGGATTCGATATCTTTTTATTTTATAAAACAGTACCGTATGCTACTATTACTCTTATGTTACCTCTAAATTAGGTATAAACAATCTACGCAAAATATTTTAGATTTAAAAACAAATTTTAATTATATACATAAACGGGAAATTTTCTGTGAGTGAAAAATTTGAGGAATATCGTGGTTTTTATATTCTTGAATGCATAGGCCTACTTTTAAAAAAAAGTAAAATTGTGGTATTACGTTCTTTCTTTTCGACATCAGAGGTTAATTGAACTTTTTCTCTCTGAAAAAATATTAATCGTCTAAATTTTGAATAACATAGAATTTAAACGAATTTAAAAAGTAGGAAAAATCTAAAATCTAGATGTGAAATCAATACATTGAAATTTTTAAATTCTTCGAAAATTATAGTTTTGATTTAGTTTTTTTTTGAGTGATGATGTCTACATAAGCATTGGCTTGTGCGTAGGTAATTAAATGAGGTGATATACACATGAAAAAATCCAGACCGGGAATCGAACACGGGACCTCGACGTTGTAGGCTAGTGTGCTACCACTACGTTACGGAGTTGGCCACGAGCGAAGCTAAAGTATTAAGATGACGCTTTATTCTCTGTTGTTAATTTGCACTGAACAATAAAATGGTTTTTTTGTCTGTTTTTGTGTAAGTTGTGGTATATGTATTTGTTATTGATGTGCCGAGATGTGTTTTATTTAGACTGGAATTCTTCTAAGATATCTTAAATTTCATTGGATTGGTATACTATTTCCCACAATTGTAATTTAAACGTCCAGATAGGCTTACATACAATTATGTGTCTTGAACTTTAAGCAGATTGTAAACTAAAGAACAAATTTACTAAATGCGTTATTATATCATACAGAATCTGAAACACAGAATCCGGTTTGTGGTATTATAAGTGAAAACTCTATTTTACAGAGTTCTGCCAAACGGATTTTAACAATGTTTACATAGTTGTAAAGAGGACACTTTTGGGATTCTGCAAAATCCGAAAATTAAAATTGGTGAAATTCTTTACAAGGTTTTGCGAAACAAATAACAAAATATATTAATTAAAGTTTCGAAGGTGATATATTTTGATGATGATGTTGCAAAGTTCAGTTTGTTTCGACTCCCGTTACGGTGATAGAAATTATTTATATAGGTACATATCTCATTTTATAAACTTTGGCACAAATATTACGAAATAAGACTAATTATGTGTGTAATTGTAAAAATCTGGTTTGAAACACTCACACAACTTTCTCTTGCTAATACAAATAATGAACAATATAACCTACTGTCTGTCTATAACTAGATGGCCTTCCGCAGAGAGGAGTAGAATTGGCCCGCTACTAGCCTTCTCAATAACATTTCATTATGTACTCCTACTAACTAGTACACTGGAATTGGTACATAAAGAAGTGTTGTTTGTTGATAAGGCTAGTAGCGGGCCGATTCTGCTCCTCTCTGCGGGAGGCCATCAAGTTATAGACAGACAGTAATATTAGTTATAAACATTAGAATAAACAAAAAACTAACCTCAGAAACATAACCTTATTTTAATCATGAGTGAATGATGCAAAATGAAAATCAACCTCAGTTTGGCTTAAAAATACGGAAAATCACTCTTTCACGCTAAACTAGGCTCTGCAGAGAAAAATGGCACAAAATATTGTAAATTAAGACTATGTGTGTATAATTATAAAAATTGATTGTTAATAATAAATTAGTATTATTGTGCAAATTAATTCGTACCGGTCAACCAGTTCAGTTTATGTTTCCTACAAAAATACTTTCTGTGTTATTAACCTGGACAAGTCGTTAATGGTTTTTGGTCTGAATTTTATTTGCACTGTATTCCTTAGTTGGTTTTTACTGTTTTAATGAAAATGATTAAATTATTACATACGAGTATAAGAAATTTCAATCAGTATTAGGTAAAAATACATATAAATTAA
Source organism: Catonia carolina (assembly GCA_035578175.1). Taxonomy (NCBI): domain Eukaryota; kingdom Metazoa; phylum Arthropoda; class Insecta; order Hemiptera; family Achilidae; genus Catonia; species Catonia carolina. The sequence goes on along the minus strand of JAQMRL010000002.1, from coordinate 121,647,873 downwards.
CTCATATTTGTATTAATTTTATAATTCAATAATTTATTTTATACTTTTTGCAATTTATAATACTGTAATAATAATAATATAATTACACATAATTTTTATTGGTAAAAATTATAACTTAATCTAATAATAATTAACTAAATTTTAATTAAACCAATTTATAAATAAATATACAATTTACAGCCATCAATATTTTTTATTTTTATATATTTTTTATTATTCTTATTAGGCGATGGTAGATAAATTTCTACCAAATATTTACCCAAAAACTTGCAATTCTAAAATAATTATTTTTTATAATTATATAAAACATTTGGTTAAATTTAAATACCTTATTGATATTTTACTGTACAATAAATCATTATTTTAAGTTATATTAATACCATATTATATACATAGAGGAAATATTTATTTAATTATTTATTTTTAATTTCATAAAATGATACATAGGCTGCTAAGTTAATCATAACTCAGACGTAAGGTTTTGTGACGCAGGAGGAATAAGAGAGCGTATCTTTTCAGTGTACTCTTTTTAATGTAAATATCTCATCCAGAGTCCTCTTCGCTTTACTGCAAAAATTGTACATTTATTTAATTCCTCATCCTAACTTTTTTCTTCAGTTCTGATACACTTTTAACATAAATTTTGCATTAACAATAATGATACAAATATTTTTGTGAAATACATTTTATATTAAACAAAAAAATGAATTATGATTAAATTTATTAAAATGACTGTATTACTTAATCCATTTATTATTTTTAATTAATAATATAATATAGGGGCTTAATAATTAATAAATTAATTTTTAAAAATATTTGCTTCAATTAAAATATAAATTTTAATTAATTGTATTATGATTTTTGTTTTAGTTTATTATAAGTCACATCAATATCTTGGTCAACAGCGAAAACTGAGGGTTGAGGATCGGTGAGTTTTTGACAATTAATAATTTCCAGACTCTAGCCGGGGATCAAACTCAAGACCTTCCGTTTTGTAGCCCAGCTTGCTGACCACTATACCACGGAGGTGGTCCCCTTGTATTTTATATCCAAGTTAATAATTATACAAACTGGTCTTTAAATGAAATTCTGAATAGATAAAAAAATGAAATGGTTTTTTTTAAGTTTTATTACGGTTCGGCTTTGAGCTGCACAATCTCCGTACATGATATTTAACGGGCAGTGAGGATTTTTACTTTGAGAAGAAGAGGTACCCAGTGGTACATTCTTCGTTTAGAACTACGGGTGTTCTCCGTTATTTAGACCGATAGGTCTCTGCTCCATTTCGCTTTAGACTTCCCACATTTGGGAAGTTCCTTGTAGCTAGATCACGGGCTAGCTGGTTTGGATGATCATTTAGTCGTGGGTGAAATTTACTAAAAAAGGACGCAATTAGTCCTTTATTGTCCGAATTTTATTTTATTTTATAAATAATTTATATTAAATTTATTTTCTTACTATTGCTTTTTGAGGAATTTTAAATACTACTCTGTTTTGAAAGACTAAATTTATTTAATTGTAATAACTTAATATTATTATATTTTTTTGTGAAAATGAGAATATACGATTCCAATAAAATTATTATTCTATTATTACCAATGACAAGTATGAAGCATCTGCCACTAAAACGAGACACCTTTTAGAAAAAAAAACAAATATTATGAAAGTAAATTACGTTTATTTATTAAATTACAAGTCAATTAATTAGTTATGAAATTGAGATAATGTGAATCGGAATATTAGCTACATGAAAACTCAATAAAAAAATAAATCGAGCTGAAATTTTACCCTTATTTGGTCAAATCAAATGTTTACGAATTCAAAAACTTTCATTGGCTTTACAATCAATAGTTATTTTATTAGTACTTTCTACAAAACAACTTCATATGACATGAGATGTTACAGAAATTTACGAATTTCCCATACAGAACTGATATTATACCAAAATCATGCGTAAAATTAATCTTAATGAAGTTGAAAAAAATATTTAATTTTAATTCTTATTGTATTTACGCCCGTTAAAAACCCATATTCTATTATAAAATAGTGTTAGTAATTTTGTGTAGCTAATTTATTGTTTTAACAATTACCTAAAATGTTTCTTTGATATCAAGATCAAATTTCCCAGGTCTTTTAATAAATATATATTCTATAATCATTACAAAAAAGTGGTTTTTCATTTATATTTAATTAATAAAGATTAATATAATTAAATTACATATCCTCCTTTGTGACGTAATGAGTGTCATCGATGGTAAATTGTCACGACTTCGGATTCTGATTTTAACTTCTATTTTTAATAATATACCAATTTTTAGTTTAATTATCAACATCAAACCAGTTCAACGTATGTAATGTTCATTTTCATCAGCCTATATTCCATCGTTCTTATACGAAATTGTTAAGCTTAACTAATTTCTACATTTATTAATAGGAATTTATTATTGAAACAATTTTTTCATATCACGAAAAATTGATTTATCACTTCAATAAATAGTTTATATATAAATAAATATTTATGTACTTTAATTATTATGTTCAAGATATAACTGTACAATATTTATACAATGATCACGTATATTAGAGATCCTCATTGGGTTGCTAAATAACTCTTTAACGAGAAGGCAATATTTAACAAAAAAGTATTGTAATATTCCTACTTTCTAGGTTATCTAGGATGGACTATGAGGTGATCCGTCGTTTGTTTCCCTGAGGCTATCCGGTGAGGATACCGGAGAAACTGGGGTTTTCCTATATCTAGGTAAACAATATGGTGCATATCGATGTTGAGCCAAACTCGGGCTCGGATATAATGGTCTAGGTGCCGTAGATGTTGCAGCAGCTAGATGTTGTGTTGCTAATAATGATCTTCCTAGACAGGCCCATTGTTGACTCCATAATGGTGCGGCACTTCCTCCGCTGTACTGTTGGACAGCACCCGCGTATAATGGACCCATCGGTCCTAACATTGAATAAGGTCCTCCTGCAGCCGCTGCGGCCGCTTGCATTAATAATTGGGATCTGGCTGCCAACATCGCTTGTTCTTCTAAAGAAAAACTACTGCCATCCAACATTGGTGGCCGAAGAAGATGCTGTTCATTCAGCATTGATTCCATTGTTTCCCTGAAACAAAATTGAAGAATATTTTTGAATTACAAAAGTAAAACGTAATAAATATTATCCCTCTTTGGATATTTCTCTAAGTTAACTTAGATCGGCGGAAACTCAGAAATATGGATTCGTTAATGTCACTTGCACGTATGAAACGTAGGGATATAAGTCGTACTTAAACTACATCATAATATTTGAAAAGAAATTTGGTAATATGTTAAATTTATGGTACTTGTTGGCGATTTCGTATGGTTATTCCCACGAAATCTGTTCAGAGTAGCTGAATTTTGTTGTTAGAACAAATTTATGTCGTAGAACATGAATTTTTATTCTTGATACTTTTGTAATTCATTATACGTTTTATTTCACTTTAAAGGAATTCAAAAAATAGAAACCTTGAAAACAGAAACTTCGAAGAAAAAAGTTTTCTACAAAGTATAGTATTTAGTAAACTGACATTGTTGGCCTCCGGGCCTACCCAGTCAGTAATCTAGTTGGAAGTTGCTGCGAATAGTTAAATAACATAAGTCGACTTAGCAAAATGACCTGAAGTACATATAAACTTAAGGAAAAATTAAATCCATCAGAAAAACAATGTTATAGTTGGTTGGAAAATTTAATATGTAACAGTCAATCATTTTGAAAAATCTGGTGTGTAACACTCACACAACTTTCCCTTGCCAATGCAGTCTTGTTAATGCGGTAATTAACAATATACCCTAACATTAGTAATAAAACATTAGAAACAAACAAAAAACTAACCTCAATAAACATAACACAATTTTAATCATGAGTGAAAGACGCAAAATGAAAATCAACCTCAGTTTGGCTTAAAAATACGGAAAATCTCTCTTTTACGCTAAACTAGGCTCTTTAGAGAAAAATGCTTCGAATAAAAATTATAAATCTTTCAATTTCCTATAATTTATTTATATACACTTTTGCCATAAAATGCATGCTAAGGCTGAAATCTTAAAAAAATCAATTTTTTTACACATTTTCGTGAAAAAACCGAAAATTGCTAATTACCGCTAAACTAAGCGATATAAAAAAAATGTTTGAAATAAAAGTTGTAGTATTTTATATTCTCTGCAACTTTTATTATACATTTTTGTGCTGAAATGCATATTATAGCCGCAATCTTACAAAAACAATTGTTTTACGAGAAAACAGCCTCCCCAAGAATTTCAGCAGTTATGGCGCCTACCCTATCTTGTAGAGCATAAAAAATGTAATAAATGAACCGATTTTTAAAACAAATCGTAAGAGCCGTTTTTAGAGACAATCGCAAAAAAGTGAAAAATGACACGAATAAACTTCTACTTCCGGTTGACTGATTTTGATGAAAATGTTTGTGTCGGGTCCGGTAGTATTATGCAATTTAAGTTTCAAGTTTCAAGTTTGTATGATGTTCCGTTCTTGAGATATTTTGTTCGAACACACACACACACACACACACACACACACACACACACACACACACACACACAGAGAGAGAGAGAGAGAGAGAGAGAGAGAGAGAGAGAGAGAGAGAGAGAGAGAGAGAGAGAGACCAATCGCTAAAAACATGTTTTTTGGGTTCAGGGGGTCTGCAAACGTGTAGATACGGTGAAACTTGATTTCGAAAAATAGACATGAAAACAATACTTGCCTTCCTTTATATTCATATAGGCAAGAGAAAGTAAAAAATTTTGTTACATATTTTGATACTGTTTAGACCTATATGAAGCTTTTGCGTAATATTTCTGAAATAATTTTTTAGTTAACTTTTAAAACAAAACTTCTTACTTAATCAGCGCAAACTTTTATAAATTATTACTATTGTAATATAATAATCTTTGTTTGTTTTATGTTTTTAAATATTCATCATAAAACACTAGCGTAAGATGCTACGAACAATAAACAAATTCATTTATTTTTAAACAGATTTGTACACGTCAATGTATTCTGAAGACTGATGTGAACATCTTGTTCACTTGCCAAAATAATTTACATCTGTTATCCACTTTTAAATATCATAAATCATAATAAATTTATGAGCACTTAACTGTAAAGAAATACATGCTAAACAGGCGGAAATGACGTTAAATAGCTCCTTTATGTACCTACCATATTGGATAATTAGTCGTTGGTTTGTAATAGTGTTTTAGATATTCTTCAGATAATTTTCTTTCAGATTTTCAGGTTATCCAATATTACCATTTAAAGTTTACATTTTTCACTTGCACAACAATTGAATCAGTCATTTCAGAAAGCCCATAATTAAAAAAACTAACTTTTGGAAAAATTTAAAAACTTGTTATTTTTTATGTTACAATCAGAAAAATAATTAAAAAAATAAATAGTTCAGATGTTTGTCCCGTTTAATATAAAATATACCTTTGTCTTTTGAAAGACAAGCCACTTGTTTAAAAAAATTGAAAATTTAGACTAACGTGTTTCTAAAATAACTGGTAACTATATGAACTTCATACAAATGGTTTTTTATCGTATATATGAATAATTTTAGCCCATGTAAAGTAACTTTAAACATTGTTAGCTTTGCAGCCCACACTCTCAGCATTCGTTTACTGTAGGCTTTTTTTCCTTCCTCCGTTCATCCAGAGTTCTGCTTTTGCTCTTCGCGGAAGCCCATAAAGCCAGTAATCAAATGTTTGATTTTTATCGATTCATTATGTTCACTCAACTTATTCCAGTTTTATAACTATCCTTTCTGACCTTGGACCTGAGGATTGGTTTTTGCAATAGTGGGTAAGATTCTAATATGAATGACTTAAGGGAGAACAGTAGTCAGTAGTAAAACTCCCGTGGGTAATTATTAAATTTTTTACAAGATACCTCTGCTCCATCTTCTGTGAAGCCGGCGTGGGGGATTACCGGGTAAATGTGACATGTAGAGTTTCGTATTAGTTGGTTTTCGTTTTCAGTAAGTTTCCGTTGAAATTGTCTTTAAGATTAACGAATGATGTCGTTAACATATGTTATGTGTAAGTCGTTATTTAACGTAAAAGGGTGTGTTTGCATTAATCCATATGATGTTGGATTAAAAGCGTTGTAATTTTATGATTACTGAGGGTTTAGCGGATCCAAACACCTAAGACAAAAAAAATTAAGAAAAAATACCCTTAAGTCCAAAAAGGCTGCAGAAGAGATTTGTACAATAACAGTTTTGAGTGAAGAGAGAGATTTGACCTCCTGGAGAACGAACAATGTGAAGAATTGTTTTCATCTACCTTCGAGTAACTTTCTGTTTTTAAGTCAGCATGATTTTTCCAAGTCTGTCGTCTGTCAATATACAAACACAAAAAGTGAACTAAAAATTAGTAATACCTTAAAAGATTTTTGTCAACATAAATAATCAGATAGGTACAAAAGAACTAATTTCTAGTGAAATTATATTATTGTTTAGTTTTACCTATTTATTCATTCAAATTATTTTTTAACTTCAAGGCATTTAGCCTATATACAATTTCTCTGATCGGATTGTAAAACGTAAAGAAACTAAATATAAAAAGAATTTTTAGTTACCTTTCAAATTCCGTCAGTCTTGACGAATCTCGGAAGCCCTTAGCGAAAGGATTACTATCTATTTTCAGTTTTGTTATCTGAAACACACAAAGAATAATCCTAATTAACACTTCTTGTTGTTTAGATCAACACCAGAAAGGCTGGTTTGAACCTCTAGAGGTTTTACTAAGTAAAAACGAGAAGTGAGGTGGTTTACTATTACCTTCCTCACTGAATTGAAAGAATATACTTATCAGCATGTCAGACCCTCCAAAAAGCACACACTTTCCACCCTGAAAATGATACCATCACTTCATTCACCACAGGGTCTGGCTGTATAATGAAATTCATTACTCTCAGGGAAGATAACTCTGACTAGTGTCTTTTTCACCTCTACCTTTTTTGTTTTTAAATAGTTCAGTCATAATTGGCTGACTATATGATAAGAAATAGAACTATGTTGTGTAGCCCTGGAACAACAGATCGAGTCCAATGAATTCAACACTCCACCTGCCTGTTATGGGCAATAATTAACTCTTAAATCAATTAAATGAAATTAATTATTTAAACAATGAGTTAGAGCAATCTGCTAACACCAATATTATAATAATGATAACATTTTTTTTATCTTTTATTATTTATTTTATTATATATAATTATTTTCTGGTTGAGTTTTGATGCATCATTTTTACTCTTTTAGATTCATGCACCAACTTATTAAACAATTCAGAAAATGTGTTCTTCTTATATAACTATTCTTCTTATAAAGAACTAAAAGAAAGGGATAGCCAAAACAGGTAGAAAGAAAATAGCAAAAATGGTCAGCAATATTCAAATGTAGATAAAACTAAAGAGACAGAAGGAAATAAAATAGTATACATTTTTTAATTTTTTTTTCTTTGATGTAATAATTAATTTTAGGTTTAATTAATTATCTTTGTTTTATTAAAAATAGTGTAAGTTTAATAAATTAAAATGTAATGTATCATTATTGATACAATCGTAGTCTTAGTAAATAGCATAGTATCGGTTAAGGTAGTGCAGTAAATATTAAAGGTACTGAATGCTATTGCTAATAGTTTACTTCAGTTTTTTGATATTTATTTAAGGTGAGACTGTCGATGATTTTGACTGAAAATTTCGATTTCCGGTTTTTTATGTTTTTCAGTACTTCAGGCCTAGATCTACCAGAAAGACATTAAATTACGTAAAAAATTATTATTATAACGAAAAAATTAAGTGTTTAGCAGGATTACCCAGCAAAATTACCATGTTACCAAGAACGAATATTTTTCGTAATTTCATACTTTTCGTTTTAGTGTAAAGGGAATTTCAGTTTTTTAAAATAACTGCATACTGTTTTTAATATTCTCAAAACTGTTGGTTCAGCTTTTTAACCAGCTGTCGATGGGAAATTTGCATGTTTGTGTACATTTTGTTTTTGATTTGTGCCTTTTTCTTTTTTGTTTGTTCCCGAAAATTTAGATTTTTAACATTTAGGTACATTTTTCTCGGAAACCATTAAACCTACCATGTAGAAATTTTTACCAGTTATTCTTCTTGTACATGCACATACACTGGCTATTTTATGACTTCCTCAGATGCTCCTCAAATTAGTAATATGCAAAAACACGTAGAAAGAAATTTGTAAAAATTCTGTGTTATTCGTCATTTTATTTTTAATTTAATGGTCCAACAGATTAAATTGAAAAAATTCCAGTAGCTAGAGAAACCCAACATTGATAAGAGTGTAAAGTTTCATTTTCTTATCTTTAACCAATCCTACGAAAAATGTACCTAAAAATTGTAAATTTAAAATTGGTGGGATACAAAGTCCTTAGATGGATGGGATAATTTCCACCACCTCTAGCGTAGTAGTAGGGTATAGTGAGAATGTAAGAAATTTTGTAATATGATAATTTCTTTTTTATGTAATGTGTAGTCTATTATCATGGGAATAAATAAATAATAATTATTATTGGTCAGCCAATTAAATGACTGAATCATTTAAGAACAGAAGAGGTAGAGGTGTAAAAGACACTAATCAGAGTTATCTCCTCTGAAAGTAATGAATTTCATTGTACAGCCAGACCCTGTGGTGAATGAAGTGAAGGTGTCATTTACAGAGTGGAAAATATGTGCTTTTCAGAGGGCCCGGCATGCTGATAAGCATACTTTTCCATTCAGTGAGGAAGGCAATGGTAAACCACCTCACTCCTCGTTTTACTTAGTAAAACCTCTATAGGTTCAAACCAGCCTTTCGGCTGTTGACCTAAACAACAACACAATTATTATTATTATTGCATGTTAATGATAGGTAAATAAAACAAAATTATTTTTTGCCTAATATTTTATTTTAATTTCAAATAACAAAATATTTTTAAAACTAAAAAAATATTTTTAGTACATCCTTTAACTTGTCATTTAATAAAAATAAAATTAAAAATTTAAATGGTGTATATATTTTTAATTTTTTTATATTATTTGTTGGTTCATCTGATTCTGTGAAGAGTATTTTACTAACTAGTCATTATCCAGTTTTTTTTAGATAGGCCTACATACAAAAAACAACCCGTATACATACATAGGTTACACGAAACTAAGAGCTGTAGCTTACAGTTTTGCAAAAACCTTCGAGTAAATTTTTCTTAATGTTAAAACAACTGTTTCTTCGTCATCATCTTTATCGACAGAATCACTTCATTACTTTAATTACACTTTAAAGTGAGAGAAGGAATAGAGAAATTGGAAAACAGCCATCGGAAAAAATTAATGAACACAAAACATTACCCGGTCTTTTCTAACTCATGAAGGAGTAATAATTTGTTTACTCAATTAATTATTAACTTAATTTCAAACAAGTGAACTAAATCTAATATATATAATTGTTAGAAAGTTCATCTAGTAAATGTATCATTCAAATAAGTTAGTATTTTTCATGGAACTGATCACTTAATAATCTAAGAAAAATCGAAAAATTTTTACAAGCCTCTTGAATTATTAAATTTTATCATGAAGGCTAAATCTAACAGAGATAGTTAAATGAGTCTGAAATATAGTAAGTGGAACGTCTCCTCGGAAATTAAATCCTAGTAAATTACACGAATAATTTTTGTTACAATACGGTCCTGCATTTATATTATGTTTATGTTAGATCATTAATCATCTGTTTGTTATCCGTTATAGAGTTGAAGTTAACAAAACGAGCTGTATGTTTTCTGGCTGGCTGAGATTAATTGGACGCTGCACAGTCGAGAGCAGTTAGTCATATTTTCAGCCGGGTAGCAGCAGAAGCTGTAGTAGGCAAGTAGGTCCATGTTTCTACAGGCTATACGGTACCAGGTGACAGAAGGCAAAGTGGTGAACGCAGTTTGGCACACCTTACCGATCTAACTTTAGGCCACCTCATCTTCTCACATATTATGTTCCAAAATATATTGTCTAGTGTCTTCACTAGTTTAATATAACTCACCGTGAACATCGTTCATCAATTTTTTTTCTTTCATAAACATGTGTCGCTCCATTCATATCTGTTTTAATTTTTATTTCATCTCTTTTTTTAACGTATTAAAATTATATCTTAAATTTATTTTTCGTTAACATGATTGTATAAAAATAATGATAGTAATTAAACATTTATTATTTTTAGAATGTAATTAGACAACACGTCTGGAGGAATTCTTAATATTAATCACCTGAATTTATAAATTCCGTTCCCAACAGTATTATATAAAACACAAAACCGAGTTACAATGAAAAAGTTTTTTAATAATAGATAACACTGATTAGATAAATTATCAATTTTTTTTTAATTTGACTAGCCAATTGAAGAGCACTAGTTACTTAGTCAATTTCTTCGCTTTTTAGTTGGATCCCTGAACTGCTTTCTTTGGGCATGAAATTCCTTAATTTTAACACTAAAAGCCTGTTTTCGTCCTTCAGTCCAGGTCTGCTCAACTCTCTGCATCTTCGTAACCAAAAAGTTTACAAAAGATTTTAATTTGTTTCTATAAAAGTCTTTATACGCAATGTTTTCTCTTGAAATGTTCATAGTTTCTAGGTCTGCTTCGATTTCTTTGATCGAGATTGGAGATTTGGATTTATGTGGTCAATTGTCTTTGTGTGTAATGACTTGTATGTTTCGTTTACAATGTCTCAAACCGTTGGTATTTTCAAGTCTTCGTGAAGGGTGTGATTGGTTACGTAAAAAAGTGCGTTTGTTATTGCTTTTGACTGGTGTCTTTGAAGAATATTCAGTGTTGTATTGCGACAGGCCTCAAACATTGGTCCACCATGTAGCCAATTTGGCCGTACTAGTGATTTAAAGAGGATGACTTTTTGACTTTTTAGTGTAGAAGTAACGAGGACTTGCGACCTAAGACGCCATTCAACGTACAAAACCGTGAGTCTGAGATTGCTCTGACGTATGCAACGTGTGGTTTCTACGTGAGACGTCTGTCTAGTCTTTAACCAAGGTATCTAACTTTGTCTGTAACTGTAAGCCTAGTATAATCGATGCGTAACTTTGGGCAATCAACAGGTCGAAGTGTGAAAGTTACCTGTTGTGATTTGGAAACGGTCAGTTTAATCTCCGACATTTGGAGACATTCTTTGATAACATCTAAATGTGTTTGTTCTAGTTCTGACACTCTAACAGGGTCGTGCGATTCAGACAAAATAGTAGTGTCGTCTGCGTATGTGCAAGTGATAATGTCAGGTGAGGTGGGGAAGTCATGGTTATATATGTTATAAAAATATTGGACTTAAAATTGATCCTTGAGGGCCGCCTCCAAGAATCGGGAAGTAATCAGATTTAATCTAAAATTTAAGCAAGTGTTCTGGCTATTAGGAAGACGTTCTTCACTAACGTTACGCAATCAATTATTAATTTACAAGATTATTATTTTACCGATTTGGATATACGGCATAAAGCTCTGAGGAACAACAAAGCCTTCTATTTCAAGCATTCAAACAACTTCTATTTAAAATACTTCTGTTGTCAAACAGTCAAAGAAATGTGAAGACAAAGTGAGAACGTTTAATTTTCTGTGAGTAGTAAGTAGTTAAATGACAAACTGAAACAGTTATATATACTTTTTGACAAGCGATCAAAATTATCCATGACTTCGAAACTCAACGTACAAGGCAATGTTCCAACCGATCTGTATGTATGTTAGCAAATTTATGGTGCAGCATTGCCGTTAACCATTTAATGAATTCAGCGTTTCTAATGTAAATTTTGCTACTTATTACTAACTCCCTGCATTACACATCCAATAAAACATTGCACGATGACTTACGCGCCCCTTACGTCAACGAAAACTTTATAAAATTGTACTGTAGATTTATAGACAGACTTCAGAATCATAATAATCCCAAATATGGTGCATAATTCCTTCCGATCTACCAGAAATCGCACAAGGGCGACTGCAATGCCGTTGGAGTAGAGATAAGTACATTAACATAACACAAGTAGCAGAATTTTTTTATCTTTAATAACTTTATTTGCAATTATATTCTAAAATACGAGTAAATGTTATAAAAGTAAAGAAAGGATGACAAGAAAAATAAATGAAAGAGAACACTGATACCCATTGGTATTTGTTTTATGAGATTAATGTTCATAATGCATGAAGGAGAAATAACAATATTAAAAGAAATGAAGAAAGAAAAAAATACAAAAAAATAAAAATAAATCACGTTATAGAAGATTTCGGGCAATTGATGTTTCAACCTGCGTTGCAGATTTTCTGGTAATGATGCATCCGATAGTTTGGTGATCAATTCGTTGGGGTGATCATGCAATTTTCTGTGAAAAACGCTGTTGGAATGAACTACTTTACTTATAAACGGAATTTAAGTTCATCATGTAGAATTTTGTGGTTGACACAAAAAGGTGCGCAGGTAATTACACGTAGAAACTTTGATTGAAAAGTAGCAGAAATGTATTAAAAATTTTAATTTAACACAATTTTTATTTTCTGGAGCACTATCATAAAGTGTCATATTTTTTTATTTATATAAACGCACTTACACAATGTGGCTTGTATTGTGTTAACTGTTTGGAAGGTTCTGGAACATTCGGTTTGGAACCTTTGAGAAGACTAGCTTGTCGTTTAGGTCAACAGCCAAAAGGCTGGTTTAAACCTCTAGAGGATTTACTAGGTAAAAACGAAGAGAGAGAGAGAGAGAGAGAGAGAGAGAGATGGGTTACTATTGTCTTCCTCCCTGAGTTGAAATAGTATGCTTATCAGCATGCCGAAAAGCATCCACTTTCCACAATGCAAATGATATCTTCACTTCATTCCACCACAGGGTCTGGCTGTATAGTGAAATTTATTAGGTACTCTCAGAGGAGATTACCTTTGACTAGTGTCTTTCACACCTCTACCTCTTCTGTACTAAAATAGTTCAGTCATTAAATTGGCTGACTATGTGATAAGAAACAGAACTATTTTTTTGTAGCCCTGGAGCCAACAGATCGAGTGCATAATTTAACACTCTACCTGCCCCTTATGGGCAAAAGACTAGCTTAGTAATTTATATAAATAGGGGTGTGTGCACTACTCAATCTTTGATCAGTCTTTTTTGAGAACTTGTGTAGTAAAATTTTAAATATATATATTTTGTTATTTAGAGTATTGATATTTTGTTATTTTATATTAACTAATCGAACTTCTATGACGTTAATCACTAAGTGATGTCATCTAAGCAATTTATCTTTAATTAAAATACCTCCAAAAAATTTAATATACATAAAAATTTTAGAAAAGTTGTGATAAAATTATAAAAATGCCTTGACCGAGATATTTTTATTTACGAGATACAAAATACGGTATTTAATAATGAGTATTGTATTCAATACGAATGCTACCGTTGGTCCGAATTTATTGCATGAAGATTGAATGTTGATTAATGCGACTCGTGTTTGAATAAATATTGTTTATTTATTCAACGAACTCTGTTTGTTGTGATGTAAAATTTCGAATATCAATGAAATCATTTAATAATGTTCACGTATTTTGGTTATTTATTTATTCATTCATTTCATTTATGTATTTTCTATTTATACAGCCAAATAAATGATTTAGAAACATGGCATAGGCGTATTTTGATTAATTTACGTACCATAATTCAAAATTATATATTAACATAACAATCGTATATAAAAATAGTAGTAGTAGTTTTATAAGTTATGTTTATGGTAGAAGTAAAGTGTTAAAGTTATTGTAGATAATGGCGACGAATGTTTAACAGAGTAGAAATGAATGCAAATGTGATGAGGGTACAGAATGTGAAGAATATTACACGGTGAGGTCCAAGAACAACTTACCCAGGTGGCGTTAGATTTAGATAGATCAGGTGGACATTGAAAAAGTCGAATCGGTTTACATGGTATGTAAAATAAAAAATATATATTTTTTTTATTTAAAAAATCATTGAAAAACGAAGGAGAGAAGAGTGACAATCTTGATCCTCTCAGCAGGGGTAAAATCCCTCGTAATATGAATGAACATCAATGATGGGTTGCTTACGTAGAGATTCGCTCTGTAGGAAGCTGGTCTACCTATAATAATTCTGAGGTGGGTAGGCCACACATTAGGTTACGTAGCCTGAAGCATTATGAATAGCATCGACTTTTTCACTATTCGTCATCTTTACATTGTATTACAATTTGTTTCCTTTAGGTTGGTCAACCAAATCACCATCAGTAAATAAATGCCACATGAATATCAAATTTCTAGTAAAATTTACATACTATATTCATACTAATGTACACATTTTAAGTCCTGCAAATAAATATACTTAATGTATTTATTTTATTGATTATATTCATTTTAATATTTAGTTTATTTGTTAATTTAAGAAAACATAATTTTTAATTCTCTTTTAACGTAGCTACTGTATTTTGTAGAATAACAGTCAATGCTCCAGTATCTTCTTGATCTAACTGATTTTCCAGCTTAATAAACAAATTGTTGAAAATTCAAGGAAATAATTTAAAATAATAATCAAAAATAAACAATTTCTAATGAAAATTTAAATTATTCTAAACAAAAAACTAAATATATCAAGATAAATTATAAGAAGAAAATATAATATTTAAATAAATATTCAAGAAGCCCAATGTCTGAATTTGAAGCAAGAAAACAAAAGATAGTAGCTTATAACTTTAAATAAATAATTTAAACGTCATAAAATAATTTAAAAAAATATATAAGAATACCAAGATTCAATTAAATTATGGATCCAGCTGAAACAATTTTGATTATTTCATAATATGCAGATAAAATTCAAATAAATTTTTTAAAGACTATGAAACCAAGTGCAACAATGTATCGACGCCCCATTTGATTTCTGATCGATGGATGGACAAGAAGAAACCAGAGGACTGCAAGCAATCCAGAACAATTCGTAATTATAAATTATTCTTTAATAACTAAGTTCATTCAAAATTATTAAACAAACTTAAATATTTTTTTAAATCACTTATTGCAATATTTTATACAATAAATCCATTAGCATAATTAATATTATAATAAAAAGTGTCATCAATAATACCTAATTAAAACAATTTTCAATTTTATATGTAACATCAATTTTGTTTTGTTAATTCAGTTAATTATCAGTTTCATTAAATTTCATTTTCATTTTTAAATTTTAAATTCCTTATTTCTTTAATTACCTAATTTAAAAAAAATTTCATTTTCGAAAGTTGTTTATTAGTTGAAGTTCGTAATTAGTATTACTATTTTTAGGTAACTTAATATGTAACCTACGTAATAAGAAAAAATTTACAATAAAAAGTTAATCTTAAATTACATAAATTCAGAAAAAAATTGAATGACTATATTCAGCAATCAAAAGCTTTCGTTAATGTTCTTCGAGGCCGTCTTTGGAATATAATGCTGGATAAGGGCTATCCAAAACACCTTGCTGCTGCTATTGCGAGTACGTACATAAAAACAGATATAGTTAGCCTATTTTTGGCAATGACAAGAAAACAGGCGTACGACAAGGCTGCCCAATGTCTCCGACGCTATTTAATATTTACATTCATAAGATTTTAACAATTTGGAATCAATTAGTTGACTCAGGCATTCAGCTTTAGAATAATGTACTCCTTAATTCATTGCTGTATCCAGATGACGCTGTTTTTATTTATTTTTTGACACAGAAGGATACGCCGAAGGACGCGATATGCCATTTATAAGTTGCACAACATTAGCCCAGAGTTTGGCAGAGTTTGGCATGATAATATTGGCGTAAAATCAAAGGTTATGGCATTTAAGAGAAGATGGCCGGTTGGCTCAAAAATTATACTTGGCAACCGAACTATAGAACAAGTTCGAGATTTTAAATGTTTCGGATGCAAGATTTCCTACGACAAAGATGATGACGTGAGTGGAAAACTGGCAAAATTCAGCGCTTTATGCGGTTCTATTCGCAGGACAATAGGAAAGAAAACGAAAAAGGACACCCAAATGAAATTTTATAGAGCAATGGTTGTACCACTCATAACATATGAGAATGAAACATGGGTGTCTTTACAGAGGAATGAATCTTGTATCCATGCTACTGAAATGATTACTGCGGGGAGTCAAAGGTTGTACTCTAAGACAGAGGTTAGATAGAGTACGTAACGAAGCTATCCGCGCCGAGTTAAATGTTCAGTCCTGTTGGAAACGTTAAGAATATACAAGAGAAACTGGTACAACCATTTACTTCGCATGCCAGCTCACAGACTTCCTCTGCGAGCATGAAAATATAAACCAGAGATAAGCGAGGCTTGGGAAGACCTAAAAAGAGATGATGCCGGAACAGGCCAATGAGTCTAATCCTTGACAGTTGATGATAATAATATTCAGCAATAGTAATTAAGGAAGGAAATAAATTATGAATGAATTTTTAATAACCAAAAGTTAATGTTAAGATTAAGAATCTAAAAAAATAAAATAAAAAATAAAAATAAAATAAAAATAAATTGTTATAAATTAAGATAAGATGTAAAGTTAATTTGTTAAGATTTAACGAAGAGCTAATAAAGACATAGATTACATTCTTCTTTTTTATATTAAGAATACTGCGAAAACTTAGATTAATTTTTGAGCTATTTTCGTTAACTTGTAAAGATACCTAATCGGTCTAAAGAAATAGAAGTACTAAAAAACAATTTTAAAATATAAGGCCTTCGGACCAGCCCAATCAGTCAGCTGGTAAAAATTCGCTATGATTTGTTAAGTAACACCGGTTGGGCAAGTGGCTTTGTATCGTGATCAATTGATAACCATTCGTGAATAAACTCTACTGGGGGTCCTTGTTCAAACTCATGCCAAATCCCCGTCAAAAATATAGTAAAAAGCAGCAATCAAATTGGTTGGTATTTAATAAAGTACAGTTTCCGATGACAAGTAATAAGCAAAAAAAAGAAGAAATTTATGAGATATATGGCAAAAGTGTTCGGAAAATAACTATTTTTAATTCTTATTATTATTAATATTAATATTTGTTGTAGATATGTTTACTTCAAGGTTATTGTTAGGGTGGAATTAGTTCTGTGTGCTCAGGTACTTTTTCCGGTACATTAAATACCTGACACAAAACATTACAGAAATGCACGAAATCATTATGTTATAGAATGTAGTAAATAATACTTAACGTAAAACTAGTATTTACGTACTCGATATTACATTACCTTGGATAGTGCGTTAAAAACGGGGAAGCATCATAGACATAACCTTAAACACCGCAATTAAACAAACACGTAGTATAATATGATACGTAAGTTTTGTTACATTATAACAAAACTTCTACACATTGTAATGTTTAGTTTTGTGCAAAAAGTAACTGGGTGAAGTACTTCAGATAATGGTGAATTTTTACAAATTACCTAACTTAGGCCTACTTTTAATAATAATTTTTTCTTTTATTCTAGAACAAATTTCTGACGAAATAATCTACTGAAATACGGAAATTATTTCATACGAAATCACAATGTGTTTATACAATTAATTATGGAAGGAGTGACTTGAATTTTATGTTTGTTTTTTTATTGACATTTGGTAAGGCGTGGTTGTTTAGAACGTTTTTTAAAGCCTTTTCAGGTTTTATTACAACTCAAATGACTTAAGTCTTATTGGTTTAATTAGTCAAGATTTCACTGTAATTAATTACGAAAAAAAATTTACAGTGGAAAAATTTAAAAAAAAATTAGCATTAAAAAAATTAAGTGTAATCAAGATACTAAAACTGTAGAACATATAAGCAACCTTAATTTTATGTGAAATTTAAATCAAAAATATAATAAATAATTACGTATTCATAAGTATTTGCAAAATATTTTAATTTAAACAACTTTAGTATTTCTATATTATGTTATAGCTTATCCACAGTAGTAGTGCAACACATAAATCTTTCTCCCAGTCATATAATTTACAGATTAGTTTTCTGTTCATAAATTTACGCGGTGGCGTAGCTAGAAGGTAGTTTCCCTAGAACCTTTTCAAGTAAAATCATAGTGCAATAAACTATTAATTATATTATTCTTACTCTGTAATAATAGTATATTAAAGTATTTCTTATTCTATATTCTCTAGTATTCAATTAGTTCTGAAACCTGTTACCGTAATTTGTATGATTAAAACAGTTCAGTAAATTCACGGTAATTGCAAATTTTATAAATCGATAAAAATATACATTTAATGTACCATACATTTATAACTTCATTCTTTTATAAATTAAAATAATTTCAGATTTTAAAAAGAATAGTAACTACTAGGTAAATATTAAATAAAATTAATTATGAATATTTAAAATTTTGGTGCAAATCCTCCGTTATTTTGTAGTTATTTCTTAGAATTTTACAATGAGTTATTTTCTTAAAACCGCTCTTAATTCTTAAATTATTTCATCCTTCTTGTGTTATAACAGAATTTTTCCTTTTTTTGTCATCAATTTCTCGACTGGTTTGATTCAGTTCTCCAAGCTGTTCTATCTTGCGCAAGTCGTTTCATATCTACATACCTGTAACACCCTACATCTTTTGTGATTTGCTTTATAAACTCTAACCTTTGCCTCCCCCTACAATTCACTCCCTCAATATTACCCTCCATTATTGATAGACCAATACCTGGATGTCTTACGATATGCCCCACTAACCTATCCCTTCTTCTGGTAAGATGCTTCCATCGATGTACTTCTTTTTTAATCCATTCGCCTAAGAACCTCTAAATTACTTATCTTGTCCACCCACCTAATCTTTAACATTTTCCTATTACACAACATTTCAAAAGCTTCTATCCTCTTCCTTTCTACAGCCCCTATCACCCATGTTTCACTCCCGTATAATGTTACACTCCAAACATAGTGTATTAAACATTTTTTCCTAATCTATGAATCAATGTTTGTAGTCAGTAGTTTTTCTGTTTTTCATTTCAAAGGATTTTCTAGCTTGAGCAATTCTACTTTTGATATCAATTGTGCTTCTAACATCCTGTGATATTTTAGAATTTTTCCTCTCGTAACAATATTAGGACTAAACTGTTTAGTTTTTATTTCTTTAGTGGTTCTTTAAAATTAGAATGTCATTATTTGTTTATGATCTGTGACGGCTCATAAAACAAGAGGCTAGTTAGCGAACCGCAAAAGGAAATCTCATAGAAGACTATTGCATTGTTATTGCCCGTCTTTCAATTTTTAACAGAAAAAAGGTTACACAACCTTCATCTATACCGGTGGGCAAATACTTAAAAATGAATTAAAAAATAAATAATAAAAAATTGGGCGCCAGCTCTATCAGCAGAGCATGAGAAAAATAAATAAAAAAACTTTATTTTCATTGCTTTAAACTAAATATTTAATGAATAATAAACTAATGAAACTAATATGAAACTACAGACGAACTTCTATAACTTGAACGTTTATAACTCGAATTTTCTATATCTCGAATTTAATTTCAGTCCCTTTAATCTTTTCTGGCTAAGATTTAGTATAGTTTCGTGTTGATATTGTAAGCATTCTTAATATTTTGTACCATACATTTTCGTTTACTTTCACAACTTTTACTTATACTACGCAGTACAATAAGCATTATACATAAAGATGTTAAGGGAATAACCAGACAGTTTGTGTAGTGGTCAGCGCAACTGGCTGTTTTACCAAGGACCCCGGGTGCAATTCCCTGTTACATCTGGCATTATTTCGTCATTCATTTTCATTTATAATCTTTTACCGTATTCATTAGCCTTTGAACGCATAACAGTGGGAAGAAAAAAGAAAAGTTATTATATTTAAGCAACTGTTTATCAAGTAATTAGTTTCTTTATTAACCGATTAATAAAGAAACTATAGCTATTCTGAAAACCGATAAATAAAATAATTATGGTATCAAGAGCGTAGGCCTAATAATATATTTGAGAGGTGTACGGTACAACAGTTAAAATTTATGGTTTTTAATTGTAAATTTATTAGGCCTATTATTTTTAGTTAGACGAAAATATTATGATTTTATATTTAATTATTTATTATTATCAAGTGGTGTTTACAACGATGGTTAACTTCTAAAATTGATGGTAAATAAATTGATTTTTAAGGAAAGAGATTCATGAAGAATTCTAATTGTGGGAGAATTTTAATATACTATCCTACAGTAATTCGGAGTCATACTTTATTCAATCAGTAAAAATATTTAATTTAAATATTTCAAAACTAATTCAGTAATGCAGTAGGTACCTGAGATACTGAAGAAAACACAGCTTAAAATTTAGTGATGAAATTTTTAGGTTGATTTTCATAAGGCATTAAATAGTGAACTAATTTGAGAATCAGCCAAATTATTTTAGGCAAATTTCTAAACGTTATAGCTCTTAAATAAGTGTCGCAATAATTTGGCTCTAATTATTATATTAATTAAGTAAACAACAAATTACCTTTAGGGTTATTACATCATTTAATTTGTTAAATGAGTTGATCATTAAAGCAGAGGAATTAAAATTTTATAAGTAGTTTAAATTATTCTTAATAAAAATAGATAGTTTCATAATTTTGTTCCTAAACGCTCATTTTAATTATTATTAAAAAACGTTATAGCCCCATTGTAGTTACAAAAAAGTGTCTTGTTTTTTTTATTTACGCTGTGTTGACGATACGTTAAATACTATTGCTGTTTTTTTTAAATAAATAATTCACAAACTTACTACAGTTTTTCTTTTGTATTTAATTTGCTAGAAGTGTCATTTAAAAAAAAGTAACTCTTGTGAACGCAGCCAACAACGCGTCTGGTGTGACTTCCGTTACAATTTCTACGACTATTCCTTTATGGTTGAACCATAATTGTGGGTGGCTTTCCGCGTTAGGAGTCCAATTAGTATATAATTTACATCCGGTGTCAACTATATTGTCATTAACACTATGTATAGTTCAGTGAACAGGTAGATTGAAGTACTACAATATTCTCTCGAAAATAAACATTAAAATTTAGGCTTGTAAAAAATAATAATAGGAATTGTACAAAAAATTTGTACACTAGTAAGTACTACTTAAAGTTATTTCCAGCTGTTTAGAAGAAAAATGTAAATCTATCAAATGAAAAAATTTTTTACTGAAACCACAATAATTAAACTAAAATATTAACTTTTAATCATGTTAAAACTTGATTCATTTGCCTGAAATATACTGTCTGTCAATAACTTGATGGCCTTCGGCAGAGAGGAGCAATGTGCAGATTGTAAAACTCTTTCGGAAAACTTTTTTAAGTAACTAAAACTTGTCGGAAATGATGTATTTTTATAAAACAAAGTATTTGGCATGTTTTTGTTATATAAAATTATTTCAAAAAACACGCTTGATGAGATAATGTATAATACAGTAAAATGTTTTTAAAAGTTTGTCGTGTTTAAAAGTTTTTTGTTTATGAAGAAAAAACTGTCATCGTAACTTAAAAAGTAATAATTCTCTGTTAAATTTTAATGCTTCATAGTTTTCTATAATTATTACAGAACAAACCCGCCAAACATTATGTTAATCCGTAAAATAGTTGTTGAACAATGACGATGTATTTGAAAAATACGGGGTTTCTTCGAAAAAAAACTTTACTAAATTATAATATTATCTCATTAAGCGTGTGTTTTTCGAAATAATTTTATATAAAAAAAACATGCGAATTACTTTGTTTTATAAAAAATACGACATTTCCGAGAAGTTTTAGTTACTTAAAAAAATAGATGTATGTTTTCTGAAATGGTTTTACAATCCGCATATTGCTCCCCTCTACCGGAAACCATCAAGTTTTAGACAGGCAGTATCTACATGCTGATTGTGATTTAATATTGATACATTTTTATGAAAAATTCTGACGGTACGGTATTTGGTGCTTTAGGTGCTTACATAGTAAATTTGTCTACAATTTTTCATAAAATTTTGTGCTGAGTTAAATGTGAAGGAATGTACGCATTATTAAGATAAATAATAGAACTTTTTGAGATTGTAATTTCATGACGATATGAAAAAAGATATAATATTTTAGATCTAATAAATGAAATTTATAGTAGATATGAATTTTTAGATTAGGTTGAAATATTTTATTTTTATCAATTACTATATATCACATACTTGGCAGAAAGTCACTCTTAATTGTTAAGTAACACAGGTTGCGGAAGCGATTTTGTATGACGACCAGGTGATAGCCTTTCAAGAACAAACTCCAATGGGACAAATTCATGACAAATCCACTTCAAGAACTACAGAAAAGCAAGCGATTAAATTTACTGGTTGTTAATAATGTGGAATTCCCGATAACAAATAAAAGCTAAAAAATTAATTACGTAAACAGCGACTTTAGTGATATATAGCTAAATCCCTTTTTACTTTAACATGTAATTGTTGCCAATCATGTCTTTGGTCGCCACTCTATCTTTTCTTTTTCATACCACAATTCTGTAATAAGTTTTTAGAATTATGATTTGGTCTATTCGGAGCAGTGGTGTTCAAGGTCAAAAATGTCATTGTGATAACCAACCTCTATTAGAAGAAGTAACTCCTAGAAGAAAAATTACAACATAAATTTCTGTACACACGTGAGAAAGACCTGACTGACTCACTCAGTACCAATTTCCTAGCTTCCCGATCATATAAAGAGCTGAAATTCGGCATACTTTTTTCTTCAGGATAGAACAGCAAAACCATTTAATTTGAATTTGTATCACTAGCGCCTCAGTGGTAATAGGAATGACTACTTCATAAAGCAACCATACACTTCCATACCTTTCCAATGACTTACAGTTCAAAAAATAAGCGTGCATATTATTTATGATATGATCCTGGGAAAATTAAAACATTTTAACTTCGATTATCCTATTCCTTCGGAGTAGAAAGGTAAGAACTACCTTAAAATAATAAATAATATTTCTATATGCTTCCTCGAAGCGGCAATTCTGAAAACCAGTTTTATTACTCTTAAAACGATACATACGAAAAGTAAATAGTGAAGAGACCGAGAAAAGACTTAAATCACTGTCACCCTGGCTGTCGTTGGTTTTACGTGCTTTAAATCTAAAAATAATAATATCTTAGCATGTATACACATAATTAGCTTTTAATACGAGTCATGAATGTACGAATTTTTAGACTGTCACTTAACTTTTCATAGGCTGTACAGGAATTCTCTATATAGTGGTCAGAAAATCAATGCTAGAAAACAAAATACCGATTTTACAGCAGCGATATAAGAAATGTACTGTTGTACTGATCTGAAAATTGGCAAATGAGGAAGAAAGAGGAGGAGCAACAGTTGGCTGAGGAGATGAATGTGTTGCGTAGAACCTGTAGAATCTAGGCTAGAATACGTGAGAAATAAAGAAACAAGAACAAAAATGTGAGCTACAAGGACTGTGATTGATAATATGGAGGGATGTAGACTGAAGTGGTACGGTCATGTTAGGAGAATTGAGGAGCGTAGATGGCCTAGAAGACTGTGGAAATGTAATCTCCACGAAAGAAGTAAGCGAGAACGGTTACGAATAGAATGGATAATGGGACTGACGGAGGCGATGGTGATACATAGTGTAAAAAAATGTAAAACTTATTAAAAATTTTTATAACTAAGATTTTACAAAACTTGGATGATAATAGTTGGCTGTGGAGTTTAAGATGCGAGAGGAGGTATGTATAAGCTGTAAAAAAAACCATCATCCTTACTTTGCTCTTTCTGTCAACGAACCAGCTACTACAGGGTGTACGCTAGGGTCCACGACTTTATGGATGTTTCCTTTTAAGTTTAGTATATTTTTAATTGGATTAATTTTATTGACCTAAATTTTAAAAATATAATGTATATAATGTAGTTTATTTATTAAACAACAAAGAGCTACTTACACTTTTTTACATTCTTCGTTGGATAACTCTAATTTAGTAATTATATAATAATAGTTTTTACATTTCTTTTTAATGTTTAAAACCTAAAGATTTTAAAACTCTTTTAAAATTTCTTCTTTTGAAATTCGGCAAATCTGGGTCATTATTTACCGCGCACAAAATTTTTGATAATGTGGGAGGCTCATTATTTCGAAAAATTGTGTACTTTCAGCTTAATGACTGTTTTTACAAATTCATCGCACTAATTACTCACTGGTTGATCCTGCCGGTCCGTTGGCGTAGTGGTTAGCGCAACTGGCTTCTACGCCAGGATCCCGGTTCAGAGGTCAGAGGTAATACATAACTTGTAACCGCGTTTATTTATGAAAAAGAATGAAAATAAAGTATACCGTTTTTAAAAATTTATTTTTCAGTACTTTAACATCAGTCATGATGTGATGTAACAGTTTTATTTGTAAAAATACTAAAAAACTTTTAAAAGTATTTTGTATTTAAATACTTCTAAAATTATTTTGTAGTTACTTTTTAATCAGCGTGTACACATTTGTAAATAATGTGTATGCTCAGTTACGTCATTCTGTATTGACACTAGGAACAAACTAAGGACGGCTAGACTTTAGGGTTATTGCCTAATTCATTGGACGTAAAGTACTATTTGCAGTTGATCCTTCATTATAACAGAGCACTGTACTGCTTTTACTAACATACGCCTACAAATAAACAATACAGTTACTACAGTCTACTAATTTATTTCGAGTGTCATCTCCGGATTACAAATATACGTGGACAATAAGTTATATGGTGAATATCAAACTGGATTAATTGGTAGATTGGTAGATTTATAAATAATTAACTATAGACCTTAGTCGCTTTTGGGAAAGATTTCCGTTTTGATTTAATCTCCGAGGTTGTTAGATAAGTTGGAATTATTTTAAGCGTTTGTGAAATTATTGTAACTTCGGTTAACCGTAATCAGAGTTACTATTTGTTTTAACTGAAACATCTATTTACCTTACGCATAAACTAATCTGGTAGTAATGCATAGCAAACAATACAATGCTAGAAGATAAGTTTTACTTCACATTACATATCCAAAAATTTAGTAATACTTGTTTTTATTTATTAAATATTAACGACTACATATAAAGTTCAATCTACACTAGCTATCTAGCTATTGTAGATTGAACTTTGTATGAAATTATTTTTACTAGCGAAGAATTAAACTAGAGGCCTTCATTGTATAAACGGTGGGCTATTCTCTACTGATTGAACCAATTTTTTTTATAACCCGTAATGTGTATACGTTACAATCTTCAATTTAAAAACAATAAGTAACCCCATGGCTCAATGAAATGAGGATAATAAGTATAACGATGTTTAATGTCTAAATGAGGTGTAGTCTTTTCCAGATTCAGGCGAGCAGATTCAGGGCATTCCTGAGGGGAGCAGGACGTTGGGTATGCGCGTCATTCGGTCTGCAGATTAGGTCTATAACACCATCTTTGTTTGTTAATGATGTTTTGACATCGTCTTTTGTGACATGACAACGCCATACACCCGGCGGTCACTCATTCTCTCTCTTTTTACCTACCGACAAACTGCTTTTTCTTCGACTACCTGCTCAAGCCATCAACCCTTTACACATTTTCTGTATTCAAACTACATTTGTGAGTTGCTGTTCGTTCATACATTAAATAACATGATATTACGAACCTTTTTAATGTATATTTTTGTTATTGAAGCCTATATAAGACCGCAGAAATTGACTACCAAACAGTTTTATTTTTCAAATAAATGTCGTAAAACTTCAAGATATTAGTGGCTACAAATATTGAACTTAAATATTGAATAAATATCTATATTATTAAATATATATATATATATATATATTTAATATTTAATCTTAAATAAGTTATTAAATAATTAAATATTAAATTAACACTTACACGCGGCGTACACATAACCTCATCTCATTGGGCCATACGATTACTTATTGTTTTCGAGTTGAACAGATTGTAACGTACACATTCACGATATAGAAACAAAATAATGTAAAAACTAATATTCCTTGCTTTTTCTTCCTAAAAAACAGTACGTGTAAACTGTAGTAATCGTGTATTGTGAAGAACATTAATGTATCTTAACAATCAGTATATTTGTTTTTGAAGTGTGAATATTTCAGCCTTATAATGATACATCCTAATTTAAAACAACTGTGGATAAAATTTTCATTGATGGTATCATGGGTTTTGTTTTTAATAAGCTTAGCGTAGTTAAGAGCAGTATTTTGCGCATAAATTTATTTAAGTAATATTTGATTAGTATTTTACCTTAACTTCTAGTTTTTTATATTCATCACTTTAAGAAAAGTATTTACTTCTAAAAAAACTATTTTGAATTGTCACAGTGATTCCCAAGTTTTAAGCAAAATAATACCGCGTTGGCCAAGATACACTTAATTTCAGCTATATTTTTTTATCAGACATGTTCAACAGTAATCAAAATTTGAAAAATATACAAATGTCCTTCTTCCTAAAATATTGTCTAGACAAAATGCTGCAAATAAAAGAAAAACATTTCGCTTGCCTTTCTAGTTCTTGTGTTGTTATTAGGGTCAACAGCCGAAAGGTTCGTTTGAACCTCTAGAGGTTTTACTAAGTAAAATGAGGAGTGAGGTGGTTTACAATTGCCTTCCTCACCGAGTAAACAAGTAGCCCTATGCTTATCAGCATGCCAGGCACTCCGAAAAGCATCTACTCTGTACCCTGAAAATGACACTTTCATTTCATTCACCACAGGGTCTGGCTGTATAATGAAATTCATTACTTTCAGAAGAGATAACTGTGACTAGTGTCTTTTACACCTCTACTTCTTCTGTTCTTGAATAGTTGTCATATAATTGGGTGACCAAGTGATCAGAAACAGAACTATATTTGTAGCCCTGGAACTAGCAGATCGAATGGAAATAATTTAACACCCCACTTCCCTGTCATGGACGTAATTCATATGTATCGCCAATGAAACGTGTTCTATTCGATGACGCCATGAAATATGTTAATTTTACTAAAATTGGTTTCACAATCCGGCTAATTTTTTTTGTGTTTTTCTTGTAAGGCCCATTGGACCACTTTAATCAAATAATATCAGTTCCTCAATTTCCTCCTAATCCTCTCCCAGTAGTTCTTCATTATCTGGGATCTAGCAGCCCCTTTAGCATCTGAAAAAATTCTAGGGTTCTGTATTTTTCTAACCGTTTTTTTGAACTTGATATTTATGTGTTTGATTGCTTTCAGGTTATCGGATTTTTTTCAAGGTCCTCCAATAATAGGTTCAGCTCCACTAAAACCTTCTTCACTTCACGAATCCAAGCCGGCCTCGACTTAAGGTCCCACATATATTCTATTAGTTGTCTGAGGATTCTTGTTTGAGGAGTTCTTATGATGTGTCCAAGAAAAAAGATCCGTGTTTTGCGCATTGTGTCTGGTACAGGTTCAATGTTTCTGTAAACTTCTCTGAAGTTGTACCAGCCAAAAAAAGTGTGTGTTGGATGCCAGAAAAAGTGTGAAGTTTTTGGATGGTACCATCCAGATACCATCTCTGAACATTCGTTTTCCAATGCAGGTTCTTAGCATCCTTTTTTCCAGCATCTGAACTTTTCGAATCCTGTTTCTCTTAGTCAGTCCCGTCAGGGTTTCGCTGCAATAAGTGACCTCTGGTTGCACAACAGTTCTGTAATGCTGTATTTTAGTGCCGGTGGACAAAGACCTTTTGTTGTAGGTATTTTGGGTGCATTTCTGAGCTTTAAGGAACGTGTTGATACGTTCCCTCCATGCAGAACTTTCGTTTCCGTTATGGTTTCTCCAAGATACTTAAAGTTTTTACGATTTCTATCCAGTTGTCATTCACTTGTACTTTGCTGACTACCAGAGGGTCGATAGCCATGATTTTGGTTATTTCATATGAGATCTTTAAACCAAGTTTTGCAGCCAAATTCTCTAGCGATACAATTTGTTTCCGTAGCTCTGCCATGCTTCCTCCCAGCAGTGCCAGATCGTCCGCAAAACCTAGGCAATTCACTTTGATGTGGCTCTTCTGTTTTCTTCCGCATTTAATATTTTCCGGATTTTCCAGTTTCCATTTTCTGATGATGTATTCTAAGGCGCAGTTGAACAATAGCGGTGACAGACCGTCTCCCTTTCTGAGTCCTGTTTTAATCTGAAAATCCTCTGAATACTCCACAAAATTTTACCCTAGATCTTGTGCCCGATAGAGTCAGCTCAATCAATCGGACTAACTTCGGATCCAGTCCCATATTTCTCAAGATTTTGAGCACCGATGTTCGGTGTATACAATCATACGCCATTTTTGAAGTCTATTAAAGCGATCATCAGTTGTTTGTTTCTTCCTTTGTAATAGTCCATTATTAATTTTAACGTTAGAACCTGGTCTGCACAGCTTCTACAAGGTCTAAAACCTCCCGGATACTCACCTCATTCCGCATCTAGTTGACCCTTAATTCTGTTGTAAATTATCCTCGAAAATATTTTATAGGTGCAATCTAGTAAAGAGATTCCCCTGTAATTGTCGGCATTTGACCTCTCCCCCTTTTTGTGTAATGGGCAGATTACAGCATTCGTCCATTGCTCTGGTAGTTCCTCTTTTTCCCAGATTGTTACAAGGTTTTGGTGTAGAGCCTCATGTATGTTTTCAGAAGCGTATTTCCAAATTTCTGTTGTTGTACCGTCTTCGCCACTGCTTTTGTTGTTTCTCATTTCTTTAATTGCTGCTTGAACTTCTGCTAGGGTCGGTGTTAAAATGTTGTAGTTTGTAATAATAATATGCACTTAGAAGAACTATGGTTATTTCTAGCTCAACGACGGAGCAGAAATAAAATATTGAGAGCGTTTCGTGTTAGGGTATACGCTAAAACTGATAATTTTATTTAGCAAACTAATAGAATAATAGATTTATTATTAGTTAATTAATTGATTAATCGATTAGACTAAAAACTAATAGATATAATATAATTATATTTTGTTTGTAGGAGAGTGTTAGCAAATGAGAAAATTGTTAACCATTCAATAATTTTATTGTTCGAAGACGTTTGTTACAGTAAGCCTATGTCTTTTTTATTAATAAAATAATACAAAAACTATATTGAAGTGCATAAAATACGGGAAAATGAATATTTTCTAATAAATTAGACAAACTTTCCTTCATTATTTGAAAATTTAACTAGACCTGCAATCATAGATGCTAATAAATAGTATTGTGCTGACGAAGGGACAGTAATAATAAAATACATAAGTAGAAATCGGTGATTGCAGAAACAACATAAGTCACAATTCTTAAATTTTACAGGAATGAGAAAAAACTGTTTTCAAAAAAACTAAATATCATTTACATTTCGGGTTTGGTGTAGTTAACACTACTATTCTTTCTTGTCAATTCAAGCATAAAAACGTTTCTGTAAATATATGGTGGGTTGAGAATTTTCAAAATAATTTATTTTAATGACTTACGTAGTTTCTACACTCAATGACCTTAATTTTCAAAAAATGATTATTATTATTATATTGATTAAAAAGTATTTTATTAATACAATCAATGTAGATAATATAATCCAATTTATCTAAAATTGAAAAAATATTCAAATCACACATACCATAATAATCACACAATAATAGCAGTAAAAAATAAAAATCAGCTGATCATTTACTGTTGTCATGAAAGATTGAAATATCACTGTTAGTTCATACACTGTCACAAAAAAATAAAATGCCCATTAATATACATTATCATAATAAAAATTACTGTCTCAAAATAACTCATCTTCGTTATCGTCTCGGTGATCCTCCTGTGTTGATAGCCAATTATCACTATTTTCGTAAAATTTTAGGAACTCTTGCGGAATGTACGGTTTCAACTTTGCAATATCGTCAAGTTTGTTTGTAATAAAGGTCTTTATTTTATTTTTGTTCAGTTACAATTGAGCTATTACAATATTTTCCCTTAAATTCTAAAAGACAATACTCATGGCCGTAGCCGTCTGAGAGGTTGGATCACACTTTTTCTTTTTTTCCTTTTAAATAATAACCATTTAATAAACTACTATTTAAAATAATAATCAAAATAAAATATAGAAAAATAAAAAAAAATGAATAAAAATAAATAAAAATTATATTAACTAATGTATTGCTGTATCAGAAATTACATACACTAAATTAATAATTAAACTCTTGAACCAATTCATATCTGTATTACCAGGCATATTTCCAAAAGTAAGCTATTTTTTCCAGTTTTCGCCATTCAAACACCTCACAACTTCATCCACTTGCAGCTCTAACTTTCCGAATCGTCTCTTCCTAAATTCCTTCAAAACCGGGCATCTAGCAACGAAATGCATTACGTCCTCTTCCTCGTTTTTGCTACACAGGGAGCATAATTTAATATCTTTCTTAAAGTCGTATTTATTTAACTTTATAAGCTCCATTCTCGCTTTGAAAAACCATCTTATCAGAATAAAATCGCCTTCTCCGTACACGTAATCCAAATCAAACCTCAATTGGCTGGTCAGTACTCGCGTGCTACTATTATGCCAGCCCGTTTTGATAGCATCGTTCCAGCTGGACTGAATTCCTCTCAAAATATCATCCACCCTCAGCCCATCTATTGAAAAGAAAGAGACATCGATACTGTAACGATCACTTACTCGTTTCCATTCCTTTTGCCAAGCTATATTTCTCTCGATGATTGACTAATGATGGAGTCAAGTTTGTTTATATTAATTGGTATCTTCTCACCAAATGCTTTCTGTGTTGGAGTGCAAGCATGTTGGCAGTATCCTCCTGCTTTTCGTACATCAAAAACAGTGTTTTCAACGCACAATCAATAAACTCTTGCGTAATGATTTTTCCCTTACAAGGCGAAGAATATTCATATTTCAGATACTCTGAGGGAGCTAATGCCTGTTTCAAATGTTTAGGGACCTGTTTACCATATGAGTCAGTAGAAAGACAAACACGTTTATAATTTGCTGGCCACCACTTCTTGAACTCTAAAGCGTCATAAGTGTTGAGAGTTTCTACATTGAATTTATCACTACTGGCTTTTATTATGTTAATGTACTGTTGTGTTAAGTAATTTTGGTCAAACTTCTTCAATTTCTTCTTTATTATAACAAAATTTCTGTCATTGGGCAATTAGGAATGGCCTCTAATGGGAAAGATATGGATAATTTTATCAAAACGCACAGTGTCAACTAGGCCAAGACATAAACGCATCACAGTGTGATTTTTGTTTTGCCCTGGGCATCCGTCAGAAACCAAGTACAATGTTTTTGTTGTTGCTGGAATGTTGTTATTTACATATTTTAGTAGCATTAGACAAATTTCGTTAGTCCTTTTTTGCATCCTCCTTATGGTAAATTAAAAATTAAAAAATTTGATAAAATACGTCTTGAACTGGCAGGTGTGGGAGTGGCAAATTTTTGATAAAATCAAAACTGATCCGGACCAAATCATCTTTTTCTTCGCATAATTTAACTATTTCATCTATTTTTGAATGAAATTTCCTAGCGCGCCGTTTGTAAACAATACTTTCGGCTACAGCAGATCGACTGATGAGTAAACAGCGCTCCACTACTCCGTGGTGATTGCAGAAACTACACAAGTCACTGACTTATGCAGAACTTTATGACTTTGAGTGACTTGCGTTGTTTTTACACTCAACGTATATGAAAACGCATATGAAAAATCATTCTAAATGAATACGAATTGTGTTGTTTATACACACAATGTATCGACATGTAATTTAGCAGATGTGAATGAAAACTCATTTTGAAAAAAATTACTTACGTCGTTTCTGCAGTCACTGATTCTGCGCTGACGCAGGGAAAGCAATAATAAAATACATAAGCAACTATAAAGAACACTAATTTTTTCTCGTAAAGGGCCAATTTTAAACCACGTGAGGTGATGTAAGCCTCTGGAACCTGTTTTCGCAGCCCACATTCTCAGCATTTGCTCACTGTAGGCTTTTCTTCTTTCTTCTGTCTACGCGGTGTTCTATTTTTGCTCTTCATGGAAGCCCTTAAAGTCCTTAATTACGTAGTTGCCTGAATTTGGTTTGGTTAACTAAATTTTCTCGGTTTATTCCGGTTACCCCAATATCCTTTTTGACTTCTCTAAACCATTTATCCGACACCTTAGGTCTAGTTATTTTTAAGTGCCTTAAATAATTGTTTTGTCAACCGGTTGTCATCCATTCTGTATCTACAGGTGTCCGTAAAATTTTGGCTTCCTTTCTCTAAACGTTATCATTATTCGGTCGTTTCCTTTGTACACTTCTTCTCGACCTTTTAACCTTTATTGTCCGTCTACTATCTTCTCGAACCCATTATCTTGCGGACGATCTATCTCTCAAATTTCTCTGCTCCTCTTAGACCAGGCTTCCCGGTCATTTTAATACACTCACTTGCGTACAGACCCACAGGTTTTATCGCTGTATTATGTCTAATCCTGGCTTGTCTGGAGAGTGCGTTCTTCTTATAAAAGTGGTGAGTTCCTCGAAGTAAACCGGCCATTTTTCCTCGTCTGTAGTTGTTCGCTTCCTTCTCCCTTATCTTTGGTTATCTTCACTAGGTACTTAAAGCTATCAACTTTCCTAATTTTCCGTATTGTGTCAGGTGATGCGGGGCTGTTTTGATGTTTTATATGTATTTAGTTTTTCGAAGGAAATTTGTATTTCAGCTTTAACTGGTTGTATTCTGTACTTGGTGTTTATCTATATTGGCTTTATCTGTTCTTGGTGTTTCCGTGTTTCTAGAAACGATTGCTAGGTTGTCTGTAAAAGCAAGATAGTTTATTTTTATACCGTTCTTTGGTCTTCCGTAATGTTAATGTAAGGAACATTTTCTCAAAAACTGTTCGAGTTATCCTGTCCAATTTTTTTGTGGTTACTTTTCAGGCTATTCTACACCCACTGAGTTAGTAGTATCTTGATAATGTATTGTTACGAAGATAAGACATTGTTTTTGAAATTACCTTTTTTGAAAATCATTACTTTTGCCTATTGAAGTGGAAAATAAATATTTAAATACATTATTTTACTGTAATATTAACTCAATACATTGAAATTATTATATGAAAGGCTGTGCAAAAATTGCATTGAAATCCATTTGCAGTTGGCTTAGAAAATGTTCCTTATGCTTCAAAAATTGCTATTTACGGGAAACAAGAAAAAACTAAAAGAGAACACATTATACGTTAAATAATTCGATGTGTTATTTTGTACAGTTCAGAGGTTAATATAACTTGTTATATTCACAAGTGGTCTGGTGCTACATTAAAGTCTTAAAACAAAAAATATCGCACAAAATAAAAAAAATATGTAATTATGTTGTGTTTATCTGTTGCCATTAAAAAATAGAGATTTTATGCAAATGGTAACGTTTAAAAAATAACGTGAGGATTCAGTATATTTGTAATTACAAAAACAAAACTGCAAAACCCCCGACAATTAGACCCGTATCGTTGGATGCAGGATACTCTAAATTTTAATAATTTGAAAAAACCGAAAATGTGAAAATTTTCCAATTTCTTTCGTTCCGGGTACCCTTAATAATCCTTTATTGGCAAGTTCCATTTATTATTTCTAAATAACTTTCTCCAGCACACGGGTGAAAACCTCGGTGACAGTCCATCACCCGGCCTAACGCCTGTTGTAATTTCAAACTCTCCGAAGATTTCTCCTAGAAATTTTACTTTTTACTTTTTTGTGGCGGTCTTAAGGTTTCTTTAATGATTGTCGTTATTTTAATATCCATTCCATATTCTTTTAAAATATTCAGTAGTGTTTGTTGGTCTACTGAATCATAAGCTTTCTTAAAATCAGCGAACACTACCACTATATCTCTTGGAATATAACTTTCCGTACTAAAATTAGGTGGTTTATCTACTCTCCGTAGGATCTTCCTTTTTTGAACGCGGCTTGATGTTCACTCAGTTTCTGATCTACTTGCTCGTCTAGTCTAGTCAAACATTTTTTGGAGTGTAGGCCTACTTTATCTGTCACGGGTAAAACGAAAATTCCGCGGTAATTGTTTACATCCGTTCAGTGGGTGTATCAGTGACGTTTTCTATTCACATGGAATCTTCTCAGTTACCCAGATCTTTTCAGTTTCTTTTCCAAGTGCTCTGATGGTTACTTCTCCACCATGTTTCAACATTTCTGCACAGATTGAGTCTTCTCCAGCAGCTTCGTTGTTTTTCAGTTCTGTGGCAATCCTCAAAAGTTCTCTTGTCTTTGGTTGAGATGAAGTTTTGTTTCTACCCCTCGAATCTTTTTTTGATATTTCTCTTCGGGCTCTTCACCTTTCCGCATTTGTTCGTTCATGATTTTCTTAATGTTTTCTTTCCAGATTGTAACATGATCTCTTTGGAATTTACCAAATTTTTATTCCGGAGTTCGCCATGTTTTCGGTTTCCTAGGGAGTTTCATGAAATTAGTGGACATCTGTTTAAGATTAAATGTTTCACACAATTCAATAAATATTACCATTCCTGTTTGTTTTCTTGTGGGCTGGATAGTCGCTGACAATCTTCCAGAACTGTTGTTTACCGATTTCTGCGTTGAATTCACCAACTAAAAATCGGACCCTCTTCTCTGGTGCTTTATTGTTTATCTGTTCCCAGATTGCTCCACCTCTTCTAAATTTCTCCGATTGTCCACGTTGATAGTTGTGTGTATGCATCACATATATTGAGCATCTCATATTTCCGCATTTTATAATTAAAGTACAGGTCCTTCCGAAGGTGAGTGGAATTTTGTTGTTGAGTCTATGATCCGTTACTTCCGCAGAATGTTGTTACGAGTTGCTGTAGGTCAGCTCCTATTCTTGGTTCAAGTTGTCCTGTAAACATCCTAAAGTTTCCAGAATCAAAAGTTTTTGCGGCAGTAAAACGCGTTTCTTGTAAAGCGAGTATTAGAATATGTTGTTTCGCCATCTAACCCAGTGTTCGCTTTAATTTACCTTTCTGCAGAAGTGTCCGTATGTTGATTGTTCCAAAATAATGCCACTCTTTAGTTCGCAAGTTGTTTTTCTTCATTCTCGTTAAGTTTTTCATAGTTATTCCAGCAAACTCCAACTCCTTCGTGCATGTTGACCGAAAGCCTTATTAAAATTTATGAAAAAGGAATATTTGAAGTAAATTTGAAAGTGAAGTTTATCATATGTTTCATTTAAGTGCTACGTTGTTTTCAGATTACAATAGAATTAGTTACTTACAAAAATGTAGGCTAATAAAACTGATGAATCGTACATTTGTTGTTTGTTCAAACCTTTTGAAAACTTCTGTTAAAATGTAAAAAAAAATTAATATACAGTTTAGAAGTTTTATTTAAACAAACATTTAAATTGGGATTTACGAGGTAAAAGTTGTATGATATAAAATAAATATTCATTTTAATAAATTTCAAACAGAATTTTACCGGTATTTCTTTTGTATTTACGTTCATATTTATTTCTTTAAAACTTTTGATCTGTGATCGCTTATAAAATAATCAATTATTTTATAAGCGATAAGCAAACTATGATAGTTTGTACCCTACATAGTGTAAACTTAATAGTGTTAAATGAGCTCAGGGGATTTTTTGTAGAATATGTTATTAATAGTTTAATTTTTCTTTAATAAAGTAGGAATATTCTTGTGGAATATTCTCGTGGTTTTAAGAAATCTTATTTGGTTGAAAATAAATTTTTATAATATTTCAGATTTTTAATTATTTAGAAGTGTAAATTTTATGACTAAATTTTTAAGTTTCAGTAAGCTACGTGATAAAATTATTAAACAATAATTAGTAGTTAACCATATTTTCCGGACTATAAGACGCACCTTTATTTTTCAAGGCAAAAAACAAACCTAATTTTTATCAACAGTGAATGATGTACGGGTAAAATGAAAACCAAACCCAGTTTGGCTTTATAATACGGAAAATCACTGTTTGACGCTAAAGTAGGCTCTGTTAAAAAAAATTCTTTAAACAAAAGTTGTAGGTTTTTTAATTTTCTATAATTCTGATTATATGTAGCTACACTTTTGACGTAAAATGGCATAGGCCTACTAAGGCCGAAATCTTTAAAAATATTGAATTTTTCTTTTAGATTTTGATGAAAGAACAAAAAATCACTAATTGCCGCTAAAGTAAGCGTTAAATACTACAAAAAAACAATACAAATAAAAGTTGTAGGTTTATAAAACATTTTTATTTCTAGGAGAACTTCAGCAGACATGGCGCTTACTCACTATTGTTCAGTATAAAAGATTTAGTAAAAGAAGTGATTTAAAAATAAATCGTCGGATCCGTTTTTGAGGAAATTGCAAGAAAGTGAAAAATTACATGCACAAACTACTACTTCCGGTTGACCGATTTTAATGAAAATGGTCGTGTCGGGTCCTCTAGCGGTACTTAACATAACTTCCAAGTTTCAATTTCGTACAATACTCCGTTCTTGAGATTTATAATATTCACGTGCGCGCGCGCGCGCACACACACACACACACACACACACACACACACACACACACACACACACACACACCAATCGCTAAAAATATGTTTAGTTGGGTTCAGCGGGTCTGAAAACGTGTATATCCGGTAAAAACTCGATTTCAAAATATCGTCATGAAAACAATGGGCGAAGAGAATAAAAAGTAGTTGGTGCTAGTACTACGCATTTTTTAAGTAGTTACTATGATATTTTAAGAGAATAAAAAAATGTTAGTTTTTGTTCGACTAACCTCCGCTAAGTAGTTACTGGCCAACTTAGTTGTTACTATAATTTTCTGGGTTTTGTAGTATTTCGTTTGTAAGTACAGTACTAAGAACGAAGAGAATAAAAAGAATTAACTAACTTCAAAATCTAGTAACAACTAAGAAATTCGTTACGTAGCTCACCTTCGATCATGCTCACCTTGGTGCTTACGAATTTAACCATTGCAGAGAGATATCTTATTTTATAAATTTACATCATGTTAAATACTACCGTGAGAGAACAGATGAAAGTTCAAGTAAATATAAACGTTTGTACATTTTATAAGCGAAAGCATTGGTTTCTTATGGGACCGTTTTCTTAAAAATACTGAAAAACTTAAGGGGGTGCTGTAACTTCCAGAAAGAGAATGGAAAATTTTTAAAGATACATCAGGGATCCAGGGTCCAAAGCCGCATAGCAGAAGACTTTGAAATTCATTGTACTACTCTACGAAGAAAATATTACATATGTAATTGACAATATTTTCGCGAAAACTCAAGATTGGATTAGATTTCCTACTTCAGCAGAATGAATGATTGAAGCTAAGTTATTATGGCAAAAACGATTTCAAATATAAACAGTGGTTGGTGCAGTAGACTACACACGTCTAAAAATACTAAAACCACAACGATATGGTGACGAGTACATAAATAGGAAGTATCTGCAAGTTGAAATGCTCAGGTTCCTAGTGACTGTGCTGAATGAATTACTAGTGTGAATGCACAGTGGCCCGGTAGTGTACATGATAGTAGAATTTGGAAACGTAGTTCAAGATACCAAATAATTTTGCAGTTTCATGGGTCTGCTTAGAGACAGTGGGTACTGGATACCACCTTGGTTGATTACCAGTTTAAAAATCATGCTTGGAGTCCGGAACAGAAATTTAATAACTTGCATTTCACAGAAAGAGTTGTAATAGAACGCATATTTGGGCAGCTGAAAAAATATTTCTAATTCTTGGAAATACTGTGGAATGTCTCTGGAAAAATATTCCAAAATTAATTTTGTGTTGCACGATATTCCATAATGTTACAAAATATTCAAATGATAATTCTGATTATCAATTTCCTGTAACAAAGAATTTCAACCCTGATGTTTTAGAACCTGAGGGACAGGACGTTAGGATCAAATAGAGAGGTGAACTGAAACGTTTACAACTTTCTCCCTCCACTGCTTTGCTTAATACTAACTAAACACTTAGTAACTACTACTTAGGTACCTACTACTAATGTTTTTTACCGGTTACAACTACTCATGGCTTAGTTTCTACTAACAAGTACTACGTAGTAGATGTTTATTCTCACCAATTTAAGTAACTACTATTCTAACGTAGTTGCTACTTTTTGTACTTAGTTGGAACTACTTAATACCAACTACTTTTATGCACTTCACCCAGTACTTTCCATCTTACATATGCATATAGAGCTAGAGACAATAAAAAACTAAATCGAAATGGTTCATCCGTACAGGAGCTATGGTGTCACAGACAGACACACACATACACCACGCGACGATCGAATTTTGATAATTCAGTTTTTTTTTAAACGCCTACACTTGTTTTATTGAATCGTAGCTAAGTACACTTTCAATCAAGTCACCTTTCAAAAAAAAAACTAAATCAAAATCGGTTCATCCTATCGGGAGCTATGGTGTCACAGATAGACACACACGTTACAGTTAAAAGGGTCGAATATAAAGATTTCTTTTTAACTTTTTATAATTTTTTGTGTAGGGGCTTTTTTATTTTTTTATTTAAATTTTATTTGTTAAATATATAGCCTAGGCCACCGCGGTTTTTTATTTTTAATGAATCAAGCTGAGAACACTCTCGATCAAGTTATCTTTAAAAAAAAAAAAATCTGGTGTGAAACTCACACAACTTTCTCTTGCCAATGCAAATAATTAACAATATAACCTAACATTAGTAATAAAACATTAGAAATAAACAAAAAACTAACCCCAATAAATATAACCTAATTTTAATCATGAGTGAAAGACGCAAAATGAAAATCAACTTCAGTTTGTCTTAAAAATGCAGAAAATCACTCTTTCACGCTAAACTCGGCTCAGTAGAGAAAAATGTTC
The DNA here is from genome assembly GCA_035578175.1 of Catonia carolina. Lineage (NCBI taxonomy): Eukaryota > Metazoa > Arthropoda > Insecta > Hemiptera > Achilidae > Catonia > Catonia carolina. The sequence continues at coordinate 121,608,986 of JAQMRL010000002.1, read as the reverse complement.
TGAATAAAAGTTGTAGATATTTTAATTTCCTATAAATTTAATTATATACACTTTTGTCGTAAAATGCATACTAAGGCCGAAATCTTAAATTAATTGATTTTTTACACGTTTTCGTAAGAAAAAAATACAGAAAATCGCTAATGACCACTAAACTAAGCGTTATAGAAAAAAGTTCGAAATAAAAGTTGTAGGATTTTTAGTTCTCTATAACTTTTATTATACATTTTTGCGCTAAATTGCATATTAAAGCCACAATCTTATAAAAACAATTTTTTACGTGAAAACAGCCTCTCCAAGAATTTCAGCAGACATGACGCCTACCCTATCTTGTTAAGCATGAAAAATATACTAAACGAGGCGATTTAAAAAAAAAAATCGTGGGAGCCGTTCTTGAGAAAATCGCAGTAAAGTGAAAAATTACACGAATAAGCTAGCTACTACTACTTCCACTTGTGGTGCCTAACTTAAGTTTCAAGTTCGTACGACGTTCCGTTCTTGAGATATTCTATTCACGACACACACACACACACACACACACACACACGCACACGCACACACACACACACACACACACACACCATTCGCTAAAAACGTGTTTTTTTGGATTCAGGGGTCTGAAAACGTGTAGAACCGGTAAAAAACTCAATTTCGAAAAATCGACATGAAAACAATACTTTCCTTCCTATATATTCATATAGGCAAGAGAAAGTAAACAAAACCGAAATCGGTAATATTGTTAGTAGGGACGAGAAAACCACTTTTTTTGTTGTAGGCCTACAATAGTACTTTAATTCAATAATGATTTAATTTGATATAATTACAGTAGTTTAAAAATTCTATTTTAATGATACGACATTAACATTGACTGAAATGTATGGAGTATAAAAACTACACTAAGTCTAACATCGGTTCTAATACAGTCGAACTTCTATAACCTGAATCCTCAAGGGATGAGAAAAAAAATTCAGAAAAAATACAGAAATTTTGAGTTATGGAAAAATAACAATAAATCAGTTATTACAAAATAAAAAAACACAGAACATTCCACATAGGCTAATACAGTAGCCTACAATTATGTGAAATATGTAGGCCTACTTAGGACATGCGTAATTTTGCAAAACAGTACTATACGGCGCGTTGCATTTAACTTAGCTATAAGCTACAGTGTTAAGTAATGTATACATATTTTATACACTATAGACTACAGTATTCCAAAATTACGCTATTATAATTACAGTAGACTACATGCTGAATATGGTACATTGTACCGACAGGCTATGGATCTATTGTTCTGCGGTCCACCAAAGATTCGTCGATTCAAAGAAATTCATTGTTTTGGTTTACGCTTGTTAGGCCTGCAAAGGCAACCAGATGACTTTGAGGGTCTGTAACCTTTTTTCGTCGAACATTTTCTCTTAAAATGAAAGAAACAGTACTGTACCTACAGTTTTCAAAAGACCAAAAATGCTATTTTGAGAACTATGTACATAATTTCGTTAAAAGAAACTAAATGAAAAGTTCGACTTGGAGAAATGACGGAATTCGAGTTATAGATGGATTTTTACACAGTAAATGCATGGAAGGTTGAATGAAGGGAACTGAAATTCAATTCGAGATACAGAAAATTCGAGTTATAGGAATGTTGGTTTCATTATCAGAAATTCTATTGAATGACATGTTTTACCTGATGTACGTAAGGCTAGTTTCCTTTGTAGTTTAGTTATTTCTAGGTTTGCTGTTTATTACTCTCTACCCTTTCTTCAGGAAGGAGATAGAGGGTACTTTTATTGCTTCCCTGTCATAAATTACTCAAGTATCGGTGACTTATCAAAGGGTAGTTGTAGAAAATTTTATGACCGCTCACCTCCTTATTATCATTATCGTCCATTGTGCTTAATTTGCAGACCGAATGACGTGCATACACCCTTCCTGAGAGGTATATTTAATTGAACGCCAACTACCGAAGTAGACCGGTAACCGTTTCCTAGTATTCAAATCTATATAAAAGTAATTACCTTTACTAGAATTTGAACCAAGAACCTCCATCTCCTGAATCAATAAATTAAAAATTAAAAATAATTTCTATAAAATCAAACAATTTTGTTTTTCAAGTTTAGAGGAAGTTCTGTTTTGGTAACATCTTACAATTTATTCTGTCATCTGTTATTTCAAAATATTTTTCAAAGACTAAAATTCTACGGAAAACGGACACCTGTATAGAATAGATAACAAACGGTCGATGAAACAAAAATTTTGAATACTAAACAATAGACCCAAACAGTTGGATTAGCAGTTTAAAGAAGTCAAAAAGGATACTGAGAAAATTATAACAAACCGAGTGAACATAATAGACTAAACCAAGTTTTTTACTAATTACTGACTTCAAGGCTTCCACAAAGAACAAAAGCAGAACACCCAATGGAGGGAAGAAAGGAGAAAAGTATACAATAAAAGAATATAAAAAGTATGGGCTGCAATTGAGCTTTTAGAAATGTCTAAAGTTACTTAACATATTCTAAAATGACCCTAAACGAGGAAAGCAAAACAAATATTTTGAATACTAACTAAATGTGATTTGATCTACAAAACTTGATTAACTTGTTGGAGCTAGCCATTCACCTGTCAGTCCTATCAGTAGTCTTCCGCAAGATTATTTTTAGCCCAGAAGCGTTTTAACAGAGTTTTAAGTACTTGGTATTGCCGTATAGTACTATATATATTTTGTACAAGGATGATTTTGTTGTATGTACGATTCAAATTTATTATAACAAAGCCGACATTTTATTATAAGTTGATATTTTGTCTTCAGTAGTTGTTTCGCGACGTCAGTTCCGTACGGTATTTGTAAGACGCTGTGATAGTGAAGTAAAAGGGCATTTGTCATACATAAAATTTTCGTATCGTTTTTCGTTTAATGTGTAAAGCTTTAACAAATTACAAAGCTGAACTCCGTATGACCAGAAGATCATACGACTGTTTTTAAAATGTTAATTATTGTAATGTATAATATGTAATTTAAAAGGAGTTTTTCACAAAATTATGTTGATAGTAAGTTAATGGTATTTCCAAATTATGTATAAATACTAAATATTTATTGTGGTCTTTCTTGTGTCATTTAAATACGTTAACGAATCAATTTGTTTTCTTAAATACCTAGTAATATTGTATAAATAGGAGGAGTATATTATATACATAAATGTATACAAATTAAACAGAATTGTAAATTTGTTGTCATATAGTTCCTTGTAATACTCCATTAATTATGAAAATTAATATGAATGAGTTTAGGTATTTACATCCTGTCAAATGCGTGGTGGATGTGAGAATGAAGGTAGGCATATTTATTGGGTGCAGTAGTAAAGAAGAAGAAGAAGAAGATGAGCATTAATGACTGTTACAGCTAACAAGCTGAGGAAATGTAACACTTGTGTTAGCGAAGTTGACATTTTGCTAATAATAGCTAAACAGAGTTCTCGGCTTAACACATCCTGCGGGGGGTGAAAACATAAATAATAGTTTTTAAATGAGACAGGGGTGGAATAAGACGAAGTATGTAGTTTGTGTGTGGTATATAGGCTTAATAGACATTCCTGGCATCTCATACTCGTGAAGAAAACGTTAGCTTAGCTACTCAGCTATAACCCCACATGTTTATATTTGTTTGAATGTGTAATGGAAAATATTTGAGAATGTGTTAGTGCGTTTTTGTTCGTGTATGTTGCATAATAAATGTCTGTGTGTGTTCCGTCTTTTACACTATCCGTCGCACGTTATAGTGTAGCGTAACATTACTACGAGAAAGAAATAACCAAACAGTAATTTATGTTCTCCAAAAAGAATTTACGAGCCATCACAACGCAAACTACATTTTAATGAGCTTGCTTTTCATAACTTAAAAATTGTCTCACAGGAACCCGCGCTACTGAATATCTTGTCGTTTTCAAGATATTATATTTATATGACGTTAAAAAGTATCAATATAATAAGAACTTAGTTTACATGCCCATAATTTATAGGAAAAAATTACTTTAATTTAACTACATCACTTTACAACGTAAGTATAAAATTTACACGTTATTGTTTCCAGCCATTTTTTTAATAAATGTTTAAAATTAATCCAACTTTTACGTTTGGATTTTTTATTTTGTTAACTAAAAGTTGACCTTTTCGTCGTATAAATTATTACTTTTAAATAAATTTTTGAAAGTTTATAAATACTTAAATAAATTAAAATGTTATTAACATTTAATAACATAATTAAAATTATTGTAAGATCTTAAAATTAGTTTTATACGCGTTTTACTTTTTCTTGCCTATATGAATGTATAGGATGGAAAGTATTGTTTTCATGTCGATTTTTTGAAATCGAGTTTTCACCGGATCTACACGTTTTCAGACCCCCTGAATCCAAAAAACATGTTTTTAGCGATTGGTCTGAGTGTGTGAACAGAATATCTCAAGAACGGAACATCGTACAAGCTTGAAACTTGAAACTTAAGTTAGACACCACTATCGAGCTTGACACAAACATTTTTATCTAAATCAGTTAACCGGAAGTAGTAGTTTATTCGTGTAATTTTTCACTTTTTGCGATTTTCTCAGAAACGGGTCTACGATTTTTTTAAAAATCGCCTGGTTTACTAAATGTTTTATGCTCTACAAGATAGGGTAGGCGCCATGTTTGCTGAAATTCTTGAAGAGGCTGTTTTTACGTAAAAAATTGTTTTTTTTAAGATTGCGGCTTTAATATGCATTTTAGCGCAAACATTTTACAATAAAAGTTGTAGAGAATTTAAAATCCTACAAATTTTATTCCAAACATTTTTTGTATAACGCTTAGTTTAGCGGTAATTAGAAATTTTCTGTTTTTTTTTCTCACGAAAGCGCGTGAAAAATCGATTATTTTAAGATTTCGGCCTTAGTATGCATTTTACGACAAAAGTGTATACAATCAAATTTATAGGAAATTAAAAGATCTACAACTTTCAGTTGAAGCATTTTTCTTTACAGAGCCTAGTTTAGCGTGAAGGAGTGATTTTCCGTATTCTTAAGCCAAACTGAGGGTGATTTTCATTTTGCGTCTTTCACTCATGATTAAAATAAGGTTATGTTATAGAGGTTAGTTTTTTGTTTATTTCTAATGCTTTATTACTAATGTTAGGTTTATTGTTAATTATTTGTATTAGCAAGAGAACGTTGTGTGAGTGTTTCACACTAGACTTTACTTGTGCAGCCAACAAATTCCTAACCTATACATGCCAACCTCTTTATTGTGACTAGTCTTAGCCTGAAGAATAATCTTTTCAATCTTAAATTACCTAACGATTAATGTTAACCTAAGAGATACCCATATCACTACTCTCATTTTTTTACCAATTACAATTTACATAAGAGTGACACTAAAGCTATTCTTATTTTTTTAAAGATTAGTACTTATTTAAGTTACGGTACCATTAATTCTAACGACGATAATTTACAAAAATACATCACTGTAGGGTGCACTTATTTTCTAAATAGAATAATTAATGAAACCTGGTAGAAAGATTTTCTGGCGTTTCTTTCTTCCTTTTACGTCAATTTGGAAGAGGTAGAAGTTCATCTTTATGACCCCTTTCTTCATTCACTTTTTTAACCTTCAGGTCTCAATGGAGGTTGTCATTTAGAATGTATCATGGAGCATCGGCAGTTCTAGATTATTTCTTAGCAATTAGTTTTAAAATATTGTTATTATTATGCATAGCTGGATATTGTAGAGCCTCATAATGAATTAATAAACCCAATATATTAATTTGCTTATACTCCGCTTTGAGAACTTCAATTAGGTATGGAGAAACTATAGAAATACAATTAGTTAAGTACTTATAGCAATTATTGATAAAAAACCCCTATTCTTGACAGTAAAAAGTAACTATATTTACAGAGTTTCGTTCCATTGCTTAATTTGTTATTCTTAATTAGAGTCTTAAGTTAGAGCTGTGGTGTATTTGCATAGATACTTTTAAAGTTCATGCGTATTCATTATTTCTTCAAACTATACTGCAGATTTTATTTCAACTAGTTAACAATTGTAATGACTTATAAACTATACAAAAAAAAACACAAAAGCGCTAAATGGGCCAACCCTTGAGTATGGAAATACGTAGTATAATTTTCCAACACAAAGTTAATTTAAGTGAGCTTAGATTTTGAGTTGTAAATTAAGGCAAAAAATTAAGTATGTAGATACCTATTCTAATGATTTTTTTATAAATAAATAAATGGACATAACATTTCTCATTGAAAATTGTATTATATCGATTGAAACCTTAACTAATAGATTTTATGCAAAATATAATAACACAATAAATTAAGTTTTTTTAGATTTGAGAAATTAGTAAAAAATATTTCAATCATCTCATCATATCCTCTATAATGTCTTTCATGTAAATAAACTCTTGGTGGTTATGAAATTCTACAGTTCTAAAACAATTATAAAAAAATAAAACCTAGAAAACTTCATTACGGCATGACGGACTAAGTTACTATTTAAATTGAAAAGTATTTTATGTGGCTCGTACTAAGGTATTTGGTTATAAAATCATTTTTAGAGGATAGATTTTTTTAAGGTCCAGTACGATACTGCTTACTCTGAGCTGCACAAAATTGACGCCGGAGTACCCCAAGGGGCAATACTATCCCCTTTACTGTATAGCGTATTTGCATCGGATATGCTTATCTATCTTGGACACATCGGTAACCGCGACGTATGCTGACGACACAGCAATTCTTGTACGGGAAAAGAGCGCGGATGAGGCTTCCAGGTTGGCGCAGCGACATCTCTTATTAATATAGGACTGGCTTACCCGATGGCGTATTAAGGTGAAGCCAATTAAATCAACACAGGTTACGACGTCAAACTTGTCCACCTGTGCTGCTGAATTATGTTCATATCCCACAGGCCAGGGTGGTGCGATATCTTGGCTTATGGCTTGACAGGCGACTAACTTGGAAGCATCATCTGCGTACGAAATGTTTAGAACTTAACCGCCACCATAAGCTACTCTTCTGCTTAATTAACCCTCGATCAAGATTGAACCTCCGTACCAAAATATTAATATATAAATCCTTTTAAGACCAATCTGGACTTATGGTGTCCAGCTCTTTGGAGTAGCGGCAGAGAGTAATTTAAAGTCGATCCAGGCCTTTCAATCAAAATTCTTAAAACTTGCTTCTGGCGCTCCTTTTTATGTAAGCAATAAAACCCTCCACGACGATTTAAAAATTCCGACAGTACAGGAGCTAACCGCGTCCTTGTACAGTAGGCTACATTTCATGAAAAACTAGATGATCATCCAAATCAACTAGCCCGTGATCCAGGTACAAGGAACTTCCCAACTGTGCGACGTTTAAAACGAAAATGAAGTAGAGACCTCTTGGTCTGAATAACTGACAATACCCGAAGTTTTAAACGAAGTATGTACCACTTGGTACCTCTTCTCCTTAAGTTAAATTCCCACCGCCATTTAAATATCATATACGGAAGTTGTGCAGCACAATGTACAGTACCGTAATAAAAATTAAAGCCAAAAAAAGAAAACTTCTTCAAACTTTATCATAATAGTTATAAAAAGTAGTTTACGCTGTAAACAGAAAAATTATAAATATTCTATGATTCTATTCCATAAATCGACTTGTTACAGTAAATTAATACTCACAGAACACTATAAAATAGACATTTTTATCGTTTTAGAGACATCAAAATTTTGACAAACCTAAATAAATTATTCTAACCCTCGTTTATAATTTTCATCAGAAGACATAATTTTTATCGATAGAATAGAAAAAAAATTGGAAAGGAAGATTAATTTTGAATATTATAAACAAAAAGAAGCTGAGCAGAGAAACAAAATACCGGAGAAGGCGGATTGATCTAATGAGCAGGGATGTGGCTGTATGTCATGTTATGTAGATAGAAGCTGAGATATTCAAGTGACAGATATGGGATGTACTGAGAGAGAAAGATAACGTGCATCTAAATGAGAGGTGAAAGATCTCTCTCTTTTACTAATATACTCATCCTATCTTAACAGCAATAATAAACTGTACGCTCGTCAAATGCCAGATTATTTTAAACTACGATTGTTTTATCTTTTACCCAATTAAAAATTAAAGTATCATCTAGAAGTCTGTAGCAAAATCCTAAAAATTACTGATCCTTGAATTGTTACAGCTGTAATTTCCATTCAGATTAAGATATTTCTGTAAAAGGAAAGTTGTAAATAGTAAAATATATCATTTAGGTGTTTCTTGTTGATGTTCAGAAAATATTTATCTTGGAACTGTTGCATCACATCGATATCAGACTTACTTAAAGTTGTGCACCAAATGTCCAATTGCGTTTGAAAATGACTGTTATTCGGCATTGATAATAGTGAACGTCTATCAAGGAGCCACTACATGCGTTTTTTTTTTCAATTTATTTATTTAAAGTTGCATCTATTGCTCGGTTATTAGCGACTACGGTGAATAATGTAACATGAAGTGTGGGATTTGACACGTGAACATTTCAAGACCCTGGCCGGGAATCGAACCCGGGGCCTCCGCGTGGCAGGTCAATGCACTACATGCGTTTTACTTTAGTATTCACTAGCACTATACAAGTATAAGCAAAGAGATTCAAACATTATGGGAAACACTTCGCACTAAAACTGTTTGATTGTATTCTGGTGATATTCTGCGATAGAACCGTACATCTTGGATTTATGATTATTACGTAACACATTTTTTATACTCAATCAACATCAATTTAAAAAATTTTAATTTATTATTATCCCCGTTTTCTTTTTATTTTATAAAAATTTAAATAAATTATATTTATATTGATCAATTTTAAATTGTAAAGTTGTATTCGAGTCGTATCAATGGTGATTTTTTTGGTTATTTTACTAATGTCTTGAAAACTTATAATATTTTACAAAAAAAAGAAGATTTGAAATATTTTTACATTTTACTAATACCAAAATTGTATACATGTTAAAGCATTTTTCAAGTTTCTTTTAAGTTTATGTGATTGTTTTTGTTAATGATACTTAATTTGTTTTCTTAACAGTTATATTTCCTAAGATCAACAACAAAGCTATGAATGACACGACATTTCATGAATATGTTGTTCTTTACAAACCACAATTTATTTTTTACTTTTTCTTTAAGTTTACGTTATTTTTTCACGTCTAAAAACAGCGACAGAAGCTGGTTGACACTTCATCAAGTCGCCGATTAGCAGACTACAGTCATTATCAATGTCGCTAACCCATGAAGACTGTCCCATCTTGTCCTGTCTGTCATTAGTGGTGAGACACGCACCTAATGTCCTGGAACATTAAGCTTTGTCTTTAGTTGTACCGGCCGTGCCAATGTCTCTGCCCCAAATAGCACCAGAAACGTTCTGTTACATTCTTTCCTCCTAATGGACGCTAACCGACACGGCCTAACTTCCCTCATTATATGCTTACTCCTTTTTTAACTCGTTTTATTTATATTTTTTTCTTTACTCTAAGTACCGCAACAATTGTGTTTCATGTCATCGAAATTTAAATGTTATTACAGTTATTTTTTGCTTATAATTAGTGTAAATCTTTTTAATAAAAAAAACTAAAATTACCGCTACATTTAAAATACAAGCCAAGAAACACCGCTATATAAAAGTCATACACATTTGATAAAATTTAAATGTTTTTATGTAACCTAGATAAAAAATGTCTTATTATTTATGTTATTCGTAACATAATTTTTTTTTAATTATTTTTTCCTACGTCGCATCAAGTGTTTTGTTTGATATGAGTACTATTGGTTACCGTACGAAACCGGTGGATTTTAACGTGTAATATTTCCAAACACTAGCTGGGAATCAATCCCGGTGAACCCTGGGACCTTCCATTTTAAAGTGGAGCGCCGTCTAGTGGACAAACCATTGGACCATGGAAGTAGCCAATTACAATTCATCTGGTTTAATGATTGTTTTACTAAGAATGAAGAAATTTATCGCAACATAAAACGGGATATTTTATTCTTACACATTATATTTATTGGATTTAAACACTTTTAATATGATTGTATTGATACGGATTTATTTATTTAAACTCAATTATAATACACATTAAGTTTCCCTTGACCACTCCAAGCGAATGCCTATCAGCCACCTTTTGCGTTCAGTACGATAGCTTAATCTTCCTGATCCCTATCCCGAAATTTTATATGTCATATATTGAAATGAATATTATCTTAGGTGACAAGAAACTTTAATTTTTACCCTATATTTATATAGTTGTATTTATTACAGAATCAGTTATTCTCTTCTGAGTCAAAAGTCCTCTTCTTTTACTTCTTCTATGATTCAAAGATTAGGTCCCACGACCTGCTCCGGCATCCGCCTAGCCACGGTCGCCCTGGATCACGCCTTCCATTAGTACGTAACTTTTGGCCAGTCTAGGGATCCTATATGAAGACATTTGTTGAAGATGATTCAAATGTAGACACGCAGAATTTTTAATACTCAGATTTGGTAGATTTTATTAACGGTTGATCTGTACGTAGTTTTCTTCAACATTTCTACCTACCAGTTTAGTTAATACAAGATTTTCATCGTATCTTTACCAATAAACATCTTTTCTTTGTCGTTATAAGTCATATAAATTACGAAAATAATTTTTAATGGATAATAGTTTTACTCTTCATACCTTCTCCAACTGCCCATAACGGGGAGGCGGAGTTGATTGCACTCGATCTGCTAGCTCCAGGGCTACAAAAAATAGTTCTGTTTCTTATCACATAGTCAGCCAATTATATGACTGAACTATTTAAGTAAAGTACAGGTAGAGGTGTAAAAGACATTAGTCACAGTTATCTACTCTGATAGTAATGAATTTCGCTTTACAGCCGAACCCTGTGGTGAATGAAGTGAATGTGTTATTTTCAGAGTGGAAAGTGGGTGCTTTTCGGTAAGCGTACTCTTTCAACTCAGTGAGGAAGGCAGAAGTATACCACCTCACTCCTTTTTACTTAGCAAAACCTCTAGAGGTTCAAACCAGCCTTTCGGCTGTTGACCTAAACAACAACACTTTCTCCAAAAGGCACGCTCTTAATGCCTTCTCTTTGTTTACGTTCTCAATGGTGTATGTCTACCCTATGAATTGTTTTACAAAATAAATTATTTATTTTATTTTCTCGGCAGATTGTACTGCTTTTAATACTCACAGTTAACAAATTACAAAATGTAGGCTATTTATTGACATAACAAAGTGACGGATTATTTCTATTAAACAATTCATAAAAATACAAAATTTGTAGGAATAACTTTATTAATGAAGTAATAATATTTTTTAAACTAGTAGTCTACTAATGATATTATAGGTTTACTTCAAAGACATCACTTACATTTAGCAATTATAAAATTGGCATTGGTTAGTTAAGATTTTTAAAGTTTATTTTCAAAGGAAATATTACATTTGGTCAGATCCGTTTTGGTTTTGTCTGTCAATATTTAGTTTGGCTGGTTGATGTACAGTGACAGAGGGCGCTCGGTTCAGCGTGACGAAATGTGCCACCTGTCGACGGTTACCGTACAGCACGTTTCAACGCCTTCCTACTGTATATACACACCTCAACATATTCTAACCTATATTTACTACATACAGTTTGCCACCTACCAAATACAACTTGCTGATCATCTTACATTCAAAAAAAAATATCTATGATACATCACTCATTGATCTGTAAGGTTTAAAATTGAAAATCTAGTTGTATACTAAACTAGAGTATTATTAGCATTTATGTAGGATTTTCAATGACACGAACGTTGGACAAAAATAAATGCCTTCACATAAATTCACTACTAAAAGTATTAGCCTACATCTATTAAATAATCTTCACAAATTCGATTCTTAAGACAGAAAGATACTCGAAAGTAGACGAAAACAACTTTACACGCAATTTTCTAGTCGGTCAAAACTCCGTCTTTACTATAAATTGGTACTGAATAAATCCCTACTCCAACCTATTTGAACGTCAAATATTTGGCTCACTAAGCTCTTATACCCCAACGAACTAAAGACTTCAGATGAGATCTAGCCAATAGCAGACAAGGTCGGATGTGAGGTTGCCCCTTCGCAAAGTCAGACTTTGTTCCACTGAACTCCAGCTGACTTTTTGTTAGGCTGTCATACGCAGCGGGACCACAACGTGACAACACAGGATTCGATTAACGAAAGTCAATTGACTCTGTCCTGTGATCTAGGTCACTATGCTCTGCCTTCATCTACAGTCTCTAGTTTGTTAAGGTATAGTATTTAAGAACCTATAACACTCCCGATCCAAGTGCGAATACATTATTGCAGACGAACCCTTGCACGTAACTAACGTTAAGGGGAGACTGTACTTTGTACCCCGCCAATGTTAAATTTGCTATTTTTAGGTACATTTTTCATAGGATTGATGAAAGATATAAAAATTAAACTTTACACACTTATAGTTGTAGGGTGGTTTTAGCTACTGATATTTTTTTCAATTTAATCTGTTGGACCATAAAGTTTTTGAAAGAATAACGCTTACATAAAATTTTTACAATTTTCTTCTACGTTTTTTACATAAATTACTAATTTTTTGAGCACCTGAGAAAGTAAAAACAATGTCGGTGAATATGCTAACATGATAATTAACTGGTAAAAATTTCAGCCTGGTAGGTTAAATGGTTTCTGAGAAAAACGTACCTAAGTTTCAAAAATCTAAATTTACGGGAAAAGGCACAAATAAAAAACAAAATGTACACAAACAAGTTTAATTTCCTATCAACAGTTGGCTAGAAGCTGCACTGACAGCGGAGAATATAAAAATAGTGAAACAGATATTTTAAAAAACTAAAATTCTGCTTGCACTAAAACAAGCAATATAAAAATTTGAAAAATATTTGTTTTTCTTTTTTTGGCTATATGTTAATTTTTTAGGATAAACCTGATAAAAACTTAAATTTTTTTCATTAAAATAATTTTTTGTCGTAATTTAATGTTTTTGTGGTATATCTAGGTCTAAATTATTAAAAAACATAACAAACCGAAAATCAAAATTTTCAGTCAAAACCATCATACAGTCTCCCCTTAAGTAACTACTTAGGCATATTATACGTTAACAACATCTTTCATCAGTTTTACAGACGTTTCAAATGAAAACGTCCTTCAAACGGAAACTGACTTATACAAAACATTTACCCGGTAACCCACCATTCAGTCTAGAAGGGGTTTGAGGGGCTTCACCCGACTCCTTCCGAACGGAAATTTCGTACCGAACGAAAAGTTCCAAACTAATATTCCGCGGGTCCCGGGTTAAATTTTCTTTTTAGATTTGGCAGTTTTCATCAATCACCCTTCCATTTCTTTAATATGGATAACAGTCCGACGTAAAACAAACCAAAATATCTCCAGATTCAGCCGTTCGAACCAAAATCTGGCTATGTACCTATGGAGTAAAGATGTTTTATAAAGTTTAAAAACGTTGCTCCTGAGAATCTTATCTACGAGTGCTGTTCTTTCTCAAGTCATACATGTCGTGAAGATAATGTAATGATATAAATAATGTAATAATAATAAATGCTATCTAACGATTGTTATTTTTTATAATATTGGAGTAAAATCCTTTTCTCTATTCTACCGCCATCTACAAGCTATTCAAGCCGTATTCTACAAACTAAACTTTTAGAAACTACGCACATCTAGCAATATTATATTATACAGCGATCGCAGAGCTCTTATTAATACGAAATATCAAACCAGGTAAAAAATCGACCTTGAATCCTTTAAGTACCTAAATTACAATATAAATTTATCTCTGATTGTTATTACTCATGATGTTAAGTTTTTCTAATTGTAGGCCTAATTTAATTTTTCTAAGTCGATAAAGATTCAGAGAAATTGTCGAATGACTTATAATTGAAGTAAATTTTTAAAAAACAATTGCTTCCCATGTTCAAAAACTGTTGTAGGTACTCTTATCAAATTTAAAATTTTAGTTTAAGATAAAAATGTGTATTGATCCATACTAAACTATTATTATATACTTTCATACATTTTTCGGTATCTTTTTTCACACTTTCAATCTTTATCTTGTCGTTCTTTTTACAGTTGTTTTTTAGAATAATTTATAAATAGAAATATAAATGTCGTGAAAAACTTTATAAAAAAATAAGTACTTACTAGTTGATTTTGGTATGCAGTTACAGCCGTAAATATTGATTCAGGATAAATATAAGTTTTAAATTCTTCTGTTTCTAAATCAGTAATAGGAGACGAAACAGCGTGTTCTGGCCGTTTGACTAAATGTATCCTAGGTTGATATCTGTGCATTGAATTCAATACCAGCTGAAACAAACAAAAATAAAAATCATATTTAGATCAGGTAGTCAATCATAATGTTTAAATTATACACTACAGTTCAGCCGTCCTAAGTTAACTCCTACTGTAAACAAACCAAAGCCAGCTACTACAGGGTGCACGCTAGGTCACGACTTTATGGATGTTGTATTCCGATAAAGTTAACTATGTTTTAAATTATAAGTACGTAAAGTGTTTAAAATATCAGTCATGATTTAATATAGGCCTAACAATGTCATTTCTAAAAGTACTTTTAAAAGTATTTTGTTGTTACTTTTTAATCAGCATGTACACATTTTTATATAATGCGCATGCTCAGTGACGTCATTATTTGTTGACAGTAGGAGCAAACTAAGAAAGGCTGGACTTTACATAAAAATTTCTCTTTAATAAAGCTGTATTTTAATGAAGGTAACAATTCTATAACGTATCACAGATGACCGAAGTAGATATTCTTCTTTGTCTTTCCACTTCGTGGTACAGGTCTTCGAAATTTACCATCTCCCCCTTAAGGCGCCCTATGCCTTTTTTAACAACAGATAAGTATAATACTTGCTTAGGAATTCTTCGGACATTTAAATGTTTTAATTTCGTTAGTAAAAACATATGAAATCCTGAACTCCAGAAACTCCAACGCCCGCACAAGTATCCTCATTTCTTATTCTAATCGCGTGGGACAGGCTCCTCAAGCTTCAGAACAGCCTTAGAGGTAATCAAGGTTTAAGTAATTTTAGCAACGAGTGTTAAATAACATGGAAGATCAAAACCACTTTTCTCGCTAGAATTAATGAAATTCATTAATTGATTGATGAGTAAATTCTGTTAAAAAAACAATAAACTCAACTTTTGTAGAGTTTCTAAATAACTGGGACATTCGTATTTTACTAGTCTATAAACTCATATATAGTTTCATTTTATTTAAATTTTGTTATGTAACTTACTATTATTTTATATCAAAAGTGAAAGGATGCACCGTGAAATACTACAAGGGTTTGAAAAAAAGTTGATTAAGCCTAAACAGTTTAGTAAGTTTGGAAAATATTACTGTATACTATATGATAGTTTAGTGGTAAATTATTAATTTACCAGCAAATGGACTTTGAAAATGTATTTGTCATTAAGAAAAGGTAATTTTTTTGGTGGGTAAAAGTTTGAGCTAAATGTTTTTTTTTAATATATTGTATTAGGTCTTAAGTTGAGCTCATCTTACAAAACTTATGATTAAAAATCTTTAAACCACTGAAAGTTAAGTTTTAAAAAGTTTTAAAACTACAGTATTTATTTCGGAATGTACAGAAATAGACTAAGATTTATTTTTGCCTAGGATTCACCCCTTTGTACCCACTTAGTCGCAATTTAATATAAATTTTAGATATTTAAATGTTAATTATTTTTTGATTAATTAATTGTAAGTCACCGTAATTAAAATGCTTCACTTTCCGTAGATATCGCTTAGAGAACTCGCAAGCTGATTTTCAGATCTACAATTCTTCCAGAAAGTATAGACGTATCATGAAATGTTTAAGAGTTTCCCCTCTTTTTTTTTACTCATTAGGCACAAGTGATTAAAATGCAAAGGATTTATATTTGTAATCCTTAAGGAGCAAATGTCCTGAATTTGAGATCTCAAGTTGATCAGAAGTTAGAGTATCAATGATGATAGAACCAATAATACTGATATAGGATTGAATCAGTGAGTACTTTTCGCATTTATATGTTGAGACGTAGCACATATAATAAATGGAGTACTCTAGAGAAAACTTAAGAATCTGAAACGAGATGCATTCCTAAAATTATTTAAAGTGATGTTTATTCCTATTTGCCTGTTTGTAAGAGGAAAAATGATAGCTGCCCACAGATAGAGACTGCGGAGATGTGGTTTCTATGACATGTTATTCCAGAATAGATAGACAAAGTATTGCAGACAATTAGACATCAACTAAATTTTTTTTAAATTTATTTTTATTTTATTAATTTATTTTTTATTTTTAAATAAAAAGGTGAAACGAGTCGACAACTACATAGGATATTGGTTGACTCACACTGGAAGAATAAATGCAAACCGAATTTCCAGGGTGATTTTGGGGTACAACCGGAGAAGGATACGGAGCTTGGGAAGGCCAAGGAAACAATAGAAGAATGAATTACTTTAGGAACTAAATAGCCTAACAGATCGTGTGCCCAATACTTGACGATAAGACGAAGAAGATAAAAATTCAATTAATGGTTCATGGTGGGAGAAATAGAAAAGGAGGAATTATATCAATTTTATTACGTTAATTTTAACCGAAAAGTTGTATATTATCTAAATTTAAATTAATAAAGACTTAAGGAAAGTTCACAGATGAGATACGTGCAACTTAATGATCACATTAAATGTCTAAATAATTAATGGTATTTAAAATTTACTATTCTCTGCGTGATAGTTCAAAAAACACATAAATTAGTAAACCTAACATTTAATACATTTAGTCTACTTTTTTTAATTAGCTTCAAAAAAATTCATTTTCTTATTTATTACTTTTTAACTATGTAACAAAATTTAATATTTCAGAAAGTAAGTATTTGTAAACATGCATACAAATTGCAATATAATTTTGTAATTTATATACAACCTAATTTACATTATTAATAAGGAACACAGAAAGGAAGAAAATTATACCTACGTCTTTGTATATTTTATAAGCTGGCTCTATTGTTTCCGTAAATGCTAATAAATTTTATATAGAGCATCTAAATTTTTATTAACTATAGGCCTGTTTTAAAAGGAACAAAAGAGTAAAGTCATAAAATGACAAAAAAAGGAAATATAATTTTGAGGATTTTCTATTTAAAAATATCTATCGATGACGTTTATTATGATACTTCGACGAATTAAATTCGGTTTCTTTCATTTTTATTTTACTTTATTTGGTGCATATAAATTTTAATAGTTCTTACATGTTTTTAACATAAGCAGTCACGTGATTAAATTTTATATTGCACTATTTTTTACGATTGAATTAAAGTTTGATTAATTTTAAAACGGTCGATATCTTTTATTGTGTTAATAAAGACTTAAGGAAAGTTACTCCGTACTAAATTTCAAATACTAAATGGTTCCAAAACGTGATTTAGCCTACGTGTTGCAGGTTCCAGTCATTGCTACGATCCTTAAATATTGGCTCTGCCCCTCTCTTGGTCACAGCCGTTTCAAACGTCTGGTATCGCCCTATGTGTACTCCTAAATGTATTGTACGAAAAGTTTTTTTTGTAAATAAAATTTCTATGGCATTATCTTGTATAATTATTTCGCGATATCAGTAACGTATGGTGGCCTATATGTTAGTCATTATTAGCACTGGTGTTTTGTCGTAACCTCTGAATGGCTGATACTTCTAAATGAAATTTGATGCATATATATTTCGGAAAATTCCATATAAGAAGATTAACTGTGTAGCTAATCACCAAATATTTACATCACCTTACAGCAAGTCTGATGCACAGAGAATCCAATTTACAAAAACTAATATTGAATCTTGGCTTGAAGGACATAATTAAAGAATCAATCTGCGGCTTTAATCAGCCCCGCTTGTATTTTTTAAGGAGTAGGCTGAAGTTTTAAAAATTTTAAGACATTTTAATGTTTTAAACTTTTTTTAAAATTTTGCAAACAAAACCTTTAAACATTTCAAATTGTCAAACTCTTTAAAACAAAAATCTGTAATTTCATTATTACCAAATATTTCTTTTACTTTTATTTTGAAAAATAAAACTACTAATTCTTTCCCAAGTTAAGAATTTGATAATTTATTTGATTTCTTTTTATTTGTCTGTTACGTACATCAAGACTAATGCAGACAGTGATATAGGTGATAGATGAAAACAAGTGATTAAAAATTGTCAGACCTCACCGGAATCGAACTCGGGATCCTTGGCATAGAATCCAGTTGCGCTGATCAAAACACCAACGGGCCAGCAAGATAAATTAGTGGCAATCAGAATAATTCTTACGATATCCTGAATTCTTTTTAACAAATATATCTTCAGAATCTATTATTTTATTACAATTTTTCCATTTTTTCTTATTTACATGAGACCAGTTGTAAATAGTTTTAAGAAACGTTTAAAGAAATTAAATTGATTAAAGTTTTTAAAGATTTAAGATGCTTGTCTGATCCATAAATTAATTATTAATTTGTTATAACCCAAATAATAATGTTAATCTCTTTTCTGTATGTGTCATATTGAATAACAAATTCTTACAGAAAACATTTATTTTCTCCTGGCATTTCCAGTTTAGTTGTCAGACAATGTAATTAACCTAAAAATAATAATGTTTCAATTTTTTGTTATCACGATAATAAATTTTTCTATTAATACAAAAACACGAAAAATTTATCTTTTACTAAAAAAATACTATTTAAACTCGACAAAAATGAACAAACAATTAACATTGGTAACTCCAGAATGATCTAACTTTTAATAAGTTAATTGAATCGTATATATTTATCGAAGATACAAACATTTGTGAGCTAAATTTTATGTATATAATATAGGCTAATTAACAGAAAAAATTTAATAATATATTTAAACAAAACAACTGTAAAAGAAAAATACATTCATAATTTAATGAATATTTAGTACACTACTAGAAATTTTAAGTAATAAAATTTGAATTTGTTAAGTTAAACGTGTTCACTATTTGAAGTGTATTACATAAAACTAAACGATAACTGAAAAACAATTTTGAAGAGCATATTTTATTAATGCACCCTTTTATGTAAAGAAAACCCCAAGAAAATATATTGTGTATATATGCACAGAGCCTATATAAATTGTACATATGTAACTTAGTAGTGCAAGCATATTTATAATAATAATAGTAATAATAATTTGAGGTAGCCGAAACTGAAGGTACGGTAGAACGAATATGTTGCAGTATCAAACGGCACAGAGCAGTTGGTTGAATGGTATCGGGTTTTCAAAAGTACTTCTGTATTTTATGCCCCAAAATGGAACGGTTACAGTGATCCTCCGCTGCAGTATCATCTTACATTTGATACATCTACAAGTCATACATATGGATAAACAGTAAAATTTTATGTTTTGTGTGTAGCCTAAGTAACATGCTACGCTGCGGACGATTGGGATATTTCATATCTTAAATATAAACATGACCGTGCCGTGGGGGAACACACACTCGCATAACATAACATGCCGTTCCATATGCACCCGGGAATAAATACAGTAGAGAAAAACCTCATAGAGAATAAAGATGAAAAGGGGTAGAAGTTGAACTAGACCAGAAAGATAAAGGGAGAGCGTAAAGTAGAGGGTTGATAGGTACAGCCTGAGGAGATCTTCCATCTCATCCGTCGACTTTGGAAGTCCCAACCTACACGCTGCAGAAATACTGCATACTATACCAGTACTCATCCATGTAACGTTCATACTGAAATATTTGTGACCTTTTCGATCCGCCAATACTGTTATAAAATTACATTTTTCCTGTGTATATTCAACCTTATTTTTCTTTTATAATAACTTTTCTAAAATATAAAAAAAACATTTAGATTTGGTGGATGTTTTTAGATAAAAACCAAAATGGCAAGAGAAAAATATTCTTTACAAAAATAGATACTCTTCATTCATAAAAATAATTTAAGAACTAGTTTATTGAAAATGTTCTTATAAATAATTTATGTGTTAAATTTATGAGAATACTAAATTCCATTCCCTTACTGGTGTAATTTAATTATTAATTAGATTAATTTAAATTTTAGGCTTTATTTCTGCCCATAACAGACAGGTATAGTGTCATATTATTTACACTCAATCTGTTCGCTGCAGGGCTAAAATAAATTAGTTCTGTTTCTTATCACATAGTCAATTGATTGAATCATTTAAGATTAGAAGAGGTAGTGGTGTAAAAGACACAAATCAGAATTATCTTTTCTGAAAGTAATGAATTTCTTTATACAGCCAGACCCTGTGGTGAATGAAGTAAAGTTCTCATTTGCAGAGTGGAAAATATGTGCTTTTTAGAGAGCTCGGCATGCTGATAAGCGTACTTTTCCACTCAGTGAGAAAGGCAAAGGTAAACCACCTCACTCCACGTTTCACTTAGTAAAACCTTTACAGGTTCAAATCAGCCTTTCGGCTGATGACTTAAGCAACTACAGGCTTTATTTAAAGCGTAGATTGTGGCCTACTTTTATTTATTATCCGGTATTCCGTTAACTACAAAACGGTGACTTTGTATTTAAGTATTTTTTGCAAACAATCAGAAACGTCGAGAAGGAAATAATTTGTGAAAAACCTTAGCTGGATGTTTTTTATATGGAAGTTAAACAAGTGTGTTTGGAAATGAGAACACGGTAAATTTAGAAATGATGGGGATGCAGCTAAACTAACCGAGAAAAAAGCGAATAATTTGTGCATTACTACGAATAGGACGTAAAAGATATTAATATTGAAAGCTTTATTACAGTAAAGACGGAATCTACTGTAAATTTTATAAGGCAAAATGGAATACTTTTGACGGTATATTACTGGGTAAGAGAGGAAAAGGAAGACCGAGGAACCAGAACTTTAAAGCGTTAATGAAAAATTTGAAAATTCAATACGTAATATGAAGGCATCAAATAAATATTGTTGAAAGGAACTCATGATTGCAACTGTAAAGCGAAACTTTAGAATACTTATGATGATAATGGTGTAGCCTAGATTGAACTAATCCAACATTCAGTATAACAAATTAAGTTCAAAAGAGTCAAGTTATTAACATTATTATTGCTTTTAAAATAAATAATTATTTTATAAATTTACACTATTTTATAAATGGGTAATGGATTAGATTCATTATTGTAAGAAATTGTGTATTGTATGGGGTGGAGTGTGTTAAACAATGATAGTGAATAATAGATTATGAATGAAATATTTTGAATGGGACTTCTTGGAAAAGAGGTAGAGTGTTTTTGTTGTGCCTGTTATTGATCATTTCTTTTATGTTTTTTAAATTTTCTGGTAAAGCATAGATTGGGTCTCCCATTGTGTCTTCTTATGTAAAAATCTATGTTTCTCTAGAAACTACAACCACAACAGGTATTTAAAGGCGGTAGCCCTTTATAGTAGAGTTCAATTGAAGTTGCAATTTGATTATAAATCATAATTGCGATTTGATTATAGTGAGTGCTATTAGGAAGTGTTTGTATAACCAGTATCAAGTACGATAGAAAAATGTCTTCGTACTGTAATTGGTTGTAAGTAAGAGGCTATTATTAATTGTAAAACCATTTTTATTTTTAGTTGTTAGTTAAAGCTTTAAGTTTTATAATGAATTTAATTGAAGTAATTGTATTTGTTAGTAGGCTAAGTTTAATAATTAATTGTGTCAATAAGTAATTGTTATAAGTTTAAGGAAGTTTGTTTATTATTTATTACACCCAGATCCCTAAAAAAACATAGGCTTAGTTGTTACTTTATGTAATAACACTTCGACACAAACTGCGCTGAAGAAACATCAGGTAAACACATCGATGAAACGGTAGCATGTCAGTGGTTATCCCGTAGGTTTTTATGACAGCAAAACGTAGGTTTTAAATTAAAAAATATTAGTCAAGTAGGCTACAAGCAGCGGAAATGTGCTTTTTATGTCAGATCCTCGGTGTTCAAAAATAATATATATTGTCTGAAAAACTGTCACATAAGAAACAGGCTTGGTGTGTTTAATTAAAACACAAGAATAATTTAAAAAATCGTCAGAATCGGTTTGAACATGTCTGGAAAAAAGTCGACTGTCGAGAAGAGTAATGTAATTTGTACCTGGTTGCACCTGAGAGATAGAGCAACCATAAAAAGATGGGCTGACCAATTAGAAGTCGTAAAAGTCCTACAAGCCTAATGGTTGAAGTAAAGGTAGGTAGGAAGTAACATAATTTAAATTTTTTCCTGTACATAGTAATTCAAATTATGAAATGGTATTAATTTAATTTTTTATTGGCTTTTTCTTCTTATTTTTATCAAGGATTAACCATAAGCCTGTTCCGAACTCACAAACCATCCTGTACTTAAACAAAATACGAGATATTCCAACCCGTACATCTCGACTACTACCATCTTCTTCGAGGTCTTCCCACCTCCCTTCTTCCAACGGGAACATATTTCGTCACTTTTAAGGGTATTCTCTCCTCTGGCATTCGTTTCAAATGTTTCATCCATTGATTACGGTACTCCTCCATTTTTTCATTCAGGGTAAATACACCCAACTCAGATCTAATTTCCTCGTTACGTATTATGTAGATCCAGGCTCGAGCCTAACATGGCTCGAGCCTGGATCTACTTAAGCCTGGATTTACTTAAATGGGTTATTAACATTTTCACCTTTGTTAAAAACTTCATTTCAGCTGCTTGGATCCTATACTTTCTTGCTGTTTCGTGGTAACCCATGACTCACTACTTTATTGTTATTTTCGTAATTCCTTAGATTCGAATACGTTAACTTTATAGACTACACATTGATACTTGTACAAGTTGTCTTAAAACCAATAAAAGTTAACACTATTTTGAACACAGATTTCCTCTTAAAATTTATTTTGGCACTTATCCACATGTAACTTCAACGTTAAGTTGTGGATAAGCCTTATTTAACTTTAATATGTTTTATAACACAGGTTTAATCTTTATATTCATTATCGTAGCCAATATTAAATACGTACGACACATAATTGTAAGACGAACCCAGACCTGCTTTTAATTGGGGAAGTAAACTAATTATTAACAATCGGACCACACATTTAGTCAATTAGTCGCCTATATTAATGACTTTTCTTCTTGAGAGAAGATTACTACTTTTTTAAAAACCAATCTGTTACCTAATTTTGTTAGACAACGTTTTTTAACTTTAATAAAATTAATGAAGTGATAAATTTCAGCTTAATTAACATTATGTTTTAAGAAATAATATTATTAATTTCTCTTGCCTACATGAATATGTAGGGAGGAAAGTATTGTTTTCATGTAGATCTTAATAAATCGAGTTTTCACCGGATATACAAGTTTTCAGATAAACAAGATTGGTCTGGTGTGTGTCTGTGTGTGAACAAAATATCTCAAGAGCGGAACATAACACAAAATTGAAATTCATAACATAAGTTAGAGGAAATTTAAATATAATTTTTTATTATACTTACATGTCCATTATTGTCCGTTTCACTGTTGGTAAGTTTAACTTTTTCAAAGGAAACAACTTGTTTCCTAAGTTGTTCCCCAGTGAATGGTGAATCTGGGTGCATGTATAATCGACATGGTGCTGGAGGATCGGCTTTCCCCGCTACTAACCACGACGATCTATGATAAGCGTACCTATATCTTTTGTTATCTACTGGAACTATATCCATTACCACTGCGTACCTTTGTTCTGGTCTTAAACCATTACCACTAAACGACACCCTCAAAGTAGGAAACATCCGCCTGCAACAAAACAAGATAAAACATAATTGTTTACAATGGTCCTTCCTAAATTTTATTTTTTAATGAATAATTAGTCAAAACGTTTAAAATAAAATCTCTTACACTTAATGACCGAACAGTTCTAAAAATATTTTGCAGCTGATCCTTTCCAAGATCTTCTCCAACCATTGAGGCCTATATGTTATCAATTTTTAAAAAGTAAATACTAATTCTAAAAGAAGTTATTAAAAATGAAAATTTTAAAATCGTTAACTTTGCAGTAATCACGCTTTAATGCCAAACGATTACATAATTACTTTCTTTCTTGGTAACGTGCTCGCTTCTTATCATGTTGTCGTGGGTTCGAATCCCGCTCAAGCACGGCACATTTTCATATTACAAAAATCATTTCTCCTTCATTAGACACAGTACGTTACAACTCAACGTCGTCGCTAATGAGAATATTGTAGTTGATGCGACGTTAAATAAATAAATTTAAAAAAACTTTCTTTATCATAAACTATTTTTGTACGAATATATAGGCTAAACTCGGATTTATTAATATCGGTAATCCAAGTATTTTTGACTCGTTTCATTCATCTTTAAAGTATTTATGACTGATTTTTGTATAAAATGAGTCAAAAATTATTTTTTTTTTTTTTTTTTTACCAAATCCGAATCCAGAGTGTTCTTGGACCTACGTTGTGTGCTTTAAATAACGCTGATTTTCCTCTACCTGATAAAAAAGATAACAATGGCAACAAATGACAACAACTTTAGACCATATAGGCCTAGCTATTACCGCAAATAAAAATAATCCTGAAGATGCATCAAAACTATACAAAAGTATTTAGATAATCTTGTAAAATGGTTAGACACTTGTAGGACACAAATATTGGGATACGCACAAAGGAACGTTACAATTTTTCAAACGTTACGAACATAACGGAAGAAACGCCTAATAATTATTCACGAGGAAAATCCACGAAATAATTCTGTAGTTTAGAAAACAACAATAATTTACTCTATAAGAAATATATAGACCCACTTGGTTGGTCTAGAGGTAAAATCTTCGCCGCGAGTCATCTGTTTAACAGCTGGTTTTCGGAGACAAAGATTCCTGGTTCAAATCCTAGTAAAGGTAGTTACTTTTATACGGATTTAAATACTAGTCAAAGTTTACCGGTGTACTTTGATGATTAGGGTTCAATTGACCATACTCTTTCAGGAATGGTCGGCCTGGGTCTGTGCAAAACTACATGTCATACACATCATCTTCATCTCATTGGGTCACGGGGTTGCTTATTGTTCTGAATTGAACAGATTGCAACGTACACACATTAGGGATAAAACATTTAAAGAAATAAAAGAAATATGTATATTGGCCGTCTGTGTAGCGTAGTGGTAGTGTGCTAGCCTACAACGCGGAGGTCCTGGGTTCGATTCCCGGGTAGAGTCTGGAAATTATAACAAGTTACAATCCAATGTTCAATTTAATTAAACCACCGTAGTCTAATAACTAAGCTTTTGATGCAACTTTAAATAAACTAAAAAAAACTACGTATAGGCTAATTGTAGTACATAAAAAGATAGCATTGACGTGAAGTATTTATATTAAGTCAGGATTACGGAAATGATGGGACTAATAATTTAAAAATATTTTGTTTCTTTTAATCTATAAATTTTAATATAAAAATTTACTTTAATTAATGAAGAAATAAAGTAACAAAACTATATAGTACTGAATGAAGCAGAACTATATTAATATATTTTTAGTTTCAGTGTGAAGTAATTAATTAGATCGTATTTTACGACATAAATTGGGTACCTTAATTTAATAACAATATATTTAGTTTTTTTTTTTTGGATGCAGTTATTAAAATTATGAAATGTCTTTACGTAACATAAATTATGTGGAGAATACCATCTAATCTATTTCTTACATGTTCCATCTCTGTTTATACGTTTCTTGTTTTCTATTTGTCTGTCCCTTTATGCTCACACATTTGTCTCTTTTTATCGTTTGCAAAGAGAAGTGTACTGTGTACAGATGTATTAATGTGCATCCGCAATTGTTCCGCTGTTGAGAATGTGTAAAGATTGATCTGGCGAGACTCGTTTATAACAAAATAGTCGGCCAACAACAGTCGTCGCTCGACTTGAAATCATCAAGCAGAAGACTATTAGTTTTATAGAAACAGTCAGTGTGGTCCGGTAATTGGAAGAGCCATCATTTGAAAGCGTTATTCGTCTGCCTTTACAACGTAATTAGGGGCGACGCACAATTACTTGCGACGCCTCGCTTCAAAGCGCCGGGACGCCGCCGGCAAACAGCCAGCACACACGACCTGGTGAAAACTTGATGTGCCCACGCCTCCTAAGCTCATGCATAACGTAAACATTCCCCACTCAACTTTTACAACGGACCTTATTTCTGGTTTAATACTCACTGCCAATTCTTTCAACAGCTGTAATAATGTTTTACAAAAATTATAAAATGGAATTTGTATCTAATGATAAAATTAAACTATTATTTCAGTCAATTTACAAAATACCTAAATAACCTATAAACAGTCTTTGTATTTTAACACTAAATTATTTTAATGAGTTAACACGGTTAAATTAGTTACTGAAATTGAAGAGGTTGTTTCCGAAACCCGCTAAGTCACATTTTTAAATAACTTATATTGCCTTTTTACCTACATATTACTCACGCCCACAACGGGCGGGTGGGGTGTTAAATTAATTTCACTCGATCTGCTGGTTCTAGGCCTACAAAAAATAGTTCTGTTTCTTACCACATAGTCAGCCAATTATATGACTGAACTATTTAAGAACAGAAGAGGTAGAGGTGTAAAAGACATTAGTCAGAGTTATCTCCTCTGAGAGAAATGAATTTCATTATACAGCCAGAGCCTGTGGTAAATGAAGTGCAGGTATCCTTTGCAGGGTGGAAAGTGGGTGCTTTTCGGAGGGCTTGGCATGCTGATAAGCATACTTTTCCACTCAGTGAGGAAGGCAATAAACCACCTCACGTCTCGTTTTTACTTGGTAAAACCTCTAGAGGTTCAAACCAGCCTTTCGGCTGTTGACCTGAACAACAATTATTCAGAAGGCACAGACCCATTGATTGGTACAATAGTTTTTTCCCTAAACCCACTAATTGCTACAAAATAACATTTATGAATATCAAATTTTTCCAAAAGCTACCAAGTCTATTATTGTTGTTTTCCAAACTCTAGTCACCCGCGCATGCGCACAAGGTGAACTAACTACATTATTCTTATGATGAGTGTCAAGAAGTTATTGTAATACGAGTTAAGCGCGTATTTTTAGTGTATTTTAAGTATTTGTTAATATAAGTAAATAACTTTATATAGACCGAAACAATTATTTTTTTAGGCTCGTGTGATATTTTCAGTTCAAAAGACATTTTTTACATAGGATAAGTTTTCAAAAAGTAGATGTATCTGTTAATTTGATTAAATTCAAGATTTAGTTATGTATTAAGGATACTAAGCGTGTTATTTGAAAGTTACTTCAAAATTATTCCTTATACTTGTGAAATAACTTACAGTACATTTTGTTTCATTATACATACTCTGTTAGGTACGTTTTCCAAAGTATTCTAAGTCCACGCGTTTTTTCCAAAACTGAACTAATTCCATTGACTTAATGCACTTTTGGATAAAAACTGCGATGAATTTTTGAATATTTTTTTGAAAAAAGGCCAAATTGACATATATAATTATCTTGTAATGAACAAATAGTAAAAATTCATATAAATAATTAACAAATTTAACTGGCTGAGCCTAATATAAAAAAATGATTTCCTGAAAAATTACATTTTTGGACTTAGTGGCGTTTGGAAAGGAGTTCTTTATTATAAAGGACCTTATAATCGATGTTTATATGAATGTGTTAAGAATATTTCCCACAAAGACGATTAAGCCTGATCGTTATTAGATTAACGCGAATTAAGTAGGGTTATTTTGTCATTGTAAGTTTTAATTATAGAACTATATAACGATTTCCTAAAGTTATGTCATTAGCCTAAATCTGGATTTCTTTTCACTTTACTTATGAAATAAACGACAACTCTTAAGATTTTAAAATCAATCAGTAGTTGGCATGACTACTCATGCCAATAGTTTTAGTTTTATTGCCTGGCAGTATTTGTGTAAGGGCTCAGCCCCCTCAATAATTTGCTTTTCAAAAGGTCGCTTATCTACAGCCTATTCAGTAGGTTGTATAGTAAGAAGCGATCAAAGACTGAATTGGTGGATTTGTGTGATTACGTAGTTTGTTCTGAAAGGTGCTTAATTTCTCTATTGTTTTTTTTTTTGTAAAATTCAATTTCAAAGTATCTATGTAATTTTTGTCACTGAATTTATTTTAGACAAGCTGTTTTGAGTAGTAAAATTTTATTTTGGAATATCTGGAAAAGATTTAAATGTTGTTAGGTAGATCACTAAGGCGCATAGGTCTAAAAAAGATTAAGTTACGTGTAAGAGTTTAGTTTCCGAGAAGTTGGATGAGAAGTTTTAAAGCGAAAAAACTATATAGTTTTGTTAATCGTGCATTAGTGATTGTCTTTTGAGTCGGGTCTGTAGATTCAATGTCAGTCTTCTGCCTAATGTCAGTCCTAAGTATTTCACTGTGACTTCTTGTAAGATTGATGTATTGCCTAGTTAAATTGGGGATCAAGTTTGTCTGAGAGAAATGTAGTATAAAGCTAAAAATTTAGCTTTAATAAATTAAATTAACGCAATTCAATATTTAGGACAAGGTAGGTGAAATATTTTAAGTGAATAATTAAAATTATAATCTGTATTTTAGAAATAACGTGACTAAATCAATTGTTTTAAGAATGCAAAGGATATTATTTACTTTTTGCGATCTTTGCATTCCGGTTGACATTTACTATTGCGGTCTAATTAACGGCAAATTCTTAAAATAGTGACCTTGGGTTTGGCCGTAGTTTAGCAATACTTGGCATAGGTGCCATAAACGAACAACTTGACGACGGGACAGAGTCAAAGAGGGGATTACTTATTTTCATTACCTTAATTAGAGAAGACTTAATTTATCGTATTAGATGTTAATCATTAACGGTATCTCAATAAATTGAATACTTTTTGGGTTCTAACTTCAAAAATTCAATGGTTTGATATTCACCGATATTGTGACCGTAATGTATTGAGTTACTTAATTTTTTTTAAAGACAAGTCTCAATAGAGTAAACCTGCTTAATCCGGACTAGCTGAAACGTGCCTGTGTTGTTGAAAGTCCGTATTTTATTAAATAGTCTTATAATGTGGGTATAATTTATTAAAACTACATAGGTGTATTACAATAAAGTACCGGGTTACCGAGCTTCACTCGGTTGCAGATTATATGTTCGATTTCCGGAAAGAATGGTTTACAATGGGTTGGTAATAGATAAGCCATTGAAGGAGTCATGACGTAGTCTTTTCGTTTAAAATACCTTGTATTTGTTTAATATATCATCTGTTATTGTTTATTATATCTGTAGCCAACCTATATATTTTTAATTATATTCTTAATTTAGCGAATTAACGATGTTTTGTAAATATAAGGTTTAGCGCAATCAATTTGTAGACCCTGAAAATCCTTATACACGAATTTTCAGGAAAATCGTTAGAGCCGTTTTCGAGAACAGTAGGACATACGAAAATATATACACCAAGTTGTCGTATGATATTATAGGATATTACTTTATTCATTATTGAAAGTGCATAAATTAAAATAAAATATTTACTGAAATTAGAAAGTGTCCGTCCAAAAACATTGGTCAAATTACAATATAACCAGAGATAGAAACACAGAAACGAGAAGAAGCTGCCTCATAGAAAAAGTCGTATAGCAAAATGACAGGCACTGTACACTGTCCAATGACACCAAACATCAATTTTTTTATATGATGTACTTAGATTTATCACCATTTAACATTTTTTGAGTTTTTTTTTTAAGTTTTTGTCTGCATTAAGCTGATACTACTATTATTTATATTGTTAAGGTCAAAGTAATTCATTTAGATTTTCGACATTAAGTAGGCCTACCTTAAAACTTGTCTTATATTATAATTATATTCGTTCTGTTTATATCATTCTGTACATATATATATCGATCTGTTATATATTCCGTTATGTTTCTTATTACATGGTCAGCCAATTATATGACTAAAGGATTGAAGAACAGAAAGAGGTAGAGATATAAAAGACACAAGCCAGAGTTATCTCCTCTGAGAGTAATGAATTTCATTATACAGCCAGACACTATGGTGAATGAAGGAAAGTGATATTTGCAGGGTGAAAAGTAGATGCTTTTCAGATGGCCGGGCATGGTGGTAAACATAATTTTCCACTCAGTGAGGAAGGCAATTGTAAACCACCTCACTCCTAATTTTACTTAGTAAAGCCCCTAGAGGTTCGAACCAGCAGACTGATGACCTAAACATGACATATTATAAATTACGCCTACAAATTTAAAATACACCTTAGTTTAATAGAATTACAGCAGAAAAGAAAATCTAATTTTAGTCCTACTATTTACTGGAAAACAGAACTGTTAAAACATGACCTACTTGTGTAAAAATGAGAAAATCTTCATCTACGGCACTTCTTTTAATTTTAATGAACAATAAAAATAATTGTGTACACCAGTTAATTGGTCGTAACAGTTTAATTATATATCCACTTTTTGAGATACACAAACGATTAGTTCAGATGCACATTATTTGAAGTTTCTATCCAATCAATACACTTTCTTGTTTATGCGTAATTTCATGAAAATATAATTGAAGAAATAATGAAAATTAACAAAACTTTGAATTTGTTTCTTTTTTTTGGCCATTTGGTTGCACATTAGTTAACACGAAGTAACCAAGATAAAAGTATGTGTAGGCCTTTATCAGAAAAATCATAATATGATTTATGGAGTCGTTTAATTAATGAATAATTATATAAACAAACATTCTCAAAAATTCAGAAGATAATTTTTCGATTGAATATTTTCGGTCGAGTTCGAAAGAATGAATTCAGCAACATACAACAATGTATGTAATTTATTCACTTTAGTAAATTTGTTTTTAACAGTTCAATATATTGAAAGATTAAGCATTTGTATGCTTGTTTCGTCAGAAATCGACTACAATAAAATTTTGTTTGAAATTTTAAAGAATCTTAAAACGATTTTATTAAAAAGTTGAGATAATTTGTTCAGTTTATAACTTCAGACGTAATACAAATATGTTACAGTTACGTTAAATTGTATATTTTACGGTTAGATTTAAGAAAGCTACCGACCGGTTACAAATTACGGCATAATTTGAGTAGTTATAAAAATAAAATTTGGAGTAGTTGACCGGCACAAAAAAACAGAACTGTTTTCTGTATAGGTATGCATAGACTGGGTTCATTGCCAAGACGGAATGAACGTATGTTGGTCCCGTAGACAATGAAGTGAACTATATGTGCTTTGAACGAATTTGTTCAACACGAAATACCTTTCTGACTTTCAACACATGATCTGACCTTTTTAAAAGAAAAACATTTTTCTTTAAAGATGTTTACGGTAGACAACTATTTTAACTAATTATTTCTATATTTGTTTTGATACTATTTTTTTAAATGTTAGAAATACTAATATGAAAAATAATTAGGTTCAATATAAATATTTTAATAATTTAGGTTATGTTCATATAAAGTTTAGATAGACTTGTATCAAATTTCAGTTTTCAGTTATTTAAATCGACAAAGTAGTATAAAAATCAATGACCCCAGTTCATATATATACCAATTTAAATTGCCCGATTAACCATACTATTCTATTCGGAAATCCATCTTAATCTGATAGCTGGAACTATTGTCTTTTACTACTAACTTAAACATTTTCAGAATATCTCACTATCAATTTGTTTTCCTTTGCTTTAATGTTGTTCTCACTATCCTCCATGAAACTCTAATTTATACCCCAACGAACTAAAGACTGTAGATGAGATCTAGCCAATAACAGCCAAGGTCGGGTGTCAGGTTGCCCCTTCGCTAAGTCACTCTGTGCCACTGAACTTTAGCTGACTTTTTGTTAGGCTATCATCTACAGCCGGACCACCACGTGACAACGCAGGATACGATTACCGAAAGTCAATGGGCTTTGTGCTGTGATCTAGGTCACTATGCTCCGCCTTCATCAGCAGTCTCTAGTTCGTTAATCTATGGTATTTTTATCAAATGGAAAGATGATTTATCCAAAACTGTTCAAAATTTTGATCAGTTCATAAATTTCAACCTAAAATATTCTATCGTCGCATTAAAAATTAACAGCTTACAGGATGGTTGTAGTAATTAGTTGGGAAGAGGAGTGGTTGCTGAAAGCAGGAAACCCATTGCACCGTCACCGAACGGAATGGAACAGAACCGCACCGTCAACTTTGCTTCGTATTGTTCTAAATGGAACTCAACCCACTATGAGGGCACCGCACAGAACCGAACCGAACCGAATATACCAGAATGTTCTTGGAGGCATTTTTGTTGGTCGAATCGACAGAATAGACCGGAAAAGTTGTGCTAGAACCAGCGAGTGATCAAGATACAGCGGTTCTGAAAACGTGTGTATCCGGTAAAAACTCAATTTCGAAAAATTAACACGAAAACAATACTTTCCTTCCTATATATTCATATAGGCAAGAGAAAGTAAAAAACTTGTTCTCGTCTTTCAGTAAAAGTTGCGAAAGAGATGGTGGAATTTGTCGCATTCATTCCTTCTTATGTTTCCATACTTATGTTCCTTACTTATGTTTCCTTGAACTATGTTTTCCCGCTTTTTTTCTTCAGCACAGACAGAAACACATCATTAATTCCTCTTCCGATGAACTGTCAATTGCAACTGAAGAATTTTTGGCCGGTTCGGTGACAATCTGGCCGGTTGTAACGGGTTACAAGCTACGGAATCGCACCAGGTTGTTGCGATTCGACTCGTTAGCGGTTCGGTTTAGTTCCGTTCGGTGACAGTGCAATAGGTTTCCTGCTTAAGAACACTCTGCCTCTCCCTCTGCGTAGAGTTCAACAAAAAAAATAAATTAAGAAAATTTTTACTATAATTAGATTAGTTGTATGCAGCTTAGCAGGTGTGGGGGTGGGAAGCAGGTTACGAAGGAAATCGAACTTCGCAACTTTGCTGTAAGAGTATTAGCATTATCTAAACTTTGATTCAATTATTAATTATTTTATAAAATTAAATAATCGGCCCAGATTTATGGTATGTTAACAGTTTTGGTGAATCAGCATGGTATAAGGATTCTATCACATCAAGAATCGCAAAAATCGACCGGTTAGAATTTAAGAAATAAGCGTGTATTAGAAATCACTTAGCGCTAAATCACTAAAATTCATATTGGTAACTTATTTAAATAAACAAGGATTTTCTAAAGATTAAGGAAACCAATCACCATTAAAAATAATTTATCCGTAAAGAAAAAATTAAGTTCTTAAATAATACACGAAATTATAGCACTATTTCTGTAATATCAGTTACTTAACGATCATTGCTTTATTGACTTCTTAATTATTAGTTACTTTCTTAATCATTTAATAATTTAATTCTATTTAAGAACTGTTAAAATTTAATTCACTCAAATTTTAAGTAATTATCTTAGATGTGTTTTTAGTTTATTTTTTGATTCACTTTGAAGACATTTTCATTTTTAAACACATTGGTACATAAATGACCCAATTTCATAAAATTGCAAAAATTAAACAAAATTAAACATTCGTTCCGGTTCAGTATCATTTTAAAACTGTTTTGTATTATTATTATTATTATTATTATTATTCTCCTCATTCTCCTTTGTTCACGCATTGATGATTACACAGACGCTAATTATCGTATGTGAGATAACACTGTCACTTGTAATAATGAATATAACAATAAACTTAAATTATAGACTTCTTTCAAGTTATTATTACAATTGCAATGCTATTTACCCTACCCGTCTCCTCCAGCCAAAAATACAACCATCATGTAACTGTAATTAAATACGATCATTATCTTTGTATTTTTATTTTTCTGGTTTTAACAAAAAAAATAATTCTTTGTGTAGATCTTTTTAATAATACTGAATTTCTTTCTAACAATCCGATAGAACGATTTAATATATGTTTCATATAATATATTTATATTTAAGAGTATATATTTAAGGATATAAACATGAAATAATCTTTTTTTACTTGAATTTTCTAGTGTTTGAAAAATAAGTTTTTTTATAAAATTTAGATATGAAAATCTGTTTGATTAAACTAAGAATAATCATACTCAGATTTGATTCTTTTATCATGAAATTTTAAACGCTCGTCTGTGATCATAGCCAATGGGATCGGTTGTGGTTAGTGATCAGAATTTTCCTTCAGTTGAAATTCAGAATAGTGATGTTTAGGAATATTAATCATCAGAATCAAACACAGATCAGAATATCACAGGTTATCATCAGAATACAAGAATACTGTTTATTTTTTTATTGGAAAACGTAATTTTGTAATTACATTTGCACTTCGTCCAGTATCGTGCACAGAGGGAATCAACATGTACCATACTACAATATGTTTGTTCCCAAATATACACAAATTTTTTACATTGAATATTTTAATAAAATTTTGTGTAATATAATTAATTATGTTGTTAAGGTAAGCAGCCGAAAGGCTGGTTTGAACCTCTAGAGGTTTACT
The DNA here is from genome assembly GCA_035578175.1 of Catonia carolina. NCBI lineage: Eukaryota > Metazoa > Arthropoda > Insecta > Hemiptera > Achilidae > Catonia > Catonia carolina. The sequence goes on along the minus strand of JAQMRL010000002.1, from coordinate 121,574,416 downwards.
AAGTAAAAACGAGGAGTGAGGTGGTTTACTATGGCCTTCCTCACTGAGTTGAAAGAGTATGCTTATCAGCATGCCAGGCCCTCCGAAAAGCACTTACTTTCCACCCTGCAAATGGCACCTTTGCTTCATTCACCACAGGGTCTGGCTGTAAAGTAAAATTCATTACTCTCAGAGGAGATAACTCTAAGTAGTGTCTTTTACACCTCTACCTCTTCTGTTCTTAAATATTTCTAATTGGCTGACTATGTGATAAGAAACAAAACTATTTTTTGTAGCCCTGGAACCAACAGTTCGAGTACAAATACAATTAATTATACTAACTGTAAATTAATAAATTTGTCTAAAATCATCCGTAAACAAGGATGTGCGCAGGTAATAGTACTGTCTAATTGTACTTTATTTATAAAACTGAGTCTTCTTTCACACAATAATATTGCTACCCGCATTTTTGTACTGTAAATCTATGATCTGCTCTCACAGAACAACGCTTACACAGAATGTTTTGAGAGCCTGTGTGCAAAATGTGTAAATAGGGGAGGGGAGTACTTAGAAGGGGACAAGGACAAATAATATGTAAAATTAATAATAAAGATTTAAAACGAAAAGTTCGGTTAATTTTTGAACAGACCTCGTAAAAAATATTAAACTACCTAAGGCCAAAGAAGGTCTCCGTTCGACGCTCTCTTTAATCAACGGGGAGGATTTTTGGTAAGTCTACCTGAATAGGTCTACATTTGACGAAATAAAGAGTTCTTATGTCTGTCTAACTATCGGTGAAATTTTCGAAAGAAATTTTTTATAGTGTTTTATATGTATGGTATTTTAAGTCGTTGTGAAGCTTTTAGTTTTTTACTTTCTCTTGCCTACATGAATATATAGGAAGGACGTATTGTTTTCATGTCGATTTTTCGAAATCGAGTTTTCACCGGATCTATACGTTTTCAGACACCCTGAACCCAAAAAACATGTTTTTAGCGATTGGTCTGTGTGTGTGTCTGTGTGTATGTGTGTGTGTGTGTGTGTGTGTGTGCGTGCGTGTGTGTGTGTCTGTGTGTGAACAGAATATCTCAAGAACGGAACATCGTACGAACTTGAAACTTGAAACTTAAGTTACATACCACTACCGGACCCAACACGAACATTTTCATCAAAATCGGTCAACCTGAAGTAGTAGTTTATTCGTGTAATTTTTCACTTTTTTGCGATTTTCTCAAAAACTGGTCCTACGATTTTTTTTTAAAATCGCCTGCTTTACTCTATTTTTTATTCTCTACAAGATAGGGTAGGCGTCATGTTTGCTAAAATTCTGGGTGAGGCTGTTTTTACGTAAAAACATAGTTTTTTTAAGATTACGGCTTTAATATGCAATTTAGAGCAAAATGTATATAATAAAAGTTGTAGAGAATTTAAAAACCTACAACTTTTATTTCAAACATTTTTTTTTTGTATAACGCTTAGTTTAGCAGTAATTAGCAATTTTCTGTTTTTTTCTCACGAAAACGTGAGAAAAATCGATTTTTTTAAGATTTCGGCCATAGTATGCATTTTATAATAAAAGTGTATATAATCGAAATTATAGAAAATTAAAAGATCTGCAACTTTTATTTGGAACATTTTTCTCTACAGAGCCTAGTTTAGCGTGAAAGAGTGATTTTCCGTATTTTTAAGCCAAACTGAGGTAGATTTTAATTTTGTGTATTTCACTAATGTTTTTTGAGGTTAGTTTGTGTGTTTATTTCTAATGTTTTATTACTAATGTTAGGTTTATTGTTAATTATTTGCATTGGCAAGAGAAAGTTGTGTGAGTGTTTCACACCAGATTTTTTTATATATAACCCTACCAATGAGAATATTTGAGTCAATGAGATGAGGTGTCACAAGCGATTGCTGTGTTTACCATGGACGGATAAGGTAAAGAACATGGATGTCTTGGTGAGGGTTTAACAAATCAATAGAAGTTATGAATTCTGGGAAACGTCAAAGTTAGAGTACCTTGGTCATAAGATGAGAGGCAAAAAATAAAGAATACTGTAGAATATATTGCAGAGGAAGATAGAGGATAAACATTGTCCAGGTCGACATAGAACGTTGTGGTTGACGGATCTACGTGACTTAAATAGTGTGATGGAACCAATGTTTTCAGAGAACAAAGCACCTGTAGAAGAAGAATGAGAGTCTATGAATCGCAGAAACTGACTGAAAAAACTGCAAACGAGCAATATTATTTACTTTCGCTGAAACACACATTTGATTTCCACATATCCAAATTAGATAATTTTTTTGTCTTTATTTAGTAACAACTACAAACGTATATTTATACAACCAATAGTATTTATGATGTACGTTTTTAATATCCTGTCTTCATCTTGTTTGAGGAAATCACCCAGTGGCAAACCCTCATCACTGTTTTATATAAAATACCCAATTCCAGCATCTTTGCAATTTATTTTATGTGATAGGTGTGGGTGTGACAATGTTTGTATCTCTGGATTCATGTGATTTATTAATTTTGAATGGAAATAAGTCTAAAATTTATCAATGGTCCTGTATACTATAGGCCTATATATAATCGAGACTATAATATATGTGATTAAACGTAAAAAAATTGTTTTGGAAAGTTTGTATCCTGTTTACGTTTAATTTTTTTGCCGAACCATAGATAAATTTGAATTACAATAATTGAAAGTTGTGTAATGGTAAAAAACTGATTTTATTTTAAAATGAAATTGTTCAATTAATCTTGTTAATAATAAATAGTGATTTTAAATTTTGAAAAAGTATTTATTGCTTTTAATAGTATTGTTACTTATATTGTGCTCATCAAAATATTCAATTAACTATTTTTTACTCTATTTTATTCTTTCTCATTGATAAAACAAGATGGAGATTATTCCGATTGCAGCACTAAATATACTAAACCGGCCGCATTGGCGTAGTTGGTAACGTACTCGCCTCTCATCAATGCAATCCTGGGTTCGAATCCCACTCAGGCACGGCATATTTTCATACGTTAAAAAAAATCATTTCATCCTCACACAGTTGCATTCCAACGTCGTCGCTAATGACCTTGCAGTTGATGCGACGTTAAATTTTAATTTACGACGTTAATTTTTCTGTTGATGAATTTTGAAAGTAATTTTGTACGGTTATTTAGTTGCAAACGTTTTGTTTTGATATGATATCCCCAAGTCAGTCTACGGTCTAAATGGAGGCCCAGATATCGAACTTTATTTTCTTGCGGTATCTCATTGTTATCCAGGTAAACAGTTGGACAAGTTCTTCTTCTTAAAGTAAAAGTCACTTGCACAGATTTCAGCGGGTTAACTTTCATTCTCCAGTTTTTGAGCCATGTAGATACCTCATACAAGTGATTTTGGATGTTCATCGAAGTTTCTTCTGGAGATTCACTGCTGCATAACAGAACGGTATCATCTGCGTACGCTGCTACTGTCGTGAAGTCATTTTCCGGGAAGTCAGACGTAAATATGGAGTACAAAGCAGGAGATAATATGGACCCTTGAGGAACTCCTGCTTCGATATGCCAGATATTAGAATATTCCAAACCTTGGCGCACAACAAAATATCTATCCTCTAAAAATGATCTCAGAATTCCATAATATGTATCAGAAAAAATAGATTTCAATTTATACAAAAGCCCGGGATGCCAAACCTTATCGAACGCCGAACTAATATCCAGAAATACAGCCGATGTGTATAATTTTTGTTCTAACCCTACAGAAATTAAATCAACCACTCTGTGCAGCTGATGAGTTGTTGAATGCTGCCTTCTGAATCCAAACTGATAATTTGGAGTTGTAGCTTCAATTATCGGCGAAAGTCGATCTAACAAAATTCGTTCAAAAAGTTTAGACACGACTGAAAGAAGGCTAATGGGCCGGTAAGAACTTACACAGTGAGATGGTTTTTCCGGCTTCTGAAATAAAACAATAGTTGACAATTTCCATTGTAAAGGAAAATGCGCAGTTCTGAGAATAGCATTAAATATGTTTCGTATAAAAATTATCCCTCTTTCTGGTAACTCCTTTAATATCTCTGCAGTTATCAAATCCAGACCTGGTGACTTGTGCAATGGAAGACGTTTAATAATATTCTTGACCTCATTTAAACTCACAGGTTTAGGCGGCAACGATAGTGTAGTTGGGCACGTTACGAACTCCTGTACATCCCTGTCAAACTCAATGTCTCCTGTTTGCATATGAGGTTTAAATACGTTGCTGAGATGTTCTCCAAATAAATCAGCTTTTTCTTGGTCAGACTTGGCCCAGGTTTGGTTCTCACGCCGAAGAGGAGTCGAAACTGAAACTTGCTTTAGAAGTCGCTTTGTTGCTCTCCATAACGAGCCATCTTCTGAGTCCAGGGAATTCAAGCGGCTTTCAAAGCGGTCGAGTTTAACTGCCCAGATTTCCTTTTTAAGTCTGTTGGATAGCCGATTGACAGTAGATTTATCGTCCGGAAGTCTTGTACGATGCCATCGACGACGTGCTGCCCGTTTTTGAGTAATTAATTCCCGTATGGATCTGGGATAATGAGGTCCATTGCGTTCATTTTTTGAAACAGTTATTGCAGAATCCCATGCAGCAGATTGAATGATAGAGGTAAAATCGTCTATGGCGCATTCTAAATCGTGAGCAGTTTTCAAAGGGACGTGAACATTTAAATTGTTATTTACAAGATTTTGAAATTTGGCCCAATCCATCTTACCGGTTGGCGTTAGCGATGGTAGTTGCTGTTTATAAAGAGGAGTAGCACTTATAGTTAACAGAACCGGAGAATGGTCGGATCTAAAATCGTCTAAATTTTCAACCGCATGGTGAAATCGACTTATACCTCGTGTTATAAATATATCTAGTATATCAGGTAGCTTTGTGACGGCAGAAGGCCAATATGTCGGCATCCTGGGCGTTATTACTTCAAATCGATTGTAGTCAATTACATTTAGCAGTTGCCTGCCTCGTGGTGTATTGACTCTACATCCCCACTGAGTGTTCTTCGCATTATAATCACCACCTGCAATAAATGCTGGTCCCAACTCATCGAAAAAATTTTGAAACTCCTCCTCAGTTACTCGAAATCGTGGCGGACAATAAACTGATGCTACATTAAATTTTAACTGGTTTAGGTATAAAGAAAGTACAGTTGCCTGAAGAAAATTTGTTGGAGGTTCAGTGAAAAAGAAATCATGTTTTAAAGTCGCCTTGATGATAATTGCCGTGCCTCCTTGGCTCCGGTCGGCCGGGTGATCAGTCCGGTAAACGATGTAACCGGGAACGTAAAAACGAGAACGTGAAGTCAAGTGAGACTCCGAAATGAGGGCGATGTCTATTCTTTTCTCATGTAGCACATATTCTAGCTCATTGAAATGTTGTGAAATACCATTAGCATTCCACAACAAGACGACAAGGGAATTAGATGTCATATTATTTGGCATTATTTTTAGACATTAAGGCTTGTATAAGTTGAGTCATCAACGAAATCATTGGAAACAATAGAGTTTTCATTTCCGACAAAAAAGTATTAATTTGACTTGACGGCCCCAACGCAGCATTATATTCCGCAATTTGGGCAGATGAAAATATGGAAGGTGAATGTACCTGTAATAATGGAGTTTGTCCTGCTTGAATTTTATTTCCAGTGGATTTTGAAGGCAACGGTGGAAAAGATGAAGAATTAATGTCAGGTACTGGGTGCCTTTGATTTTTTGAATTTTCACTTGTTTTATGAAGGGGTGCCCGACGTTTCTGGATTTCCTTGTATATAGCACACCCTTTGTAGTTAGCCGGGTGAGACTGGGAACAGAGCGCACACGTGGCTGGCGTATCGCGTGGTTTGGTACAACTGGAAGACTCATGATCCCCTGCACAACGCACGCATTTAGGAGCGTGATTACAATAACGTCTTGTATGTGAATATTGCTGGCACCTTAGACATTGAACTATATGGCGTTTCGGACGCGGCGGCTCAACTTTTATTTTAGAAAAAAATAAAGACGTTACATCAAATATTTGTTGATTATTTTCTGCCTTCTCTAGGTCTACAAACAACAGCGGCAAATACTGTTTTGTGCGATGGGACATAACATTCGATACACTGCGTACTGTATGACCTTTCTCCTTCAGTTCTGAAATTATCAGGCTATGATCCATCGACTGGTGCAACCCACGTATGACTACACTGAATGGTTTATCTTCAGAAAGCTGATAGCAGTGAAAGTCAGCATTATTTTCTCTCAAATATTTGACACACTTTCTGTAATCATCACCATTGGAAAGGTAAATAGTGATACCTTGAGTTGTCGAAGAACATTTGAAACTGTCTCCGACTAACTGTTTTAAAATGTTGCATAACGGAACGTAATTTACGTTTGACTTTAAGAAAATCGGCGGGGGCCGTTGAATGTTCAACTTAGTTTTATCGCTTTCTGAGTTGTCGTTCGAAATATCAGAAAGTAAGTAATATTTATTACTGACAGGAGTTTTGTTTTCATATAAAATTGAATTTTTCGACCGTGGATCATTCGGATGTATTTTTTTAATAGCATTTTCATCAATAGAAACGTCAGTAATTTTACGTTTGTTTATTACTTGCCTCCATTCCGTGTTATTGGAACCGTAATTATCTGAATTACTATTTTTGGTTACGTTATCCAAACTCAAACTAGTTTGGATAGTTTGGACAGTCTCCATAGTAGGACACGGGCCGTAACCAACGTTGTTACTCGGTTGCATAGCAACCTAACCTTAAACGAACAAATTTATGGTTTTCGTTGTAATTTTCTTGGAACAGTTTTCAATATAAAGTAAATTAATTCTGAAAAACACTTACAACTAAATAAATAAATTTAAAAAAATATATATATTAAACCTACTTTACAGTACGGTCTCTTCCAACTGAATTCAGCCACAGCTGTTTTAAAAAATTTTATCTTAATATTTATTTTTTTTACAATTCAAAATATAAAATTATTTTATAAATAGCTTTAGTATACTTTTAAATAAAATTAAATAATATTTTTTTTAATTTGAACTTAAAGTAGGTACTGCGTTTTAACTATGAATTTGGAAAAATTTCTAATTTGTTAAATATTATTTTATAATTAGATGTAGCAGAATACTGACTGCTACAGTTGGATTTAAGTAAAAATATTGAAATTTATTTAAATGTTTTAAATATTTAATTATAACTTGGATCAGAATTCGGAACGTTATAACACTTATGGTACGGTAATATATTTTTAGTAGATTTTGTCTTTTATTACAAGTAATATATATGTAATCTTATAATCTGCAGCAATACACATAAAAAGGAATATTAATGTACAATATATAATGCTATGACAGAGTTAAAAATATAAGTTATATAAAAGAAACTTATAAAACTTTTATTTAGCAAAGCTATATTGAGTTAGAAATGCGAATGGCAGCAGATTCGAAACGTTAAAGCCGCGTTTGGCATCAGCAGGTAGTATAGAAGTATATACTGTATACTAGCAGCTCGATCTGGTTTCTGGGCATGTTTTATCTATAGGGATTTACGATGCATATCCCAGATCTGCTAGGCGTACTTTATTGGGGTGTAAGGTTTATGACAGCCGCTGCTCTGCTACAGCTGCACAAGTAGACTGACTATATACAATTGCAGGTTTGGCCACACCGCATTTTCACTTACCTACTTAATCATTCTCTCGGCCCTCAATTCCTCCCTTCTACTACCCCTTCCCACCCAACTACATCAATTGCCTCATCCATTTCTGCTTCATCGCTCTGAAATTCCTCTTTTACAATCCTCCGCTATTTTTATATTATACTAAAACCCGAATGCATCGCTTTTGAAATTAATTCTGAGCCAATTTTAATATGAAGTTAGTTTATTCTGGAGTTTTTCTCACTTATACCAAGCTTTCATTAAATCCTCAATAATTTTATAATTTGTCCATAATAGGCAGGTGGAGGGTTTAATTTTTTGCATTTGATCTGATAGTTCTAGGGCTACAAAAAATAGTTCTGTTTCTTATCTCATGGTCAGCCAAATATATGACTGAAGCATTTAAGAACAGAAAGAGGTAGAGGTGTAAAAGACACTAGTCTTTGAATGAAGTGAAGCTGTCATTTGCAGGGTAGAAAGTAGGTCCTTTTAGAAGGGCCTGACAGGCTGATAAGCATATCTTTCCATTCAATGAGGAAGGCAATTGTAAACTACTTCACTCCTCGTTTTGCTCAGTAAAACCTCTAGAGGTTCAAACCAGCCTTTCGGCTGATGACCTAAACAACACCAACAATATCATAAAAGATTATCACCTGAAACCACCGAACGTGTTTTCATACTTTCATACGTATAACTGTTTTATATGGGAACTTGTAATTCAGGGCTTCGCACGAATTATCATCATCTAATGTAATTTTGAGCAAGTTTCATTCAATACACTAATGAGAGCTTAAAGATGTCAAAACTCTAATTAACCCTAATTACTTCACAATTTAAGATGTTAGGCAATTAAACAAAATTTTACATTTCATAGAAAATTCAAAGGTTATTACATTTTTTAATGGTTGATTCATTATCCTACAACTTATTGAAACAAATTAACATTTGTGTAATTTTTTTTAGTTATATTTAAAATTGTATAACACCACTTGGTTACTAGCGACTACTATGAGTTACGGTAGTAACCTGATAGTAACCTGGGAACTTCAAATTTACACTGTACAGTGCGCTCTAGAGCTCTAACCATTAGACCACTAATTTTTGTAAATTAAAAGTAGTACCTAGTTAATTAGAGTAACATTTGCTTTAAGTGATTTCTGCTTTTTTTATTTCCTTTTTCAGTTTTGAATAAGTCATGTTCGAAATACATTCATGCTTAAGATCACAACTGTTCAATGAAATAGAAGAGTGAATGAGCTTACAGAGTTGCAGGAGATTTGGAAAATTTGAACACGTTACAACTTACTATACTTATTATATACGTATTTCACATCTTACTGTCGGTGTTTACTAATGCATCTGATATGACTTTTAAGTTTTTTAAACAGTAACAAAATTAAATAGCCTATTATTAGAGATTATTGAAGCCTACGAATCGTTTAAACAACTAGAATAATAATGCTGTTCTCATTATAACTTTTTATATAGCCTAATAATTTGTTATACAGGAAACATTCAAGAAAACATAATAATTAGGGTTAGCTTTGTTGAAATTCTACGAATTAATTAACCGTTCTAACAACGTCAAAATTTTACATCCACAGCAAAAAATATTTTTTATTTGTGCGCACTATTCAAGGAACTATCAGATCGTGTGTTTACTTATTTTCAATAAGAAATATCGAATATCGGACAAACAGATTCAGTGATTCTTTTTAATTTACATTAGGCTACACAAAGAGACTCCAAAATAAAACTTTCTTAAGATTAACTCGTATGTTTTTCGGTAAGACCGTAACTTTTTGAAACTATTTAATCGTTTCTTAGTAACCGTAACCTCCCTATTTCCGAAAACCTTACGAGTTATCGAAACGAATACAAGTGAGTCGTTAATATTCAATAAGATTTTGTAAACTGTCCGAGTGAAAATTTTTGAAGTTATTTTTAAGAATAGAATATAATAATTTATCACTAATAATCTCCACAGTTTTCAGTAATTTTTTTGGGCCAGCTCATTGGTGTAGTAGCAAGCGCGATTGGCTTCTATACCAGGGGTACTGAATTCGATTTCCGGTCAGGTCTGGCATCTTTTCATCACTTATTTTCATCTATCACCCATCACCGTCTGTATTAGCATTAATGTGCACCAATCGAAAGTTTTTTGTCTTTAATTTTTATTACTTTCACTTTGAGGAGAAGAGGTACCCAGTGGTACATCCTCGTTTATAACTACGGGTATTATCCGTTATTCAGACCAAGAAGTCTCTACTCCATTTTCACTTAAGATGTCGCACAGTTGGGAAGTTCCTTGTAGTTAGATCACGGGCTAGTTGGTTTGGATGGTCATCTAGTCTTTCGTGAAATTTACTATACAAGCATACGGTTTTCTCCTTTACTGTCGGAATTTTGAAACCATCGTAGAGGGTTTTATTGCTTACATAAAAAGGAGCGCCAGAAGCAAGTCTTAAAAATTTTGATTGAAAGGCCTGGATTGACTTTAAATTATACTTAAATTACAGTCAGACGTAAAACAAAAAACGTATACAAAATAATCCAAACCATTGGTTAATAATAATTTATGTAGGTGGTATTATACTACTGTTATTAAAACTTGCTAAAAACTATTTTTTACTCCTCACAAGGGATTAGCCAAATCTGAAGAGGACTATTTTATCTCCACGAGGGTATGCCAAATTTGTTATGTATTATATTATCCCCATGAGGGATTAGCTAAATTATTATGAAATGATTAAACATGTATCAATATCAGTGAATCAATTCTTGCTTTATTTAATTTTTTAAAATCCTTCATAACCTAAATTACTGTTACATAAGTTCTTTTTATGTTTCTTGTTTATAATGTATTATATTAATATTATTTTCTTTATTTGTGTTGGATCAGCTTTCAAGTTTGATTTTATTGTTTCTTATTTACCTTGTCCCCTATCTCGTTCAATAAAATATTATTTACATTTAACACATTGTGGTTTTTGTTTAATCAATATAATTTAATAATTACAATCACAACTTTCACAGTTCAAGTGTACTTTTAAAATAATATTCCTGTTCTAAATACTGTTAAATCAACTCACTGGTTTTATTTTGTTAATATCCTTTAAAATTATGATGCATATTTAAACTTGTAATTTTCTGAATGGGACGCTAAAAAAATACGTTTTATTAGTTTGAGATTTCACGCCCCCATTAAAATAATTTACAATAGTCTTTTCTTCTTCTTAGTTGCCTAGTAACCATACTTTTGTTAATGAAATCAAATAATTTTTAAAATATTTATTTTAATCAGCTGGAAATATCTATTTTTATTTCAATAGACTCAAAAATAAACAACTCCAGGTGTCCAGTAAATTTGTCATATTACAAACTTAGTATTTGAATTAAGCGGCACAAAGTTACAGACCTACTGCATGTCTAATATAAAACCATTTGTTGATAAGTTATGAAAACTTATATTCCATAATCTTATAAGTTTGATTTGAGACCTCCTTTAAAATTAATAACCACGTTTTGTTGGTAATTTATTTCGGAAAACCAAACAATATTTACAATGATTTCCGTGAAACTAACTTAATTCAACTGTTAAGTCAGTATCAATTTATCAAATATTTTATCTTCTACCCGCATGGTTTGCAAAGTTCATTTTATCTAATTTCCCGATAATGTAGTATATTATAACTTTTATGAATTAGTATTGACATATTTTATGAATTGTTTTATTACTCTGTTAGATATTTAATGACAAAACATGCTGGAAATTTTTACTCTCCGTAACGAACGTATAATAACTTCAGGTAGCCTACATCTGGTACTGTAGATCTGATTGACTATTATATGACTATTTATCAAACTTACAGAAATTACTAAAATTACTAAACTATTACTAAACTTACTAAAATTAATTATCTTTACTAATTCACTCATATTACTGTAAACAAATAAAAATAGAACGGAACCTATTAATTTCTAGAAAATATTTTTCTATTCATGAATTACTGACAGTTTGCTAACTCACTTTGTAATCCGTCCTCAACTATATCAGAATGTTTTATAAAATTTACTTAATTAAATGATAAGTTTTTTTTAAAGCCAAATTAAAACCAAACTTTAAATTACTGTATTACTCATGTAAGTATTTTCAAGGATTGTGTTAAAGGCACACACATTCCACAAAAATATTTAAATTTAAATTTCGAAATCTTTAAGAACAATTGTTATTGAAAAGATAAATTCAATTACTTGAAACTACTTTAGGTCTAATCTGAACAAAATTTTATAAATTATTATAGTCCTTTTTTGTAGTGTTTTGTTTGTTTTTTTCTGAAATGTTGTTAGGTCATCAGCTGAAAGGCTGGTTTGAACCTGTAGAGGTTTTACTAAGTAAAACGAGAAGTGGGTGGTTTACAATTGCCTTACTCATTGAGTGGAAAAGTACGCTTATCAGCATGCCAGACCCTCTGAAAAGCACATATTTTCCACTCTGCAAATGACACCTTCACTTCATTCACCACAGGGTCTGGCTGTATAATGAAATTCATTACTTTCAGAAGAGATAACTCTGATTAGTCTCTTTTACCCCTCTACCTCTTCTTTTCTTAAATAATTCAGTTATTTAATTGGCTGACCATGTGATAAGAAACAAAACTATATATTTTAGCCCTGCACCGAACAAATTGAGTGTAAATAATTTGACACTTTACCTGTTTGTTATGGTATTCTGTAATATTGTTGCTAAAAATTACAAATGTGTGAAATCATTTTAAAATTGATTCAACAAATATCGTTTAAAAGTGTGAAGAAATTATATTTTAGTTTAGCCTACGAAACACGACTTGAATTGCACGAAAGAGTGTTTGGTGCCAAATTATTGGACAGTGGTCGTTCGGCAGAAAACCTAAAACTGAAGTCCCACAGACTAATTTGTTTTCTAACATTAATTCTTGCTTGTGTTTTTCAAAATTTAGCTCCATTATATTATTTTGTAATCAACATTACATTGCACAGATTTTGAGAACTGTTTTTAAAAAAGTTAACTCCAGCCTACCCTATTTTGTAGAGCATAAAAAAGTAGTAAATGAGGCGATTTTTAAAAAATTCGTAGGAGCCGTTTTTGAGAAAATCACAAAAAAGTGAAAAATTACACGAATAAACTACTACTTCCGGTAGACCGATTTTGATGAAAATGTTCGTGGCGGGTTCTCTAGTAGCACCTAACAAGTTTCAAGTTTTAACTTTGTACGATGTTCCGTTCTTGAGATATTTTGTTCCCACACGCGCGCGCGCACACACACACACACATCAACCTCTAAAAACATGTGTTTTGGGTTCAGGGGTCTGAAACGTGTATATCCGGTGACAACTAAATTTCGAAAAATCGACATAAAATCAATAATTTCCTTCCTATATATTCATATAGGCAAGAGAAAGTAAAAATTAATATTTTATTCTCTACTAAGATGAAATATAATAACCGTAATAATTGTTTGTTTAATTTAGCAAAACTTTCTTATTGTTTAAAGATGATTTCGAATCATCAAGTAAATCTACTGCGCTTAATGGTAACTTTTAAGTCATTGTTATGGGCAATAAATGATTTCATAAATTCTGTATGACGAATTGGAAAGGTTATGTTAACGAATGAGTTATAGAACTACAACTCACAAGAACAACTCTCCAGTTTATTGCGGTGACAAACTCAATACAATAATTGAAAAATGGAGGGCAAAGTTTATTTAATTTATTAACAGTTAGCCTTCGTACAGTTGTATTATTTATTACAATGTGAATATTTTATAAGTAAGATTACCACAATCAGGGTAAACTGCAGAATTGTGAACTAAATTGGTGCGGGAGAATCACTGACTGGAAATGGAGTTTCCGCGTTCTGGGAACTGGGATCAAGAAGAGCGTTAGAACGCTTGTTTGACAGACGTCGGCGTCGGCGTCGGCACGTGTCACTGCATCGTGACGCTAATCTAATTGGGACCTCTAACACTTGTTACGATAGCCAAAAAGATGCTGTGATAGTTTGACAACGAACTACTCTCTAAACACACTCTTGTTTACTGATAATATTTTACACTTGTCTACAGCAAATATTATTTTCACACTGTGCTAACAATTTTTAATATAATCAATCCAGTCATAAAAAACATTTTGGAACGTATTCAATACTTGACCATGCGTTCTAGATATGATGGTATACTTGATACTATTCTTTTATAAGTTTTTCTGTGAATATATTTTAAATTCATTTAATATTCCAGAATCATAAAAAATCCTCACGCACGAATTTTTCTGCTTATATATCTCAAATTAACGGATTTGGATGAAATAATCTATTGTAGAATTTGGTGTGCGAGGTTTGATAAAAAAATAACGAAATTTTTAAATTTCGTGAGCTTTGTAAATTCATTTCCAAAATGTTTTTTTACCTTGTTGATACACCTGCTTATTAGATATGTTCGCATTTGCAGCCATTTTGAAAGGACATTTTGCTGTTATTAGCTGAAAAGAGTACACGTATTTGCAATCGCTCGGCGATTTTTTACTTCCGTAAAATTGGATCAAAGAGTTTCTGTGAAAAGTTATATTAATTGTAGTACCACATTCAAAATGTTGACAGTGGCTTTTGGTGAATCTACTATGAGTACAACAAGAGTTTACGAGTGGTACAAACGGTTCAAAAATGGCCGTGGAAACGTTGAAGATTATGACCGCCCTGGATGCCCTAGTACATCAATAACCAACAATGGGGTCGTAGAATTGAGGAAAATGATTTTGAAAGATCGCAGAATCACTATCAGAGAGGTTGCTGACGCGGTCGGTATATCAGTTGATCATGTCAAGCAATTTTTTCGGATGCTTTGGGCATGAAAGGCGTGGCAGCAAAGTTCATTCCGAAATTACTGACAAAAAGAACGTCGACTAAATATGCCCAAGAATTGGTGAATGAAGTCAGCACTGACGCAGAATATCTGCAAACGGTCATAACAGGTCACGAAACATGGGTATATGAGTATGACGTCAAAACCAAGGTTTCGAGGTGTCAACAGCCATGAAAGGAACCATGAAAGGACGACGTTTTTTCACCATTGATGGCATAAAAGCAGTAGGCTATCACTAAAGGAAATGACAGCTATACAAAAAAGTGAGTTCCAGAATTGCTTCAAAGATTGGAAAAAGCGCCTGACATCAGTGTATTATATTTGAGGAGGGTTACTTTGAAGCGAACAAAATTTATATAGATGAATAAATAAAAAATTTTTAAAGAAAAACTAAAATTCCCTTTATTTTTTGGTCAAACCTCGTATAGGTGTTTCAAAGTAACCCTCCTCAAATATAATACACTGATGTCAGGCGCTTTTTCCAATCTTTGAAGCAATTCTGGAACTCACTTTTTTGTATAGCTGTCATTTCCTTTAGTGATAGCCTACTGTTTTTATGCCATCAATGGTGAAAAAACGTCGTCCTTTCATGGTTCCTTTCATGGCTGTTGACACCTCGAAACCTTGGTTTTGACGTCATACTCATATACCCATGTTTAGCAGGGTCTATTTTGAATGAGATTTTTAAGTCATTGTGTGAAGTCAAATTCGAAACGTATATGAGTATATTTGTGAATACGTGAAGACATTTAGATTGGAAATTTCAAATTTTTTCAGGTTGCTTGTTTTTGTATTGCCGAAAAGTTGTAATCCATACATCCATGTAGGCATTAGAAGGCTTTTGTAAACAGGAAATTTTTATGTTTACTGATGATTTACGATGGATCAATCTACAAAACTCCTTAAGTCAACGGTTTAGATCATATCCTTAAAATTTAATATTGGCTATTTCATTTGGGACTTTGACAAACTCATTAAAATATTCACACACTGCGTAATTCAGGTATCTACCTAAAATAAACTTTCAAGTTACAAATTATATATGTTGTAAAAATGTCAAGTGGTTATCACTTTAAACAGTGAATAAATTAGAATATTCTTTTCCAGGTTTACGGATTTTCACTTCTGTTCAGTAGGCCTATACTTAGTTCTACTAAATGGATTTAAGTAGTTATAAGATTAAATACTTTAAGAGTAGATAGCTGATAGTTAACGTCACAGAAATTATATCCATTATTAAAAAATAACAAGATATCAAATTGGACGACAAAACTTTTTTCAACTTTACTTCACAAATTTTCCAGCAAGGCTCAGCAACGATTCTTTATTTCACAACTATTTATATAGGTTGCTAAACTAACCTCTTAGAAGATTCCAAACAGATAACAACTAGAAAGTTCCAGAACCTTCCAAACAGTTCGCACAATATAAAAAACAACATGGACATTTAAGTGTGAGAGTGCGGTTATAAAACAAAACATGACATACATCATAGTGATAATTTAAAGAAATACCAATTAGAAATGTTTAAAATAAAAACATAAATTTTCTACCAAACAGGATTTTAATAAAATTTAAACTGTAAATTGCATAACTTGGACTATTGAAGAGAAATTTAAATAATAAGCTACTAAATTTAATTAAATGATTACTTTTACGATTTTTATAAGTTACCCACGAGATAATGGCATTAATTTATCATGATTAGATTACATTATCCAACAGTAAGTTACTCTATTGTTATTTGTAAAAATTGCTTAATTAAAGTTCAATAGAAAAAAGTAAATTATGGTCTTATTATTTGGAAACGTATAAAACCGTCAGGTAATTTGGGACATACTCATTGAATTTGTATTTTATGTCTTTATTTTTCTTTCTAGTCGAATGGTTTTTAAAGTCGTTTTATAAATATTTTGTGAAATATCGCAGTACTATAATCGGAGGTATAGTTTACGACTGAAGGGCCATTAAAAAGAGATTTCCTGTCTAGTATTATTCTAATCTGACTCACGAAATCTCCAATCGCATCTCTCGGTAGGCGGAACCGATCTCATTATCGGATCGAGTTTATCTGTTGTCCCGATATAGCCTACAAATAAATGGTGGAAAAATCCACGTGCATGAAAAGCAATTGCAATTGAAATATTGGGCACGTAATAAAATGAAACGCCGGGCTATAGGAAAGGGTGTTTATCTTCCATTCTGATCTGCCGGCTTCAGTTCTCAGAGAGTTAGCTAGCTAGCTGTGTTCCCGGCGGTACTTTTTCGCGCGTTTTCTCTCTCTTTCACCCCGTCACCCTCTCTCATTCCCCATCCATTTACTCCAATGGATGGGATGGCGGTGTGTTGCAGAATAAACGGGATGCTTGGGGTACAGCGCAGATTGATAGCGATAAATTCACCGCTGATGTTACTCCCTTTGCTACCCCTCCTCAAAACAATGGCGGATTTTCGCGCCAGCGCTTTTTTTTACAAATTGGCTTTAATTTTAATTTTCGTGGATGACAAGAGCAACTACGGTCCACCATTCTTTCTTTCGATTTTGTTTTTTACATCGTTATTCCAATCCACAATGCGGGTAGCACCATTTTAATAAACGATTATAAATAAAGCGTTGTAATAAAACACCACACGCTCACTTCTCTATTTTCTCCTATATTCTCCCGTTTTTAGAAATACTCTACGCCAACGATTAAATTACTCATCGCTTCATTACAGTGACCCGATAGTTGTTCCTTCTCTCAATTCCCAGAAACGTATAAGCTAAACACATACGTATTTTTTAATAGATTTATTCCACTAAAGCAAACTTTTTTCTTTAATAAAATAATGATAATCTATTTTAAGATTAAAAAAGTCATTTTGAAGCTAACGTTTGAAACACAGCAAGAAACTTTTGATTTATTTTAGGGTTATATCAAATATTTATGAAGAATAATTTAGCTAATTATTTCCATCCACAACAAAATATCCTTTTAATTTTTATTTACTCTCATCAACTACTTTGGTTATCAGCGGCTGCTATTGGTTATAATACAGAATCGGCGGATTTTAACGAGTAATTACTTTTAGACTTTAACAGGGTATCGAACCCGGGACCTACCGCTATACCGTTTAGTACAGTTCAACGCTCTAACCAATGGGTCACGGAAGTGGCCACTATCATTGTAGATCTCGGATATTCTAACACTGTAAGCAAATCATTAAAGCCTAGTTACATGATTTATCTCCCATCATATTAGCCTAAACGATGTTTGTAATAAATATACCTATTCTTATCCAATAAGAGCTTTTAAAATACCGCATGTCCCACGAAGAGGTTGCTATTTTTGAATTAATAAGCCGGACGTATTGCACACTCTACAGACTGGAAACTTTACAGTTATAATAAATAGATATGTAAAAAGTACCCTCGAGTTTCATTTGTTTACGATTAATCAAAACAAAATGGTGGAAAGTAATTTTATTTCCATAACCATTTCAAATTGGTGATTTGTTACAATGTTTCTTAAGTAATAAAATGAAAGAAATGAAAGAAATATGAAAGTGATAAATTATTAATGAACACAATTTTTTCATTAACCTTTATTCGAACTCATGTCCATAGCTACGCACTGATAGCAACAGAACAAAAATAAGTCATAAGCGTTTTTGAAAAATTGCTAAGATATCACCAGCAGTTCCTCTTCAATCAGCCTAATTAATTCATCGCCTGTTGCAATGGAGTGAGAATAAACTTTTTCCTTCAAAAAGCCTTATAGGAAAAATTGCAAATGGACAAGTCTGTCTATCCAACGGTTAGGAAGACTTTGGTTTAAAACCGCTTTGGCCACATTAGTATAATGTGGAGGAGCTCCATCATTCTGAAAAAAACTGTCCTGCATCTCCGCCTGAGAAAGATTAGGAACTATGTAATTAGTTAAAATTGATGCGTATCTGTCTCCAGTCATTGTCTGATGGGATGTGTCATACGATAAAACACCATCCTTGGTGACAGCAACCCACACTGTTATAGGCCTACCCTTTGATTTCAAGTTCTCTTCGTATAAGATAAAATGTGGATTTTGTGTGTTATAATAATGACAAATGTGTGTTAACAGACCGTGTTGCAAATGAAACTCGAGGGTACTTTTTTTACATATCTATTTATTATAACTGTAAAGTTTCCAGTCTGTAGAGTCTGCGATACGTCCAGTATATTAATTCAGAAATTGCAGCCTCTTCGTGGGACACCCGGTATATAAAATCAGAAATGGGTTGTAACTAATTATTAAATAATTTTACCGGGTTTCCACAAAAATTTGCAAAAATTAAAATAAGTTTCTTACAAAACTGTTTTTTTTTTTAGTTAAATCATTGGATTTCACTACAGGAGCAGTCTTGGTTAGTTTCATATTACGTTAAAAATATTTTTTATAGCCTAATCTACCTAATTGGACGTGAAATTGTTTGCATTGGTTGAAAATAAGTATTAGGCTATAAATAGTAAGCCAATGAAACTGGGTTTCAGACAGGTATTTTCAAACGTGAAGGTTTTAAAAAGAAAAATTAGACAAATTAGGTTACCTGTTGTAGATGCAGGTGAATAAGTATTAAAGAATGTTTACTAAAATAAATATTGACTGGATCCTTCGCTGGGATGAGCACGTAGATAAATCGTGGATAATTGCCGATAAATCAGGAAACTAATTTTTAAGAATTTGAGGAAGTACTTCAACAACTTTTAAAAAGTGTTTATTTTCCCACTGTCCAATCAGTAATTAGTAACGTTATACTGGGATGGGGTGGCACTTGGTAATCCCATTTATACACCTTCGAGAGAGCACAAAAGCTCATTTGCGAGTAATTAGTAAAGTCCACTAGCTCTATCCTTCTGAGCAATTGTGCAAGGATTTTCAAGTACTAGACGTTTATTAACTAAATGAATGGGAACTAATTTTACAGGTGCACAAAAAAGCAACGAAATTCCCTATACAAATCCACAACTGTAAAAGAAATAACCATTTGATTTCTATACGCAGAGCAACAAAATCGCTGTTCCGGATACATTTTTTGTTACTTGATTCCCACATTGTACACCCCATAATTATAAAAGTATTAGGGCATCATAAAATTTAAAACTGAATCACTGAAGTTACTTTTTAGTATCGGTAGGCACGAAGCAGTTCACCAAAAAAATGATTAGGCTACAACTTTAAATCTGTGAGCATAAATTTTGATATTTTGATTCTGGACAAACCGTTGTTTAAAAATGAGGCGCTAAATTTACCTGAGGAATGTAATGTAGGATATGGTAATTTATTGTGTGAACAATTTTTGGGAAATTTATAATTTTTATTAGATGACAGAGTGGATTTTATCGCAATTATTTTAAGTCGTCTAAGAGTTAACAACAACAAACAAGTTTGAAGATAATTCTATAAACTATAAAATTTATTAAAAAACTTTAATTGTGTCATGCTTCCTTTTAATAATATTATAAATTGTAATAAATATCCTGTATCGCAATTGTAATAATTATTTTGCAAAATCTTTGTTTTATTTTATAATGTAAGAATATTTTATTTTAGAAAATAATAGTGCATTATGCTTGAATTTAAGAAATTTGTTGTCTATGGAAAAATAAGGTTAATTTACATACTCATATTGTTTTCCCATAAATCTATTTTGTATATTTCTTATGAATTTCATTAATCAACTATAAATTTTATATATTTTGTAACTGATTAATATATATGTAGGCCTACTTATAAAATCACTTTGTACAGTAAGAGTAACAATAGAGATACACTTACGCAAATTTACTACAGAAGTAAGAATAGCAATCGGAAAAACAAATCTTCAAAAGTAAGAGTAGCTTTTTAGAGTTATATCTTAAAGTCTGCCCATAACAGACAGGTGGAGTGTCAAATTATTTACACTCAATTTGTTCGTTGCAGAGCTAAAATAAATAGTTCTGTTTCTTATCACATGGTCAGCCAATTAAATGACTGAATCATTTAAGAACAGAAGAGGTAGAGGTGTAAAAGACACTAATCAGAGTTATCTCCTCTGAAAGTAATGAATTTCATTGTACAGCCAGACCCTGTGGTGAATGAAGTGAAGGTGTCATTTACAGAGAGGAAAATATGTGCTTTTCAGAGGGCTCGGCAAGCTGATAAGTGTACTTTTCCTCTCAGTGAGGAAGGCAACGGTAAACCACCTCACTTCTCGTTTTACTTAGTAAAACCTCTAGAGGTTCAAACCAGCCTTTCGGCTGTTGACCTAAACAACAACAACACATCTTAAAGTAATAGTTATTGTTAGAAAACAAGAATAGCCATTGGGTTTACTTTTCTTATGACAATTTTAATCTTTAGGTAGTTTAAAATTGAATAAAACTATTTGTTAGTCTAAGACTAGTTGCAATAAATATATTTTTTAAATTTAAAAAAAATAGCTTATTTTTATACTACTAATTAAAATTTTAAAACTTTGTTTGATTTCAGAGAAAATTTTAATTATTTAACAGTTGTAATACAGTAGTATTACATAAATAATTCTAATAATCTACCTTGTTTAATCCCTGTTTGTAAAACGCCATTTTGTGATCTAAAAATACATACGGCTCCCCATTGAAGTTGATGAGGGTTTCAGAGAAATGGTGAAACTAAAAAGGAAAATGTAGAAAGATAAATTATTGAAGAAAAGGAAATGAGACAGAATGACTGTCTAAATGAAGGAGGGGAAAGGGAAATGTAATTTCCACAGAATAGTTTATCACAACTGTCTTAAGTTGGTGCGACTCCTAATTTGACGAACGATTTATGAACAACACACACTCGCACATTGTTGTTTATTTCTATACCTTAAAACTCAACATATTCTTCTTATACTTAGTAAAACTTCCTTGGTATCTTGTGTCACTGTTATAGGCCTATAGTTTTTACTTAACTTGAAAGAGAAGATAAAGAGAACGAATGTCAATGATGATAAATTTTAAAATAAACATGAGTAATCTATAGCTAAAACTTATAATAATAATAATAATAATAGTATTTGTAACAGTAAAAAAGGGAAGGCATTATATGAGGTGTGAGATTTTCTCTCTGCTTTACCCTCGAAAAATGCAGGCCTATCCAACTGAATTGGAATAGTCCCATAAAACAAGAAAACGGGGATTAAAAAAATGTTTCCTTAATTTAGGCATAATCAAAAAAGGATACTTTAATTAAGGGTGTAATCTACTCAAACAATGTAAATAGTTTTGAATTCATCCTGCTCTCCAAAACTGAAAATAACCCTTTATACTACATAGGACAATTTGGTGTAGAAACATTGAATCTAAATTAATTACATCCCTTAAAATAAGGCGTTGGAAATAAAAAATTTTTACGGGGAAGATCTCAAAAATTATTTTTCCTAGAAACTTCGAACACTTTGACCTGAAGCATATGTGTAGCGATATTTTTTAGAAAGGTACCTACCTATTTTGTCAGAGTCAGAAAAAAAATTAGAGAAAATAATTTACTAAAAAGTTCAATTTTTGAATATTTAAATATTTAATTTAATATAATGATGTAGTGGTCAGCTCAACTGGCTTCTACGCAAGGGGTCCCGGGTTCGATTTCCGGTAAGGTCTAGCACTTTCTCATCAATCATTTTAATCTATCACCCTTCATCTCCAGCATTAGCAGTAATTTTCTAAACGATCGAAAGCAAAACCATTTTTTTCAATTCATTAAACGCAAACCTCTCAACAACTCACGTATAAAAAAATATGGCAGTTAATATTTTTAGACTAGGAAATTAAAAATTTGTTACTATAAAAATTGTTTTATTCTGAAAACTAATTCTTAACTTTTTTCAAGCGATTTAGATGAAAAATAAATTTAATAGGGTTATACTTATGACAACCGCCATTAACACTGTTGTTTTTTTGTTGTTTTCTGTTTTGTTTTTAACACACTCTAAAAATGTTAGCTTGTTGTCTCTGTACAGTTGCAAATTAAATTAAGTTAAAAAAAATTTATGACAATTCGTTGTCTGTTTCTTTTTCCTATACAGTAATACTGAAAGACAGGTGTTTATGTCTCTGTAAAATTAAATACCTAGTAGTACTTTATGTTAAGTAATACGTTCAAAAACTGAATTCTTCTATAACTTGATGTTGTTTTTCCCCGTAAAAAATTTATTAGAGTAATATTATGTTTACATTATGTAGTATTTAGTATTAATTATTAAATATTAATTATTGTTGTAACGTGTTCTCTATTTTGTACCTACTTTGAAGATGACCATACCAGCAAAGGGTTGCCGGCGAGTAAAGTTTATTTATTATAAACTTTTAATAATAATAATAATTACTTATATCTTTTCAAAAAATATCCTATATCTATCTGATAAAATGTCCTTAAACACAAGCAAATTAAGAAATTTGTTGTTAAAACTTAAAATACAAGGTATGATTCATATGTTCGTTTAAAACTACGTATTAATATATTCCACCAAAGTACATTTATTTAAAACCGCCTTTATTACTCAAATTACTGAAGTAAAGTGCTTCTTAAAATCAACTCAGATGTAAACAAGAAAGTGTTCTATCAAACCTTGAAAAATTTGAAATTTTGGGAACAAATTTTCTGAATTGGGAATTCCTTTTAAAATAATTTTCAATAAAAATTTATTTATGAAAAGTAAGGAATTTTGGTTTTGTCAGTAAGTAGAAGAATGGAATTGCCCAATTTAAATATTCACAATTTTTGTAACTGGAACGTAACATCCACTGTCTTATTCTGAACTACAAGAAGTTTTGTCTAATTAGAACAGCTGCCCAAAACAATGTAGATTAAAATTTAAAGTTTAGGTGTTTTTTTTTTTTGTTTTTAGAAAACCTATTGTTGCAAACCGAAATTTAACAAACCGGTAGTAAATTTTGAAGGTTATGTATAATATTACATATTGGTTTACATCTATAATGTATTATTTTATTTTATTAATTATGTCATCTTTCAGTAACAGAATCTATTTTAATGATACGAGTTTGTTTAACATTTATTTTGAACGATAGGATACCGTGACATATTGTTTGTCAGACTGTGAAACCAGCAGGTAAAACATTCAAATGTGGTTTTGCAAAAAATTTAGCTACTTTTGGATTGGGGCGAGAAAAGAGAGAAATGTTAACGGGAAGAGGGGTTAGATGTGGCCGTCGCACCGAGACTTCGTATGGATTTTTCACAGTCCGCCCTCTACCTCTCTCCACTGGTCACATAGGTGCATCGTCCCCGCGCTATGTAAATAATTCAAAAGTGTGCACAAACCCACCCTAAGCGTTGCCGGGCAACCCCCGCCTTCCCCGAGGGTATTTGAATATTGTCCCTTCGCATTCTCTTCTCCTTCTCCTCCCACTATTCCTCATATTTCTCCTATACCAATCCTACCTTTCTCACCGTCACCGTGTTCAGAGAGAGTTTACGTAGCCTATTTTTGATAAAAAAACCAAACCAACGCTCTTTAATCTAGTTTATATTTGGGTTTTATCTTTCCACTGAATGTCAATCACGGATGGAAACATTTCAAGGCGTTACAATGTATCAGAAATTTTGTATTCAGGACTACATTTTTGAACAAATTGAAAAGTTCGTTTTTATTCAAACAAACTTTTTTAAATATTTTATTTTATTTTCACAACTGTGACTTCAACTAGTCAAGCTGATAATAAAAGTATAAAAAAATTACTTGTATGAGAGTACCTTCAAATAACAGTTTTCCAAATTAAAATAAAATGTTTTAGGAAATATAATTATTTCACAATTACAGTATTATTATACAGATTTCATAATAGGTTTTCACCTTTATATAAAATTATAATGTTCTATTAATCATTTTGTCCATAACAGGCAGGTGTTAAATTATTGGCACTCGGTCTGCTACTTCCAGAGCTACAAAAATAGTTCGGTTTCCTATCACATGAACAGCTAATTATATGACTGAAGCATTTAACAACAGAAGAAATAGAGGTGTAAAAGACACTAGTCAGATTTATCTCCTCTAAGAGTAATGATTTCATTATGCAGCCTAACCCTGAGGTGAACGAAATGAAATGAAATGATTTTCTGAGGGCCTGGCCTGCTGATAAGCATATTTTTCCACTCAGTGAGAAAGACAATGCTAAACCACCTCACTACCATTTTACTTAGTGAAGCCTCTAGAGGCTCAATGCAGTCTTTTGGCTGATGGCATAAACAACAAGAAGCTATTAATTTTGATTTTTACGTAATTATAGTTTTAAATTGATGATTTAGGGACTATATACTTTACTCCAGAGTCGTTTCAGTCTTATTTGCGGATTCACTGATTAGAATTTAGCTGCCGAATCAGTGGATTTTCGTTTGAGTCTAATTTATCTTTAAACCGTCGATGAAACTTGAAAAAAATTCATTGATATAAGGAACATGGATGTTATCGTGTAAAGTTTTGTCCAATACGTAACGAGGAGCGTCGGTAATTGACCTTAGAAATTTGTATTGAAATCTTTGAATTCGTGCGGTAACGAAATTTTTGCTGAGCAGTAGTTCTGACTGTCATACGTTATGAATTGACTAGGCTGGTCTGAACACTTTTAAAAAAGTACCTGTTAAAGATACAATCTTAAAAAACTTTATTATAAAAAATCTGATTCGTATGTCGGCGTTAACGAAGAATAGTGATTTTTAAGTAGTAGTAGAAATTTAAACTAAAAAATTATTGATAGGCAAATCAAAAAGTTCATCCTGCCAAACTAATTTTAATAAATCATGGAAATCTTCCTGCTGTACTGTAAAAAGAATGACTCGTTAAAACACTCATTGGACTCATGAAGCGCCTAAGTCAATATGGATGCATTAGTTCTTTCACACTTTTAAAAATACGGCCTAAAAAGTAGCATAATGTAGAATTTAGTAATCAGGAGATCGTTAAACATCCACAGGTCAAGAAGTAATTTCTTTAGGGAAGGGCTAAAATGTTGCATGTTGAATTATCTCAAATGAAGCCTCTAAGAACCTGGCAATATGGACTACCTATGGACTCTATGACTGGATAGACTAGAGATTTCCTAGCTCCTTGTGCAGTGGTAGAGGGTTGATATCTATAATAGGTACTCTCTCATAAAATAACATCCCCATTTTCCATTTACGAACTTAGACCACAAACCTGTTTGCTACATACTCGTATAAGTTTAGTATGGAATTTCAAATACTAAATGATTATTGCACCTAAATGATTATAATACTAAATTAATATAAAATTATTGAAGTTCGAAATCAAAACAAACACAAATAATATGGAATACTCAGCACAGCTCAACTTACACTAGCTTTTGGCTTGGTCCTGGATCTACGACTTCTGAGATGGTCTTTGGAAGTGGTCATGTGAAAAGCCTACGAAATTCCTCATGCTATTCTAATTTAACGGGTGAGGGCAGTGTTAGCTCTGAACTACTCTACACATGAACCACATCGCCTTTCATACCGGAAAGAATCAAGTTTTGTTAGAGTGGCCCATATCGGTAGACCGATTCTATTTAAGGGTACCCGGAATGCCCATCTACGTAATGATAATCTAAGGAAAATTTTCTCAAAAACTATTACAGTTATCCTGTCCAAATTATTTGTGGTTACTTTTCAGGCTACAGAATTACTTTTCTACACCTACAGAATTAGTAGCATCTTTATATATTGTTAGGAAGATAAAAAAATGTTTTATTAAATTACCACTACTTTTGAAAAGTATAACTTTTCGCCTATTTAAGTGGAAAATAAATATTTAAACATATTATTTTACCGTAATATTAACTCAGTACATTGCAATCATTATGTAAAAGCCTGTGCAAAAATTTATTCAAATTCGTTCACAGTTGGCTGAGAAAATGTTCCTTATGTGTCATTTGCTATTTACGGGAAACAAGAAAAACCTAAAAGAAAACGCATTATAAGTACTGCAAAATAGTTACCTCTAATACATTCCAGGATCATAATCTGGAAATTCCTCAACTGTTACATTCAAAGCTGGTACCAACTTAAATTTTTAAAACAAAAACAAAATTATGAATTTATCGTTTGTCATTCAAAAGATTGATATGTTTATGCAAAGTGGTAACGTTTAGAAAATAACGCAAGGGTTTAACATATTTTTAATTTATTTTGGGGGGATAAAAACTGCAAAAAAACCCCAACAAATTATTCATTTATTCGATGCAGAAAACTGAATTTTAATAATGTACAAAAAATCAGATATGTGAAAATTTTCAATTTTCTCCGTTCTGGATACCCTTAACAAAATTTGACCCAAGTAAATGATTATAAAAACCATAGTTTTGTTATGAACAAGTAAGTGTTCCATTTATTATGTTACGTTTTTAGTTATGAGATATTTTTGGTCCATCTCAGATTGCTTAGATTTTGAATATCCACCACCGTCCTTGTGGAATTTAATAGTGGTCTATGCTGAGAACATTATTTTTAGAGGCTGGTAAACTACTTTAAACCAATAGGTTGGACCGTCCCACCATCGTGAGTTCTTCAGTTCCAGAAGATTTTTAGTTTTGTAAAGAATACAGGACTTCGTTAGAAAAGAGATTACTGTTTCTATTGCAAAAGATCTGATGAGAAGCTGTGTTGTATTACCGCTTTTACGGAACATTTAAACCACAACCTGCATTAGCTCTAACAGGTCTTGCAGAGAGTTTGCAATTAAATTAACTAATTCAATACAAGTCTAAGATTGACAATATAACATCTGTAGTAAAAGGAATTTACAGCATAATATAATTATTAATTTACATTTATTAATACGGTGCTATATTATCCACCTCACCAAATATCTAAATACATAAAATGTGGACCTATTAAATTGACACATATATTTATGAGATAAATACACCTTTTAGTATTCGATAGGTTATACCGATATAAGCTAAGTATCGGAGAGACACGTATTAATATAAAGAGCGAAACCGACAAATGGTTTTATGTAATTGTATGTGTATGCGCGCGCGCATATAATAGAAAAGTTAGAAAAGGATAACATAATAAAAATCTTCCAGTCCTTCGGCGGCATGCTATGTTAGCATCTGATTGTATGTTCAATGGTGTTATAAATTTTATTGTAATCCCATTCTCACTAATAGTATTTAACATTATATTATTACTAAACTTATTTTGTAGGTTATGTAGGCTTGTTCATCGTACCCCAGTAACGGATCTTTGAACAACAGTTTTAATTATTCGCTGTAAATATTAAAATGAAATAATTTACATTAATTTCTCCAACGAGGACTTTAATAAACATTGAGTGACACTTAAATAAAGAATTTTAGACGTGTTTTCAGGGCAATCAGCCGTTAATTATAAATCAGTCATAATTATAAATTTTCTCCTAAAATAATTTAGGCTATAAGTTAACAAGTCGTGAATAACAGAGGTTTTACGGAAATATTATATATATAATATGAATTTATTAATTATAAAAAATATAAATCCACAAATTAGGGTTAAAAATAAAGTTGCTAAGAATATTCACCAAAATAACGGTGCCATATTTTTTTTATAAATTAGTAGGTAATCTTCCACAGTTCTGCTTACACAATTATAAGTTTCTCGGCGTAGAACCGCCACATAGTTTATAGAAGCCATTTCAACCAATAATAAAATTAATGCACTATACGTTCAACGTCTAAAGATTAGGCACATGCGTCGATAATATTAAAAGTTGATAAAACATTGAAAGTTGATATGTTTGGTGTAACCTACACAATCTGTTTTTATGTTAATACGATTATTATCTAGTGTTTAAAATACGAGTGTTTGTAAATGTTCATTTACTAGTGTTATAATATGACATAATTATAACCTTTGTGGCATGAAATAAGCTTTGAGGCATAGTTGTTGCCGTGCTACGCTGCAAAGGGGAAGGTCCCAAGTTAGATCTGCAGCTAAGTTCAGGAAAATTAATAGATGTTTCTAAACACAAAGTAGTCACTAATGGCCTAGGCTTGATCACTACAAATTAAATAAAATATACGCACATGATAAGTTTATATAAGCTAATAGAGCGAACTGTATAAAAATTCCGAAAAGTTTCTAATTTAATATCTCCGATGGTTAAAAAATCTTATCTTTCAATTCCGCTTCACTTGCCTCCAATGAACTAGCCGGTAATTTTCAAAGTATTCGTTTTCTTAACGGTATGAGTTATCCCAAAACCAATTTTGAAATTTCTAGGAAGAGTTGAAGTTTCACTAAATTTTTACCACCCTTTGTGATGTACCCCAAATTTTTATTAAAATATTTTGCGAATAACTTGTTGTATATTAACGTGTTTAAAAGCTGGTTCTAACAATTTAATAGCATTATTTACGAGTAAATATTTATATAAATTTCAGCTGCAAATAGAGGCTTTGTCCAGTTTGACACAACTATTAAAAACATCACCAATCTATGCGATTTACTGTCGCATATTATTATTTCAAATGGACCTAACCAATAATTTTTTTGATATTAGCGGAGTTTCGTATTGAAAACTTTTAGAGAATAAATTTTCTTTCAATCTTTAAACTTATAAGATGTTACTTAAACCAGTTTGGTAGTAAGGCGTCCAACTTTTGGGAACTACTAGCAGACGTAACAAAGAGGTAATTCAAAGGTTCCAGAATACGGTTATTCGGGCTATAACAAGAAAGCCATGGTTGCAAGGAATGCAGAAATACACCATTATTTCAACCTTCCTGAAGTCATGGACGAAGTAAATCGTTTTAACACAAAATATCAGGTGAGACTTGAAAATCATGAAAACGAATTGGCCACAAATCTTTTAAACAATGCAGAAGACGTTAGACGCCTGGAACGTTATCATGTTTTGGACTTTTGTGATAGAGTTTGATGTACGTTAAAATAGTGAGTGGAAAGTATTATAAAATGTATAAATAAATATGTACATAGTAATTTTATATTTTAAAAAATGAATGATTTTGATATTATAATGAGAAATATTCAGGGTAATGAAACCTCAACTTGTCATTTGTAAATTCAGAAGATTTGTTTATAGTTTATTTTTAAAACTGATTGCAAATAATGTTATTACAAAAAAGTCGAATTTTGGTGTTTAGTGTATGACAACTATACAGGTTTGTTCATTCTAAATCACCCATACGTCTCAAACAGAAATTATTACTCTACAATTCTCTCTTAAAAGCTATCTGGATATACGGTATTCAAAGTTTTAGTTGCGCAAAGCTGAGTAATTTAAAAACTATTCAAGCATTCCAGTCTAATTTTCTCCGTATAATTAGGCCTACCGGTTCACCATATTATGTTTCAAATTACACGCTACACACCGATTTAAAAACAGCATTCATTTGCGATATCGTAAAAATAGTTATATTAAATTCTACTCATATCGTTCAGCCATTTTTCGACTTTCACGTGTTGTTTTTGTGCTCTGCATTTTATTTTCGTTTCTGAATGAAACACGTTTTTTAAGTGTGTGATGAATTATGTTTATTGACAGCAAATAAAAATGTAAGTACTAAAAACAGTTACTGTTTTTGTTTTGAGAGGTGTGATAATTTTAATTTGCGACAAACAATTTATAACCTAAGTTTTAAATAGGTTTTAGTAGTATAGGTTATTTCTTATGTTTTGTGTTTGTTTCTGCGTAACTTACTAGAATTGGCCTTTTCTTCTTCTTTATAATGAATGACTATTCGAATCACGGAACAGCTGTTTCAGTTAGTCCCAGTGATGCCGAGTTTGAATTGTGTCGTAACAGTGACGTCACTCACTGCGCCAGTAATGATTGGCGAACCATCCGAGGCAAGAAACGTCAAAATGAAGACATCAACACGTCCAATCACAGTACGAAACGTAATGCATTAACGGATAAAAGTAAAACTTTCAGTAAACAATTTATCGAATTGTCCAATAAATTTGACCAATTAGTATTTGTTGAAAATACTGACATCAACGACCACGACAACCCGTCTACAGAGAAACCGAAGCCGATTTTTATTGACGTTGTTGACATAAATAACACTTTACGTTTAATTGATTCCGTGGCTAAAGATCAGTACATTTATAAACTGCAGAATAGGAACCAAGTGAAATTGATACCTAACGACACTAAAACTTATGTGCTAATCGCAAAATTATTGGAAAAAGAACGAGTCAGTTTTCATACTTTTCAACTTAGTAATCAACGAAATTTTAGAGTAGTACTGAGAGGAATGCACCATACGGTAGATCTCGATGATTTAAAATCTGACATAGAAAGTAAAGGGCACAGAATAATTAGAATCCATAACGTTAAGCACAGAACAACAAAGGAACCGTTAAATTTATTTTTTATTGATATGCTGAAAAACGAAAACAAAGACATCCTAGATATTGAGTATCTGTTGAACGCGCGTATAAAATTTGAAATGCCTTATGACAAAAAGGAAATAATCCAATGCCAACGATGCCAACGATATGGTCATTCCAAGGGATATTGTCGGCATCCATTTCGCTGTGTGAAGTGCGCAAAAGACCATTCGACTCAGGAGTGTCCTAAGAAAGACAGGACTACAAAAGCGAAGTGTGTGCTGTGTAATGGTGAGCATCCCGCTAACTACAAGGGATGCTCTATTTATAAGGAGATCAAAATGAGAAAATTTCCTTCACCCAGAAAACGAATTACAACGTACTAAAATGACACTAATACTTCAGAAGCCAGTCCGGAGGCTACACCAGACAGGGATAAACTACCTGCTCCTCAAAAAATTCCTTCATCTGTTTCTCCTCGGGACCCTCGCCTTTTAAACAGACCTCAATCCTATGCACAAGCCACTAAAGTTCACTCCACTGAAACTCAAGACAAACAACCTTTATACCCGTCAAATGTCATTTATATGGACACAAGACTTTCAAAACTGGAACAGTTACTTGAACGTCAAATAGAGAACCAATTAAAATTATCTGAAGACATACGCACTATTCTAAACATCATATCATTACTTCTGACAAAACTGCATTAATGGAACGGGGATTTCGTATTGCACTTTGGAACGCCAACGGACTCGTGCAGCACAAACAGGAACTACACGCCTTTATAATAGACCAGAACTTGGACATAATATTGATTTCAGAAACGCATTTTACGCAACAACACACATTTAAAATTCCTGGTTTTGACATATACAACACAAATTCTCCGGATGGAAGAGCACATGGAGGGTCGGCTCTACTCATTAAGAGTACTATTGTTCACTACCAGTTACCTCCATATCAAACGGATGAGATTCAAGCCAGTAGTGTTGTGGTAACAGACTGGATGGGTCCACTTCACATATCCGCTGCTTATTTACCGCCACGATATAGACTGTCTCCTGAAATTCTTGTCACGTTTTTCAACAGTTTAGGAAGACGGTTTATAGTTGGAGCTGATTTTAATTCCAAAAGTACATACTGGGGCTCTAGACTAACATCTCCAAGAGGAAGAGTTCTACTTACTGTGATTCAAGATCTTCAGTTATCATGCTTGTCTACAGGTGAGCCCACGTATTGGCCGACTGATGAAAACAGAGTGCCAGATCTTTTAGACTTCTTCGTGACGAAAGGTATTCCAGACGTTTATGCGAACATTGAATGAAGTTTCGACCTGTCATCCGATCACTCACCGGTCATCGTTTCGCTCAGTCAAAACCTGCAAACTCAATCGCCTCTTCCAGCCTTACACAATAAACATACTGATTGGGATTCGTTTAGAACTTTAGTGGAAGCAAATCTTGATTGCAACTTGAGATTGAAAGACACGACCGATATCGACAGCGCTGTAGAACATCTAACTAAAACGATTCAAACTGCTGGCTGGGAAGCTACACCGGTTATTAGGCTCTCAAAACAAACCGCATATCTACCAGGTTACTTAAAACAGGCCATTACTGAAAAACAACGACTTCGACGAAATTGGCAACGCTCTAGGAACCCGCATGACAAAAGGCTCTTCAATAACGCTTCCCAAACTTTGAAACGAATGTTACGGAATTTTACTAACGACTCAATACAACAATATTTGGAACTCTTGTCTCCTGACAACACGACAAACTATTCTTTGTGGAAGCAACTGAAGAAAGCTAAACGTCCGAAGCAACACACATCTCCATTTAAAACTTCAACTGGTTGGGCTAAAAGTAATCATGACAAGGCTGAAGCGGTTGCCGAGTACCTATCAGAGGTTTTTAAACCTTTCCCATCTGAATGCAATCCAGACGATGAAAAAGAATTATTTGAATTTTTTAGTTCTCCGTTTCAAATGAGTCCTCCAATAAAAGTATTTAAATTGTCTGAAATAAAACATACCATTAAAGTAAATTTGAGTTCGAATAAAGCACCAGGTTTTGACCTCATCACGGGGAAAATTTTGAAAGAACTTCCTGACAAGGCCCTTAGGCTGATTACAATAATTTTTAATGCAATATTACGTCTGGAGTACTTTCCTTCTTAGTGGAAAGTTGCTCAAATTATAATTATCCTAAAACCTGGGAAGCCACCACACGAAATATCATCTTACAGACCAATAAGTTTGTTGCCAATTCTTTCAAAAGTATTTGAAAAATTACTGCTTCAGAGATTACGCCCAGTACTGGATGCCATAAATCTCATTCCGAATTGCCAGTTTGGTTTCAGAGCAGGTCATGGCACGATTGAGCAAATTCACAGAGTTGTAAACAACATCTACAAAGCACTTGAAGAAAAGAAATATTGCTCCACGGCATTTCTTGACATCAAGCAAGCCTTTGACAAAGTGTGGCATGCGGGTCTTCTTTTTAAGATTAAGCAAAGTCTTCCCCATCAGTATTACTCGATTATTGCATCTTATTTGGAGGACCGATACTTTACAGTGAAATATAAATATAAGGACGAACAATCATCTCTAAAATTAATTGAAGCTGGTGTTCCTCAAGGAAGCGTGCTGTCTCCTGTTTTGTACACCATTTACACTTCTGATCTTCCACAAAATGACAACACTACAGTGGCAACATTTGCCGACGACACAGCCATTCAGGCAATACACGAAGATGCACAAATTGCATTTCATAACTTGCAGCAACACTTAGACAGCGTACAAAATTGGCAAAAAAAGTGGCGTATGAAAACAAATGAACACAAGAGTCTGCACGTCACATTTACACTAAAACGGGGAACATGTTCACCAGTGTTTTTTAACAACGTACAAATTCCACAATCCGATACGGCAAAATATCTTGGCCTCCACCTGGACAGGCGTCTAACATGGAGGACTCACATATGGAACAAACGAAAACAGTTAAATCTTAAATACAAACAGCTGTATTGGATGCTTAATGGAAAATCCAAATTATCGGCACAAAACAAATTGTTAATTTATAAATGTGTACTTAAACCTGTGTGTACATATGGGATACAACTCTGGGGCACAGCAAGTCACAGTAACATTGAAATAATTCAACGGTTTCAGTCAAAAATACTTCGAAACATCATGGACTCACCTTGGTACATATCCAACACTATATTGCACAGAGACACGAACACTCCCACGGTACACGAAGCTATACAGAAATTTTGCACCAGTTACCAAACAAGACTTGAAAATCATCAGAATCCAGAAGCCATCAATCTCCTAGACAACAGTGGAACACACAGACGACTATGCAGACTACACCCTACAGATTTATTTTAATTTGTGATTGTGTAATTTATTTTACATTCCTGGCAAGCTCAATTCAACAAAGTGGGAAATTTTATAGAGTAATACCAAGGGGTATTACTTACTCAAGATTTATACTTACAACACATCTACTCATTGTTCTATGAGAGCAGATCGTAGATTTACAGTTATTCAAAAAAAAAAAAAAAATTCTACTCAAAACTACCAATCCATGATAATCCACTTATTAGTGATATAGCAAATCCGCCAGGCTTCATAGAAGATTAAAAAGAAGATGGAGCAGAGATCTTCTTTAATTCTTTCTGTATGTTTATATCGAAAAAGATAAAATAATGTGAAATGTTAGATGTAATTCTCCTTCTTTTTTTTAAATTCATTTATTTAAAAAAAAAATATTTAAAACAAAACAAAAATTACATCCAACTATGTACTGTTAGATGTAATTTTTGTTTTGTTTTAAATATGTTTTATTACTATTGGTAATAATTTTTCTGAGACAATATGAACATTTTTGTTTTCCTTTTCATATTTTTGTATATTTTACGTTCATTGTTATTCCAAATTTAACATTGCTGAATGTTGAATTTTATATCATGTCTGTTCTTGTTATTTGTAATTTAATATCAATGTTTTCTCATCTTTTGGTAGTTCTATATATTACAGTTAAAGATTCAAAATATAAAGGATAAAAAAGTGTTTGATAAGACTTTTTTGGTAATATTACATCAAATGAAATTCCTAACTAAATTTATTTTCTTCTTTTGAAAAATATTCATGCATTGTATTAAAAGATCGACAGCTTCCGGCACTACACTTGTATGCAACTAAATTTTTTTTTTTTTTTTTTTTTTTTTTTTTTTTTTTTTTATCAATAAGAATTATTTACAAACAGTTTAACAAAAACTTTCAGTAAATATTGTGATAATGAATATAACTTGAAGAAGACAGCACTCAGCAGCGTTGCTTCCGTGTGATCGTTTGGTTAGAAGTTATGAAGGGTTTCTTCTTAATCCTGCTGACGTATATATTTTTTTTTTACGGATGAAGTGAATGAAGGTGTGAAAAGGAGTGGATGAAGACGTGATACTGACGATCTGTTTAATTGATGATTGAAAATTCATTAGATGATTAGTTGTAGATTAATGAGAGCTATGGATTTAGTTCATTGAGAAATAAGAGTTGACCATCCGCAATATAACTTTGTGTTTTTAATTTTAAAAAGATGGTTAAACATTTTTTATCAGGTGAAACGAAATGGAAGATCTAATATTCTCGCCTTCTTGAGTCTTTGATTTTCAATATTGTCATCGAGAAGATTTATAGCCAAATGATTAGAATGAGTGTCCAACTTGGTTAAATACTTTTCACTCCGGCTGCTAATTTCTTCTCTCACCGTAGGTATGCCTAGGTCATGATGGAGTACTTCATTAGGCACATACCAAGGTGCACAGCATATAAGGCGAAGAAACTTCGATTGAAATCTCTGTAATATTTCTACGTTAGACGTACTTGCTGTGCCCCAGAGTTCAATTCCATAACTCCAAACTGGTTTTATCATCACCTTGTACAGTGTCAATTTATTTTCCAAAGACAACTGTGATCGCCTCCCGACAAGCCAATACAGTTGTCGTAATTTAAGTCCGAGTAGTTTCCGTTTGGTCCATATATGTTTTTTCCACGTCAATCGCCTGTCTAGATAGATTCCCAAGTATCTCACATCATCTGAGTGTGGAATTACGTTGTTGCGAAACGTTACTGGTGGACATGATTCTCGTTTCATCGTAAAGGTTACGTGTGCAGACTTCTGTTCATTTACTTTGATCCTCCATTTTTGGCACCAGTCTTGAATGTTATCTAGATGTTGCTGTAGTTTTTCAGAAGCGTGGACTGAGGAGGCATCAGACGCAATAATAGCAGTGTCATCGGCAAAAGTTGCTGTTGTTACAAGTTCATTTACAGGAATATCTGCCGTAAATAGCGTGTAAAGAAAAGGACTTAAAATGCTACCTTGAGGTACACCTGAACGAATTAGGTGCAAGGTCGATAACTCATCATCAAATTTCACTTGGAAAAAACGATCGGTTAAGAATGATTTTAGAATAGGAAAATAATTATGATCCAGGTTTAATTTAATTTTGTGTAGAAGAGCTAAATGCCATACCTTGTCAAACGCCTGAGCTACGTCTAAGAAGACGGCTGAGCAAAATTCCTTTTTTTCTAAGGTATATCGAATTTGGTTAACTATCCGATGTACCTGTTCTATCGTAGAATGTTTTTCACGGAAACCGAATTGATGATCCGGGTAAACACTTTCTTCCAAAAAAGGTTTTAAACGATCAAGTAGTAATTTTTCAAAAACTTTTGATGTCACGGACAGAAGACTGATCGGTCTATATGACGTAATTTCGGTAGGTTCCTTGCCAGGTTTGAGAATCATGACTATTTGGGCAACTTTCCATTGAGATGGAAAGCAACCCGTCCTTAGAATTGCGTTGAAAATGAATGTCAGGAGTAAAATTCCCTTCCTTGGGAGTTGCTTTAGCACCTCACCGGTAATTAGGTCATAGCCAGGGGCTTTTTTGGAACTCAGGCGCGTTTGGATTGTAGTTATCACTTCAGCTGGAGTAAAAGATTTGATAGGAGGTGATAGCTGAAATGGGGCTTCAAGATGTTCCAAAATGTCTTCTTCTAATTTTCGATCGATATCATCGTCGTGTGGACGGAAGACAGTGGACAGATATTCCGCAAACGCTTCCACTTTTTCTTTTGTGGTCCTAGCCCAATTTCCATCCGATAGACGAAGAGGTGGAATTTGTTTCTTTGATCGTTTTATGTATCTTGTAGCTTTCCATAATGAATAGTCGGTAGCTGCCGTTGGAGATAATTGAACCAACCTGTCTTGGAAATAATGATTACGCAGTTCTAGAAGCGTGTACTTTAGATGTTGTGCTGCACGATTGAATCTTGTTTTGTCATCTGGGTGTCTGCTATGCTGCCAAATTTGACGTAATCTTCGTTTGTAGTTTATTAATTCTCGAATGGTAGCAGGACAACTGTTGCCATGAGTGTTTTTGTCAGCATCTGTAGTTGATTTCCATGCGGCATTTTGCACTACCTTATTAAAATGCTCAACCGCTTCCTCAATCTCGTCTTGTGATTTTAACGACACATTCAGAATTATATTTTCGGTAACCAGACGCTTAAAGGAGACCCAATCTGTGTTTTTGTTACACAGAACGGGGAGTTTCTTCTTTTCTTGTAGTTTACAACCAACGCTGGCGATTATAGGAGTGTGATCTGAGGACAAATCCAGGACCGATTTTACTCGAATAGAATTTTGACTTATATTTTTGGTAACAAAAAAGTCGAGGAGATCCGGAATCCTGCGTCGATCGGTTGGCCAGTACGTTGGTTCACCTGTCGATAGCAAGCCTAAATTATGTTTTTGTACAACATTAAACAGAGTTCTACCCCTTGGATTACATAAACGAGAACCCCAAGCCTGATTTTTCGCATTGTAATCACCTCCCGCAATAAATTTGTTACCTAAACTTTCAAAAAAAGTTTCAAATTGAGCGGCCGTAATGTGATGCCGTGGGGGGGAGTATAGCGCTGAAATTGTTACTTGTCCGTGCACGTCCTCAATGACAATGTTTGTTGCTTGTAGATAAGGTGTTTCGAATTTTTGAAGTTCGTAATGTTTAATATTATTTTTTATTAATATAGCGGAGCCTCCATGCGCCGTACCATCAGGATGATTAGTAAAGTATAGAGAATAACCGTTGCACCTGATGTAACTCCTGTTAGTGAAATGAGTTTCTGATAAAAGCATGACATCGATGTTGTGTATGTTTAAAAATGTGATTAGTTCTTGAATATGTTGACTTAAGCCATTGGCGTTCCAGAGTGCAATTTTATACACTAATACTTGCTCCATTTTAATTCAATTTCGAAACAACGATTGTAAGTAAATTTAATAGTGTCGCAATTTGTTCTGTTTGTTTTTGTATTACGTTCCGTAGTTCTAGAAATGATTGTTGTAGATTTGAAATCGGATCAGTTTGCAACGGATTGGTTGGGATTGGTTGCGTAGAATTGCCCTTTACGGCTCTCGCATAGTCTAAAATACTGTTACCGTTAGGTGTCTGATGTAATGTTTCCTGTACGCTGTTTTTTGCAACAACTTGGGTGACAAATTTTGAGCTGACCGTCTGAGTTTCCGGTGGTGTAACTGTTCTTTCGCGTAAAGGTGGAAATTTTCGTTGTTTAATCTGTTTGTATATTTCGCAACCTTTGTAGTTAGAGGGATGGTCTCCTCCACACAAAGCGCATAATGGTGGGGCGTCCTTCTGTTTACCACAAATAGTAGTGTCATGATTATCACCGCACTTCACACAACGAAATGGTCTGTTGCAGTACGCTCTTGAATGCCCGTACCGTTGACATCGCTTACATTGAATAACATCGTTTTTTTGGTAGGGTGGCTCAAATTTTATTTTGGCGTTTTGCAACAATTCTATTTTATAAATATCTTTGTTATTAGAAGCCGGTTCTAAATCTACAAAAAAAAGCGAAAGAGGTTCCTTTGTTATTCTGTGCCGTATGTTCGAGATGTTCCGTACGGCATGGTTATGCGTAGCCAGTTCTTGTATCACGTCATTGACGTCAACTGAGTAGTGGACGTGACGTAGAACAACCCGGAATATAATAACCCGTGCATATTCGACGATAATAAAAAATCTGAAGTCTTCTAAAATCGACTTCCACACCTACCAGCTAAAACAGTGCCGTGCAACTAAATAATGCGATATATTTAGTACGTTCGTCTACATAATGCCTACCCCACTATTAAATTAAATCATTTGACATATTGTTGGAGAATAAATTTGTGTGTAATCAGTAAAGTGGAAAAGAATAATATCTTTGTAAGGTTATGTTTAAAGAGTAATTTTTCTTTCATTCGTAAGAAGAAAAGTAATAACGGCTGTAATAACAGCAATAACAATTTCTATAAAACAGGGTGGACACATAATAACAAAAACAGAAGTTAACGACGTGCAACAATCATGACGTCACAATGACACACACGCAAGGGCCGCGGGAACTGCCATCTGGTACCCAATTTGTCAATCAAATACCATGATATCAACCTGTCAAGGCGATGGACGCCAATATTTCAATCATACTTTCTTTTTTTAGACACTTCCTACATATTTCTCCACTATCTAAAGAGAAAAATAGATTACATTAGAATGAGTTTTCTTTTTCATTTTCACAAAAGCTGGATAGATGAAAGACTCTTTCAATATCAACGATATATTTTTCAGGAGGTATTTTACGTTCAAAGAAAATAAATTTTTGTCGTTTGTAGAAAAAAATCACGTGAATACATGTCAACTATTTTTAAGACGTAGAATTAAATATGGTTACCTACATGTTTAAATTGTCTTACATTTTCAAGTTAGCCTATAAATTTATAAATTGTTTTTATAAATCATCGTGACGTATATTATTTGATTTATTTAGTTCTTAAAAACTTATCCAAAATTGATTCTCATATTGTATATTGTTTTATGGCAAACGTCTGTCATGTAAACCTATAGTATTATTATTGTACTATATAGTTTTGTATTTATTAAAAAAATGTTGTGACAAGAAAGCATACAATAATTATGTATTTACTCTTAACGATTTTCAGAGGAAAGTTTAAAAACGAATGTCTCTATACCCGATAGGAAATTTCATTCTGTATAAAAGTCTTAAAGACAGGAATTTTCTAATTTATAGTCGGTTGTTTTTCTTCACTATAGATTATATTTTTATGGTATTATTCATTTTAAATGTCAAATAAATGTTTTTACTTTCGTTTACCTCTTTGAATGTATAGAAAGGAAGTAGGCTAGGTATTATTTTCATGTCGATTTTTCGAAACCGAGTTTTTACCGGATATAGACTACACGTTTTCAGACCCTCTGAAGCCAAAAAAAAACATGTTTTTAGTTACTGGTCTGTCTGTGTGTGACCGTGTGTCTGTGTGTGCGAACAAAATATTTCAAGAACGGAACTTCGTACGAAGTTGAAACTTAAAACTTAAGTTACGTACCATTAGAGAATCCGACACGAACATTTTCATCAAAATCGATCATTTGGAAAAAGTAGTTCATTTTTTAAAAGTGTAATTTTTCACGTTTTTGCGATTTTCTCAAAAACGGCTCCTACGATATTTTTTTTAAATCGCCTTAATTACTATATTTTTAAAGGAGGCGCCATGTCTGCTGAAATTCTTGAGGTGGCTGTGCTCACTTAGAAAAAAAAGGTTATTTTAAAGATTACATTTTAGGGCACCAGTGTATATAATTAAAGTTGCAGAATATATAAAAACCTACAACTTTTATTTCGAAATTTTTTTTTGTATAACGCTTACTTTAGCGGTAACTAGTGATTTTCTGTTTTTTCATGAAAATCTGTAAAAAATGAGTTTTTTAAGATTTCAGTCGAAGTATGCGTTTTACGACAAAAGTTTATATAATCAAATTTATACCGAAAAGAAAAAAAGAGATATTGAAATTCAGATTGAAGGTTCAGGTAAAAACAGTTACCTCCATAATTATCCGAGAGGGACAAATACCTAGTTCATAAAATGTCGATGCATTCAACGTATCATGTAAATGAAATTGTAGAGTCGTATTAGAAGTACAATCAAGAGCTTGTATACTTAAATAATAAATCTTCTATTGTAAAAACAGTTTGTAGAATTTTGATAATAAATTTCTTTGAATAAGTGAATCATAAAGTAAATAAAAATTTAATTAATTTACCAGTCAAAAATAAACTAAGAATACTTCTTACCTTCCAGTCTTTGTAATAATCATTTCGGTGCCCAATTCATTAAATTTATCCCATAAGTCCTTAGTCTCAAGTGTACACGTAACACGTCTTAATTCCTCACACGTACAACGTTCTTGTAATAACGGATTCGGTGTGGGTTCTTCACCAGGTGTAGATGAAGAAATTTCAGGGGGTGTATCACGATCACTTTTTATCTGCACTGGACTACAACGTCGTTTTCTGCTACCTTGTACCGGTGTTTCTGCAAAAAAAAACAATAAATTTATTCTAACAACTCTGTTACAAAGAAAACATTAAATTTTCAATTCACTGAAAATTTAAGTCACTTCGTATATTATATGAAATTATTTAAAGTAAACTTCCTTGGTAATGATAACTACATGTTTGCAAATAACAGGCAGGTGGTGGGTTAAATTATTTGCACTCAATTTGCTAGTACCAGGGCTACAAAAATAGATTTGTTTCTTATCACATGGTCAGCCACTTATATGACTGAAGTATTCAAGAACAGAAGAGGTAGAGGTGTAAACAACACTAGTCAGAGTTATCTCCTCTGAGAGTAATGAATTTTATTATATGGCCAGACTCTTTGGTGAACGAAGTGAAGGTGTCATTTGAAAAGTGGAAAGTATATGCTTTTCAGAGGGCCGGGTATGCTGATAAGAATACTTTTCCACTCAGTGAGGAAGGCTATTGTAAACCACTTCACTCCTCGTTTTACTTAGTAAAGCCTCTAGAAGTTCAAACCAGCCTTTCAGCTGATAACAAAAACAACAGATAATTTTGATAACCGTGTTAAAACCATAGATTACGAGTTAGCTTTTACGTAAATTTTTACTAAAAATACTTTGGGTACGCTAAGTTTTTTTTAAAATTGAGTATTTATCTTGATCTTCTCACAATCAAATATTAGGCTTCCGAATGTTCCGACTCACAACAACGACAAACTATTGAATTATTGCCATCTTTTGCGTGGCCTCCCAACATCTCTCCTCCCCCCGGTCTGTATTGCAAAACACTGAGGGGGATCCTTCCCTCAGGCATTCTCTCTACGTGTATTGAGTATTTTTTTAAAATAAAATTGTAAAAAATACGCAGAACTTTGTATCTCGGTTTAATAATAATCTGAATCTGGTCCTCGCTGAAAAGAATACAACTATCAAGATACAGGACGTAATGTTGTAAAAATCATTTACGAATGCGATTTCTTATATTCATTTCTAACTTATACACTGTTTTACGATCTGTGAGTTCTGGCGTCTTATATTGCGTACTAAATTTGATACTTATATAACTACTATCGTTAGTCTGATAATAAAATTATAATTTATTAGTCACAGTGGTTTTATTAATTATCATTTTTCCCATAAACTGTCAACGGGATTCCAACGTTAATCTACTAAAAATATGAAATATTATGTGTGTGTAACATAAATGCAATAATAATGGGGTGTTTAACGGCTTAACATGTTTTGAGTGACAAACAGACTCAGTTAATGATGTTTCGTCTTATGTGACAGCATTTTCGGGAACTAAAGAAATTTTTTCTTAACGCTATAAAAGTTTAGCGAGGTAACCTGATTAACTTACTATTAGGTTAAATAAATTTAATTATTTCTAACCAAATTTAACTTTTTTTAATAAAGAAGAAACTTCTCTAGACGAATTAAGTTTCCGGAAATAATTTCATTTCTTTAAGACCTGTTTAATTCTTATATATAAGGACTTCAATATTAAAGTGTCAACATATTTTTTTTTCTTTATTTGGCCTTTGGGTTAAATTTCGTTTTTAGTGAATTTGGCTCTAAGTATTACTAAATGTAGGCCATGCTATTTAAAAGTTTACACACAAATTATCTTAATATGAGCTACGTTGTACAATATTTAATCGTTTAATTAGTTATTAGTTACACAGGGTGATTCAGGAGGAAGAGCAATATTTTGACAACTGATTCTAAAGATAAAATAAGAAAAAAACATTTTTACTAAACATAAGTCCAAAAATCTTTATTTTCGAGTTACGGCTAGCGGAAGATTTCGTCCTGATTTTTTTACAATTGTAAAGTTATGCAATACTGAAAATCCAGGGACTCAAATTAAAGAATAAATTTGATGGTTTTATATAGTTTTTGAGCTGAGCAATTAACAAATATGGATCTCAGAACTGTAATTTAAGCAGTTTTCGAGAAAATTGGCATAAAACAAAAAATTGGATCCAAGTTTAACACATCCCTGTGTAATAATTTATTAATTGGCTAACAAGTTTTCCGGTTGATAATTACAAGCGTATTAATAAAATGATATAAAAAAATATAAGCCGTTTATTGAGAGGTCAATCATATATTTCATTGAGAAAACATAATTCGCTTTTATAATTTGCAATAATAAATTGTTTATTAGTTAATAAAGATAGTAGATTTATTTCTTTATTAATTTCTTTATCCTGATAATCCTGAAATAGGATTGAGGATTATTGTTATTATTAACGTTAAATTAGATGTGCATCAGACGAGCATAGTACAATGTGGTTAGTGATTTTAATACAAAAGGAGTCTGGAATTATGGGAGTTAACCTAGTAGTTAAGCATTTACGTACGAAGTACTGTAATCGAACTTGAATGTTACACAGATTGCATTGTATCTCATTGCACATGCATTTGCATTCGTACACCTACCGACCTACCTATATCGAATGGTTTATTTCATGGTGAATTCTAACTAATTACATGGTAATAACCTGTCGCAGTTGATCCGCTAATCGAATTGCCAGTTTTACGATTGAAGGGAGGTGTCACGTACTCGTCATGTGCATTATATTACATTATAATGCATTACTACTTGATAAACCGACCCATTATTACAGACAATACCGCGAAATTGTCAGTCAGTTCTATAACTGATACTAAACAATACTCTCGCTCGTAATCATAAAACCATGTACTATAACTCTGTTTGTTCAATACCTGTAAATAAATTACCGGCAAATAATTTATGAAAAGTAAAAGTAATTAATATTTATTTGTTTTCCTTCAACTGGTGTGAAAAACGTGTAAAGTAAACATTAAAACAAAAATAAATGCATATATAATTAGTGAAATAGATAGAAATTTACATATATGGAGTTGAACTATGAAGTGTTCACCGGAGCGGAAAGGTCTCTCAATTTTAAGCGCAAATTCCTTTGTTTGCAAAATCTTCAATAAAATTTAGAATCCTCGTCCAAAACTAAAACATATGAAAAGGTCAAATAATACCAATACGTCTGTCTACTAATATTTTCAAACAATAATTGTTTGTAATATATCAAATTGATATATTTAAGACTTTTGAATAAACGTAACAATAAAATATTTATATTTTAGTTATGCTTTTAGTCAGCCCAACTAGTAAGCTGGTAGAA
Source organism: Catonia carolina (assembly GCA_035578175.1). Lineage (NCBI taxonomy): Eukaryota > Metazoa > Arthropoda > Insecta > Hemiptera > Achilidae > Catonia > Catonia carolina. The sequence goes on along the minus strand of JAQMRL010000002.1, from coordinate 121,529,899 downwards.
AGAAGCTATTATTTGTTAAGTAACAGCGGTTGGGCAAGCGACTTCATGTAGTGACCAGCTAACAGCCATCCCTGTTCAAACCCATGCACGTCAAATAATACATTAAAAAGAAGCGAAAAAAATAGGTGGTTGTCAATAATGTACAGTTCCCGATGCCAAATAATAACATATGTATATATATATATATATTAGTTAACCCACCGGAATGGTCTAATGGTAAAGTCGTCGCCACGAGTCAGCTATTTAACAGCTGATTTTCAGAGACGAAGGTTGCTAGTTCATTTCCTAGTAAAGGTAGTTACTAAATTTTATACGGCTTTGAATACTGGAGAGTGGTTACCGGTGCAATTTTATGGTTGGGGTTCAATTAACTATACTCTCTCAGGAATTATCGGCCATAGTCCGTAGAAGACCTGTATCTCGTACCTCAGGTATGGATATGACTGAGGTACCTCATCTCTTCAGGTCATGGGGTAAATTGGACAGAGTGCAACATACACAAATTAGGGATTTAAAAATAAATATTTTTATTATAAAATATAGTATTATATTATTAAAACTAATACTCATTCTAAAGTTAAATTTAAAGGGGAATTATTAGAAAGTTTTGAAATTAAAACAGGATTAAGACAAGGGGATGGATTATCTCCATTATTTTACAATTGCGATTTAGAATACCTACATTATGAGACAATGGTACAGTAAAAATCCTAAAAACATCAAAATTGGACGGGAAAAAGAAAATATTAAACTAAATTGTCTCGGTTTTGCTGATGATCTAGCATTTTTAGCTAATGATTTAAAAGAGGCTAAAAAAACAAGTAACAACTCTAGAACAAATAGCCGGAAAAATTGGTTTAAAAATATCTTATGAAAAAACCAAAATGATTGCAATGAATCAAATGAATCAAATGTGCATAGACAAAGTGGATCTTAACAACAAACGGATAGAACTAGTAAAATCTTTTAATTATCTGGGAGAAATCATAACGTACAATAATAATGAAAAAAAGCTTGGGATGAGAGGACCAAAAAATTTATCAGGTCCCAACAAACAACTAAAGACACTTATAACAAAAAATGTTTATCAATCCAAACTAAGCTCAGACATTATAATACATTTGTCAAACCAGAAATTATGTATAGCTCCGAAACTTTATTCAAACTTAGCCAAAAGAATAGAATGGACAAGATCCAAAAACTTGAACGAAGGATCCTTAGAACTTGTCAGGCAAAAAACACAAAGAAGATGGGAAATGGAGACACTTATAATGAGCCAATCAATAATAGACTGTATGAAAAAGGAAAGGATATCTTTCTTTGGCCATTTAATTAGAACACCAGAATACCGAATTATCAACGAAATTATAAGGAACTTGTTTGCCAAAAAAACACCACCAAGGAAATCAAAGAGAATATGGAAGAACTAGGTTTAACTTTTAGGGATCTGGAGCTCAAGAGTGTTAAGACAGACATGCTTAAAGACAAAACTTTAGATTTAAAACATCAAAAAGAAGCAAACAAATTAGGTGGTTGTCAATAATGTACAGTTCCCGATGCCAAATAATAGCAAAATATGTATATATATTTGTTAACCCACCGGAATGGTTTAATGGTAAAGTCATCGCCATGAGTCAGCTATTTAACAGCTGATTTTCAGAGACGAAGGTTGCTTGTTCATTTCCTAGTAAAGGTAGTTACTTAGTTTTATACGGATTTAAATACTAGAGAGTATTTAAATCCAAATAAAGAGTATTTGGGGAGAGTCCTCCCCAAAGCTTAACGCGGTTGGTTGTTTTTTTAATTTAGTTGTAAACAATTTTGCTGTTTTTTTATACAGTTGCAAAATAAATAAAATAGTTGGGGGAATGTCAATAAAGTTTTCCTCATTTAAGCCATTAACATCATTCTTCTTTGTCATATAATATACGAGTTCTATGGTCCTTTTTACTGTTTATTATTAAAATTCCAATTTTTTAATAATTTGATTATAATTATATGATAACTTGTATAGGCCTAATTATTTAAAAATCAACTTGTACAAATTATTTTTTTATAATTTATAAGTAGATTAAACTTCAACGTCTCAATAAATATTTAATATCGTAAAAAAATATAGCCTACAGCTTCTTAGGCCTTCATTTCGGAATTCTTAATGATAATTTACTTCCTAATAAATTACAAAAGTTATACTTTTAATAATTAAAACAAAGGCTAGAATTACAAGACCATTCATCACTGAAATGTCATGGCAAAACACACAGTTTACCAACTAAACATCAAATAATATAATATTCATTCACCCACACGTACGTTGAAGTTAACTTTTGGACTCAGTCCAGCAATGGTTCATTTATGTTAGGACTGGTTAACTAAGTATATTGAATTATATACGTAAATATAAGACTATTTCATTTTCTTTGTAATATTCAGACCTAGATTTAAATAACAATGATAGAGAAATACATAATTATGTAACGTATCTATTAATTTAAATTAACTACGTTGAGTTTACGTTGTTTACCTTGGTTTTTAAATTAAACTATTTTTATTCCTTTTTATTTTATGAATGTTCTTCATTGTACAATATTTCTTTAGTGTTTATACATCCATAGCGTAGTGTTTAGCAGGCTAAACTACAATGTGGAAGGTCCCGGGTTTGATTTTCGCCTAGGATCTGAAAATTCTAACAAGTTAAAACACACCATAATTGTTTCATAACCCATAATACAGAATGTTTTTTTTAGTCCTGTAACCCAATTGTTAATGTCTGGTAATTTTTTCTAAGAAAGGGAAATTTTGTTTTGAACAATCATTCCAAATTCAATTTTTTGGTGTTCCTCCAACAGAAAAAAAATGTCAATTTCTAAATTAACAAACCGATTTTGAGAGACAGTGTTTGTGATAGAAAACGTAGTGGTCAACCAGCTCTCTTGACAAATGATATTTTAGAGGATGTGAAAACAAGATTGCTCAATTCTCCACGGAAAAGTTTACGAAAACTTTTCTCGTAAGTTGGTTTGTCATATTCGAGTGTTCAGAAAGCTGCTAAAAAATTTAAATTGTAGGCCTATCCGTATCGCATACGATTAGTCCAACAGCTTCAGCCTCCAAACTTTTAAACAAGGGATTGTATATTGCCGTCGGTTTAGATCTTTCATAAATGATAATGGAATCAAAGTTTTAAACATAGTTTTCTTTAGTGATAAAGCTTGGATCCACCTCGATGGTTATGTAAACATTTATGTGAACAATGACGTTGGTATTAAGAGTTAGAGAATCGGCGAGTGACCAGATCACAAATCAGGGGCAATTTTACTGTAGTAGGCATTTTTTTCAGAGATATCTTTTGTTACAAAAAGAAATCAATAAGTTTCGGGATTCGATTTGGGTCTACCAAAAACATTTTAAGTTTGTTCTTTTGTAAACAGGTATTGAAATAATTTTTCATCTTGTAGAGTTTTCCTTATTTAAAGCTATATATTCACGTTCTGAATTACAATATAGAAATAAGAAATAAAATCTAATCTTAGAAATTTTCTTCGCACGTTATTTTATTGAGTATTAAGGAAAAAATCATTTCATTATAAATAGACCTCTGACATTATTATAATGAAATAAAATGATTATACACTTATTTACAGCAGCAGCTAAAAGACCAATTGGAATGCAATTTGAGAATGGTAGCTGATAGGCTGTACGCTAGAGACTTAATAATCCGTATGCTGTAATGCAGGCCCTACGTAATAGTAAGTTACTTACTAATAGTTATAAAATCCCGCCCATTAATTTAGTCGTACGTGATATTTCTTGTAAAGTTGTTAGAGAAAGTTTATCTATTCGGTTCTTCAATAAAGCAATAGTCCTACTAATAACAACAGTAATACTAATAAAATATAATTGTAAATTGAATGCTCGCTAAAATGCCGAATAAGTTATTACAGTACCCATTACATTTGTACATAGGCTACGAAATATTTAGCCTTAAACATTTAGCTATCTATCCATTATTTTTTTGTATGCAACAAATTAATTAATAAGTTAATTTACCATAAAATTTAAACGAGGATATAAATAATAGTAATTAAAAATAAATTATGCCTATATTTATTACGTTTATCTTTTGTAATTACCAAAATTTATTTATCGTCTCGTTTTTATATAATAAGTAAGTTACATTTCTTTAATAAGTAGTGTGTCCAATTTCAAGTAATAGAAACTAAATCTTATGCATATAATTTATGTGTACTTTTTTGATCGGATTTCATAAATTTTAATTAAGATTTTGTGTATGAGAAGTAATTTATTATAGAATAGCTGTCAATTTAGTAAAAGATATTTGAATCTTTTGCTTCTTAACTACAAAAGTTGAACTGATAATTAATTTACAAGTTAGTGACTTTTGTTTTAAGCTCATAATTTATAAACGAAATTAAAATAATCTCTCAAAATTTATTTTTTTAAGCTGTTTTACTTAGCACCAAGATATTTTTTTAATGAATTTTTCGTCTTTAATTTTAAATGTAGGCCTATCACGAAATATATCAACGCTTTAAATTAAAATTACTTAACAATTCCAACCCATTGGATTCGTGAACTAAGTTCTCCACATTTACCAGGTAATCTATATCGTCGGCTCAGCAGGAGGTGAAGCAGAGACTTGGATTAACTTAACTTAATATAGTCCAAATTTAATTACGCTTAATAAAAACAAACTTAATAAAACCATAAAAATAATTAATTTTACTATTATTAATTAAATAATCTTAATCATTAAACTGTGAAAAGGCTAACTTTAGTAATTAACTGCAGGAGTCCTACTATATCCCAACGAACTAAAGACTGCAGATGAGATCTAGCCAATAACAGCCAAGGTCGGTTGAGAGTTTGCCCCTTCGCTAAGTCACACTCTGTTCCACTGAACTCCAGCTAACTTTTTGTTAGGCTGTCTTCCACAGCAGGACCTCAACGTGACAACGCAGGATATGATTAACGAAAGTCAATTGGCTCTGTGCTGTGATCCTCTGAAGTCACTATCCTCCGCCTTCATCTGCAGTCTCTAGTTCGTTAAGGTATAATGAGTGGTGTCCTCCTTTAACGTCTAACATCATTTTAAAAAATATATATATTGTATGCATATTTGCTGGTTGTGCAAAACAGGAAATTTGTAAATAAAAATAAATAAAGTGAAAAAATCATTCCAATTTAGAATTATGCGCTAATAGCACAATCACTAGAATCGATGAAAATATTAGTTAGACACAGAAGGCGTGGTAACACCCAGCAGCGGTTCCTCCAGGATAATGATAGAATAATAATAGAATACTCCAGAATAATAATAGTCACACTGCGATGAAGATGAACTTGAAAAACAGTAGCAGCGTAGTCGACGAAGATTTTAAGAAGACATGATGATGATGATCCATGATCCAATAGCAATAGAATATTATTGAAGGAGATCCCTAAACGTAATACGAAGAAGAAGTCTAAAATTTGGAAAATTTTGAATGGCCAAGTGTCGAGCGAGATCGTTTGGATGATTTGTATTATAAAACACATTTAGTGCTAGAGACTCGCCTAGCGGGTCATGGTTAGGTGTTACCGCCAGGCTGCCTAGCGGCTCATCTAGCGGGTTCTGTTTTGTTATAATTTTAAGTAATTCTGGAGGGACACCGCCTGTCGGATATCAGTTTTTTGCTATTATATAGCTCTCAAAAGGATTTTTCTTTGTAACCGTGCAGTTCATTTTTAAATTTTCGTTACACGATCTTCTACCCTCGTGTTTCACTTGTTCAGTATTTTTAAGGGGTTTTCAGGGTACAGTTGAAGCTGTGAATTTAATATCTTTGCAAGTATCGATTCAAAATAGCTTATACTTTTGGATTACTTTAAAAGAAATTTATTTTTAGTTTAAAACTATTATAAGAAATTACGGGTAAATCGTAACAATAAATGAAAAATTTCAAACATGAAATACATTTATTATAACAGGCGAAAATAAACCTAAAAAAACATTGAATTGTTTACTTTTATGTTATTAGCAAACATAAATTTCATGTATAGGTCGCAAGTAAACTAAATCTACAAAAACGTAAGTAACATAAGTTGTACGGCCTACATAAAGCAAGTGGAGGATACGCTGCACGAGTAATCAACCCGACGGGAGAGATACCTCATAATTGCTCAGCATTGAATGTGTTATGGAATCTTCTCCGACATCTGAGAAGATACAAACCCATCTTGACAAAATTCACGAACGATGTAAGAAATATATAGTGAAGATTAATAAAGAAACGTCAACACACGTAACGTTTACATAAAAAAAACAACATGTTCAATGGTCACTTTAAACAGAACAATTATCCCGCAAAAAGAAGTTAAATATCTAGGTTTAGGAAGGAAACTATTGTTTTCATGTCGATTTTAACAAATCGAGTTTTCACCGGATCTACACGTTTTCAGACCCCCTAAACCCAAAAAACATGTTTTAAGCGATTTAGTTTAGCGATTTTAGAATAGTTTTAGATGAAGACTCACGTGAAAAAGTCATGTATGGACGAAACGGAAACAACTTAGACTGAAGTTACGTAAATTGTTCTAACTCTTAGGCAGTAAGTCTTAAATTTCTCTTAAAAATAAAGTCCTCTTACACAAAGTAATTTGAAACCAGTTTGAACTTACGGACTAGAGCTATAGTGTAAAGGACTTACCATAACGATTTTGTTCATCATTTAACTCATTCAAATTTTTCTACTTCTACTACTAATCATCATCTCACAATTGGCATCGCTATCATCTCCATCGTGATCACCGTCATCTTCAGCTTTAACTACGTCATGTTCGAAGATAATATTCCACTGTTCAGAATCAGGTTTAGTTTGCTTTTTGTTCAAAGTTTAGTCTAATTTTGAAACACACTACTGAATATTTTTTATATTTTCATTCAAAGAACGTTATTATTCAGACTTTTATCCTCTTTAAAGTTTATATTCACATTTAAAAAAACTAATCGCAAAAGAATTACACCTAGTTAAAAAAATTTATATTTATAAACATTAATATTAATATTCACAAAAATTCATTGGGTTTATTTTTGTAAATTGGACATTTTTCCTTGGATATTTTTAGTCTTGGAAGTTATTTTTGGACTTTTATTCCCGAGTTTAAGGAAAGAAAATAGATTCTACATTGTAGAAGGTAAGGAAATAAAGTATTATTAATATTAGTTATTATAGGACATTTAAAAATTAGTACTATTATAAATCCTAATGCAAAACCATAGATTTTGATCAAAATTGTTCAAAAGATTAAAAAATGAACAAATTTTTAAAGGAATTTAAAAAGAAGCTAATACGTTAACGGTTCATTTTTTTAGATAAAATTTATCCATATTTTTTTATAAAATAATTTAAATGATTTCATACGTATTTAAAGGTCTACTTGACTATATTTTTCTTACTGAAGGAATACTATGTGAAAATAAGTATAAGTTAAACACCAGGATATTACAGTATATTTTTCACCTGAAGGTGGAAGGAAGCAAGAATAAGTTAAATCAAGGCGGAGTTCGTACTTGTTTTAAGATAAGAAGGTAGAGGTTGTGAAGCATTATTATAATAGCTCATCAGATTTGTTTTTATTTATAGCCCATTGTATAAAATCAGCTTAAAACGTATAACCTATAATATTAAATGCACTGAAGTCGGTTAGTTTTTACTAACTTAACGATTGTAATTCTACTCTTTACAACATTAGACAAACCGATGCCTTTAGTTAAGTACAACTAACCTGATAAATTAAACTGATAATTAACACCCTCACCACTTTTATTATTGTTAGATAAGGTAACTACTTAACAATAATAAAAAGTTAGACACACTAATACACCCTTTAGTCAAACTTCATTTTCTTGTAGTCATTTTAACATAAAATTCAAATTTATCTTTCCTGTTTATTATAAAATTAAGTTGAAATTTATTGCGGCAGACAAACCCCCATTGATTGTGTCAAAATAAATTTAAGTCAGCATTGTTACCGCAATTAAGCTTACATTGTTTCAGAATCTGATAAAGGATTTTCAAGCTACATAATATGCTTCTTTGTTTGCTTACACCAATTGTGTAACATGGTGCAAATATTCATAGTAATATATGATTAGATTCACTGTTGTATTCTTTTACAATTATATAGGTAGTATTTTGCAATTTATACTAGTTTTAAAATTGTTCGCAGCTCATCTTTCCTTTTTCTTTATATCAATAAAAACTTTCTAGAATTAATTTCAGTTCAAATTCAAATCTATTATCATATTAAAAAAATTGTGCATATATTCAGCTGCAAACCAAATGTCAAATTGGAAATGAAAACTTTAGTGGCATGTAGTTCAAAGTCAAAATTATCCGGTTTGATTTCCGGTGAATTTCTTGTAACGGCGTAAACACCGTTAAATCAACTAGGGATATTTTAAAACCCATCATGTTCTTTAGTAACTCAGATAATTATCAAAAATTTGTAAGCAAAAAATTCTAATATAGTGTAACGAATTAAAAAATGCATAAGTACAATAAAAATGAAAACTATTTATATACTTAAATTTCGTAAATCGGTTTCAAAATGTTTCAATTAATATAAATATTTTTTGTTATTTAAATCTACATATCAAAAATGTCTTCTTACTTTTCTATTTGGAGAGAAAGTCAAAATTGTGAAACAGAATGGATCCATTATGATTTTAATGTTATAGCAAATATTTTTTTTTTTGTTATTTAAATCTACATATCAAAAATGTCTTCTTACTTTTCTATTTGGAGAGAAAGTCAAAATTGTGAAACAGAATGGATCCATTATGATTTTAATGTTATAGCAAAAATTTTTTCCACCAAACTTCCAAAAATACTGTTGTTTTTTTCAGTCAAATCATTATTTAAATCTAGAACGCCTTTTACTTATCAAATCGAACTTTACCTACAGACCTACACACTAATTTTATGAATGATGTATTTCTAAAACTGTATCTTTTAAAAAAACCAATTAAACATGATCTAGAGGTACGTTTACTAGGTAACCCACGAAGTAGGTACTGTCGGAGATGAAGTAGAGACATGGCATTTTTTCATTACTGAATAATTGACGTATGTCTTGTCATTTATAGTATAGCCGTACTAACATACTTCTAAGTTTATTTGTTGTTTGTTTGGAAAATTCTGGAACCTTCCAGAATGTTAGCTTAGCAACCAGGCTAAGTATATAACTAACTATATAAACTATATAACTAACTATATAAACTATATAAACTATATAAACATGAGTTCGCTAGTGAATTGTTGTCGAGTCTAGTCTAGATTTTTTACTGTTAGGTTGAATAAGATTTGTTGCCGTTTATTTCGACATCTTTTTATTTATTTTTTAATAACGAATCGATACTCGGCTGAGTGTTATAAGTTTAGTACCGACGACGCTAAATAATAAATAAATTCAAATAAAATTTTAAAAAATTAGAGAAAATATAAATGAAATTAAGTCTAAGTTGTCTAAAAGTAATCCAGTTGAAATCCTACTGCAGATAGGTGTAGCCTAATTCTTTAAGTTCTTAGGAGTAAAGTTGTGTTTACGGGTTCATATACTAACGTAGACTAATAGTGCAGTTTTTGTACGAAGATTTTAGAATTAAAAATATGTTTATTGTTTGTGAAGCTAAGATTGCATATTTTAATTTTTAAAATTGTACATATTTTAAGTGAGAAATAAGTAATTGAAGATGCTGCGTAACAAAAATATATTTTTGAGAAAAATTAGGTCAAAATTTCATACTTGGACGCATTAAACCTTCATGGAAATCTGTATTTTGTAACTAAAAGTTCGTTAAATTTTACTTCTTTTTAATATCACTTTTCTTATAACTTTTTTAAGCGTATAGTTCATTCATTCACTGAAATTCTTATGCACTCTTTTGTGATTGTATCCTCTGAAAATAGATTAATGACACAAGACAAAGTTTTTCATAACACTTAACACATTTTGCTAACAAAGATAAATATTTATTAGCACAGTTAACTGATATTCTAAAAAGATAATATCTTGCATTCTTGTGGAAGAAGGTATCAAATGATCTGAACACCTTTATCCGTTCCTAAACTAAAAATTAAGCAGTAGATTTCCCCTTCATTTAGTAGTATTTTCTTAAATTGTAGAGAACGAACATTCTATCTCATCTGAGTAAATAAACAAGCTTTTAAATTCTTTATCACTCACAAAAACCAAGTATTGAAAAATGTTACATAGTACCTTCATCTACAAAGCTTTTCAATTGTTAAATTGTACCAATAATATACCTACAGTAATTGTTTATTATATCGTAAGTATGATAAACGAGCTCATACTGACGTAAAATATGATTTTATTATTTCTAAAATAATTAATACAGTCGGAACTCTCTAATTCGAATCTCCATAATTTGAAATACTCCCTAAATCGAATACGTATTTACTTTATCCACTTGAAAACTCCTCCTTTTTTGGCGTCCAACTGTTCTGCAATTACTGCTAATGCAAACGGTGAAGGATGAAATGATTTTTTTGTAACGTATGGAAATATGCCGTGCTGAATGGGATTCGAACCCAAGATCGCATGATGAGAGGCGAGCATGTTATCAACTACGCCAATTCGGCCGGCAAAAAATCCTCCTTAATTTGAATTAAATTACCTTCTTTATTAGAAGAACTACAGACTTACAAACTACTACAGAACTTACAGGTTTTTTCATTAGATTAGTTAAGGTATGGTTTTCTTATCAAACTAGTTTTTTCTTTTTCTTAATTTTTCTTTCTAAACCTAATTATAATTATAACCTTATTTTTTGGTGTAATATTCTTTATAGAAATTTGTGAACGATTTATATTGTGTATTCATATAAATTAGTAATTTTTACTTCGTTTAAGTTTCTAAAATGTCCGATAATTTATTTTTAATTTTCTGTGACGCAATACTTTAATATGTAGGCCTATGTAATGTTTACGTTCTTCCCAACTTTTATTATACTGTTTTTAATGCTGTTTTTTATGCTTTGTCATTTTAAGTATTGTCTGTTTTTATATAAATACATTATGTAATTCTAACACTGCAAAATTTTTAATCTCAGTTTTGAGTAAGAAATATTTGTAGTAATCGTTATACCGCCAAATTGGTAGTCTATTAATATTTTTCAGCTTTGTTATGTAGCCTACTGTTTTATAGAATTATATAATTTTGATTCAAACGTGCAATTTTGAAGTATATTTTTTACTTTCAAAATCAAAGGTTTACCTCTGTAAATCGAAAAAATATCAGTCCCTTCAGATTCGAATTTGAGAGATACGACTGTTATATATCTATAATTTTTCTTATTATTATCCGCAGTAGGCCCAATTTAAAATAGGAGTTTTTGAGTAATAATTCATCAAAAAATGTAGGCTTATATAGCCTACAGAACAATCGTAAACATTACAAAATTTAAAATCTGTACTAGGCCTACTGATATTTCTTGGAAATTTGTTAAAAATCAAATGAGATGTTGCCTATTTGAGTTTATTTTCTATGAGTAGCTACTTAATTTCTTTGAAGTATACGAGTCGTAGAAAAATTGATAGGCCTATAATAAGATTTTAATCGTAGGGAATATAAAATCTACTGAAAAAAATTGTTTTTGAAATAGCTGACAAATATTTCAATAGAAACCCAATATTTCAATAGAAGTCTTTTAAATCGATTGAAAATGACCAAGGTCTAAAATATGACCAAAATATGCCAACAAACATTTAGGTTTTGATTGATGATCTTCTACAAAATGGAACATTTCTTTAAGTCTTCATTTTTCTTGATTTTTCCAAAATGAAATTTTAACTTCATTTATGTTAATTAGTTTCGGGAATTACTAAATCGGGAATTTGTCTCTTCCTAAATAACATCGTGACGAAAATAAATGAAATGTAGGAATTGTGCAAGTTTAGATTACAGATTATTTATAAAATAATATTTATAAGTTTTAAATGAAACAATTAAATTCTTAAACTTATCTCTAATAAAAATCCAAAAAAAATAGAAAGGAGAGTGACAAAATAATATTTAGTTTTTATTGAGAGGTTTAATTAAATTAATTTTCTAACACTTCACTTTACCGTATTTTTTGGTAGCTTTCATGTAGGGAATGTAACAAGAAGGTCTATTATAAGAATTATCTCAGTCTGTGAGGTTTCAAATGGAAGCGTGAATTTTACCATAAAAAATTAAAAAAAAGAAACATATTCATGACGTGCAATTATTTTTTTTTAATTTTACTGACTAATGTATCTATTTCGCCAAAGTAGTTTTAATTTAATTAAATTTTCACTTATTTCGATTATTTCACAAACTAATTAACCTAAAAATTAAACATTAAAATGTAATTTTATTTTTACTTCGTTTTATTATAAATTCGTTTAAAGAAATTAGTTTTTTTTTAAAGAAATAACAGGATATTGAATTTATGGAAAAGTATATTTTCTTAAATCTGGTGAGAATTTAAAACTGATCTTGTTTCAAATACAGTTTCAAAAACTGAGACACAGTCACCTTATGATGAAATAAGACTATTTACTGTAGACACTGGAACATGAAATTAACCGTCAAACATATTCTTGTGGAAAGTCCTACTTTGAACACTATACGGAGACAATTTCACTTACCGGACAATTACAAACATTGCGTTAATCACACACACTACACAAAAACCCTAGACTTTATACAATTTTTAAATATTCAAAGACAATTGTAGTGCAAATAAAAATGCAATTCATATAAAATAGTTTATATTTAATTTATAATCATATTATAATTTTTAATTTATAATTTAAAAATCTAAGATTCAATTGTTAAGCGTAAATTTTTTTAAATTGTAAAACATTATTGTAAACCTAAAGTGTACCTAAAATTATAATCTAATGTTATGTAACTTGTGCTTTTTATGTAATGGGGTCGCTAAAAACTTAGAATGTTGATGCGACCATAATAAACTTATTGTAAAAAAAAAGTCAATCATATTTTTCTTCTTTGTCCTTTGTACGATGTGTGGATACAAACTCTATAATAATATTTGGATTGGGTGCTATGTTCTGAGCTCAGTTAACTCATAAATTGATTAACACTTCTTTTGTTTGGTTTAATACATGTATTAGTTGTATTAATTTGTACGGAAGTGAATGTGCATTAAATCAGATGTTCTCTTTAAAAGATTAATTGTTCGTAGATATCCAAGATTACACTCAAATGCTATGGAACTGTTCAACTTATTGCCTTCTTTAACGATTACCAGAAAACTTATTGATTTTTTTTAAAACGAAATTAATGAAATTTTACTCATCTATCTCCAATTCTGCTCGTTAACGTTTTGTAAGTAATGCTGTGAGATTTATGCTAAATTTATACAAAATCACCACAGATCAGTAACGATTTCATTACAATCTGTTCAATACTATAATACAATCAAGACAAGGTCGCAGATAAATTTTCCGATGAATGAGAATTTAATAATAGTTTCCAGCTAATGAAATATATAATTTTTAAGGTACGCTATTTATCTTGACACACAAATTTTAAATTATAGGCACCTCAAAATCCTTAAGCACATTTCATACTTCACATTATATAGACTACATAAAAAAAACTTATTTAATCACTCTTGTACATTTATTATTATGGGCGTAATTAAATCATATACTTTATCAGCAAAAATTTTACTTTAACAAAAATTAAGTAATTATAATAAAAATGAATTAAACATTATAAACCATTCCTAAAATGTATGATTTATAATTTTCATTTTCTTTTATTTGTCTACTCAACAAAACAATTCTTAGATATATTTGGACGTATGTGATCCAATTACGGGGCTCGGCAAGTCATTTATGAATCGAATTCCTGCTAAGGTCTTATTTTTCTTCTCATCTTGGCGTCGGCCATCCAGCCTGTTCCGGTATCAGTGTTGTAAGTCACTGAAAAACATTAACAAAAATAAACTGTTCCCAGCGCTGTAGAGGTCTTCCCAAGCTGCTACTTTTCCCTTCAATCCTTTATCCCAAAACCTGTTTTTGGAATTCTATCTCCCTTCATTCGTCGACGATGCTCCATCCATGTATTGCAATAATTAATGATTCTCTCGTTTACAATACACAACGTCCTCTGCAACTCTTCCTTATATCACAATTTTGAATCCTGTTCTCCCTCGTACAACCCTTTACTCTCCCTAAAACAATCCGCAGCTCTCAATTTATTTTTTCTTCTCTTTGAAAGAGCCCAAGTTTCACTTCCATACGAAAGAGTAAGAACTAGAATTATATCATAAAATCTCATCATCTCATCTGTATCCTACAAAGGTTTCAATCAAAATTTATAGGTTCAGATCAATCACAGAATCACCTTAGGATATTAACAAAAAACATACTTCACAGAGTTTTAACCATTCCTAAAATCCAACAAGAAATTAACATATTCAGTACAGAATACAAAAAAAAATAAACTCAAATGTAATTTAAATCAACTGGTTATCTCACTTTCAGACAATTCAAACGACACTCGGAAACTAAGATGAAGACATACTACCACGGACTGGATATCTACACTGGCGAGATACCCATTTCACCCATACCCATTTCATACCCATTCATGATAACCATGATACCCATTCATTCATTCATGATACCCATTTCATGATAATTACCGGAGTAAGAAATCTACTTTTTGTTCAGTTAAAAACAGATGATAGATAAGTTTGTAAGTAAAAGAAATTAAAGAATTCACTCATCTTACATAAGATGATTATCGACTCGCGGAATTAACATTCCGTGAATCATCAACATTATTTAAGAAAGAAATTGTATTATTATTAGAAAAATCCATTAATGAGTTGACTAATCCATTAATTATATAGGATATATATATCCTATATAGGTATATAGGAAAATGTTAAAGATTAGGTGGGTGGACAAAATAAGTAATTTAGAGGTTCTTAGGCGAGTAAATGAAAAAAGTAGGCTACATAAAAGCATCTTACCAGAAGAAGGGATAGGCTAGTGGGGCATATCTTAAGACATCCAGGTATTGGGCTATCAATAATGGAGGGTAATATTGAAGGAGTAAATTGTAGGGGGAAGCAGAGATTAGAATATATTATAAAGCAAATTACAAAAGATGTCGGGTGTTACAGGTATGCAGATATGAAACGACTTGCGCAAGATAGAACAGCTTGGAGAACTGCATCAAACCAGTCGAGAAACTGATGACAAAAAAAATCCATTAATTAGTTGACATCTTCTTAAATATTTCAAATCTTAAATGACATACGCCACTACCAGCAATTTTAACCGGTTCAAGAATAAAAAGCATTAAAGGTCCCTAATACTTACCGAAAATAATAAAAATAGTTTAGTTGACAATCGAATCCGGGACCTTCCTCTAAATTATTTATCACGTTATAAAAAGTAAGCGATCTGCTAAAAACTGAATACCGATTATAATGTGATTTGAGATGCTTATTATAATGATTGTTATTTTTGTTTATTAAACTATTTTATTAAGTAGTAATACATTTGAGAAATAGCCAAAAGAGTCTATTGGCGAATATATTGGATACTTAATTATTTTTAATTATCAAAATTAATTGCTTAATAAACCCAGTTGTTTACAATAAGGAATTTATAAAAGAGTAATAAAGTTAAAAGTGTACTGAAAGTTCTAAGTACAGTTTAAAAAACTTATTAAATTACAACGCGTTAGTTTAACCATTGTTTTTTTTCTTAAAGATCGTTATTCTTATTTTTAATGTTTCTGGTAAACACATGCCTACTAAATTACATTTTTATGATGATTGTAATCAAAATTGAAAACACAATAATTCTATTTTTGTAATTAAAAGTAGTTTTAAAACCTAATTACTTTAAACGTGTAAGTGAATTTATTTTTAAGTCGTACAATTTCTAAAACACCGTTCCGTGTTCTTTGTTCTTCTCTTTGCGTCTTAATGTGGTAGAAAATAAGAAATATTTAATGTTTTCTCGAAAGTTGTTAGACATTTACGTTGTGGTTTTTTTTATTTCAAACGAAAAGTTACCGACAACTGTAACTTTTATTAAATCTACAATTTTTTTTAGTTTATTTTTGAAACATTATATTTTCAATTGTGATCTGTTAACATCGTGATCGATAATTTTAAAACTCTATTTTAAAATTTACTATTTCATTTCTTATTTATTTAGCCCATTATTTTTTTTAATTTCCCACATCAACTACTTGATTATTAATGGCTACAATAGGCTAAGTTTGTAAACTTTATTGGTACAGCCATGATTAGCAGAAATTGCATACCGTCTGCATTGGCATAAATTGCAAATCAGTCAGACGTAAAAAAAAAGTCGTGATTGCTTTCAACGTGTTAGGGTTGTGTGAAAATTTAAACCCTTTAATTTTAGTTTCCTGTGAAGCACAGCGTGTGGAGGGTTGCTAGTTACCTTTTTTTAAACCCCTAATGTGTACGTGCAATCTGTTCAATTTAGATTAAAATAATGTGTATGATGGGTAAACGAGGTATAGGCCTAGTCTTGTACAGACCCAGGTCGACTATAGAGTTTTTCAATTTCGAAGAGATCATAAAAGACATTGTTATTTATTATTCTAAAAAAGCACCTAAGACGTTTACGTGTTAAGAAATTTCACCTGTCGATGTAGAGTCATATGAAATAGTAAAAACAACTGAATACAATCAAATGTGACTACATCATAAAAAAGTAGCATAAAACATTTGATTTGATACACACAAAAATATTTTTCATTCCTAATGTGTGTACATTGCAATCTGTTCAATTTAAGAACAATAAGCAACCCCATTACCCAATGAAATGAGGTGATACCTATGTATGACGTGTAAATAAGGTGTAGTCTTGTACAAATTCAAGCCGACCATTCCTGAGAGAGTATGATTAATTAAACCCCAACCATCAAAGTACACCGGTAACCACTGTCTAGTATTCAAATTCGTATAAAACTAACTACCTTTACTAGGTTCGAACCAAGAACCTTCGTCTTCAAAAATCAGCTTTTAAACAGCTGAACAGCGGCGATGACTTTACTTTTAGACCAACCCGGTGTGTCTAGTTAGCAATAAAACACTTAATTACTCATTCAATGTCCAGAATAAATAATCCAAAGAAACACCAAAATATAACAAAAACAAAAAATGAGTGCTAACAGAAATCGAGAGTATACTATCTATATGTAACACTCTTTTGTTCCTCAGAGACTTACAGATTCAAGAGACATTTTAAATAAAAATTTATTTCAAATAATTTTTAATCGTTTACTGTTTTTCACTGTAATCCACTGTTGTTGTTTAGGTCATCAGCCGAAAGGCTGGTTTGAACCTGTAGAGATTTTATTAAGTAAAACGAGGAGTGAGGTTGTTTTAAATTGCCTTCCTCACTGAGTGGAAAAGTACGCTTATCAGCATCCCGGGCCTCTGAAAATCACATAATTTCCACTCTGCAAATGACACTTTCACTTCATTCACCACAAGGTCTGGCTGTATAATAAAATTCAATACTTTCAGAGGAGATAACTCTGATTAGTGTCTTTTACACCTCTACCTCTTCTGTTCTTAAATTATTCAGTCATTTAATTGGCTGACCATGTGATAAGAAACCGAACAATTTATTTTAGCTTTGAAACGAACAGATTGAGTGTACACAATTTGACCTCCACCAGTCTGTTATGGGCATCCACTATCTGTTTATCCATTATCTGGTAATATTATTGTAAAATTTTTTATAATTTTTTGTAAAAATACTTAAATTATTATGTGATCATCCGGTATTTACTTTACAATGGATGCGACCATTAATGAACATAAAAATGAATAGTCTACTAATTAAAACATTTGGTAACCAAATTTTTAATTTTTCTGAGAACTTTATTTTTTAAAAGTATGAAGATCCACGATTTATTTTATTCCTTTGAATTTTTTATTTGAGGTAAGCTTAAGTACAGAACAGAGTTTTTTTAGTTTATTTATTAAGTTCCATCGATAGCTTGTCATTGGTAACTACTTTTGGTTTTAGTAGCTACAGTAACTAAGTTATTACCTGTTAAAATTTCCCGATCCTGCCGGGAATCGAATATATTAATTTAGCTACTATGCGAATATAATATGTTATCCTAAGGCAAGCTTTTCAATCGCGTTAACTATGTAGTCCTATTGAATTTCATTACAAATCAAATCAATTATATATACCTAAATTGTTTTTTTATTTGTTACTAATAAAAATAAGTAACCGCCTCCGTGGCGTAGTGACTAGCGCGCTAGCCTACAAAACGAAAGGTTCCTGGTTCCATTCCCGGATAGGATCTGCAAATTTCAACACGTTACCGTTACAGTTACAAAACCCAAAGTAGTTACTAATGACTAAGCTGTGGATGCGATTTCAAATAAACTAAAAAGTATATTAACTAAAAAAAAGTATTCATTTTTAAGTTTTTTAATCATTTGTTGTTCCATCCGAGGACTAGAAACTTTTTATTTACTCGAGAAATAAATAGTTTAGATTTTAAATTACCCTCTTTTTTATTATTAATTTCGATTGGGCTTATCTCATTTTGACGAAACGAGGACAATCGGACTTAAGAATAAAAATAAGTTTTGGATAACTGGGATATTCTCACATCTATTAGTACTGAATCAGAACTGACTCTATATAACGATAACGATACTATAACACGATTTTAAAGCTTGTGTGGACATACGGGATACAATTCTGGTGGACAACAAAAAAATTCCAATATTGACATTATATACTTTTTCAGACAAAATTTTTACGAATAGCTTAGGATAACATGGTACATACAAAACAGATAGGGCCTATACCTATCTAAAACTACATAGGACTTAACTCAGTAAGACAAGAATTTAAACGATTTAACAGAACATATGAACTAAGATTGAACGAATATCCAAATCATTTCGCGATAAACTTACTGGACAACAGCAAAATACTTTTACGAGATTTAACAGATAGGCTACAATATGTCAGAATTAAGTACCAGATTGAAACACAAATAAATTTACTTTTATAATAATGTATAACTATTTTTTTAAATTTAAATTTTCAATAATTTCAAAATTAATTCTGTGCCCTAGAGGTAAAGGGTGTTAACTCCAATTTTGGCAAAATTAAGTTTGAAAATCAGCAAGAAAGCTCTATAAAAGTTGCAGTAACCACATTAACTCCTCTTTTGTACTACAATGATGCGAAAGATTTTTAAAATGACTATTATTTTTAACTCTAATTGAATGTATACACGTTATTGATAATAAGTTATTTTTATTTTTATTATTTTGTTGTTATTGTCTTACTGATAGGTCTCAGAATTTGCTTGAATTCTGTAATTTTTCAAACATTGTTGTGAATAAAATGCTGTTTCTTTATGCGAATAGAGTTAGCACAATATATTTAGTTTAATTAATTAGTTAAAACTAATGTAATTAAAACGCAGAAAGATGTAAAAAGTATGAAATCCTGTGGGTGGTCAGGGGGTAGTAGAAGTTAAGAAAGTTGTTTATTCATTTAAATCTCTGTATCAAAAGCTATTTATTTGGTACAATTTTTAAATATTCTCACACTTTCAAAAATTAAAAAAAACCTTCATGTTTTTGGTTCTTCTGAAAAATTACAAAAATGGAGTAATTCCTTTACATTTTAGGTACAGAATTTAATTTTAAAGGTCTAAAAAGAACTAAAAAACGTTACATGTAACATTTATTATTATTTTATAATAATGTTGTATGTTTTATTTTCCATGTTAACTTTATTACTTATTTTTCTTGTTTCTGTAAAGAAAGAACAGATGGTCATTTTGGTCATTTGATAATTAAAATAAATAAAAAAAATTTCGATTGGCACATATTATTCAATAAAAATTAATTTTAAATTGTAATTCAAAGTAAAATTAAGATAATACAATTTTATAATATGTAAAAAGTAGTAATGTTAAAATGCACTCCTGGAATAGAACGGTTGGTTATTGTCATCAACCAGACGTGTTGATTAGGTGGACCACCAAAAGAGGAAACTAGTTACTGTGAACGACACAAGCTGCGCTACTGTGCAGAGAAGTCACTTATTTTCATTTTACTGTACTGATCTTTCTACTTCTTTCCTGAAAGCGTTTATCCTTGGATCTTACACAGAGATTAATGTTATATTTCTTTGCCGAATTAATATTGAATTAACTTCCACTTTTTACGCTTATTTATCAGTATCTTTCAAAAACGTTTACCGTATTAAATTTTAACCTAAATTAAAAATTATCAAACAATTTTTAAACTTTTTTCATATTCCATTGACTATAAATTGTTGTAGGCTAATTGATGAATTTTTACCACTTAATCAGAATACTTATTAACAAAAAGAATAATTTTTTATATTTTTTGAACAAAATAGTACGTCACGTCTAATTTTTTTAAAAGTTATTTGTATCAGTGCGACAAAAATTTTTTAACTACTTTGGTGACACAAACGAACTCACTAACTTAATAAACCGAGTTTGATTTGTAGTTTAGTATCAGGAAAACTTTGACCATATCCCAGCTAACTGTAATAATATTTAATTACATTCTAATTCCAACGATCAACCATTTAACCTAAAAATCTCTATTCTTACAAATAAACGTTAAAATACTGTATTACAGTACTTCGTAAAGTTTTATACAGGTCGAATAAATAAGGTTTGTTAAAATATATTAAAATACATTTCACCTCTATTCATTTCCCTAAATTCTATTCAACCTTGTGATATATTTTTGAATATTAATTTATGCTTTATAATCCCTTTCATTTTCTTTTTCTGTTTCCTCCGACCCACTGGAATATCAATCTAGACTATTTTTAAATATTTATATTTATGTAGTAGGCTACACGATCGATAATAATCGTACAATAATAACCTATTTAAGTAAATCACTTTTTATATTTTTATAAAAACAATGTAATATTCCTGTAATCAGTTATGTGTTGTTCATTTTAAATTAATTAACCTACCTAATATTTTACGTTTAATTGTTTTTTAATTTGAAAAAATAAATAAAAGTTGTAACATGACCAAATCATAGCAAAAACTATGTGATAATGTCCAAAAAATAAAGAACCTTAATAAAGAAGCTTTTCTTTTTATTTACAATAACATTTTCAGATGATAATTAATTGGGATAACTTGAAATTATGTTTAAATAATTGTTAAGAAAATAACTGTTACATTTTAATTAAAATATCTTTCAATGTTCGCCGTAGACGTCGGTCGTGTATTTAAAAATTTTTGTAATGAGAGTTGAGAATTTGAATGGATTTAATATATAACTAAGAATTTTGCAAAAGTTTTTGTAGTGGGTTTTAGCGATATCTTAAACAAAAGACATATGAAGATCGTTGTGCAAACTTTAATAGGTCCTTAATTAGGAGAGATTTGATTAATAAGTTTGTATTATTAAAAACAGGAAATTTTTTAATTACACTATTAATTATTAATTTAAATGTTCACTAATTTTAGAAATTTATTACTTTAAACAACCGTGAATTTTTAAATCAAATTTTATGACAACAATAATCTAATTGTAACTATTGTCATAGTAGGTAATAAAATATTTCTCATAAAGTATCAATAAATAACTTTATTGTTATTTTTTTATTATCTGTAATTGGTTGATCAATTTCATTGTAATACTTATTCAATTTTTCTTTACAAAATAATAAAACAGCAATTAAAAATTATGTCAAATTACTATTAAAACTTTTATTCTTAATTTCATATCGTATGTAATCGTGTTTGTATTAACAAAACACATTAAATGTTTAATAATATAATTTTTATTAGTGGTAATTAAATAATAAATAGAATTTAATTAGAACAGCCAACTAGTTAATTTGAATAAGTTACAATAATTTCTTCATATAAATTTGTCAAGTTACTTTAAATGTTGTACTTCAAACAATGTAATGGAATGTTAAAACTTACTACTTATTGGTTGAGGAACATTTAATTTAATTAAGCTACTTCTTTATTGTTATCCTTAATTATCATTAGTAGGCTAATTAGTCTTTATTAATATGTGTAATTAGGCTTATCAATTATCATAATTATTTACATAACAGGCTTACATCTTACTAAGTTTTAAATTAAGAACTAAAATCACATTATACTCGTACAAGCCTTGTCGTAACAAATAAAAAATTATTTCTTATTTTTCTTTATAGTCTAATATTTAAAATAGATTGTAGCTTATCAATATTTTTATTACAGTTCCTTTATTTTGTAACTAATACAACAGTAACAAGAGACAACTGAAACGTAAACACCCTACGGACTTATTTTAATTTATTTTTTATTTATTTTTAAGTGATCATAATTCAAATAATAGTAAAGTACAATCTTAGACTTATAATTTTATTTAGTAGTCTACATTTAAATACGTTAGAATACAAGTTAACTTTTTAAGACGATTATGTCGTAGTCAATCGTATTTTCATGTTATTTTTTTCATATAGCCTACCTACATCTGCCAATTGTTCCTTGTGTTTAACAGATCATAAAACTTTCTGTTAAATAAAAAAAACTGGTTTATATTTTTAATGAACAAATGTATTTTGCATTGAATGATCAAAAGTAATATAACTCCATCATTGTCAAAATTATTTATTAATTTGATCCGGAAGACTAATGATCATACAAAAACTTTAATAATGATAGGCCTACCAAATTTTTTTTTACATTTTGTTACCAACTGTTGAAACATTTAATTCATCCGTAACCTATGATTCTTAATTAGAATCCAATTTTTAATTTAATTTTTACTGAGATAACGATAAAATTTTTCGCCGCCTTCTTGACTCAGTGGTTAGCGCGCTATACTACACAACGGAAAGTTTCAGGTTCGATTCCCATCTAGGGTCTGGAAATTTTAACTAGTTGAAACCCACCGGAGCCGTTCCATAACCCCCCCCCCTGTACTCACTAATGACCAAACTATTAACGGAAATTTAACAAAATAAGTAAAACTTGTTTCTATTATTTGTTTTAAAGAGATGTCTATGAGATTTTATTCTACTTTACACCTTATGCAACAGTAAATAATTTTTACTGAATCTTCTGAAATTTTTTTAGCTTATTTTTGTTATCAGGAACTGTACTTTATTGACAATCAATTAATTTGATTGCTGCTTTTTGTTGTATTTTTTGACGTGATTTGGCATGAATTTTTGAACAGGGACACTTAGTGGAGTTTGTTCAGAAATGGCTGTCAGCAGATATCCTATAAAGTCGCTTGCCCAAGTAATGTTACTTAACAAATAATAGCGACTTTCTACCAGCTGACTGACGTCTGGCCCGAAAGCCTCTTCTGAAGTTAAAGAAAAAATTAAATAAATAAAAAGTAACTTATTTTTAGTAAACTCTCGATCTAATTTTTCAATTATCCAGCAGGGCTCGTACCGTCGGAATTTTTATGTTTTCTCCCGAAAATCTGAGTTGACTTAAACCCAAGAATTGACGCATTGAAGTCAGTTAAGGAATTTTAAAAGCATATTATCTTCTTCTCTTGATCTGTTCGGATGGAAAACTGAAAAAAGTTTGGTATACTGCTACATACTACAAGTGAAAATTGGGTAAGCTATTTAAAATATGTGTCGTATTGGGTACTTTCAATAGACCAGAACCAACGTTAAGCCTATAATAACAACTATGCATTCGATTGTTTAAATCAAATACGATCCGACAATACCAAATTAATTTCACAAGTAGAGCTGGGTGTTTTGTGTTTTTTTTTTTTTTGACAAACGTCCAGGCTTTAAATTATCTAACTTTATGTGAAATTAATTTTCAAGTCAGGTCAATACCTATCTGCCGGGCGCATTGGCGTAATTGGTAACGTGCTCGCCTTTCATCATGTGGTCGTGGGTTCGAATCCCGCTCAGGCACGGCACATTTTCATACGTTCCAAAAAATCATTACATCCTTCATTACACACAAAGTTACAACCCAACGTCGTCGCTATGACCATTGTAGTTGATGCGACGTTAAATAAATAAATTAAAAATACCTATCTATGTAGTAAATAATTATATTCTCCATAAAACTAATTATTCTAAAAGATTTAAATAATTAATTCTGTTAAGTCTGTTGAAAAGTATAGAATTTGAGTAATAATAATTTAGTAGGTACCATCAGAAATAAGGGCTACCATCTAAATCATCATTTAAAATAAAAAAATGATCTCGGTAACATAGCCAATAGCGTACCGATTGTGTAGGCCTAACCAAAAGTTCAGGATTCGATTCCCAGTTCTCTAAATCTAACCCAACGTATTATTATATCCCTTTAAAATGGTAGACAAACCGAACGTAATCGCTAATGACCTAGGCAGCTGATCCAACATCATTCAGAAAAATGAATACAAAAAATTCGAAACTTTCTTCTGTTTGACAGTATTTTTGCAATGTTTATATCGGTTTTAATGAACACACGAGTTGTTTGAAATGTTATTGTTAAATTATATAATTCGTCTGTTTATTATATAAGCCGCCTTTTCATAATAATTTTCAAAATATATAATTAATAGTTTTATTATAGACTACTTTAGGCCTATATTTTGTTACTATTCTTCGGTCAAATATACATCTAACAGATGGTTAATAGCTGTTGTACTAGGAATAGGATTCTTTTATAGACAATAGAAAAAATAAACCCAGGTAGACCGTTGTCTATCTCTGCTCAATCCAGCTAGAAAATTATAGAACGTGTTAGCTTGTGACGTGACAACGCCTCTATACCTAGACTACAATTTATTTCTTTGTGTATTTATATTTTTTAGAAATTTGTCTGTAATTTTTGTTCACTTTTCAAATTTTTAAGTTTAAATGATTTACCATTTATTATATTTATCTCTAGTAAAATTGAGATTTTTTAAATTATAACGCTGTTATATTTAACAAGTTTTTCGATAAATCTACGAACATTCTTTTAAAAGAACCAGTATAATGCAAAGTAGTTTTTATTAAGATATATGTTTCTTAGAAGCTTTTCCATTATTTTTTCTTTCAATATTTCGATAACTCATTATGACTATTAATTATATTAATCATCTGTTATCTATTATTCATAAAAAATACCCTTTTCGAGTTTTCCTAAATTAGTTCTTCTAAATATAAATACCTGGGACTTATGACACAATTAAGTTACTTCGTCTAAGATGATTGGCAAGTAAAGTTGTTTCAGGTATAAATCTTTATTAGGCATGGTAAAAATTCAATCCTAATAGACATTTAAAAAACTTTGTTTAATATTTTTTCTACGTAACATTAAACGGTTTTTGAGCGTGTAACGCACCACCTTATTATTAAAAAAACAAGCTGTATAATTTTTATTTTTATATTTGAACCTGATATAGGCCTACATTCTACATACAAAAATAATTTAACTTAATATTTTATTTAATAAAACTACTGTTGAATTTTGAAATAGATGCTCTTGTGTATAATTTAATTTAACAAATTTCATACCTAAGTTAAACTGTTAGTGAAATAAACACAAAATTAGAACGCGCTGTTCTAAATTTTGATGTTATTTTACACATAGGCCTATTACGTACTACTAACAACTTTTAAATTTTTGATTATTTGAAGAAAAATAACTCTTGATAGCATATTATGTTAAAAGTTACATGAAAAACACTGAAGCTAGTAATTGATGATGTTAACTAATTTATTTCATTTAGCCTATTATAGTACATATAGTCAATTAAAAAACCCACTTAAGAAAAATATTTTAAGATAGGCCCTTTAAAACAATAATTATTGTACAAAACTTGTAACAATAATATCATTTATAATAATATACATTGTTTAACTTATCACAAAAACTGTTTAACATGTGACACTAAAACTGTCAACAGTAATTTTTAATTGACACCAAAAGTACGTTAAAAGAAATTAAGCCTATGTTGAATAATGTTATGATTAAATTAATTATTTCATAGCTCTGTCGTAACAATTAGTGGCCCACTTTAAAAATTATTGACTTAAAATACAGGTAACTAAATAGGCTATAACTAAAAAGGTGTAATTATTAAATTGATACCATATTTTGTCTCAACGTCTAGTTTATTTAAATGCATGTAACTGAATTTAATTGACAGTTACTTCAAAGCTACATTTTTCAGAGATGTCAAAGTAAAAAATTATTTTTTACGACTTTCTTTAAATATTATTAAAAATAATTGTCTTAAGTTATATTTTTGAAACACAATTAAAGTACGAATGATTTATTATTAATTAAAATCCTATTAGTTGGGTTGTCATGCACAAACAAATGTTGTCACTTCTTACAAACTTGGTTAATAAATTTAATAGGCTGAATATTTATTTACCTGAACCAGAAGCACATTCCGATTTCGGACGATCGTGGCTGCGTGCCATAATGGCCGCGATAGAAAAATCGGTGGCACCGCACTGCCGCAGCCTGCAGTTATCCTGGCAGTCCATCACACCTGGTCACATGTTGTCGTCGGGGCCACGTGGAGTCCGCGTGCACTGTTGGCGCGGCCGGGGTCTCACGCTCACTGAGCCCGCTGCCATTTTTGCCCGGTCCAGAGGGCGCGACACACGGGAACGGATTAGAAAAGTTATACGATTAAAGAGAGGGGAGAGAGGATCAATTTAGGAAAACGTTTCGCTGACAGGAACAATGCCGGGTAGAGAGGGGTGCCACACAGCGTCCGCGGGCCGGCCGCGACTTCACGGCTGTTAAGATCTGCTTATTGTTAATTTTCTTGGTTATCCGACGGTGTGCCGGAACGGCTCGACCGACAGCCCGGTCCGGTATTGGTCCAATATTACAAAGGATGCCGGTTTTTTATTCGAGGGGCGGTCCCTGGCGCGGAAAGGCGGGGCGCGGTTCCCCTCCCAGCTCCTACCGCCTCCTCTCGGCAATCAATGCTGTCCCCACGACACCACTGCAATCACCTTCCTTCTCTACTTCCTTCTTCGTCCTCCTGTCCGCTCCCTTACATCCTTCTGCTTCTTATTCTTCTTATTATTATTCTTTACTTACCCCGCTTCTGCTGCTGCTACTCCGCTAATGTTATGATAAACTGGCAACTCTATGATTAAGCCGCCTCTATCATACTCTCTTCTTCTAACGCCTTAACTTTCTCACTCTTTCTTGTCCTCTGTCTCTATCCGACCCGTACTGTCCCCCATCACATCGCACTATTTATTAATATTCATTCGCTTTTAAACACCTCACAAGTACCAAAATAAAATATCCAAGAACACAGGCTACTCTTATTCCGCAGCCTACCATTATTACCGCATATCTAAACAATATAAGAATGAGAAAACTTTGCGATTGGCAAATTCAATATAAACCTCCTCTCAACACTTTATTATATAAGTCTGCCTTCTCTTTTCTTTTCATAACACTGGAATAGGTAACAATTGATTTTAATGGAGCGACTTAAAAGTGAGTGTTAATTAAATGAAATTAGTTATTAGTTAATGTAAATTGGTTAATTGAAGTACGGTTAAATTGACCTATTCAATTATCATATTCCTATATTTTCTCAGAGCAGACTAAGCCGACATGAATGTTTTAATTTATTACAAACGAATTCATTCTATTGTTAATGTTAAACAATTAGCAATTACGCCCCCAGGAGCAGCCATTAGAAAATATAATATTAAATAGCAACAACAATAGCACTTATACAGCAATTATTTAAAATTAT
Organism: Catonia carolina; assembly: GCA_035578175.1. NCBI lineage: Eukaryota > Metazoa > Arthropoda > Insecta > Hemiptera > Achilidae > Catonia > Catonia carolina. The sequence continues at coordinate 121,502,073 of JAQMRL010000002.1, read as the reverse complement.
TTATCATGTTACACGAAGAGTAATTTACACTAGCATGACACGTGCGAATAATTTCGCACTGCTCATTAGAAATTTACTAGGATTTAAAAAACAGTCCACAGCTTGTCTCGGCTAAACCTGTGTTAAGAAATTGGACCCCGTGTAAAAATAAATTATTTATTTTATAAGTTATTCGATATAGCTTACCCTAGGACTATTTAATAGGCTATCAATATTAAAAATCTTTGTTTATAATTTTATTTTTACTTTAGGCCCACCCGATTTTGTAATCAAAATTTAGCGGATAATATTTTTATGTATTTTATTTACTCAAATAAAATACTAATATAATACAATACTAATAAAATACTAATATAATTTATTAACATTTTTTTAAACTATTGTAAACAACAGAGTGGTCAAACATCGATGGATGTTTCACTTCCAGCAGTTTTTAATTCTTCTCTCAGATAAATTACTATTTATTGTTCAAAGTAGGCTAAATGAACAGACTATAATGTAGCAGTGTATAAAAAAATTAGGCCTAGTATCATATTATCTGGAGCACTATCACTGGCTTGTCTCCTCCTCAAAGCCATTACCGCTGTTGTTTTTGTTTCTTTTTTTTTAATTAATACACTCTATGAACATTTTTGCTGGTTGTATTTGTACAGTTGCAAAATAAATTAAATAAATTACGAAAAATAAATAGAATAGGCCTAGTAAGAAGTCGTGGAAGGTAGCTTATATTATAACATGACAACGATTCGGCTACATAATATTAAAATTTGGGCCTAGTAGGCTAAGTTAAATATGTACATAACTTAATAATATAGGCTAGACTATATAAAAAAGAATATGATTGACAGTAATAGCCTAAAAAATATATCGACTCGTTTGATTTATTATGCTTATTGTCTTCGAAAAATCGTAGACATAAGACCTAATGGCAAATTAATTTAGAATATTAAGTTTTTTTAAATAATAGACTACTTATTGCAGTTTGTTAGAAATAGGTTTGATCTACTTTTAAAGAATAATTTTTTATTTACTTCTTTGATCTTCTGAAATAACCACTGACTATTTCTCAGGTAATAAATTTATGTTATTCGTTATACATGTAGCCTATAATGATTGACATGATCAATCGTTTAAAAATATAATTTTGTATTTAAAAAATATATTACCTACTGTCCAGTTGTTTAAAATACAGCCTTTAGGGTAACAACATCTCGTAAATAATTAATATAAATAGCCTACACTAACACAATCAGCATAATGTAGGGCAAATTTTTAAAGTATTTTGCATTTTAAACTATATGCTTAATTTCTACACGTTAAGTCAAATCGTATAATAAACTAAAAACTGAACGGACGCTCTCCAAAAAAACTATTTAAAAAAAATTATTTTAATGTTTTGTATTAAACCAGAACATTCAGGTCAAGGATTGTTTTTTCATTAATAAACTTAAAATAAAACATAATATATTATAAAAAAATAATTAGATTCAATATTTTATTTATTGTAAGAAGTTGACAGATGAAAGATGTTGTAGGCCCTATACATTTATTTATTAATAAAGATAGGCCTTCTGTAGACCTAACGTATTTTAAAAAAATAAATTAAAAAATGTTATAATCCATGTTTTCTTGTTTTTGACAGCTATTAATCTTTATCAACTTTTCAATTCACCTTAGGATAATATTGTTGACTTTCTTAATAAATTAAGTTACATTGAATAGAATATCTCTTGTAGGTCTAGTATTGATGAAATACTAGACTTAGGTGTTGTTCTAATAATTTAATTTATTCAGACCATCTTTTAAACTTAATTTAATAGAATTTTGTTTTTTGAATATTTTAAACTAATCTTTATACTCTCAATATAATATATATTTATATATAAACTAATCTAAAAATAATTTTTTGTATTATTTAATCTTATTATAAGTACTTACTTATTCGTAAATATTTATAAATTATTATTTCTACTACATATATATTTAAATACAAAATTTCTCATAATTACAACATAAGTTTGTCAGTAGAAGTTTCTTACTACTTATTTCAAATTTTGGTAAGCATTATAGAACTGTATTGTAAATTCTTGCACCTTACAGTAATTGTACTTCCTTGTAAATCCAATGGCCAAGTTAGTGTGTAGTCAACTGACTTTAACGGCCTCTTGTCATATAAAGAACTGGGTTACCGAACTTTGCTTAGTTGCAGATTATATAATCGATTTCTGAAAAGAATGGCAATAAAATGGGTTGATAATAGATAAGTCATTGAAGGAGTTCTGATGTAGTCTTTAAATTTCAAATACCATGACTTTGTTTATATATCATCTGTTATTGTTTATTACATCGGTAGTCAGCCTATTGTTCTAATTATATTTCTTAATTTAGGGAATTAACGATTTTTTGCAAATATGAGACCTAACGCAATCGATTTTAGACCCTGAAAACCCGTATAGACTATACGACTTTTCAGGAAAATCGTTCTAGCCGTTTTCGAGAACAGTTGGACATAAAAAGATACATAGGCTACGTCAAGTTGTATAATATTATAGGATAGCCTATACTAATTTGCGACAAGTTTGAGTGTCCCTTAGTAGTTATTTTGTTAACAAATAGATTATAACAAATTTTTAATAGATTTTAACAAATGGATTACGTAGAAATTTGGTAAATTCCGCTCATTGATAGTTCATCATAAGTCGGTAGGCCTACTGTATTTGAAAGATAGCCTGTTAACTTAGTACAAAATTCAGTTTTTAATCAGATAAAAACGAAAAAATTTGCAAAAAAAAATTTAAAAAATGTTTTTGTTGGTATACTGTTAAGATCTGTAAGATAACTGAAGAATGCCTAATATAAGCCTGCAGAGAAAAAATTTTAATCGTTTAAAAAACAAATTGTATCTAAATACTGTAGGTAGTGTAAATTTCATAAATTTTCAATGAACCCTAAATAATAAATTCGTAAAGCAGTCTAACCATTATTTTTTGTGTATTTTTTCTTAATGTGGCGAAATTTTTCTGTCAGTAAAGTCATATGTTTGAATTCACAATTTTTATAGGCTAAATATTGTCAGAAAAAGTAGAAGCCTAAGTAACACTAGAAAATAAAATGTTGAGAAAAGTTCATGAACACTGAAATATTCACGTGGGATGTATTAATTGATTAAAAACAAAAACGGAAGAAATTTATAGTTGGGAAAAATGTCGTAGGAAATATGAAAATAAAATAAAAATGTTACGTAGGCCAACATTATAGAATGAATATTAGCAGACTAATAAAAAGAAAAAATTAAATTTTTCATAAAATAGAAAAACAAATATGAATTGGTTTAAGGAAATCGAAAACGACTAAATATTTCATAATAACTAATTATCAAAGATAGAATAAAATTTAGGAAAAAATTGACTAGTCTAGATTTTCAGCGAGAAGGAAAAGAAACTGTGAATATTTGGGCTTAGAAATAGTCAGAAGTAATGAAGAAACAACAAAAAGAAAAATTGAAAGAGTTCTGCTAAAGCAAGAAGTAAAAACTATATAAACGTAATATTTGTATTAGTGGTCAGAACACAAAAAGATTTATGTGTAAGTACTCCAATTCACTTTTCATTATCTTAGCTCCGTAAAATTTTATAAACCTTAAAATAACTGTGTTTAAGAAATTAATTAGATATCATACGACAGGAAAATCTAATTACACTGCAGCAGAAACCCCTGATTTTTGAGATTAGAAGATTAAGTTATCTTATTATGAGCAAGGCAACGTCACTTGCTCAGCAAACCGAATCATCTCAGATTTGAATTCTAGCTACAGCCTTAAGTTCCCTAACTTTATAATTACTCTAAAAAAAGACAACGAATCTCGATTATAATAGGTTTCTGTGTCTATGACAAAGGTTAATGAAATTTCTGATCATTGAAAAATATCTTATCAAATGATATATTATTTATGAACTGGAAGAAATTCTTAAATTTGTTTAGGAAGTATTATTATTAAGGATTATACAATGAATACTTTAAAATCGTGATCCGTTTGTGTAATTCGTTTTTACATGATGTTTCTGCAGTAAGTAACCTGCTAAAATCTTGACATAACTTCAGTAATTTGTTATATTTTCGCCCGAATCAAAAATAACGGATTAAATAAAATATTTAAAAGGTATTTTTATATTATTAAACGTGACGTAAAAGAAAAGCTTTGACGTCAATATGAAAACCATAGTATAGAATCGGAATACTTTTGTAATTTTTATTAAGTAGGCTGTATCGATAATATAGCCTAACATTATTACAAAACTAAATCAAATGTAACATTTCCGTTACGAGATATAAATATTTTTATGGAATTAATATTTCATATTACAAGGGACCTCATGTATATTTATGCCTAATCCACTTAGAAATTATCAGTAAGCTAAGTAGCTTAAGCCTACGGTTTAATTAGATAAATTTATGATTTACCAGACGCTTATTAATTTTGTAACTTTTCTAAATCGATTCTTATTTGTTTTATGGGTAATAAATTTACATGATATGCTGTAAATAATCTATTTTAAATTTAAATACAATTACTTTCATGTTTCTACCAAACTACTGAACATTAAAAATGTTAAATTAATTTCATTACCAACCATGAACTCAATTAAATCAAAATTTCCATTAATTATCTTTTAATAGCCCCAATAAATTTATTACGGCTTTGATAGTAGTTAATAATTTTCTTTATTTAATTAGAAAATAGATAAAACTTCTGTAATTTTTGGCTATGTTTTCAACCAACAACAGAAATATATAGGTAAATATATAGATTTATACTCACGCCGGTTGGAACTCAGATCATGTAAATTTTTTACGGTTAAACATACCAAACATTTTAAATCCTGCCTTACAATTAATTCAACATCGAGGTCGAAAACATATTTATCAATAAGAACTCCCCAAATATATAAAACTGTTATCCTTAATTTTAAAATACAAAATTAAGGATCAAATTATGAATTTGGAATGTATTATTTTAATTTATAATTAAAGTAAAATCAAATATAATTAAAATATAACATGCACCTCAGTAGTAGAAGATTGTACTGCTGATGATAAAACTTTAATTGACAAATTAATTATATTAGAGTAGGATAATATGTCCAATGTCATCTTGTAGCAGTACACTACTTTTTACGTAGCGCCTATAGTATAATATATCAATAGACTAGCCATGTTTTATGTTTAATAAACAATTTTTTTTTGTTTAACGTCCGATTGTTCCGCAATTACTGCTAGTGCAGACGGTGAAGGATGAAATGATTTCTTGTAACGTATGAAAATATGCCGTGCCTGAATGCGATTCGAACCCAAGACCGCATGTTGACTGCAGGCGAGCACGTTACCAACTACGCCAATGCGGCCGGCATGATAAACAATGATTAATAATAATATAATTATTTAAATAATCATTTATTATTTAAATTTATTAAAGACAATTTAATATAGTACATTTTTTAAATGTTATATTTAATAAGTTATTATGATCAGATGACCCACCGGGTTGGTCTAGAAGTAAAGTCGTTGCCGTGAGTCAGCTGTTTAACAGCTGATTTTTAGAGACGAAGGTTCCTGGTTCAAATACTAGTAAAGATAAGTACTTTTATACGGATTTGAATACCAGGCAGTGGTTACTGGTGTACTTTTATGGTTGGGGTTCAATTAACCACACTCTCTTAGGAATGGTCGGCTTGAGTCTGTACAAGACTACATCTCAATTACACGTCATACACAAAATAATCCTCATCTCATTGGGTCACGGGGTTGCTTATTGTTCTGAATTGAACAGATTGCAACGTACACAGGAGAAAAAAAATTGAAAATTATTATCAGATGTAGGGTATTATTGTATTGATTCCAGTTTAGGAAAGAGTTAAAGAAAGTATATTTTTTATATTATCAGGACTGAGTCCGAGTATATTCAATTATATTTATATAAAGTAGAAACTACTTAAATATCTAATGAGGAATACAGAAGAATAATAATTATTATCATAATAAAACTGCAAGACTTCAAACAAAGTTAAGTTGTGTAGTTATTGAGTTCTTTTGTGTATACCTGTATAGGCCGAGACATTTTAATTTGATATTCATTAGTTTATATTAATTGTAACAGGAATAGTACCTACAATCTCTCAAACTAAAAAAATTATGAGTAGAAATAATTTTAAGTTATTTTTAAAATAAAATCAAGCTGCAACAATACTAAGTGATTAAGGAATAATACACCTGGTCTTTAAAATATAATACACATATTACGATTAAACAGGTAGACCTTAAATTACAAAACGTAATCTAGGAATGGTTTATAAATTTTGTGATTTTTATTATAAGCCCTATGCCATGAACTAAGGGGTGAAAAGTTACTTCAGTTTAAAAGACTTACAATATTTGAAGATTAATAGGAGTTGGACCTACGAAATCAGAAAATTATTGGCAAAAAATATATAGCCCACGTCTTGTTAAAAAAAATAATTTATTTTATATTTTTAAACTTAGTTTGTTTATTCACAACTAAAAGAATACAAATAGTAAATATTATTCTGTTTTATGCAATGAAAATGGCAATGCAGTTAAGAAGATCGCCACTCAATGGTAGGTTACCACTCCAACAGTTGAGTAATTTTAATAATTTTAGTAACTAAAAAACAAATTGATATAATTTATAATTGCAATATGATATCTCTAGTTTATCGTCGTTTCAGTCTTTGTTGTAGATTTGGGGATGCTAAGATTATAATAATAAGACCTGTTGGATTTATGCATAAATACGAATTTAAAATATTTTAAGATTAATATTATAAACAATTTTATAAGAAAATTATTTTTAGATTTGATAAGTTTAGGAATTTATCATTTTCCACTTTTCACGAAATTTCTTTGATGAATCCTAGATTTATTCCAACCACTTTTAGCCTAGAAATTGTTTTAATTAAAATTTTTAAACCCACCGGGTTGGTCCTAGTGGTAAAGTCGTCGCCAAAATCAGCTATTTAACAGCTGATTTTCGGAGACGGGGGTTCCTGGTTCAAATCCTAATAAAGGTAGTTACTTTTATACGGATTTGAATACTAGACAGTGGTTGCCGGTGTAAGCTACTTTGATGGTTGGGGTTCAATTAACCATACTCTCTCAGGAATGGTCGACGTGGGTCTGTACAAGACTACACCTCATTTACACGTCACACACTTCATCCTCATCTCATTGGGTCATGGGTTTGCTTATTGTTCTGAATTGAACAGATTGTAACGTACACATATTAGAAATTTAACAAAAATTATTTTTAAGAAAGTTAATTTCTTTTTTATTATTTTAAATTAATCACTGCTGTATTTATATTTACAATTGGAGTAAAATTTAAAACTATTAAGTAACTTATTAAATGAATCAGTAATTTGTTAGTTGATTTGATTTTTTTCATTAGTTAGTTGTTTTTATCTGGCTCTCAATAACAAAATAAAGAAACCTTATTTTATTTACTTTACTTTGGTTTCCACTGGAAAATTGTTTACTTCACTATTTACCAAATCAATCCCTTTAGCTAACAAGTTAGTTCTACTGGTTTCTACATTAGCTAAAAGAGATTTATTGGATTTGTGTTTTGCAACGCTTGAATTGTTGATCCATCGACTTAAACATTGCAACAGGGGAAAACGAAGATAAGGATCTAGATGGGGGAGTAAATAATTGATCAGTAGAATAATTAAAGAGCAAGGAAGAAGAAAACTGAAAATCAAGTGAAAGAAGAATCTATTAATTTTATTTGCTATTCATTAAAATTTTATTGAAGAAAAATTAAATCGGAGAAAGTTTTAAATAGTTAAGCAGAAAACTAAGAAACGTGTTTTTTAATATTATTTTGTCAATTTTCCATGAGTTTTTGTTATGATTTTGTAATCACCAATCATAATTTGTTAATTTAACATGAGTTTTTCTCGCCGCCTCGGATAAAAAAAAGATTCCCAACTATTACGGTCAAACTTTTGGATAACATCTTGGACTTAATTTTAAAGTTTTTTTTTTGTTTTTAAGTTATGCTTGCTAATTATTTGAAACAGTTGCGTTTGTCATTGATAAAACTATTAATTATATTGATAATAGAAGCTGAACTTACCAGAAAGATATCCTAAAATATGCTGTAAATCGGTCCTATTTTTCTTTAAAAATTTATAGATTTATTTTTATTGTATGTAATCTGTTGTGTAATTAATATATACAGTATTAGCTATATATAATATATAAAGATACCAGTGTGAATGTGATTTAATGAATAAGTTTTTATTTAATTTACGTTAAAGTTTGTAAATAGATTTTAGGAACGATTATCAACCGAAAATACCTCCGTAAATTTAAATTTCCTTTCATGTTATATGTATTTACTTATAATTAGTTTACTATTGTAAGTTGCATGAATCAAGCAATAAAAAAATTACTACATGCAAGTGACAAAAGAAAACCGATGTTGCAGGAGAATCCGATAATGACAATGTACTCAGACCACAGCAACTGTTTCAAGAGCAAAGACATCATTCCGACGATTACATTGTCCATTTATTACTTCTGGTTTTTTATGTTTCTTGTTAAGAAACGTTTAATTTTTTCAAGAAATTCCTTGTTGTGGATTATCTAAAAAGTTAAATGTGGTATGATATCGGTCTACACGAATGTGGTATGATTAAAATGTGGTACTAGTCAGTCAGCATATCCAAAAATTCATGGTACTATATCCTTCTTTTTGTAGTTTTATTTTGCCGCAGACAGATTTAATAGCGCAATAAAATTTTAAATAAATTTAATAATGCATTAAATAAGTTTATATGCTATAAAAATCTGGAGACACAAAAATAATACATTACCATTCTGTTACGCTCGCATTCAACAAAATAATTTCCATTTACTTTCAAAAATAGAAGAGTGAAGTAACAATGGTGTTTGTCGAACAATGTCCGTACAGCCTCACAAATCCTCACAAATTGTACTCTGAATTGCAATTTAATCAACCATGATTTGCAACGTATTCGCGTATATTTCGCCAATTGCATTCTGTTCAATACAGTGATACAGAATATATCCATGCTCAATTTAAACGTTGTTAGAATTTTAATGTAAGCTGACAGGTCGTTAGTCAGATATTTCCACGCATTTTAAACGTAATTGAAGTTTAGGTAACCTTTAAATTAATTTTTGTTTCACTTTTTTATATTTTATTGTCGCTATAGTCCTATATGTTCTGTACACGCATTTAATCTGTTTATAATATTTTAATCAGTGAATGACAAATTAATTAAAAATCAAATAGGTCTACTCGAAATTTAATTCCATTAGCAGTCAATTATGATATAAATTATATTTATTAATTTTCTATGTAATAAAACAATCAGAACAGACAATAATAGTCAAATAGTACCTACAATATTTTGTAAGAATGAAATTGATAATTTATACTGTTCATTTCATTAGAATTATTTTCCATTGCGATTACTTTTATTAATTAATTAATTAGACAATTATAGTTTAAGGGGGTACAGACGTTTGTATTTCACGCAAGTTAATTTAGTAATTTTCTGGTACCATTTTCTCAAATACTAATTTAGATAGAGATTTCAAACTAAAACCATTTTATTTATTGAATTATGCTTTTTACTGGAAACTTCCATTATAGTTGTTGTTATTTAACTCAAAAAGTTTTTGTAAACTTATAACAACCATATTTTTATTTACCTCTTGTAAAAATACAATAAAGTTTTAACTATAGGCCTATAGTTTTATTTAATTATTTAAAACTCATCAACGATTCGGTCATTAGTGACTATGGTAGGGTATGGTGGGTAGACCAAGGTGTTAAAATTTCCAAATTCTGGCCAGGAACTGAATCCAGGATCTTCATAGAAACGCTAATCTTCTTCTTCTTCTTCTCATGGTGCATATCCGTTTCGGATGTTTGCGATCAGCAAGGCTATTTCTACTTTGTTTGTCGCTATTCTAAACAACTCGTTGGAGGTCTTCCCACACCACGCCCTCAGATTCTGCAGCCAGGATACTCTCCTACGCCCCGGTGGTCCTCGTCTTCCGCTCACCTTCCCCTGTATTATGGTTTGAAGCAGAGCATAGCTTCCCTCGTTCCTCATAATATGGCCAAAGTACTGCAACTTCCGAATCTTGACAGTGTCCATGATCTCCTTCTCTTTCCTCATTCTTTGAAGGACTTGGATGTTTGTAATGCGGTCCCTCCATGATATTCGAAACGCTAATGACGCTAATAACGCATGATAGAAACGCTAATAGATACACTAATCTATTAATTAAAAAAAATAAAAATTTAGAGTCTGTAGAAAAAATTCGGATTAATAAATTTTAAGGAAATATTATGTTTAAACTAATAAATATTTCAGGTTGTTCACACAACTTTAAATAACGGGATTGTAATGAAATAAAATCAACCATTTTTTAAGTTTGTACTTTATTATCGGGAACTGTCGTTTATCTCTAACAACCACCAATTTTGAGCGCTCCGTTTGCTATATGTTTTTTTATTTTAACGTGAATTTTTACCGGGCATCTAGTGATTTTTCATCCGTATGATGGGTGACAGCTGTCTTCATAAGTCGCTAACCCAACCGGTGTTACTTAACAACTCAAAGCGCCTTTCAACCAGCTGATTGAATGAACAGGGCCGGAGTCCGATCAACCATAGGCAATTGATTTCAAATAAATATTATAAGAAGTTTTGTGAAGCACCTCGTAACTCCTGAAATAAAAAATATCAATTTAATTACAGCAATAATTTTTAGACTTCAAGATATTTTAACAAAATTTTATTTCTTATGTCTATGAAAACAATAAAAGACTACTTTCTAAGACTGAAAAAATTCGTCCTAGTTATCATAGAAAATTTTATTTTATTTCCGTTGTAGCTTAAAAAAGTAAATTCTTGATAAATAATATTGATAAAGCTAATAATAATAATTATGCTTTTTTTGCAAAAAAACTTACATTGAAAGTAATGAATAAACATTCACAATAATAATGGTTTAACGTAATGGTTGTCTGCCAGGTTAGCAACCAATCTCCCTACAAAATCGTCCTTCAAAATAAATAAATAAAATAATTAATAGACCTACTTGTTTTTCCCGTGGGAAGTTCACTATGTGGCATGACTGAGTTCGGCTGACCCTTTTACAGCAAAAAAAATTCGCTAGACATTGAAGAAACAAAAAAGGGAAAAAGGAAAATAGAAAAATAACCAAATCTTTCAAAAATTGAACTCTGTAGGCCTATCTATTTCCAAAACGCTTTCCGACTATTTTTTTGTATCCATAGAAATTTACATTCGGTCGATTTTTATGATTATTTACTATTCAACTAATAAAATTTGATTAAGCGAATATTAATTTTTTCTCCATCTTTGATTTTGTTTTTACTTTGTTTTGTTTTATCTACAACAAAATATAACTTTATTTTAGTGAAGGAGTTTGAATGAAGTCGTAAAAACTTTGTTAATAGAGCTATAACATATGCACTTTAATCTAGAGCCAAGTAAAATTACTATTCGGTTAATACGAAGAAAAGAAGTGTTTTAAAATGTTTAATGACCGAGAGTCATCTGCCTTCCTGCAAACGAAATGGGTGACGCCATATCGATCCTCTTTACTAGCCGTAATCTTGTGTTGTGTTTATTTGCCTAAAGAGAATATGTCTCAAGAATATTACTACAAGATAATCTTTTTAATATTCCGACGTAGTTATCCCTTTGTACTTGAAAATATCGGATATGATGTCATAATTTAACGGCTCTTCTGATAGCTACCGGAGTTAAAAACCACATCAAAGGCGGGCATCTGTTTGAACACGTGGTATTAGAGAGTCGGTGTAGATACGCATAGTCTTCTGGCAACATACTAACTTTGTATTACCACACTCAAAAACACCCTCACACACAATCATTTTTCACTCAATCTTATTCACATTGCTTAAATATTCAACCGTACTCTCATTATCTTATCTGTGGAGTCTGACGTCTGTTAAAAACAGGCGGTGATTACCAGGGACGCACTTATGACACATGATGTGTTTTTCGATGGATGTCTGCCGTTCTTAAAAATAATGTGTGTTAGCTTACCGAGTGTGTTAATTGACTTATCATGGTGCCAACACGAGTCGGTCTTTTCAACGTACTACGCAATTAACGATAGCCTGTATCATCTCTTTTTATTCTGCCTTTTCAATTAACATTCCATAGTTTTAACATAAACCATGAACCCGTTTTTCAAACGAACTTAGAATACGATCATTATATTTTCTTAACGATTAATAAGTTTCTAATATTTCAAACAACTAAAATATATCTTCCTGAATTCGTCATTCTTTTAATGTTGTTTAGGTCATCAGCCGAAAGGCTGGTTTGAACCTGTAGAGGTTTTACTAAGTAAAACGAGGAGTGAGGTGGTTTACTATTTACTATTGCCTTCCTCACTGAATGGAAAAGTACGCTTATCAGCATGCCGGACCCTCTGAAAAGCACTTCATTCACCACAGGGTCTGGCTGTATAATGAAATTCATTACTTTCAGAGGAGATAACTTTGATTAGTGTCTTTTACACCTCTACCTCTTCTTCTTAAATTATTCAGTCATTTAATTGGCTGACCATGTGATAAGAAACAGAACTATTTATTTTAGCCCTGCAACGAACAGATTGAGTGTAAATAATTTGACACTCCACCTGTTTGTTATAGGCAGATTCTTTTAATATCAAGAAATATAAGATCCTGTAGATTTATTAATTTACTATTGTTTTAATAAACCTACAATCCATTTTATAAAAATTATAAGAAAATAATGTAAACACATGATCCGACAACTTTATGTGAAACTGTCTCAAAAATACAATCATTTGTTAGTTCACAAAAATAAAATGTTCATTCTTTTTAGTTTTAAATTCTTTCTGCAAAAATCAACGCTAACAAGGCCTACTTCAAATTTAAAATATTCATTACATATAATTTTCACAATAGTTTTCATTAACGGATTTATCCGAGAAAGAAAAATCTACCAGGACGGAAATTTAAGAGCTCGGAGGACATTTGACTGAAGACGCTGAATAATATGGATACTTGAATTACTGTATGCCCCCCATAAAAATTGTAAATAAATAGGCATAATCTTTTTCTACAGGACAATAAATATTGGTCAAAAGTTAATTATAAAAAGGTAGCCTATATAGATATAGGTCCCCAGTTAAAAATACCATTAAAGAAATATTGTTTACAGTTTGATATTTATTAGAAATATAATAAAGCTAAATTTTTATAAACCAATGTCATAATTTTAAGTTACTAGTCAAATCAGTCGGTTGGGTGTCGTCGTTTTAGCCATCATAGTGTACTCTATTATCTGAAGATTGATTGTCAAGTAATTTTCGTGTGATTGAAACCGTTTTTCGTATAATGCACTAAAATTTAAAATTACTTCTTTAACTGTTGACACACTTAAATAGATCTTTGTGGATATGGTTGTTTTTCATATACCAGGACGCAAATTTAAGAGCTCCTTGGACTTTTGACTGAAAACACTAAAATAATTTTGATACTTGAGTTACGGATGCCTCACATAACTAGATACGACCGGTCCAGACGGTTTGAAACCGGTTTTGTAAGTAAAAAAATTTTGAATTTTTATTTTTATTTCCATCCAAGTAGCCAAAAAATAAACGCAAATAATTTATTTACCAAAAGTAAACGCCTAAAGTAAGTTCTCAAATATTAGTCAAAATGTAAACATTTCAGTCGAATAATAGCTACAATATAATAGCGAATATTGATAGCTACAATACGTATTAGTTCTATTGAGTGCCAGAGTGTAATTTTCTAAACGTTTGTGATATTTTTACGATCAATAGTGAAGTAAAAATGATGGAATATCAGTGCTGTCACTAGATCTACTAACGCCCGCTATACATATTTTCATTATTATTTTATTCTGTCCTTATATTTTCCCATAACAAGGAGGTAGAGTGTTAAATTATTTGCACTCGATCTGCTAGTTCCAGGGCTACAAAATATAGTTTTGTTTCTTATCACATGGTCAGCCAATTAAATGGCTGAAGCATTTAAGAACAGAAGCGGTAGAGGTGTAAAAGACACTATTGAGTGATATCTCCTCTGCGAGTAACGAATTTCATTTTACAGCCAGACCTTGCGGTGAATGAAGTGAAGGTGTCATTTGCAGGGTGGAAAGTAAATGCTTTTCAGCGGGCCTGGCATGCTGATAAGCATACATTTCCACTCAGTGAAAAAGACACAGATAAACCACCTCACTTCTCGTTTTACTTAGTAAACTTCTACTTACCTTACTAACTTACTAGTATACTCTTTTACCCTGTAGAGGTTCAAACCAGCCTTTTGGTTGATGACCTAACAATATGCTTATATAAGAATAGAAATCTTAATATTATACAGTAATTCTGTCGAAGTTTTTAATTGTGCGGTAAATCTTGATGTTCTAGTCAATTCCGGATCAAAATCAGTTCATTAATTACAAGAAAAATTCTGATTTCATTTTCTAAATACGCTATTCTAATGAAGTTATTTTTAAAAACACTTCATACAAACAATTTACGATTATTCTGGGGATACGTTAGCAAAATATGGTAAAATGTTAAAAATATAATATGGATTAATTGATGATTTTTAAAATTTTGGAGGTAATCTCCAAACATAATATAAAAAACATACGTCAACCATAAATAGTACTTTGCTACAGATTAGTTATTACTGTTACAGCTTATTGTTATTAGTAGCTAGTTCTTTGCAGCACACATAACTTACTAGGCAAAGTAAAATTGTAACGGAATACGTTAATAAATTAACATTCCATTCATTAATTTACCTTTACATTTGACGTAACTCATAACAATTAAATTTTAACTACAATTTTATTGACTCACATTCAAGAATTAAATGCTCTTATGGTGTATCCGATTGTGATCATGTAAACTACAATAAAGTGTGTGTCATATCATTAAGAGCTCCAACATCTAGCATTACTAACGAATAGTCCCTCGTCTTCCAGCAATGCCGAGTATACAGATAAGTAAAAAAATCTGGTGTGAAACACGCGCACGAATTTCTCTTGCCAATGCAAATAATGAACAATATAACTAACATTAGTAATAAAACATTAGAATTAAACAAAAATCTAACCTCAAAAACGTAACCTAATTTTAATCATGAGTGAAAGACGCAAAATGAAAATCAACCTCAGTTTGGCTTAAAAATACGGAAAATCACTCTTTCACGCTAAACTAGGTTCTGGAGAGAAAAGTTCATGAAATAAAAGTTGTACATCTTTTAATTTCCTATATATTTGATTATATACGCTAAGGCTGAAATAGCTGATAAGTAAAATCGAAGATTTCAAAAAAATTCCGATTTTATTAAAATATAAGGTGGAACTGATGTAAAATTACCTACTTCCGTAATAATTATGTATTTTGTGTGTACTACATTAACCAAATGAGATTTGCAATTTCCGAAAATTTTTACATTATATAATTTAATTAGACTAATAAATAAATTTATAAAAAATTAGCCTATATAATTATTTTTTCCGATTGTTAAAATGTATCTACTTTCTGTCTATAACGTATGGCCTCCGGCAGAGAGGACCAATATGCACGAATTGTAAAACCATTTCAGAAAACATTCTGATATTTTTTAAGTAACTAAAACTTGTCGGAAATGACGTATTTTTATAAAAAAAAGTATTTGGCATGTTTTTGTTTTATAAAATTATTTTGAAAAACACGCTTAATGAGAAAATGTATAGCTACGTAAAATAGTAAAAGTTTTGTTTTTGAAGAAAAAGCTTAAAAGGTAATGATTTTCTGTTAAATTTTATTGGATCATCGTCTTCCGTAATTATTACAGAACAAACCTGACACATATTATGTTAATCCGTGACATAGTTGTTGAACAATGACGATGTATTTGAAAAAATACGGTTTTTTCTTCAAAAGCAAAACTTTTACTTAATTATACATCATCTTATTAAGCGTGTGTTTTTGAAACATTTCATCGAATAAAAAACATGCAAAATACTTTCTTTTATAAAAATACGTCATTTCCGACAATTTTCAGTTACTTAAAAAAAATTAGCTGTATGTTTTATGAAATGGTTTTACAATCCGCATATTGTTCCCCTCTGCCGGAGGCCATCAAATTACAGACAGACAGTAAATTACTCCCTTAGTTTTTCAGAATATAACTTTATTATCCTCTCCACCGGGAGCCTCCTTTTCATAATAATTAACTTTTTACCAAATTTATTTGGTAAATTTTAGACCTACTTCTTCTGCGAAGATCAGATTATAGATAAATATGTTAATAATAAAAAATTATTTTCTACAGGATTTTCAGAAAAAATATTCAAAATTATGTGATCATTATTGAATCAAAAATTTATACATTTTACAATTTTTCTTTATATAACCTAATAAGTGTAATACCTACTTCAAATACTAAAGTAACGCAGCACTTTCCCAGTGAACACTCAGTGAATAAAGTAAACGAAGGGTCTGATGGCATGTTCCTATTAAAACCAGATTATCTCCCTTTGGGGGCCTTTTCTCCCCCTATCTGTCGAGCGCTAGATGGTAGCTAGAACTTGGTCGGTCGGTTGAGAGGATGCAGCAATCATTAAGGGGGTTGTTTTCCACGTCACTTGGAAGAAGCGTGTTGACTGAGATTACATCCCCTTAATAATGTCATTACATTAGCTTATTCACAAGTCTACAGCAAAAATTGGCCCAGACTAAATGAACATCACGATTGTCTTCAGTTTAATTGACTTTCATTTAACTTGACAATTTTCTTTCGATCTTCAAATAACTTTTCATAGTTCGATCTGAAAATAAAATATAAAATTAATGATTTAGTAATCGGATGGTGTTGGTTTCGAAGAACAAGTATTTATAGATTTAAATAATACAGAGTTTTATCGTCGAAAGATGGTCTAAAGTAATTTGTTTTAATAAAGTTTAATTCTTTTGCAATCAGGTTTTCTTAAATGAAAATACAAACTTTAAGCAAAGACGATAAAAATCGGAATAATAACTTTTTTGACCTTTTTTTATAGAAAATTTAGTATCTGTAATTACAGTATAATAACAATTTCTAAATATGACGCTAAAGGTTCCAAAACTTGAATTACTTGCTGGAGCTTGCAGTCATCCTTACAGTCCTACAATTGGCTAAGAAGATCCCTTGGCCAGAGCCGTTTTAAATGTCTGTGCCGAGTATTCGGTATCACCCTAGTACCGAATATACATGGTTTTTATGAGAGGGTTTTCATATAATTCAAATGTGTCGTGTATCGTCTTGTATAGCTGTTTCATTTAAGTATAGGATTTGTAGGTAATTCTTTGAGTGTTTAAAAAAAGACTAAACTTTGAAAAAACGAAAATTAAACTTGACTCTGAACTGTGCATTAATATCTTGGAACATGAAGTAGTTGAAGCTGAAGATGACGATGACCATGATGGTGATAATAATGATCCCGATTATAAGATGACGACTATTAATTGTAGTAAAAAAAATTTAATGATTAACAAATTCTTAAAGGTAATTCCAATGTTTTAAAACTTTTCAGTCTGTGTGTACCTTCATTGTTGTCGAGGAGGTTGATTGCGAAAAGATTTTGATGCTCTTCTCACTTTTTTAAATGTTTCTCGCTGTGTTATTGAATTTCTTCTTTGATGAAGGCCATATTTCGTTGGTTATGTACCATGGATGCAGTAGATCCGTCTCAGGAATTTAATTCAAAGCGCTGCAGTATTTCTATATTCGATAAACTAAAGTAGGCCTAATTACGTATTAGCAGAAGTTTCATAATGCAGCAACCGATTTTGACAAAAAAATTCTCTAAATTTATTATCTGACGCAACTTTCTCTCATTTGGTTTTTCATTTTAGGTAACTTTTAAAGTTTGATATCGCGTTAGTCCTTCCGTAAAATTTTGAAAACATGATATTATTAATTATCTGCAAAGTCAAACTGCTTTTGTTTAGGTCATCAGCCGAAAGGCTTGTTTGAACCTGTAGACGTTTTACTAAATAAAACGAGGAGTGAGGTGGTTTACAATTGCCTTCCTCACTGAGTGGAACGGTACTTTTATCAGCATGCCGGGCCCTCTGAAAAGCACTTATTTCCACTCTGCAAATGACACCTTCACTTCATTCACCACAGGGTCTGGCTGTATAATGAAATTCATTACTTTCAGAGTAGATAACTTTGATTAGTGTCTTTTACACCTCTACCTCTTCTGTTCTTAAATGATTCATTCATATAATTGGCTAACCATGTGATAAGAAACAGAACTATTTATTTTAGCCCTGCAACAAACAGATTGAGTGTAAACAATTTGATACTCCACCTGTCTGTTATGGGCAGTCAAACTGATTAAGAAAAAATAATTATCTTTTTAATTATTTCGTTAATTATTGAGCCCATTATTTCAACTTCTCCATGTTTAAATTAGAAGAAATTCATAAAATATAGATTATAGGTTATTTCTGGTTTATGTTTGACATTATAATGTCTGATTTTTTTCTTTAAACTTTTTACCCATCAAAGTTGCAATTTTTACTGAAATTTATCAGTCACGAACCGAATTAAATTTGTGGTAAGAATTCTGTAAATTTGTTGGAGTGTTTGTAATCGTGACTACAAAGTTTATGACTAAAATCCGTTAAACATTATTCAGGCTTTGTCAGTTAAGACTGCATTTTATACAACAAAGACAATGTTCCTGAAAGAAAGCATTAGTTGACTCAGTAGTAATATAACTCAAACGACAAAATTATATTTAAGTACTGTGTTTGTACATTTATACGTTGCACGATTTCTTGAAGACTAAGTTCGGTATGACAAGCTTAACAAGATATGTTGAAAGAGATCTCAACCTAAAGAAATCAAACTTTTGAACGTCGGAAACACTTCGTAATGATAAACCAGTAATAATTCCATGATTCTATGTAGACACTAGCTTTTTCCTTTCGATTGAATTGGTTTGTAATATACTGTAATTTTGATTAGTAGAATAGTCTTATTTATAATTCAAAGAAATTTCTTGAATTTTACTGTTCGGAGACGAAAGTTCTGTGGTTTAAATCCTAGCAAAAGTAGTTAATTAATTAACTATCACTCTCAGGAATGGTCGGCCTGAGTCTGTACAAGACTACACCTTATTTACAAGTCATAAATATTATTCTGATCTCATGGGGTAATGGGGTTGCTATTTTTCTTAAATTTAACAGGTTGCAACATCTAAACACACTAGGGATTAAAATACAATCATTTTTATTTTAATATGAAAGAATTGATTGTAAGAATTTGTATTAATCTGCTAGTTCTGAAATACCTACCTCTTCTTTTTAAACGCATTACGATTTTGCTATTTTCCAACTGATTAATAACCAATGGATTTAAATGGCTTTTAAGACAATGGAGATGCTTCTGACTGATTATTTAAATTTCTTCACTCAGTATAGGTACAGAAAGATACTGCTGAATTTCGTCATTGTAGACCAAAATTAAATTGTTGATAGACCCTTAGTACTTTGATCTAAAACCGATAGATCATTCGGACGTTACTATTGCCAGCAGAGCCCCACAGTTGTATACACAGTTGTATACAGTTGTAAGTCCTTCAACAAACATTTGGACACTCATAATCTATAATCTAAGGACAGTAGCGGTGTTCTGCCTGGTAGCCAATTTATCTTAAATAACTTGATATTTAGCTCTTCCCTCTTTAGCTCTTTTATCAATTATTCTTATTTTCTTAGCTTTTATTCTTATTATAGTTTATAGTTTATTCTTATTATATTTTTAATCTCGGAAACTGCCTGACCGATTTCGAATATTCTTTTCCTGTTGAAAAGCCTACAGCTTCCTGAGAAACATAGATTATATTACAACGTAGCTTTAAGGGAAGACTGTACTTTGTAGCCCGCCAATGTTAAATTTGCTATTTTTAGGTACATTTTTCACAAGATTGGTAAACGATAGGGAAATGAAACTTTACTTACTTCTAGTTGTCGGGTTGCTCGAGCTACTGACATTTTTGCGACTTAATCCGTTAAACCATTAAGTTAAAAACAGAATAAGGAATAACATGAAATTTTTACAAATTTTTTTACGGTATTTTATATATTAATAATTTTTGTAGCTTTTGAGAAAGTCATAAAAGTGCCGGAATATGTGAATGTACAAGATAAATAACTGGTAAAAATTTCAGCCTGGTATGTTTAATGGTTTTTGAGAAAAATTTACCTAAATGTTAAAAATCTAAATTTACGGAAACGGGCAAAAACACAAAAAAGCATAAATCAAAAACAAAATGTAGCCTACACATACAAGTAAATTTCCAATCAGCATTTGGTTAGAAAGCTGATCCAACAGCTGAGAGTATTAAAAACAGTAATGAAGATATTTAAAAAAGCTAAAATTTCCTTCGCTCTGAAACGATCAGTATAAAATTATGAAAAATATTCGTTCTTGGTGACACGATAATTTTTTTGGGTAAATCTCCTAAAAACGTAATTTTTTCATTAAAATTATTTTTTCACGTAATTTAATATTTTTGAGGTTGATCTCGGTCTGAACTATTGAAAAACATAAAGAACCGAAATTCGAAATTTTCAGTTAAAACCATCATACAGTCTTACCTTAAATTACTGAAAAATTGATTTGTGATTGGTACCACGAAGTCTCCTTTTATTTTATGTTTTTAGTGTAAGGTCGTTTGGGAAAATTAGTCCTTTTATCTTTCAGTATTATACCATTTATTGTATACAATATATTATAATATGCAGTCAGGTATCAGGTGTGCAGTCAGGTATCCTTTACCCGTTCCTTTTTTCTAATTTTTGAAAATTATTTAGGTAGGATATTCAATATTCTACCCGATTTCTGCATAAAAAGTTATGTAGACCTTCCAAAAATCAAACAGATTGTACCATTCTTCTTAAGATGTTGTTTAGGTCAACAGCCGAAAGGCTGGTTTGAATCTCTTGAGATTTTACAAAGTAAAAACGAGGAGTGAGGTGGTTTACTATTACCTTCCTCACTGAGTTGAAAGAGGGTGCTTATCAGCATGCCAGGCCCTCCGAAAATCACCCACTTTCTACCGTGCAAATGACACCTTCACATCATTCACCACAGGGTCTGGCTATATAATGAAATCCATTACTCTCAGAGGAGACAACTCTGATTAGTGTATTTTATACCTCTACCTTTTCTGTTCTTAAATAGTTCAGTCATATGATATGGCTGACTATATGATAAGAAACAGAACTATTTTTTGTAGCCCTGGAACCAACAGATTGGGTGCAATTAATTTAACACTCCACCTGCCCGTTATAGACAACTTCTTAAGATATAGATTTTATCTACAAATTTTTTTGTAACACATATCCAATTATTCGCAGGTCGTATTTTTCCCTTTCCATTAGTGATTCACACTGATGTTAACAAAATTTACGTTTCCAGTACTTCGGTTTTATTTGTTCAATATTGATTTGGGTTTCAATGTGTAAGAAATTAAACGATTTAAGGTTAGTTTGAAGTAAAGTGAGCGAGTGGAGGTTTGCTAGTTGATGATAAATTTTTACTTTTCGATTTATTGAAAGTTGTTTAAATTTTATTATTATCAGTATGATTGTATCATAATTAATTGAAATCCCCTATTATAAGTTCACAATGTAATATAATATTTTGAAAAATTATGACGGCAATTTCATGTAAAATGATTGTCAGATGATGGAAGAGTATTGTTTTTATTATTACTTATATAAAAATTAATAAATAGGAACACGAGATTGCTTTAAGGGGTGAAAGTTAAAAGAAAAATAAGAGAGACTAGAGAACAACAGATCACTCTTAGATAGCAGTAGTTCGACTAATATACAAGTAACGACAGCCTGTTCAATACACTAATCACGCTCCCGGGAGTTTTAATCATAAGGCACTACGAAACGGACCCATTACATCTCAACAACGGAAATGTTATAGTTTCTTAGATATTATTATTGTTATTATTTAGACTTACAATCAAAAAGTACAATGAAAAACACATTTTATAATCATAATTATGGAGTTTAAAAACAATGATATCGTTCACCACTGATGATTTTTACATAGCCTACTATTATTCACTTCGATAAACTCAAAATGGTTCTCTTCCGATCTGATAGCATCCACAATACAAAGTCAAACATCAAATAAACTCACTAGGTTTCATTAGATGGCACCGTTTTAAAATAATTAAATTCATTTTGTTTACTCGCTTTCTTTACTGTAATTTAGTTGGTATCTTTTAAAAATCTCAGAAATATTACTACTTTTGTCCTGTGAAAATAAGGAATTTTATTTCAATTATTTTATATTTTTACTCTGTCTGTTTGTTTTATTAACCTATAATTTTATTAATTTTCTTATTTGTCTAAAACGATAAAGCGGATCTTTCGTCCGAGTAAATTTACCGTAATCTAAAAGAAAGTTTTTTGTCTTCATAGTTAATTTAATTATATACAAAAAATTAACTAAAAAATAATTCAGAAAAACCTAATGCTTTTACTTGGTATATTCAATTTTGCAAAAAAATATGTGTAAAAAATAAAAAAACTAAGGTTTCAAAATTTTGTGAAAAATGTAAGACCTAAACATTATTTATCTTTATTAATTTAGGTTTATTTAGGTTTATTAATCTATAAGCCAAATATCCTACCTTGCCAAAAAAACGTAAAATTTATTTCAATCGGTATTATATTCTGTGCTGATAGAACCAGAAAAAATTCTAACTTTATTTCATAAAATAAAATAATATTTTAGTTTAATCCAGGGAATGTAGCCTACTTTTCCGTTAATTTTTTCATATAAATGTATTTTCAATCTCCTTTTATTGACGGTCGGTTTAAAATATTTAATAAGTAAATATTTATAATAATTACTGGAGCTTATATTCAATCTTATTGTAAAAATATTAATTTTTCACTGTCTTGTTACAGCTGCTATATCACTTGTTATTTTACCTTTTTTCTACGAATGACTTAAAGATACATCTTCTGAAAATTTTAATAAATTTTTGAAAAGTTTCGTTTAAATTTCATGTGATCTGATGATGGCAAATCCACAGAAACATGTCAGTAGGAAGTAGGATTATATAAACAAAGGTAAAAAAACAAGTGATATAGCAGCTGTAGCAGGTCAGTTTATTAAGTAATATTTTTATTAATTAGTACTTTTGAATTCCGCCTATTACTTTCAACCTCCATCTCAAACCACTTCATTGACTTCAAACAGCGTCAAAATTGCTTTAAGTTCATATTTGGCTGCTTAAATTTATTTAATTTAAAAAAATCTTAACTGTTTGTTGTGATCATTAAAACCTTCCTCAATGTAATGTAATAAGGGAAATAATTTTTTCAAACAACCTTTAGAATTACTAGGTAAAACTTTAGGGGCATCAATAAGACTAGTTTTTAAAAACTGTTATCATTAAATTTTATTAAATGTAACTAATGCGGTTATATAAGTATCAAAATTTTTAAAAAAATTAAGTGTAGTTATTCAACTTAGAAATAGATTTGATTCTAAGTTTTAGAATAGAAACAACTGACCCGGAAATGAAAGTTAATCCCGTACCCAAATATCTAATATTTACACAACCAATGTGGCTGAGCTTTTAATTTCCCTTATTCAATAATCCACGTCTCTAAACCAATATTCTCTTTGGTTTTTAAATAGCAAACTAATTTTTATTGATGAAGCTTTTATGTGCTGACAATTTAGGTTTTAAAGAAAAGGATTACAATCGATCGTGCAGTACGCTATCGAAGCTGGAAAAAATTCCTGCCTTTTAATTTCATAGTTGTAGCATACAAGATTTACTGAACGCTTTCTTTTTTACCTTCATACAAAGAGGGATACGTACATTAGAAAAGAGTAGCGGTTGTGTATGTTTATTATTCTAAGAAATTGCTCGTACGGTATTTATAGACAGGAAATACTACTTAAATTTTGCACTTTTTCTTATTACAATTATTTAATCCGTGTATACGATTTAAATTTGAACAAACAGGTGCTTATTCTTTCTATCGTTATAATTATAGTAAAAACATAGCCTACAGAGCTGTGTCGGAAAAGAGAGCAACAGAAAATTGCGGTCGATTTAGTGAAATACAAATCTCATTTATAGCAGGAAACAAACACAAACGTTGTATATACTTCACATTTACTTTGCTGATTACAGAATGTCGGCAAAATAGACTAAACAAAAAATATGTCGTGAAATAACTTATGAAATGCTTCTTTGACTGAACTCCATTTCACAATTTTGCATTAGATATGCTTTTTCTAGACTTTAAACTATTTTTTTTTATAATACATAATATCTCAACACAGAAAGATATTAATAAAATTGCAGTATATGAAGAAACTAAACTGTCCATTTAACTGATCTGGAAAACCTTTTTCAACTTTTTATTTAGCTCCTTCTAGAAGAACCGCTCCTTTCTAGATTTCAATGTTTCTTTAATGAACAACCGTCCTGTACTATTTCTGTCCATTATAATATTTAGATAATCTAATTAGGTAACCTACGTGTTCCATCTGATGTGTATCGATTTGTGGAAATTGCCATACGTATTTTTATAATTATTTTTCCTGAATTGGAGAGCTATTTTCAGATGGCTTGGAGATTTTATAAATATTTCAAAAAGTAACGTTCAAGTAACTTAAATTATATTGTCTGCTGTACTTTAATCATTAATAGGTGAACACAGGAGGACAATAACTCAAATTTTATAATAGGTTTAAAATTATTCAGAACAATTTTACCAATAAAACAATCCTTCCATGACACGACGTGAATCATGGCTGGAGGCAGTTTTTAAAAAGGCTTACCTTTGCCTTACGGGAAAAATCATTAGTTATTTCTGTATCTACTCTTTTAAGAGGAATCGAATGATCCTATTTTTGTTTCCAAATACCGACTTTGATTTCTTGACTTCCGGTTTTGGGCCACTTCCCGTCAAAACCGGAACTTCAAACCCTATCCAGGCCGACTAACTTTTTTTAACGAATCCGAAAACCGTTTATTGCTATTTCTTGTAGTTTTCGTCGTATGGGTGTGACGAACGGACGGACAGACAAAAGAAAATGATAGATAACTGTTTTAAAAATTGACACCAATATAGTCCAATCATGACTTTTAAAAGCTCATAATATTTCCTAATTTTCTTTTACGGAGAATGGAATACGCCGGTCCTCTTTAAACCCATTTCTTCATTAGCTTACCGAGATTGAAACAAAAATCAAATAAAACAGGATCATAATCAAACATTCAGGAGCCCGATGTATGTCCTTCCTACCTGTCTACATAATTCAACAATTTTTTTAATGTTTTTTTTATAACTTCATGACTATTTTCTTAACGATATAAATCCAAAGCAGGCTAAAATGAAATAAATCCTTATAATAGCTTATAAGGCTAACAAATAAATCCTTGTTTGTTCCAAGATAGAAATATACATTCATTTCGTCCAATTAATTTATAGAATTTATACATTACGAATTTAGGTCTAAAGTTACAGAATTTACTAATTTTACTTACAGTTCAATTAGATTGAATTTAATAGAATACTTAAATTTTACGATTTCATTTAGTCCTAAATTGTAAAATATACAATTACATTAGGAGAACATTTATAGTAAATTAATTTAAAAACTCTTGCTAACAATAAAATACGTTTCATTGACAAAGTTTTTATTTTCTGATAGAAGTTGTTTACATTTAGGAATGTAGTGATAGCTAAAAACACAGGTAATTAATTCAAATGGAATACTGTAAATAATGAATTGTACAGAAAATATGTATATATACTGCCTATTTTTTTTTACAAGGAACGTATTAGTAGTATACAATGTTATTTTTTTACGGTTGGATGTAGACCGTTAAGCTCTTTACTTAATTGTATTTATATTCTTAGACTACCGAGCGAAATTAAAAGGTAATCAATTTGACACAGTTCACAATCGTCATCTTATAGAACTATATCCATGCAAGTTGATCCAATTTATAGAAGGTAAAATACGTATTGAACTATTAATCTAAGTAAGTAGAAGAACACATCTAGAAGTTGCCTAGCTTCCAATCATCAAAGAATTCGATTAGTTTATTTTGCAATAAGTTTAATCCATTTTAAATTTCGATCTAGCAGAATGAATAATAAACGAAGCAGAAAAGAAGGTTGTCAATACGTGAAAGGCATCGCGAATAATATATGACCGACACTGGTTTCTCCTCGATGAAAATTGTAGCGGAGAAACAGAAGAGTTCGCCTAAATCTCTAGGTGGGTGGCCGAACAACCAAAGTGGTCGCCAATGGTTTAGTAACCACTCTCACAGTCTACCTTCGGCTAAGCCAGTATCAGATTTATGACAGTGTTTGCTCTATCATAACGGCTTTGGTCACGATGCCTATCAATCTTTCAATATTATATTATACAGGCTCTTTTTATAGTCCAATAATTGATACCTGCAAACTATATTCAATTATGTTTAATTGCAAACAACATTTATTAATTTTTCACTTTATAATAGACAACCTTTATTTTTATTTATTGTTATTGCTTCTGATAATGTGTTATTTCATACGTAGTGGTGCGATCAAATAAACTAAATAATTTTAAATAACATATCAATCAAACGAAGCTTCTTTTGTATCAATTTATTAAACATAATTCATTTTCTTAACGTTTTTGTATAAACCTATTCATCGCGTTTGTCATAGATTTCCTAAACATAACACAGTATAACTTCGCTAGTTTGTCGTCAGCAGGACCGCAGGGATAACAAACCACATAAAGGTATTATAATAGCGATCTGCACGCAGTAAAATGGTCAAAACTAAAAAATAGATGAGAATTATCAACGCTGTCGAGAGATATTATACAGTCGGACCTCTATTTATCGAACTTCTACATATCGAAATTCTCTATATATCGAATTATTTCCTGAGTCCCGTAAAAGTTTAATGGAAAAATATTTCTGTATATGAAAACAAATTCAATATATCGTACTTAATTTTAGTGGAAATATAAATAGAACTCCGTACAGCCCTTCCATAACACACGAGTCAATCTAAAACATTGAGAAACAGCAACGTGAAAATACAGTACGTCAGTACGTTAACCACTGTGGTCAACGTACAAGAGTAGTGTGATACTTTTATACTATGTGCGATCAAAAATAAATGTAAATATGATGATGTGAACGAAGCCGTTTTCAAATGGGTAAAAATGTTACGAGATAAAAATATGCCTAAGCAAAAGAGAAAAGTTTTTTTGTGGACAATTTGCCCTGCACAACCGTCATCACAATAAAACAAACTTTATTGATAACAAATAATGTTTCTTGGGCAGTATGGTTACGGTCGAGTAAGCTCACTTAATATATAAGTAGCAGTCATAAGGAGAAAAGAAAAAGCGTTTCTCTTTGTCGAAGTTTCTATATATCAATTTTTTTATAAGG
Organism: Catonia carolina; assembly: GCA_035578175.1. NCBI lineage: Eukaryota > Metazoa > Arthropoda > Insecta > Hemiptera > Achilidae > Catonia > Catonia carolina. The sequence goes on along the minus strand of JAQMRL010000002.1, from coordinate 121,474,445 downwards.
AACCTATAATTTCGAAATATGGAGGCCTGACTGTAGTTACATTCATACTGACTGACTGACTGAATCACTCGCTCATTCGAAAACTTACTAATTACCTAACTTCCCAATTACCTAGACAGCTGAAGTTTAGGCTTTTTTGTTTTTGTCATTAAAATTTTGTAATTTAATTGTAATTTGTTAGTATTCTTAAGCACAATAATTAATTTTATACTTAGTACTTAAATAAATAATAAATAAATAATAAAACTGTTATAAATTTAAAAGACGTTTATTTATTATTTATTATACCTAGATACCAAATGGACCTTAGCTTAAATATTATAATACAATAGTTTATTCAGTGATTAGTTATTATCAATAAACATATTTTTTGAAATAATAATTTACTACCCTAGGGAGACAACTACCTTAAAGCAGTAAGTTTATATGCCTACATAATTTCTGTAGCTTCCCCAAAAGCTGTATTTCTGAAAATCGTTATTAGTATTCTTTAAACCTTACAGTTCCAGCGTACTCAATAATAGGACTTCAAGATTTTGACTAAATATTACCAGCGTTTTTTTATTAGTACATGGACTAAAAAATTCATAGAATTTTTATTTTTCGCTCGATTTTTATATTTTATATTGGCTTATTGCTGTTTCTACATTTTATTGCTGATTTCGTGTTTATAGTAGGCATACATAATGCCTACATAAATGTTTAACTTACAAAATCTTAATGTGATCAGTAAACAGAATGCTCTAGCTATAGCAGATTAGTACTTACGTACTTTCCAAAGTTAAAAATTTAGAAATTAGATTTTCAAAACTTTTATCGCAGTACCTATTTTTATTTTTTACAATACATAAATGATTTTTGGTGACTTTGTACGTAATGAAATTGTCTTTAAAGTAAGTGAAGTTTGGTAACATAATTTTTTAGAGTGATTTGTTGAAATTAATAAGGAAATTCTTGTTATCTTTCCAGAAATCCATAGGCCTACATATGTTCATTTAACTTATTCTTCTAAAACGACTTTCGTCTCAACTCATACATACATTTTTAGTTGAATTGTCAAATAATTGTAATTTAAGAACGGCACATGATAAAATTATAAACAGTAGTGTACTCAGCTTATTTAATTTAACGTGTTAATCAAAATTATTAACCAAACATAAATAACACATTAAATAGTTACTTTTAAAGTACACAATAGAGTTTATTACCTGCTACTAAAAAGAAATAAACTGTAAGTTAATAAAATTATGGAAGCAATGAAAGGAATAATTAAATAATTAAATTAATCGTACTTATTGTTTTCTTGTAGAAATAATTATTATCATTAGATATGCCAAATCCATCGTTAAAGATCATTAATTTTTTATGTGTGCACGAGCTGACAAACTAAATCCATTTAAATATTGATTTTATATTCTTTAATAATAAAACCACTAAAACATTAAAATTAATTTAATATTAAAACGCAATTTGTAAAGTAATAACGATAAATTTTATATTTTATGGCTTTTTGTGAAAAATCATATTTTGATATATATAATATCAGATGATGGAAACAAAATGGATTTATTAATTAAATGTAGAACTAACAAGTACTGTGAAACACGAACTTTTGAAGTACAACTTGAAGTACAATATTTATCGTTGATAGATTAGACGTCAAGAACTAAAGCGTCAAAACTCCGCTAACCAAAACCATATTTTCGCGTTGTTTGTCCGAAAATTTTGGAAACACCTTAATAGTTTTTTTTATTTCAGGAAGATAAATTTGAATGAAAATTTAAAACATTTTACATCCACGTCCATTAATGAAAACACCCGGCGCTTCTACTACTTGTAGGGTGGTAAAATAAATCGTATTGTGATAGAAAGTCAAGGCCATCTCCACTGCTTGTAATGGGAAAACTTGTAATGGAACCATTTTGTAAACACAAAAAAGACAGTGCCTACCACCACTTAAAATGAAATAAAACTAATGACTCTTAAGCAATAATAAGAAAGATGTGCCAGCCAATGTTTTATCAGGAGCTGAAATGAAAATAAAATGTTAGAATAGTTTACTCTACCTCTTCAGCAACTTTCAATAAAATTAAATAATTTCATTATCCACATTCGATATTTCATCAGAATTATTAATACAACAGTTCTGGCTGAAATATATGATTATATCAACAAGGCATAGCCTACGAAAAAATGTAATACGGCAGCTTATAACACCTTTTAATAATTTTCAGTGTCCCAAAAGCAGAAATTTCTGTAATAGGTAGGCCTACGCATAATAATTTGAAAACCTGACAGGAATTGCAACATAATTTCTTTAATTTCAACGGAAATCAGACTTTAAAAAAATATGGTCACTGAATAATTTATATTTCAGTGAGATACATTATGCTTTGTTTACCAATCAAAGATACTGTTAGAAGTTACAGTTTTTAATATATTTTCACATTAGTAGGCTAATTGGATAATACTAGTATAACAAATTATAGACAGATTAGTAAAAGCAATTTAAATAAATACTTTAGTTACAGTGCAGTATTAGCATTTGGAGTGACCAAAGTATTAAATAACCGAAAAACTGTTGTGTATATTAGAGATGAAATGTTTGTAGGGGTGGATAAGAAAAAAATAAAATTGTACTATAATATCTCTTATGTTAAGGAGAATTAGACAGATTGCAGTCGCCTGTTTTTCTCTATCACATGCTATCACCCTCTTTCTATCTCATTTACACACATAATCCTCCACGTAATAGTAACAACTGCTGTGTTTTATACTCATAACAATAAAGTGAATTGCCCCTAAAGCAATATATCAGGATCATCCACGAATAGAAAACTCATCCCTTAATAGTTAGTTCAACATTACCCATTCTTCATCCCTCTAATGACACAACAATTCTATCTCCCTCCTGATAGTTCCATAATCATTACTGAATATTTTTTATATCTGTTGTAGATCTTGTTATATACTAACAGTTTGATATTTATGTTTGTTTTTACTACAGAAAATTACTTGTAATAAAAATATGATTTTAATAATGTGAACACCATAGGCCATAATAAAAACTTATTTTCATTAATGAAAACAAAACATAATAACAAAGTATTTAAACGAGGAGGTCTGATTGTGGCCTAAACAATTATTTACATAATTTTGAAACACGTGAGAGAAATAGAAGAACACGTGAGAGGAAATCTCAGAAGAATATTAGGCCTAAGAAAAACTGAAGAAATTTTCTACTTTCCTACTAATCATCGCCATCTCATAATCGGCATCGTCATCTTTAGCTTCAACTTCTTCATGTTTCAAGATATTAATGCCTTTAGTTCAGTATATAGTTTAGAGCACTTTACAGTTCAGAGTCAAGTTTAGTTTTATTTTTTGTTCAGAGTTTAATCTTTTCTTTGAAACACACTACTGAGTGTGTTTTATATTATTTTTAATTCTAAGAACCTTCTATGTAGAAACTCGCAAAGAAAAAACAAAATAATTTACTATTTCTTTCAAATCAGAGAAAACAAAGTTCAGTATAAATAATTCTGGTAAATTGGATTAAAAAAGTAAAATAAAAGTAAAATTAAGAAGTAAATTGGATTAAGAAAACACCGAAAAATGGAAGTCCTTTTCTTGGTTAAAAGGATTTCCAAGCAGCGAAGACAAGTTGGATTGTCGTACTCCTTTTAAGGCCTGATTTTGAAAATTTCTTGAAGTAAATTAATGAGTTTTTTTCATGAATTTTTTATCTTATCAACTATCACAATTACTTGTGGAGACCTACAGGATTATAACTTATATCTTTATCAAAATTAATATAGTAAATTAGAAACTATGAAATCATAACTGTAATTAGAATGACAGAACTTTCAGTCTGGTAACTCACTTGAATCAAGGAGGAATTTTAACTTTATTAATCAAGGGTTTTTTAATTAGCTTTTAGTTAGCCTTACTTTACCTTGTTTGTGCTGAGACATTAAAAAAAATTAATGTTATTTAAAATGTCCGAGTTTACCAAGAACGAGCGAAAATCTGAGACCAGAATTTTTTTAACCCTAAAAATATAAATAAAAAATTTTATAGTCAACTTACATTACATAATGAACTGTTTTTATATACCAATTTATAAAAGCAGTAGGCTAAGCTCATGTTCGAGTAGGCAAACGTTAAGAAATTGATTTAGTTCTCCATTTTTCGTACACGAATGAAATATTTTATTTCTGCATGCAAAACGTGAAAACATTTAAGATTTACATTTTAATATAAAATTTTGTGGCACGAGAAGTTGATTTATTAAAGGGTCGAATAAATGTTATTATTCTTTAAAATATCGTATATAAACTTATATTGACCCAAGTTTTATCGCGTATATAAATGTACAGTAGAGGGTGATGTGTTACACGCTTTCACTGAGACATTTTTACAGTTTCGCCATAATATTTGTTTAATACCTATTCCATATAATTATAATAGTTATGATTTTTCATGAAATTCTGATTTTCTTATGACATACAGTAAAATCTGTAATTAATCCGTCACATTTTTTTGACGGACCTAAAACTTTTCCATAAAAAACTTGTAGAAATACACGATGAAATTTTTTTACAATTAGTTTTATTATGCTCGCACCAACATTTTTGGTTTTTAGCTACCCACTTCTACATAAAAGCAAACAAGTAACATAACATAGGAGTAAAATATCGTACAGTAAGATACAATAATTAAACGATTACATTAGATTTTTACAGTATTCTACATGTAATTTAATTTTAATTGTATTCTACAAGTATTGTTTTCGGGTCGATTTTCCGAAATCAAATTTTCACTGTTAATAGCCTATATGTTTTCAGGTCCCTGAACACACATTTTAGCGTTTGGTCATAGGTGTGTGTGTGAACAAAAATTTCAAGGATGGCATTTCATACGAAGTGAAAACTTTAAGCTTAAGTTAAGGACCAGTAAGGGACCCTACACAAACATTTTTATTAAAATTTCTCAACTGGAAGTCGTGAAATTTTTCACTTTTTTGCTATTTTCTCAAAAAACGGCTCCGATGTTTTTTAAAAATCACCTGCTGATCGGCTTTCTCATTTTCTCTGATTCCTAAGTGGGAAGAGATCCACAGAAGAATTACTGTTTTACCGTCGTTAGGTTGTTTTGTGATTGGCAAATTGTTGTTGTTGTTTAGGTCACCAGCCTAAAAACTGGTTTAAACCTCTAGAGGTTTTATTAGGTAAAAACAAGGAGTGAGGTGGTTTACTAATGCCTTCCTCACTGAGTTTAAAGAGTATGCTTATCAGCATGCCGGGCCCTACGAAAAGCACCCACTTTCCACCCTACAAATGACACATTCATTTCATTCACTACAGGGTCTGGCTGAATAGTGAAATTCATTAGTCTCAGAGGATATAACTCTGACTAGTGTCTTTTACACCTCTACATCTTCTGTTCTTAAATAGTTCAGTCATATAATTGGCTGACTATGTGATAAGAAAGAGAACTATTTTATAGCCCTGGAACCAATACATCGAGTGCAATCAATTTAACACTCCACCTGCCCGTTATGGGCATGATTGGCAAATAATTATGTATTAAATTATTGTTTCATCTCGATAAATATTTCTAAGGGAATCCGAAACACTTCTTGAATCTGTCAAGATCACAAATTTTTACAATTGGATAAAATTATAACTTCAAAAGCTTTATTTATCTCATACGCTTTACAATAAAATACTGAAGAAAAATTACCAATCGTAATTTTAATATAGGCCTATAATATATTTTTTAACATTAACACAGCACAACCACTTCTAGTACACGTGCTTGAGTCATCAGTATAAATTTTTTCAAAACTTTCAAATTTATTTATGCATTAAAGAAAAAAGTAGAAACTTGGATGGATTCATTTTATGTTTTTTTATGTATTTTGTTCGGTTTAAATCTACAACAGGATTTTATTTAACCAAAGACAGTCCTGATATTATAATGTTGATGAGGTAATAGATTGGTAATCGATATAATAATAGATTGGTAATAATCGATAATAGATTGGTAATATATGGAGGTAAAGTACTAGACGTATGAGAAAAATTCGATTCTCTTATGTACAGAAATGTTGGCAAGGAATTGCGAGTTTTGTTTTATTTTGTTCCGATCCCGTAAAAACATTATATCTTGATGGATTACCTAAAGATGAGGCAATTTTTAAGACAAAAGATAAACTCAGTTTTCCTCTCCTAGATCAAAGAGGCATCTCACCAAATTCTGATAGAATGCATGTTGCTAGGCTTGTACGGTATGCCCAATCTGGTGAATGAATATATAATCTAATATTTTGAGAGTACTGGTAGTTGCTGAATTATAAACCAGCTCGTACACTATTTTTTTTATTATTTATAACCAGTTACACTGTGAGTGAGTATCATACATTTTATCTGCATGTTTTAGAAATTTTTCCTTCAAATTAAAATGTCCGAGAAAGATTTTTAATTATAATAATTCACAAATAAACCATTCCATTTACAGCATTAATGCTTGACTAATTAGCATATTTTCTATTTGTTAATTATTTTACTCTTGAACATGAATAGTCATAATAAAAATATATCAAGTAGCAATACGAGTATTTCCTTCTCTTTTTAATAATTTGTCCGTAAATGGATTTACAAAATTGTTTATTAGAAAAATGTTTTAAATAATCACGTATTACATTATATTTTAGCACGATGGTCATCAAATTTTCAGTACGTTCTTGTCTAAATTGTTATTACTAATTCTAATTTCTTTCATTTTTTTATATCCTATCTTTTTTGACTCTCAAAAACTTTAAAAAGTGTTAGTACAATTTTTTCATAATAAATAATAGGCTATAGCCTATTTTTCATATCATAAATACGACATAATCAAGTAATTAAGGCTACAAATTGGGGAAAAATTAGTTATAGTATTCAATGACCGTCAAGATAGTTATTGATAACGATTATCATTGAATAATTTCCCTTACTTTTATTAATTATTGTCTCACTTCAGAAATGTTTGATCAGATAGGGTCAAATGGGATTGGTCATCTTAACTTATCACTTGATAATTTTTTCCTTTGATTAATTAATCATGTGTCTTTTAATTAAAAGACACATCCTCAACTTGGTGAAATTGTTGACTTCTAGCAACTAATGTGAATTATGGAACGATTACGATGGATTTCAACTTATTATAATTTCTATACCTTAACCGAGCCGAACTTCCACGTGTAGTCTATCACGCTAACCACTATGGTTTAAGAAAACAGACTTTATTTTTATTAATTGTTAGTCTAAAATCAAACAATAATAACTGAATCGGTCATTTCAGAAAGCCCATAAGTCAAAAAAAAATTTTGGAACAATTAAAAACTTGTAATTTATTATGTTTAATCAAAAAACTGTAAATTGTTCAGAGAGTTGTCACCTTTAATATAAAATATACTTTTGTCTTTTTAAAGACAAGCCACTTGTTTAAAAAAAAAACTGAACATTTTGACTTAAGGTGCTTCTGAAATAAATTGGAGTAAAATGTTAACTTACGTTGTTTTCTGTAAAATACGTTGTTAGACCAGAAGAAAATTGTGTTGTAGGCTACAATAGTATTCATTTATACTATTTATTTCAATAGTTTACATTATGACTTAAAATAGCTTTCTGCAATAATAAAAATTGAAATTCTTAACTTTAAGAAAGAAAACTGTTGATTTTTATGGCTGTTCACGTTCTTCATCGTTGTCATAAACAGTAGTTTTATACATTAAAAATATTTTTGCATAGAATCTTTGTAAGGTCTCTTCCACTAGAAAGTAGAGCTTAAGCTTTAAAAGAACTTCCACTTTCATTTTTAATTAGAAGGGAACACTTTATATCCTTAAGGATAAGCCTTTTCTTAGTGTTATATGTTACTTAAGAAAAGCCAGACTTATGTGATTTTTGTTGGGATGGTGTGTTTACATTTAGTTAATTCTAACATGTACTAAAAAAATGTAAAATTTTGACTTATGGGCTTTTTCAAATGACTGATTCAATTACAAAAAATGATTAATAAAAAATAATTGCAGCTTGATTTTGGGCCATCAATCTGGTGGGCATACACGCAATTTATGACTTTTTTTAATTTATTTATTTAACGTCGCATCAACTACAACGGTCATTAGCGACGACGTTGGGGTGTAACTATTGTACAATGGAGGATGAAATGATTTTTTGTAACGTATGAAAATATGCCGTGCCTGAATGGGATTCGAACCCAAGACCGCATTAAGAAAGGCGAACACGTTACCAACTGCGCCAATGCGGCCGGCTTTATGACATTTTATAAGTTAACCGAAGACTCTCCTAAAAGATTAAATTATTTTTTTCTTGTTTTTCTGATGTATAGTTTTTATACAAATCAGTGGAAACGGACAAGGGAAATGGCCACCACAACCTCATGTCTTCACGCCATCAAACATTTTCCTGTGGGATTGAATGATGTCAGGTTTTATTTAAAAATATATTAACACAAAAAAATCTAAGAAATCGAATAATAGAAGATGCAGAAGCTGTTACGAGTATTTCTGGCGGTATAATTTGTACTAGAAAGGAATAGATTTGTGGAACGACATTATCCAATGGACAAAACGGAGGCTATTTCGAGCAACTTTTTAGGGAATTAGTAACACCTTTATTTTTTTAATTTTAATTGCAAACAAGACAAAACAAAACCGGGAAACCGATATATGTAATGCAATAAGCGTATTTTACGCCTTGCGCCGGCTGGGTATGTAGCCTAATATTTTTTTATTCTTCAGTAAAGGATTTTTTTACAATATAGAATTTAACAAACAAAAATGACTTGGAAAGAAATTTTTATTCAAATTTTTTTAAACTACATATAAAATTATTTTTATAAATAACTGTAGGCCTACTATTTACAAGTTAATAGTCTATGGTAGTATTGTTTAAAAAATATTCAGTTCAATGAAGTCACCGTAGTCGTGTTTCTTTCCTGTTATCTAATAAGTAAAACGTTAAAATGTTTGGATGTTGTTCGAGTCTTGACTTGTATTTTGTGGCATATCTTGAAATGTATTCTTTACTCGTATAGCGTGAGTAGTACTGGTGAAGAATGCTGCTTTTTATGTACCAGTGAGAGGCAGTAATGGTGTACGTAAAATCTATGCTGATATGTCCTATACTCCTCCTGGAGTCTCCAGGGCGCAAAAAAAAGTTTGATTGAAACCGTAGCGTAATATTGATGTTGACATTGCTGATACCCCTTACATTATAGGTTTTAGGACGGATTTGTATAAATTTTTAATTTGTTTTCGAGAGATAACTTTGAATTTTTTTTAGTCCAAATGGTTTTAACAACTCAAACAAAATTTGTATAAAATCTAAGAAAACTTGACTATTTAATTGTAACTTAAAACTAAACGATTTATACTGTTTCTTATGTCTTTAAGTAGCTGATAGAAAAAGAAATATTTGAGAACATTTCTAAATTTGTGAATAACTGGAAAATGGGAAACCTTGGTGATATGTTCATGGTATATAATCCTTTGACGCTGGAAACCTCCCACCAGTGCGTTGTTCTTATTTATTTTCATTTTGTGTAGGCCTACCTATATAACTTACTTGTAGTAGTGTTTTTTTTTATAAATAATATTCATTATTGTAACGACGAAAAAAACACAAATTTATTTAATAATAACATTGGCATTAACGTCAAAATTGTCCACCAAGTATGTTTAATACAGTTCTTCAGATGTTCGTTCTGAAAGCATACCTTAAAGAAGCCTATTTATTAATACTTTGTAAGTTGTGGTTTTAGTTTGTCGTGGGAACAAAAGTTTTCATTATAATTCCCGACTTCTTTATGTTTTATATTTACTAACCTGTCTTGACAACAACACGTAAAAGTTTTGTGGTTTTCTAACATCCTTAACATTCTTGCTTACCATCGGTTTAGATAATTTGTTCCTTTCTTTACATAATGATCAACTTAGGGCATAGATCTAATTTTTATTACTATTAAACTATTGATGAAAAATACTATATTATTATAGTACTAGGTTTACTTATAAGTGAATATTTTTTTATACTTTTTTGAAAATATGTTTGTGGTTTATCTATAACCTATGATTACCTATGCTAACTAGTTGATTGTTAGATACAAATATTTAACTTTAACTCCATTTAATTACTGTAATAACAATTCTTAAAATAATAATAGATCAACTTGTGCGTATGTTGTATTTTGTAAATAAACAGTTTAGTCTTCACGCAGTAAGGCTACTACAAAAAGTTTAAAATGTGAATTCTCTGTCTCATTTTTAGGTTCCCAATTAAACCACCGAGTTGGTTTAGTGGTAAAGTCGTCGGAGCGAGTCAGGTGTTTAACAGCTAATTTTCGGAGGTAGCAGCTAATGTCCGGTCCTGATCCGAGGCTAACTTTCGATACTTCGTTTTCCCCAGGCCGAGTTACCAGCCCTGCGCTGGATAGTCCAGTAGTGGGGCTGCCACCTAGAGTCTCTACGGGCCCTGGGGTTCATTTGGAGACCCACCTCCTAGATTCGTCCGCTCTCTCCACCGTTGAAAAAATTCCTCCTCCGCCTTCGAGACTGTTTTCCATTTTTCCGGGTTCAGTTGCCCTGGATTTTATTTGAGTTGACTCCCTAGGATCTTCCACCCTCCACGCCATTAGGAATCCTCCATCTTCGCCTGAAGACCGTTGACGAGTTTTCACCTCAGTGCATCCGCGGGTACTTATTTGGCTATACCTTATTCGTACCTTCTTGCATATCTGCTGGACGTTCCCTATCTAGTTTCCTATCGCAGAGTTTGGCATGAGAATATCGGCGCAAAAATCAAAGGTTATGGCATGCAAGGGAATATAGCCGGTTCGCTCAAAAATTATACTTGGGAACCGAACTATAGAACAAGTTAGAGATTTTAAATATTTAGGATTCAAGATTACCTATGAGAAAGATGATGACCTGGATCTAGATCGGTAAAAGCTCCACAGGATTACGACTAATAAAGTAAAAATAGCCATGATGATCGCCAACATCAGAACCGGATACTCACGACAAGAAGAGAATAATGTTTTTTTTTCTAAATCCTATAAGTATTTAATATACTAATTTAATAAAACAATCATCACACAACAACTTTTCATGTTCTTTCAATACAAATATATTTATATTTAGAAAATATCACGCAACTTGACAGTTGTTAAGCTATGGAGGAGAAAATATAACCTCAGACTTTTACAAGAAGTCCATATGGCGTGTAATCATTGCTATTGCATGCAACTAATAGGTACTATTTGAAATAGGATAATTCTCTATTATATTCGTTGAATAAAGCAACCTACTTGTAAACAAATAACAGGAATTTATTTACATATTTCATTGTATACTTAAACTCTTTCAAATGGGTAAGTATTACCTTTGTTGTATCACATTATGTCCTTATGGTTAGACAAAAAAAACTATCATAATATTTGATAGTCTACTTCTTTATTCGTTTAACACCATACGCTTCAACTTTCTTTGTACTCTTCCTCGCTACACGTTATAAGATTTAAGTAATATTTTACACCTGATTCATTCACATAGATTGATTTATTAATTTTTGTTTTAGGGTATATCATCTATATAACAAAATACTAATTTCAGTAAAACAGCAAATTTTGAGACGTTCTACAATTTAACAGGACGTTTTTTTAAGAACTATATAACTCACAATCCATTACAATTCTTTCTGTAATTGTCAATACAAACAGAGGAGATCAGTATCTTTGTTAAATAAAGTATTTATATAGGCCTAATATATGTTTTTAAATATCATAAAGAGCTAATGATTTTGTTCTCAATAGATAAATGTTCTTACATTTTCTTTAATCGTTCTGGTGGTTTTTTTTAATTGTTTTATTTTCGGTTTATCTATAAAAATGTGCATAATAAAAAATAAAGTCCAAAAACTAATGAAATATGTAACACGAAGCGGCTTATTTAACATTCCGAAGGAGCTAAAGTACTGGAGGTAGCATTCTAGTAGGCCTACGTAGAGAAGCACAACAACGCTTCATGCACATAGATCTCATGTTCATGAGGCGCCGGCGAAATATTGTGTCATCATCAAAGTAACAATTAGTGATTTTACGCAGCCAGATAGTAGTGAAAATTTATAATTTCCTGTTAATGCTAATGAACTCGAAGACTTTTTACCAGTAAGCGATTTATATTGTAACTAACCTACGTCTTACATTAAGAACTCGGTTATGATAGTATTATCATCAATTATCAGTCAGATAGTATAATATTAACTATCGGTTATGATAGTATGATAGTATTCTCAACTACACTGCTCAGGTTATAAGGTTTTGCAAAATTAATTTTTATTTTTAGAAACCTGTTGGTGTTTGGGTCAACAGCTGAAAGGCTGGTTAACACCTCTTGAGGTTTTACTAAGTGAAAACGAGGAGTAAGTTGGTTTAATATTGCCTTCCTCGCTGATTTGAAAAAGTATGCTTATCAGCATACCAGGCCCTCCGAAAACCACCTACTTTCCACTCTCCAAATGACTCCTTCACTTCATTCATCACAGGGTCTGGTTGTATAGTGAAATTCATTACTTTCAGCGTTGATAGCCCTGACTAATGTCTTTTACACCTCTACCTCATCTGTTCTTAAATAGTTCAGTCATATAATTGGCTGACTATGTGATAAGAAACAGAACTACTTTTTGTAGCCCTGTACCCAGCAGATCGAGTGCAAATAACTCAACACTCCACCCGCCCGTTATGGGCAATTTTAAAAGCCTATCAGGATAAAAATATATTTTACATTATAAAATTACTTAGTTTTAATTTTAAAACACGCGTAATGTAATGCCATTTTAAAAAATTGGAAATCAGTTCGGATTATCCGAAATTTCGGATTAGCGGGGTTGTTTTGTATTATTTTTTTTGGCACGAAATAAGTATGAGACTTTGCGTGTGGAAGATTTACACATATATAATCCAAAACAGTTTGCTTTTCTACAACTGAGGAAACCTTTTCAAATTATAAAATTACGAAGAAATTACATTAGTGTTATTGGTATTTCTATAGCGATATCTTACATTATTCGTTGTCATCTGCGGTCACAGTCTGTCGGCCTTTTACAAAGAAACTCATCTTGAACTGTCAAAACTTAGTACAGTAACACTTCTATTGTCAAAATACGCGGCTGAATAGTAGGGTGATCGCTCATCTATACGTCATATTAAATGCATCACCCTGATTCAAACTTTTAGCCGTTTACTCGAATGTTTAACGCGGTTTGACAAAAATAATTTGGTTTAACTGCCCTTCTCATTTCTCTTGACACAAATGGCAGATGCCTTCTTGTAGATAGAAAATCCTTTATAAAAGAACAAAAAATATCGTACCAAAACATCCACTGTGTGCTTCTGACACTTGTCAGCACGGGTTCGTATCACAATAGCTACTTTCTTAATAACGCATAGAAAAAATTCTGTTTAACATGAAAATGTAAATAAATATACCTTCTAACTGGCCCTGAAAAACCACATGGAAGACAATCGTACGCTAGAAATCTAAAAATGCAGTAATAAGATGCAGGAATTCGAAAACTCATTCCACTTACGCTTGGCCTTCCTAAACTTCTGTCAAACATCACTTTTTAGCTCCTTTAGAATCTATATAAATTCTGAATTCAGACAAAACATGTCACAACTTAATGATTCGATGTTTTAGAAAAAATTAGGAAGAATAGTTTTTAAAATACAAAAATCTGAGGTTACTTTAGTAGGAATGAATCAACTGCAAGGCTGATAACTCATCAAATTTTATTGAAAAAAAACAATCGATTAATTTTCTTTTAAATTAAATAAATGAATTATTCGATTGATTTTGATTTAAATTGGTATTTTTTTCATTTGAATGTCTCTTAAAATTTCTTGGTATGACGTTGATTGTGTTGAGTAGTTGCAATAATTTCTTGTTATATTTCAGTGTCTGTAATTTTTATGGCCATTCAATACCAATTTTAAATCAGTTGGTGTACTTTTTTTGTTCCAGATATTATTTAAATGCTGGCGTTTGACTGTTAGTAGTGAGTTACAATGTTCGCAAAGTGTTTGTGAACTTTCTGTGATTATGTGGAAGAGTGTTACTCATGTGTGTCCAATTTTTAAACTTGTTATAATAAACTTATCTCGTCTGTTGAGTTAATGTAACTTTTGATGTTCGTCTATATTTTCCCTGAACTATATAACTTTTCTGGAGGAATTCTTAACTAGAGCGTGTACCAGGTGTTATCACTTTTATGTTTTAGTTATTTTAGTATATTTTTCAGTATTATACGATGTTCTTGAATTTGATGATATATTGTTTAAGGTTTACTTAACAATAATCCATCAGGTTCATGAGTTTTGAAAAAGTAGAAAAAATTACGTCTAATTATTGAGATAAATTTTTATGCGAAAATACAAACAAATGTTTTTTTTGTCAAAAAAAATTTATTATTTCTGTTACAGAAGACATTATGGTATAGGCCTAATGGATTTGATGGTTTAACTAAATTTTATTGTCACATTTAAGATAGGTATCTTCATGTTGTAACAAAGGTTGATTTGATTCAATTAATATGTTATCTATAGGACTTATACGAAAAGTAAGTTACCAAAAGTCTTGTTTAAGCCTACTATTTTGAATAGAATTGGAATCAGGCATATATTTTTGCTGAGTCATATACTGTACAGCAGTAATATAGCCTAATTTAATTCATATTCGAGCTTTGTATTCATAATTATATATCTTTATTATCAACCCAATTACAAGAAGTAATTAATATTAGGAAGTTTATTCTTCTTAAGTATACAGCATTAAGCTATTTTTTGTAAGGTCTCCAAGTCATGTGGTCAAATGTAACTCCCGGAAGTGCGAGGTCTTCTGATCTTCTTAGTTGTCTTTCTAAGAAAAAATAATTCTTTATTTATGTCATATTTCTTGATAAAACTATAAATTCATATTTTAATTAGATTGTAAACCTACTGTTTAAGGATGTTTATTTTTTTCACTTTGTTTATATTTTAGAACGATAAAATATTTAATTAAACACCCATCATAAGCCATTAAACCTCTCGGTTTTGCTTATTATAAGTTATTTCATTAGAAAGGTCTATCAACATCTAGGCTACTTATGACCTAACTAGAATTGTTTTTAAATCTGGTTTGAATTTCATTTTTAATGTGTGCACCATTTTGTCACGGTTGTTACGAGTGAGTGGGTGTGTTTGGCAAGGCTGATGTTGTGCACTGAAGCTAACTGGAGAGCGATAAGATGCAGCGTTCTGTGACAAGGTACCTCATGGTGGTCCTTTAGTTTACTATTGTATTGTATTGCTGTGACAGCAGCTGACCGCCCCGTAAGTAATTCTCCACACTCAAATTCGTTACGCTAGCATAGAACACGTCGCTACAAAAATGCTTTGTCCTTACAATGGGGCTTTATGGACCCGATCGTTTAACTGCCAAATACGGATTAAAATTTATTTTTAAATGTATACAGTATTATTTCTCTGGAGCACAGAATGTTTGATTTTTAGGCGTTTTAATGCCGATAATAAAATTGACCGTACACCACTCTTATTTGCTAAAATGGTGTAATAATTTATTTATTCTTCTAACAAAGTAATTTTGAAACCATTTTAATATCCAACAAGCAACCAGTTTACGATCAGTAATAAGTCTACGCTGCAGTTACAAAATACGAGCATAATATTTTTATTACATTCCAGTATGTCGAATGCGTTTACTTAAACTTATGTAAGAGAATCAAACAAGTGACTTTGAAACTTTAGACAGGGATCTAACCAATTGGTTTTCTTAAGTACCTAATTGTTTTGAAAAGTACTTAGGCCTATTCGTATTTCTGGAGAAGACAAGATTGTAGAAACAAAACGTGTAAACAAGACAAACTTCGCTGTCGAAGGAATAAAACTCTAACAATGCTGTCCTCCTACTTCAAAAATGAAAAGTCTTTGGTTCGATTCAGAATCATCTGAAAAACACACCATGAAAACACTGTATGATTATATCTACCCAAAAATATTCGATAATGATTTTAAAAGCTCACTAAATAATCCTGTTAATAAAAATTTAAGAAAGCAGAAACCTGAAATACCGATCTAAAATTTTCATTTTGAATCATAATGCCATAAGTGAACATCTAAAATGTTCTAAATATTCCAAACTTAAATTTATTCGCCACCTTATTCAGTTGATCCAACTTTAAAATATGATTAGTTTATACTAATAATAATATATTATATATTGCAATATTCCCGTACAATGTTTTCACAGTTCAATGAGTAATGAATTTATCATAATGTTAAAAAATATAAGTATTATACTGTCGATTGTATTACATGTCGATTTTCCGAAATCGAGTTTTCACCGGATCTACACGTTTTTAGACCCCTGAACCCAAAAAACATGTTTTGAGCGATTGGTCTGTGTGTTTGTGAACAGAATATCTCAAGAACGGAACATCGTACGAACTTGAAACTTGAAACTTAAGTTAGATACCACTAGAGGACCCGACACGAACGTTTTCATCAAAATTGGTCAACCAAAAGTAATAGTTTATTCGTGTCATTTTTCACTTTTTGCGAGTTTCTCAAAAACGGCTCCTACAAAATCGGCTCCTACGGCTCCTATGAATCAATCGTTTTCTCACAAAATCGAGTAAAAATCTATTTTTTTAAAGATTTCAGTCTTATTATGCATTTTACGACAAAAAAAATATAACCAAATTTATAGTAAATTAAAAGATTTACAACTTTTATTTAGAGAATTTTTCTCTACAGAGCCTAGTTTAGCGTGAAAGAGTGATTTTTCATATTTGCTAAACTGAAGTTAATTTTCACTTTACGTCTTTCACTCATGATTAAAATAAGATTATGTTTTTTGAGGTTAGTTTTTTGTTTATTTCTAATGTTTTATTACTAATGTTAGGTTATATTGTTAATTATTTGCATTGGCATGAGAAGTTGTGTAAGTGTTTCACACCAGATTTTTACTTAAGGATATGAGTGGATATTCGTGGTAATCAATCCATTTAATGAGCAAATTGTATAAAATTCTGAGCTAGTGTTCGTCCTCATGATGAACTGATAAAGCTATCAAGTGATCAGGCAATGAAATTAACTTTCAGCAATTCTTGTGCCGATAAATTTTGGATTAAGTATTAAAAAGGAATACGTAGAACTGTCCAGAACTGTCAGAGCAGCGTTGAAAATGTTGATACCATTTACCTGATCCTATAACTTTGAAAAAGGATTTCCCATAATGGTGAATTTCAAAACCAAATTAAGAAATCATTTAACACTGGAAAATGACATCGTTTTGTGTGTTACAAAAATAATCCAAACAAGCCCAAGTTTCGCGTTTATTGGATTGGAAAAAGTTGTAAAAGTAATGTACAATTATGCCTCATTTTTAAATAAATTTCCTAACTATGCTACAACAATAACTGGTTTTAATTTTTTCCCCGGATTTCTCAGCCTTCTCCCAAAACACTTCTTTCGAGTGGATCGCGACTCACCGGTTAATAAACACTGCTAAACTTCTAAACTAATGACATCGCATTTAATTTTCTGACTTAGTTTGTTATATAGGTATTCCAGAATAACTGTTTGTCTACGTACTGGCCTAAATATTTTATTATTGGTTTTTTTTTTTTCTAGGACCTATGGGATACTAGGAATGTTTACAAAAAAAGTAGGAAAGTATTATTAAAATTTGGATACATTTCATGAAATTGAAATAACTTATTTTTAATCTGCTGAAGTGTTCAAATAAGTGAATAAAAAATTATTGTATAAGATAAGTGGAATCTAAAAGAAATAAAATTGATTGAAATTGATTATATTTTTCCAATAACATGAAAAATGACAATGTACATTTTACGATAAACGAATGTTAAGGTTTGATAGGGTAATATCGTTTCTTGTTCGCGCCGCGTGTTTTGCGCAGTTTCCAACATGATATTACAATTTCGTTCGATGAAACCGGCCGTTCATTTTAAATCCCATGCGGTCTCGTTCTGATCGACTGCACGCTACTATAAATCCACATTATGGAGCCTTTTACAGTATTAAAATGTTCCACACATGAAACTCGATAATATGAGGGAACAACAGCTGGGGGAAGTGAAAATTGTTGTTGCTATCATTCTGTTTATGATCAATTTGTAAATTTACAAATGAATATTAAATTTAATGACTTTTCATAAGTAATTTAAGAATTATATTCAACAAGATTCATTACATTACATGTCAATATCTATAGTTATATCAAAACACGCTTAGTTTTCTTTTAAAAGACAGGATATTGATTTTTTTGTCCACATACTACCAAACCAAAAGTTTGTATTTCAAGAATGTCGTTTCACTATTATAGTCAAACGTTAGTGTAATTTAAGTTTAATTAAAACCCTCTCCGTTTCAGTGCTGCTGTGATTCGTGGGACTGAAATGGGCTGTAAAACGGAAAGTCCTGGTTAGGATGATGATATTCTGAACAGGTTATAACTTGTTATACTTAAGTCGTTAATTTAAAAAATTTTGATTCAACGTTAAGAAAATTCTCACAGAAGAAATTAAATTTGAGCTTTTTATGTTTGAAACAAGCTACATTTGAAGCTGCATAGTTTACTTTGTTTCATTAGTTTTAAATTTTGTAGGTATATTCCTGTTTTCTAATAATTTACTTGCATCTACTTTCACAAAAATTATTTATTCAGCTTCTTCAGAATGTGATTATCAACATTTATTACGGCAAAAATAGCTTTTTTATTAAAAAATTCTGTCCTCAGATATGACGTAGAATAGGAAATACGATAACCTTAAAAAAATTTATCATAATTTTCAATTGATAGTTAAAATAGTAGATAGGCCTACATTTTAACTATCGGAAAAAATAATTTACGCAAATTGTTTATAAATATATTTATTACACCCTAATAAATTATATAAAAAGTATAAATTTTCGGGAATGGCAACATTAGGTTGATGCAGTACACACAAAATATATAGTTATTACGGAAATGAATATTTTGACATCAGTCGCAACTTACATTTTAATAAAATCGTAAACTATTTTCAAATCTTAGATTTTATTATAAGAAGATTGTAAAAATCTTTAATGGTAGCAATAATTTGAGTAAATGAAAATCAAATCCGGTTTAAACAAGAAGGCATATTAAATAATTTTGATACAGAACTCAATAATTATCGTTTGTAGGCCTATATATTAGATGTTTAAATTTACTCTCATTATACCGAGTGTAATATTATACAATATTAATACCTCCAGAAGCTTAATTGACTTTCATAAACAACATTAAAAATACACCATTAGATTTATTAATGAATACTGTTATTGGATATTCAGCCTAGTTTTATAATTGTAAATTGTCTGTAATAACAATTTAAATATAGACAGTTAATAACAATTTTAATCTTTTAAGACCGGATTTATAAATTATAACTTAGTGCAGTAATAATAAAATCGTATACCCTAAAAAATAACAAATGGTTTTTACTCTTTCTCGTAGGTCTCATTTTATTACGGGTAACTGGTAATTCTAGTAATTAACGCGTAAATAAAAGGTTATATTTTTTAAAGAATTTAAAAAAACTATAATTTAAAATTTTGTTTATTTGTTAATTTATTATTTAGGTGATCAATAGATAGTTTAATTAATTAATAATTTGATAGAATAAAAAAGTTTTCTTCAAAAATTTTATTGATTCTTAATTTATTCTTTTTATGTATCCCTTAACTTAAAAACTTCAGGCTAAAGTAACTTCGTTATAAAATACGAAGTACATTAAAAATATTTCCGGGTTATCAGAATAGACTTGTTTGGTGTTTTCTGTTTATTGTAAATTACGATAAACAGAAATATTTCTGAAAAGGTAGTTAGTATCGTGAATTATTTCTAGACAAGATAGAAAAAGAATTCGGTGAGCGCATGCGTGAATTTACATGCCGTTATCCCATGGGGTGGCACTTAAGGTTTTAATGTAAACTGTCGACTTATAGTAAATTTACACGAATTACTTAGATTTAAGTCTTTGAAATAAATACAGCTCAGGGTAAATTCGTTAATCTCTTGTAAAAAAAAATGGTTAATTTATATTTCATGAGTTGTACAAACAAATTAAAAATTGTTTACTTACGTGAAAAATTTCTGTCATAACAATAGTAACATGAAAATATTAGTCAACAAAAGTGCACTTGTTTCTAAAATGTTTCTTCTTCTCCTTCTTCTGTTTCTTTTCTTTTTCCTTCTTCTTAATTATCATTCTCTTTATCAAATTGTCTTAACGTCTTAATTAATAAATTCAAAGTCTTCACGTGGCTCATTCCTTAACACACACGACTGTGTTGTTTAGGTGGTTTATTTGTCTTCCTCAACACAAGACTATACAGCCAATAATTCCCATCAATGACTCCATCTGTGGATTTAAATTGTTTAACTCTTAAAAATTGATTTCACCTTGAATGGGTAATAGATTTAATTGTTGATTTGACCTCTTAAAATCGCCTAAAACTTTGAAATAACTCTTAAAAGTGTTAGAACCAAAGTAGCAGCTAATGTTAACGTTCAATATAGCTAAAATCACGTCAAGCTTTCTGATATATACTTTATTGCATGAACAAATTCGGCTACGTGATATCAAAAGTAGGATTGTTCAAGCTAGAAGGGCTTTTGAAATGAAAAAATATCTTACTAACTACAAACATTGATTTACAGGTTAGGAAAAATTTCTTAAAACACTATGTTGGAGTGTAACATTGCACGAAAGTGAAACGTGGGTGATAGGGGCTGTAGAAAAGAAGAGGATGGAAGCTTTTAAAATGTGGTGTTATAGGAAAATGTCAAAGATTAGGTGGGTAGAAAAAATAAGTAATTTAGAGGTTTTTAGATGAGTAGATGAAAGAAGTAATATGGAAACATCTTATCAAAAGAAGGAATAGGCTTTTAGGGCATACCGTAAGACATCCAGGTATTGGTCTATCAATAATGGAGGGTAATATTAAGGGAGTTAATTACAGGAGGAGGCACAGATTAGAATATTTAAAGCTAATTACGAGAGATGTAGGGTGTTGCAGGTATGTAGATGTGAAACGACTTGCGCAAGATAGAACACCTTGGAGAACTGTATCAAACCAGTCGAGAGACTGATAACAAAAAAAAAACAATTCGGCTACCTTGAGGTAGAAAACCCCCTAGGACATAATATGTGTTGATTAGAAACATATAATTTAATTCTACGTATAATGTTGTAGGTCTACACATTCCGCAGATTGCGGCAAATGTACTAATCTCGTACAACTTTAGGCACAATATCGTAATTCTAGGCTAAAGAAAATATGTTTTACCTATTTTCCATAGATGTAGTTACGCATTTATTAGGCTTACTATCAAAAATCATAACACTTTTTACGCATTCTGAATTGAAGTGTAAAATTGAATAACATTAGCTTATTTCATGACGTATATTATTAAAAAATAGTCTAATTTAAAAAAATTCCGATTATGTTTCTAAATAATAATTTATTTAATAGCGACGAAATCTACAAGTTAGAAAATATTTTTAAATTGCTTACGAATATTTCTTACGGAGAATTTGAGAAATAAAACTGTTATTTTGTTTCATGTAGGCCTAGATTATCGTAGGAAACACAGAAATATAGGCGCACGCATCAATGTACGGATTGAACTTTATTAACACTAATGGTTATTACATTAAAATGATCTAAATTTGAAATGGAAGAGGTAGAGATCAGATTTATAATTAAATTACGGTGGGAATTGAAGCAGAATAAAAATAATAGAAGATATGATGATGAAATGGAATGAGAAGTATGGAAGGTGAAGAAATCTAGAAGGCAATGTTGTAGCTACAGCAGCAGCGCCACCTGCGATGCTTAATTCATTCATCACATCACTAAATTGAGAGACAGTAAAGATAAAAAAAGGAAAGAAAATATTGCGATGTAGATGGATGATGAATGTACGTATGGTATACGCTTAATAAACGTACCGTAGAGTGTAATTTTTGAGTGGGTCACGTCGAAGACTTCTTCAGGAGTGAAGAAGAGCGAGCCGGGGACTATTATTACTTGTGTGATTGGACGAGATTATAGAGCGGTGACAACGCCCACACTGTAGCGGCCAGAGGCCGTGGGAATGCGGGTGGTGCCACCGCCGACGGCGGCCTACGCGAGACCGGGACTCTCTATTCATCATAGCTACAGCTACACACACATCATCCGCATTCATCTAGCCACTCTTTATTGCATTAACTCGACAAAATCTACGGCTGCAATATCAAACTACACACATCTTATTTTGTAACTCTCTTATTAATAACCGCCAATTTGTAACCGACACTTGCCGAGTTATATTCATTCAAACTGATCGAAACATACTCAACAAATGAACTTTCTTCGAATCAATAAGTAGGTGCTACTTTTTGTAATAACAGGAAATAATTTACAAACAAATCTAAATCTATCCACGGTAGAAATATTAAATTAGTAATGAAACGATACTACTATAGCCTCATATTACAAATAAGTATACCGTATTATCATCAACGAACAAGTTATAAATATACATTCATCAAATTAAGAAAGGCTGTTCGTATTTTATTAGAAATGAGAGAAATTATATCTGTTCCTTGTTAGTGCATAACTTAATCCACAACAGTATTTTATAATAACGCTACAAATTCTTTTGTTTTAATGCAGAATATTGTGAGATCACGGTATTGAGACTCACGTACACACAAAATATGATTTCAAAACACATCTTTTATAAAATGTCAACTCTATAGAAATAACTATATTGGACAACATTTCGATAAAAAAGAAAAACAATATAATATATTATTTGTGTTGTTGTTTCGGTCTTCAGCCGAAAGGCTAGTTTGAAACTCTAGAAGGTTTACTTAGTATAACGATGAGTGAGGTGGTTTGTCATGCCTTCCGCACTAAGTGGATAAGTATGCTTATCAGCAAACCGGGCCCTCCGAAAAGCATCTACTTTCCATCCAGTAAATGACACGTTCACTTCATTCACCACATTAACAAGTTGACTACTATGAGACATATTTTTGTGTCTCGGTTGATATTGCCAGAATACTATGAGACGCAAATCAGTGTTTCATGTTGATTTTGACTTTATCGGGTATTAAAAGTTATGCTGATTTCATCAATGTCCTCAACTTTTTTCTAGGTTTTCTATTCGGATGTTATTTCATTTTTTAGTCAGCATTGATTTTTGCACTTTTTTAAAATACAATTTTTTTTTTATTTTTAAATCAATTTACAGTTACAATAATTTTGTTTTCTTGAATTGATAGCAAAGTTATTTTGTAATAAAACTGATTGTTTATTGTTCCTGCTTTTAAAAAATTATTGGCCGCCTCCATTGCATAGTGGTTAGTGCGCTAGCTTTCCAATCGGAAGGTTCTCGGCTCAATTCCCAGCTAGGGTCTGGAAATTATTATACGTTAAAACCTAAAGATTTATACCCCAAAGTAGTCGCTACAAAAATATTGATGCTGCTTACAATTAACTAAAAAAATAATAATAAGGAGAAGCACATAATATAGATTTTCTGTTATATTTTACGTTATGTTTTTAACTTTATTACACTATAATTATTTGTAAATTCAATATGTTTAAAATTAGGTATATGTATATGTAAGTTATATGACATAAAACAAAAATTCTTACGCCAATTAATGCAAGACACATTTTTGTTCTCAATTTTTATATTGTTGTATTACAAAATAAAAATTAAATTAATGTTTTGTTACTAGTAACTGATTTTTGTATATACAATACTGCATGAAAATGAAAAACACTATTGTTGCGTTTCTGGCAAAACTATTCATCATTAAAATAACAGTCAATCTGTTAAATTCTGAAAAATTATCTGCGATTGAATACACTTTAATAAATTTAAATACTTTCTTTGGTAAGAGAATACTCTTACCAATTTTTAGATGTTAAGCTCTTGGAGGAGGTACAGAAAAGTACGTACTGGCTTAAGGTAGTCATTTTTTTATTCCACTTAAGAGTAAGTGATTTAAAAGAAAATGCTTTAATTTCCCTGTAAAATAAGTAGACTGAATTTCAGCTGTCTCAGTGATGGGGAGTTGAAAAATTAATGAAGAATGAGTGAGTCAGTCAGTAAGGATTTACATCTATACAAATAATTCTAATATTGTTGTTTAGGTTATCAGCCGAAAGGCTAATTTGAACCTTGGGAGGATTTACTAAGTAAAACGAGGCGTGAGATGCTT
Source organism: Catonia carolina (assembly GCA_035578175.1). Taxonomy (NCBI): domain Eukaryota; kingdom Metazoa; phylum Arthropoda; class Insecta; order Hemiptera; family Achilidae; genus Catonia; species Catonia carolina. The sequence goes on along the minus strand of JAQMRL010000002.1, from coordinate 121,450,041 downwards.
TAGCCTTGCTTTCCTCATTGATTGGAAAAAAATGCTTATCAGTATTCCGGGCCCTCTGAAAAGCATCTACTTTCCTCACTGCAAATGACACCTTCACTTCATTCACCACAGGGTCTGGCTGAATAATGAAATTCCTTACTCTCAGAGGAAATAACTCTGACTAGTGTATTTTACACCTCTACCTCTTATTCTCTTAAATGCTTCAGTCATATTATTGGCTGACCATGTTATAAAACCCAGAACTATTTTTTTATAACCCTGGAACTAGCATATCGAGTGCAAATAATTTAACACTCCACCTGCCTGTTATTGGTAAATCTATTATTTATCCTAACTTAAAAGTGAAACGTCAATCTTCAAATTCAAATAACCTGAAAATAATTTTTATATGAGTATTTTAAAACAAAAATTTCGTTTACATCGAAGTAGGTTCCGGGCCACCTTTGTCTGTCAGCCGACCGAAAGTATCTATCGATTGTTAAGTTACATTGCAACATTAAGTTGTTACGTTGGGTGATCAACTTATTACAAAGACCAGCTGACGCCCTTACTTAAGCAATCGATGTTTCTGCCCAAATTCATACCAACGGTAAACGTTCACCAAAAACCATATATCAAATAAGGTATTTGTTTAAAAATAAAACAATTCTCGATGATAAAAATGAAGCTAAAAAAAACATCAAAGCATGTTTTATTGGTAGAATTATACTTCGAACAATAAAATTGCACAAACACTCCATATAATAATGACTGAAAAATTTATAAAAAGTTTTAACTGTCATTTTTTCAGGTTAATTTTATTAGAAAGTACCGTTCAAATTAATCACTGATTGTTTGCTATCTAGGTGAAGTTTACATGGCGTGTAAATGCCTTGTATTAGGATGGGCACTTAAAGGTACCTTCTTCTTCAGTAAACCAGTCACCTGGTTAATTCAACAAGTGGTTTTTTCAGCTGCTCCTATTTAAACTTAATTTTTTTACTACCTGACCAACCGGGACGGCCAGATCTTGTATAATATTTATTTTGCTATCAGGAACTTTTTTATGTCTCAAACAACCACCCAATTTGATTGCTCCATTATGCTGGATATTTTTTATGTATCACTTAGCTGATGATTAAATGGGACACCCTGTGGTCTTATTTTCGTTCATGTACGATGATCAGATGGTCACCATACAACGTTGCTCTACTTAACGATGCAAAGCGAATTTCTATCAGTTTTCTGATTGGGCTGACCAGGAGACCGTGAGTGAAATTAACTGAAAATCTAATCTTTCGTTCTGTGGAAAAATTGATTGAACAAAACTGTGTAATTTTTTTCAGAAAATTCTAATTTATCAGCTAAGTACAAAATATCTCTCTTCTCCATGTGCCAAGTCAGATCCCCTTAACGTTGGCTATGCAATATTCTTCCCTAAATACGAGTATACAACAAAATATATTTACCCCTAATTTTTAAACAATTTTGATTTTCACTTTTATTGGCACTTTCATTGGGTAGTGACATAACTCTGGTTATTAATATTTATTTTATTTTAATACTTATATCATTTTTCTGTTGTTGTTTTTGTTAAGGTCATTACCAGAGAGGCTGATTTGAACCTCTTGAGGCTTTACTAAGTAAAATGAGGAGTGAGGTGGTTTACCACTGCCTTCGTCACTGAGTGGAAAAGTATGCTTATTAGCATGCCAGGCCCTCTGAAAAACATCTACTTTCCACCCTGCAAATGACACCTTCACTTTATTCACCACAGGGCCTGGCTGTATAATGAAATTCACTCTCAAAGGAGATAACTCTGAGTAGTGTCTTTTACGCCTCCATCTCTTCTGTTCTTAAATGGTTCAGTTTTTTTGTCTATCTACTTTCTCTATCTTATTGTTTTGTCTGAATTTAATATTACTATATTACTTGTTATAGCTACTTCTAGCTTGCAATACGTAGCCTATAATTTTATATTTTATATTATTTAGTTTGATTTCTTATCCCTAACTTCCAAAATTTTACAAGTTTTGTATAATGTATATTATTTTACGTGACAATAAAAACGTGTCTTCTTCTAAACCATAAACACCATTACCTTTTTTATTATACATATTTTGATAGCTTTCAGGTTACTATCTATTGTACAATTAAACTAAACATAACTTATCACAAAAAAATCATTCATTCCATATGTTTCATTCATGAAAGGTTATAAAGCATAATTTGTTGCTATTAAAAATAAAAACAAAATTCTTTCTACTTCACTAGCTATGTTTAAAGAAACCATTCATAAAATCCGGTTTTAAATTCAGATAGTAAGAAATATTAAATATTTGTTCCGGTTAAGTCTAATTGATTCGCTTTTAAGGTTAGTAAACAAATCATTAGTAAAACTGTAGGCCCAATACTCCCAGTTCAGCTTTCAGGCTAGAGCTAAATATAGGGTCAACTATAGGCCCTATATGTAACAAATAAATACAGAAAGATATGCTTAAGTTTAAAAAAACCCGTACGAAAAATTACGCACAGATTTTTTACTGTTAAACTTTTGAATTTAATCGATTTTAGGTACTAGTTGTTTAATTTTTAGTGAAGCTTTCACTTTTTGATCTTTCAAAAAATTAATACGAGGACATTAACTTCAATTCGAACCAGAATCCTATTTCCTATTCAAACTATAAAATTTTCCCTAAATTTCTTGAGGTTGCAATTATTCTGTTATATTGTTCCCCGAGCGACCAGGTGTTCCTTAACACGATGTCGCCATCATAGGGCTTCTTGGCCCTCTCAACCAGGATTCAGGATTCAGAACTTCAATTATTAGTGGTTATTTATTATAAATTTTCTGTTTGAGATTTATGAATAATTATTATTACAATGTTAGGTTGCCATAGTGAACTTTATTGAAAATTAAAAATTAGATAACGCAGAATTTTGTTTTGGCTAAGGGAAGTAAATTTTAATTTAAAAAATAGGCTTTTTCACTTTGCTAGTTCACTGCTTGACTGACGCAAATCTCGCCGTATCGAATTAAGTAAATTTAAAATACGACGGTAAAAACTTACCGTCGTCAAATCATTATTAGAGTGCAATATTAGCGTGTAAGAAACAATGCCTGTGTTCGTTGAAATAAAACAATGATTAACTTACTTATTTTTAAGGTTTTATTACATACGGGATCCCATTTAAGCAATCGTCTTATTATCTCTCTTTATTGCCCATAGAATAATAAATCTGTAGGAAGACTAATTTAAATCTGGATCAAAATGTTTAATGGCACTAAAATTATCAATATTCTTTTAGTTACAAAGCTGCTTGTGTTCTCAATAAGTTGAAATTGAAAACTACTTTAATTTTTAATAAATACTGTACACATAATATATAAGCCTAGGTTGGTTTGAGATCTGGGTAAAATAAATAATAAACAGACTTCCTTTAATAAATTAATTTACTTACTTTACAATTAATTATTTAATTGCACAGTTAATAATTACAATTAATAATTAAACTATTAAAAAAAGACATAATATTAGAATACATAAATTAAATCAACTACAGAACTTAAGTTTAAATTAAACTTGACTAAGCAGTAACAACAGACTGGACACAGTAACAACAAACAGCCAAAACAATCGATTTACCTGTCCACAACCACTTGCTTTTACCCGTGCGTTTTACTATTGTTTTACTATTAACGTAGTTTAGAACCGTTCCCACAAAGACAATATTTCGAAACAGCCCGACACTTTTCATTACAAATTCAATTATTGACTGATTCACTACAAAGGCGCTAACTGTTTTGAACCTGCGATCTGATAGTTAATTTAAACGCTTCGAACAATTACGAGATTTTTGTAACAATTACGCGAAGTAATTGTTTATTCTCGCACATAAAAAAAGAATCAAAATAAAATAAACTTTTCTACTAGATTAGAATCCCTAGAACATCTCATTTATCGTAATTTTCAATCCTTGTTCAACTCACTCACCCCGTGCAATTTATAACAATAAAACCTATTCCATCAACCATTTCTAGAAAAATCATGAACTGCTACTACGTTACAATATATATAAAATTTTTAGAATATTTATTGTTCTCCAAAACGAAGTATGTACATTGATAAATGAAGATAATAGAAAGGATGGGAAAATAATAAAAAATGTATGTAACTAACATACTCATAATCGCTTTGATACTCCTACTGTTTGCTTACATACTGTAGAGCTTCAATAATTCAAACGTAAAATAACCGGACTACTAAAGGTTTGGCCATTTGTAGAGGATGGAGGATGCTAGGTGGCCAAAGAGAGTATGGGAGTGGACGCCAGCCGGTAGAAGAAGGAGTGGTAGGCCAGAGTAATATGGTTGGATGGGGTGCAGGAGGCAATGTATTTACGGTGACTCTCTGATTGGGACTGGCGAGACAGAGAGAGGTGGTGCTTAGGAATCGAGATACGGCTGGGGCTGTAAATCCTCGTATGAATATATATAAATATCTCGACCACATAAAGGGGAAATTAGATTTTTAATGTGATTTTTCTCATTTGTATGGTAACACGATCCCTATCTTACGCCATGGTGCATCAAGAACATTTTCTGAAAACTACAGAACTGATCTTTAACATTTTTAGAGTAGTTTTTGATAATTTATTTTTTTTATATAAGCTGAGTTTGTTCTGGCATGATGCTTCATTACGATGATTCATCCAATTGAAGAAATCCAAATCACGTAATATCCCGCTGAAGTATCTTCTCTACCACACTGATAAATAAATTTTATAAAAATCAAACGATAATGGAATTCCTGTTTTCGGTATTTACCAACAAACATTAGTCTATCAGGAACCATCCTAAACAAATTATTTCTTGTAGCTCACATTATAATTTCAAGCCTAATTGATGGATCACAACAATACAATCAAAAAAAACTGAGTAATTAATAAATTATTTGAACATTTTATGAATTGTTTTTATTTTTCAATTTGTTCACGCGGAAAAGTAAGAAAATTATCTAAAAAAAATAATAAATAGCTTGCAGGAAGAGTGGTAAGTGGTAAATCTTTATAAAATGAAATAATGTTCAATGAAACATGAATTCAATTTTTTTATTAAATTATGTAAAAGATAAAAAAGGTATCTATTATTTTTTTAGAGTAAGTAAATGGAATGAATTTTGACATAAACGCCACAAAGTAATGCAACTATTGTCAATGAGATTAGCGGCTTAGTGATTTAGATCAGATTTGATTTTTGAATAATTGATAGGTTTTAAAAATGTCTGTACTGTGTTAACATTTATGTCGCGGTGCAATATGTTGTTTGTTATGTACCATGGAGGTTTGATGAATATACCGAAAAATTTATCCTCGAATCTTTTGAAATTTCTATCTTGATATTGATGGAACTGGATCCCATAAATTCGTACAGGTTTCAATATAATTTTCTATAGTAATAATTTGTTTCTCACTGAAAAAGTTTTGTACAAGCATTGTTGGTCTACATTTGTTGAAATTATAAAACCAGAACTTAAAATTGTTTCGCTTGACATTAGCATGAATAAGAAACCCATAAATCGTATTCGATATTATAAGCAATACGCAGTATTTCAAATTGTTATTTTCATAGCATTCAAAGAAATTTGTTCCGGAATTAACCTAACAGACATTTAAGAAAATTATTTGTAAACAAACTGTTAACACAATGGATAGATGCATATTTCTTGGGAAATAATATTGGAAATGTTGTTATTCCAATATTTCTGCTATAAATATATAAACAAATAAATCTTTCATTTTCACGTTCAATAAAATGCATTATTTGCAACAAGTCAAATAGAGGGCAAAGGATGTTGAAATTTATGTTACCATTACCTATTAATAAAATGGTTTTAAAATAGTTTTACAGCACGTGCAGTTCACAATGCAGTGCTCGTGGTCTGCAAAATTTAAATATTACTCTTCATAACGATTAGGCTAATACTTTCTTTTTTAGTTTACACGCCCTGACTGGGAATCCAACTTAAGACCTTCGTTTTACCAGTGGTGTATATTACCGCTTGAATCACAGAGGCGATACAATGTTAAACTTTAATTTTTTAAAACGGAAATTACTTTAGTCAATTGGCAAAATGCACTTCAATTTTTTTATGGAAAACTGTCAATAAGTGAAATCTGAAATTTTTTTTAAAAGAAATATTTCAATGCAAATGTAAGAAAACTATATCTACATAAAAAAATTGTAATTTTGTCAGAACAATTTTTCAAAATGCCCCATATTTTGTTTCCATACCAGATCTGTCAAGGAAACACCGAAAATAAGTTCAGCTAAATTTTTGTCTGTTTATCTGTTTGTCTGCTTGTGTGTTACGGCATCACGCAAGAACCGCTGAACCAAATTCAATGAATTTCGGTATTTAGGTTCTGAACATAATCGAAATGAAAATAGGCTATAAAATTTTTTAATATCGCAAAGCGATGGGGGATTTCAGGAGAGGGGTAGCTAAACAAAAAACTACGAATATTTCAGTTAAAAGTCAATGTATCAAAAAATGTTATATAATCAAAATTACGAAACATTTAAAGACAAATAAGTTTGATTATGTAAAATTTTTCATTTTCATGCATAATAACGGAGATATTACCAATTAAGAAAAAATGAACATATCAATATTTCTATGTTGTTGTTGTTGTTGTTGTTTAGGTCAACAGCCGAAAGGCTGGTTTGAACCTCTAGAGGCTTTACAAAGTAAAACGAGGAGTGACGTGGTTTACCATTGCCTTCCTCACTGAGTGGAAAAGTACGCTTATCAGCATGCCGGGCCCTCTGAAAAGCACATATCTTCCACTCTGTAAATGACACCTTCACTTCATTCACCACAGGGTCTGGCTGTACGATGAAATTCATTACTTTCAGAGGAGATAACTCTGATTAGTGTCTTTTACACCTCTACCTTTTCTGTTCTTAAATCATTCAGTCATTTAATTGGCTGACCATGTGATAAGAAACAGAACTATTTATTTTAGCCCTGCAACGAACAGATTGAGTGTAAATAATTTGACACTCCACCTGTCTTTTATGGGCAGAATATTTCTATAACATACAAAATAAACAGAACAATAATTTAGGCCTACGCGCCGGTAAAACCTGCATTCGTTCAGTCAGTTACCTGCCTACCCATTCCACCATACCCTATACACCCATTTTCGGTCACATAGTCAAAAATGTATCAGTATCCTTAATAGTTCGTTAGTTAACCATCGTGGTGTTCCTATTGTGTTTACCTTTCATTTATTATGAAAATAATAAAGCGCTGCAAATCTAAATTTAAAAATACCAAGATCTCGCTTTTATTTTACGTCCAACTATTTTTTTCATTAATAATAATGCTGACGTTGAAAGGAGGTTCGAATAGATAACAATGAATGATTAAAGAATATCAGGCCTGACAAGGAACGAACTCGGTACATCAGCAGACCGTCCACAGCACCAAGAAAACCGTTCGAAGAATGGGTACTTTAGCTAGTGTTTACATAAATTTAATCAAAATTATGACTGATGTGCTATCTATTTTGTTCTAACATTAAAAAACTTGCACACAATGTTTTTATTTTTATTAAATATGTGTTTTACTGTTTTTTAAATTAAAAAAATATTATCGATTCTTATTTTTAAATAAAGTAGATAAATTTACCTGATACACGAAACAGTTAACTAATTTGACAAAAATATGAAAAAATACTATGGATTTATCACTATCCACTTACTAGGAATAGCATTCGTAATAAAACTAACTACAAAATAAAAATACCATGTGACATTTATAAAATATTCACCCAATTTGTTGTTTTCAGTGGTTCTCAATCTTTCAGACACTTCGACCCCCTTTTTTGAGTATTTTGCCGCTCCCTCTGAAGAATGTTAAAATAAATTAAAAATCTACAATAGTTGTAATTTTTACTTAAGGATATGAGTAACTTTAGTTAAGGATAATTAAGTATGAGTGGGATATTTGTGGGAGTCAATCCGTTTAATGAGTAAGCCGTACAAAATGCTAAGGTAAGTGCTCTTCTTCATGATCAACTGACAGCTATCAAGTGATAAGGCAAAGAAATTAACTTTCAACAATGCTTCTGCCGACAAATTTTGGATTAAGTATTGAAAAAGAATACCTAGAACTGTCCAGAGTAGCGTTGACAATTTTAAAACCATTAAACACATCCTATAACTGTAAACAAGGATTTTTCATAATGGTGAATTTGAAACCCAATTCAAGAAATCGTTTGGTACTTGAAAATTACTTCGTTTTGTGCATTTCAAAAATAAATCCAAACATTCAAAAATTGGTTAATTCCAAACAAGCGGAAGTTTTGCGTTAATTAAATTGGGAAAAGTTGTAAAATCAACTTTTGTCTCTTTTTTTTAAATAAAAAGTAAAATAACTATTTTTAATTTTCCCCTTATTTCGCGACCCCCACCCCCTAGACACGTCCTGCAATCCCCAAGAGGGTCACGACCCACAGGTTGAGAAACACTGGTCTAGCTGTAAAGTTTCCGCCATGAATCAGCTGTTTAACAGTTGATTTTCGGAGACAAAGATTCCTGGTTCAAACCCTTTTATACGGATTTGAATACTAGACAGTGGTTACCGGTGTACTTTGAAGGTTGGGATTCAATTAACCATACTCTCTCAGGAATGTTCGGACTGAGTTTGTACAAGACTACACGTCATACATATCATCCTCATCTCATTGGGTCATGGGTTTGCTTGTTGTTCTTAAATTGAACAAATTTCAACGTACTCACTTCAGGGTAGAAACAAAATTTGGTTTTCTACCTTCTGGTTGTTTTTGTCAAAAATTCCATGGGGGTATGGTATACGTACGTCCGTGTACGTTTTTCTAGTCTATTTATTTTGTTCATAAAAAATGAAACTAGAGAATATGCGGCAATATTCATAGGAACTTGAAAAGCAAAACAAGACAAGAGACGAGGATCAAATTCTACAATACCATTGCTGTTCCTACTCTCCTATATGGCAGAAAATCTTGGATACATACAAAGTATATTGATAGCAAGATCCAAGCTGCAGAGATGAGATTTTTGTGTAGTGTTTTAGGTTGTTCTAGATCGGAAAGCATAAGGAATGATGAAATAAGAAAAGTTCTGCTGTTCCACCACTACGTGACAAGATCTCGCAGAATCGAAGAAACTGGTGCAGTTACTTGAGCAGAACGCCATAAGGGAGGATGCCAATAGAGACTCAAAATGATAGACCAACTGGTACGAGAGATGTGGGAAAACCGAGGAATAGATGGGTACCGGAACAGGTTCACGAAACCTAGACCTTGAAGTGAAGAAGAAGAAGAAAAATGAAACCAATTCTTAATCCTTGTACCAACCTAACTCTTGTTTTAGAATATTAATTTTGTTTAAATGACCGAATTTATATACTTTTTAAGTACAGGCTTACGATATCGAATCAACTGATTTGTCACCGAAATTACGATGGGTTGTGGTACAATATTGTTGTTTTTTTTCTTTAATTTTTAATACGGTACTGTACATTGAGCTGCACAACTTTCGTATTTGATATTTAAATGGCGGTGGGGAATTTCACTTTAAGGAGAAGAGGTACCCAGTGATACTTTCTCCGTTCAAAACTTCGGGTATTGTCCGTTATTCAGACCAAGAGCTCTCTACTCCATTTTCGCTTTAAACGACGCACAGTTGGGAAGTTCCTTGTAGCTAGATCACGAGCTAGTTGGTTTGGATGGTCATCTAGTTTTCGTGAAATGTACTATACAAGGACGCGGTTAGCTCCTTTACAGTAGGAATTTGTTGTTTTTACATATTTATTTTAATGAATTCCATAGCTCATATAAAGCTATTTTTAAAAAAATGTTTACCATAATTTTTTTCATTTTGTTTCCCAGTAATAATTTTCTGAATTATGTACAAATCAATCCAGATTTCACGGTAAAAAATAAATATGAATTCTTTAAAAGTGTTCTAAAGCTATTATTAAAACATTTAAGAGTTCAGAAACATGATTTACGAGTTAAAAAAACAAAAATATAAGTTAGTGTGTAGATTATTATTGGGCAGTTTAGATTTCACCATTAATGATTGAGTTCGGGATTTATGAGTCGACTTTTGTATTTCTTATTTTATTCTGAGATTCTTTTAGTTTTAAAAATGTTATATATATGAAAGGTTTACAAATATGAAAGAAATTTACGCATTTTTTTTAAAGTGGGTGTGGCTCGTATTAGGTTTTGTAAAACCTTGCAAAACGGTATAGCGGTATTACACAGGCAATAACGGCTACTACACAAGAAAATCATTATATGGTCCTTTGAATAATGTTTCTTCGTATTAATGACTTATTCATATTACTTCGTATTTATGAAGTAAAAGTGGACTATATCGCAAAGCCATAACTTTATTCAAATACTCTGAAACCCTATTTAAAACGACGTTAGCTCCATATCTAATAATTCTATTACATCACAATAAAGAAATTATTTAACTTTTACCCAAAAATTTTCGATACATTCTTTTCTCAAACTCATATGGATTTACGGCTAGAAGATTTATTATGGTTATACTGACCGATGCTATTTACAAAGCAACGGTATTTTTCAATCGAAAACATAGTGCCTTATCATAAAAGCATCCCTGTGTGTTTTATATTATACATATATTTTTTAAATGTTCGTTTCAGTTGACTTTAGGAGTACGATAAATTAATAATCATGCTGTGTTACGTATTTTCTTACTCAAGTTCTTATTTTGGAGCTTGAGTTTCTTTTCGCATTTCTTCTTCATTAATCGAAAAACCTTTCTTTCTTTCATCGCTCCACTTCGGTATTTTTTTTTCTTATATTTCTTTCCTCTGGAAAACCCTTATGACCTTCAATTGTTTTTCTGAATTTAATTCTATTTTCTATTACATATTTATATTATGTTTATAGTTGTAAGGTTTTTCTATTTATTTAAACTATCGTGGTTTGTTTTTGGTTTTTTCCAGGTTTTTAAATACTGTTTTGTAAGTCATTCTTGGTTTACCCTTAACAGATGTCCGTAGAATTTAATTCTTCTTTTTCTCATTTAATCCAGTGTGTTTTTTTTTCATTTTCTAAGATTTCTTTACTAAGGCAATTACTTGTTCAATATTTTTCATCTTTATTTACAAATTCAATTGTTGGGCCCATTTCTACTTGTTATTCTTCTTTCTGCTTTTTCTAATTTTACTCTTTCACTTTTGATGTTAGCGTTTCTGAACCATATAATTCTTCTGGTAACACCACTGTTTTATAGTGCTTGATAAAAGAAACAATTATCTTTATACGTACGCTGCATTATTTACATGCTGCATTTAATTTTTCTATAGGGCCTACTGATTTTTTATCGTTTATTTTTCATTTGGGTCTACTGAAATCCATTTTCCTACATATTTGAATATTTTGACTTTTTCTACTTCTTTATTTTCTTTTTTGATTTTGGTTGGAACTTTATATTATATTTTGTCCAAAATTCTATATTTCAAAAGCGCTCACAAATCACAAGACCACGACAGTTTACTTAGGTTCAACACCAATTTTTACATAACTTATAACTTTCTACCTTAAGAGACAACTAAGAAGGCATTAAAGACATAATTTAATGTTATATTGCGTATTACAAATTCAGAGTATTTCTAGTAACAACCCTTCAGGATGCACCAGTAAGTAGGAAAACAAATATCATGCTTACCAAGTCATTTAAAACAATTAACGTAGAATTAATTTAAGTATTCTTACACTTGTAATTACAACATAAAACTATTAACGGTTTAAACTTAGTCAAAAATTTGATAGAAATGTTACATATTAGTTTTAAATACATTATTTATTTCTTCATTTGCCATTCAAGGATTACGTCGCAAGACCTGTTCCGGTGTCTACCTAGCCACTGGTCGCCCTAGATCATACCTTCCAGTTGTTCTGTAACCTTTTGCCAGTCTAGCGATCCTATGTGGAGACATTCTTTGAAGATTATCGCTCCGTTTTCGAAGGTACTTTATAACTGTTTCGTTAACAGAACCGACTTCTAATTCTTCCCGTATATCCTCATTCCTGAACCGATTCAACCTTCAATAGCTCTTAATGCTTCTAAAAAAGCGCATCTCAGCAGACTGGGTGGAATTCTCATACTTATGCTTCAACACCCAAGCCTCACTGCCAAATGTCAACGTCAAGACGGCCACTGTCTTATAGAATTTCATCAATGTTTTAGTTCGGGCATTTCCTTTTAAATTCCACGCGTAGGCTACCATGAATTCTATTACTAAATCTTTGTAGGTTTGTGATACATTATTGTCTTCTTCATATCCCAAATTGGCAAAATATACGACCTGCTCCAAAATTACTCTATCAACTATTATCTTTGTCCTGATGTATGTTTCCCTCTAAAGGTCATCACTTTGTTTTAGTAGAACTGTTTAAATTAAACTGATCGCAAACATCATAAAACCTATAAAGGGCTCGTTAAAGTTATCCTCACTATCCTAAATAATAACTTTATCATCACTGTAAATCACAGAATTTAATTTAACTACTTAACTTTGACTAACTCAGACAGCTTTTGAAATTCATCCTCATTGTAAAATACGATTGTTTTTAAATGTATATTCTAAATTTAGTATTGTTTTTTTTCAGTAATAATGAGCAATAACCGATATCTAACCATACATTGTAATTAATTTAGTAAACATATTGCACGTAACGTTTTCATACATCTATCTTGATATGCATATCATGCACATTTATATGTAGTTCTTACGAACAACAGAACTGCTAAAAATACGATTTATGTCTTTAAAATATGAAGAACAAAATAAAATTGTAAGACGGGAAAACAAAGATTGTTAATAATACGTAACCAAAGGGGAAAATATAATCATTTTCAGAAGAATAGCGGTATATTGAAAATTACTGTGCAAGTACCAGCGCACGTGTGTTTGTTTTATTTGCGTAGCGGAAGTAGGCCTAATAATCTTAATTTCAGAGGCAAGATTTCCCAGTCAGGAAGCTAAAAAAAATAATTTCAAGAATCGTTCTTTTAATTTTTATTTCTTTGAGGTGTAATCTAGGCTGTAAAGATTATAGTGAAAAGTAATGAAAAGATCGCCCCAGCGACTGGACATTGTTTCGCGTTCTTCCTAATAGCACAACGGTGCGCTCTCTAATAACGCCTCCCGGCAGAATAAATCACCTCTCGCGCTACAACACAAGTTTCCTATATTGTACGTATAAATTCACCGTTGTAGTACTTTAACCAACAATTAACTTACTAAGCAACAACAGCGTAATTAAAATGAAATTTTAAACAACAAATCACTTGGATGTTCGCAGCCAGTATTTTCGCTTCACCCTAGGGGCATTGTGATTAGTTTCAATTAGATTCTGTTTGCCAATAACTTACCCAGCTTCATACAACATATATTACCATATTGAACACCAGTCTCAAACTACAAGGATTAATATTACTAACGCTATGTATGTTTTGTTATAAAACACTGAACAGCATCCGCTAAAAAAAATATTTTTTATTACATGCTATACTAGAATTGTTTTGCTCATAACAGGCTGACGGAGTGTTAAATTTTTGTATTCGATCTTCTAGTTTCTTATCACATGTTTCTTATCACATGTTCAGTCAATTATATGGCTGAATCACTTAAGAAAAGAATAGGTAGAGGTGTAAAAGACTCTAGTCAGAGTTTCCTCCTCTGAAAGTAATGAATTTCATTATACAGCCAGATCCTATGGTGAATGAAGTGAAGGTGTCATTTTCAGTAAGGAAAGTAGATTTTTTATGTTAGTGTTTTAAATATGTAATAATTAACTATCATATATTGTAAATTTAATTTAATTGCGTTATCGTAAATTATTTTCATCGCTTTAATTATTCTAGTAAACTAATTTAAATTAGTTTTAATTTATTTTATTGTAGTTAACAAATTATAACTTAATTAAGGATTGCTAGATAAAGGTCATGTATAAAGGAATCAATTACGTTTTAGGCATCGATGTGAATTTCTTTGATTTTAAAACAAAGGGTTAATTTTTATAATCTCCAGGATGAACTTTTAAAAAGTTTTTCCATTATTAAGAGTTATATTTATCGTGTATTCAAAAACTCCCTATTTGAAATCTGACTTCTTGATCATTAAAGAAATGACTTCTTGCTCATTAAAGAGTACTGTAGGTTAAGTATACTTATTTATACATTTATTTCGATTTATATTAACTTTCAGACTCTAAAGAGGAATCGAACCCAGGACCTCTGCTTTGCAGACTAGCGCGCTAACCACCATGCCACAGAGGCAGTCTAAAAGTGTTTTAAAAGTAAAAACAATAGAAGTAATTCTAATTGAGATAGAATCTAGTTGTTTATACAGTACACTTAAAAACCAAATACGCCCAATAAGCAAATAAACATTTTACCTACTCTTGTCGCACATACTGTGTTAAACATAAAAATATACCCCAAATGAAAACATACTAGGCATTTATCAGTAGCCTATATGTAAATGTAGGCATTTCTTTCCTAACTAGGACACATTAAATCGATTAAACAGAGTTTTTTTGACAGAAATCGATTATATGAATTGATTGTCACATTCAATCATTAATAACTCATCATTATCACCATCTGTCAAGGATTAGGCTCAGTGGCCTATTCCGGCATCCATCTCTTTTTAAGTCTTCCCAAGCCTCGCTTCCCTCTAGGTTTATATTTCCATGCTCGTAGAGGAAGTCTGTGTGCTGGCATCCGAAGTAAATGGTTGGACCAGTTTCTCTTATATATATATATATATATATATATATATATATATATATATATATATATTCTTAACACTTCACATAGTTACTGAACATTTAACTCGGCGTGAATAGCATCGTTACGAACTCTATCTAAACGAGTACAACCTTTAGGTCCCCGCAAAAATCTCATTTCAGCAGCCTGGATACGAGATTCATTCCTCTGTAATGACACCCATGTTTCACTCCCATATGTTACGAGTGGTACTGCCATTGCTCTATAAAATTTTATTTAGGTGTCCTGTCTCATTTTCTTTCCTATTGTCCTGTGAACAGAACAGCATGCAGCACTGAATTTTGCCAGTTTTTCACTCACGTCATCATATTTGTCATAGGAAATCCTGCATCCTAAATATTTAAAATCTCGAACTTATTATAAATCGGTGGCCAAGTACAATTTTTTAGCATAAGTTTCATAACTAATTTTTGAGATCATTCATAACTACTTGACAAAACAAAATAGCAAACGTTCTCCAAAGCATTCTGGAAATTTTTAATTAAATTTTACCCGATATTTCATTCAAATAACGAGAAATTTTCTATTGAGATTTTAATAATTACAATGACTGATAAATCATAAATCTCCCTGGTTACTGTTTTCCGTGAATTGGGGTACTCAACCAATTCAAACCACGGTCGGTTTTAAGATAATTTTCCACATCACAAATTGTTTTGTTTTACTAATTATCAAATTGTAAATTTTTAGAACAACCGCATTACAGATTAACTGCGTAACGCGCCTAAGAATTGTTTTTAAAAATATAAATTTAAATTCTTTGTAAAATTATGCGAAAAGGATTATGTTAAAACATAAGAAAATTTGTACGGCGGTGAGTGAATTTAAAAATTATCCTCATAATATGTTTGCCTAAATTTAAAATTTAATTTATACAGAAGTGGGAGTAAAGGGCGGCATTAAGATTACAGGGCTTGGTTTCAATTACTACAGGCCGCCGTCAGCTCAATTATCAACCGATTCCGTCGACAAAAGTGGTTTATATGCCAGGAAAATATATAGCACCTTAATTGTTCAAATTACACCACGCGAGCAGCTCGTAGATATCAAAGATTCATGAATACTTCATTAAGTTATGTTCATGTCTCATCTAATTGAAAAATAATTACTCTAGAATCTGGTTTTCTTCGATGTTTGAAAAAAAACAACGGGCTGAGAAGCTGTCGGGTTCCGCCGATGTTCAAAGGGGAGAGGCGGTCCAATAAAATACAAAACACGTGTTAAACCAGGCTTCAAACATGTCAGAAACTATTATTTGTCTAAATATGTACCGTTTAATTATAACAACATAAGATATAAAAAGCATACAAACACTTAAACACGCCCAAAATAGCGTTTATACTCGCACATAACTTCTCACAAATTTTATGAATTTAATTACTATCTTTAGAAATATGTGTGAAAGGACTTAAAACCTAAAAAATAGTACTTTCACTAGTGTTGTCAATTTTTGAAATAATTTTAGTTACTTTTATAATATACTTCTAGTTTCTCTGGTTTAAAATACTTTTCTACACATTAATGTTTTAACATACTTCGCTGGCTTAAATAAGTCAAAAAGGATATTAAAAAAACGGGAATAAACCAAAAAAATTTAATAAACCGAACCAAATTTAGACATCCATTTGCGGACTTCAAGGGCTTCCATGAAGATCAAAAATAAAACACCGGGTGGGCAGAAGAAAGGAGCAAAACCTTCAGTGAGCGAATAATAAGAATGTAGGCTTCAAAAGGAACTTTCAGAAACGTCACCACATAATTATATGTTATATTAAACCAAACTTAGACAACCAATCACGGACTTCAAGGGCTTTCATGAAGATCAAAAATAAAACACTGGGTGGGCAGAAGAAAGGAGCAAAACCTACAGTGAGCGAATGCTCAGAATGCTCCAAAAAGAGCTTTCAGAAACGTTTAAAGTCACCTCACGTGGTCTAAAATTGCCCCTATACGAGAAAAAATATATTCTTCTAAAAATATATTGTACTAAAAGTAGGATAGTAATTTTTAACTTTTTATTTTATTTATAATTGTAAATGTGCATGTTCAACAATTTCTTGGGTGCTCCTAGCTGACAAATAAAGATTAATTCATTTATCCATTTTTAAAGACTTCCGTGGCCGACTCAAGTCACCCACTCTCATTTCTATAGCCTTTCATAGGAATGTGAGTTTTTTTATTTTCTCAGCTAAAAAGCATAGCGATAATGTAACTTGTTCGATAAAATTTAATGAATAGCCGAAATATAATTGTAATAACACGCATTTACAGTTAAAGACTTGTAAGTAAGAAAATTTTGCGGTACTTATTTGTAATGCGCTTGAGTAATTATCTATCAATCATGTCAGGAATCAGTCGATTATTCATCGAGAGTTATTTAAATTGAATGTAATAAGAATGAAAATTTGTTACAACATTTGAAATTCCTCTGTTGAATTAACTGGTAGGAAATTAGATTCAAAATCTCAAATAACAACTGAAATCTGAACTGAAGAGAATTCGTGACATTTTCGAGATAAACGTTTCAAGATTCCACTCTTCGTCAACCCCTCCCTTTCCTTCATCCCGCTTTCTGTAGCTGGTTGTTCCTAGAGGCTATTCCTAGAGGGATGCGAGTTGGCTGACTGGTGGCGGTGTGGCGCGGTGGTGGGTAGATGGATATGTGATCTCCCTCGGGTCGTGTAGGACATCTGCACACGCTCCTCTGATTAACTCCTCGCATGGTTTTTATGCGACACAATCGGGTTCGCCGACGCGTGTAATTGGATCGCTTCTATCTGACCCTCCTCAACACACCGTTTCTATCCAAGCTGTTTATTTTCACGCTACTAATACGCTGTTTCTCTGCCTTCTTTTTGCCTGCCAGTCAAATCTTCTATCTTCATCGTTTTCTCAAATTTTTGAAGAATTTTTTTCACACCGAATGAATTACACTCAATTTTTCTTCAAAGACTTTACACTTCACCATTTTTTTTTCAAATGTAAGCCAAGCTTTTCTTTAATTCTTTTACGAATACTTAATAAGAATAAATTTCATCATTTCATATTGTAATTGGTGACCCGTCTAGAATGGTTTCAAATAGCATTCGCATATTTTGCTTTTGAAATTAAATGTTTGATTGGTGGGTTCCATTGTATTGTTTAGGTCAACAGCCGAAACGCTGGTTTGAACCTCTAGAGGTTTTACAAAGTAAAAACGAGGAGTGAGATCGTTTACTATTACCTTCCTCACTGATTGGAAATGTATGGTTTTTAGCATGCCAGGCCCTCCGAAAAGTACCCACTTTCCACCCTCCTAATGACACCTTCACTTCATTTGCCACAGGGTCTGGCTGTATAGTGAAATGCATTTCTCTCAGATGAGATAACTCTGACTAGTGTCTTTTACACCTCTACCTCTTCTTCTGTTCTTAAATAGTTCAGTCATATAGTTAGCTGACTATGTGATAAGAAAAAGAACTACTTTCTGTAGCCCTAGAACCAACAGATCGAGTGCAATTAATTTAACACTCCACCTGCCCGTTGTGGGCAAAGGTTTCCAGTTTGTTACTCCTATTCCTATTTATCAATTATTCGTTTGCTTTAGTTTCAGTTCAATTATTTTTCCGTGGAAAGACAAGAGTAGGCAGAGAGCCGCAAAACTGGGTATATACTACCGTTTCAAAAATCTTTTTCTATTTTTAATTCATAAAATTTATTGTGAATGCACTTATATAATAGAACAAATCGAGGGTATATATTTTTCCAATCGTACTAATCAAAATCATAAAATTGGTTGCCGTGTTTCTCTTGTACAAGCATAAACAAAGATCCATTTTATAATTATTCAATTCTTTCTTTATTCATTACGTAAGCCTTCTTGATACATAACAGGCACGCTTACAAAATTCCCTTGCACTCTGTTGGGTAGAAAAAAGAAACGACGATGTAAACGAAAAATTTCAGAAAAATTTGAAATAAATTTTTAACAGTTCCATGTACCTGAAAATTTCACTGGCCAAAAAATATACGTTTCCAATTTTTTTTTTATGTAAGTGCATTTAGAATAAATTTTATAAATTAAGAAATAAAATGTTTTCTGAAATTGTAGTACACCCCAGTTTTGCATCTTTCCGCCAACTCTCTCCTTTCCACAGACAAATAGTAGCTACAATTAAAAAATATTTGGTCTACGTCTTATTACCATCATAAACGATATTTATTAATCCTTCTGGTCTGTTCCAAATTCAAACTTAGTAATCTGCAATTTATTAAAGAAGTTAGGATTCCCATCTCTTCCGATGTCTCCTATAACCGCGTTGTCCGATTGGCTTGTGAGTAAACACCTGTTTAGATGTTCTAACGTCTGACATCTGCAATAAACGGCTGTACCACACGTGCCTGTATTTCCGAATGACTGATATCATCCCTTGTGTATTAAGTTCATGTCTCACATCTTTATTTCTTTTATGGTCCAGCAATCCATGCTTTAGTAACGGTCTTCACATCCCATCTCAGTAGCAACTATTCTTGACACCTGCTGAGCAGTCAGGGTCCAACAATTTAATCATAGCCTACCTTAAAACTTGTGCTACCAGGATAAAAGCAGTCTCCTTCCGTACTTTACCGACCGGTATTTCCTCGGAGTGTACATAAGCCTTGAAGACGTTACCAATTTAAAATCTCCATCTCGTGTATGCACATTAGAGATATCACATCCCTAGAAAATAAATGAATGTATTGTGACACTTATCTCGTTTCGGGATCTGGGTAACTTAAACAATTAACACACTAAAGTTTAAAATTACAAGTATTTATTACAACTAAGAATTACAATTAAATAAGTGAATCATTCTCTTCAGAATTAAAATCTCTACAAGTTTTGCTAAGTAAATTTACTCATTTATTAGCCATTTAACACAGTTATTGTCTTCAAACCTTAAAAAAACGTATTTTTATGCACAGATTTGTCCGTTTTTCATTGGATATTACAAAAACTACTGGAGATATGGTTCTGGAACTTATTTTATTCAATTTTTCGGGTCAAAATACATAAGAAACCATCAAATCTACTCATAAAATTGGGTTCCTAGACCTCTAGGATGACTTTATTTAGGCGTATGTTCTGAACCCAGGGCGAAATCTTTCGATATCCGTAACTCGCTAACGAAGCGTTTCCGGACCCATTTTTATATAAACTTTTTTATTATTTTGATGAGAGGAAACCACCTTAGAAGTTTGTCGGGTTACTCGTGAGACACCCTATATAATAACTTGTTAGGCTTATTGTGGCTGAAGTACTAGGATTGAAATATTGTTGTAAGATTGGTGGATAGATACTCGCACAAACATGGTTGCATTTCATTGTAAAAATATTTAATGCCCTACACTAAAAAAAAAACAATATACTTGTCACAGGAAAAGTTGTATGCATGTTTTAAAAGAATAACTTGTTTTGGTTAATAAATAGTTTTTTTTTGTTAGTGAGGTTAATCAATAAAGGGAAAATACGAATGAATGTTCAAACGAACAGATGCAGTCAAAAACCGTTTTAAGATACTGTGATAATTATATTGACAGAATAATAGAGTCATAAATATAATCACAGTAATTTATGTGGCAGTGGTGGACAGCGATCACAGTATTTTTAAAATGGTGGCACAGGTTCACCACTATGGTTTAAACCAGTAAAACATAGGCCTATTGAAGGGCGGGCAGTGTAGATAGCCTATCTGTTAATGTAGTGAAGTATTATTATTATTAGTATTATTATTACCGGTTGTGTTAAGAGTATCCCCGACCACCCATAGTTCACAGTAGGTATATATCGACAGTTATTTACTTTATTGTTGTGGTCAGTACGGCTCTATTATCTGATTGTATCATTTCAAACAAATAAACATCTGCCTTGTCCACTATTCGCACGTATCGAGTACTATCATGGACCCTACGACAAACCCTGATCGAGTATGGTTTGAAAATGATCAGTTGGGATACACCCAAAACAAAAACGAAAACGTAACTCCCCTTAAATGTATGATACCTTCTGAAACACTCGATTGATTTCACTGAAAAGATAACTCGATTGTCCCTGTGTTTATGGCGTTATAATATACTACTAAAATCACTCCCCAAAAGCTTGAAGATGACCCTCCTCACACTTTTACCTCTATCTGAAACAAGAGTTGTCCCATAAATAAACAAGATTTGACCACATTACAATTTTAGGCAGCTGATACCCATTCAAGTTTACTTAACACACGCACGCCTTTCTAGTCCACTTATGACATACCCAACAGATCAAGTTTTACTACACAGCTTCCTTCTTTCTTTTCCTGTATCCTCCTCATTCATTATAACCCCTACATTGTCACATACATTCGTATATTCATATAAAAAATATCACACAACAGTAAATCTTTCGTACTAAATGATCTGGTCAAAATAAATTATTACATCAAAAGTTTGCCATTCAACAATGTTTATATGAATGAACCTTACATTAAATTTAGTAGATTCTGCCAGGATGTAAATTGTTTCTTCTTCAAAGTACATTTGTTTCTTTTCAGTTTATATGATTTGTTTTATAAATACATATCATTTAGTGATTTTGGATAGTTCTTCTTCAATTTCTTCTTCTTGTTATTCCAAAACTTTTTCATATTTTCAGATCTTATTTTCTTTAGTTCATCTAAACAAACCCCAATTGTGCGTTTGACTGTTTTGGTAGTTAATCGAACTTTGTGATTTCCCATTTGGTGTTTATACCAAGGTGCACGTTGCGTTAGGTCCTCCATGGCTAGGTCGAGTTCTTTCATGTCGTTTTGAATTTCTCTGAGCCAGGTTACTATAGCTTTTTCAGATTTAGTGGCAAGTAGTTTTTCAGTGATTCTTCCTAGAAGGCGTGTGGCTGGAGTTCTCAGTATGTGTCCCAGGAAGAAAATTCTCTTTTTCCTCATTGCAACTGTGCTGGTTCTATATCTTTGTAGACTTGTTTGTTGGGTAAAAGCCTGTATTATCAGTTTTTGTACTGTGTAAGAAAGGTGGTGGGTGGGGGAGTGAGGCACACTAGATGGTGGAATGATTCAGTCAGGGAGGCGGTGAAAGGAAAGAAGATGGCATGGAAGAGATATCTGCAAACTGGCACAATAGAGGATCGGAAAACGTATGTTGAAGCACGAGGGTTGGCTAAGGAAGTGGTGAGAGGAGCTAAGATGGATTCCTGGGAGGAGTTTGGAAAGGACATGGAGAATAACTATAGAACAAACCAAAGGAAGTTTTGGACGACAATTAGGGGGCTAAGGAAGGGGAGATCAAGAAGGGTAAGAAGTATACAGAATGAGGCAGGTGAATTGATCACTGATGCAAAGGAAGTACTTGAGACCTGGAGATTGTACTATGAAAAGACCTTCAAAGAGGAGAACCAGGAGCTGGTAAGAAGGGACTGGGAAGAACAGCTAGAGGATACAAACGAGGTCAATATTGAAGAACAGGAAATACGGAATGCTGTCCTAAAAATGAGATTGGGTAAAGCGGCAGGCCCAGACAACATAGCTCTTGAGATGGTTAAATATGGAGGAGACCAATTAATAAAATGGTTGTATACACTATTCCAAAAGGCATGGCGAGAAGAGACTATACCTGAGGATTGGGAGAACAATGTAGTAATACCCTTGCATAAAAAGGAAAGCACAACTAGATGTGAAAACTACAGAGCCATATGTCTTTCATCTGTGATATTTAAGTTGTACACCAGGGTACTGGAAGGTAGGTTGAGGAGAGAAGTAGAGGGAAAACTCGAGGATGAACAGGCGGCATACAGGCCGGGCAAGCAGACTCAAGATCATATATACGTGTTGAGAACAGCTATGACAAGGGCCAACAATAGGGGAAAAACAATGTTTTTGGCTTTCCTTGATTTGGCGGCAGCCTTTGACTCTGTTCCAAAAAAGGAGGTATGGAGGGCATTGGAGGAATTAGAGACTCCACAGAAGTTGTTGAGGGTGATAAAGAGTGTGTATCGGAATGTGTATGGAATGATCAGAATGGAAGGGAAGGAAAGTGGAAGATTTCTTATGGAGAGGGGAATGAAGCAGGGAGACAGTCTGAGCCCACTTTTATTCATCGTTTTCATGGACTCTATTGCTAAAATCTGCAAGAGACGAACAAAAAGATATAAGGTAGGGAACTGGAATCTCCGGCCAGTGTACCTGCAATCATTGATATACGCAGATGATATAGTCTTGATAAACTCTAAAGCAGAGGATTTGCAAGAAGCAATAACGGAGTGGTGCAGTACTCTGCAGGAGAGAGGAATGAGGGTGAACGTTAAAAAGAGTAAAGTGATGAAGGTTGGAGGTGAGAGGGAGGAGCTGAGAATGAGGTGGGATGGGGTGGAGTTGGAGCAGGTGAGGAGTTTTGAGTATCTGGGAACAGTGATTGATGAGAGTGGGGGAATGGAGGAAGAGATGAACAACCGAATCAGAAAGGCCAACCAAATATTCTATAGTTTAAATAACACACTTATTGGAAAAAGAGAGGTGAGCAGAGACGCCAAACTCAGAATATATAAGTCAGTATATTTACCAACATTACTGTATGGGTCAGAAACATGGACCATGAAAGATAAACTGGACAGTAGAGTTACAGCTCAGGAAATGAAGTATCTAAGGAGAGTGATAGGAAAGACAAGACGGGACAGAGTTCGTAATGTGAATGTGCGGGAGGAGTTAGGCTTAAAAACAGCAGTAACAGAACTGATTGAAAGAAGGGCATTGGGTTGGTACGGTCATGTGGTGAGAAGAGATAGGGAGGACAGACTGAAGCGAATTTTTGAGGCGAGACCGGAGGGAACCAGAAGGCGGGGAAGACCAAGGATGGAGTGGGAGGAGTATGTTGAGGGTGTGGGGGGGCGAAGGGGAGAGAGCAAGGGACGGCTGAGAGCATTGGCTTTGGACAGAGTGGAGTATAAGAAGTTTATAGAAGGCCCGACGCTGAGAGGCAGAAGGGAGAGATAAAGAAGAAGAAGAAGTACTGTGTAAGCATGTACTGTGTGTCAGTTTTCTTTTAATTTATCTAATAAAACTTTATTAATTTATATTATAAAATACTTAACTTTGTTTTATATACAGTTATCAAAATACATTTTTTTAGCTAAATTTGCATCAGCATTATGGGTTATTAGTGACTACTTTAAGTTATGAAACGATGGGTTTTGACACGTAATAATTTTAAGACTCTACTCGGGAATCGAAACCGGGACCTTCTGCTTAGTATGTTTGTGCTCAAACCACTACACCACGGTGGCGTAGTCAATAAAATACTTTTGGTTATTTTCTTTACCTCGAAATCAATAATGTAGTTTTCTTTCTTTTCTATCAACATTTAAATTCAATGTATTTTTGTTCGATACACATAAAGTTGATCTTATCCAAAGTTACTTATTTTAATTTACTACTATACTAAATACCTATTATTTTAATTATTAGATAAATTCTATCATACATTAACCTATCAAATTATGACGTTAGTGTAGACACCGTAAACAATTCCGTTAAGAAATTATTCACTCATTTTCATTCAAAATTAATTAATTACACAAATCCAGAGATATGAGCATTGTCATACCTACATTTACCACAAAATCCGCAACGGAGAGTAAAGAGATCCCATAATAGTATGGATTTATAAAATATAGAACACTGACGAAACTTCATGAAAGTTTGCCACTGGGAGATTTCATCAGTCAAGACAAAAACAGATCATTACACATAAAGGTAGTATTTATTAGGTTAATCAGTTTCTTGACTGAAAACCTAATCATCTCAGAGGATCAGCATGGTTTCCAAAAAGGTAGATCAACTAAAACTGCAATTGTTTCACTTGTGGAGCAAGTAGTTGATATATTGGACGCCGGGGAGAAAGCATTGGCAGTGTTTCTGGATCTGAGTAAAGCTTTCGATTGTGTTGATCATGAAATTTTATTGAAAACACTAGAGTCATTAGGCGTTAGGGATGTAGAGTTGAAATGGTTTCAATCTTACCTTATTAATAGATTACAGTGTGTGGAGTTAACTAGGGTTGTTAGAGGGAAACTTACAAAAGTTGTATCTGGAAAGCTTGAAGTCAAAGCAGGCGTTCCACAGGGGTCAGTTTTAGGTCCAATTCTGTTTCTATTGTACATTAATAAGTTACCAGAAGTCATACCTAATGGCAGAGCTTTGTTGTTTGCTGATGATACTTCAGTAATCAGTAACAGTTCACTGGTAGATGCTCTTGAAGTAAATACACATGTTAACATAGAGTCCGTAGTGCAGTTCTTGAATCAAATGTTATTAACAGTTAATGGGAAAAAGTGTCAGTACTTGCAGTTCAAAAATAAACATAACGTTAAAGAAAGTAGAGAAGTGGATGTATTTATTCATAATAATAGTTTAGAGCATGTAGAAACAGTGAAGTTCCTGGGCGTATCTCTAGATAGATCTTTGTCTTGGGACTTCTATACCAATCAAGTTTGTAGTAAAATATCATCTGGGGTATTTGCACTAAAACAAGTTGCCAGATTAAATGATAAAAAATTACTAATGGCAGCTTATCATGGCCTCATTCTGTCTCATATCCGTTATGGTATTTTAGTATGGGGTAATTCTAGCATGGGTAATATGAATAGGGTTTTTAAAATTCAAAAGAAAGCTATTAGGTGTATGGTGGGAGCTAACCAGCTAACCTCATGCAGGCCACTATTTAAGGAGCTTAAATTGCTTACAGTTCCCTGCCTCTACATTTTTGAGGTGATTATGTATGTTAGGCAAAATAATTTTATACAGAATTTCAATGTTCACAATCATAACACGAGAAACAGGAATGATTATTATGTGGCTAATCACTCCACAAAATTGTTTGAACAAAAACATACTTATGCAGGGAGAAAATTCTTAAATAAATTACCCCAATCTTTAAAGTGTTGTGAGGATTTGAATTCCTTTAAAAAAAATTTAAAAAATTACTTGATCGGTGAAACTTTTTATAGCTTACAAGAATTTCTTTCTTGATAGTAGTGATACATAGTGTGTTTCTTATACGTATTTCAGGTGTTATATCTGACGACATGTCCTATGCTCCTCCTGGAGTCTCCAGGGCGCAAAAAAAAAAAAAAAAAAAAAAAAAAAAAAAAAAAAATACGGCTGGTTGTAATAAATGAAAGTTATAGTTGTGTTTAAGTAAATAAAAAAGACCGCTTCCGAGATGTAGTGGTTAGAACGCCACCCTACAAAGCAGAAGATCCCGAGTTCGATTCCCGGCTAGGGTCTGGAAATTATTACATGATAAAACCCATCGTTCTATAACCCAAAATAGACCAAGATGTTGATGCAACTTGAAATAAACGAAAGAATATAAAAATATTTGCTATTAAAATACAGTAGACACTGGTTATATTAAAATATTACTTGGGAAAAATATAAAAAGTGGGGAGAAGATTGTGAGGAAGATATTGGGGTCATAAAATCAACACAGAATCAGAATATAAACAAAGATCAAACAAAGAGCTTTATTCTAAAATATAAAAAAATAACAGACATAATCAGGAAGAGAACATTACAGTTTTACGGACACATATTCAGAATGGAAAACACCAGACTAACAAATAAGATTTTCAACCTGCTTTACAAGAACAAGATAGCATAGTTCAAAGAAATGGACAAAACCTTGTAAACAACTCAATAGACTCAAAAACCATAAAATATAGTGCAACATTTAGAGAAATAGTATAACAGAAATTGGAGTTTCAGGAGCGCAAGAAACCCACTTGCAGAAGAGGGAAAGTGTGGACTCAAGAGGACATAGAGCACCACTCGAGAAAAATGAAAGAGGATTCGAAAAAAATATTTAAAAAAAATATTACTTTATTAATATTATAATAAAATATGCCCATAACAGGCAGGTGGAGTGTTAAATTATTTGCACTCAATCTGGTAGTTCGAGAGCTACAAAAATAGTTCTGTTTTTAATTACATTGTCAGCCAATTATATGACTGAAGCATTTAAGAACAGAAAAAGTAGAGGTGTAAAAGACACTAGTCAGAGTTATCTCCGCTGAGAGTAATAAATTTCATTGTACAGCCAGACCCTATGATAAATGAAATGAATGTGTCATTTGCAAGGTGGAAAATAGATGTTTTTCATAGGGCCTGGCATGCTGGTAAGCATATTTCACTCAGTGAGGAATGCAACTGTAAACCACCTGTAACATCTGCTTTCAGATTGTTACGTTTTGTTTTGGTTTGTTGGCGTTCGCTAGTTGTTTTGGTTGCCGATAACTCGAATCTACTGGCGACGTTAATTAACTCACCGTCCGGTGGTGCGCTCTACCGCTTTTACTGGTAACTGCGTTTCGCCCTCTCATCGAGCTGCTCCATTTGCATGACAAGACACTCTCGGTTGAATTTTCGTTGAGTTAAGATCGGTTACTATGTAGTAAATTTTTATTACGTGTATTTTAAATTTATAACTTTTGAATAAAGTTAAATTCTTCTTGCCCATTTAAACGTGGTAAGTAATTTGTTTTATTTTGGTATTCCGGGAGCTGGAAATTTATCACGTGTTGCATTAAATTATATTTTTGTATTAACGTATCTACGTTGCAATTGTACTTGCAATTTCTTGACTACTAGATTCGATTTTGATCTATGTAAAACTAAATTATGACTTATAACAAATTTATTGTAAATGATGTAAAGCCTTGTAATTGGTAAATTGTATTCTTCTTCGAATTGTAATAACTTATTTTAATTGTCTAGTTTTTTAAACTTTATTATTGTCTATCTATTGCAACTCGTATTAAGTTTCTATCTTTAAATTCTTAACTTTGTTATATTTTGTTTATTTACATTGCATTCTTTATGCGTTAGTGCTTTTGCTTGTGATCAACACTTATTTTACCTAATATTAACACTACCTCGATCTTTTCTTCATGGTTCAAATCCGGGAACGGGAATTGCCGTTCAATAATCTTACTATATCTATAATCAGTACATGGAGTTCGACTCCTGAGAATGACAAATTTTCACCTCGCCAGCATCCCGTAATTGATGTTCAATGTTTACTGACAATTTCTTTCGTTGAGTTATTTGGAGTCCAATTTGGATGGGAATTTCATCTGGGATCTTCCTTTGATGGTTGCATACGTCAGTTGTGTTTCAAAAATAAGTGTTAACTACAAAAGGGTATGTGTTATTATTTTATCTATTATGAGGGGAGTTCATCCATCTACTTAAGGTGTTTTCAAAGTGATAACCGATGCCTTTTGGGGAAAAGATCACGCCAGAAATTAGGATCCATCTTGGTAACTTCTTGTCTTAAACAGGAAAATTAGTGAATTCAAAGTGACCTGCTTGAAAGGTTTTCCTGTTAATTCTTTTGCTAAACTAAGCAATCAGGAACATTGTTCTGTAAAATTTATTTTTCCATTGCATAAAATTTTTAATAATTATTCTATTTTTTTTTTTTACTCTTTATTAAAAGGGTTGAATTTAAATATGTGTATTTTTCTAAATTTTAAATTTTAAAGATAAAATTTAACATTTCTTTTCATAATTATTATTATTATTCTCGTTTTACACCTTATTGAAAAGGTTGATTATGAATTTAGTTTTCTTATTTTTAAAATTTTTAAAAGTAATAATTATAAAATATGTATATCGAAAAGAAAGCTGCTAGCATGCTAAACAAAAGGATAAGTTTAAATTCAAAATAATTTGGCCATATTTTTTTTTGATGTTCAGTTATTCATTTAATGAATATATCTTTAATTTTTATTGTTTCACTTAATATTTATAAAATATACCTCAGGAAGTACTTTTTGGACCTGATATTGTATTAAACCTTCCAGCCATTTAAGGTTGGGTAACATTGTACAATTTTGCTGTTTACTATATACATTTCTTGTTATAAAATTAAATTATTTTTACCACTTACTTTTCCAGATTTATTTCTTTTATGCAACGAGTTACCCGAGTGTTTGTTTTTTTTTTTGAGCTTCCTTAATTTTTTTATGTTTTGTTAACACCCTTGCCAACCTATCGCTTTTGTTTGCCGTATGTGTTGCCGGCAGCGATGACCTAAACAACTCAATAAAATATCCTTTATTAATGTCTTTTAGTAATTTAGACCGACATTACCGGTATATCAAACTCCGCAATCCGAAACTTCATTAACTCGAGTTTTTGTAGCAGTACCTTGGAGTTCAAATTACTTGGGTTTTACCGTAAATTTTTAGAAAATACACAAATAAATTTGTATATCTATTCACACAAAGCAATCTATTATTCATTTTTTGACTGGACAAATAAAAATGTACATAGTGAATGTATATTTTATAACTCACGCTCTTTGTTCAAATAAGCCAACATTAGTTACAGGACAATATTTTGTAAAGTTGCCATACCATCAGTTCGACTAAATGTTCTGCAGAAACAAGTTTGAGTTTGTCGTACCAGGTTTGTTGCAATGGTAGGTTATGTCACAGCAATTTAACGTCCTGCAGTCTTCGACGCTAAATTATTCAATTGTGAACCTACGTTCCGGGCTAACGGCAATCATAGAGATCGTTAAATCAAGTTAGTCTTGTCACAGCCAGTTATATCTCGGTTACAGTTGTGTTATTCTCTCCTGAAATCCTTGGAGGATATCCTATGGGATTCAGTAACAAACTCCTGCGACCGTATTGTCAGACCTTTTTACTAAACAAAACAGTAAGTTGTTTTAAAAATACTTTCAAAAAAATAAATATAAAAAAACTTGCGGTCAATTTATACTACTCCATAAATCACTCACTTTTATTAAATATTATTTTCCATCAAATTTAGCAATTTTAACCCCTAACTGGAAGAAAGATGAATTGTATCATTAATTTAACCTACCCCACTATTATCAGAAGCCCATGCACGTTATGGTTAGATTTGTAATTCATCATTCGTCATTCAGTATGTTTTATTGTACAAACAGACCCTTAGATAGAAATCGTAGTGAAAACCACTTTTCTGGACTCAAGGATTCTTGAAATGAATTTTTTAACTCTAATTGAATTTTTCGTCGATTAAATAAACTTACTCTGCACTTCGCGAATATGAAAGGGGAAAACAAAATCGATTACTAATCTAATCTTGAGAATTTATCATTAGTTAGTTTATTCTCAAATTACCTAATTTGATAATTTACTGTTCTGGATATAAGTTTATTTTCAAAGTACATAGATAATTTACAAAATAATGATTTGCTGATTTTCTTTATCACCAGATCACCGCACAGTTTGCGCGAAAACGATTTTTTAAAATCTGGTGTGACAAAAACAACACTCACACGACTTTCTCTTGCCAATGTAAATAATGATCGGTTTAAGCTATATTTAATCATGAGAAAACAATGTAATATGAAAAACATAACCTAATTTTAATAATTAATTAGTGAATGACGCAAAATGAAATTCAACTAAACTTAAAAATTCGGAAAATTACTAATTGACCCTAAATTAAGCCCTGTGGAAAAAAATGTTCGGAATAAAAGTTGTAGGTTTTTTAATGTCCTTGTTGTTGTTTAGGTCAACAGCCGAAAGGCTGGTTTGAACCTGTAGAGGTTTTACTAAGTAAAACGAGGAGTGAGGTGGTTTACCATTGCCTTCCTCACTGAGTGGAAAAGTACGCTTATCAGCATGCCGAGCCCTCTGAAAAGCACATATTTTCCACTCTGTAAATGACAACTTCACTTCATTCACCACAGGGTCTGGCTGTAAAGTGAAATTCATTACTTTCAGAGAAGATAACTCTGACTAGTGTCTTTTACACCTCTACCTCTTCTGTTCTTAAACGATTCAGTCATTTAATTGGCTGACCATGTAATAAGAAACAGAACTATTTATTTTAGCCCTGCAACGAACAGATTGAGTGTAAATAATTTGACACTCCACCTGTCTGTTATGGGCAGTTTTAATGTCCTATAACTCTGATTATACACTTTTGTCGTAAAATGCATACTAAGGCCGCAGTCTTAAAGTATTCAAATGTTTTACGTACTGATATAGATGAGCAAAATACAGAAAATCAATAATTGACGCTAAAGTATGCGTTGAAAAATATTTAAGATAAAAATTGCATGATTTTTTTAATTTTCTGAAACTTAAATGGTATTATAGGCTTTTTCCCTGTATATTAAGACCACAATCTTTAAAAAAAGAAAAACGTTTTTTTTTACCTCGAGAGCACAACCAACCTAGTAGAGCATAAAAATATAGTTGGCCTAAATGAGACGATTTATAAAAACTCGTAGAAGCCGGTTTTGATAAAAAATGTAAAAATTGCACGAATAAACTACTACTACTTCCGATTGACCGATTTTAATGAATTTTAGTGTTCGTGTCGGGTACCTTGTAGTACCTTGTAGTTCCAAGTTCCAACTTTGTATGGTATTCCGTTCTTGAATTTTTTTTCACATGCATGCGCGCGCACGCACACACACCAATTGCTAAAAACATTATTTTTTGGTTCAAGTGCCTGAAAACATGTATTTCCGGTGAAAATTCGATTTCTAAAAATCGACATGAAAACAATAATTGACTTTCTTAATGTATTCATAGGGCAAGAGAATGTAAAAAACCCGTTAAAATCAGATCTACTGAAATAAATTCGTTATTGCTTTAGAATATAAAATAAATAAATAAAATATAGATATATCACTCTGTTTCACATTGAAATTTTTAAATAGTTTTAAGTTTTCAATAATTTTGAATATAAACACAATTGAAAAAGTTAAAATATTACTTAAAAAATTCATCATAAAACACATTCAGCATTACATTTTTACTCGTGTAAGACCTTTACTTCATTTTTTTTATAAGTCAGAACAAAATTGAACAAAAAGAACACTCTCAGAGTATTTCTCAGATATTTTAGTTCTATTCAGATTATATTGAACTTTAGAGAAATTTTTGGTTCTAATATTAGTTACATTATTCAATTAGTAGTACAATTACTAGTTCAGAAACATAATCCTTTTGGTATTTTTCAATAGAAAATTTTTCGCAAGCTCTTACCATCGATGACGGCTAAAAACTTCACGAAGAATCATCATCATCATCATCATCATCAGTACGTTCAATAAAACTTATTCAATTGATTCCGTTGAATCGTGGAGGATTGCTTTGTTCATAACAATCTTAATTCGAATTTGAGATAACAGAACACGATTTACGAACCCTGGGACAAGGTTGATGATTGTTCTGAAAAATTTATTTGTGTAATCTGTATATAGTATTTGGAGTTTTAAATTATATCAACAACATTTTTTTACAGTAACAGTTGGAGTTGCAACCAAGCTTTTCTATAGAGACTAAGTTGGACTCGTAATTTTATGAAGCAATTAATTCATTCGATAACAGGTAAAAAATATGAGTAACGGTAGGTTACCAGCGAATATTAACCTTAAAGAAAATTATTGATATATTAGGCCTACTTCAAAATTATAATAATGCTTTTGTTACACAATATGAACAAATTAGTAAAAATATGACTTGTTTACGTTTAAAAATAAATGATTTGTTTAAAAATTAACACAGGCCTAGTGTATTAACTAAATAGTGATGCATTTCTTTAGAGCTTACATTTAAATACGTGTAGCTGATTAACAACAATTCAAAATAATTTTTAAATTGTTAAATAAAATAGATAGTATCACAAGGGTTTACACATCAATTGTTAGGTTACCAAATGTTTCCCTACATTGTAAGTTAGCTATACATAAAATAATCAGCTAATTTTAGCCGATCTGTAAGTTACGAGCTAAGTTTTTCATAAGAAACTAATAGGTAGGTTTATTTATGGAGTATAAAAATCTTTTCCGAGGTAAGTAACAATTCGTTCGCTATCCAAATAGAGTCCTGTATCGAACAGTTGTAAGTAGAAGGAATATTAAGAACTCAAAAATGCTATTTCAGTACGTTCAATAAAACTTATTCAATCGATTCCGTAATGTTTATTTAGAAAAACGGTTTATTTTACCAGTGTTCATAAACGATCTTGTAGGAAGACGTGCAAGTTAAAGGTTGTAGGTGAAAGAGGAAGAGGTAGTGGCTGTAACTGGAAGTTACACTTTGAGACAGTTGATGTTGGATAAGAAGACGTAAAGGTAAAATAGAGAGATTGGGTTGCGGTGACGTGATTTAAGGACTGCAAGGAGAACTACCGAATAAGTCGGGCATAAAG
This sequence comes from Catonia carolina, assembly GCA_035578175.1. NCBI lineage: Eukaryota > Metazoa > Arthropoda > Insecta > Hemiptera > Achilidae > Catonia > Catonia carolina. The sequence goes on along the minus strand of JAQMRL010000002.1, from coordinate 121,416,942 downwards.
GGGGAAAGAGAGGACCGGTAAAGCCAAGCAGGGGGTGGATAAAGAGGGTGTGGGTGAAATTCAGGAGGGTGAAACAGAAAGAGGATCAAATCAAGGGAGACGAATGTCCGCCGTACCTTATTCGGTCGGAACATCCCTCAACAGGATTCGATTTGCCCGACGGCCGACCATCGGTGTGAATCCGGCAGTTCACTATTTGATGAACCGCCCTATAACCAGATTACGTGCTCTGCCTGTGTGGTTCTCCCCACGCAGCACACTTAGGATTGTTCTCTTTAATCATCATTTATAATTTACCACCTAACAACCGCAACCGAGCCAAATCGTGGCGCAAAACAGGAGACAGGCTCCTCTACTCCTCGCTTCCTCCGCCCTTTGCCTTTATCTGTTCGTTGGCCAATGCGGAATTGCAAGCCGACCCGTCAACGTCACTTTAGGTGTATTCCCATTACACAATTTTATCTCGATGCAATTGCGTATATATATGTTAGTGTGCATGTTTGTTTGCACGCTCATGTGCTGGTGCCGGAGTATGTTCAACAATTTAAACGGCGGTACTGTACCAGGGCTTAACTCTTATTAAGAATTCTATACAGTATTTATTATTCTGTTTCTATAGCATGGCCGACAGCCCACTGTGCTACTAATAACGTTATACTACCCTAATAGAACTTTAATAAAATCTTCTCATTGTACACACCCAACTTACATTAATTATGCAACAGGTATTAATCTTTTAAAATAAATCAGCCTAAATTAGTTAATAGCAATATATATTATGGTAACTTGTAAGAAAATTAAATTTAACAACTTTAGTAACCATTACCAGGCCGAAAGAAACTGCTAAACTGAACATAATTGTATTTACGAAATACCTAACTTATTTTATAAATTCATAAAACTACCTATTTCATAAGCCCACGATTCGATTTCATTTAAACCTTACCGAACCTTTATCGCTATCTTTCTCTCTAAACTGTAAACAATTAGGTCTACGCCAAGAAAATTTCTTTAGGTTTAAAAATTAAATGGATGTAAAAAAATTGGGGCTTATCTGTTAGATACCCTGCACTCTGTTAGCGCCCCTACAAAACCTGCAAATTCTGTTCTTGTATTGTGATTGTGGAATTATAAATTTTGTGAAATTTTGTTTTTAGGTATTTTGCTTCACTTACACGCTTCAAAAATTCATAATGAAGTAACTGTAAGCAATTAAATATTAGAAATACTCTTAAAATTCAGGGCTTATAAAAAGTACACAAACTTTACAAAAATTAGTAAAATTCTCCTAAATTTTGAATATTTAATTTAAAAAATAAAAATGATTTAGTGGTATCCATCAAGTAAAACTAACCACAATAGAAAAACTTTAGATTTAAAGTCTGTATTATAATACTTCCCAATTTGATGATAATAAAATTTAACATTTAAAATTTTCTTATTGTTTTATTAACATGAAGCCAACTTTTAAATTTCATTACTGGAGTTACCGGTAAGTAAAAAAAATTGAAAATTTTAACTTGTAGTGTTCTTAAAGTAAAACAGATCTAAATTATTTATGTTATTTCTGTACAAAATTAATTGTTAAATAACCACAAAAAATTCTATTATACAATAGGTAACATTAATTAAATTCATCACACTAGTTTACATGAATGACAAAAGGAACCTTTTCACAACAATAAAAATTGAAATTTTTGACTTTCAAGAAAAATGTTAATTTTTGGAAAATTCCAGCGTTCTTCGTTGTCGTCACCAACAGTGATTAATCGCCTAAAAAAGACTTTTGCATAGAAACTTTCAGTGCCCTCTTCCTCTGGAATGTAGCGCTTACGCGTCAAATTAATAGCCTACCCATTTTCTTTCTCTTAAATTGAGAGAACCATTAAAATAAGCCTTTTCTTAGTTTTATAATAGTTGAGGAAATTATTTGACTTTAGTAAGGTATGTAAGTTTCATTCAATTAGTCCAAAAATGAAATAAAGAAAAAATTGACTTATGGGCTTTCTGGAACAACTAATTCAATTGTAACATTTTAATATTTATTTAATCCATAATGTGTACGTTGCAATCTATTTATTCAATTAAGAATAATAAGCAACCCCATTACCAATGAGATGAACGTGACATAAATGAATCAGTCATTTTAGAAAGCCCGTAAGTAAAAATTTTACATTTTTTATTTGATGCATTTTAGAACTAACTTAATGTAAACACACCATCCCTACAAAAATCACATAAGTCTGGCTTTTCTTAAGTAATAGTATAACACTATGAAAAGGCTTATCCTTAAGGATATAAAGAGTCTCCTTGTAATTAAAAAATGAAAGTGGATGTTCTTATGAAGCTTAAGCCCTACTTTCTAGTGGAAGAGCCGTACAAAAATTCTATGAGAAAATCTTTTTAAGGTGTATAACTTCTGTTTATGACAACAATAAAGAACATGAATAGCCCTGAAAACCAACATTTTTCTTTCTTAAAGTTAAGAATTTCAGTTTGTATTATTGCAGAAAGCTATTTTAAGTCATAATGTAAACTACAGAAATAAATAGTAAATGAATACCATTGCACAGCAAAATTTTCTTCTTCGTCTAACAATGTAATTTATTGAAAACAACATAAGTTAACATTTTGCTTCAATTTATTTCAGAAACACCTTAAGTCTAAATTTTCAATTTATTTTAAACAAATGGCTTGTCTTTAAAAAGACAAAAGTAAGTTATATTTATTTTTATATTAAAGGAGACAGTCCTCTGAACAATTTATATAGGCCTGTTCTTTTAATTGAAACATAATAAATTACAAGTTTTTAATTTTTCCAAAAGTTAGTTATTTTGACTTATGGGCTTTCTGAAATGACCGATTCAAAAATGACTTGTAAATGACGTGAAGTCTCGTACAATCAGACCAACCATTAAAGTACACCAGTGTAACCCTTGTCTATTATTCAAAATCGTATTAAAAATAAACTACCTTTACTAAACCCCAGTCGCCGGTTTTTAGACCCTCGCTGAAAGATGCGTACTGAACCAGGGCCTCTGTTCGAGGTTAAAAGTGCAAGGCTAGTTTCTACAATGAAATGGTTCGAGAAACTTATACGTAATGTAAAATTTGAATGAAGGTAATTTAGAATTAGTTTCGCGCATCTCAAGGGTGAAAAACGCTAGTCAGACGTTTAGGATTTGAACCAAGGAAACTTCGTCTCCGAAAATCAGCTGTTGAACTGCTGACTTGAGACGACAACCTTACCGCTGTACCAACCCGGTGGGTCTACATTTTTAAGCACAATATTTCGTAAACGCAGTACAGTATTATCGCGGTAGTCCAAACCCCAGGTACACCAAAACCTCCAGTAATCCGAACGATCACTTATTATCATGTTTTTAATTATTTTTTTACCATTTAGAAAAATTCTTTAAAAAGTCTAATAAATGGAGTGCGGGCCACTGAAAAGAAAAGCATTGAAAGTAGCAGGTAAACCTGATGTCGAGTGGGCTTTATACTCATGGTTTTTGCAAGAAATAGCAAGGCAATCTATAGTCAGTGGAGACATTATTACCCAAAAGCGAAGTTTTTCTACAAGGAAATGACCGGGGTCCAGTATAGGCTGGTTGGAAAAATTCAAACAATGATACGATATTAGACTGTTACCAGTGAAAATAATTATAGTGATATCGACGATTTTATGGACAAAATTCTAAGATGAAGTAGAACGGGGTTTAACAGTAGATCAAGTTTACAATGGAGATGAGTCAGCTTTGAACTTGAAAATGTTGCCTGGAAAAACTAGTTCATAAAGAGGAAAAGACTGCCGCTGGATTCAAAGTTGAAAAATATCCTGTAACATTTTTCCCGAGAAGTAACAGCACTGGTAATCACAAGTTACCATTGGTTTTAAAATTATATGAACATAATACTGTAACAGATTTCAAATAAAGGTGTCATTTATAACTTTGTTCTCGTAATTTGTTAAATCTGTACTTTTTATCGTACAGTATATCGGATTTGTAATATGATTGCCGAAATCTAAGATTGTAGACATCAATAATCCCCACAAATCGATAATCCGCAAAGGTCGGACATCTTACGTGTTCGGATTACCGCGACTATACTGTATTGCATTCCCTCACGTACAAGCTGATGAATACATGATGATATTATAAATATAAATAAATTCAATTTATGAATTTACGAGTATTTTATAATTTTTTTGGTCTGTTCTCTGGTCCTAAAAAAAGTAAAACTATGCTTGGAATGGTTTACGCTTTTTAACGTAAAGATGTTAAAAATTGATCTGTATATTTCTGATGTAAGAATCATGAAGTTTTAATTCGAATTTTCAATAATAACCCTACAACGTTAAAAGTTACCTTAAAAACTGGCATTCACAATTTATGTTTGGCGATATTTTTCAAGTAGGCCTACCTAGTTTTGAAAATATCTTTGTTGTTACCTCCTCCGCCTGTAATAATTACATCAGTTATGTATTTATCCGGTATCCTTTACTGGAACCTTTAGTCAAAATGTCGATCCACGAAAAATAACATGAGATAAATCTTTCAGATATTATAGTCTAACTATAAAGAGTATCTCCAGGCCTGCATTTTTTAAGAAAGCCCATATTTTTCTTTGATTATTCTGAAGTTACAAAACGAAAGGTTTCTTCAACTTGAGATCTTCACGGTTTTTTAACGACCTCAATGGTACCACAAGAATGAAATCTGAACGATTTTGAGCTGAAAAATAGTTTTACTATCTTCAACACTCTTCGGATTGCACTAACCTTACTTAGAAGAGTTTGTAATTCATTATAGAACAACAAAAGGTCATTAAAGGTTTTAAAACCGAATAACATGTCAAGAAGAAAATTTTTATTTTACTTTCTGTAGTAAACGATTTTGAGACAAAAATTTCAAGGTTGTTCTTTAGCGTTAGGCCTACAAATGGATTCAGCCTGCTGGAAAATGTAGTTTATAACATTCTTTATGCCATAAATTAGTTGATCAGCCTTTAAAAATCGTAACAGGACAAAAAATTAAAATAAAATTTGAAAATTAATACTAACTGAAGACACAAAATACGTTTTGAGTTTACGTTTTTACTCTTTGAAAATACAGTTATTAATGCACAATAAATTGTACATACATTTCGTTTAATTCATTTATTTCGTTTAATGAACCATAAAATCTTAAATTACATTTAATATTAGGCTAAAGTAAATTTAAAAGTAAGCAAATAAATACTATTATAGTAAAATAATTCTTCGCGTACACTGTTAAGAACGCATACTCGTACATATTTACACATAAGATACAAACATGGTCTCTCTTTAGTCATTCCTGAATGTAGTGTCTAGATACCACTGCAGGTCGCAGCACGAACTAGTAATTTTGTGATTACAGTATTTAGTGAAAGAAGTGGGGGAGTTAATTTTCTAATCTTCATTAAAGGGCGTTTCTTTATCCAAAAATCTCGTGTGTAACATTCATACGACTTTCTCTTGCCAATGCAAATAATGAACAATATGACCTAATATTAGTAAACATCAGAAGTAAACAAAAAACTAACCTCAAAAAACATAACCTAATTTTAATGATGCAAAATGAAAATCAACCTTTGCTAGGCTTAATAATACGGAAAATCACTCTTTGACGCTAAACTTGGTTCTCTAGAGAAAAATGCTTGAAATAAAAGTTTTAGATCTTTTAATTTCCTATAAATTTTATAATACACACTTTTGTCATAAAATGGACACCTAAGGCGTATCCTAATTTTTAAAAAATCAATTTTTTACAGATTTTCATGAAAAAAAAACCGAAAATCGCCAATTACCGCAAAACTAAGCATTATACAAAAAAAATGTTTGAAATAAAAGTTGTACGTTTTTAATATTGTCAACAACTTTTATTTATACATTTTTTGCGCTAAAATGCATATTAAGGCCGCTATTTTAAAAAATAACATTTTTTTACGAGAGCATAGCCTCCCCAAGAATTTCAGCAGACATAGCACCTACCCAATCTTGTACAGCACAAAAAAAATTGTAAATGAGGCGATTTTTAAAAAAATCGTAGGAGCCGTTTTAGAGAAAATCGTAAAAAAGTGAAAAATTACACAAATAAACTTCTACTTCCGGTTGACCGATTTTAGTGCAAATGTTTGTGTCGGGTCCTCTAGTGGTGGCTAACTTAAGTTTCAAGTTTTAACTTTGTGCAAAGTTCCGTTTTTGAGATAATCTGTTCACACACAGACCAATCGCTAAAAACATGTTTTTTGGATTCAGGGGGTCTGAAAACGTGTAGATCCGGTGAAAACTTGATTTCGAAAAATCGACATGAAAACTATACTTTCCTTCCTATATAGTCATATAGGCAAGAGAAGAAAAAAAACATTCTCCAGTAATGTTAGTAATTAAAACAATAAAAGTATTAACATTTTTACCTTCTTAGTTATTTTCTCAGTGTGAAAACTTGCTGGAAATAATTTAACAAAATAATTACTAAAAGTTTATAAGTTGAAGTCAGACTATTAGTTCAAAACTAAACAAACTTAATATTCCACTATATGGTGAGCTACTGCAGGATACCGCAGACTAGCACTTAGAAATATCTAATGGGGACTACAGGTAGAACAATAAGCGATTCAAACTTTCTGCCGGCTGGAAAATAGTCATAACATAATATCTCAACAGGTCATGTAGACGCATCCACAGTCTGGTGGGAATATTTTGTTGGACGCATATATCGGTCCTCAGTACCTAAGATGTTAAATAGTTTCTTATAATCTCAAATGACCCCAAAGTATAGTGTAATGTGAGTATCTACAAATTTTCCAGATGCCCTTTTTCCTTCCAAACACTTTCACCCCTCAGGAAAATTTTGGATCTCCCACTGGCTGTACACAGTTTCGCTTCCTCACCACTACCATTCTCTACAATCACCTACCATCATCACTATCTTTCTTTCATGAAAGCTTCCTTCATTTCTTGATGATATTTTTGTCTCAGCCTACAAGTTCTTTTTCAGTGCTTTAACTCTTCAAAGTGAATAGAGAAAGTAATAAACAAAACAGAATAACACTAGACATAAATCACTTGAAATTTCTGAGAAAATATAATCCATCTCTTAAAGATTTAACAATAAGTACATAAGTTTCATTCCTTGAAACAGGCAAGAACTGGTGTATTTTAAGAACAAAAGAAGTTAAAGAATTATATTTTCCTGGAGTTAGTAATCAAACAGGACTGTTCATCCTGATATGAAAATTTATTAAACAATTTAAAACCGCAAGAACTTTAACTAAGGATAGGGTCCCCCAACAACCACCCTGACCAAAACTTTTTTATGTTTAAGTAACATTCAATTTTCTTATTACAGTTGTAGTATTAGCACATATGAATACATTGTTAATGGATGTTTCTTTGCTTTTTCATAACGCTTATCTTATGGTAGAATAAATTATTGCAACATTGCAAAAATATTAATGATTAGATTTCAACTAATTTTTAGTTGAAATTTATTGGTAACGCCAATACGTTACCAACCGCATTGGCGCAGTTGGTAATGTGCTCGCCTCTCATCATGCGGTCTTGGGTTCGAATCCCATTCAGGCACGGCATATTTTCATACGTTACAAAAAAATCATTTCATCCTTCACCGTCTGCATTAGCAGTAATTGCAGAACAGTCAGACGTTAAACCAAAAAAAAAAAATCAACTAATTTTTGTGTTTCATGGTCAGCTGAAACCAAGAGTATGAAGTTTGTGCAAACATGTATGCTCTTTGACTTGCAGCAGCAAACTGTTGCATTTATTAGACTGAAAGTTGAAGATAATTTCATAAACTTCTATTAAACCTTTATGATTAAATCCTTGATGTAATGTTTTTATCAATCCATAAGATGGTAATGGAATTAGTAATGTAACTTTAAAAATTAAGAATACTCAGAATTACTCAGATGAATACAGAAGAATTACTCAGATGTAAAAATAGAAAAATTAAATTTTCTCAGAATTGGTTTGAATGATTTTGAATAAAATAAATTACTCACATTCCTACATTTTCTGGGTCTTTTAACAAGGTACATGTGGCATATCTGGATAATTCTTGAGGGCTCTGTCTCATTCAGAAAATAGCCTTGTTTAAAAATTAAACTAGTTTAATTTTTTTGTGCACTATTTAACCCCTTCAGTACCAACGTCCATAAAAAAGGATGTCGATATCTTTTACGTAGTGACAACATCAGGTTTACTGGATGTCCGTAAGTTATGCATAAAGTGCCAACGTCCGGATGACCAAACTTTTCCAAAAAAACTTTTAAACAAAAATTAATGGACTAACGTATTTTGAAACCGCCTCCGTGGCATGGTGACTAGCGCCCTAGCCTACAAAGCGAAAGATTCCGGGTTCAATATCCAGCAAGTGTCTGGAAATTTTAACATGTTATAACCACCGTTAAGGTACCAAAACCCACAGTAGTTGCTAATGACCAAGCTGTCGATGTGACTTTAAATAAACTAAAAAAAAACTATTTTGAATATTTTAAGTGTTACAATGATTTTGAACACAATAAAAATTAATTTTTCAGGACATTTTATTTTACTGTAACATTTAAATTTTTTCCGCAATGGCAGGCTTATGCCTGCAAGTTTTTGAAATAAGGGCTGGCACTTTTTGTACACCCTTATTCATTTAAATGGCGCTTTAGATCAAACTTTTAAATATTGTTTCAGCACTGAAAGGGTTAATTTAGCCTTAATAGCACCCTTAATATCATTTTAATTTAGCTGTAAACAGTAATTTTATGACAAAAACTGCATTAAACAGTTAATTGCAAAATTACAGATTGATAGTACATTTAATGGAATACCACATAAAATAAAAATACTAATTTATTTGTTATTTAACATTTTTCTCTTTGATACTTAATTAAGTAAAAATTTGCCATTTTCTGTCCAAACTACACCTAAGTTCATTCAACAGCTGTTTCTCTTGGTAGAAGTTTTATAATAAATTATTCTGCACAGAAGGCATTGATCAAACATTTTTAAAAATGTTATGGGTACAAGTCATATGTGTAAGAAGATTAGTGCGGTTTTCCAATAATTTATTAGTTATTGAAAATGATGATGAGGAAAAAAGTAGAAGAAATAACTATAATGTAACATTAAAACACAAACTTTAATATAAATAATATCAGATGTATGTCAATTCAATAAATATAAAAATTAGTATTACAAATTTAATAAATAGTTTCATTTAATATAAATATTATTAATAATAAAATAAATAATTATAATTTACCTATACATATACAAAAATTCACTACAAATTACAAGTTACTGTTTTTTTATTTATAAATTAATACATAGGGTACAACAGTATATAATTTCTGCACGTTTAAAGTCACAGTGAAAAACCACATCGTTCAAGTCATTTTTATTGCTTTACCATTTTATTTTATTTCTTAATGCATAAATTAATTCATGTAGAATATGAAAAACAGCACCCAACAATGATGACAGCGATCATATAATTTTAATAATTTTATTTTTTGGTCTATATATTTCCATTCAGTTGTCAAGGTATTTTCTAACAAATTTTTCTAAAATAAATTTGATTCATTTGGATCGTACACTATTCCTAGAAATGCATCCGGCCATCCTGATTTCTTCCTAGTTACATAGGCTTGGCTAATACTAGTACAGTCAGTCACACACAAAATTACTATAAACCTTTTTTTAAATTATATCCGCTTCTAAATTAATGAGGTATTACTGTACTTCTCTCTAGCATACTGTCCGACTTATAGACCCCAAGTTACGAAACAGAAATTAATTACAATCTTGAACAGTAGTATAATCATCAGAATGTGTTTGTTTCTCTATTTGAAAGAAGATTAATGAACTGACAGTGCGAAATTCAATAATACCGTTCTCTCCTGCAATATTGTTTCTCATTAGACATAGCATTAAGCCTGGCATTAATAGTAATTAGAGTGTACGTCATATCATTGTGAGCTTCGAGGTCTAGTATTACTAAATTCCACTTCGGTCCTCATTTCCATTGTTGTAACCGAATATAGATAAGTAAAAGTAATGTAATGTTACATCATACAATAAACAGAAAAAATTAGTGTAAAGTACGGAAATGATAATTGAAAGTGTTTTTTATGATGGATAAACTATGATATGTTAACCTCAAAGTACATAAAGTACTCATGAATGTCAAAAGAATCAAGGCATTACTAGTACAACAGGGTATTTTACTAAGTTTTAAATAAAAATGGCACTCGTTAGTTTATCATTAAAAAATAATTAAAGCACCAAAGAAACAAAAACTCTTAAAAAAATATACATCTGATTCTAATGACATGCTGACCATCCCAACTCTTTTGTAAGCTTGTGAAATGTGGATAGATTCAAAGACCAGCAGATAACAAAATCATGGAAACTGAGATAAAGTTTTTAAGAAAAACTAATACATTTAAAAGAAATCTTTATAATGCATCCTGGAGATTGAAATCAATTCTACTTTATAAAATATAAAGTTCATTAATCTTTTCAGCTCTCTTGCTCCATACGATCTAGTTACACATGTTTTGGTGGATCCACCATTGTCAGAGTATGTAAAATATCATGTGAAACTAAAATATTTTTTAAAACCAACTGAAGATTTTGCATCTTCTTTTACATAGATGACTGAAGATGCAACATCTTCTGTCGGTTTAAAAAAATTATTGTATCACATAATATTTTATGTACTCCAATTATGGTAGATCCATCAAAATGTGTAAGTATGTGTAAGTAGAAAATAAGGAACAAAGCAGCTGGACATGATTCTGAATGTTACATTAAAGATGGAACTTTGTCTTCCAACCATGACAGGATTACAGGTTTTGAAGATGATGGTGTAAGCAACTGAGTAGGATGAGTTTCGATAAGTTTCCTAAGATGGCAGTTCAAAATAAGCCAGGTGGCACTTGAGATAATGGCAGACCTCTGAGAATGTGGGTTGCGGAACAAGCTGAGACCTGATCCTTGAAGGAAGAACAACAAAAATAAAGGCTAAAATTTTGTTTTTCTTACTTAAGTTTTCATTAATACATTAAATACACTGGGTTTTAATGCTTTGAACATTTTTAAAACTTAGCTGGAATCGGATCCAAAACCGTTCATTTTGAAGTTCAATCAATTTTAACATTGTGTCATGGACTACATTTATTAATTCCAATTTTTTTTTTTTAATAAAACCTTGTTCCACATCCTCATTAAAAGATATAGGTGCCAGCTTACAAAAAAATTCTTTGAGGAATAGACAATGGGTGACGTTAGATATTGTACTATATGATAAACAGTACAGTCTTTGTACATACATTATACATCATAACAATTGAGTGTGTTGTTTCACTTTTTCTTGTAATTAATTCCGAACATTCATTTCCAGTACAACAAAATTATCATTATTATATAGATTAGTTCCAATTATTAGATTATACAGATTATACATAAATGGTTCCCAAATTTACGGTTCCGCTTAACAAAGCTCAATTACAGTCCTGTCAATCCAGAGTACTTTTGAGTTATTACCAACTCCCCTTGTTATGTACAAAACGAGACTATTCACAATGACCTAAATGGTCCTTACATATTCGACACATTAATACGATACTACCAAAGTTTTTACAGAAAATTAGCTAGACATAAAATTGAACTAATTAAGAAATTAAAATTATCTCAGTTACTTTACAGGGAAAACCTCCCAGAAGGCTAAAGAGAACTTGGAACAGAGATTCTTGTTACCCTAAAGAAAAATTAATAAAAAAAACAATTCAGATGATTGTAAAATAACTAATATACACTGATTCAGAATTCAATTAGTAAAATAAAAAACCACGAAGTTCCATCAATGGGTGGCCTGCTTCTTCTTGTCGTTCATGTTATCATTTCTATCATTGTCACCTCCAGCACATCTTTTATTGTAATTCAATGTACAGACACAAATAAGTAACAATATGTTAAAAAAAAACAGAAAAGTGCTGTATATGAGTTTTCAATAGTTTAAATATTTTTGCTTTCTCTTGCCTATATGAATATATAGGAAGGAAAGTATTGTTTTCATGTCGATTTTTTGAAATCGAGTTTTCACCGGATCTATACGTTTTCAGACCCCTGAACCCAAAAAACATGTTTTTAGCGATTGGTCTCTGTGTGTGTGTGTGTGTGTCTGTGTGTGTGTATACAAAATATCTCAAGAACGGAACATCGTACGAACTTGAAACTTAAAACTTAAGTTACATACCACTACCGGACCCGACACGAACATTTTCATCAAAATCGGTCAACCGGAAGTAGTAGTTTATTCGTATAATTTTTCACTTTTTGCGATTTTCTCAAAAACTGGTCCTACGATTTTTTTTAAAATCGCCTCATTTACTCAATTTTTTATTCTCTAAAAGATAGGGTAGGCGCCATGTTTGCTGAAATTCTTGGTGAGGGTGTTTTTACGTAAAAAAAGTGTTTTTTTAAGATTACGGCTTTAATATTAATTTTAGAGCAAAAATGTATATAATAAAAGTTGTAGAGAACTTGAAAACCTACAACTTTTATTTCAAGCATTTTTTTGTATAACGCTTAGTTTAGCGGTAATTAGCGATTTTCTGTTTTATAATATAATATATTTCTGTTTATATTTCTGTTTTATAATATTTCTGTGTATATAATAAGTGTATATTATACACACTTCACGACAAAAGTGTATATAATAAAATTTATAGAAAATTAAGAGACCTACAACTTTTATTTAGAGAATTTTTCTCTACAGAGCCTAGTTTAGCGTGAAAGTGTGATTTTCCGTTTTTTTTTAAGCCAAATTGAGTTCGATTTTCCTTTTGCGTCATTCACTCATGATTAAAATAAGGTTATGTTTTTGAGGTTAGTTTTTGTTTATTTCTAATATTTTATTAATAATGATAGGTTTATTATTAATTATTTGCATTGGCAAGAGAAAGTTGTGTGAGTGTTTCACACCAGATTTTTCATATTTGATATATTAATTATTAGTTATTATAAAACCTCAACCGATTTATTAGCGTGATGAAGAAAAAGAGGATTTCCTACTTTTCCACATTTTAAGAATGCCGAATGATAGAATATTGAAACAACTAATCCTCAGGAACTTGAACACGAAGATTACGGGAAGATACATTGAAGGAATTAAGAGGGATCTCAGTGAAATTGGACTGGCAATTGAAGACGCATTTGACAACGGAACAATAAATAGTACTCTCAAAGCACACAGATTTTATTGGGGAAAGGCAGAAAGACGCATGGCGGAGGTTACAGATGAGAATACGGAAACAAAGATTGGACCGTCTCAAAAAGTACTGGCAAAACCGAAAGGCTAGACCAATATGTTACCCGAAGAACACTAGAAATTGATTGGCAGTAGTCCAATGTGGCCTCAAAATCTTAAAAAAAACCTCTACAATATGTACAAAAAATACGATCATAAGTACAAGCGCACTTAGATGCTGGTCATTGAACTTGTGCACGCGCTGACTTAATGAGAAATGATTTTAAGTTTGGAATACTCACAGTATTTTATGAATATAAACAGGCTCCTATCTAGCATATTAAGAGACACCAGAATACTTTTTGTAAGTCAACACCCATACCTAAAATTTTATGTGTACTCTTAAATAGTTTTTGTATTAAATAAGTAATGTTACACTCTATTTGGTTCCTTAATTCTAAGAGAATAAATAAATGTAGTATTATTAAAAAACAATAAAAGTTCATTAAATCTATATTATAATATTTAAATTAGGCACTGTGGTACATATAATTGATTACTTAAATTATAACAGAAAATTATGACAAACTACAATTACTAACTTCAGTTAGTATACTTTGTTTTACATTTTGGATATTACCACAAAGATGAAGTAAAATGAACTGATACAGTCAAGTTTACAGCATTCTCCAATTTACAATTTTATTATTTTATTCTCGAAAATAGCAGCTACCATCAGCAAACATCTGTACATGTACGTACTTATACATTTTTTTCTTCAATTGGTTCCTATACTACATCCAACAGTCACTTGAGACTGTAGGAAAGATAGGCGATTCCAATTTAACATTGGTTGTATAGAGCAATACGCTCTCCGCTACTATCTGTCCTACAAACATACATAGTATTTAATTAATAAAGCATAAGTTTTAGTTGTAATTGTAATTCAAACTTAAATTAAAATGATAAGAGACTATTATTTAAAGAATAATGTTCGGCCCCAATATTCAATTAAAAGACGCAGTAGTTAAAATTAAAAAGAAATTAAATACTTTAAAATAAATGTAAATAGTTACATTTATAAAATTTATAGGCCTACGGTGATGAAATGGATAAATATAGATTTTGAAAGAATAAAAAAATGTTTAATTTAATTTTATCTTTTCATAACATTTAATGGTTTTACAAACAAAATGCTGTACATTACCCAATAAATAGTTATATTCAATTTACAAATGTAATAACAATTCTGTCACATAATTATAAATATTTCAGATAATAACGTAAACATTTTTAATCACAAACATAATTTGTTTCAGTATCATAAGTATAATTTAGCCTACAATAAGATCAACTTTTATTTTCATACCGTGAGTCAATGTTTTTAACACAGTATGTAACAGCGTTCTGGCCATATAAGCAATGACATCTTCTGGCTGTTGGACAGAGTATAGGTAAGTATTACAGAACTTATTTACAATCATCTACAGCATCAACAACACTATGGCATTATTATTATGGTTTTACTAATTTTGGTTTATTCATTTTTTATTTACTTATTTTATTTTAGTTTCCACATTAGTTTCAATAAAAAGGGTACCTCTAGTTAAAAATGCTCTCGATCACAAATTTTCAAATTGACCCAATACTAAGGTGTCTTGTGGTAAAAAAAAGGAATCCACGATCAATTACGGCATAGTCCATATGCTGTATCATAGAATATCCGAATCCGTATCACAGCATAGTAGCCAGTGGTCAGTGCAACTGGCTACTATGCCGGGGTCCCGGGTTTGATTCCCGGTCAGGTCTGGCATTTTTTCATCTGTAAATCACCGCATATCATTACCTACGCACAAGCCCAAGGCTTATATGTAGGCATCATCACTCAATAAAAAAAAAAAAATTAGGAAAAACCGCCCCTCCTGTTCTACAGGGGTAAAAAAGTAGAATTCCAATTTTGTTCAGACAACCCTAAAAATATATTGCAGGGCTCAAAAAATTGTAGAAATGGTGGAAAATTTTATTTATACCAACTGAAAATACTAGTAGAAATAATAAAATGGTTAAAATAATATATTCCAGGGTAGCTATTTCAATGTAAAATGTTCCATAGAATTTAAATTTTTGGTCAGATGACATTAAAAATGCATCATACGGTCCAAAAAGCCGCTAAAACAGCAAAAGAGTGGAAAATAGCATAAGTGAATTTCACAATAGTACACAGCATTGAAAAAGTGTGAAAGCATTCATGAAGCTATTTTTATTACAAATCAACCATGTAAGCCATAAGTTCCATTTTTACCCGATTCTAGATTTTACAATGGTTAAAAAATTGTTTTTCAAGGTCATTTTTACCTTGGATGACCTTGAAAAAACCAGTAAGTAGGTCTTTTAACAAACTACATTCTTGCAAATTTTCAAAATTGTTTCAACCAATCATGCGAAAGAAATAATAATACCAGAAAACTCAGTTTTTTACTCCTGGGGTGCCAGGAGACGTGGCATCAGCAAATTGATTGATCATGCATACCTCTTGTTACCGCAAGACACCAAAGTGCACACTTAAAGAACCGCTGTTCTACACGAAACAGTACCACCCTGCTAGCCAATACCAATAGCACACAAAAAATTATAAAAAACAGTTACAACAACCTCATTAGGGACATAAATCTAATGAAAACAGTGTAAAGATGTTTTTGTTAACATACTTCATCATAACCAAACTAAGGAAAATTAGAATTTCATTCAAGGTTTCTTATAATACAACTGAAGAAATGCATCAATTCCAAATAAGTATTCAGGGTAGGAATGTTTTCAAGTTAGTGAACACGAGCGTATGACATCCCAAAACAATTCTAGATCACTGAAACAAAAAAAAAAATATTATTTACTAAAAAAGTAAAACATAATTTGACATGTTACATAATATAATGTATATTAATTTACATGATAATAAAAGTTTATTTTTATTTACATTAACTAAGAACAACCAGAGAGAAACAAAAAGCAGTATCATTACAAAGATACAAACAAGCTTGAATTTCATTGTTAAATAACACACGTTTGGCAAGCAACTATGTAACTAACCCACATCCACAAACAAACTTGATCCACAGTTAAACTCATGTCTTCTCATTTAAAAAAATCAGTATAACATAGCAATCATATTGGGTGATTATTTATAATAAAAGAGTTTTCAATAACAATAATGAGAGCTATTGAGAGTACCTTTGTATGCACAATAGGCCTACTTTCTTACAAAATTTACATATCCAGAATTACACCATGAGAAACAGAATTGATTACTATAAGGGTTATCAAAACACAAAAGTGTTTAAACAAAACACTACTTAAGCATGGAGAAAATACATAAATAAATTATGTACCTTGATATTTAAAAAGTTGCGAAAATCTGTATTTATTAAAAATAAGGTACAAAATCTTTCATTGATGAACTGTTTTTTAGGTAGATTCCTTTCTTAAATATTTTGGTAACATTTTGTTACTTCTGCAGAACAAACAAAATTTTTAAAGAATTTAAGAAAAACCACATTTAAATGTTTTAATAACAGCCAGTTAATGCAATACATTAAATAAGAAGTGTTTAACTTGAATAAAAATTACCTGCACATTACCATCAGCAACAGATTTATTTTGTCAGAGGGACGCATCAGTAGCAATTGAAACAGGAGGAAGAAAATTTGCACGTAATTGTCTATGTAAATCTGCTATAACAGGATCTTCTCTTTCCATCTGAACGATATGTTGTGTAAATTGTATAATACCTAGAACCAACAAAAAACATATCTTTAATATTGTTAACGCCAATGCTACCCAGGTCTGTACATAATTTTATTGCAATGCCCTGATTCATTAACTTGGACCTGCGCACCATCTATTGACTGGTTATCTACATATTCAATCTGCTTACCGACCGATCTTCCTACCCACGTGCCTTGTCCCGCTTCCTTCCTACTCACTTGTACGTTGGCTTATGCTAAAGACGCTTCATTTTTGAGGCTCTCTTCAGTCACGCGTCTAGCGGGATGTGTTGACAAACAAAGTTTTGACACAACAACAGTGGCCTCTTTTGTTGGTAGTTATAAGTTCAATTGTAGAAGTGAGTGTTCCATTTTCTTGTGTATTACCCTTTTCCATCTGATGTATTTATCTGATAATTAACTTCACCCCATACGTTTGTTTCGGTCTTAGACAGGACCCCAATAAACTGTCTTGGTTCTCCAATACATATTATAGTTTAAAACGCGGGCTGCACATCGGGAACATAAAAAGGCTTAACATTTTGGTCAGCGGGCTACGGATTTCCTAATAAATATAATATTTAAAACAGGAAAGTAACTTAACAAATGGAAGAAATCCTAAGCATGCAATTGTAAATTCACATTTCAAATACCTCCAAGATTTTACACGAACCCTTTATCAAGGTACATAACTCTACAACAATCGCTCAGAATATACCGTAATTTTAATTATTGATGAAGCTGATTAAAAAATGAGTTAAAATGTTCAGTCAATGCTCAATTTAATAAACTAATTGGAGGATACCGATGTCTGTTGTTGTGAAAGTCTGTAAAATTGAAAGTCATTCAGCTATAACTCAATCGGTCATGAATGTTTCTAATGGGTGAGGCAGTGAATCGGGTGATTATGAAAACATCGTGAGGACGTTAAAAAATGTAGTTTAATTAATTCAGAATGTACCAAGTAATACTTACATTTTTACAATTTTTTATAAATTACTTGAAAATCATATCATAAAGATGTCCTCCATTTTGTCGCACACATTCCTGAACTCGTGCACGAAGGTTATTCATCACATTTCATAATGTGGCTGTAGGAATTCATGTCACTTCTTCACATATCCGTTCTTAAAGTTCCCGTACATTTCAAGGCGGTGGAGATTGGAAAACACGTGATTTTAAGTGTCCCCATAGAAAGTAATCACATGCAGAGAGATCTGGTGATCTGGCTGCCCATGAAATGTCTCTGTTCTTAGAAATGACGCGATTGGGAAACAAGCATCGCAAAACATTAATTGAAGCCCTGGATGTGTGGCAGGTAGCACCATCTTGTTGAAAAAACATGTTTTGGTAAGCCGGATTACGAACTAATTCCGGTTGAAGACAGTTCTCCAACATGTTAACATAGCGCTGCGTATTCACTATATCTGCACGTTCATTGTCATCCCCAAAAAAATATGGTCCTACGATAGCCTGTGTTGATATTGCACACCAAACTGTCACTTTAATACTGTGAAGCGGCTTTTCGTGTATTTTTTGTGGATTTTCGCATTACCAATATCTAAAATACTGCTTATTTACGAAGCCCGAAAGATGGAAGTGAGCTTCATTACTCATCCAAAGATTGTTGAGAAGATCTGCGTTGTCATTGTCCAATAATCAATTACAAAAAGCAAGTCGGGATGCAATATCAACATTATTCAAAGCGTGCACTAACTGAATTTTAAACAGATGGAACTGTAGATCTTTGTGTAAAATCCTCCTTACACTGCGATTAGAAATGCCGAGTGATATTGCATCCCGTCGAGCTGAACGCGTAGGACTTCTTAACACAGCCGTCTGCACCTTGTTAACGTTTTCTAGTGTACGGACACTTTTTACGCTTCCAGTTCATGTCTTCTACATGTCTCGTTAATCTACACGTTTTCAGACCCACTGAACCCAAAAAATATGTTTTTAGCAATTGGTCTGTGTGTCTATGTGAATGTGTGAACAGAACATCGTATGAACTTGAAACTTGGAACTTAAGTTAGATAATACTACCGGGCCCGGCACAAACATTTTCATCAAAATCGGTCAACCGAAAGTAGTAGTTTATTCGTGTCATTTTTCACTTTTTGCAATTTTCCCAAAAACGGCTCCTACAATTTTTTATAAAATCGCCTCATTTACTAAATTTTTTATTCTCTACATGATAGGGTAGGCGCCATATCTGCTGAAATTCTTGGGAAGATTGTTTTCTCCTAAAAAATTGTTTTTTTAAGATTGCGACTAATATGCATTTTAAAGCAAAAAAAGCATACAATAAAAGTTAAAATCCTACAATTTTTATTTCAAATATTTTTTTCTATAACGCTTAGTTCAGCGATAATTAGGGATTTTCTGTTTTTTTTCTCGCAAAAATGAGTAAAAAAATCAATTTTTTAAAGATTTCAGCCTTAGTATGCATTTTACAACAAAAGTGTATACAATCAAATTTATAGGAAATTAAAAGATCTACAACTTTTATTTACAGAATTTCTTTTTACAGAGCCTAGTTTAGCATGAAAGAGTGATTTTCCGTATTTTTAAGAAAAACTGGGTTGATTTTCATTTTGCATCTTTCTATTATGATTCAAATAAGGTTAGTTTTTTGTTTTGGCAAGAGAAAGTCATGTGAGTGTTTCACACCAGATTTTTTTTTTTTTATTATTGATAATAAAATAATCATCCTTACCATCTCTATTGTCTGTAAATCCATATTTCTTAATTACTTCTATCTGTATCTGAACAACAATCGGGAAAACATACTGCATCATTTTCAACATGTCATTTCCTACATTTTCTTTTGCTTCACCCAATTTCGTGGCATTTTCTGGGCTATTTAAAGCTTCCAAAATGTCATTTAATGCAACTGAAATCATAAAATAATTTTAGTAACTATAAAAAAATAAACTGTCATCAAAATTAACTCTAAGCACACAACTCCAGAAGGCAACAGAAATCATCTTATGGAATTTTCTGGGCCACAAACTATTGAATCAAATTCTTAACTGTTTCATAGAGATTTCCTTACCTACTGTTCATTTATCTGGATATTCTATTCATATTATACTAAAATCCATATTATTTTTCTAATTGAAAATAACAATTATTAATTATACTTAAAATAAATACGCTATTTTTTTTATTTAAAAATATGTCACCAATTTGGTCATTAGCTACTATAGTGGGTGATCAAATAGTTACTCAGAGTTTAACTTATTACAATTTCCAGGTTTTAGCAGAATCACATCAATTTATATGCTTCGTTTGCAGTCTAGTATGCTTATTACTATGCTGCAGAGGCTTTTTAAAATTTTATTTTCATCAAACAGTGTTGCATCTAATTTGAGGCATACTTAATTTCAGTGTTTTTACACAATTTCAATGCTGAACCTATGGTTTATTCACCAACAATAACTCGTTAAATACTATCCCAAAAACATCAGTTGATTATTTACATAATAATGTTTTGATAGTTTCAACATACCCAACCTTCTTTTCTTTTACTATTACAAGTACTATTGAAAGTTAATTTTAAACTAATACTAGATCTAGCTAGCTGAATGATAACACTAAATGGAATATTAAAAACACACCCTATTATCTCTAAGATTACAAAAAAAAATGTTTTTTTAGAAATAAGCATATTACATGTGTGTAAATATAACGATAGAAACCTACATTAAAATAATAGTATTTACTAAAATATTATGTTTAGTATAACCTACACTTTTTTACATTTAAAAACTCACGTTTGGCAGTTTCAGTTGAAAAATTACTAGCTTCACTCATTGTTCTTCCCAACTCGTCCTATACAAACATAAGATTTGTAATAAATTTAAAAGTTTGTTGAAGTCAGAATATAACATAACAAAAATCGGTATCAACACATTTTTGCAGCCATTATTTATTTATTCACCCCCTATTTACACGATAGAAACAAAAAACATCAGAATAATGACACACTAGATTGAGGTTATGAAATGAAACATCCCCATGTATCAGAATGTTTAACGACGTGCAACTCCCGAACTACAGAAGGTCCAGTTAGTTCGTAACAACACGTGCAGATGACGTGAGTGACGCCACAGTTCCATGTGTGTGTATCTACTGTATTCGTAAAAAATTATCTACATTAATTTTTCTCTATCAGTAATAAATAAAAATTTTTGTCTCAAAATAAATTAATTTCTTTACCCAACAAGTCACAAATTAAGAAAAGGAGTAATAATAATAATCCGTTCATACTAATAACAACTATATTTGGCTGACTCATTTTTGGAATTAAACATGAAACCTGACATACAAAAAAAAATATCTGTCTGTTAAAAATTCAAGCTGAAAGATTTACAACTTGTAAATCGGCTACAAAAACTCCAGAAGACATACTGCTGGAATTCACTACACAAGTTCTTAAGTGGAACTTGCATATTTCATTAAAATGGGCTATTTTATATGAGTTTCTTAAAATACAATTAAAATGTCATGTCATATCTGACTAAGTTCATTCTCTTAACTCAAAATCTTGATATTTCTATTGATACCTTATTAACTTGAACATTAAATCAAATAATTAGTAAAGAAACAAAAATTATAAATTTGATGTCACAGAATTCTTGGAGAAAGATACTGTGTAACTAAAAGTTGACAAATATTTGCAAATATTCTACTAATATTACAATACCACTACAGATTTTCCACTACAGTTTACAGTACTTCTACAAAAAACATTCCAGTATAAAAACAGTGCCTTTTTCACTATAACAATTATAACAACTTAAACTTTAATTTAAATTGGATTAGCAATGGCAGAGAAGAAAGTGAAGGAAGACACACAATAAGATGTGAAACTAAGGGAACTTGCTGTGTACATTTCAAACATTACCAATAAAAATGTAATTTATATGATATTATGTACATGTCCGAAGGATATATTCATAACATCGCACAGTAAAACTTTTAACACACATGCGCTCTTAACATTATTTTTTGACAATGTCGTGGGAGGTATAACCACCTGATTGTTCAAAGATAAATGTCGGGGCTGGGTTCTTCAATGAAACTTTATGGTTGGGATGGTAGAAGAAATATTTACTTTTAGGATCAGAAAACATTGAGAGGAATAAGTAGAAAAATATCCAATTTCAGGTGCAGAAAAACTATTTATGTATGAACTGTCTGTCTATAACTTGATGGCCTCCCATAGAGAGGAGCAGAATCAGCCCGCTACTAGCCTTATCAATAATACTTCATTATAGGAGTACATAATTTATACTATGCTTTACAGCTGTACTGGTCTGCAACTCATGGCACAAGAGTTAGTTTTACTGCAGACAATGAGTCTTATAACAGGTTTAGAGAGATAAAACGGTATCTTCATTTTGTTAAAGATTCAGAAGAAATTGGTGATGCTAAACAACCTGTTGAACGCTTGAGAAAACTAAGCATCAGTATTAAAAATTTTCTATCAGTATTTCAGTCTACCTGTGAGTCGGAAGAATATTTATCTTTAGATGAAGTTATGGTTCCATTTAAAGGTAGACTCATGCTGAAGCAGTACATCCATAATAAGCCTCACCCTCGGGGCTTTAAAATATGGACTATGGCAGGTGTTTCAGGATATGTTTATTCATTCAAAATATATCAGGGACGTGAATCATCAAGACAGTGTTCTCCCAGTAAACCAGCCAGAAAATTTTGGAGCTACAGGAAATATTGTTCTTCAACTTATGAGAGATTTTGCAGATAGAAATCATAAATTTTCCTTTGACAATGTGTTCACCTCAATACCTGTACTGAATTGTTTGCAATCTATAAAAATTTGTACCACAAGAACATTGCGAGCAAGCAGATTCATGGGTGTTGATTGCAAACTTAAATCAATTAATAAATTAAAAGAAGTAAGAGATTCCTCATGTATACCACTTCTGACATGAACATCACTGTTCATCAAGGTGGTACGATAACAGTGCAGTTCATGTAGCATCTCCTCCTGGAGTCTCCAGGGCGCAAAAAAAAAAAAAAAAAAATCTACATACACTGGCACTGAGCCACAAGGTGAAGTAGAACAATGGTCGAAAAAGAAAAAAAATTTATAAAAATATCGCGCTCTCATTCAGTTGAAGTCTATAATGAAGGTGTGGGTGGTGTAGACATAATGGGGTCCCTTTTAGGACAATATCCAAATCATCAACGCCAAAAACGATGGCATTTCCGGATCTTCTACCACTTAGTTGATACCGCTATAGTTAATTGTTGGTTGTTATGGCGAATGGAACATGAAAAAGAAGATCTTGATTTATTTCAATTCAAGAACGCCATAGCTACTTCTCGATCTACTTTGGGGCAGTGGCAGTAAAAGAAAGAAGCCGTCCATCAGCTAATTCTTCCCTTGCAGTACAGGGTGATAAAGAAAGCTCCTATGGAACTGCGAAAAGACCGAAGCCCTTATTTTCCAAAAAAAACTGACAACAATATGCAGCATAGTGTCATTTATTTGGCTGCAAAAGTAAGATGAGGTACCTTTGCAGTCGATGCAATGAGCCTCTTTGCCCAGAGTGCTTTGAAGAATTTCACATCCGTTGAATTATAGTAAATAATGTTAGTTGTCTAATAGTGTATAAGTAAATAATGTGTTAATTATTACTGATAGTGTTAATGATAGTTAGGTGTTAGTTGTTAGTGATAGTTAGTAACAGAGTAGAAATAGATCGGATTGAGCATACAATTAATCGTGTAATGTGACATAATATTAAATTCAAGTATGCTAGCACAAAATTTTAAATTAATTTTTTCTAAATATTTTATTATTTGTAAGTACTGTGTTTTTGAAAGTTACTTTTTTACATACAGATTTTTTTATGTCAATTTATATACTTTTTTACATGGAATCAAAATTTTTGTTTATTTTATGAATTTTTTTATGGTTTTAAAAAAAGTGTGCTATTTAAGTGAACTTCTGGTTCAAATCCTAGTAAAGGTAGTTACTTTTATACAGATTTGAATACTAGACAGTGGTTACCGGTGTACTTTGATGGTTGGGGTTTAATAACCATACTCTCTCAGTAATGGTCGGCCTGGGTCTGTACAAGACTACACCTCATTTACACATCATACACATCATCCTTATCCCATTGGGTCATGGGGTTGCTTATTGTTCTAATTTGAACAGATTGCAACGTACACAAATTAGGAATAAAAAAAGAATTTAAGTGAACTTAACAGTAATTTTTTGTACATCAATCAAATATTTTCATCATAATGCATCTACAAACTGAAACTGGAGACTATGGTAAGCCAGATCACTGCATATTATTTTGTACACTGTAGTATACACCCCGTATTGTCAATAAGCCTCATATGAGACCCATAAATTTTCTAAAAAGTAAAATTGGAAAAAATTAAAAAAAAATTATGGCTATTTTAATGGTTTTTAAGCAAAAAAACACTTTTATAAATGTTTTAATGTAATTTCTAAATAATTTGAACATGAGAGGGTTAAATTTAATACCTATAGCTTGGATAATAACTAGTAATTATTTACCTACATGGTTTTAATTTATTTTTTTTTGGTGAACATGTATTTGTGTAACCCTTCCATTTTATTTACAGTCTTCTTTAATTCACTTAAAAATTGGCTGAATGTATTCTCTATGTATTTCTTATGAATCAAGTAGTATTGTATCTATTCAAAGCTTTTATAAATAAACTAGGTAATGTATGAGTCAATTGTGTTTACATCACAGTATTGTTGCTGCCTTCACTGCAAAAAATGTAAAAATTATTTCTTATCAAACATTTCAGCTTTTGTTTTCTAGATCTTTAGTTTTAAAATCTAAGTCACACCGAGTCTGACGCAACAGAAATTTTGAATTATAGGATATTATTGAAACAGCTCAATATTTGTGTCTTTGATGAATACAATTAGTGGATAACAGATATTACTGTGTCTTTGCTGAATACCATTAGTGGGTGGCAGATATTACCATTTTTACATCTACTACTTTAAATCATGTACTTCTGGAATAATTCATGATCAGCATTACTCTGTAAACACTAAAATATTGTACATGGTAGAGTTTCACTAATACGAACTATATGGTACCTACCACGCTTATTGGAATCACCGAAAATCTGGACTAAACAAAAAATGCGCGTAATACAAGTTTTATACAGGTAAAACTATAAAAGACAAGAGTCCCCTTCTAATTTTATGATTGAACTCTTTTAATTTTTTCCAGTCAGAAACAGTTTATTTTACCACTTGATCAGCTGGTTCCAGGGCTACAAAAAAATAGTTCTTTTTCTTATCACATAGTCAGCCAGTTATATGACTAAACTATGTAAGAACAGATGAGGTAGAGGTGTAAAAGATACTAGTCAGAGTTATCTCCTACAGGGGTAATGAATTTCACAACCAGAGCCTGTGGTGAACGAATAGGTATCATTTGGAGGGTGGAAAGTACAGTCCAGCCTCTCTAAGTTTGCTCCTAATGTGAACAAATGATGATGTCACTGAGCATGCGCATTATGCAAAAATGTGTACACGCTGATTAAAAAGTAACAACAAAATACTTTAAAAAGTATTTAAATACAAAATACTTTTAGAAGTATTTTTATAAATGAAATTGTTAGGCCTTCATAATATCACGACTGATGTTTTTAGTACTTTAAGTACTTATAATTTAAAAAATAGTTAACTTAATAGGAATACAACAGCCATAAAGTCACGGACTCTAGCGTGCACCCTGTAGTAGCTAGTTTTGGTTTGTTGACAGTAGCAGCAAACTTAGAGCGGCTGAACTATAGGTCCTTTTTGGAGGGCCCAACATACTGATAACCATACTTTTTCAACTCAGGTCCCTTAACCTTTTGTAAAACAAATTAAGGAGTCTCTTTCCGGTTAATGACAGAAGCCCTTTGTATATTTTTAAAACTTATAAAGAGTTATTTTATATACTTATAAAACAAGAGTAAAATGCTATAGTTTTTAACTGACAATTAAGTCTGAATCATATTTTGTTATGTTGAACCAGAAAGACTAGACCAAACAATTTTGTCTTGTTAATATTTAGGGAAGTATATACAATTTATTTTGTTTTAATATCTGTATTTAATCAAATTGTATTTTTCTATAAGAGCTATAGAAATTAAGAATGCTTACTATGCTTGTGTTGAAGCTTTGCTCGTATCCTTAAGGACTGGATGGATGGGTGACTTGGATGAGACAAGGCATGCAAAGTCAAAAAGAATG
Organism: Catonia carolina; assembly: GCA_035578175.1. NCBI lineage: Eukaryota > Metazoa > Arthropoda > Insecta > Hemiptera > Achilidae > Catonia > Catonia carolina. The sequence goes on along the minus strand of JAQMRL010000002.1, from coordinate 121,390,612 downwards.
CTTGTGCTTAAGTAGTGGACATCATTCCAGACTGTATAGTATAATTAACAATTAGAATAACACAAATGTGTTGGACAGATGTTATTTTAATGACTAATATGTTAGAAACATCAGCGCACCAAGGGCAAACCTTTGGCAAAAAAGTTTTCAAAAAGTGTACCTACTTAGATTAAATTATGGCATGAAAACAAAACGTTGATAAAAAACCTTAAAAAGTTTGTCCTAAATCAGTAAACCATTATTCAACAGATTTATCAAGTTATTTCATTTATTCAATAAAAACTGCTAATTTGGTTGTCTAAAATCGTTTTCAAACTAGGCTACACGTGTTCTGCTAACTTAATGGCATAAAATTATGTAAATATTTTAGCTGAAATTCGTATCAAACTCTAAAAAGTATAAATCACAGGTTATTCCTATCTATGATTAGTTTGTAAATAAATTGCATGTGTAAATATAATTAAAATTGTCACATTTTATCAAGAAGTATTGTCATCAAAAATTTAATATACATATAATAATCACTGGATATTTCAAAATTCATAATTTTGTGTAGATCTAAATATATTCATAATACATTTAAATAATATAAAGTAAAATTATTGTCGTAGCTATATTTTATATTTTGAAACAAATTTGAAATGCCAAAGTAGAAAGTAAACTATGTCGATGTTGATGTTATTTTGCCTGGTATGCCTATCAATCTGATGAACTTAGTTGGTTAACAAAATGGCGCTTATACGTGTTGTTCTGTAGTGTAGTTAATTCAATCCAGTGGTATTTTTGAACTTTTATTATTCCTAATTATTTAAAAAGTGATTTTAAATTGTAGTTATTGAATGGAGTTTTTAAATGAGTAAATTTGTGGTTTAGGTTTTATTATACGCATTATGTTACGACATTATGTACCTACGTTCCCACCTGAGGAATGTTTTGTATAGAATTTACATGCCGTTGCAGACCATTTGAGTAATAGTTGTGATCTTAATATTTTAAACATTTAACAAAGAATGCAGCGGTAATGTATAGTTGATAGTTGTATTAATGTTGTGAAATGTTTTAACTGCGTTGAAATTGTTTTAAATGATTTTTATGAACAGTCGACCCTACCTAGCCTTATGTCTGGCTTCAGGCTGTGTAGGTTGGATACAAGCTTCCCGGCGGTTTGTTGGCCTGTTTTGAGGCTTACTTCTTCTGGTGGTTGATCAAAATAATTGAAGGCCTACGATAAATTTTTACGAGGATCGGGGAAAGTATGGCATTTAATGAGGTATGTATTTAAAGGTTAATAACCTATTTATTGTAGGTTATATTTAGTTAAGCTTCCTATGTAGTCTTACCACAAGGTATGAGGACGGTTTGTTTGCAGTTATCGTAAAGTTAGTCTATAGATAGCTGAAACGTTATCAGTAGCTACCACAAAAATTATTGAAACATGACCTCCGGAGATAGGTTGTTTGATTGAAGATCCTTTAAAATTATTTTTTCTTTTAACCATGCTATCAATACCGTTGAAGTAGCAGAATTAACTAAAACAAGAACTGCACTAACCTCAAAAACAGCTTATCTAACATACCTACATGAAATTACTCAGGTTAAGTTGAAATTTTGGTATTCCTACTGTAGCGTAATAAATAACTTTGTTTCAAACATGTTTATAATACCATTGAAAAGAACTGTATCTTCCTTTAATGTTCAACTTATTTCTTAACCTATTTATAAAATTATACTGTATTTGAATTAGTTTTATTTAAAACCATTTGCTACGTACCAATTCTGGTTTTATTATCATTGATGAATAATTTTGCAACTACACTACTGTTTTATAAAAATTGCGTAGGGTTTTCTTTGCTAGTGAAGTTAGTGTTTTGAGTGTACTTTTTCTTCCAAAACTGTGGTTTTGTTTCTTCTTTTGCCATTTTGTGATGTACTACACTTTTTTGAATGCCCTGTAAAATAAACATAGAGCTTATATATTTTGGTTAACCTTACATTTTTTAATAACTTCTGTATTTAGATCTGTGTGAATTAAGAGTAAACAAGCGGAATTTGCTGCTTAAGTATAGGTGTGTTAGTAAAGTGTCTGTAGCCTTCTTCGTTTTTGTTTACGCATAAACTAACGAGACCTCTGAGTAAAGTTAGATAAGAACTACCAACATGTATTATAATTATATGTATTTTAAGTAGGGCTAGGCTATTTTAACTGCTATATTGTTTAAAAATTTATTTTCCTTAATGAAATTCATTATCATCCTCTTTATCCCACAAGTTTTCTCGGGTTGGGCCCAAATAACTTCTTTCCACCTGTTTGTCATTGAACCAAATGAAATTCAGAGGATGTAAAAAACAGTGATTCTTCCTAAAACCCAATTTCCATTTTTACTTTCTCATGCCTAGATGAATTTATATATAGGAAGGAAATGTCTTCATGTCAATTTTTTGAAACCTAGTTCTCGCCTGATATACTCGTTTTCAGAACCTCTGAACCCCAAAACTATGTTTTTAGTGATTGGTCTGTATGTGAACAAAATATCTCAAGTTCAGAACATCATATGAAACTGAAACGTGAAACTTAATTTAGATAACCACTAGAGGATGCGACACAAACCTTTTCATCAAAATCGATCAACTGGAAGTAGAATATTCATGTAATTTTTCACTTTTTTGCGATTTTCTCAAAAATGGCTCCTACAATTTTTTTTTAAATCGCCTTGTTTATGATATTTTTTATGCTCTACAAGATATGGTAGGCGCCATGTCTGCTGAAATTCTTGGGGAGGCTTTACTCTCGTTAAAAAAATAGTTTGTAAAGATTGTGGCCCTAATATGCATTTTAGGGCAAAAGTGTATGTAATCAAAGATGTACATAATTAAAAAATTTACAACTTTTATTTCAAACATTTCATTGTTTAACGCTTAGTTTAGCAGTAATTAGTGATTTTCTGTTTTTTTTCATGAAATTCTAAAAAATAGATTTTTTTTAAGATTTCGGCCTTAGTTTGCATTTTACGACAAAAGTATATAAATCAAATTTGTAGGGAATTAAAAGACCTACAGCTTTTCTTTTGAGCATTTGTCTACAGAGCCTAGTTTAACATCAAGTGATTTTTTTTTGTATTATAAAGCTCAACTGTGGTTGATTTTCATTTTGCGTCATTCACTTGTGATTAAAATGAGGTTATGTTGTTTGAGATTAATTTTTTATTTATTTTTAATGTTGTATTACTAATAGTAGGTTATATTCTTTATTTGCATTGGCAAGAGAAAGTTGTTTAACTGTTTCACACCAGATTTTTTTGAGTAATTTACTAAAATTGTAACAATTTTTGATTGATGAACTGTTTCAGTAAGTGTCAAGTTACTAGTAATAGTATCTAACCTAGTAATAGTGTTAATGCTAACCTTTTTTTTTTATCTGAGGCGGCGAGAGAAACTCATGTTCACTCCCTTACGATGAGTGAAGTAGTGTTGGATTCAATTGAGGCGTCGTCCAGCCCCAAGGAGGCTACAACCGCCTATCAACCAAAAACCCGCCACCTGGCCACTTGATCCGACATCAGCAAACAATCCTCCACCTCCCTCGGAACTGTTTATACAATACTACAAGGGAAATGTCGGGTTAAAAAATTTACATACTGTCAGCGGTGCATGGAAGGGAACCGTAGCCTAATTCCCCTCTTGCTGTCACCGACTAACACTCACTCTCTCACTTTCATCACCTGCTCAGGAAATTAGTGTGCCTACCTTACCTACTGAGATCAGGACAGGATTGATTCACTGTGGGAGAGGCCGATCCCGCTGATCTTCATATGTCTCCTCCCTCTGCAGTCTCCGACCACCCTCTCTGCAAACTGAGTGACCAACTTCCAGCTCTCCTCATCCTGCAGCATTGCTGCTTCTACTCTCTCTGGGATCCACTGTGCAACGCCTTTGTTCTCTGATGTCTCCTGTCGAGGCCAAAGTAGGGACATCTTTCAAAAATATGCGCAATGGACTCCTCCTCTTCACTGTTGCACAGTCGACATTTCGGTACTTCACAAAGTTTGAACCTCGTCAAATATGCCCCAAAGCAACCATGCCCTGTTAGCAACTGCATCAGCTCGTGCGTGGTATCACCAAATGTCCTCTTTCCACACCTTGACATTTGGAATAAACCTCCTTGTCCACTCCCCGACCCTAGTTTCGTTCCATCTCCTCTGCCACCTGCTGAGTAATCTACTCCAACATTCCGCTTTATGCTACATTACAAGTACATTAGTATACCTACATTACAGTAAGTAAGTTTATTGCTCTGTACTAAAGGACAGTAGTGTTGTACTAAAGTGCACACTTAACTGATGCAACTCACCTCATTCTAATCAATATTATACTAAGTTACTAATTCAGATCATCATGTCTGAACAAATGAATATTTTGGGTGTTTTTCGTTTTCTGTATGCCACTATCAAATCCGAATTCCCTGAAGGGTTGCATCTCTCTCACATCCTGCTTTATTGAATACTCTACTAAGACAGATACACCCTCACACGCGTACAAATGTCCTTCCCAGTCCTATGTGTACTAATGTTATACATTCTGTTGTTTTATTTCTTATTTTGATTGTTTTATTTAGAGTTTTTTTGTTGTTTTATATTTGTTTATTAACAGGCTACTTATAACTTATTCTAATTTTTACTTTCTCTTGCCTATATGTAAAAATTAGAATAATATTAGTTAATATTAGTTATTATTAATATTAGTTTTTACTTTCTCTTGCCTATATGAGCCGGCCGCATTGGCGAAGTTGGTAACGTGCTCGCCTCTCATCATGCGGTCTTGGGTTCGAATCCCATTCAGGCACGGCATTTTTTCATACGTTACAAAAAAATCATTTCATAATTCACCGTCTGCATTAGCAGTAATTGCAGAACAGTCGGACGTTAAACCAAAAAAAAAAAAAAAAAAAAAAAAAAAAAAATCTTGCCTATATGAATATAGGAAAAGTATTGTTTTCATGTCGATTTTTCGAAATCGAGTTTTCACCGGATCTACACGTTTTTAGACCCCATGAACCCAAAAAAAAACATGTTTTTAGTGATTGGTCTCTGTATGTGTGCGTGCGCGCGCGGGCGTGTAAACAGAATATCTCAAGAACGGAACATCGTACGAACTTGAACTTGAGTTAGATACCACTAGAGGACCCGACACGAACATGTTCATCAAAATCGGTCAACCGGAAGTAGTAGTTTTTTGTCTGTCATTTTTCACTTTTTTGCGATTTTCTCAAAAACGGCTCTACAATTTTTTTTAAATCGCCTCATTTACTACATTTTTATGTTGTACAAGATAGGGTAGGCGCCATATCTGTTGAAATTCTGAGAGAGCTGTTTTCTTGTAAAAAAATTGTTATTTGCGATTGCGGCTTTAATATGCCCCAATCTTTTAAAATACGCCAAAAATACATTTTAGCGCAAAAATGTATAATTATAATAAAAGTTGTAGAGAGTTAAAAATCCTGTAACTTTTATGTTAAATATTTCTTTTTATAACGCTTAGTTTAGCGGTAATTAGCGATTTTCTGGTTTTTTCTCACAAAAACTTGTAAAAAATCTATTTGTTTTAGATTTCAGCCTTAGTATGCATTTTATGGCGGAAGTGTATAATAATCCAACTTATAGGAAATAAAAAGATCTACAACTTTTATTTCGAGCATTTTCTCTCCAGAGCCTAATTTGGCGTAAAATAGTGATTTTCCAAATTTTTAAGCCAAACAGGTTGATTTTCATTTTGCGTCTTTCACTCATGATTAAAATTAGGTTATGTTTATTGAGGTTAGTTTTTTGTTTATTTCTAATGTTTTATTACTAATGTTAGGTTATATTTTTCATTATTTGCATTGGCGAGATAAAGTCTTGCGAGTGTTTCACACTAGATTTTTTATATTATATTTTACATTTAATTATTATTACATTACTATTAGACTACGTTATCGATTATCGGGTTATTGATAATATTTACATCTTTATTCAGTAACATGTCTGTATTATGATATATATTTTAATGGAGTACATGTGATCACTGTATAAACGAATACACATTCTCCCACCCGTTTCTTGTAGGTTCGGTTTTAAAAGGTGTCCGACCTTACTTTAGACTTTAGCACGGTAAATCGAGGACCTACTGTTTATTGGAGGGGGAAGGTAAATCAATTATTAAGTCGTTGATTAGGGTGATTTTCCGCTTAGGTTTAAACAAAGGTATTTTTTAATAGTCTTCGAATATTCTACAGATGTTTGTTACAGACATTATTGTTAATAATAGGATTATTGTGATTATTATAATTGTTAAGTTGGATTTAAACTTATTGAAAAATTTTGATGTGGTGTTTAATAATTCTTTTTTTTAAATTCAGGAGTAGTTCTTGTAAGCATGGTTCAAATTTAATTTGTGTATGCAAGTAAAAAAATGAAAATCATTCTTGATGGACCATTTACAATAAATTTTGTATGGTTGATGGTTTAATGTGTTTTATTTTCGACTAAAATAGCTAACTGGCTGACACTGTAGCTTAGTGGTTAGCGGGCTAGCGTACAACGCATAGGTGCTGGGTTCGATACACGGATAGGTTCTGGAAATTTTCACACGTCAAAACTATTGGTACAGTTAAAAAACCCATCATAGTCGCTAATAACCAAGTTGTTGACGCAGCCTTAAATAAACTTAAACTTATTTGACATGAGACAGTTATATTGACATCATTTTTTACTGTATTCATTTTTGAAAGTAAATATTTTGGTCATTCATTCATTTCCGTATTAGCATAATATATAGCATGTAATGACTCAGCAACAGTAGCTGGTATTAATAAGAGGGTTGCGAGTTTTGAAGAAAGAATAGACTCGGTAGTAAATATAACGGTACATAGTTAAACTACGTACTTGTATGATGTAGTTTTGTGGTCACATTGCAGTCCGTTATGGATAATAATGTACGAAATACTGTACGGTTTTTTTTTTTTTAATTGAATTTACAAATAAATTGTAATAACTAGTGAATATGTAGATGTACCAAAGGTGTATAAGGTTGAGACGCGGACATCTACTCAGTTATACCGGGTGATTCAAAACTATACGGCAATCTCTTGGGATCTCATTCTATAGCTAAAAATCTGGTGTGAAACACTCACACAACTTTCTCTTGCCAATGCAAATAATTAACAATAAACCTAACATTAGTAATAAAACATTAGAAATAAACAAAAAACTAACCTCAAAAACATAACCTTATTTTAATCATGAGTGAGATGACGCAAAATGAAAATCGAACTCAGTTTGGCTTAAAAATACGGAAAATCACTCTTTTACGCTAAACTAGGTTCTGTAGAGAAAAATCATATAAATAAAAGTTGTAAAGCTTTTTATTTCCTATAAAATTTATTATATACACTTTTGTCGTAAAATGCATTCTAAGGCCGAAATCTTAAAAAAAATCGATTTTCACACGTTTTCGTGAGAAAAACAATCAGAAAATCGCTAATTACTGCTAAACTAAGCGTTATACAAAAAATTTTTGAAATTTAAAATTGTAGAATTTTAAATTCTCTACAACTTTTATTTAGTTATATAAATTTTTGCGCTAAATTGCATATTAAAGCCGTAATCTTAAAAAAAACTATATTTTTACGTGAAAACAGCCTTACCCAGAATTTCAGCAAACATGACGCCTACACTATCTTGTAGAGAATAAAAAATTGAGTAAACAAGGCGATTTTAAAAAAAATTATAGGACCAGTTTTTGAGAAAATCGCAAAAAAGTGAAAAATTATACGAATAAACTACTACTTCCGGTTGACCGATTTTGATGAAAATGTTCGTGTCGGGTCCGGTAGTGGTATGTAACTTAAGTTTCAAGTTCGTACGTTGTTCTGTTCTTGAGATATTCTGTTCACACACACACACAGACCAATCGCTAAAAACATGTTTTTTGGGTTCAGGGGGGTCTGAAAACGTGTAGATCCGGTGAAAACTCGATTTTGAAAAATCGACATGAAAACAATACTTTCCTTCCTATATATTCATATAGGCAAGAGAAAGTAAAAATAAGCAAAAAAGTTCATATAAACATATGCCTGAAAACGCTTAGTTAGCGAGTTACGGCTAGCGAAAAATTTCACCTAGAACTCTGTACCCTAGGTGAAATAAGGCCGTATAAAAATGTTAAAGGTAGTTACAAAGATACAAATACGATTGTTTCTTATGTTTTTTAATCTGAAAAATTGAATAAAAGTGGTTCCAGAACTGTAAATGCAATACTTTCAGAGATATCTTACATAAAACACAAGAATTGGTGCAAAGAAATAACACATTTTTGTGTTTAACGTAAGATTGCTTCCATAAATGGCAAATAGGTGTATTTTTTTCTTAAATAAATTTGTAAAAAATTTAATTCTGAAAAGATTCATGTGAATTACTCAGGGAAAAAACGAATAATAGATATTGAAATTTCGCTTAATTTAAAATCAAAACAGACGCACATAAAACGCACATTCTTAACTGCATAAAATATTAACTAATATTTAGGTTGGGAATAACAGCTCCCATATGAATCTTTATGTAAGTGTCGTGTTTTATGTAAGATATCTCTGAAAGTATTGTATTTACAGTTCTGGAACCAATTTATTAAATTTTTCAGATTAAAAAACATAAGAAACAATCGTATTTGAATCTTTGTAACTACCTTTAACATTTTTATACGGCCTTACTTCACCGAGGGTACAGAGTTCTTGGTGAAATTTTTCGCTAGCCGTAACTCGCTAACTAAGCGTTTTCAGGCATATGAACTTTTTTGCTATTGAATGAGATCCCAAGAGATTGCCGTATAGTTTTGAATCACCCGGTATACTGTACAGTATTAATTTATTTTTTGTTAATTTTTGGAGTTTTAATACATCTGGTAAAATAACTCTTTGTTATTTTTTGGTTTCTTTTTTATAGCCCGTTTATCCAATATTGAACACAAGTCTCCTGCTAATCAACGCGTTTCCCTGTTTCTTGCTTACTGTGCCCAGTTTAATTCCACCTCATTTTTAATGTCATCTCTTCATTGCACCAGTGGTCGTCCGTACTCCTGGTTCCTATCTATGGTCTCCATTTTTGAATAACACAAAAATCAGTTATCCATTTATCATCCATGTGTCTTTCAATACGGTCTGCCCATTTCGGAGTTTATCGAGAAATTTTTTATTCGAGTCCTACACTTCGGCGATGTTTATTATATTCGTTTGGATTTTGATGTATTTACATCTGTCATAGATCTTTTCACAATGTACCATGGAAAGATCTTTGGGGAGTAGTTCAACAGAAAATTGTTTTAAAATTCCGGACCATTATCGAGAATAAAACCTCCTGGCGATTTGGCTGAGGAAGTGAGCTTGTATTTAAGCCAACGAAGCTCGATTTTGTATTTCATTTATTCATATTTTTGATATGACTGGTTTTCTGGAGTTGCTTTGGTGTCAAGTATTTTAATTATACTCTTTTTTTGTTAGGATAAGTATTGTTATAAAAAAATCTTCCAAATAGAGAAAAACGATTATAAATTTGTCTGTCAATTTCCTAAAACGTCGAAGCTTAAACCAATGAATAATTAAAATTAGTACAACTTTGTAGTTAGAAATTTTAGAAGATCCCTTTGTGTTTCTTTTTGAAATCGAGTAAACAGAATTCAAATAAACTTTTCTCAACTGGTGTTTTGTTAAGGGGGGAGCCTACCTTAATTTTTAATTTTTTACTGATTCTCAGAAGCAATACATTTTTTAGCACAGTAAAATAGTACGTGTAAAATAGCATTTAAAACAGTATTGTAAGTTTCAAAAATATAACCCGTACCCCTACAATAAACTAAAATGGCGAATTTTTGCGCTATCTAGAACGAACATATATTTTTAATTATATAATCAGATTTATTTAAAGTTATGTCAAATTAAAGAGAAAATTCTGCTCTGTGATTTGTTAGAAGTTTTTTCAAGATATCGTTTGTAATTTTTTATCGTTTATTATATATTATTAATTGGATATCTTTTGCCCATTACGGGCAGGTGGAGTGTTAAATTATTGCACTCGATCTGTTGGTTCCAGGGCTACAAAAAATAGTTCTGTTTCTTATCACACAGTCAGCCAATTATATGACTGAACTATTTAAGAACAGAAGAGGTAGAGGTGTAAAAGACACTAGTCAGAGTTATCTCCTCTGATAGTAATGAATTTCACTATACAGCCAGACCCTGTAATGAATGAAGTGAAGGTGTCATTTGCAGGGTGGAAAGTGGGTGCTTTTCGGAGGGCCTGGCATGCTGATAAGTATACTCTTTCAACTCAGTGAGGAAGGCAATGGTAAACCACCTCACTCCTCGTTTTTACTTGGTAAAACCTCTAGAGGTTCAAACCAGCCTTTCGGCTGTTGACCTAAACAACATCGTTTGTAAGAAACAAAATATATTTTTTTTTAATTATTAAGCAAAAATATAGGTCCAGCTTCTTGAGATCAAAACTTATGTTCATTTTAGCATTTAAACTATACACAAAAAACGTAATTTGCGGAAAACGATAAAACAAAATTACTAAGTTTTTTTTAATGTTGCTTAGCATACTACCTCATATGATAAAACAAATTATAACACCTTTATAAGAAAAGAATGGAGATTAATTGGAATAAAAAATTTTTTGTTCAAAAAATACTTTGGTGTTAAATAAAGGTAGACCCCCCCCCCGTTAAAAATACAAGCTCTTCAAATATCTGTATTTATGTAGGAAAACGAAATGTAGATTAAATTCTATTTTATTTCCAAAAGCTGTTGTTGTTTAGGTCATCAGCCAAAAGGCTGGTTTGAACCTGTAGAGGTTTTACTAAGTAAATCGAGGAGTGAGGTGGTTTACCATTGCCTTCCTCACTGAGTGGAAAAGTATGCTTATCAGCATGCCGGGCCCTCTGAAAAGCACATATTTTCCACTCTGCAAATGACACCTTCACTTCATTCACCACAGGGTCTGGCTGTACAATGAAATTCATTACTTTCAGAGGAGATAACTCTGATTAGTGTCTTTTACACCTCTATCTCTTCTGTTCTTAAATGATTCAGTCATTTAATTGGCTGACCATGTGATAAGAAGCAGAACTATTTATTTTAGCCCTGCAACTAACAGATTGAGTGTAAATAATTTGACACTCCACCTTACACTGTTATGGGCAATTCCAAAAGCTAATATAACGAAATTGGCTACTTTGTACCTGTACAGCCGCGAGGTTTAAGTGATCAGTAATACCTACTATCTATCTATGTATTATCTATTACATTTTTGGGTATTAATAAATTGTCGTTACCAGCAGTTTCATTTATCGATTGCTTCACAGAGTTTACATAATTTTGGGGACAATTATCATCTGGAATTGTCATTTCGTGCTTGATATTTTATCAAGCGATATTGTAAATCATTGCTGTAAGCCTAAGTTTGTCAATATTTTATCATTGCGTGTATTAGTGCAGCGAGTGTGTTTCGTTTAGTATTGCCTACTGGATGACAGGCGTGGGTTTTATAAACTGCTACAGCTTTAATTCATTGTTAAAAAGTGTATCGTTCTCTATTGCTATTGCACTCCCCAGGTATGTTTGTTGTCCACACCCACGTCGCAGATGTAAACTACATACGCTCAGTATTTGTGTTCGGTAAACTGTAATAACCAACAACCGTATTTTCGCCTATTCTAACCGTATTTGTGTCCAGCTTCTTGCAACATTTGGTAATAGCTTCGATTGTTATTTCTCGTTCGCTGTCCGCAGTCGAATGTAATAAATGTCGGTGTTGCAAGAACAATTCATATGTAACATAAAATTTTCTTACATAATAAGTCTCGTAGAGAAATTTTTATTGTTTTTTTTTTAATTCCTGGTTTACTAAGAACTTTTACAAACAGGAACACGACGTATTAGTTTACGTTTAAAAATGTGCTTCGCCCATTTCGTTTGTATTAACTGATCATTTTTTGAATGTTACCTTTTATTACCAAGGCTCTTAAAATTGATTTTCCGGGTTATATTCCAGAAATTATGTTTACCTTGTTTGTATAGGTAAATATTATTAATTTATGTAATGAATTATTATCTTGTATTTATAGAAAATGTTTTTCGCCTATTTTTTTTTGTATTAACTGATAATTTTTTGAATGTTACCTTTTATTACATCTTGGCAGAATAGAATAGACAAACTAACTAGGATTAAACATGCTACTAAGAACACATATAATAAAAGATGTCTTTCAATAAATACAAAACTAAGACACTACAAAACAGTCGCCCTACCACAAATTACATACGCAAGTGAAACAATATTTAAAACCACAAATACCATTGCAATAGATAAGGTCCTCAGGATTGAGAGAAGAATAGTCAGAACTTGCTTGAACAAAAACTATCAGGTAGACGGAGTTTGGAGACTAGCTTCCAACGAAATGGTCTACAAAAACATAGAACCTATTACAAGTATAATTAAAAAGAAACTAATATCATTCCTGGGACATCTTTTAAGGACACCTGAAAATAGAACTAGCAGGAAAATAATAGAAAACCTGTGGTATAGTAAAAGTGATATTAAATGGATCACAGAATTAAAAGAAGATATTAGAAGGTTACAAATTACAATGGAAGATTTAAAACACAAGACAAATGCATTGAAGATATTGAAGGACGAACGCGTTATACTGCAGCCGGGAAGGAACAAGCAACGATTGGGAAGAGTGGTTCCAGAGGAGGAAAGAAAATTGCGCTCGGAAAGGATGAAAAAATATTGGGCGGAAAAGAAAAGGAAGAAAGAAGGAAAGACTTTAAATGTAAAATGACTAAAGTGGTCCTTTGTAGGCCATAAAATATAAAAAAAAAATTCATTCTATGAATTATTATTTTGTATTTGTAGCCTATATACATCTTTTTTACTTACTGAATAGATTAAGTTGTTAAGTTGCTTTTTTACAAAAATAAAAAAGACAAAAACTTTTTAGAGATATCGATGGATATACGTTTTAAGTTCACTAGAGTCCAGGAAAATATTTTTGGATAGCCGGCTATTTTTCCAGCCTATCGTGTACGTACATGGAATTTGAGAAGTTTGACCGATTTCAGTACAATTGTAAATTCGATTGCGATATGTCATATTACTTTTGTTCTTAACTTTTAATGCCACAAATGGGATGGATTTTTTTTAACTATCTCCAGTTTTCGTGGTTGTACAATTGATAAGGCCAATCTCATGTGCTCTACTAATTGAAGCTGTGATCTATTATTCGTTTTTATTTGGTTCATTACCGAAAAACTGTGCCAAGGTACACAGTTTGGGAACACTGGTTTAATCAGTTAAGTTACAAGGAAATGTATATTAATATTTTATTTTTGTAGGGTGTATTAGTTTGAAATGACATATATACAATTGAGTCGAAATGATTTTAACCAAATTAAAAAAATATTTTTGCGACAAGGAACCGTTTTGCGTATTATGTGCTAGAATTATATTGTACACTTTAAAAAGTTTGGAATAAAAGGTGGACCATGAGTTGCTTATGCCCAAAACGGGCAGGTGGAGTGTTATTTTAATTGCACTCTATCTGTTTGGTCCAGGGCTAAAAAAAATAGTTCTGTTTCTTATCACATAGTCAGTCACTTATATGACTGAACGTTTTAAGAACAGAAGAGGTAGAGGTGTAAAAGACACTAGTCAGAGTTATCTCCTCTGAGAGTAATGAATTTCACTATGCAGCCAGACCGTGTGGTGAATGAAGTAAAGGTGTCATTTCGCAGGGTGGAAAGTGAGTGCTTTTCGGAGGGCCTGGCATGGTGATAAGCATACTATTTCAACTCAGTGAGGAAGGCAATGGTAAACCACCTTACTCCTCGTTTTTACTAGTAAAACCTCTAGAGGTTAAAACAGCCCTTCGGCTGTTGACCTAAACAACATGAGTTGCTTAATCATATTTATTATATTGTAAGTAAATTCTTCATCCTTTAAAAATATTTAAAAAAAATACTACAGTATATTGTTAGTACTAAAACTTATTTAATAAAAATAGGGGGAATTTAATTGTATCCGTTATATATTGTAACAATGATAATGTGTTATTCACATTTTTGTGATCAATGTTATGACTAATAGTAAATCATTTACTCGTTACTTTATGCCTACTTCATTATCTTAATTAAAATGAAATGAACGGGTACGTTCTATTAATGTTAACACTTTTGATTAATAAAAAAGTATTTCTATGAAGGTTTTTGTTTTTGAAGAACTTTTTAATTGATGTTTTGAGTCATCTTTTTTGCGGTGGATTACATATGTCATATTTTTCTGTTATCTTTCCAATGTTATGCCCTCTTAAATACTCAACATTTTACTTTGCAAGTGGCTCTTCAAGAATTCTACGACCTTGAAATCTAATTATATTGTTCTTTTGCAATTATTTACTACGTTAAACATTTTTTGTATTGCGTTATACTGTACGTACTGTATCAACATTTATCCATTTTACGTTCCGTATTTTTGTTGCTGTTTATCTTTACTGTACGTACTATAATTACCCATTTTAGGCGTTCACTGTTTAACAAAAATTTAACTCGGTTCTTGCCTTCCATTAATTTGTTTACGCAGAAATAAAGCGTCAATGATAATAACTACATTTAATAGGATAAAATGTTCGGTGTGTATTGCCGGAATAGTGTTGTTGGAATTTAATTAATATCGAAATTAATCTACGTGCACATTACGGTTTTATTCGTCGTTGTGTTGTTAAAATCTGTTTTATGTGGTTTTTATATTTTTAAATTAACTTTCCTTTTTTTCTTTGGTGGTTTATTATTTTTAACTTTTTTATCTATCTTTGATAACTATAAACGTAGTACTTGAAGGAAAGATCGAAGGAACATAAATTGTGTTTTGACCGATCGTAAATATCAGAAAACGATGACAAAGTAAGCCGAGGGATCTTTTTTATGGATAGCGCGGAAAGAACTATATGTCTAAATCTGTTTTATTTTTGATCGAATAATCATTGATAATAATGGTGTATTTTCTTCTTCCGCGATGGCTAGGAAACATGCTTGTTCCGGTCCGCATCGATCACAATACAGACTGACCATTCTTCCAAGGCCTACCAACACTCCTATTTCCCTCTGGCCTGCACTCCAGTGCTTCGACGGGTTTCTTTTTTGGAGCATTTATTGAATATGATCCCTCCATCTCTTTCCGTAGTACTTCTGATTTAAGTACTTGGATCCCCAGCTGTCCAAATCATTCCAAAGCTTGTCTAATCTGGAGCAACCTTTTATCAGTCGAAAGTAATCTTATTTCTGCTCCCTGCATCTGTTTCTTGTATTGAACCGATAGTCCAGTTTTTATTTACATATTAAAATAACCAATGACTTATCCAATTTGTTATGGCCGACTAGTGGTGTTATGGTCAACGCAACTGGCTTGTACGTTAGGAGTTTCGTTAGGAGATTCGATTCTCGGTCAGGTCTGGTAATTTTTCATCTTTCATTTCTATCTTAGCAGCCTTCACCGTATGCATTGGCATTTATATGCAAAACATTTGGTGGACATAAAACAAAAACAAAATATGTAGAATTTTAACTCGGGATCATTTCTAACCGTCCGTTTCTGATTACGGAGACGGTTATTTAAAAAAAAAATTAAAACCACCAAGAAAAATTGTCACTGGGGTTCATTGGATGCGGTTTTTTTTAAAATTTGAGCACGGCTCCTGTTTGATGCTACTTAACTATTTTAGGTCTAGGTGATCAGTTTTCTAATCAGATTTTCTCTTTGATGTAACATTTAACAGCGAACTTTTTCCAGCTTGTTAGCTCATGAAGCTTATTCAAATACCTAAGAGGTTTTTTTTAGTTAAACAAAGGTTTAAAAATATGAGAATCGTATGCTTTTTGAAAATTGTCTTATTAGATGACGTAATTTTGATTTATTTCCGGAATGTCGTATCAAAATAAAAACAAAAGTTTCTACTATTTTCAATTTCCAAGAATTCTTATTCAACACACTTGATTCATCGCATTCCTTGTTCAGTACACACTATTTCATATAATACACAATTTATTCACTCAAAAATCGATTCCCTCAACCATTTCTAGATTATTACTGGACAATGTTACAGTGCTATATTTTGATCACTTGTGACCAATGGGTGAAACGGTAGTGACTCCTCTTTATACGTAAATTATACTTCTGTACCTTTCGAAGGGCTACAGTTCTAAAACTCAGCGTACGTATTCTCCAAGTGATAACTAAATAAAGTAAAAAGTTGTGTCAAACCGAGAAAATCAGTCAACCTGTTTATTTATAGCTCACTTCAGACGCTGGCGTGCAATAAACGCAAGCGCAATTGCTAGTACATGAATTAATAATTTTTAAATTTAAAGTCACATGAGTTATATGTGTTTACCATCTCATCACTGGTAGTAAATTGCTGATAGAACTGTACAAATGAATTCCTATAGAAAATTAAACGTGGGTTTGTAAAATATTCAATTATAAATAAAGCAGTGCAGTCTTTATCCTGTTGTAATGTATTTAAAAATTCTACTACTGAACAGTTTAACTGAAGTTTCGTACAATACACTTTAATTTCATCCATTGTAGTTATGTAGTGAGTTTCTTTTTTTACACAGTATTGCTATGTATTCTAGCAGTTGAATTGTTCCCTTTGTTTCTTTAAAATGATTCTACATACTGTGAGGTACTAATACTGTACCTTTTTCCCCCTAAGGATAGACTTAATCTTTTGGTGAAGTAATTTCTGTTTGATTGTAGCACCTAAGCCTAGGCGCGTTCGGGATCGGGGTGTATTAAATATTAAACAAACCTGTCCAAATTTATTTATTGAAAAAATTAATGATGAAACTTAACCTACTAACAAATACAATCGCAGAAAATAAATCAATTACGAAACTCAAGTTTAAACCAATTGGACTTAGTATCATAGATTATGAGCCAAAACGATTACATGTCCACAAACATTGCTACCGACCTGCAAGTACAATATTACCTTAGTTCAAAATCTGTTCTGTAATGACACTATCTCGAACGGCCGGATTGCATCTTTTAATTTTCAAGTTCAACTGTTCCACTGGGGACGACAAAGGCGTTAACTCTTTTATACCTGCGGTCTTACAGTTTCCCAAACATGAAATACCCTTCGCCACTATTCTGGTATTTTCGTTGTAGAAGGAATCAAAATGAAAGAAACATTTGTACTACAATTAATTTCTTAGAATTACTTTTCTAAACATCTTATTCATTGCAATTCAACTATCCATATTCAATACACTCCACCCCATTCAATACACAATTTTTACACATTTAAGGCAATCTGTACAAAAATAAACAATCTGTTAGACCTATATTTTCCATCTCTAGACTAACTTTTAACTATGTTACAGTATTCAAGATTATATTAAAAATTAATGTTAAATAATTTAATTTATCAATTATTCAGTTGTAGATAAACATCACGTACAATGTATTCTTGATTAAGTATTAGCCAGTACACGTCCATGGCAAATAATGTTCATTTCTTACTAAACCAGCAAAAATTTCGGTAGAATGTACAACTTTCATTTTTCTTGTACATACATACTCGTAGATATAAATACATATTTAGACACTGTGTACTTTATGTAACTACTAATGGACTAAATTCCTCGTGTTTATTAGGGCAAGTTAATTAACTTCGTTTCTCTAATGATTATTATTCGATAATATCCTTCGAGTAACTGGATGAGAGTACGTAGTACATAAATATTATAAATTAATTTATATATTATATGAATATTGAGACTCTGCAATTCCTTGACAACGCAAACCTGAATTGAAGGCTGAAGCGCCAGAAAACTTTCGATCTGTTTTAATAAACTCCATTTAGGAAAGAAGGGTATCCATAGGGTGGTATCTGGGTGAATTATAATTATTAGAATGTAAGGGTATTCATACATAAGTGATTGGATCTTGAAGAAGAATATTAGACAGATTGGAAGTATTGGATATGTAGCGATATGGAAGAATTTTGAGTTTGTGTTGGTATGTTTGTTATTTATTGATAAATATGAAAAGGAACGTCATAACAAGCGAATCTAAAGATTGAAAAAATTAATTGTAGGTCCACATTCAGACTTGAACGGGGCTCCAGGTAGCCTCCTCCTTTCTTGTTATTTGGAATGTTTACTTATTTACGTATCGTGTAACACCGGGGTGCACAACCCGTGGGCCGCATGAGGCCCCGGCCTGTTCTAAAATGCGGCCCGTTCTAAAATGCTGCTCTTAAATTTAGTGAAACGAAATACTATTTGATAATAGACATAAGCCCGCACAATATTCCTGTAATAAACTACAATATGGTGTACGGAATTTGACGATTATGGGAGTATTTTTTTATTGTGTGTTGTTGTTGTTGTTGTTATTTAGGTCAACAGCAGAAAGGCTGGTTTGAACCTCTAGAGGTTTTACTAAGTAAAAACGAGGAGTGAGCTGGTTTACTCTTGCCTTCCTGACTATGTTGAGTATGTTTATTAGCATGCCAGACCCTCCGAAAAGCACTCACTTTCCACCCTGAAAATGACACCTTCACTTCATTCACCAAAGGGTCTGGCTGTATAGTGAAATTCATTACTCTCAGAGGAGATAATTGACTAGTGTCTTTTACACCTCTACCTCTTCTATTCTTAAATAATTCAGTCATATAATTGGGTCACTACGTGATAAGAAACAGAACTATTTTTTGTAGCCCTGGAACAAACAGATCGAGTGTAATTAATTTATCACTCCACCTGCCCGTTATGGGCAGTGTACTGTGTGTATAAGAGTATATTATAGAGAAGATCATTTGCAAGGCAGGAAATGGACTGGTACTTGTTTGCGTTAACCCTTTTAAGATTGGACAAAAAATAATTGTACCAAAAAGGACAGAGTTTTATTAAAAGTAGTTGTAATGAAAAAAGGCCAGGCTTAAATGACACGTTAACGAGGTTTTATTTAATTGTATGTTGCTCGGCCAAAAATTTTAATATTTTCATCTTTTTTGTATTGAACACTTCTTGTAGTATAATATTATATAGTTCTGTCGTTCACCGTATCATTAAATAGTTAGATTTTAAAATTTAACCACAAGTAAATAAGAAGTATGCCAATTGAAATTAACTTAAGACATTTTATTCCTGCGGCCCGGCTCGAAAAATTAGTAATTAATTTCCCACTGTTACAAAAAAGTTGTGCACACCTGGTCTTACATTTTGTGGTTTGTTGGGAGGTTTGCTTTTGAGTTGTCTTAGCGGCAGTTTTACTTTTGTTAATGTACTCCAAAGGAGATCCCTACTTCAAAGTCGGACGTTAAACCAAAAAAAAAAAAATACTTCAAAGTCGTTTTAAGCGTCGTCGTGGTGGGTTGCCATGAAAATATATTCGAGAAAGGAAATGAATGGCGATGTTAGCGATCTCTTTAAATAACTTAACTGTAGTTTTTTAGCATTGGATAGAATTTAAAATTATTTTGGCGTTGGAACCAAAATACAATAGTGATCAAATCAAACCACATTTTTGTTTTGATTAGGTTTTTGTAAGCTTTAATAATTTATTGTGCCGGCCGCATTGGCGCAGTTAGTAACGTGCTCGCCTCTCATCATGCGGTCATGGGTTCGAATCCCACTCAGGCACGGCATATTCAGGCATACGTTACAAAAAATCATTTCATCCTCCATTGTACAATAGTACAATGGAGGATGCGACGTTAAATAAATAAATAAAAAAAAAACAATTTATTGCGGTTTATAATACAGCGTGTTTCGTTTTACTGTTCATGTGTAAAATTATTAAGTACTTAGTTTTCTTTGATAACAGCATTATGCCTGTAATAATCGTATCGTACTTTAAAATAATAGTATGTAAAGTTATTGGCAATTGTTTTTTTTTTATGTTGATTTTCCAGAACAATTTTTTTCCTTTCGTGTATTTGTCCGATAGCGAATGAAATTCATTATTGGTACCACGTTCGTTTGTAAATGTTTGTCGATAATATAGTCACAGAAACGCGCACACGCGTAAGCGCCAACTCTTCTTTATGTAATGTAGTAAAACAAGAAAAGTCATCCATGCGTACAGTTTATTGAACCCTTCCAGTAATGTATCAAAGGATGTTTACGATTAAATAAGCTCGTCGTCTGCACATGCACACAGAAGAACCTATTTCTTTTAGATCGAAGGAAAAGCTAATCTTGCGAATCTTAGTCTCGTGAGAATAGATTTCCCCAAGTGGCTTTGGTATGGGTTTATCGCCACCGTTCCTTCTCTAGCACGTCTTTCAAAAGATTTTCCATCAAAAGGTAGCTAATAATGTAAAGCTCCTGATCCTGTTTAATAATTTCCTTAATATTACTTGATTGTAGTAATAAATAACTTGATTTTGTAAAACAAACAAACTTGGTTAGAGTCTCAAATAATCCATTATGTTTACGTGGAAGTAAATCAGTTTTTTTTTAAAATAATGAGTGGCAGATTTTACGTACGATCTATTAATATATTTAACGGAGGATAAATTTATAAATAATCTGTATCACGTAATTAAGGCTAACTTTAACTTCATTTTAAAATTTTATTAGTACTTTAATTTTACTATGAATAACAATATTTTGTTTTGTATTAAAAATGGCGTCACTGTACATTAGTATAATATTTTTTCTCTCACATTCTTGCAATTAGTAATAAGTTCAATTAGTAATCATAAAAGTATCTTATATTAAGTTTGATTAGTAATTTATGCACTTCTGTATTAGCCTGCTATTACGTAATTATTAATGTAATTTTGTTAGTAAACGTTGTAATTGGTAGTTTACACATTTAATCATAGCTACCAAGTGATAGCCTATTTCCAGAAATAGGTCAAACAGTTTATAAGTTAGTTAAATATTGATTAATATTTTGGTAGTAATTCTTTAATACTACGGTGTTCTTGTTATTCAATAACTACGTGTTAATCAACTTAAAAATTTGCAACGTTCCTAGAGCAAGGTCCTCAATTGACAATTGGTTTTTTGTAGTATAAAATACATTTTCTTCTAATTTAAAAAAATTAGTTAAATTTTTAATTAACTGTTGTCTATTTTTAAAGTTTTGTTTGGTGTCTTCGTACTGAGTGGTGTTTACAGTTGTGAAAAAAGAAAAGCTGAGAAAATTTAACTTTTTATTTGATAAATCAACTAGTTTTAATCAATTTTAATTCAGTTCAGAATTGATAATACTACATAGTTTTTTTATTCTTGTACAATCAAATAGAATTCCGTATTTATTATTAACTTTTAAAAATTAAATAAATTTAAACTTAAAAATTTAAAACTTTTAACACTCTCAAACTCGTAAAAATTAAAACTTTTTTTTTAGCTGTTATTTGTTATCGGGAACTGTACATTATTGACAACTACCCAATTTGATGGCTGCTTTGCTGTATTATTTGACTTGAATTAGGCATGAGTTTGAACCTCAGTAGAGTTTGTTCACGGATGGCTATCAGCTGGTCACCATACAAAGTCGCTTACCCAACCGGTGTTACTTAACAAATAATAGCGACTTACTATCAGCTGACTGACTGGGCTGGCCCGAAGGCCAAAAATTAAAACTTTAAATTTACAACATCAGCAAAGGTAAATCTTGACCGTTGCCAGCACGATTTACAGATAAATAGTTTCAATTTTAGTTTGCTGTTACACATTTTTTGTAAACTGTTCTTTCGGCATTAATCGTATAGTTAATTTTATTATATATTTTTTTACATTTTTTTATCCCTAATGTGCGTACGTTGCAATCTGTTCAATTCAGAACAATAAGCAACCCCATGACCCAATGAGATGAGGATGATTTGTATGACGTGTAAATGAGGTGTAGTCTTGTACAGACCCAGGCTGGGTCTGTATGGGAGAGTATGGTTAATAAACCCCAACCATCAAAGTACTCCGGTAACCATTGTCTAGTATTCAGATCCGTATAAAAGTAATTACCTTTACTAGGATTTGAACCAGGAACAAGTCGCGGGGACGACTTTACCTGTAGACCAAAATCGTTGGGTCGTATTGTTAATTAAATTAAAATTTACAAAAATCAGAATTACTGTATGACAGATTTTATTCAAACATATCTGTCCAGAATTTTTTTTAGCGGAAGAGTTTCTGTTTTATAGTGTTTTTTTTAATACCACGAAATTTTGTTGTTTTTTATATCGTTCTTAATTGCTGGTACCTTTTCATTTGATTAAATACAAAAATTTAAAACCGATGCGATCAAAATGATGGTTCTTTCTCGTTTGAGTTTTTATAATGTTTTGCTTTAGATGTATCATAAAAATTGATTGATACCAGGTAAGTGATTGTCTTAAGAATGTTGCAAGTAGTTTTTTTTTGTTATTTGTGGTATAATATATCACTGAAAGGCTACTAATCTCTACTTGTAGGGAGTGTTTGATTGGAATTTTTGTAGTACAATCTCGTTGTAAGTAGTTAACATTTGCTCGAGTCCCCCTACGCGTGTAGATGGAACACTAAACTAATTACATTTAACCTTTGATCTGATGGTTCAATAGCTGTACACAAATAATTCCATTTCTACTCGAGCTTACTGAAAAAAAAATATTATAGAAGTATCTCACAACAAAAGAGACTGTCATCCAAGTGAAGGCATAAAGAAGATTTACTTTGTAGTATAGCTTCCATATGAACGTAAAATTATTTGTTCGTTTGTGGAAGCTCATTTTGCTGCCCAAATTCTCAGCATTCGCCCGCTGTAGGTTTTTCTCCTTTCTTCTGTACACCTGGTGTTCTGTGTATACTCTTCGTGGAAACCTGAAGTCTGTTATTAGTTGTCTGAATTTGGTTCGGTTCATTGATTTTTCTCGGTTTATTCCTATTTTTGTAATACCTTTCTGACTTCTTTAAACAATTTATCCGACACCTTAGGTGTATTGTTTAGTGTCTTAAAAATTTGTTTGTCAGCCTGTTGTCCTCCATTCTATACAGGTGTCCGTAAAATTGTAGTCTTCCTTTAGATCAGAAGTATAAAAATAAACAAAAAATAGTTTTGATAAACAAAATGTAGCAAATTTATGCAGCCAGTTCCTATGGTCAACTAAATTAAGTTGTCATTTGCAAAGTGGCAAAATAACGCTTTTCAGGAGGACTTGGTAATAAGCCGTTATATTTTATAAAATAGTGAGGAAGGCAAAGTAAACCACATCAATCTTCCTTTTACTTAATAAAACATTTAGATATTCCAACGAGTCTTTTAGCCATTAACCTGAATGAAAAATATCCTTAATGGTTTCTCTTTTAAGCTAGAAACATTAAAACTTGTGTTAGATTGTACATTGACGATAATGTGATCGGAAATTGAAATTGGAAATAATTTTTATTAAAGAACATTTATCAGACTAGAGGATAAAAACGTCTGTGATGAGCGAAACTTTTTTAATATCTAGTCAGCATTTTTGGCGTGGTTGCAAGTTTATAAGCTATATAGGCTTACAATATAACGTACCACTGCCGTTATTATAACCGCATCACACCACTTGCCACCTTCTTCATCGCCGTGAACCTGGTTCAAACGACGTCCAATTTAGTCACTTACACCTTCTGTCTAATCTATATAACGATGTAACTGACATTTGTTATGTGATTAATAAAAAATTAACGTTTCTATGATTTTCACAAAATTTTCACAAAATTATTTTATTGGAAACGTATTAATTATTATTGTCTGGGTTATTAAAAATTGGTATTACAAGTATAATAAAAACAATACAAAATAAAAATACAATTTTCTCATTTGTCCGGTGTACGGTATACTATATAGCGATTCGGCGTGCCGGCTTTTTTTCAGCCTCAGAGGAGTGCATTCAACTTTTCTCAATACGGTAATATTTTTAGATATCGTTTTAAGTTGAATGGTAGTTTTATTACTTTCTCTTGCCTATATGAATATACAGGAAGGAAAGTATTGTTTTAATGTAGATTTTTTGAAATCGAGTTTTCACCGGATCTACACGTTTTAGAACCCCCTGAACAAAAAAAAATGTTTTTAGCGATTGGTCTGTATGTGTGTGAGTTTATGAACAAAATATCTTAAGAACATCGTACGAAGTAACAACTTGAAACTTAAGTTAGGTGCTACTAGAGGACCCGACACGAACATTTTCATCAAAATCGGTCAACCGGAAGTAGTAGTTTATTCGTGTCATTTTTCACTTTTTCGCAATTTTCTCTAAAACGGCTCCTATGATTTTTTTAAAAATTCCCTCATTTACTAAATTTTTTATGCTCTACAGGTAGGCTGCTGAAATTCTGGAAAGGCTGTGTTGTAAAAAAAATTGTTTTTTAAGATTACGGCTTTAATATGAAATTTAGCGCAAAATGACTATAAGACTATAAATGACTAAGAAAAGTGGTAAAAAATTTAAAACACAACTTTTATTTCTAACATATTTTTGTATAACGCTTAGTTAGTTAGTTTAGTTTAGTTTAGCGGTAATTGACAATATTAATTTTCTGTTTTTTTTTCACGAAAATGTGTAAAAAATCGATTTTTTTAGATTTCAGCCTTAGTATCCATTTTACGATAAATTGTATAGTCTATAATCAAATTTATAGGAAATCAAAAATCTACAACTTTTATTTAGAGCATTTTTCTCTGCAGAGCTTAGCGTGAAAGAGCGATTTTCCGTATTTTTAAGCCAAACAGGTTGATTTTCATTTTGAGATTATATTTTTTGTGTATTTCTAATATTAGGTTATATTGGTTATTTTTTCATTGGTAAGAGAAAATCGTGTGAGTTTTTCACGTCAGATTTTTCACTTGGCAGCAAAAGTTGTTTTTAAATTTTGTACTTTGAGACAAAAATGAAAAAGATCTGATCGACTGCGAATGACGACAATACGGTTTCAGTTTTAATAGTTGTAATATTCCCAAATTCATCGAATTTGATGCAACGTTGTTTGCGTGAAGTTACTTTTTAATAGTTTGTAAATGTGGGTGTATCGAATTTGTGAGTGCGACTGTTACGGACATATTGTAATAGTTTTTTTTTATTTTCCTCTTGCCTTTTAATGGCCCTAAATTTGGGTAATAATAATAATAATAATAATAAAATAGTATAGATTCAGTTCGGTCATGTCCGGAATCTAATTTTGTACCGAAATTTATTAAATTTTGATCTAACGTTGTTGGCGTGATACCCTACCGTAAGACACCCATAAAAAAGTTTTACTAAATATATTTTAAGTGTTTATTCGGTAGATCTGATTTTTAAAAAAATTTGAGGCACTTTGAATCACTTTACTAACTAAATTACGTACATTTATATAAACTTATTGCCCACACAACTCTGCAATATCATGGGCTTGTCCTTCATCAATCAGGATGTGCTTGTTGCAGCCTACACCTTTGTTAATCATATAAAATGTATAAATACTTATTTAAATTATTTGAAAGTAGCCTATGTTTAAATATTTAAAACACACACAAATTAAAAACTGTCCTCTTCAAATTGGCTTTTAATATTGTTTTTGTTTAGGTCATCAGCCGAAAGGGTGGTTTTGACCTGTAGGGGCTTTACTAAGTAAAACGAGGAGTGAGGTGATTTGCAATTGCCTTCCTCACTGAGTGGAAAAGTATGCTTATCAGCATACCGGGCTCTCTGAAAAGCATCTACTTTTCACCCTGCAAATGACATCTTAACTTCATTCACCACAGGGTCGGCCTGTATAATGAAATTTATTTCTCTCAGAGGAGATAACTCTGACTAGTGTATTTTACATCTCTACCTCTTCTGTTCTTAAATGCTTCAGTCATACAATTGTCTGACCATGTGATAAGAAAGTGAACTATTTGTTGAAGTCCTGGAACTAGTGTATCGAGTGTAAATAATTTCACACTTCATCTGCCTGTTATGGGCAATTAATACTAAATGTAATAATATAATATAATCTTAAATAATTTTAATATTTCAATTATATTTACTGTAGACTACTGTATATGTTGTGTGTGTTTCTGTTCCCTATTTAATCGCTGTAATCGGTGCAAGTAAGTCAGTTGTGAAGCTGAACTTAGGTACAACCAATGGAAAGAAAAATGTGCCAGATACCAAACTGAAGGGTTGAACAGCCCTATATATATTTTTTTTGGTAGTGTTTTATTAACAGACATTTTCTGCCAGTCGAATGAACAACAAGTAATTAAATAAATTTTTCGTAAAAAATTGTTATGTATTTAAATTTATTCGATTGTTTGTAAAGAAAGGTCAGTTAGAACACTCAACGATTTGACGGAAGTTAATGCTGATTTCTTATGCTAACCTTAACCTTTTCGTTTACGTTGTGGTAGTCATCCAAGTTTTCTTTTTAAAGTTTTGTTTACGATTTTTAATGCGAAGCTCGAAATGTATTTATTCGCTCAACAGTTGTGAACTAAATACGTTTACATTATTGTTTACAATTTTTTTATTATAATACTGTGGTTTGCTATTTATTATCATAATATTACTTAAATTGTTTACTCTAAACACGTTTGTTTGAATGTGAGTTCAAAATACTTACTACCAATTTGGTTTAACGTGTAAAATTGATTACTGTATTTTGTTTTGTAGTAAATTGTGTTTTGTTCAGCTGTCTGTTCCTTGTCGACAGATACGGGCTTCTGCATTATGTTACTCTGAATACATCCACTCATCACCCCTGCTGTAATAACACTAATACAGTATAAGTTTTCTATTTTTGTTTGCAATGTATATTTTTTAATCAGTTTATCGTTCAAGGTTTTTTAACTAAACCTTTTTTCATTTACCTCTTTTAAAATCCTTTTATCATCCAAAAACATACATTATACTAAAAAAACATTTTTGTTTCTTATTTATTTTTGATTGTATCGTATTTTAATTTTTGTGTTCTGGTAGAATTTGATTAATTAACAAGCCCAATTGTTACAGTAGTTGGCTACATCAATTCCAGGGGTACAAAATATAGTTCTGTTTCTTATCATCGCATGGTCAGCCAATTATATGACTGAAACATTTAAGAATAGAAGAGGTAGAGGTGTAAAAGGCACTAGTCAGACATTAATTATTCAGCCAGAACCTGTGTGGTGAATGAAGTGAAGGTGTCATTTGGAGGGTGAAGAGTAGATACTTTTCAGAGGGCCTGGTATACTGATAAGCATACTTTTCTACTCAGTGAGGAAGGTAATTGTAAACCACCTCACTCCTGGTTTTACTTAGTAAAGCCTCTAGAGGTTCAAACCAGCCTTTCAGCTAATGACCTAAACAACAACAATACATAAACACTTTGATTGTAATCTGTCTATCGTTACACCTAGTGAAAAGGATTTTTTTTTGTATTTCGTTAAGTCCAGTTGTAATAAATGTGCGTTTGTGTTTTTATTTTACCCATTTGATTTTATAATTTATCAAATCTTTATTACAATCTGGAATAATTCCATGGTTAATAATCTTTTGTACTTAACATAACAATTGATGGAAATATCTTGCTTGCATCTTTTTCATGGAATCTTGAACCTCGTAAAATACTTGTACGATTAATGAAGTATTAAGTTTGAAGTGGTAATATATTTAGATATATGGCACAAGTTCCCCGGTTCTATTCTCGACTAGAGTCTGAGTATAATCCTTCGTTATCTGACCCAAATAAATGGTCTAATATTGATGCGATCATGAATATGTTTGTATATAGTAGAGTCGTGGTTATCCGAGCCCTGACTAACCGAGTTCCGGGTTAACTGAGGTAGTCCCAAAAAGTACAGCGCAAAGCGAAATCCGCATATAGCGGCAACTGGATCATAAACTGTTTGTACTTTATTCATTTTTATTTGTACTTCATTTTTCATTTGATAATACAGTAGATGCTTTTTTCACATCATTATCCACGTTTTAATTCATTTCACTAGTTTACCATACGTTTTCCTCTCGATTTTTTGACAGAGTTCGTGTTATCCGAGTTTTCGATTATCCGAGGTACCCTTGGTCCGCATTACCTCGGATAATCGAGGCTCTACTGTACTTCTGATTATATATTTTTAGATTGTTACGTGTAAGTATGTAATGAAATCATGTTCATTGTTTTTGTTAATTTAAATATAAGTTTATGTCGTTACATTAACAGTAAATTGTTAATTTTCGGTTACGATACACTGTTTGATTTAATTTTAATCGAATATGCACTTATGGAATATTGATTTATATTGCAGTGCAGTGACTAATTCAGTTGAGGTAATTTAGTATGGTAATTTATTCGTGACACATATTCACACCTATGAGGTAGTGAATATTAAACAAAAATTTTCATCATTTTTTTCTTTCTCTTGCCTTTATGAATATATAGGAAGAAAAGTATTGTTTTCATGTTGAGTTTTCACCTGATCTACACGTATTCAGACCCCTGAACCCAAAAAACATGTTTTTAGCGATTTGTGAGAATGTGAACAGAATATCTCAAGAACGGAACATCGTAGGAACATGAAACTTAAGTTTTGATACCACTAGAGGACTCGACACGAACATTTTCATCAAAATCGGTCAACCGGAAGTAGTAGTTTCTTCGTGTCATTTTTCACTTTTTTGCAATTTTATCAAAAAAGGCTCCTACGATTTGTTAAAAATCGCCTCATTTACTAAATTTTTTATGCTCTACAAGATAGCGTTGGTGCCATGTCTGCTGAAATTCTTGGGGAGGCTGTCGTAAAAAAATGTTTTTTTAAGATTGCGACTTTAATATGCATTTCAGCGCAAAAATGTATATAATCGAAGTTGTAGATAATTTAAAAACCTACAACTTTTAGTTCAAACATTTCTTTGTATAAGGCGTAGTTTAGCGATAATTAGCAATTTTCTGTTTTTTTCTCACGAAAACATGTAAAAAATTGATTTTTTTAAGATTTCAGGCTTAGTATGCATTTTACGACAAAAGTGTATACAATCGAATTCATAGAAAATTAAAAGATCTACAACTTTTATTTAGAGTATTTTTCTCTACAGAACCTAGTTTAGCGTGAAAGAGTGATTTTCCGTATTTTAAACCAAACTGAGGTTGATTTTCATTTTGCGTCTTTCACTCATGATTAAAATTAGGTTATGTTTATTGAGGTTAGTTGTTTGTTTGTTTCTAATGTTAGGTTATATTGTTCATTATTTGAATTGGCAGGAGAAAGTCGTGTGAGTATTTCACACCAGATTTTTTGTTTTTTTAGTTGATAATCATAAAAGTGTGAGGTCTGTACAATATGTAGAACGGTAATTGGAACTAGTTCTGTATTGGTAAATTAATATTCATCTATTTAGAGAGTGTATTGAATGGCGTAACAGCAATTAGTTAATGATGGTATATTAATACTAATGGGATTTCAGAACAAGTAACAACGCCCGATATGTAATAGGCTAATAGGCTACTCATATTTTACCGTTGATCGCTAATTGCTCTCGCTGGTAGCCAGATATTACCCATTATTATTATTATCGTACATAGGTTTCAGGCCCACCGTACTACTCCCGTAAAATGAGCTGCTATTAACTACATAGCCATAGCTTTCGCTGTATTTGTGTAAATTATTGTTTTACTACTTGTTTGGTTTTTTGACCGGTGCGGTAGGAGGGGTGAAGGGACCAACGATGAAAATAAATTTAAATTCTTGGCACGGTCACCGTTTTACTGTCAGAGCGGGGGAAACTTGTATCGTTGCGCTATGTAGTTCTAAGTTATAGCTATAGAAAACAATTCCTAAATGAACGAGAATTTCATGTTCACTATACACACGCAAAACATTACTCGTGTGTACATATTTTCTTAGAAATGTTGTTTATTTTGTGGATTGTTAAATACGTCATTAATTTTAAAAGATTTTTTTAGATGAACTGTTAGAGTTCTTCCTATATTTCTTGGATTATTTATTATTTATTCTGGAAATAAATTTTTCCAGAATTTCGGATTAACGTTGAAATTAATCTTCCAGATTTTGGGTCTATCGATACGAATTATTTGTGTTGTACAGGATGATTCTAAATTATGTAAATTAATTTTGTTCATGATTGTAGAGTAATCATGATTGTAGAGTAATAAGAAAAAATCATATAAACAAACATATGTCCGCAAACGCTTCATTATCGAGTTACAGCCAGTGAAAAATTTTGCCCCGATTTCAGTTCCCCTGGTGAAATACAGTGATACTGAATTTTTTGGGGCCTTATTTTTGCGACATGTGGTGGTTTTATATGGAAAATAACCTAACAAACCGAAAAATCCATTCTGGAAGCTGTAGTATTAGCAGTTTTTGAGAAAAAGGACGAAGTCTGCAAAAATAGTACAAAATCCACCTTTGTTAAATGACCAATAAACAAATTATTTTTCCCCAATGAAAATTTTAGAGAATTTAATTCTGAAAGGAACTATGTAAACTAAATGTACATAAAAGTTTAATAAAATAGACTTTTGTAGTACACTACACAGCAATACTTTACTGTTTTATGTGAAGGGAATGAATAACTCACTAAAGGAAAGATAATATTTTTGTGTGAAAAGTTTTATTTTTATATGAAATAAACAACTAAATGACATTAAATCATACCAAAAACTAATGACCCCCGTTGTTCACAATGCACGTGTTCAGGCGTCTTATCATCGATTTTCGGACCCGTTCAAAAATTACAGGAATCTGCTTGATAATTTCTACTCCATTCAAAATCCTTAATCGGAGTTCTTCAACGGTATCGATCATCATCTTTAGTCTTTTGGTATGATTTTAAAAGAACAGTTTAATAAAAACATTTGTTGTTGTTTAGGTCATCAGCCGATAGGCTGGTTTAAACCTGTAGAGGTTTTACTAGGTAAAACGATAAGTGAGGTGGTTTACAGTGCCTTCCTCACTGAGTGCAAAAGTACGCTTATGAGCATGCCGGGCCCTCTGAAAAGCACATATTTTCCACTGTGTAAATGACACCTTCACTTCGTTCACCACAGAGTCTGGCTGTATAATGAAATTCATTACTTTCAGGGGACATAACTCTGATTAGTGTCTTTTACACCTCTGCCTCTTCTTTTATTAAATGATTCAGTCATTTCATTGGCTGACCATGTGATAAGAAACAACTACCTATTTATTTTAGCCCTGGAACTAACAGATTAAGTGCAAATAATTATACATTTAAATTGTGATCCATCTTATATTACAAACGTAAAATCTTCTGTAAGATTCGTCAATAACATCTAATAATAATTGTACAAGTTCTCTGGTAAATCAAGTTTAATTCAGTTCAGTTTTGTAACTGTCATTTTATGGTGAAAAACCATTACTGACAGTTGTAGTTTTCATAATGTTGAAAACAAGACCGATGTAAGTAACATTGTAATGTTCTTTATGTTTTACTGTGTTTTGACATAAATTAAAGTTTCTTAAGAGAACTGTATATAATAGCTTACTTCAGCTGTGTAAACTATATTGTGGGAGTAAGTGTTTTAAATATGTAACTTATTTGAAGCTTTATGTAAAATGTATGTACGATTTTGAAGAATGTTGTAAAGTTTTCCCACAGTTTGTATTTAGAAAAGGTATATTTTCATGTAAAAATTATTGTTCGGTATTGTATGTACCTACTTGTAAATTCATAATGCACAGGATATCCATTCTTCCTGTACAAAAAAAAATATATACGGTATACAATTAGGATGTGCTCTTTTATTTTATTTTTTTACGCCGTTATAGTATTGAATGTCTTGCTGGCAGTGAAACACTAATGGAATTTTTAATACTATACTTTCAGCCTCGTGTTTGGTCAGACACTTCGTTCGTCATATTTTATTTGACCTTTATTATAATTCTACTACAGCGTCGCATTAAAAAATTAGAGTGGATGTAAAAATTAGGCGGGAACGTGTATCCGTTCATTCTTTATTCAATTTGCTTATACGTAACAACACTTCGTTACTTAACAATTTAATTTGATGATTATAATAACAATCTAATATTCCACATTGTAATTCATAAACAGATGTGCTGTAATTTCTGATATATTATTCCTTATAAAGATTGCTCCTTGTTAATATCAGCGTACCCATTGACATGTAAACAGGTAGATCTCTCGTGTATTTTATCTGCTGGTATTATTTTCATACTTATTTTTTTGTTTCAAATAAATCAGTTGTAGTTTGTAGGTAGAACATTCTAACAATATAAAGTAGAAAATTTAGTGTATTTATCTCAGATTTCGGGGAAATAAAGAATATTTCTTTTCCTTCGTGCTCAGAGAGTTAGTGTTAGGCCTATGAAAAGAAATCAAATTTTTGTTGATTTCTTTATAAATTCATGAATGAAGTTATATCTAGTCGACTTATAAGTTTAATATTATAAACGTTTTAATACCACTTAATTTGGTCGTTGATTGGTATTGCAAAATAATTGTTACGTCTCCTATTTGAGTTGGTTCAAAAAACCAGAAAAATTAAGTTAATCAGAGTTGTTTTCTTTTAAAGTAATGATTTTCATTACACTACCATGCTCTTGGTGAATGAAGTAATACTCGTAAGTCGCTATCAGTTTATTAGCGTCTCTGTGTGGTCATCAGCGGACAGCTACGCATAACCAAATTCCACTGCGGGTTTATATTTTCATTCTTATGTACTCCATGTCAAAAATTCAACAAAAGCAGCGGTCAAATTGAGTGATTGGGTGGTTATCATTAGTGTACAATCTCCGACAACAAACAATTGTTGTTAAATAAAAAAAGCTAACGTATTTAAAATGCCATAATATATTTATTTCGTTGAGTTTATTAGTATAACCTCTAGAGTTAAAAATCAGCCTTTTAATTGTTCTGATTTTTTTTAATCAATTTTTTTTTCTAGTTTTTTTACTTTTCGTTTTTATTTTCTTTTTTTGAATCTTATAATTGTGCCGGAAGGAATTTTTTCAGGAGAGTAAATTTTTTTCCCATTGATATTTGATGTAACACAAACTCTTTAAATAAACATTTTTATTGCTGTACGATTCAGAAATTAAAAAATTGTATGACCGTTAGGTAAAGAAACTTACTCAAATCTGAGTTAACGTCCCTTATCCATAACTTATATAAAATCTTTGTGGGTATAGACGTTGCAGTTTTCAATAAATCTCATGCACAAAATCATTTTGTCATTTACCATACCAAAAGAAATCTTCCTGACGTATTATTGTCAGGAGATTACATTGATGAAATTAAAGCAGAAATCTTTTGTAATTGTATGAGTTTGTAAATGCTTCGGAATGTCATGAATTGAATATTTGTGTTTTGTCACGAGTTTCTTTCTGTTAAGTTTGTAAATTAGTTGTAATTAGCAAACGTAATCTTGTAATATAGTCGTAAATAAGAGAGTAATATTAAAAGTTTTTATTTCTCAGTTCTCGTTAGCTTGTAAATTCAATAAGCGGTTGAACGTATGATTTAATTGGCTGTAGGTTTGGATCACTATTCCATCTTTTTTTTTAGCTTTTTGAGAGTATTTGTGTCATCATAAAAGTAATTTTCGCCTCAAATTAAATATCGCTTGCCAGTTTAGCAATGTTACCTGCCTTATGATTATCTTTATCTCTATAGCCCTTGATGTTGTTTGGTTTCCTCCAATCCTCTCTTCTTGTTGCTAGTACCCACCATCCTATGACTCATCAAAATCAAATAATTGGTGACAGCATCCATCCTCTTCTTCCTATAGCTAAACGAACTAGAGACTGCATATGAAGGCGGAATATAGCGATCTAGACCACAGCACAGAGCCAACTGACTTTCCTAAATCGTATCCTGCGTTGTCACGTTGTGATCCTCTGTGGATGACAGCCTAACAAAAAGTCAGCTGGAGTTCGGTGGAACAGAGTGTGACTTTGCGAATGGGCAACCTCACACCCGACCTTGGCTGTTATTGGCTAGATTTATCTGCAGTCTTTAGTTCATTGGGGTTAGTTGGGGTTTAGTTATTCCTCCCATATCACCTTAATCATGCTTGTTGACTCCATTCTCTTAGAAGTCCCAACTACGTTAGCCTTTGGGCCTTTTGAAACGGACTATTTTCCTGTCTTCAATGAGAGTATTCAGTTTCTCAGTTTTAGATACTAATGTCACCTGCCTTTTGGTATTAAATTGACTATAGTGTTACAGTTTATGTTTAATTTTTGTGGACATTCGGAAATTATTTTGTCTGAATTGCTCAAATATCTTAAACTAATACTACTGAACGTCTGACTCCTGAGAGTGACTATGTAAAAAATGGGTAACACGTACTTCGTTTCTCTTTGTATTGTAATACGTGCATTTTAAAGCCGATGCTAGTTGCACGTGGTAGAATACAACGTAATGCACTGCAAATAGTTAAAAGAAAAAAATGTTAGTAGTTGGTTATATATTTTAAGTTTATATACGTGATATGACTCATATATTTCTAAGTTACAAGTTATGCTTACTAGTTTTGATTTATTTCTCCACTGTTTGTTAACGCTTAGTTTTTTTTGTTTAAATAATTTACGGTGATTTATTATTTTCCATAAAGTAAATTTAACTATTATTCAGTCGTTAACTATATTGAACTATTTTCTTATACTGGATTTAACAAGTAAATATTTTAATATCCTTGTAGTTGTGTACAGCAAGGTCAGGGACAAGGTCATATCAATGATACCATTGATATTTTATTTATGGCTGTTTGGCTGTATTACAATTTTCATACCTCGTCTCTTGTTAAGTCACATCGTTTTCATGTATTCAATAAATTATTCTGATTGTGAATTATTTCACTTCAACATTACATTGTATCGACGTGCTTCCAATATTTTCACTGTCAAAGAAAATGAGAAATTGATGATTACTTTGTTGTTGTCAAAATTCGTGGAACATTTTTGTGATATTTACTAGAGAAATATAATTTGATGGTTATAATAGTTTTGGTTGGGAAATTTGGGATATTCTTTACCTGTACATTCTTGTTTAACTTCTTAAATTATTGATTTTTTTCTTAGGCATTCAGATTCATTATCTAGGCCTAAATTTAAAAGCTCTCACTAATAGTGATTAATGACTCATTTATTAATCACTAATTCTCTAACTTTCCGTCACTGAGAGAACTGAACATCGGTTCCTTATGAGTCCTAACAGAAAAAAGGTACTTGCGTTTTGGTCACTTGAATCTGAGAGCTAAAAACTGGGTGCCAACTCCAAAGCAAAGCATACATAATTGGTATAGACTATACCTTCCCGAAGAGTTACAGCTCTAAAAATCAGCATGAGCATTCTGTCTCTACATCTAACAATAATAAAGCACTTAAATTTAGACCACTTTCTTGTTACAGGTAGAAAGGGGTTAACTATTCTTAAGAAATAAATATTAATTCCGTAAACCTAGTTCCAAAATAACTGGCATTCCTAAAATAGGTATTAGTATTCGTAACGTGGTACGTACCTAGAAAACGTGGAGTGGGGAGTGAAACCGGGAAAAGTATTTTTTTTTTAATATAGCTTGTTCGTTCATTATCGAACAATCTCCAAATTTGTCCACGTTACTTTGTTTCTGCTGAGTCCAGTTTAATCCAACCATTTTTTTGATGTCATTTTCCCATGGCATCATTGGTCGTCCGCGTCCCTTTTTTCTTTCCATGGTCTTTATTTTTTAATAACACAATTTCGTTTGCCATTCATGTTTTGTTTAATGTTTAATTTATATTCGTTTGGTTTTTGATGTTATCGTAGATCTTTCCATGGTATTTCGTGTTTTTGCTAATTTGATAATATTCCCTTTAGTAAACATCAACCTTTGCGTAAAGTACTTAATTACTGGGAGCTTACATTAACCAAATACCTTGGTCTTCAAATATTGTGGGATGTTCTTGTCTCTCTGAGAATACCATTCAGTCTCCCAAATGCTCCCCAACCCATCCATCTACTTTACGGACTTCCGCCATTTGGTTATTTCTGTCATCTCTAGCCTAATAGTTGTCCTAGATGTTTGTATTAATTTACCCATTCTTCTTTTTGGTTGTGTACAATTTTTCCTTTCATATTTTCTGTGATGTATTACTTTCGTTTTTTACTTTCTCTTGCGTATATGAATATATAGGAAGGAAAGTATTGTTTTCGTGTCGATTTTTCAGAATCGAGTTTTCATCGGATTTATACGTTTTCAGGCCCCCTGAACCCAAAAAACATGTTTTTAGCGATTGGTCTGTCTGCGTGTGTGTTTGTGTGAACAAAATATCTCAACAACGGAACATCGTACGAACTTGAAACTTGAAACTTAAGTTAGGTACTACTACCGGACCCGACACGAATATTTTCATCAAAATCGGTCAACCGGAAGTAGTAGTTTTTTCGTGTCATTTTTCACTTTATTGCGATTGTCTCAAAAACGACTCCTACAATTTTTTTTCAAAATCGCCTCATTTACCACATTTTTTATGGTCTATAAAAGGGTAAGTCTGCTGAAATTGTTGGCGAGGCTGTGCTCTCGTAGAAAAAAATGTTTTTTTTTTAAGATTGGGGCATTATTGTGCATTTTAGCGCAAAATATATGTAATAAAAGTTGTAGAGAATTTGAAAACCCACAACTTATATTATTAAACATTTTTTTTGTATAACGCTAGTTTTTTTAGCGGTAATTAGCGATTTCTGTTTTTTTTTCACGAAAATGTGTAAAAAATTGATTTTTTTAAGATTTCAGCCTTAGTATGCATTTTACGACAAAATGTATATTATCAAATTTAAAGGAAATTAAACGATTTACAATTTTTATTTAGAGCATCTTTCTCTACAGAGCCTAGTTTAGCGTAAAAGAGTGATTTTCCGTATTTTAAGCCAAAATGAGGTTGATTTTCATTTTCCATCATTCACTCATGACTAAAATAAGGTTATGTTTTTTGAGGTTAGTTTCTTGTTTATTTCTAATGTTTTATTAGTAATGTTAGGTTATATTGTTCATTATTTGCATTGGGAAGAGAAAGTTTGTGTGAGTGTTTCACACCAGATTTTTTAAAATCTAGTTTTAGGCATACTACTTTAAGTGGTACTTCATTCAAAATTTAATTTTTAGAGATATATTATTTGTTGGGAAAAACAAATTTATTTAATGCATCCTCCTGAAGATATCTATGTGCCTTCAAATGCTTGTAAATAGCGTTAGTTATTGCGTATTTTATTGGCGACAATAACAACACGTGGAGATCCAGTTCACACCGGCGACCTTTCAACAATTATTGTTTATTACGATCTTAAACTCATTTGTTGCCTTGCTAACAGACAGTAGACTATCTTTTAAGGGGACCATAAGAAAAAAAGCATGTATGTTGTTTAAATATCCTCTTTAAAATGGTGTGTTTATTATGTTTTTATGACAACTAGAATTTTTTTTTTCTATATGGCTCCATGGGTGGAAAACAAGATTAAAACTATTTAATAACTTTATCTGTTGATTATACGTATTAAAGTTTTACATGAAATAGTCTTCCATATTTTTATAACTTCGATTTTGATTTTTATACTTATGTTGCCAGGTGGTATTTAACTATAACCTACCTAATTATTTAATATACCTACACCTAATTTGATCTTACGTAACCTTAGTATCCGACATCTAGATTTACCTGCGTTTTACTGAAAAATTATTTCGTTAAAACTTTATGTACCTTTTTCTCAGCTCCTTATAATGCTACATACATGAAATTTTTGGGGTTACCAAGCTCCTACTAATTTAGGTTTTACGTACACAGTTTACTAAATTTTTGATAATTAAGGCTCAAAAATAATATTGGTCGTTAATGACTTTATTGTTGATGCGACCTTAAATAAATAAAAAAAATAATATAGGGTGATTCAAAAAGAGCGCCGGTTTTGATATATCAAATTAAGAGATTTATTTTATTGAAAAACTGAAAATAAATACATCAACAAGTTCATCTTACCTTCCGATTTCATGTATGAAAAATGATGTCATGCATGTGTCCTCCTCTACTGCGCTGGCACGCATCAACTCTGTCCATGAAATTGGATATTACTGCACGACAAGTTTCGACTTCCATTTGCCCGATAACACGTCGAATTTCCTCCTTCAAGTCATTGATGTTTCGGGGTTTATTGGCATACACCAATGACTTCAGATGACCCCAAAGATGAAAGTCACAAGGCGTCAAGTCACACGACCTTGGTGGCCATTGATGGTAGGAATTACGAGAAATGATGCGATCCTGGAACCGTTCACGGAGCAACAACATTGTTTCTCGTGCAGAAACTGAATTTTATACGGGTGATATTGGAGATCGTACCGAAGAATTCTCCGTACAGAAGAACATCGTAAACCCAATTGTTGAGAACGGCGACGTATTGATTTTGCTGGGCTAACAGCCACACTGTCTCGAACCAACGCAACGTTCTGCTCAGTTCGGCCAGAACGACGACGTGCAGAACTTTTAAGGTCGACTGTTGAACCCGTCTCAAAAAACTTTTTCATGAGCCTGCGAACTGTTGATTCATTCGGTGCTTCATTACGTCCTAGAGTACCGCGAAGTCGCCTGACAGTAGCCGCATAACTCTCTCCACTGTGGTAAAATGTTTTGACGATTAACACTCGTTGTGCAATAGTAAACTTCTCCATGGTTAGACACAGACTGCGAGAGTACTACACTGCGAACAAGAGAAACTACAACTGAATCGTCAATCGGAATGTTCTCCGAAATAGAAATGAGGTTTAACAATGTTGCCAACCGATAAACAAAAATTTACCAGCCGTTTAAAAACCGGCGCTCTTTTTGAATCACCCGTTATTTTGGTAAAAAATTTAGTAGGGAGAAAAGAGATTTTTCTAAAAATAATGTAAAAAAATATTTAATGACAAAAAAGAAACTCTGCACGTAAAATATGTGCCACAGACTGAATTTTAATGTAAAAAAGAATTTTGTCTTTATCATATAGGCTATGGTTCCTGAGAAAACGGTACAAACGTTAACATCGAGTAAGATATTAATCCAAGGTCTCCTTAACCGACTTGGATGAGATCTAGTCGTAGTCGGATAACAAAAAAGTTGGTTAATAGAATTGTAACTAATTTACAACTCTATAGAACTAAGAATTGTTTGTTTTTGTATAACCCAATTCGGATCCCAAAATACAAATTGAAATTGAAACACAAATTGTAAGATTAGGTATAAAATTATGAAGTACTACAGGGTATGAGTATTAATGACTGATGTACCTTGATTTCGTTTTCCCCATATACATACGTTAAATGAAACAAAATTTTATAGTTTAGTAGCCTACATTATACAACGCAAACAGTGTACAGTGTACACAGTGTAGGCTACTATACACTGCTGTAAAACTAAAATTATAATTTACATGTACAGTACATTGGTTGAAACCCTATTAGCTATGAAAAATCTGTCAATTGCTTCTGTTTTGTGTTATTTTTGGGTTTGTTAACTGCATAATCCCGTCATCTCTTCAGATTCAGTCAATGACTGGTGTTGAAGTTGGCTGCTGTTTAACACATCGTAGGGTAATTTCTAGCACGTAGTGTGTATAAAAGTTAATTACCTAAATAGTTAATGCGACTAAAAGAAAACTACGCTCTTGAAAAAAGAGTCTGTTACGACTAATTAACTACCGCATGAATGGAGGGGAGGGATTTTTTTCGCTTATATTATATTATATTATTATTATATTGTAAATTAATAAATGAAAATAGTTCTGTTTTTTATCGCATGGTCAGCCAATTATATGACCGAAGCATTTAATAACAAAAGAGGTAGAGGTGTTAAAGACACTAGTAAGAGTTATCTCTTCTGAAAGTAACGAATTTCACAATACAGCCAGACCCTGTGGTGAATGAAGTGAAGGTGTCATTAGCAGGGTGGAAAGTGGTGCTTTTTGGAGGACCTGGCATGCTGATAAGCATACTCTTTCAACTCATTGAGGAGGTATTAGTAAACCACCTTACTCCTCGTTTTTACTTTGTAAAACCTCTAGAGTTTCAAACCAGCCTTTCGGTTGTTGACCTAAACAACAACAACAACACTACTTTGTATTGAGTACGAATTTGTAAAGAGGTAAATTTTATTCAATATCTAAAAACAATTATTTGATGTACTGTATAGCACAAATGTTTCTGTAGTATGGAACTAATCAAAACGGGACAGTGTTGTCAAGTGAATCGATTCAGTTCTTTACCTCTAAACTTTAGCTATTCTCATACCTTTTATTTTCTTCCCCGTCGTTGTCAATATAAATTCTAACCTTACTTTTATCACTGTCTGAGCATGTCTGTCTTATTCCCTTGGCCTTCTTGTATTCTATCTTAATTTGTGATACCTCTTGGGAACTCTGCCGGTCGATTTGTCTTACTTATAATAATAGTAGTAACATTCTATCGTTATATTTTCGTTGAATATTTTATCAGTTATTTGAACGATACATTAGTTACGAAGTTTGTTACTGTATTTCATAATCGAGTACATGTAAAAGTAAGAAAAAGTGGATGTAGTATTGTTTTTAACTTGCCATACTCCTTGGAAGATAGATGAGAGGAATTATTATCTTGTCGACCGTTCGGCGACAATCATTTAGAGAAAATATTGTAAACAACATTAATAACTTTCTTTCACGAGTTTTTAAAATTTAGGATCATTTCATTATACGATACAGGTGTAGGCTCAGGGTTGTATCAAGGGATAGAGCAAATGCTCCGGGGGCGCTAATTTACCCCTGGTAATATAATTAAATTTGATATCTTAATACCTATAGGCCTACTAAAGAGTGATTTTTTTAGCCCTGTTACCCATTTATTAATGTCTGGTAATTTTTTTCTAAGAAAGGGAAATTTTGTTTTGTGATACGAAGTTGGTAGCCCTACTCAACCGGTAACATACGGCAGTGTGAGTTGATTCTCCTTGAGCTATGTGAAATTTTGTACCGTTTCCATTCGTGTTACGAACAGACTGTTTTACCCTAGAACAACGGGTTTTCATTCTTGAACAATATTTTGCTACGAAATCGTACGCAAGTGTAAAAGAATCATTTCATATTAAATTTTTTGGTGTTTCTTCACCTGAACAAATGTCAATTTCTAGGCTGTTGTTGTTTTGTTCAACAGCCGAATAGCTGGTTTGAACCTTTAGAGGTTTTACTTAGTAAAACGCGAAGTGAGGTGGTTTACAAATGCCTTCCTCACTGAGTTGAAACAGTATGCTTATCAGCATGCCAGGCCCTCTGAAAAGCTTTTAGGCCTACTTTTTACCCTGCAAATGACACCTTCACTTCATTCACCACAGGGTCTGGCTGTATAGTGAAATTCATTACTCTCAGAGAAGATAACTCTGACTAGTGTCTCTTACACCTCTACCTCTTCTGTTCTTAAAAAGTTCAGTCATATATTTGGCTGGTAACGTGATAAGAAACGGAACTATTTTTTGTAGCCCCGGAAACTGCAGATCAAGTGCAATTAATTAAAACACTCCACTTGCCTGGTATGGGCATATTTCTAGGCTAACAAACCGGGTTTGAAAGACAGGTAGTATTAGCGATAGAAAACGCTGTGTGGTCGACCAACTCTCTTGACAAATGAAGTTAAAGAGAGTGTGAAAAAGATTGCTAAATTTTCCATGGAAAAGTTTACGAAAAAATTGAAATTGTATCCTTATCGCGTACGATTATGCCAAAAGCTTCAGCCTCCAGATTTAAACAAGCGATTGTTCTAGGGTAAAAGACAGTCCTTTCGTAACACGACCGGAAACGGCAAAAATTCACACTGCCGTATCTATACCGGTTGAATAGGGCTACCAACTTCGTTTCACAAAACAAAATTTCCCTTTCTTAGAAAAAAGTTACCAGAATTAACAATATTGGGTAACTGGACTAAAAAATCACTCTGTATAAAGACTACAATTTGGAAGAAATTTGGTAGAACCACCAATGACTTAAGGGAATTACAAACTCCTAAATTATCTGAAAGGTAAATCGGGTGTTGGGAGGATGAGCGAAATCCTAATTGGCTCCAAAAAATATCCTAGATCCAGCACTATGAGGATTCTATGACTGAACTAACTACAGTACTAAAATTCGGCGTGAATTCTAGGGTAATTGAAAACATTATATTTATAACTGTTATGTCCCAAAGCAAAAATTAGAAAACCAAATAATTAACTAACGATGGATTGTAATTTGTATTTTAGCTACTTCGTAACACGAGGCCAGCGTAAGCAAAATACATACTTGATGTATTGCAATGTATTATAACATTCACTTGAACTCTGCGCCAATGTACCCCCTCCTTAAATATTTTAATTTTTCGTTTCCACGTCAAAGGAAGCTTCCGAGAAAGTAAAATTGCAGAGTTGTTAAAACTCGTGAAATAGATCAGTCGTTTGAAGTTTATTAAGATTCCAGTTTTTTTAGTACGAAGAGTAAAAATTAAATAAAATAATAACTTTTAAAACAATACTATTTCATCTTTTCTCTTTAATATAACACGATTTATTTTATTGTAATTCTTTGGTACTTAAATTTTAATATTCTTTGATCTTCATGGCGTCTCCGTGGCGTGATGGTTTGTTTGCTAGTCTATAAATCGGGAGACTTCGGTTTCAATTCCAGGCTTGGGTCTGGGAGTTTTGACATATTTCATTCCATAACGAACAGCAGTCGCTAATGACTTGGCTGATGTATCGCTAATT
This sequence comes from Catonia carolina, assembly GCA_035578175.1. Lineage (NCBI taxonomy): Eukaryota > Metazoa > Arthropoda > Insecta > Hemiptera > Achilidae > Catonia > Catonia carolina. The sequence goes on along the minus strand of JAQMRL010000002.1, from coordinate 121,347,827 downwards.
TTTTTTTATAACCCTAATGTGTACGTTGTAATCGGTTCAGTTCAGAACAATAAGCAACCCCATGACCCAATGAGATGAGGATGATGTGTATGACGTAAATGAAGCAACGAACTTGTACTTATACAGATACCGGCAGAAAAAGTGGATGGTTTTAAAATGCATAAAATAAATCAGAAATAAGATGTAAAAAAAAATTATTAATAGATTTGAAACATCATTTCTTGCCATTTTTTATTAAAGCACTTAAATTATAAAATTCACTTATTTTGTTTTAAAAATTATATCAGTCAAGTGATGATCCTCATTCTGCACGCATTCGTATAATCGAACTTGGAAATTATCCATTGCCTTCACAATCATGTCGTTCGGTATCGCCGCTATTTCATTTTGATTTGCTAGCTTCAGATCTTCGGTTGTTCGAGGCTTTACGACATACACTTTCGATTTCAAATACCCCCAAAGAAAAAAGTCACATACCGAAAGATCTGGGGAGCGAGCAGGCCATGAAAGGTCACCATTTCATGAAATCACGTGTTCTGGAAACATTTGTCGTAACGCATTTATTGACACTCTGGCACTGTGAGCAGTAGCCCCATCTTGTTGGAACCTAACATTTGCAGTGTCAACTTCACGACGTTGTAACTCTGATGCAAGGAAATTATTTAGCATTTCGACATAACGACTTGAAGTGATCGAATCGCTCGACCGTTCTCTTTGTAAAACTATGGACCTATCACTCGAATTTAGCCACTGCGACCCAAACTGTGCCACATTCACAATGAAGTGGTTTTTCATGTAGGCTACGAGGATTTTCTGCCGCCCAGTACCGGAAATTTTGTTTATTTACACAACCAGAGAGGTGAAAATGGGCCCCTCATCTGACATTATGATTATTGAATCGTTAAAAAATGTTCAGAATTGATCGTGCACGTCTCTTCGGTTTTGGAAATCATGTTGGCTTAGTTATTGAACAGTTACGATTTTATATGGATGACAATGAAGATCCAAACGCAAAATTCTTTTAACACTCCGGTCTGATATTCCTAGCACAGCTGCGTGATGTGCAGCAGGGTGACGTGGACTTCTGGCTACTGACAATCGCAAAGCATCTGTGTTTTCGGGAGTACGAACGCTACGTGGACGGCCTGTAAGTTTCCGTTTTAAAGATAAAGCCATTTCTCTAAAATTTTTAACCCAACGCATTATGCATTGCGACTGGGAACACTACCGTGTCTACTTACTCCAAACTTTGTACGGAACAAACGCGGGGTTTTGAATACTGAGTATCCGTTACTAAAGTAAGTCTTTATGACGAAAGTACGATGTTGTGCGTTCCTCGACTCCATTGCAACTGTAATGGCATTGAGCCGGGGAATGAAAGTCATTGACTTGGTCTCCCCACTCGCATTGTTGCGATGTTCTGTCAGATCAAAAACCATCCACTCTTTCTGCCGGTCCCTGTACTTCTATACTTGCGGGCCAACGCTGTAAAAATTTATGGGTACATTGTTAATCAACACTTTCTTTTAGAAGTTTGAAAGATCTACTTGTAGGCAAACGCTATACAAATTTATGGGTACATTGGTAATTAGCACATTCTCTTAGAAGTTTGGATGATCTACTTGTGGGCAAACGCTATACAAATTTATAGGTACATTGGTAATCAAAACATTCTTTTAAAAGTTTGGAAGATCTACTTGTGGGAAAACGCTATACAAATTTGTGGGTTCATTGGTAATCAACACACTCTGTGAGAAGTTTGGAAGATCTACTTGTGGGCAAACGCTATACAGATTTATGGATACCTTGGTAATTAACACATTCTTTTAGAATTTTGTACTACTTGCGGGCAAACGCTGGATCTTGTAAAGACCCAGGCCAACAATTCTTGGGAGAGTATGGTAAATTTAACCCCAACCATCGAAGTACACCTTTAACCACTGTCTACTATTCAAATACGCAAAAAAGCAAGTACCTTTACTTAGATTTGAACCAAGAAACTTCGTCTCGTGAAATAAAAAACAAATTTGCGGTTGTATTGGAAAAAGTGTAAGCCTACCACAACACGTTAGTAAAATCGATGGAAATTTCTATTAAAAATGTCATTGCGTTACATAATTTTGTATTTTACGCTAATTTTTTATTACTTTTATGTTTAAACTTTGTTTTACACATAGTTACATTTCCAACCAAGTAACACGCTATTATTAATATCGGTAAATTTTAATTAACTGTTACTTAACACAGTATAATAATATATTAATTTCTAAAGAATGTTTTGAAGTATGTAAACTTTAATAGTTTGACTTGTTTTCGTTTTGTCTTGTTATGAATCTACGTATGACGTCATAATTGGATTGAATAACTGAACTGGTTTAGCTAGTTGTTGACTTGAACTCGTTCATCTTCTTCAAGCTTAATCAAGGTATATTGTGACCACCAGGAGAAATACAATAGATTACTAATTTGTTGGAATAAGTATTACTTTGCTTTATTAGCCTGAAAGAAACAGATTTTACATCAGTATTCGTTCTATTGTTTTATTTAAATTTAATATTATAATAACTGTGATAATTTGTTAAGTATAATATTTATCTTGTCAGTAATTTCATATAATTATTAGTTATTATTTGTATTGAGTTATAAAATTATCCGGTTTCTTTTCTTTTCTTTAGTCATTGTTACTCTTTCCAATTTACTTAATGATCTTGTGAACATCACTTAGGCGGTTGTAATTTAAAGAAAAAGAGGTTATTTTATTTCTTTTCGGATTGAGTTGTTATTAATTCATTCATTTATATTGCCTTACATAATAGAAACAAAATATTTGCGTACGTAAATTCCTAATTTATGTCTAATAATTTCCGAGCATAAAAACCCGTAACCGTTGAAGGAAAGCTGAAGTCATTCGATTTTAATACGAAATATACGGTACTACATACAATTTACTATTAGTAAACACCGTATTTGTCGGTGTATAAGACGCTATCCCGTTTTCAAGAATAATTTCATTCTTTGTTAAATTTTGTTTTTTATTTTTATTTCCATTAAAGAAATGAGAATTTTATTATCATAAGTAATGCTTTTTTTGTAATACACAGCTACAATAAACGTGTATGTGTACTGTTAAATCAGGGATTTCCAGTGATCAATATTTAAAGATTGCTACACGAAAAATATCAGTATTATTTAACAGTAGTCACTACTTTTTAAGATACACCAATATACTCGTAGTTTTAGCTAAAATAGAAAATTCTTGCTTATACATATTACGATACACATCAGTCTTGGTCAGAGGCACTGTCATTTGAAGAATTTGAGCTGTTTTCAAACCCATAAATCATCTTCAGCTACAATCCAAATTGCTGACGCTACGTTTAATGAAAGAATTCATAACAATTTTGGAATCAACAATGTTCCAGGCAGTTTTGATCCATTCACAGACCTGAGTAATTTATGGAAGGACGTTTGAGTTTGTTGCACGGCGGGCATAGCTCAAAAAGTCGGTCTAGATTGGACCGGCCGGAGCGGCAGCACATCCGGCGGCGTAGTCGAGTTCAAAAGGAAAAAGGAAAATGGTTGGGGATGCATTCGCTGCTGCCTCAAAGAGGAGCGGTCACCGACGCGGCGTCACCTTTTGCTGCTGCCTCGGTGAGGAGGAGCTACCGCGGTGAGGCGAGGAGAGGATCGTCTACACCGCTGTCTAACGAATAGGAGCGGTCACCGACGCAGCGAACACCGTTTACCGATGTCTCTAGGAGGAGCATTCGCTGGTGAAGCCTTGGGGAGGGAAGTGGTCAATGTGGAACAAAGAAGTACTCAGTGTTGAGTGATCGATCCCTCTGTATCGACCATCTCGAAGCGACTAATCGATACTGACTGATTGATATCCTTCAACTACTGCCTGGCCTGGTCCTTCTTGTATGTCTTGCCCACTGGCACACACACTGCGAGAGGTTTGCTGACTGCACTATCTACCTGTAGCAGAAGCAACAACATTCGCAGCGCCAGTTGCGGGCAAAACACGAACAACGGACCGGCGTATAGTATAAAGTTTTTTCCCTGGTGTCATTTCTTGTCCAGGTGACATTAATTTATTCCATTTCTGAGGAGGGCAAAACAGTTAGTACCCATCTCAGACGCAAGAGACGAATGCAATTTCCGTTAAATAGCACTTCGAAAGAAATTTCTAATCAGTAATTTCGTATACCGTACTTGATTGTTGACTCGTTGCCAACAACCATTTCCTCTGATACTGGATTATGACATTCTAGAAAATTTGCAGTGATAAATTGGGGAACATTTATTCCGAATAAGGTTATTCAGTTAAGTAGGGTTAGTAAAGTGTCTAGAGGTTCGAACCAGCCTTTCCACTGATAACCTAACAAATAACAAGATTATGATGGTAACAATGTATGTACAGAAGTTACAGTATTTTGATTTTTTTAATGTTGTAGATAGTAAACATTAAAACAGTTACAGGAAATTCCCATTAGTTGTATTAGACGTACCCTGTTTTTTGACGAGTTACTGAAGGAAAGGAGAGTATCTCATACACAGGAAAATACGGTATTTTTATATTTTTTATTCTAGTGAAAGTGATGCTTCCATTTAGCAAAACCTGTTAAGATTCTCAACCGTGTGTTTGAGTTTCGGAAAAATAACTCTGAAACTATTAGTGTTATTAATTGTATGTTATAATAAATGTTATAGAAATATGCAAAATTTCTGATTATGCTTTTATTCGGTTTTTTTTATTTTTAAAAGAATTTGTATTTGTAAAATTCATTCTGAAGGTATTTTGTGATCGATCAGTGAGTTTAATTTGTCAGTGGTAACTGGATATTTTTCTGTAGACGGATATGAGTTGTGAACGATTAGCTGTCAGGTATTGGGTTTTTATTCTATTTTTTGATTGCTTTTTGTCATACTATTGACAAGTTATTTTTTCCATCTGAATATCGAATGAATGAAAGTTTGTTATTTGAAGAGGAAATATTATTGGTTTAATGAAAGATTAACATAATTTTCCGTTTTTGTAATTATTTATTTATTTAGTCTTTTATTAATTATCTGTTCAATTAATATAATATTTCTGTATTTGAATATCTTTTATTTTTTTTGCTTTTACGTCAGTGTTCTGCAATTTCTGCTAATGCAGACGGTGGATAATGATGATAATGAAAATGAGTGATGAAAAAATGCCAGACCTGACCGGAAATCGAACCCGGGACCCTGGTGGATATCTTCAGAAGTTTTGATTTGTTTGTCATTAAACTTGGATGGATGGTATTATTATCCCCGTTGATAAAATTATGTAAATTTTTATGTTTTTCGCCGTATTGGTAGAAGGTAAATCTTGATTTTATTTTAACCTGTTTTTTTTTATACTCTGAAGAGTAAATTCTTGTAATCTCTTTTACGGAAAGAGGTATCCTCACTCATAAGTGCCATCCAGTGTTCTAAATTATGCATTATCTGTTGATGTAAAATCATTGGAACGTATTTTAGTGACAATTAATTATGATTATTGACTCCTGTTTCTTGCCTATCAAACAATTACATCTCTATATTGAAAATTCAAAAATACTCGCTTATCACTAATTCTTTACTTACCGATAAATTAGTTAGCTAAAATTCGGCACGTTTATTCCTTGGAGGTTGAACAGAAAAAGTAAAGCATTGAATTGCATTTCAGTCTCTTGTGCCTAGAGTAAAAAGTGTGTGAAACCCCTAAAGATATGCTTATTACTGCTTTACCTCGCCGAAGTATTGTGTCAATAACAGGCAGGTGGAGTGTTAAATTATTTACACTCGATCTGCTAATTCCAGGGCTACAATAAGTAGTTCTGTTTCTTCTTACATGGTAAGAAATAACATGACTGAAACATTTAAGAACAGAAGCTGTAGAGGTGTAAAAGACACTACTCAGTGTTATCTCTTCTGAAAGTAATGAATTTCATTATACAACCAGACTCTGTGGTGAATGAAGTGAAGGTGTTATTTACAGGGTGGAAAATATGTGCTTTTCAGTGGGCCCGGAATGCTGATAAGCATACTTTTTAACTCAGTGAGGAAGGTATTGTAAACCACCTCACTCCTCGTTTTACTTAGTAAAACCTCTTGAGGTTTAAACCAGCCTTTCGGCTGATGACCTTAACAACAAAAACCTACCCGAATTCTCCGAGTAATTACTAGAAAACTGTAAATGTTGACGTAAACCTGGAGAAAATAAACTAATTTTCAATGCGACCCTCTGAGACTAGTAATAACTCCCACGTAACATTTCAATTGATAACCATCTTCTCCATCAATGATCAATTCATTAACTTTTACTGCTCGGTCATGTATTAAAAGGTCTCTCTTTCAAGTAATGTTCAGAAGGCTGATACTCATGTATTAACTTTGAGATTCGACTCTCTTTCATTCTCTTTAAATGAACTATCTCTTTTTCTCTGTAAGATAAAAATCTCACGTGAATATTAGATATATCAAGGTCTTGTCAAATATTTTTATATGGGATCTGGTTCATCCCGAAACATCTTTTAAACTTCTTAAAAGCGCACCTCCGAAGATTGAATTCCACTTAAATCTGCACTTTGATAACATTTACTTTTCAGACCCGTACAGCCTCGTGGGACTGCCAGATAATATATTTACCTGACTCTCGATACGGGCCTTTTTTTGTATCTCTACTTATTGTCCTTATATCTGTCTTATTTACTTCTGACTTAGCAATTGATAGGATAGGTTTTAATTTTTTTAATATTTTCTTTTAAATGAAAGTTTGATGAAATCCTCGTATTAATTTTGTTATAAATCTTTTATGTACTCTTAGGTATTTAAATTTTTTTAAAGGAATTTATTATTTTAGTTTATCTTTTTCGCAATGGATCCCTTCTAAAAAATATGCTACTGCGAATTGTTTTCGTTGGGTGTTTTTCTTCGAATAGATTTCCTGTTTAGATCTTTGTATTTTTTAACCGATTTTCTCGTGCCAATACAATCTATATCTTTACTTTTGAAGAATAGTTATCTGGAACATGTATATTATATATTTTTTAACACTGACTTTTTATGTTATTCTGGTGTGCAAATTTATTCACTCCCAACAAAATATTATAAAAGGTTACAACTAACTACGTTATTAATAGTTCATGTGTAATTCTACAGATGTAGAATTATTACTGGAAAGTCTAAATATAAAATGTAGTTTGTCTGTTAGGCCTGTTATCATTAATATTGTTACTATATAGTAGTATTCATAGTTAAACTGTTACTGAAAAGTACGAAGGATGATGTGAAAGTGACTTAATAGTACGTAGTTTTACACCTGTCAAGACATTCACTGAAATCTTTTCCGTTATTATTAGCGTACTCGTACTAGCATACAGCCTTTTTCTTGTTCCCATCATTCTTTAACCTAAAATAATATGTTGGTGTAATCTAGATTAAAATTTATGTTGGTATTAGAAATCTCGTTCTACAGATTTTCGATCGGAAATTGAAATTACATTTTCTTATATCAATGTAATTTTATTATGGTACGATGTATTTCTGAATCTTTTTGTTAATAACTCTCCCTAAAAAATTATGTTTGTAATTATAAAAAAGTCCAATCAAGTTTTAAATATTATTTTTTTGAAAATTGATATAATTACACTCAATCTGTTCGTTGCAGGGCTAAAATAAATAGTTCTGTTTCTTATCACATGGTCAGTTAATTAAATGACTGAATCATTTAAAAACAGATGAGGTAGAGGTGTAAAAGACACTAATCAGAGTTATCTCCTATGAAAGTAATGAATTTTATTATACAGCCAGACCCTGTGGTGAATGAAGTGAAGGTGTCAATTGCAGAGTGGAAAATATGTGCTTTTCAGCGTGCTGATAAGCATACTTTTACACTCAGTGAGGAAGGCGATGGTAAACCAACTCACTCCTCGTTTTACTTAGTAAAACCTCTACAGGTTCAAACCAGCCTTTTGGCTGATGACCTAAACAACAACAAACATTTTTATGTGTATAGATCATCGCTAATTATTATTTATACATTTTTTTTATTGAAAATTCATCAAACGCTTAGTGGATGAAGGATGCTATGTAACAAAAATTCAGTTATGTGAAAAATGCGATCAAAATTCCACTACTTCCATTAATTATTTTATCGTTTTTTTTGTTGTAAATTTCCTGATCTCTTCGATTCTAGTACCTGCACATTAAATATTATTGCTCCGTTATGAAAATATATATGTTGTTCTATTAAGATTCTTCAACCTTTACTTTTTAATATAACTTCATTAATACATATCCTTTGTCACCTTAAAAACCTGTTTTGCGTAGTCTCTTCTGAGAATAGAAGGTGTTTAATACAGGACGAAGTTTTCCATAACGGAATTAGAAATATACTTCACACTTCTGGTAAAGGTACTGATTACCACAGGTAATGGTTATTATTCTAAAAAGATTGTCTTGCGTTCTGGAGAAAGAAGGTCTATATGATGTTTTACATTTTATTTTATTCCCTACTGTCTTTACGTTGCAATCTCTTCAATTAATAACAATAAGAAACCGTATGGTTCAATGAGATGAGGATAATAATGTAAATGAGGTGTAATCGTGTACAGACTGAGGCCGACAATTCATGAGATAGTATGGTTAATTTAACCTTAACCATCAAAGTAACACCGGTAATACTGTCTATTATTCAGATAGACGAGTATGTAAAAGTTCCTACCTTAACTAGGAATCTGTGGTGAACAAAGTGAAGGTGTCATTTGCAGATTGGAAGATATGTGCTTTTCAGAGGGCCCGGCGTGCTGATAAGCGTACTTTTCCGTTCAGTGAGGAAGGCAAAGGTAAACCACCTCACTCTTTAATTTACTTAGTAAAACTTCCACAGGTTTAAACAAACCTTTCGGCTGGTGACCTAAACAACATCCTTAAAATGTCACTTTACTTCACAGTAGCTTACTGTGAAGAATATTTATACTGTATTGTGATTGGTCGTTTTTTCCTATTGTTATTGGCTGGTTGAAAATTTATGTATTTTAATCCTGTTTGTGATAAGAATTTCAACTTAACTACTAAAAGTTTCATTTGCCATCAGTGTTTTCTTAAAAATATATTACTGTTTTTGGTTCCAGCGAGCATATTTTTTATGTTATGGTAATTTCCTTCGATCACTGCAGTTTTTCGATAAGTATTTTAGATTGGTGAGTCTAATATACCAATGTTTATTTTCAAGAACCCCGACTGTAATGAAAAGGATTTTTAAATATTAAGCTTCTTTAACTTTATATTTCATATATCCATCGTAAGATCCTTCATATATTTCATCTTAAGTTCGACTTTTTAATATTCCATTGAACGTTATTGGAATGCCATCCCTGTTATATCAGTATGCCGGTGGTATATTTTTGCATTTTTCTATTCATCCAAAGTAGGCTACTGTAGTACAATAATTATCATCAATTTCTTGGCGTTATTTGTTTCAATTTTCCTTTTGAACGTTTTAAAAACCTACTTTTACTAGGTAATTTCTAGTTTACCAACGATGTATTAGTAAAGTAGTATTATGATCAAAGTTGTTCAGAATGTAAAATCCTACAACTTTTATTTCAAATTTTTTATTGTATAACGCCTAGTTTAGCGTTGATTAGTGATTTTCTATTTTTTCACGAAAATGTGTAAAAAATTGGTTTTTTTTAGATTTCAGCCTTAGTATATGCAACCCACCGGGTTGGTCTAGAGGTAAAGTCGTCGCCACGAGTCAGCTGTTTAACAGCTGATTTTTGGAGACGGAGGTTCCTGGTTCAAATCCTGGTCAAGGTAGTTATTTTTATACGGATTTGAATACTAGACAGTGGTTACCGGTGTACTTTGATGGTTGGGGTTCAATCAACCATAATCTCTCAGAAATGGTCGGCCTGGGTCTGTACAAGACTACACCTCATTAACACGTCATACAAGTCATCTTCATTTCATTGGGTCATAGGGTTGCTTATTGTTCTGAATTGAACAGATTGCAACGTACATACATCAGGGATGTTTAAAAAAAAGTATAGCCTATGCATTTTATGACCAAAGTGTATATAATTGAATTTATAGGAAATTAAAAAAGATTACAACTTTTATTTATAGCATTTTCCTCTACAGGGAAAGATGAATACAAGTTTTTGAGACAGTTTCAGTATAACCGAAAAAATATAATTTCCAGATGTAATGATAGGAATTTTTTGCTTATTCTCTTCGTCTAAATCAGGTCCCAATTTATTAACGTGCAGTTTAACATGTTAACATGTCGTAAGTGATATCCATCTCATGAACTGGTGTCAATGAAGAGTAGACGTGTTAAGGTAGTTTTATCATTTGCATAAAATGTACTTATATGAACGATTCTTAATTTATGGCTCCATTGAAAGCGTGTATTCACGATTCCTTTTAAAAATAAAATGCCTACCTTATTTAGACATAAACCAGATGCCGTAGTAAGTTTATGTGGTAAAAAAGTAATGAATAAGGGAAAGTGAATGTTGAAAGAGGAAGGAAGTACCTGTGATGTTAGGAAAGAAGTAAAGAATAGTCTGTTTGGTGGGAGAAGTACGGGTGGTGGGTGAATACTACAGAAATACAATCGATAAACTGTTGTAGAATGGGGTTCGAGTTATGTCGGGATGGTTATTAGGTGGGTACGGGTTCAGATGAGGCAAGAGGTCGTTGGATAGTTGCAAAGGGTGGGTGGCCCTGCAATGCGGGGAGTCTGCTCGACCCTGACCCAGCTAAAAACTACGCGATCTTGACCTTGCTTGCTGCTGCTTCTGCCTACTGTGGCATCTCTCGCTCATCCCCATTCTTATTCTTGTCTCTCACATCTTCCACTTCTCTTCGCCAGCCATCATCTTCTGCTGCTAGTCATTTTGAAAATGTTCTTCGACCATTACATTTATTTTTTCACACTTTCCACCTGCGTGTTTCATTTATCTTTACAGCAGCCTCCCATTGTTAATTTTATTTACTCCGTATGACAGTTCACATTTGTCTTCCATTTTACATCACCTGAACGTGATAACATTTAAATCGGTTAATAATGTATCTCTGTGACAACATATGGGCATAAATGTCTTTATAAGGAAAAGAAAGTTTTACTACTCTACTTAAAATAGTGTGGTAAAATTTTTAACTTGTCTTCTTATGCCGTACTTAAAATTAGTTTCAACTGTGGCAGATGGTCACTGTTTCTTTTTAGAATTGAGATAAACTTTAGAGCGCTTACACGTGAAAAGAGGTATAATAATAATAATAATAATAATAAAGGTCTTTATTTTTACTTTTGTTCAGTTACAAATATTTTTCCTTAAATTCTATATGACATTACTCATGGCCGTAGCCGTCTGAGAGCACTGAAAAGAGGTATATTTAGCTACATTAATTTCTTGCAACTTTATGGTTTGCGGGATTTTTTTGAATGTCCATCAAATAATAGTTTTTATGTGTACCAGCAAATTTTAAATATTGCCCTTTTAAACCCATCTAAATAGTAAAACTTTTTAACGATTCGGATAATTTATTACACGTAAAAACTTAATTTACAAAGGTACAGAAAATGGAATTTTTACTTTCTCTTGCCTATATGAATATATAGGAAAGAAAGTATTGTTTTTATGTCGATTTTTTGAAATCCAGTTTTCACCGGATGTACACGTTTTCGGGCCCCCTGAAAACAAAAAAAAAACATGATTTTAGCGATTGGTCTCTGCCTGTATGTGTGTATGTGTGAACAGAATATTTCAAGAACGGAACATCCTACGAACTTGACTTAATTAAATACTACTACCGGACCCGACACGAACATTTTCATCAAAATCGGTCAACCGGAAGTCGTAGTTTATTCGTGTCATTTTTAACTTTTTTGCGATTTTCTTAAAAATTGCTCTTTCGACTTTTTTAAAAATCGCCTCATTTACTAAATTTTTTATGCTCTACAAGATAGGGTAGGCGCTATGTCTGCTGAAATTCTTGGAAAGGCTGTTTTCTTGTAAAAAAATTCTTTTTTTTTGAGATTGCGGCTTTAATATGCATTTTAGCGCAAAAATTATAAAATGTAATTATAATAAAAGTTTTATCAAACATGTGTTTGTATAACGCTTGGTTTAGCGGGAATTAGTGATTTTTTGTCTTTTTTTTAAAGAAAATTTAAAAAAAATCAATTTATTAATATTTGAGTTTTACGACAAAGGTGTAGGCCTATATTATCAGATTTATAGAAAATTAAAAGATCTACAACTTTTGTTGTGAGCATTTTTCTTTACAGAGCCTACTTTAGCGTGAAAGAGTAATTTTCCGTATTTTTAAGACAAACTGAGATTGATTTTGATTCTGCATCATTCACGCATGATTAAAATAAGATTAAGTTTTTTGAGGTTAGTTTTTTACTTATTTTTAATGTTTAATTACTAATGTTAGGTTATATTGTTAATTATTTGCATTGGCAAGAGAAAGTGTGGGAGTGTTTCCCACCAGATTTGTTTTTACTGGGAACAATTAAAATTTTAAACTATTTGGTGAATCAAATTGCTGTATTTATTATAATTAAAAAAATACATGTTACGTATTTTTCTCGTAATGTATTTTAATGCAGAAAGAATATAAAGTTGGACGGGTATATTATAGTAGTAATAAGACCTACACTGACTTTAACTGCAGTAAAAGCTTCTGAGAAAGACAGACGATGTACTGCAGAAGAAATTACTGTTTAAAAATTCTTCAGTGGAGAATCATCAAGGGAATCTCTTTTTACTGAAGACTTACTCAGTTTTCTCCAAAGAGTTACTTTAACATTTTGTCCATGTTCAAATCCAGAATTTGTTAACCTTAAAACGTAAATAAAAAGTATTTTCTTTGGTGAGCTGAAAAACGTGACTGTTACTTAATAGATAATAATTGAAACGCTTTTACCGTGTCGGAATAAAACGAGACGAAAATTCAGCATAAAATATAAATACTTATATATCTAAAAATTGTCATAGTTTGTTATAAGTAAACTCATGATTTTTTTAACCCTTTGTTTGTATAAGTCGAATTTAGTTACATTTTGCTTTTATATTTCGATGAAATGTACAATATTACAAGAAAGAAGTTCTTATTCTCCAATTCCAATATTGTCACTGTAGTTGTGAGAAACAGCAGTTGTTTGGCTTGTTTTTTTTTAAAGGGATGAAACAATATGAGATATCTCAAGTTATGACGTCAGTCTTAGTATTAAAAAGTACTTATACGTCAACCTATTAACGATTAGCTACTATTATAGCATCGTTGGGTATAAATTTTATGTTTTGATATTGTTTTTTTACATAATTTTATTTGTACTGGTAACGCGCTATAAGTTGATGATGGTCAGCGAGTGTAAGAGTTGATTATGCGGGGGTTGGAAGTGCTATGATGTGTGCTTTCCTAAATACATCATAGCAATAGCTCTAACCATAACATCATGTAGTTATTTATTCTTACATTGATTTGTGTATGTTTACAACTATGTTGTTTTATAAACATCCCATTATATTATTTATGGATCCTTAATAAACTTTATATTTACACTCAATCTGTTCGTTGCAGGGCTAAAATAAATAGTTCTGTTTCTTATCGCATGGTCAGCCAATTAAATGACTGAATCATTTAAGAACAGAAGAGGTAGAGGTGTAAAAGACACTAATCAGAGTTATCTTCTCTGAAAGTAATGAATTTCATTGTACAGCCAGACCCTGTGGTGAATGAAGTGAAGTTGTCATTAACAGAGTGGAAAATATGTGCTTTTCAGAGGGCTCGGCATGCTGATAAGTGTACTTTTCCACTCAGTGAGGAAGGCAACGGTAAACCACCTCATTCCTCGTTTTACTTAGTAAAACCTCTAGAGGTTCAAACCAGCCTTTCGGCTGTTGACCTAAACAACAACACAATAAACTTTAATTCTAAATAAGCCCAAACAATACTCGGTCTAATGTATAATTAGTATTTTTTATTACTCATCAGCAGAAACGGAATTACTGCACACTGACATTTGTAGTGATGGACTAGTCCTTCAGTTACATTTTGAGTTACATACACGCTTAATACGTTTTGTGCTACTAGTACTTTTGTTTTCATGTTGGCTGATGTTAGTAGGATGGATAGTACATTTTCCGCTGCACAATAGGAGCAATATTGTCAACTTATACCGCGTTACCAGTTCGTTTTACTGTGAGATTCTAGTTGACTTAAAACTATAATCTTTCCTACATTTTCAATCACTCGCAAATTATAAATGAATCTCCGTGCACTAAACTGAATTGTAACGTTGTTACGAATAAAATCTGTCGTAATTGTGTAATGTAATTTTAGAAATATACTGTTACTTGGATGCCCAAAACGGGCAGGTGGAGTGTTATTTTAATTGCACTCTATCTGTTTGGTCCAGGGCTAAAAAAAATAGTTCTGTTTCTTATCACATAGTCATCCACTTATATGACTGAACTATTTAAGAACAGAAGAGGTAGAGGTGTAAAAGACACTAGTCAGAGTTATCTCCTCTGAAAGTAATGAATTTCACTATGCAGCCAGACCCTGTGGTGAATGAAGTGAAGGTGTCATTTGCAGGGTGGAAAGTGAGTGCTTTTCGGAGGGCCTGGCATGCTGATAAGCATACTCTTTCAACTCAGTGAGGAAGGCAATGGTAAACCACCTTACTCCTCGTTTTTACTTAGTAAAACCTCTAGAGGTTCAAACCAGCCTTTTGGCTGTTGACCTAAACAAACTGTTACTTGGACCAATAGAATCTACACAGGCAAAGGTTCTTGTTTCAATTATTAATCAACACTTAAAACCAACCTGCTGTTTAATACGCTGTTACTAGTTGCCTAATTTGCATTGATAATGTATGTAGTTTGTACTTAGAAACAATTTTACTGTTACAGCGATTATGAACATAAAATTGTAGAATAGTTAATATTTTATAGTTTCCATTACGTTCGGTTAAAATATAGTTGCATTCGTGATTTTTATGATGAACCAGAATATTAATTTGCATGATACTTAAAAGCGACTTTAGAATAGGGATTTTCTTAACTATGTTTAAATTACAGTATGATCACATATTAAAAACAATCCATGTCAATTTTAAAACAAGCGTCACAAACGACTTATTATTATAATAATTAAAATAATATTTAGTATTATATTATATAATATTATAGACTATACGGAGGTAAGTTAACATTTCAGATAACAAGAATCGTGGAAGTTATTCTATATTTTAAAGCAATATCTACATATTATTTCTGTAACTCCCGTAGCCTATAGATCTAAAAATCGGCATTCATGATCTATAAAGGAATAACTAAGCAAAGTGCACCATTTAAATTTTAAACATTTATTCATAAAAGGTCACAAAGCTTTGTAACGCTTGTAAAGTGATAAATATTATTTTTTTTAAATTTCTCAAAGAGTAATATAAAAATATAATTCGACAATATTATTCTTAACCCTTTTAGTAACAACGTCCGGAAAACAGGACGTCAATATATTTTGCATAGGTATAACATCCGATTTACCGGACACCCGTAAGTTATGCACAAAGTGCCAACAAAAATTAATGGAATTATGTATTTTGAAACCGCCGTGGCGTAGTGACTAGCGCGCTAGCCTACATAGCGAAAGGTCCCGGGTTCAATTCTCGGCTAGGCTCTGGAAATTTCAAAACATTAATACCACCGTTAAGGTACCAAAACCCACAGTAGTTGCTAATGACCTAGCTGTCGATTCAACTTTAAATAAACTAAAACAAATATTTTGAATATTTTTAGTGTTAGAATGATTTTTTTTATGAACTCTATAATTAATTTTTAAAAGGGAATTTTATTTTTCGGTAACGTTGAAATTTTGGTCGCGATGGCTGGCTTACGCCTGCAAGTTTTTGAAATAAGAGCAGGCACTTTTTGTACCACACGATTTCCTTGAATAGTTAACCCTTCAAATAAAAAATATTCCATCGAATCAAAATTCCGAAAACCGACTCAGAGTACAATTATTTTCCTGAACAAATCCTTCCTCTAATAATAAAAAAAAAACTGTACGTGTTCCGTAAATTTGTTCCCCGAGCGACCAGGTGAATCCTTCACGATGTCGCCCATTATGGGTATCCCACCCATTTCTATACGGATTCGGAGTTAAACGAGAAAAATTGAGAACTGTATAATAATCCAGTCTTTTGTTGCACTCTTCTGAAGCTAGTCATACTTAATGAATAAAAATATATAAAAAATAAATAATGTAATAATGTTCCGTACATCAGAACCAGGAATCACTTATTATTCTAGTATATGAACAGGAGTAGTCTGGCACCTCGGGCTAGGTGTAATGAAGGACTGAATGGTATATATGTCAAAATAATGACGTTGATCTTTTTAAACTCGGTTTACGCTCCTTTAAACAAACATTCTCACGTATTTTTATTAACAATTATTAAATGCTACAATTATTATTAAATCTATTACATCTTAAGCTTTTAAATTTCAGTCAGCGAAGGATAGCCCGGGTGACAAGCTGTCGGATGAATTAAGTAGCCCGGTAGTGTTAGTTACATTGGACTCCCGATGACAGAAGATTTTCCATATTTATCCTCGTTTCGGGTCATTGTTATTATTATTTTTAATTACTATTTGTATTTTGTTATCTGTGGTGTAGATATTTTTTATTGTTTGTGTTACAATTTTTATTGTCACCATATGAATTAGGTGCCGCACTTGATACTTAACTAAAGTTAATTTAGGTGTTTATTCTTTTGTGTTCTGTCTTGACTCTCCTTAGTCCTCTATAGGTGTGTAGCAAATTAAGGACTTAGATCTGTTCTGCTGCCTTTCTTCCACTAAGTAGATCCTTCCCGCTTTCCTGTTTGTATTTTATTGCTTCTCGGAGGCTAGGGATTGCTATAAGGGGTAATGTGGAGGCCATCAAATTGTAATAATAATGTGTGTTGTATTGTAATACAATAAATAATGTTAATTTTTTTCTTGTTCGTTTTCAGGTTAGTATTGTGGCTGTTACTACAAATTGTAACGTAAGTTTATCTACCATTATTAAAATTATTTATCAGTTATGTTTGCAAGTTATGTATTGTATTTCATAAATACAGTTTGCATTAATTGAATAACTCAACTTTGTTGTATACAGTATACTGTAGTAGAGCCTATTACGTAAGGCGAGAGCGTTGCGTGTTCTCGTATATAGAGGAAGTCCATCCGATGTATGAATGAGTCACGAATGCTTAATGTATGGAGTTTGCTGCTTCTGTACTAAAACCCAAGATAATATTCTCATCAACCTATTTTCCAACTTTTAACAATGGAAGTAGGTCATCGTATTCTTACAAACAGTTTTAGTACACATTAGATTTATATTTTGTAATACTGTGTAGAATTTAGAATATTAATGGCTGTTTTAATTTGATTTATTACGAAAAACTTACGGTTTTTCTTGGTAAATATTATGAAATTTTTTATTCACATACGGTAATTATTTAATGTACTCGTATCTTTACATTGTATGTATCTTTACATATAAATACAAAAGTCCTCACTGATTGACTCACACTATCAGTGATTTTCTTATTTCCCGACCACTTTAGGGTTGAAATTCAACACGTGTTCCATTGGGGTTGAGCAGAGAAACTATATGGGCAAAGTTGATTCAAATTTATGGGTACATTTGGAGTTAAGTCATTAATTCATCGGTACTTCGATCACTTATACTCTAGATGTTAATATAGTTACTGTCCTAAAACAGTACGGATTATTTGTAAACCTTTTCGAAGAGTGGGCATGCGTTTTTTTTTTTAGAAATGATGCCTAGAAAGCATTCGAATTTTGGACACCGTTTCCTGATAAATAGAAAGGTGGTAACTACTGGCAAGCAATATACAGTATATTATTTCTGTACATATTATTATTATATTGTAAAGTAATAAATGAAAATATTTCTGTTTTTTATCGCATGGTCAGCCAATTATATGACCGAAGCATTTAATAGCAAAAGAGGTAGAGGTGTTAGAGACACTAGTCAAGAGTTATCTCCTCTGAGAGTAATGAATTTCATTATACAGCCAGACCCTGTGGTGAATGATGTGAAGGTGTCATTTGGAGGGTGGAAGTAGATATTTTTCAGAGTGCCTGACATACTGATAAGCATACTTTGCCACTCAGTGAAGAAGGCATGGTAAACTACTTCATTCTTCGTTTTACTTAGTAAAGCCTCTAGAAGTTCAAAACAGCTTTTCGGCTAATGACCAGAACACATATATTATACATTATTTCTGTTTTTATAATCTGTGATTTTGAAAATAGGGATTAGTTTCCTTAACTTTGTATCTATAAAACGTAAAGTGTCGAGTGAAACCGGGAAAATAAATAAACAAATTTTATTTAATGCACTTATCTGAGTCTGGCAATAAGCGCTGTTGCAATTGTTTGTAAAGTGAAGTCTGTCGATTGTTCAATTAAACAATCGTTTCCCATTCTCTACGCAAATTTTCAATACATATTTTCTGAAAAATGGCTATTATTGACTTTTATGGAATTTCCTCATTTACATCGCTTTTTATTGGTTAGTTAGATGATGTAATGGTTCTGTTTTGAAAATTTGTGGAACGGGCTTGTTGGTCTCATGAGAAATACAATTTAAACGAGTAAGCTATGGGTTTGAATTTGGATTTAGAGGCTAAAGTGTACTCGACGTAAATAAAGCAGAAACAAATTGAAAACCCGCAGCGTTTTTCTGGAATTATTCTGTTATTGGATTAGCCTGTAGGTCTCCAGATACATTTAACAAAATTCCAAAACCTACTTTTTTATAATGTTATGAAACTCTTCGAATTAAAGAAAAAAAAGGTAAAATATTTTGGGTTCGGTGACTAAAAGTAAACAAAAATGATGACTATTTTTTAAACAATTTTTATTCACTTCGTCTATCGCCAAGGGTACCAGGTTCGATTCCCTGCCAGGTCTGGTACGTTTGTAGTTTGTCAGCTGCGTGTATCTGCCATTGTTGACATCTGCATTAACATTATTGTTCATTCGGATTTAGAAAAAAAAATTCCCAGCCTCCTTCATTTGGCAGTTGTTTAGGTCAACAGCCGAAAGGCTTGTTTGAACCTCTTGATGTAGAACAAAAAATTTTAGTAAATGAGGCGATTTTTTAAAAAATCGTAGGAGCCGTTTTTGAGAAAATAGCAAAAAAGTGTAAAATGACACGAATAAACTACTACTTCCGGTTGACCGATTTTGATGAAAGTGTTCATGTCGGGTCCTCTGTTGGTATCTAACTTAAGTTTCAAGTTTTAACTTCGTATGATGTTCCGTTCTTAAGGTATTCTGTTCGCATTCACACACACACACACACACACACAGACCAATTGCTAAAAACATGTTTTTTGGGTTCAGAGAGTCTGAAATCGTGTAGATACGGTGAAAACTTGATTTCAAAAAATCTATGAAAACAATGCTTTCCTTCCGTTATATTCATATAGGCAAGAGAAAGTAATACTGTGTTGAATTAGTGATTCCTGTTTAAAGCAGAAACCGTTTTAAAATTTTGAGTGAAACGGTTATTAGAGCCAGAAATTTTCAGAGTTGGCTTACAAACAAGTTGCACGTCTCGCAGATAATATACACCCTGACTTGTATATTGAGTTATGGGCTATACTGTATGTGATAAGGGTTTCTTGCGCCATATTTCAGTTGTCGATACGCAAGAAGTTTCCTTGATGTCGTACAGTACCTCTGAATTATTTATTTCTTCCTGAAAAAAATACTAACCGGAATTCCTTCTTCTTAATCATTTAGATTTATAAAACAAACGAATGATAAATGTTTTTCTTATTTTTAACGGTTTATAAGTAATGAGAATTTTGTTGCACTTTCACTTACGATTTAGTCGAGCGTTTTTCTTTGTCAGTTGGTATTTCGTGCCCGACAATAGATTGTGATTGACAATTGACTGACATTACAGACATTTTGTACTCTTAACTAATACAGGATAAAGTTTATTACTAGTTCGGGCCAGACTCGGTCAGCTTAGCCAAACATTGTTATTTGCTTTTTACTATCGTGACGACGTATCGTCAACAATACACCGATTCAATGACGGAGTGGTGGTGACTTGACTTCAGTCTAGTAAGGCTTTGAATTAAATCCGAGCTGCGTGACTGAATACTTTGTCACGTTGCTTAATACTTTATTGTAGAATAACAATAAAGGCCCACGTATATTACAGACTTTACTATCTATTTTGCAATTTATTATACAGTACGATACGTTTTCAAACTATAATGTGGTAAACATTTTGTATAAACTGAACCTATTTTATATATGAAGTCTAGAATTAAAGGTTCCTTTTTATAAAAGATTTTTGTTTGGGTCTTTTCTGCTATCCCCCCGTAACATAATTTATCACATTTTGTGAATATTACGTATGCAATCTTACAGTATTTCTAACGATATATTAAAAAATCATATCAATATTTTTCAAGTGAACATTAAAGTTTTTTTGAAGTTAACATTAAACTATTTTATTGAAAGTTATTAAATTATTTAATAATATATAATTTAATTATGTTAAACTAATTTATTTAATGATGTCATGTACTCAATGAGTTTAATTTCATTATTTCATACAGTGTAATTATATTGAGAAGAAGCAGTATTTTTACTCTACGTATGTTAACTTTAACGAAGAATATTTTGTGTTGGATTTTAAAAAATATTTGTCCCGTTTTTATCGTTAAAATTCTGTAAGATGGCATACAAAATATCCACAAAATGTGACAAATTATGCTGCGGTGCGGGAGGGGATAATGGAAAATATCCTTTTGTTTTAATAAAACTTGCTTAATTAGTACCTCGAATTTTTTTGTAAATTTTCAATTTTTAGTGGTAGAAATGGAACGGCTCTTTACGTTAAAAATACAAATTTTCGTCGTTTATTGTAATCCTTCAGACAGAAATTCTTACACCAAAAAATTCATTATTATCTGTTATTCAGGTGTGTTTTTGTTTGTTTAGATTTGGCAGTTATCCAGTTAAAAGATTTGGCCATACGTGATTTATTTATATTGCGTCTTCTGTTTGATTATATTTGAGACCAGGGACGTTATTAAACATCTATGATTTTTAACTTTTCATATGGACACGTAGAGCATTTTATCGACTAAGGTAATGAAGAATTTATCTTCACAGAATTCTATATCCTTCTACTGCCGTTATTGTATATTTCTGAGTTATCAAAATTCGCAAAAAAAACTCATTATTATCAGAACAACTGGAACATCAAATATAAGTGGCAGTGAATTCCGAATAAAAAATACAGAACTTCTAAGTTCTTACTAGCAATTCATTTTAATTCCATTAGATTTTAGAAAATAAATTTACCTAAAATTCTAAAAGTTTTTGTTTGGGAAGTTAACATTTTTTTAAGATTTTTTTTTTTGGAACTGGACAAGAGTTATATTCAATTAATGTCTAAATTTAAAATTGAGTGTTAATTTTATTTATTGATTCCATATTACTATTCATCATTTAGTTTTACTTTAAGTAATTTTGTTATTAATTAAAAGTAAACTTAGCTGTATGTATGTCACGAATAAATGCTGTTGGTGAACCGTAAATATGGATAAACGTTTTACAGTAATATTAGGCCTAAATAAAAAATGTTCATAATTCAGGATTTCCTTTGCTTTTTGGTTGTTTTCTTCCGTTTTCCCAATACTCAACTTTCTCTGTTTAGACTTTTCTGACTTGAGTTCTGCAGGAATTTCCATTCCAAACACTTATTTCTAAATCCCGTTTTGTCACAATGGTATAACCAATGATAACCACACGAAGATTTACAGCCCCAGCCGTATCTCGCTTCCTTAGCACCATCTCTCTCTGTCTTCCCAGTCACCATCGAAAAACCGCCGCAAAGACATTGCCTCCTGCACACCATCTAACCACGCCACCTCCGGCCTATTCCTCCTTCTATCGGCTGGCGTCAACTCCCATGCCTTCTTTGGCCACCTACCATCCTTCGTTCTCTGCAAATGGCCAAACCATTTTAATTGTTTCTGGCATATGGTATCAATCATATTTCCTTGAATCCCAATTCTCTCCTAATTTCGGAATTTGGAATTCGATCGAGGCGCTACACCCCACAGCTCTGCCTCTAAAAATCCATCTCCACCTTTTGTAGGCGATTCTTTCGCCTCTTCGTAATTGATGTATTTTTTCTTCGTAATTAATTTTTTATGTATTTTTTATTTTTGATGAAGTCTATTCCGGAAAAAGTTGGCGACTAGTCAAGATTTTTTTATTTAATAAAGCGTTGTATAATTGCTTTTCTAATTAATGTATTTAAGTAACATTTACATTAGGCCTACAAAACATCAATTATCTCTCTAATAGTTCTTTCAATTATCATTTTAAACGCAACTCAATATGATTACACTATGATTTGATAAGATTGATTTGATTAGACTTCCTATTTAAGGAACCGTATTTATTATAAGTAAGGTCATTCGGAGTTCCCTTTTCTCGTCTATTTAGTTTTAAAAATTTGCAAGATCTTTTTTTCAAATCTTAACTTTCATTGAATTTCAAATATTATTTGACATGAAATAAATTGTATCCCTGAATTCATTTCAGAATTAAATTACGAATAATCCTTTCTATTCTATATTTCAACAACTTTTGACAGTTTCGAATTTGAATTTTTATTGAAATTTGATGTGACGGTTAAAACCCGCAAATCTTTTGTTGTCATTTTATAATACTCCAACAATATTGCTGGAATCACAGGCTTCCAATTTCCCTTTCCTGTTTCAAGTTGGAATCGTTTTCCTATATGATTTCACACAGGATATTGGCTTGTTGAGTTATTTTATTGCTTAGTCGTTGTAAATGACACTTCCTGTAATAAACAGTTAACTTATATTAGTCTGCGGTTTGTTAAAATGTTTTTAAATTAACAGATACTCATCTATAATTTCTTTCTGTTAAATGTGTGTTTTAGCTGATTTTCCTTTTCATTGAGTGCTGTGTGTGTACCGGGTGTCCCACTAAGAGGTTGCTATTCTTGAATTGATATGCGGGACGTATCGCACAATCTACAGTTTGGAAACTTTATAGTTATGATTAATAGAATGTAAAAAAGTACCCTCGAGTTTCTTATGCTTATGATTAATTAAAACAAAATGACGGAAAGACATTTATTTGCATAACTATTTCAAATTGGTGATTTGTGACAATGTTACTTAAGTAATATAATGAATGAAATTTAAGTGATAAATTATTAATGAACACAATTTGTTTCATAAACCCTTATTTGAACTGATGTCCATCAATATCTATGCACTGATAGCGATGAAACAAAAATAAGTCATAAGCGTTTGTGAAAAATTGCCGAGGCATCAACGGTATGATTTTTGATATTATTTTCTTATTCCGCCATTTTGTTTTGATTAATCATAAGAAAATGAAACCCGAAGGTCCTCTTTTTACATATCTGTATTTATTATAACTGTAAATTTTCCAGTCTGTAGAGTGTGCGATACGTCCGGCATATTAATTGAAAAATAGAAACCTTTTCGTGGAACACCAGGTATATGGTTTATTCGTTGAAATTGTATTGTAATAAATAGTAATCATTTTCAGGGTGTAGGTTCTCAGACTTTTTTCGTCTACTTAGTGTCGGTGTACCAATTTTTTCTCTTTCTTTTGGTCTGAAGTTGAGTATGTGCGACGTTCAGTCTTATCATCCTGCATCCTCTCTATATGAATAAACCAGTTATCACACTTGTCCTCCAGAAAAAATTGAAAAATGCCTTAATGTAAGTTATATAAACTGTCCTCCATGTTTAACCAGTTCCTCCGGTAAACCAAAGGGACCCAGAGCTTTTCTGTTTTTCAAATTCCTGAGCATAGAATATAGTTCTTCAATATCTAGGAAATCAGCCGAATGTGTTAAATATTCTGCAGTGTCTGCATCACGTACATCACCGCAACGCTTTGTAAAAAGATAGCCACTCCTTCTCAAGAATATTAATAACTGAAACATTATCTTTTTAAATGTCTTATTTAAATGCTTCATAACTTTGTAGGCATGTGTGCCTGCCAAGGAGATCATGTTTTAAGTGATTAACATATTAATAAGTTGTAGATAATTTAGAACCCTATAGAACTGAATTGATGTTTTTGTGATTTGGATTCCAAAATTAATCACTTATTGTAAGATTAGATTTCAATTTATGGAATACTATACTGTATATGAATGACCTGTGTATCTTAATTTCGCTTCTTCCATTTTGATAGTTGAATGAAATAACATTTTTCTGTATTATACTTAACATTTTTTAAAACAACACATACAATGTACTGTATGCACAGATTTTTTTAAGGCAAAAAACCAAGTTAGTTATCGCCTGTTAATCCACACAAGGGTGTAGAGGATCTAAGTGTAGAATGAAGTTTTCTTATAACATTAAAATTTTACCAACTAGTATCACAGTCAAAAGAAATACCTAAAAAAGTAATAGCGCAAGATATAAAGAATAAAAAAGCTGTAAAGGGGCCACAAACATGAAAACATGTAAGTAAAAACTTAAAGCTAATAATCACAGTCAGAATTAACTGAACATTCCATTCCACCCAAAAATATCACACAGTATTATATACTGATGGATCGAAGGAATCTAAGAGTGGTGTCCAAAATAGAGATTTCGTCGCCGAGTATATCCCGTCATTCGAAGGGTAAGTTGAATCCCCGAAGCAGACCTGCGTAGCAGACCCATTCAACCAATACTTAATTGATTGTCGCACCTGCCACGTATTGGAGCATCACCAGAAGTCATGAGATGTCCATGGGTTATTCTAAGTCGCGCGGTGACCAACTTCTTTCCTTCTGTTCTTCCTCAGCGACGTAGGCCAAGGCTTAACTTCATGTTTTATCGCCCGTAACATATATACTCAGATACATTCAGTATACAGTACTTAAAAACTAAAAATGTATTTATGTACTGCACTGTTATTTTTAAAACTCTTAACAGCTATGAGAAAGTCTGTCATTTTCTTGTTTTTGTTATTAATGCGTTTGTCAGGTACGTAATCTTTTCAAATTCAAATTCTTTAAAATTCAAAACATTGGCTTAAGTTGAAGTCGACTGCAGTTTGACATTTCGCAGAGGCGTTTCTTTTGCGTACTATATATAAAAAAATACCTGGCCACCTCGATAGCTCTGTTGGTTATCAGTTGATTGCAATTCTTAGGTCCTGGATTCCTTAATTACCTGAGAAGTTAATACTACTAAAACAAGTATTGTGAAATAATTGATATATGTACTAATAAGAATCTTTATTAAAGACTGCCGTATTCAAGTTTTACACAAGTCCGTTGTACATTTTGGCTGATATTAAATATCGTAATTTTTCTGTTATTTCATTTAAAATTTATATAGGCACCGAAAAGAAATTTAGTTACTTATTAAGATTAACCTTTTCATTTTCTGAACTTCTTATAAGAAAGTGTTGTGGTCGTAAAAATATTTTCTCTCTTCATCCTCTCCCCAACTCATCTTCATAATCTTCTAGCCAAATAACCGAAGTGTGCAAAAACGCTCGGCCGCCAATTCGGGCGATTTCGCTCAAAGTTTTTTTTTGGAATATTGGATATTTTTCAACAGGTAAGACGAACACATCGATGTATGGCTAGTTGGGGTGTGAGGTTGGCACGGTTATTCTTTCTGGCCCACTGGCTATAATGAGACATAGCAAAACTGTGTGTTTAGTTTTACATCCAATTTCAAGAAGTAAAAGAATACTAATTTTTTGTCGTTTTTTAAAAGATCTGGTTCGTATTAAGAACGTACATTTTTTTTTACTTCTGATGAATATGATTGAAATAAAGGAAAAGAATTTAATTTTGGTCGAGTTATAAAAATTTTGTAGTGCAAGTTTTATAAACTACTGTTGTGCGTATCCTCATATAAGAACCGTTCACCATACTCATGATTCGTTACCAGTTTTATCGTTTATTCGGATCACGATAGTGGAATTAGGTTTATGGATTATTATATTTACTTGCTTGTTTTGTCATGGTGATGTTTGTGGGTGTGTGTGTGTGTTGTGGGTGGTATCTGGAGTGGGGCACGATATCGCTGTTCTTGCGTGTAACAGTTCTAGTTCTTTCCGCACGATTTCTGACGGTTTTTTGACCCCGTATAAAGTTGCTTAGCGACAGACGACGAATGTTTCTTATTGGATTTCTCCTTTCCATTCCAATAGGTTGACTACGTATTTTTCTCTCTATAATGTTAAAAAAATTTTAAAGCATTTATAATATCCATTAAAAAATTATTTTTTATACATTTATGTTTTTTTTTTAGTAGTTTCCTCTTTGGGATAAAATAATGCTGTCTCGGTACCGGAACTCTTAGGATTCCAGGAATGTGTAACCCTATTAGATATTTTCTTCCTCCCTTTTTAAGTCGCATCAGTATGTTTGTGCTAAGCAACTAAATTGGCAATGGTGTTGTTTGGTAACGGCTCGGAATCTATATATTGACCATTTGATGTAGTGGTCAGTACAACTGTTTTTTTACACCTGGTATCTGATAATCGATTTACGGTCAGGTCTGACGTTTTTATTCACACTTTCATCTCTAATCTCACTACCTCTGACGAAATTAATCTACGAAAAAGTTAGACGTAAAAATAATAATAATAAAAGCGGCATTTGTCAGCTTTTCTTCACCTGAACTGACGGTGAGCTGCTACTTCATAAAACTACTGTTTGATGTCTGAAAGTAGTGGTAGTAAGTTCTTTCACTGTATAAGATCAATTTGCGTAAATTTTAAAAACCGCTAAACAAAAATTTCTTAAAATATCTCTTATGTTAAAAAGTACAAGGGTTTTCTATGTCCAGTTTGGTCTCGGCTCCCACTGGACCTATACCAATCAACCTTTTTCTTGTTCTTGGAAGAAAGCTCTCCACCTAAAATTTTTAAAATTACAATTTACAATTTTTAAAATTGTTTTCGGATGGCGACATTAATGGCGTGGGGAATTCTTAAATGTTCGGGGCCCTAAAAAGGGCCGTTTAAGCGGTGGTCGTCTCGGCGGGATGAGTCGGTCGAGGAGGTAGGTGATACGGCTTGTCTTCCAGCGGAAACGTCATCTTCCATCGCAGTAGTGCGTCGATGGCAACTTTGGGATCCGGTGAGCGCAATGCTCGGTCGAGGGACCGCCATGGCATTGCTCGCGATAGCGGGTGATGATATTCCCGGTCGACGACGGTTACGGTGTCGGGTCGGCCAGCGGAAAGATCATCTTGTCTCTTGCAGGGTCGTCGATGAGTCTTCGTCGGAGTCCGGTAGCCGTGTGCCGATGGTGGATGTCTGGTTGAAGCTTTAAAGTGAAATGGAATGCCTGATCGGGCCCAGTGGAGCTCTCTTATATACTCACCAGAGCGCTGCGGTAGGGGCGGTTACTAGCCCTCCGCAGTGCCGACACAGGCCTACCGCTCCTGTCGCAACTACTGTCGGTATGTCGGAAGCTTTGTCGGCCGGGAGCACAGTACTTAATCAAAGGTAGCCCCCTTTGATGGCACAATAATAATCGTTTTATTATTCATTATTTATTTAAAGTATAGCTACTACCGGAGTGTCAAAGTGTGTGTTATCAAAATGTATACCTGTTTGCTACCGGAGGAAACAATTCAGATACGGCTAGTGAGGAGTAAGGGTGCTCCAAAAATTGCCCATTGACTGTGCACTTCATGAAACGATATCAGTTTTCGTACTTTGAATCTGAGCTGAAAAAAATATTCCCTGTGAAAATATATTTTTACTGTAAATCAGTAGTGTTGTTATTTAAAAACCGTTTATTTTTATTCACTTTGTTTATGTGTAAGTTTTTGTAATTTACTTTTATGTCTAGAAATACGTGTAATTATCTTACAATTCCGTATTCTCTTTCATAACGCAAATTACCGTTGTACATATATTATTGTGTTTTATTCTGTATTTCTTTATGTAGTGTTGCATACAGACAAAATTATGGATTTCTTTTATTTCAAACTTTATGTCGTCTGTACTTTCTTTATATGCTTGTACATTAACGGTAACCGTCTTTCTTCTATTTAATTATTTGTTATATCTTTTATTGATCGAGTATTTCTACATTAGTGCTTTCTTTCTGTTCTTGTTTTCAAACATCAATTTATCTTTGTCTTATATTATCGAATCATTTGAAGTGTGTGCTAGTTTTCTTTCTATTAAAAAATCTACAAGATTTTCTTTTTATAAATGCCATTATTGTTCTTTCCACTGTTTTATTTATTTAGTGTTCGTTAACTAATGATAGATGTGTTAAGAAGTGACTTATTCATTGAACTTTTATTGATTTTTTCGTTCAACTTTGAACTCTGTGTTTTCAGAAGTTTTAGTAAATGTTGTGTGCGATTCAAGAGAAGCGGATATAACGGTGTCTTATGTTTCTTTTGTTATGTGAAAACTTTTGCATATGTTCGGTTGCGAAGTTGTTTCCTTTTTAATATTTTTCTTGGAGTTCTAGTAATGAATGTACTCGTAGAAGTAACTATTTGAACGATGAATAATTCTATTAATTTAATATAGTTGTCTGGTCTTTCTTAAACACATTTTTGTTCATCTATATATGTACACTCGATCTACACATCCACTCTCTACACTCGAGTTGCACTCGATCTGCTAGTTCCAGGACTACAGAAAAATAGTTTTGTTTCTAATCACATAGTTAGCCAATTATATGACGGAACTATTTAAGAACAGAAGAGGTAGAGGTGTAAAAGACACTAGTCAGAGTTATCTCCTCTGAGCGTAGTAAATTTCATTATACAGCCAGACTCTGTGGAGAATGAAACGAAGGTGTCATTTGCAGGGTGGAAGCAATTGAAGCTACTTATAATCCTAAATGTCCATAACGGGCAGGCGGAGTGTTTAATCTTTTGAACGTGATCTGCTTGTTCCAGGGCTACAAAAAAATTTATATTTCTTATCACATGGTCAGCCAATTATATGACAAGCATTTAGGAACCGAAGAAGAGGTAGAGGTGTATAAGACACTAGTCAGAGTTATCTCCTCTGAGCGTAATGAATTTCATTATACTGCAAGATTTTGTGGTGAATAAAGTGAAGGTGTCATTTGCAGGGAGGAAGGCAATCGTAAACCACCTCACCCCTAGTTTTACTTTGTAAAACCTCTAGAGGTTCAAACCAGCTTTTCGGCTGATGACCTAAACAACATAATCCTAAAGTTACGCTTATTTTTCAATATTACTACCCATTGATTGTTTTGAAGAAAACATTTTAGTGTGAGTGTGGAATCTATGGTATTAATTCTATTAATATTAATTGATATTTCAGTACTAAACTTTGTTCGTTAGCTCTACTTCGAGATTACATAATATTTATTGTTTGTGTTAATCTTCAGTAAAAATAAAAAGTAGGCTAATCGGTGCAATAATATTCTTGTAACTAAATTGTATATATTTCAAATAAATTTTATCGTTAGATTTTATTTCCGTGAAATAGAACAGATAGTTTTAGTGTTGTATTTACAATAACAGATTTAATCTTCAAGTACTGCACTATATCCTGATTTTGTTAAGCTTGATTTATCGCGTTGTTTTTCCTGATACAGATTACATTAGCTATATAGTCGAGCGTATAAGTGACTGTAGATTATGTATACAATATGTAAGGGATTTTGTTACTTTGAAATCTTAAGCTTCTTTTCACTTATTTTTTTATAGTTTGTATTCCATGCACTTTATTTTAAAGTTAAGTGAACCTGTTATTTTTATTTAATAATAACATCAACTCGGTTTCAAGACTTTTCGTAATAACATGTTCAACGCATTTATATGATGATGTTTACGCTGCAGAAACGTGCCAAGGATTATGATCAGACTATGTGAATGAATTGTTCTACTGTTTAATTTATTGTAATGCTTAAGTTTATAATTGTTGTAAAGTTTTTGTTTATTTATATAAGTGTCAATTTAATTGAATCTTATATTATTTTAAATTTTATGTAACGTAAAATTTGTTTAAATACCTATACTAAACTACTGGCTGTCTATAACTTGATGGGCTCCCGTAGAGAGGAGCAGAATTTGCTCGCTACTAGCCTTCTCAATAACATTTCATTATGTACGAGTACTACTACTAACTAGTACACTGGAATTGGTACATAATGAAGTGTTATTCTGCCCATAACAGACAGGTGGAGTGTCAAATTATTTACACTCAATCTGTCCGTTGCAGGGCTAAAATAAATAGTTCTGTTTCTTATCACATGGTCAGTCAATTAAATGACTGAATCATTTAAGAACAGAAGAGGTAGAGGTGTAAAAGACACTAATCAGAGTTATCTCCTCTGAAAGTAATGAATTTCATTGTACAGCCAGACCCTGTGGTGAATGAAGTGAAGTTGCCATTTACAGAGTGGAAAATATGTGCTTTTCAGAGGGCCCGGCATGCTGATAAGCGTACTTTTCCACTCAGTGAGGAAGGCAATGGTAAACCACCTCACTCCTTGTTTTACTGTAAAGCCTCTGGAGGTTCAAACTAGCCTTTCGGCTGTTGACCTAAACAACAACGAAGTGTTATTGAGAAGGCTAGTAGCGGGCCAATTCTGCTCCTCTCTGCGGGAGACCAGCAAGTTATAGATAGACAGTACTATCGGTTTCATACTACACCCGAGTTAGTACCTTGCTTCTTCAAAACGATGAGTCGGATTTCAAAATACTTTACATCAACATTTAGCTCATTTTATTCTGCATTTAATTAAGTAGTTCTATATTTTAAATATTGTTTAAAAATTGTTATATCGGGTGTTTTGCTACTGGTGTTTCACCGGTAGCACACTCTCAGACCAATCGCTAAAAACACTTTTTTTGGATTTAGGGGGTCTGAAAACGTGTAAAACCTCGATTTCAAAAAATCAACATGAAAACGATACGTTCCTTCTTTTATATTCGTATAGGCAAGAAAAAGTAAACACGTACCACGTGAGTATGTACACGATATAAACAAAAACCCATTACACTTTGAAAAGTATAATAAACTACGTGCAGAACTTTCATTACATGAAGACCGCTTTTACAGATATTTTCATATGGCCTGTCTTAAAAATAACTACAGCAACGAACTGCCTCAATGAACTTTTCAGTTTTCAATCAACTTTTCGAATGACATTACAACTTTGAGACAAATTGTATACTAATTTATATGACGAACACGTTTGGATCGCAATGCGTTCAGTTTCTGCGCACAGCATTCTGCTACCGCCCGCACGATCATAACGCATTCTGTGTGCTACGCTTAGCTACTCACCACAGCACACAAAAAATATTTTGCACGCTACAAACTTGCCCGGAACGCAGGACGTAGATCGCATTCTGTGGTAAGCCCTTAAATGTTCCAAGTGAGCGGATTGTTAGTAGATAGTAATTGGGAGTGCGTAAAAAGCTGTTTAGGAAGATTCGTGTCAATCTAATTAATTATTCCGTATTATTCCGTGATAGGTTTTTCATTATTTAAAAAAAATTAATTATATGACAATATCCGCTGTATATACGCAGACGTTTTTACCGCTGTCAATAATGATAAATGGTGCAGACATATAGGCACCAGTATTATAAACTTTTATTTTATAAATCCGTAGCCTCGCCGGTTAGTTCATTAATAAATTAGTTTATTTATAGGATAGTTAAAACATTGCAACGTATTTTAATTATAATTTACAAACAAATACGCGGAAGGAAATGTATTTCCGTTTTGTTTACTCGCGGTCAAGGTTTCTAGCCCTTTCTTGATAGCATTGTTGTGACTCGGTCTGCTATAGTAGGGTAGATTCTGATGAAATAGAATTTAATTTATACGGTCTTAATAAGCATTTTACGTCATATGCTAAGAAATATGAGCGGTTTATTAATTCCCAGACTTATTATATGTCTTGAGTTAGTAAAATAGAACTATTCACATGAAATCCGTTTGGTTTTGTCACTACGCAATAGCAATTTAAGTGACGTATATATATATATCTTTTTTGTATTGGTCCCATTTCCTTTGGTATATTGTGATTGACCGGATGTAACGAGTAAACTACTGTTTGTCTGTGACTTGATGGCCCCTCGCAGAGGGGAGCAATATGCGGATTGTAAAACCATTTCAGAAAACATCTAATTTTTTTTAGGTCACTGAAACTTTTCGGAAATGACATATTTTTATAAAACAAGGTATTTCGCATGTTTTATGTTCTATAAAATTATTTCGAAAAACACACGCCTAATGAGATAATGTATAATTTAGTAAAAGTTTTGTTTTTGAAGAAAAACCCGTATTTTTTCAAATACATCGTCATTGTTCAACAACTATTCCACGGATTACCGTAAAATTTGGCAGGCTTGTTCTGTAATAATTATGAAAAACGATGATGCAATAAAATTTAACAGAAAATCAATACTTTTTAAGTTACAAGGTATTTTCATAAATACATTTTGTAAAATCGCGAAACACGACATAAAAAAGTCAGCATGCGAGAAACTTTTTTGTCTTTAAAGATAACTGTACACTGTAAGCGAATGAAATAAAGAGAAAATTTTGAATTAATTTTTAGTGAAAGAATTATTTAAATTTGACGAACCGTATAGGAGTTACAAGGATTTAAAAAACGCTGTACTTTGATTGTACTGACGTAAAGTATAAGAAAAAACGATAATATTTTCGAGCGCGGTTTTGAAAATTTAATATCGGGAAAATTTTTCTGTCTTTCGAAAAAGTGCACGCATGAAGTTTATTAACAGAGCTTAAATATATTTTCTCTAAAAAAATCATTCAAATCGGATCATCCGTTTTAAAATAACACAGTTCAATTTCGCAACTGCGCGGCGCGCATTGCATGATAATAAACTGCGCTGGTATTCTACTACTACCATTACTTATCACCAATATTTATTTGAACGAATAACTGTATTGGAATCTTAATTTAGGGAAATTGTTAATTACAGCTCCTTGCGTAACTTTCTGTAAAGGAAGACTAAGTAAATTAGTAACCCGTTCTTCATCTCAACGTTCAGTGACATTGTTTATTACATTTCTTCCATCACTGTGAACGGTTTGCCCATGTTTCCGTTTTGCATCCATATTTGTTTACGGTTTTAATATATGTTATAAACCATAAAGGCATAACTGAAACTAACATCTTCCTAATTACCTAAAGTATTGGTGAATATATGAAACTATTATCAAACACACATGACCCGAGCAAGACACAACAATTGAAGCACCATTCACAAGTAAATGAAATGTTAATGTAGTAATGTAGTGTTCATGTATTACGTAATGTGTATGTAATTTATAATATTTGTTTAGCAAAAGTAAACGATAACCTAATATAAATGATAAAATAGTTACGACTACAATATGTAACTGAAATGTATGCCCGGAAAGTAAAAGTTACGTCCGACGCATTGCAACGATACTACAGAACTGATTGAAAAAAATACAACATGCTTACTGAAATATTCGAAAATGGTTTCTTGAAAATAAAAAAAACAATATTTTACTTTTTACAAAAGCGTTGTCAAAACATAAATTTTACGTGACAGAACAGATAAACAATAAGGGTGTAATTTTATACATGTAGGCCTACTAAAATAGCCTATAATGCTATTACGTAGGCCTACGCCTTTCATGCGCTTTGGATGCGTGTGGTTGTAATTGATGGTATACTTAAATCCTTGTAACTCCTATACGGTTCGTCAAATTTAAATAATTCTTTCACTAAAAATTAATTCAAAATTTTCTCTTTATTTCATTCGCTTACAGTGTACAGTTATCTTTAAAGACAAAAAAGTTTCTCGCATGCTGACTTTTTTTATGTCGTGTTTCGCGATTTTACAAAATGTATTTATGAAAATACCTTGTAACTTAAAAAGTATTGATTTTCTGTTAAATTTTATTGCATCATCGTTTTTCATAATTATTACAGAACAAGCCTGCCAAATTTTACGTTAATCCGTGGAATAGTTGTTGAACAATGACGATGTATTTGAAAAAATACGGGTTTTTCTTCAAAAACAAAACTTTTACTAAATTATACATTATCTCATTAGGCGTGTGTTTTTCGAAATAATTTTATAGAACAAAAAACATGCGAAATACTTTGTTTTATAAAAATACGTCATTTCCGAAAATTTTTAGTGACCTAAAAAAAAAATTAGATATGTTTGCTGAAATGGTTTTACAATCCGCATATTGCTCCCCTCTGCGAGGGGCCATCAAGTCACAGACGGACAGTAGCATTCTAAAGAAATTCAATACTGCGTAAACAAGTAGTCTTTCCTAACTACTTGTTGTTCATCAACTTTTAATTTTTTAAGTTTGTAAAAAGTAATCTGAAGTTGTTTAAGTTCCACTACTTAGTTGGTCGAGCGTTTTTTCATGGTGATTAGGTGATAGCCACACATGAGTGAACCCCACTATGTATCTCTGATAATTACACGGCTACTTATGCCAAAAATACAACTATAAAAACCCCAAAGAACTTAAAAATAACAAAATAAATCAAAAACAAATAAATGAGATCTAGCCAATAACAGCCAAGGTCGGGTGTGAGGTTGCCCCTTCGCTAAGTCA
Source organism: Catonia carolina (assembly GCA_035578175.1). Lineage (NCBI taxonomy): Eukaryota > Metazoa > Arthropoda > Insecta > Hemiptera > Achilidae > Catonia > Catonia carolina. Next base: position 121,313,091 of record JAQMRL010000002.1, on the reverse strand, counting down.
CACTCTGTTCCACCGAACTCCAGCTGACTTTCTGTTAGGCTATCATCCATAGCGGGACCACTACGTGACAACGCAGGATACGATTAACGAAAGTCAATTGGCTCTGTGCTGTGATCTAGGTCACTATGCTCCGCCTTCTCTGCAGTCTCTAGTTCGTTAAGGCATAGAAAGCAGTTAACATAGTAATATTGGTTGTTCAGATTAAAGTAATTTTTTTTACGAATAAAAGACTAAATAAATTAATATAATATAGACGCCTTGAATTATTACAATTAAAGTACTTTCAACATCATTTTTTTTTTTTGAAATAGGAGGTTGTTCCTATATACAGTCAATGATCGATTTAACGGACTAGCCTCCTAAATAAAATGGTTTGAAAATTACAAAAATGTAAGAAATGTTTGTGAAGAAAAATTATCAATAGCTGGACGTATTTATTCAGTTGTGTTATTTTAATTAATGTGATGCAATTGTGAACAACTAAATTTTAAAAAAAGTCGCCATTAGCTTACTATTTAGTTGTACTGTATTGGTAAAAGCATAAAAAATAAAATCAGTGTTTTAGCCGACGATTTATATATTTTTTTATTGTACGCCGCTTTGCAGCTCTTCCTGAAAGGTAGCCTACAGCTTTTTGTAAGCGGTAAGAATAAGGCTGTATTCAAATCCAATGTTTACAACACAGAGACAGACGTGACTGATTGTGTTATAACTGAATGACTTTCAAGTTAATGGACATCGGTATCCCCCAATTAGTCCGTTAAATCGTGCACTGACTGTACAGTAAACCCTCCCTCATCCGGCCCTCTGATATCCGAAACCTTCGATATCCGGTGCAAATTTTTCAAAAAAATTAAAGTTTTGAAAATTCACATTTTTAAGCCGAGCAGTAGAAAAGAATGTTTTTTAGAAGTGGAATCGTGTAAGTGTGAGCGTCCGGCCTTAAGTATTGGCTGCGGAGGGGGTTATGTCATTGGCCGTAGTCAAAATTATGTACATTATATTTTTTCTGAACTGTATTAATTCAGCGTTACTTTTGAGTTATTTGTTATCAGTTTTTACCCAAACATAAGTTAAATTATAATTTAAATGAACGCATTCAATATTACAGTATAATACTCAAACAATTGTATATGTCGGTCTGCTTTTTTACTTTCTCTTGCCTATATGAATATATAGGAAGGAAAGTATTGTTTTCATGTCGATTTTTCGAAATCGTGTGTGTGTGTGTGTGTGTGTGTGTGTGAACAGAATATCTCAAGAACGGAACATCGCACGAACTTGAAACTTGAAACTTAAGTTACGTACCACTACCGGACTCGACACAAAAATTTTCATCAAAATCGGTCAACCGGAAGTGGTAGTTTATTCGTGTAATTTTTCACTTTTTTGCGATTTTCTCAAAAACTAGTCCTACGATTTTTTTTAAAATCAACTGGTTTACTACATTTTTTATGCTCTACAATATAGGGTAGGCGCCATGTTTGCTGAAATTCTGCTTGAGGCTGTTTTTACGTAAAAACATTTTCTTTTTAAGATTGCGGCTTTAATATGCATTTTAGCGCAAAACGTTATATAATAAAAGTTGTAGAGAATGTAAAATTTTACAACTTTTATTTCAAACATTTTTTTGTATAACGCTTAGTTTAGCGGTAATTTGCGATTTTCTGTTTTTTTTTCTCACGAAAACGTGAGAAAAATCGATTTTTTTAACATTTCGGTCTTAGTATGCATTTTACGACAAAAGTGTATATAATTAAATTTATAGAAAATTAAAAGATCTACAACTTTTGTTTAGAGCATTTTTCTCTACAGAGCCTAGTTTAGCGTGAAAGCGTGATTTTCCGTATTTTTAAGCCAAACTGAGTTCGATTGTCATTTTGCGTCATTCACTCATGATTAAAATAAGGTTATGTTTTTGAGGTTAGTTTTTGTTTATTTCTAATATTTTATTAATAATGTTAGGTTTATTATTAATTATTTGCATTGGCAAGAGAAAGTTGTGTGAGTGTTTCACACCAGATTTTTTTTAGCATTTTTTCATTACGGCAAGATAAGCAAATGTAATTGTTTGTTTTGTGTAATTTCCTGTTTATTAAGATGTCTCTCCTGATATCCGGATACCCAGTGCCCAGATATTTATTTAGTCCAGATGTCAGAGTTCTTACTATAATACGTTAATGGGTTTAATATTATCACGATCTCATAATGATGATACGGATAATAAACCTACTTTGATATATATTTGTTTCGAATTTATCTGGGTTTGAAGTTTTAATTGGATTTTACTAGTGATAACGTTTTCTTCTTTCCCCGTTCTACTCAGTAGCTAAGTTTATGTAGTACTTTAAGCAAAACCATGGTTTAAATTAATTCTGACCTAAAGTCTGTCTGCTTCGTTCACGGTAAAACATTTAAGTTCATTTAGTACATCGGTATTTTTTTCAAGTTTTAAAACTACTGTATTTCTCGTGTACGACGTGCCCCCACGTAAGACACGGACCCTAAAAACGGGAGTAAGTTTTTAAGAAAAAATAAAATCTAGGTTATTAAAACTTATATTAAAAGCACCACAAAATTGCTCAACCAAATTTAATTACTGGATTATAAATGTAATTTCTTTCGCCTTTAAAGTTACCATCCCCGTTGATATTGCTAACCCTACTTGATGACGATCTTAAAAGTAGGACAATAGCTGTTCTTCTAATTGTAGAAATTTTCGTTTTTTTCCGCGAAATGCTTTTCTGTTTTTATTGGAATCTTGAAGATTCTCTTTGTTCCTCCTCCAATTTCTTCCACAGGATTCCGGAATGTCAAACTTTGGGCCCGCTGCACGGTTACCAATCTCTTCTGTTTCAAGACGAACTTATAATTTTTTACCAGCTGTTAATGAACGAACGCTTTACAAAACTTATTTGACTCACTAAACTGAACCAAGCACGCACATGATCTTGACGGGGCTGTAAACTGAAATGTATGAGTTGTACTTAAAAGAACAATTACCGTATATACCGAAATCCCCGAAGAAGACAAACTGAACGGACACTTTTGTTGTGAAGCCTTACACCGGCCGTACCTCACTACTACTTGTTGTTTAACAATGTGCCATAGTCGTTAGACCCAAATAATCATTTTACCGAAAATGCCGTGAACAAATTAGCTTACAACCGGACAGTATTTGGCGATTTAGAGTATCGTTACAATCCAACCACATACCGGTATTGTGTCTACTAGAAAACTTTGCGTATGACGCACACCTACAAATTTTGCGTTAGATTGTTAGATAAAAGGTGCGCGTCATACGGAAGCAAATACGGTATTCTTGGAAACAAATCCGTTTAAAGTTTCTTCAACATTGTAATATTAACTGTGGCCTCGTTGTTTTTAAAGTTGTCTGTTGATGTTACATTTAATCCTCTAAATAAAGGTTTTATATTACACTCGCTTATGTGATGGTCTTTGCGGGTTATGTTTACAATTTCTATTTGTTTTGCAAGTGAATTATAATTATCATTGTAGTGTGTTTTAGATAGATCTACATGCTGATTTTCTTATTCGTTTTATGTATTTGGTCAATAAAAAAAATCTTCTTTGTTTTATTAATTTAACGGTAGCGCTATAATGTTTTGTAGGATTAATTGAAAATTTGTTCCATTATTTTTACGTGTAATTGATTATTCTGTATCTTTTATATAATGTATTTCGTTGATCAAGTTGATAGTGCTGTATCAGCAAATATTTAAATCGCGTTATATCATTCTTTTCCACTTTTCTTTTTTTTAGCAAGATCCTGCGTGATCAGCTTCTCGACTGACTTTTGGAACCGCTCCAGTCCCATAATAAAACTCCGAATGACCGTCTAGATAAGGGACTGAGGGTTCTAAAGTTTTCTCAGTTTTCTGCAGTATGAATAATTCACTTTTATCGCTCGGGGAAGAGGAAGACGGAATTTCTAATAAAATAGTTTTTTAACGTCGTTTGTACTACACTAACATATATTTATATATCATGATGATGGACGGTTCTTTATAATAAAAAATTACATTCTTTGCATTTAGCATTTTAGATTGTTTTCCTGTGCTGATTGAAGTTCGTGCCAAATTAAGAAACTTTGTCTTACTAAGTTTGACTGTTAAAGCAACTCAGCATAATTTCTTTTCTTAATTAGGAAAAGAATTAATTGGACCCCGTTCGTAGCGTTGGGTCAGCAAAGGTGACTTCGTAACAGATTGGAAAGTACAAATTTTATTTCCGGTAAAATCTGGAAATTACATGTTAAACCTATTGTTTGATCACTCCATTCCATTGCTAAAACAAAGATTCTGATACGACTTACAAAAATAAAGTAACAAAATATGGTGTGGAATATTCATACAACTTTCTCTTGCCAATGTAAATAATGAAAAATATAACCTACGTTTAATCATGAATTAACAATACATAGTGTAAAAGGTGATTATAATCATGAACGAATGACGGTAATTGGAAATTGACCTGTGTTGGACCTAAAAATACGGACACTGGTGATTTTCCGACTGTTAGTTCTCTTCTTTCAACCAAGGATTAGGCTGCAGGCTGTTCACATACTATATCATCTATCTCCATCTTCTCGTAGGTCTACCGATATCCCTTTTCCCTTCTGGACCATACCAGTGCGCCTGCTTAGGTATCCTGTGATCTGATATCCTTGCTATTTGCTGTCTCAACTTTGGCGATAATCCTTTTTTCTTCATCCTTAAGATGAAGGAGACTGTTGTACGTACAAAAATTATATTTTTTTACGAATATGTAAAGCTGGTAATCCTTTTTTGTCATTTATCTTGTTGGTATATCTTTTGTACCTTTATTTAGGGGATTAAGCCAATTTTCTCTGTGACCATGAGATTATTTCATGTAAAGAAGCTTGCATTTGTAAATCAATTATAAATTTCCTGTGTATCGCAAATCAATTGTTCTGTTAAATGTTTGTATAGAATAAAGTAATGTATTGATTGGGTAAGTGAGTATAATATGTAGCTACAAACAGCTTAGTTTAGTTATTGTTACTGTGCATTTATATTGTAAATTAAACGCTCTTTTCAAATGCACTTAATTTAATTGGGTTTCATTTAGTGTTTTTTTTTTTAACAATTACGTCCATGCTTACTCGGGTTTAATTTCATTATTGGGATGCGTTAAATGAACTGGTTTACTACTATTCCCGGTTTTCACAGTTTCACTTATGATATATGAAAATTTTAGTGATTAGAAAAGCCAGACCTGACTGAGAATCGAATCCCTGGAACCTCTAGCGTAGAAGCTTGTTGCGCTGATCACTACACAAGAGGAGTAGTTCATTCTTTGGGAAGGTCGGCCTACTCGTATAATTGGTGACAATTTTTTAAATTTTGTTTTGTCCGTCACACCCAGAGTCAGAAACTACTAGAGATAGCAACAAACAGTTTTCGGATTCGTAATCTACACAAAAGATAGTGGGCCCTGGATTAAATTTTGAAGTTCCGGGTTTGACCGGAAGTAGCCTAAATCGGAAGTCAAGAAATAAATTTAGAAACTACACAAGAGATAGCAATAAAAGGTTTTCGGATTCGCAATCTACACAAAAATTTGTGGGCTTGGATTGTGTTTGATGCTGTAGTTTTGACTGGAATTTAAGAAATCATAGTCGAAATTTGTAAATAAAAATAGTGTCATTCGATCCTCTTAAAGAGTAGGTACAGATATCATTGGGTATGAAGTTCCATTTTTGACCGGAAGTGGCTCAAAACCGGAAGTCAAGAAATTTAAGTCGGAATTTGGAAACAAAAATAGTGCCATTCGATTCCTCTTAAGAATAGATACAGAAATCAGTAATGGTTATCGTCACAAGTCAAAGGTAAGCCTTTTAAAAATTACCTCACTTTAGAAAATCATGAGACGCGTCGTCTCATGAAAAAGGGATTTCTTTTAATTGCTTTAAAGTTGTTAGCCCAACGCCATTTCTACCTCTTAATAAGAATAAATGGTCAAAATTTGAACGCTATACTTTCCTTAGTTAGTGTGTAGAATTTAGTGACGACTGTGACAAAAAGAGGTTTGGAATTTATTTATACAGATTTATCATTTGTTAGAATTTTGTTTTAGAAAATGACATTTTTGGCGTTGATGACAATAATGGAATTCATGTTGAAGGTGTTTAATTTATTATAGTATTTAGTAGGTTTCATCTGGTCTGCGAACTAGCCGACCGAGAACACGTCCGGCATGGTAGGTCAGCTGGGAAATATTATCATTGTTATTATTGGTTATGGGCGTTGTAGCTCTCACTCTCTCTCTCTCGCTCTCTCTCTCTTTCTATCTTTCTTTCTCCCTCGTACGACTACTATGATAGTGTAGTTGCTCTCAATTTTGTACTATTATTATAGTATGTATCAAATAGTATTGTATTCGGTATTCGTTAACAAAACAGAAGTCACCGGTGTCGGGGTAATAACTCCCCCCTCCCCAAATAATTTCCTGTACGACTCTAACAGCTCCACATTGTATTTAATTTACCCTTCCTTTTGTATTCCATACACTTCATGTGCTCAATATTCTGTTGCATGTGTGTTCGTAAATAGATAAAAACAATTTTTATAGTACGTTAATCTGTTTTACTGATCGATTTTCGTTTTTGTTACTTACGTCGAAAAAACCAATAGGATTGTATTTGAAGTCATAATCCGAAACCAAAGGGGATGAACTTTTTTATAATTCCTTTAAAATTCTATGTTCCAGGAATTTAATATTTTGTTGTTTAGGGCATCAGCCGAAAGGCTGGTTTGAAGCTCTAGAGGTTTTATTATGTAAAACGAGGAGTGAGGTGGTTTACCTTGCCTTCCTCACTGAGTAAAAACGTATGCTTATCAGCAAGCCAGGCCCTCTGAAAAGCATCTATTTTCCATCATACAAATGACACCTCCTTCATTCACCACTGGGTGTGGCTGTATAATGAAATTCATTACTCTCAGAGCAGATGACCCTTGATTAGTATTTTTTACACCTCTTTTGTTCTTAAATGGTTTAATCATATAATTGACTGACTATGTTATAAGAAACAAAACTAATTTTGTAGCCGTGGAACTAGCAGATCGAGTGCAAATTTTTTAAGACTACCTGCCTGTTACGGGCAAATTTAATAATAAACCTTTAATTTTTCTAATTTGAACGTTATTTTAATTTACAATAAATTCAATTGGATCTTCTTCTTCAATCTCTTTTTTTAAAGCTTGCCGTAAAGCATTTATATCGGATTTCACATGATGCAATTCGAAATAGTTCACAGGAAATACAGTTAAACCACATTCATTGTAATTATGTAATGTGGGTATTCGGTGCGAACCACAATTTATTTTCCTTGTAAAATCAGTGTCGTACCTGAGTGATATCAGTTGCGGTGTTAAGTGTAATAATACTCTTGGCAAGCAGCTAGGAAGTTTATTAAATAGAGATTTTTTTGTATCTATTTTAAATTTGTAATATTAAATATATAATTCTGTAGAACTACCAAACGGTCTTCATTGCAGTTAGTTTCAGCATTGTACGACTAAACCGAAAACATTATGTAATCTTTAAAACGTTTTATCCTGAAACTGTATTGTATTTTTTATCTTGGAAATACTTTTTGATCTATATCTGTGATTGAATGCTACGTACTTTAATGTTGCAGTTTTTTTTTTTTTTGTTAATAACTTATTCATTTAAATGCTTATTTGAAATTCAGTCCGGCCGTGTCCAAATTCGGCCTTTTAATTAATTGGTGTCCCACTCTCTTCTAGCAAGGATCAAAAGTCTAAATTTAATGAAAATTAAAATGTTATCAAATTTTAATCGAAACGAGGCACAAGTGTACGTTCTAGTCCAGAGAAAATGTGGTCTAGCTTACTAAAAAAAATGAAGAAGACACAACTCGTTCTGGTGGTATGAAATCCCATATATTTTTTAATACAACCAAATTCCTGATCAAACGTTGATGATTCCCCACCAAAATTCATCGCTGGCTTACTAAAAAAATGAAGAAGACGCAATCGTTCTGGGATGAAATCCCCTATATTTTTGAATACAACAGAATTCCGGATCAAACGTTGATGAACCTCCACCGAAATTAATCGCAGTATGCAATTTATTTTGCAGTGTTTTAAAACTCAGCGTTAAAAACCTGGTATAAATGACCATTAAAACCTTTTAACAGATTCATTTAAAAAAAAAAGAAAAAATCATAAACTCTGTTAGTTATATTCACGAAAACTATTTGAACTATTTGGGGGGGGGGGGGGGTTTACGACTTATTTGAACTATATTTTCATTATTTGTAAATAAGTGATGCTATATTTCAGTTCTCTTGTACGCAATGGAGACATGGACGCTGAGAATACTAGATATTGACAAAATCCTGGCTTTCGAACTTTGGGTGAACCGCCGTATGTCAAGAGTAGCGTGGCCGTGGACGAAAACAAATGAATTCCTGCGTCTCATGTAAAACGAGATAAGAAAACTTATTAAGTCTCGAAAAAAATATCTCGTTCATGTTTTACGTGAACGATATTATATCCTGATTCAATAACAGGATAAAATGTCGGGAAAAGAAGTTTGGAAAGACGACGAATCTCTGATGGCTTAACAGGATTGTTCTGCTGTTTAATATACTGTATGTATTTATATTCAGAGCAGTGATGTCCAAGGACGAAATTGCCATTATTTAAATTTTTCATATAATTATCGGCTCTTGTTTATTAAACGCACCGTGAATTTTCTTACAGATAAAATTACTTGTTTCACAACGATTTTTACTTAAAATTATAATATTAATGAGTCTATTTCGTGTTAATAAGTTACGATATTTTTTAGTCGCGTGCAAAACATTCAGTGTCGTCGTTCTTAATATTTTTTTTTATTTATTTATTTAACGTCGCATCAACTACAAGGTCATTAGCGACGACGTTGGGGTGTGACAGTGTGTAATGAGGATGAAATGATTGTTTGTAACGTATGAAAATATGCCATGCCTGAGTGGGATTCGAACCCAGGACCGCATGATGAGAGGCGAGCACGTTACCAACTGCGCCAATGCGGCTGGCGTTCTTAATATTATTAGTAGCCTAGCTAAGTTTATTAAAATAAAACTTAAGAGCCGGCCGCATTGGCGCAGTTGGTAACGTGCTCGCCTTTCATCATGCGGTCCTGGGTTCGAATCCCACTCAGGCACGGCATATTTTCATACGTTACAAAAAATCATTTCATTTCATCCTACATTGCATAAAGTTACACCCCATCGTCATCGCTAATGACCGTTGCAGTTGATGCGACGTTAAATAAATAAATTTTAAAAAAAAACTTAAGAATTTTTAGTATGAACTTTCAAAAACCAATGCATTTGGTAATGCTGTGTCTTGTTGGTCCCAAATTGGCTGAGTTATAACTGTATTTGATATTTAATGTAAAATTAAATATTTAAGTTGAGAAATTGATTTAATTTTGAGGTATTCGGCAATTGTTTTGAAGTAGTAATTAAGTTTTGAATAGCGAATAGTGTTTTAGCATCGGTGCTTTCGTACCATGTGACGACCACGTATATGCAAATTACCAAAGACGTGAAGAAAACAGCATCAAGGTTGTAGGAGTGAGAAGTGAACAATCTCCTCTTGAGCATTTAATACGTGGAAACATCTTCTGTCTTTGTCGTTGCGTTACCATAATAGCGGGACATGGTAGAAAGGTGTATATTTTTGTTTGTGTGTGTTTGTGTCTGCTCAACGACGTAAACTGGTTCATAATGATTCTGGCGATACTACATTCCACATGGCCCATCCCGTCTGTTCGTTCCATCTCTCTAATACAAGAGGACTGTAATATTTAAAAGCTGAAGTAATTTAAATACTTAACTTCCTCTTAAGTGATATTTTATTATTTTTATTGTCGTTGTTGTAAGCGTAATGTATTTAATTAAAGTAAAAATTTGTCGTCGTTACTCGGGTTATTAAATAAGAATCTTTAAAATTTAATAAGATAAGAAACATCATTTAACTGTTTATTTTACATTTTATCATGCTTGTTAAGTGGCTTCACTTGGATCTCAGGTTATTTTGTTTTATTTACTCTTATGTCAAATTAGAGGACTTATTTATACAATAGCAAGTAGAATTTAATGTATTGTTACGTATATTCCAGGTTCATTCGGGATCTGGTTAAAACAAATGATAAAACTTCCTTTTTATACTTAAAAATAAAACTACTATTAATATAAAGGTCTTAACTCAAGACCTTTTTTTGTACAACTAAAAAGACAGAAACTAAATCTAAAGGTATCATTTACAATTAAGACTTTTATACCGTTACGCAAAGAGAAAATTTTTATAAAGCCATTTAGACCAGTCAATATAATTCACTTCAGGAGTTAGCTACACTTAAGCCCTTTGTACCAATTGAAAGAGAAAATTTTTCTGAACTGGGTAGTCCACTTAACTCAAAACCGACAATTTTTGAATTACGACCTTTATACCTGTCACCACAGAATTACTATACTAGAGTATTAAAGAATAGATTAAATTTATTACTAAGTATTATTAAACTTAATACTTAACTAAGAAGAAAAGAGGGTCATTTACAAATTAGAATAATTAATTTTACCTGCAACCATCGAAATGTATCTGTTTCCTATTCGCAGACTCGTAGTTTCTAAATGCAATGTGTAGAATTTAGACATATGTAACATTGTATAGTGTTAATGACAAACCTAAAATTCCAATGTACAATTTTAGTAAAATTTAAGTATTAATTTAATGTGAAAGTTTGTTTATGAATACTTACATTAAATTGTAAAAAAATTGTTTAAATAAATTTAAATGTACGTATATTACTCGTATATTTATTTGGTGGTCTTTTCCTTTTTTGGTCGCTAACTAATAAAGATTTATTTATTTATATTATTTAACAACGTAACACTCAATAATCGTACGGGTTTTTAGACCCAAGCTACTTCGACTTTGATCCAAGCTACTTTGATTCAACTCAATCAATGCAGGGTTCAGTTCTTTTATATTATTTGGTTGTCCAATTTTTATAATTTTAACCGAAAATTATAACTCCTACAATTTGGTAGAACAATTTATAGAATAATATAAAGAAAGGAAATAAAAGGGAGAATAATAATAATTGGCAAACAACAACATAATAAAAACCTTTACTACCCAAGGTATAACAATCAAACCAGCTCCGGCCGCCTATTTCGAGAAGCACTTGTTCAAAAAGGTGCTTCCATTGGTATCTTATTGTCATTGGTATGATACTTACTTTTATGCAGTAGGACCTCTATTTACCGTGACTCGGATTTAACGTCACTCATTTGAGAAAACATTTTCGCCCCCACTCCTTACGACACGTTTAAAGACAACTCTTTTGGTTGAGAATTAGTATAAGTGCCTGATAATAACACAAAATATTTTAATGAGTTAAATTCATTAACATGGACAGTGGGCTATTAATAACATTTCCGTTTTTATTCAGTAACATATTTATACTATGATAAATATTCTATTGTAAGTTCTATTGAAGCACATAGGATCACTGTACATATACAAATACACAAATTCCCCACCTCTTTTTTGAAGGTTCGAATTTAATGTCGTTGTCCGGACCAGAATTAAGCACGGTAAATTAAGGATATACTTTATAAATTTAAGATTCATGCACGTCTTTCTTAGTAATGACAAATTTTCATGAAAAAATTACACCCTGTTTAAATCTGTAGCAGGGGAAAATAGTCGAAGTTTAGGAGCTTTATTTTTCCTAGGTATCATTTAATGGAATACGCATGTCGATTTGTATTTGTTTAGGAAGGTATAGAAATAATATCTTTCGTTTTAAAATAGTCACTCCTTTTAGGTGCAAGTGGTTGATACGAAATTTCTCTTGTTTATTGTTCGGTCATTAAGGAACAAATGTACCGAATTTCAGCTCTTCGGTTATTCGGGAAGTTACGAAATAATGATGAGTGAATAGAAAGAAATTTCCCGGATTCCTAATCTATCCCATTGTTTTAGTCTTGAAAGAAATGATCCAAAATCCTACTCAGATAGCATCCGTGGGACTAAGGCTTGGTTTTTGGGTTCAATTCTCAGCTAAGAGGTTCAAAAGTTAAAGTAGGTAGTCAAAATTTCTGAAGGTGTAGAGCTCAGTTTAGGAACAAATGGCATTTATTTCTGATGGAGCTTATTAATTCTTTCGATCAAAGAAAATAAAAAATTAACCGAAATTTTTAGAAAGGCTATATTTATTGGAAAACGAGAATGTGTTAGTAGTGACTAGAAAATTACGCTGACCTTTATATCTAAGATTAATAAAAATATACATTGATAGATTTTTTTATTAGCGGGATTCAAGTTAGTGCTGTAATTTTATTTTGTTACATGTAAATTAGTGTTGTTTAGAAGTTCCGTGTAATTTTCGGTTTTTCTTTTTTTATGAGCTTTTTTTTATTAAAGTTTTTCAGAATTCTAGTTGCAATATTCCCAATTTTTATGTATTGCCTTATCTTTATTAATCCGTAAAAGATTATCGCTATCGGATTTATGTTTTTAATCTTTTAGTCTTTGATGATGGCGGTTCTTTTGAACAGCGAATTGATTTTTGTGCATCTTGACAAGATAATTTCAAATAATTTTGTCTAAATCAAAAAACAATTTTCAATTTGAAAATCACTCTATAGGAGAAATTATTAAGTTTTTACTGTGTTTTATCGGTGTTTTTTAAGAGTTTAAAAAATAGGCTTACTTCGTTCGAATTTATAAAATATAATGCAACGTAATCAATAGGAAGAATTATTAGATTTCTACGATCTCCACAAAAACCGCTTTGCTTTTGCCTTGTTTGCAGTTTTTTTCTGATGACTACAAAACAAATTTCTTTCCCGTTCTCGTTTTTTATGTTTGGTTTCAATTTTCGTTCATCGACCTGAAATTTTTCATCATGTGTAATTAGCCTTCGGTTATTTTTACTTCATTTTATATTGAAGTGTAGGTGTCCTATAATTTTATATTTTATTTTTCCAGTCACCTTTTTTTATAGTTTCACCGAATTTAACATTTTGACATTTTTTCTGTAACATTGTGTAATTTAATTATCTCCCCGTGGGTTTTTAATATATTTTATATTTTCTTTTTGAGCTACATTAGAAAAAAATATTTTTAACCACTTCGATGCTGTGAAATTCCATGTAAGCCTACACAATTGTGTTTTGATTGTAATTCAACTTGCTATTTAACTTCAAGTTGAAATGAAACAGTTAACGTATGTACAGAGTGAATATTTATTCAAAGACTTGATTACTTTTTAACTTTACCTAACCTTTCTCCGAAGAACTATTTTATACTTTAAGAAAAACCTTATCAAAACACATTAATGACAGTAGAATAAAACAAGTCATAATTTTAAATTTGAAAGAAAACATTACATTACCTTTGTGAATATAACTTAGGGTCGAAAATAGGGAAAGAAAATAACAATTTTAGAAAAAGCTCTAATTCCGTTAACCTTTGTGCTAAAAGGCTGAATTTTAGCTAAAATTAATACGAAAACATACAGAAACACTATTTTAAAACGCCATATTTTCCCTCTTCAAATTGATCGTGCTACATGTTCTGAAACATGGACTAAGTGAAAAATTCGCTAAAATCGGGTACATATTTTGTTTCCAAATCTCTAGAAAAAGCCTAATGCACTCCTGTGTTTCGTATTTTTTACGAATAAAATGACAAAACACCAAGCTTATAAACGAGCCGTACCAGAAATGTTTTGTTTCTTGATGAGACACGCGGTTCCGAACACAAGCTTCATCTTTCATTTTACGTACTATAGTCAAAGTTGTCTCCTTTGAGAGTAATGAATTTCATTATACAGCCAGACCCTGTGATGAATGAAGTGAAGGTGTCATTTGCAGGGTGGAAAGTAGATGCTTTTCAGAGGGCCTGGCATTCTGATAAGTATACTTTTCCTCTCAGTGAGGAAGGCAATTGACAACCTCCTCACTTTTCGTTTTACTGTAGAGGTTCAAACCAGCCTTTCGGCTGATGACATAAAACGCGAAGTCTTAAAGTAACCTATATCTCTGTACCAGTTTCATACATTTTCACTGTTATATTCGTATATTTTAATTATTTGTTTTTTTTGTTTTGTTTCAGGTAAGGAATAAGTTTTCAACTACAGAAATAATAACATAATTTGCTAATAGTTAATAAAAATTCCATTTCTGTCAAGTTATTTGTAAGTACATGTATATTGTAAATCTTCCTCTATTTTATGCTTATTCATATTTTATTGTAAAGGCCTTTGTGGTCATAAAGTTACGTTACTGCTTTTGTTTCTATATTATATTTTAAGCTAAATGCTAAAAATATTTTCTGCTCCAGAACCTAACTTGGTTATATATTATATTTATGGTTTAAAGTTAACTGCGTTGTTCCTACTGACTTAAATTCTATTAAACGAGACGAGTTATCCTTTTCGTCCTATTTTAGAAAACTAAATTTGGAAGTTATGTAAATTTTACACTGGACGCTATAAATTGTTTTGTGTTTAAGCCGATGTATGAATTATAGCCGATCTACTAATTAACACAGTAGCCTAACAAGTGTATTTGGCTGTAGTTCGTGTATATGTTGGTAGTTTCATAGAGATCATTGAAAGAAAACTTCATTGCCAACTTTATCGGTTGTAATCCTACCAAATTTCCTTTAGTCGTTGAATGTTCAAAAACTTTGTTATGGTTAATCACGTCCGGGACATCTTTCGCTACTCTCCCTTGATAACTATACACAATTTTAATTAATTATTTATTAGTAAATTACTACCGAACTGTACATTTTTACTAAAAATGTTCGTAGCTGAATTTCGTAATTTTTCTTTTACTTACTTTTTATTTTTAATTAACGTGATTAAAAATTATTTTCTGGTAGTGTATTCTTTTAATCGTTTTATAAAAATCTGGCTTTTGTGTGTACAAAAAACGGATTAGACCGGTTTTTTTTAAATATTCGTAACTATCGAGTAAATATTTAATCATTGTAACTTCATTATAAACCGTGTTCTTTTGTATTCTCACGTTTTTCTTTTCTAGTTTTTTTTTATGAAATCGTGTATCACAGTACATTCCATTGATTGGGTTACTTCGGTAAAAGTTACAAAATCAGTGGTCCTAAAAGTAGATCCCCAACCAGGGCCTGGTTACACCGAACGCTGTTGTTTAAAAACTTTTTTCTTCTACGTAATTTAATTTTTACTAACGGAAACAATCGATTCTACTCTTAAAAATACCAATAATAATTAAAAACTGAAATAGGATTTAATGTGCTGTATATTTTGTAGTCATAGGTATAATAAATAAGTGTAAAAATTCAACGTACATTTTTTTCGAATCACCCAATTTAAATTATACGATTAATCAACCTTTTGGCCCATGGTTCTTTCACCTTGCCTGAACGCGTTTTCCTTCTTTCTTCAAACCGTTTCTTGTCGAAGAAGTTGGTTTTCCTCCTGAAACTGAATTTTTATTAAACTCCTGAACTTTTCTGTTTTGCGGATGATTTGTGGTGTAATTTTCTAAATTCTCAGTTCTTTACTTATTTCTTAGTGCCACGGGATTTTGACTTACTTAAAGTGTTGAAGATTTGTTTGGTTAACCTGGACTCCTTTCTGTAAATATGCCCATAAAATTGTAATCTTTTCCTTATTGTGTATAAAGGCTTTTCCACGTTTGTGTAGATTTCTGTGTTCGACTTTAATTTGTATTCTAGTCTTATTTTCTTGGGTCCTAAAATCTTCTTTAAGATTTTTCTTTCTTTTTCTCTAGTTTTTTCATGGTGGAAAATGTGATTGTTTTTAAGGTTTCCGCTGCGTATTAAATTTCTGGTTTGACTACTGTTTGGTAGTGTCTTGTTCGTATCAACGTACACTATTTTTATGCTGTTTAAATTTTAATTCATTGAGCATACTTGCTGTGAAATACAGTATTTTAAAATAATTATTATTAGTAAATTACTACCGAACTGTACATTTTTACTAAAAATGTTTGTAGCTGAATAGTAACTAACGACGTAAGCAAATTGCAAAAATTAGAATAAAATGTTGGCCTAGTTCTCTGATATATTCGTATAATAATTATCATGTAAACTTCTACCGCAGCGCCTCCTGATTTTCTAAAACCATTGAAAGTTATTTAAAACCAGGCCGTAAACAATACCCAACTAACGTAAAAGAAACTGTATCAAGATCGGTCCAGTTGTCTTGGATAAGAGTAGTTGTTGTTTAGGTCATCAGCGGAAAAACTGGTTTGAACCTTTAGAGGCTTTACTAAGTAAAACGAGAAACGAGGAGTGAAGTGGTTTACCATTGCCTTCATCACTGAGTGAAAAAGTATGCTTATCAACATGCCAGGCTCTCCGAAAAGCATCTAGTTTACACAAATTTTTAATTTAAACGCATTTTGTTTTCTTTCAATCATTAGAAGAAATTGCAAGACAGTCGGAAGTAAAAAAAAAATCAGTCATGGATAAAAATTAAGCTTAACGTACATTGTTTTTCTAATACCCAAGACAAAGTAATATTATCTTTGAATTGAAATTTAAGGTTTTCAGTAAACAGTGTTAGTATACTGATAATAAATAACGTGTGAAAGTATTTTTGCTATACTTTATTAAGCACAATTTTCTTTTTTTGTTGCATCATTTACCATGACTAATACAAATATATTTTCAATGATAAACTTATGGTATTTTATACCAACATACTATAAATGCAATATCCTTTTTAATATGCGATTCCTATCGCATTGTTTTCTTCTAAATAAGGGTATAAACGATATAACTTAATCGGTTATAATAATGTATTCAGTAGGAATTGGTTATGGTTACTATTACAGAAATAAATTTAAGTTCAACTATTTCGCGCCTATTATTATCTACCTCAAGGTTAATCATTGATCAAATTATTGTTATAATTCTTTGTTTTCTGTACAATGTAGGTAGGCCTCCTTTTATTACGAGACGTACATGTTCTGTATTGTATTGTGACGAGCATATTGTATTCTAAGAATGTACTAAATAATTATTATGGCATTCCTTTGATTCTTACCGATTGATATTTTTATAATAATTATTCTAATAATAAATATGTTTCTTAGCTTTCATTTTATTATCTGAAACTGTTTTTTTATAATATACATTATTGACAATCTGGTGTTTTATTTCGGCGTGAATTTGGACAAATATACCTTATCTTTGTTCATGTTTCAGCTGGCCAGTATACCAAATCGGTTGCCCTACCGGTGCGATTTTAATCGGTTTTCTATCAGCTTAATGACTGGCATAAAGTCCAAAAATGTTTCTGAATTTAAAATGACTGCGGATATTTCACGTTGTAAAATTTATGGAACTCTTCCCTGTTGACTGTTGTATTTCAAAATATTTGTTATAGCATTATGAAATAGCTGTTCTATAATAATTATCCTGCTGTTCCTTTGTGAATTGTTTTCAATTATATTTTATATTGGGATTAAAAATTATGCGTTATGTATTCAAAATAAATTATTTATAAATGTATATTTAAAAATCTTGGTGTGAACTACTCATATGACTTTCTCTTATCAATGTAAATAATGAACATTATAACCTATGTTTAATCATTAGTAAACAATGTAAAATGAAAAATGGAAACCTCCGTGCCGTAGTGGTTAGCGCGCGAGCCTACTAAGCAGAAGTCCCGAGTTCGATTCCCGGCTAATGTCTGGAAATTATTACGTGTCAAAACCCATCGTTAAAGTTTCATAACCCACTATAGTCGCTAATGACCAAGATGTTGATGCGACTTTAAATAAAAAAAAAAACAATTTTAATCGTAAGTGAATGATGCAAAATGAAAGTCGGTCTCAGTTTGGGTTAAAATACGGAAAATCACTTTTTGACAATAAAATAGGCTCTGTAGAGAAAAATGATTTAAATAAAGGTTGTAGGTTTTCTAATTTGCTATAACTTTGATTTATACACTTTTGTCGTAAAATGCAAATACTAAGGTCTGTAAACAGAATCCCTTTTTTACCTATTTTGATGAAAAAACAACAGAAAATCACTACGATTTTTACTGGTGAACAAAGCGTTTTACAAAAAATGTGTAAAATAGAAGTTGTAGGTTTTTTAATGTTTTGCTATTTTGCCGTACAACTTTTGTCCTAGAGTGCCTAGTAAGGCTGAAATCTTAAAAAATTCTCTACGAGAGCACGCCTTCTCAAGAATTTCAACCGACCTATAGTGTTAGGTTACCATATCTTGTAGTGCACAAAAATGTAGAAAATGAACTGATTAAATAAAATCATTGGAACCGTCAATCATTGGATTTTGAGAAAATCGCAAAAAAGTGAAAGTTTTTATTATTTTTTTTAAATCTACTCCAACTAATTACTTAAAACTAACGAACAGTTCAAAGTGAAAAATGACACGAATATACTTTCACTTCTGGGTGACCGATTTTGATGAAATGTTCGTACCCGGAACGAAAAAAATTGATAATTTTCACATATCCGGTTTTTTTGCAAAATATTAAAATTCAGAGTTTTTTGTATCCAACGATATGGGTACAATTTGTTGGGGGGTTTTGCAGTTTTTTTTTCAAATAAAAAAAATATGTTGAATTTTTACGTTATTTTTTAAACGTTAACATTTGCATAATATCTCTATTTTTTTAATGACAACAGATAATTTCATAATTTCTTTATTTTGTGCGATATTTTTTGTTTTAAAACTTTACGTTAGCACCAGACCACCTGTGAATGTAATATATTAACTTCTGAACTGTAAAAAAAGTATTGAATTGTTAAATAATTTAATTATTAGGCCTACTTAAATAATTAACGTATAATGTGTTCTGTTTTAGTTTTTTTCTTGTTTCCCGTAAATAGCAATTTTTGTAAGGAACATTTTTGTCAGCCAGCTGTGAATGGATTTTAATGAAATTTTTGCACAGCCTTTAATACCATAATTTCAATGTACTGAGTTAATATTATAGCAAAATAATGTGTTTGTATATTTATTGTCCACTTCAATAGGCAAAAAACGGTGATTTTCAAACGTGGTAATTTCAAAAAAACAATTTTTTATCGTGCTAACAATACATCAAAATTCTACTAATTCAGTGGGTGTAGAATAGCCTGAAAAGTAACGAAAAGAAAATTGGACAGGATAACTGTAATAGTTTATGAGAAAATGTTCCTTACATTAACATTACGGAGATAGGCATTCCGGGTCCCCTTAAGTTCCAAGTTTCAACTTCGTACTGTATTCCGTTCTTGAGATATTTTGTTCGCACTTAGACCAGTCGCTAAATACATGTTTTTTTTGGATTCAAGGGGTCTAAAAACGTTTATATCCGGTGAAAAATGGACATGAAAACAATACTTTCCTTCCCTATATAGGGAAAGAGAAAGTAAACAGTAGCATATAAGTTATATTTTAATCTTCTGGAGGATGTGTGATCATTTCCTGTTATCCGAATAATTGTTCACATACTTAATTACTAGCTCCCTTCACAAAAGTACTGATTACAAAATTTTCGAGACAAAATTGAAATTTAAAAAAATATAAATTCCTAAAATTTTTATGAAGTTTTTTTGACATGATTGTTTTGTATTAATAGGCCTATGATACATTGAAATTTGCAACAATATTTTTTCAAATCTTTTGTTGCACTCCGGCTGTTTTTCTTTTTCTTCCAGTTTTTCAATTTTTACATTATTTTTCCCGGTTATATTTTTATGCAGAACTTCTTTTATTATTTGAGAACAATAAAAAAAATCGTATCGTAGCGTTTTTCTTTTAGTTTGTAAAGTTTTATGGAAGTAAATTTTTTAATTAGCATTTGCATCCTAAAACTATTTTTCAAAGGAAAATTTCTCTTTGTCTACACCACGCTGACGAATAACTTCTTTATTCTTGTGCAACAATTTTTCATTTCTGAAGAGTTGCAGACAAAACCAATTGTAACAAGGAAACTGGGATTAAAAAAAGTAATTCAAACTTCAAAGAAAACGCTATTATTTTAGGCGTTGTGGAAGAATAGAATGTATGTATGTATTCGGTGATACACTTTAGTCTATTCAGTTTTAATAAACAAGTTAACACACTAGAGAACTCTTTTTATATATAACTTATATATACTTTTGATTTATAAGTTTGAGGTAAAACTATGGATTTTATCATACTTTCTTTTAGTATGTATGTATATAACATACGTAGTTTAAAATATCAGGGCTACAAAAAAATGTAGCCCTGATACTAGCAGATCGAGTGGAAATAATTTAACATTTCACCTGCCAGTTATGAGCGTATGTATGTACAGATAGTATTACATAATATATCAAAACAAAAAAACAATATAAAGTGTACACAACACATGTTGTACTGTACTCATAAATACAGTTTAAAAATTTACTTACATAATATAAAAATACAGTTTAAAAAATGTAATGTATATTTTCAAAACCCTTTCAGCTATTAGAAGAAATCCTCAATTTACTGACTCTTGTTTCGTGTCACTCTTGGTGTTGTGTCAACTGCATAATCCTGTCTTCTTTTTGGGTCGTATCTTGCTCTTACTGTTTAGAAAAATTACACTTTGCTGACTGCTAGGCCATGTTCCGGGTTCCTGTTGTACATGAGTAGTTGATGCAACTAAAAAAAATAATAATAAAAAATTCACCCTCTTGGAAAAGAGTCTGTTAAGAAAGATTCCACTGTTTTGAAATCGTATTTAATTTAGTAATCGTATCTGGATTATATCTATAGCGTTTCCTTTTCTTATCAAAACAAGTACCTACTTGATTATTTGTGAATCAAGTTCATTTTCTCATAGTAATAAAAGCAGATCTTTTACCTCATTAACTTTCGAAGATAATTGTGTAATAATGATGTGTAATTTAGGTGTTTTTATGCTCAAGTGTTTTGTGTATTTTACAATATGTTTGTGTTAAAGAAGAGGTTTAATGTACTGAAAGATATAAATATTATGTCTAATGTGTTGACTTTGAATAGTTCTCACATTAAATACTACATCGTTATAGAATACTTTGTGATGATGTGTCACGTTGTCGTATTGAATCAAGATTAAATTTTTATTATACACAAACGAATCTGAAATACTGTACCGTCTTGTTTCTATTTAAATAATTTATGTAATGTTAAAAATTCATGAGAACATGTTTGCTTGAACCGCCTTCGGGGAAAGCATGTTATACAAAATCGATGCCCGTCAGAGGGCGTTTGCATGAAGGGCAAGGAAGAGTCTTTATGCGTATGTTGACCGACGCCGAGCCACGTGGTCAGGCGACGCTGTAGATCGATGCTTTGGGTTTCACCGTATAGAAACGTTCAACAGTCGGCTTTAAGACGCGGCGCGTGAACGTTTGTTTTTTACTGCATTGTTGAACAAGACCGTTTTTTTTCTTTGGTTAGGATTAAGTATATTTTGTCAGATTGATTTTTCCTTTAGGCCTGTAATCAATCCAATTTTACATTTTATTAAAAATAATATTAGTATAGTTTCTTTTAAAAAAAAATTATAATTTAAAATATTTAAAAGAGTTATGATGTTCAATAGAAGATAGACCAATAGAATAGAGAATATAATAATAAAAAAATAGAATAATAAAATAAAATAAAATAAAATAGATAATTTATTATAAAAGTAGAATAATTTAATAGATAGAATAGAGAAGATAGATGGGTCATATAAAATACTATAGTATTTGTTAGGCCTATTTAACGTAATTTTGGAAATAGCTACGAACATTATCTATAATTAATTTATGTTAGTACTTGTGTGTTCACATCTCATTTTTTTAAATGAATTAATTTTTTAATAAATTTAATAGTTATAATCGAATCCGTTATTTTTATATTTTCGGAATTTATAAGCAATAAAATGATTTTTATTCACTGATTTTTACTTGCATATCATTACAATATATCGCTACAAATAAGTACTGTTATATACAGAAGTATGTTACTTTTTTATTAATATTTAATTTATTGTAATGCTTTATAGCTACGAAGTTAATTCAAAGGGTAATTAGAAATTGTTACCCTGTGAGTAATCGAAGTTAATTACATACTCTTTTATGTAGCTGATAAATAAAATTAGAAAATTTGATTTATATATTTTTTCTTATATTACGATTTATTAAAGTATGCCGAACACATTTTTATTTTTGTAAAATTTGTTCGTGATGTAATAATAACCGGAAACTGCGCAATAAAATAGTTTAAAATTTTACAAAATTGAAAGTTATCTGTAATATTAAAGCGAATTTGATGTTGTTTTCTATGTGTAGTCATAAATAAGTTCTTTTAATGTTGTGAAAATATATCGTAATCTTTTTAATAAATTAATGTGATCGGTAATTATTTTTGAAGTACTAGTTTGTGGTGAATAAAAATTAATTATAATTGTGAAAATCAAGTGAATATTCAAAATATTTTGTTAAATTGTTCAATTTTAGGTCTGTTTTCAAAAAGTTGAAGACCGTTTATTAACATATATTGAACTATTGATGACTTATTAATTTCATTTAGGGTGGGATAGTTGTTGACGTACTCAAGTTTCTGTTTAGTGGTTTGTATATTGGATTACTAATTGGAAAGTCCATGATGACCGGCTTCTCTTGAAACCAATACTTCCTCCCACGATTTTATCTACTTTATCTACCCTTTAGTAAAATTAGACGTATATTGATTCTACATAAAGATGAGGGTATCAAGTGAAGAATTTTTCGCATGTGCCAGAAGTTTTTAATTTTTGTCTACGTTAAACTTTAACATTTTTCTTTTGATGTTGTTGTTGTTGTTTAGGTCATCTGCCAAAAGACTGGTTTGTACCTATAGAGGCTTTACTAAGTAAATTAAGGAGTGAGGTGGTTTACCATTGCCTTTCTCATTGAGTGGAATAGTATGAGTATCAGCATGCCAGGCCCTCTGTAAAGCATCTACTTTCCCACCCTGCAAAGGACACCTTCATTTCATTCACCATTGGATCTGGCTGTATAATGAAATTCATTACTCTCACAGGAAATAACTCTGACCAGTATCTTTTACACCTGTACCTCTTCTGTTCTTGAATAGTTCAGTCATAAAATTAGCTGACCATGTGATAAAAAACAGAACTCATTTTAGTAGCCGTATATTTATTTTTTAGAACTTTTTTCTTATTATAATGGTTGCATCTGTATAAACTTTAGTTTGCGCGTAAGATATGAGGATATAATATACAGACGAATAAATGCCAAAGCTATCCGGGGAATCGAACCTGGGACTCATGGCATTGAAGGCAGTTATGCTGACCACTACTAACGGCTAGCAAAATATAAGCATCGTGTAATTTCTTAGGTTGTTGTCTTTTTTTTCTGGCTCTCCTAGAGTTGTGGTATTGATTCTTATGGGTTGAGGGGCCTACTTATTAGGTTATACGATTACAAAAATTGTTCTAATTGAAACGAAAATTAACATTTATTAACATGAATTTTGTAATTCCCTTACGGTTGGGATTTTTGAAATTTTTAATTGAAATAAAACTTATCAGAATTTGTGAATGTTAGAAAGTGTTCAAGAATTCTAAAATCTGTCTGAAGTTGGATAATTCAAATCAATTGACTAAATTTATAAATTTTTGTGGGTGCTTTTCTACCTCAAGGTTAAACATTGCAGTTTTCTCCAAAATTTTGTTGTTTGCTGTGCCATGCTGTGCCGGTTTGTGCTGGATAGGTGACCGCTCGTGCAGTGCTATATTGTGTTGCTGTGGTTTTTTATGTCGAGCTGTGTTATGCTGTGCTGGACTGGTGAGCGTTAAGCATTAACGTAGGCCTACAACATTTTTAGCACATTGTTCATTGGTAATGCCGTCATTGTAAATATCACTTTATTGAGTCACTTTGTAAGTATACCACGAAAAATTGTTCAGATGGAAGATTTCTAAAATTTTATTGTAAATTTAATTTTTAATGAAAAAGGTATGTCAGCTCTATTGACAACGTTCGTGCCCAATTAATATCGAAGTAGTATATGTATATATTACTTTCTTTTGCCTATATAAATATAAAGGAAGGAAAGTATTGTTTTCATGTCGATTTTTCGAAATCGAGTTTTAACCCGATCTACACGTTTTCAATCCCCTGAACCCAAAAAACATGTTTTTAGCGATTGGTCTGTGTGTATGTGTGAACAGAATATCTCAAGAACGGAACATCGTACAAACTTGAAACTTAAGTTAGATACCACTGAAAGGCACGACACGAACATTTTCATCAAAATCGGCCAACCGGAAGTAGTAGTTTCTTCGTGTCATTTTTCACTTTTTGCTATTTTCTCAAAAACTGCTCGTACGATTTTTTTTAAAATCGCCTCATTTACTAAATTTTAATGCTCTACAAGATAGGGTAGGCGCCATGTCTGCTGAAATTCTTGGTGAGGCTGTTTTCTCGTAATTTTTTTTACCTAATTTATAATTATATATAATATAATTATTATATATAATAATAATTTTGTAATTTTTGTTTTAAGATTGCGACTTAAATACGCATTTTAGCGTAAAAATGTATACAATAAACGTTTTAGAAAATCCTACAACTCTTACTTCAAATAATTCTTTGTATAACGCGTAGTTTAGCGGTAATTAGCTATTTTCTGTTTTTTTTCCTCACGAAAACGTGTAAAAAAATCAAGTGTTTAAAGATATCAGCCGTATTTTGCATTTGACGACGAAAAAGTATAATCAGATTTATAGGAAATTAAAAGATGTACAACTTTTATTAAGAGCGTTTTTCTCTACTGAGCCTAGTTTAGTGTGAAAGAGTGATTTTCCGTGTTTTTAAGCCAAACTGAGGTTGATTTTCATTTTGGGTCTTTCACTCATGATGAAAATTAGGTTATGTTTGTTGAGGTTAGTTTTTTGTTTAATTGTAATGTTTTTTTTACTAAATGTTAGGTTTATTGTTAATAATTTGCATTGGCAAAAGAAAATTGTGTGAGTGTTTCTCACCAAATTTTTTTAAGGATATCTCGTTCTCGTGCTGTGTCCAACGGGTCCGAATATGCACATAAAATGTCGTTTTCCATTCATATTTAAATTTGACAACAGAAATAAGTTTCAAATCACTGATTCAGTATTATAATCTGATGATTTCATAATCGTTACTATGTTAATAAGTCCACACCAATCCTCATAGACTATTTTATTGTATGGACTTAAGGTCAACAACGTACATTTCTTAGTAAATTTGAAAGCTGCAGGGTGCCTGCCTAACTGTTGCATACTAAAATGTAATCAGTTGGTAAACCGTTAGTATTATTAATGCATACATAATGTCACCATTAAATACTTCCCATGTAATAATGTCCGAGGTCATTTTGTTTTAAAATTGTCTTGAGCGTTCTCATGAAATACATAACAGTAGTTGCAATTATTACTTTTGTTAGAGAATGCACTTATATATTTATTAATGAGAATGGCCAGGTCGGCTGATAGATCTCGGCCGACATTAACTGTCGGTATAATTATTGTAGTAATTATAGAAGTGGATTACTCGATAGCGTCTAGGTATATCATTTCTGTTTTGTTTCTACTTTTCTGCATTGGTGTGCTGGAAGAGACGCAAGCTGTCTGCCGACCCTAGCTTAAATTAAAGTCTAATCAGTGTTTTTGAACCTGTGGGATCGCAGGACGTGTCTGGCGGGTCGGGAAATACGTGGTAAAAATAAGAATAGTAGTGTTACTTATTTAAAGGTGACACAAAAATATTGTACGTTACTTTTAAAATTTTTTCCAATTCAATTAACGTGAAACTTGGTCTTGTTAAGAATTAACCAATTTTGTAATATTTGGATTTAGTTTTGTAATACGTAAAACGATGTAATTTTCCAGTGCCATACTATTTCTTGATTTGGGTTCCAAATGGTTTCAAAATTGTCAACGCTACTCTAGACAGTTCGGGGTATTTATTTTTAATTAGCATCGTTGAAAGTTAAATTCATTGCCTGAACACTTAATTGCTGTCAGTTTATCGTGAGGACGAACACTTAGCTCAGCATTTTGTACAGCTTGCTTATTAAACGGATTGACTTCGTTTTTTTAGGAGACACAAAAATTTGTACATAACTTTTACAATTTTTTCCAATTCAATTAACGCCAAACTTGGGCTCGTTTGGAATTAACCAATCGTGTACTGTTTGGATTTATTTTCGTACACAAAATGATGTCATTTTCCAGTGCCAAACGATTTCTTGATTTGGGTTTCAAATTCACCGTTATGGAAAATCCTTGGGTCTTTTCTATTATTCCTCTCCCACCACAATTTTTCACATTTTGTGAATATTTCGTATTCAACCTTACAAAATTTTTAACGATAAAACCGGGAAAAAAATTTTAAAAAATCCTACACCAATATTCTTTAAGTTAAGGTTACATTATAGGTAGGGTAAATAGATTGCTTTTTCTCAATATTGTTACTGTATCTAATAATGAAATATAAACTCATTGAGTACATGACATCATTAAATAAATAAATTTAACATCATTAAATTAAATATTATTAAATATTTTAATAATTGTCAATAAATATTTAAGGTCAACTTTAAAAAAGAAAGAAAATAACATTAACTTAAAAAATATTGATATATGATTTTTTTTTAATATTTTCCTGTTATTATCGTTAAAAATACTGTAAGAACACCTACGTATGGAATATCCACAAAATATGAAAAATTGTGCTGTAGGGGGGGGGTAACAAAAAAAAACCCAAATCCTTGTTCACAGTTGTAGGGTGTGAGCAAATGGTTTCAAAATTTTCAACGCTACTCTGGATAGTTCTGGGTATTCCTTTTTAATACTTAATTCAAAATTTGTCGGCATAAGGATTGTATAAAGTTAATTTCATTGCCTGAACACTGAATAGCTCTGTCAGTTCATCATGAAAACGAACCAAATTTAAAGTTAAATATGGCGGTAGTAACCATAAACTCGTTAACTAAGCATTTTAGTACAGTAAATAATGTTTATTAAGATTGATTTTTAACCAAACTTTATGAGAGTGTTCCCTTTAGAACGTGTGTCTTTAGTTTTCGATATTAGAATGTGCGCTTTATGAGAATGTTCTCATAAAGCGCAGTTAAACCTTCGTGGATCACTCTGTATTTTAATTGATTTGATAATAGTAGTAGCAAGACTCTATTTATGAAGTTTAAATGAAAATAAAAGGTTTACTGTACTAACATAATTCTCTACAGAATACTGTTGCGGGTGTTAATTGTTTTATATTGTGTCATTCATGTGTTGTATTATTCTGTTCGCGTCGTGTTATAGATTTAGATACACCTTAGTGTACATTTTATTTCTAGTTCCATCTAGATTTTATTCATCAAAAATCTGGTGTGAAACACTCACACAACTTTCTCTTGCCAATGGAAGTAATTAAAAATAAACCTAACATTAGTAATAAAACATTAGAAATTAACAAAAAACTAACCTCAATAAATATAACCCAATTTTAATCTTATATGAAAGACGCAAAATGAAAATCAACCTCAGTTTGGCTTAAAGATTCGGAAAATCACTCTTTCACGCTAAACTAGGCTCTGTAGAGAAAAATGCTTAAAATAAATGTTTTTGATCTTATAATTTCCTATAAATTTGATTATATAAACTTTTGTCGTAAAATGCATACTAAGGCCGAAATCTTTAAAAAAAATAGATTTTTCACACGTTTTCGTGAGAAAAAAAAACAGAAAATTGCCAATTACAAGCGTTATACAAAAAAATGTTTGAAATAAAAGTTGTACAATTTTAAATTCTCTACAACTTTAATTATATACATTTTTGTGGTAAAATGCATAATAAAGGCGCAATCTTAAAAAAGCAATTTTTTACGTGAAAACAGCCTCACCAAGAATTTCAACAAACATGGCGCCTACCCTATCTTGTAGAGCATAAAAAATTAAGTAAATGAGGCGATTTTTAAAAAATCGTAGGACCAGTTTTTGAAAAAATCGCAAAAAGTGAAAAATTACACGAATAAATTACTACTTCCGGTTGACCGATTTTGATGAAAATGTTCGTGTCGGGTCCGGTAGTGGTATGTAACTTAAGTTTCAAGTTTCAAGTTCGTAGGATGTTCCGTTCTTGAGATATTTTGTACACACACACAGACCAATCGCTAAAAATAAGTTTTTTGGGTTCAGGGGGTCTGAAAACGTGTAGATCCGGTGAAAACTCGATTTTGAAAAATCGACATGAAAACAATACTTTCCTTCCTCTTATATATTCATATAGGCAGGCAAGAGAAAGTAAAAAATGGATGAAAAGAGCGTTATTCCATGATTTCTTCAAGGGATAAATAACTCTGAATACAATTTAGTACATTTTATAAACGTAAAAGATAAACTTAAGCTGATTCACGGAAATTTCTGTTACTTTATTTTTTGTAAGTTATTACTACAGATTTTGAAAATGTTATTTGTAATATATTTAAATATATTGCCTATAACGGGCTGGTGGAGTGTTAAATTATTTGCACTCTATCTGTTGGTTCCAGGGCTAAAAAAATAGTTTTGTTTCTTATCACACATAGTCAGCGAATTATACTCGTATGACTGAAATATTTAAGAACATAAGAGGTAGAGGTGTAAAAGACACTAGTCAGAGTTATTTCCTCTGAGAGTAATGAATTTCACTATACAGCCAGACCATGGGGTGAATGAAGTGAAGGTGTCTTTTGAGAGTGGAAAGTGGGTGCTTTTCGTGGAGCCTGACATGCTGATAAGCATGTTTTTTTAACTCTGTGAGGAAGGTAATAGTAAACCACTTCACTCCATGTTTTTACTTAGTAAAACCTCGAGAGGTTCAAACAAGCCTTTCGGCTGTTGACCTAAACAACAACAACATTAAAAATTATATTTTATTTTAATATACTTATCTATTCATGATTTCCATTGCGTATAACATTTTACGACAATGTGTTTTCCATTTCTTTTTGTTTATCGATTATTAAAATTAAATTTATTTGGCTGGTGTTGTGCTCAAGAGTAATGATCTTAAACGCTTTTGTACAATGTTTCGTTTGTAACAATAAGGAAGCTTTGAAGTTCTAAATAATCTTCACGTGTTTCAGTGCTTTCAATAGTGCTCGTGAATCTGAAACAACATAACTCGGAATCTATTTTAAAGAAACGCTTACTAATCTTTTTAACTAAATGGTTTTTTATTATTTTTTTGTTCTGTTTTAAATTAAGTACATAATTTAGGAGACTGTGTCGGTCTTCTTATTTTTAAACGTAATTTAAAGTGATCGTTAAATAACTGCTGTAAATGTACTCGTAGGTTTGTCTGCTGTAAAATAGAAGTCGTCTGTCTGTCTTGTTATGTATAAACTTTTATAATTGAAAAATTTGGAATAATTCGAATATGTATTGTTCAGCTCTGTACTTGAATATTTTTATTGTTTATTTTATTTTGTTATTTTTATTGTTTTATTGTTATTGTGTTATTCGTGAAATTACGCTGATTTAAGTACTACGGATATTAGATTTCATTGTAAATTTAAATAGTAGTTTTAGATTTGTTAGTTAATTAGATGGCACTAAATATTGTGTATATATTTTCATATAATGTTTATCGAAATACAGTATTAAGCGATTGGGCCTTATGAATAAACGAGCAAATCCGATTGCTCTACATTTTAGATGTAAATCCTTTCATATGTATAAATGAAGAACAAACTGTTAAGCTTCTAAGCAGAATTTAGAAGTAAAAGCGTTTGCTTTTTTTGTTAGATAATCTTGGCCTTTTGCTGTTCATTTTTGAAGGCTTTGATCCACTTTTTATTTCAAACAAAATCAGCTGTTTTATAAGATTTAAATTTTAAAACGAGTGTCTATTGATGAGCGTACATAACTTTTTCTTACGAAGGTTTTCTTAAAACCATGACCTTTTGCTTTGATTATTCGTATAAAAAGCATAAAAACATTTTCTGTAAGCATGAGCTTAACCTTTTGTTTTTTTATTTATATATATTTTGAAAAATTTGCTTCGAAACAGTACAACTAAATCATCTTTCCTGTTTTATTCATTCTTGTGACTGATTGAATAATTTCTTAATTTGTTTTTTTTTTGGACAACTGAATTTGTTTGAAAGAAACGCTATTTGCGATAGTTAACCGTTCAGTAAATCTAAAAGAATAGTATGTATGTTTTTCCGCATGGTGTTCTGTAAAATTGTGTGTAAATCGTTATTCGATGAAATTATTAAACAAAATAATGTACTATAAATTGACTCACAAATTCAATGATATGTCTTGCTTACCTTTTTTTATTTCATTAGATGTGAATTATAGTTATATATTTTATTAATATTATTATTTTTGGTATACTGCTTTGTAAAGATATAATGTTTTATTTCGACAAATAATAAACATTACTAATAATTCTC
Organism: Catonia carolina; assembly: GCA_035578175.1. NCBI lineage: Eukaryota > Metazoa > Arthropoda > Insecta > Hemiptera > Achilidae > Catonia > Catonia carolina. The sequence goes on along the minus strand of JAQMRL010000002.1, from coordinate 121,282,571 downwards.
ATAGTTATTTCTAATATAAATATATAAAATTAACAAAAGAATTGTATAAAAAAAATCAACACTCATCTCAAAGTATAAAATTACTGTAACAGTTGATATTAAATAAAATCAAACATTCCCGGGTTCGATTCGTGGCTAGGGTCTGGAAATTTTTACGAGTTAAAACCCACTATTTCATAACCCACCGTAGTCGCTATAATTACCGATTATAATAACCGAGCTGTTAAGGAACTTTCAACAAACTAAAAAAAAAAAACAAAAAAACTGTTATTAGCTAACTTAAATAAATAACCGCTCAACAAAAATATTCATTTAAAATAAAACAACAAAAATAGCATTTATAAATGAGTTAATTTTATGTAAATTTAATGATAAAAAACCTTTAGGAAAATCATAAGTTCCAGTAGCATAATCAAATAATTAAAGCGACTCTGTTGTGGTGGTACCAACCACCTCTCGGGTAATTGAGAGATATTGTTGATTGGTGGATAAGCATCTTTCTGCTAAATTTTTTTAATAAAAACACCCAAAATGCATACAAAGATAGCCCCTTTGAAAAAAAGAAAAAACTATGGGAGCTATGTCTTTTAGTTTCTGAGAAAAATGTACCTTAATTTACAGTTAATTTCATTTTCCGCTATATGGAATTAAAAAAGCTATATGTAATTGTATCCTATGGTCAATAAGCGGGTATCCCGTTCTCTGAAATTCAAATTGTTTGCAAATGGTATCGGTTAGATTTGCTTAATTATTAAAATGTTTTACTGAAAAACATTGTGAAGAAAGGAACGGTATACTTCCCATTGTTGAATCGTTTATTTGTATTTTCCATGTTCGCTTTCTCTCGCGCTGCGAGTGCCTCTTAATTATGAGATTATCGTTTAGATTAACAAATTGTTGTTTAGGTCATCAGCCGAAAGGCTGATTTGAACATGTAGATGTTTTACGTAGTAAAACGAGGAGTGAGGTGGTTTACCTTTGCCTTCCTCACTAAATGGAAAAGTATGCTTATCAGCATGCTGGGCCCTATGAAAAGCACATATTTTCCACTCTGCAAATGACACCTTCACTTCATTCATCACTTGGTCTGGCTGTATAATGGAATTCAATACCTTCAGAGGAGATAACTCTGATTAGTGTCTATTGCACATCTAGCTCTTCTGTTCATAAATGATTTAGTCATTTAATTGGCTGACCATGTGATAAGAAACTGAACTATTTATTTTAGCCCTGCAATGAACAGATTTAGTGTAAATAATTTGACACTCCATCTGTCTGTCATGGGCAGATTAACAAATTGTGTAAATTTTTTTATAAAGTTTTTCGGGAGTGACGAAATTGCTTTGGCTTAGAATACTAGGTGATTTCTAAGTAAATATTGAATTTTTCGCCCGTTCATAATTTCTTATCGCTTCAGGTAGTTTATTTATTAAGATGGCGTTTCATGAATTCCGTTATTGTAAGAAATTGTAACAATGAAATTCAAACAATTTATGAAGTACGGTAGTATAACGTATAAGCGCTGTGTAAGCACTGCGAAGTTGTTTTAAAAGACAGTTGTAAGTCCCGGTATGGGAAATGAGGGCCGCAGGTGTACACCTTGTCTTGTTTTATTAAAGTGATAAACATTCTACTGCTTAGAAGTACAATATTTAAATACCTCTTCAAGAAAATGTATTAAATCTCCCCCTGAACATGTTGTAGTTTATTCAGCGTATCCATTAACAAAGTCCTTCATGTTTCACTCTCTTTGTTTTTATTTTTATGAGAATTATTTGTTGGGTTAGAGTAAATTTATTCGATTTTGCATGCGTCCAGTCATCGTTCACTGGTTTAATTTTCCGAAAATTGTCAATACACAGAAATTTACGGGTTCGGAATTTTCTTTGTTCAGCTCGATTACCAAAGTTTACGCTGGTATGAATCCTTACCACATTCGTGCACTCACGAAGAAAATGGTCGCTGCGCGCTAATTTTAAAATGTAGATAGCCTATTTACCAAAGAACATCTATAACACCTTAAAATACCAATAAGGTTCAACTTAATAGCTTATTCTTAAATAAAATCGACCTTATTGCCAGTGGTAAGTATACTTACCAAAGACCTATAAAGGGTTAAAGGAATGAGGGCTTTTCTCCTTCATGTGAATTGATGCTTGTTAATGAGTTTCCTTTTAGAAATTACGGAACTATATTTTTCCTAATTATATTTTGGAGGAAGTGCGACAACAATATTTTACTATTTATTGTATATTATTATTACTAGGCCAACGTAACTATAATATTCACCCTATTCAATTAGTAGGCAATGTTGTAGACGTAGGCCTAAATAGGCTTTCATTCATTTAATGTATGTGGTCCACCATTGATTTGGTAAGAAAAATGGTGGTCTAGTGGTCCTAGGTATGAAGAGGTAGAGAATCACTGATCTGACTACAGTCGGACGTAAAAAAATATCTCAAAGAACTTCTTACGAAGAAACTTAAAGGAAAACTATCTTTGTTATTCAACTATGAATATTTTCGCTAAAACTGACCTCTGTTAAAAAGTTTGTTTGTATTTTGATACCAGGAATGTATTTTTTATTTATTTATGCATCTCCTACGTATTTTACTATCTACTAATATATTGCCGTCATTTGTTAGCCTTCATATAAAAAAAAAAAACAGAACAATGAAGGTGAATGATCGATATTGAGAAATTGAATTTTTTACATTGCCAAAAAAGAAACACTGCCATTGTTCTATTTTATATTATTCAAATTGGCCTATTGCAATTGTAGATTATCATAACTGGGTATGTTGTCAAAAATTTAGATTTACCTGAGAATTATAATACTGTAGTATCGTATGTAGAATCCGCACTGTAATCTTGTTGTCATATTGTGAAATGTTCTCATACGAATATTATGTAGTTTTATTGTTTGGGAACGCCATAAAATAATTCTATGTGTTCAATATTGTATCCTTGATTGTTACAATTTCTTTTCTAATGTTTATCTATTTAAATTTAAAATACATAAAGAGAAATCGGATTCTTTACCATACAATCTGTACTTCGTCAGTTGTAGGGTTGCACGGTGACAAGATAATAGTGTTTATCAAGTTTCCGGTGACCGACCTTTTTCTTCATACCTTGTTTTCTTGATTGCCCTCCTTGGAAACCTGATGGTATTAAGTTGGTCGTATTGTGAGAATTTTATCACTAGTTAAGTTAGTTAACAATTCTGATATCCTGCCGGCGGACCCGTGGTCTGGTCAGCGCAATTGGCTTTACGCCAGGAGTCTCCGCTTTGATTTCCAGTCAGGTCTAACATATTTTATCATTCATCAGCTATCACCCTTCATATTCTGCATTATAATAAGCACGATAAATTTAGGCGGGTGGGAGTTTGAATACTCCCACCCGCCCCCGGGTGTACTTCTCCACTTCCTCACCTCGCAACTCCCACCAGTCGAGCAATTTCTCCTCTCTTACTGCTCCTATTGACTTGAAAATTATAGTTTACTTCACCCTTTACGCTCAAAAAATATACTTCGCCTATAATATCTAATACACATCAAGTGATAAATTTATTATATTTCCAACGTACACGTTCAAAAAAAAAAAAAATTAAAATTAAAAGAAGAAACATTTCAAACTGTTCTATTTTCCCGTTTAAAAATTAGCTTTTCGTATTTCATTATACAGGACTACTGCACGTATGTTTTGTTACCTGTAAAGTTTTTCTTTCGTACGAAAATTAAAACAAGATGTAAATTATATTACAATTTATATGTAAATACATTGCAATTCTATTTATATTATTAATAATATATTATCCAACTGCAGTAAATAAATACAATAAATAACAAATACAGTAAATGAAAATGTAAAAGTACAGTAAATTATTTTATTTTAATCTAACACGTAAAAACAGTTTACTTCTTGTAACACTGCAAAGAGCGTAAGGGAAGTACTATGAGTACATCGGAGGTTGTGGAAGGGATACACGAAAGAGAACTCGACCCGCCTAAATCTTTCGTTCTTAGTATAGCAGTAATTTGAAAAACAGTCAGACGTAAAAAAATTCTGCACTTTTTTTACAATGCCCATATAAGCCTTGTGTATTTAGAGTTATCTCCTCTGAGCGTAATGAATTTGAGTACACAGCTAGACCTGAGACTTCTGTCTCAGAAGGATAAGATAGGGGATTTGCCACCCATCTTGAAAATCAGACCAGTTAAAGTTATACGATCTTTAAGGTAAAAGTATTTATTCATGGTGAATGAAGTGAAGGTGTCACTTAAGGGAATCTTCGCGTAAACGGCCCTTTTCAGGGCTCCAAACATTTAAGGTTTCCCCACGCTGCTTATTGTCGCCATCCGGTGACAGTGTCATTTGTAGGGTAGAAAGTAGATGCTTTATCAGCGGGCCTGGCATGCTGATACGCATCCAACAGCAACATAAGCCTTGTGTAAGTGGCTTGTGCTAAGGTAATAATCTGGACCTCTGGCATAAAAGCCAGTTACGATAACCACTAGACCAGCCTTTTATATCAGTACATACTGAAATTGCATTATGTTATGATATTGAAGTTTTTTTCCAGTTTTGTAATGTTAATTTATTAACAAATCGACTTTTCATTTTGTATCGTACGTAACTGAATTTTATTAATGCTATATACCGGGTGTCCCACGAAGAGTATCGCATTTGATTTTCTAAAACTTGCTCATTCCTCCATCTATCATTTTGATACTTTACACACTTTTTAATAAAGTATCAAAAATTTTCTGTGAAAGTTATATCTTGTTGATGTTTGTAAATATAAAATAAAATTTATAAAAATAAAATATAAGTAATAGGACTTTGTACGGATTTAAATACAGTAAAATCTCTCTATTGCGGAACTCTCTATAGCGGAAATCTCTCTTTAGCGGCATTATTTGCCGACCCCGACCCTTTCGTATACTACGGTAATGTATTTAACTCTCGTTATAGCGGCACACAAATCTCTCTATAGCGGCAAAACAATATCTTCAGGATATGGATTTAGACGCCTATGTAGGGGCAGACAATGACTTAGCCACTTCAGCAGATGTTGGCAATGATGCAATAATCGAAAATGTCTTAGCCCAAAACAACGAGCAAGAAAGTGAATGACGATGAAATGGAAACAGAAATGTTGTCCCTTCAAGTAAACAAGCACTAGACGCTATTCTTGTTGTTTCAACGTACTGTCATTGCCATGTAAATGAAAATTTACAAGTTTTAAACATTGAAAATAAGATTGAAGACATGTTTTATGAATTGAAAACGAAACAAAATTTACAACTTATTTTACGAAATGAAATGTACTTCACAGTCATTGTTTCCTTAATAACAAAAAAAATATATACTGTACTGTGTATTTTTTTGTGTTTGTGTAGCCTATGTTTTAGGAGATTTTAATTGTATGTATCTTATGTTTATTACTGTTCAGTAAAAACTGAGTTTCAGTGCTAATTAATTTTAGGCTATCTATTGTGGTATGTACTGTATGAATGATTATTGAAAAAAGTTCAATACGAAAAGTGAAATTCTATTGTTAAACATTAGTAACACAACATCTAATAAAACCAGTTTGTATCCAAATTTCTTGTTAATAACCTACACTTTATGTAGGTAATTAATTTAAATATCGCACTGTATTGAAGTAATCTACAATATTAAACATTCGCCATAAAGTTATCTATTCAGTAGTTTTTCAAAAACTTATTCCATGCACCATTTACATACGTATATAAGTTATTTTGTACAGAAAAATTAGTACTCCAACTTCCCTCCCACCGTTAATTACTCGCTCTCTCTATAACGGAACTCTCTTTATAGCGGCGGTATCTCATGGTCCCTTCAATTCCGCTATAGAGAGATTTTACTGTATTTTGTAATTTACTGTGAGCTAATTTTCTTTACGAGTTTTAGTTTTCATACATTCGTTAAAATAAAATGGGTGAGTGCGACGCGAAATTTGACTGCTCTCCAAAAGTATTATTGCAAAGATTATCTAAACAATGAGTTTATTGTCCGTACATAATGCATTGTTTCAGATCGGTATTCATTAGTGTTTTTAAATAACCTCTGTTGTTTTAGTTACTACATCTATGTAAATAAGATTAACATTTCTTGTTAATTTTAGATTTTTATTAAATTTTGTCTCAGACGGATAAAATAGGGACATTGCCACCTGGATTAAAAATGCTGGTGTAATAGCCTATATCTTTAAGGTAAAAATATTTACTCATGCGTTACTAAATGTAATTCTGAAGTAGTTGTTCTTGTTGTTCGAGGGGATACCGACTGTAGCGAAATATGGCACCTGATATAGCAATAATTTTTATCAAATCTTTAGGATCTCGGTACCCAGAATTTGTTTTTACCTGTATCAAACCTTTAACCTACCTTTTGGTAGTCATATATATCATACAGTATTCAGTTTTTTTTTTATAGTAGTCACCTGAAGATTTCCGTACGAGTTCTTTAAGTTCGCTGTTATGTGTTTTAATTTCAGTTGTGTGGTATTGAGGCTTGGACTTTGAACAGTGATGAGTGATGACATTAAACGATGTTAGGCGTTTGAGATGTGGTGCTACAGAAGTGTTGAAAGTTTCTTTGGTGGAAAACGTCTGCAACTCCGATTTACTTGATTGTTTGGATAAGAACATTAAAATTAATGGGATCATTGAAAAAGAAATTGGATTAGTTTGGATCTGAAGAGAAATTAAGACGTCTGCCGGGTGTTCCTGTGGCCTGAGATGTGCGAAAAGAGTTTTTAATTACCTCCAATACTTTACATTACGTATAAGTTTGTCCCACAATTTACTGTTATGTGGAATATAGTCTCTCATTCTTAGCTTCGAATAGAGGTCTCGGTTCACTGAGTATATTTTAGCGAAGGTCCAAAAACGAGTGACAGGAGTATAGAAATATAGATTAATGCATTATATATCTACGCATGATTTTCAAATCATGATAAAAATCATGGTATAATTGGTTGACATGGTCCAGGTCGAAAAAATCGTCGTGGCTAAAGAAACCTACTGAACTGGTATTGTGTAGATACAAAAGTGCCTTTTTCAGACTGGCTACTGATAATGTGCTGATTTCTGTGATTTTACCGATGTTCTGGAAAACAGGGAAAATTAGGTCATATTGTAGATTATTTAAATATTGTTATTTAGGTCATCAGCCATCAGAAAGGCTGGTTTGAACCTTTAGAGGGTTTACTAAGAAAAACGAAGAGGGAAGTAGTTTACCATGCATTCCTCAGTGAGTGAAAATGTTAATAAGTAAATAGTGTTAAATTTTAATGATACAATCAATAAATTTATCATTTTTTTCAAGTATTTTTTTAAACTTTCATTCGTCAAAAACGTGTACGGTTTTGAGGGATTTTACTCCGGCCTGTTAATGAATCGTGCGGTGCTGTTTCAAGACGGAAATAATTCAGACATTATCCACGGAAACTCATAATAAGGTTTCTTGTACATGGAATGCCACGTGGATCTGTACGTATCTAATTATGTTTTAACTTTTTTCGTCACTTGCAATGTACGTTTTATACAAGCATATTTTATTTCAAGACTTGGAAAGTTCAAAGGAAACAAACTATTAGTTTTCTCTAGGTAGCATGTTACAAAGTATTCTTTCACAGCTTACCCTTGTGCTGTCATAATCCATGATTCTTAACCGTCTCTTGTAGTTTCTTAATATAAATGTAGGTTATATTTTTTCAAGTAAGACTACGTACCAGTTACGTGTATGTACGCCATATAAAAATAATTATTGATTGAAAATTTAAATTAATTTCCGTACTTGACGGCTGACAGCTGAAGTACGAAAACTAAACTGAATCTATTCATAGTTCCAGATGAAACTATAAAAATTGTATTACAGTCGCCTAAAAACAACGTATGACCTTTTTTGTGTTTGATTTAAAGTAATCCAGATAAAATTAATGTGTGTATGTTAGAAGTATGTAATATGTTTACCGTTCAAGTTGCAAGCTTTAAAATTAACTACAATTAGTTTGTATCTGAATAATTTTAAAATACGAGTATGATGATTGTTACGCAGTTTAATTGGCTAAAACAAGTAATAATATTAAATTCTTTTATTATTCACTAGATTATTTAATACAGTTCTTTATTTCAGTCAAAATAAAAAACAGCCTGTAATAACAATTGGCCGGCAATAATAATCCTGTTTGATAGAATGTTTTACGGTCTATTTTACTCAAAAAAATATAGCCTCTCTAAAAATAATTTCTGTGCAATGGATACGTTTAGTTCATCATTACTGTTGTTTCATTGTTGTCACTGTTTTTTTTCTCCAAAAACACGGGTGGGTACTGAATATCAGGGTGCACTGGCGGGGTTTTTGTCGTATTTTATAGCTTCTGTTTATTGTATTTTATATTTAAACGTTTTTATATCAACATTGTCACGGTAGTACTATTTAAAATTAGCTGAACTGTTTGTCAGTGTACCGTGATCAACGTGTTTTATTGTAGGAACACTGTAAATCTGATATTTGACGGAATTGAGGAGGGTTTACCACCGAGTAATTTCCTCAATCAAGACAAAAACATAATCATCCACTACGGTTTAGGTCACCTGGACTGTTCCGGCATCTGTCTCCTCGGTCGACCAACATCTCTTCATCCCTTTGATTTATGTCGCCAAGCTTACAGCTCGGTTTATACACCACGAGTAGCCATCTTTATAAGTTTCAAAAATTCCAAAACTGTTTATATTTTCGATCTGTTTATTCCGTTTATTTATCTAGACTTTACACTATACATTCATTACATGATCAACATGAGTTGAGTGTTAATTGCTTGTCAATAAAGAAAATACGTTTTCTAGTCCCGGTACAAACGCTGCGCTGGACTACCTTAGTGATGGAGCTGTCATTTCACTGCATCGAAGCTGACCGAATTATCTTTCATGGTTTACGCCTTTAAGTTCTTCTTCCCTTTCCACCGTTGGGAATCTTCATATTTTGCCTTTGAAGCAGTTGACCGGTATTCACCTGTGTCTCCGAGTTGTGGTCCTCACGGAGCGCTACCTTTAGACCCAGATTGATTAAGGTTTTTTATCGACGTTCTTATTCCTCCTTCACAGTTCCTCATAATTTCCAATACTAGTCTCAGGGTTTGGACCGGCAGCAGCGGTGTTAAAAAACAGGACATTCCACATTCAATTTAGCATAAATAGTTTGTAAATGTACAGTTTTAGTTATTCACTTTTTTTTTATCCCTAATGTGTGTACGTTCCAATCTCTTCGATTCAGAAAAATAAGCAACCCTATGACCCAATGTGATGAGGATGATGTGTATGAAGTGAAAATGAAGTGTAGTCTTGTACAGACCCAGGCCGACCATTCCTGAGAGAATATGGTTAATTTGAACCCCAACCATCAAAGTACACCGGTAACCACTGTGTAGTATTCAATCCGTACAAAAGTAACTACCTTCAATAGGATTTGAACCAGGAACCTTTGTCTCCAAAAATCAGCTACCGTTAAACAGCTGACTCGTGGCGACGACTTTACCTCTACAACAACCCGGTGGGTATTTTAAAATAAAGGAAAAAATATTTTACTGAAATGGAAATTTATTAACCTCAGTATTCGATTAATATCTTCGTAGTAAATCGTTATGGTTCATTGTAAATAAATAATCCATTCATATTTTTCGTATACTTTGGCGTAAATACGGATGTTATGTATAATTGGAAAGGTTTTTTTTAATACGTATGAAAAAATAGCTGTTGGTTTAAATTTAATAAAAATTATACGTTATGTAAATTGTTACAAATATGTTAGAATTTACTATACTGTTTAATAATAAACACAGTTTGTTTAGGGTATCTACTTAATAAAACTTGAGTTGAGAATCTAGAACGATAATCCAAGTTGCTTGCTTGTTTACCGTACGTGTTGGGTTAAAGTAATCTCCTAGAACATGCAGCCGAATTCTACCTTCACTACAGGAGTGTCTTAGTCAGTTATCAAGCAGGTTTTATTTTTATTTAAAACCAACCTAATCATAACCTAGTAATGAAAAATGTTGCTGAATAAATTTACAAATGCTGCTCAACTTTTATAATTACTCAGTAAAGTTCACGCATCCTCACTAAATTAACTACAGTATGTATTAGCTGCGATTTTATCGTGCAAAATACGCCTATCCTATAAAGTAGTATTCCTATTACTATTGTTACTTATTTGCCACCGTTCTCTTTCAGAATGTTACACGGCCATCAATCAAAGTTACTAAGTAATGGAATATAATTGATTCTTAAATCGTGGAACTTTTCTTAACAGAGGTAGTTGTTCCGGCTTAACAAACGGAACACCTGTTTTTTAGCATTGAATAAATTAAATTTCCTTTATTGGGCAGTCTGTTCGGATTGGTCTTGTAAGTATTGGTTAGAGAGTTGTCTTGATGTTACAAAGATTTGATAGCAAAGTTTTAGTTTTGATTGCTTTGATATCAGGTTAAAAGTAAGAAATCCGATTTGATTGTGTTAATTATTAACAGATTTTCACATTTTTGTATGTAATAGGTCATCTTATTTTCCCATAACAAGCAGGTGGAGTGATTAAATTTGTTGCACTCGATCTGCTAGTTTCAGGGCTACCAAAAATAGTTCTTTTTCTTACCACATAGTCAGCCAATTATACGACTGAATAATTTAAGAACAGAATAAGTAGTGGAGTAAAATACACTAATCAGAGTTATCTCCTCTGAGAGTAATGAATTTCATTTTACAGCCAGACCCTGTGGAGAATGAAGTGAAGGTGTCATTTGCAGAGTGGAAAGTAGATTCTTTTCGAAGGGCCTGGCTTGCTGATAAGCATACTTTTCCACGCGAGGAACACAATGGGAAACCACCACACTCCTCGTTTTACTTACTCACTACTCACTTACTCACTGCTCATTTTACTTGTAAAGGTTCGAATTCGGTTTGAAGGACGAATGTGTCCATTCTTGATACAGTTTTTTCCATTGTTTTTTAATGTTTACGGGTGAAAGCTAGTTTCACACTATTGTAGTTTTACAAAGTAGAAGAGGAGTTAAATGCCAAAGCCTTTCTGCCTAGTTTGAAAATTTTAACTGCGTATCAGTGCATACTAAATTTTTTTAAATACATTTACTTTTCACCCACAATTGACGCATTCACCTCATTCACGAATGTAATCTGGTTGTGCAATGAAATCAGATGATAAAATTTTGCTTATGTTCTAGTCATTCACTTAGAATAGCCCCAAAACAAGAAATAATATTATTTTTTACAGCTATGGAACTAGCAGTTCTAGTTCAGTTTTTTGTAACATTACACCTGCATTTGACAGGATTTTGTTTCTCGTCAGTTTTTATTATCACTAGCTAGCTCTATTGTCAGGGCTGTGTCCCGTTGGTTTTCCAATGTGCTGTAACATTTTGAAGATTGAATTCACCGGAGTTGCTGCAATCGCCATTTATGGAGTGCAATAAAATTTCACTTGGTTATAAACCGGAGGGAATGAGAGAAACGAGGACGCCCAAGAAAGAGTTGGGCAGATTTGAGAGGTTCAGAACCGGCAGAGATGCCTAATTGAAAGGCAGGAAAAAAGGAAATTATAATAAGTTTATAGCAGTGAATTTTACAATGGTATAAAGCAAGCTTAAAGTGCATCCGATCTGTATCGTCAGTGTGAAACATTAAAGACTAAAAGCTTAATAAATTTGTTTTAAAATGTTAATATGTAATTTTTCTCAAGAATTTCTATAGGCGTAGTTATTTTTAAAAAATGTGTAAAACGTTCCTTAACTTTCAAGTAATTATTTGTTGTGTTCCTTAAAATTATTTCTTATTTTTTGAATTTACTGCTGAAATACACACTTTCCAAACTTTTTATATACATAGAGCATATAACATATAACTCTTTATATACATAGAGCCAAGACATTTAATAGTTTCTTTTATTAACCAATCTTATTCCTTTTTTCTGGTAAAACATTTCACATAGAAAAATGGCGTGCATTTTATTTTTCCTCTCTGTACAAATTGTCATAAAGGTGTGGTTTTTGACAGATGTTTAATTAGTTTCTTGATTAATAATTTAGAATCTGTTGTAGAGTAAATAAAAAGGTTTAATTTTATTTTCATTATAAATTTTACGTAACTAAATCATACAAGCCCATTATTTTATTTCGGAAATAAATAATTACATTTTTTTATTTATCGGTCACGTTCATTTTTATCAAGTTTAATTCTGTTATAAAATATATTATTATAATACAATTGAAGCAATCCGCTTTTTTATTTATAATCATTCGATTATTGGTATGATAAAAACTTGTATTGTGGTTTGTTGTCTTGTTCGTTTTGTTTTAATTATGCTTTGGTGTACGTAGCTTGCTGAACTAGCAGTTTAGTAGAAGCAATGGTCAGCATTCGTTTATAATTGGATTACCTATTTAATGATTAACGTGTCGATTTTATTAATGTTTTTAATTTAACTGTTTTTATAATTTCTTGCGATGTGTAAAAGTGAGCGGATGTTTTGTTGTGCTAATTTTGTGTGATTATTGTGTAAAAATATTCATTCAAAAATTATTTACTTTTATTGTGAATTAATTTTGTGTGTAGTTAGTTTTTCGTTTATCGAAAAACACCCTAATTAAAAACGTTTGTAAAACGTTACATTTTGTTAATTACTTTTGTTAATTCAGTAGGGTCTTTTTATTGTATTGTGTTATTTAGAGCAATTCAGGAGGAAGTGGCAATACTTTGACAACTGATTCTAGAGCTAAAACTAAGAAAAACTTTTTACATAGCATAGGTTCGAAAACGCTTCACTTTCGAGTTACGGCTTGCGGAAGAATTCGCCCTGATTTCGTCTAAATTGGTGTAGTTATGCAATACTGAAATTCCAGGGACTCCAATTAAAGGGTAAATTTGATGGTTTTATATGATTTTTTTTTACGGAGCAATTGAAAAAATGGGGGTCCCAGAACTGTAATGAAGTAATTTTCGAGAAAATTGGCATAAAACAAAAATTAGAGTCGAAACCTCATGTTTTTAGGTTAGGCGTAAATTTACATTTTTATCTATTTTTTGATCTAGAATCAGTTGTCAAAAGTATTGCCCTCTTCCTTCTGAATCACCTGTACATTTATTTAAATGCATTAGTCTTTCTTAAAAGCATCAAGGAAATAAACTAACGTACTTTTACATAAATAGTTTTTTTTCAAATTTTCATACAAAGCCGGAAATTAATGTTTCTGTACGTCACTTTCTCTTAATTAATTTATCAAAAATAATTAAAAACTTATAAATATTAATTAACTTAAATGGTCATTAATAAGGTAACTGAAATATTGCTACTTAAATGACGTAGGCTACATTCACTGTTATAAACTGTTAAAATAAAATGTGCTCGTCCGTAAAAAATTCCATTTAATAGATACACCAAGATAATCTGTTAATAAGCATGTTGTCTTTTTTCTTTTCTTTAGCAACAGCTGTTTTATTGTTAATTATTTAAGTAAGCACTAAACGTTTTAAAGTGTTTGTTTAAAAAACACTGGTGTTACGGTTGAAATTTTATGGACACGTTCAATTAAAATTTTAAACTTCAGTTATTAATGAATTTGGCTATTGATTTTCAGTTTTCAATAACATATTAACTAACATTTACTTCCTAATAAAAATTTTATATTCTAATTAAAAAAATACTGATAGTTAATATTTTAAAGAAACTAAGGGCTTGAAAGTAAAGATTTATATTATTTAATGTTAGTCATATACTCGTATGTTGATTCGATTTCTTCATTGGCAAAACCTTATTAGCTAAATCTACAATTTTATTTGAAGTGTTTATTACTTTCTCTTGCCTATATGAATATATAGGAAGGAAAGTATTGTTTTCATGTCGATTTTTCGAAATCGAGTTTTCACCGGATCTACACGTTTTCAGACCCCCTGAACCCAAAAATCATGTTTTTAGCGATTGGTGTGTGTGTGTCTACAAATATCTCAAGAACGGAACATCGTACGAACTTGAAACTTGAAACTTAGGTTACATACCACTACCGGACCCGACACGAACATTTTCATCAAAATCGGTCAACCGAAAGTAGTAGTTTATTCGTGTAATTTTTCACTTTTTTGCGATTTTCTCAAAAACTGGTCCTACCATTTTTTTTTTAAATCGCGCCATGTTTGCTGAAATTCTTGGTGAGCCTGTTTTAACGTAAAAAAGTGTTTTTTTTTAAGATTACGGCTTTAATATGTGTTATAACGCAAAAATTTATATAATAAAAGTTGTAGACAATTTAAAATCCTACATCTTTTATTTCAAACATTTTTTTGTATAACGCTTAGTTTAGCGGTAATTAGCGATTTTCTGTTTTTTCTCACGAAAACGTGTGAAAAATCGATTCTTTTAAAGATTTCGACCTTAGTATGCATTTTATGACAAAAGTGTATATAATCAAATTTACTTCATGAAAATTAATAAGAACAAAACGAATGTGTTGTGCAGCAGCAAGAGTGGTTTAGAAGAGATGGGAAATTTAAAAGTAGGCAACGAAAACATACAGGAAGTTGGGGAATTCTGCTATCTAGGGAGTAAAATAACAAAGGATGGTAGAAGCACGAGTGATATCAAGAGTAGAATTGCTCAAGCTAGAAAAGCCTTTGAAATGAAAAACAGCTTACTGACTACAAACATTGATTTACAGATTAGGAAAAATTTCTTAAAACATTATGTTTGGAGTGTAGCATTATACGGAAGTGAAACGTGGGTGATAGGGGCTGTAGAACGGAAGAGGATAGAAGCTTTTGAAATGTGGTGTTATAGGAAAATGTTAAAGATTAGGTGGGTGGACAAAATAAGTAATTTAGAGGTTCTTAGGCGAGTGGATGAAAAAAGAAGTATATGGAAGCATCTTACCAAAAGAAGGGATAGGCTAGTGGGGCATATCCTAAGACATCCAGGTATTGGGCTATCAATAATGGAGGGTAACATTGAGGGAGTAAATTGTAGAGGGAGGCAAAGATTAGAATATATAAAGCAAATTACAAAAGATGTAGGGTGTTACAGGTATGTAGATATGAAACGACTTGCGCAAGATAGAACAGGTTGGAGAACTGCATCAAACCAGTCGAGAGACTGATGACAAAAAAAAATCAAATTTATAGAAAATTGAAAGATCTACAATTTTTATTGAAAGCATTTTTCTCTACAGAGAGTAGTTTAGTGTGAAAGAGTGATTTTCCGTATTTTCAAGCCAAACTGAGGTTGATTTTCATATTGCGTTTTCACTCATGATTAAAATTAGGTTATGTCTATTGTGGTTAGTTTCTTGTTCATTTCTAATGTTTTATGTTTTATTACTAATGTTAGATATATTGTTGATTATTTGCATTGGCAAGAGAAAGTTGTGTGAGTGTTTCACACCAGATTTTTTTATTAGTTATTTTTTTAAATTGAATCAGTTTTAAAAATACAATCTTTGTTAAATTATTACATATTTTTACTTTCTCTTGCCTATATGAATATATAGGAAGGAAAGTATTGTTTTCATGTCGATTTTTCGAAATCGAGTTTTCACCGGATCTATACGTTTTCAGACCCCCTGAACCCAAAAAACATGTTTTTAGCGATTGGTCTGTGTGTGTGTGTGTGCGCGCGCGCGCGCGCGCGCGTGTGTGTGTGTGTGTGTGTGTGTGTACAAAATATCTCAAGAACAGAACATCGTACGAACTTGAAACTTGAAACTTAAGTTACATACCACTACCGGACCCGACACGAACATTTTCATCAAAATCGGTCAACCGGAAGTAGTAGTTTATTCGTATAATTTTTCACTTTTGTGCGATTTTCTCAAAAACTGGTCTTACGATTTTTTTAAAAAATCGCCTGGTTTACTCAATTTTTTATTCTCTACAAGATAGGGTAGGCGCCATGTTTGTTGAAATTCTTGGTGAGGCTGTTTTCATGTAAAAACATTTTCTTTTTAAGATTGCGGCTTTATTATGCATTTTAGCGCAAAATATTATATAATAAAAGTTGTAGAAAAGTGAAAATCCTACAACTTTTATTCCAAACATTTTTTTGTATAACGCTTAGTTTAGCGGTAATTAGCAATTTTCTGTTTTTTTCTCACGAAAACGTGTGAAAAATCGATTTTTTAAAGATTTCGGCTTTAGTACGCATTTTACGACAAAAGTGTCTATAATAAATTTTATAGGAAATAAAACGTTCTACAACTTTTATTTAGAGAATTTTTCTCTACAGAGTCTACTTTGGCGTCAAAGTGTGATTTTCCGTTTTTTTAAGCCAAACTGAGTACGATTTTCATTTTACGTCATTCACTCATGATTAAAATAAGGTTATGTTTTTGAGGTTAGTGTTTTGTTTATTTCTAATATTTTATTACTAATGTTAGGTTTATTGTTAATTATTTGCATTGGCAAGAGAAAGTTGTGTGAGCGTTTCACACCAGATTTTTTAACTTGAAATAAGTGGGGAGGATGAGAATGTTTTAATGAAATAATAATTCAGGTATATGTGTAAACATCATGTAATATGTAAGTGAATCATAATATTTGGGGAATACTCTTTATTGAACAACCTTGTTGCTTTTTCTAGGTACTTGAAACAGTATCTTATCTCGTTCACTTCATCATTGTTGCGTGAAATTCAAGTATTGCACTTAACTTTATTTAAAGCAGTATCGATCGTTCGATTTCTGTGCAAACTGACTGAGTTGTGTGTTGTTCCCTTTCTTCGGTATTTTTAAAGTGAAGTGACGTGTTTTATAATGATAATAGTGTATTATTATAAGAGTGACTAAATTGGTTTACTTATTCTGGTGTTTTTAGTAATAATTGATTACGAAACTCTGATAAAGTGTTATCTTTCGCAAGCATGGTACTCACCAAGTGTAAATCGCCGAAACGGCCACCTGTCATATCTCCTTACAGAATGGTAAATATATCTAGTTTTTAAAAAAAATATGTTCTCTTTTTTTATTTAATTGTAAGTTACCGGTATTGAATTTGGTATCTAAAAATTTAATGCTGAATTTCTGTTTGTTAGTTGAAGAGGTGAGTGGATGGAGGTACTATGTGACATTTTTGCTTTCTCTTGCCTATATGAATAATGTATATCGGAAGTAAATTATTGTTTTCATGTAGATTTTTCGAAATCGACTTTTCACCGGATCTACACGTTTTCAAATTCCCTGAACCCAAAAATACATGTTTTTAGCGGTTTGTCTGTGTGTGCGCGCGCGCGCGCGTGTGTGGACAAAATATCTCAAGAACTGAACATCGTACGAAGTTGAAACTTGAAACTTTAGTTAGATACCAATAGACGACCCGTCACGAACATTTTCATCAAAATCGGTCAAACAGAAGTAGTAGTTTATTCGTGTTATTGGTTTAGTCAGAAATGGCTCCTACGATTTTTTTAAAAACCGCCTCATTTACTACGTTTTTTATGCTCTACAAGAGTAGGCGTCATGTCTGCTGAAATTCTTGGAGACTATGCTCTCGTAGAAAATAATGTTTTTTTTTAATATTGCGGCTGTAATATGCATTTTAGCGCAAAAATTTATATAATGAAAGTTGTAGAGAATTTAAAAACCTACTACTTTTATTTCAAACATTTCTTTGTATAACGCTTAATTGAGCGGTAATTAGCGATATTTTTGTTTTTTCATGAAAATCTGTAAAAATGATAGATTTTTTTAAAGATTTTATATCGAACAACATTGCCTTAGTGCCCATTTTACGACAAAAGTGTATGTAATCAAATTTCTAAGAAATTAAAAGATCTACAACTTTTATTTAGAGCATTTTTCTCAACAGAGCCTAGTTTAGCGTGAAAAATCGATTTTCCGTATTTTTAAGCCAAACTGAGGTTAATTTTCGTTTTGCGTCTTTCACTCATGATTAAAATTAGTGACATTTTTTTAAGTTACTTATTTTGTTTAATTCTAATGTTTTATTACTAAATGTTAGATATAGGCTATTGTTCATTATTGGCATTGACAAGAGAAAGCCGCGTGAGTGTTCAAAGCAGATTTTTTTTCAAAAATTAGTTTTTGTGATTAATTAACGTGTTGATGAGTGAATATTTTAGTTGGGTAGTTGACATAGAATATCCTGTATATACAGTTTAAGAAAATACTAGTGGATAAAGGGGTTATGTACTATTTGTCTGTGGGATGAAGAGTTGGCGGTGAAGCGCAAAACTGGGTGTATACTACCATTTTAAAAAACATTTTGTCCATTGAAATTTTCAGGTAAATGTAACTGTTGAAAATTTATTTCAAGTTTTTCTGAAAACTCCATTTTTCTGAATTTTGTCGTTTACACCATCGTGTATTTTGTAAGCTTGCCTGTTATTATAAGCCAAGAAGGCTAACGTAATAAATAAAAAATAATTTTATTTACGCGTTTGAACAGTACGGGACGCTTTTAAAAACATTTAAAAAATGATTTTGAAAGAAAACATCCTATCATTTTTAGGGTGAAAGCATATGTATGCCCTAATAATTTAAAGTTTTAGAAAATTAAGAAACCTATAACATTTATTTTCAACGATTTTTCTACAGGGGTTAGTTTAGCGGCAATCAGTGATTTTTCGTATTTAATTTTTGGAATTGATAAAAAATTGGTATTCTGTAAGATTTGGGCCTTAGTAGGCCTATTCATGTTAGGAAAAAAGTGTATATAAAGTTATTGAAAATTTTAAAAACAATTTTTATTTCAGCCCCTATTTTGTCTACTGAGCCTAGTTTAGCTTCAATTTGTGATTTTATGTATTTTCAAGTTCTACAGAGGTTGATTTTCATTTAGCGTCATTCTTTCATGATTACAATTAGGTTATGTTTTTCATTTTACATTGTTTACTCATGATTATACGTAGGTTATTTTATTCCATTATTTAAATGGCAAGAGAAAGTTGCCAGATTTTTGTAAATCAGATTTATCATTAACATTTAACTAGACACAAACTGAATTATAATGGAAAACTTTAGAACTTTGGTTTTTCGTTATTTCTATTTGTAGTTCATTGAGTTTAGAAAATGGTATGGTGATGGAGTACCCGGTTGGGAATGCCATAACCCATTAGCGTTACTTACTAACAATCAATTTCCTTACCCATTTAACTTAACGTAACCTATTTCCTCTTTAGATCATGACTTAACTTCATTTACATGTTAATTGTATTTCAGTCTTATTCTATTCTCTTTGAAAGCTGTTTACGATCGATTATTTTTTAGTAGCAAATTGCACCGGTACTCTGTGCAGGTATATTATCAGTAGCATCGTATTTCCTACTGAAGACGGGAACATTAATGGAAATAAAAACATATTATTTTGTACGATAATTATTGCTGAAGTACACTTTATTATTGATTCTTTTACGCTTTGACAATATTTATATGATCAATGAATAGATAATTCAACGGTTTCTTATCAGGAGAAGGACCGATGTCGGCAAATGTAAAACCGGTCGTATGTGCTTCAATACATACCGGGTGCCATTTCGGGTGCCTCGTTTGTCGGATTATCGGTGTCTGTGACAATATATCGTTATCGTATCGGTAATTGAAAAACAGGCCTTAAGAAAAAATGTATTTAATTAAAGTTGTAGAAAATTAAAAACCCTACGACGTTTATTTCAAACATTACTTCTACAACGCTTAGTTAAGCGTCTGGGAGTGATTTTCTGTATTTTTCTCATCAAAACTGGTAAACAACAGATTTTTTTAGGATTGCAGCCTTAGTATGCATTTTACGACAAAAGTTCTGTAACCGAAGTTATAGAATATTAAGAAACTTAACTAAAAGTAAAAAAATTTTCTGCTGAGGGTCAATTAGTCATTTCTCGTATTTGTAATTTCCATTTGTAAGTTCTGCGGAATTTACAACACGATCCTGTACTTCTACACAAACACGAGACGGTCCAACCCGTACATCTCGACTACTGCCATCGTCTTCGAGGTCTTCCCACCTCCCTTCTTCCAACAGGAACATATTCTGTCACTTTTAAAGGTATTCCCTCCTCTGGCATCCGTTCCAAATGTTGCCTCCATTGATTCCGACTAATATTAGAGAGTTTAATAATAGACTTTTGATTAATATTAGGTATAATTTTTCAACCCACGACGGAAAAAGAGGAGGTGTGTTGTAAGTTTAACGTGTGAATATATTAAAAAAAATGATAATGATTTTGTGTCATTCATTCATGATTAAAATTGGGAGTTATAGTGTTCATTATTTAGTATATTGACCAGATGAAGTCGCGTAAGTGTTATTTCACACCAATTTTTTTCTTATTAAATAAAATTCCTTTTGTAAATTGATTGCATCAAATCGCTTTACTCACCAGGATTTTTGATCATATTTTTAGTATGCTTAGCAATAGGTATTATAACGCGAGATGAAATTCAAGGTATAATTTATTTCTGTTGTCACTTCAAAGGGATGTTTCATTCTGCGGTTACATTCACATCACTTATTTCATTCAGTTCAATGAAAATTAAATTACCTTGATTAATTAAGATAACATGAAATATTCCTACTAAATTCTTTTGTACTTTTACGTGTGCTAATTAACCATTATGATATTCATAAGAAACTTAAATATTGATTAATCTGCTTCTTATTATTATCAAGGATTAGGCATAAGCCTGTTCTGAACTCACAAACACGAGACATTCCAACCCGTACATCTCGACTACTGCCATCTTCTTCGAGGTCTTCCCACCTCTCTTCTTCCAACAGGAACATATTCCGTCACTTTTAAAGGTATTCTCTCTGGCATCCGTTCCAAATGTTGCCTCCATTGATTCCAACTATTGACTAATATTAGAATAATATTAGACTACTGATTAATATTAGATATAATTTTATTACTCACGACGAAAAAAGAGGAGGGATGTTGTAAGTTTAATGTGTGTATCTGTCTGTGGCATCGTAGCTCCCAAACGGATGAACCGATTTTGATTTAGTTTTTTTTGTTTCGAGAGTGTTCTTAGTTATAAAAAAATCAAAATAACTAAAAAATAAAAACGGAAAATTGCTAATTGCGACGGTAACAAAAGGTTACGAAGCTGTGAAAATTTGTAGATCGTAACCGGGAACTGGACGAGGGATATTTTCAGTTAAGTACATCCATGTAACGGCGGAGTAAGCTTATGTTTATTTACCGTCATTTTATGATGTAAGCTACTAAAAATGTATAAAATACATCAGGTAGGAATAATAATGATAATCCTGCACAATATGTACGAAATTGTAATTCCGAGGAATATGATAAGACACCAATGAAAAAGGTGAAGGCAACACCGTATGGAACTGAAAGACCCACAAGTGTCTCACTTATTACATAATTACCAATAAACTTGTGATTAATCTCAATTACGTAGACTACTATTTATAAATAATTACACCCGGAAATGAATGCCTATCTTAATTAGAAACTGCTTTAGAGTAATACGATAAGCATGTATGCATGCCAATTTTTCACTTTGATAACTCCTATTTTAAACCCATAAAATTTGCATACAAATCCATTAAAATTATAAGACCATATTCAGTGAACAGAGACGGAATATGACCTTGAAAAGTCGGAAATACAAAGTTTTACAACGACTATATAATGAAGGGAAATGGAATATAGTCATCATTTACAATGATAACATTGATAAGACAAGGAAAATGCTTTCCTAGAAAAAAACCATTTTAAGTCGTAGATACAAAAATATAATAGTAAATTTTACCAAATAGTTCTAAGTTAAAATATTAACGCCCGAAATCTTATCAATAATTATTTAGAAGATTTATGTAAAAAACTGTGTTTGATCATAAACAGTAGAATAATGACGAACCGATCGTTTCAATTGACCAAAAAGTAAAAATTGACTTCAAAACTATAAAAAATGAGCAAAGCACTTTTGTTACCAATCAATTACTTATGTATTTATTTATTTATTTCCACTATATTAATTTTACAGTGTGTACAATTTCTTATCTAACTGAACAGAAATTACTTTCCTGAATAAGGCAAAAGCCTGTGCTCAGGAAAGGACAGTGATGAAACAATATTATATCGTATAATAATAAGTCATTAACAAATTTTCGATAACTCATAAATTAATTACAGATTATCTTGCTTAATGTGTATTACACATTTTTTTAATTATAAAGTAATATAGTACATTAGTTATTACTTAACTATAAATTAACTAGGCAAACCTAAACCAACCGATCCATGGACGAGCTCAAACATT
Organism: Catonia carolina; assembly: GCA_035578175.1. Lineage (NCBI taxonomy): Eukaryota > Metazoa > Arthropoda > Insecta > Hemiptera > Achilidae > Catonia > Catonia carolina. The sequence continues at coordinate 121,260,244 of JAQMRL010000002.1, read as the reverse complement.
TCCTAGACCAACCAAATATTTACGTCTACTTTTAATGACACCAAATGCAGTAAAAAATAATTTACGTAAGTCAGAAGGCAAAAAAGTTTAATAATTTTGGTGCCATATAATCTTTGATCCTTTGACCTTTTGACGTATTTCGTTTCACTTCCATGGCCAATCGGGCCTCAACTCTTCTTGTGCTATAATTATGCTCTAAAAGAGCAATTTTTTTTTGTTATACTTATGTGTGTAAAGTACTATTGAAACAGGGGCTGAGCAGGTTGGGTCGGAGCCTTCCTAAAAATTTTATGATCACATCATTAATGACGGAGGATATACTCAATAAAGTGTTTTTCTCGTCAACCCATTCATTCCATATCTTAATTAAAGGACTAATTATCATGTTACCCTTGCACAGTTAAATTACCGCGGCTATTTAAATCGTCATTGAGCAGGGCCGATATTCATTTTTTTTTTTATTTAACGTCGCATCAACTAGAACGGTCATTAGCGACGACATTGGGGTGTAATTATTGTTTACAATGGAAGATGAAATGATTTTTTTGTAACGTATGAAAAATGCTGTGCCTGAGTGTGATTCGAACCCAGGACCGCATGATGAGAGGCGAGCACGTTACCAACTGCGCCAATGCGGCCGGCAATCTTAAATTTATAATTAGTGTATAAAAAAACATGTGTTTGATAAACAAGCGAATAAACATTTTGCTTAATTCATAAAATAAAATTTTTAATTGAATGGAGGAGGAAAAGGAGAAGAGAAGAAGGGAAGATGAGAAAAAGAAGAAGAAAGACACCTTAAAATTGTGGAGGATTTTCAAAGAAAATAACTAAGTACTCTAGGGAAACAATTTCATTAAAAACTGCTCAAATAGTTTTCTACCGAAACAAAATTCGTTAAAAACATCAAAATGTTTTTAAATAAACCACCCAAGGACTTAGTGATAATTAGATATTTCAATAGAATATTAACACCACTGTCAAATTTAACGAATTCATTAACATAACTAAGGTAAAGAACAACAGGATATTTTACTGCGTAGGTAAACGAATTTATTAGTTTATATTCCACACTGGTGGGTTTAGTCGGTTACCGTAAAATAAGTACCGATAAACCTATGTACAGTATGTATTGTAATAAATTACCATATTACTATCAGTCATTCACGATATATGCTTGCATTTATGTGAATAACCTATAAACATAAGGGTCAAAATCCTCTACACACATAAAAATATAGATAAAATTATGGAACAATACAACATGGTAATAACTAAATTTAAAAAGTGTTTAAAAAGATAATAGTACAACGCAAATGGATACTTTTAATGAATTGCAGGGCAGAGTTTTTGGTTGTAGTTAAAGCCGCAATACATAAGACGGACGTTGCAGATCACAGTAAATCCTGAAGTACAAGAAACTACGTGAAGCTAACTGCCGCCGTTTTCAACTCCATTTATTACATCAGCAGAACTTAAAAAAAGAAATTAAAACATCGAGCTTTCACTGTTAACAGTTTATTCTGTAATAAGTTGGCAAGAGTCTTAAAAAGTTATGAAAATAATATAACATATAATTGAGGAATACTTCATTAGAGAAAATGTTTGCGTATAATATTACAAAAAATAACGTTTGTTTGTGCGAGGTAATCTAAGAAACTATCCGACTGGTTACAAAAATTCTTTCACTGTTGGAAAGCTTAGAGCTTCCTTATGAAGCTCCTATTTGGTAATATGTATTTTTTAAATTTTGAAAAATGTAATTGGTAAAATTAAGTCATCTCTAATACTATTTTATTTGTTTGGGAAGGTAGTTCTTTCACCTATAGTATGCTATGTGTAGATGTACGCAGTCAGATATCAGGAATGGTACAGTACCTCCCTAAAATATATTTACTTTCTTTTTTCAATTTTTTTTAAAAATTATTTACGGGACAGATATCCAAATAATTATGTCATATTCTATTTCGGCATGGAAAGTAACCCTTAAAAAAAATCAAAGAGTTCGTAGGCTACCATTATTTACTTTCTCTTGCCTATATGAATATATTGTAAGGAAAGTATTGTTTTATGTCGATTTTTCAAAATCGAATGTTCACCGGATCTACACGTTTTCTTCAGACCCTTTGAATATCTCAAGAACGGGGAACATCGTACGAACTTGAAACTTGAAACATAAGTTATATACCACAACCGGACCCGACACGAACATTTTCATCAAAATCGGTCAACCGGAGGTAGTAGTTTATTCGTGTCATTTTTCACTTTTTTGCGAATTTCTCAAAAACGGCTCCTACGATTTTTATAAAAATTGCCTCATTTACTAAATTGTTTATGCTTTCCAAGATAGGATAGGCGCCATGTCTGCTGAAATTCTTGGAGAGGCTGTTTTCACGAAAAAAGTGTTTTTTTTTATAAAAAGATTGTGGCTTTAATATGCACTTTAGCGCAAAAAAGTTTATAATAAAAGTTGTAGAAAATTTTAAATCCTAAAACTTTTATTTCAAACATTTTTTTGTATAACGCTTAGTTTAGCGGTAATTAGCGATTTTCTGTTTTCTCGCGAAAACCCTTAGTATGCATTTTATAACAAAAGTGTATATATAACCAAATTTATAGGAAGTTAAAAGATCTACAACTTTTATTTAAAGCATTTTTCTCTACAGAGTTAAGTATAGCGTGAAAGAGTGATTTTCCGTATTTTTAAGCCAAACTGAGGTTGATTTTCATTTTGTGTCTTTCACTCATGATTTAAATAAGGTTATGTTTTTTTAAGTTAGTTTTTTTTATTTCTAATGTTTTATTACTAATTTTAGGTTATATTGTTAAATTATTTGCATTGGCAAGAGAAAGTCGTATGAGTGTTTCACACCAGATTTTTTCTTTTTTTAATCAATAATAAACCAGATCAGTAATTTCTAATCTATGTATAAATTGTGTTGTGAAAATATAGTTGATAACTATCGATTAATATTCATTATAAATACATAAATCGAAATGCTAAGAATGAATGTACTGTACAAGGTGGTAACTGACAAGATTACGGTTAGCAAATAATTCATAAGGAACATTATTTCGCCGACTTAGTACTGCATGCACGTCTGCTTGAAATTGATCATTAATATTTCAATAACTATAAAATATTCGTGAAGACAAGCAGAATTTTCATGTTAAATATATCTGACTGTAGAACGTTATGAAGACATAAAAAAATTTACTTTCTTATAAAACTGTTAAGTTTACGACATTTCTGTTACTGTGATACGAAAATAAAAACCAAGAAAAAGCCAGTGATAAAAGAAAGCAAATAAAAGCAATGATGGCGAGAAAATGAACCCAATAAATGTTAGTAATAATAAGAACATAAGTTTTAGATATTAGACTTTAGTTATTTTTTAATTTCAATTTAATTTCATAAACCTCCAATTTATATTAACACATTTTTAAATAATAAATGAATGGTATTAATTGCATATTTAAAAAAATGGATTTTCGAAACATAATTGAAATTTTGGAAGTGTACGTATTAATATTGTAACAAACGCGTTATTTGAAAGTTCCAATCCCTTAAAGAAAGTTACATAACCAGTATGATTATCTACGGAACTTAACGAAACAATAAAATCTTCATTTTACAGAAAACATAATTTTTACAAACAAAATTAAAATCAGTGGTAAATTTAAATTTCTTTATCAAAATAATCATCAATCAAAAACACGACATGATAATCACAACTGTGAAAGCATATTACGTTTTCTGGTTCAACGACAAACATCGGCACGACTCTGAATAAGACAATACAGCCACGACCATAAGACTAGACTTTCTAAAAACTCAGACGACGGAGTATAAATTTATACACATTTTAATGATCTGAATTGGTTTTGATAAGTTAAATAACAAAATGTATAACTACAAACCGTTGAAAAAGTAGCTAATAAAGAATTTTTGGTAGCTTTATCAAAACCAGGATTGGGAGAAAGTTCCACCAAGTTTATCACATATTATTTTTACTTTCGCTTGCCTATATGAATATATAGGAAGGAAAGTATTGTTTTCATGTCGATTTTTCGAAATCGAGTTTTCACCGGATCTACACGTTTTCACACCCCCTAAACCCAAAAAACATGTTTTTAGCGATTGGTCTGTGTGTGAAAAGAATATCTCAAGAACGGAACATCGTACAAACTTGAAACTTAAAACTTAAGCTACATACCACTACCGGGACCCGACACGAACATTTTCATCAAAACCGGTCAACCGGAAGTAGTAGTTTATTCGTGTAATTTTTAACTTTTTTGCGATTTTCTCAAAAACTGGTCCAACGATTTTTTTAAAAATCGCCTGGTTTATTCAATTTTTTATTCTCTACAAGATAGGGTAGGCGCCATGTTTGCTGAAATTCTTGGTGAGGCTGTTTTCACGTAAAGAAATTGTTTTTTTAAGATTACGGCTTTAATATAAATTTTAGCCCAAAAATTTATATAATAAAAGTTGTAGAGAATTTAAAAACCTACAACTTTTATTTCAAACATTTTTTGTACAACGCTTAGTTTAGCAGTAATTAGCAATTTTTTGTTTTATTCTCACGAAAACGTGTGAAATTTTTTTTTTTAATTTCGGCCTCAGTATGCATTTAACGACAAAATTGTATATAATTAATTTTATAGGAAATAAAAAGATCTACAACTTTTATTTAAAGCATTTTTCTCTTCAGAGCCTAGTTTAGTGTGAAAGTGTGATTTTCCGTATTTTTAAGCCGAATCGAGTTCGATTTTCATTTTGCGTCTTTTAGTCATGATTAAAATAAGGTTATATTTTTAGAGGTTAGTTTTTTGTTTATTTCTAATGTTTTATTAATAATGTTAGGTTATATTGTTAATTATTTGCATTGGCAAGAGAAAGTTGTATGAGTGTTTCACACCAGATTTTTTCATTCCAAAAAGCCTCTGTGTAGAAAACCGAAAATAAAAAATATAAATTCAAAATTAAAATTAAATATTAACAATTAATGTGAGTTTTAATTTAGTAAAATTCCCAGACCCTGGACGAAAGTCGAACTATGGACCTTCTACTGTGTCGTACAGCACGCTAACCACTACACGACGGAGTCGGCCAAAATAAGAATTCATTCTGGACTTGGTTTTTCTTCATTCTGTTTAATTGTAGCCTATTTCGTTAAATTTATTTAGTTGAAAATATTTCATCTTTATAAGAACGTAGGAAGGCAATTGAATCTGTCATTTAAGAAAACACAAGTCAAAAAACCAATTTTTGGAAAAATTAAAAATGAGGTAATTTACTACTTTTCTATAAAAAACAATATTAAAAAATGTAATTTGTTCAGAGGCCTGTTCACTTTAATATAAAATGTATACTTTCGTATTTTTAAAGATAAGCCACTTGGTAAAAAAATTGAAAATTTAGATCTAAGGTGTTTCTGAAATAAATTGGGAGTAAACTGCTAACTTATGTTGATTTCTGTAAAATACATTGTTAGACCAGAAGATAATTGTGATTTACAATAGTATTCATTTATTTATTTCACCAGTTTACATTGGTGACTTTAAATTGGTTTTCGCAACAATAAAAATTAAAATTCTTAACTTTAAGAAAATGAAATGTTGGCAGGACTATTCACTTTCTTCGTTGTCATCACGAACAATAGTTACCTCCCTAAAAAAAATTTTGCACAAAAACTTTGTTTAGCTTCTCCCACTAGAAAATTGAGCTGAAGTCTCAAAAGATTATCCACTTTCGTTTTTTAATTCGAAGGAAGCATTTTATTATCCTTAAGGATAACCCTTTTCGTAATGTTATATTACTTAAGGAAAGCTAGACTTATGTGATTTTTGTAGGGATGCTGTATCTACGTTCAGTTAGTCCTTAAATGCATGCACTAATGAAAAATGTGTAAAATTTTGTTTGACTTATGGGCTTTCTTTCAATATAATAACGGCCAATGTAAAATTTGGTACCAAAGGTTAGAAAAAGTATGGCCACCATGAAACAAATAAGTTGAAGTATGTTTAATTTCAGTTGAAAGTTACCAAAATAGTAATTAACTTACACATATTCACACAGTTGATGTGTAATCAGCTAGTAAGACTTAAAAAAAGTCTCTATGGGTTTAGTAACTTTCTCAAAACTCAACTTGCCTTGTAAACTGACTAATGAAAATGACTCCAGCATAAACTTTCAGGGGCAATATCAAATAATGGAAATTAATTCATTAAGAGTTCTCATTTTTTTTAGATAATACGAAATTAGTTAAAATAATTTCTTACGTCATTTTTAACAAATCATACATGACAGAAGCATAACATTCGTGTATAGGATGTTAAGTTAATGGAAGCCTTACATGTAAAGTATTGCATTACCAATATTAGGAACCAATTTCTTTATTTCTTTCATGCACAAAGTATTGAACTTTGTGTAGAGTTACTTAGCCTACACGAAAGTTTTATAACACGCGATATATACTTAAAAAGAATTCGAGTTATTATTAACTTTTATCTGTTCTGACTGGCTACATGAACATGTAAATGTATCAATCGTCACGTTATCATGTAACACGGATGAAATTGCAACACTATTCTCCGTTACCAGTGCTAGCCAAATCAAATATCCCAGTCCACAATAATATTAAATGAACCATTTAAGAAAGTACAACAATTGTTTAAAAATCAAGACAGATATGTTTTATAGTTAAAATCTGGTGTGAACCACTGACACGACTTTTTATTGCAAATAAAAATAATGAACAGTAATATAACCTAACATAGTTAACAACAACGTAAAAAAAAAAGGAAAATGGCCTCCTCCGCGACGTAGTGGATTGCGTGGTAGACTTTTAAGCGGAGGTCCCGGGTTTGATTGCCGGCTAGGGTCTAGAAATTATTACGTGTCAAAACCCATCATTACAGTTTTAACTCACCGTAGTCGCCAATGATCAAGTTGTTGATGAGACTTTAAATAAACAAAACAACTGAAAAACATAACTTAATTTTAATCATGAGTGAATGATGCAAAATGAAAACTAACCTTAGTTTGGCTTGATATTAAGGAAAATCACTCTTTAATACTAAAGAAGGCTCTGTTGAGAAAATGCTTAAAATAAATGTTTTTGATCTTTTAATTTCCTATAAATTTGATTATATACACTTTTGTCGTAAAATGCATACTAAGGCCGAAATACATATAAAAAAACCAATGTTTTTTTACAGATTTTTATGATAAAAAACCAGAAAATCATTAATTTATCGCTAAACTAAGGGTTATACAAAAAAAAAATGTTTGTTTTAAATAGAAATTGTAGAGTTTTAAAATATTTATAACTTATATTACTTACTTTTTTGCCCAAATATGCATATTAAGGCCGCAATCTTAAAAAAAACAACATTTTTTTCTACGAGAGCACAGCCTCCCCAAGAATTTCACCAGATATGGTCCATACCCTATCTTGTAGAGTATTAAAAATAGTAAACGAGGCGATTTAACAAAAAAATCGTAGGAGCCGTTTTAAAAAGTGAAAAATCACGCGGATAAACTACTACTTCCGGTCGACCGATTTTATTAAAATTTTCGTGTTGGGTTCTCTAGTGGTATCTATAACTTATGTTTCAAGTTTTAACTTCGTACAATATTCCGTTCTTGAGATATTTTGTTCACACACAGACCAATCGCTAAAAAACATATTTTTTGTTGGCTTCAGGAGGTCTGAAAACGTGTATATCCGGTGAAAAAACTTGATTTTGAAATATCGACATGAAAATAATATATTCCTTCCTCTAATATATATTCATAAAGGGCAAGAGAAAGTAAAAAACGAAATATACAGAATTATTACAGTACATCATCTACAGTACGTTGGGGAAGTCATATACCTACACAATGTAAGCATAGAAACATTCATGACCTATTACGCAAAGGAAATAACTGTTTTCACGTTTATGAAAAAGATTGGCTGATGGGATTAGTCATCTGGTCACAAACCGCAGAAATGCCATTACTATGTAGTCATACAGCAACTGAAAAAGCGGAAAATCCCAATAAGTTAATCATGATCATCTAATCAACGATTTTTATATGAACATTTGCTACAAAACAATTTTTACAATCAGTTACTTTCACTTTAACATTACGAGAAATGAGTGAATGCTTTTAACTACATTTAAAGTATGAAATATAAGAATCCAACAATATATAGTAATAAAATTAACATAATTTAGTAACAGCGTCAGCTTATAAAAGAAAAACCCTACGTAAATTAAGCTGTTGTAACAACTGAAAAGTATAGGTCTATCGTTCACAGTACGAACGACCTTTTGTTATTTTATTATTAGTGACTCCCGCTCGCTTCGTCTCGCATTCATACACAGTAAATTTTACTTTGTTTATTAAAATTAAAAAATTTAATAAAAATCGTTCGAATTTTACTTTCCTTGAGCTGTTTCATGCATATTCATATTTACGTTGGTTTCATTACGTTAATTGCACTAAAATACTGTTAATTTGGAAAAAAATAAAATTTAACACGATTTAAGCAGAATAGTTTAATTTGCCGGTAAACTAAGTATTAGGTGGAGAACATTAAATACAAAAGTTGTAGCTGAATTTATTTTCTTTCATTAACGTTACATACCTCTTGGGTCTAAAATACATCTTTAAGCAGTATTTTGGAAACACCATTTTTCATTTCCTTCCTTTAAATATAGAAATTAACAAAACGGTTTCTTAATCTCCGAATGGGGCTTACATATCAAATTAAAAACTTCTAGGCCTCACAAGGCGTAGAATGCAGTAAGGCCTACTATCGGTTTCATAATTATTACACCCGAGTGTGAACCTTGCATCACCAAAATGATCGAGTCGGATTTCAACATACGTATTTAATTCATATCATCAACATTTAGCTCATATTATACTGCGTTTACGTATAATAGTCCTATATATTTTTCAAAGTTTGAAAATTGCCATATCGAGGTTGAAAGACAAAACGACCCGACAATCACTTAAAGTATTGCATGTCAACGCGCTCTATAATCGATCTGTTCCGTACGAGATCCAAGACACGATTGAACTACTACGGCTCTTATATGAATGCGAGCGTAATGTTTGTCAAGCTAAAACATTCGTACAATCTGACAACGTTGGCAAACGTTCTGATTGGTCTAAACGCGTGGAACAGCAGCGCTCAAAAACTGTGAAAAACATTATAGTGTCTTGTACACCTCAACCTCTTCTGTTCTTAAATGCTTCAGTCATGTAATTGGCTAACCATATAATAGGAAACAGAACTATTTTTTGTAGCCCTGGAACTAGCAGATCTATCAAGGCTGGCATATGATTACGATTGGCTTTGAATCGTACGAGGCAAAGATCGGATAATGTGTCTTCAGTACATTTCCTGGCTGAAGTTGTAAAAAATTAATGTAATGTATTTTGCAAAGTTTCATTTTTATTGGCACATAACTTATTTATAGTTTTCCTGTAACTTATCGCTACATTTATGAAAATTATAGTTATTGATGTACATTTTCCATGTAATAAATTTACAGCTTATCGTTGGCCTGCTACGTAAATAGATATACTTTTCCGGTAACGTTACTCAATGTTTACGCGCAGTAGTTTAGACGTTTCGTTCATTAGTTATAATTATTTACCTTTTTTCTTTTAATTAATATTGTACGATATTTTTTTATTATTTGATACATTGACCTTAAAAAAATTGTATGTGTTTATAAGGCGTTGACTTTGTTTTCTTTTCAACGAAATATCAGTTTTATTAATTTCGTAATGGATTAAAAGGTTATTTTAACGTATAAATAAAATACCGGGTGGCCCATTTGTCAGTTTCCTCATGAAATAGGATATTTTGTATCAATAAGTTTGCAATATTGTTACGTTAGCAGCAACCACGTATAACATTAATTGTTGTCCGTTATAGTGAAGTGAGTCTCTAAGCCATATCGTCCATCTTTACTCCAATTTCTTCACGAGGGTGATCCCGGTAGGCGATTGGAATTGTGTGAGACAGTCGTTATCCGTACAGAAGCTGATCCAAATTTCTTGCAATCAATTTTGTGGTGTGTTGAGGCATGTTTCAAACTCAATGAACGTGTTAACCGGCGTAACTGTGTGTAGGCCTATTCGTCGGATGCAAATCCTCATAAGATAATCCAAGAAGAGCTTAATGTGCCTTGTGTTATGGTATGAGGAGAAATTTTGAGTACTGCATTGATTGATCCTTTTTTTGAGGGAAATGTTAACTCGGAAGTTACTAACAGGTGCTGCAGGAACTAGTCTTTCCAGAACTTGAAAACAGTCCTGTTTAAAATTTTCAATCGCACATCCGGGAACGAAATGGGGTCCTAGCATATTTCGGTATCGAAGTTCTAGAGCTTTTGAATTCCAAATTTAACGAATGGATTGGTCGCTGTGGTACAATTGATTGCCCTGCGCGCTCGCCAGCCTTATGGGGGGCCCCAATGTGATTTTCACTGTGGGGTATTATAAAGGATTGGCGTTTTCTACAAAACCGCTAAACCTAGCCGAACTAAAAAGCATAATAGAAAATGCATTTAACACCGTCAAGAAAAATTGTTATCGTTGAAAATTTGTCAGTCAGTTTTAAGTCGTTGTATGCAATGTATAGACACTAATGGTGGACATTTTGAACAACCGCTATAACAAAGGTATTATGTAAGTACAGTTCAAATAATAAGAATTCTGTTTTCTTCCCTGTAGGTGTCTTATTCCGTTAACTTATAACACCTTCATTTTTATTTCTTCCATATGTGGGGAAACTGACATACGGGCCACCCGGTATTTTCGTAGAATAGACATTTCCTGCCCCTATTATTAAATAAAATCTATATATAAATATATCGTGTGATAAGTAAAGTGGAGTTTTATTTGTTTGCTTTTAATTTTGCCTTAAAATACAACATCCTGACAAGTATTATTTATGCCATGGTATCTAATATTTCAGTAAACATTCAATATATTGGCGTTTCAATTTCGATACCTATTTGTAATAGTTTTTATTAATACATTGCTTAAATACAATACAGGTTTAATCATCTATTCGTAAAAATATTGTCTTAAACGTTCCTACATGGTTTAACTATAAGGCATGCCCCCCTATACTTATACAGGCCCTATGTGTACATTTTTTAAGTAACACTTTTATTGGTAATATTTATTTAAATTACGTGTTCAAAGCCTTTTGGGGCAATGGGTTCAGTGTTGAAATAGTTAAAAACATAATTACAAATAGATCAGGACTTGTATTTTTAATAAGTAGGTTGCTAAATATAACAAAAAAAAAAATCTGGTGTGAAACACTCACACGACTTTCTCTTGCCAATGCAAATAATTAACACTATAACCTAAGTAATAAAACATTAGAAATAAACAAAAAACTAACTTCAAAAAACCTAACCTTATTTTAATCATTAGTGAAAGACGCAAAATGACAATCAACGTCAGTTTAACTTAAAAATACGGAAAATCACTCTTTCAAGCTAAACTAGGCTCTGTAGAGAAAAATGCTCTAAATAAAAGCTGTAGATCTTTTAATTTCCTATCAATTGATTATATACATTTTTATCGTAAAATGCATACTAAGGCTGAAAACATAAAAAAATCGATTTTTTTACATGTTTTCGTGAGAAAACACAGAAAATTGCTAATTACCCGCTAAACTAGGCGTTATACAAAAAATGTTTGAAATAAAAGTTGTAGTATTTTAATTCTCTTCAACTTTATTATACACATTTTTGCGCTAAAATGCATATTAAAGCCGCAATCTTAAAGAAATCAATTTTTTTACGTGAAAACAGCCTCTCCAAGAATTTCAGCAGACATGGCGCCTACCCTATCTTGTAAAGCATAAAAAATTAAGTGATAGAGGCAATTTTTAAAAAAGTCGTAAGACCCGTTTTTGAGAAAATTGCAAAAAGTGAAAAATTACACGAATAAACTACTACTTCCGGTTGACCGATTTTGATGAAAATGTTCTTGTCGAGTCCGGTCGTAGTGTCTTACTTAAGTTTCAAGTTCGTACAATGTTCCGTTCTTGAGATATTTTGTTCACACACACTGACCAATCGCTAAAAACGTGTTTTTTTGGGTTAAGGTCGTCTGAAAACGTGTAGATCCGGTGAAAACTCGGTTTCGGAAAATCGACATGAAACAATACTTTCCTTCCTATATATTCGTATTGGCAAGAGAAAGTAAAAATTAAGACTAATGCCATGTTTTTTCTCTGGACAAAGCTTTCGGAAACGTGGAGTCAGTTCCGATAGTACTGCAACTCCTTTTGATTACTTATCATCGCCTGATAAGTTTCATTTATTTTGTCTACACAAAACTTAATTTAATTTTTTAAACTAAGCTTCGTGCCTCCCCCCAAACCCTTAATCGCCCTCCCCCCACTTTGAGAACCAATGCTGTAATTAATTATTTTGAAATTCAAAATGTTACTGGAAATATGTAATAGCAAAAAAATAGTGTGTCAGAATTGTGATTTTTTTGGTAAATTAACAAAATTAATAAACTAATTAAATGTTGTATTTTTTATGTATTTGTGTGTGTTACGTCTTCTAATGATTCTATTTTCCTTTCTGTTGCAGGTACGTTGTTTTTTTCTTGTTAAGTTCTTCTTATTGTAAGTAATCTAGTTTGTGTTTTTCTAATCGATATAAATAAAATTATGTTGTCATTCAGATCCCATGGATGTCCTTGTTTGATGATTCACGAAGTTTTATCGATGCTTTTTGATCACATTCTTGAGAGAAAATAAAAGATTTTTGTAAAGGCGAGAAACCGAAGCGGTTATCATCGCCTGATAACCGAAGCTAGAAAGTATATGACGCTGGCACAGAGCATTCGCTGACGCGACCTTAAAAACTTATAGTAACCTAAAAGTCTTGTGTGAAAATATTCACGCGAGTTTCTCTTGCCAGTGTAAATAATGAAACATTTAATCATTGGTAGGCTAAACAGTGTAAAATGAAAATTATAACCTGTTTTTAATGAATGGTACAAAATGAAAGTCAACTTGTTTTACAGGACTTAAAATATTGAAAATTACTAATTGACGCTAAACTAAGCTCTGCAGAAAAAATACTTGAAATAAGTATTGTAGGTGTTTTAATTTTATATAACTTTAATTTTGTACACGTTTGTCGGAAAATTACGATTTACCAATTTTATTGAGCAAAATACAGAAAATTGTCGCTAAACTAATCGTTAAAGAAAAACAATTTGAAATATAAGTTGTAGGTTTTTCCTATAACTTTGATTATATATACACTTTTGCCCAAAATCAGTTATGGCTATCTTAAAAAAAATTTTATCACGAGGGTACAGCACCCTGAAGAATTTCACCTGACATGCCGCTTGCCCTTTCTTTTAGGGCATAAAAATGTAGTAAATAGGGAAAATTTAAAAAAAAAATCGTAGCCGTTTTTTGATAAAATCCCAAAAAGTGACAAATTGCACGAATACTAAAACTATTATACTTCCGGTTGACCGATTTGATGAAAATATTGTTATTAGTGTACCAGTGTATCATGTGGTATTTAAAGTAAGTTCCTAGTTTCAATTTCGTACGCTATACCGTTCATGCGATATTTTGTTCACATGCATAATCCAATCGCTAAAAACAAGTTTTTTAGATTCAGGGGGCCTGGAAACGTGTATTTCCGGTAAAAACTCGATTTCGAAATCCTATTAATTCGGAAAAGTCTTAGAGAGGTTGATTTTAATTTTACATTGTTTACTTATGATTAAACATTATTATGTTTTATTATTTACGTTGGGAAGAGAAAGTTGGGTGGTCACTTTGACGCCTCATTTTTGTTTTGTTTTCGACGCACTGCTGTAATGAACATTTTCACTTAGTTCTGTTCGTGAGCGTGTGCTTTTTTAACACTAGTATCCATGTTATTTTATGATTGTGCACGGTCTGTAATAGAATTGTGTATGACCATTCCAAATCCATTTGACTACACGAGAAACTTTTCTTCCTGTTTGTCAACGGGGAATTCCATTCGTGTGACAGTGATTGCTAGCAGTTCAAATCTAGTGAAAAAGTGTGAATACGTTAATTTAATGTTGGCGAATGCTCTTTCACCGCATAGAAAACGTTCAGAGCAATCGGCCATTAAAAATGTTTTACTTTTATTAATGGGTGCCACATTATACTTTCTAATGTCTATGCAATATAAATTTCCAGTTTAATCATAGTAAGAAAAAAAAAACATAACCATTAGACCGTTAGACGTAAATTGCTGTATTAATCTAATTATGATTATCAGATGTTGTGAAAATTGGTGAATCGTGACCATCCACGATACAAATCTTTTTAATTTGTTGCGCGGAAGCAAACCACAATTTATTGTTACGAAGTACAATTTATAATATCACGTGGGTGTAAAAGAAATAAAAAAAAATACAAACTGTAAAACTTCTTTTTCTATCTGTCACGTTTTAAACTTTACATAATTTAATAGTAAAAACCGATCCAAAATTAATTAATTAAGTCCTTATACGAGAAACGATTTTTTTTAGTTCTTGTAACATTAATAGGCAGGTAACCATTGCCAAACTGCTATAGAAATATATAACGAAGCAAGTACCAAGCGACATTTAATTTGTCCTAGCATTACTTTTATTTTATGATTCTACTAGCTCTTCTCAAATAATCCATCTTCATTGCATTCAGCCTATTCTTGTTCCTGCAACTAATTTGTCCCGTAAGCCATAATTGCGCCCACCACTGCTTGGCAGATTATCTTCTTTGGTTTTATTTTAACTTTTGATGACAACCAGTATGAATTTAGTGTATTCGTAGCAGCCTTTCCTTGAGCTTGTAGAATCTCTCGGCTGGAACATGTGAGAAATGAAAAAGGAAGGCCTTGAGCGGAGGTGGGCGATGCAATTAATTGTAGAAAGGATAGAAAAAAGACAATTGGTTTGTTATAATCATATGTGTCGAATGGATGAGAAAGGTGGCCGAAGGTTCTTTCTAAAAGAGCTTTCTTAGATTTAGTATATCTTTCTTAAAGTTAATTTATTTAAAGTCGCATCAACAGCTTGGTCATTAGCGACTACTGTGGGTTTCGTTACTGTAACGGTAGGTTTTAACGTTTTAAAATTTCAATTCCCTAGCCGGGAATTGATCCCTGGAACTTTGTATGGTAGCGCGCTAGTAACTAGCCCACGGAGGTTGTCAGTTTGATTTTTTTTAGTTTGATTTAAAGTCGCCTCGACAGCTTGGTCATTAGCGACTACTGTGGGTGTTGTTGCTGTAACGGACGGTGGGTTTTAACGTGATAAATATGACCCTAGCCGGGAATCGAACCCTGGAACTTTCTGTCTTCTGTTTGTAAGCTAGCCCGCTAGTCACTACACCACGGGGTTGGTGTTCGAAATTTTATTTAGTATGGTCTTAGTTTTATAAAAATGTTGTAAATGTACATCATTATTGTATAAACAAGCCTCTCATTCTAAGATTATAATTTTGTTTTGTGTAAAGAGATTAAGGTATTTAATAATGAATTCAAAGCCTATAAAATGGAATCTGTAGGTTTTTAATTGTATCCAAATTGTAATATAATTTTTATTTTGCTAATATAGAATGGTAGAAAAATAAAATTTTAATATCTGTTTATGAAATACAGGTTAGAAAAGTTATGTTTTCACATCGATTTTTCGAAGTTGAGTTTTCACCGGAAATAAGTTATCCTACACGTTTTCAGGTCTCCTGAGTCCCAACATTTTTTTACCAATTAGTTTGTGTGTATGTGTTTTGTCTATGTGTGAACATTCAAAAACAAAAAATATTCATAGTTACATATTTTTTAAATTAAGATTTCATATTTTTTTAAGATTCCGGCCTTAATACGAATTTTAGAGCAAAAGCATATCAAAGTTATTGAAAATTTGCAACTTTTATTTTAGCATTTTATTCATAGAGTAGGCTACTTAGTTTAGTGTCAACTAGTAATTTTCCATGTTTTGATCAAAATCTGAAGTCCAGTAGAGGTTGATTTTCATTAAGTGGCTTTCACTCATGATTAATCATAGTTTATGTTTTTTAATAATATATAAGGTAGTGTGTCTTGTGAGTGTTTACACAGGTTTTTGAAAATCAATGACTTGTTTTGTACAGGAATAATCTTTTGAACGTTCCCTAGACTTTAAGGCATGTACGTATGTCATTAATCAGTGTAATATCGAGTGTGCTTTGAATAAACATATTTGAATTTACATTTAATTGGCCGAACGTAAATATTGGTGATGATCGATCGGTTACAATACTGTAATATTACGGCTAATTAAGTTAATTTCCAATCACGATTCCATTATAAATATAAGGGCGTAGACGTACTGGGAAAATGAATCTCTATACTTAAGTCACTTAGCCTAATTACGTTAATAAAATTGGTTGCATTTTATTAAAAGTTAACATAGTGATAGCGTATATCTAATGGCACTTTGCATTATCATGTTTGTGAAAGTTTGATAAAAATTACGAGTACTACCTTTCCTTCCATATAGTTTTTAAAAAACATTGCAAAAATAGTATCATTTTATGCACTTCATCTTCAGGTTTTTATCAGCAGTTTGGTGAACAGATTTATTCGTACCTATAACCTACGCTTTCAGTTTTTCCTTAATAAAAGCGTAATAAATTGATTATTACGTGACTTGATCTCATTTGTACCGTTGCATTTCCTGTTCAAATGCATCTCCAGATATAACTGATTATCACGTCAACCTAGATTCAGGCAAATTACTTATTCAATAATCAACCCCATGGAATTAACCAATCCGCTGTTTCATTAATTTATAATCGGTTTTAGTATTTCTGTGTTAATCTAATGCCCTAATTTAATTCCAAGTGTAGCGGTTTTTCGTATCCGATTTCCGTTTGTCACTTTTCATCGTTTGTTTTAAAGTTAGTGTGTAAAATGTAGGATTTAGATAGATATTTCTCAGGTGACGGCTTGTAATCATTGTGTTGTGTTTAAGTCAACAGCCGAAAGACTGATTTGAACCTCTATAGGTTTTACTAAGTAAAAACGAGAAGTAAGGTGGTTTACTGTTGCCTTCCTCGCTGAGTTGAAAGAGTATGCTTATCACCATGTCAGCCCCTCCCAAAAGCACCCACTTTCCATCCTGCAAATGACACCTTCACTTCATTCACCATAGGGTCTGGATATCATTAGGGTATATTTAAAATGTAAAATCTGGTCCATTGTGTTTTAAATGAAGATTCTGTATTATATTTTATATAATAAATTTAACTTATACAATAAATTTCAGTAACCTTTTTTAAGCTGCCCTTAATTTTTATTATTCACTTACACATGTTTCGGTGGATGCACCATCATCAGAGTATATAATATCTTTGAAACTTAATTTTTTTAAATCTATAGATCTTACATCTTTAGTCATTTGTGTAAAATTTTATACATTTATACATATGTTACATCTTCGTATAAAATTGTATACAAATGACTAAAGATGTAACATCTATAGATTAAAAAAAAATTTAGTTTCAAAGGTATTATATACTACTGTGATGTTGGTGGATCCACCGAAACACGTGTAAGTGAATAGTAAAAATTAAGGCAGCTTAAAAAAAGTAAGTAAAATTTATTACACGTATAAATTTATTATATAAAATAGAATTAATTTCAAGCTGCAGGATGCATTATAAGGATTTATTTTTTAATGAAGTTACAGTATGTACTTAAATACAAGAATTTTATCGGAATTAATTTTTTTTAAATTGTTTTAAAGAGGAAACGTTCGGGATTCTGCAATAACAATTCGAAAATGAAAATTACTAAAAGCCGCAACGATAGATTGCGAAGTAACAAAATTTGAATTAAAGTTTCGTTGGTGCTACTATTCTGGCAGCGGCGTTCTGAAGTTCAGTTTGTTTTAAAGGGATGCTATTGTGACGGTAATTATTTATTTAGGTGTGTATCTTATTTCATAAATAACACTCTTAATAGAAAGGTGTAGAGTTACGGAAAAATCTTGCTAACATCTCAAAAAAAGAGAAAAGGATTTTTGATATACACTACTTAAAATTTCCTTGAAATCATATGGGTTAATAATAATATTAAGTATACAAAAATTTCTTAAATTTTTTTGGTCGTAATAAAATTTTGTCAGTAGGTGACATTGTTCCCCCCCCCTGGAATAAGACCACTTGATTGCGCTGTCAACCCCAGTACTTACATCCCTCTTCACTCTGAACCTCACCGTCTTCTCTCCAGTGCCACGTCTTCATTTTTTGTACTTGTTTTTCGTCATGGTAGGCTACTTTTAATTTTTAATTTATAATTTTATCTTCCTGAATTTTCGTCAGATTTGGAAAAAATATTCTTAAATTTATCGGCACATTGTTGACGATCTCGTTCCCTAATTCTTCTTTGCACTAGATGGTGGGTATAACGATGGATGGAATAAAAATAACGGGACTAGGGTTTTTTTTTGTCATCAGTCTCTCGACTGGTTTGATGCAGTTCTCCAACCTGTTCTATCTTGCGCAAGTCGTTTCATATCTACATACCTGTAACACCCTACATCTTTTGTAATTTGCTTTATATATTCTAATCTTTGCCTCCCTCTACAATTTACTCCCTCAATATTACCCTCCATTATTAATAGCCCTATACCTGGATGTCTTAGGATATGTCCCACTAGCCTATCCCTTCTTTTGGTAAGATGCTTCCATATACTTCTTTTTTCATCCACTCGCCTAAGAACCTCTAAATTACTTATTTTGTCCACCCACCTAATCTTTAACATTTTCCTTTAACACGACATTTCAAAAGCTTCTATCCTCTTCTTTTCTACAGCCCCTATCACCCACGTATCACTTCCGTATGATGCTACACTCCAAACATAACGTTTTAAGAAATTTTTCCTAGGACTAGGGTTGACGAACCCAATCTCTATACATATAGATCACCCTACAACCTACTTCTATGTGTACAGGTAATACCCTAAACCAGGGCAGAGAAACTATATCATCCGCCTAACGATATGCTAATTCAAATTTAAAATTTAAATAAATTATCAAAAATATTAGTTGAAAAGTTACGTAGAACTACAAAATATTTGTATAAGATTCATGTTCACTAGTCAAGATGCAGTATTAAAATTAAATGTTTTATGTATCCTTAGAGACCACACGTCAAAACATTTTAAATAATTGTTTATAATTTAATTTAAATTAACGGTAGGCCTACATTATAGTAAAAATTCTATAAATTTGTGTTCACTAATAAAATTATTTTTTGAAACTCACTGACCTTTATCTTTTATCATTATCTTTTAAAATTTTGTATAAAAATAAATTTTTTAATAATTTAATTAGTGTATTTTTTACAATTGGTTGTAAGTTTTTTTTACTTTTTATTCTTTCTTGAAAAAAGCATAAACATGAATGCGGTCAAGAAGGTTAATTAACCTTCTTCTTCGATTATATTATCGAGGAAGATCTTCTCCCAAGATTGCATACAAGCTGATTTACGTGGTAATGTGTCTTCTTGTGAAATTGGACATAATATTCCTTGGCTTTATGTTTATAGATTGTATTTAAGCAAAGTAAGATTACAAATGTAATGTGGTGTTTTAGTTACTAACGGATAATTTAGGGGATTGGAGAGCTTGAAAATTAGATTTCT
Organism: Catonia carolina; assembly: GCA_035578175.1. Classification (NCBI taxonomy): domain Eukaryota; kingdom Metazoa; phylum Arthropoda; class Insecta; order Hemiptera; family Achilidae; genus Catonia; species Catonia carolina. The sequence goes on along the minus strand of JAQMRL010000002.1, from coordinate 121,240,522 downwards.
TTGTGGCCCCAAAAATTTGAATACGTACGTGTTGTTTAGGTCATCAGCTGAAAGGCTGGTTTGACCAGCCTACATAAAATTAAAACCTCTAGAGGTTTTACTGAGCTGAAAAGTATGCGTATCAGCATACCAGGCCTTTTATAAAGCACGTATTTTGCTCCCTGCAAATGGCACCCTCGTATTCACCACAGGGTCTGGCTGTATAATAGAATTCATTACTCATAGGCGATAACTCTGACTATAGTACGTCAAAATTTGTTTTAACGGCGTTTTATATATTACAAGTTTGTTTGCACTGAATTTGTAAGGCGGCTATTAAACCAAAATTTCATTCATATACGAATTTACCGTTTATTTACACACTATATGGTTCTCGAAATTCGGCCTGGATTATTCTGTAGACCTGGCATACAAGCTAACACAAATTCATTTTCGCAGTACGTGTATCCAGTATTTTATTATAATGTTTATAGCAGCTAAAACCATAACAAGCAGGTGGAGTGTTAAATTATTTGCACTCGATCTGCTAGTTCCAGGGCTACAAAAAATAATTCTGTTTCTTATCACATGTTCAGCCAATTATATGACTAAAGCATTTAAGAACAGAAGAGTGAAAGAGTGAAAGGTGTAAAAGACGCTAATCAGAGTTATCTCCTCTGAAAGTTAATGCATTTCATTATACAGCCAGACCCTGTGGTGAATGAAGTGAAGGTGTAATTTGCAGGGTGAAAAGTAGGTGCTTTTCGGAGGGCCTGGCATGCTGGATACTATGCTGGCATACTATTCAACTCAGTGAGAAAGGCAATTGTAAATCATCTCACTCCTTGTTTTACTTAGTAAGACCTCTACAGGTTCAAACCAGCCTTTCGGCTGATGACCTAAACAACAGCAGGTAAAAGTAAATAATATGTATTTCTGGTTTGTAATTAGTAAAACTTAATAATATGGATGGCAGTTGAAGGTTGCATTTATATTTTTAATATATGCAGCGTTATTCTTCTTCTGCTCAATTAATTAGTTTTAAAAAATTCCCTATGTTTCATTTGTAAATACTTTAAATGGTTTTAATTTTAATTTATTATTACATTAAAGTTTTCAGTTTGTATTAAAAAGTTTTTCATGGTGGTTTACTTTAACTGACACTTTATACCACAAATAAACAGATTGTAATACGGAAGTACAAAAATATTTAGTACGAAAAGGAAAATTTCTGTTAATAAGTTTCTGACGTCAGCTTTTCTCAAAACTTCTTCTTTATCACGTATACGGTGGTAATAAGCCAACCTCTACTCGTACAAAGCTTATTGAGCACCATCGTATCAGCTTGTAACTTTAATCGTACTTTTCTTTTGTCGTCAACTACGAATATAATCCATTAATTCCTTACGTCATCTCTTTTTACAACAATTTATGTATTAATCTCAAGAATATAGTCCTGCTTTATTGATTTTCTTCGTGTAGATAAATAGCTTCTTGGGAATCAGATGTTATAATTTACAGTTCAGCCGTCCTAAGTTTGCTCCTACTGTAAACAAACCAAAGCCACCTACTACAGGGTGCGCGCTAGGGTCCACCACTTTATGGATGTCGTATTCCTATAAGTTAACTGTGTTTTAAATTATAAGTACTTAAAACATCAGTCATGATTTTATATATGCGCATGCTCAGTGACGTCATTATTTGTTGACAGTAGGAGAAAACTAAGAAAGGCTGGGCTTTAAATGAATTAGCGTATAGCGATTAATTACATAAATATACTATTTTTAATACGAAAAATAATTCACATTATATTTTGTGTAACCATTTGTATGTTTCGTTGTGGACAATTTTTTTTTAAAGATGTCCTTTGAAAAGTTTTAAGTACTAGGCTTAAATATCAAAATGTAATTTTTAACAATGTAATGAAAATTTTAGACCCGTTTACCAGGTGACTGTTAATGACGTTTTTTAGTTACACTTCGTGTAGTGACAGCCAAATATAGTTTTTTTTAAAATAATCGTTAACTGTTTCATATGCCCATAATAGGCAGGTGGAGTGATAAATTATTTTCACTCAATCTGCTAGTTCCAGGCCTACAAAAAATAGTTCTGTTTCGTATCTATCACATGGTCAGCCAATTGTATGGCTGAAGGATTTAATAAATACGGATGAGGTTGAGGTGTAAAATACATTAGTCAGAGTTACCTCCTCTGAGAGTAATGAATTTTATTATTCAGCCAGACCCGTGGTGAATGAAATAAAGGTGTAATTTGCAGGGTGGAAAATATGTGCTTTTCAGAGGGCATGCTGATGAGCATACTTTTCCACTTAATGAGGAAGGCAACTTGTAAATTACCTCACTTCTCGTTTTACTTAGTAAAACCTCTAGAGGTTCAAACCAGCCTTTCGGCTGATGACCTAAACAACTGGACTATTATTTAAACGAAAAATAATGCACATTATAAAAATGCTGTGTAACCATTTATATTTTTCTTTTAGGACAGTTTTTTACTTTCTCTTGCCTATATGAATATATAGGAAGGAAAGTATTGTTTTCATGTCGATTTTTCGAAATCGAGTTTTCACCGGATCTATACGTTTTCAGACCCCTGAACCCAAAAAACATGTTTTTAGCGATTGGTCTGTGTGTGTGTGAACAGAATATCTCAAGAACGGAACATCGTACGAACTTGAAACTTGAAACTTAAGTTACATATCACTACCGGACCCGACACGAACATTTTCAGCAAAATCGGTCAACCGGAAGTAGTAGTTTATTCGTATAATTTTTCACTTTTTTGCGATTTTCTCAAAAACTAGTCCTACGATTTTTTTTAAAATCGCCTGGTTTACTACATTTTTTATGCTCTACAATATAGGGTAGGCGCCATGTTTGCTGAAATTCTGCGTGAGGCTGTTTTTACGTAAAAACATTTTCTTTTTAAGATTGCGGCTTTAATATGCATTTTAGCGCAAAACGTTATATAATAAAAGTTGTAGAGAATGTAAAATTCTACAACTTTTATTTCAAACATTTTTTTGTATAACGCTTAGTTTAGCGGTAATTTGCGATTTTCTGTTTTTTTTTCTCACGAAAACGTGAGAAAAATCGATTTTTTTAACATTTCGGTCTTAGTATGCATTTTACGACAAAAGTGTATATAATTAAATTTATAGAAAATTAAAAGATCTACAACTTTTGTTTAGAGCATTTTTCTCTACAGAGCCTAGTTTAGCGTGAAAGCGTGATTTTCCGTATTTTTAAGCCAAACTGAGTTCGATTGTCATTTTGCGTCATTCACTCATGATTAAAATAAGGTTATGTTTTTGAGGTTAGTTTTTGTTTATTTCTAATATTTTATTAATAATGTTAGGTTTATTATTAATTATTTGCATTGGCAAGAGAAAGTTGTGTGAGTGTTTCACACCAGATTTTTTTTTAAAGGAGTCTTACGAAAAGTTGTAAGTACTACTTCTATACATCAAAGTGTCATTTTTAACAATGTAATGAACATTTAAACCTCGTTTCACCAGGTGTCGGTTAATGAGGTGTTATAGTTACATTTCTTGTTGTGACAGCAAAGTATGTTTTTTTAATAATCGTTATCCGTTTCATGTTATTGTGTTGAGATGTAATTTTTTTTAGAATATTTTACGTTTTCTTTTTCATGAAGAGTAGCAGTTTGTAAAAAAGTAGAAGTGTTAGACTCTCTTATTGATAAATTTAATGATTATTTCTTTTTTATCTTTTATCTGTGAATGTTCTGTGAATTTCTCATGAAAAATCCTGTATCAACCGCAAGGTGTAGTTTTTCTTCTTCGAAAAGTTCATTCACCATTAATGTGACTTGTAAAATTTTGGGTAATCGCGGGAACATGTTTTTGCAGAGCAGAAGTAGACGGCTAAATATTAATTTGCTTTGTTGGAAAGGAAACTTTACCTAATTCTTGACCAAGACACTGAAATATTTTTATTTGTTATATTATTTTTTGTTATTTACAAACAATGTTTAACAAATAATGTGTATTTTACCATTCCGCATTCGTAACGTCCTGTATAGACGAAAAATTATTTAAAAACTTGTCAGGCTATTGTAGATTAGATCACCGTAGACTACGGATGGTAGATAACACAATTGAATCGGTCTTTTCAGAAAGCCCGTAAATTAATAAAGTCACTTTTTTTTGAAAAATACATATAAAAAACTGTTATTTACTGCGTTTTAACAAAAACTATTAACAAATATTATTTGTTCAGAGGGCTGTCCCCTATAATAAAAAAAATGTATACTTTTGTCTTTTTAAAGACTAGCCATTCATTTAAAAAAATGAAAATGTTGACTTTAGGTGTTTCTAAAATAAATTGGAATAAAATCCCACTCAATCACGGCATATTTTCATACGTTCCAAAAAACTCATTTCATCATTCATTGTATAGTTACGACCCAACGTCGTCGCTAATGACCACAATAGTTGATGCAACGTTAAATAAACAAAGGAAAAAAATTGGAGTAAAATATTAACTTACTTTGTTTTCTGTAAAAATATGTTGTTAGACCAAAAGAAAATTGTGTTGTACAATAATATTTATTTATTTATTTCACTAGTTTACATAAGTGACTTAAAATAGGTTTTTGCAATTATGCAAAATTGAAATTGAGAGAAAATGTTGGTTTTCAGGACTATTTACGTTTCTCGTCATCACAAACAGTAGTTTTCTCCCTTAAAAAGATTTTTGCATGGAAACTTTGCGTACCCTCTTCCACTAGAAAGTAGAGCTTAAGCTTCAAAAATCATCCACTTTCATTTCTTAATTAGAAGGAAGCACTTAATGTCACTTAGGATACGCCTTTTCAAAGTGTTATATTACTACTTAAGGAAAGCCAGACTTACGTGATTTTTGTAGAGATGGTGTGTTTACATTCAGTTCCTAAAATACACTAAAGAAAAAATGTAAAATTTTTACTTATGGACTTTCTTAAATGACTGATTCAATGTATACATCTACTGAATCATAAAATTGAGAAAAAGTTACTAAAGGGTACAAATTGAGAAGAAGAAATTTGGGAAGAACAAGGACGTAGTTGACAACTAGTAATGTTAGTATTAAATGGTGTAATAGTGTGCCATTTTAAGATAAGTAAAATAGATTTTTTTGTGTTCATTTTACCAGTTCATCGATTTATTTTGTTATTTTCTTACGTTTTCTTGGCGAATGGTAAACATTCTTGTTTGTAGTTTTGGACTACATTTAAAAATTAAGTTGAAATCACGCTGCGTTTGTAAAATTTTAATAGGCCTTTGTTATGATGTGTATTTTACTGACATCGTTTCTGTTAGAAAATAATGTTCTTAGGCTTAGTTTATGAATATGTATGACATTTGTGGTATCTGTGATTAGAATACGACCGACCGCTTTACCTAAAGGGCGTGTGCATTGACCGTTACGGTTTTGTTACATATTGTTAGGCTATAATACATGCCCATAGAAACGTGAAAATGTACTTGAGCTGAATAAAATGTATAGCGAAATATCCCCATGCAAACGATTTTGCAATATTGTCTCTAAACCGGTGAATCATCTCCTGAGTTCAGTTTTTACTTTCTCTTGCCTATATGAATATATAGGAAGGAAAGTATTGTTTTCATGTCGATTTTTCGAAATCGAGTTTTCACCGGATCTATACGTTTTCAGACCCCCTGAACCCAAAAAACATGTTTTTAGCGATTGGTCTGTCTGTGTGTCTGTGTGTGTGTGTGTGTGAACAGAATATCTCAAGAACGGAACATCGTACGAACTTGAAACTTGAAACTTAAGTTACATACCACTACCGGACGCGACACGAACATTTTCATCAAAATCGGTCAACCGGAAGTAGTAGTTTATTCGTATAATTTTTCAGTTTTTTGCGATTTTCTCAAAAACTGGTCCTACGATTTTTTTTAAAATCGCCTATTTTACTCAATTTTTTATTCTCTACATGATAGGGTAGGCGCCATGTTTGCTGAAATTCTCGGTGAGGCTGTTTTCACGTAAAAACGTTGTTTTTTTAAGATTACGGTTTTAATATAAATTTTAGCGCAAAAACTTATATAATAAAAGTTGTAGAGAATTTAAAAACCTACAACTTTTATTTCAAACATTTTTTTGTATAACGCTTAGTTTAGCGGTAATTTGCGATTTTCTGTTTTTTTTCTCACGAAAACGTGAGAAAAATCGATTTTTTTAACATTTCGGCCTTAGTATGCATTTTACGACAAAAGTGTATATAATTAAATTTATAGAAAATTAAAAGATCTACAACTTTTGTTTAGAGCATTTTTCTCTACAGAGCCTAGTTTAGCGTGAAAGCGTGATTTTCCGTATTTTTAAGCCAAATTGAGTTCGATTGTCATTTTGCGTCATTCACTCATGATTAAAATAAGGTTATGTTTTTGAGGTTAGTTTTTGTTCATTTCTAATGTTTTAATACTAATGTTAGGTTTATTGTTAATTATTTGCATTGGCAAGAGAAAGTTGTGTGAGTGTTTCACACCAGATTTTTCTTTTCTGTATACTAATCTTATCTGTATACTAACAATCCCCCGCTCACTGTGCTTCACGCCAAACTAAAATTAAACCGTCTAATTTATCACAATGCAACCTTACTTGTTACTAATAACCAAAACATGCTGTACAAACACATCCAATAAGTACTGGAAACGGGAATATTGTTAAAATCAGTATGATTTTACGACCTAACTGAATATTAGGTTATTAGTAAAAGTAGGTAAAATATACTTCTTTAAAAAATCGGTACAATCTCTTTGATTTTTTAAAGTTTACGTAACATTCTATGCAAAAATCGGTACGATCTATTTGATTTTTTTAACTTTACATAACTTCCTGTCCAAAAATTTTTTTTATATATTTTTTAAGTTCACATAACTTTCTATGCAAAAATCGGTAGGATATCTTTGATTTTTTTAAGTTTATATAATTTTATGCAAAAATCGTACGATATCTGTTTTTTTTAACTTTACAAAACTTTCTATGCAAAAATCGATACGATCTCTTTTTTTTTAACTTTACATAACTTCCTATGGAAAAATCGGTACGATCTTTTTGATTTTTTAACTTAACATAACTTTCTTTGCAAAAGTCGGATATAATTTTTTGAGCATCGAACCTGTAAATTTTTTATAGGCTATTATTAGTTTACCAACTGTATGGTACGTTTTATCGTAATTTTGGTTAAAAAGTTTTTTTCTGCAGTTTTATTTAACACGGTACAACCTGTAGTTTTTTTTAAGGATAGTCTACTATAATCTATTTGAAATCAACGTGCGGGTGAAGGTCATGCCACTTCCTCACCTCGCCTACCCCACCAGTCGTCTGAATGATGCAGCGCGGAGTATGTGTGTGCACTTGTGCCTACGCCTTCATCAGGTTTACATTATTTCACTTCGTGAAGTACCGTACGCTTAAAACATCTGACGAGACCAACACATAAATGTGTTATTTAAATCAACTTAAACTTAAACTCATTCGAGAAGTTTAATTACAAACAAAAGGAAAACTGCAATGGAAAAAATCTAAATCCAGTTTTTCTTTTGTTTGTAATTAAAAAAACTTCTCAAATGAGTTTAATTTTCATAGACGTTATTTATATCATTTTTTTAGAATAAAATTCTCTACTATTTTCATTAAAATATTTCGTGTTTTTATTCGCAATTTAACAGAGTTATTTTACGCTAAACTTAAAAAGTGTATTTTCTAAGCCTTTTCTTTAATGTATTTACGTAGTTTTCTTAAAAACTAAAAGCGATACAGTTCTGGGACTCATTTTTTTAAGTTTCCCAGGTTAAATAAAAACCATAAGAAACCACTAAACATTTTCCTAAATTTACCTTTTCAAAATTTCAGTATTGCTTTATTTCACTCTTTGCCCAGGAATCAAGGCAAAATCTTTCGCCAGGCATAACTCGCCAACGAAGCATTTCCGGACGTATATTTAGACAAACATTTTGTTACATGTAATAACAATAGTATAGGCTATACGTGGTGTAATTTGTATTATATTATTGTTATAATTGTTATTAATATTGTTTTATGGTTATTATAGATGTTATATGTACGCACTATTACAACGTAATATGGAATAATAGAAAATTCACTGAAATAGAAACACGGTCATTATACTATGCGTCAGCAATGACTCTGTGATATTTTATGACTTTATGAAGCTTACATGTATTGTTTTAAGTAAACAAACATGTTACAGCACCTTTGTCACCACACACAGGCCTATTTATTTGATTTTTTATACTCTTTCGACCAGTTCAGATTAAAGTTTTGGATCATACAGATGTGCAGTTTCTTTGGCGGGCTTGTGTAAGTTAAGTTAATTCAATTGTTTAAGCGTGAAAGTTGAGATGGCTGCAAACAGTCCTAATCTTCGCAGACAATCCAAACAAATAATTTATAGGGTATATAATTATTTAAAAGAACTTGTGTGAAATTAATTCTTTGCGAAGAATTAAAGATTAATTCTTTGAAATTAATTCTTTCGCTCAAGATTACATAAAAGGTAATTGACAGTTTATTTCTCAGTCGTATACAAATTTGTAACAATCCAGTTTCTGTATGCATGCTTTAAAACATAAAAGATAAATAATCATCTTTTTCGTTTAGGTAAAAAGGTTGGCGATGTTTTTATTAAGGTGCAGTTTATATAAAGAAATATTAGGATAGAACTGTTCCAACGATCCGAAAGTTAAGCACAAAAATTAGGAAAATATATTGTGTAGAATAAAAAGGTTTCACATATCATAGTAGGCCTAATGTCTTATGTGTATAAGAGTAACCATTAAATTTCTTGTCGTTAATAGACAAACTTTAGTCTGTAAAGAGAAAAGAAGTAGTTCAATTCAGTAATGTAGAAGTAGTGTAAGGGGTATGAGGAGAAATCTTGCGGAAGGGAAGGGGAAGAAGCGCGTGACCTTCACCCGCACGAAGAAATCAAATGGACTCTAATTGAAATCGAAAGACCCCGTAACACCGGTTGTTTTTGTTATTATTTTAGGTTCTCTTTATATCCATCCGGTTCTCATTATTGAATCTGTATTTCTCCATTCAAGTTGCATTAAATAACAGGCCTGCTGTACAGACACACTAATAAGGAACAGGATTTAAAAAATACGGAATGACAGTCGAAATAACTAAAGCTAACCCTGTAACAATTGAAAACTGGTTCATCTAAATTTAAAAGTTAATTGTTTTAATGACTTAATTGTCTTAAAAATGTAATATATGATGAAACTGTGAGTTGCACCTGCTCGTTGGAATTACGTGACGAAAATAAGTTTAATTTAATAATTAATTAGGATACTAACTGTTATGTTTATATAATTTTATTTAAAAATATGAAGTTTTGTAATAAAATTATTAATAAAACACAATTTAATAATGTTTATTTTATTTATATTTTTATTGTTTTGTTATTGTAAATTAAAAAATAACGGGAATGAAATTTCAATTCGATCCTCGACTTTCATTTTATATATAAAATTGTGTAGGAGTTTATTAAAACAAAAACCCAATCTGTTTGGTTAATTACAAACAAGAAAGAAAATAATGGATGTTTTTTTATTAACAATGAAAGCGTTCCTAATAAATTTTCATGAAGGAACAAATAACTTGTAATAACATTTAGTCAGGTTAGATTTTTAACATTTATCGTTAAAAATGACAATATATTCCTAGTACTTTTGTATTAACAGACAGACTTTTGTATTTGTATTAACAGGCGGGGGAGTGTTAAATTAATTGCACACAATCTGCAGTTTCCAGTGCTACAAAAAATACTTGTGTTTCTTATCACGTAGTCAGCCAATTATATGACTGAACTATTTAAGAACAGAAGAGGTAGAGGTGTAAAGACACTAGTTAGAGTAATCTCCTCTGAGAGTAATAAATTTCACTATACAGCCAGACCCTGTGGTGAATGAAGTGAAGGTGTCATATTCAGAGTGAAAAGTAGGTGCTTTTCGGAGAGCCTGATATGCTCCTAAGTATATTCTTGTAACTCAGCGAGGAAGGCAATGGTAAACCACCTCACTTCTCATTTTACTTAGTAAAACCTCTAAAGCAGTGATTCTCAACCTGGGGGTCGTGGTGATATTATTGGGGGGGGGGGGAGGGGTCGCGAAACAATAATGAAATCATTGTATGAGAAAAAATCATTTATTATAAACTTACTTATAAAAATTTTACATGCAATAAGTACACTTACTTGTAAAGAAAAGAATTTAATCATTAATTTATTAACAATGTGATGGTTGCATTTGTTTTTCATTTAAAATTTTTTCATACATGGGTCTTCGTTAGAAACATAAAAAAGTAAATTAATCTCGAGTGATAACATACGATTCCTATATTTAGTTTTTGGAGAAACCATAGAGGAAAACCCCCTTTTCACAGAGATAAGACGTGGAAAAAGGTATTAATATTTTCAATGCTTCTGTGATTAAATTTCCAAATTCATGTCGTCGAGCAAGCCAAAACGTACAAGTTCATACACGTCGCTACTATAAAAGTATTAACGCAGCTATATAAAATAATAGCAATAGTTGTATTCCATTTTTTTTACTGTCTCTATTCTTTGTTTGTATTTAGACATTAAATTAGTGCAGTTTGATTATTTAATATTAAAAACAACATGTTACATTTATAATTACTGTCAAAATTCAATTATTAATAGTAAGGCTTACTATTATACTCGGGGAAAGGGGTCGCGAATTATTAATTTTATTTATTTTTACTATTTTGGGGTCGCGGAGCAAAAAAGGTTGAGTATCATTGCGCTAGAGGTTTAAACCAGCCCTTTAGCTGTGTTGACCTAAACAATAGCAACTTTTGTATAGCCTACGTCTAGTTAAAACAGTTAGATCATAATTCCATTAGATATAAATAAATATTTATTCTCAGTTAAAATAAAAAAAATATTTGTTTGCAAATCAGAAATGTAGATAAGGATTCATGCTTCTTTTTAGGGAACAATAAAAACTGTTTTGGCATTCTGTTTGGACGGACAAAGGAAACCCATGGAAACTATAATATTAATACACTACCATTGTCTTGGACCCCGAAAGTTATTTTAACGGGGTGGTCAGGTCAAAAAATTAATTTAGTTTTTGCAATTCTATTATTTTTCAGACTCTGATCTCTAATGCAAACATTTAATTAATTGTTATGTGCAATAATTAACAGGCATATCGTGAGGAACGTCTGCTACATTTTGTGGACAAAAGCCGGTTAGTTAAAATATTTTAGGGAAAGACTGAGTAAATTGGAGGTTTTGGATAGGAGATTTGAAAGGAAAATAGGAAAAAAGCTCAAATTGAAGAGCTTGAAAGAGAAGAAAAAACTATAAAGTACTGAAGGATTAACCTCACTGGACAGATCTGAATTTCTGTGTTTATTTTTAAGTTTTTTTGTGTTTGTTAAATAAATCTTCACAAATTTTTCTCGTAATTAATACATCGGCATGATTCTGTCTTTTAATTTTTATTTTGTCGTGGTGAACAGAAAATTCTTTTGTGTTCTATCAAATTTTTAATGAACTCTATAAAAAATATTTAAGGGGAAAGCGTTCTACCAATTATAGAGGAGAATTTCCTTGTGAATCCGGCATGAAAAGCATGATTATAGCTCCTCATAACGTATTTGCAAAGTTTTAAGGCATTTTGTGGAACCTATTTTTACTCGTTTACCCTTGTTTGAGTGGATATGATAAATATGTATACGCCTTATGTAAATATAAAAAGGAATTGTAATTTTATGCAGAATATTGTAATAGTTAAATAAAGTACTTGTACTCCAATAGAGAATGTCAAATTTTAGATTTTTCACATGTCTACCTCCTTAAATTAACGAAGTTTTAGTTAAAATTTTGGTTGAGATGGTTTGTTTATACCAGGAAGTTTATCTTTGAAACCCCTTTATAAAATAAACTGTCGTTAACTTATGACATGCTGTAGTAATCTGCATAAATTTAACATTTTATTTCCAAGGTTGACAAAGAAGTTTGTTATTAGGTGAAGTGGAAATCTTAAATGTTGTGAAAGTAAAGCAAAGAAAACAACTGTTTGCGTCGTTTTCATAACATTTTTTCTTTCGTGTCGACGGAGACGTTCTTTGTTAACTTAGAAATGTTATTAATAAAATAAAATTTTTTATTACTTTTAAGGAAAATTGGGTCATTCGTGTATGGAAATTTATGGAATATAAACTATTTCCTCTATGAAATGCATCAACTATTTTTATTTTTCACTGACAATCTATCGATAACTTTGCAAGTATTATAGTTTTTAATTCAACATAGTCTAAATGTCTTTCTCAATTTCTTTTTACACTTGTTTATTATGGCACGATGCCACGCCTGCATAACGAAAAATGTTTTTGGAAAAAGTTTAGCGGTGTTTTGGCCTCAATCCATAAAAGTTAACAAGAACTAGGTACATTAATTTACCGGTTACTTGAGGAAATAATTGCGCTATAAATTCTTAAAGAAATATTCTTTTTAAACCTCTTTTCCTAATGGGTTTGTAATGCCGTCGACTTTATGTTTTACTGAAGTATTGCATCTTTATGTATACTAAATTTGTTTTACACAAATGCGTTTTAGTACAATATGTAAAAATCGTAAGCACTACTTTATCTATTCGTCCATTTATCCTTCTGTCGTTTTTCAACGCTGCGAAGTGTATAAACTTAAGTATTTCAACATGTAACATAGAACATTTATGTAAATGAATGCTCCAAGTTATTTCCCATGCCATTTCCTCTTGTTATTGGCTTGTAACTTCGATCTGCACAAGCTGTGAACACGGACGTGTATCCTTTCTTGTGATTAAGCTCCTGACCCCAGAGAGAAATTCAGTTGTTTCCTTTACAGAATGTTTTGTATCAAAATTCGTTCCCAGCTCTACCCCTTACTGAATTCATTCATAATGGTGACTTTGTAGCAGTGTTTCAACACTTGTCTTTAACTTCCTTTTGAGTTCATCTAACACAGTTAACAGTACGATTTTTCTGAGTAACTTTTTTCTACTTGGTTTACAAATAATTAATTAAAATTCAGCCATTTACGGATTTGCTAACATGCCTGTTCCAGTTTTTCATGCCATCTTTTTCTGGGTCTAACCAAACTTCTCCTTATTTACTGTAGAGTACTAGCGATATACTTCTTAGTACATGGTATCCTCTCAATATGCTGAACTTATCGTTATATTTATGTATCCTTCTTGTTTTATCGTTTTGGCGTATTAAGGACGTCATTCAGTGATTATTTTCTCTTCCATAATGTTTTCTCTTTTTCATTACTATTTTTCGTCTTTCCCAAGCCTTTTTAATTTTTTCACTTAACCTGTATTCTCCATTTTCATATTTCTGTGGGCAATATATTTTCCTTAGAAGTATTGCTCTTTCATTTCTATTTGCTTCTTATAAACCTCCTTCTATGGAAGAAAGAGAGGTTCATCGTGTCTTTGATTGTGATTTGCTACTCACCAGAAGCCACCCACGGACTCTCCTCCTATGGAAGAAGGGTCCGTGGTTGGCCTGTGATGTCTGGCTTTTCATTTTTTCATCACTCATTTTCATTTATAGTCTTTGTTAGCAGTAATTTACAAAACAGTAGGTATAAACAGGACGTAATACAAAACAAAACCTGATGAAGGGATAAATTCTAATCTATATTTTTTTATCTTTAAAATTGTAATTTCTTATGAGGAAAGATATTTTTACTTAGAAATAATTAATTTTTTGGTCTAGTAATAATGGAAGGAGAGTCCCGTGGCTGGCCTGTGTTCTGACTTTTCATTTTTTCATCATTTTCATTTATTGTCAGTGATAGCAGTAATTTGGAAAAAAACACTAGAAACAGGACTTAGTAGAAAACAAAAGCTGATGGAGGATACATTCTAATCTTTTATCATGAAATTATTAATTTTTTAATCATGAAATTGTAATTTCTTTTGAGGAAGATACTTTTAACTATAAATAATGAAGTTTTGGTTTAATAATAATTTTTTTTTAAATCTACGTATTGTAAAATTCATTGGTGATTCAGAAAATCTATTCTTTTCTACTATGCCTTATCCTATCTAGTTAAACTGCGTAACCTTTCCAGTGAAAATCACTTGCTGTGTAAAACGATATGAAACTTAACGATGTCCTCCCCTGTTTCATGGATGTAACTTTTTGCGTTCAAGGTTTTATAAAATTGTTTTTCATATCGATTTTAAATTATAATGTAGATTGTAAGTTCATCGTTGTTTTTGATTTGTACTTTTTTGTTAAGTCGGTAGTGTCTCTTGAAATTTTAGTAATTAGAAATTATTAAATTATGTTGTATTATTGTTCTCTATTATTAGTTACATGTAATTCACTAGTACACAGGTCGATTACATTGCCTTACTTTAATGGAATTTTCCGTTCTACCATTTTCTTGTTTTATTCCTTTATGTGATTCGAGTATGGCGTGACGAGAAAGAAATTGGTTTTTTAGTTCAGTTCAACAACATTCCACGTATTAATATTAGACTATTATTGGTTTCTTGTCACAATTTTTTCTTTTATTTTTACTTTTTTTCCTTGTTACACGATATTTAAATTCCTTTTCTATCACTTTATGGCTTCTTCTGTAAGTGTTTTTAAACTTACCTACGTAACTTTACTATTCTTGAACTAGAAGCTTTTTTTATCTGTTATTGTAGACTTTATCGATTTTGTAACGTTTTATTGACTACGTAAGTCTCCTTTTTCTTTCTTTTTTAACCCTAATATTTGTACATTGCAATCTATTAAATTAAAAACAATAAGCAACCACTGCACATAACAGGAAAGTGGTATGTTAAAATATTATTAATTGCACTCAATCTGCTAGTTCCATTGCTACAAAAATAGTTCCGTTTCTTATCACATGGTTAGGTAATTAAATGGTTGAATCATTTAAGAACAGAAGAGGTAGAGTGTAAAAGACACTAGTCAAAGTTATCTCCTCTGAGAGTAATGAATTTCATTATACAGCCAAGACCCTGTGGTGAATGAAGTGGAGTTGTCATTTGCAGGGTGGAAATTAGATAATTTTGAGAGGGCCTAGCTTGCTGATAAGCATACCTTTTCACTGAGTGAAGAAGGCATTAGTATACCGCCGCACTCTTCGTTTTACTTAGCAAAGCCTGCAGAGGTTCAAACCAGCCTTCCGGCCGAAACAACAACAACAAAAACCCCATGACCCAATGAGTTGAGGATGATATGTTTGTCGTGTTAATGAGCTGTGCAGTCTTGTACAGACTCAAGCCGACCATTCCTGATAAAGTATCCGTAATTAATTGAACCCCGGACCATCAAATTATAACAGTAAACTTTGTCTATTTAAATCCGTATAAAATTAACTATCTTCACTAGGATTTGAACCAAGGAACCTTTGGGTCCGTATATGAGCTGTCCAACAGCTGATTCGCGGCGATGACTTTACCACTGTACCAACCTGGTGGGTTGACAGTATAAGTTAAGAGGTGAAACCCTTTTTATTCCAAATTTATTTTTATTTATTCCAATTTTATTCCAAAATTATTTACAACGGTCAAAATTTAGTAGGTATAGTACATATTATCAAATCAACTCTTAAGTTATACGTTAATGCAAACAGTATGTTGCATTATCGTCATTATTAAATTGTAATTTATTATTAGGTCAGTAAAAGTGGATTGTCCTGGGTTTTCGTTTGTCTGGCCCTGGGCAGAATTGAACACGGGACCTTCCGCTTTTTCTAGCACCATTATCCAGCGCTCTATAAACCACTGCTCCACAGGTCAGTTTTCCAAGAAACTATTTTCGAGAACGTTTCTTACATCAGTTTAGGTTATTCGTTTGAACAAATTAATTGAATCTGTACTATTTGAAAATATTTCTTCAGTATCGTATTAGCAATTGCGCTTGCTTCAGTGTGGTTCACGGAGAAACTGTTTTCCCAGTTTCATCCCGCGCTTAAATTTTTCTATGTATCACTGTAAGTAATAATATTGATTTTCAGTATAACAGCTCTTTAGAAAAGTTCATAAATAATAAGGTATTATTTTCTGGTAGTTACCCTTGTTTTGCTCCACAAGGAGCAAGTGATTAAATGCAATTGCGTTAAATTTTCTGGAAAACTTAAAGAATGCGCTTGCCATTTTGTGTAACTGTAGAAACAGAGTTTAGAACTCTTCAGGAAATTATAAATTTATTTACGCCCGACTGTTATGCACATTATGGCTAATGGAGATGCTGAAGGATGGTAATGAAAAATAAGTGATGAACAAATGCTAGACATTACTGGGAATTGAACCCGGGCCCCTAGGAACTGGTGGAAATAATGTGTTAATTTATTTTAATCACCTCTGTTTACCCTTTATGCGTGTGATCGAAATGCTTTAGTTTTTGTGACCAATCCCTAAGGAACAGTTATGCTGAATTTTTAGCTCTCTATGTGATCAGGGTCACTAATAGCAGCTAGTTCGGTGTGAACGTTGCTAGTTGCTAGTAAGCTGTACTTTGTACAACAATAAATAACACATCTCACGTATGTTTTCAGAGCACTGGCAATATGTAATATTTTTTTTACAAGTCTTATCACATTACAATCTGTTCACATGAAATAGAACAATCAGTAATTTTGATAAATGTTAATTTACTTGATTAAAATTTAATCTGTTAATAAAATTGAAATTATTAATAATGAATATTTGATAAATATAATGATGATTTTGAAGTATATTAGAAAAAAAACTGATAATATATGTACCAATGTTCATTAAAACCTATTACCTAAATGGAAAACACTATGTCTTGTCAGTCTTGAAAACCCGGTATCAGTGTTATGTAGCAGATTCAGAGCCAAAAAGTTTGGATGATGGTTGAGACTTTACATATTTACGGTTGAATTTTGATACAGTTTGTTTCACAGTGTGTATATTAAGGTTGGCATAGATAGAGGTGTTTTTGATATACCATGAAATTTACAGGGATTGGCAATAATTACCTAGCTCCTTGGGAACCGTCACCGACGCGCCAGTAGATCCTGCTAGTATTAGAAGCTAGTAAACTAGCGTCGGGGGAATAGCTCTTTACATACGTACCGACTAAAATTGAGTGTTCAGTTTGAAAACAATTTTGATTAATTTTTTGTTTTATTATTAAAGTTGTCATAATCACTTTGGTTATTAGCGACTACTATGGGTTTTAGGTCCGGGGTTTTAACTTCTAAAAATATTGAGGCCCTAGCCGGGTATCGAGTCCAGAAACCACTGAGTTACGAAGGTGGCCTTTTTTTTTAATTAGGTTTTGGTAGAAGGGGCAGCGATGCTGAGGGATGAGGAGAGCTGGAAGTTGGTCGCTCAGTTTGCGGAGAGGGTGGTCGGGAGACTGCAGAGGGAGGAGAAATATGGAGATCAGCGGGATTGGCCTCTCATACAGTGAATCAATCCTGTCCCGATCTCAGTAGGTAAGGTAGGCACACTAATTTCCTGAGCTGGTGATGAAAGAGATGAATGAAAGTGAGAGAGTGAGTGTTGGTCAGTGACAACGAGAGAGGAATTAGGCTACGGTTATATTCCACGCCCCGCTGACAGTATGTAAATTTTTTAACCCGACATTTCCCTTGTAGTATTATATAAACAGTTCCGACGGAGGTAAATGGTTGTTTGCTGAAGTCGGATCAAGTGGCCAGGCGGTGGGTTTTTGGTTGGTAAGGCGGTTGTGGCCTCCTTGGGGCTGAACGAGGACGCCTCAATTGAGTCCAACACTATTTCCCCCATCGTGAGGGAGTGAACATAAGTTTTTCTCGCCGCCTCGGATAAAAAAATTAGGTTTTGGTATCAGAAACTAAAATAAAACAAATAACTTAAATAACATCAGTTTTGCTGTTTTATGTATTAGTGTAATTTACATAAACGTGAATATGGAACAAGGCTAAACTTTAAACGGTTTAATTTTGTGTTGTATTTTCTGTTCTGCTTCGTATTCATATATATGTAGTTAGGTACGTGAAATATGAATTGTTAATATTGCAGGTTATACAATGGGAACACTCATTAAAAAAATGCTGTGTTTATATTTATTGTTTTATTTTTTTTAAATTACTGCAATTTCACTGTGGTTTACGCATTTTCTTATCTTGTCCGTGGAATAGGCCTGATGTAGAAAATACTTTTTCCTTAATTATTTTGTGTACAACAACAATACCGTACCACGAATATTAATATCACGTCCGTGGTCTTATTTCTTTTTTTTGTGGCACTGTTTCTCTATGAATAACTCATATTCAGAATTGTTCGTTAAGGTCATCGTCCCAATTGTTCGTTTTTAAACTTGAGGAAATTAATTTAGAGTGAAATGGTTTACTTTTCTCTTCATTATTGAGTTGACTTATGATTGATTTTCAGTACGCTAAGCCTCTCAAAAGCAACCAGTCTACCTAGTTATTGATCCAAACCTTCGATTTATTTATGACAAGGTCTGGCTGTATATTAAAAATAATTACTGTTAGAAGAGATGATACTTATATAGGCCTACCTTACATTTATTATTTTTACCTGGCTGACGCTTTTGTCCCTTAATTCCTAACTGGTCAATCTGAATGAACTCTGTCATCATCTATCAATAAATACAAAGTTACGAATCTTGCGCTGTAATTTTTTCACTTATTTTGTTGTTTAGAATCGTGGACTCTTTACGAATACCGTAAATAACATGCCTAAGATCGCTTTACAGATTTTACTAGACAAACTCGCAATAATGTTACTAGAATGTATTATCAACACACAAATACGAGGCGTTATTTTCAATGCGATCACTGTTTACTATTTTATTTTGGCTACGGTTTTGATCAAACCTAATCAAATTATAACGAGACTATCAACCGGTTTAAAGTAGTATTAAAACGATAGTGTATTATTCCAATTAAAAATATTGTTGGAAGCGTTCGAAATGTGGCCCAACCGCAGGACGTTGAGAGTGTCATCGATGAACCGTATTACGAATGAGCAAATTCTTGAAAGAATCAAGGAAAGACTTACGATCAAGGAAAGACGCTTACTATTGTAGGGTTCGTTCCTACAAGTGTCATAATTTTAGTTTTCGTGCTAGTTATGCTCAGTTTGTACAAACTGTATGGATTCTGGAAAAGAAGCATAATTTTTTTAAACTTTTTGTCCAACTAGAAAAACTTATCGACATAAAACAAAACGGTATTCAGGAAGAGACCATGATTGATTTCAATAGCGTCATAAAAAGTACCTGCGAATTATATCGCGCAAATAACTAAACTTATCTGATACGAAAAACAATTTAGTGTCTATCCAATATCAGAATTATTTCCATTCCTTTTAATTATTGCCCATAATAGGCAGTTGGCGTGTGTATATTATTTTCACTCGATCTGCTAGTTCCAGGGCTACAAAAAATAGTTCTGTTTCTTATTACATGGTCAGCCGAATATATGACTGAAGCATTTAAAAACAGAAGAGGTAGAGGTTTAAACGACACTAGTCAGAATTATCTCCTCTGAGGGTAATGAATTTTATTATACAGCTAGACCCTGTGATGAATGAAGTGAAGATGTCATTTGCTGGGTGGAAAGTTGATGCTTTTGAAAGGGTCTGACATGCTGATAAGCATACTTTATCACTCTGTGAGGAAGGCAATTGTAAACCAATTCACTCGTCGTTTTACTTAGAAAAGCCTCTAGAGGTTTAAACCAGCCTTTCGGCTGATAACCTAAACAATAGGTAACCTTTTAATTAAATAAACTCAAATAATAGATTAAAATTATTAATTAATGGAATCTTAGGATACGGACGTTCTCTTGTTCCGTTCAGTCGTGGTTTATTTTAGCGGAATAGCAATTTCTGTGGTTTAGAGTTTGCACGAGCAGATTGAACTGATCGGATGAACAAGGGATTAATATACACACGCACATTATAATACAATGCTGACACAGAGATAGCTGGTTCTAAACTCTCTTGCCTGTTTCATTAAACTGTCCGTCAGTGTAATGGTTAAGTTTGGTCGACTGGTACGCTGAACAGTTATCCAGTCCGATGGGTGTTCTATTCAGATGTTATTGCTTACACAGTGAACAGATGCAGATCCCTTTACAGATTTTACAAGACAAACTAACATTAATATTACTAGAGTGTATTCTCAACATACAAATACAACGTTTTCCTTTCAATGCTATCAAGTATTTACGATTGTATTTCGGCTACTGTGTCAATCAATCTCGATAAAATTATAACGAGACCATCACCCGTTCTAAAGTAATATTAAAATAATATTTTATTATTATTCCATTATTTTATATTTTTCCATTTAAAATTAAAGTTCTGAACACTATTCTAATATGTTGTTGTTTAGGTCATCAGCCGAAAGGCTGGTTTGATCCTAAAGATGTTTTACTAAGTATAAGTAGAACAAGGAGTGAGGTTGTTTTTTACACGTTTTCGTGAGAAAAAAAACAGAAAATCGCTTATTACCGCTAAACTAAGCATTGTACAAAAGTATGTTTGAAATAAAAGTTGTAGGTTTTTCAATTCCCTAGAACTTTTATTGTATACATTTTTGCGCTTAAATGCATATTAAAGCAACTATCTTAAAAAAAAACAATTTTGTTACGAGAAAACAGCCTCACCAAGAATTTCAGCAGACATGGCGCCTACCCTGTCTTGCAGAGCATGAAAAATGTAGTAAATAAGGCGACTTTAAAAAAAAAATCGTAGGAGCCGTTTTTGAGAATATTGAAAAAAAGTGAAAAATGATACGAATAAACTACTACTTCCGGTTGACCGATTTTGATGAAAATGTTTGTGTCCGGTCCGGTAGTGGTGTCTAACGTAAGGTTCAAGTTCGTACGATGTTCTGTTTTGGAGATATTCTGTTCACACTCGCGCGCGCGCGCGCACACACACACGCACGCACAGACTAATCGCTTAAAACATTTTTTTGGTTCAGGGGGTCTGAAAACGTGTAGATCCGGTGAAAACTCAATTTTGAAAAATCGACATGAAAACAATACTTTCCTTCCTATATAGTCATATAGATGAGCGATAGTAAAAATATAATTCTCGGTTTGTGCTTGTCATGTATGTAGTTAAAATTAAAGAATGTCTTATACACGTTTCAGAATTATAGGCCCGTGAACTGGCTGAATAATTTTGAACGTGACTAGGGATCTAAAGTACAATTTTATGTAACGAAAAGTATACCCTAATCCTATAGCTAGAAGAAGTATTGAGAGTTTCCAAAGAAAATTAATTAAAGTATTTTAACGGTTCTGTTGAAAAAAAACCATTCCGAATACTTTATTAGAATAACAATTAGGAAATATAATTTTTAGAAACCACTGACGTTTAAATTGTATCAACAGTTTTATTGTGCAGATGGTGAATAATGAACCCCATTTAAGAAGAATTCTTTATCAGTAATTTAGTTCATTTACAATTCGCTCGGAATTAATGACAATACGGAATGAATGAATGATTCTGTGGACGTGCAAATCCACAGCCATTCACAGAGTAGTGGTGGTGGTGGGCGGAGGTTCAGTAAATGGATAAGTGAAAGAGTTAGTGTTAAAATATAAATTTTAATTAAAGAAAGTTTACAGGAGCTTAATAAACTGTCACCACAACCAGGCCGCGTGATTAATGATTTCAGAACCGCTACAATAGTTTTAGTTTCCAATTTTACTAACTTGTCCAATACATTTTACTCATTAATAAAGTGTACTATACGAAAAACGATTTTTAAATACTTCTCATATGATTGCAGTGTATATTTTGTCGTAATTTTATTTATTTAACCTTTCATTTAAATGTGCTCGTGGAATTATAAAAATTCTTTTATATATATGTATGTCCAACAGTTCTCGAAAACTGCTCTAACGATTTTCCTGAAAATTTGTGTTTAGGGGTTTTCAGAGTCTAAAAATCGATTGCCCTAAGTGTCATATTTGCAAAAAATAGACCTTCGGGGCAGCCCAGTCATAAGCAAAAATTAACGATATACAAGCCCCTTATTAGGTCAATTTGAATGTACGCCGGTCAAATTTATGGGTGTGCTAAACCATCACTGATAGCTCAAATTCAGAAATTTCAATCTAATACGACCGCATCCTTTCGAATTCAAGTACGAATGTTGCTCGACGCCCCCTCTTACTTCTCTAACACTACATTACGTAACGATCTCAAAATAACTATTTTCCATCTACTTTTTCAAAACTACCGTTACTAAGATTTGAAGGTACCTGGTTCAAATCCTAGCAAAGGTAGTTACTTAATACGGATTTGAATACTACACCGTGGCTACCGATGTACTTTAATGATTGGGGTTCAATTAACTATTATGTATTAACTATTATTATACTAAGCCCCTTATTAGGTCAATTTGAATGTACGCCGGTCAAATTTATGGGTGTGCTAAACCATCACTGATAGCTCAAATTCAGAAATTTCAATCTAATACGACCGCATCCTTTCGAATTCAAGTACGAATGTTGCTCGACGCCCCCTCTTACTTCTCTAACACTACATTACGTAACGATCTCAAAATAACTATTTTCCATCTACTTTTTCAAAACTACCGTTACTAAGATTTGAAGGTACCTGGTTCAAATCCTAGCAAAGGTAGTTACTTAATACGGATTTGAATACTACACCGTGGCTACCGATGTACTTTAATGATTGGGGTTCAATTAACTATACTCTCTTAGGAATGGTCGGCCTGGGTCTGTACAAGACTACATCTCATTTACCTGTCATCCTTATCTCATTGGGTCATGGGTTTGCTTATTGTTTTGAATTGAACAGATTGCAACGAACATACATTAGGAATAAAAAAAACTATCAGAACTTCCTCAACCGACTTTTCGTTTATCAAAATTAAATGTTCGCCAAATTTTTTACCATCGTTTACCAAACAATTTTCATCAAAGAGATAAGAAGGAAGTGGAGCAGTGATCTGATAGTCTATTCTGATTTATTGTCTCTATTATCTAATTTACTTTTTTTATCCCTTATGTGTGTTTGTTGAAATGTGTTCAATTTAAGAACAATAAGCAATGCCATGGCTCAATAAGTTGAGGATGATATTTATGACGAGTAAATGAAGTGTAGTCTTGTACAGACTCAGGCGACCATTCCTGAGAGAGGATAGTTTATTTAACCTCGAGCGTTAAAGTACACCGGTAACCAGTATCTATAAAAAAATCAAATCCGTATAAAACTTTATTATTAATGTTAGGTTATATTGTTAATTATTTGCATTGGCAAGAGAAAGTTGTGTGAGTGTTTCACACCAAGTTCTTTCTTTCTTTTTTAACCCTCATGATTGTACGTTGTAATCCGTTAAATTTAAAACAATTAGCAACCACTGCCCATAACAGGCAAGTGGCGTGTTAAATTATTATTTGCACTCAATCTGTGAGTTCCATTGCTACAAAAATAGTTCTGTTTCTTATCACATGGTCAGCTAATTAAATGATTGAAGCAAAACACAATTGTTCCCTATTACTCTATTATAGTGTTAATATGTCACAATATCTTAGTTAATTATTTCTTTTGACTTGGACTAATAATTTAATATTTTTCTGTGCACAGAAATAATAATTTAATTACGATTCAAAATTATATCAAATTATTTTCTTGTGTTTACTCGTTTTTATATTATTTATATTTTATTTTTATTGATTACAATAAAATAAAAATTATTACCTTGGATGTCAGAAATGTCTCGGAGTTAATCAGTTTCTTTAAATTTTCCCGGAACGTGAAACATATCGATAACAAATTTGAAATATGTCATTTACATTTGTTAAAAATACTTATCTGTATTGGTTTGTAATCTGTCAAAATATGACAGACATTTTCCTAAGAAATTAATCTAAATTTTATCGAAAGAAGGAAAGTTTAATATTAATATTTTACTGTCAAATTGAAATTCTGTAAAAAGTTCTCTCAGCAGGATAAAAAAATAATAAGCAAAATCTTTTGATAGTCTCTTGAGCTACGAGATGTCGGATTTGGATTTGTTTAAATCTAATATTAAGTCAGTCACATTTATTTATAATAAATTGAATCTGGTTTAAATTTGTTAAATTAGTTTCTAAACTTTTAAATACTTAACGTTATAAAAGTGAATCCATCCATATTTATTTTTTGATTGAATTTAATTTACTTTTCCGCATCTTTTCAAATTGTAGTTTAACTTTTTGTATTTCTCTGATCAGTAAAATAAATTTACTATATAAGCATCGTACTAATTTTTACTGTAATAGTCCTTTAAAATTTATGCAGAAGTGGGTTTAAGGAGTAAACACAGTTCATTGAAGTACATAAAATTTTTACTACATTGGTTTTTGCTGTAACTACTACTTATTATAAAAGATGTTTTTGTAAAACGACAGGTTTAATCATACCGCATAATTTAGCATTTAAGTGCAGTAAACCCTCTTCACTTCGACATTCTACGGGTTTGGCACGTTTCTACTACCCGTCATAGCTAGGTTCGCATTATTTCCTATGATCTTATCTTTCAAATATTTTTCCCGTTTTCTATTACTGTATTCATAACTGTATAATCTAACCGCTAGTAAATGGGATGCAGCCAAATTACAAAATAGATTGTTTAAAATTAAAATTGATGATTAGAATAATATTGATATTTACGTTTACAAAAAAAAATTATTACAGATTTTGATTTTTGCATTGTTGCATGATTGTTGTTGATTTGAAGATGTTGAGGAGGCCCTCGCTCAAATCCTATCTTAATTAAGTATATATCAAATATTTAAGTTTTAGCTTTTGCATTTCTCTTTAATTAATTTTTATTTAGATACTGCTTTGTATTCAATATATAATTGTATGTATGTAGTTTAGTAGTTCTTTGTTGATTTCTTTCATCGCAGATTTTAAAACATGGACGGTTAGGTCCCGTAAATTGTAAATATGAAGCTCGTATTTACAATTCTTGTGTAAGCTACAAATTCGCGGGAGTTATAAACAGATGAATATGCTGTCCGTGTTTTAAATTTACTTTACGTATCCTGTTAAATTCCAGTAAAATGTTCGGACCTCACTGAACCGGCAAAATCTGTAATCCGGCGGTACGCGACTCCTGAATTCGCCAGATTACCAAGTGTCTACTCCTTGATGTATTCTTTGGATATTTTTAACTACCAGATAAAATCAATTTAATCAGATTTGTACTGGTTTGGCGTAGAATAGGATTTTACTTGTTTACTTGGATTTACTTGGATTCTGACTAGTCGAAGGAAATCAGTCAGTCATTATCGGTCGTCTCTTCAAGAAGGTCGAGATGGAGAGAAACCGATCACTCAATATTGAGTAATTTTTGCCCACACTGACCTCTTCACCAGCGACTGCTTCTCCTTGACGCAGCGGTAAACGGTGTTCGCCACGTCGGCGACCGCTTCTGGCTTCAGGCAGCAGTGCAGAAGATACTCGCCTCACCAGCGGTGTAGACGATACTCGCCTAGCCAGCGGTCGCTCCTCTTTGAGGCAGCAGCGAAGGTTCCCTCCCCGATCCCTTTTCAAACTCAGCTACGCCGCCGGATGCCCTGCCGCTCCGGCCGGTCCTACCTCAACCAACTTTTGAGCTACGCCCCAAGTGCGAAAAGTTATATTTTTATTTATATTTATAACATATAACCTACTTAATACAATACTATATATTATGCAACTAGATATTTTTGAAAATACATGTATGAAACTAAACAATTTTAATTACAGTAGAGTCGAAAATCCGAACCAATTGGACCATAATGTTCGGTTTTCGAACATAACCTAGAAATCCACCTTAGGCCCTTAGTTAAGCATTTTAAGAAGGTTGAAATAAATAAAAATAAACACTTCTCTTTACTTTTGTATATTTAGTTGTTTTAGTGAACAAATATGTTGGCCTAGTGTGTAATAAACCGTGCTTTACTTTTGCCGTTCTCACGCAAATTAAAATACCTAAAAAATCCTCGGATAGTGTTCGGATTATCGACGTTTTACTGTACTACTTAAATATCTATTATAATCATTACTGAATTAGATGTCATTTTATTTTATGTATTGATGAAATAAAATATTTAAAATAAATGACGGCTGTAGAACGATATGCATGGATTGTTACTTCTAGACCACTTCAACGCTCTACCAACTTAAAAAATACCACACGTATTCTGTCTTGGAGTAAAACACGTTTTCATCCAATTCGTTCCTCTCATCGTTTTTGAAGTCTTTGTAAGAGAGAGGGTCGGACCATACGTTCGGGCAATAAATTACAAGAACATTCTACTCACTGTATTAAGTCTTCTTATCCTTTGAAAAATATGTAACCTATTTATTTATAATACCCATAGGTAGGTATATGTTTTAATCATTTTTTTAAAAAAACTGTATCTTTACTTTCTCTTTCCCTACACGATATTTTTGATGATATATTGGGAGGGAAAGTATTGTTTTTATGTCGATTTTTCGAAATCTAGCTTTCACCAGATATGCACGTTTTCAGGCTCCCTAAAGAAAAAAAAATGTTTTTAGCGATTTATCTGTGTGCGCGCGCGCGCTCGCTCGCACGTATGTGAACAAAGTAGCTCAAGAACGAAACATCGTAAGAAGTTGAAACTTGAGTTAGGTACTACTAGAGGACGTGACACGAACATTTTCATCAAAATCGTTCAACCTGAGGTAGTAGTTGTTCATGTAATTTTATATTCTTTTGCGGTTTTCTCAAAAATTACTCGTACGATGTTTTTTTTAAAAATCGCCTCATTTACTACATTTTTTAAGCTCTACAAGACATACGGTAAGCGCCATGTCTGTTAAAATTATTGGGGAGGCTATTCCCTCGTAGAAAAAAAATTGTTTTTTTTTTTAAGATAGCGGCCTTTATATGCATTTTAGAGCAAAAGTGTATAAAAACAAAGTTGTAGAACATTTAAAATTAGCGGAAATTACAGATTTTTTCGTGAAAAAAATTGATTGCGGCCTTAGTATGCATTTTTACGACAGAAATGTGTATTATTAAAGTTATACCTGGTAAATAAAAAAAATCTCTGCCCATAACAGACAGGTGGAGTATCAAATTATTTACACTCAATTTGTTCGTTGCAGGGCTAAAATAAATAGTTCTGTTTCTTATCACATGGTCAGCCAGGTAAATGACTGAATCATTTAAGAACAGAAGAGGTAGAGGTGTAAACCTCTACCTCTCCACCATACTCTACCCTCCACCATAGATTATGTATGTATTTTATATAGATTATATATTTTTTCATGAAAAAATGTAATTATACTTTTGAATGTCTATACACTTTCGTGATAATTTTTAGTGAAATTGTGCCTTTTTTTAAGTTTCTATATAATCCACTACTGCCCATAACACACAGGTGGAGAGTCAAATTATTTACTCTCAATCTGTTGTTGCAGGGCTAAAATAAATAGTTCTGTTTCTTATCACATGGTCAGCCAATTAAATGACTGAATCATTTAAGAACAGAAGAGGCAGAGGTGTAAAAGAGACTAATCAGAGTTATCTCCTCTGAAAGTAATGAATTTCACTATACAGCCAGACCCTGTGGTGAATGAAGTGAAGGTGTCATTTGCAGAGTGGAAAATATGTGCTTTTCAGAGGGCCCGGCATGCTGATAAGCGTACTTTTCTACTCAGTGAGGAAGGCAATTGTAAACCACCTCACTCCTCGTTTTACTTAGTAAAACCTCTAGAGGTTCAAACCAGCTTTTTGGCTGATGACCTAAACAACAACAAAAAAAATCTACATTTTTATTTTAAGCATTTTTCTACAGGGCCTAGTTTAGAGGCAATTACTGATTTTTCGTATTTTTGAGTTCTATTGAGATTGATTTTCATTTTGGGTCATTCACTCATGATTAAAATTAGGTTATGTTTTTCATTTTCAATGTTTACGAGTTTGAAAGTGGAACCTCTTAAATTTATACTCTCCTCTTTAACGGTAATAACGGAACCGATACACTAATGGCCATGTAGTTATGATTAAACCAACATAAATTAATATTGTTCATAATTTACAACAGCGAGAGAAAGTCGTGCGAGTGTTTCACACCAGATTTTTTTTAATTGTAAAATAATGAGAGTTATAAAATAAATTATTTTTTTATTGGTTTTCCAGGAAATGAATTTATTATAGGGAAAAATAATGTTTTAAGCGATAAGGAAATAAGTGCGTGAGAAAGTGTTTGCGTTTAATAGTTCAAGAGTTGCAATGTAGTAACATTTTACCATGTAAAGCAATGAATTAACTTATTCTGTAAGTAAAGTGTACGCAATTTTACATTGTTGGGCTTCAATAACTCTTCCGCGTTCCGGACTCAGCTGTATCGAACCCCTTACTGTAATAGAACGGCTTCCTCAACATCGATCTACTGTACCAGTTAAAATATCACGACCTGTAATTGGGTTACGCTTTCAATGAAAATGTAAAGTAGGGAATAATATATTATGTAACGTTATGTGCATAATGATTATTGTTAAGTATATTCATTTTGTCTTAAATAACAGGTACGCGGTTAATATAATAAATTAATTGTCGAGATTTGTTTCATTAATTCGTATTCGTATTTACGTTCTTCTTCTTGGTTTTTGTGAGGATTTTACCTCTGTGGCGCAGTAATATTGAGCTCGACGTAACTGCAAAGTGAACGGTACGGTTCTTAAGAAAGGTGTAAATATTTTTCTCATAAGCTAATAAAATAATGACGTTCTAAAACAAATTTTGTCGTCGTTAATGACCAAGCAGTTGAAATTTCTTGTTAAACTACGTAAATAAACTATACCAAATAGTCAAACTATCTGCCCATAACAGACAGGTGGAGTGTTAAATTATTTATACTCAATCTGTTCGTTGCAGGGCTAAAATAAATAGTTCTGTTTCTTATCACTTGGTCAGGCAATTAAATGACTGAATCATTGAAGAACAAAAGAGGTAGAGTTGTAAATGACACTAATCAGAGTTATCTCCTCTGAAAGTAATGAATTTCATAATACAGCTAGACCCTGTGGTGAATGAAGTGAAGGTGTCATTTGTAGAGAGGAATATCAGTGATTTTCAGAGGTCCCGGCATGCTGATAAGCGTACTTTTCTACTCAGTGGGGAAGGCAATTGTAAACCACCTCACTCCTCGTTTTACTTAGTAAAACCTCTAAAGGTTCAAACCAGCGTGTCGGCTGATGACCTAAACGACAACAGTCAAACTATAAGAATTTTAGTTGATGTACGAAACTTGAACAATACTTTATTATGTTTATCAATTTTTCAGTATTCGCTATAAGCAGTAATTTACGTTTTTGTTTTTCAAAATTTTGATTTCTTTATACACGGCGAATAAGCGAGTTATTTTCTTACGATACAGTGCAGAACTGTTCTTTTAGGCCTAATACGTCGAGAATTAGAAAGAGGTTTACGGAACACAACATTCTGCTCTTTTATCTCTACCGAACACGATGTAATCCACGATCATTCTGATGATCAACTTGTTTATATAGTGTTCTATGCAACCTACTTTGCCGAGGGTCCCTGGTTCGATTTCAATTAGGTCCAGTATTTCTTTGTCTTTCATTTTCATCTTCTACCCTACGCTGCATGAAATTTAATTGTCATTATGTCAAAAAGAGTCGGTTTAAAAAATAAATAAAAATCGTCAATGTAGAAAATCTCAATGCTGCGTGACTCGCTACGTTAGCACTTCAACCGTTGAGTAACACGTATCTGGTTGTTCAATACCTGGTAGCTTCCTAATCTAAAAGTAGAACGATCACGCTGATGGTTTTGCAAAACCCTACATTTCGCCAGCGTGATCAGTCCAAATAAGTCAAAGTATCTTTCCTGTGTGTCTCTGTTAATATTGGTAAATTAGTTACTTGCGGGAAAATTGTTTTAACTTACCTTAAACAGTTTTAGATTTAACATTTAATTATTAAACTTAAAAATTTTTTTAAGAATTTGTTACTGTCTGTTTTAAGTTGTTGGATTCTTGTAGCACCTTTCTACAAGCTGGCCCGGAGATCATTTAACATTTTATTTGTTAAAATACTTTTCCGTTTCTTTTTATTGTTTACAAGTTTTATCAGAATATTTCCTGAAATTATATAAAAAGACAGTTTTAAACAAAATTAAAGTGGTTTTATTTCCATATGAATACTTAAACGGTGGGAACGTCTGTCACAAATGTTTGAGTTAACAAAAAAATGTATTGATTAAATTGCTTTGTTTACTGAAATTAATCAAATTAGAATAGCTATTTTTATTCTAACAATATAATAGTGCCTATTATTTACAAAGTAATAGAAGAAAACCTGAAGCTGTTTTTAGTTAAGTGAAAGTAGAATCGAAACAATTGACTTTTAAGACTTACGGTTTTTTTTGCTACTGTACTTTAACTTTTATTGTTGTTGTAAGAGATTGGATCATTCAAGTTGAATTGAACGGTGAAGTTTTGAAGCAGTGTAAGTACAATACGTGCTTTAAAGGGCAATAGGGGCTAAAATGTAGGTCATACCAGCATTGTATATGAAGGAAATATTGCAAAATCAATAAGCGGTAAACTTCATTTTTATTTCAATATTTATAACTAACAAAATGAAAAAAAACGGTCGTATCGAAGGTTTTATTCATATAAAAAAAAATCATAATTTAAATTATATTTTAATCAAAATTTTTATGGAATATCATTTATGTATATTTTAATTGGTACTTAAATGTGTTCGTATGTGTATTTATTGTACATGTTTATTTGCTAACAATATTGCAAAAGTTCTTTCATAAGGATGTATTGGTAAATTTTTTTTTTATTATTATAACGAACTTTTGATATTTATGATATAACACAATATTCCGTTTTTAACTGTAATAAAATGATATTGCTGTAATTAAACACTTTGTAAACTTGATAAGTTGAATAAAAATTATGGTAATAAAATACGATTTAAATGCGTACTACAGAACGATTTTAATATTGTAGTAGTTTTACTACATACAAATACGTTGTGTGTTTGTTCATTGTTAATTTAAATCAACTCATTCTTGTAAGCTATTCATTTAATTTTTTTAACGAGCGTAAAGTTTCTTGAATGTATTTTATTTAACATGTGTTTTTTTATGGAACGTATTTATTTATCTGTTTGTTTGTATTATAATAAACAAAAATTAAATGTTTACATACATCTTTTTTTTTTTATATGTTATCGGGAACTGTACAATATTGACAACTACCCAATTTGATCGCTGCTTTTACTGTATTTTTTGACGAGGATTAGACATGAGTTTGAACAGGGACCCCCAGTAGAGTTTGCTCATGGATGGCTGTCAACTGGTCACCATACAAAGTCGCTTGCCCAACCGGTGTTACTTAACAAGTAATAGCGACTTTCTACCAGCTGACTGACTGGGCTGGCCCGGAGGCCTTACATACATCTAAAGACAATATTTGAACGAGGACGAAAGTTCTTGGTTCATATCCTAGTAAAGGTAGTTACTTTTATACGGATTTGAATACTATGCAGTGGTTACCGTTGTACTTTTATGATTGGGGTTCAATTAATAATACTGTCTCAGGAATGGTCGGCCTTGGTCTGTGCAAGGCTACACCTCATTTACATCATTCTCATCTCATTGGGTCACGGGGTTGGTTATTGTTCTGAATTGAACAGATTGCAACGTACACAAATTAGGGATAAGAAAAGACAATATTGTTATTAACCGGAAATGTCTGCCCATAATAGTCAGGTGGAGTGTCAAACTATTTACACTCAATCTGTTCGTTGCAGGGCTAAAATAAAATAGTTGTTCTTATCACATGGTCAGCCAATTATATGACTGAACTATTAAAGAACAGAAGAGGTAGAGGTGTAAAAGACACTAATCAGAGTTATCTCCTCTGAAAGTAATGAATTTCATTATACAGCCAGACCCTGAGGTGAATGAAGTGAAGGTGTCATGTGTAGAGTGGAAAATATGTGCTCTTTAGAGGGCTCGACATGCTGATAAGCGTACTTTTCCACTCAGTGAGGAAGGCAGTAGTAAACCACCTTATTTCTCGTTTTACTTAGTAAAACCTCTACAGGTTCAAACCAACCTTTCGGCTGATGACCTAAACAACAACCGGAATTGTAGTATGTTTTTATAAATTTCACAATTTTGTTATTTCTTTCAAAGATATTGGTCGATGTAAGGATTTTTGATAGTCGGTTTTATGTAGTCTTACTTCGAAACAGTATTTTTCTGTTCCTAGTACAGCCGATATGAGTACTGAACGGTATCTGATACTTTTTTGTAGTAAGTTATCGATACAGAAATACCAACTAATTGTGCGAAGGAAGATTATTATTCTTGCTGTACTCAGTTCAGTTGGAATTAGTGACGCGGCGAGTCGTTGGAGACGGATACTTACATGTAAAAACGCAGATTGAAATCAGCTAAATTTTGGTGTATAGTACGTTAAAATTGAACGAGCGGTTTTGAAGAAACAAGGATCCAAACTCGGGTATCTAATATAAAGAAATGGATAGTAGTCACAAAGTAGTCTCAAAGTAATCAATTTCATCATTATAAACAGCCAGAACCAGTGGTAAATGAAGTGGAGGTGCAATTCGGAGGTCGGTAGGTCGATACTTTTTAGTGGACCTGGGATGTACTTCCTGCATCGTTTGAACGGATATTTCTTTAAAATTTTTATATACACGACGCTAGTGCTAGCTGCTAGTTGAATAGCAGCTAGTAAACTAGCGTCTTGGAAACGAACGACTAGTAGTTTAGTTAAAACGCTAGTATTCACTATCGCAAGAAACTTTTTTGAACTTGTTTGATTTTACTAGCGCTAGTAGGGGAGAAAAGGTCATGTAATTGACTAGCGCTAGTAAACTAGCTCGGTGTGAACGTTTGGAAACGTTTCTAGTTGCTAGTAAGCTGTACTTTGTACAGCAATACACAGCACAACTCACGGATGTCTTCAGACCACTGGCATTATTTAACCGGCTCCGTGGGAACCATCACCGACGCGCTATTAGGTCCTGCTAGTACTAGCAGCTAGTAAACTAGCGTCGTGGGAATTAGCCATTAGGACAAATGAATACAAATGAGTACAAATGAATACTAAGGACATAACTACTACTGCTACAGCATTCATACTTCGGTCTGTGCCCTAATGTCTTTTACGTGAGTGCAGATGTTATAATTTAAGTAAAAAATTGGTATGAAACACTCATACAACTTTCTCTTGCCAATGCAAATAATGAACAATATAACTTAATATTAGAAATAAACAAAAAACTAACCTAAAAGAACAACTTTATTTTTATCATGAGTGAATGACGCAAAATGAAAATCAACCTCAGTTTGGCTTAAAACTATGGAAAATCACTCTTTCACGCTAAACTAGGCTCTTTAGAGAAAAATGCTCTAAATAAAAATTATAGATCTTTTAATTTCCTATAAATTTCATCAAGAACACTTACGTTGTAAAATCCATACTAAGGCTGAAATCTTAAAAAAATCGATGTTTTTACAGAATTTCATAAATGAAAAACCGAAAATCACTAATTACCGCTAAACTAAGCGTTATACAAAAAATGATTAAAATAAACATTGTAGGTTTTTAAATTGTCTACAACTTTTATATATACACTTTTGCGCTAAAATGCATATTAAGGCTGCAATCTTACAAAAACATTTTTTTTTTACCAGAGAAGCCTTTCCAAGAATTTCAGCACTCATGGCGTCTACCTTATATTATAGTGCATAAATATTGTAGTTAATGAGGCCATTTTGAAAAAAAATCTTAAGAGCCGTTTTTGAGAAAATCACAAAAAGTAAAAAAATGGTACGAATAAACTACTACTTCCGGTTGGCCGATTTTGATGAAAATGTTCGTGTCGGGTTCTCTAGTAGTACCTATCTTAAGTTTCAAGTTCGTATGTTATTCCGTTCTTGAGATATTTTGTTCACACCCACACAGGCAGACCAATCGCTCAAAACATGTTTTTTGGGTTCTGGGGGTCTGAAAACGTGTAGATCCGGTGAAAACTCGATTCCGAAAAATCGAAATGAAAACAATACTTTCTTTCTTATTTATTCATATAGGCAAGAGAAAGTAAAAAAGAGTAATAAAAATGTACCCAAAAGTAGCAAATTTAACATTGGCATTTTACAAAATACTGTCTCCCCTAAGGGATATTTGCCTCAGCTCAACTGGTGTGTTGAAAAAGGTCGACCGTTTTTTTAGTAGAAACGATTGACCCATCGTTCACCTGTGTAGTCATTGAATTTATGGGGTCTTTAGAATAATATCTCTTAAGCATAAAGAACAAAATAGTTATTACGTTAAATATAATTTTTTTTATTGTGGTTTAGAACTGATTCAGCATTCGTTGTTTTCGCTTGCTTTAAGTACCCAACGAAATAATAATTATCATTAATTAATTATCATTATCATTAATTATAATTATCATTAAATGCCATCAATTTTTGAGTTTGCATGTTACAGTTTATTTAATTTAATATCTTTTAATAAATTGTCATATTTCTTTTGTTTCAGGTGAGTTGCAAAGTTCTCCAGATTTCTTCGTAATTATTCCTAAGTGACTTTAGAGATTGGTAACGTTTCGTCTAAAGATATTTTTTTATTTTTAGTAGGGATATTAGTTAATTTAGAGATGGTTGAAAATTTTTTTGTTTATGTTTGAAAACTTAGTAATACAGGTATTGTACTGCACTGTAATAGTGTCTGAAGTGAGTTATTTTTGTTTTCTCATCATGTGTAAATTATCTGGAATTTATGAGTGTGCAGTTGAATCCATGATTCTGTGCATTTGATTCCTTCCCTACCGGTATAAAGCCCTAATTAGTTCCAAAAAGCCAGTCGTCAATGGAGCGGTCATAAATTGAAAATTTGCGAGTCTCTCCCTCATTCCACTAATATTAAAATGTTTTTTTTACAAATTCCTTTAGAAAAGTGCAAATTTGTAATGAGCAAATTTATAGTGTACTTCTCTGTCGGTCTGTGTCTTCCTCGTTCCAACTTTCTCTCTTTTCCCCTCCTTTGCCCTCTCTAATTACCCCTCTCTCCTTTCCTTCCCTTCCGTACATGTACCTATAATGTTGCCTATCTTCACGGCGTACTCTTGCCTATCTATATCTTGCCAAACGAAATAACTACACAAATTGTTTATTGTTATCATTTGTTTAGAATATTATTTTAACGTTCGTAGGATATGGCACACAATTGTACAGATTACAATAAATTTCTTGAAATATTTAACATAACAAGTTATGTTAAAATAAACAATAGAAAATTTTTATAGTTGTATAACACATATTACATGTATTATGTGTTCTAATGTTGGGATGTTGAGGCTGTGGACGCGATTGAGCGAGTTCGACTGTCATTTCACGTGTTTTTTCACATGCTTGCATTGCGGAACGATATTCGAAAAAATTAGATCGAGGCTGGTGGTGTCATTTTATCCACTGGAACGACATTTTTCTCTGTTTCTACGTCCTGTATTATTAACTATTCTAAAATGTCATTGAAAGTAAAATTACTAATCTTCTCAACTTACTATTTCGAAAAGACAATTTGTTTTTTCAAGCCTTTCTTCTAAAAAGTACAAATTTTTACACAAAATTTCTAACGTTAGATTTTTACGATGAAATTGTAATATTGTACATTTCTCCAATATTATAATCTTAATTTTTTAAACTAGTATAATACTTATTCCATCGGTCTTTTTATTACGAGCGGTCGTCGTCAGAACCATTATAAATAAAATTAGGGGTACTTTTTAATGACATTGTAATGTAGTCATTTATGATTTTTATTCTGCTTTTCGAATTTTTTATGAAACTTTCCTTGGACATCTAAACATTTTGAGTCCCGTATGTAATGCAACTGCCCAAAACAGACAGGTGGAGTGTCAAATTATTTACACTCAATCTGTTCGTTGCAGGGCTAAAATAAATAGTTCTGTTTCTTATAACATGGTCAGCCAATTTAATGACTGAATCATTTAAGAACAGAAGAGGTAGAGGTGTAAAAGACACTAATCAGAGTTATCTGCTCTGAAAGTAATGGATTTCATTATACAGCCAGACCCTGTGGTGAATAAAGTGAAGGTGTCATTTGCAGAGTGGAAAATATGTGCTTTTCAGAGGGCCCGGCATACTGATAAGCGTACTTTTCCACTCAGTGAGGAAGGCAATGGTAAACCACCTCACTTCTCGTTTTACTTAGTAAAACCTCTACAGGTTCAAACCAGCTTTTTGGCTGATGACCTAAACAACAATGTAATGCAAATTCGAATTGCCTATCTATATCTTTAACGAAACAACTAAACAAATTTTGTTCTTTGTTATTATCTTTTGTTTAGAATGTTTAACGTTGTAGGATAGAGCAAACAATTACACAGATTACAATAAATTGCTCAATTCACGGCGTATTTTTTTCGCTAATATTTAGATGTTTTTCACCAATTCCCTTTAAAAAGTGTAAATTTGTAATCAGCAACTTTATAGGGTACGTTCCTTCTTTAACTCCCCTTCTTTTTTTTCCTTTTCATCCCTCCATGTACCTATAACGTTGGCTATCACGGAGTACTCTTGCCAAACGAAACAACTACACAGATTGTCTTTTGTTATTGGCATTTGTTTAGAATGTTTAACATTGTAGGATAGGGTAGAACATTTCTTGGATCAGAACTGTTTTACATATCGTTGGTGAAGAGTGTAAACCTGCTAACTCCATTTAGGCCGAAATCTGAGTTTAGTATGATCAAAAAAAGGAAAAATTACTCGTAAGTCAGTCTACTAGAAAAATTATTAAATCCAATGAGTATTAAAACGCGTTTTTTTCTTTGTTTATTTAACGTCGTATCAACTACAGTGGTCATTAGCGACGAAGTTGGGTTGTAACTGTGAAGGATGAAATGATTTTTTTGTAAAGTATGGCCGTGCCTGAGTGGGATTCGAACCCAAGACCGTATGATGAGTTTGTTTGGTGAGTTTGACGTCACAACGCGATTTGTTGTGTAGTTTTTCCGTCTTCAAAAAGTACGAGTTTCATTCATTTTTTCAACTCTCCTGTAAAATATCAGGAAATGGAGTTAGCAAACTAACACTCTTCATCAACGATATATAATTTCATCTAGTACTTTCTTTTCAGTAGATGAACATTAAGTAGCTTTTGATCTTTAAGTGGCTTTATAGTGATGTAGTGAGTGAGAAAGGTGGGGGAGAAATTGTGTTGTGTTTTATGTTAAGATCAAAATGGGTAATAACGTTAATACAACGGTTCTTGATGATTAAATGAAATGCTGAACTTTATAATACGTAAAGGATATACAATTCAACTTCCATAACTCTTAACATCTATAATTCGAATTAAATTTGGTTTCCCTAGGATATACTCATTAATTTACGTTAAAATTAGCGGCCATAACTCGAACGTCTTGTGTGAGATTTTAAAAAATCCGAATTCTTTTTTGTTTTTAACGCAAATTTGTACGAACATTTTTTTCGTTGCCTGGATTAGAAGAAGGTGTATTAAATTGGCTAAAATAAGTACGCGGGAAAACTTTCCCATGTCAGTTGAAATGTTCCGAGAAAATTCAGATCAATTAGCGATGCAACATGGTCATACCAAATTTAAAGCCAGCAGTAGAAGACTTGAAAATTTTTTTAAATCGTCATGGAATCGTTCAAAAGGTTATTTGTAATTTAAGTGCCTCAGTTTCTGACGAAGACTAAAATTACAATCAATCAATATTACTTCCCCTAATCAAAATTTACAGCGCAGACGGTTTGTTTAATGCCATTAAAATAGAATTATTTTTTAAATGTTTAATATTATCTTTAAAAATTGATCAATATTCTATAGTTTTGTTGTTCTGTATTTCGAATTTTCTTTAACTCGAAGTAGTACCCTACGTGGTTCGAATTATGGAGATTCATCTGTATAAGTAGTTTTTACATGAATACTGACTACTTAGATCAGAATATTGTTCCGTAGGCTGTTGTAGTGACAAACGTTACAATAATGACAGATTATTGTGCCAAAAAGCATGTTAGTCTTGTTAATTTTTTAATATTTGTTAAATGTGTTTAGATGTACAGTACAAGCTTGCCAATCCGAACTAATATAAACCGCGACGGTTCGGATTACTTAAAAGTTCGGAGCAGGGAATTTGTCTGAAAGGTAATATTCGTGTTTTAAATGAGTAAAATACAATTGTTTTTGTTGGAATAAACTAATTTAATAATAATATACGAACAATTAATTTACCTTAATTGGTTTTCTTCCACAAAAAAAGTCATTGTTGCTGTTTAGGTCTGCAACCGAAAGGCTGATTTCAATCTCTAGAGGTTTTACTAAGTAAAACGAGGAGTGAAGTGGTTTACAATTGCCTTCCTCACTGAGTACAAAAGTAGCCCATGCTTGTCAGCATGGCAGGCCCTCCGAAAAGTATCAACTCTGCACCCTGCAAATGACACCTTCACTTCATTCACCACAGGGTCGGGCTGTATTATGAAATTCATTACGTGCAGAGGAGATAACTCTGACTAGTGTCTTTTACACTTCTACGTCTTCTGTTCTTAAATAGTTCAAATCATATGTTTGGCTGACCACGTGATAAGAAATCTAAAGCCATGGAACTAGCAGATCGAGTGCAAATAATTTAACACTCCACCTGCCTGTTATGGGCGACAAAAAAGTCACATTAAAAGAAATAAATTATTAATAATTAAAAAACATTATACTCGTAAATTCACTACATGAAGTAAGTTAATTGAAATATTTACAGCTGTTTATGTTACAATAACCTAATTCAATAATAAAATACGTACCTTTATTTCACTAACCTTTATTTTTCACAAAAAATGTCATTTCTTTTCTTCCGTTTCTTGGAAGCCGAATTTTTTCGAATGCTTCGTCTCGAAGCTGCATAATGCTTATGCAGCTTCATGAAACGGCTTATCGGTTTCCTTAGCCCACTTTACACACTTATTAAAACTTGTAATTGCCATTCTAGTGTTTATTTTATTTTCCGGTAGTTTTTCGTCATCGTCACCATCATCATCATCATCATTCTGCAGTCATCTTTACGATTTTGACGTCTGATTACAGTATTAAGACGTACAAAAAGTAATCGTACCATAAGAAAATCATCATCATTACATAAAAAAAATTTTTTTTGGATAGTTTAGATTACTGGAGGGTTCGGATTAGCGTGCTTGTAAAAGTCTTATAAATTGCTTAGAAAACTATAATTTTTCTTAAAGCAATAAATAATAAAATTTGAAAGTCATGTTCGGAAGTGTCGACTCGTACTGTTGATCATGTCATTCAAACGATATTACCGTTAACATTCTTCAAATTTTCAAACATCTTATTTGTCTGTTAGTTAATTTGTTACCTCTATATTAGTCAGGTACTTAGAAATTGTCATCAGTAATTACCGTTTACCGGTACGAATGTTAGAAATAACCCGTTTGTACATTCGAGTCAAAGACAGAAACTTTTTAAATCGAGTCATTAATCATGTCGTAATTCAGCTGTCACTGTATTAGGTTCTCCATACTGTTTACCCCTCTTCTTTTTACCTGAAACGGATCCTCAAAAAGATTTGAATTCATAACCGCTATGAATCATACATAACATACGGGCACTGCGCGAAAAAACCGCACAGCTAATGTGAATGAATAGCATTCAGCTTTCTACATTTATCTCCATATACGCCGTAACGTTTATGGAGTGCAGTAAGTAATATACACGTTTACGTGAATGCACACCCCTTTTTTACCCAGTTAGAATGGGAAGAGATAACAATATGCGTACCAAATGATTTTTTAATGTATTTTACCGCAAAATTCAAAGTAATTTATCCTTTTTTCATCGTCGGATCTCATATATTACTTCCCAACATTGTTAATTTTCTCTTGAGCTATATAAAGAATTTTAATTGTTTGTTTATTGTCCTAAGATTAAATTTCTAATACACTGCGTATTACAAATTTGTTTACTTATCAGACCTTTGAAAATATATCGTAATAGTTTATTACAAACAAGATAAAACGTAAATTTTTTGGTGCCCATGTTTCTTAATCATCGACAAAAATCTCATAGCACCGTTAGTAATAGTATTTTTTCTCTCATTTTCTTGTCACGTTGATCTAGAACCTTTTATTGTAGCCTTCGTTAAGACTACTACAGTATAATATAAAGCGGGACATTATGGAGTCGATTCCTGGCCTATTGTCTGGA
Organism: Catonia carolina; assembly: GCA_035578175.1. Taxonomy (NCBI): domain Eukaryota; kingdom Metazoa; phylum Arthropoda; class Insecta; order Hemiptera; family Achilidae; genus Catonia; species Catonia carolina. The sequence continues at coordinate 121,200,166 of JAQMRL010000002.1, read as the reverse complement.
AATGTTTAACGTTGGAATCCACTGATGTTTCCCATATTTCACTGAATAAATAAAAAACCTTTATTGTCACGTAAAATAATACACTATAATAATTCAAAAAATTTGGAGAAGGTTATGCTACTGCACAGAACAAAATAGGAGAAATACACCAGGCATTGGCTTGGAGTGGACAAGGAAAACTGTGTGATAACACTGGTTTGCAAAAAAAAGAAAATTTTTCCCCTTGGACTTTGATGGGTGATTGTTATGTATCTTGACCCCCTGAACCCAAATATGACCTCCGTTACTCTCTATCACCCACCGTTTTTGAGGGGGGCGCCCCCCACGAAATTCTCGAAAAAACACCTAAAAGCGGTTATTCCTAAGAAACCGAGCGGCGGGGGGAGGTTGTAAGTACCCCATCCTCCGCTCCATAGAAAATGTTATCTCAGTGCACGCACATTTATGCATGAAGACCGAAGGGAGAGGGGTGACATCACCGTTAGTTCAGAGGTGTAGCAGGGTGGGTGTCTGCCAAGGTGGGAAGCCGGGCCAAGTGATAAGCTTAGCGACGATTAAACGTTTTCAGTACATTTTTTACGCTTAGAGCCTCATTTTGTTACACAAGCGGAGCTTAATGATCTCATCCGGGATTTAAATCTCCCAAAAACTAAAGCCCAACTGCTCGGGTTTTAGCTTCAGCAATGGAACCTCTTGGAAAAAGAAGTGAAAATTTCTGTTTCTAGATCCCGGCTAGCTTCATTTAAACAATTTTTTTTCGGAGGATGGTGACTTAGTGTACTGCAATAATGTAAATGGATTATTGATTGAACCTAACATGCCAGATGATCCATAAAATTTGCACCTATTCATCGACTCATCTAAAACCAGCTTAAAACCTGTTTGTTGGTAAATGGTAATGATTTGCCCTCAGTTCCGGTTGCATACACGGTCAACATGAATGAGACATACAAAAATATCAGCCATATCCTTGAAAAAATTGGTTATAAAGATCATCCCGGGAAGCTCTGTGCTGATTTTAAGGTTGTGGCTTTACTTACAGGACTTTAATCGGGATACACCAAACATTGTTGCTTTCTGTGTGAGTGGGATAGTCGAGCCCGCGATAAAAATTATACCGTTCGAAATTAGCCCTCGTGCGAAAGTTTAGTTTCTGGTCAAAAAACTGTTGCCAATGAGCCTTTAGTTCCAAGTGAAAACATGTTTCTGCATCCTTTGCGTATCAAACTCAGTTTGATTAAACAGTTCGTGAAAGCTATCGATAAAACAGGAGACGGATTCCAGTATTTGAAGAGCAAATTTCCACGTTTGAGTGAAGCAAAAATTAAAGAGGGAATTTTGGTTGGTTCACAAATCAGAGAGCTTTTTAAAGATTCAGTGTTCATCAATCACTTAAATTGAAAAGAAAAAAGAGCTTGGGCTGCATTTAAGGACATGTGAACATTTTTCAGGATTTAACAAAAGTGAAAATTATGTTGAGCTCGTCGAAGAATTGCTATCTGCATATGAGTCGATGGGTTGCAACATGTTATTAAAATTGCACCTTTTACACGCGCATTTGGACTTCTTCCCAGAAAACTTGGGAGCAGTTTACGATGCACGCGGAAAAAAGGTTTCATCAAGACATTGCACTCTTCGCAAAACTGTTCTCTGGGAAGTGGAACTCAAGTATGTTAGCAGACTACTGCTGGTCACTCTTGCGTGAAACTCCCAGAGATTAGTACAAGAGAAAAGCTTCCTCCAAGTAAAACCACTCTCTTTAAATATATGTATTCGATGACAAGTATCTTGAACCAGAAAAATTGTATAAGTAAAAATGCACAAAATGTATAAATACATCACTACTCTCTTATTGTACTCTTTCAGTGTTAGGTAGGCCTTGAAGAACCATAAAACCGTGATACAACTGCACAATTTCATATTATAGTTACACCAGACTGATAAAAAGTTGAAATTTCCCAAATGAGGGGGAGTATCCCACCCCCTAAAAATGGTGGGTGATGGAGCAAAACGGAGGTCAGATTCGGATTCAGGGGGTCAAAATACATAAAGATCACCTATTAAAGTTCAAGGGGAATTTTTGATGCAGACCAGTGTAATCATTATATTAAACTGATTATTGGTTTCAAACTATTCCTAATAGTTTTCAGTGTTCATTTTCACAAACAAACTTTTTAATGTGTTTATTTGAAGTCGCATCAACTGCTTGGTTATTAGCGGTTACGGTCGGTTGTGTCCAGAACAGTGGGTTTTAACTTGTGTAAATTTCCAGACCCTAGCCGGGAATCGAACCCGGGATCTCCTCGTTGTAGGCTAACGCGCGAACCACTACGCTACGGAGTTGACCTCAAATAAACTTATTTAACAGTTTGCACTTTCATTAACAAAAAACCCCGGTTAGAATTAATTAGTATATATGATGAACAATACAGAGTATTTATGTATACATCTCACTTTTAAAAATATGAACATAAATTGATAGCCTTTTGATATTAAATTAAAATTGAAAAATCTGGTGTGAAACACTCACATGACTTTCTTTTGCCAATGCAAGTATTGAACTATATTACTTAACATTACTAATAAAACATTAGAAATAAACAAAAAACTAACCTCAAAAACATAACCTTATTTTAATCATGAATGAATGATGCAACATGAAAACCAACCTTAGTTTGGCGTAATAATACGGAAAATTACTCTTTCATGCTAAACTAGGCTCTGTACAGAAAAATACTAATAAAAATTGTAGATCTTTTAATTTCCTATAAATTTGATTACATACACTTTTGCCGTATAATGCGTACTAAGGCCAAAATCTTTAAAAATCCATTTTTTACAGATTTTCATGAAAAAAAACCAGAAAATCACAAATTACCGCTAAAATAAACGTTATACTAAGAAATGTTAGAAATGAAAGTTTTAGATTTTTAAATTTTTTACAAATTATATACATTTTTGCGCTAAAATGCATATTAAGGCCGCAATCTTAAAAAAAAAACCATTTTTTCTACGAGAGAACAGCAGCCTCCCCATGAATTTCAGCAGATAAGGCGCCTACCCTATCTTGTAGAGCATAAAAAATGTTGTAAATGAGATAATTTTTAAAAAAATCGTAGGAGCCGTTTTTGAGAAAATCGCAAAAAGTGAAAAATTACATGAATAAACTACTAGTAGGCCTACTTCCGGTTGACCAATTTTAATGAAAATTGTCGTGTCGGGTTCTTTGGTAGCTCCTAACGTAATTTTCAAGTTTCAACTTCGTATGCTGTTCCGTTCTTGAGTTATTCTGTTCACACTCGCGCGCACACACACACACCAATCGCTTAAAACATTTTTTTTTTGGGTTCAGGGGGTCTGAAACCGTGTATATCCTGTGAAAACTCAATTTTAGAAAACTCGACATGAAAACGATGCTTTCCTTGCTATATTATATAGACAAGAGAAAGTAAAAATAACTGTAAGGATAAAAAAAATAACTTAATATAATTCTTGTACTTACTTTAAAAATGTACCTGATAAGTTGCTTGTTTTACTTAGTTCGAAGAATATTCATTAACTACCACAAACTTACTCAGTGAATGATCCCTCTGCATGATATACACAACAATGTACACCCTCTGCAGTTTATAATCCACCAAGCTTTTTATATACTTCCTTTAGATAAATGAAAAAGTAGATAAATAATTCACCATATTAAATTAATTTACTATAACATATTTTCCTCTAACTGTAAGAAATTATTGGTACTTTTATTAATGCATAATATTTTCAAATTTGTACAGCGGAATCTTAAAAAGAAATACTGTTTTCAGTTGGTTAAGTGAAACGTACCTTTGCTTGTTGAAGTAGAAGCTCTAAAATTTTACAGTACATTAACATCATGTGGTGATTCATCAGTTCCTTTCCTATTAGTGAGAGAGAGTGAATCAAGGTCAAAACGAAAAAGATCTTCCACTGTTAAATTTCGATGCAAATGTAAATTAGTACGGAGTATTTTGAAAGGTGTGGTTGTTTATTATGAGTCATTATCTTTGCCGTAGGAAAGAAATACGATACTGATACTACTGCTTACCTTTACATGGACTTACTCCAGTGACGACACGCTCGTAATGTTAATAACATTTTCGATTCGGTACATTTTCTTTTATGTGTGTAGGATGTGTGGACGAACAATTTGACTAATTGTGATGTATTTTGTTATGCAGATTTTTGTTGTTTGTCGTGTTTAATCTTAGTATTTTCTTTTCAAAAATTTTGGATTATCCCAAATCGTATTTGCTGCAACATTTTAAAAATACACAAGAGCGTCAATTAGCCGAATGTCAGTCATCCGAACCGCCAATTATTCGAACCACTATCTATAGAAAAAAATGTGGTGTGAAACACTCACACAACTTTCTCTTGCCAATGCAAATATTGAACAATATAACCTAACATTAGTAATAAAACAAATTACACATAAAGAAAAAACTAACCTCAATAAACATAACCTAATTTTAATCATGTGTGAAAGACGGAAAATTAAAAACAAACCTCAGTTTGGCTTAAAAATACGGAAGATCACTCTTTCACGCTAAATTAGGCTCTGTAGAGAAAAATGCTCTAAATAATGCAGATCTTTTAAATTACTATAAATTTGATTATATACTTTTTTGTCGTAAAATGCATGCTAAGGCTGAAATATTTAAAAAATCTATTTTTTAGACGTTTTCAAGAGAAAAAAATTAAAATTGCTAATTACCGCTAAACTAAGCGTTGTACAAAAAATGTTTGAAATAAAAGTTGTAAGATTTTAAATTCTCTACAACTGTCATTAAATACATTTTTGCGATAAATTGCATATTAAATTCACAACTAAAAAAAAAAATTACGAGAAAACAACCGTCTCAAGAATTTCAGCAGATATGGCGCCTACCCTATCTTGTAGGGCATAAAAAATTGAATAAAAAATGGCAAAAAAGTAAAAAATGACACGAATAAACTACTTCTTCCGGTTTATCGATTTTGATGAAAATGTTCGTTTCGAGTCTGGTAGTGGTATCTATCTTAAGTTTCAAGTTCGTACGATGTTCCGTTTTTGAGATATTCTGTTCACATACACACACAGACCAATCGCTTAAAATATGTTTTTTGGGTTCAGGGGGTCTGAAAACGTGTAGATCCGGTGAAAACTTGATTTCGAAAAATCGACACGAAGACAGTACTTTCCTTTCTATATATAGGCAAGAGAAAGTAAAAAATACATATTTACTACCAAAATACGGATATAACAAATTCAATGAGAAGTTTATACTACAGTTAAGTTTCCTTCTTCAATTTAGGGACAGTGGAGACTGTTTAGAGAAAAATTCAAAATTTAAAAAAACTTACTTTATAGTAAGTTCGATTGGGTTGAAACGTATTTTATAAAGAATTTTACAAAAAACTTTTTCGTTAATATAATTAATTTTGAGATTCTGTCTTTTCCGTTTGTTTTTATAATCTTTAGCACTTAACATTTGCAATAAATGCAATAATAAAATCGTGTATTTTTTAAACTAAAGTTTATGGTTGCCTGTTATAATCCCGTTGGCGTAGTGGTTAGCGCAACTGGCTTCTACGCTGGGTTCCCGGGTTTGATTCCCGGTCAGGTCTGGCATTTTTTCATCACTCATCGTCATCCTTCAACCTTCTCACCGTCTGCATTAGCAGCAATTGCAAAACAGTCAGACGTGAAAAATTAATAATCTATCAAACATATAGGTTATATGTACATATTAATATTACATTGTTCCCGTACAGTGTATCAAATTACAATACGTGTTTGATTATCCAAAGACTAATTGTGATGTATTTTGTTATGCAGATTTTTGTGATTATATTATTTTTGGAATTGGAACCATGCTGGGTTTGTTTGATTTGTTTTGTCTGATTATCAGAGCAGCTCTGATTCCAATTAGTTCGAATAACTGACGCTCCACTGTAGTTATTTTCAGAAAAATAAGTTTCCAGATTTTTTTAGGTCGATACCTCAAAATTTTTAATATTAAGTAATTTTTTTTGAATAGTCCTTTAGAGAGAGCACGCCAAATCAATATTTTAATTACTTCTTCATGTTTTGCTCCCGTTTCCTTTTCTCCCAGAATCTTTCTTTTTGATCTTCCCTTCTTTTTAGTTGTTCAGTTTTGTAGGGGCACCCTACGCTGAGAGGCAGAAGGGGCAGATAAAGAAGAAGAAGAGAAGTTTTGTAGGGTTCATGTCTCTTCTTTTCATTCTCTCTCCCGAAGATCTCTTTCTGGATTTTTTCTAAAAATGGCTCTATTCTGTATGTATTTCGATTTTTGCTTCTTTAAGGTAATTCAATGTTACTGACAACCATGCTGGGTTTGGTTGTCAAATTTATTATTTATCGAAAATTTGTTTTGTCTGATAATTTTATAAATAACCTTAGTTTTTGGAACTATCAGCGTTGACTACCTGATCTTTAGCGATTTTGGTGAATAAGACATTTCCGAGGATATCTGAGATTGAGTGGATCGCATTAAACTTGGTAGACAATTTTACATCGTAATTTTCAACATGTTATTAAAATTAAGTTTCGTATTTAACCTGGTAATACTATTGACTTGAACTAGATATAATAAGGAAACACCATCGTAAAAACGCGGCGTTATTAGGCTATTAATTTCTCTTGCCTTATATTAATAAGATATTTTCATGTCGATTTTTCGAAATCGATTTTTTTTACCGGAAATACGTGTTTCAGGTCCCTTGAACAAAAAAAAAACATGTTTTTAGCGATTGGTCTGTGTGTGAACAAAATATCTAAAAAACGGAATATCGAACGAAGTTGAAACTTGGAAGTTAAATTAGGTACCACAAGAAGACCCGACAGATATATTTTCATCAAAATCGGTCGACCGGAAGTTTTAGTTTATTTATGTAATTTTGCACTTTTTTTAGTTTGCTGTAAAATGACTCCTACAATTTAAAAAAAATCGTATCATTTTCTGAATTTTTTTATGCTTTATAAGAGCTATGTATGTTGAAATTCTGGGTGGGCTAGTGCTCTCGTGATTAAACTTTTTTTTAGATTGTGCCGTTAATATGCATTTTAGGGCAATAGTATATATAGCCTGCCTAATTAAAACTGTAGAAAATTTAAAAACCTCCAATTTTTATTTCAAACCTTTTTTTTTCCTACAACGCTTAGTTTAGCTTTAGTCAGTGATTTTTTGTATTATTCTTATTTAAATCGATGGAAAAAATTTTTTAAATATTGCGGCCTTAGTATGGATTTTACGACAAAAGTGTATGTAATCTAAATTATCGAAATTAAAAAATCACAACTTTTATTTCAAGCATTTTTTGCTACAGAGCCTAGTTTTGCGTCAATTAGTGTTTGTCCTTATTTTAAATTTGAGCAGAGATTGATTTTCATTTTGCGTCATTGACTCATGATTAAAATTAAGTTACGATTTTCATTTTACATTGTTAACTAATGATTAAAATTAGGTTATTTGGGGGTTTATTTACATTGGTAAGAGAAAGTCGCGTGGGTGTTCGCACCAGATTTTTTTTCAAATCAAAATTTTAAAAAAATATAACCGTTTAGGACGTAGTCTGCACATTCAGAATTCCGATAGAAGAATAAAAAGTATGTTTTGTAAAAATGATTTTCCTTGATAATTCGTGAATAAGAGAAAGTAGAAATTAGAGGTGTTACCTTTTAGAGATAGATTGACGTCTGAGGGTTTTAACCTTATAATACTTTAATGAGATCTATTAGGTTATACAATAGCAACGATATAAGCTCACCATTTTCATCGTTAACGAAAATCCTCCAGAAACCATTTTGTTTGAAATTTTTAATGTTTGCGTCAGTTTTTGTTGAGTAATATTATCTCATTAAGGTATTATGTTTTCAAAACCTTTTACGTTCTCCTAATACCTATGTGCAATTCTGTTTAGTTTAACTTTGATTTTTTTACTTTCTCTTGCCTCTATGAATATAAGGAAGGAAAGTATTGTTTTCATGTCGATTTTTCGAAATCGAGTTTTCACCGGATCTACACGTTTTCAGACCCCCTGAACCCAAAAAACATGTTTTTAGCTATTGGTCTTTCTCTCTGTGTGCGTGTGCGTGCGTGCGTGCGTGCGCGCGCGCGCGCGCGCGCGTGTGTGTGTGTGTGTGTGTGTGTGTGTGTGTGTGGCCAAACATGAACTTTTATCAGAATCGGTCAACCGGAAGTGGTAGTTTATTCGTGTAATTTTTCACTTTTTTGCGACTTTCTCAAAAGCGGCTCCTACGATTTTTTTAAAATCGCCTCATTTATTAACTTTTTTATGCTTTACAAGAGGGTAGGCGCCATGTCTGCTGAAATTCTTGGGGAGGTTGTTTTCTCTTAAAACAGTATTTATTTAAGATTGTTACTTTAATAATATGCATTTTAGCGGAGAAGTACATATAGGTAATAAAAGTTGTAGAGAATTTAAAATCGTACAACTTTTATTTTACTTTAACTTTTATTTCAAACTGTGTTTTGTATAACGGTTAGTTTAGCGGTAATTAGCGATTTTCTGTTTTTTCTCTCACGAAAACGTGTAAAACATCGATTTTTTTAAAATTTCAGCCTTCGTATGCACTTTACGACAAAAGTGTATATATTCAAATTTATAAGAAATTAAAAGATCTGCAACTTTTAGCCTAGTTTAGCGTGAAAGAGTGATTTTCCGTAGTTTTATGCCAAAATGAGGTTGATTTTCATTTTGCGTCTTTCACCCAAGACTAAAATAAGGTTATGTGTTTGAGGTTATATTTTAAAAATTTTCGAATAAAAATAATATTTAAACGTTATGTTATTTAGCAAAGAAATAACATAAACATTTGGTAACCCAAAAATGTTCAGGTCGCAACCCCAGGTCGCATGAGAAAACGAAAAACTCAAAGTATCATAGATTCAAACCTCAACATTCAAAGTTAAAATTTTGAAACTTTAAACATTAACTTTCATATCTTCAAATACCAAAATATTGTGATCCACCCAACCCCTTTGGCGGCCGAACTTCACCTTGTGGCAATTGGTTCTGATCCACTTATGAATTCTGATCCACCTACCCCTCTGAGGCCGAGACACGGAAGCAGCGCGAAGCGCTGCTGGAGTGGCGAGTTTTTGGTTGTATTGTTCATTATTAGCATTGGCAAAAGAAAGTCGTGTGAGTGTTTCACACCAGATTTTTAATTTTTACGTCAGTCTTGTTGAGTAATATTATCTCATTAAGGTTTATTTTTTCTGAATCTTTTACGTTCTCCTAACACCTATGTGCAATTGTGTTTAGTTTATCTTTTATAGTTGATTTTTTTATGTATTATTAAGCAGTATTAAAAATAAATATAATTGACGTCAGCACTTTGTCATATCCAGTATTATGTATTATTTTAAAATATGACGCGATTGTCCAGGTGTTTCATGAAGTTTGCCGCTGATCATTATGGTTATTCCATTCCGTACCAGTGGCAAGGCGTGTCACTGTCCTCGTTGTCATTCAAGGGCGTCTCTATATATCACTGTCCGAGTTGTTTGTATGCATGCGCTGTATACTATAGTACTGTATGGTATGGTATAGTAAAATGTAACCCTTCCGTGTCAACCGACTACCGGGGCCCGCCCGCCTAAACTCAACTGGAATGCAGCAATCGTGTTACCTCTTCCGTTATTATTACACACTAATAAATGTGCCTGCTGTCTATCAATTTATTTATTCAATATCGTGTTGAACTCTCGCATGAATTTTATGTTTAATAGAAGTGTTCAGTATTTAGATTTGTTATAACCTGGTTAAATTAACTGTTAACTGTGAATGTAGGTTTATTGATGTTGTTCTGTGCCTGCACGCAGCTAGTTTACTGTAGAGTATTTTTTAATTCATTAACTTTTCGTAAAATGTAAATTTATACAAAATAATTGTATAAATTCCTTGGTTGCTTAGTTAGTAGCATATTCAAATGATTAACGTTCAATCCTCGGATTTCCCGGACGGCTTTTGGAAGTAAATCAACGTTTTTGATATCAAAATAATTCAAACTTATTGTAGTCGTTAATAACCTTATTAGTTGACGCGATTTTGTACTTTTCACTACTGATTACGTTTAGATTGTTGTTGTTTTGGCCATCGAAAGGCTGATTTGAACCTCTAGTCTAGAGGCTCTAGTCTAGTCTAGTCTAGTCTGCTAGATGTAGTCATAGTTTCAGCCGGGCGTTCGCACGGATGAGACGAGGGAAGGTCCGGGCGCTTTTTCGCCTGGATCCGGGCGATCGCACGGATCATGGAACTCTCGGACCGTGTGCCAACCCCAATGCTTCTCCATTTGCTGCTACTCGTCGTGCAAACGCACGGAAATATCATCCGTGCGTTGCACGGACCATGTGCCATCAGCATTACAGAATAAAACGAGGAGTGAGTTTTTACAATTGCCTTCCTCACTGAGTGAAAAAGTATGCTTATCAGTATGTCAGGCCCTTCTGAAAAGCATCTGCATCTGACATCTTCTTTTCATTCACCGCAGGGTGTAATGTTGGTATAATGAAATTACTTAATAATCTCGGAGAAGATACTTTGAATAGTGTCTTTTTACACCTTACCTCTTCTGTTCTTAAATGCTTCAGTCATATAATTGGCTGACCATGTGATAAGAAACAGAACTATTTTTGTAGCCCTGAAACTAGCAGATCGAGTACAAATAATTTAACACTTCCAGCTGCCTGTTTTAGGCAAACATTTAGATTATTCCGTTGAAATTTTTTTTTTTTAACTTGATTTTGGAAAATATTGATATTTGTTCTATTTCTTTCAATTTGATCATGTGCGGGTAGAATCGTCATCGTGATGAAAATAATATTGTTTTGATCGAATAAAATAGCCCAATTACTCTAGCTTAACACTGACCTTTTACAAACCGTTTTCTTCGGTCATAACATCTGATTCTTCAGCGCTGCTGTTATTTTTGTCGAAAGTATTGTTTCTCTTCATTTATTTTTTTCCTTGTGGAGATCCTGAAGTATTTCTTCTTGTGTGAACCTAGAGTATTACAGTCTAATTTTACTTCGACTGATGTATATACAATTGATTATTGGTTTGATTCTGTACAGCAAACGGCGTCTTAAAATTCAGTTTTGTTAGAAAGAGGGCGTCGACATGGTGAGGTGCATGGTACAATCATTAAGTCTTCATGTTACAATGATGTCTTACAGAATAATGCACAGTACAATTAGCCTGGGTCAGCTGTGCTCTAATTTGCTATTAGCTGTAACCGTTTGATGTTAAATTTTTGAATCGAAAAGGTGCATTAGGAAATAAAAATTAGAGGTACAGTAAAATTCGGTTACAACGAAAACTCGGTAATAAAGTTTGAAAATAGAAAATCTGGTTTGTTTTATATATTATTAATACATTGTAACGTCGTATATAATGAAAATGGAATCCGATTGTAACGAACGAATCACCTTCTTTTAAATAATACTAATGAGCAAATATTATATTCTCTGGGAAATGAGAAACACAGGTTTGCGATAAGTTTATCAATACTGTAAAAAATATTACTGTTCAGGTACTTCTACAGTAAGACGGCGAACATTGGGGAGTTTTTCGGTAAATTGAAGTATTATCCTAATTACCTTTGCTCAGACCTACCGGAAATTTGGCCGGCCCGTTGTCGTAGTGGTTAGCGCAACGGGCTTCTACGCCGGGGTCCCGGGTTCGATTCCCGGTCAGGTATTTTGGCATTTTTTCATCATTCATTTTCATTGTCATCATTATCCACCGTCTGCATTAGCAGAAATTGCAGAACAGTCAGACCTAAAACAAAAAAAAATACCGGGAATCGAACCCGCGATCTTCTTTATGCCTAGAGCAGCTGACGAATAAACGTCGCTAACCGTTCAGCCTCGGAAGTAGACTAGTGTAAAAAATTTTATTTATGATTTTTTACTTAAATATTTAGTTTAATGTTAGTTATTCCGGTAATTGGATGGGCACTTAAGATAATAGAGTAGGTACTATATAGATATTGCAGGGTACATGCTCATTCGGTTATAACGAACACCCGGATATAACGATCAAATAATGCTGATTCCTAGAAATTCGTTATAACTTAATTTTACTGTATATTATTGTAAAATTTTGACGGTGATAAGTCGTTTTATACCGAATGATTTGTTCTGAACAGTGAAACTTTACGTCAGCATTACAGTAATATAATTTTTTAAGAAATCTATTGAAATTGCATACGTAACTTAAACGTAGACGTGACGACTTTGACATTTCACCTTTGATATACATGAACAATCAATCTTACTGTGAAATTACTATCGGAAAATATTCTAATACCCTTGACCCCAATACAATCCTTGAAATTTAAATCTGATCTTCAATTTATTATAGTTATTTTCCTTGTAATTTTATTATCGGCTCGTATTGTGTATTGTAATTTAATCTTTCCTTTTCAAAAATTGTGATGAACTACTGATAGTTTGTTTTTGAAAAGAAATTTTCTATATTAAACCCATATCTTTGTGTACTAAAAGTGCTAAGACATCTTGTGCATAAATACGTTATGTTTAGCTGTTTATGTTAGCATATTAATAATATACCTGTATTGTATATAGTTTCTTAATGTCCAAGCGATGTAAGTGTATATGATGTAAACGTTATCACAGTCCATGAAATATCAGTAAACTAGAGACCACTGCCAAACTGCTACACAAATTTATTAAAGAGCAACTAGCAAGCGATACTTAATTTGTGGTAAGCATTATGTTGGTGTGAAATGATAAATTTTCAAAAAATATATAATTGGATAATGCGATCGAGAGGCAGTCAGTCAATTAACTTTATTCTCACTCACCTATCTCATTTACTAGAAATTCATCTGAACAACTGGGGAGTTACGTTTTTGATAATAATTTATATGAAGTTCATAATATTTAGATTGTAATTAAACTTATCCGTAGTTAGGTCTAAACGTATTTGGTAATTGCCGTATTTCCTCGGTTCTACGACGCACCTTTTTTCACAATTTGATACCCCGAAAAGCGAGGCGCGTCTTACATTCGAGGGTGCCTTGCAGTCACATTCACTTATTATCTTTGAACCAGTATATTACCACTCTTAACTGCGTATGAAATATCTACTATGCATTATAATGTAATATAAATTATCTTTTAAAATTAAAATAAAATAAAACTTTATAAATAATTATCAGAATTCGTAGAAGCGACACGCTCACAAACGCAATATTTGGTTTTAAAACTCAGCTTGTGAATTCCTACGCCATGTTATTAACTTACGAACTGAAAATATCGGCGCTCTTGATCAGGTAATAGGCTTTACAGACGAAACTCCAGTCTATTTCAATATTCCTAGAAACTACATGGTCGATGTGAAAGGTAGGCTACCAAAGAAGTGCAGTAGAACAACTACCGAGTACGAGAAACTGCGAATAACTGTTATTTTATGCATAACAGCCGATGGAACAAACTTCCTCCTTAATTGATACTCAATAAAAAAGTGAATTCAAGAAAGTTATTATTTCTATCAATATCGTGTTACATTTAATTCTGTTTCCATCGCCCGTTTCAGGTAATACAATTTCACTTTATATGAGAAATAAGGTTTCGATGATATTTCTAGATTTTTTTTTTCAAAATTTGCACTGCGGAAATAAGGTGCGTCTTAGAATCGAGGAAATGCGGTAGTAGTTGTGTCCGTTTTGCGCTCGGCCTTATTTATCTAGTCTTAGAAGAATGCGTTAAATAAACTGGTTTCTTCTGTTTCCCGGTTTATTGTATTCCTTATTTTCTCACATACCACTTCAAAGTGTACTACTAAGATTTTCAGAATTAAAGTATTATAAGAAGTTTTAAAAATTATGTTTATTGTTTTATTTTAGTAATTCTCTAGTTATGCTTTAGTAGTGATTGAAATTTTGAATAGTTTTCTTTTCCGTGGTTGTAATTGCAGAGTAAGCATGCCGATTTTTTGTAGCTCATCGAGAATGTCAAAAAATAATATGTATGGATTGAAGATTGTCGCCTTGTCTACTCCTTAGCGCGAGTGGTCCAAATGCAAAGCTTTAGTTCTTCTGTTCAATAATTATGGAATAAGTATGCCGAATTTCAGCTTTCTAGGCGTTCGAAGGGTTAGACAATTCATGATGAGTGAGTGAACGAACTCTGAACATTCTGGAAAATGCTCTGGATTTCGTGGACCATGAGTTACTGAATGTGATAAAAAAACCGAAAACTACCTACCTTGTTCAGGGGTGATAATTATGAGCTTCTAAACATTATTCGGGAAGACAAAGTTATGGGTAGCTGTAGACCTGAGCGAAGAAAAGGCTTATGGTTGAAGTATATTAAAAACAAACATGAGTTCGCACATTTTTTTGTAAACATTATTCTGGAAGACAAAGTTATGGGTAGCTATAGACCTGAGTAAAGAAAAGGCTTGGTTGAAGTATCTTAAAAACAAATATGAGTTCCACATTCGTTTGAGGCTGATTCACGATTTACTAAAGTTTTAGTTAGTCTTAATTGATCTTTAATTATCTAACCATGTTTATAACTGCAAAAATTTTGGTGAAAAAGCGAATTTAATAAGTTTTATTTATTAAAACAGAGAAAGTTGCCACTTAACAGAAGAAGACTGAGTGAAGGTTTTCGTATTTATATTATATTGTTAAGGTCATCAGCCGAAAGGCTGGTTTGAACCTCAACTGGCTTTATTAAGTAAAACGAGAAGTACGGTGGTTTACCATTGCTATCCTCACTGAATGGAAAAGTCTGGCTTGCTTATCAGCTTGCTAGACCCACCGAAAACCATTTATTTTCCACCCTGCAAATGACACCTTGCTATTCATTCACCACAGGTTCTGGCTGTATAATAAAATTCATTACTTTATCTCTTATGTACGTCTCTTAATACGCCTCTATCTCTTATGCTCGTAAATGCTTCAGTGATATAATTGGCTGACCATGTGATAAGAAAGAACAATTTTTTTGTAGCCCTGAAACTAGCAGATCGAATGCAAATAATTTAACACTCCACCTGCTTGTTTAGGGCAAATTTATATTATATAAATGAAATTCTTACATATTGGTTTAATTTTCCTTCTAGAACATTGTATACTTATTAAATTACTGCGGTAATGTTTTAATAAATAAAACTTATTAAATTCTCTTTTTCGCCAAAATTTTTGCAGTTATAAACATGGTTAGATAATTAAATTGGTCTACTGCGGTTGCTTTGTAGACCTAATTTGTTTTACCTTCACAGAAGATTGCGTGCGTAATTCTGCTATCAGTGTAAACACTGTGGATGTGTGTTCCTCTTGTACCCTGTTTCTCGTTGCCACGTGCTGCTAGCAGATCCTTTGTTGTTCAGGATCGCTTTTAACTAAATCATTATTTATTAACACACGTTGATTAAACTTTTTAATATACGCAAACTCAGTTTCATCAGATTCTTATACAAAGTTTTTTTTATTGATGATTCTTGTCGAGTGTTCATCGTCCTCAAGTGAAACGTTAAGGTTTGTTTTTAATTTAGTTGCATTGTTTACACGGAAACTTATTAACTTTCTGTTCACCTCTACCGACAACTACTAACGCCACCCTTAACGTATTTTGCTCTTTAATTTAATTAACGTTTCTACCGATTTATTTCAGTAAGTTAAGTAAACTAATTTAACATTCTATTTAATCAAAATCCGTCGACCGTTTATTGGATTTATCTCTTGGCGCAGCAGTTTAATCTCACATCATTATATTTTTAGTATAATTAGTTATTTTTAAATGTTTAACTTCAGGTTATTTTCTTTAATCAGCTCTAATCGGCTAGGGTGTGTTATAAGTGAATTTTGTGACTTTCTCGTGCATTACCTACTGGTAATTATTGTACAGGTAATTGAAGTTACCATGTTTGTAATATTTTTGTCTAACGTACAGTTTACCGGCAATCGTGACTTTTGCAAAAACCACATTAAAATTGGCCCATTCCATAATCTATTCGTTCCACACTTATTATCTGAAAAAAAACTAACATGACTTCTATGTCAGGGGTCTCAGGTTTGATTCCCGGTCATTTTTGTAATTTTTCATTACTTAATTTTATGTATCAAAAAATTACAACTGTTGTAGATACATAAGTTACAATGTACATTATATGTAATTATTCTAGAGTTATAATTGTAATTAGCGATAAAATAAGTGCCGTTTCTGACCAAATTTTTGAAAAATTGTAACTTACTTGTGCGCAAATTTTGTAGATTCTGTTCGGTAATTTGTACTTTATACCTTCAGGTTATAAATTAAACCATCGGAGCGACTGAAAGCTTAGTAATCTTGATTCAAACTTTCTATTGAATTTGACAAATTAAATAACATCAGTGGTCTTTTTCGATTCGTATGCACGTTTATCGATTTCTTCTTTCAGCGTTTACTGTTTATGTCATCATGAGACAGCAAGAAAACGCTTTGCGTGTTGGCCTACCTTGTTAAGAGGGAGGTGTACCTAACGAGAAACAGCTTTCGGGTAAAGTAAAGCTGCGATTTGAAAACGTGGACGGAATAGAGCACGCACAAAAGAATAAACGAGAATACGCTTACTGAAAGCCAAACGGTGCTGTTTGTGCATTTTCAAAATGAAAGTATTGTTTTTCCTGTTTGCAGTGGCTTGAATTCTTTAAAGTGTCTTCCGTTTGCTTAGTTCTTCACAGAAAATAGTTCTGTAATTCGGATTGGAGACCCTATTTGAAAAATTGAAGCTAAATCTATGGGTAAACTTTAATGATTCACTTTTTTATCACAAATATTCCAAGTTCTAGGTCGCCTGGACGGCTGAATTTCGGATTTAGGTGTTAAGCAGAAACGTTTAAACATTTGCTCGTTCACCACATGCAGTGTACGGGGTAAAATGGGGGTTATTACCCCAAAAATAATTTAGTGCACCCTACCGAGGTTAGCAATTAATTTAATTTACATTGATTTGTTATTTAAGTCATCAGCCGAAAGGCTGGTTTGAACCTCTAGAGGCTTTACTAAGTAAAACGAGGAGTGAGGTGGTTTACAATTGCCTTTCTCACTGAGTGGAAAAATTTGCTTATCAGCATGTCAGGCCCTCTGAAAAGCATCTATTTTCCACCATGCAAACCACAGGATCTGGCGGTATAAAAAAATTCATTACTCTCAGAGGAGATAATTCTGACTAGTGTCTTTTACACCTCTACCTCTTCTGTTTTCAAATACTTAAGTCATATAATTGCCTGACCTTGTGATAAGAAACAGATCTATTTTTTGTAGCCCTGAAATAGCAGATCAAGTGCAAATAATTTAACACTCCACCTGCCTGTTATGGGCAAATACATTGATTTATATATTAAATAATCATTTTCTTAAGTAAATATAGTTTATTTCTCTTGTTATTCCTTTTTAAAAGAAATAAATAGGAATGTACTAGGGAAGAAAAT
The DNA here is from genome assembly GCA_035578175.1 of Catonia carolina. Lineage (NCBI taxonomy): Eukaryota > Metazoa > Arthropoda > Insecta > Hemiptera > Achilidae > Catonia > Catonia carolina. Next base: position 121,182,660 of record JAQMRL010000002.1, on the reverse strand, counting down.
AGATCAGCTAGATAAATCTTTAATAATAATAATAATAACAACATTAATATTAATTAATTGAACACCAGGGTTACAAATTATTCTAAAATTGATAATTTGTAATGTATTATCGTCTAACAAATATACTGGCGTAGTTGGTAACGTGCTCGTCTCTCATCAAGCGTTCTTGGGTTCGGATCCCATTCAGGCACGGCATATTTCATACGTTACAAAAAAATCATTTCATCCTTTACTGTCTGCATTAGCAGTAATTACAGAACAGTCGGGTGTTAAAACAAATACAGTATATATATATATATTTGAAGAATATTGTAAAAAGGTGGTTTGTATTTTTCTGTACATTCGTGAAAGTATTATACAGTATTTGGCTCGCGTAAGGAAATCTTTCATCTTATGGAAATTGTACTAAAATAATTAGCTCGTTCGTTGTTTGAGTTTTAATAAATATTTTTGTACTGAAAATACATGTACTACTGGATGCAGTACATGTTTGTTTAAATGATACACAAAGTAGTTGACGATTGATTTCCGGAGTGTGTTAAAAAATTTTAGTTATGTTTTCTCATACTCCAGTCGTTTTTATTCGTTATAAAAACAATTAAGATGGTAAACTGGTAAAGTTTTCTGTTTTGTAGTTTTTCCTTAGATTATGTACACTAAATAAATGTATTTAGCGCCCATGCGATTTGAAACATCCTATTCTGTGTTAGTGACGGTGGATTGTTGAATTGATGTTAATGTTTCTCCATTGTCTTTTTCACGTTTTAAAGAAACGCTTTTAAAAGGAACTGAGCCGTCTATTAAAAACAAGATACTGCTGTAAAATGAATTACACGCGAACCGGTCGGCGAGACGAATCATCCTAGAAAGAAAAAAAGACAACTTAATGACCAGTCAAACGAAGTACTTTTTCAAGATTACTAGGAATAGAATTGCGTTCACATTTTTAATTATCGACCATTGTAAAAATACGTATTACGTTAATACGTATTATGTTACTTAATCAAACTCTTACTCATCTACATGGTAATTGTTATAAAACTAACGTTTCGGATGTGGGTGTAATTGTAAAATGTACTTTTTTCAACTAGTGTAGGCTACAATAGAAAATTGTTTATTGTACGTTACATTTTAATGTGGGTGGTTAAACATCGTCAGGTGATTAATATGTGGGTGGAAAAAGAGGTTGCTTCGCTTTTCTGTACTTTCTGATGATGTATCATGTTATATGATGTCTGCGTTCTGAATTATCAACTCGTAAATGTGGATTTAAGTACTGAAAAGAAAAATATACAAAACTATGTAACTGAGACATTTTTTATTAAGTAGAATGAATGCATTTTTTTTGTTAATTTTAATTGCCTAAAGGAAATGTACATTTTGTTAGAAAAACGTTACCTATTATGTCAAATTTCATCGTTTTTTCGGAAATTGTAATTAGTGTTTATTATATAAATTGTAGGTAGCTATTACCTTCTTTTTGTTAAATTTTCAGTCCCGTAATTTATTAAAAAAAGTACTATATTGGCTCTTGAACCATTTTAAATTAACTATAATGTTGAGTTTTTTCAGATTTTGGAACTGAACCCGAAATATTTTATTTTACAGACGCTTGTGATTAAATTTCTAGTATTGTTATTTTAATTTTAAATCTTTTAACATGTTGGTCATTAGTGACTGCTTTGAGTCAAGGAACTCAGTAGGTTTGAACGTGTAATATTTTTACGAACCTTATCTTATTTATACATACAAGATAGGTTAGGCTGTGCGCCATGTCTGCTGAAATTCTTGGGGAGGGTATGCTTTCGGAGAAAAATGTTTTTTTTTCATTGCGGCCTTAATATAAATTTTAAGGCAAAGGTGTATATAATGAAAATTGTAGAAAATTTACAATCCTACATTGTTTATTTAAAACATTTCTGTTTATAACGCTTAGTTTTGTGGTAATTAGCGATATTCTGTTTTTTTTTAAATTTGTAAAAAAATGGATGGTTTAAAATTACGACTTTAGCGTGCATTTGACGACAAAAGTATAGTATATAATAAAATTTATAGAAAATTAAAAGATCAACAACTTTTGTTAGAAGCATTTTTCTCTACAGAGCCTAGTTTAGCGTTAAAGAGTGATTTTTCGTATTAGCCAAAGGTTGGTTTTCAATGAAAACCAAACGGTAAGGTAAGTTTGGTTTTCACTTATGATTCAAATTAGGTTATGTTTTTTTTAGATTAGTTTTTTGTTTATTTCTAATGGTTTATTACTAATATTAGGTTGCATTGTTCATTATTTGCATTGGCAAGATTGATGAAAAAGTGATAGATGAACTTTAAAACCCCTTTTTAATAATTCAATTAAAATGATATTCGGGTAAATAATAACGTTGCATATTATTTTTTGCCATATCTTGTTTATAAAATCTTGTTCCAGATAAGTCTTTTTCATTAGTTTCATATATTTCTCAAATAATGTAAAAAAACAGAACATTATTACCTCCTCTTACCTCCTCTGTTCCTGAAAGTCATTTTCGTCGACCAATAATTTTTTATACCGAAAACATCGTACAGTTTTTATAAGATATAACTTTTAGAAATATTAATAACAAAGAGTTATAAATCAAAAGTAAAACCCATTACCTCAACGAAAAATGCGGTGGTGTAACATAACCAGTAAAAACAATAATATTCTTGATTCTGGAACGCGGTAGGTTATCCATCATACAATTTTCGGTTTGTTTTTAATTTTCTCCACTTCATCAGTATGAGTAATATTGTTCCTAGTGGAATGAGAATTTTTTTACTCGTCAAAGAAGAATTTATCTTTTTAGAATTGTCACTGTCGTATGATGTAGGTTTATTTTTGGTTTGGGCAACCGTATTCATTTTCTGCGACAAATAATTTGGGCCAAGGTTTGGTATGTATAGTGTTGTATTAATAAAATTGCAGATAGCTTTTTCTGAGTATGAAAGTTCAATATTGTTGTCTGCAGTTAGAAATTAATTCAATTTAGAAAAATGTAATTCGTAGTTACAAGGAATAAAATAGTTAAGTATTAAAAAGTTTAAATCTCTCAACATCTTGGTCATTAGCGACTGCTTTGAGTTAAGGAACAGTGGGTTTGAACGTGTAATAATTTTTCAGAACCTAGCTGGGAATCGAACCCGGAACTTCCTCTTTGCAGCGTAGCACATTTAATTTTTTTTATTACCACAATGGCGTACAGTCTACTATCCCTATACGTGCATTCAGTATTAGCGTTTCCATTTCTCGTTACCGTTTTCGGTATTTGCGGTTTGTAAAAATTTGGTTGGAAGTATTTTAAAATTTTATTTTCACATCTACAGGTAGGCTAATTACTTGATTTTTTTTGGAGTATTTAGACAGTGTAACAAGATTAAGTTGTTTCCATAACTTAGCCGGATATTTACCTTCAGTTAACAGTCGGTAACGCTACCGGTTGAGTTAATAAAAATCCTATATTATAAAATACTTATATGCTCAACCTTGTGGCTCAATCGGCTCACCGAAAATAATTAGTAAGTCAAGTTACATCGGTTGGGCGAATGGCCTGGTGAGATGATATTGGTTAACAACAGCTATTGAAATTGATCACCCAGCTGCTGAATGATCCTCTCAAATTTAAACGAAATTGAAGTTCATCAAAACAAATGAACAATTTGATATAATTGTTGTAATCTGCAGTTCCTTGTAAAAATAAAGATAAATATTTTTATTTTAAATAAATAATATATTGATGTATGTACGTCTTGTAGTATGATTGGTTGTAGAGAACTGCATATTTTTGTGTATTTCAGGTGGTAAATACGAGGTGTGGCTATTAAATAACGAGACTGACGTTGTAAAACATTTCATTTTTATTTTATACATAATCACATATTGTCACCTTCAATATACACTCCTTCTCTATCCCTACAACGCTCCATGCGAATTTTCCATTGTTGGAAACAGTGCTGGAAGTCATCTTCTGTCAGCTCCTTCAGGACACGTGCCGCTTTCTCTTTTATAGATTCCACAGACTCAAATCTTGTCCCTTTTAATAGAGATTTCACCTTACGGAACAGGTAGAAGCCACATGGTGCAAGATCCGGTAAATAAAGTGGATGTTCTAACACTGAGATGCTGTACTTGGCTAGGAACCTCTTGACAGATAACGCGGAGTGAGCTAGCGCATTGTCCTAGTGGAGAACCCATGATTTGTCCTTCCACATTTCGGGGCGTTTTTCCTTACTCTTTGACGTAGTTTATTAAGTACCTCAAGGTAGTAATATTGATTAATTGTTTGACCTTTAGGAACCCAGTGAAGGTACATAATCCCATGGATATAAAAAAGACAATCATCATTGCTTTAAATTTTGACTTGCTCATTCGAGCTTTTTTTGGCTCCCGGTGAAGTTCGGCTCTTCCAGTGCATGGATTGGCGCTTCGGTTCCGGATTATTAGTAAAAAAACACGTTTCATCACATGTTATTATCTTCTACCTGTTTCCTAAGGGGAAATCTGCATTAAAAGGGACAAGATTTGAGTCTGTGGAAGCTGTAAAAGAGAAAGCGGCACGTGTCCTGAAGAAGCTGACAGAAGATGACTTCCAGCACTGCTTCCAACAATGGAAAATTCGCATGGAGCGTTGTAGGGAAAGAGAAGGAGTGTATATTGAAGGTGACAATAAGTGATTATGTATAAAATATAAAATAAAATTTTTTACTACGTCAGTCTCGTTATTTAATAGCCACACCTCGTATTCATAGAGAGGTATTATTATTGGATGCTGTACTAATTCCATTATTATAATAATAAAATGTTTCTTCTTTCGGGTTATGCTGCTAGGGAAATTATTCGTACTTTTTCACGCTTTTCACGGTCACATATTGATGAATAGGTCCTTTTTTAAGGCAGTACCAGTAATAATAATAAATACCCTGTAATAACAGTGCGATTATGGCCGACGTCTTATTATTAGATCGTCTTTTTATTTTGCTGCATTGTGTCGGACATGGTTGACTGATTTCCTTCGCCTTTTTTACTTCTTATTCTTTTCCACTCTTCCTCCTCTTCCCCGTCATTATCTGCTACTGTTTTTATTGTTAGTGGAAAAGAATAACGGGGGAATCGAAGGAAGAAGTGATGGAAGGAACAGGTACTTTCTCTCCGGTCATATTATACCTACTACTGTACATTGCGTCGCCGGCAGGTTCGTTGCGTACACTGTAGAGTAAAGACGGTAGTGTTGTGCTATTAGAACAAGTTCCCCGATTGTACATGTCTGTCAAGTTATATAACGTATCTGTGTTTTAATCATTGTGTTTGTGTTGTGTTGATATTCTTATTATGAAGTGTTCAGTGTTCGTGGTGGTGATGTTAAAAGACCCGATAAAAAGATATGTGTCGTTATGTCATCAGAAATTGTGCGAATACAAATATGATAATGTATGCTAGTAACACTTTACCATGCCCTAACTACCAATGGGGCTTAGCACATTATTCAAGTCCACACTTAAAATGGCAAACTTGGACGTATCAACATCGAAGTAATACTGCTAGTGCCAGTAGTGTTCCATCGGTAATTTTATTCATTGTTGATATTTTAAGTATAAGTTTATTTAATTGTATTTATAATTTATGTTTTGTCGTGGATCCATTGTTATAATCAAATATTTGTCCATACATAAATTCAAAATACACATTATGTTCTAAGAATGCCAATACAGTCCGTTGCTATGGCGTTATGAAAGAATTTTTATGTAAAAATATAAACACTGATGGTTTTCTAGGCTGTTAACCGAATGTACAGTTTAAATATAATAAACATAAATATTTTAATTTCTAAAAAATTGTCTTGTTAATCCATCCATTAGAATCACTATTTTTTAAATCTTCAAATTGTACATTTTCTTCCGCTTCTAATACTAATTTGCGTGTTAAGTTAATAGATGATTCAATGTTTTCACTGAATTTGGTCGTTTCTCATCTCAGCTTCCAGCCCTATTATTTTTTTTTATCGTTTGGAGCTTTTCTTGTATCTTTTCTGCTCTTCGTGGACCTCTTTAAGTTTATAGTCGTCGATTTGTATTTTGTTCGGGCCGATATATTTTTCCGCATCACACCAAATAATGTTCCAAGACCCTTCATGACCTCGTTAAACTTATCAGGGGTCTTCAGACACCGATTGTGTATTGTTCTAAAAACATGTTTTATCTATTGTTGTAGCCCATTTATCCACAATAAAATTTTTTGTTTTATTTTTGAAATAAACAGTTCAATTATAGGCATGCATAAACTTCTTGGAATAACAATGCCTGATTATTGTTACAGTGTTGCATCCTATGGTTACTGCGTACGATTGATTGTTTTTTGTTATAGGTTTTTTTAAATTTTAGATTAAGAAGATTTATTTATACAGTACTTTTGAAGGTAGGTTGTGTGATTTATTTATAAAATCGATCGACCTATTTCAGTTTTTGACCAAACACAATATTGGAAAAAGGGAATAAATAAACTTTATTTTATTGTATTTTATAGTAAAAAACAAATTTATTGTATTTTTTGGTAAGGTTATTAGAAAACTGTACACGTTATTAGTTGCGTGGCATTTACTGTTGTACCGTGTATCCAGTATTCTTCGCGTGTCAACTGTTCTCCTTCACTTCACTTCTTCGTTTTCTTCTGCTTCTTCTTTACAACATTACATTAGGTCATAGCGGTCTTTGAACCCGCGCAGTTAGTTAATAATTACATTAGTTGGGATGAGATTCACTTAACTTATTGCTTGAAAATCTTGTAGAACAAACTTTTCTACTGTTTTTCTGACATAGAGTATTGATATTATATCAAAATATTAGTTTATCTGTGTACTTTTAACACGTGTGTTCTATGTAAGCAGGTTTTGTAGTTTTATTTTACAAGCGTATTATTTTATTTTCCAGTGTTTGCTGTGTTCTTTTTTGCATTTTAAAGTCTACTTAATTAAATACAAACAGTAAATTAATTTAGAAAATAATTAATTTATTTAAAATCGTGAGCTTTTATGTTTTCAGCACGTAAATGCGGAAATTGTGTAATTTACTATTTTGGTAGGTAGGCCTACCAAATGTTTTTAATTAGTTAACTGCCGCATCGATTTTTGAATTCTTTCGTGTTTGGCCACGATTCAAAAATAGGTTTTTCTTCCGCCAACAGGCAGTGAGATCCCAAACAGTAACTTATTTTTCGTATGTTTTTGTTCATGTAGATTTTGTAGTTGTATGTTGATCTTTAAATTAGTTTTTTGCGTTAAATTCGGTTGATTTTCTATTCTTATCACTTTTAAAACTTAGCTTCTTTGTACGTCTAGTATTGTGTTTATTTGAAATAAAAGAGAACAATGAATGAAAACGAAATCTTTGAGAGTTTGATGAAAAGCAATAATGATAAATTAATGTTTAAAATCGTCCACAACAGGCAGGTGCAGTATTAAATTATTTTTCCTCGTTCTGCTTCTTCTTCTTAAAGTTCCATCTCCTATCGGAGGTTGGATATCATAATGGCTATGGTCACTTTGCGGGCTGCTGCTCTGAATAGTTGCAATGAACTACAGTTGAACCATTCTCTAAGATTCCTCAGCCAGGAGATGCGTCTTCTTCCTACGCCTCTTCTTCCTCGGATCCTTCCCTGCATAATAATTCTCAGCAACTCATATTTTTCTCCTCTGGTTATGTGACCCAAATATTCTAGTTTTCTTGTTTTAATATTCTTCATAACTTCTAACTCCTTATTTAAACGTCGTAGCACCTCAACATTGGTAACCCTTTGGACCCACTGAATTTTCAACATTCTCTTGTAACACCACATTTCGAACGCTTCTATCTTCTTAATGTGTTGTTTCTTCAATGTCCAAGCTTCCATTCCATATAGTACGATAGAAAATACGTAACATCTTAGAGCCCTCAATCTGAGAGGCATGTGAAGGTCTTTATTTGTTAGCATTGTCTTCAATTTTATGAATGCTTGCCTTGCAGTTTCAATTCTTACTTTAATTTCTTTGCTTTGGTCATTCTTGTCATCAACCCAGGTTCCCAGATATTTGTATGCCTCTACTTTTTCGTTCTGCTAGTCCAGGGCTATAAAAAATAGTTTTGTTTCTTATCACATGGTTAGCCAATTGTATGACTGAAGCATTTAAGAACAGAAGAAGTAGAGGTGTAAAAGACACTAGTCAGAGTTATCTACTCTGAGAGTATTAATTACATTATGCAGCCAGACCCTGTGGTGAATGAAGTGAAGGTGTCATTTACGGGATGGAAAGTAGGTGCTTTTCAGAGGGGCATGCATACAAACATACTTTTCAACTCAGTGAGAAAGGCAAATGTAAACCATCACACTCCTCGTTTTACTTAGTAGAACCTCTAGAGCTTCAAACCTCCCTTTCGGCTTATGATCGAAACAACAATTTAAAAATTTATTTGGACGAAAATCCACAATTTTTTATACCTACAAGTCATGAATTTAATGCTGTGGAAGTTATTTCTAGTAATTCCCATGGCATGACTATAAAAATATCAAGGGATATGTGCCTCGGTCTGGTAGAAGAAGAACAAAATTTTAACCTCGTGTCTTCTTTGACAGATGAACCAAAATGATTCTTCTTCTTCTCCTCTCTCTTCGGCGACGGTACAAGTATAACCGCACAACAAGATAGCTCTCTCAGTTTTAAATGATACCCTGCTAATCAATAATTATAATTGAAATAACTTTTTTAAATTTAAACTTCAACTTAAAAATCAAAACGTAACTTGAGAACAGTACCCTTCATTCCTCTATTCTTCTTACAAACGGGAAGACTTAAAAATGACGACGACGATTTTACCGTCGGATCTGAATGGATGATTATTTCAGCGGCAACCGTAGCATCCGCCCTGTCCGTACCATGTCAAATTGTGTGGATCTCATGGTTTTTTTTAAATTTATTAATTACAAGAATGTTGAAAATCAAAAGCCGTGTAATTCTAGTGTAGCGAGAGTTCAATATTACCTGTATATTTCGAGTCCCTTTTTTTGTCTTGCAGGTTTCGTCTAACCTCGGGCTATAAACGTAATAAGCTTGAATTATTATTCAAAAGTGTTTGAAATCGTGTTTTTGTTTTTACCTGCGATTAATGAAACAGTTTATTTTTGATGAAGTAATTTAATATCAACAATATATTGACGGTTATTGTAACAAAATTGTCTTATTTAAATTTTGTATTGAATTGTTACTTGTGTTGCAGTAGGCTACTGTAGTATCAGAATTTTATAAATTTTAATGAGCGTTATGAAGAGATTTTGTTTGTTGTTTTGAGGTAGACCTGTTATTGGTTCTACTTAAAAACTCGTGTTATTATCTTGTGGGTATGTTTGTAGTTTTTTATTGGCTCATTGAGAAAGTTACGAAAATAAAAGCTTATTGTAACACTTATATCTGCAATTGAATTCGTTAATGACGTTGAGCAGGCCTTTTTTCATGTGTGTAATGATAGAATTAATTGTTTTTTTTTTTGTTGTAAATTCGCTTTCTTTTCATACATTCACTATATGTATTATCTGATTGAAATACAACCTGCATTACTCACAATTTAATTTGAGTAGAGATACACTAATTGATAAATTACATTTTGTTCTACTTCTTGGGAAAAGTAACAGTTTGCGTAACGTAACAAAAAAATGCTGTTGTTTTTCTCTCGTTATCACCGTTATTCTCTCTTTGTGTGTGTATTAAGAAACTGATTCATGTGCCTAATTTTGAAAGAAATTCGTATAATTTTTATTTCGTATTATTGAATAAGACATTTAATTTACCGATATAGTTCCAATCACGACATACGAGGTTTGATCAAAAAATAACGGGAATTTTAGTTTTTCTTAAATTTTTTATTTATTCATCTATATCAATTTTTTCCTCTTCAAAGTAATCATCCTCTGATATAATACACTTGTGCCAGCGCTTTTTCCTATCTTGGAAGCTTTTCTGGAACTCACTTTTTGGTACAGCGTTCAGCTCCTTTAGTGATTCTGTTTTCATGCTATCAATGGTGGCAAAACGTCGTCCTTTCAAGGTTCTCTTGAAACGTCGAAACCTTTGTAGACCAAGGTGAATCCTTGGTTTCGACGTCATACCCATAAACCCATCTTTCGTCACGTGTTCCGACCGTTTGCAGAAATTCTGGATCAGTGTTGACTTCATTCACCAATTCTTGAGCAATATCCACTCGACGTTCTTTTTGTTCGAAATTCAGTAATTTCGAAAGAACTTTACTGCCACGCGTTTTATGCCCAAAACGTCCGAAAAAATAGCTTGACATGATCGAAATGATATACCGACCTCATCAGCAATCTCTCTGATAGTGATTCTGCGATATTTCAGAATCATTTCCTCACTTCTATGACGCTCTCGTCGGTTACTGATGTGGTAAGACGTCCAGAACGATCGTCTTCAACGTTTTCGCAACCATTTTTTAACCGCTTGTAGCACTCGTAAATTCTTGATTTACTTATAGTAGATTCACCAAAAACCACTATCAACATTTCGGTACTACACTTGTTATCATTTTTCACACACAATTTAATGCAAACTCTTTGATCCATTTTTTCGGAAGGAACGATTCGCCTAGCGAATGCAAACACGTGCACGCTTTTCAACTACTAAAAATGAACTGTACTTTCAAAATGGCTGCAAATGAGAAAATATGAAAGAAACAGGTTTACCAACAAGGTAAAAAACAATTTGGAAATCGGATTTACTAAACCCGCGAAATTAAAAAATTCCCGTTATTTTTTTTATCAAACCTCGTATTAAATAAAATCTTGGAAACAATTTGTTGTATGTAAATCACAAATAGAAAATTAATTTTGTGTTATGATAGGCAATCGCCTGCCATTTAATTTAAGACAATCGCCCCGCAGTATCTACCATTATTTAAATATCTAAAAAAATCTACCGAATAAACTGGTCAATCGCTGTTCCATAACATTATTGAATTTGTATTAAGTTAATTTTTTATACTGAATACAATGATATTTTGAAATTGCCGAATTGATGAGCGGTTACGGAGTTAACAAGGGTTCAGAATTTTACTAATAACTAAAAATATAAAATGCTACAAATCTGAAATTTCGTACGTAAAATAACAACGTACAAGTTTATATTCCGGCGAAATCTCAAATAAATCGGTGAGTGGTTTTTGAGGTATAAGCCTCTAAATACATGCAATGTGTTGCAGTAACAAAAAATCCGGCGCTTTTTTTCTTCTCATTCTGATATCGGGATATCAAAAAAGGCTAAAAATATGAAACTTGCATGTAACAACGCAGATTGAAATGAGCTAAATTTTGGTGTATAGCACGTTGAAATTGAACCAGCGGTTTTTGAAGAAACAAGGCTTCAAACTCGGGTATCTATAATAAAGAAATCGACGGTAGTACTAGAAGTTAGTTAAGTCAACCAACATCGTGGGATAGGTCTTTTCTGTCACTACACGCCTACACCTTTTTTTACTTCTGACTGTTCTGAATATTAAGGCTAATGCAGAAGGTGAAGGGTGATAGATGTAAATGTGTTAAAAAGTTTTAGACCTTACAGGTAATCGAACCCGGTACCCCTAATATAAAACCCAGTTGCGTTAACCACTACACCAACACGGTGGTCAGTTACTTCTCTGATCTCGATGTTTTGAAATTTATTTTGAAATAGCTACCCGTAAATTATGTCCTTATATATTTTAGATACGTTGATATAAGGATGGTGTTGTTTATAAAATGTGAACACGTTGAAACAGTAGATATGATCAGTGATTTTATTTGTGATACAATATCGAGGATGAAAGGGAGCACTGACCGTTGAGAAATGATCAGAGAAAGAGGCGAAAGCAATGAAGTGAGATAGCCATTGAATGAATACTAGTATTCTACCTGAGGCCGGCAAGGTAACAAGTATATACAGTACGTACAATACATAGTAACATAGGCCGTATCGAGCCAGGGCCGTAACCGATGCGGCATTGTCTGTCATGACCATTGTGACGCCACATCACGAAGTAACAATATGATGAATTAAAGTTACATTATGTTCTTATGCTCAGATCATCTGTTTGTACATACGTTGTAGGCTGTGTTGTTACATGTTACGGCGGCGACTCTTTTGTGTTCAACCCATTTATTGTATCGTACAGTATTTTTAATTAAATACATTACATTGTGCATTGTGTTGTCAACTTATTAAGATACGGATTTCATTAGTTTGTTCTTTTTCTAAAAACATGCTTGATGATTACGTCTCAGACATTGTTAATGATTAATTTTACACGTTCCATGATATTATGAAGCATCAATGTAACGCCTTATAGTTTTCTGTAATGTGTTGTCGTCGTTTCTATTGACAGGTGATTGACGTAAGAAAGTTTAAATTTTATTATCCAAATCCTTTCCGCTATGTGTCCCGTAACTAGGAAAGTGATCTAACATACAATCGCTTGTCTAACGACTGAGAAAGTGAAACTTACGTGTAGACACTACGTGCTTTAAATTATCCATTAATTAATTAACTTATGACTATGACTATGAAAAAAAACTATCTAATTTAATCAGGTGGGACGATTCGTAGAGCACTGAGGCAAAAGACAAAACCAGAAACAAGGTTTATGTTTTATAAGAGCAGTTCCAGCCTTGACTCACGGTAGTGAAGCATGGGTGATGAGGAAAAGGGAGGAAAGAAACGTTCAAATTGCAGATATAAAATTCAAGTCTATCAAGGGTTGTACTAGACTATAAACAGGATCAGAAATGAATATGTAAAGCAAGAATTAGGAATTTTTACAGTCAATAATATAAAATAAAATTGTATCGTGCCCGATGGATCGATATTTTAAATAAAATACCTGAAAGCCGCTTGCCTATCCTAGTGCAAGGAGGAGGAGATATTTATAATATTGGGTGATTCAGAGAAACGGGAAATTTTGAAAATTAAATAATTCTGTGGAAAAATCTTTTTAATAAATTTATCTTCGTCATTAAATAGTAAAAATAATGCCATTTAAGAATACACACACTACAATATATTTCTTTATGATGACATCTTGCAATTGAGCTCCATTTTACGCAAGATGTCATCTTAAAGAAATAAATTGTTGTGGGTGTATTCTTAAATGGCATTATTTTTACTATTTAATGAAAAGATAAATCTATTTTTAAAAAATTAGTGGTTAGCGCAGCTGGCTTCTACGCCGGGGTCCCGGGTTCGATTCCCGGTCAGGTCTGGAATTTTTTCATCACTCATCTTCATGTATCATCCTTCTCACCGTCTGCATTAGCAGCAATTGCAAAACAGTCAGACGTAAAACAAAACAAAAATCATTTTAAGCAAATATTCCTGCAGTCTCTTCGTTAGGCCTACATTGTGCATACTTCGACGTAACATCTCAACAGGAATTTCGGCAATTGCTTCTCGGATCTTGGCTTTCAATTTGTCCATTGTAGCAGGACGATCTGTAACTTGTATGGGTGACAATGCAAGTCCCGTACCAATATTCTTCGAATACTTGGACTATGCAACTGTAGACCTACTAAATGAAGACGGATTGACCGATATGGACTTCTTATGACAGTATCTCCTACAGCTTGTATATTGTCTGATGTACGAGCGGTTCGCACACGATCTGGAGGTTTTTCATTGCCGAACCAGATTCCTCGAAATGACGAATTCACGTGTTTATTGCATGTGCTGATGGAATACGGTCGTGACGTCCTAAATTAAAACGACGGCGGAAACTGCCGCCTCCAAACTGTCGTTGTTCTTGTAAAATTCTTTAATCGCATAAGCACGTTTCGCTTCACTCCGAATATCCATGATAACTAAATGGCAAGGGTGTCGTGGACAGGCTGGCGTAAGATTTTATTGTTAACAATCCCCCACGCCTACCAATACAAATTTCAAAATTTCCCGTTTCTTTGAATCACTTTGATTTTATAATCAATGTGTACGTTGTAGATTTTTAATGAAATGTACAAATTTTTTAAAACTCAAAAATCACTGGTCATGCAATTTTATAGTTAAATCCCTTTTGTTTTCTGTACATGATTTCATAAAAAAGTACCGATTAAGCTATTGTGATGTTAGCGTGACACCTTTACCTTTAAGCCAAGAAAGGGTTCTTTTCGTGTGAAAAGACCTTTCTGCTTTTAACTTTCATTACCATTGTTTTCTTATAGATAAATTTGAATTTTATACCATGTTGCAGAAGTTTTCTTTTACTGTAAAATGTGACATCAAAGTAACTTATTCCATGTAGGTTTGAGATGATTTTTTAGTGTATCTCATTAATGAAATATTCTTCGTTAATAAAATTGTTGATATTTATCAACATATAAAGTATCATGTTTAAAGTGGATAATTATAAATGCCTGTTCGTGTATGTAAAAACAATATATTTTTCGTCAAAAATAAATTGCGAAAATTTTGCATTATGCATTTTATTAGAGTTGGAAAAATTTCCGTAATATTTTTAGAGCTGATGCAAGATGGTTATTACATCTAGACTTTACTCGATTATGTCACATTTATAAACTGTTATCTGATGTTAAGAATTTATTGCTTGTATCCGTTCCGTGTTGTGTGTTTCTGAATTGTCATGCACTGCAAACCGGTTGACGACGGTGGTTTGATAACAGCTCAAAGGAGCAGTATTTATTTTCTTACGTAAGGTAAAGTTTGTGTGTTAATAATGATATTAAAGAAGGATTAGATGAGACAGGAAGCGGTTTAGGCTTGTTGTTATTTGAGTCAGTTGTATCAAATTATACCAACCGTATTTAAAATAATTCCCGACGTATGGAATGTTGCGTGGACATAAAATGCACGCCACATTCACACATCCATTTTTTATATATCTCTGTCGTGTTTCGCTCTCATCTTTCAATTTGACCTAAATGTTTAGCGGTCTGAGCAAATTAACTTACTCTATTGTTCTAAAGATTTATTTATTTTCTTAGACCTGATTTTCTTTACGTGATGCAACTAATTCTGTTATTTCTACGAGGATTTTGAAATTTCAGTCAGATGTAGGTTGACTACTTAGTGTTTGAATGAATCGGAAGGAATATTTAAATGAAAAAAAAAATTATTCGTTACGCCTTGTGTCGATTTGAAAAATGATGGCCCCAATGATCTTTAAAAAAATGAAAAGCCATTCGATAAGGTATGTCCACACTCGTGCGCTTTCTTTTTCAACTTGCGATATCGAATGCGCTTAGAGGCATACCCCCTTCCCGCACTTATTTGAAGAGCTTTATCTTAAATAAAAAAAACAACGAATATTTTTGAAAATTACACTTAATTAAAGCCTGTTCTTTCCTGCATTGATTGATTTGATTTAGATTGTTTTATTTAGAAATTAATCGGAGATAATTCCAGCAATTTACGCAAAAAAGTACTCAGTTTTTAGCCGGTTTTCCGTTAATGTGGTTTTTAAACGTCCGTTAATCCATCCAGGCTTTTCATAAAAATCGGCGTTTAAGTACGTTGAAGATTAGATTTTTTTCTATAATATGAATGTTTTTTTAAAAGTTAAATCTCAATTTCCGTTTTAATATGTCGGGCATTTTTTTAAAAAAGTGCTTTTTTGGCTCCACTTTGCTTTTTTAAAGGTAGGGAAATGACTTTTTGATTGAACCATGCATTTTCACAACAGTATTATGTCAAGCAAAGCGTTTATTTTTTTTAATAAAAACATTGTTAAATAATTCAAAATTAGCTACGGAATGAGTTGCAGCAAGAAAAACACAGAAGTTTGTTTTTGTAAACGACTATACTCGGAGCGGATACCGCTATAGAGTTCTGTTCCTTCCAGTACCTCTCAAGAAGTTTATAGGTGAATAGAATTTTCTGTTAACACCACATTTCTATTTCTAATTACAATTGCAAAATACGATACATGGCACAAACTGCTGTAAAAATTCATGGTTCAGCCCAAAAATCATTTCCCTATCTTTACGTTAAGCCAAAATACACTTTAAAAAAAATTGGCTGGCATTTTAAAAGGAACATCAGATTCTATTTTAAAATGTTCATATAGAGAAAACTGTGATCTTCAACGTACTTAAACGCCGTTCTTTTATGAAAAGCCTGGACGGAGTAACGGACGTTTAAAAACCACATTAACGGAAAACTGGCTAAAATCTGAGTACTCTTTATGCGTAAATTGGTGCACCTCCGACTAGTTTCAAAATAAAATAATCTAAGTCAAACCAATCAACGCAGGAAAGAACAGGCTTTAATTAAATGTAGTTCAAAAATATTCGTTATGTTTTTTGAGATAAAGTTCTTCAAACGAGTGTGGACATAGCTATAAAGATTGCATTAAATTGCATCAAGTTGAAGCGGCTGGGAAGGCTGATTCCTCGTTAAATGCAGATTGTTTTTTTTTTTTTTTAATGAGCTTGGTATTTCATGACCTATGTATTTTTTTTTCTTTAGGAAGTAGAAATGATATAATACGGCATTAAACTGATTAATATTCAAGAGAATATTGATGAGGATTTTAATAATTATGGTGGCCCTAGGCGCACATTCTTGCACTGTAGGTACCCGTTGGTCGTTCGGTGATAGCAATGTTTGCCTATCTGGCTTGACGAGTCCTTTCTATTAACGGATACGTTCACGTATATTATCTACACGTACTTTACAAAATACATGGTAGTTCTTGTCAAAACTTAACCGTCTTATTTAAAGTAACTCTAATATACGAGGCGTATTTTTAAAGTAAGTACCGTTTGAAAATAAAAAAAAAATAAAACGAAATTTGCAAAAACTAATTTTATTTTCGGAATCTACATACTTTTATCTATTTTTCTACATAGTTTCCAAGTTTTTGTAAACCCTTATCATATCGCACAACTAAACTTTGGAAACCTTCTTCATAAAAACTTGCCGCCTGCTGTGATAACCAAGAATTCACGGCCGTTTTCAAATCGTCGTCATCGTCATAACGGTTGCCGCCCAAGTGATGTTTCAGATGACGAATTTCCCGACGTTTCGAGGTCTGTGATTTACAAAATTGTTAATGAAAAATTAAACTTTAAGAAACTGTGCTCGCGTTGGGTCCCTAAACTCCTGACGGAGGAGCACAAACACAAAAGACTCGAGAGTTTCTTGAATTTTCTGACACGTTATGACGAAAATGGTGACGACATCCTGAGTCGGATCGTAACTGGAGACGAAACGTGGATTTCGCATTTCACTCCCGAATCGAAACAACAAAGCATGGAATGGAGACACACGCACTCTCCCGTAAAGGTCAAAGCCTAACAGACTTTGTCACAGCGCAAGATCATGGCGTCCGTGTTTTGGGATAGGCATGGTGTTTTGCTGGTCGACCCTGACCTTGCGCCGAGCAACTTTCATCTCTTCCGTCATCTGAAACATCATTTGGGCGGCAGCCGTTATGACGATGACGACGAATTGAAAACGGCCGTGAATTCTTGGTTATCACAGCAGGCGGCAAGTTTTTATGAAGAAGGTTTCCAAAATTTAGTTGTGCGATATGATAAGTGTTTACAAAAACTTGGAAACTATGTAGAAAAATAGATAAAAGTATGTAGATTCCGAAAATAAAATTAGTTTTTGCAAATTTCCTTTTATTTTTTTTTTATTTTCAAACGGTACTTACTTTAAAAATACGCCTCGTACCAGTAGTAAATTGCCACTGTATTTCCAGTTTTCTTTAAAAACTTCGCAGTAATCAGGTAAACCTTGGTTAACTTCTAAGTTGTATCGTAAAATTAAATAAGATTTACAAGGGTTATTCAGAAAATGGAGTGTTAAATTATTTGCACTCGATCTGCTAGTTCCAAGACTACAGAAAATAGTTTTGTTTCTTATCACATGATCAGCCAATTATATGACCGAAGCTTTTATGAACAGAATAGAGTAGAGGTGTAAAAGACGCTAGTCAGTGTTAATTTCTATAAGAGTAATAAATTTCATTGTGCAGCCAGACCCTGTGGTGAATGAAGTGACTGTGTCATTTGCTGAGTGGGAAGTAGATGCTTTTCTTTTTGAGGACCTGGCATATGCTGGTAAGGATACTTTACAACTTGGTGAGGAAGGCAAGAGTAAACCACCTCACGCTTCATTTTACTTAGTAAAGCGTCCTGAAGTTCAAACCAGTCTTTAGGCCAATGAACTAAAAAGTAAATTAAACAAGAAAGGAAAAATCTCTTAATTCGGGCAATTTTAATGTATGCAATAAAAATCTAAAGTGTAATATTGTGTTTTGGGCAGATCCATCGTTTAGTTATACTACCTTGACGTAAGGTGGAAGTTTCAGGCTTCCATTCCTGAATACGGGGTTACACATTTTAACACCTTAAACCCACTGATAAATCGCTGTAGAAAAATGTTTTAAAGAATTGTAATCTTTTTGTGTTATTTGTATTGTTTTATTCGGAAATACTTCTTCGCTTTATAAAACTTCGCCTTCCGTCTATTGTGTAAGTAATTAAATCTTGTAATAGATGTTTCTTCTCTTAAAAACAAAGCAACAAAAAGAAAAAGTGGGTGTGTCAGGTGTGTTACATCCGAAATCTTTTTGACACACCTTTACTGTTACAATGATGAATATTGTATGTAGTTAAAAAGTAAATGCAGTTTGTATTGTTGTGTATATTTGTACCATGATCAGATTATACATGTACTATACAGTTTGTTCTATACCATAATACGCTAACACATTTAAAATAATGAAATTGATACCAATGCTCTCCGAAAATTATGTACTTCCTGTAATTTATTTATAACGATCGATTGTAATAGACTTCCAATTTAATCTATTTGTAAATGAATTATTTCTAATTTTAACCTAACATCCAATTTAGACTTCTTAGTGAAACTTATGAGAATTTCAAAATTAACCCTTACAGCGTCCTAATATTAGGACATCAAGATTGTGACTAAAAAAATGCCAGCGTCCTAATATTATGACGTCAGCAGTTTAAACAAAAAATACCAGCGTCCTTTTATTAGTATATTGACTAAAAAATTCATATTTTAATGTATTTATTATTGCTGATTATCTCTTGTGTTTCTTATACACAAATACTTAACTTACTAACTTTTAATGTAATTTAACCACTAAAATTTTCTACAGTAGATTAGTACACGTACTTTCCAAAGCGAAAAATTGCTTAAAATTGCTTAAAAAAGCTAAAAATTGGATGCAAAAAATATTTATCTCAGTATTTCTATTTTTTTTAGTACATAAAATGATTTTTTGTGACTTTGTACGTAATAAAATTGTCTTAAAAGTGATACAAGTGAAGTCGGTTAACATAATTTTTTAGTGTGATTTTTTAAAATTAAAAAGTAAATTTCCACAAAACGAATGTGGAAGTGGAAATTTTTATTTGTTGTTTTTGTTTTTAAATTGTAAGGAATGTATTATAAGTCAACTGTCAAATAGGATCAATTCATTATGAACAAAAACTCCATTAAAATTACTTGAAAAATAGCCAAGATATGGATATACAGTATATATATACTATATAAAATGCTACAAATTGCACAAAAATAGGCTGGAATTTTAAAGCAGTAGGCCTACCTAATGGAAAATACTTGGCATTTTTCTGTCGGACTCACAATATTTCCTGGCACTAAAGGGGTTAAGTACATATGCTTAAATTATCATCTCTCTTAACTCAACATCCTAGTACAGGTAGTTACTTTTGTACAGATTTGAATGCTAGACAGTGGTTACCGGTGTACTTTGATGGTTGGGGTTCAATTAACCATACTCTCTCAGGAATGGTCGACCTGAGTCTGTACAAGACTGCACCTCATTTACACGTCATACACATCATCCTCAACTCAATTGGTCATGGGGTTGCTTATTGTTCTGAATTGAACAGATTGCAACGTACACAAACTAGGAATTATTTCTTAACTCAACTTGAAGGTATCTTCAAAAATTATTATTTATTGTTGTTACGGTTGTCAGCTGAAAGGCTGGTATAAACCTCTGAAGGCTTTACTTAGTAAAACGAGGAGTGAGTTAGTTTACCTTTGCCTTCCTCACTGAGTGTAAAAGTATGCTTATCAGCATGCCAGACCCTCTGAAAAGCATCTACTTTCCACCCTGCAAATGACACCTGCACTTTATTAACTGTAGGGTCTGGTTGTATATTGATGAAATTTATGGCTCTTATATAACTCTGATTAGTACCTTTTACACCTCTACCTCTTCTGTTCTTAAATGCTTCTGTCATATAATTGGCTGACCATGTGACAAGAAACAGAACTATTTTTTGTAGGCCTGGAACTAGCAGGTCGATTGCATATAATTTAATACTTCATCTGCCTGTTATGGGCATACTACTTATAAACACATAATCTCTATGTACAATGCTCCTACCTAGTATTTAAATCTCTTTTTATATTATATAAATGCAAAAGTCTCCGCTGATTCATTTATTCATCACTAATTATCCAACTTCCAGGTCACATATAAAGCCAAGATTCAGCTTATTTATTTGTTCTTAGAGGCAGTTGATTACTGTAACAAAATATTTTCTGTACATCTGTATCATGCTATGAAAATTTGATGGAAATGTCATTTAAAAGAGCTTGACAGAAGTGCTTAAAAAAAAATCTTAAAATTTACTAGGGTTTCTTAGTTTATAAAGTCGCAAAGACATCTTTGTTATTATTGACTATTTTGGGTTGTAGAATGGTGGGTTTGCATATTATGTAATTATTTCCAGACCGTAACTTGTAATCGAATCTCGGGCTTCCATTCTGTAGTCTAGTACTCTTACCAATTTGCCAAATAGTAAAAAACAAATGGGTTTTTAGTGATTTTGTAGACCTCGTGACCAGCCCAGTTGGCTAAGTGACTTGATAAGACAGCCAGAATGAATATACACTTGTCCTTGGCATTGTTCAATTCCTTGAAAAATAAAATCTATTGCGATCAAATTTGGTGGTTTCCTGATAACAGAATACATGAAAGATGAAAAAGTTTTTTCATGTTTACACCCTGCAACACAATTTTGACCTTTTGGTTAAGTGTTTTACACAGTTTCCGTCAACCACTCTGAATGATTACCTGGTCAGCTTTTTTTGCAATTTGTGGAATTAGCATAACTTTCCAAATCCCTAAATTTCAAAATTTGAGAAGTCACATCTAATGTATATTATATTATTTTATTTGACAATAAAAACTCATTACAGTATTTCATAGAATAATGTTAAGTGATGTGCTATGATTGCCACCCACAACTCTAGCAATATTTTCAATTATTTTTTTCATCACTACATTGCAATGAAAATAGTAATTTTTGTAGAATATTTATCCATGACTACTATTTATTCATGACTACTGTTAAAGTTTTCATGAATTTTAAAAACAATTCAGATATAAAGAGCTTTATAGACTTTTGTAAATTAAATTTTCTGTTTGTTAAGGTTTTTCCTTTAATTAAACATGAAGGAGTTCATTTTTAATAAATAACTCATGTTATTGTACATGTTTGTATTAAAATGTGATTACAGTAACTTTTTGCACTGATTTATTTGTGTTAGTGTACAAGTTATCTGCTTGTTAAAAATAATAGCCATTCACGTAAAAAAAATTAAATTGTTTTGTGCGTTGTTAAGTCTTTTAGTTTTTTTAAAATGAACAGTCCAGATGTGAGTTTTATAGAATGGACAATTTTTCTCTATCTTTGTTTGTTGAATTACATCTTAAATTTCAGTTGTCAGTAGTGGAGGAGAATTCAGCCTATTGTTTGTGCTAAAAGCTGTATCAAATTACCTTTCTTTCAGTAATTGTTTCATATATGAGACTTTTATTCTACTATTTGTGTTTTATTTATTGTCAAAAAATCACATAGTGGTTAAGAACATGATAACCACCTTCTTTATTAGCTGAGACATGTATTATTGTACTTAATAAAATCTAGATATTTAATAGCATAATGGTTTTTTTTGTCTTGGTTCTTACTGGACTAATTCTGGTCAACCTTTTTGAATAATTTAGGTTTCCACGTGCAGATTTACCTTCACCCATTGTTATTTTTCCCAAGTTCTTTCGATTGATCCAGAAAATAGAAAATTAGGGTTCTTTATAACAAGGTTTTGTGAAGATTTACCTAAAAGATGACTTTCTTCATCAATTTGTAGCTTTCAAGAAGAATAATTGGTGTATCTTACAGGTATCTTCTTAGTTTCCTGTAAAATTATGTCGTTCTGGTAAATCTGGTAATCATCAGCTGTTGGCCGATTCCTTTGAAGATTAGGAGTTTTAATAAATTCTAGGCGTAGAAAATGAAAATGTCATTGCTGAGTCCATGTCTCTGTCAAGTCCTTGGGACCAAAAAATTTCAAATATTATTAATTCGGGGGTACCCTGTATTCATTCGGCGACTTCATTTTCAGAATTTGCGTCAAAGTTAACTGTTCAAAGTGAAATTTATATTTTTGTTTTCCGACGTTTTGTTTACATCTAATTTGCTTTTTTCGAAGTTATGTTTGAAACCTATATTATTTTGATTTATTTTGTATAATGTATTTCCTACCTGCCATTTGTGTTATTGACTTGCGACTATTTGAATACATTGTATAATCCCTATATTTTTAAAATTGTAAAAGACACTAGTCAAGAGTTATCTCCTCTGAGAGTAATACATTTCACTATACAGCCAGTCCTTATGGTGAATGAAGTGAAGGTGTCATATGCAGGTTAGAAAGTGGGTGCTTTTTTGGAGGGGATAGCATGCTGATAAGCGTATTCTCTCAACTCGGTGAGGAAGGCAATAATAAACCACCTCACTCCTCGTTTTTACTTAGTAAAACCTCAATAGGTTCAAACCAGCCTTTCGGCTGTTGACCTGAACAACAACAACATTTTTTTTGTGGATTAGCTTTTTTGTTGCCTTTTTATAATATTTGTTTAACTACAATGGTCTTAACCAATCGTTTGATATTTAACCCAAACTTAGTGCGACTCCTCTGACGCTAGCAATAAGCCTGCCCGAAGCACGATTGCAATTGTTCGTTGCATTTAAATAAATAAAATCCCGAAATTAATGATACAAAATATTTATAAAATATTACACTAGATTTATAAAAAACAATTTCTTGATAAATGCTCTTAAACAAATTTTTTTATCCCCAAATGAAATTAAAATTTCTTTTACTTGTTTTGAAAAATGTGACGATAAGTTAACATTGAGTTATAAAAGGAAGTCAGATTCCCTTTAAACAACCATTCGTTTTTAAAAGTAATGAATGAGTAATTTAATGATTAGCATCGGGTTAAATACAGTTTCAGATTTATACGGGAATAAGCCACCAGTATTCTTTTATCTGTGAAATTTTGTTTTTCCCAGTTCTATTGTAATTCATAATTTGGCGAATGATATTGTTCTGAAGTCATATGGGAGTAAAGTAGGTTTATATAGTCAGCTAGAACGGCATAGTTTAAAATAATGCAGTGTGAAATTGTTTCACTATGCCTCTTCCACATTATAATACAATATGTAGGATGCTAGTGAAAGCCCAGCCCCTTCATGCATGCTATTGTCCAACAATAGTAATTAAACTAAATTAGGTCACTGCACTAATGCTTTATAAACTCTCGCCCAAATCTGCAACCGACAAATCATTTGTTATTGCAATTCAAACACTTTAAAGTTGTTGTTGTTTTAGTTACGCTATACAGTGCTTTAAATTTCTTTCGAAACCATTTTTCTTCGTTTAAATAATCATTAAAAATGTTTGCGTCGTCTGATTTTAGTGAAAATTTAAAATGATTTGATATTATATTGTAATTCTAATTTAATGGAAGATTAACCGTAGTGAAAGTTTAACTTTGTAATAGATCAATTTTAAATAGAGAAAGGACAGAATAAGCCCATTAAACATTCTTATTATGTATTTATGTTTTGCTGACATATCTTAGTATTCTTTCGATAGCTTTTCTTTATTACAAAGGTTTTAAAATTAAGGAAGGATTTCAAATGGAAACCATTATCATTATTACTACTACTACAAAACTCAGTGATTTAGGATTATTTATTTTGATAACATCATTATAGTTTTTTATAGAAATATATTTAAATTTTAGTAAAATTTGTCAGAAATGAGAAAATCATTTTACAATTTGGTTAGAAAGTTTTTTTTATGGAAGGTTGACAAATTGCTTACTGATTTGTAAATTTTGTGATTTGGGCTCAATTTATCTACAAGTGGAAATGATAATGATAATCCTGCTTAGTAATAAATTAATTTTATTTCTGTGGTAGTGGATTTTTCATATAATGAAAGTTTTTTAGTTCATAAATGTAACTTCATTAAAAACCTGTTATTTTTTAGTTGGATTTTTATTTTTGAAGAAATTGTAGGTTCAGTTATGTTTTCATGAGTTTATCCAAAAACCAATAGTGGACATAAGATTTTTATTTATGTATGTTTCTGCTGTTTGACCCATGGTGTAGTGGTAAGTGCAAATGGAATCCCTAGTGTAGAAGCCATCTCAGTTTCGACTCCTGGTCAGGTCTGTCATTTTTTCATCTATCACCCTTTATCGTCTGCATTATACCAAGGACGGAAGATTTAGGCGGGTGAGTTCTCGCTCATTTATCCCTTCCACAACCTCCTATGTACTCATAGACTCTCCGTGCACTCTTTGCAGTGTTACAAGTTCCCCTGTTTGTACGTGTTACTAATAATAAAAGTAGTTTATTCACTGTATTTTTTAATTTAAAAGCAAACGTATAAAAAAAAGTGGCAACAGAGGTACTGAAAACTTATATCACAGAACTTCAAGCCAACAACTTTTTGTAAGACCGAAAGTTAATAAATCCTTTTTTGCTAAAACTTTTGTTTATGTAGGTCCAAAGTGTTTTAATCTGTTGCCTATTGAAATTAAAAATAGCTTAAACATGTTAATATTTTCAAGAAAGGTTAAAGATTGGCTCAGTGACATAACTGATGTTGATTCACTTGTAAGAATTGTTGGTTAGCGTTGGTATTTTTCTTTGCCGATTTGCAGTGCTTGCTATTCAGTCTTTGTAGGAATTTACTGATCTTGGTAAATAATATAACAATAATAACTGATTTTAGTGTTAGTCATGTACAGGTGAATATCTGCTCTGAAGACTGACGGCTTGGTTAATATTGTTGTTTAAAAAATATGGTTAACATGTGCTGTAGCTGCTGCTACAATCTGAATTGTCATTTGTAGTGGATGACAACATTTGACTTGTAATTCATTTATATTTCATTTGATTTTTAATTCATTTGTAAACTTGTTTTTATGTATTTCGTTTTTTTTTTTTATATAACCACCGTTTACTTTAGTTGGTGGTTATTTATTCCTAGTAGATAAGATATAATTTTGTATTTGTATAAAGTGGAATAAATAAATATTATTATTATTATTATTATTATTTATTGCATTTATTTACTGCAGTTGGATAATAAATATTATTAATATAAATAAAGTATAAATAGAATTGTATAACAGGTTTGCTGATGAGATAATTATGATTTAGTCCCCAGTACCTTACTTTAAAATGAGGTATAAGTTTCAAGTTAACAGGAGCAGGTTAACAGGAGAAGAGAGGAGAAATTGCTGGACTGGGATTGGTGAAGTGAGGAAGTGGTGAAGTACACAGCAAACTCCCACCCGCCTAAATTTATTGTCCTTATTTATAGTATGTATTTATGTCCGTAATAGTCAAAAAATATAGCCAAAAAAACAGGGGCCTAAGTCATTTGCAAATTATTTACTTATTTTTGTTTTATGCTTGACTAGGTTTTTAACCTGGTAAAGGGTAACAGATGAGAATGAACTATGTAAAAAATCTCTTACCAGTTCAAGAATGAAACCTTGTACCCTGGTGTTGAAGACAATTTGCACTGATCACTACACAAATAACCCAGCTACGTTATGTGTTTGTTAAACACGAGTAAAATATTGCCTAAATAAACTAATTTTTTCATACTGGTTTCTTGAATGAAGTAAAAATCATGTGGAGGAAAGGGGCTGAAAATGTATGTATTAATATAAAATTAATTAATATGTATGGTAAGAGAGTGGTAATATTGGCAAGATCTTCTGTTTTTTTTATTTGTATTAATTGCAACTTCTATTTAATTATTTAAGAAAGACTATTTTCCTTGTTTTGGTTTTTCATTAACTGTTTTGCTCATTATTGGTAATGCAGATGATGAAGGATGACAGTTGAAAATGATTTATGAAAAATGCTAAACCTAAATGGGAATTGAACCTGGTACCACTGACATAAAAGCTAGTTGTGTGGACCACTGTACCTGTGGGCTGGTAGAAACATAAATTTTACTATGATTTTAAGTTTGTGTATTGAATTTCCCAGAAGGCTATGGTTTTCTTTTCTTAATTTCCTTAAAAGTAGTTTATAAAATTACATGTTCATGACATTACTTAAAAAATCTGATGTATATAAAACTGTCAAAATTTTTAAGAAGTTTTAAGTATTATTTTGATCCTCAGAGGTGTAGTGGTTAATCACTGGAATTTACAACCAAAGGTTCCAAGTTCAATTCTTGGCTAGATATGCAAAAAAACCTTTAAAATTTTGCAAACCCAAAGCAGTCAATAATGACCTTAATAATAAATTTTTGATAGTTGACCTGTCTGTAAACTTCGTAAAAGATTATTACAAGTAACACACTTTTAATATATCATTTAAAATGCTAATCATGGGTGATAAGACAGCAATCTGGATTTTTCTTTGATTTTTTTTTTTAAGTTGTGTGATTATCATAATAGTATTTGTAGGAATTGTACTAAAAAATGTATCTCTCTGTTTTCACGGTTAAACAAAATATTTTTATCAGCTGATTGTTTGCTTCATAGCTATTGTAAATTGTGTTGGGAAATCATCTGGGCATTTCTTTAGTCAATTTTTTTTATTTTTTGTACAATGTTATGTAGAAGAGGCTTTTATTTATACAAACTTCAATATTCTTACACATGAACGTAATATCTCGGATTTCTTCTTTGTGTGTAAATATGAACGTAGTAAGACAAACAAGTCAGATTAGAAGAAGCCATACAATTCTTTTATACAGACTATCTGTCTAAGTATATCATTCTTAATTAATTTATGATTTAATATATTATTTTGAATTTATGTGGAAGTGGATGCTGAGGTTATGTTTCACTGCAGTTCGAAGACCTTTGTTAAAACTTGTTCACAATGTATGTTGTTTTTTTGTTTTGAATTATTTTAATTTTCCATATCTTAATTGGTTCACTAAATTATTTGAAAAAACAATTTCGTTCAGATTTCTTTTATGAGAATATTGTTTGCAACATGTGTGTAATTGGTTTTGAATTTTAAACAATTAGTGTAATGCTAATGTTTTTTTTGTATTGAGGGTTCTTGTTTTGTTTCAATATTGCTTGTTCGTTTCCAATCTTGATTCTAAACAAATTTGATTCTAAATTAAATAAAAACTAAGAAAATTTGGTTTCAGGAGTATTGTATGCTCAATTTAAATAACAGTTTTGTGTACTAAGACTATAAAACTAAATCTCCTGTTTTAGGGGATTTATGCTTACATTTATTTATGATTTTATATTTTATGCTCAGTAGCTATTGTATGTTATAACTGTCAATCTACAAGTTAGTAAACTTGTACAGTATTCGTAAACTGACATTAATTTTTGAACTTTATTGTTGGCTTTATAAACATGTGTTAATTGTTATACCCAGACTTTATTGTGTGTTGCTTCTATTCTGAAGTTCAGTAGTATTCTGTTTTCTGTTTACCAGTGAGTTAATTATTTTGAAACACCAACACAACAGGAATTAAATGTTCATTCAATATTTTA
This sequence comes from Catonia carolina, assembly GCA_035578175.1. Classification (NCBI taxonomy): domain Eukaryota; kingdom Metazoa; phylum Arthropoda; class Insecta; order Hemiptera; family Achilidae; genus Catonia; species Catonia carolina. Next base: position 121,154,769 of record JAQMRL010000002.1, on the reverse strand, counting down.
TTTATATTTAAATATCATCTAATTGGTTGTTTTCAGAGTAGTAGATCTTTTTCTATTCTTACTGTTTTGTGTTTTCAAAATACACCAAATGTAGTCTCAAAATAAAGGTTTAGTGATTATATTGTTCTAAATATCTTCTCACAATCAAGGATTAGGCTTCTGCCTGTTCTGACTCAGAACAGCGACAAACTATTGAGAATTATTGCCATCTCTTGCATGGCCTCCCAACATCTCTCCTCCCCACCAATCTGTACTACAAAGCACTGAAGAGGATCCTTTCCTCAGGCATTCTCTCTACATGCTCCCTTCATCAATTTTGATATTCTACAATCTTCCCATTCAGGTTGTAAACATCCAGTTCCATTCTTATGTCCTCATTTCTTAGTTGGTCCCTACGACTGCAACCCTTTGTTCTTTGCAGGAATCGTATCTCTTGCGCCTGTATTCGACTCTCCTCTGGTCTGGTACTAATCACAATTCACTTCCATAGAGTAGGACTGGGGCAGCCATTACCTTGTAAAACTTTATCTGAGTTTCTTTTCTTGTTTTCCTGCCTAGGGTTCTGTTAATATTGCTGCACACTGTTTGGAATTGCCAACTTTCTTTTAAAGAACAACTGGTACTTTATAAAATTAAAAGTTTATGTATATTGCACACTTATGTTTTATAAAAAGAAAATCTGTTTTTTAACATGGTGTATGGTACTATTTTTATAGTTTATTTTCAATCATTCATTAAATTTTTGTTGGTATTGTTTGTATTAATTTGGCTTTTTAATTTTTTGTTGCAGAAGGTGGACCCTGAACTGATCTTCACAAAGCAAGAGAGGATAGGAAAGGGTTCATTTGGAGAAGTATTTAAGGGAATTGATAACCGTAGTCAACAAGTAGTAGCTATTAAAATAATTGATCTTGAAGAGGCCGAAGATGAAATCGAAGATATACAACAAGAAATCATGGTGCTCTCGCAGTGCGACAGCCCTTTTGTTACCAAGTACTTTGGATCCTACCTCAAGGTTTGTGTTTAATTTGTACAGTTGTAAATTAAAGATATTATGTACTGAGATTACAAAATTTATTTGTAAAATACTTCCAGACAGTCATTCTTCATGTACAGTTGTTTTCATGATTCAATGAAAACTAAAGCAGCCAGAATTTATTGAAAGATAATTTGTTGTTGTAATGTTTAGTATTTTACGATTGCTTATTTCTGTACAGTACTATTTTTTTCAATATATACTCAGTATTTTGGAAAGCAATCTATTAGTATTTATTTTGTCAAAACAATTGTTTACATATTCCATTGTTCTTGCATCTGTTAAAATTTACTACTGATATTATTTTACTCTTTCCCAATCAATCGTTTTTGGACCTTTGCTGAAAGGTTCACAGTGAACCGAGAACTCTGTTCAATGCTAGATTCTACATAACAATTAATTGTGGAAGAAACTAATACCTACATTATGTAAAGTAGTGGAGGTAATTAAAAATTATTTTTGTGCATCTCAGGGCTTATGGACGCCTATCAGAGATATCTAGTGTTTTTGTTTTGAAAATTTAAAACCCATAGTGATATTTCAGTGAAAAAACCATAATGAATGAGTACTAAGTATGTATGTATGCAGAACTAGATTTTCCTGTTCTGAGCAATCCTCAATATGAGTACTGAATACTCATTACGAATACTAAAGAACCTGATACTTTTAGTACCTATCTAGTATCTGATACTGAAATACCAACTGAGTGAAGAAAATTATTATTACTTGCTAAACTCACTTGTTTTGGAACTAATGATGAGGAATATGAAAAAGACTGATATTTTAAACTTTGTATAATTGAATACTAGGAATTTATACCTTGGACAATTCGAATTGGCACAAGCAGCTTCGGTGTTTATCTCCTCCACTCTTCGCCTTTTGCCATGCCACTACAGTACAGTCACAAAAGCATACAATCGCTACTGTAATGTGTGACTCACGCATGATCACTACATTTTGTTTTCACTGTTATTAATAATCTGTCAGACGTAATGATGTGACTAATTTGTTTTCATGTGTGATTTTCTGTTCATTATATTATCAGACCAATTTGTTTAGTTAGCAGTGTGCATCTGTAGAGTATAGTTTAGTGAGTTTTTGCAGTTTAGTTCTTGTAATTTACAATTTCAATTTTTATTGGGACAAATTAAATACATATTTTAAAATGAAATTAAATAATTATCTATGTGTTTGTACATTGAAATAAGGTTATAGGCATTTGCGTACATTAAAATTTGTAGACCTTGTTGGAAGAATAGGTTATGGACGTATACTTTATGCGGAACTGTGTGTACACATAGAGCAAGAGTTGTGCCAGTTCGAATTGTTCACAGTATACAGCAGTTCCTACTGTAATCTTTGACTCACTCTTATATTTAATTAATTACACTGTTTACGTTTTTTTGCAATAATTAGGTTTTCCATCCTTTTTATTACTCTACAAATGTAAAACTGAATTACGTTTATAATTTATGCTGTAATGCTATAAATGAATATTTTTGACCTTGTCATGCCATGCACTGCTTTTTGAATTACTTTAGTAATTCTGCAGTGGAGTGCACTTGCAATTGGTAATTTTTTATTGTACAGAATTTGCTATGTAGTTTTGGTGTGCACTCCATACCTAGTACTTGCTAATACCTGTTTCAGAGTATCAGCTTCCTACAACTTGCCCCATCATTAATATGCAGTACTGTTTTTTTTTTTTAACTGAAATTTTAAGAGATGTTTAGGTTACTGGTATTAAAGAAAAGTAATACTTACTGTAACATAAATACAGCAATCAGTACATTTTTATGAGATGAAATGACATATTAAATTTTTGCAACTGAATGTTATGCAAGCCAAGGCTTATGTAGGCATCATTATCACAAAAAAAATACTGTGATGTTTTTCCAGAATCTTTCGAGGTTTGGTCGTGTGTAGAAAACAAAACCTTCTTTTGCGTTTATAGCAAATATTCATTTACAGATAAAGTACTTAAATCATTACAGTTAGTTAATACAACTAGAAAACTACTATAAACTATTTAACTTAATAATAATAAACTGAGTTTTTTCAAATTTTTTAAAAACTTAACCTAGAACTATAAAGAACTTGATATAAATATGGCCATTTGCAATTAAATAATAATTATTTAACACTGATTTCACGAACGGTTCAACTGACACTCATTAAAAACCTTCAATAACTGTTTATTTCTGTCTGCCTACAAAAGGTTACTAACTTTTAATAAGGACAAAGAATATTCCAGATAAATAAATGCAAAAAAGTAATATAATAAAGAAATAAATTACATAATCTAGATTAATTATAACTTCAGAAAAGACATACACTCTTAGTGAAACATTACATTCTATACTAGCAAGTTCCTTAAGTGAAAAAACTAAGTCAAAAAATAAATAAAATCAAGTGAATAAAAATGTATAAAATTGTGTGTTCGACTGGTAATAAATTATATCAGTCAAAATTTTTGCTATAACCTTTACCAATGTTCCTTTGTTTGTCCATTTGTCACAATACTGTTGACATTCTATAACAGTTGGCCAAATAAATCCAAAGTTTTACTATTTCAAAAATTCTGTACTTCAGAATGCACTGTTTCTCTAAATTTTCTGTCTTTGGAGCCTTTACTCTATTGAGGATTGGCTTAGTCTACTGTGCCTAATGACAGATATTTGTAGTTTAGGATGCCACAGTTATATTTAAAGAACATACAAACTAAATAGTGTCGTATAAAATCTGTTTTATACTATGAGTAATGAAGTAATTCGGTTTCTTTGTGTATTTTGACGTACCATTTCTGTTCTTAAATAAATATTTGATGTTGTACACAAATTCTGTTTGGGTTTGAAAATTGAGTGATTGATTCCTGTGTGTTTACTGTTGGATAATAAATAAGGTCGATATCGGTTTGCTACATCCCGTTATGTTAGTTTAATTTTGTTTGCTGTTTCTCACAAGGGAGTTACATTGTGGTAATTTGCTTCTTGCATTTCATGCAAAGAATTTCCATTCCTGACAGAACATCATTTATTTATGTACCATCTTTATTAAAAGCTAATTTGCAGTCTAAAAAAATTAATCAATAAACTGTTTTGTCGACAATATTTTTTAAAATTTGTAACAGAAGAATGGGATTTCTGTTCATAATTTTACTAAATATTCCATGAGATGAAATGGCACAGTAAAGTTAAGTTTCAGTTGTGTACTGGTTAAAGATTGTGTTCTTTTTTTTTATCTTTTGAGACCGCAATGAATCACTTAAGTCAGTTTACTGGAACTTCTCCGGTTCTTTCCTTTGATTTTATCCCAGTTTGTCTTAATTGTGACTGTGCTTGTCTTTCTTCATCTGAAACAATTGCTCTATTTACTCCTGTATTGTCTATCCTTGGTTTGAATCTGATGTATTTATCTTTTAGTACTTTTAATTTTTGTCTTATTCTGTAGATCTTTCAACGGTATTCCCAATTCTTTAATTTCATTGATCCAAATCGGTGCCATGTTATTGCCATAAAGATTCCTTATTATTCTGTTGGTTATTCTATCTTCCGGTATTCTAATTAAGTGGCCAAAGAACAATATTCTCTTCTTCTTCATTGAGTTCAATTATCGGCCCATTGTCTTGGTAGACGTGTTCGTTGAGTAACAGTCTCCATTTACCCTCTACATTGTGTTTTTTGCCTGTGTAGGTTCTAAGGATTCTTCTTTCTAGGTTTTGTATTTTATCTGATCTATTTTTTAGTTCAGCTTAATGTTTCGCTCCCATATATAATTTATGGATGTACTACCGTTTTACATATAATGTTTGATTTTAGTTTGGATTGACAAGCATATTTTGTTATGATTGTCTTTTGTCAATTTTTGGTCTCTAGTAAGTTCTTTGGTTCTTTCTTCATGTTCTTTTATAGTTTAACAAAACTTACATAAAGTCTGCCTATGTTTGAATTAATTGTTTATTTACTTTCTGAATGATTCTGTTGAGTAGTGTTGTTAGAGCTAGTGAACAGTCTTAATGTTCAGAAAAAAAATCAGACCTCTATTCTTGCTACTTTGAATTAAAATAAAAGTAAAAAGAAGTAATAAGGTATATTTGATTTACCTTCACACGAGTAGTTAATAAGATGTAATTTCATCGCGTGTTGAAATATTTTTAGTTATTTTTTTGTTTCTTGTTGGAAAATATTACATATAGTTATTTTTTAGAATTTGTGATTTTTTTTAAAAATATTTTGTAAACATCATATAATATTGAGAAACCTAATATTATGTTTCTTTCTATTTGTAGGGGACAAAATTATGGATCATTATGGAATATCTTGGAGGGGGCTCCGCCTTGGACTTGATGAAGGCTGGAAATTTTGAAGAAATGCACATTGCAATTATATTAAGGGAAGTTTTAAAAGGTCTTGATTATCTTCATAGTGAAAGAAAATTACATAGAGATATAAAAGGTGAGTACATTTTGAAATTTGTTTTAAAGAATTTGTAAGGTTTAGTTTGAATATTATCAAAGCCTGGAATATTTTAAGTAAAATTTGGATTACACGAAAGCACTATTTTGTCATCATAAACAATACGGATTAGGCCTTCTGGCATGTTCCAGCTGTAAACTTAGTGGTATACTATTTCATGAAGAAGTTGGGATGCCCATGTTGTCCGAGTTCGTCCAATACCTTGTTGTCCGGCTGGCGTGTAGGTAAACACCTATTTGGGTGTTGGACCCTCTGGCATCCTCCACAAATGATTACACCAGTCTTGCCTGTATTTTTGAACAGTTGATATCACCCTTTGGCACACCTAATGTCTTCATTCCTAATATTTTCACTGTGTCTTCAATTTCACTGCCATTCAAAAGCTGCCACTCAAAATTTCCTCTGAATTATTTGATTCAATAGAAACATTGACTGTGAAATATGTTTGAGCAGAGATGATAAATTCTATTTTTGAAGAGATTCCTTGTCGCAAAATCTTGAAGGAGGTTCACTTTAAAAAGCCTTCTGACTATTTTATTATCTCTACTACTCTAGAGCGCGGCCGCATTGGCGCAGTTGGTAACGTGCTCGCCTCTCACCATGCGGTCTTGGGTTCGAATCCTACTCAGGCATGGCATATTTTCATACGTTACAAAAAATCATTTCATCCTTCACCGTCTGCATTAGCAGTAATTGCAAAACAGTCGGACGTTAAACCAAAAAAAAAAAAAAAAAAAAAAACCTACTACTCTAATAATATTTGCAAGGTAACTTAAATTTTGTTATTTAAATAAAATGATCCGAAGAAACATCATAGCGCCTGTATACTCGGGAATCTAGGACCAACTGAGAGGCCTTCCGGTTAAACAAAACATCAATAATTGTTGTATGCCTTCGAGCACTCCGTTTATAATTATGAGTATCTTTAAATGGTAGGATGTGTTATTAATTTTCAGACCAATGGAGGTTGCATAGTCATTAAAATCTCCACTGTTTCACCAGTATTTCCGACAGTTTCTGCATTGGTCTATTTACAACCCTTTCATTAAAATTACCTGCAATAACAAAACAATAGCACCATTTTGTAAATTAGTAATTGATTCAAACTTATAAATTGGATGCCATCATTCAGTACATTATTATATGATGATCACGTCCTAATTTGTAATTGAGAGTAGAAATGTAATTAATAAGCTTCTTTCGCAACTATGAAATGTTTGTCTTAAGAACAGAATCTGTGGTAATTAGTACTTTATACGATGTAGGTGAAGGACAGAAATTTTTATTCCTGTGCTAATTACAGTGAATGTTACAGGCATAGAGAAAAATATCTTTAAAATGATTGAAATGAAACTTAGTTGTTACATGATGTTGGGCATCTGTTTTTTCAGATGCTTATTAATTGGGAATTATTTCTTAAAACATGAAAAAGCTGGATTTTTTTTCATAAGACAAGAAGAGAAGAAATTATGTAACTAGGTAACAATTGGGGATGGATAGCTTGATAAGGAGATGATTAGGACTGAAAAAGCTACAATGGATTGGTCATATCTGAAGGAAGAGAGTAGGCTCCCTAAAAGTCTGTTATATTTGAATATATGGAGGGAAAATGATCAAGTTGGAAGTGGAAGTTCAGTTATTGATTATGTAGTGCCAAAAGAACTATAGAGGAAAGATCGTTCAGCTATAGAGAGAGGTGGAGAGGAGTTGTGTTAGGCTTGACCTGAGGCAATTTGGAAGAAGGTTAAAGAGGACAATGATTTTCATTGGTGAAAGTTAAAAAACTGAAATCCAGAATTTTCTGGAAAAAAAATTTAATCTTAGTTAATATTATAAAGAGTTATAAGAGAGTTATAAAGACTTTATTCTTATCAATTTCTCAGTTCCAATCGAGCCATTTCTGTTATAAGTTTACAAAATTTATATGAATTGTGTATATATCATATGAAAGTTTTGTTAAACATTATCCTGTATATTGTTTGTAATTATATAATCTAAAAAAACCAAATATACAACAGATGACTCGCCTGATTATAAAAGGCAAATTGGTCCTTTCTTTGACAATCTGATAAAAGTGTGCATGTGAAAGTGTAGAACGTTTTATTATTCCAACAGAAGATGAACATATGATATCCAAAAGTACCTATTGCCTTTTCAATCAGGTGAGAGTCATCTATTGTGTATTTGGTGTTTTTTTGTATTACATAAACTTACGAAAGATATATTTTTTGTATTTAAATTTTAATCTTTTCTTATATTTCAGCTGCTAATGTTTTATTAAGTGAGATGGGGGATGTGAAGTTAGCAGACTTTGGAGTTGCTGGTCAATTAACAAATACTACTAGTAAACGTAATACATTTGTTGGCACACCATTTTGGATGGCACCTGAAGTTATTAAACAGTCTGCTTACGATTCCAAGGTATTGTTTTGAAAAAGATTTGTTTTTTAAACATTTTTGTCATTATGGAAATGCACCTGTGTAATTTAATGCACTATTTCTGTTACATTGTAGTTAAAATAGAAATTCATTTGTCGGTTTTCCTTTGAGAAAATGAAATATGATCCATTATTATGGCTTTCATTAAATCATAAATTTTATTTATAATTGTTGTTAGTAAATTAATAATACAGTCGGACCTCCACTTATCAAAATTGTAGGTCCCTTATAAAAAATTTTATTTATAGAAACTTCGATAAAGAAAAATGCTGTTTTATTTTCTCATTAAGACTGCTACTTATATTACATGAGATTACTTTGCTGTACCCATATTGCCTAACTTTTCTCTTTTTCTTAGGCATGTTTTTAATCTCGTAAAATTTTTCATTTGAGAACTGCTTCGTCCACATCATCGTATTTACATATTTTTGATCATACTTCGTATACGAGTACTAGTACAAGAGTACCACACTACTCTTATATGTAGACCACAATGGTTAACTTTCTGTATTGTCACATTGCCCTCTCTCAATGTTTCGGATTGACTAGTGTGTTATGGGAGGGCTACATGGAGTTATATTTACATTTTCACTAAAATTTAGTTCGATATATAGAATTTGTTTTCAATATATAGAAACATTTTTCATTAAAATTTCACGGGACTCAGGAAATACTTCGATATATAGAGAATTTTGATGTTCAGACGTTTGATAAATTGAAGTCCGACTATTTGTAATGTGGAAGGGTAATAGTCTAATCCTTGTTCTTATTTCTTTTTGTAGTTAATTCAAGTATACTGTAATTTTCTTTTTGCTTTTGAGACCTTAGTAGATCACTTGAATCAAATGTAGAGTCTTAGTTTCTGCATTGTTGCTGCAGTCTCCTTTTTTCCCAGTAGTTTTTCATATTCTGTGATCTTGCTAGTCTTGCGGCTTCTGAACAGACTCTAGTGGATTTTTGGGGTTCTTCAAATCTGGTGTTGTGGGTGTGAAGAAGAGTTTTTCAGTTTTGTTTCTTAGGTCGAGTAGTTTAAGCCCAATTTTGTCCATGTCTTCTTTTTAATCTCTGAGATCCACCTTGACATGTTTTTTTCCTTTAGTGACTTTTCCATTAACTGTCTTAAGATCCTGGTTTCTGGTGTTCTGAGTACATTTTCTTTATGTATGCAGTAGTACCTTAATAACATTTTTGTTCTGTAAAGTTTAAGTACCTATTTATGTAAAGATACAATGTGTAAAGTGCAACTCGTTTTAATTAAAAATGATACAATTTACAGTTCCTATTATGAAGAAGTACATTAATAATAAATATAAATAATATTGTTTCTTTTTTCTTTGCAGGCTGATATCTGGTCACTTGGAATAACCGCTATCGAATTAGCAAAGGGTGAACCTCCAAATTCTGAGCTACATCCAATGAGGGTTTTGTTCCTTATACCTAAAAACAATCCTCCACAACTGACAGGCAACTACACAAAACAATTTAAAGAATTTGTAGAAGCTTGTTTAAACAAAGATCCTGAAAATGTACGTTTTAAATTATGGTTATAAATGATCTATTGTTTTTATTATCCTATTTCTCTGTGTTGGTTAGGCTACATCTTTAAAAATGAAGGTTCTGTGTTGTATAAATGTGAACTAACGCTTCGTATCTCACATATTTGCGGTTCTAAGAGAATTTATTTTTATTGTGTACAGTGTTGAATATCAGAGAGGAAAGAAGGAAGAAAGAAATTTAGTTACGAAATATGCACTTTCGTGATACGAGGTGTGATCCAAAAATATGGTGAATAATTTTAGTATGAACAAACTACTGACGCTACATCAGTTTGAAGTATTAAATACAATACCCTGATTCTTTAAGATAGTCAGAGTAAAGTTTGAACAAGTTGTGACTTGTCAGTCCGCTTTTAAAGCCAGAAGAGTGAGGTTGTGTTTACCATGTCTGTCACACGTCATAGATTTTGAACAACACTTAATGTTAAGTTTTGTTTTATTTTGCAAAAAAATGCTAAAGAAGCTTATGAAATGTTGGTAATAGTGTACAGCGTTAATTTGGTAACTCTGAAAATTGTTTACAAGTGGTATGATCAATTTTAAAGTTGAAATGAATAGATTGAAGACTAGCAATTTGGTACATTTGTTCTTCTAGTTGTGTCTAAGCAGTGAAATTATACCAAAAAACTTTATTTGTGTAATAAATTTATTTATTTAACTCACCATTCTGAGGGTAGCGATAATGCCATAGACAGTGCATGTTACAATCAATTATGTAAAATAATGCAGTGAAGCTGTTACATATTAATATTAAGTTTTTTTTCAGAGGCCAACTGCTAAAGAATTGCTCAAGTTTCCATTTATAAGAAAAGCGAAAAAAAATTCTTACCTTATTGATTTAATAGATAGGTACAAGAAATGGAAATCACAGCGCAGTGAAGAAAGTGAAACAGAGTCAGAAAATTCAGATTCGTAAGTGTTTTTGCCTGGTAATTTAACATCTCTGTTGTGTTTTTCCAGATTGAAGTTGTTGTATTTATCTAATTATGTAGGTAGTGAAGTTATCTGTTGAACAAAACACCTTTTATTTTCTTGAAACAAATTATCACGTTCTCTTCTAAACAACTGAAACAGAGTAATAGCCCCTGTGATAAGTTTTTTCTTTGGTAAGTATAAAAGACGTCGACCATGCATTGGGCACAAGCTCAGCCCAGTACAATAAAATTGGCACTGCTTACTCTGTTTATGGTCAGGAGTGAAAGTGTTGAGATGAGATGTCATTTTAGATTCTTTTTTTTCAATTATTTTCTACTTTCATGTTCATAAAGTAGTAAAATGAGAATATTGAATAAACTGTAGTGTTTGTGCTGAGGCATAATATATAATTTATTTTATCCAAAATGTAGGTGTTTTTAGATAAAACGTGAAAGATTTACACCATCAATGGTGAAAAATAAATATTTACTCACGCAGAGGCCTTTACTGCCTTAGAACCTACAATACTATGGTGCGAACAACAGCATTAATTTGGTATTGCTGAAGCATTGTTTTTTTTTTTTTTTTGTCATCAGTCTCTCGACTGGTTTGATGCAGTTCTCCAACCTGTTCTATCTTGCGCAAGTCGTTTCATATCTACATACCTGTAACACCCTACATCTTTTGTAATTTGCTTTATATATTCTAATCTTTGCCTCCCTCTACAATTTACTCCCTCAATGTTACCCTCCATTATTGATAGCCCAATACCTGGATGTCTTAGGATATGCCCCACTAGCCTATCCCTTCTTTTGGTAAGATGCTTCCATATACTTCTTTTTTCATCCACTCGCCTAAGAACCTCTAAATTACTTATTTTGTCCACCCACCTAATCTTTAACATTTTCCTATAACACCACATTTCAAAAGCTTCTATCCTCTTCCGTTCTACAGCCCCTATCACCCATGTTTCACTTCCGTATAATGCTACACTCCAAACATAATGTTTTAAGAAATTTTTCCTAATATGTAAATCAATGTTTGTAGTCAGCAAGCTGTTTTTCATTTCAAAGGCTTTTCTAGCTTGAGCAATTCTACTCTTGATATCACTCGTGCTTCTACCATCCTTTGTTATTTTACTCCCTAGATAGCAGAATTCCCCAACTTCCTGTATGTTTTCGTTGCCTACTTTTAAATTTCCCATCTCTTCTAAACCACTCTTGCTGCTGCACAACACTTTCGTTTTGTTCTTATTAATTTTCATGAAGTAATCCTTCCTCAAGATCTCATCCATTCCATTTAAGGCATCCTCTCCTCAAGCATTGTTACCAAAAATAATGAGAGATGCCGCTGCTTGTAGCAGACTAAGTTCAGTCTTAGTTCAAAAGAAAATTGAAAATTTCTTAAAAATTACAGTATAGTATGTATTGCTTGAGTCCCAGCTCCATATAGTTAGAAGGAATGCAAAGCGTTGTTATAGTAGTGGGAGAATGAATGAGTTAGTAGTGTTTAACAGCTGATGCATATTTTGTTGTGGTAGCGTATACTAACTAGACTAAAAAAATATTCTTATCATCTGGCGCATTAATTTAACCTACCAATTAATTTCAAAATTTGTAAATAAACGAATGTAATTAACACAAACAAATATGTTAAATACGGAAAGTTTTAAAACAAATGTTTTGTATCGGAGTAATACAACAATCATTCTCCCAGCATCCGTCACTCAATCATTTTACCTCACCCGTACCCTTCACCCTGCAACTACGGAGCTTGGAGCTTGGGAGCCGTTCAGAGCTTGGAACCTCACAATACAAATGTGTTTAAAAAATTTCATAAATGATTTCATTGTAGTTTATTTTGTTTATCCATTCAGTTTTGAGATTCTATATTTTTCTGTTTATTTTTTTATTATCTTTAGTAGTCCTCCTCTACATTTGCAATAAGTTAGTGTTTTGTTATACTAACGTTTATGTTAGCTTTTAACAACCTATTAAACTTAGATCCAACGAGAAATTGTATGGGTTGCTGCAATTGATACTGCAAGGAAAAATAGCTGAACAAAGTATCGTGGGGTGAAGACGTATTTTCTGGTTGAAAATTCTGGGTATTCTTTGGTTATACTACATTGTTACAGTACAGTTTATCAAATAACAGTATTTAGCTTATTTGATTGTCAGAACGACTCTAGTCCTAATTAGTTTGGATAACTGACGCTCCACTGTATTTACTGCATTCAAACTTTCTTGCTAGAAACTGGTATCTGCTGTGCTTCATCTCTACTCTCTTGTCTACTGCACCAGTTAGTGTTTGTGGATCTAGTTGTTGGATTAAAGGAGATAAGTTAACATGTACAAGAAAATTTCAGCTGAATTAAATTGTTGTATTATGGTAATCACCGATTTAAATTTTAAGTTTTGTAATTTTCTATTATGCGGTTCTATGCTGAAATTGTGTTAGTGTGTGAGGTAAACTTGCTGTGATATTTGAATAAATTTTCTTTATTATTACTTGAGGTTGTATCTTAACTTTTATTTTCTTTCTTTTTGAATTTCAGGGAAGAATCAGGCAAACCTGATAGTGATTTAGATGAACCATGGATAATGACAGTAAAAGGCCCTCATTCAATTAAACCACCTCCTGTCGATGAAAGTAATGCCGTTAATAAAAAGGTTCACAATGGTTCTGGTCCACCACAGTCAAAATCTGTACATAAAGACTCCAATTTAAACCACTATAGAACAGACAAAAATATACCGGTTTGTATAATTGTTATAATAATATTGTTAGGTGTATCATAGGGTAATTTTAGACCAGTAACTTTCAGCATTGTAGCAACTGGACTAGATAGTGTGCTAGAATGGGTGTTCGCATTGGCAATCACTCTTGTTTGCTGACAATAAAGTTGTGATGACAGACAATGAGGGTGATGTAGAATATATGACTTGAAAGTTGATCGAAGAGTACTGCAAGTTGAGACTGGATATGAACATTGACAAGACTAGAAAATCTTCTTCTTCTTCTTCTTCTTGTTATCATGCCCTCGCTGACCAGAAGTTGGTAATCATGATGACTATTAGGACTTAGGACACCACAGCTCTGAACAACTCTGCTAAAGTACAACGAAATCAGTCACAAAGATTCTTGTCCTTCTCACATCTCTCTTCCTTTAAATCCTGCCTTTTTATTATTAAGCGAAGTATTTCATGGCTTGGCCAAACATAATGTAACCCAAATATTCCATTTTCCATTTTTGGATGGTGTAAGTAAGTTCCTTTTCTGTTCCCATTCTCCACAAGACTTTTTTTGTTTGTTACATCTTCTGACCAGGTTATTTTTAGCATGGGCCTGTACTATGAAAGCTCAGATGCATCTATTCTCCTGGTATTTGTTTCATTCAGTGTCCAAGCTTCCACACCATATAACACTGTCGAGAAGATGTAACATCGAAACATCCTCAATCTCAGGTTAAGGTCAATAATTTATTTATTAAAAGGTTTTTCATTTTAAGAAATGCAGATGGACACAAGAATGTAAGCAAGTTTAAATAATTACGGAGTAAATTAGCAAAATTTCTTAGTATCATGCTTCATCAAGAAGCCGGAGTATTAGAAGTTTATGGCTATTGTACATTCTCTTAAACGAAAAATAATAAATTTTGTTTATTATTTTAAATCTCATTTTTAATGCAATATATTATTGATTTTTCTTACAGCCTCGGCCACATTCAGCAGCGCCTGTTCCTCCAGCTGGTGTACTTTTAGAAAAACGAAGCTCAAAAGAAGTTGTGGTAGAACATAGTCATACTCATAATACAAATGAAAAGAAACAACCACGCCCTCGATCAGATTCTAATTCAGCGAAAATTGGAACATCTCGCTCGCCTTGCCTATCTGTATTAATTTATCCACTAATATCTGAGGTTAGTAGATGTAACAAAATTGCTATCACCAGATTATCTGTACATTTTGTTGTATCTAAACAAATAAATCAGTAATAATATCTCATATCGTTACTGAAAGCCAATATGTTTAGGGGCCATGGACATGTGGATGATCACAAAATTTTGTTTATTGCATAAATTGGCTTTAAATAAAGCATTCAGCTCATTGATTTCAAATCTGTTTTAATGCAATTATAATTAAGATTTTTGAAGACAGGAAGAAAACAATAAAAAAATTTATTGCTCACTTTTTTTAATAGATTATTAGTAGTTACTGCACGCTGTTTGTACATGACCAGTGGAACATTTAATTGATTTGGATTCAAGTTTGTGCAGTTTACATTAGTTAACTGTAAAGCATGTATTGTTATTACTTCACAAGAATCATCTATATATTTTATTTAATATTATTTTTTTTGACAAGGAAACTGATTAAAGTATATTGATATCACCAAAAACGTAAATCTAAATAAAAGTCAAAATATGTTAATAACTTGTATAAGATTTAGGATAGTACTCATTTTGGGAGTGCTGTTAATTTATTTTTGCATCAGCTGCTAAGTTCGTTTGCTTTGCATTCCTTGTATTTTAATAATGGGTACTTCTTGCAGTATTTGTTTTGCATTCAAACCTAAGATCTTCAAATATCCTAGATGTAACACTCCACTGAAGCATTATTAAGAAAGTCAAATTTTTCTTGATTCCTGATTGTTTTAGAGATATCAGATACTTTAAATTTAATATGTATTGAATCTATCCACCTTTCTAACTAGCTCTTTTATTGTTACAGTTGCAAAGAAGGCACCAGTTCACAGGACGAGGGCCTGAGTCATCCCATAAGACAGATGCCATAGAGGAATTGAAGAATGCTTTTGAATTAGCTGAACGAGCAAGTCCTGGTATCAGTGACCAGTTTGTTAAAGAAATGATACATAAATTGTTGCCAACTTTAAATGATGTTCGACTTAAGAATGTTATGGAAAAAATGACCAGGTAAATATCTGACTGCAATCTTAAAACTACAATAACTGACATTATTGTGTGGTACTTTGCATTAACCACCTCATTGCGGTAAGCAGGACACCGGATGCCGGCCGCAAAACTCTCTTCACTGCTACTTTCATCCTTCAGCCATTTTTGTACAAAAAAAAACATCCAAAAATTTCATAAAGGTTTACAAACATACGAGCTTTGTTTTTAAAAAAATCACATAAATTGCTTCATTTTTACTTTAGTTATAGTGATTCAAAATTAGATGTTTGAAAATAGTCCGAAAATTTGGAACACTTGTACGACCAACTTATTTATAATTTTTATGGCAATATGCTTATATATTTATTGAACAGCACATTTCAGTGAAGAATTTTGTACAAAAAAGTAAAGAAATGTAGAAAATAAGGGATAAGGATGATGCTAAACACTGAATGATGTGACGCGTGAATGGCATACTCGAAAAAAGTAGTCCTGTGCTCTCCAGTTCAATGCTTAACTTCATTGGTATAAATGTTATATTCTATCGGTTCATTTTGTATTTCATGTGTGTTGTTTAAAAAGTAAAAATAATATTAATAGAAAAAGGACAATGCCTGAATGGGATACAGGCACGGCATATTTTCATAAGTTACAAAAAATCATTTCATCCTTCACCATCTGCATTAGCAGTAATTGCAGAACAATGGGACGTTAAACCCAAAAAAACATTGAAAAAGGACAAAACTATTTTTAGTTCAAAAATAAAGTAACCCAGTCAGGTCATTTATAATGTCATTCATTTCTCACAGCTGTCAATAAAACCGTAATAAAACATTTTATTTTCAAGATAAACCTTTTGCTAAGAGTTTACATGCAATCAATGATAGGTGTTCATTTGTTCAAAAAAGCGACTTTTTATACAAAATACTGAGAACATTTATGTTTATATCCTTGGTTTTTCTTCTTTCTCTTTCCACTGCTACCAAACCACGTGAAAGTAGACCAAAAAGATTTAGTTGGGCGCTAGATTTTAGGTTGTTTTATTGTGAACACATTGATCTACATGTCGATGTAACTACAATTACGGACAAAGGAATTATGAGAATTTACTCTGTACTCTACACGTTGACGCATCAGAGTGGTTCCCGCCATTTGATGGTTAAAGACCCAAATTTTGTTGTTTTCATTATGAAATTAATTCTTTGGATGATAATGCTTATTTATTGGTCTCCAGTATGACAAGTTTTTAGTGGTCAACTTGAAGGTAAAATGTGTGTTTGAAATAGTTTTTGTTACAAGTCCCTACCAGTCTTGTACATTGATCGAAGCTAAATTTGAATGAGCTTTTGATTTATCAATAGATATAATTTCTCTGACCCATTCATAACGAAATTTCTAGAACCAAAAGGCTTAGAAAATTAAATTTTATTGGAGGTTCTATTGGGCTAATAAGTTCTTGCTAAAAAATTTGTGAAGTAAATCATAGTTGAGGAACATTAGAGACCAGACAACTAGAGTACGCACACTCTTTTGAGGTGGTTAATGATAGAAAGCGATTAACAGGTGTTGTTGCCAATCTTCAATAATGGAGTTGGCACCATAAAAAAAGAAAAGGTTTTTGGAAAATGTTACTTCTAACGGCTGAAAAGAGAAAATTGAAAAATCTGCTGGTTTTTTTAATTACAGTTGTAAGGTTTTTTTTAGGGTATTTGGCCAAAGTGAAATTAATAAGAGTTTAAAAATGTTTTAAATGTTAAAGCGTTTGTATCTTATTTGATATAAATAAATTTCAAATTTAATTTTGATTTAATGTTTTTCCATCAGAACTAGATCAAAATCATTTCATTAATTGGACCAATATAATGTGGTATTGCAATCGTTAGTAGTTTGTTAGGACAATTTTTAGTTATTTTTTAATGAACATTACAATCCATAATACAAGCGGAGTTGCTATACTCTATTTCACGTTCAGAATGCAGTACAGCTCGTATGAGAACCCGCTGTGTTATCAGGCGTACGGAAAACATCAGGCACAGCCAAAAAAATAACCCTCCTCTGCCAAAAGAATCTGTAGGTCACGGGCAAAATTATTTTAGAGTTTGCTTACCACGCTCTAACAAGCTCATTTTCAATCAAAAAATTCTGAAACAGTTACTTTCGGTTCCTAATGAATTGTATCCTTATTGTAATGAACTACTACACCGGCTTGTTGGCGTATTGGTTAGCACAACTGGCTTCTACACCGGGGTCCCGGGTTCGATTCCCGGTCAGGTCTGTCATTTTTTCATCACTCATCTTTGTGTATCATCCTTCTTACCGTCTGCATTAGCAGCAATTGCAAAACAGTCAAGACGTAAAACCAAAAAAAAAATGAATTGTATTTTATTATACTCTGATATTTAGATAAGAAATACTCGTAAAAAGTTTGACATTTAAATCTCATCACATTTTTAGGTTTTATATCGTATAACTTTTTTCTTTTAATTTTTCTTTAATTTGATATTATGTTAAGTCATATGTTGGACAGAAACAGAAATAATAAAAGAGTTTGAAAAATCGCTGATTTTTTCGTATTAATTTGTTATTCAATAGGAGTTAGTAAATGAGAACGTGTTCTGCGCGGAGTCGATATTTTTACTTAGTGTAGTAGCGCTCAAACTCCCATATGAAATACATTGCTTATGGACTTTCCATACTGCATTCTGAACATGAAATCAACTATAGTTATGAATAAAATCTGACTTATTGGGATATATTGTAACGGAACATAAGCATTTGTCACTTAAATGCTCAGTTTTTTTAAAAATATTTATTTATCATATTTGTTCTTTTTCAAATTAATTTAATAATGTTTTGTTTTCATTTTGTGTTACCAGAGAGGCGTCGTAGAAGTGGTTATTGGCCTGAAAAGGAATACAGTTTGGTCTTCAGTGGACAATATCAGTAGCAGCTAGTTTAAGTTTGTTTTGTTTTTAAAAGACTGGTCAAATTATTAATATATTATATTCCCTCTTCTCAATAATATCCAAATATTATGAAAATACAGTGATTATAAGCAAATATAATTATTTTGTTATTCAACTAATTATTATATATTGTATTCATAGAAATATTAATGATTATTATTAAAAATATATCATATATCTATTCCTTATACATCCAAACTCTTTTTTTATTTATTTTTCCTCAATGAAATGATTAATACTCTGCACTTAAACTCTTTGTCAATAAATTATTATTGTCATTATTAATTATAATAACAGTTACTAGTCTTAAAATGTACTATGCTTATTAGAAAAAAATATTTTTGTTGGGGGAAAATTGGAATAGAATCTTTTCGACATGATTGAAGCAAATTTTTTTTAATCATACTATTTCATCTTGTGAGCATTTTCAATAATGTTAGGTCAAAAGAGAAATTTAGTTCAAAAATTATTTTAGGTATTAAGCAAACTTACATATAATTTTTTTGATGTATTATATTTTTTTCTTCAATTTTATGTTTTTGCTTAATATTTTTATTTTATTTACTTGTGTTTTAATATATGAGTGTTGGAGAACAATTTAAAATTTACTTCAAGAGAAATATTTATTTAAATTCTTAACTATTTTATTATTGTTTTTAAACCAAATAAAAACTGAATATTATCAGGATAATAAAAGTGAAAAATATTTTATTATTTTTATAGTTCTAATATAAATGTTTAAGGAGCACAAATAAAAATATACCTTATTATGGAGAGCAGATTGTTCTGCAGATTTTGATAGTATTCAGAGCTGTGTAGAAATACACTACATTAAAATATTATTTATTTGGCTTTGTTAACATATTGGGATAGTTATTAGTATTGAAGTGGTTGTTCTACAGCACTAGGCCATTTACCACAACCCAAAACATAGTCATTTCGATTAAACACGTCTTCATTCCTTAGATGCCACTTCTCCATAGTAATTTTTACCCCACTTATCAATTCCTCTCTGGGTTATCCTCCCTTCTTTCAGGCTTCACAGATAACTGTTCCAGAAGTTTTTACTTGATTTTTTTTTATATAATAAAAATTTATTGTCAATTTTCCTCATTCCTAACGTGATTTAGCATGGTCATATGATAACGTCTCCTGAAGCTCATTTCCATAGCTGATATTTTGCTTTTAAATTTTAGCTTGAGAGTTCGTACCTGGAGTCATAAATGGAGGAGTTTTCGATAAAAGAATTAAAGATTCTCTTCTTAGTATCAGAATTGGGACAGTATTTTGCAAAAACTATATACTTACTTTATTTTGAAAGTTCAGAAACATAACCAGTAAATACTTACTGTATTGAAGTTATATTTCGTCACCATCTTATTTATTTTTCTATATGAAGTTTGTTGAAAATTGTTTTTTTTATTATGAAAATGCTCGCACTTTGATTATGGACTGTTTGTTATTAAGAAAATAGATTAAAAAATTAACATATAAATTTTTATTTGAATTTATATTGTCATAACAAAGATATTAGATATCTATATTTTATAAAAGCGATGTAGAATAAATAAATAATAGTTTATTGAAATAAAAATAATATAAAATGGAATATTTTTCTGAAGAGATACATATATCAGATATAATGTTTATAAATAGTCAAAAAAGTAAATAAGTAAATTAGTTCATATGTCTAATAATAGGTATCTCTCTCTTCTTTAATTATTAAACTTACTAGATTTTTCTCTGTATTATTACTAATTTTAATATTACCTGTATTATATGCATAATATTATTATTGTTTACTGATTTTGTTTGGTTATCTGATGGTAATAATTTGATTATAATAGTGAATATAGGTTATTATTTACCGTATTTAAAAAATTACTTAGTGATATTAAGTTTAAATAAAATTTTTATCATCAGTAGAAGAAAAAATTTGTAATCATTTTTGTATCTTTACTTTGTTTCTTATTTAACAATTTTTTCATTAAAATTATTATTATAACTAATGTATAACATTTTAAAAAGAATGATTTTTATATTTATTTAATAATAATGTACTGGGGTAAAACCTTTAAATAGCGTTAACATGTAAAGCATTCTTGATTATATTTTTTTGAAACTTCAAAATTGTTGATTAGCGTAATTAAAATTAAGTACGTAAATCATTGGTGTATAAAATTTGTTGATTTTAAAAAATTATTTATTTTTAATGATTTTATGAAATAAATTTTAATTTGCTTGATAGTTTTGAACTTAATTTATATTTTTAAATACAGAGTTATTGCATATTTTGTTAGAAGTCAACTTAATAACTTGTGTGTACTAGCTAC
This sequence comes from Catonia carolina, assembly GCA_035578175.1. Lineage (NCBI taxonomy): Eukaryota > Metazoa > Arthropoda > Insecta > Hemiptera > Achilidae > Catonia > Catonia carolina. The sequence continues at coordinate 121,134,134 of JAQMRL010000002.1, read as the reverse complement.
TACATCAAATATTTTATATTTAGAAATATGTTTTATTTGCTTGTAACGAAATGTTTTGTCATCACTATTGAAACAAAGTAAAACACGTATAGTTAATTTTCAAATTTGAATGAATCGATATTGTAAATTTACTATAATGAATTAAATTAATTAATAAAATATCAGATTTTTGTATATACCTAATAAAAATTAATCTAATATTCTCTAGCCTTTTATTTATTATGGTATTTAGAAATTATCAAATCAACATAAGTAAATATTGGTAATTTGCTGTCAGGTATTTACATTTTTTAAACAGCATCAGTCACTAAATACATGGATTGTGTCATGATACAAATTTTATATTTGACTAAAGGATTGTGTTATAGGTGTTAAATTTTTTTGATGGTTCGGGTGTTCTTTTAACATTAACCCTTCAGTTAATTTTAGTGTTAAACACCAATGAAAATTCAATTGATACCAACGACATTTTTCCAGAATAGTATTCGTCATATACTGCAATCATTTGTCGCTGCTATCTAAAAATCCTGATTTGTACTAATTTTACTTTTGAATGTTTCCACCTACCACCATTTTGTCTCATAGCTGATGTTTACTTTTGTTTTTGAAAATGAGATTATAAAAACATCATGTTTTCAGCAAGAACATAATCATGTTTTCTTTTAGATTGTTTTTTTATTAATATAATTGCATATAACAGACTCTTGAATCATGAAATTGCTACAAACCCAGCTCTTGATGTATCGATGTATTACACATAATACAGCATCAGCTATTTCAAGTGGAAAATGAAAGAATTACTTTACAAAATGTAGAGTATTAACAGATCGGTTTTCTGAATTTTTAAAAGAACCTATGTATAATGGGGTCACGTCACCTACATAACTAATGCACTACTGGGTTAAGTAATAGGCAAATAGAAAAAGATACTGTTGATTGTCAGATTTGATGGCTCATCTGAGGTACTTAAAGGTTACATGTTAATGCCAGTACACCATATTCCATGAGCTTATTTATTTCTGTTATGAAAATGTATTCCTTAAATAGGACTTCTTTTATTCGTCAACAGATTACTACAATGAGATTTTTTGATCACACTTACGAATTTTAAAAAAATTGTGTGTCTTAAAATAACAGAAAAAAGTTATTCTATTTATAAGACTTAAAGGGAAAAGTTAGATAATCGTCCAGAGAAATAATTATCACGGGTAAAATTTCAAATATAACAGGGATGCATTTATCCAGAATCCATCTATCCAAAAGTCTTGTTTGTCGTAAACAGGTTAAAAACTTTTATTTTGAAATGAAAATTCATATGTTGGAACACTGTAGAGTGGATGCCAAATAAGCTTACTGGTTTTCGGAAGTGCGCAGAAAGTTTATTTTGGTAATGGCGCACTTGGTTGCCTCAGCGAGTGGTTGGGGTCAGTGCTGTACCAGCTGTGATCAGAGTCACATCGCTTTGGCAATGTTATATATCAGCTGACCTGAAAACATTAGTCTGTAATGTGTTGTATGTGGTAGGCATTAATTGTTGTATGCAATGTTTACAACTGAATGTTTTTAACGTCGCTAATAGATGATAATTTACATCGGTTAGAACATGTGATTTAATTTGCAGTTCGGTACTAAGACACAAAATCTACCGACTGAATCTGAACTGTTCGCGCAGCTATACCGTCAAGCTTATTTGGCGTCCATTCTATGAAGTTTTACAAGTAAATTAAATGGATGTCTCATATTATGTCACGTGTGCACAATAGCATAGTAATGTCGTACTGTATTGTCAGGGTGTCCACCCATAAAATTTTTGAGTTATGCCTGTCAGCACTCATAATATATGATAATGAATATTATCAGCTTATCCAGATTTTTTTATCTAAAAACGACTTTGTCCCATCAATTTTGGTTCAACACATCCCTAGTGTACGGAGAAAATTTTGTATTTAATTTTTGTAAGCTAGTACATACATAAAGAAAAACATCAAATGTATTTTTTCATTTATGAAATGAAGTTTCATACTACTTCATGACAACTGCATTAGTGAGAGAAGTATTCTGATTTTTTTTAAATAATAGCAAAAAATGTATTGTTTAATGTAATTCATAATCAATTGTTGAATATTGAGGTAAATACTTGTTAGTCTGTCATTATATCTATAAAAATATAAAAAAGAAAGTGTCTAATAGCAGATGTTATTATTCCATTATTCAAGATAGTAATCAGCAGTGACTTCAAGAACCTCACCTTTTAGTAATTTCCTTATAAATGTTCTTTATTGTTAAATGCTAAGCATCTAGTAATTAAATGTTTAAAATCTAAAATATAGACTTTAATTTAAATTTGTTAATCAAAAATATTATGGACGTTAGAATTCTGAAGATTAGTCAAAATAAATCTAATTGCTTTAATACTTTTAGAATTTAACTACTTTTTTATTTTAATAAATATTTAACAAATTACTGTATTTGTCAGTCTTAATGATAAAAATAAGTAAGTCTAAATCTTTTTATTGATTTATTTTTAAGTATTTTGTGATTATTTAGATTTTGTTGTCTAATTAATGAATATTTGGATAACTAATTCAGTTTCATGACAAAAATGTTGTAACACAAGTTTTACTATGTGTGCAGTATATAATAATTTAAAACCCACTGTTTAATAGTAGCATAAGGGTTGAATTAAGAAGAATTGAAATTTGAAAAATAATTCTTCTGTTTGTCAAGCAAAATTTGCAATGAATTGTAAATTTTTGTAAATTCAATTATTAATTTGGCATCAACAAAATGTAAATGAGATGGGACAGTTAACTGTATTCTTATAGCTTAATGAACTAGAGTAGAGACTGCAGATGGAGGTGGAGCATAGTGACATTCATAGATCACAGCACAGAGCCAATTGACTTTCATTAATCCTATCCTGCATTGTCACGTTGTGGTCCTGCTGTGGATGACAGTCAATACAAAGTCAGCTGGAGTTTGGTGGAACAGAGTGTGACTTAGCGAAGGGGCAACCTTACACCTGACCTTGGGTGTTATTGGCTATATCTCATCTGCATCTTTAGTTCGTTGGGATATAATAATGATTATCTTAATTGTAGTTCTTCAAATAGCCGTAATTAATTTTTGTGCGATTGTAAACGTGATAGTTAAAAATTTGCTTCATTTTTCTAGATTCGGTTTTTTTATATCGTTATGGTTTTTTCATTCAGAATTGTAAATTCATTTTTTATAATGATATTTTTTCAAAAAACAGAAATATTAAGAAAATTTCATAAAAAAATTTTTTTTGAAAAATTTTATAAAACATTGTGAGAAGTCTCTTTAATCAATGAACAAAATACTAGAATTTTCAGTTTCTAAATTTTTAGTTTTTAATTTTTAAATTGTACTTCTAAAATATTAGTTTTTAATTTTTAAATTGTACTAGCATAGTGGATCCATGCGAACAAATTCACACAATGTTCTTGGGTTTCAAATCCCTATCATTAAATAAATGATTTTAGTTAACAACAAACAAAAAAAAAACAGTAAAAGAACAGTGAGTAAAGACTAAAGTACAGTAGTACGATAGTTTCGTCCTGAAAAGAACTGTTTTAAACTAAAACTTCAAAAAAAAAACAATGTTAACACAATGTCTAATACCGAATAAGTGTGTTTTGAGAAGAGTAGAGAGATGACACATCCTGTATGCTTATAGAATATTACTATAGAAGGAGTAAATGTGGGAGAATCGCATTACATTACACTGTATTACCACTACGTTGTAAACAAAATTTTACTCTTTATTTTCGTAAAATGAAGCTCATATTAGCATGAATTTCAAGTTTAGAAATTTTCAGAAATTAGGAAAGAATACTCTTTAAAACTATGTAAAAATTATAAACATCAGTTTGGTAGAACTCTGCATTTAGGAGTTATAATTCCCATTTAAAATACATTGGAAGCTATTTTGCGTTTTAAGTATAGATTCATTTTAGTGCATTTGTAGTCTTATCTTCAATGTCATTATATTTTTAGTATTTAGAAGGATTGTTTAGAATTCTGAGATTATTTTTGATTGTAGAAGTACTTTTTTCTTACGTATAGTATATTACAATTTTATTTATTAATGGTTTCAATCTTAGAAGAGTTAATATTGAAATGGCGAGTGAATATTTTAGATTTATAAAATACTTTATTACATTTTTTTGTTTAGTTTGTTAGTCCCATCAACATGTTGGTTATTAGTGATTACTGTAGGATGTAGAATGTTGGGTTTGGGAAAGAAATTTCCAGACACTTGCCGGACCTTCTGCTTTGTATTCCTCCAATATGCAGATCTCTGCATTATAGAGGTAGTCAGTATAATTTTACTATAAATTATTTACTTATAGTTGCATTTATAAAATTTATTTTATGTTAGGGATAGTTTTGAGTGCTTGACTCTTCGTATGTTATATTAAAGTACTGTAAAACCTGGATTATTTTTCATAAACCAGCGGACCGATTGACGGATGCCTGGGAATGACAAATTAAGTGGAAGAAAACTTTCAATTTTCAATGCGAGTTTTGTATTAAATTAAATGAGCTTTATTAACAAAGTAATAAACAAAATAATATCTGAAGAAATGACATTAAAACTTGAAAATGAAACAGTTCTGATCATTAAATTCATAGTCCTACTTTTGTATACAGTTAAAATTATCATAATTACAAATAAATGAACTTATGTTATCAAAAATAAAATAAAAAGCTGTTCATATTTTACTAAACCTGCATTTAAAAATACGTTGTTCAGTTATGTTGTATTTATAGAAAAGTAATTGATATTTGTTTTCCTTCCGTTTGATGATATCTTGCTGCCAAATCACACCGTCTTTGTAAAATTTACTAGTTCATGCTTGTAGGTTCCTCTTGTACTGTGACTGATAAGATGGAACAACGGATATTTGGAAGTTTACGGTCAATTCCGGCTGGCAGAACTGCAATTAAGTTATTTTTTAATCAGTTAGTTTGTTTATCATTAAGTAAAAACATGTGCTGGTGCTCTAATTTTTTTTGAATTTACATAAACAATATGATGTAATTTTGAAGTTAATACAGTTAGATGTGTGCGCAAGTGCTTTGCCTTATTTCTAATGAGGGTTTTACTTTTTTTGTTACAGTTATTGTGTTTTATATAAGTTTATTTTAAATAAAAATGGATTGTGTTATTTATTCACAGAAAAAATAACCGATTCTTTATTAATTTCCTCCATTGCATAAAAATAATATTCCTGTAAAAATTAAAATACAAAAAATATTAGATTAGTATAAAGTTAAATTATAAAACTCAGTAGAGTTATTTGTATATAGTTGTAAATGAAATGTTATGGTTATATTTTAAAATAGAAAATATTAAGAAAAATGAACATTAATTTTTTGTTTTGGTTTTATAGCAAAAAATAATGTATTTTTTTACAATTTGTAAATATAATATTATTATTGTAATAATGAAATATTAATTTTTATGGTTTTGGTCATTGTTAAAGGTAAGAAAAACTAAAAAAGAAAAGTGTTTTAAAAATTGAATAACTAATATTTTTTATTTTATTAAATTTTTGTACTTTTTTTGAAAATTCTTGTTATTTTACTTTAACACTGCTGTTACTTTGGTACCTATGTTTTCAATCGACCTTTTCTTATACTTATTTTGATTAAATTTAATGAAAGCAGAACAAATAAGATCCAAACAAACAAAGTGTTAGGTAGTGTGAAACATGATACAGCCCATTGATACCGTTGTAACTGATTTGGGATAATAACAAATCGGAACATAAAAAACATGTTTTTATTATTACAGTTAAAAATAAAATGCTTACTTATTATTCAAAATTATTGATAATACAGTTAAACCTCTAAAGCGACCACCACAATTTTAAGTGTAGTCTTTTTAAGGGGTGGTCGCTTAATAGGGGTTTATAGAAACGTTGGCAGTTTTTTTTTTATTAAGTATTGTAGACTTACGTTATGTGTAATGCAGTAAAAGGGCACGAATTTTGCGGTTATGGAATTGAAATTAAATGTATGTACCAAGTTGCTATGTACAATTTTGTATTTTTTTATCTTAATCAAATATCATTGATTAAAAAACCACACATATAGTAACACACAATAAACGCACTGATATACTCTGTCAAGTGTCATCAATCATTATCTAATGGAGAGGGTGAAACAATACATTTGGGAAAGGGGTTTAGAAATCATGCTATACAGCAGCGGGCGTTCAGGTCCAGGTATGAAGGAGTTGGTACATAATACAGTAATAGAAACCCAAAAATATAATTTCAACAAAATTCTTGGCATTGTGGGAGCCTATCTTTTCTGTACATAACATAACAATGAATAGCAGTAGGCAAACAACTGTGTGCAATTGGTGTCCATCTACAGTATTGAAAATTCCCTAAACCTTATGGCTGTTAAACTTATAGTCACCCGAAAACGAAAATGCCTTTTTACCCGGCGGTCATTGGGCGGAGTGAGGGGTGGTTGCTTAATAGGGGTATAGAATACATTGGTCTTATGAATAATAAAATCGGTTCTGCAAATATTCGGTTGGAGAGAGAGGTGGTCGTTAAGAGAAGTTTAACTGTATATTATATCAATGTAGCTATTCCGATGTAGGTTTTAACTAATTAAAAATTTGAAGATTTGAATGTATTTATATTCTTGTTATCTATATTTCTTGGTTTAACAATGACACTCATTTTTTCACATCAGTCTTTTAAACATTTGAATAAATCCTTTTGTTACTGTTTAGTACTGATTTTGAAAACAACACAATGTGATTATTCTATAAATATATAAAAATTTGCCTAGTATATTAACAATTATAATTAAATATATGAAAAATATTCATATAATTTAAAACAGCAGATGGGCATAAGTGATGGATAAACCCAAAAACATTAGAATTTAGGGTTGTCTATTTACTGTGGAAATGGGTTTTTGAGTATTGTGTTAAAAAGAGCTATACACTAAGAAATATAATCTTGTTATGTTTGAAAGACTGTATTTACATCATTTTTGGTTTCATTTTACTTTTATCTTCCATGAATACTGTTTTACTTTTAACTGGATATTGAAGTTATTATTTTTTAATAAACAGGGTGTTTATCAATGGAAAAGTACATAAGGTCCCTGAGTTATAAATATGTATCTATTTAGTGATGGGATATCCGATTATCTGTTCACAAGCCGCAGTTTTTAGACTAAATAATTCAGTTGCTGAATAAAAATAATAAACAAGAGGATTGAGGCCTGTGAAGTAAGAATAAATTGAATATGTTTAATGTGCCTAAAAACCGTCATTTCATGGTTTGGTATGTCTGTTTCTGTAAATTGTGCCAGATGTAATTCATGGTGTCTAGTAGAAAATTAGAACGAGCAGAGTTTGGGTTTTAAAGAACAGAGAGACACAATATGGAGAGTGGAATAAGTAACATGGTTGAGAGGGTAACAGAAGACTAATTAATACTGATAGCCATTGTGATGTATTCATAACAAGAACAAATAAACTGCATTTATTCGTACAACTTCGCATGTTCGGGGTCCTGAATAGTATTATATTGTACTGACAACATTCATGTAGCATGTAGCTGCTAGAAATTTATTCAAATAAAATGTTTTTTCAAATAAAAATTATTCTATTTTGAAAATTATTCATTCACCCCATGACTGCATGTCTTTATGTGAAGCAATTCTATGCATTCTTTTGTCAAAAATATTTATGTATCAGTGGTATTCGAGTATTGTAAACCATACTAAAACATTGTCAGTTAAAAACTTTGTGTATGAAAATATTGTGACTATACATTTGTGTCCAAATTTGAATGTTTATAAACCAGGGATCACTAATACAGTTTTTTTTTACATTGTAATCGTGGTGTTTGTATATATCTATATTTTTGTATATTTCATTAAAGAAAACACCATTGGATTTTTAATTACATGTATGCATTGCTCTTTTTATTTCTTACACTGAAATATTTGATTAATTGACAAGATATATTATATAAAATTATTTGTTACATAATGCCTAGTTATTTGAACAGATTTGTTGCAACTGTTGGGCTGGGAAGATAATAAATAACATATTAAATGTTATTACATGATGTCACTGTAATTAGTTTTTAGTAACATGTTGAAAGAAAACAGTTTTTATACTAATTTTTAATTGTAAAATAATATTATGTCTGTGTACATTTTTGTTAATAAAACATGCAAAAAATAAAAATTTGTGGCCATTTGATCCATAGCATTGGTCGATTTGAAATACATGAATACCGTTTATTTATTCTCTGTGTCTAGTACAAAATTGTGATTAAATATAATAGATTTTCATCTAGACAGTGCCAAAGTATTTTTTAATAGTTTTTCTTTGATGACTGATTAATTTTATCCTATAATACATATAAGGATTTCTTTGTTACTGAATTTTTACAGGATTCTTTTCTATAATTTAATACATCTGGAAGCATTGTTCTTAAAATTTATATTGTATGTATGATCAGAGAAGTTTTTGAGATTTCTTTTATACTGTAACTATTAATTGTTGAATAGTCTCGAAAGTTATCTTTATAATAAATTACGTTGCTAGAAACAATTTATGACCAAACCCTTGTTTCACAATTAAGGATTCACCAGTAAGGACAAAAACTAAAATGATTATTAAAATCCGGATTTATAATACCTTATTGAATATGTTTCGGTATCGTTATAAAGTATTGCAATAAATTATTATTCAAAGGTTGGAATTCTAAAAAAAAATTATTTTGATGTGTGAAAGTTCGTCAAAAATTAATTCTACATAGAGCTGTAACTTATTACATCTCTACTTGTGAAATTTCACATCAATTAATTAACACGTTCAGCACGGCGGCTGGAATCACGGATGCTTCGCTGTGCCGACCCGCCATTGCAGTGAAAAAATACCATGACGCCTTAAGGCGTCATTCGTCCCCGGAACGATCTTACTTATTTGCTCATCTACTCACCGGCTAAATATAGTACGGTATTATACACGTTTGTTGTTTCTACGAAATTTATATTTGAAATTCATTTTTTAGTTATTAGAAAAATTAATACGTATAAATATTAAATAAATGAAAATTATTATCGTGTGTAAAATATAAAAATACAATTATGTTTGATAATGAATAATATTTAATTCAAAAAATTTAAATAAATAAAATACATTAAATAATTAAGTAATACAGTAGTAATAAAGCTTATTACTTTATAAAAACACAAAAACCTGCAAAAGAAACACAGTGCATAGAAATCGCGAGTTCAGAAAGTAACAGAAATCTTTCTTTTGAGTAATAATTAAACTATTTTTACGTAAAAATGTATTATTTTTACCTTTTATTTGTAAAAAGAAGTCACTGGAAACGAAAAAATTCGTAGAATAATTGATATAATTAAATAAAACAATAAAATTACACGGCACTAGGACGTTCGAATAAACTACAATTTTAAAAATTCGTCAAAAATTCCCGGCAGTTGGTAACGAAAGACGACCTTCACAGTGGCGCTTGTAGAATAGATCTGAACCCCTAAACAACCTTTACTAACACTGCCAGTACACCGGCGATTTATAAAAAGCTATAGAAATGTGGTATTGTATATGACGCCTTAAGGCGTCATTCGTCTCTGGAATGAACCTCGATTTGACGCCTTAAGGCGTCATCCGTGCTGAACGTGTTAAAAAAAGATCCTTTCCTGTAACCTTTATCAGAAGAATATAGTTTGGTTCTTGTAGCCTGTAATTTAAATTCAATTTTGTTTATTCAAATGTATGAACAAATTTTATTTAATGACTGTTATAGCTGAAGAAATATTTATTGGCAATTATTATGCTGTACCAATGTGAGAACCCTGTGTTAAATCTGATAATATGGGGTTTCTAATAACACTATCACACATAACATTGGTAACTTCGTCAATTAGAACGTTTCAGCTAAGAGTTAACTTCCATAATGGTTTGTATTATTATAAAATTTCTTGTTTTCTCTTTCATTTCAGTTTCAAGTGAAGAAACTTGTGTCTTATGCGATATCAACAGTTTCATGAAGAAGGAAAGCTACAGCATTAAATATCCACATAGTATGATAAATTTTCTGCTGTGTGGACCTAAGTTTGTATTGTTGAGGTTTGTTTGCCACAGGGCAAGCTAAGCAAAGTTTACGATAAATATTTTACCAATTTTTTTCTGAAGTCAGGAATTTGTCTGTACTTTATGAAGTTATGAAGTATTGGATGATATCATTTTTGAAGATCTCCAAAAAATGCAGATGGAGCTTTTGTAGTGAATTATTAATTACATCCCAACAATGAATGACGACTGAGGAAGTATAATAGAAACAGTTTTTTCTAAGTTGCAGTTTTCTTTATTTTTGGAAGATACGATGTGTCAGGGATGTGAGGTGGTGTAAAAATCTGAAATAAGTTAAAATATATTTTGTAGCAGTAATTTTACATCAATTTTCACTTGCCTGAGTTTTTGAAGATAGTTTTTTTCTTAATTATTGTGTCTGATTCTTGATGCTTGGTTCAGTAATAAGAATTACGTAAACATCTAGAAAAACAGATAATTCCATCATAAATATAAATTTTGATAATTCTGCCATTCATAATTTGTTTGATTTTAAAACATTGCTTCCAAATAAGATAAATGGATGTGAGTTCCTGTAAAAATAATTAATAATTTTTAAACAGTATTACAAAACTTTTGTTTTAAGGTTTTGAAGGATGGTTTTTATAGTTTTATTATGAATATTGATAGGTTGATTGCTTTGATTGAACAGAGTGTTTAATTAGTGAATATATGATTTATTATAATTAATTATTTTTAATGTGTATTGTTAAGTGATTGGTTAAATGCAGATAGTTAATTATTGACGCTGTTTACTGTACAGTGTTTTTTTTTTGTTAATATAATTAATTAATGCCTTTTCGTATGTACAATATATTGTTATTATTTATAATAATTTATATATATAATGAACATTTTGTCTTGCATCAATTAGGTTTGTTATATTTGAAATTGATAATGCATTATATTTAAATTCACAATAAAGTATTTATGTGAATTTATTTTGTGTATAGTTTGCAAATAAGTGAATTGTTGACAGTATTATTTGTTTATCATGAATATTATTTAGTTATCATTAGACTGCCATTTTTATGACTTTATCGTCATGTTTTGTAAATTAATTGAATTTCATAACTATCGTAATTTAAGTTAAGAACCTGAAAAATTGGATGTAGAAAGTGATTTTGTTATTTCATTGAAATATATATTTTCTAACCACCAGAATACGGTAACATAAAACATGAACATAAAAGGATGTTTAATAAAATAAAAATAAAAATTTGTTATTTCAATGGACTTAATGCTACATTTGTTGCATATACAGTACAATCCTGTTAATTGGAACACATGTCCAAGTACAAACTATTTTGATAAGATTAAGTGAAATATGATATGGTATAAAACACGTGAAATAAAAATGAACAAGAAAAACATTATATGTTCCATGGTTTTCTTGTAAACCAAAAGGTTAACGAATTTTTAACACGACATGTGGCATTGTGCAAAAATACAGTCCAATTTTGTCAGCATTGTAAATGTCATCTGGTAAAAAATTTTGCTTGGGATTGTACACTGTTGTGGACAATGGTAGACAAGGTAATTTCTTCTCCCAAATAAATTGTATACTTATTCTGTACAACTGAAGTTCATTTCCAATGTTCCCTACATTATGTTTTCGTTCAAAAAGATTTGTCACATTTAAATAGCTGTCCCATTTAATTGGATTCCACTGTATTATTTTTTTTTATTTTGCTATGTTTATTCACACAGTTGTCCATGTGGTAGTCCAATTGACCTTCTAGTGATAACTGAATAAATTATTTATTGGGCAAATGGTGTTGTCTGTAATTTATTTGTTTATATATCTATAAATTAATTTAAATGAAATACAAACATCTGTGCATCATGTTTCTAATGAAATAAAATGTTATTTTACCTATATATTTTTTTTTATTGTTCTGTCTCCTATTTATCACTCCACTTTCCTTCATATTATCTGCCTGGTAATATTCACAGTAACATGCGAATAAATAGTTTTAAGCGAGTGTTTGTACTGTTAGGTCCTCGTTATAAAGGACTAAATGGAGGAGGCTGCAGTCTGTTGTTGCGAAAGTCCGTCATATCAAAATAAAGCCAGGCAAAGTAGCAATTTTTGTTGTAGCTGTTAATTTTTACTTTAGTCAAAATTGTAGCCATTTTAAATGTTTTGTAACTAATATAAAGTATTCATTGAAGTAAATACATTAAAATAATTTTTACTACCAACGTTAATACGAGGGGGTACCCAAAAGTATCCGGAATAGCTCTGCTGTGGGTGGAGCTTGTGCAGTACAAATTCCCGCCACTAGGCTGCTTGTAGCGCTACTCATTGCCAGTTCAATGCCATTTTGTTCGTTGATCTAGCTTGTTCTGTACTCGTGCAGTGATTGTTCTCGCTAGTGCTGTTTTGTGCTCGTGTCGTTTTTCATGATGGCAAGTTTTAATGAACAACGTGCGGCTGTGAAATTTTGCTTCTTGCTCGGTAAAAACGCCGCGGAAACAGTTGTAATGTTGAACACAGCTTACAAAGACGACGTTATTGGAAAAACCCAAGTGTACGAGTGGTTTTTGCGCTTTAAAAATGGCGACATGTCGATTGAGAACAAACCTCGTTCTGGACGACCGTCGACTTCCCGAACAGACGAAAATGTTGTGAAAGTGAAAGAAATTGTACGAACAGACCGACGACAGACCATTGACCAAATATCACAGGTTAGTGGGTTATCTTGGAGCTCAGTCCAACGCATTTTAACAGAAGACTTGACAATGAAAAGAGTCGCTGCCAAGTTTGTGTCTCGGGTTCTGACAGACACTCAAAAGGAACGTAGAATTGAAACGTGTAGTGATTTGAAACAACAGCTTGAAACTGATCCAGATTTCATGTCAAAGATCATTACGGGTGACGAGTCTTGGTGCTATGGGTACGACCCAGAAACCAAACAACAATCCAGTCAATGGAAGACTTCATTATCACCCCGACCAAAAAAAAGTCGTCAAGTCAGATCGAACATCAAAACAATGCTGATTTGTTTTTTTTGATGTGAGGGGAATTGTCCATTCAGAGTTCGTTCCACCAGGCCAGACGGTAAATCAAGCTTTTTATCTTGAAGTGTTAAGAAGACTACGAAACAGCATTCGTCGTAAAAGACCTAATTTGTGGCAGACCGGGGACTGGTTTTTCCACCACGACAACGCGCCTGCACACACGCCAATCTCGGTTACCCAGTTTTTGGCGAAAAACGGCATGGTTTTGCTACCACACGCACCGTACTCACCCGATCTGGCTCCGTGTGATTTTTCTTGTTCCCACGCATGAAAAGGGGCATAAAAGGTCTCCGATTTAACAACGTTGATGATGTCAAGAAAAAAACGACGAATGAGCTGGCAGCCATCACTGAAGAGGAGTACAAAAAATGTTTTGAACAGTGGAAGCACCGGTGGGACAAATGTATTAGTTGTAATGGAGAGTATTTTGAAGGGGATAAGGTTCTTTTGTAAAAAAATTAAAAATAAATAGTTTTCAAAAATAATTCCGGTTTCTTTTGGGTACCCCCTCGTACATATTTAGATGTCACAAAACGGGCGAAATATTCAAACACATATTATATAGACTAAAAAAAGGTAGTACGGTTCTTCAATCAATTTTTTTTACACTTTACATTATTTTTCCATCACAGTTTTTTTTTATAGTTGAAATTAAAACGGAAAATGTAGTAACATAAAAGGAAAATAAATATTTTAATCACTGATATGAAGAAAATTTGAAGTGAACTGTAAGTGTGCCGACAACAGCTTCTATTTGGAAACTCACATTTCTGTCAATTTAGCTGTTTTAATGTACAAAATGGTCTTTAGGCCAGTCCTGACAGTCAGCTGGTAGAAAGTCTCTATTAACTGTTAAGTAACACCAGTTGGGTAAGCGACTTTGTATGATGACCAGCTGACAACCTTTTTGTGAACAATTTGTGCCTGTTTAAATCCATGTCAGAAAAAAACAAAATTGGGTGGTGGTCAGTAATGTACCGTTCCTGATGATAAATAAAAGCTAAAAAGTGTTGAATATTATTAAATCTGTAAAGTCAAATTTTGAGATTGAGGACTGCAACAACTAAAATTATTAGAAGCGTGTATCGAATGTTTTGTGTTATAGCATAACTTTGTTTAAAAACATACAAGCAACAATTGCTTTGAAATAAAAATTGAGTACAAGCCCAGTTCACTGGGTTGTTTTAGGTGTGAGGCGATGCCCCAAGTCAGCTGATTTTCAGAAACGAATATTCCATTGTTCAAATCGTGTTAGTAAATGTAGATATATACTTTTGTTCAGTTTTGATAAATAGACAGTGGTTACCGGTGTACTTTGAAGCAGTGGCGGTCCTAGCGGGTGGGCCCGGGCCCACCCATTTTTAATATGACTTGACTGAAACAATAAAACAACGAGGATTTTTATTCACAAGATGGAAAACAATGATGGTACCGATATTTACGTATCGCAAATGAGACGAATTAAACCTTATCTATGGCAGGACAAAGACTTAGTAACCTGGTGATTGTATCCATAGAAAGAGAGTTAAGTTTTCCTTTAATGTCTGATCCAGATCCAGTTGTGGACAAGTTTGCAGCTCAAAAAGGAAGACGGCTACAGTTCAGTTTGTTTTAAAGTAAACAATAATCGAGAGTTGTCTAGTTTATGTGTTAATATTTCTTCATAATTTTGACCAACAGAATGGATTTGGACTTGATTTTTATATTTTCAAACTGTTTTTGTAACTCCATGTTTTTTTTTGTATTTAAAGTGTTCAATTTAGCAAATTTCTTTTAAAAATTACAAGGTTGTATTTGTTCAATACTAATCCTGAAATAAAGATAGAATGTACTCAATCAGTTATCTAAATGTATTCAATTTATAAAATCATAGACAAATATATATATATGTATATATGTTTTACATAGGTAAAAATAATGTACATTACATATAAACAGCTACTTTTTAACTTAAAAAATTAACTTAATTAATGAAATATATAAAATATATAAGTGGGCCTACCCAGAAAAAAATTTCTGGGGCCGCCACTGCTTTGAAGGTTTGGACTCAACTAACAGTCCTCTCAGGAATGGGCAGCCTGAGTCTGTGCAAGACCACACATCATCTACACGCCATACGCATCATTCTTGTACTTCTTATCTAATTGGGTGTCATGGGATTGCTTATATTCTTAATTGGACAGGTTGCAACGTAGACCCATGAGGGATTGAAATAATTATAACACAGTTTTAAATATAATATGTGTGAAGTGTGTTTGGCCTAGCGGAGGGGAAGAATTCATTCACGGCTAGTATTTATAAGAGGGAACGTACGTAAGTTAGTTTACTTTAAGTCTCTAAAGAATGTACCAAATGTTACTATTCTCAAAACAACAATAATTTCTCTGACCAAATAAAAACGCTGACCAGAGGATTTTATTCACAGTTATGTACATTCACAGGTATTTCCATTAAAATAAATTTTAATAAAGTAAACTACATGATCAAAAACAATTAAATGATACCCCCACTATAGTAAACAACGTGTCAGTGTAAACCACAGCAAAACTTAATGAGGGTTTTTTATATGTTTGAAATAAATTGACGACCACTCTTAACAGATGGAAGAAGACAATGCAGGTAACCAGTCATTAAAGTACTAAGTTTGTGAATGTGAAAGATATAACGAATATTAGCCATTTTTTCTGCTAAACGTTTCCCCAAGAGGCTCTACGTATGCCACTACCATCTGGTCTGAGGCTGTAAAAAATTAAATTCAACGCTCTCACAGATGGGGAAATAATTTATTTCCAAAAAATGCAGATAGGTAGGCCCCTCTATCAAGTTATTAAAGTAAGTTTTTTCCTCCAGAAGAGATTGATGAATATTAGCCATTTTTGTGCCTAAGGGCTCTATGTATGGTCTACTCTCAGCCTAAATATTAAGTCAACACATACCTACTACTTTAGAAGCACTTTGTGTGCTCACTCTGGCATCTGATTTGGGGCTGTTAAAGAATTGACTACAGCGCTCTCACGAATAGAAAATAATTTATTTCCAAGAAAATGCAGATTGGTAGGCCTGCTATCCAATTATTAAAGTAAGTTTTTACCTGTGGAAGAGATTGATGAATATTAGCCTTTTTTTTTGCCAAACATGTGCCTGAGAGGCTCTACGTTTGGTCTACTTTCAGCCTAAATATTAAGACCTATGACTCGATATAACTTTAGAAGCACTTTGTGTGCTCATGCTGCCATCTGGTTTACGGCTGTAAAAAATTGACTACAGTGCTCTCACGAATGGAAAATAATTTACTTCCCAACAAAGTACACGTAGATCAGTAAGTAATATTTTAACTGCAGAAGAGTTTGACTTTATTGGCCATTTTTCTGCCAAACATGTGCATAAGAGGTTTTATGTGTGTTAGAAATTCTACTTTTGCTTATTTTGGAATGACCTACCATCTTGGTTTAACTGCCTCATTCTAAAATGTATATAGGCTATAATGTATTTTGTTTATTAGAGATTGAGGTATAAGTAGTTTTTACAATGTTATTAAAATCATTCTAGTACAGATTTTGGGCACCAGATAACAGCACATCGTAGATTTACGATTTTCTTTGTCAAATCAACAGCTTGGTTATTAGCACGGTGTAAGTATACTACATTGTGCTAAGAACTTACACTATGGTTATTATACTACAGGTGATTATAAATGTAATAGACACTTTCGACAGCTTCTTAAACATCGAACTGGTGTATTTGAAATAGTAAATGATGTAGGGAATTTTTTAAAGTTTATGTTGGCACAACTGTTGCTAGCATTTTGTTATTGGGTGCTGTTACATTGACCAGTCTTGCAAAATGGCCGCTACTCAAGTTGAGAAAGCTAATTGCGTTGTTGAATTAGCCAAAACAAACTAGGTTACGGTTGTGCAACGTCATTTCAGAACAAGATACAGTAAACCACCACCAACAAGGTAATCAATCTATGACTGGTATAAACATTTTTAAAACAGTGGATGTCTGTGTAAAAGGAAGAGTACTGAAAGAACTTCTGTTACAGAAGAACAAATTGATAGTGTTCGTGATGTTTATGTACGAAGTCCAGGAAAATCAACTAGATCAGCAAGTTTAAAATTGCAAATTCCTCAACCAACTGTGAAAAATTCTGCGGAAACGTTGTGTTGAAAATGACGATGCATTCTTTAATTGCCTAATTTTCAGTGATGAATGTGATTTTCACATTAGTGGAAAAGTTAATCGACATAATGTTAGAATATGGGGCACAGAAAACCCAAAAATAACTTTACAGCATACACGTGATTCTCCTAAAGTAAACGTCTTTTGCCCATTATTTCGTGAAAGGTTTACGGGCCGTTCTTCTTTCACGAAGTGTCAGTAACCAGAGTAATTTATCTGGACATGTTAAACGAATGGTTAATGCCTCAACTCCAGGAAGTTAGTGATAACTTCAGTTTTGTACAAGGTGGAGCTCTGCCTCACTGGCACGTACAGATCAGAAATTATCTTGATGAACGTCTTCCTAGACGATGGATCGATCGGCTGCGCAAGTGAGGAAAACATTGTGTTTATGCCGTGGCTACCTTGTATTCCAGACTTAATGCCCTGCGACTTTTTCTTATGGGGTTATGTAAAAGACAAAGTTTTTGTACCACTGCTTCCTGCAGATATCGATGATCTAAAACAACGTTTGGCAAATGCTCTTGCCACAGTTGACCGTCACATGCTATATCGTGTGTGGGAAGAATTCAACTACCGTGTTGATATCTGTTATGTTACAAATGGTGCACATTGAACATTGTAAATACTTTCAATAAAAACTAAAATGAATTCTTCTATATAGTCATGTAAGTAATTACCTTAACTTTTCAAAAATAAATTTTCTATAAGTCATTTCATTTATAATCACCTGTATTATATTTACACTACGGTTATTAGTTATACTATGGTGGTAATTTGGTAATTATTAGTTGACTTGTGGTAATTTCCAGACCCTGACCGGGAATTGATTAGTTTGTGCTCATATTTTTGTTCGATAATCGGAAGTTAATTTCTAATTATTCCTCGTATGCTGTGTACAATACCGTTGGATTGCCACTTGAATTTCTGACATATCGTATAGCTATTTGGATACTTCATTTAAAAATGTGCGCCAAGTGACGGTAAATGCAGCGCTTCCTAGTGAATTCTCCAGAATCGTTGAAAGTCACTGACAGCAAACAGCTGATTTATTTATATTTTCTTTTCGTCTATTGTTTTGTAGTTTGGAGTCTGTGACAAATTGTTTTAAGAAAATGTTGTTTTCGCACATCATATTTGACGGGGGTGTGGTGTAATTACTGTTACCATTATATTAAAATAATATGGTACTTCTAAAAAATTTTAGCTTAATGTATATGGAAAGACTATTTAAGAATTACTTTCGAATAAGGAAGTTAATCTTTTGGCGTTGTTATTCTGATAGGTTATTTTGTTTTTTCTGATAGTAAAACGGCGTGAACTACGTTGTTTCTTGGAATTTAATTTTATTATCTAATTCTGTATGTACGTGTTTTAGCTCTGTGAATTACAGTTAGTGGTAATTAAGTGATTTAATACAAACGTAATTTTACAATGTTAATGATTTAACGGAAAAAAATGTCTGAACCTCGAAGCGAGGATGATGGAGAAATACGAGAGTGGGCTCCAATGAGTGGATTTTTAAAAGAGATCCCTTTACAAAGAAGAAAAGGAATATTTTTAGAAAATGTTTCTTTAACTTGCATAGATTGTCTTCAAGATTATTTAGCTGTAGGAACTAGCATTGGAGTAGTTTATTGGTACAACCGGGAAACTAACAGTGTTGAACGTCTCCGTCCTGAGGTATGTAATTATTATTTTCTATTTTTATTGCCATGTCATTAGCCTATTAATTTGTTGACTCATTTTTGAGCCTGGTAGTAGGTTACTAATGTAGAAAGTCTAATTATTAAAAGTTCTAGGAAAGATTGTTTTTTACCATGACTACAGTAACTTTGTTGATGGTTGCAAGGCAGTGTATTTTTTTCTGCCCTGTTACTTTTTAAAAGAGTAATTATCAAGATTGGAACAGTAGTTTCTGTTAGACATTTAGTAGATTATAGTCTTTTGATTGCTTTGTGTCCAACAGTTCTGCTCATTAATGCTAATGCTCTGACTGGGAATTGAACCTAGGATCCCATAGATAAATTTGTAGAAAGTAAATCTGTATTACTTCTTCAACTCTTACCCTACTTTATCTAGTTATGACAACCCAAATGGTACAGTAACTTTAGTTGTTACATTCAGATTGTTCTTGTGTATTCTCCTAATTTGGATAGTATCTGATCATATGCAGTACTACTTATGCATGATAATCTACCCATGTGCAGAATTATTTAGACTATGCACACTGTCTGAAAAATTCTGATGTTCAGTGTTAGGAGTTTAGCTACTTTATTTGTCTGATAACAGAGCCGCTGCTTTTGTTTCTTCTTAGTTCCAAAGTCAGATGTGATAAATTTTTGATTTTACATCCACTTTTATGTAGAAGACATACTTTAAGGGTAATATGGATGATGGAAGATGTCAAATGATAAAATGACATACCTAACTGGGAATCAAACCTGGGTTTGAATCAAACTTTTTGAGTTCTAAATCAGAATTGTGTATTGAGTGTAAATAGTTCCAATATAAATTGGTAGTAGGTTTGTATGTATTTTATAATAACAATGCAATTCATTTTTCAGGAAACCAATGTTAGCATAACATGTGTCAAAGTTGTTTCTAGTGTGGATTATATGGTAGCAGCTGGTGACAAAAATGGTATTGTGACTGTTTTTAAAGTTCCAAAACCTACTCCGGATTGGTTGCCCGAAGTTTATAAGCAAAACGTTAATAGACAGGTTTGTTTATTGTTCATCATTCATGTAGTGTACAAAGTGTATTTTACAGGCTTCTTTTTAATACAGACTTTGTTTTGTGTTTTCTATACAAAAAGAATCAACTTTGTGTCTATTTAAATGTGAAATCATCAGAAGTATTACTGTTTATTTATTTAATGTTTTTTGTGTTTATATAAAAAATCTTTTAATATTTACCTTTTTATTGCTTCGTTTACTTTGTTTTCATGAGTACTTTCGCAGTGCACACCATTGTTCAGGCAGTAACATATTATAGTTTCTAGAACATGTTTACTATGAAGATTGCATCTTCCTTTGTCAAGGGTTTGAGTCAAACTGATTAAACTAACAAAGAAAGATGCAATTTTCATAATAAATGTTTTATAAAAACTATAATATGTTATTACCTGAACAAACCGCCACACCACCACCGCAAAAGTACTCGTAAAGACAAAGTAAAAGTAACAGTTAAAAGGTAAATACTAAAAGTTTTTTGATATAAACATAAAAAAAAAACATTACATTAATATGTATTCTACTGCTATGATGTTAACTAGTAACTTAAATTATTATTACTATTTATGTAGTTTTTGAATTTTTCTCTGGTCTATTAGCATTTAGTCAAATTTTTCTTTCCCTTGTTTGTTTTTCATTGTTCATGTAATGTATAAGTGTAAGGTATAGTATTGCACAGGCTTCTATGTAATATATTGTTATTAAAACGGACCATGAGTGTTGTGTCTTCTACACAAAAATAATAAGAGCCAACAGTGTGTCTATTTAAATGATAAATAATCAGATGTATTACTTTTAATGTAGTTTTTTGAATTTTACTCTGCCT
The DNA here is from genome assembly GCA_035578175.1 of Catonia carolina. NCBI lineage: Eukaryota > Metazoa > Arthropoda > Insecta > Hemiptera > Achilidae > Catonia > Catonia carolina. The sequence continues at coordinate 121,113,190 of JAQMRL010000002.1, read as the reverse complement.
GTCAGCATTTACATTTTCTTTCCTTTGTTTGCTGATGGCTTTGCTATCATTTTTTCTTTGTTAGTAATAAGGTTATTTTTTATGTATACAGCATTTGTTAACCTCTCTTTTCTTTGTTTTGTACAAAATTTTGGATTTGGAGAAATGGTAAATGGTTTAACGCATTTGAAGCACCAAATAGAAATATTGTATTTATTTTTTGCAATTTATTAATACTTTTTGCAACGATGAACTTGATATCCCAACCAGCAAATGTGAAAGTAAAATATTGTCGATGCTCGATTTAATGGACTAATTGGGAAACACCGATGTCCATTAATGTGAAAGTCCGTTAAATTGAAAGTCATTCAGTTATAACACATTCAGTAACGTATGTTTCTATAATGTCTCTTCTTCTTCTTTCAAACAGGGATTAGGCCATGGCCTGTTCCGACTCACATTCAGCTTATATTAATAATTTTAGAAAACAGTTCCCTCAATATTAAATATGTAATTCAATTTGATTAATATTTTATCAATGGTAAATTTAATTCAATCTTATAACATTTGTTTTTTTTATCCTTACGGTAATAATCATTGCCACCTTTTCCGTGGCCTGCCTATATCTCTTTTGCCTACCGGCTGATACTTGAAAATTTTTAGTGGAAGCCTATCGGCTGACATTCGTTCAACATGTTCTTTCCATTGTTGGCGATACGATGCAACTCTCTCATTCAGGCAGAAGATGTTCAGCTCCTTCCTTATTTCCTCATTCCTGTATGATCTCTCCTGTCACAGCCCTTAGTTCTGCGAAGAAATCTCATCTCCGCTGCCTGCACTTTACTCTCAAGTGGTTTTGATGTTACCCAAGATTCACTACCATAGAGGAGTATTGGAGCTGCCATTGTTTTATAAAATTTCATTATTGTGTTTGTGGTAGCTTTTTTCCCCAATGTCCTACTGATACTTCCACAAATCATTTGGAACTTTCCTATTTTCTTCTCCACATCCATTTCATCTTTGTAACTTATGTCACTGCCCAGATATGTGAATTGAGACACTTGCTCCAATACTTTGTTGTCTATCACAATTTTAGATCGTATTGGGTACTTTCCTTTAAAAGCCATGATTTTTGTTTTCTCCTTTGATATTTTGAAATTATATTCTTTACAAATTTCGTGGAGGATATGTACAGATTTTTGGAGGTCATTTTCGTTTTCCTGTATTACACACAAATCATCAGCAAACAACAGTGCATTTAGGTAAACGTCTTTACCAAGATTGATTCCTAAATCTACTCTACATTTCCATTTTCGGAAAATGTGGTCCACATATATATTAAATAAGGTGGGCGATAAACTACACCCTTGTCTAACACCTTGGTTGATCGTGATTTCATCTAGTCGATTATCACCTGTATTGACTATTATTTGAGTATTGTGGTAAAGAGATCTTATTGCGTTTACAAGATGTAAAGGATATCCTCTTTCCATCAGAATTCTCCACATAAGACTTCTATTCACTCTATCAAATGCTTTTTCAAAATCAATAAAAGCCATATGCGTTTCAAGGTTGAACTCTCTTCTTTTCTCTATCAGTCTTTTAACTGAGAAAAATGTTGTCTGTGCATGAACGACCTTTTCTGAACCCACACTGCTCTTCATTTAAAACTGCTTCAGCGATACTTTTCACTCCAGAATTGATTATTTTCGAGTATATTTTATATCCTGCATTCAAAAGACTGATACCTCTATAATTTTTGCAGTCATTTCGTTTGCCTTTTTTGAAGAGAGAGATTACTTCTGCTTTACTCCACTCTTTCGGAATTTGATATTTCATCCAGCATTCATTTATCCGGTGTAAGAATCTTAATTCTAGTAACAAACCACCGTACTTGAAAAGCTCACCATTAATTCCATCCAAACCTGCAGCTTTTCGGTTTTTAATGCTCTTTAGTGCTTTTTGTAATTCAGCCATTGTTATTAAATCCACTGAATTATTCCGGATTTGATTTTGAGGTACATTTACATTTTCATTATCAGAATACTAGAGATCTTTGTAATGCCGTATCCAGTCATCATCCGAAATCATACTTAATGCAGCATTGTCTTGATCTCATTATTTTATACGCGCATTGCTGTCGTCCATGAATATCTCTCTCTATAACACTAATAAACTTTTCCCAGGACTCCTGTTGAGCCTTTCTCACAACTTGCTTTGTAATATTCCTTTTTTGCATATAGTATTCTCTAGCTTCTTGCGTTTTCTTCTGCAAAAATATAAGATAAGCCTTTTGCTTTTCTTTTATGGCAGTTTCTATTTGTGGGTTCCAAATTCTCAGACGTCTATTACTCCTTCTCTTCAACCTTTTACCAAGTGCTTCAGTTGCAGCTTTTTGAATACACGACTTTATATTTCTCCATTCTGTCTCTATATCATCTGCAGTTGGAACTAACAAAAGATTCTCCTGCAACCTTCTCTGGTACAAGTCCCATACGCTGTCATCCTGCAGAAGTGAAATCTTGAAGACTTCGGTTCCCTATTTTTTATTTCTCCTGACAGTTCTCCATTTCTTTAGGATCAGCACCTTACTCATTAGAAGGTAGTGGTCGGTATAAATATCACAGCCCCTATAGACTCTTACATCTTGTACTAAACTCTTCATTTTATTATTTACAATGATATAGTCGATGATGGATTTTGAGCCTCTAGCACTCCAGGTGAACTTATGGATATCTTTCTTTCTATAAAATGTATTTGTTATCTTTAGGTCATTGAAGGAAGCAAATTGTCTTAGTTCTTGTCCATTCTGGTTCATCACTGCTTCTCCAAAAGTACCTAGTACACCTGGAATAGGGATGTTTCCGACTCTTGCATTGAAATCTCCAACAATTGCAACGTGATCTGTTTTGCATATATTCTGCACTATTTTCTGGAGATTGTCATAGAAGGTTTCAGTCTCTTCTTTTTTCCCTTCATCTGGAGCATATACTCCGACTACCGTTAGATAACCTCTCTCAATTTTGAGTCTAACAGATACTGTCCTCTCATTTATATAGGTGTAACCTTGAATGGCATCTTTCCATTTGTTATTCACCATTATTGCAACTCCTGCACTTGCTCGTTGATTCTGAGGTACTCCCTTGTAGACCATCCAATAATCATTCAAATCCATTGTTCCCTGCAACTTTTTCTTTGTCTCAGTAATCACTGCTATGTCAACTTTCTGCTTCGCAAGACAATCATTCAGTTCATAAATCTTATTTGATAATCCTCTAACATTCCATGTAGCTAAATTCAAAACATCCATAATCCCAAATCGTTTTTGTTTTGCAATCCTATTTGTTTTATAATCCTTTAAACCGGTCCTATTTCCGAGGCTGTTTGTGAGTTTGTCAGTAGTTGATTTGATCCCCTGGCCTCGGTACGAATGCTGCGCAGGTTAAGTCCAGCAGTGGGGCCGCCACCTTGCTGCGTCTGAACTCACAGGATTTGTGTAGGGTTTTCTCCCCTAGACGAGTTGCTTTCACTACTGCTACGAGCCTTGTCTACCCGTTGATTCTCTCTTCACAGTCATATTTCCTTCGTGCCTGCTACTTCCTGAGACGCTACTGGTGTTAGGCAGCCTTCAGGTTGAGAGAATCTGCTACTGTGAGTAAATTCACAGCCCCCAGCACTGATCTGCTTGTCGACCCAGCTTCCCGCCTGGATTGGTTTCCCGACCTTTCACTGGGTTGCTCGACGTAACAGGGGGCACCTCTTGTAGGTTACATGCTGGAGTTGAAGTGTGAGAGGCTAGAGGAAATCTCTTGCATGAAGTCCTTAGATTACGCATCCGATGTTAGGTGCTTACGCATCAACACTTCCATTGCCCAGAGCCATAGCTCCACCTAGGTTGATTCCTAGAGCCCTTCTATAATGTGTTAAAGTAAATATTGGACTTGCTTATAGCCTTATTCTTATTATAACTTTCAAAAAACTGCACCTTTCAGGAAGATCTTACCTTAAGGGAAGAGATAATTTTTTGCTGCACTTGCATTTCTATTCCTCATATATTAATTCCTCGTTAACGTTGTTGCATAAACAATTTGAGAATGCAATCTTCCAAATCTGTATTGGTCCCCAGTTTCATATGCTTTCATTTATTATCTAAATTATATTTCCGGGACTTAGGGTGTTCTCCCACTGGTGATACTCGACTGCGGCACAACCTCGACTCTACGTCTGATACGAATCCTACCTTTACTTTTATATGTTCGCCCTCCCACCAGTACGACCTTGATGCAACCCCTATCAAACTGATTTCATGCAACTCAGTTTGTCCAACATCTGCTCGACCAGTCGCGTATAATCATGGCAGACGAAGCAGCCAATGTAGCCTTTGTACTTGAAGTTGAACAAGCTCACAGATCAACAAGGACCAACAAGCTCAAGTAATAGTTGGAAACGTTCTTTTGACATCTGATAAAAAGAGTTAAATTTGTATTCATCACAGGAGAGTTCCTGGGCACGCACTTATGCTCCTCTATTACGATTATTATTTATGTACAGTGATATCCAACAGCTGCATTTTTTTTTGTGTTTTCTTCTGAGGTAGTAATAAGCAACACGTCTTCTTTATCACGTGACATTTTGCAAACTGCAGGTGGATTCAAAGAAAAGCTTGAACAGTTGCGTCGAGGTCGAGTCTCCTTGATGTGTGTTCATGCACGATGCGACTCGTTTTTCGATCGAGTCATTTTAATCGCATTGAGGTCAAGTTTCACCAGTGTGAGAGTGGCCTTACATTTAATGAAAATTCAAGGAGCTCTTCTTTTGATTATATCTAAAACTGTTTATGTTTTTGTACTACATACCCTTCGCACAAACTTGACACACTTCTACCGGTCTCTAGTTTTCGTAGCAAGTCCAACTGCATATGTTTACACAGATAACAGGTGATGCCAATACTTCAAAAATATTTATCATGCATATATAATTTGTTATGAACACAAAAAACTATTATTGGTAATTTTTCTTTACAAAATTAACATTCCTTTGATATTTGTAATTTTCAAACCATTTTTATTATTTAGGAGGCTAGTCCGTTGAATTGAAAGTACGTTAAATCGAATGCCGTTAAATCGAGCATTGACTGTAATAATTAACTGTGGGCATATCAGGCTTGAGGGAGGGCCCCTAATAGAACCTCCTCCAGATACTATCTCATTGTTTTGTAGCGACATGTTCTGTTCTATGTATTCATTTAATTTAATTTAGAAGATCTCTAATCCAACGTCTGTCTAGTTGTCATTTGGAGTTGTGTAGTAAATGTAGTCTGATTAGTGCTTGAACTAGTGGATTAGCATGGCCATGTAGTTTGTCATGAATTTTTTGTTGATTTTAACAATGAAGTGTTGAACAATTTGTAAACGAAAATCTTTACAGTAACACTTTATATAAAGTGTTGTTGTTTGTGTAAAAGGGTGTTCGGGCTGTCAGTGTCAGTGTCTTCGACTGAAATGATTGAATATTGAAGGATTTGCAGAACCAAATATTTGGCAACCATAAGACCAAATCAGTCGTAAAAGGTGCGTGTAGATAAGCAATCATTGATGAACAGGTAATCTTGTGCTTTTATATATCAAAGAGTAGAAATGTTTCAGTCTCGAATTGAGGGTTAGGATAGTCCTTTTTATGTTAACGTGCCATGTCGGTGGTCAAATGTGAGTCCTAAGTATTTTACTATATCTACTGTAGGTAATGACTGGTTTGCAATAAATACAGACGGGTAGTCATCGCGGCGAAGTGTGAACGTTATATGGCATGATTTAGTAGCGTTTAATTTAATTTTCCAGTTACAGCATAACAGATATAGCTTATTCAGGTGAGTCTGTAAGTTATGTGATGCATGAACCAGGTGATCACTTGTGAATAAAATGGCAGTGTCATTGGTGAAAGTAGCCGTAAATGTTAACATCATTTGAGGTATATCATATGTGTACAAAATGTAGAGAATTGGGGCTAGAATAGAACTCTGAGGTACAGCAGTTCGTAGTAGTTTTGGTATGATGAGACTGCAAACAGTTACTCTAACACAGATAATCAGCAGTACTGTAAAAACTTGTCAAGTGGGTCCTGTTTTACTTAGGCTACATCTTGTGATGATTTCGACCACTTTAGGAAAAGATAAAATGAAAATTTCTTTTTAATCTCACCTATATGTGTGGTGGATCTTCAGAGGCATGTATAATATCGGTATAAAATTTGTTACAAAGTTTGTTCTTACAAATGACTGGAAGAGATTAACAGCTTTTAAAATAAATTTAACAAGGTTATTAATTTCAATTTTAAACAATGTTTATATACTGCGATGAGGGTAAAATTGGTGGAAGTTTGATAACCTCTACTTCTATTGAAAGTTTCTTGGATATTTAGTAAAATTCTACAGGTTTCTAGACACAATTTAATTTTTTGAATAACGATCTCGTCATCAAATTTTGATGAAATATACATTTTCAGTTTAATCATTTTATAAAAGGTTTTGTTTAAAATTAACAATGTGATTGTTTGTTATAAACAGGTTGAACGATATACTGTAAGTGGATTGCACAATGCTGAAATTACAGCACTTGAATGGAGTGTTAATGGGCAAAAACTATTTAGTGGTGATGCAGTTGGCCTTGTAGTTTTTACAGAAATAGATTTTTATATGGTAATTATTATTTTATATGGTTTAATGATTCATTTAACAAGTTATTTTATGTGTAATGAACCTATTTTTATTACAGTTGGTCTACTCATATTGTGATATCTGTTTTGTGAGTGACAAAATGCAATTTGTTGTAATTTAAAATTAAAAAATTAACGCGAAAAATTTTGAACGCTAGACGTAAACAACTGTATTAGTTGAATTCCAGATCTTCTAAACTTCCACTTCATTTAAAATTACTAGTTTATAAGTGTTACCTTAGACCCGTTTGGATGTATAGCAGCCAAATTTACTGTTGTACCAAACCGTCGGTCATTTTGAAAATACAACGCTTTCAGTCCAAACTGGTTAGACAGATAACTAGTGCTCCCTTTTACGTAACAAACTACACTACACACGGACTTAAACGTCCCATATATCAACGATGTGTTCGTACGCATATACACACGATTTTAAAAGAAATTACTCAATAATCCAAACCAGCTCATTGCTGACCTAGACACATCAGATTTACCAACTGCGCCTAAACAAAGACTGAAACGACTCTGGAGTAGGAATATCATGAGATGTCAAAATTAAAGAAAAAAAATTAAGTCAAGAATTAACAAAATAATGAACTAACTTTATGATTATGGTTGGAATACTGTCAATGGGCAGCGATCTCCTGAATGTCTTAAAATTTGTCAATATTTGTATCCTTTTTTTATCAAATTTGCTTGTTGTTAATTTTAAACAGTTGCAAATAAAAATATCTTGTATAGTCAAAAAAAAAAATTAAAAAAATTAGTTATGACTTTTCCTATATCTTAATAATATATTTTTGATCTTTATAGTAAATGGGAATGATATGTTCTAATGTCACTTACTTTATTTATTTAATTAGAGAAATATTCAAATTTCAGAAACAGTATAAAGTATATGTGATTGCCAAATCAGTTTTGACATTATCAGCTTCAATAAAGTTTTATTGTTTTAAGTTTTGTTTTTAACATTATTGTTGTTCTATTACACAGTATACCTTTATTGTTATTATTTAACAATCTTACACCATGTGTATTTACATTTCTACAAATTATTCTACAGTTTCTGCCTGTGACAATCCAGTGCATTAAAAATACAAATATGTTTAATAAGATTATACTGTGTTCGCTCATTTTTATGTACGTATTGCAAGATTTGTTGGTTAATACTGCTACTCTGAACATGTAAATACAAATATTAATTTTGCAAGAGATACAATGTAACATTTCTCAAACTATAAAACTAATCATTACTTTAAATAACAGCTTTCTGTTCAGTAATTCTAACTCATATTACCAAGGTAATATCGGTAATTATAAGCACACATAATAAAATTTATTTAAAAATTACAACAAATATTTGAAGAAAAATTATAGAAACTTTAAATACCATAATGTACTTTTTTATTTCAGAATTTAAGTAAAGCTTGTGAAGTGTTAAATGAAAAATATAGAATTGTACAATTAAGTTTTAGTCATCAAAAGCGAACATTACTTGTTGGAACTGAATTTAGATGTATATTGGCTCATAAAGAAGATAACTGGCGAGTTGCTCAAGTTGGACAAAAAGAAAGAACGAGGTGAGTTTTCTACATTTTTGTAATTGAGTTTGCATGTAGCAGATACTTTTTGAGAAAGTAATAATTTTTTGAATAACTTTATAAAGAGACAAAAAATGAGAGTATTTTGCAATTGACAATATGTAGTCATTCCTTGTCAGTACAGGCATGTTTGTCCAGTGCAGAACTGGCCAGACCATGGTGTAGTGGTCAGCTATAACTGGCTTTCTGTGCCGTGGGGGGGGGGTCCTAGGTTTGAATCCCGATCAGATCTGGTATTTTTTTCATCAATCACCTTCACTATCTGCATTAGGTAGCAGTTATGTACAAAACAGTTAAGTATTAAAAAAAATTTGGTGTGAAACACTCACACGACTTTCTCTTGTCAGTGTAACAAATGAAAAATATAACCTTAACGTGTATTTCGGGTGAAAACTAAGTTTTTAAAAATCAACATGAAAACAGTACGTTCCTTCGTATTTTATTTTGGGCAAGAGAAAGTAAAGCGTGCAGAACTGGATAAACTTCAGTAGTCTTTTGAGGGTAGTTCATGATAGACAGCAATTTGTCAGAGTTGTAGACTCTACAGTTTATACAGTTAGTTTAAAGGATTGATTGATGGAGTCAGCACCCTTAAGAAAATCGAGATAATTTATGATTTACTTGCTTCTGTAAAAATTCTGTTCTTTGTTAATAATTTATAAAATCTTTGTTTTTTTCCAGCTTAAGTGCTTTAGGGGGTACATTTTTTCCTTGTGCTTCAAGACCTTTAGATCCATTTGTTTATTCTTGTCGACCTGGTTTTCGTATTTGGCAAGCTGATACTGATGGAACTGTTCATAAAACTGTAATTTTTAAGGTAAATTTTCTTTGTCTTTTAGAGTAAATATTGGTTTATGAATAAACTGTAAAGCAACAAAGGCCCTAGAGATAAAATTGGAGCATATAGTTTGGTTCAAAAACTTTGAACCAAACTATAAAATTAACCAAAGTATGAAGTTAACCAAACTATGAAATTTGTTTTACATTTTTAATATGAAGCCTAAAGTTAATAAACTGATAAAGTTAACTAGTTTTGTTGGTATCCTTTTGCATTATATATATGTAAAAATTTTCTGTTACTTATGGTGAATGTACTGTTCGGTTTCTTCATCTAGAACGCGGTGACATCAGGCTTGTTTCAGTACGTTTGGTGCGTTCCCTTTGGAACTGTGCACAAAAACGGTAGCATGCTACTGTTAATGGAATTTCTCTACTTTTAGTTACTGTTATTATTATTATCTTGCTATTTTATTATTACTAAGTTAACATAAAATTTATATTTCATAACGTGCTTTAACTTGCTAATATATTTATTTATAAAGGTGTAATATCGGAAAAGTCGTCGTCTGAAGTTGAATTATTAAAATTATCCTCTATTAACTGTCCGTATCACTGCTAATATTAATTACGAGTGAATCTATTATTTTGTCTATTGGAAAATCTACTTCTCTGTATTGTTTCTCACAATTGATAACGTGATCACACATTGACTTCCACTCGATAACCGTTATAGAAGAAAATTTTTCTAAGCACAATTTCTGAACAGCTTCTGTTTTGAAGGTTGCATTGTGAGCAGCTACCCAATTTTTCTCATTGGCCCAAACTAATTCTATAGGATTTAGGTCAGGATGATAGGGTGGAAGCTGTAGAACTGTGTGTCCAGCTTCAGACAAATGCCATCTACTTTGTACTTTTTTTTTGTTATACATATGTAACTGTACCAGTCTGAGTAGTTCGATTTTCAACATGGAGTCATTGAAAGGAATACCTTTTGTATGCAGCCACTCTTGTATCATATTTTTACAATTGCTAAATGTAGGTGTTTTTAGCACCTGTACGTTATGGTAAGGTGCATTGTCTATGACCAAAATGGATCGCGCTAGCAGGTTCAGTATCAACTTTTCGTTTATCCATTTTGAGTAATTAAATTAAAGTTCTTGTCCCCATGGTAATCACCTGTGGAGCGATTAAATTCCCACAATGTTAATGGATTTTTAATCAACCCATTCTCTCCCCCCCCCCTGCGTGTAATATTAACCGGGAACCTGTGGAAATAGGTATGGAAATTCCAGAATTAGGTTCTTGCTATACCCAACCTTTTTTCTGTACATGACTACTATGAATGTAGGTTTCATCTATATATACTATCGGTCTGCCCTGTTCTCTAAATTTCTTTATGTCCCTGAGATATGAAAATCTATTGTATTGAATTTCTGGTCATTCAATCAGAATAGTTCTATTGTCTCGGTTTTCACTCCACTTAAAACCTAATTTATGAAGTATTTTTCTGAGACTTGATTTACTCCCACTGAATATGTTATTTTCCTTTAATTTTAACATCAGTTTTGGCAATGATGGCACACACTTATCAGTTAAATTAAAATTATTTACAACCATGAATGGCGGACTTTTGTCAAAGGAATCTAAATTTGTGATTCTTTTGGGTGGATTTTTTTGCGTGAGATAATTGAAGAGCACACACCGCTTTTAATCAATTTTGATTTTCTTAATCCTGCGGATGGAATTAACCGATACACTTGTTGCAGCCGCAGTTAGTTCTATAAATTTTTTAGGATCCATCAAAAAACTTCCTGCTTCAGCTTCTCTACTCATGTAATCCAAATTACTAATTATTAATTTATAAATTATAAAGGACTTCACATGTCTGGCTGTGAATTACTTTTCCACACAATTTAGACGAACACTACAACTGATTACATAGTAGAGAAGATAAAAGAAATCAAAACTGTTTACGTTTCTGATTAAAAAAAAACCAAAAAAGAGGAAAATATTTTGTTTAAATAAAAAAATCTTACTTTATAAAATGTATAAATTTCTGTATTTCTGATTCATTTTTACCTGATTAATAAACATTAAAAAACTTGCAGGAAGCATTAAGAAAACCACATCCTGTTATTCGTTTACTACGCCCACTTCCGACTGTAGCATCCCCAGTACAAAATCAAGAATTTGGTGTCCTATTAGTGTGGAGAGAAACATTTTTATTGACATACAACAGACACTCATTATTAATACTTGATCCAGAAAAAGCAACTGTATTAGCGAGCTTAACCAACCTAGAAAATCTTCATTCTGTTGCTGTTGTTAATTCTGAAATATTTATTATTGAAGGAATGAGAAATATTGTTCGATTGTCCTACACTCCTGATAAATTCGGCGGTAAGTATGTTTGTGAGAGTAAATTTTTACAAATACGGTGTTTATTGAATTATGGATGATTTATTAAAATACAAGGCTATACAATTTATGTTATTTGTATAAAAATCTCCGAGTATAAGTGTTTGTGTATATTATTCGTTTAGTTTATAGTTCTTTTGTACTACTGTATGTACATTGTGTACTAAACTTTCAATAACATTTTGTTTACAGTAAATCTTGCAAGGAATTGTATTTAGAACATGCACAAATTACCCACTACAGTTTTATTTATTATTTTTATCACACAAAGCTGTATGTTATACGTCATAACATAATCTATTAAACATCATAATGCATTTTTTGTAACTTGTATTTCATTTTAGCTTTTAAAAATTAACAGTGTTTATAGTATTCCATGTATCCTGGATAGTTAAATACAATTATTCGGAAAGTAAGGTCAGAGTTCTTATAAAACATAAACCATCACAGATTTTTTCAAAAAACTTTTTTATTTAATTCCTTACATGTTTACCTATTGTTCTACGTAATTTGCATATTGTTTAAACTTTTGTCGTACTGTTTTACAAGCTTTTGTATGCCTAAGTCGTAGCCATCTGCTGCCAGTGAGGATAACCAGTCTTTAACGACTTCTTTCACCTCGTCATCTGTGTCACTTTGCCGCTGACAAACTCCTTTAGTTAGCAGAGCTAGTGAAAATTTCTCAGCACCAAGTCTTGAATCTCCTGGAGCTGGACTTCATGAATCTTTTTATCCATGGCATTGACAAAATCTTCTGTGGTCACTGATGGTCGACCTGATTATGGTTCATCATGGACATTTTCACACCCATCCTTGAAAGCCTCCCACTACCACACTTTGCTGGTACTCATTGCATTGAGGCCATTGACTTCATTTATCTGTCAATAAATTTCCACTGCTGAAATATTCCTTGCTGTCAAAAACCGAATCACTGATCGTATTTCATAGTCAGCAGGCTGATCAATTGTTTTAAACATTTTGAACTGACGCTGTAAACAGCACACTTTAATAACACCAATGCAAATAGCAACATTTAACGAGCAAAGCATGCTGAGAGTCAGGGTGCATGCGCTTTTCAATGTTTGCATGACATTTGATTAGCTACAGCGATTAGGACCATAGTTTCCAAGTAACCCTCGTAGATTTTTGCTGTAGATACTCTAAAGTCTTAATGTATTTATTCTATTGTACAGTATATTATCTAAGAATTTTAATTCAATTCTTAATTACAAAGCTTGTATGTATTTAACTCAGACATTTATAAATACGAGGTCCATTAAAAACGTATCGGACTTTTTCAAGTAAAAAATTTATTTGTATAAATATTCAAAAACTTATCATGGTCCCCTTCAAAGTAGTTCCCCTCAGACTCCATGCACTTGTTTCTCACTGATGCTGCCAATATTGGAACAATTTCTGGAAAGCTTTTTAGGTGTGCTATTTAGGCCATTTCACACTTTACATTATAACTTCTCTAGACTTGAATCCTTGTTCTTCTAAAGGCATTCCTATCTTGGGGAAGAGCAGAAGTCAAACGGTGTCATATCTGTCGTTTGGATGAGGTGTGACTACAAGCAGGAGCATTGTCTTGATGAACCTGCCATATTCCTGTTATCCACCAATTTTGTTGCTTATGTCGTACATCATCATGAAGACGGCTTCTTGGTAGTATTCTTAAAAAACATTTTAACCTTGAAAAAAACATTTTGACCTTGAGAAACATATTCATGGTGTATGACACCTCTACTGTCTAAAAAAAACAGTCCATGACTTTCACTTGCTGTGCACTTGTCGTGTGTTTTTTGGTCGAGGAGAAGAAGAATGTTGCCATTGTAAAGACTGCATTTTAGTTTCCGGACTATGACCATATTTTGATTTCATGACAACCACGTTTCATCATCAGTTTATAGTGTTCGAAAATTCACCATTACTCCATGTACTGCCAAACATGTCTTGTGCAACTTCCATGGAAAAGTTATAATAGAAAATGCAATGAATGACCTTAACAGCATATCTAAAGAAGCTTTCCAGAATTGCTTCCGACAGTGGCAGCTCTGGTGGAACAAGCGCATGAAGTCTAAGGGGACTACTTTGAAAGGGATTAAGGTAAGTTTCTGAGTCTGGCAAGTAGGCTTTCATATCTCCACAGTTTGTTATAAATTGTAGGGATTAATAAGATTCTAAGCCAAAATTTGGCTTAATTGGAACCACATTTCTTTTATTAATTTGTGTCTTGATAAATGGTATATATATTTTCCATTGTAATGTTTTTTTCTTATTGTGTATTGTACACTATTACCAACCTCCTGACTTGATCGCTCTTCTTGTTTTATCTTTGATTTTGGATAGCTATTAAACTGAACAGGAACTTCCAGTGGAATGTTTTCATGTGCAACAGTTAGCTGTTCACCTTACAAAGTTAATTACTTTACCACAGTTACTTAATAATCAGTAGTAACCTTCTACCAGCTGACAAACTATCAAACTCTTTTAAGTAGTTGTTTGGTAGTGCTTGACATGTTTCTCATCTCTTACAAGTTAGATGACAACCAATAAGGTTCACCTGTATACTATATAATAAAGATCTTCACCTATAGTCTTCTAAATAAGCTCATAACCTATTAATTTTTTCCAATCCAAGAATTTATTTACAGAATTTTTTTAATTGTTAATTTTAATAGCGAGTTAACGTACATAGAATTTTTTAAACATATTTTTAAGTAATTAGATAATTGCTTAAAAATATAAGGTATGTTTAAATAGTGGTTTCTTTTATAAATTTCAGGGGAGAAGAAAGCGCCAAGTTCTTTGTTTACAATGGGTGAACATGTAGCTCCTGTTGCTGATACTTTATTAGACATCACAAATCGGTTAAAAGAAGGAGCTCATAAAATTAAACCTTTCTTAAATTCAAGTGCTATTCAAACAACTGTAAATGGGTATGAGTATTTTTAATAATAACATTATTAATTAAGAACAAAGTTATTATAATTTTTTTTTAAATAAATTTGATTATATTCCTCTTTCCTTTTGGTGGTTTTCTTTACTTCTATGTTTGTAGAATCCATGGGTTGTAACATTTAATATACTTTTTATCATTGATGAGCTGTGCTGTTACACATGTTTAGACCAATCAGAACGTTTGCCAGCATTGTCAGATTGTACCTGACAAACATTACGTGTGCATGCGTATAAGAGTCGCAATAGTTCACTCATTTCTTGCTTCTCATACTGAACCCATCAATTATAGAGCGTGTTAACATACAATACTTTATAACATAATCAGCTGGTTGTATGTTTATAGGTTATATTGTTACTGAAAGACTAAAAAAATGGCGGACTAAAGATATAACAGAGCTACAAGAGCAAGTATTGGCAACGTTGCTGGCAAGTCATTGGCTTGCTATAAAGTGGGTAGGGGGCAATGCGTACATTCAGAGCTCATCATCCTTGAAAAATAGTATAATTATTTTTGTACATTGGAAATTATAAGAAAGCATCTGTATTTACCACTATACTATCCCTACCACTATACTATCTCTGCTTGATGAAACATTGTAAATTAAAAATTAGATTTAAGTGCACATTATTTATTATCATATGATAGAAGTTTCACTAAAACATATTTACCCAGTTCAAACTGTTGATCTAGTTTTAGGCCATGCACAAAATTGATGGTGAGGGAGGCAACAAAATGTGTTAAGTATAGTTGGAAACCAGTAAATATTGATCTTTTCTAGTAGGGAATTCTTTAACGCATCTAATAGTGTTTACAGAAATAGAATATCTTAAAAGGGAACATATTTATTCCCTCTATAGTGTGTAGGTAGGATTGATGGTTTGGGAATTGTTTGTTTTGAATGGAAGTCTGTCCAGCTCGTATATAAGTCAATGTACATGCATGTTCTTTAGTTTGTGTTGGAGCTATGACATTTCTATTATGGAATTGCCCTTGAAGGGGGAATATGAGTCCATTTTACTGTTCAGGAGGGGGTTTACCATCACAAGAGGCAAAACATTCGATGCTTTGCAGGGTTGCAAAGGACGTGTAACGGCTTCCTTCTAACCGCACCTACAGAATTTTTCAAAACACGTGGTTGTAGGGAAAAAATTTTCTACATTGCTTTGCTTACAGCTGTAACCTAAATATAATAGTCGATCTGTGGAATCTGTGACATCACCGTAAAAAATGTAAAATACCATCCCTTCATGCTTCCCTGTGATGGGAAAATGGACTCATGTTGAACATTTTGTAACTTCGTCAAATACTTACGGAAATTTAAATAAAAAATAACATTTATTCAGTAAACTCTTATCTTCAAAACATGTTTTATAAATTATTTTGCTTAACTGAAATTTAAGCCTGTTATAACGGGTGTTTCAAAAAGGACCCATTTCGAAGTTTAAGGGTTAATATTTTCTGCATAGGGAATATTTTTTCCCCCAAATAACAGTTGGCACTACCGTACTCATTGTTTACCCTTTGTGTATTACTGACATGTACTAGTGCTATCCCAGTATTCATTTGTGTCTATAGTGTCTGTATAAGTTCAAACATGGTTTTTTCAAGGATGAACATGTTTTTATTATTGAAAGTTATTGCAAAAATCTTAGGAACGAGTGAAAGACGAGTTCCAGTTAAAATTTCCCAATTCTGAAGTACCTAATAACACCACAATATCGCGTCTGATTAATAAATTTCGTGAGACTGGCAGTGTACAGGATCGGAAAAGCACAGGTCGACCATCAGTGTTAACAGAACAAGTTTTGGACGATGTGAAACAACGTTTGACTACCTCACCCGGCAAATCACTTAGAAAGTTATCTTTACAGGCTGGATTATCACTATCTTCCGCTTTAAGGGCTACAAAAAAATTAAATCTGCATCCTTACCGCATCGGTGTCTTTCATGAACTGAAAGAAGTTGACCATGGGAAACGTATACAGTATTGTCGTTCGATACATTCTCTTGTTAATGACAACGGTGTTGAAATATTGGATCGTGTTTATTTCAGTGACGAAGCATGGTTCCACTTGGATGGTTACATCAACAGCCAAAACTGCCGAATATGGAGCGCTCATAATCCTCACACATTTCATGAACGTCCACTACACGCACATAAAATTGGTGTTAAGTGTGCGATCTCCCGGCGTCGTATTGTTGGGCCTTTATTTTTTGACACATCTGTAGATGGTGTGGTGTACCGCAACTTAATTAAACAATTTATAGCGTTGTTAGAATTACACGATCGAGATTGTTGGTTTCAGCAGGATAACGCAACGTGCCATACTTCTACTGAAACGCTGAATATGTTACGAGAATTTTTTGGCCATCGTGTGATATCAAAAGGATTGTGGCCACCAAGATCCCCAGATCTTACTCCTGCGAATTTTTTTCTTTGGGGGAATTTAAAGAGTAAGGTTTTTAAAAACAATCCTCATACAATGGAAGAATTGAAGGCTAATATTGAAAGTGAGATTACAAACATTAATGAGCAAACACTACGAAAAGTGGCTGCAAATGTTATGAAACATGTCCGAACTTGCATTACAAGCGTAGGAAGTCATTTTGAACATTTATTGTGAAGTTTTAAAGGTAATCTGAATATTATAAAGGTAATAATTTCATACCGTATAATTTGTAATTACTTAATGTAATAAATTAGCATTCTCAAACTTCGAAGTCCGTCCTTTTTGAAACACCGTTAGTAAAAAATCTAAAGTAAACACAAAAATTTTTGCGAATGAAAATTTCGCTCGCCTAAACGCAAAGAATTATTAAGCAATTTTCTTGTAATTATATTCAAAAGGCGCGTACATATTATATCAATCAACTGTAATTTTTTTAGAATTTTTCATCTGTAATGACATTAGATAAAACAGTTGTTTTGAGAGTATGTTTTGATTTTTGCAATTCTTCTGTTTTACGAGAAACAGTCCGTTTCGTAAGGGTTAAAGTGAGTAAAAATTGAGTAATGAAAATTATTTTTTAATGTGTATGACTTTATTGAGAATTCTTAGTTTCTTAAACCTGATAAACCTTCTAAAACTTATTTGATAAAACCTGGCTACTCTTTGGATCATTAAATATTTTAAATTTTAAAAATAAATGTTACTAGCTTCTTATCTTTTAAGAAATTGAAACAAACAGTTCCTTGTACTTTTTAATATTTTGAAATATTTCTTAATACATTAAGTGAAGTACATGAGAAAGATTATTCCTAAAAAATGTTTGGGTTTTGTGTTAATTATTTATCATTTGTTTGCAGGCAAATAAGCGAGGTTGAGGACTTTGTTGCGATGGCAGATGAAGCATTGGAACTACCTCCAGTACAAACACTTAATGATAGTGGTATTCAAGAATTAACTGTCAATCTCTCTAGACTACCAGATATTCGGGCCCCATTATTTGATAAAATTGGAGAACAAGAGTTTGACGATATTGTGTCTACATCTAGCAGAAAGGTAGTACTAAAATTATTGTAAAAATTATGGAAATAATGTTAAATCGAGAAGATGATGGACGAATGTAAATCATTTGCAGAATCAAAAATTTCATTATTTTGTAAAATTTTGTATTTTATAAGTGTTAAACCCAGCCTGAACTGAACTTGCAATTTGGTAGAATCTTTTCAATAATCTATTTAATAGCACGTTACGTCAGAGGACCAGGTTGAATATTTAAAAGTCCTTACCCAGGACTGACTGCTGAATCGGAAAGAACAAGTAAACAAAGAACTGGTAATTAATTTTATTATGTTTAGTTTTAGTTTCCGTAATTCTATTATGTCAAGTAAAATGCTTTCATACATTAATAATTTGAGGTGAATTAATAACAGAGTTTTTCAATTTCAAAATTGTTTTATTATCAACCCTTGCAGAACTGCTGCTAGGTTTTTTTCACCAAGTAACTGTTCTGTAAGGCTTACACTCAAAATAATTACAACCATTTTGAGTCCACGGTGGAAGGATATGGGTAGAACATGCACAGAAGTATGAAAAGAAAGCATAAACATCCTTATTTGTATTTTCTTAGCAGTAGTTTGTTACGTTATTGTATTGTATGTGTAACAAATAAAAGTGAGCGATATAACAAAGAAGATACAAAAATTCAATGAAATCCTTCTTTCATTTTTTGATACTGATGTTCATTTTTGTTTTATCAGGCATCCAGTTCACATAAACATAAAAGTAGAAGAAAGAAATCTGTTCAGAAGAATTCTCCCCCTCACGGCTCAAGTAGTAAGTATGAGGCTAACATTGTTGGTAACAATTTTATGTGAGTTTACTATAACCATATATATTTTGGCCTTATAAAAATGACATAAATCTTATTAGTAAGAAATAATCGTGGTTCAATTTCTCTTTGAACTGCCACTTGTTAAGATAATTGAAGTCAATGCAAAATTTAATTGGTTTAATTGTTTTTGTGAGAGTTTGTAGTAAATTTGACTTCTAAGGTCATTAGTAGTGACTGCATTGTTTAGGAACATTTTTAGAATATAATAACAATGAGTTAAAGTAACCCATTAAATTAGCTGGAAATCAAATTAGGAACTTAGAATTTAGGATTTTTAGCTTAGTTCTTCTTGTTTGATTTATTAATGCTAATGCAGACATTTAAGTGTGGCAGATAAATAAAATTTACAGTGGTTAAAAAATAAATCCTTATAATGCATTCTGTATCTTAAAATTAATTATATTTTGTATAATAAATTTATACAATAAATTTCACCAACCTTTTTAAGCTGCGTTGATTTTTGAAGCTGTGGATCCATTACAGATTTTAACAAATTTTTTAGTTTCGAATGATATTATATACTCTGATGATGGTAGATCCACCGAAACACTTGTAAGTAATAAAAAAATAAAGAAATCTAGGCTCCTTGAAAAGGTTAGTGAAATTTATTATACAAAATAGAATTACTGTAGTTAATTAATTTTTTTTTCTTAATTTTTCTTGAAAATTTTTGTGTTAATGTTCTGTTTTGTTTTTCGGTGTTGGTTACTTTCTGTAAAAATAAGTAGGCCTACTATTTTTGAAAGTGTTTACGTCAGCCTATTTACTGAAATGCTTTAATCTGTCAAATTATGTCTTTTGACACCAATTAGTGTTTTGTTGTCTTCAGAGACTTTCATTTTACGAAATGTCAGTGCCTTGGAAATTTTTATTATTTAGTAATATTATTTTGTATTTGTGTAAGATCATGTAGAAAGATAATTTTTTTTCAGGCAGTGTGATCTTTTTCTGTTTTCTTTTGTTGTCAGTTTTGTGATCTCATTCCTTTGGTAAAAAATTTCTCTCTTGTGTATAATGTATAGGTTTTTCATCTATGTTGCATAAAACATTTTAGTTTTTTTTGTCTTCTTTCTTGTTTCAGTCTACTTAGGACTACGTTAAATGATTTTTTTCTCATGCTGATGTTTTCTCTTTTTCATTACCCAAGTCTTTTTAATTCTGTATTAAACTTTCTTCTTTCTTCTGACCATTTCTAGTCGTCATTTGTTATATTCTCTTTCACTTCGAAGTTACCAAATTCCTGAACCTTTTTTCTAAATTCACTTCTGTCCTGTATCCTACGTAACATGTCGTTTTTAGTTTCTAGAACTGTCTATTCTGTGTTTTGTAATTGTTGTATCTATCAAATAAATATTTCATAAATCTTTTTCGGTTCATACCATAGATATGTCCATAAAACTGAATTTTGTCTCTTAAGAGTCTTTTCTATTCTTCCATTCTCACATATCTGTCAGTTACTTCTCATTCTAGATTGTCTTTCTCTTCAGACCAAATATTTGCCTTAGTTTTTTCTCTTTCTCGATTCTTGTTGTTCTTAAATCTCTCCTTCTGACTGAAAGTGCAAAACATTTGTAGTAAAAATATATATATGTAGTATAACATAAGAAATTTATAGTATGTTTATAAAACACCTTATTTTTTCTAGAAGACTTGGAAACAAATTCTGATACAATGAGTGTCAGTACAAATAGTATACGTTCTGCACTTTCAGATGTCTCAAATGAAAGTGAGAATCCAATGAATTCATCCTACAACAACAATTTGTCACCTGTAAGTAATTTTGACTGTATTTGGTATCTGTTTAGTTTTGAAAAATTTTAATGATCAGTTTTTTGAAATTGCGGTAACGTACTTAAATATTTAAAAATATAAGAACTGTACAAAGTTCTTTAGAGTGTCATTAACTTAAAAATTTTTATTAAAATAAAACTAGTAATTTCACCTATACTGTGTTCATGCTTGTTTTCAGTATGTTTGTGAAAAATTTGTATTCTTACACGATATGTAATTTTCTGTAATTATGTAAATGTTCTGAGTATGGTGGATACCTACTGTTATTTGTTAAATATTGGAATTATCAAAGCTGTTTTATTTATTTTATAATGTACAAGGTGTAGCACTTAAGTTTCGGGAGTTTAGTTAAAATTCGGGAATTGGCAACACTGCGTCATTCATAAACATATGACTGGAAATAATGGATTATTACTAATTGGGGGGGGGGGGATAGGGGACCTTTCTTTTGTATTCAAAGTCGATAGCTCGCTTGGTTTGTGTTTTATGCGTGGTTTTTGAAAGTAATTTTTTTAGTGGTGTCATGAAAATGAGTGACTCACATTACAAGCAAGGTTAGTGAGGGTCTCCCGCAGAGCGGGGATTGGATCAGTCGGGTAGTCACTGGAGAGGAGACCTGAATATTTGAGTATGACCCTGAGACCTGTAAACAAAGTCAGCAGTGGGTGTTACCTACCAGCCAGACAGTGATTGGACAGTTTTGTGTTGGTGTCCTGGAGCAGCTGCAAGCATACATTTTACGTGTGCGCCCCAAACTCACTGAGGAGGCCGGACCTTGCACCATGAGAATATGTCGGCCCATTTGTCATTCATTGTGCAGGGTTTTTGGCGAAAAAAGCCATTCCAACGTTACCCAATAGCCCTGGTATCGCCCCTGCAACTTCTTATTCCCCAAGATGAAGTCGCATCTCACAAAAACTCATCATGGTGGCATACAGGAGGTCAAGGAAGCTGTAACCGCGGTGCTGAATGGAGTAACTTCGGAGAATTACCAAGGGTGTTTCCAATTGTGGGAGCAATTGTTGGAATTGTTGTGTAGAGTTAGAGGGAGACTATTGTGTAGGTTGATGGTAAAATTTTGCTTGTAACTTAATTTGTTTGTGTTTTATTGACAAATTCGCAAAACTTAATTGTCACACCTCGTATTTATTTTTTCCACCAATGTTATTAATTTCTTCTTTTAAATTTTCTTTTAGGCAAGTATTATTGATGCATCAGGTGATCAAAGAGATGAAGTAAATGCTAATGTAAGTGAAGAGAAACATTCTCGCCCACAAATACTCGCAGAGATTCCTATACCTGTTGATATTCAACCTGATCTCCGAAGTCCTGATACAATTTTACGTGAAGTACTGGAAAAAGAAAAGTTATTAGCTGAAGCTCTTGACATGAAAAATGAACTTCTGTCATCAGGTTAATTTTTTGTGATCTTTAATCTGTCAGTTATTTTATATTATTTATTCAATTTATGAAGTATATAATTTTACAAACAGGAAATTTTAAGTGAACTAATATTTTAGTTGTACATAAATTAAATTTAAATTGATAACTGTGTGTTTATTATTTATTTACTTACTAATAAATTTATAATCATATCTTTTAAAATGTTTTTAATTTATTAAAAAAAGCATTTTTTTAAAATGACAACAAGTATAAGGTTATTTATGACTACAGCTAAATTCAAGTGGTAATGTAGTAATGTACTGTGGTGAATTAAATTGTAATAACTTTCCAGACTCTTGTTTGAAATGCAACTGGGATCTTATGTTGTGCAGCCTAGCACACATGGTGCCACTTCGTTGTTTTTTTTAAAGATATGAAGTAATTAAAGTTCACTGTAATAATTCACTACAAAAATTTGTAGTGAAACATAACACTACTAAAATTTGTTTTGTTCTATTTTATGTTTTACTTTATTGTGCTATGTTACAACAAAATTTATTTACCTTTATAATTTACAGAGCTGAATATTCGTCGACAAATGATGTGTTTTGTAACTAGAATTTTGCGTAAGTGTTATGTTGTTTGTTTTTCAAGTTACGATCCCTAAAGTCTCTAATCGCTGAAAATATCATTTGAACTGTGAAATAATAAATAAGTCAGTCTATTAAAATTATTTATTTAATTTTTTACTGAATGGAGAAATTTAGCTTTTTAATATAACTGATTACAATTCTAATGTCAGTTCATATTTTAGTGTCAAATGTATACAAAGCTCAAATTCTTTCTAAAAAAAATTTGTCTGACAAATGAGGTTTTAATTTTTCTCTAAATAAACAAAATAATTAGTCCGATTTAGAGAAATGGCGGAATTTGAGTTGTAGATGACTTTTTACATGGTAAATGCATGGGAAGGAAAGGGGACTGAAATTCAATTCGAGATGTGAAAAATTTCGAGTATAGAAGTTCGACTATATTTCTAGTTATTTACATTGATTTTACTACTTGTCCTTTTGAAATGTATGAACTAATGTCTTTAAGTAGAATAGAGTTTGTAAGCTGTGCATAATAGCAACAGACAGGCAGCCTCCTTTGCTCCCCTACGTTTTAGTTTATTTCCTCCTAGTAACCAGTGTTCATGCATTCCATAACTCATGTACCACATTACATAGTAGTATTGTACAAAACAGTAATCTACTTTTTAAAAAGTTATTAATTAATAATAATAAAACAAAAACATTGATATCTTGCCTGAGAATTAAACTGGGTAGATAGCATTTACGTACTGTGATATTGTATTTTTTATTTATTTATTTGATGTAGTAAATATACATTATAATTTACTACTAAGTTAAGCTGTGTATAATATTTTAAATTAAATATAATTACAAGCAAAAACTCTTCTTCACAAAGAGTTCTGACTACGTATAGGGAGTATACTAAAAAAATATTGAATACTTTTAACTACTATAAAAAAAATACTAATGTAACATTTAAAAGGGTAAAAAAATTATGTTAAACAGTATTTTTTTAAACACAGTGAATATAAATGATAAATACTATTAAATTTACATAAATATCAGTAATAATAATTAATGACTATACAATTTTCTTAAAAATTAGTCATTTTGTAATACAGAGAAAAATGAACAACTTATTTTACAAAAACTATTTTAAAGTTTATTTTTAATAAATACAATCTGGATATTTTTATTTTATGGGTATTAATTAAATAAATGAGCATTGATACAGAAAAGCTATTGTATTAAAGAAAAATAAATACTAACCAGAAAATAGTTATTTTAAAACTTGAAAAAATTTCTCAAGTTTTCTTGCTTATAGATCGACAGGATGTGATTTTTCGGTTTATTTTTCAATAGATGTGGTGTCATAATACTGTGTGTAAACAGGATGGAGGTATGTTAACGAACCAGTCCTGATTAATCCTGCTCAATAATCAGGATTTAATGGAATAAGTCTATTAATCTTTATCAGTTAATTATTTTAAAAATTTTAATGAATGTTGATTTATAAGATTATTGTCAAATTGTTGTGTAGGTATCTAATAAATTCAAAACAATTGTTTGAATTAATATAATAATTTCACTAACCTTCTTTTTAAACTGCGTCACCTTTATTTTATTCCTACTTACACGTGTTTCGGTGGATCCACCATCATCAGAGTAAATGAAAAATTGAAACTAAAAATTTTTTCATTTATTTAAAATTTACAGAAGATGATACATCTTCAGTCACTTGTATAAAAGTTGTTGTTGAGTTTTATACAAGTGACTGAAGATGTATCATTTTCTGTAAATTTTAAATAAATGAAAAAAATTTTTAGTTTCAATTTTTCGTTTACTCTGATGATGGTGGATCCACCGAAACACGTGTAAGTAGGAATAAAATAAAGGTGACGCAGTTTAAAAAGAAGGTTAGTGAAATTATTATATTAATTCATTATATGAAATAGAAATATTTCAAACTGCAGGATGCATTATAAAGATTTATTTTTGAATTGTTTGAAATTGAAAATTGTTTTAAATTCAACAGTTTAACTATTGTAATAATGTTTCACATATATTTACTAACAAAATAAAATAATTTTTCTCTGTGATACTTTTAATTTATATATTAATAATATGTTTTATAGATGAAGATATCAATAAAGAAGTAAAAAAGGTTGATTGGATGGATGAAACTAAGAGATTAGTTGAGGAACAAGCACCTCTTAGTTTTGGTCCTCCATCTGGTAGTAGTAGTGCACAACCTTCTTTAGAACCAGTGTCTTTACAGAGCACCATCCAACCATTAGTTCCTATTATTGATACGTCACCATTAACATCACCAGTATCTCCTGCAACACCATCAACATCAGTAGATGTCCAACTAAAAGGTAAATAATTCATCTTTTCAGTACTTAATGGGATAACAATATACTGTGACAATAAGAAGGGCATGGTTCGTGAAAGTTCTAGCATTTTTTTTCTATAAAATGGTAATTCATTCATAAAAATAGTAAAGAGAGGATAATAGAATAAAAAAGTAACAATGGGGTGGCTATAAAGGGATACCTATTCATAAAAATTATTTAATAGGACTGCGCTATTGTGTATGATGAAAGGTCGGGTATTGTTGTACAACTATTTATGAAAGGGACCTGTAACACTTTCCATTACAATAAATCTATTGTTGCTTGTTTATATTAGTTCATCAGTTATGACTTTTCAGTTATAAGAACTAATAAAAAAGATTACTGATCGAAACTCTGTGTCATTCGAGAAGTCTCTTTGACCCCCTCTATATAAATAGATCCCCGAGCGCAGTCAGTGAGTTAGTATTCGTTTGATCTTTGACGAGTGGCCATCGGGCGTAGTGCAGGCACGTTCCGGGCATTGTGTTGGTCAACGATTGTTATACTGTCTTTGTTTGTGTGTGTATTGTGTAAAGTTATTGTGTAGGTGTATTAAATTCAGTTTTTGTGTATTCAGTTTCATTTTGTATGTGTATTCTATAAAATTGATTGTAAGTAGTGCTAAGTAAATTATTAAATTATTGTTTATTATTTATCTTAAGTAAATTATTAAGTTATTCATTGTATTACTTCATTATTATAGTTTATTATTTATTTTGTAGCTCTTTTAGTGTAATAAATATTTGTAATTGTAAACTTTAGTGTATTAATTATTTAATAATCTAGATCCCGAAACGGACCTTAGCGATAAGTGTCACAATACATTTACTAAAAGTTTATTGACTGATGGACCGGAATGTAATGGCTTCAGATTTTTATTTCTGCATGATTATTCCAATTTGTTGCAATAAATTAGGGATGTGTTGATTCCAAATGTCGATCCTCGATACCAATGATACTTGAAAAAATAATCTGTATCATAAATCGATGGCAAAAAGTCTATTCTTCAATATCGAGTCTCTAGTTTTCAAACATTGGCAAAAATGTTGTGATTCCCTAAGATAAAAGATATTAATATTATTTTTTATTAAACATCCTATGTAGGATTTTTAAACAGCCGTATTATTTAAAATTGAAATATATATTTTTCTAACCACCAGAATACGGTAATATAAAACACTTACCAATGTTTATAGCGCTTTCGTGTATCTTGTACACATCTTCAGTAAATTAACATTTATTAAAAGTCAAAATTTAAAACTTCCTGCTCCTACCATGGTAGATAAGGAATAGTCGATTCTTATGAGATTCTTCATAATAATCGTAAGAATCATAATAATTCTTCATAATTCTTCATATAATTCTTCATAAGAATCGACTATTCCTTATCTACCATGGTAGGAGCAGGAAGTTTTAAATTTTGACTTTTAATAAATGTTAATTTACTGAAGATGTGTACAAGATACACGAAAGCGCTATAAACATTGGTAAGTGTTTTATATTACCGTATTCTGGTGGTTAGAAAAATATATATTTCAATTCAAAAGATATTAAATATTAATACAGTTGGGTAATTTTGGCTTTGGGGAGTAAAAATTGTCTTATTAAACAATTGATTCAATGAATCTTAATTATATACTGGAATTAAATGGCTCGGGTTTTATGAATACGGCTATCCAAAAAAGGATCGAATACAAATGAATTTTATCAAACTATGGAAGAAGTTGATTATGATTCGATACAACCAGTTCAAGAGTTTGGGCTCTCAGGGTGAATAAATTGTTGTACATTATACACAATTATACTGCTCGCTTGGGTTTTCTTCATTTTTTAATTTCTTTTATAACGTTAAACTACGAACAAAGAGCGAATGAGTCGAACTGCTCTCGATTATTTAGAACAGTTTTGACTGATCAGTTGGTGTTGTTGTATATTAGTCCATCATGATACGGTTACGAACATGAGGTTATAGAAGAGGTTAATTTGTGTTTCATTGCGTATATTATGAAAGTTATTATATAAAAAATAAGTTCTTAGTTTTAGTTGAATTATATTTCGCGATTTAAATTTAATTATACAGTTTTATTTTATTAGTGGCTCTAAAAAGATGGATTCTGATGTGTGAAGCATATTTAATATCTGCTGCTTAATTTAATTTTTTTGTTTTTATTTTTACAATTGTTCGATGTTTGGTATTGGAATCAAGAATTGACTTGTTGTTTCGTGATAACAGAATAAAAAAATATTGGTTATTATAAACAGTAGCCTGTTGTGTTTCAGAATGTTGTGTGCAAGTTGTAGTTAGTTATGTGTGGGTGTAAGTTCATTTACCATGAAATAATTATACATTTTATAACACTGTAAAAGTATTCAATTTTTCACTGACCTGTACCAGCTGCTGTATCACTTAGTTTTTACCTTTTTCATATAATCCTTAACACAGCTTACTGACTACAAACATTGACTTACAGATTAGGAAAGATTTCTTAAAACTGTTTAAAGTGTATCATTTTACGGAAGTGAAACGTGGGTGATGGGGGCTATAGAAAGGCAGAAGATAAAAGCTTTTGAAATGTGGTGTTATCAGAAAATGTTAAAGATTAGGTGGGTGGACAAAATAAGTATTTTAGAAGTTCTTAGGTGTGTGGATGAAAAAAGAAGTATATGGAAGCATCTTACCAGAAGAAGGGATAGGCTAGTGGGGCATATCTTAAGACATCCAGGTATTGATATATCAATAATGGAGGGTAATATTGAGGGTGGGCATTGTAGGGGAAGGCAAAAGTTAGAATATATAAAGCAAATTACAAAAGATGTAAGGTGTTACAGGTATGCAGATATGAAATGACTTGCACAAGATAGAAAAGTTTAGAGAACTGTATCAAACCAGTCGAGAGATTGATGGCAAAAAAAAATCCTACTTTCTACCAACATGTTTCGGTGGATCCACCATCATCAGAATACACAAAATTGAAATTGAATTTTTTAAAGCTTTTTATGGTGATGATGGTGGATCCACTAAAACATGTCGGTAAAAAGTAGGATTGTGTAAAAAAAGGTAAAAAAACAATTTATACAGCAGCTGTAACAAGTCAGTGAAAAATTGAATATTTTTACAGTAGGATTGAATATAGGCTACAGGATGCATTATAAAGATTTATTTATAAATCAGTTATAAAATAATATACAATAGTAAAGAAAATTTTACAATCTGTTATAGATTCTTCACCTATGTGTGCAGAATGGATGGAGACAAACATTTCTGGGTGGAAGCAGTACAGTTGTCCAGAGGCTGCCCAATGGTTAGCTGTTAGTAATCAATACGTTTGCATGGGCGGACCGCAATTGTCATTACATTGTAGTCCTCTTGTTTCACCAACTAATGGATTACGTTGGCAGAAATTAAAATATGAAGCTGTTAGATTAGTAATTTCTCCAAATGGACAGTTAATATGGAAACTGGATTTTAATGGAGCTTATGCTTTAGCTGATAACACAACAACAGGTGGGTTTCATTGGGTTTGTTAATTTTTTTTATTCATTGCTAGTCTATAGTATTTGTTAGCTTATAATTACTTCATAGTTTAAACTGATGTCTGTATAACGATTTCTTTCATTTAAAAACCATTAAATTTTGCAATGAAGCTGTTGATGCATGAAAGGCCTACCCATATTCCTATCAGTTAGAATATATTTGATTGAAATTAAGTGATCTTTATTTTAGGAAAAAATAAACTAATATTGTCTTACTCAAGATCCTTAAGTATCCAGTCTGTGTGATATTTACAGAGAAATGTGTTTTGATGGTAATTTTTAAAATTGTCATCTATCATTTTCCGATGTCCATCCATCACATCCAGATGTCAGAAACTACAAGAGATAGCAACAAATGGTTTTTGGATTCATAATCTACACAAAAAGTTAGAAGACCTGGGTTGGGTTTAAAGTTCCGATTTCAACCCGGAAGTCAAGAAATCAAAGTCGGAATTTGGAAACAAAAATAGTGTCATTCAATTCCTCTTAAGGAGTAGATACAGAAATCACTAATGGTTTTTGCCATAGGTCAAGGTAAGCCTTTTTCTTTCTTATGAAAGCTAAGTGGGTTTGATCTCTTACAGTAAAATTTTCTTTAGAACAAATTGCCACCAGACATGAGAATGCGTCGTCTTATGAAAGGGATTTTTATAATATTAAATTCCAACTACTTAGAATTTCATAGTTATTATAGTGGAAAGGTTGAAATACCATGTGTTATCACACAAGTAAGTAAAAAATTAAATTAGGTGGTTTTACCGTTTCTTCTCTTTGACACTCTGTGGTTATACATTCACCTCTATGGTGAGACATTTAAATACTATAATTTATTTAATCTTAATAACTGTTATGCGACCAGAAAATTATATTTTAAAATTTACTTGAGTGTAGAATGTGGTTGCAGTTCAGTAACCCCCTAAAATCATTAACTCGGGGTTGGCAGTGAAGTATGAAGGTTTGCTTTTGTCACATGGTCATGTCACTATCACTTATTATGTGATCAGTACAATTGGCTTCTATACCAGGGGTCTCAAGTTTCTCATAAATAATTAAAATTATAATAATTACAGTGAGGGGAACCAGTCAGGTCTACCAATTTTCATCTATGACCCTTTATCGTCCCCATCAGCTTTAGTGTGCAAAACAGTCAGACGTAAAATAAAAAAATAGAAAACCTACTTGAGCAGTTCTTAGAAGTTTAAGAGGATCAAGCCCTTTGAGCTAATGTAATAGTGCAAAGTGAATGTGTTAAAACAGAGCAATTCTTAAGTTTTAATTGAGTATTAAGTTATAGAACATTAATGGATCGCTTATAGCATTTAATTGTTTAGTTTTAAGATATTATAAAAAAACAATTCAATAATAATTTGGTTTTTACACCAGTTTTGATCAACATATTATAAAAAAGTTAACACAGAAATTTTTCTGTTTAACATCTGACTGTTTTGCAAATTACTGCTAACGCAGATGATGAAGGGTGATGGATAAAAATGAGTGGTAAAAAATGCCAGATCTGACTGGGAATCAAACCAAGGACTGCTTGTGTAGAAGCCAGTTGCACTGGCCAATACACCACAGGAAGATGTAAAGTACTTTAGTACTTAAATTGTTGTTTTGAATGATACAAAATATATGTAGGCTAACTGCTGTATGAGAAATTTCTTCTAACAATCCCAAATGGAATTGCTAATATCATTGTAAAAGCAGAAATTAAAAAGAGAAGTTTTTGAAATTGGCTTTGTTCTTGCTTTACACATGTGTAAATGTTGTTTGTTATTTGGTTAGTTAAAATAACCAAGACTGTAACCAGTGCCTTCTTCAGTTTGTAATGTTTGAACATTTACTGTTATTCTATTGTTAAAACTTGCTATTCAATAATTTACAGGGTATACTACTTTTCAGTTGAAATTAAAAATTCATACTTTCAATTAATATTTGGAGATGAACAATAGTAGTAATTGTACAATACTCAATTTGTTTATAGGGCCTTATGGTGATTCATGGAAGCTTGTTACAAAAAATGTTGAATGTGTTTCTCTTACCGAGTCTGAAGCTTGGTATGTCTCACAAGGGAAAGTATTTTTTCAATGCTGTTTGTCAAGAGAGTCGCCTGTTGCTGGATCGTTATATATAGATACACCAGAATCAGTTTTAAAAATTTGCTGCTTTAAAAAGGTATTGTGAAATGAATTATTACTTTCTTGTGCCGAATATATAGGGAAATGAAGTTTTGTTTTCAAGTCAATTTTTCAAAAATCAAGTTTTTACTACCAATACATTTTTCGGCCCCTTGAACCCAAAACAACATGTTTGTAGCTATTTGTGTGTGGGTGTGAATAAAGTATCTCAAGAACAGAGTAGTGCACAAAGTTGAAACTTGAAAACTGAGTTAGGTACCTCAGGGGACCCTACATAAACATTTTCATCAAAATCTCTCAACTAGAGTAGTAATTTATTCGTGTGGTTTTTCACTTTTTGCAATTTTCTTCAAAACGCTCTTACAATTTTGCTTAAAATCACTTCATTTTTTACATTTTTTTTGCTCTACGAGGTAGGTAAGACAGAATATCTGCTGAAATTCTTGGGTGGCTGTTCTGGTAAAAAAGTTTTTTTTTTAAGATTGCAGCCTTAGATTCATTTTAGTGTAAAAGGATACGTAATGAAAAGGTAGGAAATAAAAATACCTACAACGTTTATTTCAAATATTTTTCTCTGCAACAATTAGTATCGTGTCAATTAGTGATTTTTTGTATTTTTTCATTAAAATCAGTAAAAAATGGGATGTTTTAAGATTGCGGCCTTAGTATGCATTTTATGACAGAAGTCTACAAACTCGAAGTTATAGAAAATTAAAAGCAAGAAATTATTGAAGAATTTGAAAGAAATATGTAGTACAGAAATGAAAAGGTAAGAGAATGCTGTGTGAGTGAGTTTTACTCCAGATTTTTTTTTATTAAGTGTTTCAACTAATCCACTGAATGTATGATATATTTTACTTGAATTGGTATTTATGGACCAAAAAATGTTGTTTTTCTTTCTTTAATAAATATGTACAGGTTTATTCATTTAAACAAAATATTTAATTGTATTTTTGTTTTGAATTGTGAGAGTTTCTCTGATCACCTTAATCAGTGTTTATTTTTCCTTCTTCTTCCATAAGTTTGACTTCAACTATATCTATACTAATATTATAAAGAAGTAAAATTTTTTGTTTGTTTGTAATATGGTAGTCTGGGAAACTATCCTACTGATGTCAAAAATCCTTCATTGTTGGAAAGATTAGAGCTTCCTGAGTAACATAGCCAATGTGGCCATATAGCCTATGGCATTATGCGATCTACAAATTTTGAAAAAAGTGTTGTAATTGGGGAAACGAAGTCATATTTTCTTTTATTTGTTTGGTTATTTAGTTCTTCCATCTATTCTATGCATCAATTTATATTGTACTTTACCATCTATTGTGTACAATGTATGTATGCAATTACGTACGGTACTGCACTGGCTTACAATATGACATTCTTTTTATAAAACTTTTGAAAATTATTTGCGGGACAGGTACCCAAAAAATAATATCACAACCAATTTTCACATAGAAAGTTATGTAAACTTAAAACAAATCAAAGATATCATACCATCTTTTTAAGAATAGATTTTAAATAACTTTTACTTAATATAATTTATAGTGCGATTCACGAAAGAAAACACATGTCTTTAAACAGCAATATCTTTTGAACCGTTGTACGTAAAACAATTGCTATAAATCATATTAAAGCTTGTTTTATTGTTGGTTACAGGATATACTGTAACATTTTTGTAAATTAATAGTGTATTAAATATAATGAATTATGCATTAAAAGTACCCTGTTTTTAACCACTTTTCCTGTATACCCAACTTCAAGGTACTATTACTTGGTTCATGAGTACTTTAAAATGTATAGGGTACAAAGTATTATATGTTAATGAAATCCTGTAATCAACAATAAAACAAGCTTTCATTTCATGTATCGTATTTGTTTTTACATGCAACGGTTCAAAAGATATTGCTGTTTAAAGACAGGTGTTTTCTTTTGTGAATCAGACTATAGTTATTCTCAGGTTGTGTTTCTCCTCTTCCACTAGTGATTCTATAATGATGGCAACGTTATTCTTACTTTTATGAATTAGGTGTGTAAGGTTTTGTGAGAAGTTTAGTTTACAGTGAAGCACAGTAAGCAAGAGTTGCTAATCGATTTATAAAGCATTTTTTTAAATGAATTTTTGTTTTAAACTGATTAGGCAATTTAAAAGCAATCAAGTATGCCTTTCAGTTTCATTAAGGAAATGAGTGAAACATCCTTTCAGAGTTTTTGTTTTTTAAGAATTCAACATTGCTACAGAATATTATTGTAGGATACAATTATAATATTTTTGTTTTCTTGTTTGATAATTTTAAAGTAAAAAGATGTCAAAAAGTATTGAAGATAATGCAGATGTGAGAGGTAGGAAGTATGACTACGTTTAGTTTTTATGTTGCAAGGAGAAATAAATTTGCTAGCAATTTTTTTTAAAATTTCAACAATTCTTATTTATAGCTGGTCTGAAAAATATCTATATTATTGTATGTGTCTGTGTTCTGAAAGTTATTGTACTTATATTTTGTATTTTTTTTATTGTTTTCTGACATTTATTGTGTTTTATTTTGTATAGACTGTTTGGATATTGACAATGGATTACAAAATTATGCAGAGAACTGAAATTGGGGACAGTTCACTCGAAGGATCAAGCTGGATAAAAGTAGTGACTCCAAATGACATTTGTATTGTTGATATTGCACTGGGACCAAAAAATCTTGGGTGGATAATTGATTCAGCCAACAATGTTTATTTTACAGATAATTTTGATGCTAAAGTGCCTTCATGGTGGCAGGTAATATATCTGGAATTATTTAATTAAGTATTGATTTGTTTTTTATGATCTATTCTAATGGTAGACTAAGGTTACCTTTTTTTTGTTAAAATAGATTTTTAGGTTAAATTACTTATGTTCATAAAAGTTAAGTGCCCACCCATGTATATAGACATCACAAATCAACCTCTCACAAATACTATAGCCCACACCACGAAATATCCGCTGTGAAAATAGTCCGCTATGAAGACCAGTTGCCAATTTAATAGAAACTCGACCAATTTAATAGAATTTTCTATTTACATCACAAGTCCATTTCTGTTTTATTTGTATTTGTAATTATAAATGCAAGAGTCTACTGTACTTTGCACAATACTGTTTTGAAAATGCATGGTTCAGTCAAAAAATCATTTCCTAATATTCTTGTGGAACCAGAATAGCACTTTTTTAAATGGCCACCTTATTAAAATGAGACATTGGATTTTACTTTTGAAATATTCACATTGTAGAAAAAGTGCGATCTTTAATGTACTTAATCCCCAATTTTTAACGTTAAGCCTGGATGAAGTAACATAAAAAGCACACAAACATAAAACCGGCTAAGAACTCATATGCGTAAATTGCTGTATATCCTACATATTTTTCAATGAGAAAATTTGAGTTAAATGATTACACCCAGGACAGTACAGGCTTAAATTTGCTGTAGCAATGAAAATTTTTCTGTTACATTGTTTTTGAAATAGAGGTCTTCAAACACAATGGAATTCTTTTGTGGCGAGCACTACAGTGTCTTGACTTGATTTTTGATTTAAGACTAACTTGGAACACAAACAAAAGATGAAACAAAAGATGTTTTGATTAAACGTTTTTCAAAACTGAATCTTTTACATTCCCTACTTCAGAAACTTTCTAAATTACCAGTGGCTCAAGAATGGTGCATACTATATTCTTCTGCAAAAATTAACATGCCCAAAAAATGTACATCTTAATTTTAAATAATTGTTTCATGTTTTTTGTCGGTGTAATATACTTTATATAAAATACTATACTAATAACCATGAATTGCGAGCCTGGATCTAGTTATACAGTGATGCAATGTTGCCATTTGGCAGAGTGGGAGCAAACGTTTTATCTTTTATTATTATCTTATCATAAAAATTAAAAATTTCTATTGTTCTTGCCTCAGGATTGTTAGCCAACTTTTGAAAAAATTATAAACATTACTGATTATTTCTTTACTTTGTTTTCTAAGGTCTTTCTTTCGATAACAATGGTCGCTGTTCGGAGTCGATTTACCGGGTTGTTCATCAAAATCATTGAATTTATTCATATTTGTAACTAAAAATACATTTAATACACTGAAAAAGAAAAGATAAATTTTTTTAACGAAAGACTGTATTAAACAATTAAACAGTAGGACTATAAAATAAACAAATTTTTAAAACGAAAATTACGTTTAAAAAAACAGCCCACAAACGTTATGAAACATTGTGTACGTCACGCTTGCATTGATATGACGAGTGAAGCAATTCCAATGCCACAGGCAGGGCGGGTGGAGTGGCAACACTGTAAGGCAGGATGGGTGGAGGTGCATACTGCTTGGTTTACTAGGAAGCTCGCAATTTCGTGGTTAATAGTATAGAATATGTATTGTGTATCCTTTCATATTCTTATTCTATTTTATGTATATTCCAGATAATAATAGGTAATTGCATGTATGGAAATTCTGGTTCCAATCGCCATTTTGACAGATACCTTGTTAATCAAAAGCTGTTGTCAATCGCAACTAGTGAAACTGCTATTTGGATAACAAATAAAATTGAACCATTTATTCAGATGAACAATACTGCTGCTTCTGGTAGGTATAATTTTATGTAGTGTTAAATTACTTGTCAGATTTGTGAAAATTAAAACGTTAAAGTTAATTTGAAAGTTTTTTTAAAGGTATTGACGGACGTCATTAGCCTGTAAAATAGTTTGTATTTGTTTGAATAGTTCTTGATTATTGTTTCAGATTACAGTTCTATATGCTTTGAAATGGTAATGATTTTTCAGTGTTTTGACTTTTCATTTATGAAGACTTCAGAGTTATTTGTAAAATGTAGCGACAGCTCTCTTTTCATGTTCACTTGAAAAACTTTTAATTATTTTTTTTTTAATTAATGTTTTCTGTTGATTGATGAGGCAGCTGAAAATTATCATTTATCATATTGCATATGTGAGAATTTTGGTAGCTATATTTGGTTGTTCCGTTATAAGTACTTATCATTTCATGAAAGTTTTTATTATTCTGAAGTTAGGTTTGTTTTGTTTTTATAGGACACCACTGGGATCGAGTACATTTAGAAGATCATTCTCCTTTAATTAAATGGCGTCAAGTTTGTGCCGAAGGAATATTTGAAGATAATGGTCAATTATGGTTACTTTCAAAAAATGGTGAACTTTTCTATACTGAGCCTTATAGTGAAAAGTTAAAGGTAATTATTACTGTATAAAAATAATACTGTAAAAAAAATAATACTGTAATAAAATACTGTAATACTGTAATAATACTGTAATAAAAATAATACTGTATGTACAATAATTTTATAAAACAATCTGTTTATTGGAATAATTAATTTCAAACTGGCTATTTGAAAATAAAGTTTTAAGTCATATTTTATTCTCTTAATAAAACGTATAAGTACTCTTAACTATAAAAATATATGTCGTTTTGAAACTATAAAGTTTCAGTTTTGGTTGTAAGATCAATTAATTTTGTCCGTCTTGTTACCTTCATTAAAAATATAAAAATAGCAAGTCACCCTTTTATGATTATTAATCATCCCTGAAGCAGGTTTTCTTTCTTGTGAAAATTCTTAACAAATTGCTTTATATACTATAATAAAATTTTTATTGAAACACCTTTACGGAACAGATGACAACCGGTTGAGAAAACAGATTTTTAATACACTAAACATTAGATCTAAGGTGTTGGATAAATGGTTTAAAGAAGTCAGAAAGGAGGTTGAGGAAACCGTAATAAACCAAGAAAACTAAATGAATTGAACCAAATTCAGACAGCTAATTGTGAACTTTAAGGGCTTTCATGAAGAGCGAAAGCAGAACACCAGGTGGACAGAAAAAAGGAGAAAAGTCTACAGTGAATGAATGCTGAGAATGTGGGCTGCAAAAAGAGCTTCCAGAAACGTTTAAAGTTACCTCACGCGGTCTAAAATTGGCTTTATATAAGAATAAAAACTGTAATAAAGGTTTTTTTGTCCTTAGAGTAGTCAGTAGATGAATTCACTGCAAAAGTGTTCTATTTCTTAATTAGAGTGAGTTACAATTTTTTTCTTTTTTGTCAAGACCAAATCAGTTTTTTAAATTGTTGCGTTAATTGTATGTAATTTTCTGTATTTGTTATTATTTTTAATATTATTATTCTGAAATATTATTCTTTGATATTTGTAGAGTGTAGGTTTACCATGTCGACCTGGAGATGTGGTTTGCCTTGCAGCTGCCCGCCATGTTCTATGGTTATTAACAAATCAAGGTGACATTTTTATCCGACAGTGTAGTAGTAATGATGAAGACCTAGTTCCTGAAGGACCTAAATGGAGGAATTTGAATCTTGAACAAATTGGTTAGTTTCAGTATTTCAAATGTATTAAATTATCACATTATTATAAATATAATTTATAGTATTTCAAAAGCAACTCTTTCTATATTCAGTTTTAGTTCTTTATTTCCTAACATGGGATTGAACTTTACAGATATATATGTAAAGGTACAAAATTATGAACTATTATTTAATCATTTTATTCAAAGGATGAATGTGGCATTTATTTAATTTATTTACCGACTTAAGGACTATTAAAGGAGTTTGAAACTTATGTACGTTTATGTACATGAGTGTAATTATGAAACACATATGGCTTTTATCGATTGGGAAAAAGCTTTTGATAATGTTCTTTGAGGTTGTCTTTGGAATATAATGCTGGAGGAGGGCTATCCAAAACACCTTGTTCCTGCTATTGCGAGTACATATATAAAAACAGATATAGATTTTTTTGGCAATGACAAGAAAACAGAGAAAATGAAAATAAATAAAGGTGTACAACAAGGCTGTTCAATGTCTCCGATGCTATTTAATATTTATGTTAATAGTATTTTAATAATTTTGAATCAATTAGTTGACTCAGGCATTCAGCTTTGGAATAATGTAGGCCTATTCCTAAATACATTGCTGTACACAGACAACACTGTTATTATTTTTGACACAGAAGACAGGCTCCAATATGCCATTTATAAGTTGCACAAAATTAGCTTAGAGTTTGGCATGAAAATATCGTAAATTTTCCTTTGTCCATCTGTCACATCCAAATGTCAGAAACTACAAGAGATTGCAACAAATGGTTTTCGGATTTATAATTTACACAAAAAGTTAGTGGGACTAAATTGGGTTTGAAGTTCCGGTTTCGACCGGAAGTCAAGAAATCAAAGTCAGAAACTTCAAGAGATAGCAACAAATGGTTTTCGGGTTCATAATTTACACAAAACGTTGGTGGGCCTGAATTGAGTTTAAAGTTCTGGTTTCGACCGGAAGTGACCCAAAACCTGAAGTCAAGAAATCCTAGTCAGAACTTGGAAACATAAATAGTGTACTGAGTAGGTACAGAAATTATTGGTTTTGAAGTTTCGGTTTCGACTGGAACTGGCCCAAAACTGAAAGTCAAGAATCAAATTGGAATTTGGAAACAAAATTAGTGTCATTCGATTCATCTTAAAGAATGGATACAAAAATCACTTATGGTTTTTGCAATAAGTCAAAGGTTAGCCTTTTTAAAAATTGCCACCAGCCATGAGACTCATAAAAGGGATTTTTATAATTATTTTTTGTTTCAGAGAGGCGAGTTCATCTAAGACATATTTCATGTGGCTGTGATGTAGTATGGGCTTGTGACAAAAATGGTGATATGCATATGGTTGTAGGTTCACCACATTCTATTCCTAATGACACATTTCCTCCTGCTTGGGTCCAAGTTGAAGGAAAACCGCAACCAAATATTGTGTTTACTAAGGTATGTATTTCAGCAGTATAAACACAAAATTTTACTGACCGTGGAAAATTTTTACTCCTCTGATATAAAAATTTTAATTTGTTATCTATTACTATATCAAATTTCAGTAACTTTGTGTTCAATGAAACTTGATGGGACTTGGTCCAGTCTGAATAACCGAGAATTTGGATGTATGGGTAAACATTTTTCAAGTAAGACTTGGGCATTTTTTAATAAGACTTTTGCAAGTAAGAGTTTTAATGTAAATGACTGAATGGAAACACTGTTCTAAATTTTAATTTTTAATTTTGATAATATGCTCTGAAGAAGGTGGTACCACCGAAACGCACATAAGGTTTTTAAACTTAAAAAGCAACCAAAGGTAAGGTGATAAATTTCATTTATACTGTAATTTATATTAATGGTTGGGAGAATGCATTTCAAAAATTTATTTATAAATGAAGACTTGGACTTTTATCAATGTATCTATTAATTTATTGTGAAAAGTTAACCATGAAAAACTTTGTAATGCTAGTATGACTAGCTATTATATAGCAGAAAATTTATTTTTGTTAACAAATTAGAATATAAAAATACCAATAAGATATTTAACTGATATGCTCCTCCTACATATAAGCAAAAACACAGAGACATTTATTGTTCACCAACTCTCCAAGCATCAATCAACTAGAACTCAGATTTTTTTGGTACATCCAAAGAAGCCTAGCCATTGCTACATTGTCATAATCTTATGTTTGTTTATCACAGAAGTTATTCTGCAACATATTATTAATTAAATATGATTTAAAAAGTACTGCAAGATACCATGCAGAAGCCTGGCTTTTCATATAGCTTATAGGCTGTATATCATAGGTACTAAAAATCAACAATGAGAAATTTAGAAACAAAAATAATTGTTAAACTAAGCAGTAATAAGAGGTCAGTACAATGATTCTATTTTTTCCATTTGGATTGACTACAACCTGCAGGGATGCATTCTAAGTACTTATAACTACTGTTAAAGAATTAAATTGAACTGGTTTCACACATATATTGTTATTGCTTAGCTCAGGTTATTCCATCTATTTAGTCATTTAAGAGTAGCAGATTTTATTTTGTAAGAAATGCAAAGATAGGCTTTTTATCAAAAAAAATTTAAAATGACTTTAATTTCTCAGTGTAGTATTGTTATTATAATTACAAAATAGAGTTCTAAACATTAATGTTCTGGAAATTGTTAAGTTGTTTGTCCACTTAAAATAATTCAATTAAAATTTCAGGCAAAATCTTTCACCAGTTGTAACTCACTGACAAAGCATTTCTGAACCTTTACGTGTATGAACATTTTTCTTATTTTTAGCTATAAGAGTACCTGAGAGAAGTCTGTGAAATTTTGAACTACCCTGTATATTATTGACAGTTTCTGATTGATAAAAATCGTCCATGCATATATATGTGGGTGTACGGGTGTGGCAAACCCGGGGCCCCAGCTAAGAGCTAACCTTATTTAAAAACTATACACAGGTTGCTCTTACACTACACACAACAATAATACTACATCACACACACCACACTTTCTTTCAACACACACATTTACATACCCTACACACAACAAATACACAAAGTTTTCTTACACTCATTTATAATGCTGGCGAGGATGGGATGCGGGCTGGTCGTGCGTAACCCTTTCCGGATTGGAAGGTCTGGACTGTGGTTGTGCTGCTGTGAGCTTGCTCTGCCGAGGCTTTGTGCCATCCTTTAGCCCTTCCAGTCGCTTCGGTACTGTGGCAAGAAGTGGACCATGGGTAGGAGTGTCGGAGCTCTTACTGCTGCGTGCAAGCCTCTGGGACGTCGGTATCAGTGGGTCAGGCAGTACCTGACTCCCCGGCCCGGATGAAATATGTGGGAGATGGCTGCCGGGAGTACTCGGCCGAGTCCTTCTTTTTACTAGGGACCTGCGGCGTGCGCGGGTCATCTCTCCGCCCGCACCTTGCTTTCACGATGACTGGAAAAGCACTTAAGATAATGTCAAACAAGCAATCTTCCCTCGGATTGAAAAGACTATGGTCTAGCTTGTCTGACGATAGTGATAACAGTGGTGTATTAAGTAACACGGACAAATTTTTCGTTGTTCGTTGTGTTGCAGAAGAAGGGTCGCTGTCAAAAGTTTCCCCCTTCATTATTAACAGGTCTGTGCAGTCGGTTTGTGGCTCGCCACACTCTATTAAGAAACTAAGGAATGGTACTTTGTTAATTGAAACAACGTCTGCGAAGCAAAGTAGCAGCGTTGTTGAAATTACACAAATAGGAAGTACTGCAGTCACTGTTGAGCCGCATAGATCCCTCAACTCATCTCGAGGAGTGGTTTACTCTCGAGATATACATGATATGTCTGAGGTTGAGTTATTGGAGGAGCTTACCTCCCAGAGAGTGACGCAAGTCAAAAGAGTTACGCGTCGGGAAAATGGTATTGATGTCGGTACCCCGACACTTATCATAACATTTTCCACCCCTTAACCTCCAGATCGTCTTAAGTTGGGTTACTTGTCTGTTCGAGTGAGACCGTATGTCCCAAACCCTCTGCGCTGTTTTCAGTGCCAGGAATACGGACATACGAAAACTAACTGCAAGAAACCTGCGATATGCGCAAAGTGCAGTTCACCTGACCACTTAGACAGCGAATGCACTTCTGAAAAAGAACTGTGTGCAAACTGTAAAGGAAGTCATTCAGCAAGGTCTCGGGAATGCCCTAAGTATAAAGAAGAACGGGAAATTCAGAAAATTTCGTCTGAACAGAAGCTTTCCTTTCCCGCTGCCCGGAGCGAGTACAGAAAACTAAATAGCATTCGAAATGCAGTCCAGCCTGACATTTCGTTTGCAGCTGCAACTTGTGTTCAGTCTCGTGTG
Organism: Catonia carolina; assembly: GCA_035578175.1. NCBI lineage: Eukaryota > Metazoa > Arthropoda > Insecta > Hemiptera > Achilidae > Catonia > Catonia carolina. The sequence goes on along the minus strand of JAQMRL010000002.1, from coordinate 121,071,889 downwards.
TCTGGTGAGTGCTCGTCATGCGTTGAGTTAAAGAGTGTTGTTGAGAACCTAACTAAACAGGTTGCTTCCCTGACTTCTGCACTGAAAGCTTTACTAAGCTCCAAACAGACTGAAATTAGTTCAAAGAGTTCTGTACCTCAAGTTGGTAACCTTTCTGCGACGCAGAATGCAAAAGTTCAACTGTCAAATAAGACAGCCTCTACCTCAAAGGGGAAACCCCTTTCATTGCCTAAGACGCTTCCAGTGGATGCGTCTAAATTTTTAAAATCTCCTTCGTCTGGGTCCAAGATCCACGATATGATAGGAGATCCATCGGCCCTTGATAAGGGCTTTATACAAGTAAAAGGAAAGAAAGGGAAGGAGAAAATTGTGTTTGAAACATAAGTCCTTTTCTTTTTGAAATTACTTTTAATAATATTATTCAATGGAATGTTCGCGGGATCCGGTCTAGGTATGAAGACATAAAGTTATTGATCCGGGAAGGGTGTCCGATTGCGCTGTGTCTGCAAGAGACGATGTTACAGCCTGATGTCTCAATCTCCGTTCGTGGATATGAGATGTTTAGGAAAGATTCCCTGCATGGTGGCCCTGGTGGTGGAGTCGCTATATTACTTCACCAGTCAATGCAAGGGGTAAGTCTGGATATTCAGACGGATCTTCAGGCCGTAGCAATCAGGATAACTGTCCCGTTATCAGTTTGCGTGTGTAATGTTTATTTACCACCAAACACAGAAATTTCATACCTGGCCATGAGAGAATTGCTGGAACAGTTACTAGCTCCATATATCGTCTTAGGAGATTTCAATGGTCACCATTATTCTTGGGGCTCCTCACTGTGCAATGGTAGAGGTCACATGGTGGAGAGGGTCCGGAGTGATTTAGACTTATGTCTATTGAACGATGGATCTGAAACATTCATGTCATCCTCAACAGGATCCTGGTCGTGCTTGGACCTTACTTTCTGCAGCCCGTCCATTGTTCCAAGGTTGATGTGGAGAGTACTGCCAGACCTGTACAGAAGTGATCACCGACCGGTGGTGGTCGAATTTTTTGACTACCAGCCTGTCGATGACCTTCCGAAACGATGGATTGAAAAGCTTGCACGGTGGAATGAGTTTTCAAGTTTAATGGAATCTGAATATGAAGATGATGATGATGCACGAAAGCTGTTGTCTTCCTGTGTAGAGAGGATGTCTGCAGCGGCTGCCCAGAGCATTCCTAAAACATCGGGAAAAGCACGGCGTCCGCCGGTACCTTGGTGGAATGATCGTTGTAAGGAGGCTTTTCAGGGCCGCCGTAGGACCTTGCGCATTTTTAGTCGCAGACCTGGAAGCGTACCGAAGAGTTAGGGCCTGCTGTAGGCGTGTCTTTCTTGAGAGTAAGAGGGAGTCGTGGAGCCATTACGTTGGAGATATTAACAGGAGTACCCCTGTGACAACGGTATGGAGAAAACTGCGTTCGGTATGTGGGAGGACGTCTCCACATCGAATCGCAGGGTTGCAAGCTGACGGTTCTGTGATCACATCACCGTCCGACATCGCTAACGTAATTGGTTCTTTCTTTAAATCAGCTTCCCTCACGTCTTCATATTCAGTACAGTTTCAAAATTATAAGAAAACCATTGAATCTCTTCCTTTCTTTATAGCGGACTCGAATGATCCTCTAAACATTCCTTTTTCATTGCCTGAGCTTAGAAAAGCGCTCAAAGTATCTCGAAATACCTCACCTGGAGGAGATGAAATTACACTTTCGATGATAGCGCATTTACCGGATTCTGGGTTAAGGCAACTCCTACATGTTTTTAATAAAATATACGCTTCTAGAAAGCTTCCAAAAACTTGGAAAGAAGCAATTGTTGTTCCGATCCTCAAACCTGGTAAAGATAAAACATTGGCCTCCAACTACCGTCCCATCTCCTAGACAAGTGTTGTTTGTAAGGTCATGGAAAGAATGGTGAATAGTCGTCTCATGTGGTATCTGGAAAAGAATAACTTCCTCCCTCCTGAACAGAGCGGTTTTCGGAGAGGGAGGTCTTCGACGGACCACTTGGTGGCCCTTGAGACGGCTATCTGCAATGCGTTTGCATTGCGGCAGCGCCTCGTTGCCGTATTCTTTGATTTGAAAAAAGCATATGATACAGCTTGGCGACGAGGTATCCTCAATACTTTGCGGGATTGGGGCATCGCTGGGAACATGTTGGCCTTCATCAAGGACTTTCTAGATGAACGATCGTTTCGTGTAAGGATCGGTCAGTGTCTGTCCGACAGGTTTGACTTGGAAAATGGTATACCGCAAGGGAGTGTAATTAGTTGTACCCTTTTTGCGGTTGCCATAAACAATATTGTGAAAAGTTGCGTATACCCTGTTAAATGTTCGTTGTTTGTTGATGATTTTGCAATATATGTTGCATCTAGAAATGTTGTCTCAGCTGAACGAGCTCTACAGCTAACTATATACCGTCTTGAGGAATGGTCACGGCAGACTGGCTTTAGTTTTTCTCCTGTGAAGACTAAATGCATTCAGTTTTGCCGAATACGGACTGATAATGTTCCAAGACTGTATTTAATGGGTCAGCATATCGAAGTTAGCACTGAAATCAGGTTTCTAGGTGTTGTATTCGACAAAAGACTTACATGGGTTCCGCATATTAAAGACCTACGGGCTAGGTGCTTAAAGGTGGTTGATATTCTGCGTGTTCTTACAGGTACAGGTTGGGGAGCTGATAGATCATGTATGATAAGGTTCTACAAGGCTCTAGTGCGATCACGTATAGATTATGGCGCTGTAGCGTACTCATCTGCTACTCCCACTTCGCTAAGAATGCTTGAGAGTGTTCACAATTCATGTTTACGATTGTCTACAGGTGCTTTCCGTTCTAGCCCTGTTGTCAGCATCTTAGTTGAAAGTGGAGAAATGTCGTTATACAGACGTCGCCAGCAGCTTCTATTGACGTACTTTGTCAAGTTGAAAGCTAGACCTTACCATTTCTTGCATGACATCATTCTTAACAACCCCTGTCATGATTTGCATGTGATGAACGCCCGACAGCCTTCACCATTCGGTGTAAGAGCGTTGGAGATATGCAACAACCTCGATATTGCGATTCCTCGTGTCTACCCATGTAATTCTTGTTTATTTCCACCCTGGACCATCGCTCAGTTACACTTTAACTTTGAGATGTGTAAATACTCAAAGGCAGGCACAAGCTCTGTGGTGTTTAATAGCATTTTCAGTGAGTTAGTTGAAGCTATTAAACCATCTACGGTTGTATACACTGATGGATCAAAGTCAGATGTTGGAGTTGGTTGCTCGTTTGTTGCTAATGGGAGAACCTATTTGTTTGGATTACCTGCAGGAACCAGTGTTTACACGGCTGAGCTTTACGCTATTAGTAAAGCTCTGTCTATAGTCTGTGTGCGTGGGCGTCGTGTGTTGGTGTGCACTGATTCGCTCAGTGCCCTGCAGTCGATTAGTGATATATATTCACGCCACCCGCTAGTTGCAGATGTCCACGGCAGCGTGAAGCAGCTTAACAATTGAGGAGTAAGCGTTGTTTTCTGCTGGGTTCCGGGTCATGCTGGAATCTCGGGAAATGAGGATGCTGATTTGGCCGCTAAGGAGGCGGCACGTCAACCGGCCTTCACGCAATATCTGACTGTGTCAGATTTCGTGGGCCTGGTGAAGCGTGTCATCACGGATTCCTGGCAGGTAGAATGGACTGGCTCTCATGGCAACAAACTACGAGAAATAAAACCTATTGTTAAGCCTTGGCCTACGTCACTGAGGAAGAACAGAAGAGAAGAGGTTGTCACCGCGCGACTTAGAATTGGGCACACCAGATTAACCCATGGGTATCTCATGACGTCTGGTGATGCTCCAGTTTGTGGCAGGCGCGATTGTCATTTGACAGTCAAACATGTATTGGTTGATTGCGTCTGCTACGCAGCTCTGCGTCGGCGATTCAAGATTCCCTCTGAATTAAGGAATATACTCGGTGACGAAAGCCCTATTTTGGACGCGGCTTTGAAATTTTTACGATCGATCAGTGTATACAACAGTGTCTAATGTCCTTTTAGTTTTACCCTATAGTATGTGTTTTGTATTAGTTATACGTTTACATTCATGTGTCTGTGTTTTTATTATGTGGCCCCTTTACAGCCTTTTGTGATCTTTTATGTCTGATATTTTCTTTATTTTTAATGTAATTTTTTAATTGTGATACTAGTTTTTAAGATTTTAATTACGTAAGTATTAATGTGATTTCTGTGTTTTTCTTTCTAACTGTGATATTAAGTTTAAGTTTATGTTTTGTGTGTTTTTATAGTATTATAGCTTGTGATGTCTGTGATATTAGCTTATAAGATTTTATCTATTATATATCAGGCGATGATAACCTCGCCAAGGTTTTTCACCAAAAAAAAAAGAAAAAAAAAAGATAAAATTGAATGGTATTTTTTTTTAATTTTAGGTATTTGTTGGGCCTCACACATTTATGGTGTGGGCTTTGGACAACAAAAATAATGTCTATGTTAGGGAAGCTATATTTCCTGATTTTCAAATTGGTGTTGACTGGGTACTTGTTGATGGAATACGCGCTGTACATCTTAGTATAAGGTAATTCATTTGTTTATTCTATAATAAAGAGTTTATCTAAATGAAAAAAATTCTAGTTTTCACTAACCTGTACTCTTCAAAATGCTGCTTTAATTTGTCCTTATTTATCTATTTATGCCAGCATGTTTCAGTGGATCTGCCATCATCTGAGTATATAAACTAGAGATAACATCTAGAGAAGTTTCAGTAATTAATTAGTTTCAAATTTAATGGTTTATTTGCTCTGGTGATGTTGGATCCACCAAATTTTGCTGGTATAAATGAATAAATAACAATATTAAATGGGGAAACTATTAAAGCAGGTATAAGAGGAGTACAGGTTGGTGAAAACTATTAGTATCTCTTTCATTTAAGTATATTACTACAGTAGTCTCCCTCTTAATCGACTCCTCTTCTACCATCCTTTCCAGGAAGACATGATTAGACTTGACTTCCGCTGTGGCAACGTGGAACCATCAAAAGAAAACAGACAAGTCACCGCACATCTCTCTCCTATAAATCCATTGTAGATCCATTGTGTGCAATTTTGTATGTACAGTTTTATAGCTTTGTGTATTGTACACAATTTTTATCTTGTATTTGTTATGTGAGTGATAATTGAATATGTTTTTATAGAGTTGTTAAACTTGTTAGTGCTTTCTTACTGCTTTTATGAGTTGCAGTAGTACTAGGAACTGCAATAGTTTTTACTTTTCTGAGGTTGTTTTTACGATTTTTGGTTTAACCGACTTTTAGATTACTCGACCTATGTCTGGTCCTGTTGCGGTCAGTTGAGATGGAGACTACTGTAGCTGGAAGATGCATTTAAAAGATATATTCATTATCAGTTTATGTAGAAAATGAATTATATTTACTTAATTATGCCTAACATCGCCCAAACCTTATAATAGAATCTTCCCGTATCCTACATTTTTTTTTTTTTTGCAAGACTCCTCAAGACCGTCAAGGAAATGTTCTGAAAATTAAAGAATTTTATGTGTTTTCAAACAAAAAAATATGGTGAAGTACTGTAAGATTTGTTTTACCTGATAACAATTCTGATTAAAACATAATCAACCCGTTTTTACTACTTCTAAGGTGAATTGAAATTCAAAATGTCATAGTAACTGAGATGTGTAATGGAAAGGTAAAAGAAAACAAAATAGATGTCAGGTCAGAATAAGTATAAGTGTTCAGGTATTTAATCTTTATTGTAATCTGTATTGAAAAAGATTTTTTTTTTATGTTCATTAATATAACTTAATATTATAAAACTGTAGACATTTTGGCATTTAAATTCTTAAACCTGATAACATGTATCATATGTTAATTAATTGTTTCTTTTTTAAATCTTGACAGTGGTGTTGCTGTTTGGGCGGTATGTCCTGATGGCTCAATCTACCGTCGTTATGGAATTAGTCAAAATAATTATATTGGTGATTATTGGTTACAAATACCTGGTTCACTTTCAACACTCTCAGGTAATTTAGTAGTTAAAATTACAATTTGTGAAATCGCTATTAGCTGTATTCTAATTTAATACTAAAGTATAACTAATTCTGTAGTGCTCGTCATGCCTTGTTTTTGATTTTGAGCCGTTGTCCTTATGAAGAAACCATGGCTTTTTCTTCCACAATTTGCATCTTTTTTGACTTACAGATTTTTTGTCATTTCCTACAGTTTCAGCAATCACACGAATAGTTAACCAACCTTCAGATCGAATCATATTTATCAATTTTTTCAATATTTTTATCCATTCTTTACATTGAAGGGCGACCTGGTTGTGTTTCATCTTCAATGGCTTCTTGGCCATCTTGAAATGCTTAAAATACTCAAAAACCCATACAAGTGATAAACTTTTATTGCCATATACTTCTTTTAATAAAAGTTAAGTTATAATAGCAGTTTTGCCAAGTTTTGTGTGACATTTCATGAGATTCATTGCTTTATTAAAACAGTTATAATTTTTTCAGCAAAACAAAGAAATAAATTTTGTATAAATTAAGACCACGGCCCAGACTAATATATCTACAGACAGGCGAGGGGTGGTAACTGAAAGAGATGGCTTGACATACAAGGCAAATTGCTTCACGCAAACGACATGTAACTCCAAAGTAGTATCCTTATTGACCGAATAACCACATGGCAGAAACTTATGATGCACTACACTATTGTTATCAAAAAACACAGTAAGAAGAACCTTCACATTTGATTGCACCTGACAAATTTTTTTCGGTCTTGGCTCTTCAGGCAGCTTCCATTGGAATGACTGGGCCTTGGTTTTGACGTCATACCCATATACCCATGTTCCGTCATCTGTTATGACCATTTGCAGAAATTCTGGTTCATTGTTGACTTGATTTAGCAATTCTTGGGTGATACCCACTCACATTCTTTTTGTTCAAAATTCAGTAATTTTGAAATGAACTTTGCTGCCACGTGTTTCATGCCCAAAACATCAAAAAAAATTGTTTAACCTGATCCAAATGATATACCGACCTCATCAGCAACCTCTCTGATACTGATTCTGCGATCTTTCAGAACCATTTTCCTCACTTCTACGACGCTGTCGTCGGTTACTAATGTGCTAGGGCATCCAGGGCGGTCGTCATCTTTAAAGTTCTCACAGCCATCTTTGAACCATTTGTACCACTTGTAAACTCTCATTTTACTCATAGTAGATTCACCAAAAGCCACTGTCAACATTTCAAATGTGGTACTACACTTAATATCATTTTTTACACAAAATTTAATGCAATATCTTTGTTCCATTTTATCGGAAGTAACAAATCACCGAGTGCTGAATGCAAACACGTGTACTCTTTTCAACTACTATCAATTAACTGTACTTTCAAAATGGCTGCAAATGTGAACATATATTAGAAACAGGTATGCCAACAAAGTAAAAAAATCTGGTGTGAAACACTCACACAACTTTTTCTTGCTAATACAAATAATGACCAACATAACCACATTAGTAATAAAACATTAGAAATAAATAAAAAACTAACCTCAAAAAATATAACCTTATTTTAATCATGAGTGAAAGACGCAAAATGAAAATCAACCTCAGTTTGGCTTAAAAATACGGAAAATCACTCTTTCATGCTAAACAAGGCTCTGTAGAGAAACATGCTTCAAATAAAAGTTGTAGATCTTTTTATATCCTATAAAATTTATTATATACACTTTTGTCATAAAAGGTTTGTGTCTTCATGTCTGATAAGTCTGGAATATAAAATTAAAGGTTTAGTTTCAGTTAGTGAAGACGTTTCAGTAGGTTTGTGTGTTCATGTCTGATAAGTTTGGAATATAAAATTTAATGGTTTTGTTTCAGTTAGTGAAAATGTTTCAATGGGTTAGTGTGTGTTCATGTCTGATAAGTCTGGAATATAAAATTAATGGTTTTTTTATTTTTTAGTTTCAGTTAGTGAAGATGTTTGGGGAGTATCAACCCCATCAAATGAGCTACTAGTACATTCCCAAAAAGTAGTAACATTTTCTGATACTGAAGACCATGATAGTTCAAAAGGAGAGGATGATTGGGAAATTATCGCACCTTCAAATTATTGCACCTGATCCATTTTAAATCAATGAAGAACTGATTAGTCCTCGCTGTAATAATATTAGCTACTAGGTTATGTAATTTCAGTTATAATTTTATAAATATTTCATAAATATTATAAAATATATGTAATGCCTTTGTTTTGTACAGTGTAATAAAATTTTATTAGCCATCATAATCAAAGTGGTAATTAGTGACGTCTATTTAACATGTATTATCAAATTTACAAATAATTATTGTAATTAGAATATTTAAATTTGTTTTTGATGTCACTGTATTATTGATACATTATTGGAATTACTGTATTAATTTCAAGTTAACTTTACGTAGGTATAAAAATTATTTTATAGTAATGCTTTTAAAATGGTTTAATATTAGATTTATAAGGTATGTTTTGTTACAGATAATTTTTTATGTTTTAAGTTATAAAGACATTTTTAGAAGTAATGTTATTTACAGACATACATTATTCTATTTTAATGTATAAATATTTTAAATTTCTTCACTAGCCTTTTGTAGTTGCCTTAATATTTTAAATAAATCTTTATAATGCACCTTGCAGTCTATATTCAGAACTCCTATTGTAAAATTATTAAATTTTTCTCTGACCTATTACAGCTGCTTAGTGATAGCAGCTGCTAGTGATTACTGTCTTGTTTCTCCCCTTTTTTATGTAATACTTTCTACTGACATGTTTCAGTGGATCCACCACAATCATCAGAGTAAAAAAATTGAAACTAAACTTTGTAAAAATTTGTATTATAATTTATAAAAGATGTATCTTCATTCATTCGTGTAAAACTTATTCAAATTTCACTTGATTCATATTCTGTGCAGATAGCAACATCTGTAAATTATAATAAAATATTTTACAAAGTTTATTTTCAATTTTGTATTTTCTGTCTCCGATTGTAGTGGTTCTACCGAAATGTGACAGTAGAAGGTAAGTTTATACAAAAAAGTTACAAAAACAATTGACATAGCAGCTGTAAAAGATTGTGAAAAATTTATTATTTTATTTTATTCATGATTTCATTCAAAAACTTAAAAGTTTCAGTGGATCCACTTTCATCAGAGTTTATCAAATTAGAAAAGTTTCTTCAGTTATCTGTATAAAATACAGATTTATATTACAGATTAAATTCTTCTATTAAAGTTTTTAAAAATTAGTTTCAATTTTTTTAATATATCATTTTAATATTTATTATTCACAGTCAGTATAAATACTAGGAGTAAATTGTTTGAAAGTAATGGCTGGAAGCAGATACTATCCAATCATGGTACCTTTATGAAAATTCTTGAATTTAAAATTTTATCTGTTAGTTTTTTTTCATCCAGTCCAGTAGTAAGTTATAAAACACTTAAGTAAATATAAAAAACATACTAAAGATAATTAAGAAATAATAAAAGAGACACATAAATTATTATGATTAACAGCAAGAAAATATAAAAACAAAACTATGACCAGGCCACCTCCGTGGCCCAGTGGTTAGCATGCTGCACTGCAAAGTGGAGGTCCCGGGTTCGATTCCCAGCCAGGGTCTGGAGAATTAATAAAAGTTCAAGCCCACTGTTCCTTAGCCCATCGTAGTCATTAATATCCAAGATATTGATATGCCTTAAAAAGAAGTAAGACCAAACAAAAATTAAAACATCAAAAAAGTAAGTTTACATGACTTTTAACTGAAATAAGTTTAAACTTTAGAGCAGACGCCAAATAAGCTTGCCGGTGTAGCTGCGTGAACAGTTCAGATTCAGTTGGTAGATTTCGTGTCTTAGTACCGAACTGCCTATTAAATCACATGTTCTAAACGATGTAAATTATCATCTATTTGTGATTTTAAAAACATTCAGTTGCAACATTGTATACAACAATTAACGCCTATCACATACAACACATTACAGACTAATGTTTTCAGGTCAGCTGATGTATTGTTTTCAGGTCAGCTGATGTATAACGTTGCAAGAGTGATGTGACTCTGATCACAGCTAGTACAGCTCTGACCCCCACCATTCGCTGAAGCAACCGAGTGCGCCATTACGAAAATAAACCACTCAAAAAAACCGGCAAGCTTATTTGGCGTCTACACTACTTTTTCAATAAAACATTAAAATAGGAAATTAGAAAATTACAAATAGAGAAGTTTTATTTTATAATATAAATTTCATTAACATTTTTAGCTGCTTTTATCAAAAGGTTAGTTTAGCTGCCTGTTTAAAATGTTAGTGAAATTTATATTATAAAATAAAATTTATTTCAAGCTGCAGGATGCATTTTTAAGATTTAGTATTTTTAAATTGAGAAGTAAATGAAAACTACAAGTCTAAGCCAACTTATCTCTTGATTGTTGTCGAATAGGTTAATTGCAAGTACATTTTGATGGCATTTTTGATACTCAGATTTTGAATGAAATCATAAATAAAAGGGAATTAAGACAGCTACTAAAGGTTAGTAAAGAAATTTAACATTTTTATACATATGTATTACAAACTGCTGTATGAATTATAAAGATTTATTTATGAATTATTTTATTAATTGTTTTTTAACATTAAATATTGTATATCATTTATCGATTTATTTTCTCAGGCAAACATAATTATAATTTTAGTAACTTAGTAAATAGTTTGTAAAGATATTTGTTTATGAAAATAGAGAAACAAGGTAAGGACAATATTGACAAAATATTTGTTTTATTGATCACAAGTCAGTATCTATAACTGCACATAATGAAATTAAAAAAAATGTAACTACAAAAAAACACTCTAGTCCTGCTTTATTTGCATATTCTGTAGGTATAAAACCAATAAAATACTTTGTTACTTGTACATTCTTTAAATCTGAATAATATTTATGCAAGGAGTAACGGTACTGAAATGTATGTTTTTCTGTTGCTGATTTACTATTGTGTAAGTTACTTCACAAATGGGTGCTAAAAAATGTAGTATGCATTTATATTAAAACTTTTAATGATAGTAATATTATGTTAATAAATTGGTAAAGGTTTCAATACATATTTGTACGAGCATACATACCTTACCCTTTTCAATATTTTTTGAAAAAGTATTTTTCAGGACATCCATGGTAGGTCTATGGAACCCCAAAGATGTATGTGACTGTATTTGTTTGTGTTATCATAAAAATATTTAGTTGTTTATGGTTTTTACAGATAAAATTATCAGGAAAAACAACTGATGTCTTATGGATCTTGGATTTTATGACAAAAAAGTTATTTCTTGAAAATTGTCTGTCTGTATCTATCTGTGCAATAATTTTTCTAATTTTTTCCGTAATCTGTCTGCAATAAAACTACTATTCTGATTAAGCTGTAATTTATAAACTAAAATCTTTCCTTGACTTTTCTTTAGAAAATAAGAATTAAAAAAAAGAAAAGAAAATATTTATATGGTTTTTTTTGTATTAACTACATCCAGGAGATTCCAAAAATGGAGTGTAGGAAGTGTCGAGGTAAAAATTGATAAATCTAAATGTTAACACTACAATGTGTGATCAAAAAATACCGTGAATAATTTTATTGTGAACAAAGGAATAAGCTTACATCAAATTTTAATTAATCTCCTTCAAAGTACGCTCCTTGGGTAGCAATGCACTTGTCTTAACATTAATTCCTTGATTGGAAGCATTTCTGGAAGGCTTCTTTCAGCAGGGCCTTCAGCTGATCTGTCTTGGTCCTTTCAATTTCGAGATTGGTGTCAAAACATTTTCCTTTCAGCTCAGCTTTTATTTATGGGAAGAGCCAGAAGTTGCATGGTGCTTAATCGGGAGAGTAAAGCGGATTTGAACAGACAGGAATCTTTTTCTTTGGCCAAATTCATGGATCAGAAGCGAGGTGTGCCATGGGGAAAAATTACACACTCACTCGTCTCGTATGCGAATTATCAGTTCATATACTTTGCACAGATCTGTACGAGATGTTCAGTTCTTCAGTAAGCTCTCGAATAGTTAATCGCCTGATTTTTGGGTTCAAAGGTTGTCCCGACTATTGATTTCAGTCGACTCATTTCTGCATTTAAATCGCTCGTAGCATTTGTAAACAGTCTTAAGAGTTACCACATTATTACCAAACACTAATATTAATATTTCATGAGCATCTTTGGCATTTTTTTTGCAACTTTAAATGAAACTTCCTGTTAATATGTTGTTCGAAATCCGTGATGTGAAACAGACACAGTAATACAACCTCATTTTTCAGGCTCTGGAATCCGACTGACATGTCACAACTTGTTCAAATGTGACACTGACTATGTCAAAGAATCAGGTTATCAAAATTATTACTTCAACCAGATGTAGTGTTAGCAGTTGCTGCTTTAAAAATTCATCCACCTTATTTTTTGATCACATCTCGTAAGTTAAATTTATACTTACCAACTTGTTATTATTTTTTTATTTTTACTACTTACTTATTGACACTTTAATAAGTGTGTCATATAATAATTTTTACCCAGTAATACATAATCTACCTTAGCGTTCGTTTATTTTTAAAGCTAAGAATTATTTGTAAAGGAACTATGTCTACTATAAAAATATATTCCTTGAGTCTATAATTTTTTTACATTTTGTTAACAAATACAAATTACTGCAACTTTTAAAAGCTATTGTTAATTTTTTATGTATTTTCTGCCTGCATAATAGGTGTTTGTTCAAACAATATAATATTGTGATTAGTAACAAAAAAATTGTTGGCATGAATTAAAGTCAATTAAAAGTGCCACAGCTTTTTTAATTGTTTTTTTGTTTAGTTTACCATTGGTTATTCAAACTAATTATTAAAAAATTGTTTGATTATTAAGTTTCAAATATATTAATAATATCTGAAAATAATAATAGTAATAACTGAATGTTTGTTATATTTTTAATTTGGAGATTTTTAAAGTTACTTAAAAGTAATTCTGTAAAATTACAGACTATAAAAATTAATATAATTTTTGTTTTTAGAATACATATCGCTGTATTCAAAAATATATTGTTGATTGTATTGAGTCTTTTCTAAAATTTCATTATCCAAGGGCTTGTAAAAATGTTAATTTTGAAAATCCTTCAGCTGATAGTATTTGTACTATTAATCAATACTTAAATGAAACTTTTTGAAATTAACATTAATACTTAGTGTTTCTACATTGCTAGAAATTTATTAATTGTGGCATTTACTCTTTGATTCCAATGACTTTTGATAATTTAAAATGTTTTTATATGCTTGATCAGAGTATTTTAATTTTTTTTTTGTAAACTATTAATTAGTAATTTTGGTAATGATATACTGTGCTTTATGTAATATTTTTTGGGTTCTTAATTCAGTGCATCGATTGGGAAGTATTATTTTTCTGCGGAAGAAAAATTAATGAAAAATAGAGATCATGAAGTTAAAGATCATGCCTTTTTTTATTGACCTTAGTTGCCTCGTTCATTACTTGGCATTAAGAAACTGTGATATACAAAAACATTACAATATGTTATAAATTTTTATATATTTTTTTGTTATATTTTTTCTTACTTTGGTATTTAAATTTCGCTGGATACTTTGTTTATCCTAAGCAAATGTATGATGTCGAACTGACTGCATGTAAAAATTAGTGGATAGTATTGAGTTTAGATAAAAACTGTTGAATTGAGCTTCTTATTGTTTTAGTTTGATTTAAAACTATATTGTATCTAATGGATATCATTATCCATTACTAAGGCCTATATTGTATTTTTATTATGATTTAAAAAGAGCTTCTATAAAATACGTATATTTTTTTTTAAATATTTTTATTTTAATAGTTTTTTATAAAAACATCTGTGATTAAAAAAAGAGAAAAGTTAATGTTACTAAGTTTAAAAAATGTGCATTAAAAGAAAAAATTATGTTAAAGTAAATTTATATATATTTTATTTAATAAAATTTATACTTCTTGGCAATTTCAAATTAGAGTTAAGATTAGGTTTAGTGGAACTGCAATTTGTGAGTCAGTCAAGTGTTAGTAATTGACACATGATCCATGGAGCAGTGCTTGACGCTTTACTATTATTTGTTCAGTTTAAATATTAAATATATTGATTTCTGACACTTGAATTGTTACAACATGCCACTCCACTTTGCCTCTACCATTAGACACATGATTTTTTAAAAAATTCAATATAATTATTGCTCGAAAAAATCCTGGTGTCTTAGGTATTTTATATTATACTTTAAATTAAGAAAAACCTTTGTAATTTTTGCACAATTTTAAAATTGTTTTGTAAACTGTTGTTTTATTTGTACTGTTTTATTTTGAAATATTTTATACATTTATTGTACTTTTTAATGTAACTATAAAAATGCTTATGGTACTTTTGTATTTATTTTTAAATGCATTCCATTATTCCCTGTGATATTTAAATAACTTGTGTTTGTTTAATAATGTATTATATTAAAGTTTGAAATAAATATGAATATTGGTTTAAACTTGTAAATGTTGTTATTTTGTTGATTGTTTAAAATATTAGTTAATTATTCACATTTTTAAAAAGAAGTCAATTATAATATTGTCATCCAGTGATTGATAACGTAGATGAAGCCTGCACATTGTTGAATATGAAATTAAATTATAATTTTTATTGCTCAGTTTAAAATAAATTTTGCTTCACATTTTTGTTAAATGTCGGAAAATAATGTATGATGTAATCACATACCTACTTTTTTTACTGCCCATAACAGACAGATGGAGTGTCAAATTATTTGTACTCAATCTGTTCATTGCAGGGCTAAAATAAACAGTTCTGTTTCTTATCACATGGTCAGCCAATTAAATTACTGAATCATTTAAGAACAGAAGAATTAGAGGTGTAAAAGACACTAATCAGAGTTATCTCCTCTGAAAGTATTGAATTTCATTATACAGCCAGACCCTGTGGTGAATGAAGTAAAGGTGTCATTTGCAGAGTGAAAGATATGTGCTTTTCAGAGGGCCCAGCATTCTGATAAGCATACTTTTCCATTCAGTGAGGAAGGCAATGGTAAACCACCTCACTCCTTGTTTTACTTAGTAAAACCTATACAGGTTCAAACCAGCCTTTTGGCTGATGACCTAAACAACAATTTTTTTAGCGATAATGCCTTTGTAAGCCTAGGCTGTGTGTAGGTAATAGTTAAGAAGTAAAATAAAAATTAAAAAATGCTAGACCTGTTTGGGAATTGAACTTGGGACTCCTAGAACAAAAGCCAGTTGCCCTAACTACTATATCAATGGGCCAATTTTTTGGTTATTAAAACAAAAAATAATTTAGACATATTACATGAGAGGTTATGAAGCTGTGCTATTAATTCCATAATTTTATGAAATTGTTTCAATGTTGAATAAAACTTTTTGATCTGATGTTAAATTTTAAAAATGATTGTGAAATAGAAAAATGTCCAAGTAATAATTAGGGCTATGTTTTGGTTCAGTAAGAATAAGTAAGGCCAATATTAAAAAAAAAAAATAGCTTCTAAGTCAGCTTTATGTTTCTTTTATTTATATGTAAAAAATCAACATTGTAACAAAACTAAATATGTTAAATAAAATGTAAATTAAAAGTAATTCATGTCTTTAAAAAATTCTGTATACAAGGAAATAAAAAAGAAATTCTGTGCATTGTGCTTGTGCGTGTGACATATATCATTAAAGGTTTAGTGTATATGGTAAAAGTATAACAGAAAACATGTAATGACTTTTGTTCTTGAAGCTGTATAATGGAGTAAAAATTAATATTGTGTCTAAATAATAAAACAAAAAAGAAGTGAGGAGGTAAATAAATTAATATTGGATGAGAAAATCATCTCCACTTTAGGAAAGTTTTTTTGGTTTTATTTATAAATGTATTTTGACAATTACTTTTTAGTTCACAGTTATTAGACAAAATAAATAGATTCTGGTATTATTAGAAAATTTTGTTATTAACCTTTTCTAGTATTATGGGTATTGGGCTTTATTGTTTTATTGTTTTCGGTTGTTTTTTTATAAGATGCTACAAAATTTAATTAGTTCTGTTACAACCTTTATCAGGGTCAGATTCTGGACTAGGGCTTTTTATTTTATATGCTTAAAATAAACCTCACTCGTGTAATATTTATCTATTACAATAAGATTTTTATTACAATACAGATAGATAATATATTAAGTTGTAATTAAAATTTGTTTCTGTTCTTGTTTGAACGTTCATCACTTTCTGATTTAAAATTTAACTTCTAAATCTGTGATTTTTACCTTGATTGTAACAGATTTGTAATCGTGTTTCACTGGTGTAATGGTTTTTAATACAATAAAATATTTGTCTGAAAAAGCTACAAAGAAGTGTAGTTTATTCCTATTTACATCATATTTTCTATAAACTACATCAATAAACAAGAATAGCAGGTAACTCAATTTTACCAAAATTCAGGAAGGATCTAAAATTGGAATCATCTTTTATTTACAATTTTCAAGATTTTACATGTTACATTAAAATTAATATAATAAATTATACAGTGTTAAAATTAGTGTATGTAAGTAAATATTATATATATATTCATATTCGTGCGAGGATTTACAGCCCCAGTCGTATCTCGCTTCCTAAGCACCACCTCTCTTTGTCTTGCCAATCACAATTGGAAAGCCGCCACAAAGATATTACCTCCCGCACACCATTCAACCACTTCATTTCCGGCCTATCCCTCCTCCTTCTACTGGCTGGTGTCGTCCCATACCCTCTTTGGCCACCTATCGTCCTCCATCCTCTGCAAATGGCAAAACCATTTTAATTGCTTCCGGGAGGTGGTATCCATGATAGTTCCTTGAATGTCTATCTTATCCTAATTTTGGAATTCTATCGATGTGTGACACACCACAGCTCCATCTACAGAAATCCATCTCCACCACTTTTAGGCGATCGCTCTGCCGCTTAGTCAACACTCACACTTCCGCTTCATAGGTACACACACTCTCCAGGATAGCATGATAAATATTAATCTTCGTCTCCTTCCATACTTCATCATTCCAAAGGACAGAATTTAACTGCCCTATAACCCCTCACCGTTCAGTCACTCTGGTTCACCAACAGTAAGCTCTTCAGTCTTGTCTACATTTATACTGAGCCTCCATCTTTCATACTCCTCTTGCAACTTCCTCATCATATAGCTGGCACCATAAAAAAAGCAGTAAATAATATTTAGTCAGATATTTGATGTAATTTTTAACTGCCTGTGTTAAAAAAAACACGAAACCGCTCTATAGAGATATTGATGTGTTCTTACCATGTATTGGTGGTTTTATCAAATTATTCTTGTTCTTCTTATCGTGGCCTCTCCGATCAGCTGTAGGCAATCATGACGGACCTTGGACACCGTAGCTCAGAACAACTCTGCTGAGGCACAACAAAACCAGTTGCAAAGATTTTTCAACCAAGAAACTCTTCTCCTTCCCACTTCTCTCTTCCCCTGAATCTAGTATAGTGAAACCTTGGTAATTTGAAGCCGAAGGGACTGCTGAAAAAATTTTAATTTACAAAATTTTTAATTCCAAAGTTACTTGGACTCTGACTAAAAATTATACATTGTTAAATAAACATTTACTACACGTTTTTAACTGTGTTTTAACACCGAAATCAAATTCATACATACATACATACTGAAATATAATTTAAAATATACCGAAATAAAATACATACATACATACATACATACTTTAAGCTAACTAAAATAAATTTTAAATAAAAGATACCGTGACTGACTTAAAGTTCATTGTAAAAATTTGTACATTACCGTGTATTATTGTGAAAATGGAAAGAACAGTGTAATTTTCGGCTGCGTCTCATGGTGACTTCATATTTTCAGTATACTATCTTCTAACCTTTCGATACAATGGAAAACTCCATCTCCTACATTCACTTGTGCCTCGAAATACGCCTGTAAACCACACAGCATTTTTATTTCTTCCTGGCTGTTGAGCATGGGTGCTGGTTCGCTATCTTGTTTATCGTTGCTCTCTTCTCTTTCGTCAGTTTCCATACCTTCCCGACTACTCAGAACTTCATTAACAATGTCATCGGAATCGGACCGATAACGGACTGGTGCCGTTTATCGACTTACAAGAATTTCAAGTAAAATCAAAATAAAATAAAAACTGAATTAAAATTTTTATTTTGAAATACGAAGTTAGATTTAACAATAGTTTGTATACAAAATGACGAGGAAAAATTATTTCTTCAAATTAACAAAAAATTTCAAATTACACCAGTTTGGATTACCGAGGTTTCACTGTATCTAGTATCTATCCACTGAATATAGTATATTAATAATATTCAATATAAATATTTTCTTTTGTTATTTCTTTTTTTTTTTTTTTGTTTAACGTCCGACTGTTCTGCAATTACTGCTAATGCAGACGGTGAAGGATGAAATGATTTTTGTAACGTATGAAAATATGCCGTGCCTGAATGGGATTCGAACCGAAGACCGCATGATGAGAGGCGAGCACGTTACCAACTGCGCCAATGCGGCCGGTTTTCTTTTGTTAATGTAGAAATCCTAGAGTATGTTTATAATTAAACATTAAAAAATGAACACTTTCTGCCAAAGAAAAAGGGTATCTTTTTTTTTTTTTTTTTTTTTTTGTTTAACGTCCGACTGTTCTGCAATTACTGCTAATGCAGACGGAAAAAGGGTATCAAAGAAAAGAAGGGTATCATAGTATGTAGTATACTGAAACTCGTTTATACAAAGTTGACAGGACCAGATTTGTTTGGATAAAGTGAATTTACAAATTTTCACCTTAATTATAAATGTAAAAGACTCATTATACAAATATATTATATTATTTACTCAGTATAATTAAAACAGGGCATCAATAAATCATGCTCATAAATCAGTTTGCAGGGGCATTTAAAAGACCTACTCCGACACAACAAAACGCTTTTTATATTAAATAATTTTTTTTCAGAACTTATTTCAGATAAACAAGGTTTTAGTGTATTGCTAATTAGGGGATGTTGTCTCAGAAAAATGAGTGTAAAAAAATATATATTTATATTTCTGGATCCATCCAATAAATCAAATTCTGAAGTAGAAATAAAACATATTAATATTTTGTTTTTTATGTATATATAAAAAACTTAGCAATTTACCGCATACTGCTTTTCATAAATCCTTCTTACGTAAGAAGGATCTGTCTATGTAAGAAGGATTTATGAAAAGCAGTATAAGGTAAATTACAAAGTTTTGTTTTATATATATTATAAAAAACAAAATATTAATATATGGATTCTACTGCTACGATGCTAACTAATAACTTAAATAATTTTAAAAAATCTGGTATGAAACACACAACTTTCTCTTGCCAGTGCAAATAATTAACAATAAACCTAACATTAGTAATAAAACATTACAAATAAACAAAAAACTAACCTCAATAAACATAACCTAATTTTAATCATATATGAAAGACGCAAAATGAAAATCAATCTCAGTTTGCCTTAAAAATACGGAAAATCACTCTTTCACGCTAAACTAGGCTCTGTAGAGAAAAATGCTCTAAATAAAAGTTTACATCTTTTAATTTCCTATAAATTTGATTATATACACTTTTGTCGTAAAATGCATACTAAGGCCGAAATCTTAAAAAAATCGATTTTTCACACGTTTTCGTGAGGAAAAAAAACAGAAAATCGCTAATTACCGCTAAACTAAGCGTTATACAAAAAAATGTTTGAAAACTTTAATTGTATAAATATTTGCGCTAAAATGCATATTAAAGCTGTAATCTTAAGAAAACAAGTTTTTACGTGAAAACAGCCTCACCAAGAATTTCAGCAAATATGGCGCCTACCCTATCTTGTAGAGCATAAAAAATTGAGTAAACCAGGCGATTTTTAAAAAAATCGTAGGACCAGTTTTTGAGAAAATTGCAAAAAAGTGAAAAATTATATGAATAAACTACTACTTCCGGTTGACCGATTTTGATGAAAATGTTCGTGTCGGGTGTGGTAGTGACATGTAACTTAAGTTTCAAGTTTCAAATTTGTACGATGTTCCGTTCTTGAGATATTCTGTTCACACACACACACACACACACACACACACACACACACACACACACACAGACCAATTGCTAAAAATATGTTTTTTGGGTTCAGGGGGTCTGAAAACGTGTAGATCCGGTGAAAACTCAATTTCGAAAAATCGACATGAAAACAATACTGTCCTTCCTATATATTCATATAGGCAAGCGAAAGAAATAAAACAATATAGTATTGTTGAGACAAGTGTTGTATCCAGGCCTATAAATTTCTGTAAGATAAGTTGTATGCAGGATAAAGTACAAAAATGCTACTCAAAAACAAGGACATTCATGAATTGAGCAATATTATAAAATCTTATTTCAATTGCTCATCTTATAAAGTCAGTACGCATTAAATAAGTAGCTCAATTGAAAAAACAATTAATGTAGACGTAGTAGACATTTTTAGTTCATTATCAATCAGTTATTACTACTAGTACTGAAGATTTTTTAAAAACTGGAGTAGTTGGATACTTAAAAAGATAAGAACCTATTATATATTATTGTAAATAATTTACAAGAAATAAAATTTTTAAAACAGCGCTGTCATTCGGATCGTTTTATGCAATTCGTAGCAAAAAGAGTGCTACAAGTATAATTCTACTAATATATAATGTATTTCAGAAGTTATTTTCTTATTCTTCTTCTTTCAGGTATTGCTTGTATTTTGTTTAGTGTGTAAAAATGTAAGACTGATTAAAATTATTTTTTAGTTCTCATGTTTTATGATATACAGTAAAGATATTATAATTATTTAAGTTACTAGTAGTTAGCATGATTTACAAAAAATTTCACGGTGTACATCATTTCTTCAGATAATAAAATGTAGCTTCTAGATTTCTGACACAGATAGCAATAGCAGTAATTTTTTCCATTCAGTTTGATTCAAACCTTTAATAATGGAGGATTCAATCTTCATTAACAGTTTCTAGAAGCTAAATGTTATTACCTGAAGAAGCAGCGTGCACCGTGAGAGTACTTGTAAAAAACAAAGTATAAGAAGCAGTAAAAGGTAAATATAAAAAGTTTTTTATATATAAGCCTACATAAAAAAAACAATACATTAATAGCAAAGATGTACTGATAAATCTGTAAAGGACATTGGTAAGTGTTCACTGTTTACCACATTACTGGTGGTTTTAAACCATATGGTTTAATAAGTTATAATAATATTATATTTTAATAATAAGTATAATGCAGCTGTTAGGAGTAACACATACATATATTATTCTTCTTATCTTTATTACCGCTTTTGTTTCAGAATTTGATACTGTTTACTCAATAGTAATTAATCCACCTATTGTGGTATGGTACCCACATGAAAAATCTACTCCCTTGAGTTTTATTAATTTTCCTAATTTTCGCTTCAGTCAGCGCACTGGCTTCTGAGCCAGGGGTCCCAGGTATGCGACATGTCCTATACTCCTCCTGGAGTCTCCAGGGCGCAAAAAAAAGGTTTGATACCCATTCCAGTCTGGCATTTCTTCATCATTCATTTTCATCTATCACCCTTAATCATCTGCATTATCAGTAATTGATGATTTTTTTTGGAGTACTGCTGTCCACCACCAAATTTTTTTATGAGATTTGATTAACAGTTTTACAAGATTTTCTTTTTAAGAAAAAGGTACTACTTTCTATTTAGTTATTGAAAACCAGGTTTCTCTGATTTCTTTTGCTGAAAAAATTTTGGCAATAGTAATCACCTACATCATCAGTTACATGACACATGTATGAAGATGAAATGTTTGTAATTATAAGTGTTGTTTATGATTTTGTAGTTGATACTAAATCAAAATTGCCCTAAAAATAAAAAAGTGAAAATTTTTTTCTAAAGTTTTTCTAAAAACAAGTTTTGGTTGTTGCTTGAAAGTAAGTTAATACCTACAGGTTGCCAGACTTCAGGTTTAAATTCTTTAAAATTGTTTTAAGTTCTTAAGTTATGTCATTACGACTTATAACTTAAAAATTCTTACAGTTAGAAGTGTTTAACTTCAGAAGAGATGAAATGAATTCTTTTTTGATTTTTTTTTTAAATTTATTTAACGTCGCATCAACTACAACGGTCATTAGCGACGATGTTGGGGTGTAACTTTTGTACAATGGAGGTTGAAATGACTTCTTGTAACGTATGAAAATATGCCGTGCCTGAATGGGATTCGAACCCAGGACCGCATGATGAGAGGCGAGCACGTTACCAACTACGCCAATGTGGCCGGCAAGATTTGTTTAACTATTAAAATAATTAGTATTTTTGTATTTTATTTTAATTTAAGTTCAATCAACAGCTTGGTCATTAACAACGATTGTGTGTTATGATTAAATAGTTAGAGTAGAACTTTAATTTTGTTATAATTCTTAGGCCCTAACTGGGAATGTAACCAAACATTGTTTTTTTTTTAAATCTGTCATATACTAACCATTATACCATAAAGGCACGCAATCATTTTGTACATTACTATCTTCTTTCTTTTTGTCATCAGTCTCTCGACTGGTTTGATGCAGTTCTCCAACCTGTTCTATCTTGCGCAAGTCGTTTCATATCTACATACCTGTAACACCCTACATCTTTTGTAATTTGCTTTATATATTCTAATCTTTGCCTCCCTCTACAATGTACTCCCTCAATGTTACCCTCCATTATTGATAGCCCAATACCTGGATGTCTTAGGATATGCCCCACTAGCCTATCCCTTCTTTTGGTGAGATGCTTCCATATACTTCTTTTTTCATCCACTCGCCTAAGAACCTCTAAATTACTTATTTTGTCCACCCACCTAATCTTTAACATTTTCCTATAACACCACATTTCAAAAGCTTCTATCCTCTTCCGTTCTACAGCCCCTATCACCCACGTTTCACTTCCGTATAATGCTACACTCCAAACATAATGTTTTAAGAAATTTTTCCTAATCTGTAAATCAATGTTTGTAGTCAGTAAGCTGTTTTTCATTTCAAAGGCTTTTCTAGCTTGAGCAATTCTACTCTTGATATCACTCGTGCTTCTACCATCCTTTGTTATTTTACTCCCTAGATAGCAGAATTCCCCAACTTCCTGTATGTTTTCGTTGCCTACTTTTAAATTTCCCATCTCTTCTAAACCACTCTTGCTGCTGCACAACACTTTCACATTACTATAAAGAAAGAAATGATTTGATATTTCTTTGATGTTTTATTTATTTTTTACTTTTGTATTAATCGTTATTTTTATACCATAAATTAATATTTTTTTTGGTTTAGTTGTTTGTTACAGTGATGTTCCTTGTAATAAATGGCATACAGAGTATGGTTACGTTTGTGTTTGCAATGCTACATATTGTGATACCATAAGTACACCAGAAAAACAACCTGCTGGACAATTTCATTTTTATCATACAAGTGCTACAAATCCAGGTTTTAATCATGAAACTGGTTACTTTCGTATGCAATCGTATCCTCCTTATGGTAAATATACATTCAACTGGTTTAGATTATAATATATTATACATATTCCATAACTCACAATGTAAATGCAATTTATCTCTCTTACATTTTTTTACAGTAGACCTAATATTAAATTTAAATTACAATTTAAAATGCAGACTGGTATTTCCATTCAGCCATATCAAATAAAATTTTATTTGATTAGTTTAAATTTAATATTACTCTGAAGAAAGTGGTACCACCGAAATGTGTGTAAGTTTTTTAAACTGTAGGGCAACCAAAGAAAATGCAGATAAATTTCATTTGTTTTGTAATTTATAAATTAAATGATGGACAGGATGCAGTACAAAAATTTGTGTATTATATATTAGATTTAGATTGATTCAGTTCATTTAGCTTTGTTCATGAGGTTTAGGATGTTTCTTTGATACACATTTTAAATCTCTTGAATATAAAACCAGGTGAAATTGTCAAATAAATACTGTAATTCTCTATCAAGCATGCATTTTTAACATTGTAAGATAACTATACTGTACCACCCCTACAAACTACACCAATTTTCTTATAAAAAATTTTACTTTTTAAAAAGGAATGTAAACAATTCTCTATTCTTATATTTCTATTCTCTTTAAATATAATTCTTTGACTGTGTACATGTATTAACAAGCTCTGTGAAGGTCCACCTATCTGGAAGTAAGTTTCTTCTATCATAGGTAAATGTTATATCTAGTACAACAAGATATTTTTACAAGAATTTTTACGGAATCAAAAATACTTTGCAGTAGAATTTTCTTTAGATTGTTTAGGTTGAGAATTTTTGAAAAATTCATTAAATATTTAAAGCATTGACAGTCTTCTAAATCTGTCAACGTTAAAAATAAATTTTCAAAAGGATTTTCTGTTATGAATTTTTTAACATGTCCTGTTTTTCTGTACACATACATTTTGTAGTTTTGCTATGTATGCTGAAATTCACCTATTTAGGGGCTGTTATCTTATAAGATAGAAAATTAAGAAAGGAGTTTAGTAAAAGATTACAGAATCATGTAGTTTCTTCCAGAGTATGAGAGCTATTTTGGGATCAAGAATCGCTTTGTATTGTGAAAAAGTATGATAATTTTTTTGCACCAATATGGACTTATGCCATGGAAACATGGACAGGTGGAAGGAAGGCAGAGAGTAGACCACAAGGGACAGAACTGAAGTTCATTAGGAAGTATGTTAGGAAAGACAAGTAGAGATAGAGTGAGAAATTATGTAATTCGGGATGAACTGGGAATGGACAGTCTGACACGAAGAGTCGAACAGACAAAGGTACAATGGTTTAGATATGTCAGTAGGATAGAGGAGAAAGGATGACAAAAGAATGCTGGATTTGGATAGAAGGAAAAATACCAAGAGTAAAGTGAATGGATTCAGTAATCGAGGTATGGGGTAAAAGTTGTGATGCTAAGAGAGTAATGGAGGAGAGGCAGTTAGTTATAGAGAGGTGGAGAGGAGTTGTTTTGGGCCCAACCTGAGGAAAATTGGAAAAAGAATAATGATGATACATGCTGAAAAAACCTGTGGGTGATTTAACAAGGTGATAAATTATGTTTCCGGTTTAAGAAAAATTATAGGTTAACCATCAGAAATTTCTTAACTATTTTTTTGTGAAAATGTATATTACTATTAGTATATGTATTTATTTACAGGATATGTGTATGAAGTAAATTCAAGTAAAACTTATCAGACAATAAATGGATTTGGAGGTGCATTTACTGATTCGTTTGGATATGTTTTTAATTCTCTTTCTAAGCCGTCACAAGAAAATCTAATGAAGTGAGTACTGTAAATTGGTTATAAAAATTGTAGGATAAGTATTATTACTGCAGTAAATTAAATAAAGTTTTTGATAAGATGAATTCTTTCATTTTGTTATATACATGTCACATATATTTGTGAAAATTATAATTTAATTATACAAAATACGTTACATTATTACTTCAATAATTAATTTTTTGGTTTTGTTTTCATTCAAATTTGCAAGCTGTTATTGTAAATGTTAATGGATGAAAAATATAATTTATTTTCCTTAAGCTAATGTATAAATAAAACACATAATTTATTAAGATAAAAATCTAACTATTTATTTTTAATTATGATGTTATTCTACTTATTGTTTTATAGAAATACTAATATAAAAATAGTTTTCATAAGTGTTATTGATATGTGTTACAAATTGCTCAATATTTATTTAAGAGCCATCTAAAGTGACACTCAATTCCTGTTTACTCATTAAGTGTTATGACAACCCTCAAGTTGATCCTATCTTAACCTTGTAAATTACAATTTGACAGTATTATTATGCAATCATAAAATTAATTTATAGTTCAATAGAATAAAAATTGTATGAATTTTTTTTAGTTTACATTACGTTGTATCAATGGCGTGGTTATTAGTGACTACGTTGGGTTAAAATGGTGGGTTTTAACTTGTGAAAATTGCCAGACCCTAACTGGGAATTGAACCCAGGTACTCTGCATTGTAGACTAGTATGCTTCCACTAAGCTATGGAAGTAACCAATTGTATGATTTACCATCTGCATTAGCAGTCATTGCAGAAGAGTCAGACATTAAACAAAAAAAACAAAATTGTATGATTTAAAATCTTATATTTATGAAGTAATACCTCTCATAAACTAACTGATTTATCTTAAAATCTTCTATACTAAGCATAGGAATGTGAAATTTGGTGTGCAAGTTTTGTTTGGGTCATATGTACTCACTAAGAAAGGATTCTGAACAATTTTACGTCTGTAGGAAGAAAATAGAAAACTTACAATACTGTAGACATTACATACTCAAGTTGTCAGAGGCAGATACCTCTGCCTAGTTGTCTGGTTGCATACTGAATATTGTTAATGTTTATATTATTAAAAGAAGTAAATTGAAACACAACACAACCAGAAATAATAATACGCAAGAGAAACTATCTTCAGAACAACTAAGACCATAAAGCAATAGTATTGGCATAGGTGCTCATTGATTTAGTGGTCAGCACAACTGGCTTCTATGTCTGAGTCCTGGGTACAATTCCTGGTTATATCTGGCATTTATTTATCTGTATATCTCTCTCATATCATTATCTATGCACATTCTAAGGGTTATATATGCATTGCATCAACACTAGAAAAAAAAATAGAATACTCAAAATAAAAACATGAATAATCAGAATGTTGATAAACAAAAAGTACCAAGCAAATTAGCATTAGAGACTAGATTCCAATAGAACAGTCTACAGGGAAATAGAACTGGGAACAAACATAATTAAAACACTCTCTAGATGATCAGGGAAAAGTTAAGCGTAGGCAGAGACATGGACAAAGGAATTGCTCATGGTTGATAAATATTGGATAATATTCGACAAACATGAGTACGCAGACTCTTTTGAGGGAAGTTAATGGTAGAGAGTGATTTCCCAGTTGTAGCCAATCTTCATTGATGGAGTTGGTACTCTCAGAAAAAGAAGGTGATTGGAAAGTTAGAAAGTTGTGATGATTGAGTCAGTGAAGGCTTTTCCGTTTATATGTATATGTTGTCTTTAAGCAATCACCAGCTGTTTACTAATTGTACATTATCCTCCTTCTACACCTTCATACAGGCAAATACCTTAACATAATATATGTTATAAATTTCTTAATTTGTTTTTTTGTTTATTATCTTTCATAATTTAAAAATAATATATGAAATGAAAAAATACTTGGTGGCAATGCCAGATAAAAAATTAATTAATTAATCAGCATGTGCTGATTGATTGATGTGACATGTAGGATAAGACTTCTCTTATACCTGTAGGTTTTTTAATGTAAGTTTTAAAGTCAATTTTTATTTTGTAATATGTGTACAATCAATTTATATGAAATTTCAGGTCATTTTTCTCAGAGGATGGTATAGAATATACAGTATGTCGTGTTGTACTTGGAAGTTGTGATTTCTCATTAAGAGAATATACTTATGCACCAGATTTTGATCCATCACTGAAATCATTTAATCTAACTGAGGATGATCATAAGTATAAAGTGAGTTATCAGATTAATTTAATTTCTATCAAATTACTTATTTGTAGCTTAGTCTCCTGACTTACCCCAATACTGTATCCAACTTGGTTGTTGTTTAGGTCATCAGCCAAAAAGCTGGTTTGAACCTGTAGAGGTTTTACTAAGTGAAACGAGGAGTGAGGTGGTTTAACATGCCTTCCTCACTCAATGGAAAAGTATGCTTATCAGCATGCCGGGCCCTCTGAAAAGCACATATTTTCCACTCTGGAAATGACACCTTCACTTTATTCACCACAGGGTCTGGCTGTATAATGAAATTCATTACTTTCGGAGGAGATAACTCTGATTAGTGTCTTTTACACCTCTATTTCTTCTGTTCTTAAATGATTCAGTCATTTAATTGGCTGACCATGTGATAAGAAACAGAACTATTTATTTTAGCCCTGCAATGAACAGATTGAGAGTAAATAATTTGACTCTCCGCCTGTCTGTTATGGGCAGACCAACTTGGTTACTCAACTCATTACTTGCACCTTCAGGGTGTGATGGACCTTTTTATGTAAAGTTAGTAATGCAGAACCCTACTCTGTTTTGTCTCACGACCTTGGAATTACTAAACTGACAGTTTCATGGTAAAATACAGATCTTTTTGTTGACAATGTTGTAGACTTTTTGTTAAGTAGTCAATTAATGAAAACAGAATTTGTATTGAAACTGTATCATTATATAAAAACTTCTTTGATGTATGATTACTTACACACTATTGGTTTAGCAAAATTGAATTGAAAAAAATCAGTACGATTACTTAAAGGAGTAATGTTCAGTTTTTGTTATTAATCTCTTATTTGTTGTTACAGATTGCTCAGATAAAAAAAGCTTTACAAGTATCAAAAAAACCGATAAAATTCATAGGAAGTACATGGTCATCTCCAACTTGGATGAAAACTAATAATGGTACAGGTGCTGGGTACATTGACAAAAAGTTTCTACAGACTTGGGCTGATTTTTATGTCAAGTAAGTTACACTTTGATGAATGAAAAAGCCTTTGTTCTTTTGCTACATTGTGTATCACTGAAGTGCACACATCTTATGTGTTTTTCTTTATTGAATTCAAGGAATATTGCATTTTCTTACTCAGTTTCATTTAACTTTCAAGCTGACGTAAACAGATCATAAGAGTTACGGTTGAAATATGAGACTGGTGTCTGTATCGTATACCCAGACACCAATAGAGTTATGTTGATGACTATCAATATTTTATGGAAACTGTTGTAAAGCAAGAGAAATCATTTAAAAGTTGTGAAAAACAAATAAATGGTTGGTAATGTTTTGTTATTTTAAAAGAAAGTAATGACAGTAGACTGAATGAGTCGTTTGAGAAAGCCTTTGAAGTAAATTTTACAATTTTTCTTTACTGCATTTTAAGACTAACTGAATGTAAACACACCATCCCTACAGAAATCATATAAGTCTGGCTTTCCAAGTAGTATAATATAACAATAAGAAAAAGCTGATCCTTAAGGATATAAAGTGTTTCCTTTTAATTAAAAAATGAAAGTAGAGGTTCTTTTGAAGCTTCAGCTCTACTTTCTAGTGGAAGAGGCCATACAAAAATTCTTTGTAAAAAACTTTTTAAGGGAGAGAACTACTGTTTATGACAATGATTAAGAATGTGAATAGCCCTGAAAATCAACATTTTTCTTTCTGAACATTAAGAATTTCAATTTTTATTATTGCTCAAAGCTATTTTAAGTCATAACTTAATGTAAACTACTGAAATAAGTAAATGAATACTATTGTATAACACAATTTTCTTCTGGTCTAACAACATATTTTACAGAAAGCAACGTAAGTTAACATTTTACTCCAATTTATTTCAGAAACACTTTAGTCTAAATTTTCAATTTGTTTTAAACAAGTGGCTTGTCTTTAAAAAGACAAAGGTATATTTTATATTAATGGGGACAGCCCACTGAACAATTTTTTTTTAAAATATTTTTCTATTTGAAACATAATAATTTATTATATTGCATGTTTTTTAATTTTTCCAAAAGTTAGTTTTTTTGACTTACGGGCTTTCTGAAATGACCGATTCAGTTGTTTCTGTGTTGTATTTTAGCGAATATGACCACTGGTATAGCCAAAATCATTGATTAAAACATTTTAAAAGAATTTAAATTAAAAGGGGAAGATATTACTCTAACAAAGTATAAAAAAGATAGGGTAAAGCAGAAACAGAAAAATAGCAATTTTATTAGACTGCTATAAGGAGTAAAATATTTGTTTTATTTTCAAATTGAGTCTCCTGCACTAGATATAGTTTTGAAAGTTTTAAAATGAGGATTTCTTCATCCTCATCTAATGGAATACTTAATACTTAAAACTACTTTTTTTGGTCTTTTTAAAAACTTAAATATTCTGTATGAATCAAGAAAAAGAAATGCATACTTAATAGACAGGATAAGGTATATTATGGTGCCATAGGTACTTAATGCAAATTAGGAAGTACAGAAATGAAGGTAGGAAAATGCACAAATCTTCTTCTTCTTCTCACAATCAATGTTTAGGATCGCGCCTGTTCAGACTCACAATAGTGACAAAACTCTTATTGGATTATTGCCATCTCTTGCGTGGCCTGCCAACATCTCTCCTCCCCTCTGGGATGTATTTCAAAAAGTTGAAGGGGTTGTTTCCACAGGTATTCTCTCTACGTGCTCCCTCCATTGATTTTGATATTCTAATATACAAATCTGTTGTTGTTTAGGTCATCAGCCGAAAGGCTGGTTTGAACCTCTAAAGGCTTTACTGTAAAACCTTTAGAGGTTCAAACCAGTAAAACCCTGCAAATGACACCTTTACTTCATTCATCATAGAGTCTGGCAGTATAATGAAATTCATTACTCTCAGAGGAGATAACTGTGACTAGTGTCTTTTACACCTCTACCTATTCTGTTCTTAAATAGTTCAGTCATATAATTGGCTGATCATGTGATAAGAAACAGAATTATTTTTTGTAGTCCTAGAACTAGCAGATTGAGTGTAAATAATTTAACACTCCACCTGCCTGTTACGGGCAAATAACAGAATAAAGTATAATAATATATATAGTAATTATAAAGTATAATGAAGTTTAAGTATAACTGATACAAATCTTAAAAACATTAATAATAAGTAGTAGAAAATGAGACATTATAAAAGTAGATCTACTACTAGGTTGGTCTAATGGTAAAGTTGTCATTGCGAGTCAGCTGCTTAACAGCTAATTTTTTGAGGCGATGGTTCCTGGTTCAAATCCTAGTAAAGGTAGGATTTATATGAATCCTAGTAAAGGTCACTTTGTACAAATTTAAATACTAGACAGTGGTTACCGGTGTACTATGATGGTTGGAGTTCAATTAATATACTCTCTCAGGAACGGTCGACCTGAGTCTGTACAAGACCTCTTTTACACATTATATACATCACCCTCATCTAATTGGGTCATTGGATTGCTTGTTGTTCTTAAATTAATCAGATTGCTTGTACACAGTTAGGTATGCAAAAAAAGAAAATGTTATATTTATAATATTTGATCTTGCTTAACCCAGTATATACTATTTCAATGAGATGTGAATTGGTTCTCTCTTAGCATTTTTTGTGACCACACATATAGTCAATAGCAGAATAGAGGGCTTGTTTACATCAGTTTCAGAGATTAATGCAGTAGATTTATAGTAAACATTAATCTTCTGTTTTCTCTAGCAGTATTTTGTTTCTTACTTACTTCCTGATTTCTATTAACTTATCTATAATAGATACTTCTTTCTCATTAATGTATATTTTGTAGAAACACATTTATAATGCACATATCTTGTTTCAGAGCACTTGATGCATTTAAAAAAGAAGGAATTGATTTTTGGGGTCTCACAACAGGTAATGAACCTGTAACATTAATGATGGTAAAGAGCCTTCCAGCTGTTGTTATGTTTCCTGAGGAACAAAGACAATGGGTGAACGATAATTTAGCTCCTGCTATCAAAAGTGCTAATTATTCAACAAAAATCATTCTTTTGGATGATATGCGCTTTTTTACAACTTGGTGGATGACTGTTGTGAGTGTCAATTATTACATTACATTACATGATTACATTGTTTTATTTATTAGGTTTATGTTATTTACGAGGGTGTATTGAAAAGTAATACCTCCACCACTATAACTATTATTATGATAAGCCAGACAATTTAAAAAGTGGTAAGTCATGTAGTGGAACTCTTTGTAAACAAGTCACCCTAGTAGCGATTCACAGCCACAACCGAAAAATTTAAAACAATCCATGTGTCTGAGGATAGTCATGATTACCGTTTTCTGGGATTGTGATTGTATCGTTCATTTGGAGTTTTTGGAACGTATTTGTACTCTCAACTTCGAACAACATGTTGCTACCCTATCAAATCTGAGCAACAACTGAGTAGGGCTCATCCAGACAATGATTCAATTCTACATTATGACAACACTCATCCTCACACAAGTCTGAAAACACGTATAGTGCTAGAGAAGCTTGGGTTTCAAGACGTTTTACCTTATCCACCTTAAAACCCAGATCTTGAGCCCAGTGTCGTTTCCCTCTTTTTAAAGCTTAAAGAACATCTCAAGGGTACATGTTTCTCTTCAGATGCAGAGGTGATAGCAAAGGTGAGGAAATGGTGCTTACGAAAAATTCGTACTTCTTCCATGACAAAATTTTCCAAAGTGCAATACATTGGCATTAAATGTGTTGCTGTTAACTGTGACTATAAGGAAAAGTGATTATATTGGTGAGAAGAAACAGTTTAATCTATTATTTCACACTAATTTATAAACAATATATCCATTACTGGTACTAATAAAGTTATAGCGATGGAAGCATCGTCTAGACTTATCAATACACCCTTGTCATTTTTTTTAGACAGATCAAATTGTTTGCTATCGTTGTTTGGGAATTGTTCCATCTACTGCTGAGTACAATAGCAAAACTACTTTTGGTTTCCACAAATTTAGTGGGTTAATTCCAGACCCTGCTATTGATTTAACTGAAATTATTAATTTTTAAGAAACTAGGAATTATTAAAAATCAGGGCCAGTTCATGACGAATTTTTTGTGTACTAAATGTTAAAATACATTTTGTTGCCCCTTTCAAAATAAATATAAGTGACATAGTATTTCAGTAGGCCTACTGGCAAAACAGTTAAAAAATACAAAGTAAGAGATAGATAAAATATAAAGAAAAGTATAAAAAAAATAGTTAGTATGTCATTTTCTAATAATAGTTTTATATTATTTAGTCTTTCCAGCTAGTTGTTCAAACATAGGTACTAGTCTTGGTTGAAAATAGAATTCTTCCATACCTAGTACAACTTGGAATAAGTACTGAATGGTGTTGATACACAATACCTGATAATTTTGGTACTTATTATTAATACAGAAACACCTACTGAGCTAAGAAAGATGTACTTGGTTCTATTACAATTAGTGACGAGATGAGTTGTAGGACTGATGGCTTTGGACCTGGCAAAGCGAATACTTGGATGGCTATCCAAGCAAAGACTAGGAACTGTACTGATTTGCTACAGCAATTCTTACATGGTCTTTGCCGTACTCTCATACCCGACCAACTGCACTGTTCACTCTCACCTAGCATGTACAGAAAATGCCTAGCATATAAGCACTTGCTAAATATAAATAATAATAGCAACAACAGCAAGAACATGGTTTACTCCATTTGACACAACATTTCTTATTTATGTTTTCTATTCTGTCACTTCAACTCTACACATACAAAAGTTCACATTTTTCACTTCTACACATCTACCTACAGAAGTTTTCTGGATGCTTATTTTTGAGTGCATGACTAAGTTTCTGAAAGTCGCTTTGAAACAACCAATGTTGAGAGTAGCTTCCTCCTCTGAAACACCCTCATGGTCCCAGAAAATGTACTTCTTTTTGAATGAAAATTGACATAGGAACAATCATTTAAATGTCCTCTGAACTGAACAATTCTACAGCAACTCTTTAAATTCAGGATAAAACGGTTTTCCCCAATTACTTGACGAATAACTCCAGAACAGGATAGTGGTGGCGGACAGGAAACAGATGTTCTTTATAAACTATCTTGTGTAGTTTTTAGTTTAATGGAATAAATAAGTATTTTTGGTTTTGTCACTCACTTCAATTATTTTAGTAACTCTCTGCCTAGTAACAGAATGTACCTAGTAGTTTTGCTGCTTTGATGCTGCTGGTGGGCAGAGTCAGAATGACAAACAAAGATTTTCATATGCATTGTTGGCACTGGCTAGAATGTTCTGGAGTTTGGCCCACCTAAAAAACCTTACCATGTTGGTGCTCCCTCTTAAGGTTTGGGGTGTGTGGCTGCACACTTTCTAATCCCTTAAACCAGTCCTGGATGAAATATAATAATATCTGTTATTGGTTATACGTATAATATTCTGTTCTAAAATGATCTCTGAATTTGAAAAAAAATTTTAACGAGTAAAAATATCCGTGAATTTTCTGAGACAGACTGCCTTTGCTAATACTTTGGCCATCTTAATGAACATCTTCTTCTTCAGCCCTTCAAGGATTAGGATTCCTGCCTGTTCTGAACCTCTGAAATCTGCTTATCTCTTCCTCAAGCACCCTCAGCGCCATCTTAATGAACACTAAGACTATATTCAAGAAAGAAATTTTTTCATAATTATTGCTTATTGTTAAAAACTTTTGGTATAATTATTTTTAAAACTTTTAATTGTGTTAAGTGTAAATTATTCTTGATTTTGGGGTTATTTGGTTAATTTAAAAAAATTGAAGTAGAGGATGTAAAAATTATTTTAAAGTTTGTGGTTAATCGAAATAAGAGTCTTTGCTCTTGGATGAGTGATAAACATACTTTTAGGTAGATGTGCTTCTGAAAATAACTTTTTTGGTTCATAGTAATGATATGTAAAAGTTTACTAAAGTTATGGTATCAGATATCTATATGGCTGCAAAATGTATTACAAGATTGTTGTTGTTCAGGTCAACAGCCGAAAGGCTGGTTTGAACCTCTAGAGGTTTTACTAAGTAAAACGAGGAGTGAGGTGGTTTACCATTGCCTTCCTCACTGAGTGGAAAAGTACGCTTATCAGCATGCCGGGCCCTCTGAAAAGCACATATTTTCCACTCTGTAAATGACACCTTCACTTCATTCACCACAGGGTCTGGCTGTACAATGAAATTCATTACTTT
Organism: Catonia carolina; assembly: GCA_035578175.1. Lineage (NCBI taxonomy): Eukaryota > Metazoa > Arthropoda > Insecta > Hemiptera > Achilidae > Catonia > Catonia carolina. The sequence continues at coordinate 121,036,978 of JAQMRL010000002.1, read as the reverse complement.
CAGAGAAGATAACTCTGATTACAAGATTATAATAAAAGAAAAATTAATAAACAAATAAATACTGTTAACACCAAAAATACTGTTATTTTTTTAATTAGCTTTTTAAAAATCTAATGTGCAACTTTTAAAATTCATTTATTTTTTTTATCTAGATGATGCGTGATCAAAGATCGGAAGAAAATGTGTATGGTATAGGTCTACATTGGTACATGGATAAGATGTTTTCACCTAATATTCTGGATAAATTTCATGAAAAATTTCCAAAAAAAGAGATTGTATACACTGAATCAAGCATTAATATTGTATTTAATGCAGCCTTTGATCAAAAAGGACATTTATTATCTCTTGATCCCAAGTGTAAGAATTATTCATTGAAAGTCTGTTTTAAGTTTTAGTTATAAATTAAAAATATGTTTTATAAAATCAGAGTTGACATGTACCATAAAATGTCTATATATGGCACATCAAAATTTGTTTGATATCATGGGTAACTTTTTGGTTACTTATGTTGTAAACCGTTTATCAGTTCTACTTTATTACTGTAAATCTATTGAAGTATTTTATACAACATCATATATTTGAAAAAACTGTACTTTTCTAATCAACTGTATAATTTTATTTGAGCAATAATCAACAGTTAGTTGTGTATGATGTTACATTTGTAAAAATACTGAAATTATTAAACAGCATCATACTGTTTTTTATATAATTGTTGAAGCACATCTTTCAACCACCAAGAATGCCTTTTACAGGATTTATCATAAAAATAAACTAATTTAAAACATTGTAATTAATAAAAAATGCTTATGCATCCTGCAGCTTGAAATGAATTCTGTTTTTAAAATAAATTAATACAATAATTTCACTAACGTTTTAAGCTGCTTTGATTTTTACTATTCACTAATTAACACGTGTTTTGGTGGATCCACCATCATCAGAGTTATACAATGTAATTTGAAACTTTAAAATGTTTATTAAAAATCTATAGAAGATATTACATCTTCAGTCCTATACATAAAACTCATCTATAAAAACATTTTCTTTTATAGATGACTGAAGATGTAATATTTTCAGTCATCATTCAGGATGATGGTGGACTCACCAAAACGTGTATAAGTAGTGAATATTAGAGATCAAGGCAGCTTAAACAGGTTAGTAAAATTCATTGTATAAATTCATTATATAAAAATAGCATTGTAATTTAAGATAACGTACTTAAATCACAAAATTACAAACACTTGTAAGGATGTGAAAGATTTAATAAATTATTTGAACATCCATGCAACAGCATATTGCAATGGAGGATCATGATTTGGTATTTCTTTGCTACGATAATTTGTCTTATCTAATAGATTATGGTAAAAATTGGTGTTGGAAGGGTTATGACTTACACTGCAAAAATATTGGTCATAACCAATACAACTGAAATAGAATTATTGCAACAGAAACAAAGTGCTTGTGTAGATTCTTTTGTTTGACTAGATTAATTTTGGTAATGAGGAAATTAGAAGGAGGATGCAAGATTAAAAGAATGTAATAAAACATAGAAAAGGAGAAACAGTTGCTATGATACGAGGGGGTACCCAAAAGTATCCGGAATAGCTCTGCTGTGGGCGGAGCTTGTGCAGTACAAATTCCCGCCACTAGGCTGCTTGTAGCGCTACTCATTGCCAGTTCAATGCCATTTTGTTCGTTGATCTAGCTTGTTCTGTTCTCGTGCAGTGATTGTTCTCGCTAGTGCTGTTTTGTGCTCGTGTCGTTTTTCATGATGGCAAGTTTTAATGAACAACGTGCGGCTGTGAAATTTTGCTTCTTGCTCGGTAAAAACGCCGCGGAAACAGTTGTAATGTTGAACACAGTTTACAAAGATGACGCTATTGGAAAAACCCAAGTGTACGAGTGGTTTTTGCGCTTTAAAAATGGCGACATGTCGATTGAGAACAAACCTCGTTCTGGACGACCGTCGACTTCCCGAACAGACGAAAATGTTGTGAAAGTGAAAGAAATTGTACGAACAGACCGACGACAGACCATTGACCAAATATCACAGGTTAGTGGGTTATCTTGGAGCTCAGTCCAACGCATTTTAACAGAAGACTTGACAATGAAAAGAGTCGCTGCCAAGTTTGTGCCTCGGGTTCTGACAGACACTCAAAAGGAACGTCGAATTGAAACGTGTAGTGATTTGAAACAACAGCTTGAAACTGATCCAGATTTCATGTCAAAGATCATTACGGGTGACGAGTCTTGGTGCTATGGGTACGACCCAGAAACCAAACAACAATCCAGTCAATGGAAGACTTCATTATCACCCCGACCAAAAAAAAGTCGTCAAGTCAGATCGAACATCAAAACAATGTTGATTTGTTTTTTTGATGTGAGGGGAATTGTCCATTCAGAGTTCGTTCCACCAGGCCAGACGGTAAATCAAGCTTTTTATCTTGAAGTGTTAAGAAGACTACGAAACAGCATTTGTCGTAAAAGACCTAATTTGTGGCAGACAGGGGACTGGTTTTTCCACCACGACAACGCGCCTGCACACACGGCAATCTCGGTTACCCAGTTTTTGGCGAAAAACGGCATGGTTTTGCTACCACACGCACCGTACTCACCCGATCTGGCTCCGTGTGATTTTTTCTTGTTCCCACGCATGAAAAGGGGCATGAAAGGTCTCCGATTTAACAACGTTGATGATGTCAAGAAAAAAACGACGGATGAGCTGGCAGCCATCACTGAAGAGGAGTACAAAAAATGTTTTGAACAGTGGAAGCACCGGTGGGACAAATGTATTAGTTGTAATGGAGAGTATTTTGAAGGGGATAAGGTTCTTTTGTAAAAAAATTAAAAATAAATAGTTTTAAAAAATAATTCCGGTTTCTTTTGGGTACCCCCTCGTATGTAATGTCAGAAGAGCAAAGGCCAGTTGGTTAATAAGTTTACAGGATAGAGCCCAAAGGGATAAAGGAGGAAAGGTACAGTATTCAGATGAACTAAAGTCCCCTAGCCGTGGGAGTGAGAGAATGCATAACGCTCTCACTTGCACAAGCCATGCGCGCCATTCCAATAACATTGTGTAATTTTACTCATTGGTGAGAGCAAGCGTTTATGCAAGCAGTAAACTAACAAACAAAATAACGACTGTAGTATGTTTTCAGATTTGGATTATAATGGTAAAGACCTTTGGATGCATGCGTAGTTATGCCACATATCTCCCTCTCACTCACTCGGCTATGGGACATCAATTCATTTGATATCTGTACCCTATCTCTCCACGAAGATCAAGGAAGGATAGGGTAGATGAGACAGTGTGGGTGAAAGGCTTGAGAGTTAGGGATTGGGAGAGTAGGGAATACAGAATCTGTTTAAAGGAAGGCAGACAGCAATAGCTGTAGATGCCTAGTAAAAACAAATTAAAGATAAAAAGGAATAATGAGTTCAATTATGGTTTTTCTTAATAATTTTACAAAAAAATGAGTCAGCTTACAAACTTAGTATGTTTAACTTACATTATTTAATCAACAGATTTGAGCCACACATGTGAATTATGTGCTGTCTAAGAATATTGTGAGTTTTAATTGTGCTATTAATCTTCAATAAGTGAAGATTAAAGGTTCAGTGAGTAAAAAATTTCTCCACTTTATGTTAGCATTAATAGCGAAATTAATTCAATATTTTTTATTTTCAGTTGCCCGAATAGGACCTCATTTAGGATCATGGCAAAGAGCTTCGTATTATGCTGTAAATATTATTGAGGTAAGAATTCAATTTGTACTTACTATTAGAAATTATTGCAATAAAATAAAATATTTTAAAATACAGTGCAGTACAAAACTGCATTGGAATAATGAAAAATAGTTTTTCTCCCTAATGTGTATGCGTTGGAATCAGTTCAATTCAGAACAATAAACAACCCCATGACCAAATGTGATGAGGATGAGGTGTATGACATGTAAATGAGGTGAAGTCTTGTACAGACCTAGGCCGACCATTCCTGAGAGAGTTGGTTAATTGAACCCCAACCATCAAAGCACACTAATAACCACTGTTTAGTATTCATACCCATATAAAAGTAACTACCTTTACTAGGATTTGAACCAGGAATCTTCATCTCCAAAAATCAGCTTTTGAATAATGTTATCAATTCTTTTTATTCTTAGAAGTTCAAGGTTGCAACAAATGTGAAGACCATTACAAATGCGTTGACAGCCTATCAGTTTAATAATGGTGGGTTACTTCAGACCTAGATTGGGAACTGAACCCAGGATCTAAGCTTTATTGTCTAGCACCAGTGTTCTATTAAGGCAATCAAAGAAATCTTTTAGCTTAGCCTTTGAAAAGTAGTAAAAATTTAGTTTTTATACATTGTCTGAATTGTGTTGTTTAGGTCATCCAGCCGAAAGGCTGATTTGAACGTCTAAAGGCTTTACAAAGTAAAACAATGAGTGAGATGGTTTATCATCACCTTCCTCATCGATTGGAAAAGTATGCTTGTCAGCATGCCAGGCCCACTGAAGAGCATTTACTTTCCACCCTGAAAATGATTCCTTCACTTCATTCACCACACCATAAGGTCTGGCTGTATAATGAAATTGATTACTCTCAATGGAGATAACTAGTGTCTTTTACACCTCTACCTTTTTCTGTTCTTAAATGCTTCAGTCTTATACTTGACTGAACCATGTGATAAGAAACAGAAATATCTTTTGTAGCCCTGGAACTAGCAGATTGAGTACAAATAATTTAACAATTCACCTGCCTGTTATGGGCACATTGTCTGAATTAGCATTTATGGACAAAGTAGTCAGACATAAAACCAAAACAAACGAAAAATTACTTTATTTATACATTATTATTGTACTGGATTGTCATGAATAGCAAACTACAAGCAGTAAGTTCTACATGCTGAATTTTTTTTTAATTTTGAAAGTTCCTCGTACCATTGGTATTTAATTTCCTACAAAAGTCTTGTATGTATTTCTATGTAAATGTAAATTTTTATAAGAAAAATTTTGGGTTTCTGTAATATATTATCTCATGAAATGTAGATATGTGTCAAGTTGTTTCTTGTGAAAACCTAACTAGCATTTATTGCAGTCCTCCATTAAATTAACCATATTCAAGTATATGTTCTAAATATTTTCCAGTGGTTGATTACTTACTTTCCAAACCACTGCAAAATTTGTTCTAAATCTGTATATTTTAAATATTGTGCAGTACTGTACTTAATTTGTCATCATCATCCTCATTATAAATCCATGTGCTTAGATGGTACATCTTCTGCTCTATGGTTTGGAGTCTTGTACACTCAATAAAGCTATCACTAAAAAAGTAGAAGCTTTTCAGATGTGTTTATATTAGAGAATGTTGTGAAAGCCATGGAAGGATCATATAATGTACCTAAAGTCATCCAAAGAGTGGATAAAAGCAAAGGGATCCTGAATAACATTAAAATCTGCAAGTACCAATACTTCAGACTTATAATTAGGTATGAAAGCAAACATGCCCTACTCAAATCTGTCATACAAGGCAAGATACAGGGCAAATGTGGTAGGAAGCTTGGTTGCAGAACCTGAAAGTATGGTATGTAAAAACAACCAAAAGATTTTTCAGGATTGCAACCAGCAAGTCAGGAATAGCCATGTTGACTGCTAACACCTGGAATGGATAACCAACATAGGATCCTAATTATCCCTCTTCCACATTCTTTTAGGTTGGACGAACACAACTCCTCTCCATCTCCATTGCTTTCCTAACGTAACATTTTCCCCCCAGTTTGTCTATAACTGAATCCATCCACTTCTCTCTTGGTGTGCTCTTTGATATTTTTCCTTCTGCCTCCAAGTACAGCAGCCTACACCCTCCTTCATCCTACTGACATGCCCAAACCACTGTAGTCTACATTATTTCTGTTTACATTATTTCTATAACTTCTTGCCTTTTTTACATACTTTTGCACTTAATTTCTGCTTCCTGCACCCTTCTCTTTGGTTTCCTTTCATTTATCCATGTTTCTTCTGTATCTGTGTCGATCAATATGTACATTGTATATAATTTTTTTTACAATACATTAGGATTTTTCAATCTCAGACCAAGCTCAATTTACTAACACATAAAATTTCATGAATTATAATATCCTCTATTTCATTTCAAAACCTATATTTTTCAGAATTTGAATCACTGGGTGAGTACATACATGGATTGGAATTTGGCATTGGATACAGATGGCGGCCCTAATTTAACAGAATTCTTTTGTGATGCAAGTATTATCGTAAATAATGCAACTGATGAATTTTACAAACAACCAATATATTATATGTTAGGACACTTTTCAAAATTTATGCAACCTAACTCAACTGTGATGGATGTCCATTCCTCAAAAGATAATCAAAATGAGAATAGTGATCAAGAAGAACAAAACTTGGAATTATTTGAGGGTGATGTTAATAGTCTACCAGATCAACATAATATACCTAACCCAATGCCAACACAAAAACCTGATTTGCATGTTCAGCATGCGGGTGTTATTAATCCTGATGGAAGTCGTGCTATTACATTTTTCAACCCGTAAGTATTACCATATTTATTTCATAAAGATTATATTTCATACTTAATTAAGGTTTAATGATCAAAATTAGTATGTTTGAAGGCTTTCATAAAATGAAGAAATCTACTTGGACTTGTTATAGTTAAAAATTATACCTACCCGAAGTAAATCAGGTAAAATAAAAATAAAAGAATATATTTCAACATGTATTCCTTAGAACTGGACAGAAATTCAAATTGACAATTACAGAGGAGTTGATTAATGTAATAATGTAAAATTATTTGAGGTTGCTTCTGTAGCGTAGTGCTACTGCGTTAGCCTATCACATGGAGGTCCCAGGTTCGATTCCCGACCAGGGTCTGGAATTTTTCACAAGGTAAAAACCCACTGTTCATATCCGACCGAAGTCGCTTGTGACCGAGCTGTTGACGTGATTTTAAATAAATTTTAAAAAAATTATGTGAATCGCTTTTAAGAAAAATTAAATTTTTCTGAATTTCTTTCCTTTTTTCAGTAAATGAGGATATTGTACTGATATTTCTTTACAAAAACCCATTAAGTATAGTACTAAAAATATACCTGAATAGTGGTCTGTTGTTCTTATACACAAAGGGGATTTGCTGTTAAAATCACTGAATACAATCGCCATGAACTAGTTTGGGCGACAAGAAGAGTATAATGTATCACAGATCCTGTGTGTAAACAGTTATGTGATCTCGCTGTACGTAAGTCATAGTCAGCATTAAAACAAGGTTTTATTACTGAACTTTTCCAAAAAGAAATAATATATTTAGGTGCGTACTGTATCTAGGTTACCAATTTTGATTATACAGTAAAACCTCCTCAAAACAACCATGTACTGTGAACGCAATAAGTGGTAATTTTGGAAAAGTGGAGGTCAGGACCCTAATTAAAATAACTTCATTATTATGAAAAGTGTATGATTATTTACCTCAAAAATATTGTTTACATAAAATTTTTATTTTTTGTACTGTACCATTACACTCGACATACTTGACATACTTACAAACCGACCGAAATGAATAAACTACACTACTTAACTGTATGAATGTTTATAGTGTTCTGTACATAACATCATCTATGGTCAATGGGGTACATGCAACATTACATTTCTGGTAGGGGAAGAGGCGAAGATGTTTATATAGTTTGTGTGGTTTTCCCACTAATACAATAGAAGTTGAAGCTTGTTAAATTGTACGTGTTATACTGTATAAACTGTATAAGCTTATAAATCTGTCAATACTCGAGATAGCAGTATCAATATGTAGCGCATGGCTATTCTGTACTACAAACGTTTGACCATCTACGTTTAATTTCGATTGTTGTTGTTGTTGTTTAGGTCATCAGCCGAAAGGCTGGTTTGAACCTGAAGAGGTTTTACTTAGTAAAACGAGGAGTGAGGTGGTTTACCATTGCCTTCCTCACTGAATGGAAAAGTACACTTATCAGCATGCCGGGCCCTCTGAAAAGCACATATTTTTCACTCTGCAAATGACACCTTCACTTCATTCACCACAGGGTCTGGCTGTATAATGAAATTCATTACTTTCAGAGGAGATAACTCTGATTAGTGTCTTTTACACCTCTACCTCTTCTGTTCTTAAATGATTCAGTCATTAAATTGGCTGACCATGTGACAAGAAATTTATAATATAATATAATTTCGATTATATTTGTAAATTAAAGTGGTCGCTTTTGTTCGTTTTTACCGGTCGTGGTCGGATTAGAGAGTGGTCGTTTAGCGGAGGTAAATTTTTATGGGGAAGAATAGTTAATACTTTGGTTCCTGAAAAAGAAGAAAGTTGGTTGCAAAGAAGAGGTGGTCATTTGTGGAGGTTTTACTGTATATTTAAAAGTCATTGCAATACTCTTAATGTTAGGCTTGGTTAGTGGCAATTTTTAAAATAGTCGTCTATAATTTTCCTACGTCCGTCCATTCATCACACACATATGTTAGAAACTACAAGAGATAACAAATAGTTTTCGGATTCGTAATCTACACAAAAAGTTAATGGGCCTAGATTGGGTTTGAAGTTCTGGTTTCGACCGAAGTGGCCCAAAACTGGAAGTAAAGAAATCAAAGTCAGAAGAAACTACAAGAGATAGCACAAACAGTTTTTGGATTCATAATTTGCACAAAAAGTTAGTGGACATTGGGTTTAAAGTTCCAGTATAGACTGGAAGTGGCCCAAAACCGGAAGTCAAAAAATTAAAGTTGAAATTTGGAAACAAAAAAAGTCATTTGATTTATTTTAAAGACTAGATACAGAAATCACTGATGGTTTTTACCACAATCAAAGGTTGGTTCCTTTTTAAAAAATTGCCACCAGTCATGAGACATGCCGTCTCATGAAAGGGATTTTTTAAATTTCTTTTACTTTTTTTACATTAGTGTATTTTTTTACTTTTCCTACAATGTCATTAGGTTCTAGTATGTATTACTTTTTCATTTTTTGTTGATCTTAAAGTATATTAAGGTAAAGTACTTTTCAATTATTCTGAAAATAAATAGTAACTGGACTTATGTTCAATAAAAGTTCTGATGTTTTAAATTTTTGTATTTTTCAATGCTGTATGGTGGTGTACCATATGAAATATTAATGATATTTTATAAAAGTTATTCATAAAATATTAGCATACGCTGATTTGTTGAAATACCCAAATCCAAGTTTGTTTAGGTTAATTTGGATGATCGGTGTTCTACTGTACATTCTTTCTAATATTCTATGGAGGTAATAAAGTACATTAGTTAAAATTTTCTGTAATAATAATAATGACTGGTTTATTTTTTTCAGAAAATCACATGGTGTTGAGATTGCTGTTCATGATCCTCAGAGAGGATATGCTTTCTTGGATTTAGAGCCAAACTCTATTAATACAATTGTGTATAACTAAAGTGTTCATGATTGAAGACCAAAACAAGCCATGATTTCTTCCTCAGCAAAAATATGTTACAGATTAAATTTATTTTTATTAACTAAATTGCATTTTAATATTTATTTACCTCATTTTTGTATTATATGAAAAAGCTGGTGTGAAACACTCATATGACTTTCTCTTGCCAATGTAAATAATGAACAATGTAACTCATGTTTAATCATGAGTGAATGTCGCAAAATGAAAATCAACCTCTGTTCAACTTTAAAATACAGAATATCACTAATTCAGTCTAATCTCTGTATAAAGAAATGCTAGAAATAAAAGTTGCAGGTTTGGTTATTTCCTATAACTTTATTTGTATTCACTCTTGTCGTTTGCATAATAAGATTGCTTTTTAAAAAATCCGGATTTTTACCAATTCTGATGAGAAACATATAGAAAATCACTAATAGTGATGCTAAATTAAGCGTTATAGAAAAAATGCTTGAAGTAAAAGTTGTAGGATTTTTATTAATGTCCTACAATGAAAAAACACTGCCTTAGAATGCATATTAAGGACACAAGCTTAAAAAAAACATTTTTTCCTATAAGAGCACATGCCCACCCTCAAGAATTTGAGCAGACAAGGCGTTTATCCTATTTTGTAGAGCTTAAAATTATAGTAAATGTGGTGATTTGAAAAAAAAATTGATGTGAAACACTCATATTCATATTTCTCTTGCCAATGCAAACAATTAACAATAAACCTAACATTAGTAATAAAACATTAGAAATAAACAAAAAACTAACCTTAATAAACATAACCTAATTTTAATCATGAGTGAAAGATCCAAAATGAAAATCAATCAGTTTGGCTTAAAAACACGGAAAATCACTCTTTCACGCTAAACTAGGCTTGTAGAGAAAAACGCTTTAAATAAAAGTTGTAGATCTTTTAATTTCCTATAAATTTGATTATATACACTTTTATCGTAAAATGCATACTAAGGCTGAAATCTTGAAAAAAATCGATTTTTCATGTTTTCGTGAGAAAAAAAATCTGGTGTGAAACACTCACACAACTTTCTCTTGCCAATGTAAATAATTAATAATAAACCTAACATTATTAATAAAATATTAGAAATAAACAAAAACTAACCTCAAAAACATAACCTTATTTTAATCATGAGTGAGTGACGCAAAATGACAATCGAACTCAGTTTGGCTTAAAAATACGGAAAATCACGCTTTCACGCTAAACTAGGCTCTGTAGAGAAAAATACTCTAAACAAAAGTTGTAGATCTTTTAATTTTCTATAAATTTAATTATATACACTTTTGTCGTAAAATGCATACTAAGACCGAAATGTTAAAAAAATCGATTTTTCTCACGTTTTCGTGAGAAAAAATCTGAAAATCGCTAATTACTGCTAAACTAAGCGTCATACAAAAAAATGTTTGAAATAAAAGTTGTAGAATTTTACATTCTCTACAACTTTTATTATATAACGTTTTGCGCTAAAATGCATATTAAAGCCGCAATCTTAAAAAGAAAATGTTTTTACGTAAAAACAGCCTCACGCAGAATTTCAGCAAACATGGCGCCTACCCTATATTGTAGAGCATAAAAAAATGTAGTAAACCAGTTGATTTTTAAAAAAATCGTAGGACTAGTTTTTGAGAAAATCGCAAAAAAGTGAAAAATTATACGAATAAACTACTACTTCCGGTTGACCGATTTTGATGAAAATGTTCGTGTCGGGTCCGGTAGTGATATGTAACTTAAGTTTCAAGTTTCAAGTTCGTACGATGTTCCGTTCTTGAGATATTCTGTTCACACACAGACCAATCGCTAAAAACATGTTTTTTGGGTTCAGGGGGTCTGAAAACGTATAGATCCGGTGAAAACTCGATTTCGAAAAATCGACATGAAAACAATACTTTCCTTCCTATGTATTCATATAGGCAAGAGAAAGTAAAATAGAAAATCGCTAATTACCCCTAAACTAAGAGTTATACAAAAACATGTTTGAAATAAAAGTTGTAGGATTTTAAATTCTCGAGAACTTTTATTATATAAATTTTTGCGCTAAAATGCATATAACAGCCGCAATGTTAAAAAAAATATTTTTTTTACATGAAAACAGCCTTACCAAGAATTTCAGCAGACATGGCGCCTACCCTATCTTGTACAGCATAAAAAAATTAGTAAACCAGGCGATTTTAAAAAAACGTACGAACCGTTTTTGAGAAAATCGCAAAAAAGTTAAAAATTACTCGAATAAACTACTACTTCCGGTTGACCGATTTTAATGAAAATGTTCGTTTCGGGTCTGGTAGTGGAGTCTAACTTAAGATTCAAGTTTCAAGCTCGTGCGATGTTCCGTTCTTGAGATATTCTGTTCAGACACACACACAGACCAATCGCTAAAAACATGTTTTTTGGATTCAGGGGGTCTGAAAACGTGTAGATCGGGTGAAAACTCGATTTCGAAAAATCGACATGAAAACAATACATTTCTTCCTATATATTCATATAGGCACGAGAAAGTAAAAAATCTCGTAGGAGCCGTTTTTTAAGAAAATCGCAGAAAAATGAAAAATTGCACCAATAAATTGCTACTTCCGGTTGACCTATTTTGATGAAAATGTGTGTGGGGCCCCATAATGGTACCTAATGTAAGTTCCAAGTTTCAACTTGGTACGATATTTCGTTCACACGCAGACCAACCGCTAAAAACACGTTTTTTTGGGTTTAGGGGCTGAACCCAAACATTGTTTTGTTCAGACTAACCAACGGTTAGTCTGAACGAGCAGTACGATTGAGTAACTTCATATTGCAGTGTTATTATATTAAATAATAGAAAGGATATTATTGCCTTGCTTAATTTGTAGGGCTGCCTTTGTTAAAAGAAACCCAATAATCACTATTAATCAACATCCTAAGGCGGGAATTGTCAATCCTCCATTAATCAATTGTTCTACATAATCGTGAGAACATAATAAAAGAAGTATAATTATAGCAAACAGAGAAATTATTTATTCATTCAGCGGACTAGACTATACAGATATTAATATTACACTATATAGATATTTGTATTAGATGTATTGACATTATTCGCGACCACGCTGGGAGCGCAATTGAGTTTATGGAACATAGCTGGGAATTTTAGATTACCATTTGAACTGCAAAGACTGCTATCATAAATTGTGAACTATTTGTAGTACTCATTTATCAATTTGTTCACATAAACGAGTAGACGAATAAGTCAGTCTAATCGATTATTCGAAAAGTCGAGTATTTGATGTGATCCGTTTAGTACACCCACGATGATAAGTTTCTACGTCGGCTTGTTCTTACCGTGAATAATAATGATACGTCACCTGAGAAATATGTGTTGAACGTTTGAAGCTTTAGCGGTTACAGAGCTCAGTTTCATACAAAAAACTTTTCATACCACATTTTATATTTAAAACATCAGCTAAAGAGACAAATAAATAATATTTAATTTACAAAATGTTCTTTTCAGTTGTTAATATAGCTATAATATTTGCCGAAGATTAAAACACAGGTGGTAGTCATGTTGCAGTTTTAAAATGCACCACACAAACGCTAGTATCGTGGAGCGGTGTAATCTATTCGTTTACTAAACCTTCTAATGTCACTGCCCTTACTTCCTTGCATTTAGATTCTCATAGAGCCATTGGTGAGGTACAGTATGTTAAAATGGTGCGTACGTTAGATGATTCTGGCTCAACCGGATTTTCAATGAAAAAGAAGGAAGAAACCGAAGAAAAAGAGAATCTATGGTAAGTTTTCGTGTGACTAGTTTTTTACTTTGGTTTATTTTCCTTTAATATTCTGTGGATAAAGTAACGATCGGTTGGTTAGTCAGTCTGTCTTAGTATGACTGATGAACGGGTTAGGCTTTGTTCAGTTGTAGCTTTTAATTGTGTACAAATAAGTCGTTGAAATAAGTAAGTGATTAACAGCTTACATTTAAAGTTGGCTGTTTTAATAGGTTATCTTTGTACGTTTTCTGTAGACGTGTAGCGCGGACCTATATTCCTTTTGACGTTCGCACCTAATCTTCAATCACCTGTTCACTTTGTGCTGTAAAATTTAAATATTTGTTATCACACGAATTTTCCCCAAAATACTAACACTTTGGTAGTTAATCGTTCAGAGGCGAGTATTGATAGTTAGTTGCCTGTATCCTTAAAGAAACCAGACTTGTCACACTGAATTATTTATTTAGACCTGTCTATTCTCGTGTTATGGGAATGTGATAAACTGTTATCTCTGTTGTGTGTTACAATCTGTAACATCAATAGTTTGTGATTATGTTTTAATAATATTTCGTATTTTGACAGTTACGATTTTAGCATGTACGAATGTATTGGTTAGCCTAAGTACAGGTTAGTTTTTAGTTAAATTTCAAGGCCCATCAAAACAAAAAATAATAACTTAAGTGCATAAAATTATATTTGTTGTTTATCTTGTTGTACTGTGTAATTTTAAAATACCAGCAGAGGTCTGTAAAGTCTTGTCAAAATAAGATTGAACCACAGCGTTTCATCCTAATTCATTTCCATTGATTGTTTATGTTTTAATTCAGTAATCTAAATTGGGATGACTTGTTTGTTTATTAAAAATGGTGCTGCTGTTGCTTACATGACATAAACTAGTCAAGCCTTTTTAAATTAAATGAGATGTGTGGAAAACAATATTTTTTTGTACAGTATTTATTTTATACATGTATGTAAAGAAGCCTATTAGAAATTTGAGGTTATTGTGGTATTAATTCATTGCACCCAGAATATAGTTTTTTCTATTTCATTTTATTTTAAGTCACATTAAGATAATTGTTATTAGCGACTTCTTTGTGGTATAAATAAAGCAATAGGTTTTGAGATGTTAAAATTGACACACCCTAGCTGGGAACTTAATGGGGCTTCTGCTTTGTAGGCTAGTGCACTAACAACTAATCTCGGAGGCAGAATAATATTTCTATAATTTGGCATAGGTTATTTAATGAATAATGAATTGGGTTGTTAAGTTTACTTAGTAGCATACCAATTTTTAGACTACAGATGTGCTATATTTTACTATAATGACAAAGTACAACATTGGTTTTTTTTTTTTTTACTTTCTCTTGTCTATATGAATATGTAGGAAGGAAAGTGTTGTTTTCATGTCTATATTTCACTGGATATACATGTTTTCAGACCCCCTGAACCCAAAAAACATGTTTTTAGCGATTGGTGTGTGTGTGTGTATGAACAGAATATCTCAAGAACGGAACATCATACGAAGTTAAAACTTGAAACGTAAGTTAGGTACCACTAGAGAACCCGACACAAACATTTTCATCAAAATCGGTCAACCAGAAGTAGTAGTTTATTCATGCAATTTTTCACTTTTTTATGGATTTTCTCAAAACTGGCTAAGATTTTTTTAAATGTGCAGAAATATATGAAAACGTAATGTAACTGTTACTAGTTTATTAATTATCTTAATAAAAAATTGCATGAAATCCTAACCTTTATATACCTATACCATTTGGTGTGCTAAGTGCTAATAGATATCAGTAGTAAAGGTACTTTTTGAATAACACCTATTGTTTTAAGTACAGTTATTTTGCTAAACAAGCAAGACTATTACTTTAAATTTAAAATAAACCTGAAGATGTGGTTTGATCTGCTTGTAGTATTTTCGCCTCTCCCACTACTTTGCATCAATATTATTCCCGTACTACTGGTGTAATTGTTAAACATTGTTGAGTGTTCTCCCAGTATCACAAAGAGGCAGAGGAGGAACTCTTCTCTAATCTTCAGTTGCCGCATGTGCATAGGCAATCTTTTACTGTGTTTGTCTGTTACAGTCAACTAATAAGTGAATGATTGTTATTAGTGGTTAACTTCTTAGACTATGAAGTGGAAGATTCAGTTTTCAATACCTAGCTAAGGTCTGAAAATTTCACCTCATTAAAAACCTGTCGTAAAGACATGAAGAAGTTAGATGAATTTGATATTATGGCTGTGTTGTAGGATTCTATGAATAACCTAAATGTGTAAAACAAATAGCGAATTAATACACATTTGAATTTCATTGCGTTGGTAAAATTCAGGAATATAGCATATCTCTCAGTTACGTAATGTGCCACTTGGGAATTTAAACAAATTTAGTTTATGTTGAAAGGCAAAATTGAAATATATAAGAAAGAGAACATTTTGGTTATGAGTCATCAAGGAGTTGAACTGCATATATGGAAACACCTTACTTCTTCAGGCTCATAATAAGCAAAAATTTGCTGTAATAGTCGCCAACCTGAACTGAGACGACAAAGAGGGAGGAAAACCTCATCATCTAATAACCCATAGTCTCCAACTCCAGGCTGTTGATGCTACTTTTAAATATGTTGATATGCCACTGTGTTAATCGGTTTTGAATTGTCGGTGAATTAACTTTTTGACTGCTTTTATACATGTTAGGTCGTTAGAAACTACTGTCTCGATTAAAATTATTTAATGTAGTTTGTAATATTTAAAGATATTGTAAGGAATCACAAATATTTTATTACCAGATTCTTCTGGTCAGAAACAAAATTTGCAATATAGTTAAACTAGGGTTAAAAAAAGGTAATATTGTTAAAATTTTTATTGTATTATTTATTTGAAGTGTTTCAGTATGAATTGAAATTCCTAGGTACTTCGAAATTTTTTTGAAATTCCTAGGCGTCTGTAACCTATACTTTACTCGTGGTGTTTTCTATTATTATATTATTCAAAAATAAATTTTTATAATGCAATTTGAAGCTTGAAATTGATTCTATTGTATAAATATTTGAAAATTTTACTGACCTTTTTCAGCTGCCTTTAGTGTTATAATTTACTTACTTTGTTTTGGTGGATCCACCATCATCAAAGTACTTGAAATATCATTTTGAAGCTTTCAAATGGCGGCATATTTTGTAGGTATTTAAAATTTAAATGATATTTTATTTACTCTAATGATGGTGGTTTCACTAAAACACGTGGAAATAGACCTTAATGATCAAGGCAGCTGAAAAGGTCAGTAAAATTTTCAAAATATTTGTTCAATAGAATTGATTTTAAGCTGCAGGATGCATTATAAAGATTTATTTCTGAATGAAAACAATTAAAATGGCATTAAATATTATATGCGAGATAAAGTTTTCTTTCACTATTTGAGGTTATTAAGTAATATGTGATATGGAAGAGTAATTGAGATGATCATATTTTTTCATAATATTTCTTCTATTATAATATTATATAATAATATTATTTTTTATAATATTTTTTCAGGACATCTATATTAAGTGAAGTTCAAACTAGAGGAAGCACAAAACTACCATCATGTAAATCTGTACTGGTTTTAGGTAAGTATTGGAATTCTAGTTTAAATAATAGTTTTTAAGATAGTACAAAATGCCTTTAAATCTTCATAAATTATTAGAATGAATTTTGGTACTTCTAATATCTTTTTATGTAATTTTGATAATCATTTGTTGCTATCTCTGACGTCTGTATGTGAGAGATGGATAGATATAGGAAAATGATCTACAACAATTTTTAAAATTGCCACTGATTAAATCCGTTTGTTAATTTGAACATGGAAAGAGTTGCATCATAAAAGTCATTAAACCTTATAGTGCCAGGAGAATATTGTAAGTTCCTACCGAAAAATGCCAGCCTACTTTTGTGCGATTTTTAGCATCTATCTATCCATAATATGGCTATTTATTCAAGGTATCTTAATGACTTTGTTTTGTTCATAATGAATTGATCTTGTATGACATTTAACTTGGAATACATTTCTTACAATGTAAAAATAAAATGATACAGAGTTATTTTTTGTGGAAATTTCCTTTTCAATTTAAAAAATCACCCTAAAAAGTTATGTTTTTCATTTTCATTTATATCACTTTAAAGATAATTTAACTACGCAAAAATTACAAAAAAAAATCATTTATGTATTGTAAAAATTAAAAAAACTGCAATGTAAGTTTTAAAAATTCAATTTTTAGTTTTTTTAATCAATATGAATCAATTACATTCATGAAAAACTCAACATGTATTTTTCTATTTTCATATGTTGTTTTTACAAATTAAGTAAAAATAAAAAAATTTGATGAATTTTTTAGTCAATGTACTAATAAAAGGAAGACGCCAGCATTTTTTGGTAAAACTGCTGACGTCCTAATAATAGGACGCTGGCATTTTAAGGGTTATGCAAAATGAAAGTTATGCATTTTGACTTTTAAAACTGTTCAATCTTAATATCTGAAAATCCAACCCTTGTTAATCTGATTTTTTGTAATTGATATAGCTTCATTATAGCTTAAGATTATTCTGTTTGTTCTGTATACAATACAATGGATTGGTGTATTAGTCTGCACAACTCATAAATTCCAACCTTTGGTAATCTGATATTGTAATCCAAATAGCTTCATTACAGTTTCAGATTATCAAGTTTGTTCTGCACATATACTATAATGGGCCGTTGGCATAGTGGCCGTGACAACTGGCTTTCATGCCAGGGTCCCAGGTTCGATGTTGGCGAGGTGTGGTATTTTTTCATCTGTATATCACCTCATATCATCACCTAGGTCCAAGCTAAGGTTTTTTATTTTATTTTAAAATATTTTGAAAGGTTGTTAGTATGGTTTATGACAATTGGTTTCATTTCTTGGTTATTCTTATTGCAGGAGATAATGAGTCCGGAAAGACGACACTAATAGCAAAACTTCAAGGCGTTGAAGATCCTAAAAAAGGTTCTGGTTTGGAATACGCATATATAGATGTTAGAGATGAATATAGAGAAGGTAAATTTTTAGTAATCTTACATTCTGTTCAAGTTTAAATATTATTACTGATTGAAAATCTGTTTCGAGTAATTTGATTAACAAACAATTTAAACTAATTAATTATTTAAGAATTTTTTGATTAATTGATTTTTGAAATTTTTATAGTACACTAGCCTACAGTGTATTATTAAGTTCCACTTTTTAATCATAAGTTTTGAATTCTTAGGGTGTTATTCCTAGCACATCTTGTATTTTCTAATCAGTTTTTTTATATTGCATAACAACAGGCATTTAAGTTTACATATTAAAATAATGTCCTTGATGATGTCATACTTTATTTACATTGAGTTTTGTTGATGATAGGCATATGAATTAGTTTCTCAACAGGTTTTTCATCACTACTGGAATATTTTTTGAAATGTTTTGTATCTCTCCATGAAAGTGATGTCCTATTCTTTTAGAAATGCAAATATTTTTTGTATATTTACTTGTTTGATTAGAATAGGACATGAATTGTTCATTAAGATAGCAATCTGTTAGCACCTACAGTTATTTATAAATGAATTTCATGGAGGTTGTTAAACTTATTGACAGTATGATAACTTAAGTTTATGTTTTTGTCGGACAGTTGTGTTGGTGGGTCCAAAATATTTAAATAAACTGATTTTTCGTGTTTTATCAAAATGCATTCCTTATTTCATTCTTGTTATTTATTTTGGACTGAAATACTGGATGATGGTCTTCACTGTTTCTGTACATTTCCTGTAATTTAATTTGTTGTTTGCCTATAAGTTCGTGAGACTTGAGTCATTGTGGTAACTTAATTATTACCGTATAAACAACTTAAGGGAGTCCCACTTTGTATGTAACTCGAAGTTAACTTTTTGTAATTTCTCAAGATCCATGAAAAATATGTTATTTATTTATTATTGTGAAGATGTCTTTTTTAGTTCTTTACTTTGCAATTGATTGGTGGGAATGAAAACTGTTTTTTAATTCTACAATAATTTTCTGAAATTTGCAGAACGGAAATAAAAACGTTTTTCTAAAAAAGTAATTTGAACAAACTCTGAAAATTGTGTTTCAATGATGATATTGATGTGGGATATGATGGGCTGAATTATATGTTATCAATTGTAAGAAATCAGGGATTAAAACTTTCAGAAAGGTGATTTTCAGAAAACGGGAAATACTAAATGGAGTTTTCACAAAATTAGCAGAATTACAATACGGTAGTTGTCAGTGAGCATAATTTTGATACAATGTTTCAAAATGTAAATAATTATTAAAATCTGAAAAATTGATTTTTCATTTTTCAAAGTCATATCCTCTTAAAGTTCTTTTTTTCTAGGCAAATCTTAATATTTAACTTTTTTACTAAAATTTTATTATTAAATGACACTAAATTACTCTGCATTGTATTATAAACATTGTTAACTTCAAACTTTTTTATTTTTACAAGCGAGTTGTTTGTAAGGTCTGTTAACAGTCAATAAAATGTACTTTTATAATTTTACATGTAATTATTTGCTATTGATATGCAGGTGCAAGACCAGTTTTACATCTAGCAGCTGTTGGAAAAATTAATATTTAAAATGTTATGGAGTTTTTAGTTTGACAGAATTATATGTTTTCGGAATTTTTTTCAGATATTAGCAAAAATGTTACATCTTTTGTGTGTAATATTGTACTTTATAATCGGTATGATTTACAAAATTCCTGACATCTATGTTATTTTTTCTAAACTGTTCACAAATATTTGAAAAATTTAACTTCTGTTGTCTGATCATGGTATCAGTTAGTAAAGATTGTGAATTTAAGGTTTTAATCGCAAGTCAAAAACCTCCCTCGCAAATAGATAATAGATTTTTATGTACAAAGCAGTTTATATTATATTACTTGCCACTCCAGCAGCGCTTCGCGCTGCTTCCGTGTCTCGGCCTCAGAGGGGTAGGTGGATCAGAATTCATATGTGGATCAGAACCATTTGCCACAAGGTGAATGAATGAATGAACGTTACGTACCTGTAACGTTTTGTTAATAAAAATTTGCCAAAAAAAACCGTTTTGAAGGTGTAAAGATAAGAATACCTGAAAACGGCAAACCCCAAAAACCGAAATTTGGTTTTTGTAGTTTACTCAGCGGACCGGTGGGTTAAGGGCAACTTTGGTTATACAATGTTGAAGTACGTTTTTGTGGGGCACAGAACAGGTTCATGCATTTTGTCCCTATTATTCACCGTTAAGGAGATAAAGAAATACAACTTCTACCGCAGGCTAAAAATTTTTTTGTATTCTAAAAATGAAACATTTCATATCTTTTGGATAAGGGACCCCCGTAAGACCCCGATTTAAAATTTGGAACATTACCCGTGATCCTACAGGTACGTGTAACTGTTTATATATATAAATTTGACGAAATAACCCATTTTGAAGGTGTAAAGAAAGAACAATATGAAAACAGCAAACTCCAAAAAGCCGAAATTTTGTTTTTTGAGTTTTCTCACCAAACCGGCAAGTTTAGGGCAACAATAGCTATATGGTTTTAAAGTACATTGCAAGGGGTACAAAAAATATTCTATACAATTTTTCTCTACGATGCACCGTTGAGGAGATAAAAAAATAGAACCCCTACCGCAGGCTAGAGGGTGCTGATTGAGAATTTTCCGGTTATCAAATTTTTGTGTAATTTTTAATATTATATTATACATTACATTGCTTTTTGCAAGGTTTTAAAAAGATGTAAATTTTAAAAATTTCAGATCACACTCGGCTCAGTGTGTACGTGCTGGATGGTGAACCTTCACATGCACACTTATTGAGGTTCGCACTCACTCAGTCATCATTCCCTCATACTCTGGTCATGTTTGTTGTCGCTATGACTACGCCTTGGAGCTTATTGGAACAATTAGAAAACTGGGCTACTGTGCTGCAGGATCATATCGATAGGCTTAAAGTTCCTCCAGAACAACTTCAGGAGTATAGAAATAAATGTTAGTTACTTTTTTAATTATTTTATTAATGCATTAACGTATTTTAGTTTTAATTAATAGAGTCTGAATGAGTGGAAGATGTGTGTGTGTGTGTGTGTGTGTGTGTAACACAAATAGCTATTTGAATTTTGAGGTAGAACGGTCTTTCTCTTAGGTAATCTTTCCATTAGCCGACTCTTCTAAAGAGGGTTATTTTTTTATTGTTTATTTTGTAGTGTTAAAAAGGGCTTGCGTTTACTGCTAAAGGCTGTTTCACATTGCGGCAGCGTCACTCGGGTGACATTTTCAGAAAACTCAAGATACGGACCCACCAGATCTAAAGTGACTGCCTAAAGCTACGTTTAAAATTTTTCATTTTATTTACTCAGTAGTTGTTAATAGAGCACGTGGTCGAATGAATACTGCATGTTGCTTTTTTTGTAACTATTTCTCAGTTGGGAACTATACTACGAAAGCATATAACCACCAAATGTGATGATCATACAGAAACAAAATGATATGAATAACATGATTATCGATGGAATGATTAAATTTCAGTTTATTTAATTTCATTTGTAATATGTGTGTCACCAATAAAGTTTTTTCAGATTAATTAAATTAAAATTTTGTTAAAAGTTTTTGTAAAATTTAAATTCATTAGATCGTCTTCTGTTTTATTAAATGATTGTCTTTTGTTTCTTATTTCGGTGTGTTTTCATTTGCAACTAAATTTTTAGTTGCTAGTGTAAAAAACGATCGTCCCTTTTACACTAGCCGATGCATTTTTTGTTTCACTGATTGTCTATTGTTTTTTTTCACAATTTGTTGCTCTGTGTGGCTTTGGCATTCTATCTTTACGAGCTCTAGAAAATTAGTCAATTCAAATTTAAAGCAATATTTTTTAAGCCTGTCTTTGTCCATATTTTTGATACTTTAAGTAGCTTTCACTAAACTCCCGGGCAAATGCCCAATTATAAAGTATCATGCACACTAGGAATTTAAACGGCTTACATACTAAATGAAACAGAATTACTATGCTTGGTTTCTCTAAAATGTTGACAACTTCTTCCCAAGCAAGTCGCGCATGTTTGCGTCCCTATATTCTAATCCTGTATAGTCCCACAGCTTAGGATGCTGTCTCACTTTGTTTAATAATTCTTACATCAGTTTCCAATGCAACTGGAGCGTTCACAGCGAGAGACTTTTGTTGCTGTTGCCAGAAACACAGAACTGTCAACAGAGCGGGTGGTTGACAGACGTAGGGTGCATACGTTAGCGACGCTACGAATGCAGATATAGCCAGGGATTCTCGTATTACATAACTCGAGTGATGCTATGCCAGTTTGAAATGCACCATTGGATTACATTACGAGATACATCTGCGATGTTGCTCAAGCAACGCTACGCCAATGTGAAATGACCTTAATTGTTTATGTAGTTTTGTTGTGTAATTTTACTGTACTGTAAGATTTTATTTCATTTAACTTATCAATATGGGAAAAGTTATAATTTAAGGTACGCAAGTCATTCATTTTCTGTAATATGTATACGGTACTGTTTAATTTTGAATCTAATTTTACAATGTAAACTTAATTTCGGGATCCAGATTGGGTTGTATCACAAATATAATCAATTTGCTGTACTATAGGGTTGTAAATGAGGTACATATTTATTAACTGACTTTTCTGTTATCCAACTGTAATTTGGTCCCATTCAAGTTTGTTAAGGAAGACTGCTGTATTTTTAAAAATTACCATGTATTGTGTCATCCTTTTTTGTTTCTCTTTTTTCGTTGAAGTCCAGTTTTCATCTTTATCGTTTCTGTTTGGATTCTTTTAGTTTACAGTAATCTAGAATTAGTTAGAATTCTGGTTTTGTGTGATATCTTGGGATTTATCTTATTTATTGATAACTGAGTGTTTTATTAGTGATAGTTCTGTTTCTTCCTGACGAATTTGTAAGTTCTTACATAATAAGTTTGGTCTTATAATATTCTCTGCTTAACTGATAAGAGCATTCAACTGTCTTGTAATTTATTTCGTAGTGTGTGATACGTAAATGTTGGAATACAATTATAGATTATGGATCTGTCTTATTTCATAGGTACAAAAAGGTGGCAGGATTACATAGAACAGGGTGAAGATTTAGATTTAGATTCGCCTCTACGGAGAACATCTCGTAATTTAGATGGTGAAGATGGCGACAGCGATGTTTTTCCACTCGGTGAAGGCGTACTCACACGAAATTTAGGACTAGATGTAGTTGTAGTAGTAACTAAGGTGAGTTAAAAAAGATTATGTGTTAAAAAACTTTTTCAATGTAAAATGTGATACAAATTTAGGAATTTATCATTGAAAATGACAGAAATTCCTCCTTGTCAGTTCTATAGTAATTTGAAAAAATCTGTTTCTTTTATTTTCATGAAGTAATGTGCATTAATATTGTGACATTTATTTTGGGTTCTTTTGGATCTGGTTATTTTTAAATAAAACCTCATTTTAAATAATAACAAACATTTATTTATGTGTTCACAAATTTTTACTGTTATTATAACTAGAAATTATTCTAAATAAATTATTAAGAGAGTAAATTTATAAAAAAAAATATTGTAAAACTTACCAAGGCTTCTACTAAACTTAACTAAATAGGAATACGGTCATTTACATTTAAATAAATAATTGATCTCTTCTTGCATCCCGACACCCAACAATTATACACTAATTGCCCATCATGAAGAAACTGCTTCCATATGCAATGCATTATGTACTAACTGTTTTTAACAAACTCACTTCACAATGTTCACACAACACTAATCCTATCAAACGATAGCTGCTATTTATATAAAACATTCATTGAACATTCTCATAGGATAAAGAATATAAAAGAACAATCCGGACAAATAAATTAACAATAGACCATTCTACTCTATACTTGAAAAGCAACAAGTGAGGGTGTTGGCTGGTGGTGCCAAGGAAGCAATTAATTAGTGTCAAAATGTGAAGGCCAATCACACAAAAGCTGTTTAGTCGAAGCACAATATTGTCCAGTCAGTGTAGTTCACAATATTTACACTAAATATAGAATAATAGTCACTTTATACTTCCGCAGGTTGATTTGATTAATATAAATTTTTATCTGTTTTGGTCATATTAAAATACAAAAGTTTGTTTAAATTAATTGGAAGTAAGCATTGTTGCTTAAATTTGTTATCTCATAATGGAATTATGTAAATTTTTGTTTATCAGTTGGGATTATCTCATTACAGTGTACTCTGCAACAAAATGGCAATGTTATTTGTATAATCAGACTTTTCCAAATAAAAAAAATGTAAATTAAACAACTTTTTCTATGTTTTGCAGACGGATTACATGTCAACATTAGAAAAGGAATCAGATTATAGGGACGAGCATTTTGATTTTATACAACAATGGATTAGAAAGTTCTGTTTACAATATGGAGCTGCGTTATTTTATACATCTGCCAAAGAAGATAAAAATTGTGATTTACTTTATAAGTATTTAACTCATCGGATTTATGGTTTTCCATTCCGTACACCTGCTTTAGTCGTCGAAAAAGATGCTGTTCTTATGTAAGTATTTCAAAGTTTCATCAATTAAAACTAGTCTTCTTTGGTTGCATTCTCCTGTTAAAGATTGGCAATTATAACAGCAATTTGTTATAACTTTTGACACTATTACTCTAAATTGTTCTACAGAGGAATAAGTGTAATTTAGTGTTCGTAAACTTGTTTTTTTTTTAAATGCAAGAGCATTTTACTTTCCTGCTACTTTCTCTTATGTAATCAACTGTAACAGATAGTATTGCTCTCAACTTAAAATGTGGCCTAAGTATGAAATAATTAGATTTAGTAGGTAGAATAGATGAGGAAGTCGCAAGAGGACTATGAAAGATGGCTCAGTATAAATTTAAAGAAGACTGAACACCTTACTGTTGCTGAGCCAGGAAATTATATTCAGCTTGGTACGGGTGTAGTGAAAAGCTGTGAAACTTTTAAATACCTGAGAGTCATCTTTGATAGGAGTGGAACAAGTGCAGCGGAAGCAAACAGCTAGATTTCACAAGGGTGAAGGGTTATAGGGGAGTTTAATTATGTCCTTTGGAATGGTAAAATATGAAAGGAAACAAAGATAAATATTTATCATGCTATCCGGGAGAGTGTGTGTGTACCTATGATGCAGAAGTTTGGGTATTGACAAAGAGACAAAAGGATCGCCTAAAAACTCTGGAGGTGGAGTTGTGGTGTGTCGCGGATCGATCGAATTCTAAAATTAGGCGAAGAAGTCGGCGTTCAAGGTAATATCATGAACACCATATCCCAGAAGCAATTAAAATGGTTTGGCCATTTGCAGAGGATGGAGGATGGCAGGTGGACAAAGAGGGTATGGGAGTGGACATCAGCCGGTAGAAGAAGGAGGGGTAGGCCAGAAGTGACATGGTTGGATGGGGTGCAGGAGGCAATGTCTTTGCGGCAGCTCTTATAGTTATTAGCTGAGACATATTCATTAGTATTAAATCTATTTGTGACTATTAAAAAAAGTAAAGCACACATAATGTTTGGTTATTCAATATCTGTATTTCATCTTGAAGTTGTATTAAATGTATGATAAGAGAAATATTGTTTAAAAGGGACTTTTAACAACTGTTTTAGAGAAAAATAGAGGTGAATCTTCAGATTTCAACTACCAAAATTCTAAAACCTTAGTAGTAACTTTCATTGTCTATCGTCTTGTTTTTGGCTTCATGCATGTTATTGGTAAGTTGTGTCTGTGATTCAGATAGGATGCTCTTTACCACAATAACTGGTTCCAGAAATTTTTGTAGAATGCTAATCAGTGTAAAATTTAGTTTAGACTAACTGTAAAGTATCATTTTCGTCGCTGATGTTATGTGGATCATACAGCTGAAATGGAAATGAGCTTGAATGGCAAATGGGAGATGTTTTTTTTGTTTTATGTTCGACTGTTTTGCAATTATTGCTAATGCAGGCAGTGAGAAGGTAAGTGATGAAAGTATGCCAGACCTAATCAGGAATTGAACTTGGGACCAATGGGAGATAGACAAAGAGAGTACTTAAATAGAAATTGACAGCAGAATGCTGAGGAAGACCTCCCAAATGTTGGACCAACAATGTCAAGGCAACTAGATGCAGAAAGTTCTAAACGGGAAACAATGCCTTTGTTCAGCAGGAAATGCAAATGGCTGGGTGAAGACGACATTATGTGTGCTAGTGAATTGTTGCAAAATTAATATAATTTTCTGGATTATTTGTTAATAAGGGTTAGTTCCATTGTTTTAAGATTTCTCAGTGTAATATTTTTTTTGGGGTAATTGATATTAACAAGTATAAGAGATAATTTCTGAATAAACTTTGGCTGGACTATTGTTTTTTCTCTAAAACAGTTGTTAAAAGTCCCTTTTAAACAATATTTCTCTTATCATACATTTAATACAACTTCAAGATGAAATACAGATATTGAATAACCAAACATTATGTGTGCTTTACTTTTTTTAATAGTCACAAATAGATTTAATACTAATGAATATGTCTCAGCTAATAACAGTAAGACTATTGTAATTAGTGATCTGTGTAACTGGCTTCTGTGTAAGGTGTTCTGGGTTCGATTCTGGGTCAGACTGTCATTTTTTCATCTGTATATTACCTCATATCATCACCTACGCACAAGCCAAGGCTTATATAGACAATGAACTCATTTTACTCAATTTTCTTTCTGTTTCTGTATCTGAATTATTATTTTTAATTTACAACAAAAAGTATTAAAAAATCTTTGTTTACAGACCGTCAGGATGGGACAGTATGAAGAAAGTTAGTATTCTTTATGAGAATATGCAAAGTATGAAACCAGATGACTATTACAGGGATATTATAGCTCAGCCAGTTACAAGGAAGGTAATAACATTTTATTTAAAAATTAATGTTGTTTAGAGCATCAGCCGAAAGGGTTTAGAAACTCTAGAGGCTTTACTTAGTAACTGATAGAGTGAGGTAGATTACAATTGCCTTTCTCACAGAGTTGAAAAGTGTACTTATCAGCATGCCAGGCCCTCTGAAAAGCACATATTTTTCACCCTGCAAGTGACCCCTTCACTTCATTCATCATAGGGTGTGGCTGTATAATGAAATTTATTATCTCAGAGGAGATAACTCTGACTATACTCTATCCCATAGAACCATGCAACATTTCAAAACGCAAATGAATTAAAATTGTGATTGAACTTAGCGCGATCCATTTGCATTACAAAAAATGTTCGTTGCTTATCAGATGAAACTTGCTATAAATTGAAACATATACTAAAACAAAATACGGCAGTTATTTTGTTCATTTATGAGTCATCTCTGCGTTTGTTATATTGATGAATCAATTGTCTTGATTTATTCCTATAGGATATGTCAACAACTTTATAGTTCTTCACTAGATTTTCATAAATAAAATTTATGGCCCTATCAAGAATTTTTTATTATTTTCAATTACTGTAATAAGTTATAAAAAGTATGATGTTTTAATTGTGTCATTTATGTGAGATAGACTATTAGTTTTATAATCTTATAAAATATTGCTGTGTTAAAAATTTTTGAGATATTTTATAAATTATATTTGCCTAGCAGACTATTATATTTTTGTGAAATGCAGTTTGTGCTCAGTGTATTGTTTGTTAGAAGGAATTCATCTGGTCTTATTAACCATTTGAGTTTTTTGACATATTACATTTTTCTTATGACAATGAGCAGTCATATTACAGAACAATTTTGTAACAAATCATAAAAACCATATTGTAAGATAGATTGAGTAAATAGCTGTATTATTTTCACAATGTACAAGGTGGTAGTTAAATTCTTGATATTCTGATTTGGTTTAATTAAACTAGTTGAAAATAGTGTAACCGTCTTGAATAGTTCAATAATACAACAGTTTGTGTTGTTGTGTACAACATTCCAACAGAATTTGTGCATTATTACACTTAACAGATTTCTATACGCCAACGAACTGACTGCAGATGAGATCTAGCCAATAAATCCAAGGTCGGATGTGAGATTGCCCCTTTGGTAAGTCACACTCTGTTCCACCGAACTCCAACTGACTTTTTGTTTGGCTGTCATCCACAGTGAGACCATAATGTAACAACGCAAGATATTGAAAGTCAGTGCTGTGATCTAGGTCACTACGCTCAACACTTTCATCTGCAATCTCTAGTTCGTTAAGGTATAATTATTTACCGAGATTTTTTTTTTGTTTTATTGGAGTTATTCTGCCATAGCATGTTTTTAAATGAGTGTTGTGTGAATTAGACTGTTGCTAGAGAAACTGAAATTCAAGCGGAAGAGGAGCAGGCATTTTTGTGCAAGCAATTAACATTATTACAACAAGGATCTCCTCCCTCACGTCAAGAATCCCCCATGCGCTCGCCTGCAGGAGTACAGAAGACTGGTGATAGGAGAATACAGGGTTCTCCTTCCGTTCAATCCCAGCTTGGTTCACCGAAAAAAGTAAGAGGGCATTTGTTGTTAACATAAAAAACAAAGTTTTTGTGTAGTGTTCAGTGCAACTTGTTTCTGTGGTAGTGGTTTTGTGTTCGATTCCTGGACAGGTTTCATTATTCATTATCATCCTCTATTCACCCTTCAGTACCAAGGTCCAGAAAACAGGACGTCAAAATCTTTAATGTAGTAATAATATCTGGTTTACCAGACGTCCGTAAGTTATGTATAAAGTGCCAATGCCCGGATAACTGAACATTTCCAAAAAAACTTTTAAACAAAAATTTAATGGAATAATGTATTTCGTTACCGCCTCCATGGCGTAGTGGCTAGCGCGCTAACATACAAAGCGAAAGGTTCGGGTTCGATTCCCAGCTAGGGTCTGGAAATTTTCACATGTTAAAACCACCATTAAGGTACCAAAATCCACAGCAGTTGCTAATGACCAAGCTGTCGATGCGACTTTAAATAAACTAAAAAAAACTGTTTTGATTATTTTTAGTGTTGGAACAATTTTTTTTTTTTATGAACACCATAAAAATTAATTTTTAACAGGAAATTTTATTTTTCTGTTGCATTGAAATTTTGGTCGGCAATGGGAGGCTTATGCCTGGACGTTTTCAAAATAAGGGCTGGCACTTTTTATGCACCCTTATTCAAATTAAATACCACTTTACCTTTTAAATATTGTTTTGGCTCTGAAAGGGTTAAGTATTACAGTGGAATGTAAAAATACTATTGATTCAAAGGAAATTTTATTCTACAGTACCACTTCATGTTTATTAATTGGTTGTAAGATTTTATTAATCTATACTGACTACAACATGTATACGGGCTTTAATTATACTACGAGGGTCATACAATAAGTAACAAGACAAATCGCTGTAGCTCAAAAACTATTTATTTAATCAATACAAACTTTGGCTATATTTCAATAAAGTCTCCAGCAACATTTATACACTTGTCCCATTGTTCTTCTACGTAGTGTATGCCTCTGGCATAAAATTCTTTGGGTTTATCTCGAAGCCACTTTTGCACGTGATTTTGAACTTCTTCATTGGATCGAAAGTGTTTTGAATGTTGAGCCTCTCTAAGGGGTCCAGACAAATGGAAGTCAACTGGGGCGAGTTTGGGGCTGTAGGAGGGATGTGGAAGTATCTCTCGCTCAGTTTTTGAAAAATTTTTTTTGAATTGCCTGTACCACATGTGGGGGGCGTTGTCATGAAGCAAAATCATACCTTTAGTCATGAGTCCATGACGTTTTATTTGAATGGCAGGCCTTACTTTGTTTGTAAGCATATCACTTTAATACTGGCTGTTAATGGTTTGTTGATTTTCGAGGTAGTCGTAATAAATAGACAGACCCCCTGCAAATCCCAGAATACTTTAAGCATGTATTTACCTGCAGACAGCTGGGTCTAGAATTTCTTTTGCGTGGGAGAACCTGTCTGCTTTCATTCAAGGCTTTGCCGCTTAGACTCTGGCTCAAAACGGTGTATCCGTGTTCATATCTACAGTAAAATCATTCTTTTTCAACTAAACATCATTCTTTCAATTGTTGACTCATTTGAAACACTAGTTTATTTGTGGACGTCTGGAAGTTGTCTTGGAACACATCTCTCACAAGTTTTTTGTACTGCAAAAACTTATTCTGAATAATTTTATAAATAGTTCCAACACTCGCTTGCACTTCTTCACTTATCAGTTCAACAATAATATGTCTGTTCTGAATTAATGTGAGATTCCTGGGATGAAATTGCAACTTCAACCGGTTGTCCAGTTCGTTGCTAGTCAGGCACTTACACAGCCACATTTAAACTGTTCTGCCCATTTGTAAACATGTGAACAGTTCAAACATTTATTCCCGTACACTTACAACATTCTTTCATGGATTTCACTACTTTTGATACCCTCTGCAACACAAAATCTAAATTCTGAGCTTTGTTCTTCCACAGCCCAATGGTCAAGTGGATTCCCCATTGTTAACTGAATACATTTGAGGTTATCCTTACCAAATACTCTTGAACAGGTGATGAGAAACAAAGTAAAAGTATGCCAACTTGACGCACTGAAACTATTGTATTAATTAAACTACCCATTTCTGAACTACGGTAATTTTTCTTGTTACTTACTGAATGACCCTGGTATATATTGTAATCATGCTCAGCTCAGGGTTTCTGATTTTGTTCCTGAAGACGGTGATTTGTTTAAGAACCACTTTAATGTAAACTGTATTTTTTGTTTTATTAATTTTTGATTTTTCTAAGAAAATATAATTGGTTCTGTTTTAATGATTAAAGTTTGAATATAGTTTTATAAATTTGTTCACTGCAGATGATGTATCGTTAAGCTTTGATGTTTATGGGTACTTGTAGTCTTTTAATTTTGTAAATTTTCCTAATTGAAACATGTTGTCTTTGATCTGTGTGACCTGAAACTTGACTGGAAGAATGGTAAAATACCCATTTGCTCATTCATCACTCCAGTGTCTCTTACCTGTGTTGACATCTTAAATTGTTTTGTTCTGATTTTAACTTGCATGTTAAAGAGATTAATGTACAACTAAATAAATTTCTTTTGAAAATAAAATAAATTATGCTCTTTAAGTAATCTTATATTTTCTTTTTTTTCAGATTGATGCAACCAAACCAGGAGCGGCAGGCAGTGGTGAAGGAGTACTGGCTAACTTTTTTAATTCTCTGCTGTATAAAAAGACTGGTGCAGGTGGAAGCCCATCACTTAAGTCACCGAGTAAGTATTGACTATTGTTTGTCTATAACTTGATAGCCTCTGGCAGAGAGGAGCAATATGCGAATTGTGAAACCATTTCAGAAAACGTTATGTAATTTTTTTTAAGTAACTGAAACTTATCGAAAATGACTTATTTTTATGAACAAAGTATTTTGCACGGTTTTCATTTTATAAAATTATTTCGAAAAACACTCGCTTAATGGGATTATGTATAATATAGTAAAAGTTTTGTTTTTTGAAGAAAAAAGCGTATTTTTTTAAATACATAGTCATTTTTCAACAACTATTGCATGGATTACCATAATATTTTGCAGCTTTGTTCTGCAATGATTATGGCGATGATGCAATCAAATTTAACAGAAAATCATTATTTTTTACGTTAAGAGGTATTTTCATAAATCAATTTTGTAAAATCGTAAAACGTGACATAAAAAAGTCAGGATGCGAGAAACTTTTCCGTCTTTAAAGATAACTGTACACATTTAGGAAATGAAATGATGAGAAAATTGTTAATTTTTAGTGAAAGAATTATTTAATATAGTTGAACAATGACGATTTATTTGGAAAATACGCTTTTTTCTTCAAAAACAAAAGTTTTACTATATTATACATAATCCCATTAACGCTTTGAAGCCTAAACGTGAGTATAGCTCGGGGTGAGTGTAAATCATGGTTGTCCAAAGCCCAAGTATACCTCGGGCTGCCACATTAAATTCTGTAATAAGATTCAGACGAGGTTATATCGGGCTTTGGTTGCACAAATTCATTCTATATTTCATTTAGTTCAATTTTCTATGTTTGCAGCGAAATCTACCGAATATTTTGTGAACTATGTAGAAAAACATTGAGCCGTGTTTGAGGTTATGTTTTTGTTGATGTACATTGTGTTCTTTGTCTTGATTTTTTGTGTTTTTTTTTTCATAGTTATAAGAGGTTTGTAGTTATTCTGTATTTGATATTTGTAAATAATATAGTTATTTCTACTTTTTAATAATAGTTTTCCTTTCGTATTTTGTCGGTAATCGTTTTCGTTCGGTTGTATACGTCGTACTGTTTTGTCGTCCAGATCGCTTTGTTTGTACAGTTATTTGACAGTAATATTTATAATTTCTTTTTTATTTTATGTTTTTCGTGTGTTGCTGTAAAGTTTGCTTTGCGAGCAAAGCTGCAACTGGAAAGGCTGGAAGGAAAGAAACAACCTGGTACTGCCCTGACTGTAATGTTGCATTGTGCGTACCAGTGTGTTTGCGAGTGTTTCATACAAAGGCTAATTATGTGTAAAATATTTTAAATTTTAGTACTCAAACATTTTTAGTGTGTAGTTTATTTCATTGCCTTTCTGTAGAATTTATATAAACTGAATTTTAGTAGTGTTTAGGATTGTAAAACTCAAAAAGTAGGTAGTGTGTAGCACCTAACAATTTATTTTTTCATAATTTTTTGGTGTATATTTATATAACTCTCATAAATTTAGTAAGTACAATAATTTCAATGTAAATTAATAGTAATAAACTTTCTGATTTTTTAATCAATTTGATGCAAAAATCATTAAGATATAATAGAAATTAAATCTTTTAGAATTTTTTGAAGTTTATTGTAAAACCCCCTGGGATACTGTGACATACCATGTTCTTATAGCTCAGGCTTCAAAGTGTTAAGCAAGTGTTTTTCGAAATAATTTTATAAAATGAAAAATGTGCGAAATACTTCGTTCATAAAAATACATCATTTCCAATGAGTTTCAGTTACTTAAAAAAAATTACATAATGTTTTCTGAAATGGTTTTACAATTCGCGTATTGCTCCTCTCTGCCGGAGGCCATCAAGTCATAGATAGACAGTATACAATTCATTAGCATTATACAATTTATATAGTTTGCATTAATATAATGTAAACCGTATTTTTTGTTGTATTTATTTTTGATTTTTCTAAGAAAATATAATTGGTTCGTTTTAATGATTAAAGTTAGAATATAGTTTTATAAATTTGTTCGTTGCAGATGATGTATCGTTAAGTCCACAGCAGCACTCTCCCGTTGACAAAGCAGCAATGAGATCTGATGCAGCTGCCGAACTCGATCGGTTGACACGAAAGAAACCACCCCATGCGCAGATAGCAATTAATTCACCATCGCCAACAACTGACCAAAATTCATCTGAATGTTGAGATCCACTTAATGGCCACTGACCTATCCCAATGCACAGTGTAAATTGTATTATTATTGTTTGTAATATTTATATCGATAATAAATTATCATTATTAATTATAAATTATTATTGTGCTGTAATCGGCAAAAGATTTGTGTCTTATTATAAAGCGAACTATTTTTTAAAATGTAAAAACATAATTAATGATGTAGTATAACAATTATTATACATAGTCATTTAACTTAGGTATTATTAATATAAAATAAATATTTAAATAATTTTATACAAAGTGCTGATTTCTTTCTTTTTTTCTGATTAATAAATTATTTTGATATTTATGTCAACACGTGTTTAGCTGAATTTTATTTTAAATAACACAGTTAGAAAGATGTTTGGTGTCATGAGCACGCATTTGATCTAGCTATCGTATTAAGTTAACTGACCATCAAAATGTGCAATAAACAGATTAAGTTGGTCAGTTCAGTGATTAGAATTTACAGTTAGTTACAAGGAACGTATTAAATATTAGATTGTGTACATGAACACTATATTTTAACCTGGGGGTTTTTCGTAAAAAAATGATTGTTTTATTTTTCAGAAATATTAAAGTAAGTACGCTTTTTACTTAAAATTAATGTGATAGCTTAACTACATTGGCTTGTTGTATCTATGTTTTAAAGTTTTTTTATGTTCTTGTATATATTATTGATGCTTTGCTAACATATTTATTTCTTAATATTGTTATTTGAATTGTATTTATGAGTTGTTTGAAATGAAACTGTCATTTTTAAAATTATAATAGGTGTTTGCCTAAAATACTGGAAAAAAGTAGGAAAATACAGTTTTGGTAATTTATAATTTTCTTCCATAAAAATGTAAATCGCTGGTTTATGATTTACAATTATCTTCCTGCTGTGGTTCTTGTTTAATATGATTAAACTATAAGCAGTTCTTTAATTCTCTAAATTAGAGGATTTTTTTTAATAAGTTTTTCAAAGTTATTAAAAATGTATTAGTTTAACTGAAGACTGAATTTATTAAAACATGAATATAATTATTCAATTTATGACTGAATTTTTATGAAATTGATGTTTTGGTAAATGATGATTTTTTTTTATTCTTTTAGAATTCTTTATTGATACATCCTTAAAGTCATCCAAATTAATGTGTTTCAGTCACAAAAAAAGCATCTCTTATTAACTTCAGATAACCATTGTTTTCTTTTATCATGTAATCTCAAGTCGTCTACTTTTTCTCCTTTGTCTTCTTATTTTCACACCAAAACCATCATTGAAAGCTTCTGTATTGTACATCTAATTTTACAGATTTTATATTTTTAAAGTGTACACATCTTTCATTGTTTTCCAGTTAATCTGATTTATGAAAATAAGTTCTTAAGTTGAATACTGTAATTGATATAGTGCAATAAATTGTAATATTTAATTTTATTAACCAATGTTACATAATGGTATTAAGGTTGTATTGTTTATACAAGAATTAATCCTCTTTATTTATTGATCTACTTTGGTTCTTTGTACGTGTTTTAATGATACAATTAACTAGGTGTACTTTTCAACAGCAAGGATTCAATCATTAAAAAAAATGTATTTTTATTTATTTGTTGCTGATAATAAGACACATTAAAGACAAAACAAAAATATTTGACTAATGTATTATATTTATTTTTGTAACTGTATTCACTAGTTGCATTTTTTTTTTGTCAGCTAATAACACGTATTTATAATTCTATTCTAAATATTTATTTTTTAAGTCATATTAAAGAATGCTCAAAACTTTGAAATTTATTTAAGATTTTTTTATATGAAAATAAATTATTTATTGTGCTAGGCATATTGTATTTCGCTTATACTTAAAAATGCACAACAGTGTGAGCTTGAATGTGAATAGATAATTTTTATAAAATTGTTTTTTTTTTAGGGAATTTGAATATGGGCAGCATCTGTTTATTCTTTTTTATGTGTAACATAAATTGTATCATCAGAATGTTGTCACGTTTGGATGTGGGTTGGGAATTTTTTATGGTAACATTTATGCCCGCACTTTTAATCTGTTAACATAAAATTGTTTTTATTACAACTATATTATTTAATTAAAATTTTTTTAGTACATTTCAATTTCCAGTAATATTTATATTTTTCCTCTTATTAAAATAGTTTTTATTAAAATTTTAAGATTTTATTTCATTTGGTGTATGTGGCTTAGCATGTAATATTGTTGTGTTGTTCTTAATGATGTTTTGCTCTTTGTTCTATTATTGGTGTGTCATCAGCTCTGTTAGTCTAAGAGGAATGCGGTGTGAGTATGTTTTTTTGTCATCAGTCTCTCGACTGGTTGGATGGAGTTCTCCTAGCTGTTCTATCTTGTGCAAGCCGTTTCGTATCTACATACGTACGTCTTTTGTAATTTGCTTTAAATATTCTAACCTTTGCTTCGCCCTTCAATTCACTCCCTCTATATTACCTTCCATTTTTTATAGAACGATACCTGGATGTCTTAAGATATGCCTCACTAGTCTATCCCTTCTATCATTTCATCCTTCACCATCTGCATTAGCAGTAATTGCAGAAAAGTCAGATGTTAAACCAAAAAATATAAAAGTCCATCCCTTCTTCTGGTAAGATGTTTCTACATACTTCTTTCATCCACTCATCTAAAAACCTCTAAATTACTTTTTGTCCACCTACCTAACCTTTAATATTTTCTTATAATACCACATTTCAAAAGCTTCTATCCTCTTCTTTTCTATAGCCCCATATTACCCATGGTTTACTCCTGTTTAATGCTACACTCCAAACATAGTGTTTTAAGAAGTTTTTTGTAACCTGCAAATCAATGTTTGTAGTCAGTGTGAAACCCAACCTGAGTACGTACCTAGTACTTGAACGTAATAACTTAATTCTGTGTAATTTAAAAATGTTACTTACCAAAGCGCAACGGCGTAGTATAAATGGTAGATTCGAGGCTTGTAGATCGTAAAATACTTAAAAGAAGCGACGCCTGCTAAACCGTTATGTTTGTTAACTAGCACAACACATTTAAAACAGTACATGAATTGTACGCTATAAACAGTACATAATCGAGACAGCACTTAACATAAAGCAATCTCCAATAACCCCTATTGGAGAGCGAGAGCTTAATGTAACCATCCGTACACTTGTAAGCCACCACGAGCAGTGAGTGACAAAGGATGCGGAAGACACAAGATGAGTAGTGGGAGAAGGATACTGGGATGACGTAAAGAGATTATGAAACAGTGAGTAGCCCCAAATGATTCAGCACAAATTGGAATAAAATACGACGAAACAAAAGGTACAGCGCATAAATTTGAAAAAAACCGCATAAGCGCCACTAAGCGTATTAGCCCTGGTGAAGATTACTTAACATTCAGTAAGCTGTATTTAATTTCGAAGGCCCTTCTGTGAATATGTATAAGTGTTAAAAGTATGGCTATGAGCCTTCTAAAAACATTCAACCATTAATAACTTGTATATTATCATATGCATAATTATTAACCTTCCAAACAGTTACCAATCTTCATTTTTATTTTAACAGTGATTTAGATTAGATTCATGGTCAGATTTTTCAATGTCTCCGAAAATTATCTGCCGAGTTTCACTGTGAAGTATAAAAATTAATTTTCTTGTTGAAACAATTTGCTGAGGCTCTGACATTGTTCTTATAAAAATACTGTACAAACGTAAAAATAATTAAACAATAATGCATCTCCACAACACACTTTAGTAGTAATTAAAAAGTATTATTATTTAATTAAATAGTATCACTAATTTGAATGTAACACAAAAACTAAAACACTTCATAAATGAAGCACATACTGTAAGATTTACTATGAAGTTAGTAATCACAGGAAAACTAATTTAGAATTAGTGACAAGAAAAACTTATTTTCTATTAGATTATGGTAAATATTTTCGAAACCGCATCAACACCTTGATGAATGGTATGAAATATTCCTCTTGCCCTTTGTCTCGTGTAAACACGGAGCTGATGACTATGCAATACATATAATTTCTGCTCAATTAAGAACTTTTTTTTTATTTATTAATTATATATTTTAAGTTACTTTTTATCTTTTTATGTTTATTATTTTCTTTATTAAAAGTCATAATATACGTTATCTGTGATTTTTAATTTTGTTTTGTTTATTAAATACTGTATTGTTATTTATTTTGTTTGTGCCATGGATTTTTTAATATGTAACTTGTCTCTTTAAGAACAAAGAGTTTTGTTAACTTTTCCAAAATTTTACTTTTGTCATAATTTTTAATTTGTTCATTTAATAAAACTATATTTTAATAAAGTAAACAGTAATAAAAATTTTTATTATAGTTTTTAATAACATTTTAAATAATATTAATCACATTAATTAAAATTTGCAAGCCCGAAATCACCTGCTTTATGTGTTTATTTAGCTTCAGATTTTTCACGTAAATATTAAAATAAATTATATTTATTAAATGAATTATTATGGATGCCTCGAAAGTTTTAATATGTTTGGTTTTCTATTACTAAATTAATCATTGAAATGAATGTAGCTTTTCTTTATGTAATGGGGACCATTGATATAGATTAATAGAGGTAGGTATTAATTTTGAAATAGTTTATTGTAAGAAATCAAAATTTAAAATTGTTTAATTGTTTTGTTTACATCGCAATTCAATCATTGTAAAGTTTCATGATGGTAATTATGTTTGACATAATATTTTATCCTGTAATATTATGGAGTATTATTATCTAGGTCTCCTGAACATTGCAAAATGTATGTAAGTGGGATCTGCCCCAATACAAAATCTTAATTGCAATTCTTTTGGGATAATAATTCTTAGGAAATTGTGTTATTGAAACAACAATGATGCAATATTTTTGTTGATTGTACAGTACTATTTTTAAGAAGTTTAATATTAAACGTATGTCTAGTGCTGCAATGTGTATTAATTTATATTTCACTTGAAGAATTTACCTGTGCAAAAATTACGATAGTGGAGAATTTATCAACATTATAGTTTTAATTTGTAAAAATAGCTTTCTTAAAAACTATTACTTTGTTAAATATATAGTCTATTTTATAATACGTTATTAATTTATAACTTTTAGTTTTAAATATATTTTTATGTGTTAAGAAAGATTATTTATATAACACCGCGATATTTAACAAAATCAAATTTATCATGACTCAAGTCATAACTTAATGTCTTTCTTATTGTATAAATGTTCTTTATTTATTTATTAATTTCTACTTATTCATTTTTTATGTTGCTTTCTACCGCTAATATTATTGTAAAAATTGCATAATATTAATTGTAAAGTTTATTTTTTACTTAATTTCTCTTGTAATTTATAGCTTTGTATAATAAAAAATAATGTACATAGTTTTCGTTTGTTTTTTCTTAGTTATTTAAAAAATTGGTATGTTAATAGTCGTATTAACATTCTTCAGCTTTGTAGAAATTTCCAATGGCTACAATGAGTTAGTGAGATTTTCCCATTTTTTTTTTATACAGTACTGTATAGAATTACATCAAATATAAATAAGTTTAATATAGTTTTACCATCCCGCTGTTATGATAGATTGAGGGAGTAAGCTGTTTCCACTTACCTATTGCAACCAATAAAAGTGTTATATTTTTATTACTTGAATGTTTGTTTATGGTGTTTCTGTGAAGGTTATCAAGTATAAACCATGGCTGTCTCTTTATCAATGCAAGATTTTTATGGTAAATAATAAAATACTAATTGAGAAAATTCAGAAACATTAACATTTGCTAACTGTGTTACAATGCATCAAATGTTTTGACAAGATGAGTAGAGAAAAGTCAGAAATTGTAAGTAGCCATTTGCATAAATAACAGGTGAAAGGCTTTAGATTAACTAATAGAAAAATTGAGTTTTATTTTGAAAATGGGGTTGATACTTCTGTATTATATTTTCATGCTTCTCCTGCAGGTGAATGTACCGTTATGTACTTAATACTGCTTTGCTCATTGTGGATTTATTATAAACTAAATGCTTATTTTGCCACCTCCTCTAGTATTCTCACCAGGTATCCACCAATGTGTTTGCTGAAAAAGTAGTAATGGTCTTCGTTCTCTTTATTAATAGACAAAAATGTCTTATGGAAATTTTTGTTTTTATTTGACTTAAACTGAAAAAAGGATTATGTATAAATCATGGTATTATTTTGTGGTTGAATGTTGAGTTCTGCATTAAATTTTTGTTTGATAGATAATAACTTCACGTGAGTATTCCTAATCTGTGTAGCCTATATGAATGGGAAAGCACTAAGTGACTTTGTTCACTTGTTACTTATTCTCTAACGTCTCAGTAACCCAGAGAGATGAAATTTGGCACATTTACTCTTTAGGAAACTAAAAAATTTGAATATTGACCTATTTTAAACATTGCTAAAGTGGTACAATTTTTAAAATGAGCATGCAGTCTGTGAGTGTTCTTGGGAACTGTGGTCTAAGGTCTAGGAACAGTTGAGAGTTTAATTTTGACCACTTGCTCCTAAGGGGTAGAACTAGGTAACTACCCTGTAAATATTATTTCTATTCCTCCTTAAAAAGCTACAGTTTCAAAAATTGGCATATGCATTCTGCAAGTAGTACCTGGAAAAAGTAAGTCCTGGAATGAACCAGGAAAAGCAATGAACAAGTTCATTTAATGCAGCCCTCTGAGGTTAGCAGTAAGATCTGGCAGTATTACAGGCACAGCTGCTGGTTTTTGTCAGAAATATAATGAAAATATATAACACTATAGTTTTTAATTTCATTATTTTGTGCAATGTTCCAGTTTTTAAAAATAGTAGTGTATAAAATGTCTGAAATGTTGGTAAGCGGACTGCTCACCCACAGTCCTGGGTTAAAGTCTAAATTTGGGTCTGGAAGCAACTCATTTTAAATCAAAAGTTGTTGCAAATTATATTGGCTGTTGATAAATGAGCTCCCTTGGCTTAAAAAGCAAAACAAAAATGATTGTTCAGCCATAAATTGTCAACAATAAGAAAAAAAATGAAGATATATCCTGTTTTAAAAAATTATTCAAGATAATTAACAAGGATTGGTATTAATACCTGAAAGGTTTTTGAATTTATGGTTTTACAGTTATGAATTTTTGGAATTCAAATAGTTAAGTTCATCCTCTAGGCCAGTTCAGTCAGTCAGCAGGTAGAAATTCACTACAAATAAATTAAGTAACAGGTTGAGTGAGCAAATGGTAAGTTGACATGCAAAAACAACCCATCCAAGAACAAAGACTATTAAATGTCCTTTTTCAAATTCACTTCAAGAAAATGGCATACAAATTGCGTTTATGCAAACGGTGTACAATTCCCAGTAATAAATAAAAACACTCCCATATTTTGTCAGTGTTAGTATGTATACTATGAGTATTTTTTCAGGCTCTATGAACATGAGTTGTAATCTCGTGTACATGGGATAATCACTGTAGTCTCGGATGGTGGTTAAAATACTGTACCTACTAAGAATGAATATATTAAAAAAATAAGAGAATGTAAATAAAACTAAGACAAACAACAATCATAAGATTATCAGACTCCAAATTACAATAATTTACAAAAACATTTATCCCAATTTTTGTATTCGGGACACATAGTACATTTCAATATAACATTCCTAAAAGTTACAGTATCATTGCAGTTTAGTGAGTACTGTTGCATTAAATTCTTTATATTTTTATTCAGGAGTAGAAATTATGAAAATATTTACACTACTATTAATAAAAGGATAATAGGGCTACTTATTAATTCGCATAAATAATTAATACTGAATTCTAAGCAGGAATAGAGCAGAAGTTTTACGGTTCGTTGAATTCATACTTTAGACATAATATTCACATTGTTCAGTTGTAACCATTATTTCTTAACTAATGCCACAAATAAACTCATTATTAAAAAATCCGTTTACAATCTTGCCTGATAACTTTTTTATTTTATATGCAGGAGTATGTGCAATTTCTAAACTGAAAGTAGTCTAGCAAATACCACAAATTTTCACTGTCGTAAATTGAAAAATATATTTTTTTGTAATTAAAATTTAATTTTAAAAGTAATAACCTACAAGTTGTAATTTCATTTTAGTTTTGTTTAATTTGAGCACCTGGAACATTATAATTTCAGGAGAATATTAATGACCAATTCAAAACTTTTTGGAATCTTGTCTTACATTGATTTTATTTATCAGTGGGATGTTAATTTTCTTAAATTTATGATTTGTTTTTCAAAGAGGTTACATAAATAGTGGCTTGTTGGTTAACATTTGCTACCAAACGTACTCACAACTTATCAGCATGTTAATAACTTTAAAGATTGGCATGTAGTTAAGATATAAATTATAGAATTTCATAATTTTCTAGATGCATTGGACATTAATGCATCACACAAAACTGTAATATAGTTAATCATCTTGG
This sequence comes from Catonia carolina, assembly GCA_035578175.1. Taxonomy (NCBI): domain Eukaryota; kingdom Metazoa; phylum Arthropoda; class Insecta; order Hemiptera; family Achilidae; genus Catonia; species Catonia carolina. Next base: position 120,994,873 of record JAQMRL010000002.1, on the reverse strand, counting down.
AAGATGATTTATATGCATGATTTTTTTATGCATGTGGCATTAAAATGGAGTACCAGTTCACAGGCAGCTATGTTTAATAAATAATCGATCTGTAGTACATATTTATATTATGGGTTGAATGAGATCGCTAAAATAATCTGCATTTGAACTGGTACTCGGGCAGTAAGTCAATCACTTGAACAGTGTCTCAGTCACTGACTGAAACAGTTGTTCAAGTGTACTATTTACTTTCAACACTCAATGAATACAGATTAGACTAGCTTAGATTACTGATCATTCAAAAATAAATCTTTACAGTGCATCCTGCAGTTTGAAATCAATTCTGTTTTATATAATATAAATTTCATTAACTTTTTCAGCTGCCTTGATTCTTATTACCTACTTACACATGTTTCGGTAAATCCACCTTCATTAGAATATATAAAATATCATGTGAAACTTTAAAATACTTTTAGAAAACCTACAGTCATTTGTACCTAAATGTTTTATATAGAAGACTGAAAATCCAACAACCTCTGTAGGTTTTTAAAAAATAATTTTAACTTCCACAAGATATTTGTACTCTCATGTAGGTGTATCCACCAAAAAGTGTGTAAATATTAATAAGGATCAAGGCAGCTGAAAAGTTAAGTGAAATTTATAAAAATATTATAGCTCAATACCAACAAATATGAGCTTCTTTTATAATGTTTCATTTCAAACTAAATTATGTAATTACGCATGGTCACTGTGCTTATAAATGTATTTGCATCAAACAATATTCTGCTTCATTCACTATACACAAAACATTTTCATTTTGTAGGATTACAATAAATTATTTCTCACATTGAGAAATAAGACATATTGAACCATGTGCAATATAATTATGCTTTGTGTATTTTTATGTAATTTTTTAATAATAAATAATAATTAGAATGCAATGAAAACATGTACTGAATGTTGAAAGGACTGTGTATTGCATTTTGAGATTAAATAATAATGTAATGTAAATAACACGTTAAGTAATTTATTATATAATTTAATAATATTTTTATTTATTTGATTACCTATTAGAATGTTATTGCATGGTATAATCTGTTACATTAATTTATTGGTCAGTGGCTGCTAATCGCAACGACAAACAAAATACCTGTGATAGCGGCTTAAAAATTAAAAAGAAAATCAGTAAAAGATAGCAGTGCTTTTAATAAGAAAGAAGTGCAATTGTATATTTATTTTTATTACATAACATTATATGTATTATACAGTTTATTATTTTGTCAAATTTGGCACAATTTATTTATTTATTTAAAAATATAATCATGTTTTTTCAAATTTAAGTAAAAAATATACCTTAAATGTTGCCTTCCTCCTTTTTGTATGTTAAAAAAACATTAAATATTTATTATTTAATTACTTAAAATTAGTATATTTATATTAATTTATTATTTTTAATTTCATAAAAGTATTTTAAAATATTATAATTAATTTATTTAAATCGAATGGTGTTTATAAATGAAAATTAACCTTTGTAATTCTTTAGTTAACTTATAAGTTTATTACTTTTAAAGTAACGTATAATAATAAATTTACAACACTTTCGAACAAAAATTTGTGGTTAAATAAAATCAAGTTCCTAAAGATTATAACTGAATATTATAAATAAAATGGCAGCTAGAATAAATATTGTTTAAATTATAATTCAGTCATAATGTCTACATAGTAGAAGTTTTTAGCAAATTGCGTATTTCGTAAGATTTCACTAATGTATATATTTGAATTTGATTCACTAAACAAACAGTTTCAGAAAAAAAGTAGAACGTCTTTCTTGACCGTAGTAAAATTAATCTATTAACGTATTCATTGTTTGTTTGTATGATCAAATTTGTGAGGAAAATTTTCAAATCTATGAGATCTTTTTAATATAAGAATATTATATTTATAATACATTCAAAAAAGAATGAAATAAAAATTTAAGAAATAATCTCTACGAGGGAATGAAAATTGATGAATAAGAGAGTACAGAAATTTTTGAATTGACCTCAAGTCAGAAATTTACAAAAAATCATTAACGCGTGGTCCAAAAATGAATATTTTGGAAAACTACTTTAATCATCTTCTTTATCCCTCTTCCAAGTTTCCTCGGGTTGAAATCAATACAATTCTTTTCCACATACCTGTCCGTTGAAACATCTTCCTCTATTGCTCTTTTAGATTTACATCCTTTTCCCAATTCATCTGTAAGTGAACCAAATGACTTCATTCTTGGTCTTCTTCTCCCCATCTCCTAGTACAGCATCCTTTTTGGCAGTCAACTCTCCTCCATTCTTCTGACATGACCAAACCATCATTGCTTTGTCTGACTTATTAACCTTACTATGTTGTTTATTAAAAAATTTTTCCCTAATTATGAGGTCTGTTCAAAAAGTTCCTAAAATTTTTTTATATAAAAAGAAAATACTTGACTTATAGCTTCGGGTACTGGATCCCCTTCAAGGTAATCTCCTTTCCAATGTACACACTTATATAATTGGTGTTTCCACTTTCTGAAGCAATCCTGGGATGGCCTTCAGCTACTCTGTTGTGTTCTCTGAATCTTAGGAATCGTGGCAAATCTTTTTCTTTTGAGGGTTTTTTTTGAGTTTGAGGAACAAGAGGAAGTCATTGGGTGCTAAATTACATTAGTAGGGTGGATGGGGAAGTAAGATAATCGAATTGCTAGTTAAATTGAGAGCTGAATGGGCTGGTGGACAGCACCACCAGCTCATTCAGACTTCTTGTGCATTCCAAGCACAATGAGCCCTAGCATACTTGTTGTTGCTATGGAAGATCCAGTTGCCGCTTGCCCAAAGTTTGGGACGTTTCCATCTGATTTTTTGTCGTAGGCATTTCAGAAGCTCAATGTAGTAAGACTGGTACTACATAGTGGTAAGACTGGTTAACTTAATTGGAGTCTGGAGGAAGGTACTCGTAATGGACAACCCCTCTGGCATCAGAAAAAACAGTCAGCAAGACCTTCACATTGGAGCATACTTGACAAACTTTTTTGGGTCTTAAAAGAATTTTCACTAAACTATTTGAACCAATTGTAGCATGTCATTTGTTTCATGGATTCATCACTGTAAGCAATCCACGAGTTTTTGTGAAAAATTTTCCGAGTTTCACGGCCCACCGCTGTTCATGCAAGTCACTCATTTTTAACTCTGGCAAACGCATAAAAACATCTTCACTAAAACAGCTGTTTCTCCGCAACTAAGCTAGATATAAACAAACTACAAAATGGAGGTAACTTGTAACGTTTTTGTGAACACAATGAGCTCTAGCAGATCTCTTTGAAAGTAATTGTAGGAGTGCAACAAAAAAAATTCAGGAACTTTTTGAACAGACCTCACATTTTTTTTTATTTTATCTCTTCCTTTCTCCTAGCATGCTTGAACTTGAACTTCTCTTTCATCTGTATTCTACTCTCTGCATTCCTTCCACCTGTCCATGTTTCCACTGTGTAAATCAGTATTGGCACAAAATATTCATTTTAAATAATTTCCGTAAAATACATAGAAACTTGGGATCAAGAAGTTCCTATGTATTATAAGATCAAAAAATAACAAACTTAAATTAAGCCAAGAGATATGTTACAAAATGGAATTTAATTATGCTGCTCTCATCAAAAATTACAGCTAATTAAATCTTTGGATTATTTTTTTAATGTGCAAGTAGTATAGATTTTTTAAAATATTTATATATTTTGTTTTATTGAATTTACCATTAAAACTTTTTTTAATTAAATAAAATTATTATAATACTGTAATTCAGTGGTACACAGTTAAGTGTATCATTTTCCTTACATTTCTTAATCATTGAAGATTACCAAAATTTGTCATAACAAATTTTTTTTTTTTAGTACAGTGCTAACAATAATATGGATATTTTTTATAAGTTACTTCTACTTTTATCTGAACATATTATTTGGTGTTAATTTAAAAAGAAAATAAACTAAATTATATGATAATAATAATATTAATAAACAGTGTAAAAAAAATTCTTCATTGTTATTCTTATTATACCTTTCATTTATCTACTACAGTAATTATTCAATTTGCTCGTAATACAATCCAATAGGTAATTTTACTTCAAAACGCTTGTAATGTAGCATTGCTTGTTATGTTTTTAATGTAAATTATTTTCATCTCAGTACCTACTATTAAACAGAATCACTTTTAATCACTAGTAGTAAAAGAAAAAATGGCCACTCTACGACATAGAGATTAGCCTAGTAGTGTACAAAACTAAAGGTGATTCAGTATGGAGTAAACTGGATTTGTTTAGTTTTTTTAAAAGTCGCATCAAGAGCTTGGCCATTAGCGGCTATTGTGGATTTTGGTGCAGTAAGGGGTTTTAACATGTTAAAATTTCAAGACCCTAGATGGGAATCAAAGCTCGGGACCTTCTGTTTTGTAGGCTAACACGCTAGTCACTATGCCACAGAGGCGGCCATTATTTTCTTTGCTAAATAGTATAATGTGTATAACTAATCCTTAACTGTGATCTTGACTAGGATTTGAAACACGGAACCTTCATCTCCATACATCAGCTTACGGCGATGAGCGACCACTAGACCAACCTGGTTTTCATTCATGTTAAAACAGTTTATTTGATAATAGTCCACAAATCTGGTAAAATTATATGCAGTTTTAAAATAAAAGAAAACCCTTCCAAATCTGGAGTTTATACTTCTCAGTTGTTTACATAAAAATTTATCAAATAGATTTAAAGTTAGTCTTTAAACAAAACAATGATTAGAAGTATTTTGCCATAAGGATTATGATTTAAGGAATTTAAAAATAAATTCAGAGTAGAAAGCTAATTACTGATGATATTATTTATTTTTTAACAATTACTATAAAAAATGAAAACTATATTGTGATTACTATTACTAAATTATGATTTATAAAATTCCTTTATCTCGTGATCTAAAGGTTTAATAATGGTTTTATCTCTTATATTAACGACCCAACCAGGTTCTAAACCAAAAAATATTTGCCTAGGGTCTTTTCGTTCCAATAACATTTCCTTATCAGGATCTTCCTCAATTTTTGGTAAGCTATAACCGTATTTTTGCGACAAGACAAATCGTTCCCATGACACAGCTTCAGGATCTGCTAAATATCCACGATTCTCAGCTCCAGTATAGTACATAATAGCATCTTGTGGTGGAAGCATTCTCCTAGGTATAGCCTCACCTAAAACAAAACAGAAAGTTAAAGCTGAGTTCATTAACTCTTTTTAATAGAACGTTACAATATATGTACCAATATTTTTTTTTTTTTTTTTGGTTTAACGTCCGACTGTTCTGCAATAACTGCTAATGCAGACGGTGAAGGATGAAATGATTTTTTTGTAACGTATGAAAAGATGCCGTGCCTGAATGGGATTCGAACCCAAGACCGCATGATGAGAGGCGAGCACGTTACCAACTGCGCCAATGCGGCCGGCCAATAATCCACCTGAAAAATCATAGTAAAAATGTCTGGTAACATGTTAATTTTCAATTACACAAAAATGTTATTCACACATTACAGTAATAACTTAATACAAGCAAGAACAGAAAACAAATACGTTTAAGTTATAATTCAGAGAATAAATAAAAAAAACTAAAATTATGCTGGTCTTTGTTTTGTTTTACCTCTTATGTTTTGTAAACCAATGCTAATACAACCAATGAAAGGTGATAGGTGTAAGTAGGTGATGAAAACACTACATTTAACTGAGAATTGAACCCAAAACCCTACGCATAAAAATCTATGTTTTTTGAGGGCAACCTCTTTATCTACGAGGGCGAATCAAATATAAACGGTAATTTTGCTGTTGACTGTACCAAACACGTTCGGACCAGATCAAGCGGGTGAGCAGTTGTTGTTTTGTTTAATAGGAGTGGGGGGAACAGCTTACTTCGCAGCATTGTTGCGTTCTGTCGTCAGTACAGCCATGACCGAGCGAGAGGTACGTCCATCTGTTGCGCAACGAATCGTCATAAAAGTTTTAGCAAATGAACGTGTTAAGCCTTCGGAAATTTTTACTCGTTAGCGGGCACAGTTTGGGGACACTACTCTGTCTAAGAATCGAGTGTATACGTGGGCCAGAGAATTTAGGGGTGGGTGAGAACGTGTTGAAAACGAAAGTCACTGTCGACGCCCAAGGTCAAGTCTCACAGATGACAACATTAGTGCCGTTCGAGAGCTTATTGAAGGTGATCGCCGGTTAACTGTTCAAGAAATCTCGTCAGAAATTGGTATCAGCTACGGGAGTGTTCAGTCTGCAATCACAGACCACCTTGGCTTCAGAAAAATTAGTGCTCGATGGGTTCCGAGGTTGCTGTCCGGAAATCAAAAACAGGTCAGGTCGGAGATCGCCGGGAGACTTCTGCATCGATTTCAAGAAGAAGGTGAAGATTTTTTGAGGCACATCGTCACATGTGATGAGACGTGGGTCCACCATTACACTCCCGAATCGAAAATGGCATGTAAGGAGTGGCGAAGGAAGGATGAAGGCTGCCCAGTGAAAGCCAAAACTCGTCTCTCAGCCGCAAAAGTTCTTGCAACAATTTTTTTTTCACTCAAGGGGAGTTCTACTCATTGATTTTCTTCACGATCAACGAACAGTGAATGCGGCTTACTACTGCCAGGTGCTACAGTTGGCAAAAACCAGTTACCGAAACAAAAGACGAGGTGTGCCCATTAGAGATGTCATCCTTCTCCATGACAACGCAAGGCCTCACACCGCATTGTTGACAAGGGATAAATTGGAAGAAATGGGCTGGGAAACTCTCGAACACCCTCCTTACAGTCCAGACTTGTCCCCTTGTGACTACTTTTTGTTTGCGCCTCTGAAAGAATCACTTGGAGGAAAACGATTTGAAAGCAATGAAGATGTCGTTAAGCACGTGCGCGATTGGTTGACAACTCTCCCTCAATCTTTTTATGAACAGGCAATATTCAAGCTTCCAAATCGGTGGCAGAAGTGTGTAGATAATGCAGGAGACTATATTGAAAAATGTTGAAGGCATAGTTTTTGTATAATATTATTCAATAAATATAATTTTAAAAATTACCGTTTATATTTGATTCGCCCTCGTATTTTCTACACTGAAAAGGAATGCTCAATGAAGTTACCTACCTGCTGCTATTATATGGAAATTCCCACACCATACAAACTGTTTTATTTTTATTCTGTGCCCTTAGAACTAGACTATCTCTAAAGCCTCCAGCCTTTGATTATTCTTGGAGGTTATTTATCAGCACTTAGCACCATATGTAGTAAAGACCCCAATACAAATGTAGCCACAAACTTCTTTATTCGAATCTGTATTTTATTAGATCAGAGTACAGCATTTAATCTCTGAAGAACAACTCTAACCTGAGTTATATTTTGATCACCCATTTCCTCAGGTTAAAAAACTGGCCCAAAGAATTTGTACTGATCACAATAAAACTGATCTCACAATTCTCTAATGGGAGATTTTCAGAAACTCTACCCACACCCACACTAATGTATTTTATCTTTTTTTATATTGATATAAAATTTAATGTACTCTTCTTTGAGCATAGATGCCATAAATGAAAGATTTTTATCATTTGCAATGAGAAACTGATGAATGGAGAAAGTTTAAGATTTAATTTAAAAAGGATAAGTGACAACAATTTTTTATTTCTTAAAATTAAAATTTTTATTGTTTTTTTACAGTCAGTTACCTTTCTTATTTCCATGTCCATCCTTCTTGTTATTTGTAATTTGAAAATGAATTCAATTACATAATATACCAATGTGTGGATAGGATTTAAGTAACCATGAGATCACATGAGATAACCTAGACTAATGCTAATAGGTAATTATAACAGAAGCCAATTAAAACTGATTATTACCTCTTTCAAAGAACATTACAGGGTCACGCATAATAAACAAGGTATCTACATCATAAAATGAAGTTGTTATGACACCACCATTCCTTTCAATTGCAGCAATTACTGGTTCACTGGTCCATTGTACTTCAATATTTACTTTGGCTTTGAACTGATCAGCACCCTGAATAAAAAAGAAAACTACCAATTTTGTATACTGTAACAAGCGTAACATACAAACTTAATCACCCAATCTAATGCTTAAATAAAATTTATACACGTTCTATTTCATTTAGGTATCAAAATTTTTAACTAAACTATTTTTTTTTTTTGCTCAAATGTTCTTCATTAAAGTTTCATAGCATCATAAAGTAAAGTACTGATCAATTTTCAAGTCAAAATGTGAGAAAAAAGATGTGACGTAGACTGCTCCAATTATCACTTGGTAGCTTTTCTTTGATTACTATAGTAGAATTAAATGTAAAACAAAACTGGAAGAGTGACAATAGGGGGAGCGCTCGGGGCTCTCAGCCTCCAGTGTTGCCGCTATGTGCAGTGCATTACCAGCACTGGCGCTGTATTCATCATTTGCGTGCCTACACTCCCTCTCTTTTTGCTTTGTTTTCTCTCGTTATAAGATGCATTTTACACTGAAAATGGTTCCAAAAATATGCTACAAACTTGTTTGCAATTTAAGCAAGTACAGTACATTCTTTATTGCAAGAGTGGAGCACTACTGAAATATGACAACGCTGTCATGAAAGGTTGCCATGAAAAATGCTCAGCACTGGTTGGCTAAGAACGAGCCAAGCCCCTGACCGGCGGCTTTGGCTTCCTTCGGATCCCTTCGTCCTCCATAGTTCCAGGTTCCACGCTCCAGGTTTGTTTTACTTTTAATTTAACTATAATAGATTTACAGATATTAGCAGATGTTAACAAGGTTACATACACAACAACATGAAGACTGACAAAATAAACCTAGACTACACTCTCTGGAAAACTGAAAGGGATCATAAAATAAATTCTCTGTTTAAATTACCCAGAACTTTGTAACAGCAGAATATTAACTTCAGAGATTAGGATAATAAGTTTTAAGAGTAAAGACCAATTTAGATCACAGATTGTATTTGGCAACAAATTACTGAAAAAGTCAATCACTTTAATTATTTTTGATTATAATATTAATGATGTGAAGAAGAAAACAGGTTCAAAGTAATTTATGCTACTTATGAATGTGATGAGTTTAGAAAACTAGTCGACATTATAAAAAATTATGGCAGTGCCAACATTTTTGTATACATGAAATTTGGATACTGAGAAACAATGACACAAGTATAATTCAGGCAGCAGAAATGGCTTTCTAAAAGAGCATATGGGGCCATTCCCACGCAGACAGATTAAGAAGACATCTGTTTGGACTGGAGGAGTTTCTTGAGTCCCAGGTGTTATACATCTATACCAACTAAAGTGAGAACTTAATCTAGAATAAATAAGTGACCAAAGAATTCCAAAGCAAGTATTACTGTACTTAATAAATGAGACAAACAATGTTTACGGAAACACTAGAAGAAAGAAGACTTCTTAGTTTGCAATATTATCTGCACTAATCTGCACTTTTGCTTAAATATCAATTTTGAAGAGCATCATAATTTTTGACAACCTAAATCTATTTGATAATTATTGAATTCTTAATGTTTTATCACAAAATATCCAAATTTTACTTCAGAAAACTGAATTGTATTGCTCATAAATTGGATACAACATGTTATGTTCTTACTCTGTAAGCTTCCTGAACACTTTTTCCGGATTATATTTTGATTTTAGAGCAAAAAGACCTAGCAAGTTTCATTAGATCTCAAATTCTGATCAATTTTGTATTATGAAAGTCTCAAATTCTGTCATAAAATCAAAACCATATTATTTGTTAAAAATAAAATTAATTCTTCAATAATTTATGTTCAGAAACTATTATTTAAAATCAAATATACCTCATCAGTCAGGTGAACACCATAATGAAATTCTCTAGGTTCAAAACTGTAAATGCCACTGTTACATAATGTTGCAAGATCAATTGGTTTAGATGTGTCAATGCGATTAGTGTCAATCATCAATTGTAGCTGAGCTAGTGACAATGGTGGATATTGTCGTCTCAAACTGAAATAAATAGAAATGTACATGATTATTAAGGACATTGTGAATATTGCATGGTTTTACCAAAATAAATCAACACAATTCAAAATTTATAAATGTAGTTTTCTGTTAATAAGTAACAGGTATTAACATTCCATTCACTTCCACATTAATAATCCCAATTAAATTGAAAGGAATCTGAAATAGGAGTGACTTCCGCATAATGTAAGAGTACCTTTTACTTCAATTTTTGTCAGGAATTTCTTTAAGTTATCCAAAAAAATTTATAACTAAAACATTTCTGAAGTTGCAAGCAATAATTTAGTATAATCCGGTTTAAAGCCAATAAAACCCAATTTAAACCGGTTTAAACCCAATTCAAACTTTTATAATAAGAGAAAAAATTAATTATAGTTTCATTAAGTAAACCTAATGTAACAATGTAATTGAATTCTTGGTTTCAACAAACTATCAACAGAATGTTAATTCAACCACTTCAGTATTTTTTAACACAAATTTCTCGGAACGTACAGTAATCAAATCAAAATTAACCATTTAAGAAATCTGGCACACAGTTATTTTACTAGAAGCTTCGATTATCCTCACTCATTAAGAGATTTATGTATTCTTTTAATACCAAGAAAATTAAAATGATTATAGCAATTTATCAATTACTATAACTGGCGAATATTTCTGGGACAATTACTGTAGGCTTACTAACAGAAATTTTAATTTTTATCAGTTAGTTTAAAAAGAAAGTAAAAACTGCAATACATAACTAATAATTTATGCTCGCTCATAGCATAAACTGAAAAGCATTAGACCAAGTACTTTTACAGTATAATGTGCAAAAAAACACATATTTATGCAATGCAATTTTCTTGGTTAAATTATAATGCAAGGAAATTATTATGTTGCATAAATATATATATATATTATATGGTAGGAGAGTATTCTAAAACGGATAGAAGAAAGAGGTGATGATACAAGAAGTGTAGAGGGGGAGTGGATAAACTTCAAGGAGGTGGTAGTGAAAGCAGCGGAAGAATGGAAAGGACATACTAAAAGAAGAGGTAGGAAACCTTGGATTACTAACGATATTCTGGAACTGATGGATGAGCGAAGGAAATTTAAAAATGCAAAGTACGAAAAAGGTAAAAGGCAATATTGCTACTTGAGAAATACCATAAACAAAAGGTGTAAGAAAGCAAAGGAAGATTGGATCAGAGCGAAATGTACGGAAATTGAAAGTAAAATGGTAGTTGGTAGAAGCAGATTACAGAAAAATAAGGGAAAACTTTGGAGAACGAAAGAAGTAAGCTATTAATTTTCAAAGTGAAGATGGCAAACCATTGTTGAATGGCCAACAGAGAGCTGAAAGATGGAAGGAATACATAAACCAACTCTACAGGGAAAAAGAATTAGATCATGATGCGATAGAACAAGAAACTAATGTTGAAGAATATCATAGGGGGGACCGTATACTACAAGAAGAATTCGATCAGGCAATTAAGAATATGAATAAGGCGGCAGGAATAGATAACATACCATCGGAATTATTATTATGTTGTGGAGAAGTTGCTTAAAACAAATTGTACAAACGTGTGTGTAGAAAGTATGAGAGTGGAGAGGTATCATCAGACTTTAAAAAAAAAAATGATTCCCATACCCAAAAAGTCAGGAGCAGAGAAGTTTGAACATTACAGAACCATCAGCCTAATGTGCCATGCATCCAAGATACTGACAAGAATTACGTACAGGAGAATAGAACACCGAATAGAAGACATGTTGGATGATGACCAATTTGGATTTAGAAGGAGAATAGGAACTCAAGTTGGAATATTAGCTCCAAGATTGATTGAGAAAATGATAAAGAAAAATAAAACTACATCCATGGCATTTGTTGATTTAGAGAAAGCATTTGACAATCTGGACAGGAGTAAAATGTTTAAAACTCTGACAAAGCTAGGAATTAAATACAAAGAAAGGAAAGTTACCTACGGTCTGTATATATACATACATACAACATTGTATTACATACCTCAAAATGAAAAGAACATTATTATTAAAGCACATTTTTTCTACACATTACCATAACATGACTACGATGTTATTAACTTACTCTATAACAAAATGGTAAAAAAGTGACAACTTACTGATGACCTTTGTAGTAAGGTTCAAATGGAAATCTTAAATAGAATGGAGTATTTCCAGTTTCATATCCAAGTCTCATCCAATTCTGCCTTTGACCAGATCCTTTATTTCCACAGCCATGTTTATCACCACCATGTTGTCCTCTCCCACGTTTACTCTAAAACAAAGTCCTGCTTTTTATATTTGCATAACATTTACACTTTAAAATATAAGTTCAATAGAGTAAAGCAGGCTGCAGGTCACAGAAAACAGATGCATTTATGCTGTTAAAGGTTTGTTATAGATTAGGCAAGATTTGCAATACAAATATTCAAGCAGAGCTGGGAGCCCATGCACTGAATACTAAAATCAGTGAGTACAGAATGAAAAAATGGGTACAAATGCTCCCAGATAGAATCACCCTTGAAGCACTAAGGGAAGTGTATTATTTTCAGTAGGCAATACAAATGCCGCATCAATGTGTAATGTAAACTCTGCTAGACAAGAAGTCTGACCTTAAGTAATTAAACGTCAATAAAGAACAACAAAATAGGCATAAACATACGAAACGTTCAAAACTGAAAAGATTAGATTAGAGCATTTCAAACCTTTTTCGGAGCTGCCGGATTGTTTCTTAGATTATTTAACGCCAGCCTAGGGACATTCCTAAGCATAGTCAATGCAATCTCAGACATACTCTTTCCTCCAGCCATATTTTTTATCGAAATTTAATTCACTACATTAAAATACAATCAGCATACAGAATAACATAACCTAAATTTTCACACCGTATACGAACACTTTATAGACTACATTGCCTTTTCTTTGAGTAGTGACGTCACAGAACTGCATAGAATTAGAGCGTTGTGCAAACAGTTCCTGCTTTTCCAGTTCACGTTAAGCACTTGTGTAAGGTATTTGGGAATAACTTTTAGCTCGTGTGTGCCTATAATGTACATGCATGTACATGTGTGCATTGCATTTTTTGTAATGAACATTTTAATTCTCAGTCTTTATCTCCAGGGGTCTCGGGTTCGATTCCCCGTTTTGGTCTGGCATTTTTCATCACTCACTCCATATTACCTTCACCGTCTGCATTAGTAGCAATCAGTAGCAATGTACAGAACAACAAGATGTAAAATAAAAAAAGCACTATCTCGCTTCTGTAACAGTGTGTTCCCTTTCTTCTATCCAAATTGACTATAAGTAAATATGTATTGCAAACTAATCCTTTGTAATTTTATTCCAGTAATTAAATTAGAACTGTAAATGGCAACATGCGAGGTGTCCGTGGATTTTTTTGTTTTTATAAGTCAGTCGGACGCTAACTGTAACGTCATCACTATCTATAAAAAATATTGTTAAAACTCAACACTGGTTATGATAAACGTATGGGTCAGTGAACGGTATTGCCGGTTGTTAATCGTTTAAAATAAAACTGTTTTTGCAAACCTGAAGTTTTGTTTCAAACTAAAGTCTTTGAAGAAACAATTGGAATTAATTCAAGCCATGACTTCTAAGTTTCATTTGCGCATCTTAAAAAGTACGTTAATAAATGAAATTTATTACCTCTGTCTAATTGCTATTGCCTATTAAACGTTAAATGACAACGAAGGCTCCTTTTCGAATACGTACTTCTGAATAATGAATGTTTTGGGGAGATATTTCTATAAATATATAAATGTATTTATTACCTAAGGTCACTCACTGTTTTTCATGTTTCAGTAACAATATTCCTTGGTTTTGTTGGCAGCAATGCTTCGAAATTAAACGAATGAAGTCATTGTAGGGTTGCTGTGCTCTGGTTATCATGCTCATTGATGTAAATTAGATAGATGTGGCTCTATCAGTGTAATGATTTTATAACTTATAAAATGTATGATTAGGACAATATAATGGTTTTTATTACATCCCAACATTTCTTACAAGATTTTATTTACCTTCTGCATCACGGAAAACCATATGTTGTCGTCGAACTGGAGAAACTTGGGTGCGTTTATATTTTTGTTTTGTTTTTTGTCAGGCAGGCCTAGCTAAATTATAAAAGAGTCTGGGTTTATGTAATTGTTAATGAACGTGTTATGAATTTTTTATGTGTAGCTCTCCATGCACAATACGGCACTGGCAGTTGTACTTGTAACAATGTATTTGAATTTACGGGATCATATTCAGAATTAGGTACCTAAAATTATAAAATTTATTTATTTGGGAATGTTACTTTTTAAATACATTTTGCTTGTTAGTTAGCAATATTGAGAACGTTTCGGTTTTATTATAAACTTGAACACATAATTTTTTTGAAATTTAATGACCCATGTTACTTTTTTACATCAAATTCTGCTAATTATTGATAGTTTATTTGGGATTATAATACTGATAAGGCAAGTAGTATTTTGTGGGAATATTAATAATTTTTATTTAATTAAAAGTAACCTAGGCCTAACTTATTTTATTTATCTTGAGTTTTAATGTATTATATTGTTTGAAGTTTTTGTGTAACTTTTTGTGTGTTTTGTAGGTACAAGATAAAAATACAAATCAGTCAAATATACTGTGTAATGCCCTAATTTATTTTGCATTTGATAGATTATTAGAAGTTGTTTATTTCAGAAAAGTATAGTTTAGATTTAGTTCTGTCTTCAAGTAAAAAGTGACAATTATTGTTATTTAAGTATATGGATAAACACAAATTTAAATTTAAAAATTCGTTTTTCAGGTCAAAATTACAACACTGTTAACATCTGTGTAGGCTGTTTGATAGTGTTTTTGGTGGGTTGTGATAAGGCGGTAGTTGTGATAAAGTAACAGGTTAATAAGTAATTGACCTGTGTGTGACAGCTAGAACATTACATGCAACTTTTTATTCAAATTAATGCTAACAGTAAAAATTACCTTGTTGAATCATTTAATTTTCTGATGGTGAGTGAATTAATATTATAGTTAATTAAATTATTTTTTTGCTAAATGGAATGCAAGATTTTTAATTCATTACAAAATAATTTCTGTTAGTGAGATTTTGGATATAGGAAGTAAAGGATCAGTGTCCTTTATGAAAGTTAAATGAATGTTTATTTTCTGTGTTGTAATGAACAGGTAGTATTTAAGGGTTAAAGCCCTGTGGAAGCATCTATTATTAGAAATAAGCTAGGCACTTTACTACTGTGGTTCTAAAAATAGAATGGTACAAATGGATCCAAACAATCATTGAAACTTCATGACACTGATTAGACATCTACTGTAGTAGGATATATGTTTCTGTAGTCTGTTATATTCTTTTTTATTGTTCCAAAATATTCGTCTTATGTAATTCTGTAGTGATTTGTGATTATTCAATTTTGTGCCTGTAAATACCATCTTTGCAGGATTCACTGCATTGTTGGGTATCATGTAATTTATTTTCTTACAAAACCAGAAGTTATAATGAACATATAAATACCAGTTATAATAAATGTAATAATAGAAATAAAAAGGTTGGCTTAAAATTCTAAAATAAATATAATCTAATAAATTATTATTCATTACAATCTCAAGAATAAAAAAATAATCAAATTTTGTAAATGTATGTTTAGTTGGTTTATTAGTATTTGCTATTTTATTCTATTGCTCTGCACCTTCTTTTCTGCTGCTGTAAATATATGAAAAAATATTAACTGTTCATAGATAGTAGTAAAATGTTTGGTAGAAATTAGAGAGCTGATGCATATCTAGTTGTAAAGTCAGTTTAGAAAAAGTGATGTAGGCATAATAAAATATTAATGAGCTGTCAGTTTTAGTACACATATTTTTTTTCAAGCAATATATCTCATATTGCAAAAATAATGTTTCACTTCTAGAACCTGAGTCTAAGGAATTTGAATGTTTCTTATTATTCTGTTATCAAATTAAACACTAAGTACTGGTAACAGTGTACACACGGTATTCTAAAAAATCAGGAATTAAATATAAATTAACTTCAAGTTTTACTTTATCTTGTCCTGTATGAAATGTAGGTAAGCAAATATGTATTCATGTCAGTTAATTTAAAGTTAATTGTTAACTGGAAATACCCATTTTCAGGTCCCTGACCCCAAAAAATGGTTTTACCATTTGGTGTACAAATAAAATTATTCTAAAATAAAAAAATTGTACAAAGTTGTAAGTTGGGTACTAAGAGGAGATGTGACATGAATATTTCTATCAAAATTGATCAACTGGAAGTAATAGTTTATGCGATTTTTAATTTTTTTGCTATCTCAAAAACAGCTGTTACAATTTGATTAAAATCATTTCATTTACTACATTCACCCACCGGGTTGGTCTAGAGGTAAAGTCGTCGCCAAAATTAGCTGTTTCAGCTGTTTAACAACTGATTTTCAGAGACGAAGGTTCCTGGTTCAAATCCTAGTAAAGGTAGTTACTTTTATACGGATTTGAATGCTAGACAGTACTTACCGGTGTACTTTGATGGTTGGGGTTTAATTAACCATACTCTCTCAGGAATAGTCGAACTGATTCTGTACAAGACTACACGTGATACACATCATCCTCATCTCATTGGGTCATGGGGTTGCTTATTGTTCTCAATTGAACAGATTGCAACGTACACAAATTGGGGTTAAAAAAAATTACTACATTTTTGTCCTCTACAATTTGGGGTAAGCAGCTTAAATTCATGAGGGCGGTGATCTAATGGTTAAAAATTGTATTTTTTAAGATTTGTGGCCTTTAATGTCCATTTTAGGGCAAAAGTTTATATAAAGTTATAAAAAATTAAGAAACTCCCATGATTTTTATTTCAATTTTTTTTTGTACCGTGCTTAGTTTAGCGTCAATCTAATTGTAGTTATTAGATTTTATTTGCTAAAGCTTCTAAATTTTATGTTTGTTTTATAGTTGAAATTAGTTTCTACAGGAACTGGATGTCGTTTATTATCTAAAGTGTGCCATTTAAAGTGGAATGAAGTATTGTAGGCCTGCTAATTTTTTAGTCATAATTTATTTTTGTTTTATATTGTCAGGCTTGTAAGTTACACTGTCAGTATCATTAAATTTTATTAAATTATTGATTTATTAACAATTCCTATTTATTTATAACAATTGCCTACTGCTTTTAACGCACTGAACATAAAGTAAATTGTTCTCTTTTTTTGTTACAGGTTGCAATTTTCAGTTCCCTAGTTGTCTAGGTCCAGTAGATAGTGAGGAGTTTTGCAATACAATGGCCCGAGAGCCAATTATTCTTAATGTTTATGATATGGTTAGTATTTTATGTTTTTTAATAATATTTTATTTGTCTATTTTAATTGTGTTATTTCTTTAAGAAGTTTTATAATTTGTATAATATTAGTAAATCAACGGGGTTTTGTATAAATACAGGTTAACTTGTTTATATAAAACTAGCATGCTTGCATGTCTTCGCGTGTGAAACATGTAGGGCCAAATCAATTTTTTAAAATAAATATGTAACTTAAATTTTGTAGCTGCTAGATTGACTGTATACCTCCAACGTGTACACACACACGTAAAATTTTCATAAATTCCCCCCAAACAGTCTTCAATAATAGTAGACATGCGTGAGTGCGTACACACAAACACACACACACACACATACTCACCCACCCACACTACTTACTCACATGTACACACACATATATGCATTTATGAAAATCTTCATTAAGGCCCCTAGGTTTATCTTTTTGGAAAATTTGAATAAAAATGTTGCTGTGAATATTAGTACGAATATGGTGTCAAAATTTCATGAAAATCCGTTGAGTAGTTTAGGAAATTAGCCTGCATGGAAAAACATGCTTTGCTTTATAATATTAGTATTGATTGTGATAATAATTATTATTATTGTTAAACGATTGTCTAAAGTACAATTAATTTAAACAATTTTTCTTGTGGTGAACTGGAAAAATAAAAAAAAACATCTCAGCATACCTGTCTTAAACATTATTGAAAAATCACCTACCTATTTGCCATCGGATGGTGACATTAGGTGGGGCATTAAAACTTTTAATTTTTGGTGGCCCTGAAAAGGGCCGTTTAAGCAGTTGTTGTTGGGTCATCTTGGAGAAGCGTCGGTCGTAGTCGTCGTGGTTGTCGAAGAGCTGGGCTACACAGCGTGTCATCATCCAGCGGAGACATTAT
The DNA here is from genome assembly GCA_035578175.1 of Catonia carolina. Taxonomy (NCBI): domain Eukaryota; kingdom Metazoa; phylum Arthropoda; class Insecta; order Hemiptera; family Achilidae; genus Catonia; species Catonia carolina. The sequence continues at coordinate 120,976,607 of JAQMRL010000002.1, read as the reverse complement.
GTTCTTCAGTCACAGTAGTGTGTCGATGGCTGCTTCGTCAGATCCGGTGGGCGTAAGGCGCAGTTGAGGGACTGCTGTGGGCATCGCTCATGTCAGCAGGCGATGACGGGTCGGCGTGCGGAAGCATCATCTTCTCTCTTGCGGGGTCGTCGATTATTGTTCGCTGGAGTCCGGCAGCTGTGTGCCGTGGTGGACGTCTTGTCTTCTGTCTGGATCGGAATTGAATCTCGGCTCAGTGAAGCGCTCTTTATATAGTTGCGGAGAGCACTGTGGTAGAGGGTGGCTACTGGCTCGGCCTTGATCAAAGGCCTCTGTTGGTGTGCAGCCGAAAGGTTTGTCGGAACGTCGCCAAAGAGCCTACCGCGCCGACAAAGGCCGGCAACACAGTAAATGATTAATTAGAAGGGGTGGTGGTGACATATTTATATTTTTTTAAATTCTAGTTTCTTTCCTTGTTGATGTAATATATTATCATAGTTGACAACACTTAGTTTGAATAATTAACAATCCACTGTATTTTAATTTATTGTCTAAATAATGTAAAATTTCAATTTATGTAGGTCAGGCAGTCTCTTTTATGAGTAACTATTATATCAGACAACTGTTTGTTCATCATTTGTGTTGCTTGTTATTGGTAAAAAAAATCATTTCTAAAAGTCAGGGATATTAATAACATTAAGTTTTAAGCACTTAAAAAAACATTAAATTTAAGTTTATTAAATTTGAAGTTTGTATGGGACTCACAATAATAAAATATGACTATTTTACTTGTTGAACTTATTAAATCATTAAGTTATTATTTAGGTAAAATAAAGGTTTATCAAGGAATGTAGATATCATATACTGTCTGTCTATAACTTGACGGCCTCCCACAGAGAGAAGCAGAATCGGCCCGCTACTAGCCTTCTCAATAACATTTCATTATGTACTACTACTAACTAGTACACTGGAATTGGTACATAATGAAGTGTTATTGAGAAGGCTAGTAGCGGGCCGATTTTGCTTCTCTTTGTGGCAGGCCATCAAGTTATATACAGACAGTAGTTGTGGTTGTAGTTGTAAAAATGTCTGGTAGAATATGTATATTATAAAATTTTGTTGCTTTTATTCGTCTTTTGTTTTAAGTAGAATGAAGGAATTAAAAAAACATAATGGAATAATTAAATATGTGATTATTAAAATAAAATTAAAATTCAAGCAGCTGTTTAAAATGTATCATTGTTTTCTATAACATTTATATGTTTGACCTATTAGTACATCCATTGTTAATAATGATTAGAGTAAATTTGAATATTTATTAGTGTAGTTAATATAATCAGTTTTTTGTATTAATCTAAAATGCAGTTTTATTATACGTTTCGGTAAATGTAAACTTATATAAATATTTAGCCTTATAAATAGGCATACATGAATAATATATTGCTGTACCTATGAGTAATTATGGTCAATTTTTATTTAGTTCCTAATGTTTTGTTAAATTATATTTTAGATTTTTACATTATTCTGTAAATTTTTTGTTACAAAAAAGTAATCAAGAGAGCTTTAAGCCTCTAAATTTTAATTTGAGGCATAAGAAAATTCATGGTCTTAAAAGCTGTACGTTCATTTAATTTGTATAATTAACACTGTCAAATACTAGATAAATGGGTTTTTTTTGAGTTTTGTTTTTTGCCTTGGGACCGGGCAGTCATTTACTTGGTAGAATTTTTAAATACACTTGTTAATTAATCAACTTAGATTTGTGACCAATAATGGCTATATACTGTATTATGGATAAACACCATTGAGTATCTGTTCACATAAATATCTAGTAAACAGTGCAGCAAAAAGTAGCGATCAGATGGGGTTATTGGTTAATGTAAAGAATTACTCTTTAATAAAAAAATATTTTAAATTCTTTTTATCTACTTATTTTAATGAGCTATCCAGTTTGACTGCAGCTTTATGCTGTTTTTTTTTACATGAGCTTGTATAGTGGTGACACCTGCGTGTGTGCCCTTATGGCTGGCTCTCAGTTTGTGATCTTACCTAACCAATATAATTACTACTTCTTGAAGCACCTTTCTGTCAGCTGACTGATCTAAGGAATGTCTGTTACTTAAAAAAAAATCTGGTGTGAAACACTCACATGACTTTCTCTTGCCAATTCAAAGAATGAACAATATAACCTAACATTGAAAATATACAAAAAAACATAACCTTATTTTAATTATGAGAGAGTGTTGCGAAATGAAAACCAACTTAGTTTGGCTTAATAATACGGAAAATCACCCTAACACTAAACTAGGCTCTGTAGAGAAAAAATGCTTGAAATAAAAGTTGTAGGACTTTTAATTTTCTATAAAGTTAATTTTATACACTTATCTCATAAATGCACACTAAGGCTGAAATCTTAAAAACTCCATTTTTAAGATTGAAAAAAAAAACAGAAAATCACAAATTATTGTTAAACTAAGCATTACACAAAGATATGTTTGAAATAAAAGTTATAGATTTTTTAATTGTCTACAACTCTTATTATATACACTTTTGCTGTATAATGCATATTAAGGCCACAAACTTAAAAAAAAAATTTTTTTTGCAAGAGAACAGCTTCCCCAAGAATTTCTGCAGACATGGTGCCTACCTTATCTTGTAGAGCATAAAAAAATTTAGTGAATGAGCCAATTTAAAAAGAAAATCGTATTAGCCGTTTTTGAGAAAATTGAAAAAAGTGAAAAATAACACGAATAAACTATTACTTCCGGTTGACTGATTTTGACGAAAATGTTTGTGTCGGGTCCTCTAGTTTTACGAACTAAAGTTTCAAGTTGATACGATGTTCTGTTCTTGAGATATTTTGTTCACACACAGACAAATCGCTGAAAACATGTTTTTTTTGGGTTCAGGGAGTCTGAAAACGGCTTATATCTGTTGAAAAGTCGATTTCGAAAAATAGACATGAAAACAATACTTTCCTTCATATATATTTATATAGGCAAAAGAAAGTAAAAATTATTAAATTTATTTACATCTAGTTAGTTCTTGAATACTTTATTTTCTTGTATCTACAGTGATTATTCTATGTGCAAGCACTATATATTTGATGTTTTGCAGTATTTCAGTGTGTTATTGTCTTTCAATCTTTAGATTTGAATAAACAGCCTGCCTAAATTCACACAAAACTCTATCTTTTGTATTTAACTTATATGAATCCTATTTTTGTGTAAGTAATAGATGGTTAAATAAGCTGTAACAGAAATAAAATTAAATTAGAAAGTATACCAAGGTGTTGTAATAATTTTATACAGTAGTGCTACATGTTCTATTTGCTTACTAGGTGAATCTAGTAATTTAAAATAGTGAGTTAGTGATAGGTGGGAACAAGATTATTTTATAATTATTTGGTTTTTTCTTATTTACAGTACTGGATAAATGAATATACTACTCCTATTGGACTTGGTGTTTTCCACTCTGGTGTAGAAATATATGGCCAAGGTATGTAAACACTTGTAAGGATATTTTTATCTTATGGTTATTTAATTTTTTAAAGTAAAATTATTGGTCTTTGTAGATATATTTTCGTTTTATCTGTAAATTTGTGAGTCGGTTGATTTGTGCCCTTGTTGATCTGATACGGTGGTTCTGACAGAAAACACTTAAACATGGTTATTTTGTAGCTAACACCACATATGAATTTATTGTGGTCTAATATACTGTAAATTTTAAACTGAAGTTAAATCTCATTTTTGTGAGTGGTTATCAATAATAATTTTTAATGTTCATGAGAACATTGAATTAAGGATTTCCACTAAAAACTCATATTCGTAAATTCTGAGGTATTAAACTGTGAAATACTTTTCGAGATAAATGTGTTACTACATTTAATAAGATGTAATTAAAAGATATTGTAGTAGTGATTTTTATACTCGCAGTTAACAAGAGAAAATTTTTATGTTTTAATTAATTTTATATTTTTGTTGTTTTTCTATTAACAGTGTTTTGACTTAGAGGGTAATTTTAATAATTATTTTCTTTGAAAATAGAATAGTTTCATTATTTCAGTATTTAGCGTTAGTGTACTTTATTTGTAAGACAAAGATTTTAAATTAATTTGCGTGCTGTAGGGTCTTTAAAATTTTTACATGATTCCATACATGTAAATTTTTTATTACACATATAATTCACTAATGAAGTCATAGTTAATGTAACCTTTAATAAATAAATAATTAACATGTTGTGGCCGACTGACTCCTTAAGGTGACAAATCGAGTTTGTTCCCATGGCCGACTGATGCCTTAAGGCATTATATACCCTACTACGTTTCTATAGCTTTTGTTTAATTGCCGGCACATGGACAATTTTTGTAAATGTTGTTCAGGCATTCAGATCGATCCTACAGTCGCTATAGTGAAGGTTGTCTTTTGTTACCAACTGCCAGGAACTTTTGAACAGATTTTAAAAGTAGTTAATTTGGACCTCCTAATGGGGCACAATTATATCATTATTATAAATTAAGTGTATCATTTATTTCACAAATTTCTCCGTACCTACTGATTTCTTTTTATCAAGATAAGGTGAGAATAATACATTTTTACATAAAAATAGTTTCATCATTCAAAAGTAATTTCTGTTGCTTTGAGAACTTGCGACCTCTTTGCACCGAATTTTTTATGTACTGTACGTTATACAATAATACATGTATGTACTTTTATAATTATGCAACAAATTAAAAAAGAATGCGTATAATACCATACTATAATTAGCTGATGAATAGATGAACAAATAAGTAAGATCATTCATGGGGCCGACGACAGATGCCTTGAGGCATAATGGCATTTCCTCACTGCAATGGTGCATCTGCATAGCAGCACATCCGCATTTCAGCCGGCAGGTTCAACAAGTTAAAAAAATAATGTAGATTACAGTTGACTTAAAAATTAAAATTAATTGATTTTATTAAAATTTATTTTCAGAGTACGCTTATGGTGGGCATCCCTTTCCATTTTCTGGAATATTTCCTATAACGCCTCGTGATGCTGAAGAACTGGGTGAACAGTTTAGATTTAGGTATAACCATAATGTTTTATTTTAAAAATAATTTGTGATTATTTTTTACCTGGTAGTTTGTTTTGAATCAGCTTACTGATATTTAAAGGTAGTATTAATCTGATAGACATGCATATTATCATACTTGGTATATTCAAGTAATGTTGCATCTATAAAATAAGTATATGAAAGAATATCATTGTGTTTCTTGATATGAATGTAAGTTTTATTGTTACTTGATTGGTTGAGTCCAAGGAGATTCACATTGCATTGGACACTTTGTGACTTTATTAACTACGGGATTGTGTAGCATTCAGTGTGTTTTCTGAATTGTGGAAAAAACTGAAAGCTTTAAAAATTTTGTTGAATGTCACATAACTTACAGTTTAATTTTTAAAACAATATGTTAGTTACCAATTAAAAATAAAAATGGATTCAGGTATTTTAACAAAAAAGTGAAATTATTTTTTTAAATTTTAATAGACTGCTAATTTACTTGTTATTCTGAATAGTCAATGTAGCTGTGTGATGGAGTAACCAATCTATGAAATTACTTTGGAAACACAAAGCGATAAATATGTTTAATAAATGTAAGTGCTTGATAAGATACACACTTTGCATTTTATTCCTTCTTGTGTCTTGTGAAAGTTAATAAATATTTGAATGGATATTTAACAAATTATCACTCGTAAGAGAACTTGACCAGAAAGATGTTTCTACTCTATTAGTAATGGTTGTATTTTGTTTAACATGTAAAAATATTTTTTTTGTTCTTTTTCAGACAATCTATCCATGTTGGACATACAGATTTTACAGAACAGGATGTTAAACGAATTGTTGAAGAGCTCGGTAAAGACTTTAGAGGTGATCGTTATCACCTGATGAACAAAAATTGTAACCATTTTTCTGGATCTCTAACACAGGTATTTATTACATAAGTTGTAGTAATTTAATTACTGTTTTATAGTCAAGGTCTGACAGGATTTTCTGTTCTCTAGTATAACTTGGTACGAGGGGTGAAGGTATTGATACTTTAAGTAACTAGTACCAATATTGAAATATCAACTTGTATCAGAACTGATGACTAGGCAAGTCATAGGAGTCTGATACAAGTAAATACTAGGAGCAGAACTGTTACCACTGCAGTGGTTCCTATGGTGGTCTGTGGCCTACTCTTACACATGACCAACTGCATTGTTCACGCTCACACAGATAGTTGTAAACGCCTTCTAAATAACAATAGTAGTTACATCAAGAACTCTATTTACATATCAGTTTAAAACTTCTTAATTATGACACCGTTAATATTTTTGACACAAGACAGGCTCCAATATGCCATTAAGTTGCATAACATTAGTGGAGAGTTTGGCATGAGAGTATCAACGCAAAAATCAAAGATTATGGCATTCAAGGGAAGATGGCCTGTCCGCTCAAAACTTGTACTTGGTAACTGAACTATAGAACAAGTTTGAAATATTAAATATTTAGGATGCAGGATTTCTTCTGACAAGGATGATGATGTAAGTGAGAAACTGGCAAAATTTAAAACTGTATGCAATTCTATTCACAGGACAATAGGCAAGAAAACAAGACAGGACACCCAAATGAAATTTTATAGAACAATGGCTGAGAAGTCATTACTCTATAAGCCAGAAAATGGCGAAAGTCAAAGGTTGTACATAAAGGTTAGGTAGAGTACGAAATGAAGCTATATTATGTGCAGAGTTAAATTTTCAGCCACTGTGTGAAACATTAAGAATATTTATAAGAGAAACTGGTTCAACCATTTACTTTGCATGCCAGCACACAGACTTCCTCTATGTGCATGGAAATATAAACTCAGAGGGAAGAAAGGCTTGGGAAGACCTAAAAAGAGATGGATGCCGGAACAGACCACTGAGTCTAATCCTTGACAGATGACGATGATGGCTTCTTAATTATGTTTCCTCGATCCTTTTAACTCTATAATCGTAAAAACTGGTTTACATACATAATTCCTATTGTAGTGCAATAAGTAAATATTTTTGTTCGTGTCAATCAAATGTGTTATTAAATAATTTTAGTAAATTTCAACTGTGAGAGTGTAGGCTGCTTAAAGAGTTTACACAAATGTCTATGTTACTTAACATTATATAAAATGACCCTAAATGAAAAAAAAAAACGTTTAATAAAGCAAACATTTTTTAAAAGGTGTTCTGGAAGGTAGGCGTGCAGTTGACATTGTTAATATTGTGATTTTTGATTAGTGATCGATTTGAAAAACTACCCTTTAGAGGAGATTGAGCAATAATTAAATTATCTCTCATCAAATGTGAATATGAATTATGTAGGCCTAATTTTAATACAATTAAATTCATTTTTGTGCTGGTGTGAATATGGTTAACCTCTGAATGATAAATAATAAATAGGAATAATTAATATTGTATGGAAGTTTTATTGCTATATACTTTCTCTTGCTTTTATGAATATATAGAAAGGAAAGTATTGTTTTCATGTTGATTTTTTGAAATTGAGTTTTCACTGGATCTACATGTTTTCAGACCCCTGAACCCAAAAAACATGTTTTTAGTGATTGGTCTGTGTGTGTGTGTGTGTGTGTGAACAGAATATTTCAAGAACGGAACATCTTACGAAGTTGAAACTTGAAACTTAAGTTAGATACCCCTAGAGGACCCGACATTAACATTTTTATCAGAATCGGTCAACCGGAAGTAGTAGTTTATTCGTGTCATTTTTCACTTTTTGCGATTTTCTCAAAAATGGCGCCTACGATTGTTTTTAAATCACCGTATGAACTAAATTTTTTATGCTCTACAAGATAGGGTAGGCGCCATGTGTGCTGAAATTCTTGGGAAGCTGTTTTCTTGTAAAAAAATTGTTTCTGCAAGGTTGCGGCTTTAATATGCATTTTAGCGCAAAAATGTATATAATAAAAGTTGCAGAGAATATAAAATCCTATAACTTTTATTTCAAACATTTTTTTGTATAACGTTTAGTTTAGCGGTAATTAGCGATTTTATGTTATTTTTTTCATGAAAATATGTAAAAAAAATCGATTTTTTTTAAGATTTTATCCTTAGTATGCATTTTATCACAAAAGTGTATAATAATCAAATTCATAGGATATTAAAAGATCTGCAACTTTTATTTAAAGCATTTTTCTCTACAGAGTTTAGTGTAAAAGAGTGATTTTCCGTATTTTTAAGCCAAACTGAGGTTGATTTTCATTTTGCGTCTTTTACTCATGATTAAAATTAGGTTATATTTATTGAGATTAGTTTTTCTGTTTATTTCTTATGTTAGGTTATATTGTTAATTATTTGCATTGGCAAGAGAAAGTAGTGTGTGTTTCACACCAGATTTTTTAAATAATATATTTTTTTTTTATTTTTTTAAAATAATATAATTTTTTGACGTGAATAATTTTTTTTTAGATTCTCTGTGGTCAAGATATACCTTCTTGGGTGAATAGGCTGGCATACTTCAGCTCATGTGTGCCATTTCTACAGCGTTGTTTGCCACGAGAATGGCTGACACCAATGGCATTGCAGCATTCCATTAGCCAACACAAAGATGCCTCAACTCCCGACACACCTTTGTAACATAGGGCCTTTTTTTAAGATAAGCGTGTACATTCTGTGTTATAAATTTACAAATAAACAATATGTGTAATATATAAAAAGTGTTATTGTTTTAATTTAAAAAAATTTAAAGTGATGTCACTTCCATTTAATATCGAGTGATAACCAATGAAAATTATTGCCTTCTTACTTTTTCTCTGTGTACAATTAATATGGAAATATTTGTACATATTTTTAAGTTAATATTTATAAATTTTTGTACATATTTGTACTTTTTATGTATGTATTACAATAATAATATTGTACTTATTTACAAATAATCTGTCATTTGAAATTTCTTTTTTATAAATTTTATTATTTTGACTTCATCTTGTATTTTTTTTTCTTTTGATTAGCATAATTACTCATTAAAAGCGTCACAAATAATTTTGGTGCAGTGTCTGTATTTTCCTAATAGTTACATAAGGTGTAGTGTTGTCTATCTTACTTTTTTACTTTTATATTTTTAAAACAAATGTATGAATTATGTATAGATGTCTACCGTATCATTTATGTTTCATTTTAATTTCTGAACTAGTCTTTTTTTGATTATATAGATGACTAATTTTTATGGATGATTAATGTCATAAACGTACATTTTTATTTAATAGAATAAATTATTTGCATGCTTGATGTCACAACCAAATCTGTGTTTTGTTTTCATAATTTATTATTAGTATTTAAGTTTTTTAAACATTTTATGTTGAAAAAATATAATAACTCCAGGTTATATGAAATAAAGCATTTGAAGTGGGCACATTATTATATAATTTTTTTTTTAGATACATTATTTATTTTATTACATACATTTTGTCAAAAGACATGTTATTAAATTTTAGGGGTTGACTGTTGAGGTTATTAGCCTGAAAGACCGAATAAGTGTATAAAAAGAAAAAAAATAATTTAATCTTAAAACAATGGTTTCAAAATATTTATGTGAAAGGTTCTACTTAGATTTATTTATATTGTAAATTGTCAGTGAGGTTATTTTATAATTTATATTGTTTTAAAGGTATTATAACTGAAAAATATTGTTACCTACTTATTTTACTTATTAAATACTGTATTATAAAAAAATTAAATTAGTGTAGTTTATTTTAACATTTAAGGTCGAGGGGGGATTTTTATTCAATTTCTTTTTGTAGTTATGACAGTAATTATATTTAACCCTTCCTGCAGTTTACGTTTATACATCTGATCTACCCAACTAGAGTCTTCTATTTTAAAGTATCTGAAATATTTTAAATTTCTATTCATCTGTTTTTCAATGTGTCTACATTTAAATTTTTTCATAAAAAAATTTTTATTCAGTTTTAGGAAATTGAAAGATTGTCAAAAAATTAAAACTATCTTTTATTTGGCAGCTTAATTGATGAATATGTTAATTGTAAGGCCTAGCTCAATTTACGTACAAATAAATCAATTATGTAACGTTATTCTTATCTGAGAATTATCGTTACTGCTTGTTTTGTTACTTCCTAATGTTTTTTTTATGTATTCATTATTTCTTGTTGACTTGTGTTATTACCTGTATATACCTGATTTTATTACAAATGTAAATACTCAGTTATTTATTGTTGAAAATATATGTTTAATTTTTTTTTTTTTTGTTAAGTCCATGGCTTTATAAATATATTATTACTAGTCAAATTACTACTCTGTTATAGATATTATTTTAGAATATTTTTTAATAAGATATCTCCCAAAGTTGAGAAGGAGCGTTAGTACTAATATTAGTGTTTAAAATTTTTTTTAACATAAATTTAATGACTGTATTAGGGAACTTGAAGTTTTGACTAAATAACATCCTAGTGTGGTTTTAAACTAATTTTGTCTTCACTTCAGTTTCAATTATAAAAAGCGATGAATTTTGCAAAACTTTGGTACATGCTTTTAAGCTTATAATCGCCTTATATTTTATTAATTTTTTGGGTTGTAGCTGTATATAATTTTTATCTTACCCACAAATATTGAGAAGAGGAGCTTTGTTTCAGAACCAAATGTTACAAAAGATTTAATGTCCTAAGTAAAAAGTTTTTATTTATTTTTTATTGCTTTGCCTACTTATCTGCTTCAGGAAAAATTATCAATGGTATAGATTGCTTTAACATCCACTTAATTCGCTGATTGCTTGTTATTAATTTTTGATGTAGAGATTTGAGATCAAACAGACATACTATATTGGTGTTTTTTCATAGTTGGCTCTTGGCTAATTATTTCACCAAATTGGTAGTCTTAACTGATGTAACTTAACTTTGTGAAGTGATATTCTGTCATATGATTAATGGAAATTTTTGAGATTTTACGAGTGTTGTATTTAAACTGTATTTTATTATTAATTTATAACAGAATTTTTAGAAGAATTAATTTTTTTTGTCTGCTACTCATATTAAACCAAACTGTTGTGGAAGGGTTGAAATAAATTTTTGTTGTAATAGTTCTTTTATTTAGTATTACACTGTTCATAATGTTAAGAAATTCTCAAATTTTTACGTTGGCAGCTATGCATGTGCTGTGTTAATTTATTTTAGCTATGGTATTAATTTGTGTTGAAGAAATTCATCTATTTTAGTCATTAAATGTTGGGTTATTTTTGTAGTAACTAATTCCTCCAAATTTATCAAAGCAGCTTTTTTTTTTATTAACTAGCTGAAAGTTGTTAAATTTTATGTATTCTTGTGTATACAGTTCTGTAAAGATAAAAGAATAAGTGTTTTAGTTAGTTGTTAATCGGCCCAAGAGTTTTATTTCATGTAATAACACAGCAGTGTGTACTGCATGCTAGTAAAATAGTTTGTTACAGAATGATTCAGGAATTTTACTGGAGCAAAGAGAAGTTACTCTGTGGTCTATCATATACTATCTGAATTCATGTGCTCAATTCCATTTATTTTTAAGTAAAATTGTAAAAAATTATTGCTACTTAATTAAACATTTCTGTGTTTAAAAACACTGAGGTTACAGACGTTAGATCCATGTCATAATATTCGTTAGAATTTCCTCTCATAGTAATTCATTTTGGTTTTTAGTTAAATGTTTAATTTTCATATTTATTTAAATATTTTTAAACAGTACTTTTAAATATTTCTACTTAAAATATTTATCGTGAATGAGATTTCAAAAAAATTCATTCAGTGTGCCCTATGTTGTTTCAGTATATCGAAAGGGGGTCTACCTTGATTGAGAATTTTAAAATAAAAAATTTTCTTTTTCCCTTTCCTGAGACTCATCTGGTGGCAATTTTTAAAAAGGCTTACCTTTGACCTAAGGCATAACCGATTAGTGATTTGTGTATCTATTTTTTTAAGAGGAATGGAGTGACTCTATTTTTGTTTTCCAATTCCGATTTTGATTTCTTGACTTCCGATTTCGGGCCACTTCTGGTTGAAATCTGAATGTCAAACCTGATCCAGGGCCCATTAATTTTTTTGTATAGATTACGAATTCAAAAACCGTTTGTTGCTATCTTTGTAGTTTCTAACTGATTTCTGGATTTTCGGTTTTGGGCCACTTCGGGTCGAAACCAGAACTTAAACCCAATTTAGGCCCAGCAATTTTTTATGTAGATTATAAATCTGAAAACCGTTTATTGCTATCTCTTGCAGTTTCTGACGTCTGGGTGTGACGGATGGACTAAGGAAAATGATAGATGGCAATTTTTAAAATTGCCACCATTAATAATTGTTTGATAAAAAAGTTTTGTCTTCTAAATTATTCTTCATTATTTTCTGGAAAAGGTGGTGTATTTTTTTCTTATGTGCTATTTCTAAGTAGCGATAAATTATTATTTTCTTTATACTATTCTTTTTTTGAAATGGTCTTGATCGTAAAATTTTCTGTATTGTTAAAAATAAATAATAAAACTTCTGTTGCTTGTAATTAGTGTTTTATAAAGAGGCTTTTTACAAATCATAGAGCTAACTTTTCTCTTTAATACAATAGTAATTTGAATAAACTAACTGTTTGTCCTTAGTTATAAAGATGTGATTTTATAACAAAAACATTGTTTTCCCACATTCTCTCCTATGTTAGGGGATGTATTTTAATATTTTCTTTTATTTAAAAAAAAATTATTCATTGTAATGAATAACTCAATGTTTTTGTAAAAAAATTAGTATACTCTCCTCTTAAATAAGAACATTGATCTATTGTATGGAAATTGCACCACTCTTGGTTGTTTGTTCACTCACTCACACAATTAAGGGTAATATATTTAATTGAGCCAGTCATTGTCATAAATTTATTGTGTTTGTACTCATTGAATATCGATATTAACCTTGAAATCCAGTATTTTACCAATTATTTGTTTATGGGTCCAATTAATTTTTTAAATGCTTTGTAATCTATTATTTAGCCTTTGTAAGCTTTAGAATACTCTTTTGTACTATCTCATTTTGTTATGTTTAAAGTTTTTATTTATGGTATTGTTATATGCAAATGCTTAGTCAAATGTATTTATTAATGTTAGTGGTAATTTTGTGTGAACGGAATTTAATGTATTTTGTATTGTAACTTAGTAAATATTTTTTTGGGTTTTTCTTTCATTAGTTTCTCATAGAAAATATTTGCCAAAAATTATAAAAAATTTATCTGTTTGTTTTTATGTAACTAGAAATTTTTTAAATTTTAAAATGTTTTGTATAATTATTTTTAAGAAAAAAAATATGAGTATAGTATTGTATAAATATTTTGTGATCATTAAAAAATTTATGTAAATATTGACAATAAATTATAATATGAATTTGTTTTAAACATAGATTTAACTTATTTAAATTAACATCTTGTCTTTAAATGTTAGTGAGCGCTGATCTATTTTTAAAAAAAAGTTTAGAAGAGTGGTTTTAATGTAAGAAATATATTTGTCCATTAAAATGGCCAAATGAATTGGTATAATGATTAGTAATCTGGTTGTTCATCCATGATGTATTGGGTTTATTTTATAGCTAGGGTCTGGCATTTTTAAGCATCATCTTATCATCTGTTCACCAACAAAAATTGTCTACAGTCATTCTATGGTCATTAAAGCTGAAATTTCATCTTTATTATTTTTATGTACCATTTATCTTTGGAACTGATGTAAACAAATGTTTTGCTCTACTATTGACTGTATACTTGTGGTTACAGAAAATTTTTAACTAGCCATTCCAGTCATAACCAAAATTCGTATCTGATCCAAATCAGATTTAACTAGTATAAACTTCAAAGCTATATCAGCATAATCCAACCTTAAGTTGCTCGAGGGCCGTCAAACTTTAGTGTAGTGTGGAAAGCGAGGGCTATAGACATTACAGAGAGAAACTACAGTGTGGCTAAGATTTGATTGCCCCTTGCGGAGAGGAGCAGAATCGGCCCGCTACTGGCCTTCTCAATTACATTTCATTTTAAAAAAAATATTTTTATAACCCTGTAAAATGCTCTAGTCATGTAAAATCATGATACGCATCTATTTTGTCCTATTACTTAATTATAATACTATTATTATTATTATTACATGCGTATATCATTTAAATACATATATACAAACTGTGAAGACACTAATCTGTAATCATTTACATTTTCAAACTCCAATATTTAAAGGTCCTTAACTTTTAAAAGTAAGATCAAAATTGCATGATTCTTTCACTAAAATTAAGTTCACTCTTTAAACTACATTTCTTTTGCTTCATGTATGTAGAAAAATTATAAGCCGAAAACTTTCTCACAACAGGACGTTTTCAAGTCCGGGCATACTTTAATAAATTTTTTTACAAAATGAGTGGCTACAAAATTAAAATCATTAACAAATATACATTTTCATTTGATCTGTAAGTGCTCTCAGTATATCATGATCTTGTATATGAAATTTTATCATTCTCAGACTTCCAGTTAAAATCAGTAATCATGGAAATGAAAAATCGTCTGATTTCACAGCTGTTATTTTTTTCTTCTTAAAATCACTAATAACTTTTTAACCGTTTCATTTATCGTAAAAGTTAATAGGACAAAAAGTAGTGTATCATGATTTTACATAAGACGAGGGCATTTTACAGTGTTATAAAAATACTTTTTTTAAATGAAATGTTATTGAGAAGGCTAGTAGTGGGCCGATTCTGCTTCTCTTTGCAAGGGGCAGTCAAATCTTAGCCACACAGTACATAAAACTCATTGGTTTAATATATCACTTTATTTTACAGTCAAGGGTTGATTCCAGTAAAGCACTTTCAATGCGATATTTCGTTTTTGATTTAATGAAGATATATGGCATATTTAATATTTAAGATGCAACATTTTCATTGCATCGTGGCCGTATATTCGACTTTTGTTTAGCTTAGTGTCTCTTCACCATCTTTCACATGAAATTTCTAAATAAAATTAGGTGTAAGTAGAATTAGAAGTAAGAAGGGCAAGTGCCTACAAAATTAATAAAAAGGCCACGGTTTAGAACACACTCTGCTAGATGAAAAAATGTAAAAATAATGTCTAATTTTTTCATCTATGCTACTATCTCTTAAGGTTTTTTTTGGACTTTAAATATAATTTTTTGTTATTTATTAAAATATTCATGTTATTGCTAAATCCGGCTCTGAAACGCCTTCATTACTTTCTTTTAAAGTAACCAATATATTATGCCTAACTATTTATCTGTCACAACTTTTGAATGGCTTCACTTGCTTGTGTTTTACAACAGATTACGTTTTCATTAATTATTATTCTCACAAGTTACTAAAACTGTATTACAAAAGTATAACTAAGTAGGAATTGTAATGCAAAAGTAATTACAGCGTGAGATTATATAAATTACTTTTTTCACAAAACGTAATTAACCGAAAAGCAGAACACTGTCCATTGAAGAATAAAGCACTGAAGTGTTACTGTATTAAAAGCAGACATAAACATAATATGTTGAGTTATCAATATGGCTCGCTACTGGTGCCAATTGCAGGCACATTCTTTCAACTATATGCTTATATGATCTGTTTATATCAGTTCCAAAAATAAATGGAACATAGTGAAGCAATATAATTTCATTTACGAATGAAAAGTGATCATTCACAAATTTGGATTGAAAAGAGAAAGTTGTAAACAATTAACAATAATCATATGAAACATTGCTTGGCGCTAACTTTCAACTTTTTCATCTGGAATCATCTTTTAACAATAGGCTCATGAATCCCTGTATATCTTCACCCTTTGGCTTTATCACAAATTTTGTTTAATATATATTTTAAAACCTGTGCAGCAACTCTTCTTAAAACTTGGCCAAACCACCAATGTTGTTCCCATGTAACTTTTTAATTTTACTAGTTCTTGTATTTATTTTCATCATTATAAATACTGCCCGGCCTTATTATATATTATTTTTCATTTTGTTTTCAAATATAAAGTGCTTATGTAATTGTAAAATTTGCCAAAAATCTGTAATTTCATGAAACACCAATTGTCCTTTATATTTTTTGCTTGTGCATTTACATTTTTACTCTTAATTGTTTTGTATTCTGTGAGACATTATCTTTTTTAGTAATAATTAATAGGTTTTAAATGTTTGAAATTTATATCTAAAATTATAAATATTTCTTATTATTCAAAAGGTATTCAGTACAGTAGACTTGTATAATAGTAGAAATCAGCTCAATAGAGATTTTTACAGTGATAATTTATTTTATCACTTCCCTGCCTTACCCATCCCATGTATGCTGTAGTTGATTCTGACACCTCATTTTTGTGTACTTGTGTACAGGCATACTAGCTTATGTGGTGAGTATATGTCTTCAGAATTTGTGTGTGTCTTTGTGAAGGGGATCAATTCAGACAAAGATAGTTGGGAGTGGGGTTGTATGTACATAATAACAAAAAGTCTAAGAAATTACTCTTATTATATACAACTGGTTGTTAGAAGTTGGACACTGGTTAGTAAGTTGTAAAGAAGGTTGTTAAGTATTTATTTTGTTTATTACTTGTCATCACTTCACCTAGAAAATCATTTAAAACAAACTTTGGAATATTTTTATTAAATATAACAACAAAATTTAATTACAGTCTACTGTATTTGGATCTTTAAACATTTTAAAAAAGATTAGCATTACTTGCTAGTGTCCATTAAAATTAACATACACTTAAAGTAACTTTTTATACATTATGTCTATGTAATATATAATATTCTTATAAATATTTTAAACAGTGAAACCAGTGTAAGCTGTAACCCCTAGAAATTGACATTGTTCCTAGATCCAGATGTTTTTATGTTTGTAATATTACTCTTATCTATTTTACTATTTTTTTTTGTGTAAAGAATTGCTGATTACTAAAGGATATTCAACAAAACATTAATGAAATATTTTACATTAAATAAATAAATTTATACCTATATTCTTTACAAAATTGTTAAGTAAACAGTATACTCAGTTATAATTTAGGCATTTAGTAAAGATGTATGCTCGATTCATCGTAAGAAAGATATGTCAAATAAAGAAATAATGACATCGCGCATTATTTAAAAATTTATACACTGATTAAAAAGTAACAACAAAATACTTTTAAAAGTATTATTATAAATGAAACTGTTAGGCCTACATCGTAATATCATGAGTTAGTTTTAAGTACTGATCAATAAATTTATAAAAATGTTATTTCCATTCTTTTTTATAAATAAATGTGGTTATAAGTTACCTCTGATCTGTATGATGAAACGAGATAACTTTAAAAGTAAACATTTTTATTTTAATGATTAGTCATCTAATATTAGTTTAGTCACTCGTTATTTCACAATTGAATTTGTTAATGACTAACCCAAACCCATAAATCTCTCTCCACATGTCTCTTCACTTTTTGACAAAGAACATGTTGTCGTTATATGCTACAATTTCGCTTTTGACATCGTATTGTCTCGCATCATTCTTACGTGCATTATTGAGAAGTAAAAATTTGAAATTGTAAAAGTAATACTATTGCCACAGCTGTACAAATTGCCACTAGTAGGTAATTGATAAAAAAAAATTAACGAGGTTGACTCTGTGGTGTATGAGTAGTTGGTTAGCATGCTAGCTACAAAGAAGAAGGTCCTGGGTTCAATTCCTGATTAAGTTTGGGAAATTATTATGTTTCTAACCCACAATAGCTACTAATACCTTATCAAAATGTGACTAAATATAGACTAATAACAAAACTTTTTTGCTAATTTTGGTGCCTGAATTTTGCATTAAATGCAAAATTCTAGACAAATTTTCTTTTATATGACTAATAAAGTATATTAAATATGACTAAATTAAATTCCTCAACATGAAAAAATTCTTTTATACAAAATACATTTTAATTTTTAAGTTATTTATAGCCTTTATTGTACAGTAAACGCATAAACCCTCATTGATTTGCTAATTCATGTACATTGATTCACTCTTCACTTCGCCAGCCGCATTGGCGTAGTTGGTAATGTGCTTGCCTCTCATCATGCGTTCTTGGGTTCGAATCCCATTCAGGCTCGGCATATTTTCATATGTTACAAAAAATCATTTTATTCTTCACCGTCTGCATTAGCAGTAATGCAGAACAGTCGGACGTTTAACCAAAAAAAAAAATTTCCCAACCACCTAGATCCTGACATTCATACATATTTTGTTATTTCACAGTCAGTCAGAAAAATTAATGCATGTGCATTTTGACAACTTGCGCTTAAGGAGTGAAGAGAGGGTGACTATCCTAAAGTCATGTATTTTATTTCTAAACTTTCCTAATGCGTTACAGTTCTAAAACTCAGCTGGTGTATTCTGAATGAGTTAACTAGGAAAGAAAGAATCTGAATTTTGACTAATAACTTATAAGAGGTAGGAAACTGGTAACTACTCTTAACGCAATAAATATTACTTTATGTACCTTCTTAAAGAGTAATTGTATAATTTTTAAAACAAAATAATAATTATTCTCAAGTGATACTCAGAAAAAAGTATTGTATAGAGTGAAATTGAACAGCATTGAACCGGTTTATTAAATACCAACTCTTTAATGCTGGTATATTTAAACCATTTTGAAATTGAAATATATATTTTCTAACCACCAGAATACGTTAACATAAAACACTTACCAATGTTTATAGCGCTTTCGTGTATCTTGTACACATCTTCAGTAAATTAACATTTATTACAAGTCAAAATTTAAAACTTCCTGCTCCTACCATGGTAGATAAGGAATCCATTTAAACCATTTTATGTTTTGTTTCAGCTGTGGTATTTCATATTTTTGGAGTATAACATTAATTTCATGAACAAAATATGTGCAACTGGAATTTTTGTTTTATATTAAAATTGTGTTTTTTCAGGGGTTGGCTTAAACAGGTTTCATTGTACAAGTTTTTTTTCTTGTAATGAACATCTACTTTCTTGTAGTATAAGTTTTGTGCAGTAAGTTAAAGTACCTTACTATGCAAGTGTCTTTAGAATAAATTTAATAATTATTATCCATTGTTAAATACTCCTTAATTCAATTTTTAACCCTGTTGAAATACATTAATTTAGTATTTGAAACATGTATTTTTCAAGCTTAAGTAGCTCTTATAGTTCCTCCTTTCAGAAAATTAAATTGTAAGAAAATTTGTGGAATTGTATATTATATTTTGGTATCGTTGGAATAATTTAATAGAGCTGTTACAGCTCTATTATTATTAAATTACTACAGTAGTAATTAATATTGTTCAGCAATGGGAAAACGATGAACATTCAAAATAAACTTGAGTTGTACAGGACTATCAAGATATGAATTTTTGATTACTTTATTGAAAATTTTCGTGGAATGTATCAAAAGGTTTTATTGTATATAGAGTTCTAATAACAGGGATCTCTTGAGTATGTGTTGTAGAAAATAAAATATAGATGTTAATTATGCGTAGGTGGTGCAAACTGTTGTTATATATGCAAACTGGATTGGTGCAATTGGTGCAAACTGGATTGGTAAACTAAAGTTTATATTAATCTCGGTTTAATTACCAACTAGGATTTTTAATTTTTTTTCTCCAAAGTTTGTACCATTAGTTGTGTACACTATAGTTATAGGTTTCATCCCCTGTTAGAATTTTGAAAATGTAATCTCTAAAAAGTTTCTATACATTACTGCTATACAATCTTTACATTGCTAATAATCCTTTGTTTAATTTGTGTTTGGTGTTGCTACTAATCATGTATTAGAATTAACTGGTTTTTTCTAGAGAAGTTTTATTGTTTAAAACTTCTGATTATTTTTTCATGAACAAAAATTTTTAAACTAAAGACAGTTCTTGAATTTGAATTGTTTAGGTGAACAACCTTTTTTCTTCTTCCACCTTGTACAGGCAAACATACCTGTTCCAGTTCACACTGATCCAAAAACAGACTCAGACCATGGCCTACTCATGCCCCTATTTCTGAAGTTCTTTTAAAAGTTCTTCGTGGGAGCATCTGTTGAACATGATTGCTCCATCTTTTTCTGTACTTACTGATTTTAGTATTCAGTGCGTGGATTTCTGCTTGAATATTCCTGTTTAAAGCCTATCTAATCCAAAACCACATGTGACAGCCTGAAGAAATCTTGTTTCTGCTGCCTTCAGTCTGTAAATAACCTAAAGGCTTATTTGTACACTGTGAGCTTTTACTAAATAAAACAAGAAGTGAGGTAGTTTATAATTACTTTCTTCATTGGATTAAAAAGTCTATCTTCTTATTAATATACAAGTGTCTTGAACAGCACTTACTTTCCACCTCTCAGATGATATCTTTACTTCATACACCTCAAACTCTTCTGTTCTCAAATATTACTTCAGTCGTTTAATTGACTGATCATGTGAGAAGAAATACGGTTATTTTTTATTTCTGTTGTACTAGCAGGTCAAGCAGAGTTGATTTAATATACCAACTGTCTGTGATGGGAATTAATTATTTTACTGGAGTTTACATATGATCCTATGAAGTAGGCAATTTTTTTTACATCACACTAGATTTTATTTTCTAGAAGACTTGGATAAATTATTTTTTTATTAAATTTTCATCAGATTTGCAGTTCATAATTACTTCAGTTTGTGTATGCTTAAAAAATCAGAAAGGTTGAGCATCCAAATAAATATGAAACAAATTTTTAAATTTAGGAAATGCCTGTATTATTTATTATATATTACAATTTTTTGTAATTTTACTAAAAGGAAAACTTGAATTTTAATTGTAATCTTTCTTAAATTTATTAGAATATTCCAAGCCACTGAGGTGCCAAATTTTTGTTCAGTTTGCAGAAATTTAGGCTAATTTTCCTAATTTGTAAAAAAATGAAATAATGTTTACACAACATTTTTTATCATTGAAAAAAATGATCAAAAATTAAAATGTACTCTTAATTATGATAAGAACATTTTATCAAAAAAAAATATTCATTATAACTCCTGTATTTTCAATATTAAAGTAACACAGATATATCAAGCTCTACTAGAACTGTTGTATTTTTTACATGGTAACATTTTTTGTAGTTTGTTTCCATAAATTTGTATGCCATATACTACTGACAATTAAATTTAAATTTTATTTTCCATAGAACATCATGGAAATAATTCTTTGGAAAGAATGAACTGAAAAATACTATAGGTTTAGTGACGATGAGAATCGCATGTACCAGGTATTAATTCTTTAATATTTTGCAGGGATAAAATTTTAAGTGATTTTTATTAACTCTATAAATTTACACAGTACAAATTTTTACAATTTGTATGTATACTGTATAAACTTTGCATGCAATGTTGTCTTAGATATTTTATGCAAGGATGATTTAACATTGGAAGTTAATTCTTGTTGAGGAAATATTTAATATTTTTTGTCTTCATTATGATATAAAAGGATGATTTGTTACCTCTTTAATTCTCATGTGTTAAATTCACTCCAAAGTTCAAGGTAGTTTACTCAATCTAATTCAAAGCCATTGCTTTCATTACTGAATCTAAAATTTATGCGATGACAATTAAAAACATTACAAAATTTACTTGTAATTTTTCTAAAAGAAAATTGACTGTGTAATGTATTAGCACCACAGTGAATTATTTTTCGTACTTCTTCCCTTTCTTTGTTGCAACTTTCAGTATAGAGTTTGTAATATCAGTAGTCAAAGACGATTGCCAAATCACTGTGTAAATCTATAAAGTATTACTAGCAAGCGACTTCAAAATTTTCGGGAAGCATTGGTTTTGTAATAAATAATACATGATTAATCGAAGAAAAGTAAATAATTTTGGGATAGTGAACCAAAGAGAGGCAACGAGAGACCCTAAACCGACCTCTTACTCTTATTGAATTTACAAGGACTTAAGTGTGTACATGGTTTGAAATAAAGAGTAATCCTTATGTCCTTTATTCACGTCAGAATTCTGTAGCTGTTATAAAACAACTTTCTCCCTATTAAATATTGATTTACAAATTCTATCACACTAATCTATTAATTTTTAAAAACTTTAAACGTTTTATTATTGCTAATAAATAATAAGTCATCTTAATGTAATAAGTCTTCTTTAAACCAATCAATTACTACTACTACTACTACTACTACTACTACTACTACAATGTTTTTCCTTTTAGAAAATACAGCACAATTGTTAGATAATTATCGTTGCAATGTGTTGTTTTAAAATACCTCATTGTGATCTTAATGTTATAAAATGCACATGAGGTTTAGGAGGATCACATTTTTGTTGTAGTATTTGTTTAGGCATAAGATTCTCTTGCATTTTAAAAGTTTCTGATAAAGATTTTTGGTCATCAGAATAATATTATTGATGTCATATATTTAATGATTTTTAAAATTTCAGTTTGAAGTTTTCCTGAATTAGGTATGGAATTTAATACTAATTAATGTGAATAGGACTAGGAAATTTGTAAGTTGGCCTATATTGTGACTAAGTCTGAATTCCTTAAAAAATAATGTTGTTTGTTATTGAGTTGAAAAAAGTATCATTTTTTTGTCTATAAAATGGTAATGGTATGGTTCATCCATGATTTTAGATGACTATTTCAGATGTATTCCAGTATATCTTATTCCTCTTAACAATTTTACATAATGGTTCGAGTAGAATAAGTAAATTTATCGTTAGCCTAGAAGTTATTTGTTAAATTTTATTACAATACCTTGTACAAATTATACAGAATAACTTTGGCATTTGCAAGTTGACCTGTGTCAATAGTAAGAGGTGATGTTTACTAAATTTAAATTGAATAAGTAATTCATTGTCTGTGTCAATAGCAAATGAAAAGTACAAACATCAGATTCTTACTGTGTGCATTGCACAATTGTTAATAAACTAGTTATTTTTTATTAAGTATAAATAAAATTGTTGTGTTTATTAATTATATAAAACTTGTTAAGTGTGTATATAATATTAATTTTTTTAACTTGCGCAATGTTTATACAAAATGATGTATTTAAGATTTGATATAAACACATTGACTACTAATTGTTTAAATCAATTTTCGGCAAATATGTATGCCTGTGGTTATAGAATGTAAAGATCAGTTTATAGCTGAGGTTTTTTTATATTAGCATTTCTTATTTTACGGTGATAAAATTTATATTAAAATATTTATGAATATTTAAATTTTCTTTTGTAAAATTCCGAAGGCTTTACCATCGTGAATTCCTTTCAGTGACCAGTCTTCTCATATCTTTTTTTCTACATTTTAAATTCCCATACCTCTCGTTCTTTCTTTCTTCCTTTCTTTCTTTTTTTCTGTTAAGAGCTTAATTTTGAGTTCTCTCTGGATCCAATACCTAGTAATACTTCATTAGTCATCTTAGTCTGTTTTCAGATAACCTGTATTCATCTCTACAGCTGCTTCTCTAATTATCCATTATCCTGTTTTCCCAATGCCCGTGTTGGGTTTTTGGAACTTATATGATAGGCTTAAAGCCTAGTTTACACGGTTCGAGTATTTTAGTCGAGTAGCAACGGTCGAGTAATTTAGTAACTGTCCGCACATGTAAAGTAAACAGCGAATTTAGTGCATTGTTGTGGCTCCACGGAGGCGAGATCTCGCTCATAAAGTACGTTTGCAAAGTGGTGGGGGTAAGCTACTAAACTGTGCACTCGATCGTTCTACTCGACTGCAACTAAACTACTCGACTAAAATACTCGACCCGTGTAAACTAGGCTTAAGATGATAAAAATTACTTTTTGAAAACAGATTTTCTGTTGCAAAAATGTGTAAACATCATATTCATGAATGAAAAAGATTTGTCCTTTTGATCTGCTCCAACTTAAAACTTTGTAATCTATTATTTGTATAGGAAGTTGGGATGTCCATCTTTTATAAGGTGTCCAATACCTCCCTTGCCTGTATTTTGGAGTGGTTGATATCACCCTTGCTCATTACATAATCGATAGTCACCTAAAGGTTTAACAATCTCATCAGCAGCCTCTTTTCTTTACAACTGCTGAGGAGTGAGGGTCCAACACTCTGAATTCTTACATTAAAACTTGCAAAACCAAGGTGTGATAAAACTTTAAAATAGTCTCCTTCCAGATTCAATCTGCCCTTGGTGTAGTGGTCAACGCCACTGACTTCTACAGTAGTGGCCCTGGGCATAACTCTCGGTTAAATCTGGGATTTTTTGATTATTCATTTTCATCTATCGCCCTTCGTCATCTGTATTAGTAATTTGCAAAATAGTCAGACGTAAAACAAAGTAAATCCTTCTGCAATGTACTAATCAGCATTTTCTTCGAGTTTTGAAAGCAAACTTTACCATTCAAATTTTATGCATCTTGTGAATCTTAATTTGTAAGAACAAGAACAATATCTGTATGCCAATAATATTAATAATGTTTTGAGCCACTCTGTGTGGAAGTTCCATGACAACAATCCTTGACTAAATAGCTTACTGATTAGTTAGTTTTTTGTATGTTTGATTTTTTTAGAATGACAGTTTCAGAGTGTTTTTAACGGTAAATCATCAATTTTTTTTTATGGTTGTAGTGATAAAGTTATTTCAGATTAGTAAGGTAAAAACATTTTTGAGGATTAAAGGAAGAAACATTAAGATTGATTTTACAGTATAATGAAACAATGTCATAGCAGTCAATGTGTTAAAATTAATGAAAGAAAATACTGCATAGTTATTTATTAATGCCTGTCTATTATTACTATTACTACTAAAATACTGTAATTGTTGGTTCTATGTAAATATTTTAAATACCCATACCTACATGTATATTACTTGTAATTTTATAGTATTACATTATACTACTTCTACATTAATATTATAATGTATTTAAATACAAACACGTCTCTGATATGTTATTTATAATTATATTCTATTTTTATTTAATCGAAATTCTTTTTATTTTTTAAAATTTTAGATAAATTTTTTGCTCTGTTGGGTATATCACACGTGTTAGCTAGTTAATAAATGTGCTATTTTTAATTAATTGATTTGAGATTAGAACTTTTGACTCGGCAATAGTTTTTTTTATAGTATTCTGTTTTTTTGTTATCAGTCTCTCGACTAATTTGATGCATTTCTCCAAGCTGTTCTATCTTGCGCAAGTCATTTCATATCTACATACCTTTAACACCCTACATCTTTTATAATTTGCATTAAATATTCTAACCTTTGCCTCCCCCTACAATGAACTCCCTCAATATTACCCTTCATTATTGATAGACCAATACCTGGTCTTGCAACTGTGGATAAGTATGCTTATCAGCATACTTTTCCACAAAGGACCTACTTTCCACCCTGAAAATGACACCTTCACTTCATTCACCACAGGGTCTGGCTATATAGTGAAATTAATTACTCTCAGAGGAGGTAACTCTGATTAGTGTCTTTTACACCTCTACCTCGTCTGTTCTTAAAAAGTTCAGTCATATAATTGGCTGACTATGTGATAAGAAACAACTATTTTTTGTAGCCCTGGAACGAACGGATCGAGTGTAATTAATTTAACACTCCACTCACCCGTTATGGGCCCGATTGTGAATTGTCAGCAGGAAGTAGAACCATGACCCTCATTAACCTTAAAGTGTCTGGCACCATCAGTCATTTCATCCTTCACCATCTGCATTAGCAGTAATTGCAGAACAGTCGAACGTTAAACCAAAAAGAAAAAAAAATGGCACCATCGGTCACAAGGATCTCTAACTTTGATTACAGAGATAAAAGGGCATATATTTTCGCAAGAACTGATCTAGGGGCTGCTGTCATCGTATGGAAATGTACCTTTGGGCCATTTAGGCTGAATCAGATTGGAGCTTCCCAGCAGAGTGGGCCATTTGAGTCTGAATGCACGGGGTTCTCAACATGCCACTAAATTAATCAATCAATCAAGATCATCAATTGAGCTCCTAAAGAGAATCCACTGTTTCTCAATTATTTGTGC
Organism: Catonia carolina; assembly: GCA_035578175.1. NCBI lineage: Eukaryota > Metazoa > Arthropoda > Insecta > Hemiptera > Achilidae > Catonia > Catonia carolina. Next base: position 120,950,612 of record JAQMRL010000002.1, on the reverse strand, counting down.
TTTGATTATTAACAACGGTAAAAAGTTGTAACAACAATAAGGAAAAATTATGAACGAGTAAGTTTACAAGATATATTTCACTATCAATTGTATCAGATTTCTGTCACTTGCACTAAAGAAATTAGTTGACACTGCCATTTATTTCAGCCATTTTTAATAACAGCTTGGAGTAATGTATTTATGTCAAATATGCAACATGATAGTGAAGCTGTTTTTGTTACAAAAAAGTTGGATAAGTTTTTTTCAGTTGTATGAATTTTCTGTTTGACTCAAATTACATTTTTGTGAAAACAGAACGACTGGGAGATGACCTTTGTGTACAGTGCTTTTTATTTGAATTTAAGTAATTTCTGTACACTGCTGTTTCACTTTTTATTCAATAATTATCTTAAAAATTGGTCAGATGAATTTTATAGTTAAATAAAAAGTTATTGTTGAGTCATTAAATTAGATATTATTTTTTATTTACTTTTATGTTATTGTAAATTTGATTTAAACATTTTTCCATAGATGTAATTTATATTAATTTGCACAAACTGCCTTGAATGAATTTTACAATTGGTAATTTCATTATATTGTTATGAACATGCTTAATTTTGTAAACATCTGAAAGGTTTAGTATCAAGTATTACACATTGTTAATATTTTAGAACTTTACTGAGAATAAAAGAGAATTAATGTTACTGAGCCACATTGGTGTCCCATAAAAAGATGAAAGTGTCTCGGTCAACATTAACAGGCTAAGTGAGACAAAAAAATTAAAGAAAAATTATTTAATCACGTGGTATATTATCCCGGTTTATTATTGAAGAGTGATAACCAAATAATAAAATAACATAGAATAATAGAAGATATATAATTTTTGCTCTATAGAACTGTTCGTAGATTCGTACAATTCTTTTATTAGTAATAAATTAAATACAGCTTTTTTCATATTTCAGTTGAAGGTTCAGTTGGCGAGATTCAGTTAAGAGTTGAAGTTGAAATTATTCAGTTTTGCATCAAATCCATGCAAAAATATGTGAAATATTTTATTAACCTTTTTACCATGTAAATAACACTGTTTAAATGTTTATGAACTTTCAAATTTAAATCTTAATCAATTATGAATTTTATTAGAACTCCAAAAAGTTTCCACGGCTGGCCCGTGGTGTTGTGGTCAGCGCAACTGGCATCTATGTCGGGATCCTCAGTTCAATTCCTGGTTAGGTCTGGCATTTTTTCATCTAAATACGTAAGCCAAGGCTTACGAAGGAATCATCTTTTAATAAAAAAATTGTGACCACTGGTCAGCCAGATCTTGTATGTCTTATACGCAAAACATCATGATCTATAATGGTATTTATGGATATGAATCATTGTGATGGAGTAATGTAGAACAGTTTCAGATCTCCCTTGTAAGTTATAACTTTTATATAAAGTTAAACATGTTCGCCTATGTAACTTAGTTGTACTAGACAATTATATTGATGAAAGTTGAATGCGCAGTTGCAGATATTAACTAGATGGTTATATAACCAGAAGCTTTATGAATTAGTTAAATTCATTTGTAAATAATCATAAAATATGTTGTATTGTAGTACTATAGATAAATTATAAAAAGAATTGTAGTTATAAACACGTAAAATAGTTTGTTCTACTTTGTTAAAGATTGTTTATTGTTTAATACCAAAGTACTTGATACTGCCTTTAAAAAATATGTAATCATAACCTGGTATTGCGAATGATGAAAAATAATTGTAATATTCAATTTTTTCTTGTAATTCTAATAAAAGACTGTTATAATTATTATACAATATACATTAAACTTATTATAATAAAGTTATTTTTAGTATCAATAAATGTTGTTCTGTTAACATTGAATCGTTTATTTTATTATCAACATGGTAATTTTTCCCCTTTAATTGGTCTGAAATACAAACAAGGAGACTTACTTCATTGGTATGTTAGAATGATGAGCTTATTTGAGTTCTTTTCAGTTTTTCCGATGTTTGTCAGTTTAATTTAAAAATTTCCAGTATAAAAAGAGAAGTGATGGCCTTTCGAGAGAAATATCCTGTTAGAACAACGATCATACCTAGTTAATGAAGTAATTCTCAGGCATTTTGCCTATTTGGGATGTAATATGTGGTATGAAGAGGACAATGACGCACCACAAAAAGTATTAAGATTTAATAGAATTTTTAGTACAATACTGATGTACCATAAATTCATTTTGAAAGGAATGGCCCAAACTGAAATGATGATGAAATTCCGTAAGACATTGGCTGCCCCAATATTGACTTATGGTGTTAAGTGGGCATAGAAGAAGAATTATGTAAATTTCATCCAGTCTTCATACATATGTATCTATTTTGTATTTAGTGATTTTACTAAAGTGATTTTACTTTTATTTTTGTATTTACTCAGATCGTTCATTCCTGAGAGAGTATGGTTAATTGAACCCAAACAATCAAAGTACACCGGTAACCACTGTAATGTTCGAATCTGTATGAAAGATACTTGTTTCAACCCTTACTAAAGGTAGTTCCTTTAGTAAGGGTTGAAACAAGTATCTTTGTCTCCGAAAATCACCTGTTTAACAGCTGACTAGCAGGAACAACTTTACCCCTTGGACCAACCTGGTAGGTTTTGTTATATAATGTAAAATATATAATTTTTGATTAATAATCTTCTGTGAATAGAGAAAGCTCACTTGATGACATACAACTGACTTAATTTTTGGTTTATATAATTTTTTCTGAAGTTTCAAACAATAAAAGTACTTCTATTCTTGAAACGCATTAAAAGAATTTAAAAATAAAATATATTAAATGTATTACATCATCGTTGCGTATAGAATTGCTGTACTATTGTAACGTTATTACTAAGAAGCCTTAGTAATGTAGGGAATCGTATATCTAAAGGTGTAAAAAAGTTGTTGCTTGCATGTCTAACACAATTTAACAAATACTGAGTTTGAATTGTGATTGTAAACATGCAGTGTGTACCGTATTGTAACATGCATGATTGTAACATGCAGTGAATATCGTTCTGGTATTGTGAATTCAAATTGTGTTAATTACAGTATTGTTAAAAATGTTAAAAAACAGTTCTTTGAGACGTCAGTTAGAAGATAGAGAGTCTTCCCCTAAAAGGCAGTCAACTGAGAGTATTTTAACTGATTACTCATCAAACGTCAGTGTACACTCTCGTAGACCAAGGTACAATCTTTTTTATATTATTTTTAAATTCTTTAAAATATTTTTGAAAATGTGATATTAAGTGAATACCACTGAAAATAATTATTGGAATGTAACAATTTAACTTAGTTGAGACAAATATTTAAATATGTTCCGCATTTATGTTTGTGTTGAAAGTAATTTCTCTGTTCTTTGTTATGTAAGTAATTTGTGAGTTGGTTTTACCAAAGTTAAAATGTATTAAATACTAAAAAAACTAATTGGAATTGTTTGCCTCCATGGCTCAGTGGTTAGAATACTAGACTGTTCTTTTTTTATTCCTAATTTGTGTACGTTGCAATCTGTTCAATTTAGAACAATAAGCAACTCCATGACCCAATGAGGTGAGGATGATGTGTATGACGTGTAAATGAGGTGTAGTCTTGTACAGACCCAGGCCGACCATTCCTGAGAGAGTATGGTTAATTGAAACCCAACCATCAAAGTACACCGGTAACCACTGTCTAGTATTCAAATCCTTATAAAAGTTTACCTTTACTACAATTCGAACCAGGAACCTTCGTCTCAGAAAATCAGCTGTTAAACAGCTGATTTTAGCGACGACTTTACCTCTGGACAAACCCGGTGGGTTAAGACTCTTCTTAAAATAAAATTTAATAAATAAATCGGTATTACTATATTTACAAGACAATGAATTTTCATTTAGAGGTACAGTAAAACCTCGCTTTACTAAAATATAGGGCCGAACGTGATTTCAGATACACAAAATTTCAGGTAACACAGTCATTTTAGGGTTTAAAAGTAGTAAAAATGATGATACATTATTTTTTATGACTGTTGTATAATGAAAATACAGAAATTTCAAGAGAACAAAATATAATATTGTATGGTAATTAATTCATTATTTACCTGTATCTTTTTTAAAGCATTTACAGTCTTTAAAAAAACATGTGAGATTTTTGATGAAACTGTTTTTTGCGGCAACATCATGCCATCGTTTTATTAGAAGGTCCTGATGATGAAGAATGAGTAAACAAATTCCCAGAATTGTAAAATTTATTATCATAATTTATTTCATTGGACACTGTTTTGTGTTTTAATGATATTATGAATTTAAATAGTGTACTGTGAATATACACAATTTTGAAATTGAGTAATCACCAATATAAAAAACAAGTATCAAGTTTCTTGGATTTGTTTCGGTTAAGCGGGTTTCAGATAATCGGGGTTTTTCTGTGTAGTCTTAAAAGTGATTAAGTTGATGACTGGTACTCCTGCAATTCTCATGATTAAATAGTTCAAAGAACACTACGATTTAGCACAAAGTACAAAACACATGTTAAGAGAAATCAAGACAATACATAACACTTTTTTGTTTCTCAGAGATGTACTACAGTTATATAAGAAATTTTAGTAAAAAAATCAAATGTAATTTTTAAAAATATTGTGATTGAAGATTTCACTTTTGTATGTAACTTATAGATAATTTATTCAATACTTATAATTAATTGGGAATTTTGTATTATCTTTACATTCAATAGAATTTATGCTATTAATATTTAAACCAGAAGATGTGTATAAAATAATAAACAATTTAAGAGTGCCTGCTTAAAATCTTCATTCTTGTTTAAATATGTATAATGGCTGTTCCAGATTACAATCAACTGTTATTAGTTGTATATCAAAATGTAAATTTTGCAAACGTGTAGTGGTAGAACCAAGAATTTTACCATGTCTGCATACTTTCTGTACAAAATGTCTTGTTTCTTTGATTCAAACAAAAATGAAGGAAGTAGTAAACACTGGACATTCTCAAGGTATTTAAATTTAATAATTTTAAAGTGTATTGGTAATAAATAATTAGTTGCAAATATTCAAGGGGATCTAAGTAATCTGAGACAGGTCATAAAAGTCTCATAATTAAAAATTGAACTAAGTACATATTAAGAACATAAATTTAACAATAGTAGTAGTATTAAATGGTACCTAACAAAACACAGCATTTTGTAATTATTTACTCGTGTCGAATTTTATTAATTAGGATGATCTGTTTTACTGATGCAGACCACTTCTAACTGGATGCGGTTCTTTCCAGTATGGAAGGCAATGTGGAACATGAATAAAAAAGCTTAATGTGGTCTCAGCCAATAAGTTATCATAGATTTTGTGCTTGACTGATGCTGAAGACCATCTCTGAAATCTTAGATCTGAAACCAAGCTGGGAGCAAGTGTACAGTTTTAACACATTTACATTTAAATATTTTGCTCATTATTATCAAGTTAAATGAAACAATCTGTTTGTTTCAACTACTGTTATTCTAGGTTATATAGTTATTTTCTATTTATAGATAATACTTTCATAATTATTAAGTATTTAATATTTCACTGTTATTTGTAGTAAATAGGGGTTACATGGCTCATGGTTTAAATTTGTGAACAAATGGGGAAGGTTATTTTATGAGAGATTACTTCTTATGTGGATGTCACCAATGGAGGGTATCATATGACATCAAAAACAGTAAAAAATAAAAGTTATTGACCTTTAAAATGCTGATTGTTAATTGAGCTAATAAAGTATGTTTATCTCATTTGCTACAGTTTCTTTATATCCCATGCAGTAGCAAAAATCTCATCCCCTACCTGAAATCTTGAACCCTTCACACATACTGTATATTAATTAATAAAAAATAAATCGTTGAAGTATTCATACGACCTCATTAACCCGGGAGCAATCGCTGCGTGTCACTATGACCCGCGTCGGTATTGTATTTTCTATCCTGACTGTACTGTTGGCGACACATGTATGCCACGCTCTGTACCTTACTCCCTACAACTAATCTACAGATACTCACCTGTTCATTTAGTTTACGTGAAGCGTTCGTTGTTGATAGACATCTGCGGGTCACCGTGACCCACCGCGACCGTTTGTGTATACGTATTGAACCTAACAAGAGTGTGTTATAAGCGTTGTCTTTGGCTGTGTTTTGTTTATTTTATCGTTATAATAATTATATTTGACGTATTACTTATCAGTTTCTTTATTTTTTTAGTTATATCGTGTAAATAATAAATATCATAGATTACGTTTAAAACATATTAGTAAAATGGATGAGCGAGCAATTCTTCATTTTTTGGAAAACGACGATAGTTCAGAGGATGGTTTTGAAGAAGATATGAGTGATATTGGTAGTTACGTAGATCCTGAAGAAGAAGTAGCTGACGATCGTGAAAGAAATACCAATACGGAACAGAGTTCAGAAGAAGAAGAGGAAGAAATACGCGATGACTCTGTTGACAATAGCACTTCGGAAGATGAAATTCCTTTAGCCTATCGTGGATATTATATTGGAAAGGACCAGACCAAATGGAAAAAAGCTGAGCCTACACAATCAGTGCGTACCAGGCAACGAAATATAGTTTTGCAGCGGCCTGGTTGTAAGGGCGTGGCAAGACAAGCCAATACTCCTCTAGAATTTTAATTTTAAAAAATGTTTAACTAACCGCAATAAAATGTTATGTTTTCAGTATCTCTTAAATGTTAATAACTTGTTTTCAATAGTATTTCACGCAGTATTTGTTTTAATTATTTTAGAAAATTAATGAATTCACCATAATGTTTTTGTAAGGTAAAATTGTAAAGGCTTTTCTTTGTATCATTTAAATAACTTTAATAAATCAATTTTTGTTTGAGAATGTGTTGTTTACTTATTTAATACCCCAAATTATGTCAATAAAATGCTAAAATAACAAAACACAAAATGAAAACAGTTAAAAACGAAAATTTCAAATGCGGGTCATGATGACCCGCAGCGACCCAAATAGGTGACACAAAGCTTGCGATTGCTCCCGGGTTAAGTTCCATTTTAGCATGAAAAGAAGAATATTGATTTTTCTTATTTTAATATCAACAGCTGAATTTATTGTCATATGGCTTCTTTAGACTGCGAGAGATATTTTTAAAGCGTTACATCTCCAATCCATTTGTTTCAACTAATGTTATTAGATTACGTGACTTTTCTATTCATAGATAATAAATAATACTCTGACTTGTTATTAAAGATTCATCATTTACAATTATTTATCTATCTTTCTCATTTCTAAAGATGATTTAATATATAAAAGATTTTGAATAAATTTTGGCATCATATTTTCTGTTGAACATGTAGTTTAAAAAAGAAAGCAAAAAAATATTGTAGTTAAGATGTAATAACGTAATACTGTTTGTCTTCTTTAGATTTTTTTTGTATTCAAAATAAAAGGTGATAGATTTTTTTGTATGTCATACTAACTCATTGAAGAAGTCTAATGCTCAGGAATTAATGCAAAACTAAAAAAAAACATTTGGTAGTGGTTTTGTTAGGTTTTACCATTTTAAAATGTCTACAGAACATGCTCATAATATTAAGTACCTATAGATATATTGAAAAATCTGCCAACTTTATGTATAAAACAAATTTTATTTTGAACAAATTCAAATTTTTTCAAATTTTTTTGAACATTGTGACATGCAGATATGCTGCATTTAATGTTCACTCACGACAAAAAAAACACAATTAAGTTATTGCATATCGAAAACTATGATACACAACTGAACCAAGCGAAGTATTTAATCATTAGCAGCACTGTTTAATTTTGGTGTTTGGATAGAGAGTGACATAATAATAGTGTACAATCCACAATTATTGATACTAGTCTCCCAGCATCTCAAGTACGTTATTATGTACAATAAAATATTGTGCGTGTTTGTCTAATGTATTTCACTTACTTTAGAAACTGGAATCTGTTTTTAAATTCTCTCACAATACAGTACTGTATAAATTGTTTCAAAATATATGTACAAACCTGTAGTACGTTTACCTTGGTTGAAGTCAAACAAACATTTGTAAGTGCAGCAGCTGTCATAGTATTTGCACTGTGATTGTACGCTCAGTTTCTAATTCTGCTGATAAAATACTTTGCTTGATTTAGTAGTAATTCAAGCTATTATCACAATTGCATCAACATTTTTTTAAAAATAAAAGTAAATATGTATAAATAGTATGTATAAATGAAAATACAGAAATTTCAAGAGAACAAAATGTAATATTGTACATATACTGCAATACCTTACTTAATAATGTTCTTATTCAAACACAAAAAATGAAAACTTTTAAATAAATCTAATGAGGAATTCAAAATTTCATAAGCTAAGCTAGCAGAGGAAAGGAAGAGAGCAGGGTATGAATTGAATAAGAAAAAGAAATGTAAGAAATCTAAGGAGAAAATGTAATTTTATATGCCATATTCATGGCATAGTAGTTAACATACTACAAAGCTGAAGATGCTGAGTTTGGTTCCTGGTTAGGGTTCGAACAATTACATATTAATCCCATAGTAGTCACTATTGACCAAGCTGTTGGATGTTAAATAAAATATTAAAAAATTTAATTTATTTTAGTTATTGGAAAAAATGTACAAAATTTTATATTTCAGGAGCAGGAAACAGAATGGAAAGAACAAAAGACAGCTGTGAATTTGGTAGAGATAATTTGAACAGATCTCATTCATGTAATTCTGGATATGAAAATGAAATAAGTAGTTGTTCGAGTGAAAAATTACTTCAGTCTTTCCAGGTAAACTTCACTAATGAAATTTAGATAAACTGTTTTTGATGTATTGTGTTTAAAACTTGGTACATCATAGTTCAGTTACATACGAGGTGTGATAAAAAAATGTGGTGTATGAATTTTTATAGCAGCAACAGCTGCTATCAAAAAATGCTAAAAAACAGCTATAACCATTTGTTATAATTTTGGCTTAAGTTTTTGTGTTTAATATGTTACCGATTGCAAAATAAATAATCATAAAAAATATCCATTTGAAGTAACAAGCTCGCTAGCTTGATTATTTAAGATAGAGTCAAGTTAGAAATGGTTGTGATTTGTCAGTCGGCTTTCAGAGCTGGAAGAGTGAATTGTGAGTGTGTGTTTGCCCCATAGTTATTTCAGTGATTCTGTTAATTTAGTTTTCAGATGCGTGTCCTCATTTCTCACTTAGTCTTTCAATTTAATATTCAGCATTAGTCTGTGGAGCTTCGTGTCTTGGGTAGGCTATCCATCAGACATTTTGTAAAGGACCATGTTTGTGCAGTACATAAGAGGAAGAGAAGTACAGCCTGATTGAAAATGGAACTTTTTAGTTTCAAAGGGATTTCTGGCTCTTCAAGCGTTTATTTTGCTAGCTGATATGCATTACGTTGATCATAAGTGTCTCTTTATTTCAGCTGTTTGGCTCATTTTTCTGTATTTTAACATGCCTACAGTGCTGGTTTACCTTAAAAAAAAAGTTAAAAGAAGTTGGATTTTCAAGTGCTGCATAAAAATATACTACGTATAAATATAAATTATTGAAGTATAATATTGAAGTAATATTGAAGTAACTAATGTTATATACTTATGGTTTACTGAACTTTATGGTTTACAGGTTATCAAATGTCCAACTTGTGAAACAGAAAATATTCTACCAGATGATGGTGTAATGGATTTACCACTTAATTATGTTGTACAGAATAGAATAATTTCTGCTCTGCAGCAATCAGCAATCTGTAACCTCTGTGTGGATGAGGTGCCTGTAAGTAACTTTATTTTATATGATAGTACCTATATTGTTACAAACAATAAATCGGCAATCTTTGTATTGTCTTAATATACTAAATTAATAATTATTATTAATTATTTACATAAATAACCTAAAATTACTTTAGTATATTTGTTATTAGTTACATTTGTGGCATCATTTTTTCTTTGGTAAATAATGTAACAAATATTTGAAGAAATAATTTTATTTGTAGAAATCTACAGTGATTGGAGGGAAGACTATGCAACTCAATTGCAATGTAAAACTATCAAACCATAAAAATATTCTAACCAGATTTTTATGATTCTTTAAGTAGTTACAGAGATATTATATTAATTAAGGCATCAGTAAATTTGTGTTTATTCTTTTTTTTAAATCTTGTTACTTATTACTAATAATTATCAACTGCTGTAGTATAACAACACTGTACGAATGTCAACAGTACATCTTGTTCATTCCAATAAAATTTATACCCACAAGTACACACACTTAACCAAATTCAACAATTCTTTCAATAAAATAATAAAACTTGTCCCACAAATTAATGCTATATTTGACTATTTATTTTTCTTTTATTGAAATATACAATTTTTCTACTAAATACTTTCAAAAAGAACTCTTCAAAGAAATATTTGTAGGTAGTAGTTTTATTACCCTAAAATGTTACTAAGATCTGAAATGTTTGTATGAGAAATTAAGTATAATAGAGAGTTTTTGAATATGTGTTTGAAATATTACTCAATTTGTTATTATCTGTAGGCTTCACAGATGTGTCAAGACTGTCAATGCATGATGTGTCTATTTTGTGGTGAAAAACATCATAAAGAAAAAAGAAACTTAATGCATGAAGTTGTTGCATTACAAGATATCATACCGGAAAATGGTCTTAATCATAAACAGGTAAATTTATTTATAATTTTTTTCTTTTTAACCATTTGCAAAATATGGCAGCTGGTTTTCATTGTAATATTTTTGAAACAACATAAAGCATAGTTTTGTAACAACTGCTACAAAATGAATGGTGATAAGACAATGGTGATGTACTTGAACTTCTTCTTGTCTATTGACACCTAAATAACAAATTATTGTATTTTGCTCTTAACTATATGTTCTACCATTTTATGACAACCAATTATGGTGTTGAAATATAAAATTTGCTGATTATACAATGAAAAATGTAGCGTTGTGAAACTATTCTATAGTAATGCTAATGCTGTAAAATTTCCTTTTTGGTTTTAGAAGAGATTATTTCAAAAAACAAAAATAAAAAATTATGAGGAGTAATAAATGGATTTAACATTAAAGATGGTTTGTCTATAATTTGTTGGAAGTTATTTTAAAAACATTTGGAAATATTAAATATTCAAGAGCTTTCAGCAAGTTTAGAAGCTACTGTTTTTAATTTAAAAACTTCAAGTTAATCTAACATTGTACTGAAAGAATTATCTGTGAAATGGCGTAGTAGCAAGACAATAACACTTTCTAAGTGCTTAATTACTTATCTGTTTCAAAAGTACAATATGTATTTCAGGTCATGTGCGAAACACACCAGAAAAGGGAATTAAGATTATTTTGTGCATTATGTAATACTCTGGTTTGTCGAGACTGTTGTATGGAATTGCATCACACACATCCATGTGAAACAGCAGCAAAAGCAGCGCAACAGTACAAAGTTACTTTAAAAGAGGCTTTAACTAAAACCCAACCATTAGCTAAAGAATCAGTTTTGAGTCTTTCAAGAATACAAAATTTACAACATCGCATTCAGGTATACAACAGATTTTCATATAGTTTAGCTTACGAGTAAAATTGTTTTATTAAAATAAGCTTGTATTAACTGGTTGGTGCCAATTTTTAAAATTGTCATGTATCATTTTGTTTTGTCCATCCGTTTGTCTGTCCGTCACACCTATATGTCAGAAACTACAATAGATAGCAACAAATGGTTTTCAGATTCATAATCTACACAAAAAGTTTTTTTTATCAGCTCTCGACTGGTTTGATGCAGTTCTCCAAGCTGTTGTATCTTGTGCAATTCGTTTCATATCTGCGTACCTGTAACACCTTACATCTTTTGTAATTTGCTTTATATATTCTAACTTCCCCCTACAATTCATTCCATCAATATTACCCTCCATTATTGATAGACAAATACCTGGATGTCTTAAGATATGCCCCACTAGCCTATCCCTTCTTCTGGTAAGATGCTTCCATATTCCATATACTTCTTTTTTAAGCCAATCGCCTAAGAACCTCTAAATCACTTATTTTGTGCCGAACTATGAACAGAAAAATTCTGTTCTGGCCCAACTCTACTAAAGAATGGTTAAATAAATACATGTCTAACAAGTTACAAATGTTTGTGTGGATTATATCTATAATATTCTGAGTAACCTATGCTTTTTTTGTATTGGGCAAATTTTAGACCACAAGAGGTGACTTTAGACGTTACTGGAAGCTCTTTTTGCAGCCCACATTTGCATACATTCACTATAGGCTTTTCTCCTTTCTTCTGTCCTCCTGGTTTTGTGTTATTCCTCTTCATGGAAGTCCTTAAAGTCCATAATTAATTGACTGGATTTGGTTCGGTTCATTGAGTTTACTTGATTTACTCCAATTTCCTCAATATCCTTTCTGACTTTTTAAAATAATTTATTCAACACCTTAGATCTGTTGTTTAGTGTCTTAAAAATTTATTTTGTCAACCGCTTGTCATCCATTCTGTACAGGTGTTCATAAAATTCTTTTCTTTTTTCTAACCGTTTCTTTTAATCGTTCATTTTCCTTCTCATCCTCGTAATCTATATTGTCCACCTACTATCTTCAAGCCTATCATCTTGCAGAAGATCTTTCTCTCAAATTTCTCTGCTTCTCTTATACCAACCTTCCTGGTCATTCTAAGGCACTCACTCGCATACAGACATAATGGTTTTATCATAGTGTTATAATGTATGTACATAAAGCCTCTGCTTTTATCTACATGATGTGTATAAAATTATGGCTTCAACAACCACTTTCAACATAAAATCGTTTTTAATGCACATTCTGTAAAATTGTAGCGGTAAACCCCACTGGAAAAAAGTCTACACTAGAGACTGCTAGTGAAAAGATTTCAGTTGAAAAAGAAAAAGCATATTGTCCTTAGAGATATTTTTGTTTTATCTTTATTTTTTTTTAATCATCTTTGTTGGGTATTTATATAAGCTGTCTGATTTCAAGTTTGTAGTACATATGCGATATGAGTTATGGATAACTAGACATGAGCAAAAGTAAGCAATTTTTTTGGTTCTTTTATAAAATGTTTTTTCTTGATAAGTAATGAAGAAGTTTTAATAAATCCATGTGGTTTGTATAACAGTTTGAATAAAAATCTGTTCAATTAATGGCCAAACGCAAATAGTTTTCTGTTAAGCTCATTCTTACAACTGCATAAAAAAATCTTCAGATTTAAGTTAAAAGTTCTCTTGTTAAGAATTTCATTTTTATGTATAAACAAAACCATGTACGCACATGGTAGGGTTATGCTTACATATGTACATTTAAAAAAATCAATATTCAATTAATATTTTTAGTAATGTTTATTTATTTCTTGGAGACTCGTTGCAGTGAAGTTGAAAAAGAAGTTGAAAAATTTGCAGTTTCTTATAGAATGGCAGTTGAAGAGCATTGTCAAGTGTTAATGAGAGAAGTTGCTCAAGTAAGAGAAAATAAACTGACTGCCCTCAAGAACTATGAGGATTTGATACAAATTCGTTCTGAACAAACCAATCAAGCTGTGATTTTTACTCAGGAAATACTTAGTGAGGCATCAGATATAGAGGTGAGATCCTTATTGTTATTATCATTATTATTATTATTATCTTCTTGAACAAACTAAGTTTTCCTTAGCCTCAGAAAAGTTCCATTTCTTTGCCACAGGATTTCGTAGACCCTGGACTAGGAAATCCAAAAAGTTTTAAAAACACTCTCCTGAAATTATTACTGTTTTTTTTTCACTAAATCAGTTGAACCATCTATGTTTTGACAGGCCTGTTGATACCATGAAAGAAATATTTCTTTAAAACATTTTTGGGGCTTTGACTGGTATCAAGGTAAAAGTAATGTTATTACAGGTTGCTACAAGAAGACACTGAGTTACGGGTTTTTTCCATGTTATAAAATTACTTGTCAATTTATTAAAATAATAATAATAATAATAAAATTCCAATTGCGTCCTTGCTGTAAATGGGCTTATTGTTAGTCTCAAAGAGTTTGCAAGTACCACAGGGTTTAGATAAACAATTGTACTTATTAAAGGAATGTTATATATGAGATAAAAAAATCTCAATCTTTGCTAAAGTTAACCTAACTATCATAAGAAATCACAAAGGTGTTTGTCAGTTACTCCAAAAGTAGGTAGATCCATACTTGACAAAAAGTGATGGTATAGAAAGTCAAATTCCAAGACCTAACAAATCTCAAATAACGACGGACAGAAACAAATAACACATTAATAATGGTTCCAACTACAACATAAAAATAATAAAAAACAATGAAAGCTACTTTACTCCCATAATTTAAGAAAAAAGAAAACATTTTTACCACGAGAGCACAGACTCTCTGAGAATTTCAGCAGACATACCGTTTACCCTAACTTGTAGAGCATAAAAATGCAGTAAATGAGGCAAAACATAGGAGCTGTTTATGAGAAAATCACAAAAAGTGAAAAATTACATGAATAAACGTACTACTTTCGGTTGACTGATTTTGTTGAAAATGTTTGTGCCAGGTCCCATAGTGGTACCTAACTGAAGTTCCAAGTTTTGACTTTGTATATTATTCCATTCTTTAGGTATTTTGTTCTTACACAGACCAATCACTAAAAATATGTTTTTTGGGGTTTAGGAGGCCTGAGTATTTCTGGTGAAAACTCAATTTTTAAACATTGACATGAAAACAATATTTTCCTTCCCTACATATTCATACAGGGCAAGCAAAAGTAAATGAAAGCCACTTTGCACCCATAATTTTTTAAGTACTCGGAAGATGAGGTTGCTGAACTGACAGAGTATATATTTCTGAATAAAAATATTGCTACTGTATTTGAATCTTTTGGTCACATTTTTACAGTAAGGACTTGAAACTCAGGCTTAGCAGGAACATTTTTCTTTTGTACACCTTGAAATCGAATAAAACCTTGAATCTTTGAATGGGTCAGTAAAGAGCTGAAGATTTTCAGATTTTTCAAAATGGTATAATTTTGTTTAGCCTATATATATCAAAGAAATCGTTCTCAAAACACCATCTAGTCTATATGAAGAGTACAAAGTGATGGCATTTTTTCATACGTTGCAAAAATTCATTTCATCCTTCACCGTCTGCATTAGCAGTAATTGCAAAACAGTCGGACGTTAAACAAAAAAAAAAAAAAAAAAAACAAAGTGATTAAGCCAAGTACTGGTGCAGTAAATCTTCAAAAACCTGGTTATATAAAGATGTTCATTATTTTATTTCCTGTGTTAATAGGAAGTTTGAAAATAATAAGAATGGCGACAGCAAACCTGTACATGGAGAGGTTAATTTAAAACACTGGCTGGAATCAGTTCAGTGAGAGTTGAGACCAACCTGGGGAAGAAACCCCTATCCTTTTAAAGAGTTCATTAAATATCAACAAAAGTTTCTATGATTATAAAATTTTTCTCTGTTTTCAGATGTTGAGTATTGTTAATTTTCTACTAAATCGTCTGAATTGGTGTCAAGAAAGCCCTCCTGTCCCAGCATCAAAGGTGTCTGATTGTCTAATTTTTCTTCCTGAAGAGCGTGCCAGTGTTATAAATAACCATCAAATGTGTGGTGTTGTTACAACTCAGTCTATATCACCATTTCATTGTATGTTAGAAACTGAAGGTAGGTAATTATGAGGAACACCAAAATGCTAAGTTATAACTTTGCATTAACATTTTAATACAACTAAAATTTAACCAGTGAAATAAATAAATGATATCTCATTTTATTTTCACAATATTTTATGAAAAAGCTTTATATTATATTAAAAATTCTGATTGGCTGCCTCTGTGACGTAGTGACTGGGGCGCGCCTACAAAGTGTGAGGTCCCAGATTCGATTCCCGGCTAGGATTTGGAAATTTTAACAAATTAAAACCCACCGTTACATTACCGAAACCCACAGTAGCCGCTAGTGACCAAGCTGTTGATGTGACTGTAAATAAAAAACTAAAAAAATTCTGATTGCTGATAAATTTTTCTTTGTTGCACTGATTCAAACTTAATTTTTGATTACATTAATACCTTACTTATGTAAACTTAAAGTACAAACAATTTAAAGTAAACTTTATTCTTTTATTATAATTTGTTGTGGCCTCTTTACAGCCTTTGTTTGCTCCTTGTGTTTGTGTTGTTACTACTTGTTTTATGTAAAATTGATTATTCATTCCTGCTGGTAAGTGATTAGATCAATTTGTGCTAAAAATCTTTAAATAAAGAACATGGTGAGTTTAAAATAAGTTTTGTAACAGTAGCAACATTAAAAAATTGTATTAAATTTTCAATTTTTTTAGATATAATATGGTTTGGTTATTGCTGAAATAATACCAGGGAATATTATACTGCTTATAATGTAGAGAAAAATTCACAACCAAATAAATATTAGTACTGTAATAACGACAGGAGTTGGTCTGGTTGTTAACAAAGTAGCATGGCTTTTTACCAATTTGTAGGTTTTACAATATTTATAAATTTTATTACTTAACAGTGGAACATTTTTCACAATTGATTTCTATTTCAAAAGCAAAAAAGGGTAAATGATAAGATACTATTGTACTTAAAGTTTGTCAAAAAATTCTGAGTTTGGATTAAAACAAAATTCCAAAACATTAGAATAAGTGAGTTCACTGAACTTTTATACCGTAAATAAGTGAATTAGAAAATAAATATATTGTTTGTTTGGTTTTATAGGTTTATTGAATTGTCGTCAGTACAAAAAGGCTGAATTTTTATTAAAAACCTGCGACAGTGATGGCCAACAGCTTTGTCATGGTGGAGAAAAAATTAATGCTGAATTAAATTATATAGATGCAGCACAAAGGTACCTACTACTTATTAATACTCGGAAATTCTGTTAACATAAAGATTTATATGATGCTGGATTAAGAAGTACATACTTCCATTTCTTACGTTCCTATTATAAATAAGGGTTTCTGTGATTCTAATGTTTTATGAAGGAAATATCAGAATTGCGTATTTTTACATTTGTAAATTGTGAATACATCAGTTTGGATTTTGATGTAGGCTACTGTTAATACTTAAAAAAAACCAATCCAGTCAAGTGGCTGGTACATTGGTACTTCTATTTATTTTAAAAAATTTCTGTAGGTAATAAATCATTAGAAATGGGGTTGACCAAGAAGACTTCAGTATCAACTCTTCTGATTGCAAGAAGTAGTTGCTAATGACCAAGATCTTGATACAACTTTAAATAAACTAAAAAAATGGTCTACTTTGCTGAATTTATGAATTTATTAATGTTCTAATCACCCAATTTCTGCTTCTTCAACTGATTTTTTCCAGAAGTTTTTCAATAATCATGACAACAAAACTTAATTAATGCTGGGAATATGCTGGTGCTTGCATTTTTTCTATTGTAATTGAATAGTGAATTAAAAAATATTAATTATTATTTTCAGGAAATACTTATTATTAAATACTTATTATTATTTTCAGGATTTGAAGTATGGCATTAACTTTTAAGATTTTTTGGTATAATTTATTTTGCTTGCCATGCTCAAAATAATTGTGTTTAAATGTTTGATTAGGCAAGTTCCAGTGAAAGTCATGGATCGAGGTGATGGTACATATTTATTGGTATTTACTCCAGATGCCCCAGGAAATCTTACACTTAGTGTTTGTGTACAACAAAAAAATATTCAGGTATGTTATACTTTGCAGTCAAGCACAGTTTTCTTTTTTCCATTTAAATAAATAAATTTCCTCTTATCGATTAAATAAAGTGTAAAATTTTGGGAGCAGTGTTTGTAGTTAAGGTTTTTTATAACCAAATTTTATAAAGCTCAGTTGATGAGCGGGATGGTTCTGCATGGTGTTAACTGTATAAGAATAAAGGCCTAACAGAGTTATTGCATACAAGCAATACAATATTGTATTCAAACATTTAGAAATAATTATAAATATTTAAGTTATTAGTTAGCATCATAGCAGCAGAATCCATATTGATGTAATGGTTTTTATATAAAGAACTTTTAATATTTACACTTTTTTTACTGCTTTCTTTTTCTCTAACTTGTTACGAGCACTTTCACAGTGAGCACCACTTCTTCAGGTAAAAACATAAAGCTTAATTAATTATTAATTAACATTCTATTAAAGATTATTGGGAATAATTTTTCTAGAAGCTTTGTGTTATTACCTGAAGAAGCAGTACACACCAAGAAAGTGCTTGTAACAAGTTTGAGAAAAAGAAAGCAGTAAAATAAGGGTAAGAATTAAAAGTTTTTTTTATATAAAAAAAATTTCATTATTTAAAAAAAAAGTTTTTATTTATTTATAAATTACTTCTTGTTAAAAATTGATTCAAACTGTTACTATTTCAGGGAAGTCCATTCAATGTGTCTGTATCAACTCAGAGACCTCATCCAGGAATTTATCATTGTTGCACCTTTTGCTCATCCAATGGAAATAAAAATATCACTTGTGCATGTGGTAGTACAATGCCAGGTAATCAATTATCTCAGTCCATTTTACAAAATTTAGTTGGCAACTCGTAGGCCTACTTAATTTTTTATCTTAAAATTTAATAATCTACTAGTTGGCCATGCGAATAAATTCACACAGTGAGTCCTGTGGGATATCATTTTCTTGTGATATGTATATGCTTTTGTTATCTAATTCATCCCAAACAGTTCATAAAATTTTGTTCTGTCAATAAATTTCAAATTAAATGTTCCATGTTCGCAAACAAAACTAAAATATCAACAGTAAGGTGGTCTTTGGTTATGAATGGGGTGGTCGCTTCAGATGGTTGAAACATACATGGACCTCATTTAAAAGAAAATTGATTCTTCAAAAAATTTGTAGTAAACAGGGGTAGTCATTAAGAGAAGTTTGACTGTAATTTAGATTAGATGTATCATTTTCAAGATCAATTATCATTATCAAATTTTTGTAGAATCCTAAAAGCATCTTCTTTATTATCTCTTTAAAATGATTTAACTCCATTCAACAGAATTGTTTTAAGGGCAAACAGAATCTCCATCTAAAATACTTTACACAACATTCTGCATTTTAAATATATGACTGAATTAGAAGACTACCTAACAAAATTTAGTGTAATTTAATGACTACACAAAGTTTGTTGCAGAATTTTTAAAACAATGAGTAGGGTGAAAAGTATTATGACTGAGAAAGATTTTGCTTCTCAAGTTTGAATAAAAATGTAGTAAATCCTTGAATTGTGTTCTTCATTTAAAGTGGCGTATTGGTTATTCGGACATATTAACAAACTTAAGTGCATCCTTTCATATAAGCCACAACTGACAACTGAAATTGTATAATAATCCAGTTCAAGTTCAAAGTGATACACTTGGAAGTTGTACTTGAGTTCTAGGTTGTCAAGTGATTATTTACTGTGTGTTAGCGCCAGTCTTCCCGGGGTTATTCAAACTGATTTCCCCGCTAATTACATTTGTTCCTGCATATCCTTCCGTGTGACATCATTAAGTCACGTCATCCGTACCCCTTCCTTCCCTTTCATTTTCCGGCCTCTTCCCCACACACTTTTGTCTTAGCTGCTGTGATGTACGGTTGTGTTCTTATCTAGTGCGATTAGCGCGTGGCTTGGGTTAGCGATGCCCTGCCAATTTCTTCGTTTTCAATCAGTTCGTTTCGTCTCTCGTTGGGTTATCACAAACCTAAACTGTTCATTATTCTATGCTTATGTGAATTATATTCAATGCTCATGTGCTTTTTATTGTAAACTGTCTTAGTGTATTCATTGCAATGTTACCAGTGCGCTTCCACGTGATTTTCTACAAGTTTCAAGTTGTTAATGGACTCCAGGTAAGAGCATTTTTCCGTTGTTACAGTTAGTTATTTCAAATGTGTGTATCCCCTTGTTTTTCCCTATCAATTTTGTCCGTTACCGTTCTTTGTTTTATTCCTCCTGTTTCTAAGCCTTTTGTTTATTCTTTAAATCGTTTTAGCTGTGGTCGGCAGCCGCTTAAAACTGACCTGGTCCTCCGAAATAAGTCAATTAATCGTTTACTAAGTTCTATAAAATTATTCAGTTTAAATTCGTTTCACTGTCTTTTATTCCGGCGTCTTACAAGCGCCAACATAATTGGTCCTATTCCGGGCATCGGATATATATCAGTGATCTTTGGATACAGTCAATTACATATACTGTTTTATTATTTCTTTAAATTCGTTAATTACATATTGTGTAATCATCTGCGGTTATTGCGTTGACGGTGGATGTGTTTTCTTGTTGCTGGTATCTACTTGTTAGAATGTACTGCGCGTCTCGTGACGTCACACGCAACGCTTAACTCGCTTGTTAGCTGTTGTTCAAGAATTTGTAACAGCAGCCATTTTCTCGTCTTCATCAAGTTACAAAGTTCTAGTGCGCAGACTCGCTCTTCGTACGCTCTCTTCCACAGTCAACCAGTTTTCATTCACAGACTGATGCTCACGCCGTACACTTCATAATAACCTTCAATGCTAGATCGTTACATTAACCTAGTTATTGACAGTCAATGTTTGTTTATCTTTCTCAATTTGTGTTTGTTTATTAATTCACTTATATTTATTCGTTTATTTCGTCAACATGGACGATTATAATTCATTAATTAAAAAACGTGACGTTATTACTAACCATTTACATCGTTTCGATTTATTTCTCAAATCTAATGCAGAAATAACTCAAATAAAATTGCGGTTAGAAAAATTCATTGATTTATGGTCTGACTTTGAATTGATTCAAACCAAACTTGAATTACTTAAACCTGATAATAACTTCGAAATCGAGCGCACCAATTTTGAAAACAAATATTTTCAATTAATCGGTTCAGCGCAAAAACTAATTCAATCGCTAGATAACACTGTAATTATTTCAAATCAACACAAAATCAATAATTCGCCATTGGTCCAGCTACCTAATATTCGCTTACCATCCTTTGATGGCGACATAACGAAGTTCCAGAACTTCATAAGTCTGTTCAATGACTTAATCCATCATAATTCTGATTTGTCTCACGTGCAAAAATTACACTACCTGCGATGTTCGTTAAATAATGAACCTCTTCGCTTAATTGAGCATTTACCACTGTCGGCTGATAATTACTTATTGGCATATAACTTAATACTCGACCGTTATTCGAATCCACGTAGAATTGCAAATGTACATTTAAATCAAGTTTTTAATTTCGTCAAATCTGATTCTCCAAGTTATTAATCGTTAAAACATTTTTTAAATGTTCACGAAGCCGCTGTAGGTGCCTTGCGAATACTCAATATTAATCTACTCGAGTATCTTTTATTTGAAATCGCTTATTCAAACTTAGATTCTGTTACTAAACTCAGCTTTGAGGATCACAATACTGCGTCTTCCGTGCCTTCGTACGAATCTTTAATCTCGTTTGTTACTGCTAAAATGCATTCTTGTGAATTACTTAATTCTTCTCAATCCATCGATAATTCTAATTCATCGTATTCAAGTAAATCTAATGTCGATAAACCGGCAGTCCAAAAACCGGTTTTCCGTAAACAACCGCAGTCTCCGACACTACTTAAAAAACAACATTCAGTTTTATTGAGTAGTAATCCTGCCAATTCAAGTAGCGACACTGTTTATAAATGTCAGTTTTGTGGTTCCATTAACCATAATATTTTCAATTGTCACGAATTTCTCGCTATGTCTGTTGAAGAACGACATAAACAAATCTTTCAACTTCGTAGGTGTTTCGCCTGCCTCGGCAAACACTCTCGCAAGGATTGTAAATCTATTAAGTCCTGTCGTTTGTGTGGCGCTACTAATCACCACACACTGTTACACGACGCACCAACTCAAGTCGATTCCAATGTTCGTCAGTCTACATCGATTAATCCTAACAATAAATCTATTGTTAACAATTTCAATCGTAATAACAATTCACAAGTTATCCATTCGTTTGATCGTCATTCATCTACAAGTACTAGCGGTGATAAACCTCCTTCTACATTCAGTAACGTGCGTCAAGACCCTGTTACTGAAAATATTGTAACTTCAATCGATTCATCTAATAGCAATTCGCTTTCATGTCAAACTGGCTCTCAAAAGGTTTTGTTAGGTACTGCCACTGTGCTTATACAAAATCACTCTGGTAATTTTCTCGCTTTCCGTGCTGTACTCGACTGTGGTTCCGAAGTGAATCTAATCACGTCTCGCGCTGCTGAACTAATTGGCGTAAAAATATTTCCGTGTCGTCAAAACCTGTTAGGCATTTCAGCCACCACTACTCAAATTCAGGGTACTTCGCAGCTTACCATCGCTTCTCAACTGAACAACGATTTTCGTCTTAATACAACCGCATTAGTAATTCCTAAAATTACTAATAGTTTACCATCTGTTTGTCTGTCTCACGAAGTGTTACAATCACACTCCGATAAGATTCTTGCTGATCCTGCGTTCATACACTCCGCCCCTGTAGACATTTTACTGGGCGCCGAAGTGTTTCCTGATTTAATAATTCAACAAAATAATTCAATAATCAAAGGCAGTCCTTCTGCCATTTCAACAGTTTTCGGCTGGGTAATTTTTGGTAAATTACCAGCATTGTCTACGGTTTTAAATAACCAACCTACCAATTCGTTATTCGCTGCTGTCGATTCACTCGCTCAAACTATGCAACGCTTCTGGGAGTCGGAAGAAATCGTCGCTCCTCCTGTTACTGATCCGGACAATGACTATTGTGAGAAGTTATTTTCCGATACCACCACTCGTGATAGTACTGGGCGCTACATTGTTGCGCTTCCATTTAAAGCGAACTCTACACCGTTGTCTTCCAATCGTAATATTGCAAGTAGTGCTGCTAAAAAATTCGCTGTTAAAATCTCGCAGCAACCTGTAGTTCAACAAAAATACCACGATTTCATGCGTGAGTATCTTACTCTCAATCACATGTCTCCTGCTTCTTCCATCGCTGAATACATAATTCCGCATCACGGCGTTTTTAAAACCGCCGACCCTAATGGGAAAATTCGTGTCGTATTTAACGCTTCCTTCTCTGATTGTCACGGCAATTCGCTTAATAATCAACTTTTGTCCGGTCCTAAATTACAAAAGGACATTTGCGATATTTTGATCTCGTTCCGAAAACATCAAATAGTTGTCTGTTCTGACATTAAAATGATGTATCGACAAATTCTCGTGCGACCTGAAGATCGGTCTCATCAGCATATTTTTTATTGTTCTGATGCCAATTCCATACCTCAAGAGTTCGAGCTCAATACTGTGACTTACGGAGTCAAACCGTCTGCTTACCTAGCACAACGTACCTTGCTTCAATTAGTTGAAGATGAAGGCTCTTCTTTTTCGCTTGCGTCCGATGCTATACGTTCTAGCACTTATGTCGACGACATACTCACCGGCGCTTCCACTTTTAAGGAAGCTGAACTGCTAATCGACCAGCTCATCGAATTATTCGCTTTAGGAGGCTTTCAGCTGCGCAAATGGTCGTCTAATCATCCTGATCTTCTACAACGTTTTCCAAATGATCACCTGGAAAATCCCGTCTGCTTCTCGGACGAAACTTCGTCAATTAAAATCTTAGGGCTTCAGTGGAACCCCAACTCTGATTCGTTCTCGTATCATGTAATTCCTTTCGATTCGGAGGTCACAAAACGTAATGTGCTCTCCTACCTGGCGAAAATCTTTGATCCTCTCGGTTTTCTCACTCCAGTCACCTTCTGGGTGAAACATTTCTTGAAACAACTCTGGAATAACAATCTGCAGTGGGACGACAAGTTACCTCCGCTCTTCGACCGTGCTTGGAATAAATTCAGTTCTGATTTGTCTTCTTTACAAAATTTTCGTTTACCTCGGCTAATCACTGTCAACGGCGCCGAATACCGAATACTTGGATTCTGCGATGCTTCTGAGAAGGGTTACGCTGCTTGTGTTTACCTTCACGTACAAACAGGTTCTCATGTTAACATGTTTCTACTCAAAGCTAAAAGCCGAGTATCTCCGTTGAAAAATGTTACAATTCCTCGTCTCGAGCTGTGCGCTGCACTCTTATTAGCCCGATTAATTTTTTCAATTTCTAATTTCAAAAGCTCCATTTCTTGTTGTGAATTGCGATTATTCACTGATGCTAGTATCGTGTTAGCCTGGTTACAAACACCGCAACACCGTTTAAAGTTGTTCATTGCCAATCGTGTGCAACAAATTTTATCCTTAACCGATGTTAACTGCTGGTCTCACATTTCTACTGACCAGAACCCTGCTGATGTCGCATCTCGTGGCACAAACTGTACCGACTTAATCAATCACCCGTTATGGTGGCTAGGTCCGCCTATTTATCGTACATCATCCTCCAACTGGCCTGCGATTAATGTTCCGTCTGTTTCTACCGACAAGCTCGATTTGCGGCAAGAAAAAACATGTCTCGCCGTCTCTACTGATCCTTCGTTTCCCGACGATATCTTATTAAAGTTCTCCTCGTTTTCTCGTCTAATTAGAATCATGGCTTATGTTCTGCGTTTCGTCAAAAAACTCAAGTCTCCTTCCATCGTTTTCTCATCGTTTCTGGCTTCAGAAGAGCTCTGCGATGCCACTAATCTGTGCGTAAAATTAACTCAACTGCGTTATTTCTCCGATGACATACGTGCCATCACCAAGGGCAAAATGCCATCCAAGTCGCTTATTTCTTTATCGCCTCTGCTCAACGATCAAGGTATTCTAACAGTGGGCGGTCGTCTATGCCGTTCCGCTCTTAGTTCAACTGCACAACATCCTATGTTACTGCCTAAACGCAGTCACTTAACCGGTTTAGTATGCGATTATTTTCATCAATTGTCGCTTCACTCAGGACCTCGTACCACTCAGGCTTTAATCGTTCAACGTTTTTGGATTTTATCTGCTAGAAACGTAATCCGACATCGAATTCATCGCTGCGTTCGCTGCATTAGATACAACGGACGACCTGTTCAACCAATGATGTCTACATTACCTTCTTCTCGTGTCACTGCTTCTAGAGCATTCTCATCTACTGGTGTTGATTATGCTGGTCCTTTCATCGTCAAAACTACTCGTCTTCGTAAATCTTCCTGCTCCAAAGGCTATTTGTGTGTCTTCGTGTGTATGTCTACTAAGGCTGTTCATCTCGAATTCGTATCCGATTTGTCAACCGACGAATTTCTGGCTGCTCTGGATCGCTTTGTGTCTCGTCGAGGCCTGCCATCGAACATTTACTCCGATAATGGCACCAACTTTGTAGGCGCTAAAAACAAGCTTGCCGACATTTATCAGTTAATTCGTAGTTCTTCCACTTCTATTGGAAATCATCTCGCTGCGTTAAAAATTACCTGGCACTTCAATCCACCTTCTGCGCCTAATTTCGGCGGGTTATGGGAGGCCGCCGTTAAATCTGCCAAACATTGTTTGCTTCGTCTCATCGGAGACAAGCCCCTGCTCTTCGAGGAGTACGTAACTTTATTCTCTCGTATAGAAGCTGTCTTAAACAGCAGACCTTTGTTCCAATTTTCGTCTGACCCCAGCGAGGAAAGACTTATGTTAACTCCTGGGCATTTTCTCATCGGATCTTCTTTATTACAACCACCAGAACCAAGTATAATCGATCAACTTCGGCCTGCTTCACGCTGGCAACAGCTAAAGGTATTAGTTCAGTCATTTTGGAAGCAATGGTCCCTGAATTACCTTCATACTCAAACTCAGCGAAATAAATGGACTCGTGCTCGTGACAACCTTCGAGTTGGTCATGTTGTCATAATCCAAAATCTAGATACTGCCCCTGCCTTATGGCCGCTGGGCACAATCGTTAACGTCTTTCCCGGTAAAGACCGTACAGTTCGTACCGCTGAGATAAAAACCATCCACGGTACGTACATTCGACCAGTCTCTAAGCTGATTGTCTTACCTGACAATTAGGCTTTAATATTAAAACTTATCCTCGTCTTCTTTTTATCGCAGTCTTTTGACTGCTTTCGTATTTTTGTTCCTTTTGCAACTTAAAGAATTCACTGGTAACACATGCAACTACACATTCATGTATTCATCTTTGATTCGACTGTTCCCTTGCTGGAACTCTTCCTTTGCTCCGTTGTTCTTCAATCCTTCTTCTCATCGCAGTCTTTCGCCTGCATCGTTATTTCTCTCCTAGCATTTCAATTTTCTGAGTAGGTTGCTCTTGATCAACCATTAATCGCATTTTTTTTATACAATGCATAAAATCTTTTGACAATTCGGCATAGTGTCGTTATTCATTGCTGAAGTCTTCGTCTTCTTCGTTTGTTTTCTTCGTTCGTCGTTTTCTTCGTTTCTTCGTCGCTTCTGGTTGTCAACCCTCGTTGGCAATCACCTCAAGATTGTTCCGTTACTCGTTGGCTTCCGCGCAAGCCGTGGAAGATGATCCGTTCGTCGTTGGCCGGGCAAACCCGTGCGTTTGTCACGCCACATCAAGATGTGTCCGTTCTTCACCTCGTTCGTTCTACATCTTCAGTCGTCGTCGTCGATGCTTCGCTCATCGTTTTTGCTACGTTTTCCGCTCCCTGTTGCTTCAGGGCGGGCGGCTTCGTTCTTCGTTTTCTTCCTGCGTTTTCCGCTCCCTGTTGCTTCAGGGCGGGCGGCTTCGTTCTTCGACCAGTTCTTGTAAATCGCTTGCTTCGATTTAGGCGGGCGGTATGTTAGCGCCAGTCTTCCCGGGGTTATTCAAACTGATTTCCCCGCTAATTACATTTGTTCCTGCATATCCTTCCGTGTGACATCATTAAGTCACGTCATCCGTACCCCTTCCTTCCCTTTCATTTTCCGGCCTCTTCCCCACACACTTTTGTCTTAGCTGCTGTGATGTACGGTTGTGTTCTTATCTAGTGCGATTAGCGCGTGGCTTGGGTTAGCGATGCCCTGCCAATTTCTTCGTTTTCAATCAGTTCGTTTCGTCTCTCGTTGGGTTATCACAAACCTAAACTGTTCATTATTCTATGCGTATGTGAATTATATTCAATGCTCATGTGCTTTTTATTGTAAACTGTCTTAGTGTATTCATTGCAATGTTACCAGTGCGCTTCCACGTGATTTTCTACAAGTTTCAAGTTGTTAATGGACTCCAGGTAAGAGCATTTTTCCGTTGTTACAGTTAGTTATTTCAAATGTGTGTATCCCCTTGTTTTTCCCTATCAATTTTGTCCGTTACCGTTCTTTGTTTTATTCCTCCTGTTTCTAAGCCTTTTGTTTATTCTTTAAATCGTTTTAGCTGTGGTCGGCAGCCGCTTAAAACTGACCTGGTCCTCCGAAATAAGTCAATTAATCGTTTACTAAGTTCTATAAAATTATTCAGTTTAAATTCGTTTCACTGTCTTTTATTCCGGCGTCTTACAAGCGCCAACACTGTGTATAAAGAATAGTGATGTATACATTTGTCCTATGAAAGTAGCAAAAACATTCATCTTCTACCAAAATTTTCATGATAGGGCATGGTACCTAGGGTATGGGTATCTTTTGTAACTGCAGATATATCACATCAGAACTTGAGGTTTAAATAAAACTGCCTTTAACTTGTAGAAAAGTTATTTTACTTTTGTAACTTTTATCGTTCAGTATAACATCAAAGATGATTTGTTATAGAAATACTGATGCAGTAGTATTTAGTACAATAAATTTTGAATAAGGTTGTTATTTTTTTGCAGGGTACAGTGGTTGTGGGCATGGACATAATGGACATCCTGGTCAACGACATTGGTCTTGCTGTGGTAATTTATTACACAACTCAGAATGTACGAGAAATCAAGTGACATAATTACGTGATGCATTTTTGAATAAATGTCAAAAGATCTGTTAAATAAAATTGTATTGACTTTTAACTGGGATAAATTAATGTACTGATAAATTTCCAAGTGAATGCCCTTGAAGTTACTATAAAGTTTTGAAGAATACTTGTGTTGTAATTATACAATATCTGATACTCTGAAAAATGACAATCTAATTACGCCATATGAAAAATTTGAGCGGCCTAACAATTTACTAAATGTATGTGTTGGTAGTAATCAGTTTAAGTGTAAGGGCATGTAAGGATTAAATTCCTAAGAGAGTCAGAATAACATATAAAATGAGGAATGAAGTAATTTATTTCAGCCCTCACTGATTTGAAAAGTATGAATCTATCAACATCTAAAAAGAATTTACTTTGCCCCCTTTAGTTTACACCTTCACTTCATTCTTTATAGCGTCTGCTCATAGTGTAGTTGTCAGAACAACTGGCTTCCGTACCAGGAGTCTTGGATTCGATTCCCCATCAGATTCTGGAATTTTTTCATTGCTCTTTATGCAATCATGATTTTTTTTGTTAGAGCTATTTCTATTACACTGGATGAGTATTTCAAGTACTTAATATTTTTTTAAAAATTTATATATATTGTAACTAGTCAGACTAATGAACAACTTTATTCAAACTTAAACTACCTAAGAATTACATTATTATAAGAGGAATAACACCCAATGGCTACTCTTATTTTCTAACAATAACAATATTATTTTAAGATATAAATTTAATGCTACTCTTACTTTTAAAGATTAGTATTTTGTATTGCTTTTCATATTTTCTATGTACAAGGGGGTTACCAAAAGAAAACGGAATTATTTTTCAAAAGCTATTTATTTTCAATTTTTTTACTAAACAACCTTATCCCCTTCAAAATACTCTCCATTACAACTAATACATTTATCCCGCTGGTGCTTCCGCTGTTCGAAACATTTTTTGTAGTCATCTTTAGAAATGGCTGACAGCTCCTCCCTCATTTTTTTCTTGACCACTTCAATGTTGTCAAATTGGTGTCCTTTAATGTCCCTTTTCATGCGTGGAAATAAGAAAAAGTCACCCAGAGCCAGTTCAGGCAAGTAAGGTGCATGGGGCAGCAGAACCATGCCATTTATAGTCAAAAAATCTTTCACTGAGATGGCTATGTGTGCAGGTGCATTGTTGTGGTGGAAGAACCAGTCTCCTGTCTGCCACAAATCGGATCTTTTTTGATGAACACTGTTGCGCAATCTTCTTAAAACTTCCAAATTGTCAGTAGACGGTCTGAGAGCACACGCTCTCAAATTTTTTAAACATTTTTGTCGATTCAGGCAGTTGATGGACGTCCAGAACGAGGTTTGTCATCAGTCGACATGTCGCCATTTTTAAACCGAGAAAACCACTTGTATACTTGAGATTGTCCCATAGCGTCATCTTTGTAAGCTGTTTTCAACATTAAAACAGTTTAAGCAGCACTTTTACTGAGTAGAAAACAAAATTTCACAGCTACACGTTCTTCACGTGAACTTGCCATCATAAAAAACTAAAGAAGAACAAAACAGCGCTAGCAAAAACAATCACTGCAGATGAATATTGAACTCCCAATGAGTTGCAATCACTGCACTGAACTTGCAATGAGTTGCGCTATACACGTCTGTGCGGCACAAATGCATACTTCACAAGCACCGCCCACGGCAATGCTATTCTAGTTACTTTTGGGTGCCCCCTCGTAAAACTTACCTAAGTCCAGGTTTATAGCTAATCTTACTATTATAATTTACATAATCTTCATTCAAAAATAAATCCTTCTAATGCATCCTGCAGCTTGAAATTAATCTATTTTATATAATAAATTTCACTAACCTTTTTTAAGCTGCCTTTATTTTTTTATTTATCACTTACATGTGTTTCGGTGGATCCACCCCCATCAGAGTATATTATATCGTTTGAAATTAATATTTTTAAAAAATCTACAGAAGATGTTACATTTTCAGTCGTCTGTATAAAACTGTAAGTAAGTAGTGATAAATAAAAAAATAAAGGAAGCTTAAGAAAAAGCCAGTGAAATTTATTATATAAAATAGAATTTACATAATCACTTAAAAGAATAAACAGATTGTAATTAATTCATAAAATTCATAAGAATTACACTAATAAGTTTATGAAACAACCAGGTGATGATAACAGCCCTGATTTTTCACCTTTAAAAGAAAAAAAATTAACAACACTATTGGTTATCTTATTTTCTGAATAGGCTACACATTTCTTATTTCGTAACATAACATACTATTATTATTTTCTAAAATAAAACATTCTTACTTTATAAAAAAAACGATTTATCAAGGTAATTACAATTGATTTACAGGTTAATTTATTACAATTGTTATTTTTACAAATGATTACAAAATATACTAACATAAGATAAATCAAACCAATTTGAAGGTTTTCTGGTGTGCAAGTCTTAAAGTCTTCTCTTAACGTTTAAGTTATTGAGGAGTTGCAGTGCCTCAACATTCACATGATGTAGGAGTTGGTCTTTTTGACTCTTTGAGAATCTTTTCTTTTCCTCATCCACCGTTCAGAAGCGGATGGAGGTTATCATTCCGAATGAAGTACTTTATAATGGAATATAGAGAAATGAAAATGGAATATGAGAACAGAGTAGCTAATGGAATATATGGAAGATTCCTGTATTCTCTGAGACAGGTAATGCGCTAAGAAACATAAACATTTGCAAAAAATCAGAATATGACAGATTTAACGAACTGGTTATGAAATTAATCCATTCAAAATTACTATTATTGACTTCAGCAAGTATTAATAATTACTAGAGACAACTCAGCGCAGATTTAAAAATTGTAGAGTAGCGAGACCATGAACATAAATATTTTGTCAAATGTTAAGAAGGCTGTCTGAAAGATGTACAACGAATAAGTTTAGATGTTCAACGAATATGTCAACAAACATTGAAATAATTCAGAAGGAAACAAATGTTTAAAATTTGTGTGATTGTTACTACAATAAATTATTATAATTTATTTTAATAAATTAATTGACAAACATTTTCAATTAACATTATTAATCCTGTTACACTACAGCAGCATAAATTAGCATACTCATATGAGGATTGAAGAAAATTAAGCTCGTCTTATTCCGCTCCTGATAGTTTAGGCCAGCTCTTGTTTTGTGTCAGTCAGCAAAGTTGGCTTCTATTCCAAGCATTAATCATTTGTCACAAGTTTTACAATATCCAGTCAGTCACCATGCGTAGTAATAACTGTCTATATTGTACAAAAAGATCAACCTATGAACGAAAAATGGTCTGGAAGTGGACAAAGGTAATAGTTTATATTATATGTAGACATAAAATATTTCTTTTTCATTGTGTGGAAAATTAGTTTTGTTTTATCTCGTTTCCCGCGCCTCTCTATGGGCTGGCTGTCCATCTGCTGAGAGATCCACAGTACAATATTGTAACTGCAGATCTCTTAGCAAACGGTCTATAGTTTAACTAAAGAACTTTGTAATTATTTAATAAAACATATAATATTTTATCTTCGTGTATCACCTAGAAGTTTCTTTCGTTTTCAACTCAAAAAAATTAAAGAAAATATTTGATAACAATTTTCAGGTGATTTATGATTGTTACTGTTTACTAGAACAGTTGGGTTGGCGATTCTGGTCATAACCCTGCTAATAGAAAACAACAGCTGTGTGTGTGATCTGTGTTTTTCTGCCAGGCTGATTTGCGACTGTTTTGTTAATTTTGCTCTTCATTATTTTTCGTGATTGAATACACAATATTTATTTAATTACGTATTTTTTTACAAAATGCAATATGTGTGGTAGTATTATTTCTAAGTTTTAAATCTAACTACTGTAATATAATCAAGAACTTGTTTGTTTTTTTCGAGAATGTTGATATTAAATGACACTAGTTAGCATTATATCTTTAAATGTAACGAGATAAAGTTCAGTGATTATATAAATCTGTGAATTGGATATTTTAAGACCCTGTGAGAAATAGATTTCAAAGGTAAGTTGGCTGCTATTAGAATATTTAACGCAATAACGTGGGTTCGTTTATTCTACTGCATAGCTGCTGTTATTTTTTTTTTGTTAAAGCGGTAAAATAAACGTGTATTTTACTGCTGCTTGTTAATTGTTCAAACGTTGCGTTAGTTCTAATATTAATATGACATTTATTATATTTCCAAACTAATGTTGCTCATTACAGATCTAATAGTTACTAAAGCAAGGAAAATTTTACTTGGTTTGAAAGCCTTCTGGTACTTGTAACTAAGTGTTAGTAATAGTTAATTAACTGACTGAGATGAAACATTCTTGTAACAGTGGCCAGCAGTATGAAAATAATTGTTTACATTGTGCATTGGTATTTTTGACAGGCCTTCTGAAAGATAAGCACAGTTTTAAATATTGTGTTTTTAATTTCATAATTAATTGCCTATTATTATTATTATTATTATTATTATTATTATAAATTTTTAATTTTATATTAAAATTTATTATTTGATACATTAGTTAAAATCTAAGATAAATGGTGGAATTACAACAATATTTCATTTGCAGAAAGTTTGCTTTTTGAAAAATACCTACCTACTTACCCATACAGAATTCATTTGAAAACCAAGACAAACCTGAAAATTTGGGAACATTTTGAAATACTTATGATGAATTCATTTAGACAGTAGTAGTCTTGAAATTTTGGAGACATAATTTGCACAATTTTGTAAAACCAATTAAGGTTTAATTTAATGCTTCCACGCAGAGTTTCTCATAATACAAGGGGTACAGTTGAATAATTGGGCGTGAATAGGTTTGTCTTTGGTAAAACAGATGTTAAAGTTCTACAGAAGAAATATTAGTATTAACTTTCCAATATAGTGTGTGCTTAATACAGACCACCTATTAATTATGCATATTGATTACAGTATAAAAAATTAAGAGCATTGTTAACAATCATTCGTAGTCGAAACAATTTGTAAGAACCTCAGTAAGCCTTTGTATGTCTCATATTTAAAAAAAAACAAACGTAGAATACTTCAAAATTAATTGTTTTAATGAATAATGCTCAGGTGTAACATGAAAGTATTTCTACCAATTTTAAATGATTAATTTCATAGCCTGGCCTGAACTTACATGAATAGATAGTGCAAACTATTTACAGTATGCCCAAACTGAATTGGCTCATCATCTCAAGCCGGCCGCATTGGCGCAGTTGGTAACGTGCTCGCCTCTCATCATGCGGTCTTGGGTTCGAATCCCATTCAGGCACGGCATATTTTCATACGTTACAAAAATCATTTCATCCTTTACCGTCTGCATTAGCAGTAATTGCAGAACAGTCGGACGTTAAACCAAAAAAAAAAAAAAAGTCATCTCAAATAGCTATACAAGCACAGGGTGTTCCCTAAGACCACAGATATTTTAAATATTTTGTTCTTCTAATCAACAAAAATAAATAAATTATTCACTCATTTTCTGTTACGTTGTTTTTGAGTTATCTTGTACATGTAGGCGAGGAATGAAAGACGTATGATCACAACTCTATAGCTACGGGCACCAATTCAGATTGGAAAAACTATAACATCATTTTGTAGCTAAGAATATTACAGTCCCTTCTAAATCTTTCACTACTACCATGGGATGTTTAGAGTTGTATATTAATCACCTCCCTTTACAACCAAACATTGGAAAATAGATTTTCAAATTATTTGAAATGTTTTTTTTTAATATAATAAACAATACGAGGTGAGTAAGGAATTTGTAATGATATAGTATAAATTCCATATGTAAGAAACTGCTGTAGGTACAGAAAAGTATAAAATTAACATTTAGTGTTAAATTAAATATTATTCTTAAAGAGAATTTGCTCATGTTTCAGATTGACTCAGTGTGGGGTTGGGCGTCGCCACCGCTGCGACTGCACCTGGCTGGGCTCCCACGTACCAGAATGGGGGAAATTGTGGTAGGTGGAGACAGAGATCGGGAGCGAGGTGGTGACCGTGCACCATCCCCAGCTCGACTTGCTCACACATCAGAAAAGCACCCTCGCGGCACTTTAACAGAACTTAATGTTCTTAGACGACATCGAGAATTGTG
Organism: Catonia carolina; assembly: GCA_035578175.1. Lineage (NCBI taxonomy): Eukaryota > Metazoa > Arthropoda > Insecta > Hemiptera > Achilidae > Catonia > Catonia carolina. Next base: position 120,916,670 of record JAQMRL010000002.1, on the reverse strand, counting down.
TGATGTTGTTTTAAATGTAGGAGCTAGAAAAATATTTGCACATAGGTAGGTGGTATAAAAATTCATCTTTTACAGAAAATATTATGTTTGATGTTTATTACTGAATTGTTTACCTACAGAGGATATTCATTTTCAGCGTATGCAACATGGGGACTTTATGTTTATCTATACCAGTGGTTCCCAACCCGCAGTGGTCTGCGGACCACTCAGCCTGAAAGTGAACTACCACGGACCACCCAATACATTATTGCATATATCTTATCAGTTGTAACCAAAATAAAAGATGATTAATTAAAACAAATTTTCAGAAACAAACTATTATTACAAACATATAATTGTTATTTACAGAAAGTAGGGTACATTGTACATCACAAAAAGTAAAAATATTTTAATTGTAAATTGTCTTTTAATAAAATAATGAATACAGAATTTACTTAGTCGAAAATAACAATGAAAATTAAAAAGTGAATTAAAATGAAATGAAAATTTCAATGCGACTGTTGTGCATGAATCTTTCTGACTAGTTGAGGAATTTTAGGTTTTAGGCTCTTACTAAGAGCTACTCTCAAATCACTGCTTACACTTAGCCGATTTCATTGTTTTTTTTTAATTAACAATAAAATAGAGAACCTCTGCTCACACAAATAAGTGGTTGAAAAAATCATAAGATACCGCAAAGCAACTTGCCGAATCTTGGGGAAGCCCAGGGCTTTCTTACACCACAACTCTTCTACCTTTACTGAATCTTGAATGTATTTATTTAATCTTGTTCAATGAAAATCGTAACTTATTTAATCACGGGAAAATATTACTTTTTTATAAGTAGTCACCGGACTCTCACGGACCACCCCGAAGGCTCTCACGGACCACCTTTGGTCCGCGGACCACAGGTTGGGAAACACTGATCTGTACAATTATTCTATATGTGTAGTAGGGGCCTACTATACAAAGGGATACATAACAACATAGAACATCCTTGGTTATGAGTAAACATTTGTAAGGTCAGTAAATTATTGCAAACAGGATTTTCTTGTGATGTTGGGTTGTACAGTAAAAAAGAAAAAAGAAATTGAAAAAATTTGTATGTCAAGAAGTTGTTTGAAAATTTACCTAAAGGTATGATTCCGATGGTGACCGCAGATCGCAGGCTGCAGCGACAGATCGGGGGCGACAGTACTGCTTTGGCTGATTTTATATGACATGCATTCCGAACACAGCGCCATTGTCGCCTGCAGTCGCAACTTGCCGCCGCTGCAGACCGCACTACCGCCCAAGAACCAGTAGTGTCGCTAACCGCAGAAAGTTAACACGTGTTTAAAATGAGTTTTTCTGTATCTGAAGAGAGTAATTTAATAAATAGTGTGGAAAAACATCCAGTACTTTACGACGCAGGACATGCTGATTACCGGAATAATCTGCTGAAAGAAAATGTATGGAAAAGCATAGGAAAGGAGCTCAATAAAACCAGTGAGTAGTTTTTATTTTTTTTATTTTTATTGTCCAAACAAACTTGAACACTAGTGTTGATATTTGTGTAATTTTATTGATATTGGTAGCTACGTTTTGTAGATATTCTATTTTCACGTTCCGTAGTCAATAGCGGCATCTTGCCATGAAACTGCACCATATTCGCTACAAAAGAAATCTTTAATTTTGTCTCTAATTTCAAATCCTTCACTATTAGAAAATCCACCAAAACGAGCAAAGTTCTGCATGTTATCTTGGCAGCTTTCTTCTGTATTATAATTAAAAATTGGAACATTATTTTCTTCGAGGTAACCATCACGAAGAAGATTATGTAAACAGCAAGTAGTTAATATCAGATCATCAACTACATTTGGAGCTACAGCAATAGGTGTGTAAAACACTCTAAATACTTGACTTAATAGCCCAAAAGCGTTTTCTGTCACTCGGCGACCTCTGCATAATCTGTAATTATAAATTTGCTTCCCTCTTTCTAATCTTGCCACCTTTCTAGAATATGGTTTCATCATATAAGTGCTCAGTGCAAATGCTTCGTCTCCAATCAAATAATGGGGTATCATTACATTTGTACCTGGCAAACATTTCGGTGGTGGGATGTTAAATCTCTTATTTATTAATTTCTGTCCAATCACAGATTTTTTAAATATACCATTATCAGATTCTTTGCCATAACCACCAACATCAACTGCTACAAATTTATAATTTGCATCGACGATAGCCAATAACACAATAGAAAAATAATCCTTGTAATTAAAAAATAATGACCCACTATTTTTAGGTGCTCTAATGCGCACATGCTTACCATCAATTCCTCCAACGCAATTAGGTATATTCCATTTCTGCCAGAAATCTTGTTCGATACGCTTGAAATCTTGTTCAGTAGGAGGTGTCATTAAAACTGGCATTAATTTTTGTCTCAAACTCATAAGTACACTTTTCATAATTCGGGATATGTAGGACTCCGATATACGGTATGCAAATGACAAGGATTTATAGCATGCAAATGACAAGGATTTATAGCTTTCTCCTGTAGCCAAATCTGTAACAAATCATTTTCAAGACTCATGTTGTAACGCAGTAAATTGTTTTCACAACAAATTTATTTTAATAGTGTTTTAAAACAATTTTTTATACTCTAATTAACAATTTTACTGTTTAATTTCAGGTGAAGACTGTAAAAAGAAATGGAAATTCATACGCGATGGATACAACAGGTTTAAGAAAACACATAAACTGGGTACTGGTTCAGCTGCCCCAAAAAACTCTAAAAATTGCAGACATCATCAATTGCTATTCCTGGACGGTGTTTCGCAGCACAGATCTGGAGGTTCGAATATACCAATGTCACCACAGGAACTGACAGAAAATGAGGAAGATGCTGATAAATTAAGTACTGAGGAGCAATTTCTTGTAAGCGAATCCGCAGACGCCAATTTGGCCAATCAAGCGCAACAAAGTTACGATGACAACGTTATTGAAGATCCCAGAGAACAAACACAAACTACAGTCAAACGCCGAAAGCGAAACAAAGAAGATGAACTGCTACAGATGTGGAGGGAAAGAGATAAAAACAGACAAATATTACTACAGTCATTACAACAGAAGGACGACGATGTGAGTTTGTTTTGCCGTCACATTGCTGAAGTGTTACGAAACTTGCCACCAGTAGAAAAAGCACAAGCAAAGAAACATTTAAGTCTAGTCCTATCCGACTATGAAATCATGGCAGCAAAAAATACTTCTTTAACGCCAAATTCAACAACTCTGTCAAATTACACAACCTCCCCTGAATTACTTGCATCAGCATCTTCATCTCAGTACTCATCTCCTACTCCAGATAGTGTTTACAACTTACCAGGACCTAGCAATGTTACCCAATTTGTTAACTTACCTACAACGGGACCAGCCCATTACAATACGCCGAATGCCTATTTTCCCATGAGTTCAACATCAACCTCACCAGTACCTGAACTACTATTTGAAGGAAATCAAGAAAGGGAATAATGTCAAAAAACAAATAAATTTACTTACTTACCTCAAAGTCAGAAACAATTTTTCTTCTGCACTTATTGCATTCCTTATAACTTTTGGTTTTATTTCTTCATAAATAAAAGTAAGTACAAAATTAAACTGGTTTTTATTTAAACGACAGTACCTTCTAAATATATCCTCATCGGCCATTAAATGATTTTTAATTAGTACTGAATAACTTCCTTCATGTAGTCTGTTTTTTAATAAAGGCGTGATAGCACTTCTTTTTTTTCTACTGTATAATAACAAAAAATCATCGTCTTCTTCCTCTTCCAATAAAATACACAAAATTGAATTGGTAGACATGATGCGTTCCCCAACACTTGGAAGCGACTGCAAGACCAACCTATCACCGTGTCAACATTGACCCAACCGCAGACCGCAGCGACACTGCCGTCTGCGGTTGCAGCCTGCAGTTGCAGTCTATTACTGCGGTCACCATCGGAATCATACCTTAATGCCTTACATTTTGTAAGCTTGCACCTGTAGGCTACTTCCAAAACTAGTGTAGCTCAACCTTGTTGGTATAAATCAACACAAAAACCTTACCCTAAAGTGTTTCAACCTCTACGAGAACATCTTTAGAGGAAGAATTATACACCAAAACTAGATCTATACCAATAATCATCTCAACAGTTTTTAACATTTATCTAAATAGAAATTTTTAATTCTGTTTAAAATTACGTCAAATATTAATGTACTGTTAACTTAGACAGGCACTTGCATGATAATTAAAAAAGAAACATTCAAAACTATGAGAAAGTGTTCCAACTTCAGCAATACTGGAATCCCAAATCACTGTTCTGGCAAGAAAACTTATACATACTTTATAGCACTGTTACTAAAGTTATTTTATAAATAAATCTTTATAATGGAGTCTGTATTCAATTCTATTGTAAATATATTTAATCTTCCTTTGACCTGTTTTAGCTGCAAAGTGATGTAGCACAGCTATAACACGTCTGTGAGAAATTAAATATTTTTACAGTAGAATTAAACATATGTCACTGGATGGTGACATTAAGTGGCAAGATAAAACCTTTAGTTGTTTGTGGCCCTGAGAAGGGTTGTTTATGTGTGTTTCTGCTGGGGTGGACAGAGTTGGTTGATAGCCCTGAAACGGCTGGTGAAAACCTTTAGGAGTTGGTCCTGAGAAAGACCGCTGTGTTGGTTTCAAAGGAGACTGGTGTAGGCAGCGACCACTGCTGCGAGAGCCATGGCTCAGGTTGGTGGCCTTGAAAAGGGCTGGTTAATACCTTAGAGAATTGGTCCTGAGAAGGACTGATGAAGGCTGCAGTGACAGCTGCTGATATGCTTGCTGCTGTGTTAATTCCCAAAACATCTTCCGTCTTTTTCTCATGGATCCAGCCGGTCGATCTTGGTTGGAGTTGTATAGAGTGCTATGAAATAACTATCAGGCCTAGTGGAGCCTTCTTATATAGTCACCAGAGCGCTGCGGTAGGGGCGGTTACTAACCCTTTGTAGTGCAGACATTGGCCTACCGCCCCTGTCGGAACTATTGTCGGCTACCCTCTGTTGATTTGTCGGAAGCTTTGATGGCTGGGAGCACAGTACCTAATCAGAGGGGGCAGCAATGACATCCATTTTAATTTAATGTAATGTTTATACTATTTTTCAGGGCTGATGAGCTCTGGTACGCATTTCCCCGTACCCACTTCATAGCTAGCCAATGACTTGCCAGCTACACTGCCAACATTTGCTCTTTTAGCTCTTTCATATATTTTGTCAGCCATCTTTTTGGTCTTTCAATAACAATTGTAACTTATGAACTTAAAATCAGCTGATTATATTCTAGAGTATTGCATGTTAATGCACCCTATAATTGATGTGTTCAGTATGAGATGCAAGACATGAGCATAGTGTTTGTCAGGCTGAAACAATCTGACAACACTGGCAACCAATCTGATTGGTCTAAATGCATGGAACAGCAGAGCTCATCAACCGTGAACAGCATTGCAGAGTAACATGTGATTGATTTAGAAGTGAAAGAAAATCCCTTAAGTTTGTCTGATAATTTAGTTGTTTGTTAGTTAATTTAGTTATAATGATTAATTTAGCGTATATTATTCAAAAAATGTTGTGTAGTAAAAGACATTATTTTATAATAATTTTTATTGTAAATCTATATTTTATTTTGCAGAGTAATATTATCAGCATGTAGTCCATATTTTAGAGCAATGTTTACTGGTGAATTAGCAGAATCTAGGCAAACTGAAGTAACTATTAGAGATATTGATGAAGTAGCTATGGAATTATTAATAGATTTCTGTTATACATCGCATATTGTAGTTGAAGAAGCAAATGTACAAACACTTCTACCAGCTGGTAAGTGTTGCATAACTGCCCATACAAAATTTTATTAAAAAATTCTTCTCTGTTAATGTAATATTCTTTGTAATCAGTTGTTCTGTAGTTGGTAAAATTTGTTACAATTTAATCAGCGCATCCAATTCCGCAGATATTGTATAAAATGCAGTTTATTGCGTTAGGGTAAGGGCATAATGCAGGCAGGCATTCTGATTCTGAAATCAGTGCTGATAAGTAAACAATTGTTGCAGTTGGAGCCACATAGTAGAACAGATTTTCTACACCAAAATTGCTTCAGTGTTTTATTTGGTACTTTTCTCTTAGTACTTTTGTTTCATATTTGTTACTACTTAATTATAACTATGTAGTAAATACTTTAAAAAGATATTTTTAATTTTTTACTTAGGCTCCCGTCAATGCTCATGTCATTTGCTATTTCCTGCTAGCAGCAATCTACAACTCTATTTGGGTGTAATTTAAATAATTTATCCCAAATTTCTGATTTAAAAAAACTTTTGAAACGAAAGTCTCCATATGTATATTATATTTTTTCTGAAGTGGAAGAATAGTATGAGTAAAAAACAAAACTAAATGAAAGAATAAAGTAAACTGTTAATTACTGTTTGGTAGCTATGTTTAAATAAGAAAATTGAGTACCGATAATGTTGGAATCTGAAACCAAAATGGACATTTCATTCTGGTGACTAGTCTGACTCAGACGAGCAGGAAGTTGGTGTCGGGATATGCCATCACTGTGCTTGCTCTAGTCTAAATATATTGGTCATTCTGTGGTAGTTGATCTGTACTGGTTGTTGGAATCTGACTATCAGCCTGCACAGTGTGTTTATCCTTATGTTTGCACTTAAGTAGATTGTTCAAAAAGTATCCAAACTTCATCTGGTAAAAGTTTGTGCGTAAATTAAATATAAAAATATTGATACATTAGTATTCAACTTATTTCTTAATTCACCATTGTTTTTTCGTCATCTTGTTATATGGATGGTCTCCTTGGGACTTCACATTCCCAATCCAGCACTCCTTCCACTTTTGGACCCAAGACTGGAAGGCCATTTTAGAATGAACTTTAGTCGAGCCATCATGTTTTGTGTAATGTCATTTCTGGACTCAAATCAGGACCCTTTTAAGTGGCATCCTCAATTGAAGGAATAGCAAAAAATTGTTACGAAATTATAAGGACTAGTTTCTTAACAAATATTCTGAGTAATTTCAAGATGCTTTGGCAACTTTGATTTCTGTTATCTTTGGCACGAATTTGGATGCCTTGCATTGCTAAAAATCTTCCATTAAAATTGATTGAACTGAACCAATGCTGATTCCTACCTCTTTAACTAATTCATGATAATATGTTGATCATCACCATTTAGTGGACAGGTTCTCAGTTCACTGAAGTGAACCCATTTTGAAACCTGTTGTGACACTCCTTTATCTTGAGGCACTCAAAGCATTCTCTCCAAAGGCCTGTTGGATTTTTCGAATGGTTTTAATTATATTAACTTGAGAACGACCAAATTTTGACAAAAATTTAAGCAGTGTCACTGTTCAACACATTCAATCATACTGCATGAGATAATATTTAAAATTCAGCTGTCTACAGCCAACTGCAACTATATGCCAGCATGTAACACACTCCTGACATTTGTGTGACTAAAACAAAATAAGGTCAGGTACTTTTTGTTAGAATCTTCTTTTCTGACAGTTGCTCCAACACATAATCTCTAACCATTATCTTGGATCTGATTAGCCACTTTTAAAATTATTATATTCCTTATTTTCAATTTATCTTACATTACTTAAAAGTAATGTACAATATCTGTACCATAAGCTATTTCTATTTTGTCTTTATGAAAGTTTAAGACAAACAAAATAATTACGTAATGTATGTACAGATGCAGGATGTTGTTTAGGATACTGAAAATAATATTGTACTAATTGAATATTATGTCATGATTATTTCATTCATTCTGTGTTGTTTAAATTATAGAATGGTAATTTTATCGATCATTGTTTTGGTTTACAACAAAAACAATCATTTATATCAGTTTTAATTAGAGTATTAGGTATCTGATAATTTATTATTGTTAGTGATCTGTATATTTTGTCGTATTTAATCTCAATTATTGCTTGTTGCTTAAAATTTTTTTGAAAATTATGTACCGTTTGTAATTATATCATGTGTTCTTTACCATATGAGAATTAATATTAATTCAATGTCATATGAGAATTAGTAACTTGTGACTCATGCTTGAATGCCATTAGTAAAGTATAAGACCACATCATGTGACAATCAGTACACCTAGCTGTTGATATCTTGAGTTAACAGCTTTGTTTTTTAATTGATTTCAGCTTGTTTATTACAACTGGCGGAAATTCAAGAAATATGTTGTGAATTCCTTAAACGACAATTAGATCCTTCAAATTGTTTAGGAATTCGTGCTTTTGCAGACACACATTCCTGCAGAGAACTTTTAAGAATTGCTGATAAATTCACTCAGCATAACTTCCAGGAGGTAAGTTATATTATTTAGAAATAATTAATTGTATATTTATGTATTATTATTTTTGTGGCTGTTCTCTAATAGTCTGTTGTGAAATAACTTCAAGCCTTATTTTGTAATAATAGCTGTATCATTGAATGGGAGCCCATGCCACTGTGATTTATTTTTTAAATGGTTTATAGCTGTAATTTAGTTAAAAATCCTCAATATTGGACTTTCAGGAAACTTTTGATAAAAGGCGAACCATTCATGACAGTTTTCTGTTCAGTAAGAGCAGAACACTGGAAACTTATGTAGGTTAGGAATGCGTTAATTAGCTTGGTTAAAGTAGAAATTCAGTTTTTCAGTAATTTCATTTACAGCAGTAATTCTACAACAAATTTTTTTGTTTATTGCATTAGAACTGCTAGTTTAGAAATTCAAATTTTACGTAATATCACTAAAATTTGTGTGCTGCAGAATGTTTTCTCAATCTTTTTCATTTAGTGTACCAAAATCTAAATAATCGAGTAATTTATAAGATAAGAATTTTGAAATATATGAATTACATTTTTTGCTTGTTAATTGTACATTAACAATAATTAAACAGATTTTTTGTTAGTCTTAGGGAGGTGCAGTTGCAAAACTGGCTTGTTGGTTTTCTTTTCCAGATTTCACCTCTTTCTTTACTTTTTCTAGGTATGCTTTTGAGAATACTGATGCCAATTTTTAGAATTGTAATTATTTGGGAAGGCAAAGAAATAATTTGTATTGCTTTAGGTTTGTTATGTCATTTCTAACCTTTAAGACCGTTGATCAAAATTTGAAACTTTACCTTTCCTTAGTATCATTCTCAGAATATATATCCCAATTTTTAAAACTGTAGTTCTTTGAGAAAGTATAGAAATAAAAATTATTGCTTTAGGATAGACATATCTTTTAGTACTCCGGAAGTGCACGTGGTTGAAATGAAAATATTTAGTTTTTGTCCAACCCCTGAGAAGCAAATGTACCTAATTTCAGGTTTTGGGGTTACTGTATTTAGAAGTTAAGTGATTAGTGATGAGTGACTAAGTCAATCAATTATTGGTTGCCTTAACAAAAAAGTTGGTTTTTTACCAGATAGTGGTTTAATAGACTGTATAACATCATTACAACGGCCTTACTAAACCAAACATTGCAAATAATGTACAGCACAGAAAAAAATCAACTTTTGTTGTCTGTTAACTATTTTGAGGAATTTCAGCTGCTGAAAAACATAGAAATTTTGTTGAAATCAAATGATTTCATACAACAAAATTTGTGGTGGTTTCCTGACACTGATTTTTAAGGTTTTAAGCATTTTGGAAAAAGCAACAATTTAATTAAACATGAAGGTTATAAAATGAGTTAAAAATAAATCTTAATAATGCATCCTGCAATTTGAAATTAATTCTATTTTATATAATAAATTTCACTAACCTTTTTAAACTGTGTCAACTTTTATTTTTACTTACACGTGTTTCGGTGGATCCACCATCATCAGAGTAAATAACATAATTGAAACTAAAAACTTTATTTATTAAAAATCTATAGAAGATGTATCATCTTCTATAGAGTTAGTTTTAGTTTATAGAGTTAGAGTTTTTAGTTTTAATTATGTTATTTACTCTGATGATGGTGGATCCACCGAAACACGTGTAAGTAAAAAAGTTGACGCAGTTTATAAAGAAGGTTGGTGAAATTTATTTTATAAATTCATTATATAAAATAGAAAATGAGTTAAGTTCACAATTTTTGTGAATTAGTTTTGTTTCGTGCAAGTCTACTTGACAATATACAAACTTCATCGAGAGGAAACTACATGTGTTAGGAATATAATAGATAGAGGGATAGGTTTGTTAAAAAAAGTGTAAAATTATTTCATCTCATTTTGTTTTGTGGCTATAAATATGATTTACAGCTATTTCTGTAGTTTCTTCATCTGTGTACACTATTTTCGTACTAAATGTTACAAAACATTTGTTCCACAGCAGACTTTCATGTAAAAATGGACAACCCTAAGCCCCAATTAGTAAAATAGAAAAAATTATGCGGTTGAACTGGGGAAAGAACTTGCAAATCTTTATAATGTCAGTTCAATTGCGGTTCAGCCGAAGTTATAGTAGTGGACTTTTTTGCTCTATTATTAGACAAGATATGGGGGAGTATTTTATAATTCTTGTTGCATTATTGTTCAATATTTATTTTGTTAACATAATCTATATTTATTTTTGACAGGTCATGGAAAGTGAAGAGTTTCTGTTGCTTCCTGTTTGTCAATTAGTTGATATCATATCAAGTGACGAACTAAATGTTCGTTCTGAGGAACAAGTTTTCAGTGCTGTTATGTCATGGGTTAAATATAATGTTTCTGAAAGGCGGCAACATCTTGCTCAGGTTTATTGAACATTTTTAAATAAAAATTTTAAAGATTAAGAGTAAATTGTATTATAGTAGTTTTTTTATTAGTACAGTTTAGTAATTGTTAGAAATAGTGAATTATTAGATTTTCTCCTACAGAGTTTAAGCAGCTGAAATGACGTTTTTAAGAAGGGTGAAGGGCTGCCCGAGGCTGGATCTAATACATAACGAAGAAATTAGATCCGAGTTGGGTGTATTTAGCTTGAAGGAAAAAGTGGAGGAGTACTGGAATCAATGGCGGCAACATTTGGAACGGATGCCAGAGGAGAGAATACCTCTAAAAGTGACGGAATATGTTCCAGTTGGAAGAAGGGAGGTGGGAAGACCTCGAAGACGATGGCAGTAGTCGAGATGTAAGGGTTGGAATGTCTCCTGTTTCTGTAGATGAATTTCTCGTGTTTCTGTAGACGTGCAGGATGGTTTGTGAGTTCGGAACAGGCTTATGCCTAATCCTTGATAGTAAGAAGAAGAAGAAGAAGAAGAAGATTAGATTTTCTCACGTGAAATACCAGTTCAGTACACATACCTTCTTAATTGCTTTCATGTGTACATTATTTGAGGACTTTATATTGTTTAATTAGCTTTCCTGGAAGTTGTTTTAATATTTATACTGAGAATATTTGTTTGTTCTCTGGTCCCATATTTTGTGAATTTGAAAGCAACTACTGTATATTCAGTTTGTATTACTATACTGTAATTTTTAAACTTTGCTGGTTGAGGAAAAGAGTGCTTGGAATTTTATTTCCTTCAATAGCTTTTTACTTCCTGAATATATGCTATAATAGGGTGCAGGTTGTTTTTTCTTTATACAACTGTTGATTATTTTAAAATGAATGAAAAAAGCTTTAGAGAGTGTTTGTCTGACCAGACATTATTTAAGCAGTTAATTAAAATATAAATAAGTCTATCATATAGAGAGGATCAAGACCACACAAACCTTTTACAGCTTACCCTTACTTAACGATCTCGGAAATTTTTGAGTTCATTATAATTTTCCGTCTTTACTATGGTACTGTATATGTAGTTCAGTAGTTTGATTTATTGGTACTATTACACTATATATTCATGTATTCAAAACGCTAAATCTGGTCCAATGTGTTTTAAATAGAGATTCTGTTTTCCTTAAATACCGAGTTTTACCAAACAATTTACAAATATTTTACATGGTTGTAAAGTGGACTTTCAGGATTCTGCAAAAATATCTGATAATCATTATTCGTAAAAGCTATGGTGAGGTTTTGTAAAGAAAACAACAAAATGATTTAATCTAAATTTTGATGGTGCTACTATTGTGGTGATGATGTCACAAAATTCAGATTTTGTTTGGTGACAAGCATTGTTTATTTATATTTTTGATTGTAGTATTATTTGGCTTTTAATGAGTTTGTATGTTGATTAATATATTTTGTAAATACTATTATATATTTTTATATACTTCAGGTATTGCAGCATGTACGTTTGCCGTTATTAAGTCCTAAATTCCTAGTTGGGACTGTTGGTTCTGACCTATTGGTAAGAAGTGATGAAGCATGCCGTGATCTCGTAGATGAAGCTAAGAACTATTTATTATTACCACAAGAACGACCTCTCATGCAAGGTCCTCGTACTCGACCAAGAAAACCAACTAGAAGAGGAGAAGTCTTATTTGCTGGTTCGTACATAAGATAATTTGCAACGAGTATTTCTCTATTCTTTATTTATATTCTTCTTCTTGGCTTCATGCAATTAGAATATCGTGTTGCATTATCCAAAATTAATCTGATCTGCCCATCCTTTCCTTGGAGGCCTTAAATTTTTCTTAACGTTCACTTTGTGCTCATAATAATAAATCTGTTGTTAAATAAATAATGTTTGTTAGCAGCCAAAGGGAATGAAAATTTTTTACAATCGTAGCCATATTAGTTAAATGTTACACAATGTTATAAATCATGTATAAAATGCTTATTGTGCTTGTAAATAACTTTGTACTTAATTTCTTAGAGTTATATGTCAGTATATTATTTTATTATGAAATCTTTTTTTGAAGTAAAGCTAGTAAGTATCAAGAGTCCATTCATTAGTGTAGTGGCCAGTTCTCTTTGTCAGGGGGTCCTGGGATTGATTTTAGTCAGGTCAGCGATTTTCTCATCCTTCATTTTATTTTTTAACCCTTCATCATGTGCATTAAAAAACTGTAGATTGTAAACAAGTTTCACTGTGATAGATACTACTTGAGTCCCAGCTCCGTATAGTTGCGGGGTGAAGGATACGGGTGAGGTATAATGAATGAGTGACGCATGCTGGGAGAACGATTGTTTTATTACTCTGATTCAAAACATTCATTTTCAAACTTTCCGTATTTAACATATTTTTTTGTATTTATTTCAATTATTTATCTACATGTTTTGATATAAAATGGTAAGTTAAATATTATGAATCCGACCAAGTTAATAACCCAGTAGGTATTTCTTAAATTAATACTGCGGATGATAAGAATGTTTTTAGTCTAGTTAGTACACGCTACCACTACAAATGCAGCAGCTGTGAGACACTACTAATTCATTCATACACTCATTCATTCTCCCACTACTATAACAATGCACTGCATTCCTCCCAACTACACAGAGCTGGGACTCAAGCAGTACTGTTACTGGAGTATAAATTATAATAAAAAAATTATTATTTTTTAGTATTGAGGTAGGATTATTTTATTGATACATTGTAATGCTGCACAAAAGTGTAGTCTTTCAGTATTAGTTCAGTTAGTGTAACAGAGTACAAGGTGTAAGAAGGGATATTACAGTCTTCTGATTCTAAGGATTACTTTTCCAACAAAGCTAATGGCAGTAATTTTAGGCGTTAAAAATAATATCATATAGAATATTCTACTGAGTAGCTTTTACGTTCACTAAAATTCTGGTTTGTAACTTTCCTCTCTGGATAGCAAGTAAATGTTTTGAGTAATTTGTGTATTGTTGAAGGTCAGTTACATGACCTACTCATTGCAAATAATGTGCGAGGCTTTTTGCACTTGATTTAGAAACCATTTTTAGCTAGTTTACTTGATTGAAACATTTGTACCTGCAAACTACAAACAGGTTTATTGAGGTTTCATTTATTTTGAAACGTTTACTTATCGAGTTGCTCTACTTCACGTAGTTAATATTTTTCACTATATAATTTACTATTAATATAATGACTAATTTTGTTTTAGTGCTATTGGAAATAATAATTTTTTTTTAAATTTTTAGTTGGTGGATGGTGCAGTGGAGATGCAATAGCATCTGTTGAACGTTTTGATCCTCAGACAGTTGATTGGAAAATGGTTGCACCTATGAGTAAAAGACGTTGTGGTGTTGGAGTTGCTGTTTTAAATGATCTCTTATATGCCGTTGGTGGCCATGATGGACAGTCATATCTCAATAGTATAGAAAGGTCTGTTAACCAGCATTTTATCTTTTACACTTATTTATATATCCAGCACCAGAAGTTATCAGAGATCCTTAGAGCAACGGGGGTAGACGAGGGTGACTTGCGAATTGTTACAGAGCTGTACTGGCATCAAACGGCGCAAGTTAGGGCAGAGGGCAGCTTGTCAGAGGAAATAGCCATAAGAAGGGGTGTGCGACAGGGATGTGTTTTGTCACCGCTCCTGTTTAATCTATACTCGCAGAGCATCTTCATGGAAGCACTTAATGACATTGATGCTGGAATCAAAATCAACGGGAAGACAATTAATAACATAAGATATGCCGATGACACAGTCGTTATTGCCAGCAGCCTACCCGAGCTCCAGAAAATGGTAGACGATATTGTGGATTGTAGCGAGCGCTATGGTCTAAGTGTGAACATCGACAAGACAAAACTTATGGTTTTTTCGAAAGTGAGTACACAAGCTGTCCTCCGAGTACATAATAACATCATAGAGCAAGTGTCGTCCTTCAGATATTTGGGAGCGTTTCTAAGTAGCGATTGCATTTCAAAGAGGGAAGTATTGTCAAGAATTGAACACGCTAGGAAGGTATTTATCAGTATGAGGAACTTATTCAGCAAGAAGGATCTAGATTTAAGTCTTAGAATTCGAATGCTACGCTGCTATGTGTTTCCCATCGTTCTCTATGGTTGCGAGAGCTGGACCCTCAATCCCTCATTGGAAAGACGTATAGAGGCATTCGAAATGTACCTCTACAGGAGAATGCTACGCATTTCCTGGATGCATAGAGTGACAAATTGTGAAGTCCTCAACAGAATTGCGAAGAACAAGGAGCTGCTATTTACTGTTAAGGAGCGTAAATTGGCGTACATCGGACACCTGATGAGAGGCGGTAGGTATGAGATGCTTCGGCTGATCATTGAGGGGAAGATTCAGGGGAGCAGATCAGTAGGGAGGAGACAGAATTCTTGGCTCAGGGACTTACGTCGATGGCTCGGCAGAACGTCATCCGAGATCTTCAGAGCCGTCACATCTCGAGTGATTACAGCCAATTGGATCGCCAACCTTCGAAGGGAGATGGCGCAATAAGAAAGAAGAAATATATCCCCAGTGTTCGATTCTTTCTTGTCAATCATTAAACTATTATTAAAAAAAAATTTGGTGTGAAACACACACACACGACTTTCTCTTGAAAATGCACATAATGAACAATGTAACGTGACATTAGTAATAAAACACTAGAAATAAACAAAAAACTAACCTCAAAAAACATAACCTTATTTTAATCATGAGTGAACGATGCTACATGAAAACCAACCTTAGTTTGGCTTAATAATTTGGAAAATCACTCTTTCACGCTAAACTAGGCTCTGTAGAGCAAAATGCTCTAATAAAAATTGTAGCTCTTTTAATTTCCTATATATATGATTATATGTATTTTTGTTGTAAAATGGATATGGCCGAAATCTTAAAAATCTTTTTTTTTACAGATTTTCATAAAAAAAAACAGAAAATCACTAATGACTGCTAAACTAAGCATTAAAACATGTTTGAAATAAAAGTTGTAGATTTTTAAATTGTCTACAACTTTAGTTATATACTCTTTTGCCCAAAAATGCATTTAAAGTCCGCATTCGTAAAAATAAAAACATTTTTTTCCCCAAGAATTCTCCAAGAATATAGCAGACATGCGCCTACCCTATCTGTGAGCATAAAAAATGTAGTAAATGAGGCAATATTTTTTTTTTAAATTGTAGGAGCAGTTTTTGAGAAAATCACAAAAAGTGAAAAATGACACGAATAAACTACTTCTTCCGGTTGGCCGATTTTGATGAAAATGTTTGTGTCAGGGTCCTCTAGTAGGTCCTAACATAAGTTTCAACTTAGTACGATGTTCCGTTCTTGAGATATTTTGCGCGCGCACACATACACACACACGGACCAATCGCTAAAAACATGTTTTTTTGGTTTCAGGGGTCTGAAAACGTGTATATCTGGTGAAAGCTCAATTTTGAAAAATTGACATGAAAACAATACTTTTCTTCCTATATATTCATGTAGTCAAGAGAAAGTAAAAATTCAATAATTTAGTCATAAAACCATAAATTTCTTCAGCTCAATATCATTTTTAATTAAATAAATTTCCTATAAATTCAAATTGTGGAATAGGTGTATGCAAATTCTCAATCTTAACCCAATTGTAGTGGTGTAGTGGTCAGCGCAACTGGCTACTATGCCGGGGTCCCGGGTTCGATTCCCGGTCAGGTCTGGCATTTTTTCATCTGTAAATCACTACTTATCATTACCTATGCACAAGCCCAAGGCTTATTTAGGCATCACTCAATAAAAAAAAAAAAAAAAAAAAATTGAAATTATGCATTTCATCTATGATATCAAAAATGATGCCTAACCTATTGCCACTGGAAAACCCATCTTCATCAATTTCAATTTCACTGTCTGATGATCCATTTTCACACTAAGTACGTTTTACTGGTTTCATCAGAACTGTCACCATATTTATCAAATTCTTTGTCGCGGGGTAAATTATAAATATCCGAATCTGTACATGCATGCTTATTAGCAACGATGGATGTATTCACTGCCATATGAAAATTCATTCCTAATATAAAGAGAGTGGAAATATCAATATTGAAATAGAAAAGACTACCAGTAATATTTTCACTAGAAATCTTAACCGACAATTCCTTTCACAGCCACAGGGTTTACCTGATTCAGGAAAGTAATTTCTGTTCATTTAGCTAAGAAATTATACATATCGTAAAATTAATTTCTGAAACAACTTTCATCTGTTATTCAGCTATCTAAATCAGATGTTACGTAGTGTAAGACAACTTGTCAAAAGCAATTTAGTGTTTAATTAAAGTATTTTTGTAAGTAGTTTGTATTAATAAATGATTTTCACTTTAAACAAGTCTAACTGCAGACAATAATTTTATTAAGTCTGTCAAATGATAGATATTTTCTTTTTGAATTTCTGTTTCTCCTTATTTTTCAGTTATTTAATAACATTTTTAAAGATGATGTAAAATGTAATGTCATTCATTACATGGATGAAGAAGAACTCCAGTTTCTGATGGTGTTTTCATGGTAGCAATGACAGAATTTCACCCAAACTTCTGTTTCTTTAACTTTGTGTATAGGTGTAAAAATCATGGTTGCACTGCCAAGCCAGCAAAGCATTGCAGTGAAAAAATAAATACACCAATTAGTGAAATCAATATACGCAAACAAACAATCTTTCTTATTCTTTCAAAATTAAAAAAAAAAAATTTATGGGACAGAGATCCATAAAATAATATCACATCCAATTTTTGTGTAGTTTGTAAACCTTCCAAAAATCAAGTAGATCTTTCAATGTTGTTTTTAAGAAATAGATTTTACGTACTTTTTTATAATACATACTCAGTTATTCTTAGGTTGTACTTCTCCCCTTTCATTGGTGATTCATATGGATGTCAACAAAATACGTGTTTTTAGTACTGATTTGTTTTATTTATACTGTTGTGATTTTTCTTTCAATGTGCAAGGTTGTATGAGAAGTTAAACAATTAAGTTTTGTTTGTTGTAAAGTGCAGCGAGCAATACTGTTACTTGTTGTAATACTTGGCTATACTGTTGCTAGTTTTAATAATAATAATAATAATAATAATAATAATAATAATAATAATAATAATAATAATAATAATAGTCTTTATTGAAACAGTTATTTACAAAAGTTTAATACAATATATAAAAATAAAAGACAGACAATACACTTGGTCCCTTTGACCGTCGGAGTGGTTGTCAGTTAACAAAAAATCATTCCTTTTGACATTAAAATAGTTTACAACATAATGAAACCTGTATCAATAATTGAACTCACTGACCAACTCATATCTATAGTGCCACGCCTCCTTACAGTATTTTACTAGACTATGCCAACCAAATAATAATGCTTAATAATAATGCTTTACCATTCAAATAATCTATAAATTCTGCTTCTTCTAAATAAATCTTGTTAAAATATTTATATCTGATTTCTTTTAGAATCGGGCGTTCAGAAATAAAATGATAAGTATCTTCCTCTCTACCTAAATTACACAAAGAACACAGTCTGACTGCATCCTGGAACCGGTACTATACTGTTGCTAGTTTTGTATAAAATGATAGTAACTTTATCTGAAATTTTTTATATCTTCTTCAGGTATGACCCACAAACAAATCAATGGTCCTGTGATGTCGCTCCCACTACATCATGTCGTACTAGTGTAGGTGTCGCAGTTTTAGATGGATTCTTGTATGCTGTTGGTGGTCAGGATGGTGTACAGTGCTTAAACCATGTTGAAAGGTAAACATTTTATTTTTTATATTATCTTTCTGATTAAATAAATATAAAAGATTGGAAAACAATTTCTAACTAGTTTCATAATTATATTTATATAATTTGATGATTGTGGATCCACCGAAACACATGTAAGTAAATCATAAAAATCAAGGCAGCTGATGAAAACACTTGCGAAATAATGTAAAATATTTTTACGTTAAATTTTAATGTGTGTTAGATTATTGAAATTCTTCATATAAACAATGATTTATATGCAAGTTTCTGTGTGGAGGATATTATCATGCATGTTATTAAGAGAAGTTTGCGTATTTTAATGTTGCAACTCTGTTTGATCAAAGGTTTTTTTGAATGTTTACCTGCTTACCTTTTTACATCCCAGATGTACTTTTTAGGATGAATACTATGTGTTCTAGATGATATTCAGTGATAGTCATTGGCACTTAGATCACCATTTGAATATCTACACAGTTCACAAACAAACCTCCGTAATGCTTCCTGCCAGCCATTTAATTTATTAATTACAATATAAATAAAATTTATCTTTACTTTATATTTGGTTTTGTTGTAGTTTAAAAAAACGCCATTCTAATTTTAATATTTTTAATTTTAGTTTAATGTTGCTCTGAAGAAGGTACCACCGAAATGTGCGTAAGTTTCGTTAAACTAGAAGTCAACCAAAGATAAATTTTATTTATACAGTAATATAACATCTTTACAGTTAATTATTAAATTTGATAGTGTATGAATCATAGAATGGAGAAGGCAACGGAAAAAAGAAAGAAAGGAAGAATCTGCCTACATCCAGAGGGGTGTGCGACAAGGATGTTCCCTATCACCATACTTGTTCAACCTATACGTGCAGAAAGCAATTGACAGAGTGAGAGAAGAAATGAACCTTGGAGTGACAATTCATGGGGAAAGGATAGATATGCTCAGGTTTGCGGATGACATAGCAGTGATGGCAGAAAGTGAGGAGGACCTACAAAGAATACTGAATAGGATGGATGCAGTAATGGATGAGGAATTCAGCATGAAAATAAACACCCACAAAACAAAAATTTCTGGTATGTTGCAGAAACAGAGAAAAAAGCACAGCGATAACATTGAGAAATGGGGTGATATAGGAAGTGAATGAGTTTAATTACCTGGGCAGTAAGATCACAAATGATGGAAGGAGTTACAGGGATGTCGCAAGCAGGATTACCCAGGCTAAGAATGCTTTTAATAAGAAGAAGAGCTTATTCACTTCTAGGAATGTTATTCTTGATGTAAGGAAACGCATGCTGAAGACATATGTGTGGAGTATTGCAACTTACGGGAGTGAAGCTTGGACACTTGGTGTGAGGGAAGAGAGAAGATTAGCTGCATTTGAAGCCTGGTGCTATAGAAGGATGTTGAGGGTCAGCTGGAGAGAAATGATGACGAACGAACAAGTTTTCAGTAGAACGGGGGAGGGAAGGAGCTTCCTAAAATGGATCAGACAGAGAAGAGCCCAGCTGATAGGCCACATACTCCGACATGACAGTATGTTGAAAAGAATAATCGAAGGAGTTGTGGAGGGGAGAAATTTGCGGGGAAGACCCAGATTGGAGTACATGAAGCAGTTACTAGAGGACATGGGATGTGCTTCATACTGCGAGTTGAAGCGGAAAGCAGATGACCGAGGAGCATGGAGAACAGCTGCCAACCATCCTTATGGCTGTTAACTAGAGAGAGAGAGTGGGGAGGGGAGAGAGAGGGGGAGGGAGAGAGAGGGAGGAAAGAGATAGATAGATAGAGAGAGAGAGAGAGTATGAATACCTTTTATGATGTGCATTCTTGCTTAATCAAACCAATTTCAGTTTAAATTACGAGTAGTTATTGATTGTTACAGAAGTGTTTGTATTGTTTCTTTTTATAGATATGATCCAAAGGAAAATAAATGGGGGAAAGTAGCTCCAATGACAACAAGAAGATTGGGTGTAGCAGTTGCTGTTCTTGGTGGATTTCTGTATGCCATAGGTGGTTCCGATGGACAGTGCCCACTTAATACAGGTTCTGCTCTTAAAATCTTTACTGTCGATTTCTTAACCCCTTACCGGTTTATTATTTTTTTTCAGAAATGAATATTATTTTGCTCTTATTTTTTTTTTTGCTTCAACATAATTATTACAGCTAATTATGACCTAATATGATATTAAAAGCAACATTTTTGCATGTAAAATATATTTTATTCATAAATTTAAAAAAATTGGTTACCTTATCTATCTTAATGTTGTATTATTGAAGTAAAGTCTGTCTATAAAATAAAATATAAGTCCATAATTGTTTCATTTACATCCGGTTTTCTCAACCGGTGGTATGCGGGGACATTTCAGGTGGTACGCAGTCATATATTAATAATAACAATAAAAACTGTTGAATGTGAATAACATTAAATTTACAGTTACGATGCAACATTTCCGCGTTAAGAATACAATTCCTCCATCTGTGTTTTACATAGAATAGTGGCAGTTTGACGCTGACCTTGACGCTACACAAACAACCCGAGTGACTCAATTCCTTCTCCCACTCCTCACCCCCCGCCACTCATCACGATCACGACCATCCCACCCCCACCCCGTCAGTTTTGTTTTGACAGTGGCATGAGCTGGTGTCACGTTCTCTTGTGTTACTTTCTCACCCAGTAGTTTCATTCTGATGCCAATGTTAGCCTGTTTTTCAATTGTGTTCCATGAAGTGAAGTTTAGTTTTAGTTTTTAGTAGTAATTCAGCATTAGTTTTTAGTGGACATAATGAAGCGATATTTGACTAACCCCTCCACCTCTAAGGACAGTCAAAAGAAGATTAAACCTCAGCCAAATCGTAAGTACGATGCAGCGTATTTACAGTTAGGATTTATAGTAAAACCTGGCACAGAAAATAACGATAATCCTATTCCACAATGTGTTGTATGTTCAGAAACACTTTCAAATCAGAGCATGAAGCCTTTCTTACTAAAGCGGCATCAGACTACTAAGCATCCCGATTTGGTTGACAAACCTATTGAATTTTTTCAAAGAAAATCTGAATTGTGTAAGAGAGAAAATCAGTGCGTGGCAAAATTTGTAAATATAGACAAAAAACTGGTCAAAGCATCGTACCTTGCCAGTTATAGAATAGCTAAAGAAGGGAAGCCTCATACAATTGACGAAACACTTTTACTTCCGGTCGCTAAGGATATGGTCGAGGCAGTATTAGGCGAAAAGGCAGCAAAGGAAATCGAGAAAATTCCGTTGTCGAATGACACAGTAAAGAGGCGAATTGTTGAGATGTCTTCGAGTATTGAAGAACAGCTTTTACTTCAACTGCGCGAATGTAATTATTTTGCACTACAAGTAGACGAAAGCACAGACATAACAAATATGGCGCAGCTTCTCGTATTCATACGTTTTGATTATCAAAGTGAAGTAAAGGAAGAATTTTTATTTTGCAAACCTCTTGAATTAAACACTAAAGCTGAGGACATATTTAATGTCATAAATGAATACATTATGAAAGCGGGAATATCATGGTCTAAATGTGTTGGTTTGTGCACGGACGGTGCAAAAGCTATGTCGGGTCATTTGAGTGGATTAGGAGCAAGAATAACAAAAGTTGCTCCAGAATGCCAAAGTACTCACTGCGTTATTCACCGAAAAGCTTTGGCTTCCAAGGGTATGCCTGCCAACCTTAAGTCTGTTTTAACGGATAGCTTGAAGGTCATTAATTTTATTAAGGCCAGGGCTCTTAATTCACGGCTTTTCTCTTTGATGTGTGAAGATATGGGTGCAAAATATCAAACTCTCCTGCTACATACCGAGGTTAGATGGTTGTCACGAGGCAAGATCCTAACTCGTCTATTTGAACTGAGGTCAGAAGTCTTTAGGTTTTTAAGTGAACAAAATCATGACATAAAACACTTGTTCAATGATGAAGAATGGCTATCACGATTGGCGTATTTGGCTGATATTTTTGATAGGCTTAATATCTTGAACATGGGACTTCAAGGGCCGAGTACAACAGTGTTCACTACCAACGATAAAATATCATCCTTCAAGAAAAAGTTGGTTCTGTTTCGCTCTCAAGCACAGGACAAGGATTTCTCTGCATTCCCTACTCTTGCTGCATTTTTGGAAGAAAATGATATTTCTCTGAAGCCAGAAGTGACTGATGATATCACTAGTCATATGGAAGCCCTTCAAACAAGTTTTGATAAATATTTTAATCAAGATTTTTCTAAATATGATGAAAATATCCATTTTCAGGGAAATTTCCTAGTCACTCAAAAGAGTGTTTCATCGACCTTATAAGTGACAGCTCAATGAAAGATGCGTTTAAAGAAAAATCTTTAATAGACTTTTGGATGGGGACAAAAACTGAATATCCATCAGTGTTCAAGCAAGCAATAATCTTTTTACTTCCATTTGTAACCTCGTACTTATGTGAATCGGGCTTTTCAGAACTGCTGTACATCAAAAATAAATACAGAAACCGCATTAGTGTTGAAGAGGAGTTAAGAATCAAGTTGAGTTCAATCGACCCAGATATAGAAAATTTGGTCAAGGACAAACAACTACAGGGAGCTCATTAGGATCTGTTTAAATTTAAATGACTGTGTTCAATGAACTAATTTAAGATTGTTTTTAATGTACGATACATTTCATTTTGTATCTAAGTAAATTCTATGTACATACAGTTGTAGAATGCATTTTTATTTTCCTAAACATGACCAAATGTAAATTATATATAATTATATATTATATATAAATAAATAAATAAAAATATATATAAATATAAGGTGGTACGTCAAAATATCTGAAAATTTCAAGTGGTACGTGGTTACTAAAAGGTTGAGAACCCCTGATTTACATAATAGAATAATTGTTTTCTATAAAATTACTTAAAAAATATTTATAAACAAATAAAAATCATTACATTTATAGGTTATTCGAGCACAACCATGGACCAACGTAACTAACGACAACGTCACTTCGCGTTCGTGGTAATATGTCTAGACTACTTTGAAGTTACGTACTAGCGTTGTATATCATTGTGAAAGACTGTGAAATTAAACACTTAATGCTATCAACGTAATAAGCCGACACAAAGCAAAATAAAACGGGTCAAAAACTGCCGATGTAATATTCCGTCAGCGGCCTTTTCCGTGCATCATAGGTGCGACGTAATATTCCATCTGGAACCGGCAAGGGGTAATAAGTATGCCATGCTGGCTTAATAAGCCATGCTGAATTACATTTTTCATATTGCCTTTGGTTACGAACTAGAACACTTAATTGTTTTTTATTAGGTACAGTCTGTCTGGAAAATGCATTAAGAGACATTGAATTTTAAATTGATATACCAGTGTTTGAAAGATTAATTTTTTACAAATTTTGAAATTGATATTACAATTTATATGATTAGTAAAATTACACTGTTAGTCAGTCTGAATGAAACTATTGGTTTTTTATTAGATCTATGTGGCATTAGATACGTAATTTTTATAAATTAATATTTTAAGATTTTTAAAAATTGTAAAACGAATAAGTTAAGCAGCCTGTAAGATTTCTGAGCTTATAACCTTAATCTTCATTGCATGAAGATTTTCATGATAATCACTTAGTAGCAAGTGCAAAACAATCGATGTAAAACAAACAAAAAAATCAGAAGGATGAGAGATTGTGGATTTTGTATTAAGACAGTTTTTGATTAAGAATTTTATTTAAAAGTAAATTTGTTTTATTATTATTATTAAGTCGTTGATCGACCAACTAAGGATCACGTTAAGCACTATGCATTTTGGTTTCTTCTTCTCAGGATGTCATTCCTCTTATCTGCCCAAAAAGCCTTCATTCGTTCGGAATGCTCCTTTCTTCTCTCATCCGTCCACCTCCCACCAGTACCCTCTCTTCTTGCAGATTGCACAGTCAGACTTATCCTTTTGTCATTTGTCGTCTGCCTAAATTTGTCTCTATCGTAAATGTCCTCTTCTTCAACTCGAAGTTCTTTTAGATCCTCTTTAGTATTGATAAACCACTTCAAAGTAGTCTTAGTATTATCAAAGTTATTCAAAATTTTCTTTGTCAGTCTGTCATTGCTCATCCTCTTTATGTGCCCGTAAAATCGTGTTCTCCTTCTTCTGAAAGTCTCTGACATCCTCTCTACATTTTCATACAATTTGGTGTTTGAAACGTTTTTATAGGTATTGTGTTCTTCATCATATCGTGGCCCATAGATCTTTCTCAGAATCCTTCTTTCTCTCTTCTCGACATCCTCTATAAGTCCTTTATTTTCTGAGGTCAATGTCTCTGATGCATATAAAGGCACAGGCTTTACTACTGTTTCGTAATGTCTTAACTTTGCAGTTCTTGAGAAACATTTTTTGTTGTAAATATTTTTAGTAGCTAAATATGCCAGATCCAATTTCTTAATCCTGGCTTTTAACGCCTCTTTGTCACTTCCATTCTTCATGATTATTTCGCCCAGATATTTGAATTTATCCACAATGTTAATCTTCCCATATTTTGTTTTCAATGCCTTATCCGTTATACCTTTTATTGTTGTCATCAGTTCTGTTTTTTCATACAAAATTTGTAGTCCTGCCTGTTCTGCAACTTCCTTCAGTAGGTCTAGTTGAGCCTTAGCTGTTTCTATGTTATCTGTGAGCAAAGCTATATCGTCAGCAAACGCTAGACAGTCTATTTCAGTCCCTCTTCCAATTTTCAAAGGTCTATATAACTTCCTAGACTGTAACTCTTCTCTCCAATTCTTATTATCTTCTCCAATACACAATTAAAAAGCAGAGGTGATAGGCCGTCTCCTTGTCTCACTCCTGTTTTAACTTCAAAGGGCTCTGAGAGATGTCCTAAAAATTTAATTTTGGATTTAGTTTCTGTCAAAGTTGCTTTGATCATGGCTCTAAGTTTTCTATCTACTCCAAATTCTTCTAAGATCTTAATTAAAACTTCTCTATCTATACTGTCATACGCTTTCCTGAAGTCTACGAACATGGGAACATATTTCTTTGACCTAATGGCATAGTACCTTATAATTGTTTTAAGGTTCTGTATTTGTTCTACTGTTGATCTACCCTTTCTAAAACCTCCTTGATACTCTCCCAATTGGGTTTCTACCTGATCCTCTAGTCTTTCTAAAATTGCAAGTGAAAGAATTTTATATGTCACAGGAAACAGGGAAATTCCTCTATAATTTTTTACATTCTTTGTGTCACCCTTTTTGTGAAGAGGATGTATAAGAGCCATTTTCCAGTCTTCAGGCAGCTCCTCTTTTTCCCATATTTCCTCTACTTGTTGTTGTAGATTTATCAAGGCTTCTTCAGGGGCATATTTCCAGAGCTCTGCAATTACTGAGTCTTCTCCTGGAGCTTTGTTATTTTTCAGTCGTTTAATGTGTCTTTCAATTTAATTTAAATCTGGTGGTAAAGATTCACTCCTCAGACTCTCTAGAGGTTCTGTTTTAAGGGGGTTTTGGGGTTTTTCACAGTTCAGTAAGTTTTTAAAGTATTCTGTGAGGATTTTGCAATTTTCTTCGTTTGAGGTAGCTAGTGTTCCATCCAGCCTTTGGAATGCGCTATAATTTTAAGCGAATGGGGGTTTATAACCAGCGATTTTCCTTTTAAATGTTTTGTAATAGTTTCGAGTTTCATTTCTTCTGAAATCGTCTTCTATTTGCAAGAGGAGAGACTTCTCATATTTCCTTTTTTCGCTTCTTAGAATTTTAGCTGTGTTAGATCTTTGTACTTTATATTCAGTCCAATCATCTTCCAACTTTGTGGAGTAGAATTTCTTCCATTTTGCCAGCCTATCATTTAGAGTTTTATCACATGTACTATTCCACCAAGCATGTTTTTTAACCACCTTTAATTCTGACACTTCCTTAGCTGCCTCTACCATCCTTTTAACAGTGTTGTTAAAGTTTTTATCTGTTGGCTTGGCAAGCTGTTGGAAAATGTCTTTTTCTGTTTTCAGTTTCTCTCTGTCAAACTTAGCTATTTTATTCTTAACCCTTTTGTTATTGTGAGGGATGGGGCAAAATTTTATCATAGATAAATAGTGGTCAGAGTCAACATTTATACTCTTTTTAACTTTAACATTTTGAATTTCAGGGCTGTATTTTCTAGAAATTGCAATATGGTCAATTTGAAATTCTCCCATAAATAAGACTGGAGACCTCCATGTTGTTTGTTTTCGAGCCAAATGTTTAAAATGCGTGGACATTACTTGTAGGTTATGACTTTCGCATAGTGAGATAAGGTGCTTACCATTAACGTTTGTCTTTTTATGAGCCGGGTAGTTTCCCACTATTTTTTTGTATCTTTTTTCTTTCCCTAGCTGTGCATTAAAATCTCCCAAAAGAATCTTTACTGTATTTTCTGGGAGTGTCGCCATTCTTCCATCTACCTTATTCCAGAATTTTTCTACTTCTGTAGGGGCTGATCTGTTTTTATCATTTGTAGGTGCATGGCAGTTTATTAGTGCATATCTTTTATTGCCACACTTTATTGTCAAAATAGAAAGCCTATCATTCACTGGTTCGAAGTTTACCACAGACTCCAATACGTTAGTTTTGACTGCAAAGGCCATGCCACACACTACAGAGTTGTTTAATACTTTTTTACATGCTTTACTTTTAAAGAATCGGTAGCCATCAGATTTAAAAATCTCTTCGTCTCGGCACCTTGTTTCTTGCAGGGCAATTATTGATATATTGTTCTCATTAAATTTGTTTTTATTGATATAAAATTAACTTTTTTATTACACAATATAATTGTAGAAGAAAATAGTAATTCTCTCTGTCATTTCCAACAACTCAGATTTAGAACTCATCGGAATATGTTTCAGATTGGACTTCCTGTATTTCAGTATAGCATTACATTCAAAGTGTAGTAGTTTAAATTGCTGATTGTTTTTCTTAATGAAAGATTTTTTGAAGAATGCTGTTTCTTTCCTTTTTTCTTAGTCTGTTTTTTTTTTATAGTTGAAAGATACGATCCTCGTCAGAATAAATGGACACAGATGGCACCAATGTCAACAAGAAGGAAACACCTTGGCTGTGCTGTGTTTAATAATTTGGTTTATGCTGTTGGCGGACGAGACGATTGTATGGAACTCTCGAGCGCAGAACGATATAATCCACACACAAATACTTGGTCTCCAATTGTTGCAATGACATCTCGTCGAAGTGGGGTAAGTAATTGAATCACTTGTTTGAGAAACCACACGTGTCCATTTTATTATTTTATAGAGAAAACCACAAGTCCAGCTACTATAGTAGTAGATTTAACCTGCAGACAATTCTTTTTTTTTTTAGAAAAATCAGAAATATTTTTGTGGCCATCAGCAGAAAAATATGATAAGCTCGAAGAAAAGTAATTTATTAATTGTTTTTCTTGAAATTTAAATGAATAAAAAATTTAACTACGTATTTATTTAATGACACAAAATAATCTTAAACAAATATTCTGTGAATTAATATTATAATATAAATAGATTGGAGTATCCTAAGTAAAACAAGTTGCATTAGGTATATTTATTTTGTCAATGTGCATTTGTTTGAGAAAAACCACAAGTCCATGCTGGACAATTCCATCGTCTAATTAAGGGTTAAATCCATTAAAAATAAGATACAATTTATAAAAATGAATGCTTTACTTTTAAAGAAGTACTTCAAACCATGTCAAATAAATTTTCAGCAATATGTATCAATGAAAGTAGAAAAATTGTTTGTGTATTTCCTGAAAAATCACTTGCATTGGACTTGTGTTGTTTCTCTAACAAGCGATTCAATTTTAATATTATCCTATCACGGTTTTTAATTTTTAAC
The DNA here is from genome assembly GCA_035578175.1 of Catonia carolina. Classification (NCBI taxonomy): domain Eukaryota; kingdom Metazoa; phylum Arthropoda; class Insecta; order Hemiptera; family Achilidae; genus Catonia; species Catonia carolina. The sequence continues at coordinate 120,888,289 of JAQMRL010000002.1, read as the reverse complement.
TTTTTTTTTTGGCCTACGGGCCAGCCCAGTCAGTCAGCTGGTAGTAAGTTGCTATTATTTGTAAAGTAACACCGGTTGGGCAAGCAACTGTGTATGGTGACCAGTTGACAGCCATCTGTGAACAAACTCTACTAAGAGTCCCTGTTCAAACTCATGCCTAATCCACGTCAAATAATACAGCAAAAAGCAGCGATCAAATTGGGTAGTTGTCAATAATGTACAGTTCCCAATAAAAGTAAAAAAAATAAAATAAAAAATAAACTTCTTTTTACTATCAAAGTGTAAACAGATTGTGTACATTTGACATAAGATTTTAAATCCTCCCAGTTCATAGACTGCTGGTTTTTATCTTCCTGAAGCGTACTTCATTGTTCAATATTGGACCGAACCATGTCGACTGTAGATACCAAGCGGCTAAAAATAACAAGTAGCTTTTTATTGTCAAATAATAGCAGTCAACTATTAGTGTGACCATGTGTTTTAATGAACATACGTAGCACTTAACATGTTAATCCAGTAAGATATAAATGAATTGGTCTCTCCAAATAGGTGCTAAGTCATTTTTTTTACCTCTTAAAATTTTCAATCCATGCAAAAATGTTCTGTCACAGACTTAAAACATTTTTGCATGGAGGAGAGAGTCAGTTACCGTTAATGACTTAAAAACTTTTAGCAGGGACAGATTCAAATGTTGTTGCCAGCATAATTAATGTTTTGAATTATGTAGCTGAAAGTAATGTTATTCCGTAAAGGAAGGATATAGTAAATTTTAAAATAACCATTTAGGAGAATTGTAGAATCATTCTCCATCACCATTAATCGTTAAAAAAATTGTTAGAATACAGGCAAGATAAATTGAGTGCTGGTTTACACATGCACAGTTAACACATTCCCCGCACCTTCTGTGAAGTACAGTCGGTATAACACACAACAAATCAAAAAGTTCGCATCATACAGTTGTCATACTTGTCTGTAGTCGTTTGTACGCTCAGTTGACACAATGGATGTTATGGGAATCATCACTGCTATTAGCGCAACTAAAAACATCAATTAAAGGCATCTGGATGCGTATACAAATAGATATTTTTAACGTATATAGAACACGTATTTTTTAAGGTAGAACTACAATTCAAGTTTTGCTTGACAGAAAAAAAATTATGTATTATGTAGAATGTTTAAAATTGTAAAAAAATCAAAAAACAAAAAAAATTCTTCTTTTGGGGGGGGGTTAAATTGAATATCTTGTATCTATTTTACTGCAGACCTACAAATGTTTTCGCCACATTCCCTCACCAAACTTTCTAAACAAAGTATGATAAATGTAAAAAAATGACGCAATTGGTTATTATAAATCTAAAAAATCTTTCCCAGTTCAGATATGAAAAAAATATTTCACATTTGGAATCGGCATATGAAGTTGAGTTTAAACGTATAGTGTTTGTCATATAGACTACTCTTCATTATAAAGGGGGGAATGTTATTGGTTATGATGGCATTGATTGATCTAGAAAGCCGATGTATGTGTATGTGCTAGTAGCAGTCAGAGCCCCATAACAAATACACTGCCCTGTGATGCTCCGTTGTGTCAACTGAGCGTGCAAACAACTATAGTTTGTCTTTGCTGTGTCTTGTTTAAATGTTTAGTTTATGTAGGAATAATTTTAAATGATAAATTAAAGGAAATACTAGATTGATTAAATAAATAAAGTTTAGAAACAATAAATAAGCTATTACAAAAATCTGGTGTGAAACACTCACACAACTTTCTCTTGCCAATGCAAAAATGAACAATATAATCTCTAACATTAGTAATAAAACATTAGTAATGAACAAAAAATGTTTAGATTCATGTCCAGAATCAGACCCTGAAAATTTGAACTCCCCTTTGCCCCTACCCACTTTATATCTAGCCAATCATTTGCCAGCAACGTTGCCAATACTTGCTCTTGTAGCTCTGTTAAATATTTTGTCAGCCATTTTTTGGTCTTTTAATAACAATTATAACCTATAAACATATAATCAGCTAATTATATTATAAAGTATGCATGTTTTTTTTTTAATTCCTAATATGTGTACCTTGCAATCTGTTCAATTCAGAACAATAAGCAACCCCATGACCCAATGAGATGAGGATGATGTGTAAATGAGGTGTAGTCTTGTACAGACCCAGGTCGACCTCTCCTGAGAGAGTATGGTTAATGGAACCCCAACCATCAAAGTACACTGGTTACCACTGTCTAGTATTCAAATCCGTATAAAAGTAACTACCTTTACTAGGATTTGAACCAGAAACCTTCGTCTCCAAAAATCAGCTGTTAAACAGCTGATTTTGGCGACGACTTTACCTCTAGACCAACCCGGTGGGTTATTGCATGTTAATGCTGGCAAACGTTCTGATTGGTCTAAACAGGCTCATCAACCATGAAAAGCATATTAATCATATATCTTTGAACATAAATTTTACTGCTAGGGTACAGTAATAATATAAATAAAACAGTTGCATCATATGAAAATTTACGAGTAATAAAAATATTTATGTAACTTATTGGTTTGTTGATTTAATTTGAATGTGTTATTTACAGGTGGGTTTAGCAGTTGTTAATGGTCAGCTATATGCTGTAGGTGGATTTGATGGAACAGCTTATTTAAAAACTATAGAAGTCTATGATCCAGAACAGAATCAATGGCGATTGTGCGGTGCAATGAATTATCGTAGATTAGGTGGTGGTGTTGGTGTAATGCGTGCACCACAAACTGAAAATTATTTTTGGTAACCGTTCATTCGATAAGCCTTGTAACTTGAAAGAAATCCAACGTTATTTATTTTTTTCTCTGCAGGATGAAAATGTAATCTGAATAATATATAATAATTATATTCCATAACATAAAAGAATCGTTGTAAAAAGAATGTTATTTAATTATATATAGATAAATGTATATTGTTGTTACATGCATTTAAATTTTTTAATTTAAATTTAATATTTATTTTATGTTTGTAATTAGAGTAAAATTAATTAAAAATTAATTTTTAACGTTGTTGCTAAAAATTTTATTTTAATTGCTATTTATATAATAATTGCATTGTATATAAATGTAAATAAACCTACACTAATTAAAAGTTTTCATTGTTTTTCTTTTTATTTTAGTTCCTTGGCCAAAAGTTTTACATAATAAGAGCTATTCATCCTCTGCTAAATATGAACTGCAAAAGTCATTAAAAATATAGTAAAATTCCTTTAATATCCAGTTTAAGCAGTTTAACGAGTTCCTTAAAGTAAAAAAAAAAAAAATGCTGATATCCCTTTTTAATATGTACCAATTCCCGCTTGTTACGCTCTGTTCTGTTCAGTAAATTATTACAAACAAAACTCGCTTTTATGAAACAACACGTCTCATGGCTGGTGGCATTTATAAAAAGACTTACCTTTGACTTGTGGTTAAAACATTAGTGATTTTGTGAATCTATTTTTTAAGAGGAATTTAATGACACAATTTTTTGTTTACAAATTCTGACTTTGATTTTTGATTTACGGTCGAAACTGAAACTTCAAACCCAATCCAGGCCCACTAACTTTTGTGGAGGTTATGAAGCCGAAAAGCATTTGTTCCTTTCTCTTGTAGTTTCTAACTTTGATTCCTTGACTTCCAGTTTTGGGCCTCTTTCAGTTGAAACCAGAACTTCAAACCCAATCATTTCTGTATTTATTCTCTAAGAAGAATCAAATAACACTATTTTTGTTTCCAAATTCTGACTTTTGATTTCTTGACTTCCAGTTTTGGACCATTTCTGGTCAAAACCGGAACTTCCAACCCAATCCAGGCCTACTAACTTTTTGTAGAGATTACGAATTCGAAAACAGTTTATCTCTTGTAGTTTCTGATTTATTTACTTCCGGTCTATAAACTGGAACTTCCAACCAAATTTAGGCCCACCAATTTTATTGTGTAGATTACAAATCCAATCACTAAAATGCTATCACTTGAAGTTTCTGACATCTGGGTGTGACGGACGGACAAAAAAAAGGTAGATGACAAATTTTAAAAATTTCCACCAATAATTTTGTAGTACAGTAGTGTATTTTGATTTTAAGTACAGGTCATAGAGAAAGGTTGCATCCATTTAAAAAATATAGTTTAAAAACTACTGGAGATAGTCATAAACGTTTTTTTTGTTATAAACAGAAAATTGAAAGTGTTTTTACCACTTAAATTTCTGTATGAGCACCATTGGTTGCTCTGCACACATCTAAATGATAGTCGACCTCTGTCCAGGTGCGCTGTGTCGTATTAACTGTGACCGAAGCAACAGTAGTAGCAATTCGTTGTAAATGATTCACATTTAGAATCTTCTTACTATAGACATGGTTTTTAATATAACCCTAGAAGAAAAAATTAGGTGGGGTTAAATCTGGACTCCTTGGAGGTCAAAGCCCTACAGATCTATTTGTCAGGGAACCTTTCATTGAGGGCATGGCACACTAGAAGACTGAAATGAGGAGGCGCGCAGTCTTGCTGCCATATTGTGTTAATTTTTTCCCAATTCAATTTACAATATAGTCATACCAACAAAAACCTTTAATATTTTCTGTTTATAATAAAAAAAAATTATGACTCCATTAATTTTTTAAAATGGATGCAACCTTTCTCAATGGCCCGATATAAAACCCAGGTAAGAAAAGAAAAAAGGATCACCGCATATCTCTTAACCCTTTGAGTGCCACGCTTTGTAGTGGAGAACCGGTAAAAAATGCCAGGTAAAAACCAGGCTAATGATACTATCCCTTTAAAAATTAATTTCATCACAACTAATAATGTTATTAGCGTAATTCTTTTACAGAGATTTTTAGTAAACCTTACTCTTTAAAAGAAATTGTTTTACAAAATTTATTCATAGATAATTTATTTTTTTAAATATCTGCAATTCATTGACCAAAACTTGATGTTCATGTAATATTCTTCTCCAAATGTTTTAAACCAGAAATATTTTTACAATCACGAGATATTTCATTTTATAGACAATTTTGTTTTGGTTAGTTTGATACATTCAAAATCTATTGACGTAAAATGAAAGTTCATAATTTACCCTATTAGGAAAGCCAAAGCTCAATGCATTCTACCAGTGTATAGAAAAGTTATAGCCATTTACGCAATAGTTTACTGAAATCCGATGTGACCAGATCTGGCACTTTTCAGAAGACGCTTACATCCGATGACTTCGGATCCTGGGACTCAAAGGGTTAACACAGGACAGGCTTCATCCCAACCACTAAACAGAAAGAAATAGTCACCACTATCAAGGTCAATCAACTCTTACAAACAACATTACAGTTGGCTCTTAGTGAGACTTGTGCCTGTATTTTGGTTTTTGTGGTCTCTAAACTAGTCTAGCGTTTTAATGTGAGTTAATTCTATTAAAAAGCATTATGAGGGAGAGAAAACAAAGATAAAAGCAGGAAATTTGAAGAGAGTATGTTTTGAAGTGGTTACATCAAGCTCAAAGCTTTGATGTGGTTACATCAAGCGGTGTGTAATGCTTGGTGTTACACCAAGCGATAACACGCTTGGTTACACACCAAGCGATGTGGTTACAAATGGCTTGCCAATGAATGGAAGGCTTTCAACAGAAAAAGCATTTGGAATTATAAAAGAACTACAGATAACCAACTTCCAGAGGTTGGATTGGCTGATTTAAAAATCATCTCAGAATAATTGTTTATAATCAGATGTGATTAACAATCACTTAACAGACAATACTCATCCATTATATTGGTTGTCTGAGCAGATCTTCTAGGTATGTATCTGTACTAATTGCACCTGGATGAAACAGTTCGGCTTATTGCCAACTAAGAAGGGTTACAAGTATCAAATGGGTTGGGTTACAATTGTTATTAAAGAACATGATATAAATAATACAATAATAGGGCTACTGGTCAAAATAAAATTAAACCATCATAAGAAATCAAAAGTGTTCATCAGTAACGCATGAGTGGGCTCATGTTGGAAGACATAAGAAAGAAAATTGTATAATAATCTAAAAAAATAATAAATCTCACAAAACAATGGGAACACAAAAATCACAAATTACATGTTAATCAAGGTTCCAACCATAACATAAAAAAAACTTATAACAAAATGAAGAAAATTCAAAAAATAATGCTATATTGCTCTAAATTTTGACGTAGATTCTGAGAACAGGTTGCTGAACCAATAGTGTATCACTGAATAAATACAGTGATCTGATATTTTTAATTTTGAGTATAATTTATACAGTAATGATTTACTGTATAATTTGTTCAATAATGATTTTGGTCCTTATCGGCCACTTTCTGCAAAACGCTCTGTCACTTTCAATTTCTGAATTGATAGCTTCATAATTTAATGGTTAGCTTAAAAAAATGAAGCTGATACACTGCCCTCTGCAGTTTGTCTGCCAAATCTTCCAGAATACAGGTAAGTAAAACATATTTACTAACACTGATTGGAATGAAAATTGAATTGATTCAGGATAGGACAAATATTTAAAAAAAATTACATAAAATCTCTGCCAATCAAAGAAAATCCCATCACCAGGAGTCCTGGGTTTGATTCCTGATCAGGTTTGGCTTTTTTTTCATCTAACACTCTTCATCGTCTCCAGTATCATTGATGTACGAAACAGACAAAAAAAAATGGTAAAGTACTATACTTGTATGTCAACTCCTAGAGTATAATTATACATGTAAGAAGATAAAAATGTTTCATAAATGAACTTCTTTTGAACATTACAATTTTATAATTTATTTAACTTATCTTTGCAATGAAATTCGTTTTTACAGTTAATTTTCTTTCATTAAAATTAATAATTACAAACTATTAATTCAATTAATTAATAATTAAAACTAATTTATATGAATTTGAGTCTATTTATTTATAATGCAGTTAATACATAATAATAATAATAGTAATAATTTAATACATCTGAATCAATATATTAATGCTGTATAACGTTTTACAATCTATTTAACAATTTCAGTAACGATAAACAAAATAGTTTTTAACGTTGTTGCAACTACAAGAGGTTCAGTTACAAATTTAAAGGATGTAAAATGCATCTCAAACAAAATCTGTATGTAAATAAAATTATATTCATTAGAATTAATTTAAAACAATTAAAATTTGAGTTAAAATCAGAAGTAGAAACTGGTTTTCATTTTAAAGTGAGTTATACAAATCTTGAATGTAGAATTCTGTTCAAGAGAAAAAAAAATAACAATAAATGATAACAATCCTTTGTTTAATAAAAAAGTACAGCGATTTAAACCGTTAAATTATGTTGCAACAATTTTAATATTAAGACAATCATTATTAATATTATTATTAAGTTGTATCAATAAAACAAAGTAGAAACAAAAAGATCTTAACAAATAATTGTTTAAACAATACAGTAACAAAAAAAAGTGATAATTTTTCTCTTTTTACACCAAAATTAAACTAATAATAAATATAATTGGTGTTCGCTACAGCACTTATTTAAAAATTAATAATAATTAGTTTAAGATAACAACTTAAATCAATCTATTTATAATATTTACTTTTTTTAAATATATAATTTACATTATTACATACGTTAACTATTTACAACAACCTTTTATTACGTAACAATCACAAAATGGTAGTCAAGCGGTTTTTAATTTAAAATTACTGATTTATTTTGTCAATTCCATGAATTTTAATTAAAATTTACAATGAAAATAAATTACTTTTTCTATGTGATTAGTATAGTAAATAGTATCAAAAATAAAATTTTTTGAAGTTTTTATACAGGTTTTTTTTTAAATACATGTATAATAAATATGAATAACCTTGCTTAGTGCAAATATAACATATTCCTGAATCATTAATACATATAATTTGTTTTATGTGAATTAAATTTTAGTTAAAAACATTTCACAACACAAACTATGACTAATATCTGATGTTATCGAATATGAACACATCCCTGATATGTAACTAGATACTTTACTTATTATTAGTTACATTTGGGGTACAGTTTAATAACGTGACAATCAGGACATTCCAAATAATCCTACAATATCAAAATAATGTAAACTTTTCTAATTTCTTTACAAACCTTTTGTAGCCGTCTTGATTCTCATTTATCCACTTCATTAAAAAAACTACATGTCTCGGTGAATTCTGAACGAACGTTAAGGTTAACAAAATAAAAAAACCTATTTTTTAATAACATTTTTGTTATTTTGTATATTCTGATGATGAAGGATCAACTGAAACATGTAGGTTTTTGATGAAGTTGCAGATAAATGAGAATCAAGGCAGCTACAAAAGGTTGGTAACAAGATTTGCAATATTTATACATTAAAATGGATTATAAGTTGCAGGATGCATTACAAATGAATTCAGTCAACACCATAAATTTATATGAAATTTTGGTGGTTTATACAAAACTAGTGTTTTTATTTTAAAAACCCCTTTTTTGTTATAAAAGTTTATTTTTGTATGTTGATGTTTTCATTTTAAATTGTTTTCCACGACAAAAATTTAATAACAAATCACTTATTTCTTTGCCACAATCTCTCAATAATTGTACACAATGAAAACTATTAAAAGTTTGTGATTGTATTTGAATTTTTTCATAAATTTTACTAACAGTGATCACTATGCAAGGTTTTCCTACATTTTTTATTCACCAATAAAATAATTTATTAAAATGCATTATATAAAATTTCAAAGAAAATCCAATTAATTACTTGGTCAGAATAAAAGTCATACATTTTTAAAAATATAGTTTTATTAGTAAAAAAAATAACCAAAAATTTAGTACCGAAGAAAAAATGTACAAAAAGAAAATTACAAAATACAGGAAACTCTATGGTTTATTAACATAAATAACCTGGTAGAAGAAGACAAAGAGAAGAAGAAGAAGGGATAGGTTTGAGCATAAAATTCAATAAATATGTTAATTAACAATAATTATAATATTTTTAAAAATGCATTTTATTTATGTTTTTACTGATATTTATATAAGTTTAAAATAACACTACTGACCATTTGCAACAAAGTTAAAAATAATAATTGTTTCTAGTTGGCTGATTCAGAGCACATTACACTAAAAAAACTATACAATCTCTTTAACAATACTGTACAGCATTATGGAGCTTCCATCCAAGTATATAATACATACCTGTAAAAAAATAACACAATTATCAAATAGTTTGTTGCAGCGGTCGTAGCTCAAAAGTCGGTTAAAATAGGTGGTCAGAGCTGCGAGCATCTGGCAGCGTAGTAAGAGTTAAAAAAAAAAGAAAGGGTTGGGGGAAGCCTTTGCTGCTACCTCAAAGAAGAACGGCCACTGGCTAGTGAGTATCGTCTACATCATGGCTTAAAGCCATGAGCGGTCCCCGACACGGCATCAGCTTTTGCTGTTGCCTCGTTAGGAGGAGCGGCCACTGGTGAAGTGCGTACATCTACATCGCTACCTAACGAATAGGAGCAGTCGCTGATTAAGTGAAGGGAAGAGAAGGGAGCAAAGAATGTACTCAATATTGAGTGATCGGTTTCTCTCCGTCTCAATGTTTACATAGAGATGACCGATACTGGCTGACTGAGTTCCTTCAACTAGCCGAGTCTTGCCATAGGTGTTAGCTACCTGTCGTCATAGAAGCGCCGAGAGAAGTGTGCTTTCTGTGCTAACTACTGGCAGCAGAAGCAACTGCCTCATAATGTTTGCAGCACCTAACCCTTATCTAACTAATATCCTTATCCTAACTACTAATATGAGTAGTATAAATTTACCCAATAACAATCTAAAACTAAAGTTCTATTAAGTTATGGCGATTCCACCTATTATGTATGGAAGTGAAATACGAATAATCCGAAATCTCATTAACAGAAAATCCACACAACCGAGTTGAGGTTTTAGAAATGGATGACATATACTCGGTACGATAAGAGTAAGAAATGAAGATGTTAGGTTAGAATTGGATTTCAAACTAGATAAAAGAATGTAATGAAAGTTGGAGCCAGCTCTAAGGATACCCCTGGAAATCCGATGGGGTACACCCAAAAAGGGGAAGAGAGATGTTGGCAGACCTAAATAGAAGGTGAAATCTGCATTAAAAGGGACAAGATTTGAGTCTGCGGAAGCTGACTGAAAGAAGCGGCACTTTCCTGAAAAAGAGAAAGCGGCACTTGTCCTGAAGGAGCTGACAGAAGATGACTTCCAGCACTGTTTTCAACAATGGAAAATTTGCATGGAGCGTTGTAGGGATAGAGAAGGAGTGTATATTGAAGATGACAATAAGTTATTATGTATAAAATATAAATAAAATTTTTTACGTCTCGTTATTTAATAGCCACACCTCGTATTATTAATAACTTACTATTTATTACTAACTGTTGCTTATTATTAATGTTACGAGAATAAAATCAATTTTATTCTTAGTACATTAGTTACTTGTTTAGAACTTAGTGATTATTCTATGATTTATTACCTTATTAATTGAACCATTTATCAACTTTTTATCATACTGCATAAGCAAGAAATTACACGAATAGAAGTTCCCACTCTGAATTACCAACTGGACACAGTCAACTCCATAAATTATAAAAAAAATCTAATAGAAAATTTTCTTATTAACTCCTTAAATTGTTTATTTCTCTCCTATATACTTTATACTAGCCTACAAATCAACTTTTAAATCCTATACAGCCACCATCTATAAATTTATCTAAAAATTAACTCCTCTGCTGGAATCTAAAGGTTAAAGTCACATATTTTCATAACAAATCAGAGATTTGTGTTATAGCTGGTGAATGAATGGTACATAGAGAATTATACTTAGTGCTTCACACACTGTATGCCCAGCAGTCGTATTGCAGTTAAAATGTTACAGAATACGATGAGAACAGATGTCTGTATTTCATTTTATTATACTTTATTTCAGCCATTAAAAACCAATTTTATTTAGTTTTATAAGTGAAATATTTTAAGAAAATTTATTATATAAATAAGATGTACTTTTACTTTTATAATTCAACTAGTTTTGTTTAATAGACAATTTAAACCGAAAACGAACACTAGGTTGGAAGAGAGGAAGAAATAGAGAAAAGTAGGAGAAAGGGGCAGTTCTATGCTCTCTGACTCATTATGTGAGACTATAGACTCGCTGCAGGGTGGCCCATGGTGTAATCGTCAGTGCAACTGGCTTCTACACTCGGGTCCCGGGTTTGATTGCCTGTCAGGTCTGCCATTTTTTTATCACTCATTTTCATCGATCACTCTTCTAATCTACTGCTTTAGTAATAATTGCAAAAAGTCAGTCATAAAACAAAAAGACTTGCTTTCAACATTTATTTGTTGCAGCAATTTTGCAGAAAGAACTATCTATTCTTTAGAGTAAACAGTGTTTTGGAAAAAGTTATTAACTGGTTTTAAGGCTATTATTCACATGTAAGAAAAAAGTACACAAACATGACCATATATAGTATGTATTTCAGCATACTCTTTTTTTTAACCCACTTTGAATAATTATTAAGTGTGTAAATATAAAAAAATTGTTGGGTTTGTTTAGTTTATAATGTATTACAACTCTCAATTCAGTTAAAATTATTTAAGGTGTCTCAAATATGTGATAACTTTAGTACTTCAAATGTTAAGTAAATATACATTGATTCAGTTTACCAATATGTTAATCTAACTGGTAAAACTTTCATTTAGGTGGGAATTCATTAAGATAATGGAAAAATTCAACACTTAAATCACTGCAATCGCAAAATTTCTGGGCTCTACCACTCAAAATACATAAAAATTGAATTTGAAACAATGCAGATTGACAGCTACAGATATCATGGGTGAATTGCTAATTTTACTAAGAAAAAATTTAATATTTTATTAAAAACAAAATTAAAAATACCTTGTAAGCGCACCAAGTGAGAACTTCAGTATTGGCTAGTGATCAGGAACTGGTTTTAATTCCTTTATTTGCTTAATTAGGTAAGCCTTTTCATCATTAAACTGTTCATCTTCAGACCTATCTGTATGAAATTTTGTCAAAAATTCCACGAGCTTATCTTGATTACGAAGTAATATTTCCAAAATTGGTTTAGGCTTATTGGGGTTAGCTACGAATACCTGAAATTAATAAATATTTTCATAAGTCACTCCAATGCAAAATACATTTTTCGACCCAATTAAAATACATTATCAATATAAATAATTAATTTATTAATAAAACATACAATGTCCACATTATCGTCTTCCTTAACCCATTGACTGACAAATTTTTTGATGCTTTATTTTTTTCTAAATTACTATTTTTTAATTTTTCAATTCTATGTAAAAAAAACACTTAAAATTACAGAAAAATAATTTTAAAATATTTCCCGTTTTGTTTGACGATTTTATTCAAATTTAAAATTTTGAATTTAAATTTCTAAATCTTTGTTATCTTCTTCTTCTTTGAGTGCCTATCCGCTACGGATGTGGGCGACCATCATGGCTATTTTGACTTTATCCCAACAGGAACAATTGCATGGAGCTCCTACCAAACCAGGTTCGCAAGTTCCCAAGCCAGGATATTCTTCTCCTACCGGGCTTCCTCTTGCTATCTATCTTTCCCTGCAGGATGCGTTGTAACAGTTCATAACGTTGCGAATTCCTCATGATATGACCCAAATATTGCAGCTTCCTTGCTTTCACAATATTAACAAGTTCTGTGGTTTTTTTCATTCTTTGCAGAACTTCAACGTTGGTCACTTTATGGGTCCATGGTATTTTCAGAATCCTTCTGTAGAGCCAGAGTTCGAAGGCTTCTAGTCTTATTATTTTGTTATCACTAAATAATAATAACTCTCCAATAATTTTGTCCGCAAGTTTTGCAATATTATATCCAGAGCTCATTTTGTAAACAATGAAACGCACATAACACAATTAGTTTCTATAGTCCAGCCTCACTTAGTTTGCTCCTAATGTAAACAAATAATGACGTCACTGAGCATGCGCTTTATATCAAAATGTGTACACGCTGATTAAAAAGTAACAACAAAATACTTTCAAAAGTATTTAAATACAAAATACTTCAAAAGTATTTTTCTAAATGAAATTGTTAGGCCTACATCATATCATGACTGATGTTTTTAGTACTTTAAGTACTTATAATTTTAAAAAAAGTTAACTTAATAGGAATACGACATCCGTAAAGTCGCAGACTCTACCGAGCACCCTGTAGTAGGTGGTTTTTGTTTGTTGACAGTAGGAGCAAACTAAGAACGGCTGAACTGTACATCAATAACAACAGAAATCATACGGACTAAATACATACGTCAGTACTGAACTGCTACTAAGATCTACCGGACCCTCTCAGAACTATTACAAATAACTGAAATTACATTAAAAATGCACAGCAACAGTTACCATCAAAGACAATTAAGGTGTGGGAGCAGCAAATTCCAGCTCATCAAAGTCGCCGCCATTATGTTTTTAAATGGCGGTGAGTTTGACTCGTCGTAATCAGTCAATGGGTTAACCACCTTCCAATTTCCTCGGGTCGGGCTCAACACAACTTTTCTACCTCTTCTCTATTGCTGAATATCTCTCCACCAATGCTCTCTTGGCATTGTATCTTTTTCTTAATTCATCCATAACTGAACCCATCACTTCAATCTTGGTATTTTGCTTCTTATTACCAAGCACAGCATCCTTTTAGGTACTTTACCTTTATGCTAATCCACCGTACTGATACATATACACGCATATACAAAAAAGTAACATATTCCTACAAATAAAACAGTACTATCTACAACAGAGATGGGCAAACTTTTGAAGTAGAGGGCCATAGGAAAATGAAAACTATCTAGGCGGGCCAAAAAATTTATTTAAAAGATAAACATAGAAAAACTACTTCATTATAAATTTCTTATAAAATGTTATCATACAGTCACAAAGCTCAAATTATCATTAAAAGAGCATACGGATTGCGCGATGAAAGGAACTGTGACTGTGTATTTTTGTGTCAAAATTTGGTTATAGTTGCGATGAGCTGACTTTTAAAAGTGAAGCTAAATAGTCATTTGTTCTTAAAATATTTTTTTAAGTTTCAGAGTAGAAAAAATTTGTTCGCAGTCATAGGATGATCCAAACGTAGCAATTATCTTCTGGGCTTGAGATTTCAAACTTGTAAAACTACTTTTGGGATGTTTAAGAAACAATTGCTTCAACTCAGTACACTGTACTCTATTAGTTCAAGCAAATATTTCATTTGGGCTGTTTCACAATCCAAATTAAATGGCATGGGCCACTAAAAATACGAATAACATAAATTTTTATTTTGGTTGGCAAATCTGAACGCTTCTCTTCTGGGAACACAGTTAGTATGTAGGTTGTCATTAGGACTCAGATATGAGCCGTGAGCCATACTTTGTTCATCACTGACCTAGAAGGTAGAAATTCTAATATGTTTTATTCCAGATTTTTTTAATGAAAAAAACTAAAATGACTAGCTTCTCAACAGTATCGAATTAATACAACATATTCTTTTAATTTCTATAAATTCACATTACTTGCAATAATCTGGTTCTCAATTAAAAAAAAAACTGAACATACCTTAAATACGTGGAAGGCTTCAAACTGAATGTTCCTTGACTTTTCCTTCAACATGTTCATCATTAACTTCAAATTATCAGGATTTGAAATATATCTCGTCATTACCTACACACAGATATTCACAAAATTAAAATTAAGTACAAGTGGCAGGAATTTCCTGCAGTCTAACACCTCAACCACTTTCATTATATTATTATTTCATCCGAAGTATCCTTAGTTTTAATAACTTTGGTAGACAGATCAAAATTAGTTGAGTTTAAATCTGTTTGTTAAAACATTTTCCATCGTTTATTAACTACACAAGCAATTTAAGCCTAATACATATTTAAGTTAATTAATTTCAACAATAAATAATTGTTTTCCAAGAACACAGTTTAAACATTCTTAACGTTAATTCTTTTCAGTGGATTAATCACATCTTTCTAATAACACACTTGACTTAAAAGTTACAGCATTCTGATGGAACATAGAGAAAAAAGATTTTAGAATATTTCAACAACTAATGTATACAAAAATCAATAATGCTTCCCTCCTTCTATGTAGCCAATTATGAATTTAAATGAACGTGGTAACATCAATCAGCAATTACTTGATTCTTGTTCATGGATAAAGGAAAGCCAAAGATACGTCCTAACAAATAATTTGGCTTAACTGATATCAATTATCTTTGTAGAAGCCAAAAATTTTGTTTATTTAAATGTATTTTAAGCACTCTTCCACTTTCCAGTTAAACACCAACAATGAAACTGGAATCCTCCTGCTCCTCCTCAAATCTTCTTTAATATTTCAGAAGTGACTATTACGCAAGATGAGGCAGAGTAAATAGTGATTTTGAAAAGTGCATGAATCATGCTCAGCTGATGGAAGGTGGTGAGGATGCATTCAGCCATATCCCTGACACCATAGCATTAGGTAGTAATGGAACAGTGGACCTCAGTATTGTGCGCACACTGTCAAAGCGTTTTATCAAAACAGTAGTTGTTACATGCAGGAATGTCACTTTTCACACCCATTTTTAAAGTAATTGGAATAGATTGGTGCTGTCTGCCTGTGTGATTAAAAAAAAGTGGGCTAAGAACTTTGAAGAGACTTCATCAACGACAATAAAGAACTTGGGAAACCAAAGACAGTGCATACTCCTGAAAACATAGAGCATGTAAGAGTTGCAATTGAAAGGGGCTCGCATTGCTCAGCTTAGCGGCATGGCACAACACTTCAGATTTCCAACAGAATGGTTAGACGAATATTCCACAGTAATCTACACCATTATCCTTACAATATACAAACTGTACAGCCTCCTAACTCGATAAGAACGGCGATTTTAACGATCACGCGGACTGTCATTTTACACCCAATAAAAACTCTTTTATTTCATTTAGTTTCATTTGTGAAAATTTCAAAAAATTACCATTTATTTATAAAGAATTTGTTATTAGAACAATGTTTGAACCAAATATTTTAGTTTTCATTTACAACCAGAATAAAAATTAAAAGTAAATATTTTCTTTTAGAAATATCAATTTACGTATGAAAAAGTGTCACTAAATCACTAAAAAATACAAAAAAATATGTTTAGCTATATACATAAATACAGAAATTCATTGTAAAAATAACAACGTTTAGATAATGTAAATTGATAAACGCGTTCAAATGATATCACACTTTTTGTTCAACAAAGTAACGTGCTGGATGAAAAAAAAATCAACTCAAAATAATGTTCTCTTTTCAATTTTTATTTACTCCTCTTCTATGAAAATTTCTCTCTCTTTTCCCCATGTTGTTTTGTGTATTATCCTTTTCTAAACATGATAGCATAAATCAAAATATGTTATAGTTTATTTTGATGCTAATTGTAGGGTTCAACTGAGGGATAGGCGAGACAGGTAATGTTAACCTTCTTTGTTTGATTTTAGTCATAAAATTTGTCGCCGGCACTTCTAATTTATTGATTTCAATCGTTCCATTTAACGCTAACTTATGATGTCATTCCCAAACAAATACCTTTCTTTGTTGAAAAGTTATTGACAAAAACATTCAAATTTTAGTACTGGCTCGTCAAAAAAAAATCTCTTTCTTTCGCGTAACACCATGTCGTCAATTTTCATCATATAAATATGCAAGATACATCAAATGAAAGAGAAAATTCTCTATCCAATAAAACTAAACCAGTTGGAAAATAATGAATAGTTGCAGAGAAAATTGAGTTTAAAGAAAGGTGATGATGCATGCGTGATTTCTGGCTTCCCGGTTAGCATAGGTTGAAGATAAAACAGATTATATGAGTTAAAGACAATTTTGTAAAGAAATATTGAAGTTAATATGAAGACAAAGACACTGCAAACAATTTTTTGGAGTGATGAGGCCCATCTCCGTTTGTCCGGTTACGTCAACAAGCAAAATTTTAGGTATTGGAGTGACATGAATCGTAGACAATTGGATCAGCAACCTCTCCATTCCAAAAAGATTACTGCATGGTGTGCTATGTTTTCATAAGGGATTATACAGTTTTTGAGAAAATCGCAAAAAAGTGAAAAATAACACGAATAAACTACTACTTCCGGTTGACCGATTTTGATAAAAATGTTCGTGTCGGGTCCGGTAGTGGTGTCTAACTTAAGTTTCAAGTTCGTACGATGTTCCATTCCTGAGATATTCTGTTCTCACACACACACACACACAGACCAATAGGTAAAACCATGTTTTTTGGATTCAGGGGGTCTAAAAAAGCCTAGATCAGGTGAAAACTCAATACGAAAACAATACTTTCCTTCCTAGGCAAGAGAAAGTAAAATATAGTTATTCTTAAAAATTCAGAAATGTGTGAAAGCAGTTAGATTAAAAGCAGACAGTTTGTGTCTACTTTGCGTTACAAGCTGTTTTAAGTAATGGCTAAAACAT
Source organism: Catonia carolina (assembly GCA_035578175.1). Lineage (NCBI taxonomy): Eukaryota > Metazoa > Arthropoda > Insecta > Hemiptera > Achilidae > Catonia > Catonia carolina. The sequence goes on along the minus strand of JAQMRL010000002.1, from coordinate 120,870,792 downwards.
AATGATGAGAATGTAAAAAGAATTAGTAATGTAAATTTATCTGCCATCTTTAATAACAGTGTTAGTTTCTATTAAAACGATGATTAAGATAATCTTTAAAGCATAACTATTTGTAGAAATACAAATTATAAAGTAATGATGAAAAATTTCATACTTACAGTAAAATTATGTCTATCCAATAACAATTCACCAAGTAGTTTAAGACTCTGCCGTCGAGTAACATAATTTTCAGAATTAAGAAGGCGCTGATAGTGGGAAAATACTTTATCATAATTTAATTCTAAAAATTCTGCACAAAGTAATTTGTGTCGAGTTAACAGCTCCTAAAACATAAGAAAAATTGATTAAATCTTGTAATTCATCGAACTTTGTGTATTATACTGAATATTAATTACCTGAATGTTATATTTAGAAAAAATGTAAAATTTATAAAATTTTGATAGAAACACGACCACATAAAATTACAGCATAAATCAATCTGCTAACTAAAAATTAAAAATAATTCTTGACACATTCATTTCAATGTGGCACACCTAATGAAAGCAGTTTAAATTTATTGTAAATTGTCTCAAGGGGGTAGCTACCTTCCAATTTTCTTTACTAATTAATTAGTGGAAATCTTTATTGCCTCAAATGCTGGTATTTTTTCAATTAATCCCTGAATAAAAATTATTTTAAAATTTTTACCATCTCTCCTACAAACAAAAGTGAAGAGTGAAAATTATTTACACTCAATCTGTTCTTTGCAGGGTTAAAATAAATAGTTGTTTCTTGTTGCATGTTCAGCCAATTAAATGACTGACTTATTTAAGAACAGAAGAGGTAGAGGTGCAAAAGACACTAATCAGAGTTGTCTTCTCTGAAAGTAATGAATTTCATTATACAGCCAGACCCTTTGGTGAATGAAGTGAAGGTGTCATTTGCAGAGTGGAAAATATGTGCTTTTCAGAGGGCCCGGCATGCGGATAAGTGTACTTTTTCATCCAGTGAGGAAGTCAAGGTAAACCACCTTTTCCTTGTTTTACTTAGTAAAACCTCTACAGGTTCAAACCAGCCTTTTGGTTGATGACCTAAACAAAAACAATTTCAGAAACCATAACTATGGTGTACTTTGGCCAATTTACATTAAATATGTATCAAATTAAAGGAAAAATCTCATTTCAGAGCACCATGGATAGTTGCAATATTTCCTTCATATTCAATTTTTTCTCTTTAAAAAAATGTCAAAAATGTTTCGCAAAATTACAGATCTTACTACAGATTTTAGTTATTTCTATTGGTGTAATGATGACTTATTGTCTCTAAAGACAGAAAACACATCTATCAATAAATAAATAAACAATTTTTAAGAAAGTTCAAAATAGAGTATTACCTATTGCATACAAGGAGCTCTACAGAACAAAATTCTGAGTAATTTATAAAACAAATCTTGGAAATTGGTTTAGTAAGCCAAAAGTTATGATTTCTGAAACATGGTAATGCATCTCAATCCTTGAATGAGAAATTTAAAGTTAAAAAAGTCAAAATTTTACAAAAGAAATGTTGGCTTTATGCGACATTGCTTTACTTATTTACTTTGTTATGTAAAAAATGTCATTAATTGAATAAATATGTCATATTCTTCAGAACAATGTACTCTATAAAAATAATGAAAAGCTGTTAGCTGCAAAATCATTTTAATATTTCTGAATACAGATTTCAAAAAATCTGTAAATAAGTAGTATTAAATGATACTTTTCAGTTAAATTTAAAATACCAAAACAAACTCAATCTGCACTAATTTAGGCCATGTTAAATTCCAATACACAATATATTGCCTGCATAAGACATATTATTATGCGTTTGACTTTCTTTATACGATCTTAAAGTACACTGAAATTCAACAACAATGAATATAAAAATGTAATAGCCTTTAAAACTTAAAAAAAAATACCTTAAAGGTAGAAAAAGCATCAGATGCAATGTCAAACGTAGATACTTCAACATAACGAAAGAAATTGAAGAAATCCTCAGAATGAAGCATGATTTTTGCTAGTGCTTCATATCGAGCACATTCCCTAAGCATTGTACCACAGTTGAGAGCAATTTCCTGATGTTCATACCTGAAAAAATATGATAAATTGTATGAAATAACATAATTAATGACGACTTAAAAGAATCTTCAAACAAAACATTTTTATAACATAAAATAATCACATAAAGCGTATGATTCAATAGACAGAGAAGTACTCGATAAAATCTTGCAAGAAATGGGCGTAGACAACAAGACAAGAAACTTAATAAAATTGACTCTAACAGACACTATATCCAGAGAGCGCTTCATGGGTGAACTATCAGAACCATTCGAAATAAAAACCGGACTCAGACAAGGCGACGGGCTCTCCCCAATTCTCTTCAACTGCGTACTAAACAAAAATTACAGAATGGCGGACCAAATGCCAAGAATATAACAAAGAAAACAAAATCAAAGAAGCCCCCTTCAGAAACAAAAAGAACGAGAAAATAAAACTGGATGTGCTAGCCTTTGCAGACGACTTAGCCCTGGTAGCTTGGTCAGAGCAACAGGCAATCTTCCAAATAAACACCCTCAAAGAAATCGCCACCCAAACAGGACTAAACATCTCTTTCGATAAGTCCGTATACATGTCCGATAACAAAAGTAAAACATCCGCCCTCAAAACCCAACACGGAATGCTCAAAAGAGTCAACCACTTCAAATACTTAGGAGAAATTATACAACAAAACGGAAACGACGTACTTACATTGCAAAACAGAATAGCAAAACTAGAAATGACCTACGTACAAACAAGGAACTTTTACAACAAAAAATGCATATCTAGAAACGCCAAACTTAGACATCTAAACACAGTCGTTCTACCACAAGTCTTATACGCAGCCGAAACCCTAACATTTCATACGAAAGGATTATTAACAAAACTAAATAAAATACACAGGAGATTCGCCCAGACAATCCTAGGAACAGTTTTCGACCCAGAAACCAAGATCCACAAGAAGAGAACGAACGAACACATAATGAATTTCCTAGGCAAAACTCTAACAACTAAGCTCATAAAACGTCGACTACAATATTACGGTCACATGATGAGATTCCAAAACAAAAATAACGAAACGTACAAAATGATCACATATCAAGAAGGTTTTAAAACCAAAGATAGATGGATCAAAGAAATCGAAACAAACCTAAACACCATAAACGCTTCACATAACGATGTAATAGATGTAACTGCCTTTAGAAGGAAAATAAAAGATTTTGGGAATTTCCCGACTGCAGAATCAAGGCAGAGGACATGGACGCAGGAACAAAGGGAGAAGGTGAGCGAGAGGATGAAGGCGTACCATGCAAACAAACGACAGCTTAAAAAATAATTTTACATAACCGGTGTGTTCTTTATATAGGACAATACAAAAAAAATAAAAATAAAATCACAAATAACAGATGCAATCCTGTATGTTCCTAGCTCTAGGACTTCACTAAAACTGTGAATTCCTCAGATAATGCCAATAAGCAGCTTATTAGCAATACTACACTACTTTCAAGTTGATGAGCTCTGAAAGTACACATTACCCCCTACTCACTTCATAACTAGCCAATCAATTGCCAGCAACGTTGCCAATACTTGCTCTCGTAGCTCTGTTACATATTTCATCAGCCATTTTTTTTTGTTTTTTCAACAACAATAACCAATAAACATACAACCAGCTGATTATATTATAAAGTATTAACGCGCTCTATAATCAATGTGTTTATTACGAGATGCAAGACACGAGTGAACTTCTACGGCTCTTATATGCATATGCATGTAATGTTTGCCAGGCTGATAAAAAACTGTTTTCTACAAAATATGTCATGTACAAACTTTTGCTCAATTGAAATTTCATTTCAAATTCACACCACATGATTCGTACAATCTGACAACACTGGCAAACGTTCTCATTGGTCTAAACGCATGGAACAGCAGAGCTCATCAACGATGAAAAGCATTGTAAGCAGCTAATTTTTGAAGATGATTCTGTACAATTGTAATTTATTATTGTTCAATGAAAATAATCACCCAAACCATTCATCAGTATGACTGAAAACTAATCACTTTTATATTATATCAAAACATGTTATTTACAAATGGGCTTAGCTGTTGTAAATGATGACATGTGGCTGGTGGTTGTGATGTAAGAAACTTTTTAAAAACTAACAAGTCTGTAATCCAGAAATGAAAAGTGATAATTGTGTGGTGAAATAAACTAGGGTACTGATCTACCATCGTTGTCAGGCGATCTTGGTGTCATGCAAGCACTGTAAACCGAATTTTTTTTAACATTTATCTGATGCCTTTGAACACACTGGATCGGTGAGTCTAGCTTGTCCGTTTCAAACAGCTTTAAAATCTTAAGGACGAGTGGTGGTTGTTGTTACATATTGCGTTATTTTAAATGGAGTAGAACGACTTGGTTTTATATTTAGGTTTTTAAAAGCTCTTTTTAGGTTCTCAAATTCATCACTAGAAGTGCTAACTATTTTATGTAATAGCTTCAATTTACTATAAAATTAACAAGTTGTGTAAAGGCGTAATCTTTTTACTAAGTTTTGTGTTGCATGTCATTTTTGTGTTTGTTTGTTGTATAGTTTTTGAAATTTAATTCATTGTATAAAATAACAATAGTTCAGTGTATATAACACTTACCAGTGTTCACTGTAACCACATTACTGGTGGTTTGGAAATATATATTTTTCAACTATAAATATAACATGGCTGTTAACCCGACGAAAACGGAGATTTTTAACGATCACACGGACTGTCATTTTACGCCTAATAAAAACTCTTTTATTTCATTCAGTTTCATTTCTAAAAATTTCAAAAAATGACCATTTATTTATAAAGAATTTGTTATTAGAACAACGTTTAAACCAAATTTTTCTGTTTTCATTAACGACCAGAATAAAAATTGAAATTTCAGAAAAAATATTTTCTTCTAGTAATATCACTTTACGTGCGAAGAAAAAGTGTCACAAAATCAGTAAAAAATACAAAAACATATGTTTAGATACTGCAAATTGATAGACGCATTCAAAAGATATCACACTTTTTGTTCAACAAAGTAACGTGCTGGATGAAAAAAATGTCGAAAAAATCGCCTCAAAATAATGTGTGGCTTTTCAATTTTTATTTACTCTTCTTCTATGCAAGTTCTATCTCTTTTACGCATGTTGCATAAATCAAGATATGTTATCATTTATTTTGATGCTAATTGTAAGGTTTAACCAAGGGGTAGATGAGACAGGTAGTGTTAACCTTCTTTGTTTGATTTTAGGGTCATAAAATTTGTCGCCGGCACTTTTAATTTATTGATTTTAATTGTTACATTTCAAGCTAACTGATGTCATTCCCAAACAAATACGTTTTTTTGTTGAAAAGTTATGGATAAAAACGTTCAAATTTTAGTACTGGCTGTTCAAAAAAACTTTTTTTTGCGTAGCACCACGTTGTCAATTTTCATCAAACAAATATGCAAGATACATCAAATGAAAGAAGAAAAAAGTCTCTATCTAATAAAACTAAACCCGTTAGAAAATAATGAATAGTTGCGGAGATAACTGAGTTTAAAGAAAGATGATGACGAATGAGTGATATTGGGCATTTAGTTGTGTAAGGGTTAATAATACTGACTCTGGCACTGGATCCAATGTTATCATATTAGAGTTTTTACACGCCAGACCGGTATCTGGCACCAGTATATGCAGCTAGTCTTGAACTCAACAAGCTGGATGCTGGTGCGATCTCTGACATGTCGGTTTTGATGTTTACTTGTGCGCAGTTGCAGATGCATGTCTAGACTTGCCAGTGCGAGAGAGGTGTTTGCATACTTTACACACCAGTATTGCAGTGGTTCTCATCGCAATCAGAACAGATTTCATCAATTTTTTTTTGTATTGTTTGTGTGTTATATAACCTTTCATCATCGTTACTATGAGTAAATTGTGACTCTATGGAAGTAATTAAAAAAAATTGTTGTCTTCTGTTTTAAGTTTTTCAAAAAGCGTATAGAAACTCTTTTCCAAGTACCTAACAGTCAACAGAGGATGTAACTATACTATTTTTCAGGGCTAATGAGCTCTAAACGTATGCATTGCCCCCTACCTACTTCATTGTTAGCCAATGATGTGCCAGCAACATTACCAATACTTGCTCTTGTAGCTCTGTTATATATTTCGGCAGCCATTTTTTTGGTCTTTCAATAACAATTATAACCTAAGAACATACAATCAGCTGATTATATTATATAGTATTGGATGTTAAGGCACTCTATAATCGTGTGTTCAGTATGAGATGCAAGACACTCGAGTGAACTAATGCGGCTCTTATATCCATGCGCATGCAATGTTTGTCAATTTGATACATTCGTAAAATCTGACAACGCTGGCAACGTTCTGATTGTCTAAAACACGTGAAACAGTGAGCTCATCAACCGTGAAAAGCGTTATAGTACTGCCTCTTTTTATGTTTTTTGTTTCGGTACTTCCTTTTAAGATATAATAGATTAAGAAGGTAACATTTATTCAGTATAGCACACAAGTTTCTTTCACCGAAGCTAAACACCTACTGCTACCATCGCGTACAATCACCAGCTCTGGTTTTGCCGGACTGTGCGAAAAGTTACTTCGGCCGTTGCCGGTGTGCGCGTGAAAACACCCTTTGTGTTTTATTTTATGTTTAGTGTGATTACATAGGATTATTTTTATTGTTATTATTTTACAAACTTTTTATATTATTTTACAAAAACGTTTTTTTTACTCAAAAAATGGTGTTATTTATAAATAAATATTTTATTTTCCTAATATTTTTTATTGTTATTATTTAAGTGTAGTGAAAAAAACAATTTAGAGCTTTAAATAGATGGCAATGGTAAATCTTGTAGTTAATGCACTATGATCGTTTGAAATAGCTAAAAATTCCCAGGATCTGGTGTCATTGCTTCATCAAAAATGGTAGGCTCCAATGTACATATTAAAATTATGTTTTTAGGTTTTTCTGTGCTAGACAGCATTGTAAACCGTAATCATATTTACATTCCACATTAATTATTTATAACGATTAAAAGCATAAATTATTATTATAAAAAGAATGATATTACATTATACATATAGATAACCAATCCACTAAAACAACTTTGTACTTTTCTGGCACCCTTATACTGGGAATTAGCATTAGGAGGTGTGTAACAACCATAATTTTCTTCTTGTGAAACAAGAAATTCTACTATTTTTCTCTTTTCTCATATTTCAAATTTCTTTCAGAGTCACTAAAATGTTAAACAGTTCCACGAGTTGGTACCTAATGATGTAGAACTGCAGTCAATTGTAATCTTCTTGTAGCTTTAAAGTTACAAAGTTCAGATTTTAAATCACATTCGACATCACAGTCTTCAACATGAATGCCACAAACACGAGTATAATCAACCGAAAAATTGTCTGCAAGTCGACAAGCATGCAATCCAGCTTTCCTTAAGGTTTCATCTTTCGCAAAACGGTGAAATGAAAATCTTTCATGTATAACTTTTCATTGTTAGCACAACCCGCAACAATTTTCAATGTAATTATATTAGAACTCACTAGATATAAACACGTATACTAAATATTAGAAATAACAAAAAAAAACATAATAACTATTAGTAGGCCTAAATATTTACTAGTTCTTGTTATGTTCAATAATATATTTGATTAAACTAACTGCACAAAGAATTCACATAATATCGTTAGTCGCGAATTAGATGGACTGACATCATTCACAAATACCGAAATAATACAAACAGATGGCTGTGTTATTAAGCACTGGTGATGTCATCGGCAACTGCGCATTCTAACATGACCCCTACCGTCTCGTCTAATTACCGTGACAATAATTATGTATCAAAAACCAAATATTTGCGAACCACATCTAAAGAAACTATGTATGGTACAATCTTAACTATTTTCAAAGGCAAAGTAAACTCACCCATTCATAAGCGTAAACAGTATCTCTGGCTTAGTACAAATATATTCAACAGTAGGTGAACGAGTTCCAATCTGGCGCCTCAGTATGTTGTTGAAGACCTGAGCAACATCCTTTTTCCCCTGAAATATTAAAAAAAGCTTTTTGTAACTAAAATTAAAGATTAGGTAACCATACAATGTTGTTTAATCAACCATGTGTTTTTTACTGTTTTGGTGAGATTATGGCTTTTTTAGTAGTTTGTTGTATTGATTTCCTGTGTTACTTAGTTAATAACACACATATTAATCAAAAAAATACTTTTTATTTTTTTGCCGTCAAGTAATTTATATTTAATACGTTATTCTGCCTGAAATGTGTTTAAAAATTTTTCATACATTGTAACATTAGTAATAAAACATTAGAAATAAACAAAAACTAACCTTATTTTAATCATGAGTCAAAGATGCAAAATGAAAATGAACCTCAGTTTGGCTTAAAAATACGGAAAATCACTCTTTCCGGCTAAACTAGGCTCTGTAGAGAAAAATACTCGTAATCTTTTAATTTTCTACAAATTTAATAATACACTTTTGTTGTAAAATGCATGCTAAGGCTGAAATCTTTAAAAAATCAATTTTTCACACGTTTTCGTGAGGAAAAAAAACAGAAAATCACTAATTACCTCTAAACTAAGCGTTATACAAAAACATATTTGAATTAAAAGTTGTAGGATTTTAAATACTCTAAAACTTTGATTATATACATTTTTGTGCTAAAAGGCACATTAAAGCCGCAACCTTACAGAAACAATTTTTTTACGAGAAAACAACCTCCCCAAGAATTTCAGCAGACATAACCCCTACCCTATCTTGTAGAGCATAAAAAATTTAGTAACTGAGGTGATTTTTAAAAAAATCGTAAGAGCAGTTTTTGAGAAAATTGAAAAAAAGTGAAAAATGACATGAATAAATTTATACTTCCGGTTGACCGATTTTGATGAAAATGTTCGTGTCGGGTCCTCTAGTGGTATCTAACTCAAGTTTCAAGTTTGTACGATGTTCCGTTCTCGAGATAGTCTGTTCACACACATACACACACAAACACAGACCAATCGCTAAAAACATGTTTTTTGGGTTCAGGTGGTTTGAAAACTTGTAGATCCAGTGAAAACTTGATTTTGAAAAATCGACAAGAAAACAATACTTTCCTTCTATATACTCATATAGGCAAGAGAAAGTAAAAAACCAACTTACCTCAAAATCAATTCTATTAAGATTTTGTATAAGTAAAAGTAGAAGATTGCTATTATACAACTCCTGGGCTAACTGTGCAACTATTATATCAGTTTGAGGTTCTGTATCGGATGTTCCATACAGCATATTTTTTATTAAAACAAGATTTTTACTCACATCTTCCTGAGCCTGAAAATAATATCGTACACAATTAGTAAAGCCTAAGATCGTAAGTATTCTCTTCATAAAAATTCTATACTAGACTCACAGTCCCCATACTGAAAAACCACAGACAACATTTTTGACTAACTGTTAAAACGAGTATGAGTAACAGCTAATTAACCCAAAATTGATACACGTATGTAAATGTTCACACAATAAAAATATGGCAAAAGTCATGCTATATAATAATTTGATTCAAAATTTTTAAACACAAGTGAATTATTAAACTGGTTACTACTATTATAGATAAAGGTATATTATATTTTTACAATACCACTTTACTTATACGATGGTGTACCCAAAAGAAACCGGAATTATTTCTTAAAAGCTATTTTTTTTCACGTTCTTACAAAACAATCTTATCCCCTTCAAAATACTCTCCATTACAATTAATAAATTTGTCCCGCCGGTGCTTCCACTGTTCGAAACATTTTTGTAGTCATCTTTAGAAATGGCTGACAGCTCCTCCCTCGTTCTCTTCAATGTTGTCAAATCGGTGTCAACCATGTTCCTTTTCATGCGTGGAAATAAGAAAATGTCATACGGAGCCAGGTCAGGCAAATAAGGTGCGTGAGGCAGCAAAACAATGCAATTTTTAGCCAAAAACTGTTTAACAGAGATGGCTGTGTGTCCAGGTGCATTGTCACGGTGGAAGAACCAGTCTCCTGTCTGCCACAAATCGGGTCTTTGACGAACACTGCTGCGCAATCTTCTGAAAACATTCAAACTGTCAGTCAACAGTCTGAAAGCACAAGTTCTTGAATTTTTTCAACATTTTCGTCGATTCGGGTAGTTGACGGACATCTAGAGCGAGGTTTGTCATCATTCGACATGTCACCATTTTTAAACCGAGCAAACCGCTCGTATACTTGAGCTTTTCCCATAGCGTCATCTTTGTAAGCTGTTTTCAACATTAAAACAGTTTCAGCAGCATTTTTACCAAGTAGAAAACAAAATTTTACAGGTGCACGTAGTTCACTTAAACTTGCCATCATAAAAAAACAAAACAGCGCTAGCAAAAACAATCACTGCCGATGAACAGAACAAGCCAGGTTGACAACACAGGTGGCACTGAACTCGCAATAAGTTGCGTTATACAGGTATATGCAGCAGAAATGCATACTACACAACAACTGCCCACGGCAAAGCTATTCCAGTTACTTTTGGGTACCTCTTCATATGCACCAAAGGTGTATTCTACACCAAAATTGGGAAAATTCTTGTAGTGAATAAAAAGTACACAGAATGGGACCATTGAGATATTAAGTTATATTAGTTTTCTGATTTGAAAAAAATACCTTACACTTTTGATTTAAGAAATGGAATTGAGATAAATTTGATTACAGGTTTCAAACTTTCTCAATTGTATAACATAGGTAATGGTTAGGTACTTATTTTTCCGAATAATGTCTGTAATATGTTTTTTAATCAAAAGTTTAATAATGGCAGACATAGTTGACACACACAACTAAACAAGAAAAAAAATTTTTTATTTTTGAGCACAATGATAAATTACCCAAAGTAACCAGGAATATATAATATTACAAAATAGTTTCAACGTCCTACAAATACCATTACCATACTGCACCTGATCAACATTTTTTTTTTTTTTTAACTATAGTGAATCCAATTAATTCAAAATTCTTCGAGTTATATCATGTAAAACCAGCTCTTATTAAGAGTATCAATCAACACCAAAGTGCTGCTGGTACTTATTCTACGACCTTTTGCATGAAACAATGATACATAACATAAAGACACAGTTAAATATTAATAACTTAACTTCAACTCACATATAACAGGCCTATACTTTAAAAGAATCATGATATTAATCACTCATTTATTTAATTATAGCTCAACATAAATTCCACAGTTTAAAAACTAATTTTTTTTTCAAAAAATATACAAAATAACTAGAAATATTTAGTAACTCAATCACTGGGCTACTTGATGTACAAACACAGTTAGAGCATTTTATATTCTACCAAATGGACAACCTTCCAATACAGTATTTTGAATATTCTATTCTCTACACTGTATTATTATTTAGTATCCACAGCCCTTTGGATAAAAGTCAGGTTATATACATAAATGGTATCAATGTTTTAACAAAACAGAGTAAAAATAACTTTTACACTGCACAAGAATAATACCTCAATAACAGAGGTATATAATTTTAAATTATATACAATCTTAAAACAGTAACAGTACATAAAGATTTGTAAAATGCACAATTAATTTTTTCGGCATAAAACCATGGCCGCAGCTATTTTTATTATACAGCACTTTGCTAATTTCTCAAAATGTTTAATGAAAACATACTTGTAAAAAACTGAGACACAATACATCAATATTTGGCCATTAAGGTTATAGGAATATGAGTGCAATAATGTAGAGTAAAAATTGTAATTTTAGAGTTGGTAAAAATTTATAAGAATTAAAGGTAAATTAAATAAGAAAAACGCTTGTCAATAAAGACAAGTCGCAAAGCTTAAGTAATCATCACAATTAATGTATAAACACTGTCACCAGTTGCCTAGTTGTGTTAATCTTACTGTAACAGAACTGCTACCTACCTTTTCAGCCTTCTTGTCTCCTCTTTCCAAAGAATTAACTGCTTCTTTTAATGCCTTCACTACTTCTGCAGGGCTTTTCTGAGATTTCCCAAAGAGAGGCATAACTGCTGAAATTAAATGTAACATATTAAAGTACTAGCTTAGTAATTAACAATTATAACTAGTTCTTTGAGACAGATTCAACACATCAAAATATTTATATTTTCGATGAAATAAAATTTACAACCAAAACAAATTTAACATGTGTTAATATTGGGTACATTCATGTATTATTATTACTTTACAATAAATGACACAAAGGATAAGAGGAAGCAGAACTGTAAATAATAACGTAAATAGTTGGCCATATTTTAACTAAAACTGACTTAACTAATACGCAATATGATCTAATAACATAAATGGAAATACAAACACAAAAAACGCAAAACAAACATTAGCATTAATTTAATGAATTATTCTTTGAAAAATGTTAGCTAACTTACTTGTCACAATTTATCAGAGCTCTGAAGTATCACACCACCATTGAATAATTCAACGAGAAACACTTAATACGTTTCAAAATGAAAATTAACAATTTAGCTCAATAATCGCTGCCGAAAAAATTTGATGAATTTGAATTAAACGTGAAAAATATAAAAACTGATCCAAAAATTATTATTTTACTTCAATTCGAGTACCATAAGTTCTTAAGAATTACTTCAATAAAATAATCCAATACAGTTCCCATAACCATTTTTCAAAGAAATTTACTTTATGAACAGATGTAAAAGTGAAATCTCTTTGAAAGCTACGAATTTTAATATATTATATTTTGTGTTAAGCAACCAATTACAATTAAAATAGATATTCCAAGTAGTATACATATAAAATTTACGTGATCGTATATTTGTTTTTTATTATATTTAATATTTTCATAATTATTTGTATAAACATTTGCAGTTTATTAAAAAAAATATGAAAAATTTACCTTCGTTGGCCTTAATGCCGGGTTTTTAAATTGTGGGCGTTAATATTTTTTAATATTTATTTTATGTGTTACTAGAAATTTTTGAGAACTAATTACGACTAATTTTATTTTGAGAACGGATTTTCAATTACTACACTCGTACGATAGCACGTGACATCATCAATTAAAGCGGGAAGTTTAAATTTGTACTATAATGCCACTTTTGCGGTTGGTTTTGTTTTAAAAAATATCGGAATTAAATATTCGTTATTTCAGTACTTGATTCAGTTCGTGAGATAAGAAATGAAATTTGATCTTGTACAAAAATGGACACTATTTAAAAAGAAATGAAAAGTATATTAACAGAATTACATCAACAGAATAGGATGATCACTACAACTCCAGTTTTGTTTTGTTTTACATCAGATTGTTTTGCTTAGTTACCAAATCATCAGGTTGAAAGCAGTGACATTGGATGAAAGTAAAAATGAATTAAAAGACACATTAGCTTGAACATATAGATAAATTTACTCAACGAATTCTAAATGACAAATCATTGTTCCTAGAACAGATTTTTGCTGTGATAAACATGTTGGTTTTGTGCCATTTGATTTCTCCCAAACTGGTCAAAAATTTTGCTCGGCCAAAAATTTGAAACTTTAAAATATTCCTTGGTCTCAACAAAAATGAAATCTCAAGGGATTATGAAGGGATTTCAAGAGATTATATATATATCAGACTTTACAAAGTTTGGACCAGACTGCAACACTAGCACCAAGTATAATTCAATTATTTGAAATATTTTTTAGATATCTAGTTATCTATCTATGGTAGCACAACACTTTTCATCAAATCAGCATGGTGTATAGATCCTACCAATGTAAGAAAAATTTATTACAAAATCAACCACTTAAAATTTCAGAAATAAGCATGAATTAAATTGCTTAGTAATTTAAATGTAAAATTTATAACATATACTTGTTAGTACTTACGTCTCAAAATCTTATTGTAGTTTTTACCAATTTACATTTTTTTACTTTTTATAGAATTCCAAAAATGCCATGTAAATATTACTTACATTCTGTTTGGTAGAATTCTGTAGGGATATAAAATAATCTACATTTAAAATAGATTAAACTACATCTTGCGTTTTAAATATAAGATTGCTCACTTTCATTTTGGAAGTGTAAACGCATAAACACATAATAACTTCAATTTACTTAAAAAAGAAGAACTTGTTTTCTGTATACCTGGATAACAATCAGATACCGCAAGAAAATAATGTTTAATATTTGAGCCTCCATTTAGACTGCAGACTGATGTGGGGACATCATATCAAAACAAAATGTTTGGAACTAAATAACAACACAAAATTACTTTCAAAATCCATCAACAGAAAATCAAATCTACCATTAAAATTTAAGTTATTAACACATACCCTATTTATGACTGATCTAAAATTACGATTTCAAAATTTTTGGGACCAAAAAGGAAACTCACATTCAAAAAATTCAAACCCATGAGTCAAAAATACTTTGGGTAGTAACAAATGCCCCATATTATGTAACAAATTTAACATTGCATTCCAACTTTAAAATTCCTTCTGTAACAGAAACTGCTAAAATAAAATATTCAAAATGTAACAGAAAATTAACAGACCTCATCAATCCCCTAATATAGCTAATCTCAAGATGAAACTTAACACGCCGATGCCTACAAAGAAAATGGAGTAAACATCTATTGATCTAATTAGAAAAAGTATCTATATATTATTTTATTATTGTACAGGTTTCATAATACTCTAAAATTTCATTTTTGTAATTACATTGTTGTGTTGTTCAGATTTTTATTACTCATATAAACATTTTTAATTTCATTTTGTTTATCCTCCATTACTATTTGTTAATATTTTTACTTACTATGCTACTTCTTATTATGTTATTCTTGTTATATGTATTTTATTGCTTGGGTTTTTATACATTTATTCTCTTTTTTATTAACTTTGTTTTATTGTTCAACTTTTAAATTATCCGCTAGGATGTATTCTTTAAAAAATAAATACTGGTATGTTTATTTTACCCGTCATTAAATTGTTTATTCAAAATTTAGTTAAGGTTTTGGATGGTTATACTGTACTGTATAGTTTCCGAATAAAGAGTAAAAGTTAAAAAATAGTTCATAAATATTGTTGCAATGTATTAGATTATAAAATTTTTGACATATAAATGAGTAAAACATGTTTGTCTATAAATTGTTGAAAATGGAAATTAATTAAAATGGATTAAGATAAAAAGAGGTAGGTACCTCAGTTTCTAGGACTGATATTATTGTGGAAGGAGTACTGAGTTCTTTCTGAAGAAGAAAGGATTGAAGAAAATAGAATGCTGACCAATCAATTTTTAATAAAATTATCTTGTGTAATTAATGATTCTATTCTTTTGCTACATGCTCTATTTGACATAAAATGTTCACCCTGCCCAACTAACTCAATAAGTTTGTCTGATTTCCAACAACCTCATGTAACAGCTTATATAACTTATATTATAGGCTATACTTATATATTTTCCAAGACAATGATCAGGTATGCTATTTACAATCCAGGATGATGGGTACTTATTTGCAGCTGGTGAATGACCCTTTGTAACTTGGTGTCTAACATCGGTGCTACAAATTTCCACAAAAAATCCAATCAAACACTTTTTTTCTTTGTTTAACATCGCATCAACTACAGTGGTCATTAGTGTTGACGGGTTGTAACTGTGAAGGATGTAATGATTTTTTATAAATAACCAAATAATTTTTTTTGTAAATAATCAAGCACTTTTTCAGGATTTGTTTTCCTTTATTACAGTTGGTAATACTCATTACAACTGATGGTCCCAGAAAGTCACTTGTTGAGTAAAGGGATCTTCCAGTACAGATGCAAAATTTGTTTGCCTCTAGTAGAACTGCATTATGTACTTACATCTGGGTAAGCCGCTGGGTATTGCAATAAGATTACCATTATTAAAAGGGACAATCGTATTAGAAAATAGCTGAAAATTTAGCCAACAGGTTTCAATGCTCTTTGACTCATAAGTATTTTACTATAAGCTTGTACTGAGCAAAAAACGAGCATACAAAAAAATTGTACTGAGTGACACAAGAGCAAAAAATCCCTGTCATGAGATGATACGTCTCATGGCTGATGGCAAATTTTAAAAAGGCTTACATTTGACTTATGGCAAAAACCATTAGTGATTTCTGTATCTACTCTTTAAGAGGAATTAGATAACACTATTTTTGTTTCTGAATTCCGACTTTGATTTCTTGACTTCCAGTTTTCGGCCATTTCCATTTGAAACCGAAACTTCAAATCCAATCCAGGCCCATTGACTTTTTGTGTAGGTTATGAATCCAAAAAGCGTTTGTTGCTTTTTCTTGTAGTTTCTGGCTTTAATTTCTTGACTTCCGGTTTTGAGCCATTTCTGGTCAAAACCGGAAATTCAAAGCCAATGATTTCCGTATCTACTCTGTAAGAGGAATTGAATGACACTATTTTTGTTTCCAAATTCCAACTTTGATTTCTGGTTTTGGGCCAATTCTGGTCAAAACCGAAACTTCAAAGCCAATGATTTCTGTATCTACTCATTAAGAGAAATTGAATAACTTTTTTTGTTTCCAAATTCAAACTTTGATTTTTTTGACTCTGCTTTTGGACCACTTCCGGTCGAAACTGGAACTTGAAATCTAATTTAGGTCTGCTACCTGTCTGCAAAGATTACAAATTTGAAAAGTGTTTGTTGCTATCTCATGAAGTTTCTGACATCTGGGTGTGATGGAAGGACAAAACAGAATGATAGACAACATATTTTAAAAATTACCACCAAGTACACCCTTAAAATGATACAGGCAACAATATGGAAAAATAGTGTTCCACTAAAGGAGATCAACAAATGAACAAATGATTTGGTATAAGTCAAAAAGAGTCTATTTCTCAATTTATCCTCAAACAATTAACAGTTCATAAGTTTCATATTTGGTCACGGATGTGGATTCTGAACAGATACCTCATATAGTACTCCAAAACCAAAATTCTGCGCATATCAAAGATCCTTTAAATTATTCCGAAAATAACCAGGTTAAGAGTAAGGCCGCGGTCAGACAGGAAGCAGGTTAGAGCAGGCTAGCAGTTCAACCAGGTTCAAGCAGGTAAGCAGCATTGAGCTGAGCTGGTACCGTGGCCATACAGAAAGGAGTCAGCTGCTAACACAATTTTCATCTGCATTTCAGTTGGTTTAGTTATGCCTCCTGTTTTGAATTATTTTTAAATCTATTTTAAATTTTTAAATATTTAACTAACTTATTTTTAAATGCATACTAATAGTAATTGAATTAAATTTTTAGTTAATTCAGTTAGTTTTTTACTATTATAATACTCACAGTCATTAGTTTGTAATTCTTTGCAGACTTCATTCCATGCAACAGTTTATAATTTTCTGTTCTTGAAATGTTATCCGACACATCCCACAAAATGGCACATTTACATATGTACAGCTGATATTAGTGAATGAGTTCACGAGCTCAACCCTGGAGGTCAAGAAATAAAGGTCAGAAACTACAAGAGATAGCAACAAACAGTTTTCGGATTCGTAATTTACACAAAATGTTAGTGGGCGGATATTGGGTTTGAATTTCCGGTTTCAACCGGAAGTGACCCAAAACTCGAAGTCAAGAAATCAAAGTTAGAATTTGGAAACAAAAATACTGTCATTCAATTCCTTCTTCAAGTGTCATTCTTTGTACTTCAAAGAGAAGTACAGACATCATTACGTTTGAAATTTCGGTTTCGACTGGAAGTGGCCCAGAACCAGAAGTCAAGAAATCATAACCAGAAACTACAAGCAACAAACAATTTTCGGATTGAAAACCTACACAAAAAGTCAGTGGCCCTGGATTGAATTTGAAGTTTGTTTCGGCCAGAAGTGGCTCAAAACTGGAAATCAAGAAATCAAAGTCAGAATTCGGAAACAAAAATAGAGTTTTTCGATTCCTCTTAAAGAGTAGATTCAGAAATTATTGGATTGAACTCTGGTTTTGAACAGAAGTGGCCCAAAACTGGAAGTCAGGAAATCAAAACCAGAAACTACAAGAGATAGCAACAAACGCTTTTCGGATTTATAATCTACACAAAAAGCCAGTGGGCCTGGATTGAATTTGAAGTTTCTGTTTCAACTAGAATTGGCCCAAAACCAGAAATCAAGAAATCAAAGTTGGAATTTGGAAACAAAAATAGTGTCATTCAATTCCTCTTACAGAGTAGAAATGGAAATCATTGGCTTTGAATTTCCGGTTTCGACCAGAAATGGCTCAAAACCGGAAGTCAAGAAATTAAAGCCAGAAACTACAAGAGATAGCAACAAACGCTTTTCGGATTTACAATCTACACAAAAAGTCAGTGGGCCTGGATTGGATTTGCAGTTTCGGTTTCAAATGGAAATGGCCCAAAACTGGAAGTCAAGAAATCAAAGTCGGAATTCAGAAACAAAAACAGTGTCATTCAATTCCTCTTAAAGAGTAGATACAGAAATCACTAATGGTTTTTGCCATAAGTCAAGCGTAAGCCTTTTTAAAAATTGCCTCAAGTCATGAGACATGTCATCTCATTAAAGGGATTTTTTTGTAATATAATTTGTAATTACTCTATTGATTGTGGGTGTAGCAATATTATATTTATGTATTCTTTTCTGAAAGAGATTAGGTATCACACACATGCATATATTTTTATTGACTTTAATGTGACAATGTCTTTGAGTGTACTCGAAGGATGATGTATAATCTTGAAATTGTAAATAAAGGAGATTCTGATTAAGACTATAAAGTTTTCTGGTAGCTGTACTACTTTTTAACGCACTTATATTAAATAAGTAATATAGTTCTAATTGCATTTTAGATATAAAGAAGCAAATAGAGCTGTTTTAACATCAACATTTTTGAATGCTCACTAGTTCACTAGTTTTGAATAACCGGTAAAACGTTTTTGACAGGTTAGCCAACATTTTCACAAAATAGATTGTTTAAACTTTTACAAAATAGGAAGACTATTAATAAATATAAATATAAACTTGAAATCTAAATATTATGATTGAGTAATAAACGATTCAAGCAAATATGTTTAATTATTCATATTTCAACGGATGTCAGTGAGTATTTGACTTCAATATTTATAATTTAAGGTTATAAATTTGAAAATTCAGATTGGAACTATTGTTAAGACTTTTATTTCCCAATGAACTATTTACAAAGTTTTAAAAACCATTTAAAAATCTATATGTATTAGTATGTTTGGGAATACGTTTTAATTTATCGTACGTATAGCCTTTTGAAAACAAATCGGGACTTTATGTGCTGTGTTCGTAGGTGGAGGTACTTGAAGAGTACGAGAAACGTACGTAACATTCACATTCTTACTAGTGCGTTCTCTTTTAAGTGGTGCTTTTGAGGATTGGATGGTTTTTAATTGTTCATTTTAGTAATGTTTTTTAATTTGGCTCATTATTTTATTTTTGGAGCTTGTGGTTTTAATTTAAACTTTATAAAATGAATGTTTATCAATCTATTAAAAATACGGTTTCAAATTTTTTCGGGCTTTGGAAGAGTGACAGCAATTCTAATAATCAGTTGGCTGGGAATAAACGTAGATGGTAAGTCCCTTACGAAGTTTTAGTGCGATAGTTTTTAAGAATTATATATAAATGACCACTGATAATGTATTACGGAATTTTTATGTGTTTCCTTTTGGAAAAATAAATTAGAAGGAATGTTTTAGGGTTATGTTTGTTTATTATCTGATGAACATTTTGTAGGTTACATTTATTTAATTCTACATAATTGGTATTCAGTTGGTAATATTGTAGTTAAAATATACCAAATAACTTTTAAAATGGTTTAAAATTAAGTAATACGTTATTGGAAAAAAATAAATAAATACGTGTTATTTTTATATTGCTTTAACCAAATTGTGGTAGGTACCTTACATCAAGGTTTGTAATTCTTGAAACTTTATACGAATAAAAATATCCAAATTTTTTCTGGAAGAGATTAGATATGAAACACATGTATAGGTAAGTTTAACAGGTAAAATTGAGTCCTTACAACATTCATCTATTGTGTACTGGTCAAGATGGCTGAAAATCCTGTTAGTATTAACACTGATATACATAAAAGAAATAACTTCTTAGAAACTGGTAGGTTAACTATTGCCTGAAGATGCTGTGTGTAATAAATGAAGTTATGTAAAACTTTAAAACAATAATTCTACCAGCCCTTTGACTTTTGTCTGATATACTCACATCAGTAGTTTTAATATTAGGTGGTTAGCAGATGAAATTATCTCATGTAGGGTCTTCAACACTCTTTAAGTGAACAAACACTGGTGCTATTATTGTTAAGTACTATTGATTTGTACCATTATTATTGAACAACAGTACTAAAATGTGTTAGCCTAGAAGTACAGAAGTATTGATTTGCTACTTTTATCATAGTTTATCAACATTTGATTAGTATACCAAAAGCTAGTTTGAAACAATGAGTGAGATCGTAAACAAATTTTTATAATATTAAAGGAAGTTATTTTTAAGCATAGGTAATGTAAATCAATAACATTCATTTATCTTCAACCAAATCTTAACTAACCTAAAAGCTATAAATAAAATTTTTGTGTTGTGATCGCATAATATTATGGTACAGTATTACTATTTTCAACCATTTTTGTGTAACAAAATGATTTTTGAAAATTGGTTAAAATACATTCTCAGGCCTGGTTTACATTGGTATAGTTATTGGTAGAGTAAGGTTACTTTATAGCTGATTTAGTAGGTGGTAGAGTGGCCTTGAATCTTGTTTCAGTACTGTACATCTCATGGGCTCACATATGTTAGTATACAGAATAGTAAATAGCATAATATGTAGGGTCCAAATAATTTTGGGTTTAAGGTTTTCAGATTTTATGACACTATTCACTAAAAAATAATTTTCCTCCACAATTTGTGCAATCCTAAAAAATTGAAAAATTGATTTTATTTGTGAGTTAATTACTTGTTCATCTCTACTAATTACTTAATTATGTTAATGTGTTAAGTTAAAGTTCATCTGAAAGTTATTAAATGGAATTTCATGGCTTTATGAGTCATTAAACTTGAATCGTATTCTTGCGCAAATCTTTCTTTTTACTTGTTAAAACATCCATTGTAGCTGTTTCATAGTCTGCTACTGTAGGAGTAATGTTAGTACTGTACTTTGATATTGTTTCAGTATTTCCAGTGAGGAAAGTGAAAACATTGCTCCAAAACGACTTAAACGGTTTCATACGCAAACACAGACAGACGTTGGAGGAGGTAATATGATATCTGCATTCTTCTTACAAATATTAATTATAAAATAAAATAAGCCAGGGCTGCAATCATCAAATAGTGTGAAGTAATAATTTCAATAAAAGACACAAAAGTGTACTTTTACATTAAGGGGGGGACCACTCTGATTTCAGTTGGAAATTTACTGAAATGCTTACTCACTTATTAAACTCTTATATATTTATATAGGGTGATTCAAAAAGAGCGCCGGTTTTGATATATCAAATTAAGAGATTTATTTTATTGAAAAACTGAAAATAAATACATCAACAAGTTCATCTTACCTTCCGATTTCATGTATGAAAAATGATGCCATGCATGTGTCCTCCTCTACTGCGCTGGCACGCATCAACTCTGTCCATGAAATTGGATATTACTGCACGACAAGTTTCGACTTCCATTTGCCCGATAACCCGTCGAATTTCCTCCTTCAAGTCATTAATGTTTCGGGGTTTATTGGCATACACCAATGACTTCAGATGACCCCAAAGATGAAAGTCACAAGGCGTCAATTTAGTTTGCAAAGGTGTCATCATCCTGCCGTTTTCTCAATACCCAGTCAACAAACTATCGTCTCTTCTGGTGGTCTGCCACTTTCAAATGTTGCGTCAACTGAATTTTATACGGGTGATATTGGAGATCGTACCGAAGAATTCTCCGTACAGAAGAACATCGTAAACCCAATTGTTGAGAACGGCGACGTATTGATTTTGCTGGGCTAACAGCCACACTGTCACGAACCAACGCAACGTTCTGCTCAGTTCGGCCAGAACGACGACGTCCAGAACTTTTAAGGTCGACTGTTGAACCCGTCTCAAAAAACTTTTTCATGAGCCTGCGAACTGTTGATTCATTCGGTGCTTCATTACGTCCTAGAGTACCGCGAAGTCGCCTGACAGTAGCCGCATAACTCTCTCCACTCTGGTAAAATGTTTTGACGATTAACACTCATTGTGCAATAGTAAACTTCTCCATGGTTAAACACAGACTGCGAGAGTACTACACTGCGAACAAGAGAAACTACAACTGAATCGTCAATCGGAATGTTCTCCGAAATAGAAATGAGGTCTAACAGTGTTGCCAACCGATAAACAAAAATTTACCAGCCGTTTAAAAACCGGCGCTCTTTTTGAATCACCCGTTATTATATGATTTCTGGAGGATTAAAGTCTGTAACGGCACTTAAAATCGGGGTAAAGTGAATGTCTCAAGCTTTAAGCTATCATTGGAACTCGGCCGGGTAGGACTCTAAATGGTGTCTAGCCGTCCCGTGATGTCTTTTGTTTCTCCATTTAGCACTGCCCTACAATCGCTCAATGGTCTGCGCGTGCGTTCCGGATTCAGGATCAACGAAACTGTATTTGTGATTCAATGTAAAGTGGTGTAAACCTCTTTCTAAAGTGGTAGTGCAATACAATTGCCGTGAGTGAATAAATTACGGATGCTTCAGTGATATTACTTATTATTACATATTTTGTGATTGTGTTTAAGCTTCGGTCGGGAATTAGTTGCAGGAAATTAGTTTAGATTAGCCCTAGTAATCAGAGTGGCCCTCTGTTAATGTAAAAGTACCTACAAAAGAAATCATTAAGTGTGATATGTGGTAACATATTATAAAATGGTGTTTTTTGTCGTTTAAAAAAAATTGTTTTTCTTGATGATGATTTTGCCTGTTAAAATATATAAGTTTAATCACTTTGAATTTACTTAATTAATAATTCTGGAATAGTAAACTTCAGTTAATTTTTGTTATATCTAAGTAAGTGTCCTAAGTTTAAGCACAGCTATTCAGTCGTTACTGTAAATTATTGTTTGAGTAAAAGTTGAAATTTGATAGAAAATTATGAGTTTAAAACGAGATTATGGCTGTTTTTAATTAAATGTTTTTTTGTGAAACTGCTTTATTGTTTTCATGCAGTGTGTATAAATAGTGATTTTAACGTATTGTACTTTCATTTGAGATGTTTTTTAAACCAAAGTGTTTCTGAAATATGTTTGGATTGTTGTTCTTGGTAACTAAGTAGTGCGTATAAGTTTTTCTGTGTGATTATGTTGGTTATAAATGATCTTGACAACTCAAGAAACTTAATTCATTAGAATCATTACATAAAAAATTAGAATTATCTTCCAAACTTAAGCCAAATATTTAAAACAAATATGGGGTTTCTCTAAAGACAGATATAGCTCATTTTGGAAAAATTTTGCAATCTGTAAACTATAATGGTTTTAGAGAACTTGTATTCTGAAGATTTTTTTTAAAATTTTGGGGTATGATGATATTTATTGTAATATATGATATATAATGACCAGCCAAAACAAAACTAATTAAATATAACACTCACCTCAGAGTATTACATTCATTCGAGATCTTTTGTCTCACTCGGAGACATCCTCAGGAATTATTATACTAAACACATACAACATTTAAAACAAATATGGTCGAAGACCACGTCAATTACTAAACTATTACAACAACCATGCTGCGCGCGGTTATTCGGCCGAATGACGGTATAATCATTTGTTCCTCGTTTTATTTCTTTTTGCGACTTTGTAACAATTTGAAATAATTAGTCGTTATCAAAGTCTGTCTGGCTGTTTATTAAATTTTTCTTTTTATTATAAAATTTATAAATATAATATTTTTTTCCTTTTTTAAATAAACTGGATATAACTGTTAAAATTGAAGGAGGCCGTGTGGAAACGGCTGTTTATAGGATGGCTATAACAAATGATACTATAATTAATCGTTTTTCTAACCATCCATGGCAACATAAAATAGGAATATTCTATAATTTAATCCAGAGAGCATTCATGTATAGTAGTAATGAAAAAGATTTTCATATTGAAATTGAACATTCAGAAGCACTGGCAGTAAATAATGATTATGACATAGAAACATTCAGCAGAGTTCTTAAAAAATACAAAAATAAAAACACCCGTAAACAGTTAACCCAGTTAATTAACATAAACTCCACCAGGAAAAGTTCATTTGGTTCACAAAAGTATATGAATAACATGACTGATATGTCCAACGCTTTCCATAATACAGATGTCCAAATCTCTTATAAACCTTTCAATAAAATATCCAAGTATCTACCAACATTAAATATTAACAAATCATATGACAAATATAATTGTCAGGATATATATAAAATCAATTGTAGTGACTGTAATTTTTGTTACATCGGAAAAACTAATAGATCGTTTAAAAAACGATTTTCTGAGCATTATGCTGCTTAATTAAAAAAGGAATGTAAAAATTCTAATCTGGCAAAACATCTACTAACTAAAGGGCATAAAATCAGCAGTCACGTAAATAATTTAGAAATTTTAGAAATATGTTTCGATAGTAACAAATTATGGCAGCTGGAAAAATATTATATTTATAAATGTTATAATAAAAAGAAAAATTTAATGAACAGCCAGACAGACTTTGATAATGACAAATTATTTCAAATTGTTACAAAGTTGTAATAAGAAATAAAACTAGTAACAAATGATTATACCGTCATTCGGCTGAATAACCGCACGCGGGATGGTTGCTGTAATAGTTTAGTAATTGACATGGTTTTCAACCATATTTGTTTTAAATGTTGTATGTGTTTAGTGTTTAGTATAATAATTCTTGAGGATGTCTCCGAGTGAGACGAAAGATCTCGAATGAGTGTAATACTCTGAGGTGAGTGTTATATTTAATTAGTTTTGTTTTGGCTGTTCATTATATATCATATATGTAGTGGTGCAAACAAAATACAAAAAATGTTAAATAAAATTTATTGTAATATGGTTTAACAGTTTATTTCTTTCTTTTTCAGTTGGTATTTCACAGCTTTTTCCCTCAAGGAGTGAAAAACTACAATTTATGGTAATAATTTAAATGTTATTAAAAATTGTTCTTTCTTATTTTGTTGGTAACTATATTTGCTTAAGGTAACTGGTGTGCTCTGACCCTTGTAATGTAAATTTTACACATATACCGGGTGTCCATTAAGTCTGGAAACGGCTGAATTACAGGAAAGTGAGCGTGCACAGGTGACCAGAATGACTTTAATTGCTTGTTGCACCAAAAAAAACTATTCTGGGTGATATTTGAAATTTTTGTCCGCCATCTTGGATCCGCCATATTGGATTTAACTTTCTTAATTTAAATAGGATGATGGTCGTATGATACATGATTTTGATCTAAAATTTCAAAATAAATTCATTGCCGAAAACCGGAAATCGATATCTTTTTTCGTTTTTGAGATATTACCATTCAACTGTCCAGATCGGGGCAGAACGGCCATTCCTCCCTCCTCCGTTTTTTTTTTTTTTTGCCGGCCGCGTTGGTGATGTTGGTAACGTGCTCGCCTCTCATCACGGGGTCTTGGGTTCGAATCCCACTCGGGCATGGCATTTTTTCATACGTTACAAAAAATTCATTTCATACTTCACCGTCTGCATTAGCAGCAATTTGCAAAACAGTCGGACGTTAAACCAAAAAAAAAAAAAAAAATCTTCCGTCCTTGAGCCTTCATAGACAATTTTGGTAGCAAGTGAACGACTACACATAAGATTATTGAAAATAATAAGTTTTTTAATATCTCCTCTCGTTAATAAATAGGAAATTATTGTCATTAATAAATACGGAAAAACAATTTAACGGCTGATTTATTGCATTATTAAACTACAGTACCTATTTAATTTGTTACCGGTTATTACTTATTGTTATTTTTGTAAATGTTAGTGTTTATAAGGAACTAATTATGAAAATGAGTTGCATAATTGAAAATAAAATTACCAAATGTTTCTTGACTCAAAGAGTAGTTGTTCAAAGTGGCCTCCTCCTACTTATTGACGATATTATGTTGTACGTGCGTAAAAACAAGTTAAAGCATTACGAATGAATTCCCTTGGGATTCCAGCAGATTATTTAGAATTCTTTGTTTGAGTTCATGCAGACTGTTAGGTTACGTTTTTTAAACTTTGTTTTTTAGGTATCCCCAAAAGAAGTAGTCTAATGGACTCAAATCAGGTGATCTCTGAGGCCATTTAATTGCTCCTCTCCTAAGTATTAACTGGTAACAAATTAAATACTGTAGTTTAATAATGCAATAAATCAGCTGTTAAAATGTTTTTCTGTATTTATTAATGACAATAATTTCCTATTTATTAACGAGTGGAGATATTAAAAAACTTATTATTTTCAATAATCTTATGTGTAGTCGTTCACTTGCTACTAAAATTGTCTATGTAGGCTCAAAGACGGAAGAGGGAGGAATGGCCGTTCTGCCCCGATCTGGATAGTTGAATGGTAATATCTCAAAAACGAAAAAAGATATCGATTTCCGGTTTTCGGCTTTGAATTTATTTTGAAATTTTAGATCGAAATCATGTATCATACGACCATCATCCTATTTAAATTAAGAAAGTTAAATCCAATATGGAGGATCCAAGATGGCGGACAAAAATTTCAAATATCACCCAGAATAGTTTTTTTGGTGCAACAAACAATTAAAGTCATTCTGGTCACCTAGTCACGCTCACTTTTCTGTAATTCAGCCGTTTCCACACTTAATGGACACCCTGTATATGTATGAAACTAATGAGATATGTCTATGAATCATTTTTAAATTAAAACTTCACAATGTTTTCTATATTTTTAATGTATTCTTTGTTTAGATTTTTGTGCTTAATAAGTTTCCTGGAATTTTTTTTTTTATAAAACTTGTCTGCGGAGTTGAAAAAAATGTGGATTTTTTTCTTCATCCCTCTCCAACATATTCTAATAACTATATGTTAAAAGTTGATTCTATAATCATGGATTATGCTTTGAAATCTTGAATATTACTGAGATATGTGTACCTGAAGTTAAAAATACAGGTTTTCAAAAACGAGCATACTTGTTTTAAATTTTAGATGGGTAAAGTGGATAAAATGTTTCATAAAAGAACAAAACACAGACCTTATTATTAGTCTGCCTATCTACTTCGGAATTTTGGTGATCATCGGGGCTATTCTGACCGTGTTGGTTGGTGTTCGGAACAAGATTGCAGAGCTCTTACCAAACAAAGTCCTCAATTTGGCGAACCAGGAAATTCTTTTTCTGCCAGGAGTTCTTTATCCTTGTATCTATCCTGGCAGGATGCATTGTAGTATATCATATTTTTTGTGATTGCTCATTATGTATCCCAGGTACTGAAATTTACTACATTTGACATTGTTAATTACGTCTGGTTGTTTAAAATGCGCACCACTAAACAATAAAATGTTGTTAATTACTTCTGATAGTTTGAAACACACACTACTAAACAATTAAATATCTGCTTTAGTTTTTTCATTACTAAGCTTGAAATCAGGTTGACTGAAATGTATAAAAGAACAATAAAAAATATTTCTATAGGAGTAACAAAGTATTTGCCAAATATTATTGAAATATTCAGGAAAAATGTACAATTAAATGGCAAATTCAAGACGCACGCTGACTTTCTGGTCTTAAGTATAATATGATCCACCAACATCAGAGTATATAAATTAAACATAAAATTGAAACTATTTCATTAAAATTAAACTGAAGTTGTATCTTTAGTCACTTGCATAAAACTTTTTTATATTTTTTTCTGAAGGATGGTTCCACCAAAACAGGTTCGTATTTATTATGTAAATACGATGATAGATGAAAAAAAGATCAAAGTAGCTATAATTTAATGTTAGTAAAAAACGCTAAATATTTATGAATTAGATGTTTCATATGTAAATAATAAGTATTTAAGCTAAACTGCTAACTAGTAATGTATTTGTTGATCAATAAATGCACTACATATTTTTATTTCAGACCAGGATTGGGTCTGTTTATACGCCTTCAAGTACATTGTCTGTTGGTCCACGATCGTGGCATATAAGTATGGATAAAAATGTTACCGAACTATCTAGTGATGAGGAGTACAGCGATGATGTAAGTTTATTCTGTGTAAAATGGTGGATTTAATTATGTGTGATTGATTTATTGTAAGTTACATATTTAGTGTAACAGATATGTGGGATGCCTTTTATATTTCGGGATTAGACGATACTGGTGCTGTCATCCGTTAGCTGCTATCATAAAGTTTGACTGTTTGTCACTAGAATACATACGCTGTCACTTGTGCAGTTCCTATTTGTGTTGTTTACAGAGTGACTTGCAATATTCATCTCTGTCAAAAATGGAATAAAGTCTTGAACATTTTCGTGCGATTATTTTTTACAACTTTTGATGTGGATTATTTCAGCAATAGTGCAATTATAAACTTACTTCAAAATTTGACGATGAAGCACCATCAAAAACGACTGTATATCGGTGGTACATGGAATTCAATGTGGCCGTGATTTGTTCTGTGACGAATTTCGTGAAGGTTGTCTAAAATCGGTTGTTCAAGAAAATATTGATGCTGTGTGTGAACTGATTTTGCAAGATCGTCATATAACATATCGTAAGATTACGGCATCCTTGGGCATTAGTGGGAGCAGCGTACATTCAACATTGGATGAACATTTGGGCATTAAAAAGATTTGTTCGCGTTGAATCCCATGTAATTTGACAATTGCTCAAAAAAAAAAGCTCATGTTGATTGATCTAGAGAAATGCTTATGATATACAATAGCGGTGCTTCAAAACACATTTATGACATTGTTACGGGTGACAAATCATGGATATATGCCTACGAACCTAAAAGTAAACAGCAGTCGACTGTATGGGTGTTTTAAGACTAGCTGTATCCAATCAAAGTTGTTCCCGCATGAAGAACTTCCAAGCAAATGGTTGCTTGTTTTTTTAAAAAAAACCAAGCATGTGGCAACTATACTACTAGTGGAACGACGGACGGTCAGTTCTGAGTGGTACACAACCATTGGTTTGCCAGAAGTTATTGGAAAAAAAGGAAATCAACCATTGAAGATGGATCATTTTCCACCAGGACAGCGCAAGCTCTCACACAATCACTCAAACTCATCAATCAAATTGATGAGTCATTCGTGGAACAGCCCTGATTTGGCAACTAATGACTTATTTTTATTCCTGCGCATCAAAAATAAATTAAGAGATCAACGATTTTCGATGCCTTAAAAAGCAGTTGATGCATTCAAAATGGGTGTTTTGGAGGTACCTCAATCGGAGTGAAGAAAGTGTTCGAAAATTGGTTTAAGCGCATGCAAAAGTGTATTGATCATCATGGAGAATATTTTAAAAAACAATAAGTCATTTATGTTGATAAATTTCTTTTTTTATTCCCTATTCCTGAAATATAAAAGGCAACCCACGTATTGGATAATTAATTAGTTGTATTTTTCTCTTCTGAAATGTGTAATTTATTCTTATATTGAAGCTTTAAACAAGTAGAAAACAAGAAGCTTTCATATTGTAGTCTTAAATAACAGAATTTTCGCGATTTATTGGTTGTGATGAATATAATTTTTAAGAATAAAAATGATTCAGTGAATCGCTTTTTCTAAATAATTTGTCTTAGTTTTTACACTGATATACACTGTATATATAAAAACAATTTGTGTTCAGATATGTTAGAGGTTTTCACCATGAAGTGAGTATTTTGAAAGTTAAATCTGGTATTTTGTTTTTCAGCGTGGCCATTTAAAAAGAAATTGCTTTTTCTGTTCCACATAAAGATAAAGAAATGACTTTTGGATTGAACCATGCACTTTTACATTATTATACCCTGGATCATCATCCATTGTGCTTTTTTGACATCTTGATACATCTAACAGAAGTTTAAAAAGCGCAATTACAGGAAAACCAGCTAAAAACTGGGTATATTTTTTGCGTAAATGATTATCTCCTACTATTTAATAAAAAATCAGTCATACGAGTCATGGACAAGCTTTTATTTTATGTAACATTAAAATTTTCCATTTGTTAGTTTCTTAAATAACGTGTTCTTGAAACACAATGAACTTCTTTCATGGTGAGACTATTCATGTATTACACAGTTGTACGCAGGTAGTGTCGTGTTGGGTGTCAATAACAAGATCATTTTTGTTGTTGAGTGAGTGTGGTTTTCAACTAGTCAGTTGACTACACTGGCATTGTGAAAAAAATTGTGATGAACAGTATTTGATTGTCTCAAGCTTATTCAACCACACAGATCTGAGTACAATATTCTCCCTTTATTTTTATTTAATCAAATCTTAATCCTTTACCGTTTTCTTACAGTACAAAAATTGTTGCTGGCAAATTGGGTTTTGTTGGGCATAAAACAAAATAAAATTTGTATCCAATTGGTTTAAACCTATTCTCAATAAATTTTGTTGTTATTCAAATAAATTTATATCTGAAATCTTTCTGAATGTTCAAGGATTTGGAATTTGCAAAATATCTTATTAAAATTGGCCATTTGGCAGAAATATAATATTCTATTTACTTATGCAAGCATCAGACTCATGCTTTATTAAGATTATTGAAAGTAAAAATATGTGTGTTCTAGAATGAAGTGCAGATAGTTGGAGAAGAGCCTGTTAGAGGTCGTAATCCACTTTCTTCTATAGCTGCTAAAAATGATTTGGCTTCAAGTAGTCATAAAGACAATGACGTAGAAGTCGTGAAAGTGTTCAAAAAAGGAAAGGAGCTTCAAAAAAATGGTTTGTTTTGTTTTTACAAATAAATTTTCATAATAATGTGTACAGCCTATGAATTAATTCTAATGTAAAAATACGGTAAATTTTTCACTAGCTAATTACATGTAACTTTTACAACATAAAATCTTCTATTGTTTTAATTCTACATACAGTCCAGTAATTAATACTGCACAGTGTGATTTTCTTTCAAAATGTAAGGTTGTGTGAGATGTTAAATGATTTAATTTTAGTTTGCTGTGAAGTGGAGTGAGTGGGTTGATCGTATGTCATTTAGTACAACTTCATTATAGCTTCTTCTTTTTCTTCTTCTTTGGGTGTCATCTCAATGAAGGTTGGCGATCATACAGGCTAGTTAGATCTTTGATATCACAGCCCTGTGTAATTGCAGCAAATGGTATTTGTCCCCATGCATAACTTGTCAAAAATGTTCAAGCTTGCGCCTCTTTATGGTATTCACAATCTCTTGCTCCTTGTTCATCCAATGTAAGACCACCTCATTCGTTATCCTTTCAGTCCATGATAGTCTCAGCATATGTTGGTGTATCCGTAGTTCAAACGCTAAGTTAGAAAGTTTGAATGGCATCAATAATAATAATAAAAAAATAAAAAAAAAATAGCGAAATCTCTTGTATCAAATTAAGAATGAAGATTGCTTTAGATAACAATATAATTTAAGTATTTTTCCTGTGAAAAAGAAAGAAAGACAAAAAGGTATGTATTTTGAAGAGGATAAAAGATGATTTGAATGAAATCAATTTGAAGAGAAATTCTTTCAAAAGAATGAATTTCATCGTTCAGGGAAAATCAGAAAAAATTAAGAAAACATTGAGCAATTATTCTGAGTGTGGTTTTCATTGTGCCATTTCACAAGCAGGAAAAAAGTAGGGTTTCTCGAGCAATAAATGTAGATTTATCACAAATTAGTGGATAAAAAATTAAAAATTTTAAATTTGTTTGATTTGTTTTTAGGAACTCAATCACAATTAGTGAATCAACATTCATCATCTCTAGCAAACTTTTCACATAGAAAAAGTAGTAACTTCAATTTGTCAAGTTTCAAAAAAGATTCACGTAAGAATCGTTCTGCTGAAGCACCAAAAGTTACAACACTGTTTATGGTAAGATTTGTAATTGTCACTATCATCATCTGTCAAGGATTAGGCTCAATGGTCTCTTCCGGCATCCACTTCTTTTTAGATCTTCCCAAGCCTTGCTTCCCTCTAGGCTTATATTTCCATGCTTGTAGAGGAAGTCTGTGTGCTGGCATGCAAAATAAATGGTTGGACCTGTTTCTCTTAAATATTCTTAATGCTTCACAGAGTGACTGAACATTTAACTTGGTGCGGATAACTTTGTTACAGACTATTCAACCGGGTACAACTGTTGACTCCCTGCAAAAATCTTATTTCAGCATCCTGGATACGATATTCATTCCTCTGTAATGATACCCATGTTTCATTCCTATATGTTGAATGGTAAAGCCATTTCTCTATAAAATTTCAGTTGGGTGTCCTTTCTCATTTTTTTTCCTATTGTCCTGCGAATAGAACTGCACATAGTGCTGAATTTTGCCAGTTTTTCACTCTGTCATAGTCTTTGTTATAGGAAATCCTGCATTCTAAATATTTAAAATCTCAAACTTGTGCTATAGTTCGGTTGCCAAGTATAATTTTTGAGCGGACTGGCCATCTTCCCTTGAATGCCATAATATTTGATTTTTGCACCAATATTCTCATGCCAAACTCTGCACTAATGTTGTGCAACTTATAAATTGCATATTGAAGCCTGTCTCTGTGTCAAAAATTATAACTGTTTTGTAATTGTAATCTCTTATTTATATAATTATTGGATTGTTTAACCCATAGGCATGTAATGATGGCGAAATGCCATCCACCATATTTTTGCCGTTGTATACAATGACGGCGATTCAACGTCCTCGTACTTTATTTAGTCTAGTCTACGTAGTTTTGAAAACCTTCTTAAAGTAGCAGCACTAACGAAAACTACATAATTTTTGCTTTATTTTCATATATTTACCAATAGAGTGCACGCAAGTGTTCAGTTATAATTTCATGATCAAAATAACCTATACCATGCGTTGAAAAATTGGTTTTTGGTTACGTTCTGTAATTGCGCGTTTGTTAAGCGTTTTTAGGTTATTTATCATATTTTTGGTGTTTTATATTAAGTAATAGTATTCAATATTATTAATTCAATAATTTTTAACTATCAAATAAATTCGCTGCATGCTAAAATATTAATTTCAATACTGACAGGATATTGATGTGTAAATAAGTGAAAACGGTAATGAACCGTGATTAGAAAATAGGGCATAACTTTTTTGTATTTTAACCAATTTTTAAAAATTTGCAATAGTTTTGTAGAAAAAAGAATTCTCTAAATGGTCCTTATATAATTTTTTATAGAAAATTATAAATTTTTAAGTTTCAATTTAAAAAACTAAAAAAAATTCATTTACAAGAAAAAAATTATTTCAAAGACAATAAAAGTAATTCTTTGGTCTAAATGGTTACTAAATTCTTAAAAAATAAGAAAATTGGTTAAAAGAAACAAAAGTTGTCTATTTACAATATAGTGTCATTTTATGCAAAATTAAATCCAACTGTAAGGCTACTAACAGTACAAAACAATTCGTAGGTTAAGAATCTTAATTTGGTATAGATTGGGCCAGTTAGTGGTATGTGATGATGACCAGAATATTATTATAATTCTAAAATTTATGAATTGAAGTGTTTAATGAGAATTATGCAGATCCTCTAAATTTTGATTATTTTGAAGCTTTTTATCAGATTTAGTTTCTAATTGAGGGAGAGGATTTAATATGGTGTGTTTTTATGTTAGGCCTACTTTTAAACATCTTATTTTTATTTATAAAAAAAATAAATCCTAATAATAAACAAATGTGGTGCAATTTATTGAGCAAAATTTTTAATAATCTGTTGCTTAAATTGGCAGTAATTATTTCAGTAACTGATGGAACAATTGCAATATTTTCCACGAAGTTCCTTCTACATGGAATTATTAATATTGTAGCATTATAATTCATATTTTTAAAACCTGCAACATGTACGGTGTGTTTTATTTTTCATTGATTTTATTAACCTTGTGAGGACTATGTTTTTCAACCTAGAACTCAGCTCACAGCCTGAGTTCTTTTTAGGTTTTTCGTCTATTTCTGCTTCCCTTATTTATTATCTTTCTGCTATTTTTTTTTTTTACAAACTTCCACCCCTTGAATACTTGTACACGTAAATAACCCTCACACGCACACTCAAGTGCCCATACGTGCATGCGCGTGCACATCGTGTGCACATTTATCGTGCCATACATAAAATGAATTTTCACTATCACTCTCATTGTAATTTTCAATATCTGAATCGGGATTAGTTATATATTGTAATATATTGTCATCCCGTAGACGCCTACCACTAAAACTAGCCATTTCCACTCGTATATACAAAATACACAATGAAATGAAACGTTCAAAATAAAACAAATATATACACGAAACACGATTTACATTATAATAAAACTCACTTATATTCACAAGAAATAAAAATTGTTTATTAGTAAACTATAAATAAGTATTCTGTATTAGTAAACAAACGGTAGCAAGAAGCTAACACAACTATAAAAACTTTTTGGAACTCATAAAAAGAGGTTAGACGAAACACACGGGCTGTTTCAATCGCATAAAACAAAGCCTACTAAATTAATTATTCGTTTATAACACGTAGTGCATGGAGAAAATGATAGATGTCAGCACAAGTATAAAAACAGAAGCAAACGTACCGGTACGTTCATAGTATTTTGGACCGAAAAAAATGAAACGTACCCGTACGTGCATAGTTCTTTACGATCGCAGACCGGTAAACGTACCCGTACATTCGTAGTCCTCAAAAGGTTAAATAATTTTGTAATTTAGCTAAGCCTTAAAATAATAGATGCAAAAATAAATTTTGTTGAGTTGGCAACAACAGTGCTTTTCAGTATTATCCACAGTAGTTGAGAGAACTGTTGTTATTATTATTATTTGTTTATATAGCCCTTGATTGTTTTATAACGATGTGTGTTTAGAAAGTAAGTACCATTTTATGCTGATTGCAATGTTCCATGCAAGTTCATTAGTTTCGCTAGTTCATTGCCTCTTCACTGATGGCATACCAATGAATTTTTCTTGTATTTTCTGTTTCCTGTGATTGTTTACAATGTTTTTAAAACAATTGATGAACCCACTGACTGTGAGATTCGTTCTGTTATACAGTATCTGAATGCAAGTAATGTTAAGCCAGCTGAAATTCATCTTTAGATAAGACATTTACAGTGAGAATGGAATGGTGTGAAAGTGGGTAAGGCAGTTGGATGAAGGACAGGCAAATGTCCATGAAATACGGAGTGAGCAGTCTTCTGTTGTGAATGTTGATTAGGAAAGTGGGTATAAAAATTTGTGAAACATTTTGATTCTAATAGATAGTTATGGCTATCATCACCACCATCATCATAGGTTTGGATAAAATGATAACCTGCTACAATAAATGTCTATACGTTGGTGGAAACTATGTTGCAAAATGGTTTACGGTACGTTCGTGCAAAAATAAAATTATCTTAAAAAAATTTTATTACTATTTTCAAAATGTTTC
Source organism: Catonia carolina (assembly GCA_035578175.1). Classification (NCBI taxonomy): domain Eukaryota; kingdom Metazoa; phylum Arthropoda; class Insecta; order Hemiptera; family Achilidae; genus Catonia; species Catonia carolina. The sequence continues at coordinate 120,835,174 of JAQMRL010000002.1, read as the reverse complement.
TTTATTTCCAGATATGCCTTGCATTTGAATTATAATTATCCAAGGAGCTGGAAATTTAATGAATTAAATGATTACAGATTAAATTTAGCATTTATCAGTTTGAAATGATGTTTGTGGTTAACTAATTGCTGTTTTTGCGTACTTTCTCTCAAATTATAAAAAAACCCTATTTCTGTTGGATGTCTTGAGCCAATGATTTACATTATTTATTATTCATTCTATGAGTTAACTGGTTTCTTTTTTATTATTTTCAGGCAATAGAAATGGATTCGAAACAAAGATATAGAGCTTTGCTTGATTCTTTTCGCGATACTACATCGATATCATCATCAACTGCATTAAAATCACCTCAATCATTTGCTAATTTGTAAGTTATGTTTGTTTAAATCAGTTGAGCCATTGTATAATTCATATTTGCCTTTTAATTACTCTTTGTATATATAGCATGAATTTTTTACAACAACAACAACAACAACAAACCCGTGTCACTTGGCACAAATGGTAAAATTGGAAATATTGATAGCTTCAAGTACCTTTGGGATATAGTACAACCAAAGATCACTCGAAAGGAAGTGAACAACAGAAAAACAAGGAAAGATGTTTGGTGCACTTCAAAGGACTTACCAGCTGTACAAGAAGAAAACACTTTCAAGGGAAGCCAAGATCAGAGATTATAATACTGTGATAAAACCTGTGTGTCAGTACAGACTGAGTACCTTGGAATGATTGAGAAGGTTGGTTTAAGAGAAGCAGAGAAATTATTAGAGAAAGATCCTCTGTAAAATAATGGGTCCGAAGTTAGTGGACAGAGAGTACAGGTTACAAGGATGAGGGCAACTGCACAAGAAAATTAAATGATTAATGCAACCGATCAGGAAACTAAGACTAAAATTCTAAGGACCCTTGTGTAGAATGGATGACAAAAAAAAATTTTTAAGACACTAAATAATAAGCTTAATACAGTCAGTACTGAGCAATTATGAGGTATCTCTCCTCGGGCTGATTACTTGTGCGGCTTGTTAAATTGCTTTATCAATTTTTAACCGCTTTATAAACAACTGCTTTATAAAGCAGTTGTTTATCTTCTTTAATAAAAAGCAGATAAACAACTTATCTACAATTGCTTTATCTACAACTGTATATTACTTACATTTTTTATAGATTTTTTATTTGCAACCTATACATGAATTTGTGTTTACTAATAACATAAAAGTAAACAATTCAATGGTTGTTTTTGTAAATTTTACTCCAGTAAAATTTTCGTTTCTTTTTGTTATGTCTCTAGTTTATCCCGTAATTGACTAGAAATTCAATAAAAAATATTCCCTTGTTATATTGCTGTTTTGATTATTATTTATTTATTTATTTACGTGCATTTTCTTGTTGTGAATTATAGAACAAAACTTCGGGACTATCGGAGAATTGAATTAATTTTCGCCTGTTATAATAAAAATGTATTTCTTGTTTGAATGTTTCCATTTATTGTTACGATTTACATGTAATTTTAAACTAAAAATAATATTTTTTTTAAAGTAAATTTAAAAGTGTAAGCCATTTTGCATTGATATCTGCAAAGATATTGAATTCAGAGCTTCAAATGTATCCTGAAAACCCGTTAAAAATATTGCGTAAGTATATTATACGGGTGTAAGATCATGTGACGAAAATTCAAAAATAAATAGCACAGTTACAAAGAAAAAGCCTCTCTGATGGATATACAACAGCATCAAACTGTTATCTAACTGGCAGTCTCCATCCAGAATTACTTAAAATGTTAACAAAACTGAATACGGTAGGCGAGACGGCAGCCTGGTGGTAACACCTACCTATTACTTTATTATTATTATTATTATTATTATTATTATTATTATTATTATTATTATTATTATTATTATTATTATAAGCGAGAGCGTAGTGCTGAATGTGTTACGGTGGGGGATAAGTGGTTTAAAGTAGTCTGAAGAGGTATTGAGAAAACTGGAATAAACTGAGAAAATATAATGGATTACACCAAATTCAGACATCTGATTTTTAACTTCATGAGCTTCTGTGAAGAGTAAAAACAGAACACTAGTGGCGGGGGGGATGGAAGAAGGGAAAAAACCTGCAGTGAAAGCATGCTGAGAATGTGGTCATCATTATCAAATGAAATAGTTTTAGTTTTCTTTAATTTTTTACAGTTGTGTGGCCCTTTAAAAGAGGATGGTCTAACATTTTGTAGACTTGGGAAATCATCCGGTTTTAAAACATTAGATGTACTAGAGCTGGTTTCAGATTGTAGGCGTTTTTCTAATTTGCTATTAGGTCTAGTAGAAAATTGAGGTTTCATCGCCTGTAGATCAGATGTGTCCTTATATCGGGTTCTACAGAGATGAAAGGGTGGTGAACTATCTCATTCAAGTTAGTGGACTCACTTGTATGACAGTATGCTTCATTGTCTTTCGACTAGCTACTGAAGGTAAATGGAGTTGAGTTGTGCCATCGGAAGATACGACATCATTAGATAGGCTTATGCTGTACAAGATGACCTTGTGATTTGCAAATGAAACTCAAAATCGCATCAGCGGATGTGTATATCCAATAGGTAGTGCCGTCAAAGTCAACTTGAAACAATTCTCGTAATATTTTTTCATCGTCAGGATGTACATAAACCTGTTGTTGGAAGCTCATTATATGGGAATACATAGCATCATTATATCCTGCACGCAAAAACGTAAATTAGGACCCCATCTTTATTTTTAGGTCATTCAACTTATCTTCCAGAATTTGGTGTGGAATAATGGGGCACACGTTTGACAAGACTATTATTCTCTTTAAGTTTATCAATGAAGGCGTAATTATAAGAGTTGTATTTCTTATTAACTCTGTAGAATTTTTTTCGATGAGTTTTTTAACAATGTCACTTGAACTGAGGTACATGCATATCCTATTTTTATTTATTCTTGAAATAAATTTTATGTTTATCGGATTGACTAACGCTCCAACTGTGGTGACATAATCACGAATTGGAACACCGTCAAGCATCAATAATGATCGCTTGATCTTTTGTTGGAAATGAATTCGTACGAGTAACATTGATATAATTCATTCTAGATTGAGTTTGTTTCTAAAATAGTTGGCCGACTTTCAGTTTTGTTATTTACATTGTTACATATTTCGGTATTTTAAATATAGCTTCTGTAATCAGAAGTCATACGACAATATTTTGCGCAATGAAGTGCACTGAAAAATATTATTTAACACTTGAACGAGTGAAAAAGTAGTATAAAAGGCATTAAAAATTACATTTATTAATATCTTGCAGTTGAATTACTCTTATGAAAAAAATAATTTCTAATTACGTAAAGAGTGAAATTGTATTGTTGCTTTAAGTTATAAACAAAAAACAGCTGTCTTTTATACAAATTATGAATTTTATTTTTTGTAAATATCTTAATGACTATTTATTGATTTTAGACAAGATGTTGAAACAAAATGTAAATTGACCAGTCCTCTAACAAGAAAAACTAATATGGCAAAAGTGGATGTAATTGATCTTACGAAGCAAAATGAAAAACGAAGGCCTACCCGTTTGCATGTCAAATCAAGAACAGACGATGGTAATTATATTAAATTTTTTACAAAGAATCATAAATTGTATTGTATTTTCTTTACCATAGATTTTGTTACATGGTAGGGAAACAAAACAATTTCACCTATTAAAGGTTAATAAGGATTAAGCACTGTTTCTGTGAAGTTATGAGGGTGGGCTGATAATTAATGCACACATGCTTGTAGAACGCGAACAAAAACAAATTAAAGTCCTATTCCTAACCATCAAAATCATATTTTTATTTTTCAACAGTCACCTTTAAGCATTACACATTTCTCGTCATCATCATCTGTCAAGGCTTGATGGCCTGTTCCTTCATTCACCTCTTTTTAGGTCTTCCCAAGCCTCGCTTCCCTGTAGGTTTATATTTACATGCTCTCTGAGGAAGTCTGTGAGCTGGCATGCAAAGTAATTGGTTGGACCAGCCTCTCTTATATATTCTTAAAATTTCCAGCAGTGACTGAACATTTAACTCGGCGTGGGTAGCTTCATTACATACTATCTAACCAGGTACAACCTTTGACTCCCCGTAAAAATCTGATTTCAGCAGCCTGGATACAAGATTCATTCCTCTGTAATAACACCCATGTTTCACTCCCATATGTTATGAGTGGTACAGCCATTGCTCTATAAAATATAATTTGGGTGTCCTTTCTCATTTTCTTTCCTATTGTCCTGCGAATAGAACATCATACAGCGCTGAATTTTGCCAGTTTTTCACTCACGTCATCATCTTTTTCATAGGAAATCTTGCATCCTAAATATTTAAAGTCTCGAACTTGTGCTATAGTTTGGTTGACAAGTATAATTTTTGAGCGAACCGGCCACCTCCCCTTGAATGCCATAATCTTTGATTTTTGCACCAATATTCTCTTGCCAAACTCTGCGGTATAATGTTGTGCAACTTATAAATGGCATATTGGAGCGTGTCTTCTGTGTCAAAAATTATAACAGTATCATCTGGGTATAGGAGTGAATTTAGGAATATGTTATTCCAAAGCTGAATGCCTGAGTCAACGAATTGATTCCAAATTATTAAAAATTTTTCAATGTAAATTTTAAATAGCATCGGAGACATTGAACAGCCTTGTTATACGCCTTTATTAATTTTCATTTTCTCTGTTTTCTTGTCATTGCCAAAAGAAATAACTATATCTGTTTTTATGTATGTACTCGCAGTAGCAGCAACAATGTGTTTTGGATAGCCCTTCTCCAGCAATATATTCCAAAGGCGGCTTCAAAGAACATTATCAAAAGCTTTCTCCCAAACTATGAAAGCCATATGTGTTTCATAATTGTCCTCATGGTGTTCTTCTATTATTTGCTTCAATGTGAACACTGGATCAGTACATGTACGTCCTTTACGAAAGCCATTTGTTCTTCCTCTATTGAATCATCCACAATTACCCGTAATCGTCTGTTCAGTATGCTGGTATATAATTTGTAAGCATTGTTCAAAAGACTAATCCCGGTAATTGTAAGGTTGTATTCTTGCCCCTTTTTTGTGTATTGACATAACCTTTGATGTGGCCCATGCTGTAGGTATTTTATGCCTCCTCCAACACATATTATACAGTACCAACAACCGTAAATGAAGAAAAGTACCTCCATACTTGATTAGCTCCATATTTATTCCATCCATACCACGGCTTTCCTGTTTTTCGGCTTTTATCGCCAACTGAAGCTCCTTGAGGGTGGTGTTGTCTGTGTGACTGTCAACACAATCCACTACTTCGGTATCTAGGAGTGTTTCTTCTTACAACAACCCTTTATAATGCTTGATCCACTTCTCTCCTGAAACGCAATCTATTTTTACACATTCCTTATGAGTTTTGCCCATCGATCTAAGAAACTTATAAGCAAATTCTTGCCTACCATTCAAATCATTCTCAGCATTAGAAGTGTAAACATCCCATGCCTGCTAGTGTGCCTGTCTAGGAACTCTTTTAGCATGGTTCCTAGCTCGGTTATAAATTTCTCTTTTATAAACAGTTGGGTCATTTAACGAAATCTTATACATATCTTGTTTGCCAGTAATGGCATTTCCGATTTTTTCATTTCTTATGTTGAGACCCTTCCGCTTTGGCCTTCTTCTTCGAGTTCCCAGAGTTTTAGTAGCAGCTGGGTTCAAAATTCTCTTCATTTTGTTCCATTCTTGCTTCACATCATTAACTGCTGGAATACTAGCCTAGTAGGTTGATAATCGACTTAGGCACAGGTGTTTAACCCTGTTCTCCTACAAAAGAGGAACTTTAAATATTTCCTCTTGATCCTCATTCTTCAGGAATTGCCTTGATAGACCGTACCACCATGTCAGCATATCAATTTTCCTACAAGCAAGTAAAGATCGTAACCTCAGCAAGCTCTGACATCTCTCACTTGCCTCGCCAATCTCTGGTTCACAATTATGTAATCTATCACTGATCTACTTCCTCTGACTGACCATGTAAATTTATGAATGTTCTGTTTCCTAAAGAATGTGTTTGTGATCCTTAGCTGATTATAGGAGACAAAGTCTCTGAGTTTGACTCCATTAGTGTTAATCGTATCTTCTTCAAAGCCACCAACACAATTATGTATGCCACCATTGCCAACTCTTCTGTTTAGATCACTCAACAGCAGAAGATCATTCCGTTCTCTTAAAGCGTCAACAGTGTTTTTTAACTGGATGTAAAAACTATGAGTTTCTTTTTTCTTTTTGGTGTCTGAACTGTCCTCAGGAGCATAAACACCAAAAATTGAAAATGTCCTCTGGTCATGTTTAACTCTAACTGTGACTATTCTATCACTTACAAAATTTTACTCCTTTATATTTGATTGCCAAATTTGTGTATATACATGACCACTCTTTTGCTAGCTCTCTGCATCAGCCCTACTCCACTGTATGTCACAATGTAATTCCCCATATATTTTGTACTTTATAGCTTGCTTTTAGTCACTATCCACAGTCGTATTTTAGTCGCTATCCACTTATTCTTATTTGACTTTGCCTGTCCAGTTATATTGTTCCTTATATTCCACTCCTGATTTGAGGCTAACTTTCGATGCTTGCCAGTAATAAAGTTTTCCCCAGGCCGAGTTACAAGCCCTGCACTGGGTAGTCCAGTGGTGGGGCTGCCACCTTAGAGCCTCTAGATGGGCCGTGGGTTTATTTGGAGACTTGGAGGTTTGTCCGCCCTCTCCACTGTTAGGAAAATTCGTCTTCTGCCTTCAAGACCGTTGACGATTTTTCCGGGCTCAGTTGCCTTGGATTTTCTTTGAGTTGACTCCCTAGGCTCTTCTGCGCTCCATGCCATTAGGAATCTCCCCCATGAAGACCGTTGTCCAGTTTTTACCTCAGTTGACCCGCAGGTACTTTTTTAGCTATGCCTTATTCGTAGCTGCTTGCATATCTACAGGACGTTCCCTATCAGCCATTGAGACGTGCCGTGTCGGGGTTGAGGCCCCCATCTCAGTGTCTCATACAAGGTTAAGCTTAGCCCCTACTCAATTCAAAGCAAAACCGTCACATGACCTGACAGAGCACAGATTACACATTTCTCCCCCAGAAAAACAAGTTTTTGCATTTTTTCACTGAAAAATTCTTCGGACTTTTCTTGAACCCAGGATGCAATAGCTGACTTCACCTCATTCTCCGAGCTGTAATGATGACCCTTAAGTCTCTCTATAGTAGAGGAAAAAATAAAAATCGCAAGGTGTGAGGTAGGGGGAATAAGAAGGGTGTGGAATCTGTTCAAACTTCAGGTTTCTCAGAGCCTCTTCAGTTGCATGCGAATTGTGTGGGCAAGCATTGTCTTGTTGCAAGATTATTGGCCCCAGGCTGCCTCTTGACACGACAAACTGGACATTGGAGATGTTTTAGAGTTTGTCAAGTACTGAGTAGAATTTATCGTTGCCCCTCTTTCCTGATAATCAGTCACATAAACTCAGTAAGCGTCCCAAAACCCAGTCAAAAGAAGTTTTTTTGCGGATGGTTGTGTTCTGAACTTTTTCATGTTGGTAGAATGTGGATGATGATATTCAGCGCTCTGTCTTTTCTCTTTGGGGTCGTAATGATGAACCCATGACTCGTCCTCCGTCATATTCAAAATAAAGTTGCCTCCTTTGTCACGGTAGCGCTTCAAAAGTTGTTCACAGCATTCCAGTTGACGCTATTTATTCTCATCTATGAGGTGGCGTGGTATCTATTGTGCACAGATTTTACGGTACCCCAGTTGTGCAATAATGAAGTGGACGCGTTCCTTGGATATTCCAATGTGGTTTGCGGTACGCTATTGAGTGATGGGCTAGTCATTTTGAATCAAATCTTCGATGAGTTGCGATGATTATAGTCTGTGACAGTGATTCGCCCGCTGCGTGTTTTATCAACAATTGAGGCTTTTCCAGGTTGGCAATCACAAAATTTTATTACTCATCAATTTACAGCAGATCTATCAATATCGTTACAATAAACAGCCTTTAAACGACGATGAATCTCACTAGGAGTCACTTTCTCAGCAGTTAGAAATTTTGTAACAGCACGTTTTTTAACTCGTGTTGACATAGCACCAGAACACAATGCCATACTCAAAACAAAGTGGAATAATGCAACGTTTTCAAACTGCACAAGCACATAGAGGAGAAATAGTACTTCCAAATGCCACTAGGCACGCTTTTGAAGCTCATTTTGTCACGTTCTCCAAGCATGTGTGCATTAGTTATCACCTACCCTCGCATTTTGTTCTTTTGATGCTTTTTTATTTGTTACCAGAAATAACAAAAATTAAAAAAATTGTCTGTGGGCATCAAATTACATGAACCTGTTAAAACCTGAACTAGCAAAAGAAATGTATGTATATTTGTATTAATTATTGTTTCTGTTATTATTTTTTTTATTAAAAATTAACATTAAAAAATGGTTTTGGTGTGTTTGTGAAACTGTGTACATTTAAATACAAATCTTTATAGTGCATCCTGCAGCTTGTAATCAATCTAATTTATAAATATTTAAATTATTTTACTGATTTTTGTAGCTGCGTTGAGCTTTATTTCTAAAGTAGAATCATAAAGAAATAAAAATCAGGGCTGATACAAAAGTTCAGTAAAATAATTTAGAGTATTAAATACTCTAAATTATTTTATACATAAGTATTCATTTCATACTCATGGTTTCACAAATTTAGTATATTGTGCTTTTTAATAAATTTGACGTATAGGGAAATTAACATTGGACAATGTACTGTCAACATTAATCTACTTATAAGGAGGATGTAATCTTAGTTTTATTACTCCAGTCGTTTGGAAACTGAATAAAAACGAGTCTCCAAAAGATTTTAGTAGCTATACTTTAATTATTATAATCTCAAGAAGTATTAAAAACATTGATTTCTTCTTCATGGTAGATGAGAAATTCAAAATTAAAATACTGTAATAAAAAATTTATCTATTTCTTTCAGGTGATGATTCTGATGTCGAAATATTATCTGTAAAGCCAGTGTCTCGTGTTAATTCATGTGAACAAAGATGTCAAACCTCTCGTTTCTATGATGACAACTTTCTCAAGGAAATGTAAGTTGTGTTTATGGAAAGTTATGTATATTTCAAAAATAAATCTTTAAAATATATGCTACAGCTTTTAATAAATTCTTATATTGTATAAATACTCTTTAAGTTTTTTTAATTAACATTTTGTAGCTGCTTTGATTTTCTCTTATTTGTGGTTCAATTCAAATCAACCCACATGCTTTAATGGATCCACCACTAGTAGAATTCCTAAAATAACATAAAAATTGAAAATAATTTATTAAAATCTTAATAGAAAAAGTTATTTCTTAGTTATTTGTATAAAACAGTTCTATCCTTTTTCATATTCAGTTAAATAGAACAATGCAATAATAATAAGATTGAAAAATATGAGATTTGCCGAACATTTAAATGAGAAAGGTAGGCAATTTGAAATGAACAAATTAAATTTAAGATTAACAAAATAATATTGATGCTGCTGCCATCTGCAATGAATATGATTAATGATTAAACAGTCTTATAGAAAAGACTAAAGATAAAACTTATACTAAAATTTTAATTAATTAGTTTTAATTTCTATGTCATTTCATATACTTAGATGATAGTGGATTCAGCAAAACATGAAGTTTATTTGAATGAAATCATAAAAGAAAAGAAAATCAAAGCAGCTACAAAAGGTTAGTTAAAAATTAAAAGTATTTATACATTACAAAAGTATGTATAGCAGAGAAATTTGAGAAAAATCTCTGTAAAAATTTGGGTTCAAAGATTCACGGACAATACAGGGTATGAGGATGAGAAGTACTGTACAAGAAAACTAATGATTTATGGAAATGATTAGAAAAAATAGACTACAATTCTATGGTCACCTGTTTAGAATGGATGATAAACTGCTGACAAACTAAATTTTTAAGACTCTAAACAATAGACCTAAGATGTCGGATAAAGAGTTAAAAAAAGTCAGAAGTGATATTGAGAAAACCAGAATAAACCGAGAAAACAATGGATTGAACCAAATTCATACAATTGATTTGACTTTATGGACTTAAATGATCAGCAAAAATAAAACACTGGGTGGACTGAAGAAAAAAGAAAAGCTTACAGTGAACGAATGCTGAGAATACAGACTGGAAAAAGAGCTTCCAATAATATCTAGTCATGTCACATGGTGTAAAATTGGTCCGATAGAAAATAAAAATTATAGACTTATGTGTTTAGAATGTTAAATGTATGTAAGTTGTAGCAAATGAGACTGAACAACACTACATTCTAAGTACAAAATACTAACTTAATTTAGTCATTTCTGTAAAAGTTTCATAAAATTTATTTTTGTTTTACTCTCTTTAATTGAGATTAGAATTTTCGTGAAATTAAGATGAGTTACTTGAGACGAGTAAAAGGATGTAGCAGATGAGACTTAGTTCCTTACAAAGAAATATGGAAAGAGTTGGGAATACTATCAAAAATGAAAAAGTCATGTTTGTAGAGGGCCAGATAATTGTATTCTTCTGAGAGTAATGAAATATGTGCCATCTGGAAGATGTGATGTAAAACAGCCATGGAAACAATGGTTAACCTTGTGAAATCAGAACAGATAAAAGCCTAAGCCCTACAGAAGAAGAAAACAAGAATTCTTTCCTAAAGTTTTATAAAATTCTGTAGAATAGATCTGTGTTGTTGGAGATGCTTAAAAGAGTCTATTAGGATTGGGATAGAACTCCAGGAGTATCAGACTGAATTACTGACACTTGGAAATTGCTGAGTCTGTCATTTGGTTTTCTGGAAACTAACTTTACTAGTGTTTGTTGAAATTATTGTAAATTTTAGGTAGAAATGGCAAGGGGGTAATATTTATCAGTAACAACTGTGTCACCAGGCCAGTTGTTGTGTTGTAGTTGCTTGCATGTGTTTTTCAGTTGATCTATGTATCTGGATTGATAGACTGAGAAGAAAGTGTACACGAGTGTTTAAATAGAAAAACAAAGTAATTATTTTTGTAGTACACGATAAGATCTTAGTTTAAATAACTTCATTTTTAATGAATTTAATTTTTTTTTGTTAGGAATAAAAAGTGGGAGAACAAAATGAAAGAAATTCAACAGGAGGTTGAGGAAGAGCAAGTTAAGAAGAAGTTATATGCAAAATACAACCGAAGTCGGCAAATTAATGATGTTGAAGATCGTGTACGTAGATGCATGATTATTACTGACAGCATTGTATTAGATGAGCCTGTTGAGGAAGATAAAGACCAATTACCAGAACTAACGAAAGAAATGGAGGTATTATTCTTTTATTTATTTATTTGATACAAAAGCTTACATATAAAATCTATAACAAGTTGTATTAACTTAAATCATTACTAAAAGTACAAAAGATTCAGAAGGTATGTACAAACATTTATGATAATTATAAATATAATAAATTTATCGTAATCTTTATAAATTTATTAATGAGTATCCTTTAATTAATGTAGATAGGATTGTTGAGTAGTGGTGTAATTACTTATCAATAAGCCACTATCATACTAAATTAGTTGTTGCTAACCAGCCTTTCTACAAGTTGAAAAATATTAATAAAGATTTAATAAATGTAATTATACAGTAAACCATTTACCTTGATTATTTGTTAATTTCATACTTGAACAATTCGATATTCTAATATTCAATAGTATTTAGCAAAATACAAAATATTCTGTTTAATTTTATATTATTATTATTACTATTACTTTCTCTTGCCCTATATGAATGTACGGAGAAGGAAAGCATTGTGTTCATGTTGATTTTTCAAAATCAAGTTTTCACCGGATATACATGTTAGGACGACCCCCTAAACCCAAAAACATGGTTTTAGTGATAGGTGTGTGAACAAAATGTCTCAATGGAAGACAGTATGAAGTTGAAATTTGGAACTTAAATTAGATACCACTACGGGACCCGACATAACATTTTCATCAAAATCGATCTAGTTTTCTGGGTCAAGAAATTAATTAAAAAAGGTCCAAGCTCAATATCTTCTGCTGTTGAGGCGTTACGATATATTTTCAGATTTTTGAGTCCCTGGGGGTTCAAACGTTTGATTTTCCTGCAAGTTTCAGAGTGTGAGGAACAAAAACGGTCTGTATTTTTTCGCTCCAAGGCCTCCTTATGGGTTATAATTTCCGGACATAGCCCATTACATTCAGTTTTGTATATAAGATAAAAGGGAGAGAAAAAATAGTAGGTGGAAATCTTACCACCTAGGTTCAAGACTGAAACTGTACTTTACATCATTTCAACATGTGTATTTGTTTGTTGTGTTATTCACCAAATTTACTGTACTATTGTATTGGAAGTTCATGCTCTCAAGTAGAAAAAAAAACAAATAAAATAAATTGATGCTTTTTATTAAATTTTAGGAGAAAATTGCTGCTGCCTTAGTTCCTAAACCACCCAACGAAGTAGTTTCAGAAGGCTTCAGTTTACGGATAACCAGAAGAGACATGACTACACTGGCCAAACTTAATTGGTTGAATGATGAGGTAATTTAATTAAAAATTTTTCTTGTTTTGTTTTTTTTTGTGTAAAATGTTAATGGTTTAGCAATCATTCTGTTTATCTTACAACAATTTATGACAGAATGTTATGTGTACATTTTTGTCTTTTTAAAATGTTGGAGTGTAATTCTAATTATTTATTACTGATAAAATTTTTCTTTAGTGTGTTCTATTATGGTGTTTATAAAATGTTTGATCATTCTCTTTCTTTAGATTTCTGCATGAAAACTATCAGAATCTTTTATTCAAAAGGTATTATTCTGACGTGTTTTTTGGAATCCCATGAAAGCTTTTGGTGTTATAATTCCCAGCTTTATTCTGATGAAATTGATTTATCATATTACAGAGTTTGATGCAACAGTATCAAAGCCAAAGTTTAAACTGCATGTCTGTGTTACATTTTCATTGCCCAGTTAATGCACTGTATTAAAATGAGAGTTGTCTCATTAACCCTTCTGCAACTGATAGGTTTTAGAATATTAACTCTTCAAACACTAATTCCAAGATCGCACCAATAGACTGCTTTTTTTATCCATCTTTTATCCAGAAAATTTGAAATTTTTATGAGACATTGCGAAAACTTCGAGAGATGTTTTAAAAAAAGCAAATATGGAACTCTGTTTTTTGTACACCAGTTACAGCGAATTTACAAAAAAGTTGTAATTTATGCAAAGTTGCGCGTTTTTGTCAAAATGAGCTATAAATATTTTTTATTTTTATTTTTTTTAGTCTGGTATTATGGAAAAATGTGTAGCGAAAAATTTGATACATCAAATGCCCTCGCTCACCACACTATACAACTATTCAAGCGTATGTAAGAGTCAAGTGAATGTGGATTCTGTGGTAAAATGCGGTTCGAAAAAATTTCTCTCTTTAAGCTGATGTCCCATTCCTACAGTTATTTATGTGACATGTTATTATATGAAGCACGGAATTTTGTGAACACGTGCATATAGAAAAAAATTATAAAAGATAATATTAGAACATTTTAATTCCATTGTGAAGAATGTCTGAAAATAGGCTATTCTGCGAATTTCGGAGTGTCTATTCCCTGTTAAAGATCATATTCAATTCAACTGGTTTTGTAATAATAGCAAAATTGAACAATTTACCTACCTTTACCATCCAAGCTTTCAAACACGGTTATAACTATTTTTAAATGTGATATGACCTTTACACGGTTTCTTAAAAAAAAACCCGGAATTAAGTGGTATCCCAACACTCGCAAATGAATAGAAAATTTCCCAATAACCTAATTGTGTTTCTAAATATGTTACTTTCTTCCTCATACATTCAGCTATAATTTGACTACAATGTTTACCAGTGTGCATGTACAATGACCTTCACTATTACACAAACTGTTGAGTACTTACATATTCGTTATCTAACCACCGTATATGGGCTATCCGGCTTAAAGGGTTAAGAAACTGTGTATGCTCTTATGAGTGTACATATGAGTAGTATTACATATTTTAATTCTTGAATTATTTTTTGAAAGAAAAGTCTGCGACAAAGTTAGCGTAATCTGTACCATGTTAGTAAAAATCTCTAGTTCTAGTAAAAATTTCATCATGTAGATTTTATTACGTGTTTTTGGGTATGAATTTTAGTTTTTGAACATGTGTTTCATTTCAAAATTTACGTAAATTATCGAAACTGCTTAATTTGGAAATAAAAAACAATTTGAGACTTGATTTGATCAGTAGAAGTCAGCGTTTTGTGATCTAACTACTGTTTTCTCTCTGATTGTATATCATAATTTTTTGGATGGGATAAGTTTTTTATTTACAGTTTGATACATAATTTTAAACTTTATCTCTAATTTCTTAATTTTTTTATCTTTATCATGGTACAGTAACAGTTCATATATTGTATCACCCTTGGGATTGGCGTGTTGCCAGTTATCGAAAATTTCCGGTTAATAGAACGTTGTTTTCGGTGCATGTAAATTGGTCGCGAAAAACAGTCATTTCTTAGTACTGTACGTAAAATATAACTATATTTTAATTAATTATTTTTACCCTGTTACGTATTAAAAAACTTACATTTCATATTTGTTTAATATTCTTACTTCACTTGCTTCCAAATTAATAAAATCACATGCTAACACATCATGTATCATATACACTAACATTACAGGAAATAAGCAGTACAGTAAAACTTAAAATCTTAAAAACAGTAACACATAAAACACTTCTCAGTCTGCAGTACATTGAAATAAAAAAATAGATAAAAGATATTGTAAGTTTCACTGGTTTATAAAAAAAAATAACAAGTGTCCGACTGCCTGATCCGTGATGATCGTTTTTGAATAAACTTTGATTGAAGCATGTGCAACTTCCTGAGCCAAATGGCATTTCTTACCTTCAACAAATGTTAACTATATTGTAAAAGAATACTGCTAGTATATTTATTAGCAGTGTAACACATTCAGTGCTAGACGCGCCTAGTGGGTCATGGGTAAGTGTTACCACTAGACTGCCGTGTCACCTAGCGGGTTCTGTTTTGTTATCATTTAAAATAATTCCGGAGGGACACCGCCTATTGGATATACGTTTGTTGCTATTGTATAGCGCTCAGAAAGGGGTTTTCTTTGTAATCGTGCATTCCGTTTTTGAGTTTTCGCCATACAATCTTCTACCCTCAACCTCATATAGTATACTCATTTTTAACGGGTTTTCAGGGTACAGTTGAAGCCGTGAATTTAGTATCTTTGCAGGTATCGATTAAAAATAGGTTACACTTTTAGATTAACTTTAAAATGATATTATTTGTAATTTAAATTATATAAGAAATTACGCGTAAATCGTAATGGTAAATGGAAAAATTAAAACAAGAAATACATTTATTATAACAGACAAAAATAAAGCTAAAAGACATTGAATTGTTTACTTTTATGTTATAAGCAAATATAAATCTATGTATAGGTTGTAAATAAAATAGATCTATAAAAACGTTAGTAACGTAAGTTGTAGGCCCTACATAAAGCAGGCGGAGAATACGCTGCACGAGTAACCAGCCCGACGGGATAGATTCCTCATAATTGTTCAGCATTGAATGTGTTAATCTATAATTATCTTGCTTCCCTTCAAAATATGTACAGTACATAATGTAAATAGTTTTTACTAATTATGTAGTTAACGGTGCGATAATAAGATTGTTAGGAGAATGAGTGATCAAAGTGTAATGCCATAGATTATGATGTATGTGTAGTTCTTGTTACGGAATTGCAGTGCCGTAAAAGCCGTTTCAATCTTGTTCTTTTTTTTTTGGTTGAAAATATTTCTGTCAATAGAATGTTCCGGATGAAAGATTGCTGGATATCGGAGCTTTTACTGTACAAGAAACGGACCCGTATCAATATTAGGATGATTCTGTAACTTTGGTAAAATAAGAATCGTATCTTTAAGCTTAATGTTAAAATTAATACTTTTCTTATGTAGTCATTATTATTTTCAGGTTATAAACTTTTATATGAATTTATTAATAGAACGAGGTAAAAGGGAAAATATGCCTAAAGTGTATGCTTTTAATACTTTTTTTTATCCACAATTAATCGATCGTGGATTTACTTCTCTTAAAAGATGGACTAGAAAGGTATGTATATGCATTTAATTATTATAAACTGCTATTAAGCATTTTCAGAAGTTTATTTTCTGATTTTTAAAAATATTAAGTTTTTACTTACTTTAAGGTAAGTTCTTTCCATACCTGGGAAAAAAGTAGGTCTGGAATTTTTTCATCACTCATTTTCTTCTATATCCTTCATCATCTGCATAAGCAGTAATTTGCAAAAAAGTCTGACTTTAGAAAAAACATTAGTTATTTAATTGTTATGATTGTCAAATATAATGAGTTGTCTTTTGAATTCAAACAAGAAGTAAAAATTAGTATTGTGTAGCCATTGGTATGCAGTAAAAGAAGTCATCCCAGATTTATAAACACAAGAATTAATAAATAAATTGCATGGAATGTTGACATTTTTTCATTGTTACTATGTAATGAATTGAGAAACTGTTACATGAGCAAGTCCTGTGATTCACTTTACAAATACACTCTGTTAACTGCAGTAATTACACATGAATTTTGCAGATGATCTGCCAATACATAAGGGAAGTCATAATGAAAATTTTCATCCTTAACCCTTAAGGCTCCAGCTGTTCTGGACTGTTCTGCTTCTAATACACAGTGACCGTATTACATTCCTTTCCCATGACGTAACACACACATTCATATAATATGCTTTTCATGGTTGATGAGCTCTGCTGTTCCACACGGTTAGACCAATCAGAACGTTTGTCAGCGTTGTCAGATTGTACCTGTCAAACATTATGCATGCATACGTATAAGAGCCGCAATAGTTCACTCTCGTCTTGTATCTCGTACTGAACACATCGATTATAGAGCGCGTTAACATGCAATACTTTATAATATAATCAGCTGATTGTATGTTTATAGGTTATAATTGTTATTGGAAGACCAAAGAAATGGCTGACAAAATATTTAACAGAGCTACAAGAGCAAGTATCGGCAACTTTGCTGGCAAGTTATTGGCTAGCTATAAAGTGGGGGGGGGGAGGGGCAATGCATATGTTCAGAGCTAATCAGCCTTGAAAAATAGTATAGTTAGGTATTACTTGTGAAAAACCATTTGTTAAGAATAATTTTATCTAGACATACGTATATTTCACATTTCTGTAGGTTGCAGGAGAATGGTATGAGGGTGACTTGTTTGGGCACACTGTGGGTGGTATTTTTTCATGTGCCACTCCCTTTCCCCCTTTGCTACAACATACAATAGACCCAACCATTTATAACTATGGCAAATTCCTATAGTAAATGTCACAGCTTTCACACAAACTAAGAATCGTGTTGTGTGTTGACTTACGAATGGCCTGCATGAGACATCTGTTTACATAGCATTTTTAAACGATAATAAAATATTTCCCTGTCAACGTATTCTATTTCTGTAAACATTATTAGTTGTGTTGGAGAATTCTCTACAAAATAAATATAATAATGACTGGGGTCAGACTTATATTAACTTCACTGCAACAAGTTTTATCGTGTACTGCACTATCCATTACTGTAGCCACTGGAGTGGCTTCGCGAAGAACATGAGTTAATATAATGTATACCTTGTTTTATTTTTAATAGAATTTTATTCAGTTTAAAATACAAGAAAACATTAGAAACGATCATTGAACTGAAAAGAGTGAACATAAAAAGAGTCAACTTTTCTAAACACACGGGCAGTGACATTTTCGTTTTCTGTACTTAAAAATGTATAAAAATCAAATCTTTACAAAAATCAGTTCACAGCTGACAATTTCTGATTGGCATAATTTCATCAAAAACTAAGGCAACAAACATAAGACTGCACCAATTTTTCTTTTTTGGGGCTACGGATCGATTAAGCAAGGCATCTGTGTGGTAAATCTTAAAAGAACCATGTTATAAAAACACCTTAATTTTATAAATTTTAGATTGATCAAGAATTTGGAAAGATTAATGACAGGTGATGGCAGACCTGCATGTGGAGAGCTACATTTTAAGAAAAGGTTGACCAGAATCAGTCCAGTGAAAGCTGAGACCAAACTCAACCAAATAACCCTTCATCTTTTAAAATATACCAGAAGTTACTACATCTTCTAAAGGTTTTAAAAAGTTTCAAATGATATCTTTATATACTCTGATGATGGTGGATCCACTGAAACACTTGTAAGTAGATCAAAAGGAAATAAGGATCAAGCAGCTGAAAAGGTTAGGTTAATATTTATACAATAGAATTGATAGCAAGCTGCAGGATGCATTATAAAAATTTATTTATTTCTCAGATTCAATTAGAAGTTTGTGTCTCTGTCACTTCATTAAAATTTTGAATACATTACAAATCTATTCAAATTTATTCTTATTCATAATAAATTACCTCATTGTTTGTCTGCAATATTCATTTCTGTTTTCAGGTTGATATATTTGCACATGATTTAATAGCAGTACCTGTTCATTTAGGAGTTCATTGGTGTATGGCAATTATTGACTTCAGAAATAAAATTGTGGAATATTATGATAGTATGGGTCAGTCAAACGACAGATGTTTATCAGTAAGTATTTGCTTCTCATTGTTTTTGATTTTGTTTCTGCATTAATTTTGTGTACAAAAGTTTGATTGTATTAACGCGTTAATACATTCCTGCAATCATTCGATTGTGGACATGTCCTATTATATACCCATCCTATTCAGATAACAACTATTTTCCAACTGTTTAGGTTAGGCAGTTTAGATTACTTACTGTTTAACTTGTAGTCGTTCAAAAGACCTTTCTGTGTATAGAGTTTGGTAGTTCTGCAGTACCTCAGCATATAATTTTAAGTTTTTGCTATTTTTGAATCGCGATGTGACTTCAACTATAAACTTTATTATTATTTCATTAATTTGAAGTCATTTCCAGTGATTTTTACACTGAAAAATTAATCAGAAAGGTTAGACTTTTAGTGCTTTTATTGTAAGTATTAACATCACTGGAGACATTTTTTTGTACTACGTGTGCAAAGTAACCTTACTTGTACTTTTGCATTTGTAAAATTTAAAAATAAATAATAAAAAAATTAAATTAAATTTTTTTTACAGAATTTTTTCTGCTTATTGTACAAAAATATTTACAGCATAAACATAAGCAAAATTTTAAATTTTGTTTCTTTTAAATGTGTAACATTTTTTCATTACGGTTCAATGTTTTGTTTCAGGCACTTCTCAAATATTTAGAACATGAAAGCTTAGACAAGAAGAATACACCTTATGATACATCAACTTGGAAGACAAAAAATATGTCTGTAAGTTGTGTAGATTACTAAATTGTTTCTGGTTAATACACTTACAGGAAAATCCTGGTAATCCAAACCCTACTAAGCTGAAACTCGACTTAACTTAAGTGACATTCTTGGAGAGTATTGATCCTATTAAACCTTTTATGTACTATTTGTCCCTCATATTGAGCCATGGGAGCAAGATTTTTTAAAATTTATAATTTGTCTTAAAAATCACGCTCTAATTCTAATTCTGAATTATTTATCTATAGTTTTTCTAAGTCTAAAGCCTTGTACAGACATGAACAGAACACCGTCGCGAACATCTTACTGTAAAATCGTTGTGTATCATTTCTGGCTAAACTTGTTCACGACAATGTTACGCAGTGTTGAACAGGGAGCTGCGAACAGAACATCGTCGCAAAAACCAGCACGTAACATTATGCTGTCCCATTAGTCCATTTATTTATCAATACACGATGAATGAATATACAGAAATTGCGGCTGCAGCCTATATAGTTATGCACTATTTAGTGATAAAGAAAAAAAGGAGGCAATGACGCTGGCAGAAGACACAAATACAAGTAGAACTGTATATGGTGGCCATCATTTACTTGGGGATCTGAAATGTCAAACAGTAAGTGGCTTCTTTAAAAATTTTCCAAGAATGTTGCCAACTGACTTAGAGTTTTTGATAAATTTAATTAGTCCATGAATAGAACAGAATTATACAAAGCGGAGGCAGGCAATTGCTGTTCAGAACAGGTTAGCAGTAACAATTCATTTTTTGGCAATCAGGGATTCCTTCACTAGCTTAGGATACTTTTTCAAAAATTTTAAACATTTGATGATGTGTAGGCACAATAAATGTAGTAATACAGATAATGTAAAACAATGTAACTCTGTAATAATGTTTTCTGATAGTTCTCTCAATGGTTTTCTGTAATAATGTGAATGGTAAAGTAAAAATAATTAAATAATGTAAACAATAATACAAAAAATTAAACATAACAATTAGTATTAGTAGTCTAGTATTAAACCGATTACAGTGACTCCACTAAACTGAATGAACGCTGGAATGTTTGCTTGCTCGTCCTAACATGCGGACACATGTTGTAACACATTCCTTTGATGTGATGGGGAAATACCGACAACTGGTGGGACGCACATTGATGGTATGGTACGATGTTATGTAACATTTTTCGCAAACATGTATGCCACAATGATACACGACTGATCGATCACTCAACATTGAGTACTTTCTTCTCTCCACTGACCCCTTCCCTTCTCTTCACTTCACCAGCGACTGCTCCTACTTGAGGCAGTGGTAAGCGGTGTTTGCCACGTTGGCGACGATACTTGCCTCACCAGCAGCCACTCCTCCTCACTGAGACAGCAGTGAAAGGTGACTGGTTTCCAGGCAGCAGTGTAGACAATACTCGATTGTCAGCGGCTGCTCCTCTTTGAGGCAGGAGTGAAGGTTCCCTCTCCAACCCTTTTCCTTTTTGAACTCTAATATGCCACCAGATGCTCTGCCGCTTCTATCTCGACCGACTTTTTAGCTACACCCAGTGGTAACGAAGTGTTGATGTTCTGGAATGTTGATTGCCCGAGCGGCACTCAAGCATGTGGAACTTCAAGAACGTCTGTACTCAACTTAGGGTTATCATACTGATTTGTTTTATCTCCTTCCTTTTAATAAAAAAAGTGGGATGGTATTGTCACAGAAAAACTGTTTTAGTAGACAGTTGATGCTTATCTACCTCAAAGCAAGTACGTCCTTCATTTATGGCCTTCGGGCATCAAAGCATGTATTTTAATTTCTATAGCTTTTACAAACTACAGCTTGTTGGCAGTGTTGCTGAATTTTCTACAGGAATTTTTGAGTAAATTTTGTTTTGTTTTGTCCATTTGGATGTCATAGTGCAATAATTATGTACAGAAATTCCAGATTAAAATTTGTAGATAACATAAATATAATATTGATGAATCGCTGAGTAAATAAGAAAGATCATTAATGTTTATGGATGATGCCAATTGGTGTCAACCTATTCGTTCTATGCTATGCTGTTCCAGGAAAACAGTTTAACAGTTTATTTTTGCCTCCATGCTTAACGTGTTAAAATTCTAAACTTAAAATTGTGCAGTATTTGGTAATTATTCTATCAATTATGTTATGTTTTTGTTCTTACAGAATATACCACAACAGATGAATGGCAGTGATTGTGGAATGTTTGCTTGCACATTTGCTGAATACAAGTGTCGAAATGGAAAAATAAATTTCTCTCAAAATGATATGCCTTATTTCCGACGGAAAATGGTTTATGAAATACTTACTGGTCGATTAATGATGGGAAATTAATTAATGTGACTAATAATTTTGAAATAGCATTTAATATATCATTTATGGAACAATATGTTAACTATGCCCATTTTACTAGAGGTCTTTTTGAATTGTTTAAAAATATTTTATAAGAACTTATTAGAACTATACAGGAATTTTATAATATTTGTTAATTCAGAATACATTTTATTTTATTATTTTAATAGTTTTCAAATGACTTTTTTAAACTCGTTTTCATTCCTCTTGATGCTTTATTATAATTTAAAGTTACAGGAAGTATTATTTGTGGTGATTCGTTACTGATATGGTACAGTGCATCTGGTAATATGTGTTCACTTCTACTAACACATCTGGTTTTAAAACTTGATCCTGGAATACTTTTAAGTACACTGGTTTGAGTAGACTTCATTCAGTTATTGTCATTTGAAAACTTTCTTATACTAATTTCTTGATATTAAACCTGATTTTATCAGTTTAAAATTTGTTCATAATATCTACAGTTCATTTAAATATGTCATATTTCAATAGTGGTTAACATGGCTGCCTCCGTAGCATAGTGGTTAGCGCGCTAGCCTACAATGCGGAGGTCCTGGGTTCAATTCCCGGCTAGGGTCTGGAAATTTTCACAAGTCAAAACCTACTGTTTTAGATACATAACCCACTGTAGTCGCTAACAACCAAGCCTTTGATGCGACTTTTAAACTAAACAAATAAAGGTGGTTAACAATTTATATATTTCTTTACTATTTAGAATTTGACTGTTAAAATTAAATCGTTTTACTTAAAATGAAAATGTTTTACTTAAATTAAATGTTTCATCCTTATTTATGTTGTTCGAGTACTTTTCATGAGAAACAAAATATTCAAATGAAAAAATACTATTAGCACTTAGCAATCTATTCTTGTTTTCAATGCTGCTTCAATTTTCTTTATTCGTATTCATTCACATGTTTATATTAACATGGTTTGGTGGATCCATCTTTATCAGAGTATACAAATCATGTAAACTAAAACTGATGTCTATTGAAATTCTTTTAAGAGATGTTATATCTTTTAGAAATATTTTAATACATTAGTTTCACTTAACCCTATGAAATTGGCGTGTTTTACAAGCAATAATAAAAGTTCAAATATAATAACATGCTCTTGAATAAATTCCTTTATCTAATTTCATTACTAATGAAAAATTATGAAAAAATTCCAGGTGCTTTATATAATACGTATATTTCTTTTGCATATAAAAACATGAAAATCGCTTGGCGTTAAAGCGAGCGAAATATTGGCCCGCAGAAAATTTAACTTTACTTTGTATTTTATACTGTAACAGGTTGAAATTTCAGTTTAGCAAAAATTTGTACATGACATGTTTTGTGAATAAAACCATATTTTTTATTACAATATCAGTAAAGATTGGACAAGATACAGCAGTTTGAAAATTGTTTAGCATTATTTGAAGAGCACGCAATGCAATTGTGGGCGACGTAAAATGCCTATCTATCCCTTCCAATAGCAATTGACACATGTGCATTGCACAGAAATATACTAAAAACACACACATTCATAAAATAACAGTAGCAAAATGTGTTTATAGATGTTTGAAGGCCCAAGGATAAAATAGACAAAGAAAGAAATATGTTCTATATCAAAAACTTGTCCATTCCTCTAATGGTTAAATGTAAACATAGGACGTTCCTTTATTTCATAGAAAAGAGAGAGGGAAACAGCACTGCATACGTATCAACTCAAAATATGAAATATTTAAAAAATAGCTCTATCTGGAACATAGTTGAAGTCATCAAAGAGGTTGTCCACTTTGCTTGTTCATTGTTCTGTTATATGTACACTGAATGCATTGTACTATATATCAAAAGAGTATTTCAAGGCGAGTAATTTGATATATATATATATATATATATATATATATATATATATATATATATATATATATATAGAGGGAATTATAGCTTTATAAAGTACGCAAGTTACACTAAAGACAGTGACTATCGGACCGACTACAGTCGGCTCCAGATTTCAAAGGGTTAATATGATTTGTATACTCTGTTGAAGGAGGATCTATCAAAAAAAAATAGTAACGAAAATTAAAGCAGCATTGAAAAGAAGTTCACATTGGTTAGTGCTAATAGTATTTTTTTCATTTTGATTAATTTATTTGGATGCAGTTTAAAAATTATTATTCGTGGAATGAATATTTTTAATTTTTGTCATTATTTTTAAACTTCATAAAATCTAATTAAAAATAATTTGGTATTTACAGTAGTTAAGGAATAATTATTTATTTAAAATGTTTCGGATTCTGCCTGGGGCAATCTGTTCTTTGATAATTAAGTTACTTATATAATTTCTTATTTCTCTTAAAGAAGAGGTAGAGGTGTAAAAGACACCAATCAGAGTTATCTCCTCTGAAAGTAATGAATTTCATTATACAGCCAGACCCTGTGGTGAATGAAGTGAAGGTGTCATTTGCAGAGTGGAAAATATGTGCTTTTCAGAGGGCCCGGCATGCTGATAAGTGTACTTTTCCATTCAGTGAGGAAGGCAATTGTAAACCACCTCACTCCTCGTTTTACTTAGTAAAACCTCTACAGGTTCAAACCAGCCTTTCGGCTGATGACCTAAACAACAACAATATATAATTTCTGTATTTATTTGTAGCCAAGTAAATTTCACTTAAATCTAATGAATGCAGAACTTGAATCATATAATTTATTTTATAAACTAAAAGTGTTTAAAAGCATCTTCGATGAATCTTTATTTTATTTATACAATTTACTTAGTCACATCGTTAATTTGCTCTTTAGTTACCATGAGTTATAGATGACGGGTTAACATTTTTAAGATGCATGAAATTAAACTTGGAATCTTTCACTGTGCAGTGTTAAATAATATACCAAGGAGGGTAGCCCATGATCTTTTAAATTTAATAGAAATTTATTTTCTGTTATTTTATTTATTATTTATTTAATAATTGATTGTTAACGTCGTTAGCCACTTGTGTTTTTATAGGCATCAGAAAAATATTCATTATTCATCTTCTTCATTATATTTTATCTTCTGTATTTCAAGAAATTATGCAAGCACTTGGTGTCCATTACATTCTCAATAAATTATCTAGATTTTTCTCTATTTGTAAAATTCTTTCCAAGTATTTTGTCTTAAGTATATTTAAACAAATTTAATAAACAATGTAAAATTTATAATTAATATATATATATTTTTTTTAAAGCAGCAGAATATAGTATTATTGAAGTGTTTAACTATTTTTAGCCCAAATTAGTTGTTTTATAAAACTTAGATAGTTCCCTAATTGGTTGCTTTTTTTATCTTGCCATTGTATTACTGTCTGGGGGACTAATTTTCAACATATCTGTTGTTAAATACAGAATACAGTTCTTGTTGCTTGTAGCAAAATAATTGTATATTTTAAGATTATTTTCTATTATATTTTTTCTTGTTCTTACAGATAATTCCAATTAAGTATGTGTGTTTTGGATTATAATTTTTACTGCAATGTAATTTAGTTGCTGAATGTCTTATTATAAATTTTAGTGCTTGTACTTTTATGAAGAAAGTCTAAAGATTACAAAATTGTAAAAAATAATTTAGTTTTAATATTTTTTTGTTAGGATTAGTTTGTAAATTAAAAATGCTTGTTTAATTTTAAGATTCGTTTTTGATTTTGATTTTATTATTGTACAAGTTAATCCATAAAATTAGTTTTGTTTCATTTTACCAATTCATAAAAATATACATTTGGTGTATAACTGAAGAGCTGAGTGGATGAAAGTGCTATGTGACATTTTTTTAAATGTAGTTTTTATGATAGATGAATATTACATGCACATTTAGTTAAAAAGGTGGCATAAAATGCTATATTTCAACAACAGTTAAACTATATTTCAACAGTTTAAGGAAATACTAGAGGATCAAGAGGGTATGTACCATATAATTTTGTGTTTTATACTAAAAAAAGGGGTACAGATCACTTTCTTCCTCTAGAATAGAAGATATCATTTTAGAGTAACAGTTAACTCTAGTAATAAGCATTAAACGTATTCTCTAAAAGCTGCTTTTAAGAATTTCTTTAAGAAATTCTCGAATGAAAAATTTCATCTTATATTATTGAAATAGCCACCTGTTCATCCATTCTAAAAGGAAACAGAGTTTTTGTGGATGAAGGAGTTTATACGCAGAGGAAAGTTATAAGAAAACTGATGTAGGAGAATAATGTTAAAAAATAAAATTTGAAAAATTTTTAAATTCATATACTACTATTTTTCATGAAGGGACAATAAGTAGGTACCAAAATAAAATCGATCAACAAACTCACAAAAAGTTGGGAGCCTTCGATTTTTTATCGCATTTTCCTCAAAAACTTTAGTAACATAACACCTTCATCCGCTAAGGTCGTCAATTATTTTCATACTAAAGTACTTTAAATATTGTATACTTAAATAACGTGAGAACATTAGCCAAGAGGGCAGTAGAGTGGTGAGAATTTTTTTGCCAATATTCAATCATCCGTGTAAGAGATTATTTTTATTATAATAAAGATAAATGTATTATTTATCTTTAGTGTTGCAGCTGTGATTCTTGCTTTCAAAAAGTTCCTGGAATGGTGGTTCAGCATGTTTATGTTATGACCTATGGCAATGGTTACCTTGTCTTCAAATCATTGCATAAAATGACATGAATTGATCCCAGTTAGATACCAACTTCATTTGCCAACTCCGTGATTGTCATTCTTTGATCATCTAGAATCAGTTGTTTCACTTTTGCAATCATTTGTCGTTTCACGATATCAACGGTCTCCTGCTGCACTTGAAGCTCTCTAACCCTTTCGTCCTCCTGCCCTTTCTTAAACTGTGCAAACCAGTCGTAAACAGCAGATCTTTTTTTAGTACATTATCACTATAAACTTGCTGGAGAGCCAACAGCGTCTCTGAAGCCGACTTTCCTAATTTTCAGATGAACTTGATGTTTGCTCACTGTTGCGACATTGTGTTGACCGACAACCACTCACATCCATGTCGCATGGAGCATTGAGATCAGTATGCACAGTTCAAACCTGTTCAAACAAGAGTGTGCGCGCAATCATGCTAGTAGTTCGGCTATCTTATCGCTTGTTTGGTGACGGCAAGGCAATTCCGGGAATTTTTTGAACACCTCTTGTATGTTGAGTGAGTTTAAAATATATACATACCGTTGATAACATCAACGGAATAGAATTTGCAGAAAAGTAGATTGTATCCTGCAGTTACTTTTTAAATTCTTGTTTACAAATTGCTCATTAAATTCATTGTAATTTATCCAAGTTCATTACAAGTTAATGAATTATATATTAAGTAAAATTTATTAATTAATAAATAATTTAGTTTTTTTGTTAGAATACGAATGCGGTATAAGAGTTAAGGTGATAGTTGGTGTAATGTTTACTAATTGTTGTAATCTTTATTTTTTAGATATCACCAGTACTTTATTATTTATTAATTTATTTAACTTAATACGCGCCACTTAAGTTTATTAATTTAAATAATTATGTATATAACAAATAGTTTGTAGTTCATAAATATTGCTGTATTGTAGTTAAACATCTTAGTTAATATTTTAGTATAATTCATTTCAAATAATTTATAAATAATTTAATGTACAAAGTTGTTATTAATAATTATAAGTTGTTTACCAACTGTATTTAAATCTTTGATTTAACCATGCAGTCGGAATTATGTTGCGAGGATTTACGTCTATTATCACTATCAAGCTAACCAATCAAAACCTTACAATAAAAAAATACTTCATGACAAGTAAATACAATATTGCTACATTATCAATATATATTGTTTTGTTTTCTTGTATAAGAAGTTTCTGAATTTTATTTTTAAATGGATTTTAAAATCAGTCACTGCCAGTTGCGGAACCTGTTGGAGCATAAGTTTTAGGGTAGACTGTTGTTTTAATTATATAAATATTTGTCTACTGTGGGTCGGAAAAATATTATCCTTAAAAAATTGGAATATAATTATTGTCAGTGAATACAGTAAACCCTGCTAATTGGTCACCAGTGGCATGGTTGAAAAAAATTAGATTATTAAACCTTGTGCAGATAAGTACAGAACACCGTCACGTATTGTTTGCGGCTAAACATGTTTGGGATGATGTAACGCAGTGTTGAACAGGGAGTTGCGAACAGAAAATCGTCTCGTAAATCAGTGCGTGTTCGTATGTTATCCCATCAGTTCATAATGAGTGATACAGAAATCGCGGCTGCAGCCTATATAGTTAAGGACTATTTAGTGAAAAAGAAAAAAGGAGGCAACAATGCTGGTGGCAGACACAATATATGCAACTAGGACTGTATATGGTGGACATCATTTTTTGGGGATCTGAAATGTCAAACAGTAAGTGGCTTTATAAAAATTTTACCAGAATGTCACCAATGTTTCAGTTCTTCAAACGACGTTTGAGTTCTTCGTTCACTTCATACTGGACTTATAATTATGCAAGCTAATAGTATATGTAGTAATACAGATAATGTATAGAACAATCTATTAAAAATATGAATAATAATGTAAATAATAATACAAAATGTAATTAAACTAAACAATTAATAGCACTGAACCGATCTTGGTGACTCTACTAGACTGACTGAACACTGCAATGTTTGCTTGCCTGTCATGCAGATACATGGTGTAACAGTGGGTAAACATTACTAAACATTACATTACGGGGAAATACCAACAACTGATGGTACACAGTGATGTTACGGTACAATATTGCATTGTGAATATCGTTGCAAATATGTTCGCTGCAATGATACGTGGCGCTGTTCTGTTAGTATGTCTGGAAGCAGCATTAGAGAAACACTAAGTAAAAACACTGTATTAACACTAGTTTTCCATTAAAAATGTTGTCTGGTGCTACTATTATGTTGACTAACTTTACAATTAAATTAATGTAAATTGTTAAGGTTTAATTTGAATTTTTTAAATTAATTTCTATGCTAGTAAAGGTAGTTAATATTTCAGGAATGGTTGTCCTGAGTCTGTAATAGAAAACACTTCATTTACGTGTCATACATTTTGTTGTGTCATGGGGTTGCTTTTGTTCTTAGATTGAACAGATTGCAACGTACACACATTTGGGATTGAGAAAAATTCTATCCTAAAGACAACATAATCATATTAATAAATCTGTACCCACTTCTAATAGTGCGAACAGCTCTGAAAATTAGTTTTCAAAACATATCTACTCCAACACACCCATGAATAGTTTTGTAAACATGTAGGCCTGTTACAAAATTGTAAAAAAAAACCATCATGAGTGCTGGGGCACTAAAAAATGTAATCAATCGCTGATAATGGCATTGTTGGACCATCAGAGGTCAGATTAGCAGAGTTCTGTTGTAGCCCAAATAATTGAGTACTTTTTTATTTTATGTCTCAGTTATTAGGTACGTGAATGATTAACTTTCGCAATTGAATTGTTCAAATTTAAAAAATACGCAGTTAGGTAAAAGGTTGGATTTTTTTATAACTTTTGAATGTTCATTTTAGTAAAATTGAAATTTTTGAAAATTATAATTATCTGTCAAGGATTAGACTCAATGGCCTGTTCCGGCATCAATCTCTGTTTAGGTCTTCCCAAGCCTCGTTTCCCTCTAGGTTTATACTTCCATCCTTGTAGAGGAAGTCTGTGTGCTGGCATGCGAAGTAAATGGTTGGACCAGTTTCTCTTATATATACAATCTCAAAGGCCGAGTAGGAATTTTCCCAACGGTGGAGAGTGCAGACCACCTAGGGGGTGGGTTCCCAAATGAAATCCAGGGCCCGTCAAGAGGCTCTAAGGTGGCAGCCCCACTGCTGGACTTCCCAGCACGGGGCTCGTAACTCGGCCTGAGGAAAATTTTATCACTGGCAAGCATCGAAAGTTAGCCTCTGATTTTTGAAAATCCCTATTTATAAATAAACTTAAAATGTTTCTAACTCAAAAAAATACTCTAATATGTCACATCTATGTTTAACAGAACTAAAATATTAACCGGAGAGTTATAGTTATTACAGCTCTTTTTATCATTTGCTGGTTTTATTTATTTACCAAAGTTGATGTTTTTTTGATTCATAGTTCTTTACTTAAATATTTATTTTATGACTTGTAAGTTGTAATAAATTATTTTTAAGAATGCAAAACAAATTTATTACTCCAATAAATTTATAACTCCCAATTTTTTGGTTAATTAATGTGTTTTATTTTTTAACTTACTATTGTAATCCACCTAATCTGTTTACATCTTTTGCTAGACTGTTTTTAAAAATAAAAGTTTTTAATAGTGTGAAATATATACTTCTAAATATGTATATCAGCGAAAATAAAACAGATTGCGATTAAATATAATCACAAGAAAACAAGTTTGCTATGACCAACATAACCAAAAACATGGTGTTATTTCACAGCTGTGATAATATTCATTGACTACTTCAATATTAACTACTACTGCTGTTTGTAATATTATGGAAGATAGTAAAACTAAATAACTATTGATGTTATAACCAAATTTCTAAATTCAATGGAGCCATCAGGAATGCCACCACAGCCATTGACATTAAAAGTTGGATTGTCAGTGATGCTCATTCAAAATTTAACATGCCAAAGATGTGCAACGGAACAAAACTGACACCAAATTTTATAAAGGCAACAATCATCAGTGGCAAATTCAACAGAACAGATGTGCTGATTCCACACGTACCGATATTTCCAACGATTTGCCCTTCGATTTCAAGCGGCTACAGTTCGCTTTGCATCTTGTTTCCGCAATCACCATCAACAAAGAGCATTGACAATCATTGACAATATTGCTGGCTTGAATTTGCAAAATTAATTATTATTACATAGGCCAATTGTATGTAGCTTGCTCCCAAGTTGGCACACCGAAAAATTTGTAAATTTATACAGCAAATAAAGAATCCAAAAATATTGTTTATCCCCCTAGCATTAAGATAAAATAAATAAATTAAATTTCATATTTTCCATTAAAAACATGTGTTCTTTTCTTGGGCGTAGCAACGTATGGCAGGTACTGCTAGTTTAGGATAATAATGTAATGTATGCTTAATTAAAAACAATTAGAGAGGAAACAAAACAGAAAAGCGAATGGATTTTGCTATTGGTTTAATAAATCTGACCATATACAATAATAATAATTATGAATTAAAAAGTATTACAAATAATACATAAAATTAATTATAGATCAATAATAGTCAATATTACTTTAAAGAAAGGTCCTTTAAGATAATTAAAGGACTATATGAATCATTTGTGGATGAAGATGGTTGTACCTTATTGCAGTTATGTGTTGTAGCCAATGATAAGAAGTTAACCCATTGGTGTTCTTCAGGAGGTACAAAATGGCTATTTTTAGCCTGGTTTAATAAGCTTTCCATAACATTGCTCAGTGCCACTGCCTGCAATTAGAAATAATATTATTACAATTTTTTGTCATCACCTTACATGGTAAATTTGTTTAATAAAACTCTCTTATGGACTGTTTACTTTCATTAGAAGTTATTAATTTGATTTTTTTCAACTACTTGCTTTGTTTATTTTATTGTACGACTGTTTTTTTACAACTTCTTCAAGCCATAAATAAAAGACAAGTCAATATAGAAAAAAATGTTTTATTACAAAATATTTTGTACTTATAGCTATTTTTCGACATAATCTCCCAGATGATAGAGGTATTTGTTGTACTTGTGGACAAGCTTTTCAATACCTTTTCATAAACCGTTATCGCTAATGAATTTAAATGCGCCGTGATATTGTCTTGATGCCTCTTGTAGTGTTTCTTGTGTTTATGGAGCCAAGGACCATGATTAGTGCAGCTGTTTATTTTGAAACTTAATAAAGTTTACGGAGAGCCATTCAAATCAAAAAAAGTGCCATGCTGACTTCCCTGATCCATGACCATGCCCATCTTCACGATGATGGAACCCAACGACTACTTGAGTAATTTCAATGATGGGGCATTTTTAATCATCCACCATACAGTGCCGACCTAGCACCGAGTGACATAAATGTTTTCCCTGAACTGAAGAAGTGGCTAGGAGGGCAGCTAAACTATGAAGAGCTTAAAGACAACATTAAGACTCATTAAAATTCATTGGCAGCAACATTTTATGAAGAGTTCAAGTTGATTATGTCGAAATGTAAGCCATAAGTGTATGTAATTTTTAGTAATAAAACATTTTTTCTATATTCACATGCCTTTTATTTAAAGCCTATCAGAGGCGAAAAAAAACTTACGGTTCTCGTATTAAAATATACTGCATCCTAGGAAACATTAATGTCACATTCTTTTTTTAGTTATCAACTGCTTGAGATTCTTTCTTTCTACACTTTGTATTACCTAACACTGGTAGGAGGCACTATTCATTCCAGTATTTAAATTAATATTACTATGATGTCAAATGGATTCACTGCAAATGTCCAGCGAGAGAGAAATTGGAACTGGGAGTTAGTTGAAACAGACAAGGTGGTGAGCTTTAGTTTATAGCACGGTTACTTTACTAGATGGTAGGGATCATCAACAATGTGCGCAGTGACAAGCCCCGCTCTCTGACATTACCGGTCACCAGCAACAGCCGACGCACGATACATACTGTGTCGGTCTGTGATGTTTACTAATCTTAATACAGTCTGTAATACTTAACTAGTCTTTAATAATGGTGTATTGTGTGATTGCCGGGTGTTATAATCCTGATAGACACAAAGGAGTTGCAAATTATAAGTTTGACTGTTTTCCTATGGCCATTGAAACTAGATAGAAGTGGATAAATGCTTGCAAGTGGGCTGATTCATTTTCTGCTGACAGTGATCACATGTACTTAGTACATTTTGACAAATAGGATTATGTACGCGATTTAAAGTCGGAGTTGCTACATCTTCCATTAAAACCTGTCTTAAGACGAATTCAGTCCAACATGTAAATCCACCGATTTGTAGTGCCGTTCAACATCCGGTAAACCCAACTTGTAAACGTAAAAATCAATTAGAAAAACGATACGCTTGTAAGGAAGTTTATGATATTTTAAACTCATCATCCAATTATAACACACGCAGTTCCCTAAATGAAAGGATAGCCGTAGAGGAAGGTAGGCTTCATTTTAATGACGAACCGGCAAATTTGAATATTACGTAGTCAGAGGAAACTGATCTCTTAAAACGTGAAAACGCCAAATTAAAAGAAGAAAACAAGTTATATAGAGAAAACTTAAGGCCGCAAATAAAAAATTATTAAAATTAAAATTGATTTCCCATGTAAACATACCTAACCGCTGTGTTTATAAAAACAATGCAAAAATCCTACCGTCACTATGCACCAGCTGAGTTGTTGGGGACCAGACTACGTCATCTTATATCTCACAGCAGCTGCGCGTGACCGCTACCGTCTAGTATAGTAACCGTGGTTTATAGACAGTGAAAGCACAGGTCAATATATTTTAATGACTTGCTTTGTATTTGATACAAATAATAAGTTGGACAGTATTGATCCACTGATCAGCTCAGCTTTCCGTTCACCAGTGTAAATCAATCATTTACTAACCATTATTTTCATTATAACTACATTATTTTAGTGTCACTTGAGTACCTGTATACATAAAAGTTCCATTACTGGAGAGAAGGATGTCTATCATCTTTAGTAATTATTTCCATTACCCTATAACCTAAACATAGTTTTGAGTGTGCACACACACACCTACATTAATGTCAATTAGAGAAAAATAAAAAGGCAAAATACAGAGAATTTTGGTTTTTTAAAAATACAAAATATTTCCTTGAAATCTGAATTAAGATATAAAAATAATTTTTTAATTCTTAAGTTGTTTTCACTTAACTAAAAAATTTAGAAATAATTCTTTAAACCACCGACAGAAATTTAATATCAGTAACTATATGATACACAGCGCACAGGCTATTGACTTAAGAGGTCTGTATGTAGGTGAACGGTACAGATATCAGATGACTTAATGTCCCATAGCCAAGTGAATGAGAGGGAGATATGTGGCATAACTACGCATGCGCCCAAAGGTCTTGACCATTATAATCCAAATCTGAAAACATACTACAGTTGCTATCTTGCTTGTTAGTTTACTGTGTGCATAAACACTTGCTCACAACAATGAGTAAAATTAAACAGTGTTATTGGAATGGCGCGTATGGCTTGTGCGAGTGAGAGCGTAATGCATTCTCTCACTCCTACGGCTAGGAGACTTTAGTTCATCTGAATACTGTAGCTCTAAATCGCAAATATTGGTTTGTCAAAACTGGCTGCTTGAGAGAATATGCCCACTGCACAAACGATAACTACACTGTGCCGTAACAAAGCCCTTATCTATTGAATAATAGATACTCAAGAAAGACCGAACATGTACAACTCGCAGTGTAAAATTTCAAATTAATTATTCAAATATTGTGACCATGATGCACTTACATTTGATCTGATGTTACTGATGCTGCATGGTGGATACATAGAAGAAATAAAGTCATCAATAGCTGGGCTCAATTTCTTTAGAGATTCAGAAATATCATCAAGCTGCATGGCCTGATGACCATTTTGACATTTTCCATGAGTTTGAACAGCTAGTTTTAATTTTTGACAGAGAGCACGACTTGTTTTAACCAAGGAGATACATTCTTGGACCAGTTCTAGTTCTTCATTATTCCATATTAATTCAATGTCGCCACCGATTTCACGACTTTCCTTTTCTGACATAACAACCTGCAAGTAGATAAATAAAATTGATTTGCATTCATACCAAAACATTTAAAATAAAAGAACAGCGAATGAGTGGCTTTAAGAAAAGTATCTTTTTCTTCATCGACCACTTCATATCAGCAGTTTTATTTACAAATATTCAGCTCTAAACAGCAATGCTTGTCAAGTTATAGTCAGAAATGACTTCCAAACACAAACATAAATTAAGTTTTGAAGTTTATAAAAGTTTATTGCGCTTGTTAACTACATACATAATTTACAAAATTCTAATGTAGCTCGCCTGAAAGGGGTCAAATATGTTAAATTTATTCTTTTTAATTTTGTTTTTTTTTCAAGTCAGATATTTTCATAGAATGCAACACATACCAGTAAAAACAAAGAGCACCTTTTTCAAACAAGGTTGCCCACAATATGTGTGTGTGTGTGTGTTACAGTACACATATATTATCAAACATCCTATGGAGGTATTATCAACAGCCGTATTATATTAATAATTTATAATTGAAATATATATTTCCAAACCACCAGTAATACGGTAACAGTGAACACTTATTAATGTTTATAGCACTTTTGTGTAGTTCACACACATCTTCAGTAATGCATTTTCAAATTTTTGAATAAATTATCAACAGCCATATTATATTTATAATTGAAACATATATTTTCAAACCACCAGGTAACGGTAACAGTAAACACTTACTAATGTTTATAGCACTTACGTGTACTTCATACAAACGTTCAGTAATGCATTTTCAAATTTTTCAATACATTTCTGATGCATTACTATAAATTTGAAAATGCATTACTCAAGGTGTTGTTTAGAATATCAGACAAAAGGCTGGTTTGAACCTGTAGAGGTTTTACTAAGTAAAACGAGGAGTGAGGTGGTTTACAATTGCCTTCCTCACTGAGTGGAAAAGTACGCTTATCAGCATGCCGGGCCCTCTGAAAAGCACATATTTTCCACTCTGCAAATGACACCTTCACTTCATTCACCACAGGGTCTGGCTGTATAATGAAATTAATTACTTTTAGAGTAGATAACTCTGATTAGTGCCTTTTACACCTCTACCTCTTCTGTTCTTAAATGGTTCAGTCATCTAATTGGCAGACCATGTGATAAGAAACAGAACTATTTATTTTAGCCCTGCAATGAACAGATAGAGTGTAAATAATTTGACACTCCACCTGTCTGTTATGGGCAGATTACTTAAGATATACTGTATATAAAGCCCATGGAAGCGCTATACACATTGGTACTGTTACCTTATTACTGGTGGTTTGGAAATAAATATATCAGTATGTTTGATGACATTTTTCAAAATTTGAAATTAAATTCTTATTGTTTAGTTTGAAAAAAATTTTCCCACAACCTTATAGTTTTTTATACGTTACATAAAAGGGAATTAAAAATTCTACAAAATGACATTCCTTCCATGTTTCTACCTAAATTAGAAGAAAAGCTATTATTAATTAAAACATTGGCCGCTCTGTAATTTGAAATGATCTTGGGAAATTTATACAGCCATATTTTCAAAATAGGCAAGTAAAATTTAATAAAATTTTGTTCTTTTCTTAGTTTATATGTTTCTTAGTCTTATGTACCAAATTTCATTTAAATCTGAAATGAAGTAAAATGGTTGCGTTGATTTAATACGGAAAGGGCCAGTACGAATCCCTTATCAGGGCGAATGAAATTGTTTTTCATAGCAATACAAGCCACCATTTAGTGTGATAGTGTAGCAGACATATATGATAGGAAGTGATGGAAAACTATAAACAAAAATGTAGAACAAAAAAGTACTCTAACCTCCTGGATTTCTTCAAGTGCATCTAAAACTAAGCCTTCTTCAGCTTCAATAATCTGCAAAACAGCTGCTTTATTGTCAACTGGGAGTTTACCAATATCTTCACATGCTTCCCAAACGACACCAGTTAATCGAAGTAAATGTTCATGGCAATTCCTACATATGAAAAAAAGAAAAAATATAATAACTGATCTTAAAATAACAGCATCGTACAGAAGTTAATAAATCTGTAAAAACTAAGAAGTCAATTCCTAAAAGATATGTACGAATATCCTCCAGCGTATACCATTCAGATGGTATTTTTCTATCAGCAGAGACTCAAAATGGTGATAAACACTTTTGAAAAAATTGTAGCAACACATTAAACAAGTTGTTCTTTGTTCAAATCTAAAAGATTATTAACCAATATGGAAATCAGAACAAATTTACAGAAAAAGCATTGAGGACAAAATTGAAATGAAAAGACAGAATTGAAGTCGAGGGAGAAATGAATGAAGAGTGTTAGAAAAAAAGACTATTGAAAGATTACAGGTCAATGAAGGCATAAATTTAACCATGGATAAAATTTGAAAATTATGAACTTCATAAGTTGGTAAACCTGATCACATAGTTATTTACAGTAGTTTCAATTTATGCAGATAGTAATTTTTCCCCGAGGGATATTTTAGATTTATTTGTTTTTTAAATTTCCCTGTTCAAAATTAAAATTTACCTCTACAATTTTTTTCATTGTTGTTTTACAAGTTTATTATTGATTATTTATTTATTTAACGTCGCATCAACTGCAACGGTCATTAGCGACTACGTTGGGGTGTAACTTCGTACCATGGAGGATGGAATGATTTTTGTAACGTATGAAAATATGCCGTGCCTGAGTGGGATTCAAACCCACGACCGCATGATGAGAGGCGAGCACGTTACCACCAACTATGCCAATGCAACCGACATTACAAGTTTAAATTGCATATTATTTAACATTCAAGCTTTATTATAAATTTGTCGGTCATTCTAAAGTATATTAATACATATTTTTCAATAATAAAGTTTTCAGACCGATTAAACTATATTTTACAATGGTAACTACAAATTCTTGTAATACATGGTATAAATTTTTTTTTTTTTTTTTTTAATTCCTAATATGTGTACGATGCAATCTGTTCAAATCAGAACAATAAGCAACCCCATGACCCAATGAGATGAGGATGATATGTATGACGTGTAAATGAGGTGTAGTCTTGTACAGACTCAGGTCGACCATTTCTGAGAGAGTATGGTTAATTGAACCCCAACCATCAAAGTACACCGGTAACCACCGTCTAGCATTCAAATCCGTATAAAAGAAACTACCTTTACTAGGATATGAACCAGGAACCTTCGTCTCCGAAAATCAGCTGTTAAACAGCTGATTTTGGCGACGACTTTACCTCTAGACCAACCCGGTGGGTTATGGTATAAATAAATCAATTTATTTGGTTATCAATTCAAAACTTTAACCATATGCATATCGTATGATATAACAGCTGATATGTAATTTATAAAATTATGAAAAAAATTCCCTTTGGCAGTAACGAATGCTGTATAATAATGACAAAAAAATTTCCCTTTTTAACCTTTTTCATACGTTCCCTATTTATACAATTTTTTTTTTTGTCATCAGTCTCTCGACTGGTTTGATGCAGTTCTACCAGCTGTTCTATCTTGCGCAAGTCATTTCATATCTACATACCTACAAAACACCCTACATCTATTTAAACAATACTGTCTCATTAAATTGAAACTACTGTATTTCTACACAATATATTTTTGATGTAGTCTGCATGCTTCAATGTATCCATATTGCAACTGATGATGGAAAAAATATCCGAAAGGACCTACTGACTTTTTAATCAGGTGAGAGTCATCTATTGTGTATACGGTAGTTTTATTTGTATATTATATAAAATGATTTTAAAATCATCATTTTATAATGCAGCTTTACCAGTGAATGTTAAGAGTGGTTATCTAGCAACATTACATTACGTGTACTATAAACTCTTACAAAGAAAAATTACATTACCTCTGTGTTGTGTATTGTCCAAGGTATTTGATGAAGTCATAAGTAGCTTTTGTAAGTCTTGTCACAGCAATTGTTACTTCTGCACGTAATACAAGTCCAAGTTCTTTAGGTAAAGTAAAAAACAATGATGACAGATGATTATGTTCAGTCTGAATCGGCTGCAATAATGAACTCAATTCTCCTGCTGTTGGATAAGGTGGTTTTGATAGAATTAAACTTAACTTTGTAACATCTGTTGATATTCTCTGAACAATGGAATCTGCAAAATAACAGAAATTATAACTCATCTATGTTTGTATAGTGTAAACACATGGATAATGCAGTAGCTCAATCTTTTGTGATGTCACTGCTTCTAGTACAGTAGAGGAGATGTTCGGTTGGCAATTTCTCCCACCAGGACACACTGTGCTTCTCACTACGCCAGCAATCTGTCTTCAATCTGTATAATAACTGAGGTTTACCAACTTGGGATGAGTTATACAATTTTTGTAACAGTGCATAACAAACAATACACTGGTAAAGAGAGAGGTAGGTAAACTTTTGTCCAAAAGAGGTAGCATATTTTTTCACAGCAATGCACGTAACAAAAGATAAAGTAAGCTAAAATAAAATTTCGTTAAATTAGTTTCTTATTCAGTTCAGAAATTTTAATTCAATTCACTGTGGATTAAAAATACAGTAAAACAGAAGAATAACCTTATCATAATGAAACAGTACATAACTGAATTCTTAATTTTAAATTTGGTTTGGAAATTATTTACAACATTCGGTTAAATTAAGAACTGTCTAATCAGTATGTTCCAGTTTTTACACATATTGACTACAATTGACTTCATATAGTAACAAACAGATAATTTCTGTATCCACTGACTAGAAAAATACTGCACGCTTATTTAAAAATTACTTTTAGTAATGAACATGAAATATAACAACGTAAGAGAAAATGTTAAATTTGTTGAAAAATGAATTTGTTAAATGTAATTTGATTAAAACACTTAAAGATCATAAAAAATAGTTTACTTTATTTAAATAACTACAGCTGAATTTTAGAAGACAACATTATAGTTGTTACTAGAGCGCAAACAGATACAAAAATTGCAAACCATCCGCATTGTAACTTTATGCAAGAAAATATAAATATTGTAAAAGGAAAGTAAAGCTCAATAAAAAAATCATGTTAATTTTAATGCGTAAATAAAATTAAAAAATTAATAACTGTCAGTCTACCTTATTATACTTTAGTAAAAACTATGTAAACAGTCTTTTAAAATCTCATCGAGTACAGCAAAAGATTGGGTCTGCTGATATATAATTTGTTTTTTTTTTTTAATATAGTACTTAGTTATTTATTATAGTTAATACATAGCCAGGTCTAAATTTATAATAAAATTTAGACCCAGAGATAGACAAAAAATTAAAATTATACTACAACAAAAGTAAACAGAACAAAAATCTGAACAGTTTTTTGCAATTATCTTGAAAATAGGGCACTGTTTTTCTGTTTTGAATAATTAAAAATACTTTCATTTGAATATTAGACCCAGACTGTTCAATAAATGGTACCAACTCTTATTATGACAGGTTAATCATATGCTGGGAGGATTGTTTTATACAATTTAAAAATGAAAACCAACCTATTTTAGTGACAAAAAACCCAGATGGCCTACTTAGTACAAAAAGTATGTTTTATTTATTACATTAGTACTCAATAAAAATTACTAGTTTTAATGTTCTTAATAAATCGATGAAAATTTCACACAATTACAAAAAACCATGAAAGCTTTCCAGTTGTTACACAATATAGCTGAATTACTGTAACTTCATTACGCTATAAAACAAAGATAAGGAAATCTTTTGTAAAATTGTTAACTACCAGAATTCTCACACACCCTACATTAATGTACATAACTATCACAGGAAAAATTTAATACACAGAATTCAGTTAATGACATATAACATAACAGGTCTATAATGCCGTTCCCTGCTTTTTAATAACAGATATGGTCTACAATCTATTTTGGCCAAATACTTATTATTTAATGAAGGTATACCAATTTCTAGATCTCATCATGCTAACTGTAGGATGTAGTACATGTATTTAAAATACTTACTAACTGAAGCCCAAAATTTTCCCAGGTCAAAGTTCTCAGATGAGTTTTCATTTCCTTCAGCTCCTACACAAACAAAGGATTTGTTTATTAGGCACTAAATAATAGTGCATAGACTTCTAACAAACAGTACACACAGCATTAAACAAACCAAAACAATATGCGTAAAATTAACAAAAACAGTAATTAAAAATATTTCAGACCAAGTTCATTGTATCATTTAGCTGGCCATCCAAGCAAGTTGCCTAGTGTTATAGCCAAGCAAATAACAGCACAATGTACTTAGAAACTAACTGAATACAATTTGGTCGGAATTCAGAAGGAATTACTTCAAAAAGACAAGGTATATTTTTTTCTGATGCTGTGATAGGCATCACCATGTTCCAAAGTACAAAAGTTTAGCTGTTTATAGTGAATATTATTAGTAAAGATTACAAACCACGTAAATCTCCTTACCTTCTAGCTTATTGCATAAATTCTGCATAAACTCTAAACTCTCCGCCACAACATTTCCATAAGATTCAATCATTATTGCAACTAAATATAACCTATAACCAAAAACACTTCAGAAATGTCAATACTGTTTTGACATGTTTATCACTTCTATTCGTTTGCCAAGCCTGAACTTAGGGACTAAGTTGGGACTACGCTATCACGTGACTTTCGGCTATTTGATTAACGGATTCTGGGCATAATAAATTTACTTACCTTGGTTTAATTCTTTTGCTACACAAAAAGCTATTAATTTTACATTACGACTAAAATTATAATTCTCTATCGCCTTGTAGCCACAGGATGGCTAGCTGACAGGAGAAACAGTAGTTGTTAAAAACATTAATTTTATGACCAATAGTGATGACATCTGCTGCATTGGCATGGGAAACATTTAAAATAAATCTATCCATTCAAGTGTACTCAGGATCACAGTGTAATTTTTCAGCAAAAAAGTTCATGAATAAATGATTTAATGATAAGATATTAGGTGAACGAAATTTTTTTTTTTTTTTTTTTGGTTTAACGTCCGACTGTTTTGCAAATTGCTGCTAATGCAGACGGTGAAGGATGAAATGATTTTTTTTTGTAACGTATGAAAAAATGCCATGCCCGAGTGGGATTCGAACCCAACGTGAACGAAAGAAACGGGAGTTTATATAACAGTCTTTCTCGCCAAACGCGGTCGAACGCTTGACAAATATCAAAGAAAACACCTCCAGCATACAGTTTTTGTTCCAAAGCGGTAGCTAGATAATCAGTAACCAGATGAAGCTGGTGAATAGTTGAATGGTTAGCCCTGAAACCAAATTGGTGAGATGGAATAACGTCGGATTCTTCCATATATGGAATCAGTCTACTGAGAAGTTTTCCGAACAGTTTAGAGCGCAAAGGAAGAAGGCTAATCGGGCGATAAGACGAAGTATTCGGAGGGGTTTTCCCCTCATTTGGAATAATTTTTACCAAGGGAAATTTCCACTGAATTGGGAATTTGGTTGTCCGGAGAATAGTGTTGAATACATTAAGAATACGTTAAGAATACAATACCCTTTTCTGGAAGCCGCTGTAAAACCTCAACCTTTATTAGATCATACCTAGGAGACTTTGATTTGGGAAGCCTGTTAATGAGGGACAAACCGCGTTGGGCTGAAAGAGCTGTAATGGTATTGTATGTATTGGATAGGTATTTTTTTATTTTTTTTTGGTTTAACGTCCGACTGTTCTGCAATTACTGTTAATGCAGACGGTGAAGGATAAAATTATTTTTGTAACGTATGAAAATATGCCGTGCCTGAATGGGATTCGAACCCAAGAATCCCATTCTTTATCCCATAAGAATTGGATAGGTAAGTTACTTATGTAAGAAGAAGGCAAGAATGGTCAGAAGAAATTGCGTCAATATTTTTGTATAAGCATTAAGGTTGTGGGTAAGAAAACAGTCCAGAAGATCAGTTTGTTTGGTTAGTGATGTGGGCTAATAAATGAATCCCGGATGTGATATAAAAGTGAAATTATTGGTGCGTATGCAATTAATAAATGACCTTTGGGATTGCTTAATCGCGAGCCCCATTGAGGATGATTAGAGTTAAAGTTTCCGCCGGCATAAATCTGGAACCGAGGGAGGTGAAAAATGTAGATAAAACATCTGATGTTACAGCAAATCTAGGAGGGTAGTAAACCGTTCTGTTAAGGGGGTAGAAAACAAAAATCAGAAGAAATCGATGTTCCTTAGATATTATTATCAGATTGGGTCGGGAGAAGATGATGTTTGAGGTTTCTGCGTACAGCGATTGCAAGCCCACTTTCGGTCGAATCGAAAATTCAAACCATGATTTCTATATAAGCTTTCTAAGAGGAATCAAATGACACAATTTTTGATTTCAAATTCCGAATTTTATTTCTTGACTTCCGGTTTTGGGCCACTTCAGGTCAAAACCAGAACTTCAAACCCAGTCCAGGCCAACTAACTTTTTGAGTAAATTACGAATCCGAAAACCGTTGTTGCTATCTTTTGTAGTTTCTGACATCTGGGTCTAATGGACGGAGAAAGGAATATGATATAAAGCAATTTTTAAAATATTGTAAGATTTTAAGTTGTGTAGGTAAGTTTTAATAATACTACATTAATGACGCCAAACAGACTTGAAGTCAGGTTTGCAACATTGTTTACAATAATTATATAGAAAATGAATAGCTTATCTGTTATTTAATTCTTATTTAATTGTTTCTGAGAATACAAAATGTAGTCTAAAAATTTAATAGAAAAAGTGATAAAGATTGTAGGGAAATGAAAAAAAATTCTGTTTAGTTAGTATCAGTTTCTTTTTGTGTTGAAGGCTAATGTAAGGGTTATCATAATAACAAAGCATACTTCTAAAAATGAGTAATTTTTCAAATAAACGATTCAAGATGTCTTTTGTTTAGTTCAATTTGGTATCATTAGTGAAGAATGTTGATAATACTAATTAGACTTCTTAAGGTAGGCTACAATAGATAAAATGAATATTAACTTTTAATATTGATTGAAATTAGTGAGAATATCCACAGTAATTTATCAGTTTAGACTGATGGGCAGTATTTTGTGACAGACCAAACAATAGTGTTCTTACAGGCTTCAAAATTCTTCAAAAGTTCTGAATTAATACAAAAGTAGAACATGATTATTTATTTTACATTAATTTTATTAGTAAGAAGTTTTTGTTCAGCAAATGAAGACATCTATAAAGTTCTTGTTGAAGGTATCATAAATTTGATTCTACAAAATGTATTTTTTTGACTTTGTAAAGTTTAAAAAAAATTAATTACCTATGTTTGAAGTGTTTTTCAAACGCTTTTTGTTATACTCGGTTTGTTTTATTTTTATGGCCAAGTTAGGCCTATTTTTTTTATTCACAATGTGTAAGATTAAATTTATTAGAATCTATTGTGGTGTATAACCAGAAATTTGCCCATAACGAGCAGGTGGAGTGTTAAATTAATTGCACTCGATCTGTTGGTTCCAGGGCTACAAAAATAGTTCTGTTTCTTATCACATAGTCAGCTAGTTACATGACTGAACTACTTTGTAACAGAAGAGGAAGAGGTGTAAAAGACACTAGTCAGAAATTTCTCCTCTGAGAGTAATGAATTTCACTATACAGCCAGACCCTTTGGTGTATGAAGTGAAGGTATCATTTGCAGGGTGGAAAGTGGGTGCTTTTCGGAAGGTCTGGTATGCTGATAAGCTTATTCTTTCAACTCAGTGAGGAAGGCAATAGTAAACGACCTCATTCCTAATTTTTACTTAGTAAAAGCTCTAGAGGTTCAAACCAGCCTTTCGGCTGTTGACCTGAACAATAACGACCAGAACTGTGATGTATTCAAGTATTTA
This sequence comes from Catonia carolina, assembly GCA_035578175.1. Taxonomy (NCBI): domain Eukaryota; kingdom Metazoa; phylum Arthropoda; class Insecta; order Hemiptera; family Achilidae; genus Catonia; species Catonia carolina. The sequence continues at coordinate 120,790,776 of JAQMRL010000002.1, read as the reverse complement.
CAGTTCATTCGAAATATCATGATACAAGTCTCTGAATGGGGTAACTTTTCGAAATAAAAAGTCCCTTTTCGAAAGTAAAATTTCTCTTTTAACTATTCTTACAAAAATACGAGTAATACAAATCTTTGTTTTGAAAATCATATGGAATTATTTTTATTTTACTGGCATTCGTTATTGTTGCATTCAGTAACCCACGCATTCAATACACAAGACGTGATTAAATTAATACATTAATATATTTTTAATAATTAATTATAATATAACAATTAATTAATAAATTTTATTTCCATTTTCCGTGTGTTAATAAAAAAATAATTAGTTTTTCGTTTCCATTATTAATTTATTTTTTTAAAACGCTTTCATTCACTAACAGGGAAAGTTAACAAAAAAAGCTCTGAAGTGGTAGCCTTGACGCATGAGAACATTACAAAATTTCCTTTGTCGTGTATTCCATGTAAGTAATACTCTCACGCTATTTCAAATGGAATGTACTGACTTAATCTTTCAAAGCCAGGCCAGACAAGCATAAGTCAATGAACCATTGACTCTAAACAACAAACAGCAGTAGGTATATAAAGATTTTCAATTTATCATAGATAATACAAGTACCAGACGTATTCGAGTGAAGATCAAGTAGTTGTGCAGTCCAAGCTACATCTACTAAAAGAAATGGTCAGAGTGGTAGGAGAAAGGTTTTAGTATTCTCTCTGTTTGTTGGGGAGGTAATACGATTATTTTTTTTACGTCTGATTGTTCTGCAATTTCCGCTAATGCAGACGGTGGATAATGATGATAATGAAAATGAGTGATGAAAAAATGTCAGACCTGACCGGGAATCGAACCCGGGACCCCGGCGTAGAAGCCAGTTACGCTAACCACTACACCGACGGGCCGGCCATATGATTAGACCCGGTAATACGATTTGACTCAATGTTTTTGTTTACTAACCTCTTTGTTTACCTTTGATTTAAGTACATTACATTGAGTTGTAGGCTACTCAATTTTCAAGGTAGATAAAGAATTTTGGGATCTATCCCCAGAAGAATTGGCTCCGTATCTCGAGCTGGAAGATCTTGATAAATGGGAGCAGTTAGTGCCTAACTGCAGTTGCAAAAATTAAACCAGGACATTTTTAAGGGAATTTGCCTTAGAAATTACCTTGTATGTTTTTACTGCGAAATAAAAACTAGTATTTCCATTGGATCTCTTTCTTTATAAAATAATTGAAAATGAAATGATCACCCATTCATACCCTTCACTTTAAATAAATACCGATTTTCCCTATAAACATTCTTACTTCCAGGCAATTTACGATATAGATCGATTTTTCTATAGTCGTTTGCAGGTTCAGTTGGCTCAATGGATCTGATGAGAATCGTCACTGCTATTAGCACAACTAAAAACATCAATAAAGGCATCTGCTTGCGTATATAAATTTATTTTTTAAATCTCTGTAGAATATATATTTTTTAAGATAGAACTACAATTCTAAAGCGCAGAAATGCGCTTTCTAAGGAGTGTTAAAGGCTGTACAAGATTGGATCTCTTGCGAAATGAAGATATTCGAAATGAACTGAAGGTGGAGTCATTGAACGGGATGATGGAGAAGTATCGAATCAAATGGAGAGAACATCTGGAAAGAATGCCATCTGATAGAATCCCCTTTCAGGCTCTGAAATATAAACCAACAGGAAGAAGAGATATTGGAAGGCCTAGGAAAAGATGGGAACAAAACTAGAAATTAAAAAATTAAAAAGTAATCGACAAAATCAAAAATTAACAGAAGGAGGCAATCTTATAGACCGGAACAGGCAGACATGCCTATGCCGTGGATGTCAGAAGAAGAAGAAGAAGAAGAAACTACAATTCAAGTTTTGCTTAACAGAAAAAGAAATTATAGGTTATGTAGAATGTTTAATGAACTGTAAAAAAAATTAAAAAACTGTAAAAACATTTTTTCTATTATGGTGGGGGGGGGGGGTTTAAAATGAATATCTTATCTATTTTACTGCAGACCTACTAATGCCTCTCCACATTCCCTCGCCAGACTTTCTAAACACTGCGTGATAAACGTAAACAAATGACGCAATCGGTTATTACAAATTTTAAAAAATCTTTCACATTTGGAATCCGCATATGAAGTTGAGTATAATCTTATAGTGTTAATTATTAATTATTATCATCATATACCCTCTACATTATAAAGGTTTGTTATCGATAGGGCGCGTAGGAAGGGAATGTTATTGTTATGATGGCATTGATTGATCTACAAAGCCGATGTTTGTGTACGTGCTAGTAGCAGTAAGAGCCCCATAAGAAATATGTTGTCCTATTCTGCTTCGCTGTGTCAACTGAACGTGGAAACGACTGTAGACCTAATAAATCTTATCAATACATTCTACAAATAGCAAAGCACAAAATTAAAACACTTGCTGATTATTACATAACAAAAATAGACTACATGATAACCTACTGTAATCCCACTGATTGTTAGAGATAGCTAATATTGTAATGCTTTGCGATGCATTGCCTAATATCTGATGAAAATGTAAAATTCTCTGTAGCATGTAATTTGTATTTAGGACCACTTTATATTATCTTTATTTGGTTTTTCTTATTCCCATGAAGAGTATTCTATTATTATAAATAACAAAGGTAGTTCAATAGGATCTTTTCTGTTACGATCATGAAAGTTGCGGGTTGCATAATAAATCGTAATTGAAGGCACCTTAACTTGTTTCACTCGGTAGCCTAACCCCTTGATTGAAGGGACAATTCGCACAATTTTGTACAAAAACGTAAAACATTATAATAAATGTTGCTGCAAAGTTTGAATACGATCAGACGAACCGTCTTTTAGTTTTACCCGCTAGTTTTTGACATTAGCTAAGAAAATAGCACCTTTCTAATATTAACCTGAATAATAGGACCATTTTTAGGAACTTTCTAAAAAACACGAAAATAATAATAAAAAAATCTAATAGAACATACCTTTACTGCGGGAGCCAGTAGCCGGCTGTGTTTATGAGAATCTGTTTCTAATTTGTGTTCTAATTTTTCATAAACTTCTACAAATGTGTAGGATGTTTCTAGAAAATTACTTATTAACTTTCTAAGGATTTTTAGGAGTTTCTAGGGTCAGAGTTGAACAGTAGAGAAGAAAAAATTGTATGGAAAGAAAATTAAAATAAAACAACAATGGAACTTTAAAACCCTGAATATCAATACATTATCAAATTTGAAAAACCATTTTCATTTTTAAAATACTGATGGTATTTTGTTCTATTAAATAATTTTATGCTTAAATTCTAATTTTTAATTTTACAGAATGGCCAGTATGTGACACAACATTTTTAAATGGGACATATACGATTGAACACAAGATCTACTGTGACAGATTTTTCGCCTGCAACAATGGAATACCATATTTAATGCAATGTGAAGATGGTTTTGCATATACACCATTTAAAGGATGTAAAATATTGCATGAAGTTGATTGTACTAATCGTTCGAAACTTCGTAAGTTTTGTTAATAGCCTTTTACATACCTATATTATTATTATTATTATTATTATTATTATAGGAGCTGTTCTACAGCACTAGGCAATGTACCGCAACCCAAAATCCCGTTCATTTCTATTGAACATATCTTCATTCTTTAGACCCATCTTTTCCATAGCTTTCATAACACCATCCATCCACTCCTTTCTTGGTAGTCCACGCTCCTCTATTTTGCTGGAACCCATAGCCTAATCTTCTGTGGCAACCTGTCTTCCTCCATTCTTTACAGAGGATTGTAGCAGATGAATTATCTTCTTTAATTTTGTCAATCAACAAAACCTCCTTGTCAACCTTCTTTAAGATATCTTCAATTCCAATTTGATCTAGACCAGTCAACTGACAACTTCTTCTCCGGAAACTCATTTCTATATAATTGTACTTTTAGATTACAGCTGTTATTCTGCTTTTAAATTTTGGATAGAGTCCAAAACTTCTGTTCATAAAAGGAGGAACTTTCAACAAAATAATGGAAGATTCTCTTCTTCATGCCAATAGATAAGTGACAACTCCACAGAAGAGAATGTAACATTCTGGTAATAACCCTACCTCTGTCAACTTTTTCTGTAATACCATGGTCAGGTGTACTGTTTGCCATTAAAACTTACTTGATTGTTGTTAAGGTCATAAGCCGAAAAGCTGGTTTGAACCTCTAGAGGTTTTACTAAGTAAAAATGAGGAGTGAGGTGGTTTACTATTGCCTTCCTATTGCATGGTTTTTAACATAACCACAGAATAAAAAAAACAAATGGGGTTAAATCTGGACTCCTCGAAGGCCAAGGCACAGGACTGCCCGTACCAATCCATCGGTTAGGGAATCTTTCATGGAGGGCGTGGTACACTAGAAGACTGAAAAAAGGAGGTGCACCGTCTTGTTTCCAAATTATATTAATGTTTTTTCGAATGCAATTTGTTCAATTTGTGGTACAGTTGTACCAACAAAAAACTTTAATATTTTGTGTTTACAACAAAAGAAATTTATGACTTTATCTGCAGTAGTTTTTAAACTAATTTTTTAAAATGGATGCAACCTTTTTCAATGACCCGGTATTACAAAAGACAGTGTATAATTTACTTTAGAATAAAGCATAAAAACACAGTCAGGTTTCGACTGACTAACAGATATGCAACAACTATGACAATGTTGAGATATTTAATCACTGATATCAAGATCATAATATCTATTGTTCAATTATCGAAGAATTGTGGTGTCATGTCAGAATTTACACGTAAGTCAAAACAATTTTTTAATTTAACACATTAGCATTTTACTAAATATTGTCTAGCATTCAGTATGCGGGATACTAGTATTAGTAAATGCAGGATATTAATCCAAAATTTTTTTTCTTAAAAGTATTCGATTGAGAGCTACCTATAGACATTATAAATTAATGGTTTGTTTTACTTTTCTGTTATCTATTTAGAAGTACCTCGTGGCTCAGGCCATTGTCCTAGGTTATATGGTTTATATGAAGATCCTACTGGCTGTGGTAAATATTATACTTGTTATAATGGCACAGCTACACCTGGTAAATGTCCAGAAGGGTTGATATTTGATAATAAAGATAAAGTATGCAGAACGCCAACATATGATGATAAACAAAAATGTTTACCACCTCCTGTTCTTCTAGGTTGTACTATAGGTAAAGTATTACCTCTTCTATAACATTTTGTAGTACTAAGTTTAAAAATCTGGTGTAAAACACACATACAACTTTCTCTTGCTAATGCAAATAATTAACATAACCTAAAATTAGTAATAAAACATTAGAAATAAACAAAAAACTAACTTCAAAAAACTTATTTTAATCATGAGTGAATGATGCAAAATGAAAATCAACCTCAGTTTGCCTTAAACATACGGAAAATCACTCTTTCACGCTAAACTAGGCTCTGTAGAGAAAAATGCTCCAAATATAAGTTGTAGATCTTTTAATTTCCTATAAATTTGATTACATACACTTTTGTCATAAAATGCATATAAGGCTGAAATCTTAAAACAATAGATTTTTTTACATATTTTTGTGAGGAAAAAACAGGAAATTGCTAATTACCACTAAACTAAGCATTATACAAAAAATTTTTGAAATAAAAGTTGTAGGATTTTAAATTCTCTTTTTGTTATCTACATTTTTGCGCTAAAATGCATATTAAAGCCGTAATCTTAAAAAAACAATATTTTTACAACAAAACAGCTTTCCCAAGAAATTCAGCAGACATGGCTCCTACCTGATCTTGTAGAGCATAAAAAATGCAGTAAATGAGGTGATTTTTAAAAAAAATCGTAGGAGCCGTTTTTGAGAAAATCATAAAAAAGTGAAAAATGACACGAATAAACTACTACTTCCAGTTGACCGATTTTGATGAAAATGTTCGTGTCGGGTCTGGTAGTAGTATCTAACAAACTTAATTTTCAAGTTTGTATGAAGTTCGGTTCTTGAGATATTCTGTTCACACACATACACACACACACACACACACACACACACACACACACACACACACACACACACACACACACACACACACACACACACACGCACACACACACACGCACACACACATACACACACACACACACGCACGCACACACACACACCACCACACCACCACCACCAATTGCTAAAAACATTGTTTTTGGTTCAGGGGGGTCTGAAAACGTGTAGCTCCGGTGAAAACTCAATTTCAAAAAATCGACATGAAAACGATACTCTCCTTCCTATATATTCATATAAGCAAAAGAAAGTAAAAACGGCAGTTGATTTCATCCTAGCTTGTTGTAGATCTTATAAGACACAGAGTTTAATAATGAACTGTTCTATTTGATCAGGTATGTTTTGTTGGCAATTTTTGAAATTGTCATCTATCATTCTGTGTTGTCCATTCATCCAGCATTCACACCCAGATGTCAGAAACTAGAAGAGAAAGCAACAAACAGTTTTCAGATTTGTAATCTACAGTTAATGAGTCTAAATTGGATTTGACGTACCGGTTTCAACCGAAAGTGACCCATAACCGGAAGTTAAGAAATCAAAGTCGGAATTTGGAAACAAAAATAGTCATTCCATTCCTCTTAACGAGTAGATACAGAAATCTTTAATGGTTTTATCCGTAAGTCAAAAGTAAGCCTTTTTAAAAATTGCCACCAGCCATGAGGAGTATCATCTCATGAAAGGGATTTTTTTTACTATCTTAGTTGTTCTTTATTGAATTTTTAGACACTAACTTGCTAATCTTATTATGTATTCTCTGTATACACATCAAAACACTTTACGAAGTTGAACTACAAAGTTGGTGTGCAATCTGTAGCTTTTCATTTTGAGTAATCTGTAACAAGTTGGTGGCTCATTCCTGTATTAGGTTCAACTAGGAATGTTTTTGACATAAGGGACTGAAACTGATTCTTGAAAGGCGAAAGTCATTTTTGTGCATGAAAATTGTCATCATCAAAATTAAAAATTTTTATTGTTTGATGATTTATATTTGATTACAATAAGTATCTGTGTTTTTCTTTACACAATTCGAGTTCAGATTACTCAGTATTTTAGACTATCCATGTTTTCAATTAATTATTCAAGTTGTTCTATGTGTAAAATACTAGGTGAATGCTAGAACAAAGTATGTTTGTTTTATTGGCTTGCAATGGATTGTCATTCTCATTATTTAATTTTATTTATAACTAATGTTATAATCCAACTTACTATGACTACATAAGTTGTTTTGTACTTCTGAACTATTTTTGTGGGTGTTGTTAGATATCTACTTTAAATTCTTCTAGGAAAGTAATCACACATAACTAATCAGGAACAGTCGACTTTATGCTTTTCATTGTAATTTTTTAACAAGTTGAGTATTTTTATTATATACATATAGGCTATATATATTTTACTGTACGTACATGTATTATAGATTTATATTGCTGTTTTATTATACTAATTGGTAAATATAAGCACCAATTAAACTTTTTGTTATTTACAAACAGGTCCAGATGGTTCCAACAAAGGAGGCTGCACATGGTTTCAGTGTCCTGCATTAAACAATCTGCCTTTTGGAGATCATTCAAGACATCCTTATCCTGGCCATTGTCGTTATTTTGTCATGTGCTTGCATGATAACACAATTAAAATAGGTGCATGTGCTAGTGGTTCTGCATTTAACCAAATTACTGGCTACTGTGATTATGAAAGTAATCATAATTATTGTGTTACTCAAAGTACAAGTACAACAACAGCACCTACTGTTACACTTCCACCTTCAACACTACCTCCACAGCCATTGCAACCAGTTCAACCCCAGCCAGTTCAACCAATACAAACCCAACCAGCTCAACCAATACAACCTCAACCAGTTGTTCAACCAATACAACCTCAACCTCTTCAACCAATTCAACCCCAACCTGTTCAACCAATTCAACCCCAACCTGTTCAACCATTACAACCCCAACCAGTTCAACCAATACAACCCCAACCGGTTCAACCAGTGCAACCCCAACCTGTTCAACCAATACAACCCCAACCTGTTCAACAATTACAAGTTGAACTTGTTCAACCAATACAACCACCACCTGTTCAACCCATACAATTGCAACCAGTTCAACAACCGTATTTAACTGAATAAACAAAATTCTAGAGTTTGTTACACATTGAGTAATTTTAAGATGGCGTTCATTATAACAAAATATTGTAATAGCATCATATTTTGTAAGTCTACAGTAAAAACACTTAATGCAGTAAGATCTAGTAGAAGAAACGTTGAAGAAAGAAAGTTAGTTAAAGATTTACTGAATCAAATTTTAATTGTAATTTTCTAAGTACTTTTTACTTAGTGTGTACGTACTTAAATTATCTTTATCTTCCTTTTAAATAGTTAATTATTTACTTGTAAAAATTTTATTTATTTCATACAATATATGGAAAAATTCAAAAGTTATTCATAACTAATTTATTTTCAGAAATTCCTTATATAAAATATAAACTGGATAAAAATTCAATAGAATCAGCTAAATACTTTGTTAGTAAACCCAAAAAATAAATAATATGTTTCTATGATATAGTGTAAGTAAAATATTAGACCTTGTTTATTTCCAGGGAATTAAAATTAACACACGTACAATTTTTTAAATTTATTTAAAGCCGCATCAACTGCTTGGTTATTAGTGTCTATGATCGATTTTGTGATCGTAATGGTGGATTTTAAGTTAAAATTTCTAGACCCTGGCTGGGAATCAAACCCGGCACTTCCACCTGGTTAGCAACATGCTAACCACTATACTACGGAGGCGGCCACAAACAATTTTATTTTGATTTTGATAACAAAGCTTTCAAGTTATGAATTTTACGTAAAAACTTGATTTGTGAATAAACTTGTGGTTAATAGGCATAAGATCTAATAAGATTGTAAAATTTTACAGCAACTACTGTGCAGCAGGGAATAGTTTCAGTGTGTTAAAATTCCAACCCTAGCTAGGAATCAAAGAAAGGTTTGATTCCAAACAAAACCTATACCACACAAAATTTCTATCAGAAAACCCCTAGGGCCTTGCATAAACTAGCGCTTTACTTTTAACAAGGTCATAATACATTTTTGAATCAATGTTAGATTGCTGCCCATTTAAATGATTTTCACTTGTAGTAATGATCTTATAATTGAGGTTTTGACCTTCTGGAAGCTGAAATTTATGTTTACATGAACTGAACCTCATGCTGAGTGATAATGCCTACATTAGTCTTAGCTTGTGTGTAGGTAACAATATAATGATGAAAAATGCCAGACCTGACCGGGAATCAAACCTGAGACTGTGGCTTATAAGCCAGTTGTGCTACCCACTATAGCATTGGACCGGCTTGTTGCTTTCTTCCAGACAAAATTAATATACAAGGTTGTGATAGACCCATTTTATTCACCATGTTAAAAAGTTCTCATTTTCTCAGTGTTTAGATATCAGATCTCTTGCCAAGAGAGTTTATATTTTACTCTACAAAATCTCCCTCGTATCTCTTCTCTGAATATTCTGTTATTTTTGAAGATGATGAAACAATCGAAGTAAAACAGATTAATTTATATGTACTTACATAATAAAAATTTGTTTAAAAATACATTTGAGACATGCAGAGCAGTTGTGATCAGTTTAGGTAGGTATTGTGACTAACGCCTGACAGTTCGTAGTTTAAATATACCTACAAGATGTAATTTAAAGTAGATTCCAGAATTTTGTTTTGAATTGATTCTGATGTTTTATTTTTCTTTTAACTTTGCTTGAGTATTTGGTCTATGACATTTACTCGTATTATGTTATTATATAAATTGCTCTCACACACTTTAATGTTTATGTTTTTTATATTGTGTAAACTGTTTGGAAGGTTTTAAGATACTCAATTTAGAACCTTCTAGAAGATTTAGCTTAGCAATGTATTTAAATAAAAGTGGATTAGTGAATTGAGCCAAGTCTTGTTCCAGATTGTATGCTGTGAAGTTAAAAAATCTTTGTTGTGTTTCAGAGTTTAATATCTTGTTATTTTGTAATTATGAATTGAATTTCTGTGAAGGTAATTTCTTTAAAAAGAAATTAAACAAAGTTTTTCATGGCCTTATCTAAAAATAAAGTAACAACAGATTCTATATAGAAAAATTTATTTAAAAAAATTGGAATAACAAATTAATAAAATATAAATTTTCTGGATAATTTTTTCAATTGGTCATAATTTAACAATAATAAATCTAATTACTGTACTAAATCCAAAATGAGCGATTTACTTAATATTTTATACTAATTTTAATACTGAAACGTTAATATTACCACAATCATATGAGTATTATTTACAAGTAAGATGTAATAAGTTTATTTATATCTACAAATGTTTCTATTTGTCTTGAATAGAATGTCATAAAAAACTTAAAACATCTTGGAACATTTAAATAATTTATACTCTTCTAGAACTTATCCATTGAGCAACTGATTCACAGATTTTAGTGCTGAAATCGGTATCTGAAACAAAAAATGAAAACACATTTACTATCTAGCAAAAATTGTAATTATATTAAATAATATAATGATGTGAACTTTGCGCCAAGGGGATGGACTTTTACCACTAATGAGCATTAACTGTTCAACAAGCATTAGAAATGGTAATAAGGAAATGGCTCAAAATGTGACCTCAAAAACAAAAAAAAATAGGTTGTAAAATCAAAACAAATTGCCTTGGTTTCACTAAGAACCATGCTAGCGCAATGACATCCATCGATGAAGCTATAACAAATATATATAGGAACTTCAAAACATTGCAAAAGAAATTGGCCTGAAAATATCAGTTGAAGATATTTGAGGGTCGCAAGGCCTGAACAGTGCCATCGACTTGGATAATGGACTGACTAAAGTGATCCTATGAGGTCATTAAATTTAAAAAAAATGAACTTCAAGTTCTTAGGAATTTCCATAGTGTTAACTCCTATCATCCAGCAATATTGAAAAAGTACTGCACACTGATCTACTTATAAATATGAATGTTCACAGCACATGAATCAGAATTGATTACTATGTTGCTAAGCACAATTAGTTGTTTGAACAGACGCCTACTAATAAAGACAGAAAATACGTTAATAAAATTATCACAAACTTTAAAAATTTGTAGTAATCAGTATTTGTTTAAAAAAAGCTATAGAAAAGTAGTTGATAGACAAAATATTTCACTGTTATTCTGCACATTTCCTTTCTACATTTTTTGTTTTGAAAATTATTTTCTAATCGAATGATACTCTTATTGAACCAAGTAAGTATCAATGAAAAGGTACTTAATAAATTGAATGATAAGTAATGAATTTAACATAGTGTTAATATTTAGATCTATCAATTTTTATTTTAACATTTACTACAGGTACTTCATTTTTGGAGTCTGCTTTCAAAAATTATGAAAAATTCAAACTTCTGGATGAACGATGACAATTTAACATAAGTCAATTCCATTAACAAATTTAGTTTGCTAAGTTACCAATATCTGCCGTATGAAATTCCGTATGAAATACTGGGACTAAAAAAATTATTCTTGGGTTTCTTGCGAAAAATTTAGATATAACAAATTAATTTTATAAAACACTTACACAATGACAATACTACAATAACACTGACATAATTTTTATGTTATTGAATGGAAAATGAAAACTAGAATGATAATAAAATTTACAAATGTAATTACTCACATAAGATGTTAAAGAAAACTTGGTTTTATGATATAGTATCATTAAATATATTTTATTATGTGTCTGTACTGTAACGCAGAAAAATGAGAGCAACGATTCCACTTCATGCATTCAATAAAATTGTAGCTAAAGTAGAATACATTATAGTGAACAACTTTATGTGAATGGAATGTGTAAAATTATGAGGGTTCAGGTGATGTCATATAACATCTGTTTATTTTTGTAGTGTTGAAGTGTGCTATTGAAACTTCTTACTAATTAACAAGTTTTTAAATTTCTTTAAAGTAATGGTTTTAATGATAATGAAATAATATTCACACAGTTGGTAAATCTTAGAAAATATGAATGAACTTGTTATAGTTAGAAGAAATGTAGAGTAACTATTGTTACCTGTGACTAGATATTGCACCTGCACTGCAGGTAAGCTTATTGCTAACCTCAGAGGGGTTCTACTAAATTTGCGTTGCAGAAAATAAAAATTTGACTTAGATTCCTACACAATGAATATAATTTTATACATACATACATAACAATACATAATGTATGTATGTATAAAATGTATCTTTAAAAGAGATTCTGTTTACCCTTAAGTACAGAAATCTACTGAATGAATTTAAATAACTTTTACTTGGTTGTAAAGCGGATGCTACTGGGATTTTACAAAAAATAAAAAAAATAAATAAATAAAAAATGTAAATTTGTAAAATTTTAACAAGATTTTTAGATGTATATAAAAAAGAGTTTTATCAATCAAACAATCTATATTTTTAAATTGCTGAGAAATTATAACACAGAATTATTTCTGGAGTCCTAACTGGTATATTTTACAGTTCCTGAGGATTTAGGATCCTTTTGTTGATATGTCAAAAAGTGTTAAAGTTCAGTAAATCTAGGTGACTTACTAAATTTTTGAAAGAAAGTTTAAATAATTGAGTTTATAGATTTGATAGTGTTGCTACTCTGGTGTCATTGTAACAAAGTTCTGCAACCTTTACCCTACTCCTGATAAATGGTTATGTCTAATCTATTTACAGCCAAAACTTCTTTTAAAAACCTGCCAATTGGTCATCCCTATTTACAACCAAATTTTTGAACAACCGATTTTATTTAGCATGAGGTCCACATATTTAATTCTTTTCAGAAACCACCCCCATCATGATTAATGACCGCCATGCTGTTGGCATTTCATTTTTGTTGTGACTTTGGAATGTTAAAATTAAATTTTTTTAACAGTTAGGGATAAATCAAACGATATCAGCATTTTTAGTTTATTGCAGCAAAAATCTGTTTCAGGGGTAATGATGACATTCAAGATTCATTGTGTGAATTTTTTCATATAGGTCACCTTTTTATGTTTAGGTCTACAAGATAAATGTAAATAAATATTGAATCTTGGTGCAGTTGTTACTTACATTGAAAACATCATCATAATGAGCACCACCGGCATGAACACCACCACCTGGAGCTGCGGCTGATACTGTTCCAGTTCCTGCAGATGCACCAGCACTTGCACTAGCATGTGCTACACCTCCTGCATGAGCTCCAGCTCCAGCTCCTGCTCCTGCACTTGCTTCAGCTTCAGTTGCGGCAGGTTTATGAGGATGAGGTTTTGTTGCCACAGCACCAGTTCCAGATATTGTTACTTCATGATGATGAGGTGGAGGTGGGTTAGTTCCTAAAACATAAAGGAAGACAATACATGTCAAAAAGATTCTTTTAGTTCTTCAGTTCCTTTTATAGTATAGTTATAAATACAATTACTGAATGAAAAACCTAACATTTAAAGAATAGACAGAAACTCTACCTCCACAGAAATTAGTATGCTATACTAAATATTTCAACTGGGTAATAGTGATGGGAAATAAAGGTATTTTTTTATTACGTGTTACTGAAACTAACAGCTTGCTTGATAACAGGATTCTCTTCTTCTTCTTACAAACAAGGATTAGGCTTGCGCCTGTTCCGACTCATAACAGCAAAATTTAACTCAATTTCCTTTTCCTATGTATTTACACAACATTTAAGTTATATATTTTATATATATTTTCCTGTTTTGTTACATTATGTCTTTATATGATTTTTACAACAATCACTCCCATCTCTTGCGATGTCTCCCCACTTCTCTCCTCCCTTCCGGTCTGTACTTTAAAACTTTGAGGGGAACCCTTTCATTTGACATTCTCTCTACGTGGTCTTTCCATTTCGATCTATATTCTTTCACCTTTTCATTCAGATTGTAGATATTCAGTTCTCTTCGTATAGCCTCGTTCCTTAGTTGGTCTCTCCGGCTGCAACCCTTCGTTCTTCTTAGAAACCTCATTTCCGCAGCCTGTATTTTACTCTCTTGTGGTCTTGTACTGACCCACGATTCGCTCCCATATAATAGTACTGGGGCAGCCATCACTTTATAAAATTTTAGTCTGGTTTCTTTCCGTGTTTTATTTCCTAGGGTTCTACTAATATTACCACAAATTGCCTGGAATTTCCCAACTTTCCTTTCTACATCAAACTCTTGAATGAAACTAAGGTCACAACCTAGATAATTGCACCGTGATACTTGCTCTAGTATATCATTATCGATCACAATTTTGGACCTCATAGGATAGTTACCAGTGAACGCCATTATTTTTGATTTCTTTACGGAAACTCTAAAATTATATTCCTTGCACAATTCGTTCAGCGTGTACACTGATCTTTGGAGTTCTTCTTCATTTTCCTGCACAATCCATAAATCATCCGCAAATAGTAAAACATTTAGGTAGTCGTCATCACTTAATCTAATTTCCGGATTTACTCTACCTTTCCAAATTCTAAGAATGTGGTCAATATATATATTAAATAAAGTGGGTAATAAACTACACCCTTGTCTCACTCCTTGATTAATCTTCATTTCTGTTAGTCTCTTTTTACCCGTATTTATCACTATTTGCGTATCGTTATATAAACTTTTGATTGTGTTTATTAGATGAATGGGATAACCTTTCCTCCACAGAATCTTCCAGAGCCTATTCCTATCTACTCGATCGAACGCTTTTTCGAAGTCAATAAATGCCATATGAGTTTCTAGGTTAAATTCTCTTCTTTTCTCTATTATTCTTCTCACTGAGAAGATGTTATCAGAGCATGAGCGGCCAGATCTAAATCCATTTTGTTCTTCCTGTAGTATTGCTTCAGCTATGTTCTTTAATCGGTTATTAATTATTTTCGAATATATCTTATAGCCCACATTTAGTAAGCTAATACCACGGTAATTTTTGCAATCATTCCTCTTTCCTTTTTTAAAAAGAGAAATTACCTCCGCTTTATTCCATGATTCCGGGATTTTGCACTTCCTCCAACAATCATTCAACAGATATAAAATTCTGAGTTCCAACAATACACCACCACACTTAAACAATTCTCCATTCAGTCCATCGATTCCTGTAGCCTTCCTGTTCTTAACACTTTTTAATACTAATTGTAGCTCCTCCATAGTTATTGGGTCTACTGACATACTGTCCCATTCCCTCATACTTATATTATTCGTAGCATTTTCAGAGCACCACAGGTCTTTGTAATGTTGCTTCCACTGTTGATCAGGAATGAGATTCAATGAAGCGTTATCTCTTTCTTCTCTATTAATTTTAAGGATTTCATTATCTTGTAAGCACATTGCTGCCTACCATATATATCATTTTCCACAACATTTATGAACCTATCCCATGAATCTTGTTGAGCTGTTCTTACAATCTTTCTTGCAAAGTTCCTTTTCTGGGTGTATTCTATCTTAGCTTCCAGTGTTTTCTTTTGTAAGAAGTTCAGATAAGATTTTTGTTTTTCTCTAATTGCTTCTGCTATCTCCGAGTTCCAAATACGCAACCTTCTTCTACTTCTTCTCTTTATCCTCTTCCCCAGTGCTTCAGTTGCAGCTTTCTGAATACAAGACCTTATATTATCCCATTCAATGTCTATATCTTCCTCAGTTGGCATATCCAAGAGGTGTCCCTGTAATCTTTTCTGGTATAAACTTCTAATACTGTCTTCTTGTAGCAGGTGTACTTTATATACTTCATCTTTTTCTTTTTGGCACTTTTTGATTGCTTTCCATTTCCTCAGTATGACCACTTTGCTTACCAGTAAATAATGATCACTACAGATGTTACACCCTCTGAAGACTCTTACATCCTGCACCAGGCTTTTCATCTTATCATTGACTATTACATAATCTATTACTGATCTTAAACCTCTCACGCTCCAAGTAAATTTATGTAACAGGATTCTATTACCTTTTATTAAAATAACACTGTTAATGTCCAGCCTACAATACAATATAGTAATAGGTAATAGGAAATGGCAATCCGGAAAAGAAGTGAACTAAATTATTTACTAACAGGTACATTATATTACTTGACATGTCCTATGCTCCCTTTGGAGTCTCCTGGATGCAAGTAGCAAAAAAAAAAAATATTATCACTACAAAGGATTAATGGTACAGAAAATGGTAGTTAAAACAAACTGTCTGGTGGCGACATCATGACTTGCTGGACGGTTTGTTTTGACTACTGACTTGCTTTAATCCTGCCGACACGTTTATGGATGAAAGGCTACTGACTTCTTGGCTCGTTGTACAATGTATAGTAACTATAGTGCCTTGTTCTGTGTCCGTGAAAGATTCAGTGCGACTTGCCACTCTTGTGTTTGCGGAAAATTGCATTTAGTTTGCCGTGGTTGTATTTGATACAGAAAATAGTGCTGTTTGTCTTAACTTTATGTCCATGAGAGATTCAGTGAGATTTGCCAACTTGTATTTGTATTAACAACAGTATTATATAGTCTGATTTTTGTAAGGAGAGCGCTGGAAAAAATGTGCGTCTGCATTAGTATAGTCTTGTATTTTCAGTATTAGTACATCGTATGTAATCAACAATGGAACAGCATGCCTACAAAATACGATGGGTGTTGTCAATTTTCAACAACACTCTGACTGTACATCTAACTATAGGTCGGAGGGGTATGCAGGGTCGAAGTCGAGTATGCGCATGCATAGACCAGCGCTCACAGCAAATTTTTTTTTTAGCTTTTATTTGTTATTGGGAACTGTACTTTGTTGACAACTACCCAATTTGATTGCTGCTTTTGGCTATATTTTTTTTGACGTGGATTGGACATGAGTTTGAACAGGGACCCCCAGTAGAGTTTGTAAATGGATGGCTGTCAACTGGTCACCATACAAAGTCGTTTGCCCAACCGGTATTTCTTAACAAATAATAGCGACTTTCTACCAGCTGACTGACTGGGCTGCCCTGAAGGCCCCACAGCAATTGGCTTGGCCTTTACCATAGTTAAACTTTAAAGTGGTGTTATTAGATGAAAAGGTTATTGATAACTTTTTATTTTCATTTAGTTTTAAGTCTTTTTTATAAAACTGTTATCACAATCAGACAAGCGTCATTCGTACATCAGTGTATTAAATGGTTTTGAATCATGGTGTTATAAAGTAACAGCTAACAGGGTGTCATTAAAATAACAGAGTGTTTTTAGTAACCTGTTAGCACAATAAATGGCTTAATTCAGTAACCATGTTATTCATCCTGTTATGTTAAATACTACCCCAACACTACTAGTTAACTAGGAAGGAAATTTAATATTCTTGGTCGGAAACACAAAATAGACACCTAATATGAAAATTTGTGTTATATGATAACTGATGGGAAACTATTTCAAATTAGTACTTGCCTTTTGAAGGTAAATAATGGAAGGTATATTTTTTATGCTGAACAGTTTCAAACATTAAGGCTAATGCAGGCGGTGAATGGTTATAGATGAGTGATTGACAAAAAAATGTCACATGTGATCAAGATTTGAACCTTGAACCTTGACATAGAAACTAGTGGCACTGACCACTGCACCAATGGGCTTCCCTTACAGGATAATGGAAAAGATTGAAATACAAAATTTTATACTTCCAGACCAAACTAATATTAATGTCAGTCTTGAGAAATCTGAATCGCTGGCATTTGAAATCTTTACTCCTTAACTATTATTTTCTACTAGCTACTTTTTAAAATAAAATTTTTAAAATTTCAACTGACGAATGTCTGTCTGAAACCAACAAATGCAGAAACTTCAGTTCATGATACAAAATAAGATAAAGTTTTTTGATAGTTTATTACTAATTTAGAATGTTAGATGTACGTACTTAGTTCTGTTGACCATAATTTAAATAAGATAAAATAGTACAGTCTTATTGTGTTTTTTAAATGTACCTACCTTTCTGGTTTAAATATGAGTTTACTGCTCTTAAAACAGAAATTGGAATCTGAAAAAGATAAAAAAATCAATTACTTAGTAAGATAACTGCTTTCATTAATTACGAGGCGTGTTCAGAAAGTAAGTACTGTTTCATTCTACTGCCGCTGTAGCGCTGCAATCTGTGTTCCGTGCATGCACACTAGTCGTCCTTGTTCACTGGCTATCGACTCACACCATTGTAGTTGTTCTACGTTGTGTTTTCAGTTTTCTCTGAACGTTTAAAATGTTTAAGACAATTAGTGATCCCGCCGATTGTGAGATTTGTTCTGTAATAAGATTTTTGAATACAAGGAATGTGAAACCGGCTGAAATTTATTGTCAACTTCGAGATGTTTACAGGGAAGACGTGATGAGTGAGAGTTCCTTTCCGTTTGTTCGAAACAAACAGAGAGGAATGCTCAGTAACGGAATTGTGTTGCTCCATGACAATGCTCGGCCCCATACCACTGGTGACACTCAAACATTGGTTCGACAATTTCATTGGGAGCAGTTTGATCACCCGCCCTACAGCCCGGACTTGGCACCATCTGACTACCACTTGTTCCTGCACATGAAGCGCAAGCTAGGCGGCCAACGCTTTGAAACCGACGATGAAGTGAAAACTGCCGTGGAGTCGTGGCTACATTCGTTGGCGGGAACCTTCTACGAAGAGGGTATAGACAAATTGATCACCCGCTACAACAAGTGTTTGAAAATCAGTGGAAACTATGTCGAAAAATAGTTTAAGGTTTGGGCTTCCATGTAGAAATAAAATTGTGTTGAAAAAAAATTGTTTTACTTGTTTTTTTTAAAAACGATACTTACTTTCTGAACACCCTCGTACATTTATTGTATTCTATACACGTAATTAAATACAGAACATTAAATAATTAAACCAAAGTGCACATTTTTGTAGTAGGTAACTGAAAAATTAAATTAAATTAACGCAAATTATATAGCATGAGAAATTATACTCAGATACAAGTAATTATAACTTGTCTAGTGGAACTGAGGTGAAGTTTAATTAAAAACAGAAAACGTCCAATTAAAGAAGTAACTACCATTACTACTTAGTTTCACTAAGATGATTGGGTTATGCAATTTGATTCAGTCTCCCAAGTAAAGACTGTCTTTATATAAGTGTGATAATATTTATATGAAAAGCACACTATCATTACACAAATTATTTTAAATTATTCTTCCTACTAAATTGTAAAAATTAAAAAAATCAAGTTGAATGTCTTGCTGCGTCTGTGAAGAGCATTACTAGTAGATTACACTGAAATGCATACTGGAAGGTCCTAGGTTTGATTCCTGTGTCTGAGTATTTTCACATATTAAAACCCACTGATACTGTACCATGACACGCTAAAGTTGATAATGGTAAAAATCTTACATTAATTACGAAAAGAGTTAATGCCTTTTTAAAATATAAACTTTCTCTGTGCAGGAATTTCAATTAATTCAATTAAAATTAAATCCTATTGCTATGCCTTGAAATGCTTAATTGAGATACTGAGTGTGTCAATACATTTTTAAATATTTATTATGCTTACACATTTTCTCATTCAAAGTACAATGTTATGTCTTGGGGGTCTCTGGTTAAAGCAGATGTCAACTTCAGGTTGCAGAAATGGGGGGTTAGGGCCATCTTAAAAGCTAAACAATGTGATTCTTGGAAACCCTTTTTTAACGAACTAAATGTACTAATGTTTTCATGCATTTAAATTTTATGAGAGTGCATTATTTCTGAACAAGAATGAAGATTTATCCTTGAAAATAAAAATATCTATTTATACACAACCAGACAAAAATTGGTCTAGATTTATTCAACATCGACACAAAAAAGCATTATTTATGTCTCTGTGAAAATCTATGACAACCTACCAAATAATTTGTAAGTTCTTTCACTACTAAGTTTTAAAATTAAATTTAATCAGTTTTCTGCAAGAACATTTTTTTAAATATTAATGCATTTTTAATATCTATTATGCGGTCCTGGGTTCGAATCCCACTCAGGCACGACATATTTTCATACGTTACAAAAAATCATTTCATCCTTCATTGTAAACAGTTCCACCCCAACGTCGTCGCTAATGACCATTGTAGTTAATGCAACGTTAAATAAAAAAAAAAAATTCTATTGAAATAAATGTTTGAAAAACAGGGTCCAACTGTCTCGGTCGAGTGTATATTTTCATAGTAAGTTTTAGGATTTTTTAATCCATAGTGCTTTTATCTTATAAAAAAAATCTTATTTGTTTTGCTCTTTTATCTTATCTTAGTTTTGCTAATTGGTACAAACCAATTTGGTTTTTCTCAAATTTGTTGCCCCTTGAAAATTTGCTGCTCTAGGCTGCAGTCTACTCACCCTATTTGGAAATCTGGTCCTGTATATATTTAACTTTATAATTAAATAATTAAGATAATTATCAAAAATTAATTGGAAAACATATCTATGAATGTAATTAATATATTAATAAGCCTAAGAGATAGACTTAATTAATAGTAAAGTAGTAAATGATTAACTTGGTAGTATTAATATCTTTTGCCTTGATAAATTTTGCCTAAAATAGTAATGACTTTAATGGTAGCTATTATTGACTGATAGCATCAATAAAATTTAATAAACTAATAAGTTTTAATCATAAAATTTTATTTACTTATGTTCAAAATACAATATTTATTTCATATTGTTTATTGTGTACTAAAATAATAATAAATTAATTAATTTCAATTTTTTATGATACTTTTCCTTTACTAAAAGGCTTTACTTTTGGAATTTTGCATGTGTTGTCATAGTGTGCAAAAGAAAAAATATTCACTCATTTCTTTGCTGCCTCAAGTTTCCTTTCACCAATTATTTCTCTTTTTCACACTTACATGTTTCAGTGGATCAATTAATCGGAGTATATAAAACACTGAAATTTAAACTAATTTATTAAAACCTTTTCTGAACAACTGCCATTGCAGAAAGTAGATTTCAATCAGTTTTTTTACTGGCGACTGTAGAATTATCAGAAAATGTTTTGGTAAATTAGTTTCTATTTCTATGTTTTATATACTCTGATGATAATGGATCTGTCGAAACTTACAAGTGTAGGCAGATAGAATAATACTTGAAATGAAAATTATTTTAAGCAACAAAAGAGGTTTGTGAAAACCGATAGGACTTTTACATTCAATTTAATAATATACTGTACTTGATTTTTAATTTTCATACTCTTTCAAGTGAAGAAGATCAGTTTATTTAATTTTCTTTAAAATATGCCAGCTTTTGTATTTTAGGAAGAATATATTAGAACAGTCGTAGATTCTTGTACCTTTATTAAAAATGAACATCACTGCAATAATTTATATTAAAAATATATATACGTAAAAAAACAATACTTACATTGAATACATTATCAAAAAATCCACCTCCATGTGCTCCACCTGCTCCTCCGGCTCCAGCTCCAGCACCTCCGATTCCAGCTCCAGCTCCTGTACCTCCAAGTCCAGCTCCAGCTCCTCCACTGTATACAGCATCACCACCACCGCCTCCATATCCACCTGCACCTCCTCCAATATACGCTCCTGCTCCAAGGAATCCACCTGCACTACCTCCACCTACACTACCACCGCCTAGACCAGCAGCTGCACCAGTTCCAGGACCACCTGCTGCAGCATGGAGACCACCTCCTCCTGCCCCACCTCCTAGGCCTGCACTTGCTGAGTAGCCTCCCCATGATACTCCAAGATCTCCTTTTCCAATTGTATTAACCTGTGTGCACAAAATAAAGAGTTGGTACAAATTAAAAATAAGCTTTAATAGTACGGTAAAGGCCAAGCCAATTGCTGTGAGTACTGGACTACACATGCACATACATAACTTCGACCCCGCGTACCCCTCCGACCTACAGTAAAATGTACAGTCAGAGTGTTGTTGAAAATTGACAATACCCATTGTATTTTGTAGGCATGCTGTTCCATTGTTGATTATATACGCTGCACTATTGCAGTACATACAAGACTATACAAATGCAGACGTCCGTTTTGCCCAGCGCTCTCCTTATGAAAATCAGGCTATATCTTAAATTTAAAAATATACACCATTTGAATTATGTTTATAATTTTTAACTTTCTAATTACTGGCAATTTACATTATAGCAGTTCAGTTATAACACAATGTAAAAAAAAACCTTGGTGATAGAAATGGTAAGCGGAGCTTAAAGCCGGTATACACTTGTAGTCTCTCATATTTGCAGATGACATTGTTTCAATAAATAACAAATAAGGGATCTTCAGGAGGCAGTCAAAAATTGATGCAGTCCACTGGAGGAGAGAGGAATGAAGGTGAATGAGGTAAAGGGTAGAGTGATAAAGATTAGAAGAGCACTGGAGGAAAATTGGATGTAAAATGCAGAAGTACAACATTTTGAGTAAGATCAAGCTTTGCATATCCGTAATGCTATGGAAATGATCTAAAATTGAATGGTAGTTGTGTAAAAATCACTTATCATTAGATAGACACATTCCACTTGTATCCCAGTTAAGATGCTTTTCCATCTAATATGCTCATAAGTGGCAGTCCCTGGGTTATAGACGGTAAGCTGATTGACTGGAAGAGGCAGCTGATGTACCTTGGAGTTGAACTGACCAGGGGTCTCACATTTGGACCTTACATGATGAAAGTGTCAAAAAAGGCTGCTGTGGTGGCAGGGAACCCATCACGGGTGATGCCCAATGTTGGTGGACCCAGAGAAAAGAAAAGAAGGTTGTATGCGAGTGTTGTCCATTCAATAATACTTTATGCAGTGCCGGCCTGGGCCGATGTGATGACAAAACAGGTACAGTTCAGCAGTTGTTAGTTTGCTCCTACTGTCAACAAACCAAAGCCACCTGCTACAGGGTGCACGCTAGAGTCCGCGACTTTATGGATGTCGTATTCCTATTAAGTTAACTATCTTTTAAATTATAAGTACTTAAAACGTCAGTCATGATATGATGTAGGCCTAACAATTTCATTTAGAAAAATACTTTTAAAAGTATTTTGTATTTAAATACTTTTGAAAGTATTTTGTTGTTACTTTTTAATCAGCGAGTACTCATTTTTATGTAATGCGCATGCTCAGTGACGTCATTATTTGTTTACATTAGGAGCAAACTAAGAAAGGCTGGACTGTACATAAGAACAGGCTGCTGTCGGTGCAGAGACAAGTGGCACTAAGAGTTATGGTGGCATACCGAACAGTTTCAGCGGGTGCAGTAATGGTGGTAGCAGGCATACCCCCTATAGATTTGCTAGCATGGGAAAGAAGTGAGATATCTGGGAGACTGAAAGCTGGATAAGCTACAATAGCTCAGACAAAGAGAGAGGCCAGAGATAGAGTTCTCAGGAGGTGGCAGGAGAGATGGGATGAAGAGGTGTCCGGTCAATGGACACATAGATTAATGCCGGATCTAAAAAATGGCTGAGTAGGGGGTACGGCAAGGTTGGTTATAACCTTATGCAGGCATTGACAGGGCATGGTTGCTTTCAGGCGTAACTCCACCAGTTCAGACGATCAGATGAAGTAAGCTGCCTGGATTGTGAGGCGGAGGAGGACAACGCAGTACATGTGATTTTTTACTTGCAGAAGATGGATACCAGAGAGGGAGGTTCTAGGGACCAAGCTTGGGTCACCAATTTCTTCAGAAAATATCTGTGATTTTATGATTACAGAAGAAGAAAGCTGGAAGGCCATTGAGGAGTTGAGCCATAAAGTAATGAAGAACAGAGAGGCCCAGCTGAGTTGATCCCTAACGAAATCACTCAAAAAGGGGTTAAATGGGTGATAAGAAGAGAAATTGCTGAGATAACGTTATCCAGCTAATACAGAACCTCTGGCTTGTTGTGAAGTTATGCCTAGTGGTGGTCCCGCGGCAAGTTGGGATAGGACAGAAAGAAGTGGCAGTCCCTTAAAACATTATTAAGTGGGTTTCACTGTATTTTCTAATAATATTTGAAATCTGTATTGAGTAAACTAGGTAGAGCTAGTAATAAAATTTATAAATATTTTTCAAGACTATTACTGTTATAAATAAATTGCAAGAGAAGTTATTCTAATACTTTGTCCTGTGGTTTTAAATAAAGTAAAATAACCACTGGTAAAGAATTTCAATGACAGAATCACGTCAGAGGTTTTTAATTATATTTTTGTTCATGAAATGGAAGTACATTGACATCTGTTTAGATATTTTCTTATTCTGTAAGACACTGTAGGTCAATGAAACTGATTTTGTAACTTTGAAGTGGTTTTACCTTGCAGGCCAAATACCTAAACTATCACGTAATTTATTTTTAAACCTAAATATTTAATTATATTTCCTTGAATAACTGATTTTTTTTGTCTAAGAGAGTTCAGTTAACCTCTAATTTAATAATACACGATATGTTCTAAATTAGAATATTATTATTTGTTTTCTTTTAAAATTAATTAAATCATATTAATAAAAATCACTATAAGTTAATTGGTATTCATTTTAATGTGTCAGTGTCAAAAATCTAGACCTCATGCTCCTGGAAAACAGGTTTTTATTCTCAATAAGAAATATACCATTGTATTTTAATGGGGAAGACCATCGCTTAATTTTTGTATTTTTTATAATCACATGTTTTTTGTTTTAATAACTTTCCTTAATACTTTGTACAAATATCTGCAATCAATGGATCAAGTACCAGGAAAATAAAAATATCAAATATCCTACTAAAAATTACTTTTGTAAGAGAAAAACGACTAAAGATTTGTTTAATTCATAAATCTTGTAAAACTAATGATTTTCTAAATCTTACAAAATTTTGTTTTAATTTTACCTTCTTTGTTGGAGGTTAACAATTTTCAAGTACTATTAAAACTACAATGTCAAAATTTGAGAAGTTTCTAACTTTACTGATAAATAATAGGACACATTTTAAGTACTGTTATAATGTGTGGCGAAAAGAGATCAGCTGGTGAGAAAGAAGAAAAAAAACTGTTGTGTGAAAGATGTTCATGTTTGGGTTAAATATGTTCATGTCTGTGTTAAATATGTTGTGTTTATATGTGAATTAATTAAATGATAAAGATGCATTGTACAAAAAGTTTACAATTTTACTCTTTCTACAATGAGTTGTAACATTGGTGTCAGAAGTGGGATAAATTTTTAATAACTCGCTGTGAATAATTTTGGTAAACAAACCTTTGTTTTGATTTTTATGGAGACGCGAACAAAACTGAGAGAGATGGAAGAATTAAAAGCTCTTATTACCAGTTTAAACGAAAATTTAAATTTAAAAACGGACAAATTAAATTCTAAATTTGAAGAACAAAATATTAAATTTAAAAATTTTACGGACAGCTTAAATCAAAATTTTGATCGTTTAAAAGGAAAAATGGAACAGTTTGAAGGACGAGTGGACAAAATAAGTGAAAAAATTGTAACAGTCGAAGAGGAATCTGGTAAGTTCAGGGAAAATATTAGAAAGGAAATAGATGAAGAATTTAGGAAGTTTAAGGAAGAGATTGGAAGGGATTTACGGAAAGAAATTCCGGAATTTAATGAAATAAATGCAACTGCTACGGATGTTGTTATGCCCGTAGATGTTACCGAGCGCAGTTTCGGAAATTCATCATCGTTCGAAAAATCGGTGCATAGAGTAAAAGTACCGATATTTGATGGGAGTGTGTCGTGGTGCGTTTATCAGTTGCAGTTTGAAGCAGCTGCAAAATTTAATAACTGGTCCGAGTCGGAGAAGGCGGCCAACCTTACGTTATCGTTACGGGGATCTGCAGCGGACTTGCTGCGAACTTTTCCCGCGGGAAATGCCAGCTACCAGTGTATTGTAACAGCTCTGGAGCAGCGGTATGGTGACAGCCATTTACAAAGCGTGTACCGCTGCCAACTGAAACATCGAATCCAGAAACCAGGCGAGTCTGTTCAAGAATTTGCTGCGGAAGTGGAAAGGTTAGGCCAGCTGGCTTATCACTCGGCACCGGTAGACATCCAACAACAACTTGCTACGCAGGCATTTGTGGACGGTCTACGGGATCAAGAGATGAAGAAACTGCTCCTGCTAGGTGATCATCGAACTGTGGCTGCAGCTATAGTGCAGGCTTTGACGCTGGAGGCGGCCACGATAGCGTCACGTTCGATACCAGTTCGCGAGCTTACTGTTCGACAGAAAGCGACCCGTGGAAGATCGGAAACTTGGAGCCCGGAAATTGAATGCTGGAATTGTGGAGAGGCCGGCCATGTAAGATCAACTTGTCCGAAAAGGAGCCCGAAAGCAGACTATAAGTGTTGGACCTGCGGCAAGTCTGGCCATTTAAGACGGGACTGCCGAGAGAAAAAGCCGGCTGAAGGAGGTCGTCAGGTTTCAGTAAGTACGCAGTCGGGAAAACTAAGTCGAGCTGGCACGGCGGGGCGTATGTCGGCTGAAGTGAAACCAAATGCCCCAGACTCTGTTGTAAGCGTTACCCTACTGAAAAGTGATGGTGATAGTCTTATGATGCCCGCCCGCGTGAACGAACGGTCATGTGTTTTAACTATCGACACCGGTGCGACATCATCCGTCATCAGGCCAGATATGGTGGCAGCAGATATTGTTAGACAAACAACGAGAAGTTTTGTCCTTCAGACAGCATGTGGGGAGACAGTCCCAGTACAAGGTGAAGCGGAGGTCGACATCGCTTTCGGCCGTCGTAGAATTAGGGCTGTGGTGTTTGTCGCACCGATCTCGGATGAATTTATTGTTGGGCTGGACATCATGAGAGCTTATAATTTTGTTATCAATGTTAAAAGACAGTTAATTAATATCGGAAACGAGAGTGTATGTATGCAACCTAATCGGCATGCTCGTGAGTTTACGAATAAACTGGTTCGGCTGTTGGTTAGAAGGGAAGAAGTAGTACCACCTATGACTGAGCGTATAATTGAAACGTTTCCGGAAGAGCAAGTCACGTCATCACTTCTTATCACGGAGCCAGATAATTTGGAAAAATGTGACGGATTGTTGGTTGGTCGAAGTCTCGTCCAGGAGACTGCCTGCATTCCGGTACGGGTCGCGAATGTGACTAGTGAAAGTAAAGTGATGAAGCCGGGGCAAGTAATAGGACGTTGCGAACCAGTTGAATGGATAGCCGAAAACGACGAGGGACCCGTTATTCAACCAAGACTGAACGAGGAGAAAAGAAAAATCCTTGATGTACTGCTGGAGGGAGCTGGTGAACTGACGGAAAAGGAACGACAGAAGGCTCGGCAGTTGTTGGTAAAGTATATGGACATCTTTTCTACAAGTGAAACGGATATAGGGAGAACAAATTATACTTATCACAAAATCGATACTGGCGAAGCACTACCTATTCGTCAGCGGCCAAGGAGAGTTCCTTTCGCAAAGCAACAGGAGGTTCGGAACCAGCTGGAAAACATGGAAAAGCAAGGAGTGATTGAGGAATCGAGTAGCCCGTGGTCATCGCCGGTAGTCTTGGTAAAGAAAAAAGATGGTTCGTTAAGATTCTGCGTCGATTACAGAAGACTAAATGACGTAACGAAGAAAGACAGCTACCCTTTGCCGAGGATCGATGATACTCTAGATACTGTAGCAGGATCGCAGTGGTTCTCAACACTGGATATGAAGAGCGGTTACTGGCAGGTGGAGGTCCACCCGGAGGACAAAGAGAAAACAGCGTTTTCTACTGGTGAAGGTTTGTGGCAATTTACAGTGATGCCGTTTGGTCTTACCAATGCACCTGCTACGTTTGAGAGATTAATGGAAATGGTTTTACATGGTCTTTCGTATGAGGTATGCCTGGTCTATCTTGATGACATCATCGTGATGGGTAAAACATTTTGTGAACATAAGGCGAATTTGGAGAAGGTGTTTGACCGGTTAAGAAAAGCAAACCTGAAATTGACTCCTAAAAAGTGCAATATTTTTAGGACTGAAGTGAAGTTTCTGGGCCACGTAGTATCCAGGGATGGCGTCAGCACGGATCCAGAGAAGTTGAATGCCGTTAAGGACTGGCCTGTACCAACTAGTAAAACCGAACTTCGGAGTTTCCTGGGACTATGCACGTATTACAGAAGATTCGTTCGTAATTACCACAATCTGTCAAAGCCGTTGACTGAGTTGACTGAGGAAAGAAGACATTTTCATTGGAGTGACCGAGCTACACAGGCATTTTGTGCTCTAAAGGAGGCATTATGTACGTCCCCAGTGTTAGCGTATCCACGGCTGGGCGAGCGATTTACCATCGATACAGACGCCAGTGATGTTGGTATTGGAGGAGTGCTGTCTCAGATGCAAGATGGTGAAGAGAAGGTCATTGCATATTTCAGCAGGACTCTATCACGAGCAGAACGAAATTATTGTGTCACTCGCAAGGAGTTACTGGCTATTGTGAAAACTGTTGAGCATTTTCATAAATACTTGTATGGCCAAGAATTTTCTATCAGAACGGACCACTCTGCTCTGCAGTGGTTGTTCGGTTTTAGGAACCTGGAAGGACAGACGGCACGCTGGATGCAGCGGTTGCAAGAGTATGATTTTAAAATTGAACATCGGAAAGGAAAAATGCATTCCAACGCTGACGCTCTATCCAGAAGACCGTGTCCAGAAGGCTGCAAGCATTGCATGAAGCTGGAGGGACATAAAAGTATTACCGTGAACCGAACACAGATTCAGTCATCCTGTGATTGGAACGACGACATTTTGCGCCGAGACCAGATAGCGGAAGAAGATCTTCGCCACATCCTAGAAGAAAAGGAGGGAGATTCTCGACCTGCCTGGAGTGAAATCTCGATGAGGAGTACGGCATATAAGAGTTACTGGGCTCAGTGGGACTCTTTGCTAGTGGTGAATGGAGTCTTAAGCCGGCGGTGGGAGTCAGCCGATGGCAAGAGTAGTATACTGCAGAAGATACTACCGAAGAACAGAGCGACCGAAGTTTTGGAAGAGATCCATGGTGGGGCATCCGGTGGTCATCTGGTGTCAACAAGATGTTAGAGAAAATAAGAAAACGGTTTTACTGGGTGAACTGTAGGGCGGATGTGGAGATGTGGTGTCGACGTTGTGATGCGTGCGCTGCAAGCAAGGGTCCGAAGACTCGTTCCAGGGGTCGACTACAGCTGTACACTGTGGGTGCACCATTTGAAAGGGTTGCCGTGGATATTCTTGGACCATTCCCTCGTTCTGCAGCCGGAAATCGTTATCTTCTTGTGGTAATGGACTACTTTACAAAATGGCCGGAGGTGTATCCAGTTCCAGACCAAGAAGCTGCTACAGTGACGGAGCACCTGGTAAAAGATTGGATCTGTCGTTTCGGTGTCCCTTTGGAGCTTCATAGTGACCAAGGTAGGAATTTTGAGTCAAAACTTCTTCAGGATATTTGTCAGTTGCTGGGGATGAGGAAGACCAGGACAACGCCGTTACATCCACAATCAGACGGTATGGTGGAGCGTTACAATCGTACTCTTGTAGAGTATCTGAAGAAAGTTGTATCAGAGAGCCAGGAGGACTGGGATACTAAAGTGCCTATATTCTTGTTGGCTTATCGTTCAGCAACCCATCAGGCGACTGGTTGGAGTCCAGCAGAAATGGTGTTCGGAAGAGATCTTAGACTGCCCTGTGATTTAGTGTTTGGTGCCCCTCCAGATCGACCAAATGCTCCAGTGGAATACGTCAGGGATATGGAAGAACGACTACGAACTATCCACCAACTTGCGCGAACTAGTTTGAATTTGTGCTACACAAAAATGAAGAGCCGTTACGATCTAGCAGCAACATCATCGGGATATTGCGTTGGAGACAAGGTGTGGTTATACAATCCTGCACGGAAGAAGGGAATTAGTCCGAAGTTAAGGGCTCCGTGGGAAGGCCCCTACGTCGTAGTGAAGCGGATTAATGATGTTGTGTATCGAGTGCAATGCGTTGGCAAACGCTCCAAGCCGAAGGTGGTTCATTTAGATCGCCTTACACCGTACAAAGGAGAGCTGGAAGGTGTTGGGGACCAACACCCTTGAGAGGGAGGTGGTGTTATAATGTGTGGCGAAAAGAGATCAGCTGGTGAGAAAGAAGAAAAAAAACTGTTGTGTGAAAGATGTTCATGTTTGGGTTAAATATGTTCATGTCTGTGTTAAATATGTTGTGTTTATATGTGAATTAATTAAATGATAAAGATGCATTGTACAAAAAGTTTACAATTTTACTCTTTCTACAATGAGTTGTAACAGTACTTTAATTTAAAATTGTGAAAATTGAAATTTGAATAAGATAAATACTTACGTCATCTGGTAACATTTTTCCAGGGGTTGGCAGTGAGATAACTTCAACTATGACAGCTATCACCAATATGAATGTACTACTTTGTATCCTTGTAATCACCATTTTACCTGAAACCATAAAAACAATTAAGAAATTAAAATTAATATACCTACAATATTTAATTACATGTATTAAAATTATTAATAGAATAAATTAATAGTAGTAGTGTTAATACTGTTGGTTTTTTAATTTAAAAATTACATCTAAAATACTACTAAATGTTTTAAATGTACAAGTTTTTAAGACACTTTCAAGTGACAAAATATTTCTTTTGGGCCTCCCTGGAGGAATTCCTTTTGGACCTCTCTCTATGGACCCACTACCACTTAAAGAGGATATCATGTTTAGGTACTGAACTACATGTAATCTTATTTTATTTTACAAGAAAAGTCATTTCCTGTACATAAACTCTAAAAGTTATATAAAATTTCATTTTGTAGCCTCTCCAGGAGGCTTCCAGTTGTGACACTGATCCTTGCTGGTTATTGAACCTTGGACTCTGCATTAGAGCTGAGAAGCTGACTCAGTTAAAATTCGGTTAATTTGGAACATAAAATTCAACCCATTGACCTTGGTGTTAAATGAATTTAAATAGTTGAAGTTAGGTTTCCGTGACTTTATTAGCACATTGTAACGTCTTTTGTCAAGAGTTACATTGTTTTGCTTATTTTTATATTTTGGCGCTTTTGTTCTACTGGCTCTTTCTATCGGATGGGAAATGCACTCCTCGTAAAAGTGTGTACGTGACTTTCAGCATGTACTACTAAGTTGGTGACGTCATGACTACCCCCGATTGGCTTGCGGTAAGCGAGTTTCGGTTTGTCGTTTTCGTACCGTGATGCAGTTGAGATGTATCTATTTTGCAATCATGTAATCTTACATTGAAATATTATTTATTTTATTTAAAAATGTTTTGAGATTTCTTCTTCCCTTTTTTTAAGGTAAGCTCTTTTATATTTCGTTTTTTTTGGCGAAAGTTAGCGTTGCAAACTTTGACACAATCTTGTAAAATTTTAACCACTAAATTTGTTAACTTTGTAAAATCATTTCATTTATATTTTATTACTATTTTAAATTTGTTCTCCTTTCATTTGTTTTTTTTATTGCTTTTACGTGTTTTATTTAAAATAATTAAAAAAGTGGACAGTGTTTTCTGTTCAATTAACTTTGTAATTACAATGCTTAACCTCAAAATATAAGTTTTTGTTCTAGAACTTTTTACTTTATGCTTTGCTAATTTATGCTGCTCGATTTTGTTATCTTATGTAAATTTTGACTTGTTTATTGTAATTTTAATTTGTATTTATCACCCATTGTTCTGTATTAGATGCCAAACTCGTTTTACTATACCTAAAGCTTTAGTTTCGCCAAAATAACTAAATTTTTAGATTTCTTTAATATTTTTTTTGTTTTTTTTACTGTATTATGACTGTAGCTCGCTATAGTCTTCTTTTAATATTTTTGTGGCTAATTACTGCCGTTTGTCTTTTTAAGGGCTCCAGTATTATGTAAAACAAACTCCAGTATTATGTAAAACAAACTCCAGTATTATGTAAAACAAACTCCAGTATTATGCAAAACAAACTCAAGTATTATGTAAAACAAAATTCAAGTATTAAAATCAAGTCAAATTATGGTTAAATTATGGTCAACCTATCGCCAAACATTCTGTTATGGAATTTTTTGAATTTACAAAGCTTATTCAAAAGAATCGTACTCAGACCTGAAAATGTATGCAGTGGTCTCGACACCTAATCAAGCTAAGAAATTACTAATCAATATGGCTATAGTCTGATAAGTAAAACATTGTTTAATTCTAATCAGGACAAGCAAGGTAGGATTCTATTTAATTAATTTAACACCTGGAATTTATGGGACATCTGAAAAAATTTTTAATGAACTTTCCTGCTACTTAGTGTTTGGTTTCTACAAGAAATTTTCCTGCACTAGTTCAATCTAGTTTACATGGTTGAATCTAGTACCTTATTGTGATTTTTTTTGGACTTTAATTTCTTTAACTTTTAAACAACCTTGCCGTCTCAATACTTAATAAATTTTATCCGAAATTGCTTAAAATGTCTTTTAAAAAAATGTATAAAAGTATTATTTCTTAGTTTAAATATTTTTGTAGATTCAATAGAGCAAATCATTGGAAAATCTTTTATAATAACACCAAATTATTTTATTTAGTACAATTTGAGGATGCATCCAAATCAAAATCCAAATATATATATATATATACCAAAAATTTGGTTACTTAATTATTAATTCACTGGCCAGTTATTACTTAACTACTTAAAATAAATTTGTACTTACAACCAAAATTTAACTAAAATTAACATATCATAATTTATATTTTTATTTTCATTTATATTTTTGAAAATGTACAATTAAATCTTTATGCAATTATTATTAATAGTTGCCCAAGCAGAGTCATTAACTTTTGGGGTTAATTTTTTAAAATTTTTTTTGGAAATTTAGCTAATACTTATTCTTATACAATTTATTATGGTTACGAAACTGGTGATTTATTCCCATTTATACTTAAATTTATTCATTTAATAATTAATTAAATTTGTGATATTTTTGAACTTTAATTTATGTTTTATTTCTTCCTTGGTGTCACAACCTACTTTTATCGTTACCTCATGACCACTTGCTTTTGGAGGCAACTATTTTACTTGTTGCAAGCAAGGGGTAACATAAGTTGGTCGAGCAGAACGTGGTTGTTCCATAAGTATTGCTGTAGTCGTTGTTTTGAGGCCATTCTGAAAATATTTTGCTTGATTCAGAATGTGTTTATTTAATTTGTTTTTTTACTGAAGTGGTCCAGTTTTATCTTGAATCTTATGTGCTGGTTGTGATACAAACGGAGAAATTAACTGTACTAGTATTTATAAATTGTGTCGATTTTGCAACTTTTTCTTTTATAAATTTTTTTTGGGGACAGTCATGGCTTCAGCTAGCAGCGCTATGTGCATCGTCTGTTTGATGATGGGCAATCTCTAGTTTGAGCTAGATTTTGTATTGATTTTATGGTCATGTTTTGAAATTGCAGTCTGGTGTTGTTGTATTGTTTTATTGTAATGTTTATTTTGGAGTTGTCAATTTTTACTTGTGCTTTTCTTGTTTGATGTCAGCGATAATTGTGTTGTTGTAGATTTTTTCTGAGTATCGCTTATGTTTTTGATGTTGCAGTTTTTTGGAGTCGCAGATTTTTAGTCTTGTTGATCTTTTTGTGTTGTTTGCCTAAATTGTTGTTCGAATTTTTTTTAGTACTGTTGTTTTGACTTGCCTTTTGAGTAGTTCATCGTTTTTAAAGTTACAGTGTTACGACGATGTGTTTTTTATTTTGTTTTGTTTGGGTTGTACAACACATCACGCCTGATGTGGAAGGGTGGTGTTGTTGCTCGACGACGTGTCTGTAGGTAGGTTCTCGTGTTTGCTTCTGTTTTGGTCCTGCGTTTTGGTTTTTCTTTTTCTTTCAGCTGTCTGTCGTTTGCCTTTGCTTGTGGTCTGGTGGCGAAGTGTGTTTGTCGCTTTTTGCGAAATTTTGTTTTTTTTATTCCCTGTTTTGTTGGTGGCCTCTGTGGTCGACCAACACCCCCCCCCACTTGTAAGTCCTTGTGACTCCCTCCCACCTCCCCTTTGATGTGTCTTTATGACTCCCCCCCCTTTTTTTTTCCTTGTCCCTCTTCGCTTACCTGTACCTGCTTTTGTTATTTGGCCTTTTGTTTTCATCTAAGATGTCTTGACTTCAGACAGCTGGTTTTCCTTCTGTTGCTGCACGGAGCTACCTTCTTTGAGTTTCCCACTTCTGGTTCGGCGGTTGTTGCCGCGTTGTGGTTTTTCTTTTAATGTCTTTGTGAAAGTTTTATGATCACCTTTCTGTTTCCGGCTTTTCTTCTCACCTTGCCCCCTTCCCGAAACCTTACCCTCCCCTTATCCCCTTAACCCCTTTGATATTGTTACCCTGTGTGGGTGTTTGGTGTTTCCCCTTCAGGTTGTCCGTGTCCCGACTCCTGATCCCTTACTTACCCTTGTATCCCCTTTACCCTTGTTGTTTTTTTTTGGACGAGTTAGGGAGGCGTCCTTAACTTCTCCCGGTGTTGTGGGCCTGTTGCTTCGTGCATCCCACTCTCAGGTGTTTCGAGGTTTTGTCCTCGAACCCTGTTTACGCTTCGGCGTCTCTTTCTGTGCCTTAGTGCCATTAGTTGTCGTTGACCAATTTGTTTTTTTTTGCTTCTGGTTTCGGGGTTTTCTCTTTTTGACTTTGCTTTTAGGTGGTATCGGGGTTGTTGTATGGGCGACAACTTCCGGTACCACTGCTGCGTTGTGGAGAGGGGTGCTTGAGGAGCTTCCCTTTGTTGGGCGGTTTCCTTGAGCACTGCCTCTCGGAGAGGGGTGTCGCGGTGCCTCTCCTTAGTTGGGTGGGTACCTCCGATGCTGCTTCTCGGAGGGAGGTTTCGGGGTGTCTTCCCTTAGTTGGGCGGACATTTCCGATTCCTGCTCTCGAGGGTCGTCAGTGCTTCCGGGTCTCCCTGCTTCTCCCCTTAGCTGGGTGGACAGTAGTGGAGGGGCGGTGGTTCTGGCGCACTCAAAATTTTTTTTTGGTTTTGTCGATGCTATTTTACAACGATTTTGGTTATTGTCATAATTCCTTTGCTTGTCAACGTCGTCTTTCCCCTTTGCTTGGCCAAACAAAGCCTGTTTTCAGGTTTTGTTTGTCCTTGGCGGGGGGAGTCTGTAACGTCTTTTGTCAAGAGTTACATTGTTTTGCTTATTTTTATATTTTGGCGCTTTTGTTCTACTGGCTCTTTCTATCGGATGGGAAATGCACTCCTCGTAAAAGTGTGTACGTGACTTTCAGCATGTACTACTAAGTTGGTGACGTCATGACTACCCCCGATTGGCTTGCGGTAAGCGAGTTTCGGTTTGTCGTTTTCGTACCGTGATGCAGTTGAGATGTATCTATTTTGCAATCATGTAATCTTACATTGAAATATTATTTATTTTATTTAAAAATGTTTTGAGATTTCTTCTTCCCTTTTTTTAAGGTAAGCTCTTTTATATTTCGTTTTTTTTGGCGAAAGTTAGCGTTGCAAACTTTGACACAATCTTGTAAAATTTTAACCACTAAATTTGTTAACTTTGTAAAATCATTTCATTTATATTTTATTACTATTTTAAATTTGTTCTCCTTTCATTTGTTTTTTTATTTGCTTTTACGTGTTTTATTTAAAATAATTAAAAAAGTGGACAGTGTTTTCTGTTCAATTAACTTTGTAATTACAATGCTTAACCTCAAAATATAAGTTTTTGTTCTAGAACTTTTTACTTTATGCTTTGCTAATTTATGCTGCTCGATTTTGTTATCTTATGTAAATTTTGACTTGTTTATTGTAATTTTAATTTGTATTTATCACCCATTGTTCTGTATTAGATGCCAAACTCGTTTTACTATACCTAAAGCTTTAGTTTCGCCAAAATAACTAAATTTTTAGATTTCTTTAATATTTTTTTTGTTTTTTTTACTGTATTATGACTGTAGCTCGCTATAGTCTTCTTTTAATATTTTTGTGGCTAATTACTGCCGTTTGTCTTTTTAAGGGCTCCAGTATTATGTAAAACAAACTCCAGTATTATGTAAAACAAACTCCAGTATTATGTAAAACAAACTCCAGTATTATGCAAAACAAACTCAAGTATTATGTAAAACAAAATTCAAGTATTAAAATCAAGTCAAATTATGGTTAAATTATGGTCAACCTATCGCCAAACATTCTGTTATGGAATTTTTTGAATTTACAAAGCTTATTCAAAAGAATCGTACTCAGACCTGAAAATGTATGCAGTGGTCTCGACACCTAATCAAGCTAAGAAATTACTAATCAATATGGCTATAGTCTGATAAGTAAAACATTGTTTAATTCTAATCAGGACAAGCAAGGTAGGATTCTATTTAATTAATTTAACACCTGGAATTTATGGGACATCTGAAAAAATTTTTAATGAACTTTCCTGCTACTTAGTGTTTGGTTTCTACAAGAAATTTTCCTGCACTAGTTCAATCTAGTTTACATGGTTGAATCTAGTACCTTATTGTGATTTTTTTTGGACTTTAATTTCTTTAACTTTTAAACAACCTTGCCGTCTCAATACTTAATAAATTTTATCCGAAATTGCTTAAAATGTCTTTTGAAAAAATGTATAAAAGTATTATTTCTTAGTTTAAATATTTTTGTAGATTCAATAGAGCAAATCATTGGAAAATCTTTTATAATAACACCAAATTATTTTATTTAGTACAATTTGAGGATGCATCCAAATCAAAATCCAAATATATATATATATATACCAAAAATTTGGTTACTTAATTATTAATTCACTGGCCAGTTATTACTTAACTACTTAAAATAAATTTGTACTTACAACCAAAATTTAACTAAAATTAACATATCATAATTTATATTTTTATTTTCATTTATATTTTTGAAAATGTACAATTAAATCTTTATGCAATTATTATTAATAGTTGCCCAAGCAGAGTCATTAACTTTTGGGGTTAATTTTTTAAAATTTTTTTTGGAAATTTAGCTAATACTTATTCTTATACAATTTATTATGGTTACGAAACTGGTGATTTATTCCCATTTATACTTAAATTTATTCATTTAATAATTAATTAAATTTGTGATATTTTTGAACTTTAATTTATGTTTTATTTCTTCCTTGGTGTCACAACCTACTTTTATCGTTACCTCATGACCACTTGCTTTTGGAGGCAACTATTTTACTTGTTGCAAGCAAGGGGTAACAACATTGAGTATTTTCTTTAGTATCTATACAATACTACTCCTTAAATTTTTCTGCAACACAAGAGATCAGTTCAAATAGGTATTTTATTTTATACTAAATCTGAGATTATGATGTATTAATCATTTAAAAAATATATATTTAAAGTAATTATTGGTTATATTAATATTTTACTCAATTTAAAACTAATTAAATAAATTACAAACACAATTTATTAAAGTATGAGTTAATAATAATGACCCAATTATGATGGTATACATAATAAAAATAATTTTTAAAATGATGCCAGCAAAGGGATAATTATTTACAGAAGCATAATCATCTACTGACGTTATAACAACAAAAACAGTTTGTGCAAAAACTAGTTAGTTGATAGCAAACATATTCTGTTGTTTTGCTTAGGTAATTTACTTAATAACAAAACCTATTAACTTTATAGCAAGAAGGATATTTAAATTTTATTCCTATTGAATTTTAGTAGTTTGAACGAGTTAACCCAGGTCAAAAAATACTGTTATGAAAACCAGAAATATTGCTTTTTAAGAGTTAAGTTTTAACAGGCAATAAGTATTATTAATACCTAATATGAATTATTGAACACCTTACAGATATTAACTTAACCTTTAATGTGTAGATAGTATTATCCATCTTGGTAGATAAATGATAGATAGTAAGTATTACGCATCTTGATCGTAATTTGGAATACATATTTTTTCATTATGCAAGTTCTTTGGAATCAGTTTACCTCACATTGTGATACACAGAAAATTTGATTTAATGAACACACTAAACATTTTTAAAAACCCTAAGTCACGACTATATTCAACTGCAGAGTAAAAGAGGCAGGCTCGTGGTGAAGCACAAATGACTTGATGTGGTAGCACTGTCCACTAGCACTTTTGGCGCGTAAATATTCACATATTTAGCAGGTTATGAGAATTACATTAGGTTATGGTTGTGAACAATTTGTTTTAAAAACTATTTACATATTTTACAGGTTATGTGAACATTAGGTTATCTGCATTCAATGGTTAACCATCAGCGAAATTATGTAGATTCACTAACAGGAGCCAATACACAAGCAATTGAGAGATCGTGGTTGGACGCAAAAATAAACATTCTTAAACAAAAAAAAGCATTCCGAAAGAATTATTTCATTTGCATCTTGACCATATATCATGGAAAATTATGGGAAAAGTAGAACCTGACTTTTTTATTGCTTTTTACAATGACATTCACAGTGTGTACCGTGAGCAGACTGACTAAAAATAACTGGGTGAATCCTTATTGTATTATTAGTTATAGTATTATTTGCTAATTGTAAAAATAACTGGGTGAATTCTTATTATATTATTAGTTATAGTATTTTTTGCTATTGTAAATTATTGTTTGTAATTTGTCCTTTTTTCTTAATATCAAAAACCTGTAAAATGTGTGAACATTTGCGCGCCGAAAGTGTTAGGAGACAGTGCTACCACATCAAGAAATACAAATTCACTAAACATAAAGCGGTAGGCAACGTACTATAGAAGCACCCTGGCTTCTATGTTGAATTAAATTCCCGGCCAGTTCTGGCATTTCTTCATCACTCAGCCTTCATATTCTGCATTAGCGTTATTGTGTATAACAGTCAGACATAGAACAAGAGAAAAAAAAAACTGAGCCAAAGACTTCATTTTATTCAGTCCCATATCACAACATATTATTAAAACAAGAATCTCTCTGTCACTCTGTTCTCCACTCTGTTCTCCACTCTGTCCTCTCAGTCTGACAGTCACTCTGTTACAGCCAATCTCAGAAACTAACAATATTTTGTTCCAAATTTCTCCAGTAGATAGATTGATTCCCAAGGAAGGGTTTAATGTAAAACCTTACAAATTAGCTGAAATATGACAATTTTTCTCTATACGGTTATAAAAAACGTAAACTTATACTGAATAATATTTCATCACCAAGCCAAAACTACTGAAGTAAAAAAAAATCATAAATTTGAAATACAATTTTCTTTTTTAGACTTGCTCAGAAGAAATGTTGAAATGGACCTTAAGGTTTGAAAAGGAGTATTAAACTTTATTTGGAAAAACAGAAAAAAATCTATATCAACTTAAGATGCTGTACAAATAATGTATTAAGCAAATGGATAAACATGAATTTCACCAAATTTTCGAAATTCAATCTTATGGGAGTAAGAAAGGTTCGGAAATGTACATTGATAAAACCGATGTATTTTCAGTTAATGTGACTTTGCACATCTTAAAGGAGTGGAACTTCAAATTTAGGTGAGGAGGTTGAGCAAAGCGAGGTTGGGTCAGGTAACTTTTTATTCTTTTATAAAAGGTGGAAATTCTTTAGCAATGAAGATTAACTAGTTATTAACTGCAATTAACCAGTCCCTTTCATGCCTTATTTCAGTTCTATTCTCAGTTAAGTAGAACTTGTGCATAAATTAGATTACATAAAATTCATCTTGGAGTAATAAAATGTTAATGTATAATTAACAATCCTTTTCTGAACTGTGCTTTTCATTCATAAATGCAGTATTCTAGGTTATTAGAATGTTCTCATGCATTATGCAGGTAATAAAATAATAGATAAACATACAGTCATGTCATTAAATTTTGATGTTACCTTGGTAAAACAAACTTCAACTAACATTGCATTCAGAAGATTACTGTGCTTGTAAAATCTTATAGATTCTGCTAAAATAAAAATTATTTTTACTTATAAGTGTTATGTGTAATTAAAATAGACAGTTCAAGGTTTTAGAATTTATTCTTTGTTGTTTGATAACTGAAATATAAACCACCATTTATCTGTATGAATAATACATTGACTGTGACATTATAAAAAACCAGTCTTGTAAACTGGCTTGACCACAATAGTGAATTATTTTTTTAAAAGTTAGATGAACAATAATTTTCCTGAATACTGAATTAGCTGGGAATTCCCTGACAAATAAAAACTTATTTTTATGAGAGGAAAATTTTTCAACAACACGACTCAGAATTGTACGTGGTTTGATTACATTATAAACTTATTTTAATAGCTATTGGGCTACAATAGATGAAACATATATTTAACAAAGCGCTTAATACCAAACAGCTAGGTAACCTTAAGTTCAATATTTTTGACGAAAAAAATTAAAATATCAAAAGAAACAGTTCTGTGACTTATAAAGTTGTTAGTACTTGGATTTTTTAATATTTTAAATCATACCAACAGCTTGGTTATCAGCGACTACGGTGGGTTATGAAATTGGAACCGTGGGTTTCGACTTGTTATATTTTACTGTGACACTTATCACTAGGGTGTTCGGGATTTGGGTAAAAGAAATAATTAATTTATTTATTTAACTATCATTTAGCTAAAATTATAACCTTAAGAAATATTCATGGGAGGATTTACAGCCCCAGCCGTATCTCACTTCCTAAGCACCACCTCTCTTTGTCTTTCCAGTCACCATCGGAAACCCGCCGCAAAGACATTGCCTCATGCACACTATTCAACACGTCCCCTCCGGGCCTACCCCTTCTTCTTCTACCGGCTGGCGTCCAGCCCTATACCCTCTTTGGCCACCTACCAACCTCCATCCTCTGCAAATAGCCAAACCATTTAAATTGCTTCCGGGATTTGGTATCCATGATATTTCCTTGAATACCAATTCTCCTAATTTCGGAATTCAATCGATGCGCGACGCACCACAGTTCTGCCTCTGGAAATTCATCTCCAACGCTTTTAGGTCATCTGGGTCGGCTGGGTTAACAGCATTTTCGGTAGAATAATAGTGTTGGCTGCCTCCATAGCATAATGGTAGCACGCTAGCCTACAACGCAGAGGTCGCGGGTTCGATTCCCGGTTAGGGTCTGGAAATTATAACAAGTAAAAACCGACCATTCCAGTTACACAACCCACCGTAGTTGCTTATAAACAAGCTATTGATGCGACTTTATTTATATGGCATTAAGACTCGAACTGATGACAATCTAATCGAAAATCCGCTGAAAATTTTGATAAACGTAACGAAACATTAGGTAACTAATTTGATAAAGGTTTGTAATGCAACGAATATTTGTTATTGATATATTATAAACGCTGCTAAATGAAGTAACATACTTTTTGAATAGTCAATTAAATGGTTTTTTTTATAAAAAACGGTCGCAGTGTGAGTTTGGCAAAAAATACTTATTGTTGACATGTTCTAGATTATTATAAAACCCAATCTCTAACAATCAACCAGTCAAGGATGTCGATCAAGTGCAACTATTTAAGTAGATAAAACATTAGAAGGTCAGAAAACGATTTAAAACAAAGAGGTTTGTACAGGAACGAAACCGTGACGAGTGGTTGAAAACGCAGGCTTCGGCAAGGCAGCCTCAAACAAACAGGCACTTAAATTATTATAAACCTCAAAGTAAATCTATTAAACTAATCATGTTTCAAAATTCATTATTTTGTTACGTATTGTAGGTAATAACTCAAAAGTAGTTTTTGAGAAAATATTACGATAATAAAGAATTTGAATTATTTTTGTCTGTTATTTTCCCCATTAAAGTGATAAGCCAAACTCTGAACGTTAGGCTAATTTGGTTTTGAAGAGATTGTCAGAGCAATTTATTATCCAATTTGTTTTTCTACAGTTTTCATATATAAGTGAATTTGTGAAGTTATCAATTATTTCATTATGTGGAGTTGTTAAGTCGTACAAAATAACTTATTTATTATTTCAAATCCTGACTACGTCCGCGCATTGGGTAAATTTTTACAGAAAGAAATTGCCGACGGAGGAACGGCATCTCTCTGACGTGAAGTAATATCAGTACTTACAAGGAAAGTAACAGTAAAATGACTGCTAAGTCACTGCTCCACCACATCGCGTTGCTATAAGGTCATTCAATTTCACGTAACGAAAAAATATATTTCTCAATTTATTCTGCAACAGCCTTTCTTTCTTGTTGAGTAAATGTGAATGTACGCTACTGATGCCTTACGATGAGCTTTAGTTGCTTGCAGCCGTCATAAATCTCTGATGAGTAATTCCAAATTTTTTTTTGCTGTTGCCGTCAACAGGTATTTTAAGTATGAATGTGGAGCCATCATAAATTTCTGATGAGTAATTCCAAATTTTTTTGCTGTTGCCGTCAACAGGTATTTTAAGTATGAATGTGGAGCCATCATAAATTTCTAATGAGTAATTCCAAATTTTTTTGCTGTTGCCGTCAACAGCTATTTTAAGTATGAATGTAGAGTTCGGCAGTGAAAGATTATAAATAAGTAGACAATTAATACATAAACATAAAGTTCCTAATAAAAAAATTTAGTTTGTTTTACTTGTTGAATCGTTAAAAAAATCAATTTAGGTAAACAAATAGTGCTCGAAGATACTGTAGTAGCAACATAATAATTCTTTTATTACGTCTTCTCTATTTAAATTCGAAAGTCTTCAGTGGCTCACTCTTCATTAATTCTCTAATGCCGGCCGCATTGGCGTAGTTGGTAACGTGCTCGCCTCTTATCATGCGGTCTTGGGTTCGAATCCCATTCAGGCACGGCATATTTTCATACGTTACAAAAAATCATTTCATTCTTCACCGTCTGCATTAGCAGTAATTGCAGAACAGTTGGACGTTAAACTTCCGTGAACGCTCTAATGAACGAAAGTCAGAATGTTGATTATTTAGTTGTTGAACAAAAATCCAAAGTATTCGAATTTAGACCAAATTGCGTCAAAGGTGTAAAAAGAGGTGACTACCCTAAAGCAATATTTATTACATCTA
Source organism: Catonia carolina (assembly GCA_035578175.1). Classification (NCBI taxonomy): domain Eukaryota; kingdom Metazoa; phylum Arthropoda; class Insecta; order Hemiptera; family Achilidae; genus Catonia; species Catonia carolina. Next base: position 120,747,843 of record JAQMRL010000002.1, on the reverse strand, counting down.
TACTTTTCTGAAGAATTGCAGTTCTAAATGTCGGCTTTTGTTTTCTGTAAGTGATATCTAGGTTGAAAAAAAGATCTAAATTTCGACCACTTGCGCCTAAGAATAATAGAAACACCAACAGTTTAGTATACCAACATTTAGGTACCTTACTACCCTAAAGCAGTAAATTTTTTTTTTTTGCGTCCTGGAGACTCCAGGAGGAGTATAGGACATGTCGTATATATATTATTTATGTCCCTTCCCTAATGGTCTATTCTCACGATGCTAGTTTACTAGCTGCTAGTACTAGCTGCTGCTACTGTAGATACTGAAGTCACGAGATTGCTTTTTGCGTATAGACGGGCTGTGAGGAAGGGAAGTGAAAATTTGACAGTGCTGCCAACCTCAGCAGTGAGACACTACTCGTACATTACACTACCGTGCAGTTTCTACGTACATTTTAAAAGCTGTGGTTTATTCCGAGAAAATATTTTCTTCATAAATCATATAAGAAATAAATGTGACCTGTCATATTGATTATAGCTTAATTACATGACTAGTAATGTTTGATTTACGGTAATTACCAGTAATTCCAGTGAAACAAAATTTTCTACTAATGAATCGCCTTCTTTACTATCGCTGTCATTAGCGTCTTCACTATCAGTCTCAAGTAACTGTTTCCTTTTTTTACTAGGTGTCAACAAAACTGTTGAAGAATAGCTTCTTTGCGTCTTTAATTTTCTTCTTTATTTTTCGAATTGTGGAAAGAGAAACATCACAGTAGTTAGCCACTCGCTCATGGCTTTTGTTAAAAGGCAGGGAAAGGCATTTTTGTTGAGCTTCAACTTCACAGAATTTTATTACACTACTTATTAGATTTCATTCAGCACTGTGAATAGTCTGCCCACGTTTTCGAGGAACTAACATTTCTGTTTACGGTAACAAACAGTTATATTCGTACAGTTAACCTACAAAAGGTTCAGCAATATACTGTACATGCTCTGGGTATAGTATAAATTGTTGTGTTTGTTGCACTGAAATTAAAGCAGTAGCGCATGCGCACTGATGCTTTTCCCCCTTTACCCCTCGTTGCAAACAAAGGCAAACTCGTGACTCAAGTAACTATATTAGTAAGACCTACTAGCGCGTAGGTGACGGTTCCCATGGAGCTAGTTAATTAATGCCAGTGATCTGAAGACATACGTGAGTTGTGCTACGTATTGCTGTACAAAGTAAAGCTTACTAGCAACGTTTCCAAACGTTCGAGCTAGTTTACTAGCGCTAGTCAACTAGCAACTAGTACTAGCGTCGTGGAATAACCCGTAAGTTGCAATTCTGAAAATCGTTGTAAGTATTCTTAAAGTGATGTCGAAAAGTACAGTGGAAAGTCAAATCGTGAGAAGCAATAAACCAGTAGGTATATTTTATACATTCAATTTAGGCTAGTAATTTCATGACTAGCAAAATCACTAATTATTAGCTAAAATTAATATTATGTTTCTTTTATTTCATTGTGGCCATTAAGACTCATTTTATGGAAGTAACTCCAGGGAAAATTAATCTAAATTTTAGATTTATATTTAAAAATTGTGTCTGTAATCTGAATTTGTAGGCAAAGAAAATTAGGTGGATGTTTATACGTTTGTTTCTACTTTAGATTTACCTTGCCTACAAGAATAATTAACGAAAATGAGAATACGGCGTTCAGGTATTGTTTTCCGTGCTTATTGTAACATCTAACTCATTGATTATGCATAATATGTAAATTAATTAATTAACATTATGTGAATTAAATACATGTAATAACTGGGATGTTCTGCGCATCAATTATGTAATTATTTTGAGTTGTGTAGGCCTACGGAACTTAAAAAAAATATCCGGTGGCCTCGACGTTTGTATTACATCTACCAGCCTATTTCAATATTTCAAGCAGATCTTCGTGAATTGCTAATTGGTTTACTTCATTTTTTTTTTATTGTTAGTATATTCTTTCGTATTTAGTGGGATACAAGACTGGTTCAGTCATGCGTTAAGAAATACTAACAGTGTATTCCAGTACTAAATTAATTTTGGTCTATATTGTAAACAGACCTTCGGCTTCCTAGTTAGCTGGTAGAATGTTGCTATTAATAGTTAATTAAAACCGGGTGGGTAAGAAACTCTGCATGGTGACCAGCTCACAGCCACACATGAAAATCTTTACTAGTTCAATTACGATCAAATTGTCGATAATGTAGAGTATCCGATAAATAAAAGCTAAAAAGAAGGTCGTAAACATTGTGATATTCAATCATTTTACCTTATTTATAGAAAGTTTGTAGGCCCATTTTAAAAAAATTATCAGTAGCACCTTATATGAGTACCTACACTTTCTTATGAAGACAAATATAAACTGAAATTTTAAAAACTTTATCCAAAGTTATTATCAGTTTTCGAGGTCTTTCCGTTGACTGTATTTATTCATTAATCAAAGTCGAACTTAATACGGTTTGTATCACACTGAAATTTTAAATACTTTATCCAAAGTTATTATCAGTTTTCGAGGTTTTTCCGTTGACTGTATTTATTCACTAATCAAAGTCGAACTTAATACAGTTTGTATCACACTGAAATTTTAAATACTTTATCCAAAGTTATTATCAGTTTTCGAGGTTTTTCCGTTGACTGTATTTATTCACTAATCAAAGTCGAACTTAATACAGTTTGTATCACACTGAAATTTTAAATACTTTATCCAAAGTTATTATCAGTTTCCGAGGTTTTTCCGTTGACTGTATTTATTCACTAATCAAAGTCGAACTTAATACAGTTTGTATCACACTGAAATTTTAAATACTTTATCCAAAGTTATTATCAGTTTCCGAGGTTTTTCCGTTGACTGTATTTATTCATTAATCGAAGTCGAACTTAATACAGTTTTTAAGTATCACAGGATACTTAACTGAGTACTTTTTAATTTCAAAACGCATGATTGATGAATTTGCAAGGGTTATAATATTATTTTAATAACTGGTGAACAAACGATCACATTTCTAAACAGCAAGCAGGCCTACATGACGAGTTACTATGATCCGGGAGTTTTAAAGAAAATGGCTATACAAATTCAGTATGACGGTATACAGGAGTTTAATAATCGTGTCATTCTGGATGAATATTTATAATTAACTTATTCTGAAACTGCAAAAATTATTTCGGAGCAAAATTTCGGTTCAAAAATTATTTACTAAGTCCTATGGTTTTTTAAAAACTAAGCAGTAGTGATCTTATACTTGTTATTATAGCTTCATTATTTCACGCAATAAAAAATATATTTTTTATTAGTATTGCATCATTTATTTTTCTGTAAATATAAAAAAACGAATATTTAACATTTATATTTTGTCCATAACCACCAATCAAGAAACTAGAAAACCAATAAGGAAATAACCAATCAAACAATGAAATTTATGTTACATCATTTTTCCAATTAAATAAAAATAAATTTTATTTAATTTCTAATTGCTAAAATTGATTCCAGGATGAGGTTGCAACAATACAACTAGTGCAATAGAATTTAAGTGAATCATATTCAATTCAGAAATGCGTTACCTACAGTAATAAAAACAGTAGACTGAAATAACATTTATTAACTCGTTGGAATTAAAATACAATATAAAAAATAAACTTGTATAAATCTGTATTGACTATGTGACCAGAGTTGTTCCATTAATTAAAATAAAGTCTTGTTTGACATTTTTGAAAATGAATGTTGGAATATTAAATTTTAATAAAAATAAAAGTTGGGTTTTTCACAATTGGCGAAAAATCCATGAGTCAACCTTTTTGTTCGATTTATCTATTAAATGTATAAACAATTTAATTTTTAATTTTAATTATAATGATTGGCAGAATTAATTTTAAGTTTAGGAGCGTGATATAATTATACGGTTTCGGTTTTATGGTTAATATTATCCTTATACTAAAAATAATAAGTTAATTGAGTTGAGACAGGGTTACTTTCTATCAGTATTTCATATTGCAGTTATTGCTTTAAAAAAATTAACATTATATTCTACTTCTTATATTTAAAAAAGAATCATGTAGGCTATTAATGCTAAAACTGAAGTTATTTTAAAGTTAATTATCACGCTTTTTCTTGTACGTTTGATGTTCCATTACCTACAAATTGTTAATGACTAAACAGCGGATACGATTTCATGAACAAATATCTTAGACACTGAAATAAAATTTATTAGATATATTTATATATATATAACATTAACCGAATGGAAACGGAAAATCCACGTTAAAATTAAATGGTAGGCCTATGTACTAGATTAGTATAATATAATAATATGATATTGTTGTTTAAGTCATCAGCCGAAAGGTGGTTTGAACCTGTAGAGGTTTTACTAAGTAAAACGAGGAGTGAGGTGGTTTACCAATGCCGTCCTCACTGAGTGCAAAAGTACGCTTATCAGCATGTCGGGCCCTCTGAAAAGCACATATTTTCCACTTTGCAAATGACACCTTCACTTCATTTACAACAGGGTCTGGCTGTATAATGAAATTCATTACTTTCAAAGGAGATAATTCTGATTAGTGTCTTTTACACCTCTACCTCTTCTGTTCTTAAATGATTCAGTCATTTAATTGGCTGACCATGTGATACGAAACAGAAATATTTATTTTAGCCCTATTTATTTTAGTATTATATTAACAGAATCATTGATTGCTTCAGCTCCATAGTACGAAGCATTATGACTTATGCTGCAAAAGATGGGTCATAAACAAAAATAAAATTATTGCCACAGAAATGGAGTAAAGGCATATATGGTGTTGTTTGGCCAGATTAGATAAGTTATTAAATGAGGAAATTAGAAGGAGGTTGTAAGTGCAAGAAAATGAATGAAACATGTAGAGAAAAAGCGGTTGTTCTGATATGGAAATATCAGAAGAGCGGAGGCCGGATGCATAATCCATAAGTAACGGAATGGAATCTTATGGGAAGAAGGAGGCAGGGCACGCCGCGAAGATTATGGAGTGATGGGGTGGATGAGGATATGCAGGAGAGACGCTTGGGGGATGCGGTTGGGAAAACAGGAGTGACTGAAGGATGTGGTTAAGGGGAGGTAGACACCAATAGCTGTAGATGCCTAAATATAATAATCATTGATAATGATTTTAGGCAATATTTTGATATTTCAAAAGAATTTTTCTGGAACATGTTTTCAAACTGCTGTAAAAACAAAACAAGAAATTTGGAACAATACCGAGTTGATACGTAAAATGTTCCTTTGGGCGTCTAAAGTAAACGTTTGGAATAACCAACAGAATGTGTTAATACTATTATTTCCTAAAACTTAAATAAACCTAAATTTTTTAAAAGAATGAAGTAGAATTAAAAGTAGATACAAAACGACGAGGCAGTATTATGGCAGAGGAGGTAGGCCTTATTAGGAACAAAATCTAGAATATTCAAGAGAATGAAAAGTAAAAACCGGACATTTTAGACTAGAAGAAAAACCAAACCTTAAGAGAAATGATAAAATTATATTGGCCATTGTTCATAGCCAAAAATAGGAACAAACAGTTAAGTTTTTTTTAGAGTGGTTTATAGAAGACAAGTGCGGAAAACAAATCAAAATGTTCTTTGAAACAAAGTAAAATTGGCCGCCTCTGTGGAGTAGTTCTAGACTGCAATTAAAAGTCCCGGATTCAATTCCTGGCAAGAACTTGACAATTTTAATTCGTCAAACTCATGTTTGATTTGACAAACTATTCTATAATTTACTATCGTCGTTAATGACCAAGCAGTTGGGACAATTTCAAATAGTACAAAAAAGCGGAATCACTGTCACTAAATAAAAATTTTCCCCACCAAATTGTGCTTACTTTAATTTCCTAACTACCGACCAAAAGACAAAAAAGAAAATAAGTCAATTATATTGCGTTCATGAAACACGATTATTTCAGATGTAATGAGTCCCTTGCCAAATTACTCTACGTATCCTTTAGAAAGAATAACATCTTCATGAAATCTTACTATCAATTAAAGATAATGAATTTTGACGTCATTAATGACCTTGAAATACGAAAAAGAAAATTAGAAAATATAATTATTTTATTGTTACGTTAGGAATTTTATTGTACCATTAATTCTGAAGTTTAATTTTATCTGATCCTATAATATTTGGGCTTACAACAAAAAATTTACATCCGGATCAAGACTGGTTTAAAAAATGCGGGATTTTTCATAACTGCTTGCTTTTATACCCGCTTAAAAATTTGTAAAAACGAATAAACATAGTCAAATTTTAGTAATTTAATTAGAAACAGTCTTAAACAGTCTTAATTTAGGTTTATCAATTTGCACATTTATTACAATTTTATAGTTTTTTTAAAGATTTACCTTGGTTATGTTTTATAAATAGACTTGTAAATGTAAGGAAATAGTTTGAGTAATTATGATATATTTATTACAAAGCGGTAAAAAGTAGAGTTAGTACTACACAAATTTTGATCCTTGCCTTTTCTCCCAATAGAGTAGAAAATCTGTGAAGACATTCTGACTATACTTTGTCCAACAGTTGGAAGATACCATTGCTATATGGCCGGAGCGCTATTACATAGGCCTACAGTGTTAAAAACATTGACCCACACGATGAAAATAAATGTTTATCTAATTGTAGGCTATATTATACTTATGATATTGAAACACATTACGTTTGCGATTAAAAATGTTTACGTTATTATCTGAAATATATATTATGTGAGAGAACTGTTATTAAATTTGTAATTGAATAGTATAACAATTTATTGGGTAAAATACAGCATTTTGTTTGTAAAACCATAAAATGTTATGAAAAGATACAATTAAATTAAACTTAATTTTTTATTCTTTTAAATCTATATAGGCCGAAAATGTTCTATAATTGTAACTATTTACACTTCTTTTTAAGTATTTCATTTCTTTTTAATTTTAAGTTGCCAATATAGGAAATACTGCGTCTTTTAATCGAATATTGGAGCCGAACATCATTCTTTAAACAATTTGTCACTTATCATTTTAACTTTAGTTTAAATTATAATTACAACAAAAACGTTTAAGTTATTGATTAAATACTGCGTATGTTTGTAGGACAGATAGTAGCGGAGAGCGTATTGCTCTATATTATATAAAGCCCCAGCCAAAATGACTGACTGACATAAATTCTAACTCCTTAGCAGGTCTCTAAAAGCAAAATCCCTGGAGACCTTTTTTGTCGGGCGTCGGCTGAAACCCTCGGGAAAAATGCGAAATTCAAAGTATTTCTTTTCGAAAGCTCAGGGGATGCGCGCGAATATTTCGAACTTTTTAACGAAGTTTCGTAGCGCAAAGGCCACTGCGACCATTTTTGTTCCCCTCCCGAAGTACGTTAAGACCATGTATATAAAGTTGCCCTTAACCCGCCGGTTCGCTGGAAAAACTCAAAAAACAAAAATTCGGCTTTTTCGGGGTTGCAGTTTTTAGGTTTTTCTTTGTAGCACCACGAAGACGGGTTTCTCTGGCAAATTTTTATTAGGACCGCATTATACTCACTCTCGGCATTACGGGTGACTTTTCAAATTTTAGATCGGGGTCCTACGGGGTTTGGTACCCTTATTTAAAAATTATGAAATTTTTAAATTTTTATAAATTAAAAAATCTGTTAACGGTATGTTGTTTGGAGTTAAAAACTACATAAAAATATGATAATCCGAAAATTTTAAAGTTCCACCCTCTTTTTTGCAGTAGGGTTTGAATTTTTTTATCTACTAAACGGTGCATCGTAAAAATAAATTGTATAGAATATTTTTTGTACCCCTTTTAATGTACTTCAAAACCAAATAGCTTTCGTTGTTCTCAACTTGCCGGTTCGGTTAAAAAACTCAAAAAACAAAATTTCGCCTTTTTTGGGGTTGTAATTTTCAAGTTTTCTTTTGTAACACCATCAAAACAGGGTTTCTTTGGAAAACTTTTGCTAGGAACATATTACACGTACCCCCCGCATTACGGAAAATTTTTCAAATTTAGATCGGGATCCTACGGGGGTTGCTACCCTTATCTAAACATAATGAAAATTTCAAATTTTTAGAATACAAAAAATTTGTTAACGGCATGGTGTTTGGCATTAAAAGTTACACAAATATTTGATAACCAGAAAATGTTCAATTAGCACCCTCTAGCCTGCGGTAGGGGTTGTATTTTTTTATCTCCTAAACGGTGCATCGTAGCGAAAAATTGTATAGAATCATTTTTGTACCCGTTGCAAAGTACTTTAAAACCATATAGTTATCGTTGCTCTTAACTTGCCGGTTCGGTGTGAAAACTCAAAAAACAAAATTTCTGCTTTTTGGGGTTTGCCGTTTGCATGTTGTTCTTTCTTTACACCTTTAAAATGGGTTATTTCGTCAAATTTTTATTTTTAAACAGTTACACGTACCCGAAGCGTCACGGGTAATTTTTCAAATTTTAAATCGGGGTCCTACGGGGGTCGCTACCCTTATCCAAAAGATATGAAATGTTTATATTTTTAGAATACAAAAAGTCTTTTGACGGCATGTTGTTTGGCGTAAAAATTACACAAAAATTTTATAACCCGAAAATTTTAAATTAGCACCCTCTAACCTGCGGTAGGGGTTCTATTTCCTTATCTCCTTAACAGTGAATAATAGGGACAAAATGCATGAACCTGTTTTGTGCCCCACAAAAAGTACTTCAAGATTATATAACTAAAGTTGCCCTTAACCCACCGGTCCTCTGAGTAAACTACAAAAACCAAATTTCGGTTTTTTGGGGTTTACCGTTTTCAGTTTTCCTATGTTTACACCTTCAAAACGGTTTTTAGGCAAATTTTTATTAGCAAAACGTCACAGGTACTTATAGCATCACAGGTAATTTTTTAAATTTTAAAAAGCGATCCAATGGGGTTGCTACCCCTATCTAAAAATTATGAAATTTCTAAATTTTTAGAATACAAAATGTATTTTAACGGCATGTTTTCGTCGTTAAAAGTTAAATAAAAATTTGGTAACGCGATAACTTTCAGGTTCTACCCCCTTACCGTTGGTAGGGGGTTGTATTTTTTTAACTCCTGAACGGTGCTTCGTAGAGGAAAATTGTACAGAATCTTTTTTGTGGCTCTCCCAAAGTACTTCAAGGCCATGTAACTAAAGTTTTCCTTAACCTACCTCTTCGCTAAGAAAACTCAAAACACTAGCATTCCGGCTTTTAGGGCTTGCCGTTTTCATGTTTTTCTTTCTTTACACCTTCATAACGGTTTTTCGCAAACGTTTATTAAAAAAACGTTACACATACCCATAGAGTCACGAAGAATTTATTAAATTTTAGGCGGGGTCCTATGGTGATTACTACCCAACAAAAATTTTAAAATTTTCGGAATACAAATATTTTTTTTAACGACCTGTTATTTAGCGAAGAAAATTACATAAAAATTTGGTAACCCGAAAATTTTTAGGTCGCATGACAAAACGAAAAACTCAAAAGTAACATGCATTCAAACCACAACATTTAAAGTTGAAATTTTGAAACTTTAAACATTAACCTAAAATAAAATTGTAAAACCTTCAAATTTTAAATTTTGAAACTTTAATCTTCACCTTTAAACTTTCATATCTTGAAATTTGTAAATATTGTGATCCACCCTGCCCCTTTGGCGGCCAAACTTCACCTTGTGGCAAATGGTTCTGATCCACTTATGAATTCTGATCCACCTACCCCTCTGAGGTCGAGACACGGAAGCGGTGCGAAGCGCCGCTGGAGTGGCGAGTTGCTCTATACAACCAATGTTAAATTGGAATCGCCTTTTTTCCCCACAGTCTCAAGTGATTGTTGGTTATAGTATAGAGCAACAGGTGTTTTCTCTTTCAAAAATAGTATGAAAATAGAAAGTTCATAAAGTTAGGTTTTAAATTGTATTTCTGATTACGATTTTTTTGGTACGGGTAAACTTCAACCATTATCCAGAGAAATATATATTATTTTACTTCTTTAAAATTATTAGAAGATAAATTTAAAAGTTATTAGGAGGATTCACACCCTACACACTCTCCGATAGGAGAAATATCTTTTAGATAGATAGCTGTAGGGCTACTACAGTGATTTCCACACAAAAAATTGTGTCTGTAATAATAATAGGCCTATATTATAACGTGGGTGGTTTGGTACTTTTTCTTCGGATAATCGAAATGATGATAAAATTTTTTTGATTTTTGGGACAGCGCTTCATTTAGCTTAATTGAAACACTAAAAGTAGCCTAAATGAAGTTAAAAAAAATTTGACGCAGGAATGAAAATTCAAGGAGGAACAATAAAAATGCACATATTCGCCGATGATATAGGAGTATTAGCCGAGACAAAGAAACAACTAGAGGATATCTTAAATGGAATGGATGAGATCATGAGAAAGGATTACTTCATGAAAATTAGTAAAAACAAAACGAAAGTGTTGTGCAGCAGCAAGAGTGGTTTAGAAGAGATGGGAAATGTAAAAGTAGGCAATGAAAACATACAGAAAGTTGGGGAATTCTGCATCTAGGGAGTTAAATTACAAAGGATGGTAGGAGCACAAGTAAAAAAAAGCAGAATTGCTCAAGCTAGAAAAGCCTTTGAAATAAAATAACAGCTTACTGACTACAAACATTGACTTACAGATTGGGAAAAATTTCTTAAAACACTATGTTTGGAGTGTAGCATTATAATACGGGAGTGAGATGTGGGTGATAGGGGCTGTAGAAAGGAATAGGATAGAAGCTTTTGAAATGTGGTGTTATAGGAAAATGTTAAAGATTAGGTGGGTGGACAAAATAAGTAATTTAGAGGTTCTTAGGTGAGTGGATGAAAAAATGAAGTATATGGAAGCATCTTAACAGAAGAAGGGATAAGTGGGGCATATCTTAAGACATTAAGATATTGGGCTATCAATAATGGAGGGTAATATTGAGGGAGTAAATTGTAGGGTGAGGCAAAAATTAGAATATATAAAGCAAATTACAAAATATGTAGGGTGGTACAGGTATGTACGTAGCTATGAAACGACTTGCGCAAGATAGAGCAGCTTGGAGAACTGCATCAAACCAGTTGAGAGACTGATGACAAAAAAAGAGTAGCCTAACAATGAAAATCATTAAAATACTTTTTTGAAGTTAACGGAGAAAGTATTCGTTAGGGTTAACATGAACTATGTCCTTTACAACAAAGCAAAACGCATCTTAAAATGTCAATATTGTAAACCTGAATGACGTAATTTAGCTTCTAATAGAACACTACCGTTACGATATTTAGAAATAAAACTGATTGGCGTTGATGCGTTCGGGTTTCTTTATAAACAAAATTATTTCTCAAGACAGTTATGTAACACGATTCTATTCAACCTATTGTTATCAACATTATTATTTTTCCATTGTAACACTTTATATTAGATAAATGCTATGACCAAGGTACATGTAACATTATTTACATTTTTGTCGCCTACCTACATCTTACAACGTTATTTTGTGTTTGTATACATCGTACTAGATTTTATTATTTTTATTATTTGGTATTATCAAATCTGAATTGGTTCTACAAGAGTGTTACATTACCGGTTATGTAATATTTTATTATGTTTTAATTTCTGAAGTATGAGAGCCCATCAATTTGAAATAATGATGATATATGAAAAAATATATTTATTAATTTGTCCCTATGATCAATGATGTCTCTGCCCATAACAGACAGGCGGAGTGTCAAATTATTTGCACTCAATTTGTTAGATACAGGGCTAAAATAAAAAGTTCTGTTTCTTATCACATGGCCAGTCAATTAAATGACAGTTAAGAACAGACGAAGCAGAGGTGTAAAAGACACTCATCAGAGTTATCTTCTCTGAAAGTAATGAATTTAATTATACAGCCAGACCCAGTGGTGAATGAAGTGAACGTGTCATTTGCAGAGTGGAAAATATGTGATTTTTAGAGGGCCCGGTGTGCTAATAAACATACTTTTCCACTCAGTGAGGAAGCCAATTGCAAACCACCTCACTCCTTGTTTTACTTAGTAAAACCTCTACAAGTTTAAACCAGTCTTTTGGCTGATGACCTAAACAAACAACGATTAATGATGGAACTAAATAACCCTTTATATATTGGATTATATCTAATGTTGTTTCTTTTTAAATCTAATTGAAATTATTCAGTTGAAAATGTTTCATTACGGAAAACTTCTCAATAATTTATTGTACGTATAATCATAGGAGTACGATAAATCTACAGGATATTTATATGAAGATGTATAACGAACGCAAATTATTTGCAAATGTTCATATTTCAACCAGATCTAGTCTTTTAAATTATAGTGGTCCAATCACCCACTCTCCGTTATTTTAGCCCAGTAATATAACTTAATCGAACTCTAAAAGGTTGATCGGAGTATCTTTCTCCTACAAACAAGAGCGTTGCCAAATTACGAAAACCTGTTCTGGGTTTACCTTTCATACAGGAAAAATTATTCAATGCATTACTTCTTGGAAGGAATGTATTAAATTAAAAAATTAAAATGTCTCCGTACATGTTTCACAGGTTGTACTAATATGATTCAGTTTTGAAATAAAATTTTTAGCAAGATGCTCAAGTTTTATTCTTCTAACTAGCAATCACATTCCCGCTGCACATTCGTAAATATTTTATTTACTGATGTTAAAATACTGTATATTGAATTATTTTAAAGAAAAATGACTTTTAATTATACATTTTTCTTGTAAACTTTTTGAATCATAAAGGTCACTGCTCTTCAATGTTCTTTGCTATTTATTTTGTACATTTGTTACGTCAAATTCACTTCAGAGCTATAATTTTAGAAAAAAATCGATTTATAATATATTTTCATATGATTTAATTTCATAATTAACATGATGATAATGCAATATATTGACTCGATGAAAACATTATGACCACAGATTTTTACATAAAAATATCCGGATAAAGGAAATAAAAAATAAATGTAGATTTAGACTAATTGCATGTTACTTGTGTGATTAAAAGAAAACCACACCACCAGTGACAAAATGGTACTTATAAATCATAAATCTAAATAGGATAAACTATTTCTTAAAACATATTTCCAGAAAGTCCTCTTGAATGCGATTTTATTTAACATATATCTTGTTTTTAAATAATAATCATAGTATAGAAAATTTAATTACACTTTACGAGCAATAAAATTTTAATAAAAATATTTTTTAAATGAAGTATTAACCTTGAGAGTAATATTTTAAATATGAATAACAAGTAGCTACCTTATTTACAATAAAAGTTCTTAGCCTTTTGTTGAGGTAAAAAGACTTAAGAAACTGTAATTGAAATCTTTCGACATGATATGTAAGCCTACATTGTTTTTACATGTACGTGCATGTTATAATAATAACAACTTCAAAAAGTACGTGGCCATAATATTTTTCTTTGTATTCTAATAACGAATTGAGTGTAATGATATGCCGTGTAAAACAAGCAAGGTAGGTTCCTTCTTCTGGTGCCTATTTAGATCTGTTGCCAGGTTCAAGTTGATGCCCTTGGGTAAGGATGTTTTTACTTCCCTAATACTAATGTACACTATAAATTTTTACACGTAATCAAATTGATTCAACGGTAGAAATGAAACTTTTATAGATTAACATAAAACTATTTCAATTAATGAAAACACCCTTGTGTCAAGCTATCGTATTAATATTTATTATTGTATTGCATATTCGACAATACAATTGTATAAGACAATTTGCTTTTTATTTTTATTCTTCCGGAAAGAAAAAAAAATCTGATGTGAAATAGTTTTAGATAAATATAGAGTTTTAGGATTTGAGTTAATAATAGACACTCAACTTTCTCTTGCCAATGTAAATAATAAAATACGTAGGTAACTTATGTTTAATCTTAATAAACAATGTAAAATGAAAAACATAACCTAATTTTAATTATGAACGAATGACGCAAATGAAAATCAACCTCTGTAGAACTTAAAAATACGGTAAATCACTAATTAACGCTAAACTAAGCTCTGTAGAAAAAAACGATTGAAATAAAAGTTGAAGATTTTTAAATTTTCTGTAACTCTGATTATATACATTTGTCGTAAAATTCATACTAAGGCCGCAATCTTAAAATTTTTTTTATAGATTTTGATAAAAAAAGCAGATAATTACCAATTGCCGCTAAACTAGGCGTTGTACAAAAAATATTTCAAATAAAAGTTATAGGTTTTTAAATATTCTGCACTTTTAATAATAAATAGCCTACCTTTGTTCTAGAATGGATGTACTCGTATAAAAAACCATTTTTTTCTACGAGAGCACAGCTTCCCCAATAATTTCAGGGGACATGACGCTTATCCTATCTTGTAGAACATAACAATTGTAGTAAATGAGGCGGTTTAAAAAAATCGTAGGAGCCATTTTGAGAAAATTGCAAAAACGTGAAAAATCGCACAAACTATTTCTTCCGTTCGACCGATTTTGATAAAAATGTTCCTATCTAGTCTTCTAGTAGTGCCTAAATTAAGTTTTAAGTATCAACTTTGTAAGATGTTCCGTTCTTGAGATATTTTGTTTACACACACACACACACACACACACACACGCGCGCGCGCGCGCGCGTACACACACACACACACACGCACACACACACGCACACACACACACACACAGAGGCGCGCGCAGGCACAGACTCATCGCTAAAAACATGTTTTTGGGTTCAGGAGGGTTAGAAATGTTTATATCTTGTGAAAACTCGATTTCGAAAAATCTATATGAAAACAATACTTTCTTTCCCTATATTTTATACAGGGCAAGAGAAAGTAAAAATAAATTGTAGATAAATATTATAAGTAGGCTATACCGTTTGTTTTAGTCCAAATACATTTTAAAATGTTTTATCGTAATTAAAAAATGTAGCAACAAGACCTGAACTTTTTTATAAGAAAATAAATACATCAAAAATATGAGGACATAAAAATGTATACAATATCAATTTATTTCGTAATTTCTTAAAATCACTGAAAAGGAACTCGAACAAGTTATAATGTCTTTAATGACAAAAATAATAATTAAATTCTAGCCCTCAGTGTAAAATAATTAATTGAAAAGAGATAGTTCTTTCTTTAAAAGAACACCAGGGGGAAGTCTGACTCATCGTGTGGCATACTTTCCTAATACTCTTCCCAGTACATTATTAAATTTGTTTCATGTATAACTATTTAATCTCATGTGACAAATAAATAGACATTTACTTTTGTTTCGTCTCTATACTATTATTAACCGTTCCACGTCGCATGTCATCACATGTATAATTGTGTAATACGAAAGGTTAAATAAATCGTTAAGAAAAAACGACATTACTCAATCAGTTTGGTAAAACGGATTCTCTAATTTAGCCTGGAAAATTATTTTAAAAAGCGGATTAAATAAAAAATAAAACAAAGATGCAGCGCTTTTTTAAAAATTTTCAGCCTCTACACTTAAAAGTCATCTTCTATAAATCACTAGTACAGCCAATTTGGCTATATGGTGAACCAATTTAGGAGCATATCACAATACAATACTGAATATTCTTCAAAGACACCATTCAAAAGCACTTAGAGCATTAACAAACGCACCTTTTTACGTAACCTATCATACCCTTCACGAAGACCTGAAAATACCATCGGTTCGAGACATTGTAAACGAAACATACAACTCATTACACACAAAGCCAATTGACCACATAAATCCAAATGTCCAATCTTTTTCAACTAACGATCTCCCTATTAACAGACGACTTAAAAGAAGGTGGATTAGGGATCTTCTCCGACCACCATAAAAAACATTTCAATCTAACTTGTCATGCTTGTTTCATTTCATAAAAACAAAAAAACATTTCATATAAAAAAATCATCCATCATAGTTTATTAATCATTATCATTAAACAATATTGGCATAACATTCCTTGCAAAATTTCACGCCGAAATCGGTCACTGGATCGATTCTCATTCACGTTACATTCCCACCATTCCTCTATCATTCCATCTCATTTTCTAGTTGTGCTTTAAAAAAATGTACAGTTGTAAATAAAAATAAAGTTGAAGCCAAAAAAATTTCAGCTGCTTTGCCCGGTCCAGACGTTGGAGATGCAGACTTTTCTGACTGCTGCTAAAAAGAGTTCTACTAATAAAGAACATCAAACAACTTCTTCAAATTAGTGAACCAGGTTAAGTTTCTTCTACTAGGTCCTCGAATGCCCCCAACCTTACCCTGAATAGCGATTTGAAAGAGCCTGTACTTGTCTCCGTTTTTCATGATATATCCGAGGTACTCCAACTTGCACTGTTTAATCTTCAACAACAGCTCAAGCCGACATTCCATTCCTAAAGGACCTCTTCGTTAATGATGTATACAACATAAGCGATTTTCAAAATACGTCAACACAACCGCATTGCAAAAGCCTCTATAGTCTTTTCAGTGGCATTGGACAGGCTCCTTACTTAAACACTATACAATAATGTGGAGATTACAATGCAATAGATGATCTTTTTTAGTTCCAGATTGAGGTCTCTGCAGCAAGAGAGCGGTTTAACAGATGTAAATGTCTCTATGGCTTTTTAAAATTTTTAATCTCTCTGAAATAATCCCAGCTGTCGTTTAACGTACATCCAAAGTAGAACAATGTTGAAACTCACTCAATTGTTTCCATGGCAACATGCAACGTGGTTGGCTGAATAAAAGGTGATTTTTAGGGAACTTTATCAGAGGAAAATTATATTAATACATTTCGACTATTATTTACTTTGTAAATGAAATATAATGGGTGTAATATAAAGACGCGTACCAAATTAAAGGCTTTATTTTTAATTTCAATAACAGTGTATTAATAATAGTTTTTTAATTATGTTAAAAAAACTATGAGTAAATATCTTTACTGTATTTTTTGGAATTTTTCATTCACTGTAGTTGCTTCATAATTAAAATGATTATACTTAATGATATTATTAAGTGTTTATTAAGTATAAGTATAAAGTAAGTATTATATTATTAAGTATTATTAACTTACTTATATTGTTAAAGTATGCAATCGAAAGTATTTTAACATTTTACTGTTTATTTACAATCTTAACTTAAAAATAAACAATATTACACCTTTCGAAAAAATTATCATGTTATTTTTGTTTGTTTTTTCTTAACCTACTTAGTGGTTATATATTGTGTGTAGCTACAGTTCTAAGTGCCAAATAAAAGTGTTAAAAATTACACTTGCGTTGGTCACTTATGAAAACACTAGGCTATGTAAAAATTTAAGTATTAAAAAGTGATCATTAATGGAATGTACGAATTCTTATACTAAAACAATCATTTATAGAAATACTGTTAGAGTATAATTTTCTATGTAACCCTAGGATCTGAATAGAAGTATAAAATGATTCCATAGTTCAGTTGATACAACAGATCATGCCAATGTGTTGATTAAATGCTGCGTATTATAGATTCAAACATATAATGTAATAATTAGTATACATATTGGTGACGGCAAAGCAACCAAACTGGAGTTCCTCTTTCGCAGCACACAGCATTCAATGTGTTCTTAAGAGTACAATCTCTAACGTTATGACAACAACTGGCAAGTGACGCAGGAACTGGAGATGCTTCAGTCACGCCATGCTATTAAATTTATCGCTCAGTTTCTCAATCGCCTGGAGCATTTCGTGGTTTTTTCATAATTGTACACAATATTCATGTATTTTGATAATTATTTGTTTTTGTATTATTGCGTTGTTGGTTTCGCATTGTTATTGTGAAATTGTATTACACGGAAAAATATTTCTGGATAAATTCGTAAATTTATTACAGCCTCTATTTCGCATGAGTATTATTATCCGGGTGTAAACTGATATTGTCTTTTGAATGAACGATTTTTTAAGGGGAGATGGCTCGATGGTTTTAACTCAAAATTTCGATTTTTGGTTTTTTATGTTTTTCAATAGTTTAGGCTTAGATCTACCAGAAAAACATTAAATTACGTCAAAAAAAATTATTTTTATAAAAAAATTAAGTTTTTATATGGTTTACACAGAAAAATTATCATGTTACCAAGAACGAATATTTTTCATAATTTTATACTGCTCGTTTTAGTGCAAAGAGTTTTAGGTTTTAAAATATCTGGATCACTGTTTTTTGTATTTTCAGCTGTTGGTTCAGCTTTCTGAACAACTTTACTTAAATTTACTTGTTTTTTACTTGAGAAATTTACTTGTTTGTGTACATATTGTTTTTGATTTAAGCCTTCTTGTTTCTTACCTTTTCCCGTAAATTTAGATTTTTAACACAAAGGTACATTTGTCTCAGAAACCAATAAACGTACCAGGCTGACATTTTTACCAGTTAATTATCTTGCATATCCACATGTACCGACAATTTTATGACTTCCTCATGCTTCAAAAATTAATAATACACAAAAAACATAGAAAACAATTCGTAAAAATTTTATGATTTTTAATTTAAAAAAAAATCATATGGTCTAAAGACTAAATTGAAAAAATGTCAGTAGCTCGAGAAGAAACCCGACACCTGTAGTGGGTAAAGTTTAATATCCCTATCTTTTACCAATCCTACGAAAAATGTACCTAAAAATAGCAAATTTAACATTGGCGGGATACAAAATACAGTCTCCTCTTAAATTCTTCTTAAAAACATAGGCAAAACAGCATCCTTCTCTGATGATGACATGTCGGTAACTAGCTTTAAACTGACAACTTTGTATGAATGATCTTGTAAACCAGTTGATACTGACAAGCAACTTTCTTTGGATTGATTCCCGTTTGCATTTTGTTGCCGGCATCGGTTTAAGTAGTGTGAACTTCGACATGATGCGATTGATCGCATTGGTTAGGTAGAAATTCCGTAGAATATCTTCTGATTTCGAATCCTTGTCTTGTCAATTTTACTTATTTAAGTTTTCAGTTTATTACTCAATTCACTAGTTATTGTCAATAATATTAAATTATATGAACTGATAAATGACACGTTTTACGTTCAGTGAACCAACTGAAGCCCTTCAGTTTCTGTTGGTTTATTGACCCTGAAACGCTAGAATGATTGACTGTTAGATAATTTTATTAATTTAAGGAGAAATATTATGTAGTTTTTCATAATTTTCCACATAAAAAATTAAATTTCCAAGTACTATTAATTTCCACGCACACCTATTAATCCACAGCGCAGTAACTGAATGAACATAATATTATGAAACTTGGTTCATAAAAAAACCTTATATCCACCTTAAAGAATCTTGGGTTAAAAAGAAAAACCCTTATACAGGTTCTTTTTTTAAATTAGAAATATTTCTGAATGAAAAGAAAATACAATCCATCGGGTTGGTCTAGTGGTAAAATCGTCGCCGCCAATCAGCTTTTTAACAGCTGATTTTTGGAGATGAAGGTTCCGTGGTTCAAATCCTAGTAAAGGTAGTTTACTTTTTCACGGATTCGAATAATAGACAATAGTTGCCGGTGTACTTTGATGGTTTGATGGTTGTGGTTCAATTAACCATTCTCCCAGGAATGGTTGGCCTGACAAGACTACACCTCATTTACACGTCAATCATATCCTTATCTCATTAGGTCATGGGGTTACTTATTGTTGTTAAATTACAGTTTACAACGTACACGTATTAGGGATTCAAAAAAGAGGAAATACGAGTTGTAAATACGATTGAATCTTGTTGAAGAAACATATAGTTTCTGCCTAATTAAAGAGCGTTCAAGTTCATGAAATAACCAAATAAGACACCTAATGAAATATTTAAATAAGCATAAATCAAGAAATTAGTCGTAAATTGTTTTCGGCCGATGTACTCAGTCGGAAAATCTGTTGTTTTATGTAGTAAAATTGAAAGAATTTTTAGAATTGTATCAATTTTTACTAAAAGTTTGTGGCCCGTACACGTTGGGGTAAAATTTATTTTCATTTAGTTAATAACAATTTCAAGAGATTGATTTCGAAACAGAGAGATGAACATATTTCATTCTTTTATAGTACTCCAGCAATACTTTCTGATATTATTCTTTAACCTCGTGCGGAGGTTGATGAAACGACTAGTAATCATAAAAGTAATAAACATTAATACTTCAGAGTACGTAGTTTACTTCACTGCCTTGAAATTGTCAGAATATAAAGAAAAGTAGGTAAATGTTTTAAATAACACAATATTTACGACCAGTGTTAAGCAGTAAGAAAGACTGACGAAGGTTTATTGTGTGAATATTAATTAGAGAAAAAATCTTACAGAAAATATCAAGGAAACAAAAATGTAGGTATTATAAGAAAATTTTGGCCGATACCTGGCGCTATTATTAGAGTACCGGACTATAAAGTTCTCAGATTTCATAACAGACTAGGGTCTGGAAATTTTAACATATTAAAATTAAGATACTATGACACAAAGTAATATAATGACAAAACCATTGATATGACTTAAATAAAGACAAAACATTTAATTTTAAACTAATCGTTTAAATTCAATTTAGTCTAATCGAAATTTCAAGTATTCTGTAATATTCTTGCAAAACGTTTTTATGTACATGGACGTTTGTCAGATGTTGAGCTCATAATCCACTGTTAAATAATACAAATAATAGTACTTCTGTTTTAACAACCACAGATATAAAATAAGATATCATAAATTAAAAAAAAGAATGATCCGGATACAAGTAAACTTGCAAGTCTCTAGCTTTTCCTAATGGTACCGATTCTTTTAAACGTTAGGTAGGTATCTACTTATATATTGTTGAACGTGAAAATATTTACTAAGGTTTATGAACTACAACTAATAGTTATTTTTTTTAATCTGCTTTGTAATTTTGTTTATTTATAAGTTTAATGCCTAGGAAGAGGCTTCCTTCGTAGATAGGTCAAAAAATAATTTTAATTTTACTAAGTTATTAAGTACTTACACTTCTAACCGCAGCTGAAACTTAATCGTAGTGTTATCAGGTAAAGACTTGGATAAATTTAATTTACTCATCGAGCTTTAGCGCTTTTAATATTTAACTTCATTTATCTCGGTCATTTATTTGTCTGGGCCCAAAAATAAGGAAGGTACAGTTTTGCTATAACCCGACGATTTGACCGATTGAGGCGAACAAGGATTTCATTTGTTTGGACAGAACCTGTGAGATAGGCAATGTGGCGCTGAATTATTACAACTGAACAACGAATCTATAATGGATTTTTCGGAGCTACAAACTAGTTTTATCAATATTGTCGATACTGAAATATAATAGTCCATACACTAAATTTAGTAAGCAATTTTCAATGAATTGTGCGTCAGACTAGAACAATTTTACCTATTTTTAAATACTATTTTTAGTTACAAAGGTATAGTCAAATAATTCATATAGGTTTTAATACAAGCAATTGCCCGCGGCTTTGCGTACATGAGTGAAAATTCTAATTTTAGTTATGTATTCTATCTACAGTTAGTTCCGTGATTCAAATGTGTATCTTTTGTCACTAAATTATAAACTGCATAGTAGATTCGTCAACGAAATTCTCAGAACAAAAATGATCGTTTATTATACTAAGTTCGATATGTTACAATGGTTTGTTATTATTACTGATATTGCAGAAAAAAGAGGAACGATCTTCCTTCCTCTAATGGTATAGTTTTCCTTAAAAAAAAAAACTATTTTGTATGTAAGTATTGTGCAATGGATGGAGTCAATCTCGTACATTTATGTGAAAGGAAAAGGGATTCAATTCAATCCAATTTAAAAACTGAATCCTTATCAATTTAAATCACAATGTTGACACAAGCCTAAAATCACGAAGATTCTATGCTTCAACTTTCTTGAAATTACAAAATATTGTATAGCAGTAACGCTAGTTAATTATTAAGGAATGTATATACTTACTAACGGTGTTTCAACAGTATGACTTTTTATTATAGATACGTCAAAGTGAAATAAATCTGAAAGATTTTCAAATATCACTAATAATTTTGGAGTTGTCCAAATTGAAACATGAGGAAGTGGAGGCAGTTGTTTGGTTACAATTATTTGTTTGATTTTTGGATAAAAGAAATGTTGGGGGTGGTTTACCTTTAACAGCCGTCTTAGATTAAAAATAAACGTATTAGTTGAGCTAAGCAATACTGCAGCGCAAAAAAAACAACCGAAAATTTAATATTGCCACTGATTATTTAAAAGTGGGTACGACACAAAATTCTCTTTGCTAAAAAGTACCCGTTTAAGATTTCTTGAGAATAAATATTTGATGGTAAAACCCGTTTACAACCGTACGAATGTTAGCCATAGTATACCCAGTTTTATTCTAGTAAGTAACCGAAATTACTTTTCCGTATATCACTCACTGTGTAATTCAGAATGTTTCATTTACTATCATATTATATTATGAGTAATTATTAAAAAAAAAAAAATAATTCCTTAAAGTGTTTATTTCTCTATTAATTAATTATCCAGTAGGTTTAAATTTCACGAAAATTTAATAATATATAAGAATAAATAAACTATTTGACAATTAAATTATACTTCCGCTATTTTTATTAATCTATATAATATTTGTTTATCTATACATTTATTTACTCAAATTTATTAATATTAATTAAACCGTCAATTATATTTCCGTGGTTCCAAGGAAAACTACTTATCAAAACAATAATTACTCAGGAAGGAAAATTTTTTACTAATTATCTTATAAAAATAAAATTTTCTGTTTTTAAGTCTTTATTATACTCTTTTAATTTTTCACCATACTTAAAACAACTTTCTTCATTTCATTTAATATAAAAAAAATCATATTTTGTTAATATTATGAAATTTTAAGTTAGATATGGTCAATTATTGAATTTATAAAAAAAAATTATAAAATTTACGAAAATTGTTATATTTATTAAATAAATTATATTAAGAAAACTTACTGTTTCTGCGTAAACACACTGATCTAAAGCTTATTAAAATCAGGAATATCTGTCCAGTATTTCAGTTGTTTACTGTGTGACGCCAAACGAATAACTAACGGCTGAATCGAGAACTGGAATAAAATGAAGGTTGTGGAACCAGATACCTGCAACAACAGTGGTTAAAACAGCTAATAAGACCTTCACTTACACACCAATTCTAGCTAGCTACTTAAAACCAACAAAAACAATAAGAATGAAGATGTATTTTAGAGATATTACAAATTGTTGGGTTGGGAATTTCCTTGTAATTGCCGTGACTTCTATAATAGTTACAGTCTAATTATTACACTGTACTTCCAGTCATTATAACCAAGTATGCGTAATTATTGTAGTCATAATTAAAGATTTTGTCAACAGAATTCTTGTTATTTTTGATTAATCTTTGATCGAATACTATTAATGATTAATTTTTTCCTGCGTAAATTTAAATCCTATTTACAGTACACAATCAATAATATTACAAAAAAAAAATAGAAATAACTATAGTAAAACCTAATTAATTAAAAAAAAACCAAATAAATATGGTGGTAAATGTAAGATATAATGATTTAGTAAGAAAATAAAAATGAGTTTCCACATTTCTGAAAGAATTTTATTAGTAATCAATTAACCTAGTATTGTAATAATGTTAGCATAGTCAATGCTCGTAGAAATATTATTATTGTAAAATAAAATCTCGGCGAAGAATTTTTTCTTTATCGTCGCATCTAGGTAAATTGTTAACTTATTGAAATTGATCGGTTCGTGTGCTGCGAAAATTAGTTCTATTTTTTCACGTGTAAGATAGATTGGCTTAGCAACACGTTGTTTATTCACCTTAACCATTCGACTGTAAGTTTCCTCAACGGTAGTGTAGAAGTTTAAAAAATTCTACCCAGAAAAAGGCCAAACTATTATATCCTCCCTTCCGGTTCACCTGAATAAAACAATTTTAACATCCTCTCAAAATTAAAGAAATAAAATTATATTAAAATAAAATCTGGTGTAAAACACTCACACAACTTTATCTTGCCAATGCAAAAATGAAAAATTAACCTAACATTAGTAATAAAACATTAGAAATAAACAAAAAACTAACCTCAAAAACATAACCTAATTTTAATCATGAGTGAATGATGCAAAATGAAAACCAACCTCAGTTAGGCTTAATAATAGGGAACATTTTTGACGCTAAACTAGGCTCTGCAGAAAAAAATGCGTAAAATAAAAGTTGTAGCTCTTTTAATTTCCGATAAATTCGATTAAATGCACTTTTGTCGCAAAATGCATACTACGGCCGAAATCTTAAGAAACCGTTTTCTTCTACGAGAGAACAGCTTCCCAAGAATTTCAGTAGATACGGCGTCTATTCTCTCTTGTAGAGTAGCCTATAAAAAATATAGTAAATGAGGCGATTTTTAAAAAAAGATCGTAGGAGCCGAAAAAAGTGAAAAAAATACGAATAAACTACTACTTCCGGTTGACCGATTTTGATGAAAATGTTCGTGTGGGATCTTGTAGAGGTACCTAACTTAAGTTTCAAGTTTCAACTTCGTGCAATGTTCCGTTCTTGAGAAATTTTGTTCACACACAGAGACCTATCGCTAAAAACATGCTTTTCTCGGTTCAGGGGGTCTGAAAATGTGCATATCCGGTGAAAACTCAATTTCAAAAAATCGGCATATGAAAGCAATACTTTCCTTTCTATTTATGTTCATATAGGCGAGAGAAAGTAAAAATAAACAATCCATGAAAATGAACAGTTTCATGAGACGACACATCTCTTAGCTGTTGTTGTTGTTTAGGTCATCAGCCAAAAGGCTGGTTTGAACCTCTAGAGGTTTTACTAAGCAAAACGAGGAGTGAGGTGGTTTACCATTGCCTTCCTCACTGAGCTGATGGCAATTTTTAAAAAGGCTTATATTGACTGATGGCAAAAATCATAAGTGATTTCTGGTTTGGTGCAGTTCTCCAAACTGTTCTATCTTGCGCAAGTCTTTTCATATCTACACACCTGCAACACCCTACATCTTTTGTAATTCGCTTTAATCATTCTAATCTTTGCCTCCCTATACAATTCATTTTCTCAATATGATCCTCTATTATTGATAGAACAATACCTGGATGTCTTAAGATATGCCCCATTAGCCTATTCCTCCTTCTGGTAAGATGTTTCCATATTCTTCTTCTTCCATACACTAAAAATCTCTAAATTACTTATTTTGTCCGCCCACCTAATCCTTAACATTTTCCTATAACACCAGATTTCAAAAGCTTCTATTCTCTTCCTTTCTACAGCCCCTATTACCCATGTTTCTCTCCCGTATAATGCACTCATATAAGTGCACTTAAACTACATAGTGTTTTAAAAATATTTTCCTAATCTGTAGCTCAATGTTTGTAGTTTGATAAATAATGTTTTGCATAACAAATCAAAAATCAGTTACAAAGTAATTAGATTTGACAAATCTATTAACTACAGTAAGGGATTATACGTAATTATTTTGTTGAAGTTTTTATCAAATACGTTTTTTTTATTATCTTAAAATCTTTTAAGTTGGCCCTTACTGGTAAGTTTGGGGGATTGGGGACAGATTTCATATATTTAATAGATAGTTTTTGTTTGGGGGCGTACTCTACTTTAATTTTCTCTCCCTTAGGGAGATAAAAAGTTATTTAAAGATTCTCATGTTTATTGACGTTCGATGAGCGGTAAACTACATAATATGCAGTGCTGAAATTGTAATTAGGTCAGATTGTTGCAAACAAAAATTTTACATAGTTTTTAATAATAAGTTACACACAATAGGTACGTTTTAAGTTTTAAACGTCTATTATGTATAGTACAATTGGTAATTTTTCTCTGTATTTAATGGTAAATGTATTTGGGAAACAAGTACACAATACGAATTCATTGTTCACCTTTTTCGCTAAAAACCTTTACCACAAAGATCATTGCGTAACATTGAAACATTTGTTTTGAATAGAAGGATTAATTTAACGGTAACACAGAGAACGTTACACCGTGCTATTACAATGCTGATGCAATTATGAACATTATTTGATTTTATTTGCATATTATTAACATTAAAAGATTTGTACCCGCCTCCCACCACAATTTACGATGCAGTATTACTGTAATTACACCGATGATGTGTGAGGGTTTAATCAGAAAGGCCTTCATTTCCAGGTTATAGTCATGTGTTTGATGGATTGTTAGTAGTAATTACCAGACCACAAAATAAGTGAACACACATTTGCTATTCAACATGCATAAATTGATTTACTTGTAAGTATTACGACAGTTATTAGGCCTATATACTTATAATTTTTTTACCATTAGAGTCCTTCGTAGGAATTTTGCATTCAAATATCGATTACGGCGTTAATGAGGTCGTCCACTCAAATATAGGCAACGTGCATTAGATGAGAAACTTATAATTTCAATTGTTAAAATTACAGTATTGGTAATTGTGTTAATCGAAATGTTTTATTCAGATTATTTTAATCCTAGATTTGCGTAAATGAATAGAGTGTTTGCCAAGTAGATACACACTACCAATTATTCAAGAAATAAGACCTGGTTTGTATTGTTATACAAACACTATCATCATCATCATCGTCCTTCAAGGATTAGGCTCTGTTGGCCTGTTCCGGCATCCATTTCTTTCGTGGTCTTCCAACGTCTCGCCTTCCACCGGGTTGATACTCCCATGCTAGTATGGGAAGCCTATCTCTTGACATGCGAAGTAAATGACTGGACCAGTTTCTCCTGTACCTTTTCAGAGTTTCTAGCAAAGGTTCCACTCTCAGTTCCGCTCTTATATTTTCATTTCTTATATGATCTAACCTAGAGTAGCCCTTGATTGCTCGCAGAAATCTCATCTCAGCTGCTTGCATTCGAGACTCAGTTCTTCTATTTGGTACCCATACTTCGCTTCCATAGGCTATCAATGGTATTGCCATTGTTCTATAAAATTTTAGTTGGGTATCCTGCCGTGTTTTCCTCCCTATAGCTCTTCTTATAGAACCACAAACGGCGCTGAATTTAGCCAGCTTCTCATTTACATCATCCTCTTCAACAAATGAGATACGGCATCCCAAGTAACTAAAGTCTCTTACTTGGTCCAGAGCCTGATCATCCAGCACAATTTTGCATCTAATTGGCCACTTTCCTCTGAATGCCATAACCTTGGATTTATGAGGTGAGATCTTCATGCCAAAATCTAAACCAATTTTATTCAGCTTGAAAAGTGTATATTGTAGTTTGTCTTCAGAGTTGAAAATAATTACAGTATCGTCAGCATATAGTAGAGAGTTCAAGAATACATTATTGCAAAGTTGAATGCCTGAGTCAACGTTTTGATTCCAAATATTTAGAATCTCGTCTGTATAAATATTAAAAAGAGTCGGAGACATTGGACAACCTTGTCTCACGCCTTTATTTATTTTTATTTTTTCTGTTTTTTCATTACCGAACATAACTATTATATCAGTATTGGTGTATGTACCCACAATCGCCGCCACAAGGTGCTTGGGATATCCTTTCTTGAGCATCACAACCCACAATCGAGCTCTCAAAACGTTATCAAACGCTTTTTGCCAATCTATGAAGGCCATGTGCGTTTCACAGTTGTACTCTCGATTTTTCTCAATAAGTTGTTTCAGTGTAAACACTGCATCCATACAGGAGCGCCTTCTACGAAATCCTATCTGTTCGTCTCCTATAAGATTTTCCGCAATAGCCCTCAAACGTCTGTTCAGAATGTCAGCATACAACTTATAAGCATTGCTCAAAAGGCTTATTCCACGGTAGTTTTCAGGGTTTGTTCTGTCGCTTTTCTTATAAATTGACACAACTTTCGATGTCTGCCATGATATAGGAATTTTATGGGTTTTCCAGCACATATTATATAGCGTCAAAAGCCTCAAATGTAGAAACATACCTCCATATTTTAAAAGCTCCATACTTATTCCATCTAAACCACTTGCTTTCCTATTTTTTGACAATCTAATTGCAAGTTGCAGCTCATCAAGTGTAATCTCATCAACATGACATTCAACACAAGGGTCTATTTCTGTCTCTGGCAGTGTCTCATCAAACCATAGACTCTGATAGTGCCTTATCCATTCCGACTTTGAGACACAGTTGATCTTTACCCTTTCTTTCTGAGCTGTACCCATTGACTTTAAAAACTTGAATGCAAACTCTTGTCTACCATGCAGATCATTCTCGACATCCGATATGAAGGCATCCCAAGCCTGTTGATTTGCTATCCTTGTTATCCGTTTAGCATTGTTTCTTGCTTGTTTATAAGCCTCTTTGTTATTAAATGTTGGGTTATTTAACCAGATTTTGTAAGACTTCTGCTTTTAATTTATTGCGTTTCTGATTTCATCATTCCACACCCTCAAACCTCTCCGAACTTGAAGCCTTTTCCGAGTGCCAAGTGCTTCAGTAGCAGCCTGTTTAATAATATTTTGCAGACTTTCCCATTCTTCATGTATGGTTGTCTTTGTTGGCACCCTAGTCAGGTAGGCGAGTAATCGACTTTGATATAAGTGTCTGACACTTTCCTCTTGCAGTAGACCAACTTTGAAAACTTCTTCAGCTTTTTTTTTCGAGGCTGTGGGATGGTACCACTTAGCAAACATATTGACCTTGGCAACAAGTAAGTAATGATCAGAGTGAATATCCAAACCTCTGAAAACTCTTACATCTCTAACTTGCTTAGCTATCCTTTGACTCACCATAATATAATCAATTATAGATCTACTTCCTCTAGCTGACCACGTGAATTTATAAACATCTCGCTTTTTGAAGAATGTGTTTAAGATTTTCAGCTGATTGTAAGGCACAAAATCACGTAGCTTCTCTCCATTTCTGTTAACTACATCTTCACCAAAAGTTCCAACACATTTGAGCAGAGGCTGGTTACCCACTCGACCATTTAGATCGCCCAACACCAAAAGGTCATCCGGCTTCTTTATGCTGTCTATAACCTCCTGGAGTTGTGTGTAAAAACTTTCTGTTTCGTCTCTTTTCCTAGGGTCTGTACTATCTTCAGGGGCATACACACCAATAATTGAAAAGTGTCCTCTGTCGTTTTTTATTCTGACTGTAATTATTCTGTCACTGACAAACTTATAATCTTTAATTTTTGATTGCAGATCCTTAGCCATAAAAATGGCCACTCCCTTGCTAGCTCTCTGTTTCTGTTCCACTCCGCTGTATATTACTACATAGTTTCCAACGTATTTAGTGCCAGATAGCTTTATTTTAGTTTCTGTTATTACTGTAATCTTTATACCCGCGTTTTCCAAGATCTTTGCCAGTTCTATTTCCTTGGAGCGAAGTCCTCTCACATTCCAAGTGGCTATTTTAATTGTTTCCGTAATCCATTTATTCTTTAAAAGTGGTTTTCCAGTATATCTATTCCTTAAAATCCGGTCCCGATCCGAGGCTAAATTGTGATGCTTGCCAGTAGTTGAAGATATCCCCTGGCCGCGGTACGAACGCTGCGCAGGTTGAGTTCAATGGTGGGGCCGCCACCTTGCTGCGTCTGAACTCACAGGATTTGTGTAGGGGTTTCTCCCCTAGACGAGTTGCTTTCACTACAGCTACGAGCCTTGTATACCCATTGATTCTCTCTTCACAGTCATATTTCCTTCGTGCCTGCTACTTCCTGAGACGCTACTGGTGTTAGGCAGCCTTCAGGTTGAGAGAATCTGCTACTGTGAGTAAACTCACAGCCCCCAGCACTGATCTGCTTGTCGACCCAGCTTCCCGCCTGAATTGGTTACCCGACCTTTCACTGGGTTGCTCGACGTAACAGGGGGCACCTCTTGTAGGTTACATGCTGGAGTTGAAGTGTGAGAGGCTAGAGGAAATCTTTTGCATGAAGTCCTTAGATTACGCATCCGATGTTAGGTGCTTACGCATCAACACTTCCATTGCCCAGAACCATAGCTCCCCCTAGGTTGATTCCTAGAGCCCACACAAACACTATTATTTTACAATTTTAAACTTGAACGACTTGCTCTGTTTGTTCTGTTTTTGCCTCTCCCACTGCTGTGCATCTATACTATCCCCCTACTGTTCATCTATAGTCGTTTGCACGTTCAGTTGACAGAACGGAGCAGAAAAGGACAATGTATTTCTTATGGGGCTTTTACTGCTACTAGCACGTACACAAACATTGGCTTTGTTGATCAATCAATGCCATCATAACCAATAACATTCGCCTCCGCCGCGCCCCATTGATATCAAATCTTTATAATGTAAAGTACTCTGTATGACTACTAATTAATAATTAACACTATAAGTTTATCCTCAACTTCATAAGAGAATTCCAAATGTGAAATATTTTTTCGATATCTGTACTGGGAAAGATTTTTTCGATTTGCAATAACCGATTGCGTCATTTGTTTATATTTATTACGCAGTGTTTTATAAGTCTGGCGAGGGAATGTAGGTAAGGTATTAGTAGGTCTGCAGTAAGATAGATAAGATATTCATTTTAAACCCCCCCCCCCTCCTAATAGAAGAAAATGTTTTTACAGTTTTCTGATTTTTTACAATTCATTAAACATCTATATAATAGGCCTACATAATTTTTTTCTGTTAAGCAAAACTTGAATTGTAATTCTACCTTAAAAATACGTGTTTTAAAAAAGTGTATTGAAATATTGGTAAAGTTTAAAATAGTATTTATATAAGCATGCAGATTCCTTTGATTGATGTTTTTTAGTTGCGCTAATAGCAGTGACGATTCCCATAAGATTCATTGTGTCAACTGATCGTGCAAACGACTATAGCTGTTAATCGTCGCTGTCGCTGGTCCAACTATCACAAAGGGGCAGTCAGAGGAGGAACTCATCCCCAGTCTTCAGTTGTCGCATGCGTATAAGAAATGTTTTACTATGTTGTTCTGTTATAACAAAGTAGTTGAACTAGTTTATTATAGTAGGCCTAATTAGTTAAACTAGTTGTTATACAAACTAGAGAAAGCAGGTACTCTACCATCTACTATCGTCGTGTAAACGGTTGGGATAGTCAACCGTAGAGTACTAAAGATAAAAATTGGCAGAGTAGAGTAATCCAGTGCGGTAGCAAAGTAATTATATCACTCGCTCACTAAAAAGAACCTCCACCACTATGCTTACTCTACTCTATCACACTCAATTTGCTGGTCTCTTACCCGTGTAAACCGGATAGGAGAGTTGCTGTTTTGTTTTGACAAGTGAATTAAATTAAAATCTGTCGATTCTTTTTGTAATTTATTAATTTTGTCTGATGCATAAACAATTCTGTCTAATGGCTAAACTACCTTTATAGGGTTTTTTATTATTTTGTTACCAAACCAATTTTAATAATGAAGTGCTCAGTACCTGAAAAACTGAAACTTGTTGAATTGTACGGCAAAAATAAATATTTGTGGAACATTAATCAAGTAAATTACAAAAACAAACGCTTGAGAGAAACAGCGTAGCCTATCACTGCACATTGAAATAAAGAAAATTGAATAAAGAAAATTTTACGACGCTTGAACTAAACAAAATATGTAAAAGAACTGTAGATGCACATGCAACAACGAACTGATGAAAACAGATCAAAATATTCAGGGGCAGAAAACTGCTGATTATGTTCAGACCCAGCATTAGATGGTTTGCACTCTTTGCCCACTAGAAAGTATCGAGATAACACCCACGATATAGCAACGCGGAGCATACACGGTTTGGTAACGACGGATATTATGCACGGAGCGTGCCGTCACTACAAAGTATTCTGGCCGGAAAATTGTTGATTGGACAGGCTACGTTGTTGGTCGGTGACCGAACGGTCTAATGGGTGTTCTCTGATGCTAATATTTATATACAAAGAATACAATTTGCATGTGTCGGTACGGTTACGGTCCTAATATGATACGTTCTAGAGGGCAAAGACCTTAAAGGATAACTTTACGATAACGGCTAAAATAGCAGTGGACATCAAGGCAGACACGGTAAATGAATATAATATTAACGAAAGTGCAAACACTTTTATCGAGATGTAGAAACATTAACTTCGAACTTCATTAACTTCGAATCATTCTTCGAGTAGCAACTCAAAACATAATTTTTACAATTTTTTTTTAAACAAAGAACAACGACGATCAATATTCGTTCTTGACATACAACTTTATAGGCTACTGTATTTATACTTTATTTATACTTTGTATTTACTACATTGGCATTGTGTGAACGTATTATGAGGTAGGCTACTCTACTGTAAGAAGATGCAAAGCCACTCTATCGCCTACCATTTGGCTAAAAAATAAGCTACATAGTCACTCTATCAAAAATTTACCAATGTAAACCTAGCCTAAGGTATAGCTAAACTAAGCAAAGTATTTAATCTGAAGTTTTAGGAACTAACTGTGAGGTCAGTAATGATGAAACCGATTCAGTCACGAATCACTGTTTGTCAGAAATAATGTTTAGGCCGTTGTTGTTTAGGTCATCAGCCGAAAGGCTGATTTGAACCTCTAGCTAGAGGCTTTACTAAGTAAAACGAGGAGTGAGGTGGTTCACCGTTGCCTTCTCACTGAGTGGAAAAATATGCTTATCAGCTTGCCAGGCCCTCTGAAAAGCATCTACTTTCCACCCCGCAAAAAATGTCACCTTTACTTCATTTACTGTAGGTTCTGGATGTATAATGAAATTCATTACTCTCAGAGTAGATAACTCTGACTAGTTTCTTTACAACTCTACCTCTTCTGTTCTTAAATGCTTCTTCAGTCATAATTGGCTGACCAAGTGATAAGAAATAGAACTATTTTTTGTAGCCCTGGAACTAGCAGATCAAGTGCAAATAATAATTTAACACTCCACCGGGCTATTATCGGCCAAATATTTAGGCTAAGTTTACCAATTAAGTGATAATATTTTATGATTAGACCTGCTTCAACATTTAAAAATAATTTGTTTTAAAACTGTTAGTAGGCCTACGTACTGAATTTGTCCTGGTTGGAACAGGAATTTGCTGTTCCTAGTACAATTCGGAACGATAAATGAACGGTATCTGATACAAATTACTTTGTACTGATGCAGGAATACCAACTCAGCGAAGAACGATTTTTGCCTATATGAATATATATATATAGGAAGGAAAGTACTATTGTTTTCATGTCAATTTTTCGAAATCGAGTTTTCACCGGATCTACACGTTTTCAGACCCCCTGAACCAAAAAACATGTTTTTAGCGATTGGTCTCTCTCTCTCTCTGTGTGTGTGTGTGTGAACAAAATATCTCAAGAACGGAACATCGTATGAAATTAAAACTTGAAACTTAAGTTAGGTAGACTACTATTAGAGAATCCGACACGAACATTTCCATCAAAATCGGTCAACCGGAAGAAGTAGTTAATTCATGTCATTTTTCACTTTTTTGCGATTCTCTCATAAACAGCTCCTACGATTTTTAAAAAAAATTACCTCAATTACTATATTTTTTATACTCCACAGATAGGGTAGGCGCCATGTCTGCTTAAATTCTTGGGGAGGCTGTTTTTTCGTAGAAAAAAAACTGTTTGTTTAAGATTGCAGACTTAATATGTATTTTAGCGCAAAAGTATTTATAATAAAAAATGCAGACAATTAAGAAACTACCTACAACTTTCATTTCGAACATTTTTTTGTATAATCGCTAGTGTAGCGGTAATTAGTGGTTTTCTGTTTTTTTTCATGAAACTCTGTAAAACGCTGAATTTTTTAAGATTTCGGCGTTAGTATGCATTTTAAACCCACCGGGTAGAGGTAAAGTCGTCGCCGCGAGTCAGCTGTTCAACAGCTGATTTTCGGAGACGAAGGTTCCTGGTTCAAATCCTAGTAAAGGTAGTAACTTTTATACGGATTTGAATATTAGACAGTGGTTACCGGCGTACTTTGATGGTTGGGGTTCAATTAACCATACTCTCTCAGGAATGGTCGGCCTGGGTTTGTTCAAGACTACATCTCATTTACACGTCATACATATCATCCTCATCTCATTGGGTCATGGAGTTACTTATTGTTCTAAACTGAACAGATTGCAACGTACACAAATTAGGAGTAAAAAAATAAAAAGTATGCATTTTGACCCACCGGGTTGGTCTAGTAGAGGTAAAGTCGTCGCCGTGAGTCAGCTGTTTAACGGCTGATTTTCGGCGACGAAGGTTCCTGGTTCAAATCCTAGTAAAGGTAGTTACTTTTACATGTATTTGAATACTAGACTGTGGTTACCGGTGTACTTTGGTGGTTGGGGTTCAATTAATCATACTCTCTCAGGAATGGTCGGCCTGGGTCTGTACAAAACTACAGCTCATTCAACCACGTCATACACATCATCCTCATCTCATTGGGTCATGGGGTTGCTTGTTGTTCTGAATTGAACAGATTACAACGTATACAAATTAGGAGTAAAAATAGTATGCATTTTACGACAAAAGTAAGATGTAATAAAATTTATAGGAAATTAAAAGATCTACAACTTTTATTTAGAGCATTTTTCTCTACAGAGCCTAGTTTAGCGTCAAAAAGTGATTTTCCGTATTATTAAGCCAACCTAAGGTTGGTTAATTTTGCTTCATTCACTCATGATTAAAATTAGGTTATGTTTTTAGAGGTTTGTTTATTTCTTATGTTTTATCACTAATGTTAGGTTATATTGTTCATTATATGCACTGGCAAGAGAAAGTCGTGTGAATGTTTCACTCCAGATTTTTATTCTTGGAGTAATTACTTGATCCTACCGGAACTAGTGACGAGGTGAGTCGTAGAAGACTTACTTTTCACCTGATACAAGCGAATACTAGGAGCAGAATAGAGCCCGTTCCACGAAGGTACTTTGCAACTCTGCATTCTGCAGCAAAGTTTGCGTTCCAGGAACATTTTTGGATTTGCAGAGTGCAGAGTAGTCTCGTAAAACGAGCCTCTGCTTTGTTGTTGACCTCTGGCCTACTCTCATACCCGGATCAACTGCGTTCACCCTCTACTAGCGGCGTCTAGTAAGCACGTACTAAATAACAATAACATAGGTTATACAAATTGAATACATTCTTTAAAATAATAATGAGCCTGACTTGTTTTTCTATTTTCCCCTTTCGATATTGACAGTAATATTCAATAATAGTTAGACCTACGTAAATATTTACCGATCAAGGACATAAACACATTCTGTAATTTGAGGGTAGACTTAAACAATGAGAAGGGAATTACCCAATCGAGCTGTGGTGGTCATTTCAGCCATTTGTACTTCCGGAGGTTCTTTTTTCCATTTAACTTATTTTCGTAACTTCAAGGTAAGGGACTGTTTACAACAAAATGGTTGTTTGGATAACGATTCCTTTTATTAATAGGAGAATTTTATTTTAGCAGTGGAAAAAATCGCAGAATAATTAGTAGTGGAAAAAATTGCAGAATTGTTATTGTAAACTGCAATGACATACAAAAAACTTAATTATGTTTTCGATACATCGTGACTGGCAGTTGTAATTACCGCGCATTAGTAAAAGCAGTCTATGCTTCTGCCTCTGTTGAAGTTGGTTATTCAAGTTGCTTAGTAGATGCCGTTCTAGTCACTACTGCGCAAACGTCAACAGCTGTTGAAGTAGTCCGTGCTCCTTATTTAAAAGTTTTTGAGGTTACTTCGCGGATTCTACTTGTCAAAGAAATTATGGTTATCATATCTGACGAGTTATGCAAATATTTTTATTTCTTGGAGATGAATTTTTACGTGTTAACCGTACGTAGATTTCATGTGTAATATTGTTGAATTTCAGTCTGCAATAATGTATACAGTGCATAAGAAACTTAATACAACAGAATTATGGCTGTGGTACAGTTCAGGTCAATGAAATCTGTCTTGCTATTTTTAGTACTCGTTTGCGGTTTAAGTATGTTAATTTACGTTAACTTTATAGATGTCTCTCAAAGTTCAAACATTGGTAAGTTAAAAATTTTTGGTATCATTATTAATTATTTATGTTTTCATTCAATATCACTGGCATGTAATGTAAGATAGATATCGCCAAACAGTTCAGTAATTTCAATTTTTGGTATAATTTTTGTGTGTGGTATTAAATTAATTTTAAAAGGTAATTAAACAATTAGAATGTACTGTATTTTAATCATATGTTCAGAAGTTCAGTTATTTTATATTTTTGCTGATACAAAATTCAGAAAAGAGTATCAAATTTTTTTTGACATGAAAATGACTGAGGTAGTTATTTTTGTTTATAAACTACTTCTAATTGGTTATTATCTAGCTTTGTAATGTTGATTGTTAGAAATCTGATGAGAATATTTTTAAATGGATACTGTTATGAAAACGATTTAGTGTATTTTTAAGGTTATGCTATTATCTATGTGCAGTGGGATTTTGCAATTAAAAATTGTTTGGGTTCATTTTGCAAAGAGGAAAGAAGGTTTCATAATAAAGTCAGAAATCTGTAGAATCTTTTTTATTTACGTGTTAATTTACTTCTCAATTATAGAGTTACCTGTTGGGGGAAGAACGTGAGTTGTATGTCCTATTGATATTTCAACCATGGGTATTGGATGTCTCGGTGACTTCTCGTGTTTGTTGTAACAGTTGAAAGTAAATTTTTGACTATGATAGTTTGTTTTAAGATTTTGTTTTATTAACTACTTAAAATGTTGAAAGGGAGTTGAACAAATAAGTGTGCTTAAGAGGCTACATTCATTTTATAATCATTTACATTTCAGAAGTGCAAAAATACGTATTAAGTTGTCAGCCATTCTATTAGATACCTAACTTTGATAAGTTTAAATATTATTTGCCTGACAAGTCTTGAGAGAAAGCCATTCGGTGAAAATCTGTGACATAACTTTTTGACCTTTCCAAGTGAATCGGTGGCCGTAAATTTTGCAGTCTAGATAGCTAACCACTTTATGTTACGGAGGCCACCTTACTGTATCTTACAATGAAACTTTTAAATTGTCATGGTACCATGTAATAAACAACATTAAAACTATATTTATTCTACTATACAACTATTCTGTATTTTTAAATTTATAACAAATTTCTTGTTAGTATTTTATAAACACTGAAACAAATTATTTTCATTTTTAAATGAAAATGTATTTTGTGACGTTTCAATGAGTTTCAATTGTTTGTATTGTTATATATTAGTTTAAAATTTGATCAATTAATAAAATTTTTTTTTTTGATAATTATTTGTTTATTTATGCATTTAAGTAGGCCTATTTTATAGTAATTATACACAATTGCTATGTCTCTGATAAATGATGACTCATTTTATTCATACTTAGGTTAAAAGGTCGGGAAAGATAAATCAGTTGGCTATGTAAAGAGAGTTATAAATTAAAGAGAATCATTGTTAGAATATCTAGGAAGAATTACAGAAAATTATATGGTTACAGATAAGCTAGCCTCTGTTTAATTTGAATTAAACTTTGGCTACAAGTTTATCTTACTAATTGTCTAGAGTTGCAGTTTTTTATGTTTTATGTTAGGAAATTTAGTAGCCTAAACTATCACACTTTACTGAAACTATTGTTTCCTCCTTTGTGTGAACTTTTGAACTGTATTTTATAGACTTGAATATATTCTTAACTTGAAAATAGGAACATTGAAGGTAAAAATTGATTCTCTCGGAGTAGTACTTTGGAGGTCATACAATTAGTCAGATGCTGTGGTATATATTTATTTTAAAATACTGTGACTATTGCTTATGTAGGTAATAGTTTCTCATTAATAAAACATTACTATTACATAGGCTGCTTACCGTGTTTAAGATGTCTCCTTTAGGTTTATTTTCATGATATTTGATTGTAATTGTAGATTACTGCCCAAGGACATTGTGATCATTTGCTTTTTTCAAAGGAAATTCTGTTTTAATTTTCATTGTATTTTTTAAATTTTAATGGTGTTTACATTTTTAATTGTACTTCATGGTTAACAAGTTACAATAGATTTATTCCCAGAATCTGCTAGTCTTTTTTAGTAAACCTCAAGTTTTTGAAAAGTATTCAAAAATAAAATGTCTAATGTTTTTGATGTATCTTCTGAAAGATGTCAACGTTACATTTTCAGTGCTCTTTAATATTTTTTTATTTCTTGTATTTTTTGAATAAATATTAAGAGAGTTCTTAAAAAAAAATTAGGAATTCAAATACAATGATTCAAGTATTATTTTTTAAAATTTATTTAAACTTGTATAGCAGCTTCGTCATTAGCGACTACTGTGGGTTTCAGTACCATAAAAATGGACTTTTACGTATTAAAATTTCCAGACCCTAGCCAGGAATCGAACCTGGGACCGCCGCGTTGTAGGCTAGAGCGCTACCATTATGCTACAGAGGCAGGCAATTCTAGTTATTAAGGTGTTGGTTGTAGTATTTTTAAACATTATCGAAGGTCATTATAGAAACATTGGGGTAAAATTTTGATCTGGTTGAGCATGTTTAAAAAAAATATGTCATTCTTTATTATACTTTGACATGTCATATGTAGTGTATATTATTGCTTATGACTATAAAAGTTTATATTTTTAAGCCTATTATTATTGTAACTCAAAATTACATAACTTGGGACTCTACCACATCTGTTTATTGATTGTTGGATGAGCAATGTCCACGTAGAATTCAAGTATTTCATTGATGATTAGAGAATTTTGATGTCAGACCTTTGTATGTAAAGTATGATATTGTATGATCTGAACAATCCTTATACAATCCTTATGGTCAGTGACAGTGAGAGGGGAATTAGGCTACGGTTCCCTTCTATGCCCTGCTGACAGTGTGTAAATTTTTTAACCTAACATTTTCCTTGTAGTATTATATAAACAGTTCCGAGGGAGATGAAGGGTTCTTTGCTGACGTCGGATCAAGTGGCCAGGCGGCAGGTTTTTGGTTGGTAAGGGGTTATGGCCTCCTTGGGGCTGGACAAGGACGCCTCAATTGAGTCCAACACTGCTTCCCCCATAGTGAGGGAGTGAACATGAATTTTTCTCGCCGCGTCGGATAAAAAAAATAAAAGAACAATCCTTATAGAGGAGTTAATTGGAATCTGGCATTTCAGGAGAATAAGTAACAAAATTATTTAATACATAATAAAATAAACATGGCTTACTTTAAGTTGAGAACCAGATTCCTACAAGATCATAGAATAGTTGATTGTCAGTGATGTCAAACAATAGTGTAATCTTATGGATGCCATCAACTTGGTCTTAATTCTTGACCTCATTCATACTTTATAATGGTTCCTATTGTGTTGGCTAATTTAATGTAATAATTGTTTTATGTATGCTTCTTCCCTTGACTCCAATTTCTGATGTAATTTGGTCCCATCTACGTTTAAAAGTATATCATGTATGGAAATGAAACAATTCTATAATCTTATATTAGTCTCTTTTATAAATGTCACTAACCTTTTCAGATACATTGATCCTTATGTTCTACTTAATCCTGTTCCGGTGGATACATCACCATCAGAGTATATAAAATATCAAATATGTAATGAAACATTTTTTTAAACCTACAGAAGATGTAACATCTGTAGGTCTTAAAAGAAAATTTTTAAATAGTTTTAATTTCAAGCTACAGTATGAATTATAAAGATTTATTTTTAAATCTTATAATAGTTACAAATTAGTCTACTGTATCTCATTTATGAGTAAATTTTTTCTTGTGTCACTGATGATTTTAAATATCTGTGGTTTCATTTTTTGGAGCCCATAATTTCTGTGATTTTTCTCCTTCATTCATCTGTTTGGTGTTTGGCATTTGATCATGGAAGCCATTAAATGAGTAATTTCATTCATTTTGGTTTAAGGATCCTTTGATCTATCAGGTTGTATAAGACTGTGTGAAGATACACATTGGGGTTATTTCTTTGCTTCTTTCGGTTTTCTTTCTGTGGTTTTAACTGTTTGAAAATTTTCACTTTTCTAGTGATATTAATATAATCATTCAATCTGGGACTCTATACAGACCTAGATCAAATTGGTTTTTTAACTATAGCTGTAATTTCAGTATTTAATTTTTTCAGTATCCCTATCATATGCTGTGTTTGTTAAATTCGTGTGTTGTAATAGTTGTAAATAGATTTTTATTATTCATTTTCCTTTCATCTTAGGAAACTATTTTGGTGTTTTTCCATATATCTGTGATATTAGTGTCTAGCATGTGTACAGTTTTATTTGTCTGTGATATTACAATTTAAGTTCTGTAACAGCTGTATTCGTATCATGTGTTAATAACAGGATATTGTAAGTTTTGAACATCATATTAATGAGCTTTCCATTTGCTCTGTACACTTAAACTTAAAGTATCAGACGATGATAACGCCTTTGGTTTTTAACCTTAAAATAAATGCAGTCTGTACTTTTTTTGTCATTTTTCTCAAACTATTTAAATTTTTTCAGTCGCCTTAGATCTTTTAAAGTATTGCTTAAATCGTTAAAGCCATATTATCCACAGTTGGACTTTAAACAAAAACGAAAAAGCAAACCTAATAAATACATGTAATTTTTTTAAATTTAAGTGATTCTACTAATAAATGATTAAACTAGGTCAGTAATGAAGTTTTGTTGTTTGTAACGGTTATTTTAAATAAGATTTTACTAAAGCATTAAAAAATTGTTTTGGATTTCATGAATGTCTTCATTACTTTACTAAATTGACTAGTCAAACTACTTTATTAGTTTAACAGTACTATTATTTTCATGGAACTTTAAGTGTTAAAAGTATTATTAGCGAATTGCTATTTTTGGCAGACTAATTGATTTTTGTTGTTAAAATTTCCGCTTTTGTTTTATTTTTTAAATATATTATTTTTTCATTGTTCTATCAGAGATCCAATGTGTTTTGCCTTGATACATTTTTCGATAATGTAGACAAAATTTAATTGCAGTCTTTCTGTATTTGTTAGTTTGAAGATTAAATTGGTGATCTAAACTATTAATTGAAAGGAAGCTGTTTGATTATTTACTTCCCTGAATTTTATAAATAATTACCTATCTCTTTTAATAGCTGTTGTAAACAGGAATAAAGTGACCTTGTGGTGATTCTTGAAAGCAGTGGCCAAATTACTATTCTTTTAATGTTACTTTTCTTGATTGAGGGCATTGTTTTTTTACAGCTCTCTGTATCCAAATAACACATTTATTGTGTTAATTTTCTTCCTTTAGTGCTACTGCTCCATGTAAGCCTCGGCCTCTGACACCAGTCTCTCCAGTATCCTGTATCCCTTGCCATCCCTATAAATCAGAGGTCCTCACTTACATCTTTGAGCTAACTAATTCTCGATCAACCTCTTTTTTTGGTACCATTAAGCTGAGCCTTCAGTATCCTCTTTGGCATACGCTGTTGATTCATTCGCTTCAATTGACCTAGTTATCATATTCGCTGAGACTATGAATTTTACAATATCCGCTTATTTTAATATCTTGTCTATTTCTCGGCTAAGTCTGATTCTCGATGTGTCATTCTCTTTAACCGGCTCATAGACATTCCACACAATTTTCCTTTCAGATTTTCACAGTGTTTCCTGTTCCTTTTTTGTAAATGTCCATGTTTCACCCACTGTAAGTGACAACTGGCCTGATAAGTTGTTATATATTTTCATTTTCGTACCATGTCTTATCAGCTTACTTCTTAAAAGTCTAGAATTGGCAAAATATGCCCTGCTTCCAAGCTGCACTTTATCCTGAATTGTCACATTTATGGACTCTTTATTATCTACTTTGTTTCCCAAATACTGAAACTTGTTGACTCTTTCAAATGAAACACCATGCATAAAATAGGCTTTGTATGTTTCTGCAAGTTTCAGTGCTTATATTAACA
The DNA here is from genome assembly GCA_035578175.1 of Catonia carolina. Taxonomy (NCBI): domain Eukaryota; kingdom Metazoa; phylum Arthropoda; class Insecta; order Hemiptera; family Achilidae; genus Catonia; species Catonia carolina. The sequence goes on along the minus strand of JAQMRL010000002.1, from coordinate 120,706,041 downwards.
TATATTTAGTTTTATTAATATTAACGTTTAATTCCATACCAGCAGCTTTTTGGGTTCAGGTGTTTTTAAGCTTTAATCTGACGTTGTCTCGAACTTGCCCAATATCATTAGTGTATGCACAAATTTGGCTTGTTTTATGAAGCAAATGGCTCCTCGTTTGTCACAAAATGGTTCCTCACCAGTCTACATCCTTCATGACGTAATACAAAGCAAATAGGGTGGTCAACGATCCATCACCCTGTTCAATTTCTCTATTAAATACAGTTCAAAATAGACGTTAAATTAAGCCAAAACAGACATTATTAAGTACAATTCAAAAGTAGACAAACAGATGAGAAAACAATAGTTACAGTAAAGTGTTTTAGTTTTGTCTGCTTAATTTCCAAAAATAAAAAACACACTAAAAAAACTGCTACTCTAGATGATTAGTAAAATAAACTTGTAGCCGAAAATTAATTCAAATTAAGCAGATGCTAGCTTATCTGAAACCATTTAATTTTCTATAATTCTTTCCTTGTTATTCTAACATTAATTCTCTTCAATTTATAACTCTCTTTATATAACCTACTAATTTACCTTGCCTGACCTTTTAACCCAAGTATGAGTGAAATGGGTCATCATTTATCAGATATGTAGCAATTGTGTATAATTGTGTTGAGGACTATGGCTGGCTGCACAGATCAGATAGAAGATGGAATATGGTCATTAGAAGTTAAACTGAATCTTCAACATCTAATTGACAGAGTTAGGCCGCTCTCACACCAGTGAAACTCGACCTTGACGCGATTAAAATGACTCAACTGAAAAACGAGTCACGTCGTGCATGTTTGCACATCGAGGAGACTTGACCTCAACGCAACTGTTCAACCTTTTCTTTGAATCTACCTGCAGTTTGTAAGTTGTCAAGTGATGAAGAAGACGTAGTCGTTGTTATTACTTTTTAAAAAGAAAACAGAAAAAAACCGCGGCTGTTGGATATCACCGTATATAAGTAATAATCATAATAAAGGAGCGTATGTGTGTGCCCAGGAACTCTCCTGTAATGAAAACATAAAAGTCTTTTAAGTCTTTTTATCGGATGCCAAAAGAAAGGTAATGTCTCGCCTTGAATATTCTGTCAAATTAAAATTGTACAGACATGGAGTTTTTCAACTTCAAGCACAAAGGCTACGTTGGCTGCTTCATCTGCCATGATTATACGCGACTGGTTGAGTAGATATTGGACAAGCTGAGTCGCATACGATCAGTTCAATCGAGGTCATAGTGGTGGGAGGGCGAACATTTAAATGTAAGGGAAGGACTCGTATTGGACGTCGAGTCAAGGTGTAGTCGCAGTCGAGTTTCACCAGTGTGAGAGCGGCCTTACAGACATAGAGAGAGAGATATGATATCATCTCATGTAGCTCAAGGATGTATCGAGAATTCTCTTTCTGGTTGATGAATACCTACTACTAGATAGAAGAAGTTTGGGATGACCATTCAAACATTGGCAGAACCAATTTCAAGGAGGGATATTTATGAACATTGTCTTAAACTTGTGAGAAAGAGAAAGAAGGAAGATAACTTTTTTGAACTTATATTTTTAATTACTTTTATAAAACAGTTTTGCACAAGTGATGTTGAAGATATAACAACTTTTAAAAAGGTTTTTAATTGACAATTAATTTCAATTTTTTAATGTATTCTATTCTCGTATGATGGTGGGTATATTGAAACAATTGAAAGTGAAAAGGAAATTAAAGCAGCGATAAAAGGTCTGTGAAAGTTAATAGATTTTCCATTTGGATTGATTACAAGCTGTAGGATGTATTTTAAATGTTTGTTTATGAATACAGTTTGTACATTAACATTGAATTGTTTCAGATTTCACTGACAGCATTGAAAATTTTTATGGACTTCAAAATAACACAAAAATTTTATTAGAACAAATGATTTATTTGGACAGACAGGAACATCTTCATGAAATGTGTCGAGTGTATTCTAAAGGAAATTCAACTGTCGATCCAATTGATACGCTTACAAAAGATGCTCAATTTTTGGAACACGTTTTAGTGGATATAAAACATAAATTATTATATTGCTACGTACCAAAGGTATGTACTTACAATTTTGTTGTTATTTTTTTTGTACCATGCTGCTACATTGTAATCTGTTCATTTTCATTGAACAATAAATAATATTAGTCTGGAGAAAAGTGAAAAACTGAAGGAAGTCAAACATCCATCAATGTTTGACATCTGTGATATTTATAAATATATTTAAAAAAATAAAAAGTTTATAAATTAAATGAATAAATAAAATACAAAAGAATGTTACGCTATTTTATTTTTATTACAATATCGATAAGGCAAGCCCAAAAAATCAAATATTATAGACCTTGAATTTAGATTTACACTGTTGTCTAATAAATTAATTGCTTCAACATTTTTATGTTTGTAAAGTCTGTCCTAACAATTAATACTGAATTTTGAAATTTCTTGTTTCACAATGGTTAAGTTAATATCGCTATTAATAAATATATTATTTATATACCAGGGTATGTTTAACATTTGTGTCGCATGGTCTTTGACTGGAATTGCTCTAAGATCTCGATGTTTGAATTGGTAGATGTACCTCAAAGTTGTTTTCCAAACAGGTTTCCATATTGATTTGTAGACCATTATTTTTTTATTATTGTTGACCATTATTTTTTATTTTTGATAATATCCTTACGTAGAACTTCTATCCTTAATGGATTACTCTCTTTGTGTGCAAAGGCAGTTTTTTGGTCTACTGTGTCTTCTTCATGTCATTAGAAACAAATTGAAATGTTTTCTTAGAATACTTAGTGCTTTCTTACTTTGTGTACATCCACACCATCAGCCAAGATTCCACTTAGTAGAGTCAGTCTGTGATTGTAATCTGAACTCTTTAATGATATGAAGGAAAGTGTAAACTGCCAGCCGAAGTAGTACGTCTTGAAAATGTTAGAACCAGGAAAATCTTGAATCTGTGACTAGAATTTTATTGTCAGAACTATAAGAATTCATTCAACTTTATGGCTGCTATATGCAGCAGCCTTACCTAAAAGCAAACAAGTTTCTGCCTTGGGCCTCGCACTTTGCTTGGCCATGCATTTTTAAACATAAATATAAATGAGTTAATGATGAATAAAACATGATAGAAAAAAATAGAAAATTAACTATAAAATAAAAATAAACTAGACTTTAAAGTTCATTGTTGTCCATGATGATTTTGCTGTGAAGAACGATTATTTACTGAGCTAAAGCTAATCAAGAATTATCTCTGCTCAACTATTTGCAAAGAAAAAAATGTTCTTATCCATCTTGTCAATTCAAAGAGATTCTGCTGCTGGCCATAAACTACAATAATACAGTAGAATGCAAATTATCTTAATAGCTTTTAAAAAAATATTACATTTTTCTGAATTTATTTACAGTTTCCAATTCTTGGTAAATATGTATACTGTATTGATATTTCTTAAAAAGCCGTTAAGTACAGTGCAAAAACATACACAAACGTTGGCCTGTCACTTTTTATATCCAAACAGTGTTTGCTGTTAAAATCACTAAATTACTGTATACAATACCGAATTCTGCAGTATGTGTATTTTATAAAGATTGGATGAGGAAGCCTCATTTTTAAACAATTTTTAATTTTTCTTAAAGCCTGATCTCTTTGTCAGTCATTTTATTACATACGAGATATTACATTTTATTACATTACTACTACATTACTTTTTTATTCACATTTTGTTACATTACTCATTTGCACATTATTTGTCAATGTTTTTTCATTACATTAGGTTATGTGTACGTACTATTTTTTAAATATTTTTTGATCTTACGTTAAGGCACAGTATTACATAATTACTCTGTAGATATGGTAGTACTTAATATTATGTTTAATGAGTGTTCTGACCTTTTATGTATGTATTCATGTAAGGATTTACAGCCCCAGCTGTATCTCACTTCCTAAGCACCACCTCTCTCTGTCTTACCAGTCTCCATTGGAGAGCTGCCGCAAAGACATTGATTCTTGCACTCCATCCAACCATGTCACTTCCGGCCTACCCCTCCTTCTTCTGCTGGCTGGTATCCACTCCTGTACCCTCTTTGGCCACCTACCTTCCTCCATCCTCTGCAAAGGGCCATGCCATTTTTACTACTTCCAGGATATGGTACCCATGATATTTCCGATTCTTCTCCTAATTTCAGAATTTGGAATTCGTTCATTCCGCGACACAACCCATCTCCGCGTCCAGAAATCCATCTTCACCACTTTTAGGCGATCCTTCTGTCTCTTTGTCAATACCCACACTTGCGCAGCATACACACTCTCCAGGATAGCATTATAAATATTTATCTTTGTCTCCTTCCATATTTCATCATTCCAAAGGAGAGAATTTAACTGCCCTATATAATCCTTTGCCCTTGCAAAATCTTGCTGTTTACTTCTGCTGCACTTGTTCCGCTTCTATTAAAGATGACTGGCAGGTATTTAAAACTTTCACAGCTTTTCACTACACTCGTACCCAGCTGAATATCATTTCCTGGCTCACCAACAGTAAGGTGTTCAGTCTTAGTTACATTTATACTGAGGCCCCATCTTTCATACTTCTCTTGCAACTTCCTCATCATATAGCTGGCATTATTCTGATCTGCAGATATGACAACTTAATCATCCGCAAAGAAAAGAGTATAAAGTATATTGTCGGCAACATGGATTCCCATACCACAGCATTTCCTTCGCCATCCTTCCAAAGCTTCACTGACATAAATTTTGAAAAGCGTGGGTGCAATGCAGCAACCTTGGCGTAGTCCCTTTGTCACTTTTTATATTTTTGTATATTTGAATGCTGTATGGTACCATTTGAATTATTAATGATATCCTATAAAAATTAGTCATAAAATATTATCATACATTTAATTGTCCTGCTTTTTTAATTTCTGATTATCCAAAAATTTGTTGAGGTTAATTTAGATAATCTGCATTCTACTGTATATGACTGCAATTTATTTCTGTAATTTTTCAAAAATGTGTTAATTTTGTTTTAGGTGGCATGCACAAACTGGAAAAGAGTCTTCATGATTTTGTCAGGGCTCAGTAATGCGACAGATCCACTGTCAATTCCTGCTGATTTAGTGCATAAACGAGGAGTGTTTCTTACGTTAACCAATTTCACTACTCATGAAATCAGACATATGCTCAATTCATTCACTAAATTTGTATTCGTTAGGCATCCATTTGAGAGACTTTTATCGGCATATAGAAATAAATTTGAAAGACATTTTGTTAGATCGACTTATTTTCAATCACGTTTTGGTAGATATATTATTAAAAATTATCGTCCAAATCCTTCAAAAAAATCTCTAGAAAAAGGTGATGATGTTACTTTTCCAGAATTCGCTGCGTACCTTACTCATCCTGAAAACACAACTTTTAATGAACATTGGAAACCTATTAATGAACTGTGTCGACCTTGCTCAATTAAATATGATTTCATTGGCAAATATGAAACACTTTATCGTGATTCTGATCATTTACTTAAATTATCTGGTGTCTCACCTGCAACTTTTCCAAGAGTAAAACCATCTAATACATCGGACCAATTGAAAAACTATTTTACTAAATTGTCATCGAAAACTATTACACAACTATATAATTTATATTTTATGGATTTTAAAATTTTCAACTACAATTTAGAATGGTTTTTAGGTTATGAAGTTGGATAATTTGGTAATAAAAGTATTAGTTTCTTATTCTGTTTTAGATTTTATAAATTTATTGATTAGCTTGTATCATTTTTTGTATGCTTTCTAATCAGTTAATAAAAAATTCTTTTATTATGTTTGTAAAAAGAAAGTAAAATTATTACTTTACTCTAAATTATTACTCTTAATTAGAAAGATTATTACTGAACTGAAGAATTAGGTAAAGCCAATCCAAAGAAAGTTATCATCTTTATGACTTTTTTTCTTGTAAACTACAAAAGGTTTTCAAAAAATTATAACAAATGTATTTATCATTTCACTTGTCTCACTTGGTTCTTACGTTTTGACATAGTATAATTGAAGAAAACTGTAATTTTTCAGAAAAATTTCCTTTTGAAAAAATAAATATTTAATTGAATTAACTTTTGCTTTGATGGAGTTGATTAAAAATGTAAAAAGGATGTATTAATTGTATAAATTCCGTGAAAAATTGCAGTTAATAAGAATTTAGGTAAGAAAAAGTAGAGCTACCACACTGAAAAGTATACAAGAACCCTGAAGAACTCTCTTTAAATTAATGTACTTAACATTAAATAAGTACTTAATATACAAGCACTATTTTTTCAAGGTCAGTAAGCTAGCAAATACAAGTACTACAAGAAAAACGAAACGTTTTATATACACAGAAGTTACACATGTGAACTATTTCTCAACGTTGTCACTACCAACAGTGAGGCATTTGTCATAATTGGGCACAACGTTTTGTTTAACCGCCTTGTACCATTTTGCTGTCTGAGTTTTCAGTCAATCTTTCATACTGGTTTTTAACTCCTCGTTCGTGTTGAACCATTATGTCCTTAACCTTACTTTCATCTTGGTGAATAAATGGAAATGGCCAGGTCTGCTCCATTGGGTGGCTGGTGAAACAGCTTCCATCCGAATTTCTTGAGATGTTCTTTTGTTTCTGGATGAGGGTGTGCATTGTTGGGAAGAAAAACAATTCCTGATGACAACATGCCTCTCCTTTTGTTTTGTATTTCTCTCCATAGACATTCAAGGGTTACAGTACGTCGTTTTAGTAATTGTTTTAGGGGTCACTTTTATGACACAGTTATATGTTGCTGTGGACTTCCTTCCCTTATCTCTTTTATCATGGTCATCAGTTTGTCCTCAAAAATACTACACCAATTTCGCACTGTACTATCATCGTAATGTTTTCTTCGTACACAACACCAATCTTCGATGAATTTCAGAAGCAGTATTGCCTTCAGGTTGAAGAATATAAATCACAGAACGAATCTCGCATTTGGTGAGAGCTTGAATGACAGTTGCCATGATAAAACAGCTCTCACATCAAAACTACACCATATAATGACTGACCTGGTTCAGAGGTACTGACAGATAATTACTAAACGCTACTGTACTAGTGCCACCTCATCATGACGACTGAGTAACCATAGCCAACTTAATAGAACTTGAAAAATATAACACTCGTATATTTTAATTATTGTGTTTTATATTTCATTCAGTTCAACTGTTGATGTTTCAGAGTAACACAAAAACTTTATTGGGGTTGTCCTTTATGCCCGGTACCATAAAAAAGAAAACATATTAGAAAGTTCTAATTTTTTTATTGTTATTGTAATATTCTGGAGATAGTGTTAGTCTTGAATACTCAGTTAGTAGATTAATATGATCTGCATGCAAAATACTGTAGTGTTCTGCAGTTAAAACATCTCCTGTTATTAAATCGATCAAGTAAGTAATGCTCTAAATTTGGTTGCCAGTTGGTGTTATGCAACCTGTCGAGAACAGAGACAAGGTTGATTTAATTACCTTGATGAAGAGTAGGACTTAAGACTTATAATTAAAGAATCTAGGTTATTCTTGTGAACATAATTCTTTCTTGTTTTATTTATAGTCTATTTAGAACTATAGTTTGTATTTTAACAAATACTCAACTGTGCAAACTGCTTTCAGCTGTATCTCTGGTTTAAGTAATCCATGAATTTTAATATGAACACCAGTTGGTGATGGTTTAACGTGTTTTTACTATCCTAACCGATATAGCTTACCAAATCAAAGCTGGATGAATGTTCTGTTTCAGAAACTTTGCTTGATCTCCATTCTGTTAAATTAACAATTAGCAATTTATAGTCATTATTTTTATTTACATCAATATTATATATTTTGTTAAAGTGTTTTTTTAGTATCTCTTATTTAAGTATTTCTCATTTGTGTAGTAATTTATAGCATTGCTTAATTCATTTAGTAAAGCCATATTGTTTCTAGTCTTAGAAATATGAATTTAGTTTGGTGATTTTGTATTATTCTTGGATTTTATTTTAAATTATTTTTATGTTATATAAATTTGTACTTTTAGTTAATTTAATTGGCTCAGAATGGTCAATTTGTGCCGATATTCCATTGAGTAAGTAAGCTTGTAAAAAGTATAATTTTAAAATGTAGTGTTAGCGTATGATGTTAAGGATAATTTCTATTAACAAAATTCAAGCTTTATGTACTTAATGAAAATTTGTAAAAGATCCTAATCTGAGATTGCTCATGGAATCTAATGGAAGTTTATTTTGTAAATATTTAAAAAATAAAATCTATGGCTTGCTCAAAAGTTAAAAAATTGTGACTGAAACTTATACATAATATTATTATTTAAGTAATAATTTTCAATGCCAAGTTTTGTAAGCTTATTATTTTGAATTATCCTAGTATACATTTCATTAGTTAATATAAAAAGTATTGTAAGGTGAATTTGTGTAAAAAATTGTAATGTGAAAGAAAACTACAAGGATTTTGTTGGAAAATTTGAGTTTCTTAAAATATCTATTATTTTAAAGTTGCAGTTGGAAGACGTTTCTGTTGATTTCAGTTTGGTTTTTTTACCTAGACTGGCTGACTTTTGTAAGGTGTTTATCCTGCAAAGATATAAAAACCTACAAAATTAATTTTGATGAAACTTTCATAGATAAGTTATCCTTTTCATCATTATCTTGGTACTGTTGTAAGATGTTCCATAAATGCGTGGGGGATTTACCTGGTATATATCATGTCATAATTTTAATTGCTATTTTATGCATTATGGAATTTTTAGTCTGAAAAACTTTTCTTTGATCGATATGATGTCCATGAATAAAATTTGTGGGAATTCCATTTTTTTTATAGTTTTCTAATTTGTAAAAATTAACTTCAGTGTTCTCAAAAATATTATTATTATCTACACTAATATAATAATGATGAAACGTCTGTTTGTTTGTTTGTTTGTATGAGGTGGTAATCTCAGAAACTACTGAACTGATTTTAAAAAATCTTTCATTTTTGCATAGCTTAGAGCTTCCTGATCAATATAGGCTATGTCACAACTTGAAGTAACTTTATTAAGTGAGTTAAGCAACTTAAACTGTGATGATGTCACATGTTTTAGTTAATCGGGTGCATAGCACTTTTATTTTTTCTAAGCCCTCTGGGTGGTGTATTTTTTGGGCTAGAAACACGATTCAACTTTTATATTTCATAGAAAAAGTGAAGAATAACATCGATTCCAAAAACATTAAATATTCGGAAATATTCAAAATTTTTATTTTTGTACTGTATTTCATATATTTGTTTTCATTCGACAGGAAGTGAATGAGTCATATATTTCCAGTTACTCTGCGTACTGCACCCATGTATTACTGTCTCTTATCTCAGCCACATATCAACTGTCTCTTTCTTTTCCATCGGTATTCTTCTATGCATTCTATTCAATTCTGTTAAATCGCCGGGACAAACATTTAAAACGGTGGGCATCGATTTGAGACAAGAGTGCTTCCTTCACTCATGGGCGACTACATCTCAGACTTTTTAGAGCTGGAAGTGCAGAAAAACAATTTATTTTGCTGCCACAGGGCAACAAAACCACAAATATTGTATATATATAGAGGATTTAAAATAATTTAATGAGGCCTACATTAGCTGCTGTGAAGCAAAGCGACCGGGGGTTGCTAGTTAATTAATAAAGGCTAACACAAGGCTTGTTACAAAGCAGACAATACTATATATATTTAAAAAAAAAATACATGACTTATCTAAAGACTTATCTAAAAACCTGCCTTATAAAATCAGTAAAGATAATAAACAATTAACTCGTCCAATGATCCATTTAAGCACTTGAAGAAGAAACTCAGTTTGGTACACTGGCAACATTGTCAGAATATACGTTTCAAAGATTGACCTCACAGCGACAAGAAATTCTGATTAGTAATTGAGGTAATTTGTTCAAGCAACATTGTGGTAAATCCTGTGGAGATTCCTGATAAACTATAGAACTGGAGTTGATTAGAAACCATTTAATATCCTGTGCTTTGATCACATCCCCCGACCAAGATGGTATGCCAGGGTTAGAAGTTTAAGGAGCGAAGTCTGTCTTCATGTGAAAGAAGTCGAAGTGAAGGACCATATTGGTCTTGTGCCACTGTACCTTTTCCAGCTGATTCATGTTACCCGAAAAGTAAGATTCAATTATTTAATAACAAAAATAAGTTTTCTGTTAATGTGCATATTCTTATTGTTATACTAACAGATTTATGTTCAGTATATGGTTGTCTATACACAAATTTGTACTAAGTGCTAAATATAAAGTCTCAGGCACACATACAGGGTTTATGTAATACCATAATAAATTAAAATTTTCTGCCTACAAGCTGGCCAGTTCATACCCCTCTATAATGAATGCTGAAGTCAAAAATGAAACAATAGGTCTGGGTAATATGGATCTGTGTACTAACTTTTCATTCGAGGGATGATTTTAGGTTATTATGAAGTTAAATAAATCCTAAGTTTATTTTTATACAGAACTTAACTTGCCTGAGGATATACTTTTAGCTAATGTAATGAAATAAATTTTTGGGAACTTTTTTGTTTAAAATTAATGGAATTGTTTTCAACACGTATAAACAAAGCATTAGTGTCTAACAACTGTAAATTACACTCTTTATTATAAAACCAATTACGTTAATCTATCTATGGTTTCATTTTCAACATCACTGGAAGTAAAAATGATTTTATCTAACATTTTAATTATTCATTAAAATGACAACTTATTGGTGTTTTTTAAAAAAAGGTCATTGTTATGAAAAAGTAAAATTCTGATAATTGTGTTTTGGTTAATGAAATTTATTTACGTATTTTTGTACTATCGAGACAATAATGTAAGGATTCTGTTTGTATAAAATGAGATTTGAAGTTTCCGCTGATGTGCTCATGAAGCTAAACTAAGGTTCTATTTCTGTGTTGTGTTACTGATGAATGTAAATTTGTAGGTCAAAGTTCATGAACTCCTTGACTTACTGCTTCGCAGTATTGTTGTTATTGCCGTTCATTGTAATTTCTAATTTATCAAATGATAACAAAACCATTAACTTATACAATAATGTAAAAGGTACGATATGTATTCTGATTAGCATTATTTACCTGGTTCACTTCACCTGTACAATTTACTAGAGCATGTCATTTTACGTAATAGATTGCTTTATTTTGGTAAAAATTTTATTAGTTTTTAGTTACCAAAAATGTTATTATGAGTTGTTGACTTTTTTTGTAATAACATTATTTGCAATCAGTTTTAAAAATAAACTATTAATAATTCTTCTGAATTTACAAGTGACAAGTTGAGGTCTCATTATACTAGTACCTCTCATTATATCAAAATTATTCATTTTTGAAAAGAGAAAATTACTATGTACATAGATAACACATTTTATAATACTTACCAATCTATAATTTTTATGTACTTTTAAACTCTTATCACACAAGTCCAAAACATGATAACGTTTCAGGCATTTCTTACTTCTTCTGCATCATTTAAAAAATTTATGGCCAATTTGTTTTTGTGATTGTCACCTGATATTTTGTGTTAAAACACCTTACCTCATCCATGACTATCATGATCATTATGGTGTATTTCTGCACCCTTTGTAAACCATTGTGCCTTTGTTACAGCCCGAATAACTTTATTCTGGAACCTTTGAATTACCTGTTTGTTATTTCTGCTGGTAGTTTTCCAAAGTTGGACACCATACAACGAAACTGGTTTAAGCAACATCTTGTAAATCAGCAACTTTTTCTCAAGGGAGAATGAAGAGTTCCCACCAATCAGCCAGTACGTTCTTTTGTATTTTAGATTCAATCCAAGTTTTACTTGACAATTATTTCTTCGCATTGTAAATGTAACATGGTGCAATTTTGCAGTATGATGTTCACTCCATTTTTGAAGCCGTGGTTGGATTTGGTCTAAACATTCCTGAAGTTTGTTTGAAACAGCTATGGCATCTCCACTTTTAGGAAGCAATGTCTTATTGTCAGTGAATGTAGCTTGAACGAATGAACTGCTATACTAATAAACTTATTGCATAATAATTCTAAAACTAAATTTTAAAATTTTGTTTGATATAAATTCATCAATTATTGTGCAGTCGATGAAACTTAATTTAACATCATTAAATTTATGTTTCGTGTACATGTTTAACCTAATAATGTAAACAGAATTTAAGCTATTTCTGTATAATCAAATCTGAAATGATGAAGTATGTATGAGAAAATGAGAATGTTAGTTAGTATAACTAATTGTTAGTATAATGAGAAATGTTAGCTCTTCGTATATTTAATTGATTAATCTTAAATGGGACAGATACTTAGAGCAGCTGCAACTAAGTTGTGATTATAAATGTTTATGTAATATTTCAGTACTTTATTACATAATTAAAAGAAATGTACTTAAAAATATATTATTATTAGTTATTAGAAGCAATACTGTATGGTCTGGCTAAACGTATTCAATTTGGTAAATGACATCTTTACTACAAGCATTGTTTAATCCTTGTAAAGTTATTAGCAATTTGAAACAAATTAACACCTGTTTTCAAAATTTATGAGTGATGAATATATACATACAGTGGTCTTTGTAACAAATTATACTTTATGTCATATCATTGTAAGCTTGAAGGTGATGGAGTTAGCTACAATATTGCCGGATCGTATTTTCCATGTGCTATTTGTACGATTACCTCTCTCACCCGAGCTCATTAATGTGATTAGTATGTATCTATAAATCTGATATGTTACTGATGTATTACGGTGCTGTTTTGATTTCCAATCCATTACATAATTTACTTTGTCAGTTTATTGTATGATGGAACCTTACATTGCACATACGTATCTGTTGGTGCAGCAATGCTGGAAGATGAGGGGTGATATGGAACTGTTAGTAATGCTAGACATTAAAGCTTACTTTGGTATAATACACAGTATAATCATTACAGTTCCCTGTAAGTGGTTACTGGGTATTGTTTTTAAAATGTATATTTTCATAAACTCAGTTAAGTGCACGTATTAACTGGTCATACTCAATAATAATAACTGGTCATAATCAATTTTGCTAAAATCAATTTTACTGTAGTAATTTCTTTAAAAATGTATAATATTTGCTTATTTTCCTGTTTTACACTGCTAAGTAGGAATCATGTACCCTAATAATTATTTAATATAACATAATACAGTGGTACTTACTTAATACTTACTTAATAATACTTACTTACTTAATACTTGCTGGATGGAGGCACACATACCTGAGGAATGGCTCCAGGCTGTTGTCTTCCCAATCTTCAAGAAAGGGAAAAGAGATGATCCGAATAACTATAGGGGGATCAGCCTGTTAAATAGTGGCTATAAAATATTTGCCAAAATTATAACAAACAGACTAAGTGGAATAGCGGATGCAATTCTTCTGGAAGGTCAATCAGGCTTTCGCGCTGGAAGGTCATGTATGGACAATGTGTTTGCCTTGTCTCAGTTGATGGAGAAAAATAGAGAGTTTAATATTCCTACGTTTCTGGCTTTTATAGATTTGCAGAAGGCGTTTGATAAAGTCTATCGGCCCCGCTTGTGGGAAGTACTGAGAGGGAAGGGATTACCTTTACATCTGATTAGAGTAGTGCAGAGTATGTATGCGGGCACAGTTATAAGAATGACCAAAGGTCAACGAGTGGTAGGAATATCTCAAGGAGTTCGACAGGGGTGCCCGTTATCACCCGTTTTATTTAACCTATTCATTGACGACGTCATGAGACAATGGTACTGCGTGATGGAACAGAAAGCTGTTTTTGGACAGATGCCCTTGCAGATATTGGCATTTGCAGATGACCTGGTGATGTTTGCTGACTCAGAAGATAACCTTCAACGATGCCTGCACGCATTTAACATGATTGCCCAGGGATTTGGTCTGCAGGTCTCTTCAGAAAAAACAAAAGTGATGGGTTTTAAGGGCACAGATCATCTTAGAAGCAAGATTGTTATCAATGGAGAAATATTGGAGCAGGTGAAGACATTTTTATTCCTCGGATGTGAAGTATCGTACATACAATCAAGAGACGTAGAACTTAAATTACAAAAATTTCAGCGCCTTATCTATACAGTAAGGAAAACTTTGGTGGGAAAAGTAAGGAGAGAAACGGTTTTGAAGTTTTATAAAACACTAGTGCTGCCAGTCCTGTTATATGGATCTGAAAGCTGGACGTTAACCACTCAGCAATTAACTGGAATCGTGGCGGCAGAAATGCGACTGTTGAGGCCCCTAGCGGGGTACAGTTTGCTGGACCATAAGAGGAATGAGGATATACGAAATGAGCTTGGGATGCTGTGTGTAACGGATGCGATCACTGGTTATAGGCAGAGCTGGTATGAGCATGTGCTAAGAATGGCAGATGAGCGAGCACCGAAGATTATCCTTAATTACCAACCGGTTGGGCGACGTAACATAGGAAGACCAAAGAAAAGATGGTCATCGCAAGTAACTTGAAGATTTGCTAGCTTGAGAACGGAAGAGGACTACAAGGCCTAAACCGTGATGCTTATGATGATGATGATGATAATACAGTGGTCCGTGTCTGGAGCGACAACTCATTTTTGTGGATCGCAAGCTCTAGAGAATATTTTATTTTCTATGCAGATCTTACTTTCGTGTGTGATGTGATATTTTTTATTTTGACGCTTTGTCCATGCTGAGATCAACTGGTGATGTCAACATGACATATACCCAAGTTTCTCTGTAGAGAGTTGATGTTGCTGGACAATTTTTCAGCCATGTTCAGGCTGAAAGCAACTTGTGATAGTGCCGTGGTACAAAACACAAAAACTATAACTTTTCTACACACTAAAGTAGTATGAAACTGGTTACATTTTATTGCTCAAACCTCTCTGAAATCAACTATTAGTATTAAGATTTAGCATGATTACCATTTCTAAATTTTTACATTCGGCATGGTAGACCTAAGTAAAAAGTTGGCTGAACCATGGCAGTCTCTTCAAAATGTAAAATGGACCTTGATCAAATTTAGTTGATGACCATTGACATAATAGGTTTTAATTGATTATTGATTCTGTTGTAATTTGATTAATGATTCTGTTGTAATTTCATGAATGATTCTGTTGTGATTTGATTAAATAATTGATTAATGATTCTGTTGTAATTTGATTAATTAATCTTTTTGTAATTTAATTAATGATTCTGTTGTGATTTCATTAATGAATTGATTAATGCTTCTGTTGTAATTTGATTAATTAATTCATAGATGATTCTGTTGTAATTTGATTAATCAATTGATTAATGATTCTGTTATAATTTAATTAATTAATTGATTAATTATTCTGTTGTTATTTGATTAATTAATTGATTATTGATCGTGTTGTAATTGTTGGTAGTTAATGGTACTGAAAGCTGTAGTGGTTTTTACTTATCTTGTTTTTTCCAAATAAGTTTCTAAAATTGCAGGTACTGATATTTTGGATTAACATCACATTTAATGACTGATTTATTTAAAATATGTTATTGGATCTATATTTAAATTATAAGATTAAACATAATATTTAATTTTTATTGTTTAGTATGTTTTTTGTGAGTGTCTTGTTTATGAATATTATACATGGTAATCTGTTTATAGATAGTAAATTAAAAATTGCAGCTGAATCTTATTGAATATATACCATTTCTTTGTGATATACTTTCTGCAGAACAGAAAATTTTGTCACAAATTAGGTACAGCAATTTTATTTTACATGAATTTTCAAAGATCCAATATAGGATCTTTTAATGTGATTTTTGTATAAATTATTTTTTAATTACATTTATTTATTCAACTACATTCCATCTTATTTTATGCATTACATTTTAATTTTGTTGTAAATAAATGTTGTGATTTTTATTTATTTATTTGTTAATAAACAATTTTTCATTCTAAAAAGTGTTTTATTTTGTTAATCTCAAATTGTATCAACTGTTATTTCATTAACCAGTATGGTGTGTTATAGAATAATACATTTATGTGGTCCAGTGTTAGTGAATATTATTCAGAATGTTAGACGGAGAATCCAAGAGGATTCTTTATTGTAGCAGTTCAGATACTGCTGACTATACCCATTGAAGATGTCTTTCCTTTATCTGAATAAATGAATTATTATCCATAATATTCCCATTCAGTTTCATTATGAATGAAGTTGAAAATACCATTTATTGGCTAATTAAATTAATATCGATGATGAATTTCAATCAGTTTGTTTGTTTTAAAGTACAATTCCGCAAGCCATCTCTGAAGTTAATTTTGTATCACTGTTCTTAGGCTGGTAAACTGATATTTGTGATGTGTTGCTGAAATTTCTGACGTACATTTTTCTAAGGAAACGTAATAATAATTCTAATAACATAATTTATATAATTCTAGTAACTGAATTTTTTAAATTAATTTATTTAAAGTTGCCTCAACAGCTTGGTCATTAGCAACTACAGCGAGTTATGAAACTTTTGTTGTGACTTGTTTTCATTTCCAGACCCTAGCCAGGAATTGAACCCAGGACCTCTGCTTGGTAGGCGAATGCACTCCATTATGCTACGGAGGTGGCCTAACTGAATTTTTGATTGTGTTATAATTACAAGTAAATTTATTCTTTTAGTTATTTTTTACATTTATTTAAACATTTGTTTGTACACATTATTTTTTAGTTTAGTTATCAAAATTTCACCCATGGGAAGGCCAGTGTTACTCTTGGTTACATGAGCATGTGTTGTTTTATGGTTTTATTTTGATTAAAAGTCAAGAAGACTAGTTTTAACACCTAGAACACTGGTTCTCAACCTTTTTTCAGTTGTATACCCCTTAACAAATTATTTTCACAAATTGTACCCCTGGATTAGATTCTAGTCTAGAGGTAATAATAAAAAATTAAATTTTGGGTTACAATAAAATAAATTAAAATAGTATGAGTACTATATTTTGTGATTACGTTTTAACACTACAATCTTAATAAAATATACTTTTTAACTAAAAATATTTTAAAATTCAACTTGTCCATTAGTTTCATTATTTGTATAAAAAAGTTGATTTTTTCAAAATAATATAAATACTTTTGTCCTTACTTTTTTGTACATTATTGGGAGCCCAATTCTTGCTTTGCTGCATACAGTTTTTTGAAGTTGGGCCTAGAAAAAGCTAAGTACAGTCTTATACCTGGGGCAGCACCCAACTTGTTTCTGTATTTGCTTTTTTTGAAAACGTACGATGAAAAAGCTTTTTCCACGAATATAGTGGATGAAAAAGGCAACAACACCTTCATTACCAGGTCAGACAGATGTTCATTCATCACTGTTGTGATCCAACCAAAAGTTAATAAGAGATTTTATCTTGAAAGCTGATTGCATGCCCTGTCAGTAGTAGTTTCAATCAGTATTTATTTTTGTGCAACATCCAACTGTGCTGGTTTAAAATTCTCTTCAGAAAAAGGATTTTGAATCTGCTTGTTAAAAATTTTTACTCGTGTGGGTGATTTTTGTTTAGTTAAAAGTTATTAATTTCACAAAACCGCCATTACACATTTTCTTTCCACGAATCCCCTAGCAACCTATTGTGAACCCCTAGGGGTTCGCTTACCCCAGGTTGAGAACCGATGCCCTAGAGTTTTAACTAAGTTAGGATTGGAGTGGGTTGTCATTGCCGAATTAATGATTGCTGTGACTCTGGGCCAAATAATGGCTATACCAGTAGGATGTTTCAGTACCAGTGCGCATGCGTCAGGAAGTTGGGGTAAATCCCCACTACAAAATAGTCTCACTATGTTAATATCAAACATTCTGTTGCCGAGTCTCTACTACGAAATACTACAATGGTGGGGGTAATGCTTTCTCGCCGAGGTTGACGCTTTTCCTTACGGTATGCCTATTTAGCCAAGCAACCTACTTTAATCCGTGGAATTGTGATAAATCCGACGCTGGGTACAAATAACAAAAATGTTGTGTCTTGAACATTAAGAAGAATCATCTAATTCTATTGAAAAACGCCAGACACTAAACAAGGATATAATAATATCGAACCTATACTATGGCCAAAAAGCGGCAATACGGATAGAAGACGTGACATCCGAGGAAATAGAAATACAGAGATGTGTTAGACAGGGGTGCATACTTTCACCTATCCTATTTAATGTATACTCGGAAGATATAGTAAATAAGGCACTTAATGAGTTGGACACAGGCATTAAAATCAATGGCATGACGATAAATAATTTGAGATATGCTGATGATACAGTTCTTATAGCTAGAACACATGAAGACCTTCAGATGCTAATAAACAGAGTGGCCACAGTTAGTGAAGAGTACGGTCTTTCACTTAATATTAATAAAACAAAGTATATGTTAATAGCTAAAGCATATCAGAACTTTGGTAGGATATATGTAGGGAACCAATGCATTGAAAGAGTCCATGCTTACAAGTACCTAGGCACAACTGTTAATGAAAACAATGACAGCTCTCAGGAAATTCGCATCAGAATAGAACAGGCCAGAAAAACATTTATAAAGTTGAAGAAACTGTTCTGCTGCCGAGATTTAAGCCTTGAATTAAAAACACGTCTCCTAAGATGCTATGTCCTATCCGTACTGTACTATGGGATGGAGGCTTGGACAATGAAGAAGATTGATGAAAGGAGACTGGATGCATTTGAAATGTGGCTGTACCGGCGAATTCTGAGGATTTCATGGGTGGAAAAGATGACGAATGTGGAGGTGTTGAGACGTATGCATAAAGAAAGAGAAGTACTATTAACAGTGAAGAAAAGAAAATTATTGTATATGGGACATGTCATAAGGGGAGAAAAATATAAAATATTACAAGTGATTGTCCAGGGGAAAATCCAAGGAAAGAGATCCTTGGGAAGAAGACGAAAATCCTGGCTGAAAAACCTAAGAGATTGGTATGGTTGCAGCAACAACGAATTGTTTAGGGCTGTGACATCAAAGATAAAAATCGCTCTGATGATTGCCAACCTTCGGAGCGGAGATGGCATCTGAAGAAGAAGAAGAACCTTCCTAGTTTTTTTTGTTTTAAATCCGACTTGTTTTATAGATGCTAATGCAGACTATGAAGGGTGATCTATGAAATGAATGATGAAAAAATATCAGATCTAACCGGCTACCGAACCTGGGACCCCTGGTATAGAAACCAGTTTCGATGATCACTAAACCTTGGGCCGGTCCTTCCTACTCAAAATTACTGTACAATAATAATTAATGTTAAAATTACGTATCCATGATTAGCGTTCGCATGTAATTGTCTCGAAATGAAATTTAATTAATTTTATTTAAAAAACGTTTAGCTAAATTTAAAATAAATAAAAAACGTTATTAACTATGATTATTTTTCAAAAGAATATCAGAGTTTCTAAATTTATCAAATTACTTGGTGTGAGAAAATAATTGAGTTTCTTGCCAAAAATATAACAGTTACGAACATTGTAATCAGATCTCTGAAGTAAAATCATCTAATAAATATGCATGAGACGGGGTTTTGTTTTAAGACCATATGAGACAGTGAATTATTATATAATTCTGTTTTATCAAACAGCCTGTAAATTAATTCGAACGTAAACAGGTAAACGAATATAAATTTTCAGCTTTTAAGTTGATTCGTATTATATTTTTGACTTCAACTGTACCATAATAATATGTGATGAATTTAATAATTATTTTGCTTGTTTTAAAGTCGAACAAAAATGATTTGTTATGGCGAATTAACTAATTCATTTTCTTGTTTAATCTGAACAACGCTAGAGACATGACATCTCCTTTACTTCTGCTGTTTTACTTAATCCCACAGAACAGTGTAGATAATTAAAATCAGTAATAACCTCTTTCTCGACAACTTCGTTATCGCTTTGAAAGATGAGCGAGTGGCTGGTTTTGTCGGGGTCGAGAGCGAGTGAGAAAGGGGAAGAATAAATGAGAAAGACTGATTGAGAGTGTTGTTGATGAGGGTTTGCTCTGAGGACAAGAGTGAACCTTCGTTTACCCACCTTCCTTTTCAGATTTCTCCTAACTTCCTACTCTTTCATTTTCTTCATCGTGCTCTCTCTTTCTCTGCTGATTACCATAAGGCTCGACATTTTCTCTTCGAGTAGATCTCATTAATTTGTTGAGACGAATCAAATTCCATTTCCGTTTGTATTCTCCAATACTTCTCTTACGTAAACCCTTTATTTTCATTCTCTTTTGTTATCTGCTTTTATTTTGTTTTCCTTTGATTTCATTTTATTAATACATGCCCACAGATAATTTTTTGAAAAATAAAAATTTAATATTTCATACTTTGTATAAAATTACTTCACTTTATTAGACTAATAATTATTTTATTTATTTATTTATTTTTACCAGTTATTATGTTCATTTACACAACTAGGCCTATACAAATATAAACTATGCACCAAAAATAATACGTCTGTCTGTACATTGCTCTATCAAAATTTTTGTTTTCAGTTGGTTTCATTACCAGTTAATGTAAAATAAACTGTTTATTCATATTTAAAAAAATAAGTTTATCGGGGAATCGAATGACCGATTATATGTTTTCTCCATAATTTTTTCGGTCATTAGACCAAAAAATTAAAAAAAAAAACTATTTTTTTGCTTCTATGCCTTTCAGTTAGTTATTTATTTGGCTGTTGACCCCTTTTTACTTTTTCTTGCCTACATGAATATATAGGAGAAAACTATTGTTTTCATGTAAATTTTTCGAAATTGAGTTTTCACCGGGCCTACACGTTTTCAGACCCCGTGAACCCAAAAAACATGTTTTTAGCGATTGGTGTGTGTGTGAACATTTTCAACAATCGGTCAATCGGAAGTAGTAGTTTATTCGTGTCATTTTTCACTTTTTTGAGATTTTCTCAGAAACGGCTCCTACGAGGTTTTTAAAAAAATCATCTCATTTACAAAATTTTTTATGCTCTACAAGATAAGGTAGGCGCCATGTCTGTTGAAATTATTGGGGAGGCTGTGCTTTCGAAAAAAACTGTTTTTCTAAAATTGCGGCCTTAATATGCATTTTAGCGCAAAATTGTATCTAATAAAAGCTGTAGACAATTTAAAAATCTTTAAACTTTTTTTTATAACGCTCAGTTTAGCGGTAATTAGTAATTTTCTGATTTTTTTCATAAAAATCTATAAAAAAATAGAATTTTTAAGATTTCAACCGTAGTATGCAAAAATGTATTGTCAGATTTATAGGAAATTAAAAGATCTACAACTTTTATTTCAAGCATTTTCTGTAAAAAGCCTAGTTTAGCGTGGAAGAGTGATTTTCCGTACTATTAAGTCAAACTAAGGTTGGGTTTCATTTTGCATCATTCACTCATGATTAAAATTTGGTTATGTTTTTTAAGGTTGGCAAGTTATTTTGTTTATTTCTAATGTTTTATTCTAATGTTTGGTTATATTGTTCATAATTGGCATTGGCTAGAGAAAGTCGTGTGAGTGTCTCACACCAGACTTTTGAGTATAGGGTGTTGTTTTGTAAAAAATATTTTCATTTATATTATTCTCAATATCATATAAAATTCAATGTAATGTAGCTATATATCCCCAATTCCTAGTATAACATATTTAGGTTATTATTCTAAAGTTTAGGGCCTACTTATAAATACCTTAATACAAATTACGTCTTAAATATACAGTAGCTACGTAAGTTTATAAACTACCAAATTATACTTCCTAATAAATGATTATTATTAATTGTAGGAAGGATTAATTACGAATAAAAAAAATTACGAGGATCATCTCTAAAGTAAAGACCGTTTTGTTGTAAAAAATTTATTCAGAAAAATATGTAACAGCAAAGTGCTACAGAATAAAATACGTAACTTACATTAATTCTCTATATAGTCGCCATATGAATTAAGACATTTGTCATAGCGATTCACCAGCTTCAATATACCCTCGCCATATTCTTCTGCCACCAGTTCATTTAGCCACTGATTCACAGCATCTTTAAGTTCATCGTCACCTGCGAATTGCTTACCACCCAAAAATTATTTCAATTTGCCAAAAAAACAATGGTAATCTGAAGGCGCTAAATCTGGACTGTACGGTGGGTGACTGAAAATTTCCCATCCAAATCTTCTCAGTAAATCGAGCATCTTACCTGCCACATATGGACGTGCATTATCATGCAAGAGAGTACGATGCCGTCGGTAAGCCGTCCACGGCGCCGATTTTGAATGGCTCGTTGTAACTTGCATAGTGTCACCATATGTATTAAAATATAAACTTAAATATCATATCCTGTCGATCTACGAGCAAGAACTTGAGAAATTTTTCCAAATTTTAAAATAACTCTTCCCTGAATAATTTTCACTTTTCTTTCATACGATATTTTTCTGTTTCTATGCTCATTTATTGAATTAATTTCCATAAAACAAATATAATTTTATTTGTTAATAATTTTTATTATTATTATTTTATTATTGATATTTCTGTAAACTCAAATATCACTCTAACTCACTTTTTTTTTAAAGAAAAATCTGTTTAACATTATTCTTGTGTCCTTTTTAAATCTTTAAATAGTAATTCATTTATAAGAGTGTATGTTATTTTTTGTATACGCAAGCCTTACTCCTACGCGCGGTCGTAAATTTTTGCGAAGAAGAGTTTTTGCGTATAAGTAGGTCTACATATTTAGTTAAAAATATAATTTATAGCTTAATTTAGTAATTAACTGTAATGTATATTTGACTAAATAAAAAAAAAAAATAAAGTAAATATTTCATTCATCCCTTTGAGACGCAACGACTAGTTTATTAAATAAATGGCTGTATAAATAACTTGGTTAATAAAATAACCTTCGATCGACATAACGTAATTCAGTGTAACAAAGTACAAAAAAAAAAAATCGATAACCCTCTGTCTTATTGAATACAGTAGATTGTATCGTCCGGATGTACTTGTCCATCGAATGTCGGTTACTACTAGTAGATACGTACAACTATTATACCTCGAATAACCATTATATAGAGAAAAATAATGTAAAAGTTAACAAAAAGTATGAATATATAAATGTAATATAAAATATAGAGTTACTAATCAAATCTAAAGTGGCCTCTTTTAGTACGTTAAGTACACTTCAACTTTTGCAATAGAAGTGGATATTATTGCTTAAAATATATCATATTGAATCCTGATCTATTGTTTAGGTTTATACAGTGTCTATTTAGTAAAAAAGTAAACACTATGAAATATGATGAACACTAGTGTAGTTATTCTAAAGAAAAGAACCAATCAAAATGATACAAGAAGGATAATCCTTCAACAATCAATATTTGATTTATAAGTAAAAAGCATTGGTGTTTCTTAGTATTGTAGGATATTCATTCAGTTCTTCTTTCCGGAATAAAAAGGCAGAAAAGAAGTTTAAAGGTACAGACTCATTCTTTTGAATGAAGAGTTGATTTCAGAGACGTATTATTGCTCAGTGTACGTTCAACTTGTCAAATTTCCGGTTTTATTTTCTACTTTAAACTTTGTTCACCGGTGAAAAGAAGTAAATAGTAATGAAATAAACCACCGCTGACTGATATAGCAACTGTTATTGTAACGTTCTTATACAACCTCAGCAATCAGCATTGTGATTTCTAACCATGTTTGTAATGTACTGATATACCTCAGTCCTTTCACAAATTCTTCATATATTCTCATTTGATTTAGTGCTGATTATTATTGTTAGAACCTGTGTTACTTATTTTGTAAGTTTTATTTTTAAATTTAGTTTAAAGTTTGGTATTAGCTACACAGCTTGGGTATTCACTACCATGGTAGGTTAAGGAACAACGTAAGTGAGTTAATATACACACGCGAGCGCGCACACTATATATTTTATACAAATATATATTGGCAAAACCACCAGGATTCAAAAAACGGTTCTCAGAAGTTTTTAAAAATGACAAAAGAGGAGATACAAAATTTTCCAATGTAACCAAACTTATGGGTAAAAATTAACACACAGTACCAGATATTGAAATAATAGTATATCTAATTTTTTTTTGTTTTACGTCTAACTGTTTTGCAATTAACTGCTAATGTAGACGATGAAAAGGATGATAGATGAAGATGAGTGATGAAAAAAAGTCAGACTTGACCGGGAATCGAATCCGGGATCTCAGCGTAGAAGTCAGTTGCACTAACCACTACACCAACGGGACTTCCACGTTCTTAAAAAATAACATTTTTTACCAATTTAGATGAATAAAATTTAAAAAATCACTAATTGAAGTTAAACTAAGCGTTGTAGAAAAAACAGCTTGAAATAAAAGTTGTAGGTTTTGTAATTTCCTACAACTTTAATTATAGGCTATACTTTTTGCCCTAAAATGGATATTACGATGGCAATCTTAAAAAAAAACAATTTTTACCATGAGAGCACAGCCACCCAAGAAGTTTAGCAGACATGCTTACTGTAATATCTTATAGCGAATAAAAAATGTAGTGAATGAGAAGCCATTTTTGAGAAAATTGCAAGAAAGTGAAAAATATCACGAATAAAATACTACTTCTTGTTGACCGAATTTGATAAATTGTTTCCCAGTAATACCTAACTTATGTTCCAAGTTCCAAGTTTCAACTTTGAACTATTCCGTTTTTCGGATATTTTGTTTAGCACACACACTCGTCGCTAAAAAACATATTTTCTCAGTTCAGGGGGTTTGAAAAGTGTATTTCCGGTGTAATTTCGATTTCGAAAAGTCGACATTTGAAGTTATAATGGATGTTATAAAGAATAGAAGGATTGATATTCTGATACCCAAAAATATATAAATTCAAGTAGAAAGTTTAATAGCTGAACCTGAAAAAATAGGTCTACAAATATGATTTCTGAAGACGGAGTTCATAACAAATGTTAAGAACTGCCTGAGCCACATACCTATTCATCAAAATAAAATTGAAAGAATAAGTGTGTTTAAATATTTGGGAGAATGGATCAGGATAAACAATAACGAGAAGGATATCTTCGAAGAAGGGGGGATAAGATGAGAACTGCATTCATGAATAGCAGAAACCTACATAAAAAAAACATGGGATACAAAAATCAGGCATTATCAGACGGTGTTAAGACCGGAAGTATGGAGCGGAAATACTTAAAATTATGTTGAAAAGTGGTATCAATAAAATAATGGGCATAGAAAGGAAATTAGTTAGGAATATCCTAGGAACTAAAAAGGAAGGAATTAATTACAACAGACCCAGTTCAAACAAAGAGATATTTTTGAAAAACTGAAAACATAATCCATGTAATGAGAAAAAGGAAACTTGTTTTTGTCGGTCAAGTGGCAAAAATGAACGATAAAACAAATTTTTGATAAAATAATAAATCTCAAAACCAAATCAGCATGGTGTACAGTAACATTGAACGACCTTACAGATACTACACAGAGGACATACAGGATAGGGAAATTTTTATAAAAAAGCTAGAAAGTGATCTCCGGAGGAAAGAATAAAAAGAAGAGACGTGAAACCCACAACAATGAACAACTAAAAAGAAGGAAAGATCTGAAAGAATGGAAATATTGGGGGAGAAAAGGAAATGTGAGTAAAACATGAAGAATAATTAAAATATTGATTTGGCGTGCTCTCTCGGAAAGGGATATACAAAAAAATGAAGAAAATTATAAATTGTATAACTATTGTTTATCTTTTTATCAAACGCTTAGTATAGTGGAAATTTTCAATTCTTTGCAAAAATACCGCGTTAAATGTAGGTTTTCTACAATTATTAGAATCTAAAAATCATTTAACATAAAATATTCAAATTAAGTTATTTAGATTATAACCAAAAATGTAAAGAAAATTTCTGTGAATTTCTGTGATATTTAACGTTTTCTTGTCCTACGACTTTTTAAATCAAAAAATTAACTGTTATTTTAAAACTACATTAGAATTGGTCTATACATTGGATTAATGTAATATTACGGGTATTACATACTTAAGAAGTCTGAAGGGACAATTTTTGATTCGTATTGAACAATGTAAAAGTTTGTTGGCAGAAAAGTAACATTATCTGTAATATTTCAATACGTATTCGTACTGATTAGTAATCATCTGTTTTTATCCCTAATGTGTGTACGTTGCAATGTGTTCAATTCAGAACAATAAGCAACACCCAATGTGATGAGGATGTTGTGTATAACGTGTAAATGAGGTGTAGTCTTGTACAGACCCAGGCCGACCATTCCATTGAGAGAGTATGATTAATTGAACCCCTAACAATCAAAGTACACCGGTAACCACTGTTTCCACTGTTTGAATCCATACTAATCAATAAATAAAATAAAATTTTTACTTTCTCTTGCCTATATGAATATATAGAAAGAAAAGTGTTGTTTTCATGTCGATTTTTCGAAATCGAGTTTTCACCGGTCTACACGTTTTCAGACCCCCTGAACCCAAAATACACGTTTGTAGCGATGGTCTGTGTATGTGTGTGTGCGCGCGCACACGCGCGTACGAACAAAATATCGCAAGAAAGGGAACATCGTACAAAGTTGAAACTTGTAACTTAAGTTAGGTACTTCTGAGTACTTTTGAGAACCTGACACGAACATTTTTATCAAAATCGGTCAACCGGAAGCAGTAGTTCATTCGTGTAATTTTTCACTTATTTGTGATTTTCTCAAAAACGGCTCATAAAATTTTTTTAAAACTCGCCTCATTTACTACATTTTTTATACTCTAAAAGATAGGATAGGCGCCATGTCAGCTGAAATTCTTGGAAAGGTGTTCTTTCGTAGAAAAAAACGATTTTTTAAGATTTCAGCCCTAATATGCATTTTAACGCAAAAGTGTATATCGTAAAGTTGTAGAAATTTTAAAAATCTACAACTTCTCTTCCAAACATTTCTTTGTACGTTTCTTTTGTACATTTCTTTGTATAATGCTTAGTTTTGCGGTAATTAGCGATTTTCTGATTTTTGTCCATGAAAATCTGTAAAAAATTGATTTTTTAAGATTACGGCCTTAGTATGCATTTTACGACAAAAATGTATATAATCAAATTTATAGAAAATTAACAGAGCTACAACTTTTATGTCTAGCATTTTTCTACAGTACAGAGCCCAGTTTAACGTAAAAGAGTGATTTTCCTTATTATTAAGTTAAACTAAGGTTGATTTTCATTTTGTATCATTCACTCATAATTAAAATTAGATTGTTTTTTGAGGTTAGTTTTTTGTTTATTGCTAATGTTAGGTTATATTGTTCATTTTTTGCACTGGCAAGAGAAAGTTGTGTAAGTGTTTCACATCCGATTTTTATGAATGCGAAGCGAAGCTCTACCATTGCGCCTCGGTGGTTATTTTATAGTTACTGTTTTGATATTTTATTTTTATTAATTTTAATTGTACCTCTACACACCCGAAGACCCAGTTAAATTGCAGTATTAAAAAAAGATTTTCCGTTGCTCTAGTACCATATATTTGTAGCGTGTTTTAACCAGAAGGTAATCAGCAATGCATTATTAATCAGAACCAAATAATGAATGGCGACCGAGACCAAGTTTGAACACCCTTACCCTCTTAACAATGATGTTGGCAAAGTGCTCGCCTCTCATCACGCGGTCTTGGGTTCGAATCCCACTCGGGCATGGCATTTTTTCATACGTTACAAAAACTTCATTTCATCCTTCACCGTCTGCATTAGCAGCAATTTGCAAAACAGTCAAACGTTAAACCAAAAAAAAAAAAAAAAATCTCTTAACAAGTCACCGGGTCAGACTAGGCTTCGACTAATAAGGAATATCTATGATACTTTAGTAAGAAATATGCACGTTTACGATTAAAAGAGTTTAAAAAAGGTTTCTGACAGAAATATGACTGGTTTATACATATTTATCATGTATGTTAATATTCACTGCAAGGTCTAACTGTATAATAATCTACTGTCGTTGGAAGAAGCTCATAACAGTTTTTCTTTCTCCAGTACCTCTTCTGTACTTAATATGATTTAGTTTAAATTTAACTTCTCTAATGAAAAAAACAGAACTATAAATGTAGCCGTAGAAGTAGCAAATGAAATTTAAAAAAATATTTAAAGTTTAACTGCCTGTTAGAGGCAATACTAAATTTTCCCATCATAAAATAAAATTATGAAACAAACTACGAATCAACGCGGAGAAATGTTGAAAAATATCGCCCAAAAATTGTTCATATCGCTAACCGTTTTTAACGTGACGGTTTGTCGTCAAAACGGCACAATTTGTATGTTGCTCTAACAAGGTATAGATCAAGTATGTTCTAAAATTCATTTTGACAATGCCGGTGATTCTACTGACGATTTTTGACAAAAAATGGCATTGACGTCCTTATTAGAATTAACCTTAATATACAGTGACAAAATCACAATGTGTTAGTTCGTATATTAGTGTTTGCATGGTAGCCGACAAAATAATTTGAGCATTTTTTAGGTGTGAGCAAGCTTGTATGTGACAACCCAATCTATTTTCTTGCTTCCTTCACATGGCTTTTTTATTTCATACTGTAAAAAGCAGCTGTAAATATACTGCTGTTACATAAAATAATACCATAATCATTGCGAACCCGGAAGATCTCTAACAATTTATCCCTTCACTGCATACTGTACCATATGTGGTACAACTACTTTTGAATTACTTTTCTCTTAAATGATGAAAGAATCATATGTTTTAAAACATATGTTTACTGCTTATACAGTATATCTACTGTATGAGTTCACATTTAAGCCAGTAGAGTGCTTTACAAGTCAGATCAGTGATGTTAGTCGGTTGGAGGTTATGTTTCTGTTTATTGTTGTTTTTCGAAAGTTTTAAGTTGAAGAAAACATTGCTTAAATGCATCAAGAGCTGCTGGAAAAATTATTTTCTCAATGTCTAAGATATGTAGTTACTTTAACTGTATAGATATATAAAAAATTGTTAGTTTAAATTTATCTAATAGTACTTTGTTTAAATGTTCCATATGTGGAACTTCATGCATTCGTAGCTTGAAAAAAATACATAACCATATGTAGCCCAATACATGAGGTTATATTATTACTAGAGTTTCACGATCTAAATAAGTGATTAAAAATATTTTAATATTTTTGTTTTTTTCTGTCATCAGTCTCTCAACTGGTTTGATGCAGTTTTCCAAGCTGTTCTATCTTGCGCAAGCTGTTTCATATCTACATACCTGTAACACCCAACTTCTTTTGAAATTTTCTTTAAATATTCTAACTTTTGCCTCCCCCTACAATTCACTCCCTTAATACTGCCCTCCATTATTGGTAGACCAATACCTGGATGTCTTAATATATGCCCCACTAGCCTACCCCTTCTTCTGGTAAGATGCTTCCATATACTTCTTTTTTCATCCTCTCGCCTAAAAACCTCTAAATTACTTATTTTGTCCACCCATTTAATCTTTAACATTTTCCTATAACACCACATTTCAAAAGCTTCTATCCTCTTCCTTTCTACAATCCCTATCACCTGCTTACAAAATATTTGCTTACTAAACGCCAAAATACTTCAAAATCAGAAATTATGCTATATATACTGAGCCGTAAAAGAAATAGTAGTAATAATAAAATAAGATTATTGAGCTAATGTGCTTAAGTATGGTAATAAAACTCTACGGGTCTTTTGTAATTTATTTTTGGAGTTGTACTAGCTGATTTTATGATTTCGGTTTAATTGGTAAGGAATTTTATTGAATTAAATATTAATTATAAATTTTATTCGGTGTTCTGAAGTTCAATAAACTGAGTTTTATTCTATTATTTCATTTCCTTTTATAAACTATTAATGTAGTCACGAACGTACAACTGCATGTTGTGTCAAATACGTCACAACAAGAAAACCCCAAAATTTCATTTCACTGCATGTTGTGCCACATATGGTACAACCGGAAATAAGTAAAAAATCGCCAAAACATGTAACCAAAAATTTTTTTCACTATTTTTCCACTAATAACTACCTGTAGTCCTATTATATATATTTTTCTCGTTCAAATATAAAAAATCATGCAGTGAAGGGTTATAATGTTTTTGGTAGGTGTTTTAATTCTGGAACGTATAGCATTTCAGTAGACGTTATTCTGTAATATTCGGCTGTATCGTTAACTGGGCGGTGACAATGGGCGGATCTTATGTAAAAATGTAAGTCGACGTCACGCGCAGGAACAGGTCCGGACAAATCAAGAAGTCCATACGGACAAATGACGTAATAGTGAATGAAACGATTTCATTGGTTCATATCGGATGACGTAGTGAATTACAATAAGCTCTCTGATTGGACAAAAATAACCAATCAAATAAACGCATAAGAAGACATCTGATTGGCTAGATTTGGAGATTTTTCAATGGTTAAGAATACTAGACTCTGATTGGTCCGATATTATATCTGCCTTTGACGTCACACGCGCGTCACCATCAACGTAGGGCGCCTTACTTGCAAAACCTAAATAAATTGTAAACTGTACATCAGTTCTATTAGATTTTATTAATATATATTCGCACATGTATAGACACAAACAGTGCACAAGAAAAAAAAATTTCGTTACGTAACGATATTTGTAATGTTTATTTTATTTTTTTGATTTAGAATCCGAAAGTTAACTCATAATGTATAATTAAAATATACACGTTCCGCGCCAACAGTGTAGAATTCCAATCATCAATTCATGCCTTGAAAAACATTAGAAAATTAGTTTTGCCATAGCTCTCTCATTATTATTGCTATAGTCAAAATTAAAGCACAAAAAATATAATAATTCTGAGAAATAAACCGTACATATTAATAGATTACGCCTACGTTATTTAAAGAAGATGTTGGTTTGAACATTAAATTCAATAAACTATTATCAGATTATATTTTTTGAACAATTAGTAAGAATAAATTTGTACGTTCTTTCATAACGACGATGATAATATTCATTTTTTCAAATCCAGTCTATCAATTAACTTAAAATTAGGTAAATAATGAGATGTGAAATTTTCGGCACAATTAAATTGGGTTTTTAGATCATTAGGCTAGAAGTTAGTTCAGACATTTACATGTTATCTGAAATAATCAGAAAAAATAATTGGGTTACATTTTTTAGTTTATAACCGTATCACTCAATAGAAAAGTGTTTTCATGAGCATAGGAGCTCTTTTAAAAATCTTTCAGTTTGCATCTTGCAAATGCGCTTTTAATATTCACTGCAAGGTCTAACTGTATAATAATCTACTGTCGTTGGAAGAAGCTCATAATAGTGTTTCTTTCACCAGTACCTCTTCTGTACTTAGTATGATTTAGTTTAAATTTAACTTCTCTAATGAAAAAAACAGAACTATAAATGTAGCCGTAGAAGTAGCAAATGATATTCAAAAAAATATTTAAAGTTCAACTGCCTGTTAGAGGCAATACTAAATTTTCCCATCATGAAATAAAATTATGAAACAAACTACGAATCAACGCGGAGAAATGTTGAAAAATATCGCCCAAAAATTGTTCATATCGTTAACCGTTTTTAACATGACGGTTTGTCGTCAAAAGGGCACAATTTGTATGTTGCTCTAACAAGGTACAGATCAAGTATGTTCTGAAATTCATTTTGACAATGCCGGCGATTCTACTGACGATTTTTGACAAAAAAACGGCATTGACGTCCTTGTTAGAATTAACCTTAATATACAGTGACAAAATCACAATGTGTTACGTTCGTATAGTAGTGTTTGCATGTTAGCTGACAAAATAATTTGAGCATTTTTTAGGTTTGGGCTAGCTTGTATGTGAAAACCCAATCTATTTTCTTGCTTCCTTCACATGGCTTTTTTTTATTTCATACTGTAAAAAGGAGCTGCAAATATATTGCTGTTACATAAAATAATACCATAATCATTGCGAACCCGGAAGATCTCTAACAATTTTAAAATGTTTTTGGTCAGTGTTTTAATTCTGGAACGTATAGCATTTCAGTAGAGTTATTATGTAATGTTCGGCTGTATCGTTAATTGGGCGGTGACAATGGGCGGATCTTATGTAAAAATGTACGTCGACGTTACGCGCAGATACAGTTCCGGACCAATCAGGAAGTCCATACTGACAAATGACGTAATACTGAGTGAAACGATTTCATTGGTTCATATCGGATGACGTATTAAATTACAGTAAGCTCTCTGATTGGACAATAATAACCCATCAAATTAACGCGTAAGAAAACATCTGATTGGCTAGATTTAGAGATTTTTCATTGGTTGAGAATACTAGACTCTGATTGATCCGATATTATATCTGTCTTTGACGTCACATGCGCGTCACCGTCAACGTAGGCCGCCCTACTCGCAAGACCTAAATAATTTGTCAACTGTACATCAGTTCTATTAGATTTTATTAATATATTTTTGCATATGTATAGACACAAACAGTGCACAAGAAAAACAAATTCGTTAAGTAACGATATCTGTAATGTTTATTTTTTTGTTGATTTAGAATCCAAGAGTTAACTCATAACGTATAATTAAAAAATACACGTTCCGCGCCAACAGTGTAGAAGTCCAATCATCAATTCATGCCTTGAAAAACATTAGACAATTAGTTTTGCCATTGCTCTCTGAATATTTTTGCTAAAGTCAAAATTCAAACACAAAAAATATAATAATTCTGAGAAATAAACCGTACATATTAATAGATAACGCCTACGCTATTTAAAGATGTTGGTTTGAACATTAAATTCAATAAAATGTAATCAGATTATATATTTTGAACAATAAGTATGATAAAAGTTTACGTTCATTCATAACGACGATGATAATATTCATTTTTTCAAATCCAGTCTATCAATTGACTTAAAATTAGGTAAATAATGAGATGCGAAATTATCTGCATAATTAAATTGGGTTTTTTGATCATTAGGCTAGAAGTTAGTTCAAACATTTACTTGTTATCTGAAATAATCAGGAAAAATAATTGGGTTACATTTTTTGGTTTATATCCGTATCACTCAGTAGAAAAGTGTTTTCATGAGCATAGGAGGCCTTTTAAAAATCTTTCAGTTTGCATCTTGCAAATGCGCTTTTAATATTCACTGCAAGGTCTAACTGTATAATAATCTACTGTCGTTGGAAGAAGCTCATAATAGTTTTTCTTTCACCAGTACCTCTTCTGTACTTAATATGATTTAGTTTAAATTTAACTTCTCTAATGAAAAAAAAACAGAACTATAAATGTAGCCGTAGAAGTAGCAAATGATATTCAAAAAAATATTTAAAGTTTAACTGCCTGTTATAGACAATACTAAATTTTCCCATCATTGAATAAAATTATGAAACAAACTCCCCTCCTGGGGAGTACAAGACCTTGTCGTTGGTGGAGGGACTAGCGTGTTCCTATGACCCTGCGAGCTATGCCGGTGGTAGTGTAACTACTGGTAGGGCCACCCAAGCCAAACAGGTCAAAGGGTAGGAGCCAGACTAAGAAGTACTCCAACCCAGCGTGTTGGGCTAATCCCCCACACGTTGGTTAAAAACGGATTCAAAGCACAACACAAAGCCTCGGAACAGGACTGGATAATCGGAATAATAAACGGAAATGCTGTAATACTAGATTTGGGACATGGAATGGTGATAATGACATGGAGAGGTTGGGGAGGCTCGAGGAAAAGACTGGCAGCAGATGAGGAATATGATGATAGACCGAGGTATCTGGAGAGGATGGATCGAGGCAATGGCACACC
The DNA here is from genome assembly GCA_035578175.1 of Catonia carolina. Taxonomy (NCBI): domain Eukaryota; kingdom Metazoa; phylum Arthropoda; class Insecta; order Hemiptera; family Achilidae; genus Catonia; species Catonia carolina. Next base: position 120,672,244 of record JAQMRL010000002.1, on the reverse strand, counting down.
CTACGCTGAGAGGCAGAAGGGGCAGATAAAGAAGAAGAAGATGAAACAAACTACGAATCAATGCGGAGAAATGTTGAAAAATATCGCCGAATAAATTGTTCATATCGTTAACCGTTTTTAACGTGACGGTTTGTCGTCAAATCGGCACAATTTGTATGTTTCTCTAACAGGGTATAGATCAAGTATGTTCTAAAATTCATTTTGACAATGCCGGCGATTCTACTGACGATTTTTGACAAAAAACGGCATTGACGTCCTTATTAGAATTAATCTTAATATACAGTGACAAAATCACAATGTGTTACGTTCGTATAGTAGTGTTTGCACGGTAGCCGACAAAATAATTTGAGCATTTTGTAGTTTTAAGCAAGCTTGTATGTAACAACCCAATCTATTTTCCTGCTTCCTTCACATGGCTTTTTTAATTTCATACTATAAAAAGCAGCTGTAAATATACTGCTGTTACATAAAATAATACCATAATCATTGCGAACCCGGAAGATCTCTAACAATTTTAAAATGTTTTTGGTAGGTGTTTTAATTCTGGAACGTATAGCATTTCAGTAGACGTTATTCTGTAATATTCGTCTGTATCGTTAACTGGGCTGTGACAATGGTCAGCTCTTTTGTAAAAATGTAAGTCGAAGTCACGCGCAGGAACAGTTCCGGACCAATCAGGAGGTCCATACTGACAAATGACGTAATAGTGAATGAAACGATTTCATTGGTTCATATCGGATGACGTAGTGAATTACAATAAGCTCTCTGATTGGAGAATAATAACCAATCAAATAAACGCATAAGAAGACATCTGATTGGCTAGATTTGGAGATTTTTCAATGGTTAAGAATACTAGACTCTGATTGGTCCGATATTATATCTGCCTTTGACGTCACACGCGCGTCACCATCAACGTAGGGCGCCTTACTTGCAAAACCTAAATAAATTGTCAACTGTACATCAGTTCTATTAGATTTTATTAATATATATTCGCACATGTATAGACACAAACAGTGTACAAGAAAAAAAAATTTCGTTACGTAACGATATTTGTAATGTTTATTTTTTTTTTTTTGATTTAGAATCCGAAAGTTAACTCATAATGTATAATTAAAATATACACGTTCCGCGCCAACAGTGTAGAATTCCAATCATCAATTCATGCCTTGAAAAACATTAGAAAATTAGTTTTGCCATAGCTCTCTCATTATTATTGCTATAGTCAAAATTCAAGCACAAAAAATATAATAAATCTGAGAAATAAACCGTACATATTAATAGATTACGCCTACGTTATTTAAAGAAGATGTTGGTTTGAACATTAAATTCAATAAACTATTATCAGATTATATTTTTTGAACAATTAGTAAGAATAAATTTGTACGTTCTTTCATAACGACGATGATAATATTCATTTTTTCAAATCCATTCTATCAATTAACTTAAAATTAGGCAAATAATGAGATGTGAAATTTTCGGCACAATTAAATTGGGTTTTTAGATCATTAGGCTAGAAGTTAGTTCAGACATTTACATGTTATCTAAAATAATCAGAAAAAATAATTGGGTTGCATTTTTTAGTTTATAACCGTATCACTCAGTAGAAAAGTGTTTTCATGAGCATAGGAGGTCTTTTAAAAATCTTTCAGTTTGCATCTTGCAAATGCGCTTTTAATATTCACTGCAAGGTCTAACTGTATAATAATCTACTGTCGTTGGAAGAAGCTCATAACAGTTTTTCTTTCACCAGTTCCTCTTCTGTACTTAGTATGATTTAGTTTAAATTTAACTTCTCTAATGAAAAAAACAGAACTATAAATGTAGCCGTAGAAGTAGCAAATGAAATTTATAAAAAATATTGAAAGTTTAACTGCCTGTAATAGATAGTAATACTAAATTTTCCTATCAAAAATAAAATTATGAAACAAACTACGAATCAACTCGGAGAAATGTTGAAACATATCGCCCAAAAATTGTTCATATCGTTAACCGTTTTTAACGTGACGGTTTGTCGTCAAAACGGCACAATTTGTAAGTTGCTCTAACAAGGTATAGATCAAGGATGTTCTAAAATTCATTTTGACAATGCCGGTGATTCTACTGACGATTTTTGACAAAAAAAAGGCATTGACGTCCTTATTAGAATTAACCTTAATATACAGTGACAAAATCACAATGTGTTACGTTCGTATAGTAGTGTTTGCATGGTAGCCGACAAAATAATTAGTTAAGTTTAAGCAAGCTTGTATGTGACAACCCAATCTATTTTCTTGCTTCCTTCACATGCTTTTTTTTATTTCATACTGTAAAAAGCAGCTGTAAATATACTGCTGTTACATAAAAAAATACAATCATTGCGAACCCGGAAGATCTCTAACAATTTTAAAATGTTTTTGGTAGGTGTTTTAATTTTGGAACGTATAGCATTTCAGTAGAGGTTATTCTGTAATATTCGGCTGTATCGTTAACTGGGCGGTGACAATGGGCGGATGTTATGTAAAAATGTAAGTCGACGTCACGCGCAGGAACAGTTCCGGACCAATCAGGAAGTCCATACTGACAAATGACGTAATACTGAATGAAACGATTTCATTGGTTCATATCGGATGACGTAGTGAATTACAATAAGCTCTCTGATTGGACAATAATAACCAATCAAATTAACGCATAAGAAGACATCTGATTGGTTAGATTTCGAGATTTTTCATTGGTTGAGAATACTAGACTCTGATTGGTCCGATATTATATCTGCCTTTGACGTCACACGCGCGTCGCCGTCAACGTAGGCCGCCATACTCGCAAGACCTAAATAATTTGTCAACTGTACATCAGTTCTATTAGATTTTATTAATATATTTTCGCATACGTATAGACACAAACAGTGCAGAAGAAAAAAAATTCGTTAAGTAACGATATCTGTAATGTTTATTTTTTTGTTGATGTAGAATCTGATAGTTAACTCATAATGTATAATTAAAATATACACGTTCCGCGCCAACAGTGTAGAATTCCAATCATCAATTCATGCTTTAAAAAACAGTAGAAAAATATTTTTGCCATAGCTCTCTGATTATTATTGCTATAGTCAAAATTCAAGTACAAAAAATATAATAATTCTGAGAAATAAACCGTACATATTAATAGATTACATACAAATTCAATAAACTATTATCAGATTATATTTTTTAAACAATTAGTAAGAATAAATTTGTACGTTCTTTCATAACGACGATGATAATATTCATTTTTTCAAATCCAGTCTATCAATTAACTTAAAATTAGGTAAATAATGAGATGTGAAATTGTCGGTACAATTAAATTGGGGTTTTGATCATTAGGCTAGAAGTTAGTTCAAACATTTACATGTTATCTGAAATAATCAAAAAAAAACTTGGGTTACATTTTTTGCTTTATAACCGTATCACTTCAGTAGAAAAGTGTTTTCATGAGCATAGGTGGCCTTTTAAAAATCTTTCAGTTTGCATCTTGCTAATGCGCTTTTAATATTCACTGCAAGGTCTAACTGTATATTAATTTACTGTCGTTGGAAGAAGCTCATAACAGTTTTTCTTTCACCAGTACCTCTTCTGTACTTAATATGATTTAGTTTAAATTTAACTTCTCTAGTGAAAAAAACAGAACTATAAATGTAGCCGTAGAAGTAGCAAATGAAATTTAAAAAAATATTTAAAGTTTAACTGCCTGTTATTGGCAATACTAAATTTTTCCATCATAAATTAGAATTATGAAACAAACTACGAATCAACGCGAAGAATTGTTGAAAATATCGCCCAAAAATTGTTCATATCGTTAACCGTTTTTAACGTGACGGTTTGTCGTCAAAACGGCATAATTTGTATGTTGCTCTAACAAGGTATAGCCGATCAAGTATGTTCTAAAATTCATTTTGACAATGCCGGCGATTCTACCGACGATTTTTGACAAAAAAACGGCAATGACGTCCTTATTAGAATTATCCTTAATAATAAAATAATCAAATCTTGTGCATTGATGTCGAGTACAGCTGTGTTTCTTTTTAAATCCCCCTATATTATTTACTTACGTGCTTTTCTTTTCAGTATGTATGTATGTATGTACGAGTATGTATGTCTCGACTTTATTCATCTTGAATTTTTAATTTTTTGGTTTAACGTTCATTTTGCACAGATGAAAATGATCGATAAAAAAAATTACAAATAAAATGATGGGAAATCTAACCCCGGATTTCTGGCATTAAATCCAGTTGAACTAACCACTACATCAATTAGCAAATTATTGATATATTTTTTATTTTAGTATTTTTTATTCTTGTAATTTATGATTATCTGAGTTTATGTTTTAAACTGATTTTTAATTTATTAATTTTATATAAATGTTTATTAGAAGGAGCGATCAGCGTAAATCCTGTTAAATAGGTGAACTGAAAAATATTTTTTTGAATATTAATAATTGTATTCTATACTATGTTTTCTGAAATTGTCATTTTAGCTATTTTCCTAAGGATGGGATTTTTACGGTTTTCCTTGGTTCCACAAGGTGATTTCAAAATAATTCCTAGATCCTAGTTTCCAGATCCTAGCTGGAAACCGGATTCGGTTAATTAATTTAATTTATTGAATAAATTAAATAAATTGGGATATCTTTAAATGTTTAAATCTGCCAAAAATATTTTTATCAAGACTTTTGTTTCCACATGGGTTGTTTCCATATAGGGTTATGATATGACATATGAAGGGGAATTTGATGTAATGACAAAAGTTTCTAGGTTTCAACGTGTTTGCGGTTATATAAATAGAACATTTAAAGCAAGAACCCGGAAAGAAACATGGTTGAAGCTTCATGATGTAATGGCATATCTCTTTTGTTGTACGGTAGTGAAACACGGGTCCTAAGGAAATCTGAGAGTAGGAAGTTGGAAGCACCTAAAATGCGTTTATTGAGATCGGCGAGAGGAGCGACACTTAGGGATTGCATCAAGAGTGAGACTTTTGGCATGATTAAGGTAGAACGGAATCTCTAAGGCAGAGGATTGAACGATGTAGGGAGAGGTGGTTACCGCATGCACGCCGCATGCCAAAGGATCGATATCCGCTACGGTCGCACAATACCGCCCGCAAGGAATACGGTCGTTGGGTAGACCACGGAGAAAATGGAACAGGCAATGTGCCTAATCCGTACAGGAGGAAGAAGACTTTTGTTTTCATTTCTGATTTTAAATGAGGAATAAATTTCCGTGTCGTTGTTCTTGCTAGGCGAACTAAACTGGATTTAAAAAAAAATCGTAATACGTGTATGTTACAATCTGTTCAATTTATAACAAAAAGAAACCTCATGAACCAATGTGATGAGGATGATATGTATGACATGTAAATGAGATGTAGTCGTACAGACCTAGGCAGACCATTCCTGACGCTGATGGCACACGGATGATATGTCCGTGCGTTCGCACGGACGAGTAGCAGCAAATAAAGAAGCATTGGGGTTGACACACGGTCCGAGAGTTGCAAGGTCCGTGCGATCGCCCAGATCCGGGCGGAAAGCACCCAGACCTTCCTGCTTAAACTCATCCGTGTGAACGCTCGGACGAAGCTATGACTACATCTAGCAGACTACTGTTTCAAATGTATGCTGGCACACGGATCCGATAGTTATTCATCCGTACGTGTCTAGTAAACTACACCCACTACTCAGTACTCACAGTATATGTATGTAGCACATGTCACAGTACACACTTTTTGTACTTTATTCACGGTACGTATTTTAAAATGGAGAGAAAAGACATCCATACAGAACTGTTAATTAGTTAAGTAGCCTACAAGAAAGCCTGTAATACGGAATATAGATAAACAAATGAAATCTTCATTTGTCAGCGACCAAAAAATGTATAGACATAATCAAATATATTAATACATAGCACTACTTAAAAAATTATTTTATCAAATAATTTAAACCAATTTTCGAGGATTTTGAATCTCCGTTTTTATTTAATTTTTGTTTTGGCTATCTTTAATAAGTCAGGAAAGACCGCTTTTAATAAGTCAATCGGGGAGTACAAAACAGAAATAAGGTACTGGATGGGTGGAGAAGTGTTTGTACTCAACTAAATCCTGATTACGAAACCTGCAGTGAAGACAAAATTCTCTATACCGATTTATTTTTCGACAATGTATAACAAAAAGGAATAGCAATTTTCTTAACTAATTTTATTAACAAAGTCTATTAACTGTTGTTTAGGTCAACAGCCAAAAGGCTGGTTTGAACCTCTAGAGGTTCTACTAAGTAAAACGAGAAGTGAGGTGGTTTACCATTGCATTTTTCACTGAGTACAAAAGTAGCTTATGCTTATCAGCATGCCAGGCCCTCCGAAAAGCATCTACTCTGCACCTTGCAAATGACACCTTAACTTCATTCACCACAGGGTCTGGCTGTGTAATGAAATTCATTACTTTCAGAGGAGATAACTCTGACTAGTGTCTTTTACACCTCTACCTCTTCTGTTCTTAAATAGTTCAGTCATATATTTGGCTGATCACGTTATAAGAAACAGAACTATTTTTTGTAGCCCTGGAAATAGCAGATAGAGTGCAAAAAATTTAACATTCCACCTGCCTGTTATGGGCGAGTCTATTAACTAACTGAATGCAACTACTGTTTCTTTGTCCGGGCGCCTGGACATACCATCCGTGCGTCGTACGGACCATGTGCGGCCAGCCTGAACGGGTATTTAAATTCCAACCATCAAAGCACACTGATAATCAATGCCTAGTATTTAAAACCGTATAAAAGTTTACTTTTACTGGGATTTGAACTACAGAACCTTCGTCTCCGTTCATCAGCTATCAAACAGCTGAAACGTGGCAATGACTTTACAACAAGACCAACCCGGTGGGTTAAACTGGAATTACATGCGAACAGTGAGGGTTGTTGATTTACTGTACGGTACTACTCACAATAGTATGCTAATGTGTTTTGTCTGTAGTAAGACAAACTAATATTGGCTGACACTAGATCTGAAAATAATATTCCTATTAGAATTCAGTTACAACACGTAATGCATTAGCTTGTTTAATAATTAACGTTTTACCTAATTAGTTTTGTACATTAGTATCTAGTTAAGTGAAATCACTGTTAAGTTTCCAGTCTGTTAGCTTATTATTCACTAAAATAGAAATACAGTACAATACAAATTTCAATGCAAGAACCGTGTAACAAGTACGGACGCTATAATTACGGCTCTCACGGTGTATTTTGTACACAAATTCGACTTTCAACTGAAGTCCCTTTGGTTTAATCCAGATAATAACCCTAACGATAACATTTAATTGTCGACGATTTCCATTAAATTGCTCATACCAATTGGAATACTAATATCTATTAAAATCAAAAAGAAATTAAATTTAAAACCAGACATAAACTTCTGCTTTATTCCTAAATTAATCTGGTATGAAACACTCACACGACTTTCTCTTGCCAATGTAAATAAAGTAAAATATAACCTATCATAAGTAAACAATGTAAAATGAAAAACATAACCTAATTTTAATCATGAGTGAATAAAGCAAAATGAAAACAACCTCTGTTTGATTTAAAAGTACGAAAAATTGACAATAAAATACGCTAATTGACTGATACATTAAGCTCCGTAGAAAAACCTTTTTGAAAAAAAAGTTGTAAGTTAGGTTTTTTATTTTCCTATAATTTTGATTATGTACACTTTGTTGTCAAATGCTGGCCACAATCTTAAAAAAAACATTCATTTTTTACCGATTTTGATGAGAAAAATACAGAAAATATAATATACATTCTAGTATTTTAATTTAAAAAATCTAAAAAAGAGAAAATTGACGCTAAACTAAAGGTTGTAGAAAAATATTTTTTTTTTGGAAAAAAGTTGTAGATTACTTAATTTTCTACAACTGTTATTATACGCTTTTGCCCTAAAATGTATACTATGGGCGCAATCTAAAAAAAAAATACATTTTTTTACTACGAGAGCACAGCCTTCCCAAGAATTTTAGCAAATATGGCGATTACCCCTATCTTGTAGAGAACAAAAATGTAGTAATTGTAGCGTTTTTTTAACCGGTTATTTTCGATTATCGGCTACTGGTTAAGAAACGATGAGTTTGAACATGTAATAACTTTCCAGATCCTAGTCGAGAATCGTACACAGGACCTCCACTTTTTAGTGTTGCATACTAGCCACTAAACCACGAAGGTGGCCAGGAATTGATTTGCATTTTAAACGTTTACTGTTTACATTGAGTGTTAACAGTTTATCCAATACAATCTCTTTCAATTTTTGTTTTTCTGTGTAGCCTGTGTGGGTTTCCAATCCAATCCAGATGTTTTGGATCTGGTTGCCAATCCAGATGTTTGCGAAGATGTACATTAAGGTTTTTTGCCGGTCTGCTTTAGGTATCTACGTGTTGTTAATGTAAAATTAAACTGTATCCATGTGTTGTTGACTAAAAATAAAGAATATTAAAATACACAAAAAAAGAAGTAATACTTTTGATATTATTTACATATTATTAGTTTTGTTTATTAAATATTAAAACCAATAGCTCAATTGATACCAAACCACAATTTATCAGAAATCGTTATGGAAATTACAAATTATAAAACATATATTTGTAATCTAAATTTTATTAAACAGTAAATTTTGAAAGCCATTAATTTGACCATAATTGTTGGTAGTATATTGGTACTTTTAAGACAAAAGTGGAAATTAGGGAGGAAATGAGGGGGGGAGTTTGAAAATAGGTGTTGAAAACAGGTACGTAAATATTATAATAATTATTCCATGGAAATGTGCAAAGCAATTAACATCTCCGCTAATGTTGGCCACTAGGTATATTCTACTAGCTGTATACTTCACCATTGAACACCGCAATTCGGGCACTAATATGTCGGTTGCCACCTACCTTTCCCGTCCGGGCTTACAATCTAACCCAACGAATATCATAATATCACTGTTCAATTATCGGAAACTGCAAACGATTGTAATAAATTCAACCTTTTTCCGTGTAAATGTTCACAGAACTCCCTTTCAAAATATATATCTACATAAACCTTTTGTACTCATCAGATTTTAACACGCTTTTTCTCCGCAGTAGGCTATCTGGAAAGAAGGCTGTTCAGTTATTATTTATCTTGTTTTGTTTTGTACAAAATTGTGCCATTTCATTTCTCTTTAATGTTCTTTACTTCAAAAAAGCCTATTTTATACAAGAATCGATAACAAACTTTATTGTATTTTCGTGAATAGCTTAATTATGTCAATTACAATGATATTGTTTCGTTCTAAATTCTAGTCTAATTTACAATATCGTTCTAAAATCCAATCGAATCATAATTGTCTCCTTACTGTTCTCGGTAAAGTGGTCCGTGCTTGGAAAGTAAATCTACTTACGGTACAAAACAATAACGTGTATTCTAGTGAGAATGTTGTTCGGAACATCGACGTATCAGATCACGTTTAGAATAAATGTGCTCAACCTGAATTGCCTGAACTAGAAAATTGATATTAAATTTCATTTTCATTCATTAATTTGCATGTAAGTTGTTCAAAAATTAGTACTTTTATTCAGTGAAGAGATGTTTCAAGCTGTTACTTCTATTAAAAATTTCAAATAAATATACATCAAATTATATATCTCAATTTCTTTAGTTTGATCATAAATTTTTACACAGCATTCTTTAATATTGTCTTCGTTTCAAAACGTATATATTAACTTGAAAAATAATAATTTATAGGTATTATAAAAATAATAATAACGAAGTTTTCTGCAATAATAATATATTTTTTTATCCCGAATGTGTGATAAAAAAAGAAATCAATTATTCCAAAATAAATCTTTTCTTAAATTAAAAATAATATATTGTTACATGTCTGTTGCCTAATTTGTGCAATATCATTTTATAGACTATATATGATGAGTTTGTATATTGGCTTACGCTTTGTGTCTATCACAGATAAGTTGCAAATATCAAATTCTTCTTAAATTGGGCTTATTATTCAGGTACCTACATTACTAGGTCAGATTTAATGGGGGCATAACATGATTAAAATACAGGAAAAGATGGAAATAAATAATTTATCTCCTAAATACATATGAAATTAATCCATAAATAACAATAAATTTAAATTTTTAGTTATTTCACATTTAAATTGGTTTACTTATTGCTATTCATTTTTATAATCAATTAATACAGTACAATAGTAATCCGTTTTAAAATTCATGTAATCCCAGGTTATTTTAAATAAAAGAAATGAAATAAATACATAAAGAAATCAGTCGTATAAATTAATTTAATCTCTTGTTAAACCGGGTGGGGGTGTTTTGTATTTTTAATTTTATTGATAAATCGCGTGACTACAGAATACACTATTGTATTAATTTACATGTTAAATGAAAATATGGGTATATTTTTCCTGTTTTTTTTTTTTTTATTAAAAGATAAGTATTATAGTTAGTTATCCAGCATAAAAAATAAAATTTATAGTGACGTATGTGTACACAGTTGTATGTCATTTGCTTGTATAAACAAGTCCGGATAATTAAAGAAAAAATGTTTGTATGTTTATTTATGGGTAGAGAAAGATCAATGTTTTTTTAGTTTTAGTCTACAATAATTTACATTTTATTCGTGTACCTATTGTCCTTAGTTACTTACATTTTACCGAGTCATTCAGAAATATGTTGTATTTTTCAGGGATATTTATTATCAACTATTTATTTAACTGAAACCAAAATGAAAAGATAAATTAACTTGTCAATGGCGGATTAATGATTTGGCAGTTGCTGACTGGGTTTTAATATATGGCTGGTTTATAAACTCCATGTGTGCTACTTGTAGATCGGCTGAAACAACAGCACTGTGGAATTATTATAATGATTCTACCAACCTGGCTTAAACCACGTTGAAAAGAGAGAATGGTCTAGGCATATCCAGAATATTTGCTGGATTTATAAATAATCAATCGTTGTTGTAAACTAAATTTTTTCAAAATGGTAAAAGGCTGGTTTGAACCTCTAAAGTTTTTATTAGGTAACCAAATAAGTTAGGTGATTAAGAAAGTTGCCTTTTTCGCCATATTCTTCATAGAGCGTAGAGTCTACTCCATCAATGAAGATTGGCTTCAATTTTGGTAAATCGATCTCTATCGTGAACAAACCTCAAAAAAGTGCACGCACTCAAGTTTGCCCAATCTCTGATACTCTTCAACTGTGAGCATTTCCTTCGTCCAGGTCTACGTCTAAGCTCAATTTTGGTCTCGAAAATAAATCTAAGAAGCTCAGTATGTATGACCAAGGCCAATCTTTCTCTTTTATATTATGCTCACCAACTCACAGTTCGTACTCATATTTCTCAAAATATCAACGTTGGTAAAATGACCGGTTCACGAAATCTGGAGAATTCTTCCTCATACCCACTTCTCGAAAGCTTCTTAGGCTGATAACTTACTTGGCATACTCAAAGTCCATGTTTCCGTACCATAGCATCTTAAAAACCTATATATTTCAGGAAATGAAATTGTTTTATTAAAAAGCAAACGTATCATATTAAGAAATTCCAGCCACACCATTTTAATACCAGTTCTTATTTTTACTGCAGGCCCCAAATCTCCTGTAGTACAGCTTTCTAAATACTAAAATTTCTGAACCTTCTCGTATTGGTTGATCTTCAATAAGTAAGTCACGTGGGGAACCTTACCGATTCCCATTACTTTAGCTTTTCAATTGGCTTCACTTATAGTCTTTAAAGGCTTCCTTACGATAATCCTTGTAAATTCAACAAACGGGCGAGAGCGTGGTCAACTAACTCTAGACGCCTCTGTTTGGGTACAATGTCATCTTTCTTTAACTTTTTTTGGAGTATTAATGTGTCATTTGTTAAAAAGTTATACTTGCTAAAAATTTACTATCGTTTGCTAGTTGAGTTTTTTATAGAATTATTTAGCAGTTTAATCATGGTTACCTGCCTATTGAAATCATAAAGGCTTCTAAAGGTATTAAAAGCATATATAATTTTTTACTCTGCAGTTGGCACTAATTGGCAATGGAAATAACTATGAATACTGTTAATTTATACATTTACCGTTTCGCTTCGTAAATAATTCAGTTAGTTATTTGAATATGAAAGAAGAATTACAGTGGAGCGTCAGTTATCCGAACTAATTTGGACCAGAGCGGTTCTGATAATCAAATAGTTCGGATAATCAAATACACTAAATACTGTGATTTGATACACTGTACCGGAACAATGTAATACAACCTAAATAATTAATAGGTTAATTAGGGCTAACCTAAACTTAAGTTAAAAAAAACACTAAAATATTGAATTTATTGCAAATTTAGAGTAATAAAGATAAAAAAACCAAAAAGAAAAATACAGAATTTCGAAACCGAATAAATTAACGAAATAAATTACGGTGAAATCCTTTATGCAATATTTTTTAACGCACTTACATACTATAAACTAATGTTTAAAAACATCTTGAATTTTCTTTTAAAGTAAGACTGAACTTCTTTTCGTAGCAGCAACATCTCTCATTCAACAATGCTACAGCAGCACTAATTTCAAGATGTTGTTTGCATCATAGCATTGCGTTTCTAGGGCAGAAAAATTCTCTGCATGAGCAAATATTATGTATTTTTCCATCAATTACGGTTCGGATAATTGACGGTTCAGATGACTGACGTTTGGATAGTCAACGCTCCTGTGTATATTGAAGCCCTGCAATTAGCGGATCTAACGGAATTTTTAAAGATCCACGTGATCGAAATGGGGAAATTTTTCAGTTAAACTAAATAATTCAGGTAATTTTTTAAAAGAAATCTCTATGACTGCATAAAAGATTTAAGTGCAGGTTATTGTACATTAGTAAGATGAATTTATTAGAAAATGAAAATATATAAACAGGCAAATGAGTGAAGATATCTCAAGAATGGATAGAGGAATCATGACACTAGTAATAAGTATGAATTTCTTTTCGGTTATGTACAATAGGACTATAAGCTAAAAAAAACTGTTAAAAGATACAAGTTATCATTCATTAATCAAGTACACATGAATATTATTTTTTTTTATTTTTCCTTTTTTTACACGAAACTGTCAAACTTTCTTAATACTCGGTACGACATGACTGAAGTCAGCTGTCAGATTCACTATCTTACAAACTCTCCATAACCATTATTAAGAATAATTGACTCAAAATTAAGAAGAACTCCTAGCGAAAACAAGAAATGGCCAGATTAAATCGCGCTAGGTGCTCAGAAGCAAACACATTTTACAAAAATTTATTATCTCATCTTGCTTCAGCCCTTGGTTAATGTCAAATGATCCTTAGGCTCAGCCACACACACCTAAAGCGTAAAATAAAGTGCGTAAGAGAGAAGAGAGAGAGAGAGAGAGAGAGAGAGAGAGAGAGAGAGAGAGAGAGAGGTTTCTGGATATCGCATAAATACTTTTCTTAATCCATATTTTTCCCAACTTATAAAGTCTCACACACTAATAGCTGGTACTACCAATCAACTTTGTGTTATTGTTCAGGTCTACAGCCAAAAGGCTGGTTTGAACCTCTAGAGGTTTTACTAAGTTAAAACGAGGAGTGAGGTGGTTTACTATTGCATTCCTCACTTAGTTGAAAGAGTATGCTTATCAACATGCCAGGCTCTCCGAAAAGTATTCACTTTGCACCCCACAAATGACACCTTCACTTCATTCACCACAGGGTCTAGCCGTATAGTGAAATTCATTACTCTCAGAGGAGATAACTTTAACTAGTGTCTTTTACACCTCTACCTCTTCTGTTCTTAAATAGTTCAGTCATATAATTGGCTGACTATGTGATAAGAAACAGAAATATATTTTGTAGCCCTGGAACCAACAGATCGAGTGCAATAATTAATTTAACACTCCACCTGCCCGTCATGGGCATCAATCAACTCTATGGATGCATAAACATACAGTCATCAATAATTAAATTCGTCAATGAGCCATGCCTTTTACTATTTTGCTTCGCAGAACGAACCTATTAATTCTTCTCAATTTCTGCCATTCAATACGTCATTGGAGGCCCGAGTCTACCCGAAGTCAAATACGTACAGTCGCTCAAATTTTTGAATAATGCTTCCGTTGTTAAGGTTTCTTTAAGAATAATGAGCTTAAATTTGTTTAAGATACGATATAAAAATTTGGTATTAAGTCAAGATAATATTTGGTACATAATCCCGATACCAATGTTAATAAACATATAAAACATTTTGACTTCATGTTTTATCATTTCAGAACAGCTTGAAGTTTTTAAATTATCTCCGGTTTTTTATTTTTTTAAATTTTATTAAAGTCGCATCAACAGCTTGATTATTATTGACTACTGTGGGTTACGGTACTGGAATCGTGGGTTTTTAACATGTTAACATTTTCAGGCGCTAGCCAGGAATCGAATTCAGGACTTTCCGCTTTGTAGTCTAGCGCATTAGTCACTACGCCACGGAGGCGAACTATCTTCATTTTATTTACTAACATAATATATTGTTTTTATCATAAAAAGTGACGCCTCAATTTTAAAATCGTCTGTAAACAGCTGAGGTTATATCCCACTGATTATTCATGGTCATATTTTATTTGTTATGGAACATTGGTATATACAACCGCATCGAATTCTATTATGATTACAAAATAAGATTTTGATATGTAATATTTTTAAGAAGAAAGAATGGTGTACAAAAAAAGACAAAAAAGAAACTGGCATGCTCTCGTAGTAAATAATAGTCAGCAACAAACTGGCTTTACATCATGGTATGCAAGTTTTGTTGCAATCATAAGGTTACTTATTAAAATAATAAAGGAAAAACTTATTGCAACCGTGAGGTAACGTATACATATAATAACAAAAACTTATTTACGGTCACATTACATTAACCTTAAAAATGACTGTCCTGGTAGGTACAAGTTTAATAATTAATAAATAAAAACCTAGTAACCTTTAAATAATGATTAATTTCGAGAAATTAATGAATAGCTACCATTTCAAAAGTGTTCAAACAAGTACTATCTGTCTATAACTTGATGGCCTGCCGCAGAGAGGAGTAGCCTGAGCGCTACTAGCCTTCTCAATAACATTTCATTTTGTACTACTACTAACTAGTACACTGGACTTAGTACATAATGCAGTGTTATTGAGAAGGCTAGTAGCGGGGCGACTCTGCTCCTGTCTGCTGCAGGCCATGAAGTTATAGACAGACAGTAGTTGTTACTACAATTTCATTAATTACTTTCTACAGCGAATTACATTATCAAAATTTAAATTATTATTAAAATAATATTAGGTTCTTATAAGAAGAAAGCACTCTCAATACAATCCAAGATTAGACATTATAATACTGTGATAAAACCTGTGTGTCTGTACGCGAGTGAGTGTCTTAGAATGACCGGGAAAGCTGGTCTAAAAAGAGTAGAGAAATTTGAGAGAACGATCCATCGCAAGATAATAGGTTCAAAAACAGAAAATGGACAATATAGATTACGAGGTTGAAAAGAACTCTGCTAGGAAAATGAAAGATTAATGGAAACGATTAAAAAACGAAGACTACAATTTTATCTACACCTGTATAGAATGGATGGCAACAATAAACCTAAGGTATCAGATAAATGGTTTAAAGAAGTCAGTAAGGATACTGAAAAATCCGGAATAAACCGACAAAAACATAATGAATCGAACCAAATTCAGACAACTAGTTACGGACTTAAAGGGCTCCCATTAAGAGGAAAAGCAGAACACCCGGTGGGCTGAAGAAAGGAGAAAAGCCTGCAGTGAGTGAATGCTAAAAATGTGGGCTGAAGAAAGAGCTTCCAGAAACGTCTAGAGTAATTTTACGTGTTCTAAAATTCATCCTTATAAGGAGAAAATAGTCAGGTTCTTATTTCTAGCTGTCTCAAAAAAGAAGCTTTTTTACGATGTCCCGGACAACTTTGACACAGTATTTGTGTATAATATTTTAAAAATATTGATGAGTTCTTTTCATGATAACAGTTCATCTCTCCTTGTTAATATGAACTCTTTAGTGAAAGCAGTCTGGCTGATTAGCTATTACATGATGTATCGTGCGAGTAACTGGTGGTTATTTGATACTAATAGGTGGATCTGGAATTAAACTGTCACAGATTTTTTTAAACTTTTTAATGAAGAAGGAATTTTCAAAAACTTATTTTTTATACTATATAAATTGTGTTTACATACCAATGAATAGAAAATATATAAAATTGTAAACAAAAAATTAAATTATTTGCTTATGTTGTATTATTTTCTAAACTTGATTTAGGAATACGCTGTAACGTTTCGTATTTATTGTTTGTACTACAAGAATACGAGGTAGATTGTTAAGTTACAGGATTTTAATCAATATTCAAGTGATTTCAGACAATGACAAGGCTCTGACTAGGAAATTACAACTTGGTTGTAATTTCTAAGCACGACGTCAAATAATAACAGTCAGTTGTACAGTAACAATGTGATATAGCACATTACAATAGGGACCACGTTCTTAAATAATTACAGAACTATGCATGAATACTCCTGGAATAATGATTAATGGAAAGTAATTAATTTCACAGCAAAATAATAACAATAATAATAATAATAATAATCATTTCGCATCAAATCAATTGATGATTAAACAAATTAAAAAAACCTTTAATATTTACTTCGAAAATTATTAATAAGTTTAATAGTTACGGTTATAATATCACTCTAAAAATATTAAGACAAAACTGTAGCCAACAGGAAGCAATAAGTTTTTTTTTGTTAATTACATCCCGGAGATTTCTAACGGGAGTATAGGATATGTCAATAACTTATAAGGAAACTTAATAATTTGTTTTTGTCGTCAGTCTCTCGACTGGTTTGGTGCAGTTCTCTAAACTTTCTGTCTTGCGCAAATCGTTTCATATCTACATACCTGTAACACCCTTCATCTACTCTGTAATTTGCTTTATATATTCTACCCGTTGTCTCCCCCTACAAGTCACTCCCTCAATATTACCCTCCATTATTGATAGACTAATACCTGGATGTCTCAAGATACGGCCCACTAGCCTATCCCTTCTTTTGGTAAGATGCTTCCATATACTTCTTTTTTCATTCACTCACCTAAGAACCCTAAATTACTTAAATTGTCCACTCACCTAATCTTTAACATTTTCCTGTAACACCTCATTTCAAAAGCTTCCATCCTCTTCCTTTCTACAGCTCCTATCATCCACGTTTCACTCCCGTATAATGCTACACTCCAAACATAGTGTTTGAAGAAATCTTTCCTTATCTGTAAGTCAATGTTTGTAGTAAGTAAGCTGTGCGCTGTTAATACGTAATAATACATAACTTAATGCATAGTGTTGTTTTGGTCATCACCCGAAAGGCCGGTTTGAACCTCTAAAGAGTTAGGTGGTTTACAATGCCTTCCTCACTGAGTGGAAAAGTGTGCTTATCAATATGGCAGGCCCTCCGAGAAGCACCAACTTTCCACCCTGCAAATGCACCTTCACTTCATTTACCACAGGGTCTGGCAGTATAATGAAATTCATTACTGACAGAGGAGATAACTCTGCCTAGTCTTTTACACGTTTACCCCTTCTGTTTTAAAATGCTTCACTCATGTAATTAGCTGACCATATGATACGAAACAAAACTATTTTTGTAGCCCTGGAACTAGCAAATCGAGTGCAAATAATTTAACACTCCATCTGCCTGTTATGGGCAAATACATTAGTATCCGTTTAATACGCTCACGGCTAAAACGCGGTTTTTATGAAGTCGCTTGATTAATAAGGTAAAACATGTGTATATGCTTCCGCTTAATACGCATTCAATCCCGCCTAATGCGCGCTTAAAATTGATGACTTTTTAAAAATCAGTATAATTGAAATTTCGTTATTAGTAACAGTATTTATGTGCATATGTATGTGTAAAAGGTGTTATTTGTTAGTGTATTTTTAAAATTAAAAGTGATGCTCAAAAAAGATATATATAATAATCTTTACGTTTATTTATGTAAAACATATAACCTCATGTTTATTTATATATACGAGTATAACCTATATGTAATTACTGTTATTAATATTTTACCACATAACGCAGAATTTTAAAACATTAACAATTTTTTGCTTTCAATATTTTTTTTTTAAAAAGCACTTTCATAAGATTGTCTTGGCCACTTCTCGGCTAAGACGATTTTCCGTCTAAGACGCTAATTTGTGTCAGACCCATGAAAATCGTATTAAGCGGGTTATACTGTAATATAAAGTATTGGGCTATACCTAAATACACATAAATAAATAAACCTTTATTGATTGTAAAATAAAATACATTATATGTGACGTAAAAATTTTAAAATTTAGGGATAGGCAAGAAAAAACGACTTAAAAAAAGTCTCCTTTTTAAAGTCAAACAGGTTGATTTTAATTTTGCGTTTCTCATATTTAAAAATAGGTTATGTTTATCATTTTGCATCGTTTACTCATGAGTAAACACGGTTCTGTTTTCATTATTATATTGGAAAGAGAAAGTCGTGTTAATTTCATGCCAGATATTTGAGATAGACTAGGTTTACTTAAATTTTTTTGATGGCAGTAAATTATTTTTGGCACCATGTAGCTAATTCTTAAACTCCCTGGGGATAACATAAAACCCCTGGATTCAAACTTTCATCAAAATTTGTTGATTGACCTAAACTGTAATTCTCCACACGAATGTACACTTACACACATGCACAAACATAAAATTTGTGAACCAATCATTCAAAAAATGTAAAATATGTCATGAAGTTTCATAAAACATTAAATCAATATAGTTACAAAATTTTCCCTCGATATGAAATAAAGAAGGGAGGATTTATCATTTAACTCATGCTTTCGCTAAAATTAATGACGGTCTTTGATTTATGTACTCGTATTCAATTTTTTAGTGTGGTAATTATCATTAGAAATTAAAAATTTAATACCAACCTTTTTTATTTCTTATCTCTCTGATCTCATATAATTAAAATTTTCTATACAATGTGCAATAAGTTTATAGAATCAATGAAGTTATTTCCAATTATGATATTTTCATCCGCATGCGTGAGTAATAATAGAACTTTATTTTCTATTAATACAGTATCTAGATCTAATTACTTTTTATAGAGCTAAGAAAAAATTAAAGAAGAATCATCTCGTTTTTCCGTTAAATAATTCGGTTACATCTTACTTTATTTTACCCTATATGAATATTTAGGGAAGAAACGTTTAATTATCATGTCGATTTTTCGAAATCGGGTTTTTACCGGAAATATTCAGCGCCAGTTAGTGATTTTCGGTATTTTTAATTCAAACAGAGATTGATTTTCATTTTGCGTCTTTAACTCATGGTTAAAATTAGGTTATGTTTTCATATTACTTTGTTTATTTATTCATGACTAGCATGCCCCGCGCGGCTTCGCACGCAAAACATGTGTAATCAATTTAAAAAAAAATAAATATGTAACAGAAATTGTGTAGCCTGCTTTGACTGTATACTTTACGTACCACATACACACAAAAGTTGTGATAAATTCTCCCGCGTACGTCTCCCCCTAATCTTAACACGTATGTACTGTCATTAACAATAGTACACACACACATTTATGAAAATCTTCATTAGAGCCCTTACGGTTATAATTTTTGAAAATTTTAAAATAAAATGTTGCTGTAAATATAAATACGAGTAGGCTGTCAAAATTTCATGAAAATCCGTTCAGTAGTTTTGGAAATTAGCCTACACAAAAAACATGCTTTGTCTTTATAATATTAGTATAGATTAAACATAGGTTATATTTTTCATTATTTACATTGGCAAGAGAAATTCGTGTCAGTGTTTCACACCAGATTTTAATATTTATATAAAAAAATTTTCAGATTCAGAGTTGCATCAACAGATAGGTTAGTTATAGGTTATTCTGTGTCATAGAATTATGTAACGCTTCTTAAACTTGTTATAGTTTTCAGATTCTAACCTAAAAACAAAAATCATCTGCTTTGTATTTCTATTTAGCACTATTTATAACACACCAAACTACGCCGTGGAGACGGTAAAATTAATTCTGTTATAATACAAGTTACCTCTTTTCATTTATAAATAACAGCGTTAAATACATTTATTGTTAAGCTCTCATTTAATTCCTTAAAGTAGAAATTAGTGAGCACGTGGACGCTTCTCATCTCTTCCGTTCTCATACCATCACTCCTTAACGTATAAATATTTGATCAGATACATCCTTTCTTGAATGCATTCTAAAATTATAATAAATTAATACAGTTTAATATTTTATTATTATTTGTTTAACATTTTCATCAGAGCCGGATTTACAATCTAAATTTCAAAGTTACCAGTAGCAGATATTCAAGGGGGTGTAGGTAATCTGAGATGGAATATAAACGTCTTATACCTAAAAATGAAACATAATAAATATTACATGTAATGGTACACAACTCTGCATTTTATTATTTAGCCTACTTATGCAGAATTTAGTTAGGTAGGATGATCTGGCTGCAGCCACCTCTAACAGGATGTGATTCCTTCTAGTACGAAAGGCGTTGTGGCGCTTGCGTAGAGCCCCGTACAGAGCTAACATTACACTTACCTGACAAGTTAAGCCACGTCCAGACATGTAACATCGTCGCGTAACACATTTATACTATTTTTCAGGGCTGATGAGCTCTGAACGTACGCATTGCCCCCTACCCACTTCATAGCTAGCCAATGACTTTCCAGCAACGTTGCCAATACTTGTTCTTGTAGCTCTGTTAAATATTTTGTCAGCCATTTTTTTGGTCTTTCAATAAACTTATGGACATAAAATCAGCTGATTATATTATAAAGTATTACATGTTAAGGCACTCTATAATCTATGTGTTCAGTACAAGATGCAAGCCACGAGTGAACTACTGCGGCTCTTATACGCTTGCGCGCGTAATGTTTGTCAGACTGAAACGTTCGTACAATCTGAAAACGCTGGCAAACGTTCTGATTGGTCTAAACGCGTTGAACAGCAGAGCTCATCAACCGTGAAAACCATTATAGATGACACGCAGCATAACATTGTAACGTCGGAGCGTAACATCAAAGCGTTCCGTCGCTTGTCGGTTTTCTAGCGCAGCATTAAAGAAAGATGTTACACAAAGTTTGTTTATGTCTGGACTGCGTACCAAGACTGCTAATAGTTCCCAGTACGCAGCTTGGATCGGAGGGAAGAATTTACATTTGTGTATTTTTTTTATTTATCATTTATAGATATACATTTATACATATTATTATTTTTACCATTTTTATTATTTTATTAATTTAATTTTCTTTTTATTAATTATAATTAATTAATTAATTTAATTTTTTTCTGCCCATAACAGACAGGTGGAGTGTCAAATTATTTACACTCAATCTGTTAGTTGCAGGGCTAAAATAAATAGTTCTGTTTCTTGTCACATGGTCAGCCAATTAAATGACTGAATCATTTAAGAACAGAAGAAGTAGAGGTGTAAAAGACACTAATCAGAGTTATCTCCTCTGAAAGTAATGAATTTCATTATACAGCCAGACCCTGTGGTGAATGAAGTGAAGGTGTCATTTGCAGAGTGGAAAATATGTGCTTTTCAGAAGGCCCGGCATGATGATAAGTGTACTTTTCCATTCAGTGAGGAAGGCAATGGTAAACCACCTCACTCCTCGTTTTACTTAGTGAAACCTCTAAAGGTTCAAACCAGCCTTTCGGCTGATGACCTTAACAACAACAATTTAATTTGTTTTAATTTATATATACTATTTTTTTAAATAAATATATTTTTTCACCTGTTTGTTTTCTTTTAATACTTCCATTACAGCTTTACACACTTCCGGCACTCTAACGCTTATTGATTGTTTAGAAATTTTAAAAAGATATTGAAAGCTTAAAAAGGAATCACCAGTTGCTATAAACCGAATTGTTACTGCTAGTCTTTCTTGAACGGAAATAGTTCGTCTCCACTTGGTATTCTGTTTTTCAACTTTTGGACTTATTAAATTAATTAAAAACTCAAAATCTGTTGATGACATTCTAGTAAAACTCTTGTAGAGACCACAAAGAGATTGAAATTTTAAATGTAACTTATATGGTAACTTATATGGTATACCACTATCCATTCTTCTATACAATGCAGTTATACAACTGCCTATACCACCATCGTCTTTGACGTTTCTTCTTTTTAACTAAATAGTTCATGATTATATAGGTTGCTGCAGTAACATACATCCATATTTATAATAATAATTTAAATATTATATATCTTTCCGGCAAACTACAAGTATACACCTGTACAGATTCTCAACAAGAACTAGCGGACGAAACAGCAGATGTTATGAACATTTATTACGCATCCCTGTACGTTACGATATTACTTTGCGATGTCCTGCCACGATAATTTGTTACGCGTCGGTGTTACATGTTTGGACGCAGCTTTCGAGTAGCAACCGCTTTGTGTATGACTGCAAAGACAATCTCTAAGATCGTAGATTCAAAACCAAGTTGGAAGCACGGGTACGTTGAGCTGTGCTGCATATTTCGTATTATTTTTGTGTGTCCTGGTATTAACTTAAATGACAGTAGTTATTTGAATGCACTTTTATTTGCGGATGACGTGTGGATTGTGCAGGAGACAAAAGACGATCTTCAACGGGTGGTCAATGTGTTATACAAACCGTGTAAAGATTTTGGCTTAAAAATTTCCATTGAAGAAACCAAAATAATCGCTTTTATGGACAAATATTCTGTTCGTTCAAAAATAGTTGTGGATAATACCGGTATGGGGAGAGAGAGAGAGAGTATCTCACTTTCGTTATTTGGGGTGTAATGTGGGATTTGATTCCGATTTGGATATAGAGCAGAAACTAAGCCAATTCCAGAGGATATGCGGGACTATAAGCAGAACTTTGGGTAATGGAGAATGGAGGTCACAAAACTTAAGTTCTACAAAGTTATGGCAGCTCTAGTTATTTGTACGGAAGTAAGGTGTGAACAACAACAAATACCCAAGAGCGGAGAATCCAGACGGTAGAGATGAAATTTCTTCGAAAAACTAAGGGGTGTACACGCTTGGACAGAATAAGGAATGAGGAAATCAGGTCACAATTGGGTATTTACAACTTGATCGAAAAGATAAAAGACCAAAGTTGAAGACAGCACATGGCAAGGATGTCAGATCACAGGATACTTAAGCAGGCACACTGGTATGCTCCAGAAGGTAAAAGGGATGTCGGTAGGCCTAAAAGAAGATGAAGATAGATTATATATTTTGTCAGTTCGGAACAGACTGTGGCCTAATCCTTGGTTGGAAGTAGAGGTAGAAGATTCTTGTGTGTTGGTTTTAGATATTATTTATTTCATAAATCCTCTAATTTTTTTCTTTAGGGAAAACTAGTTTATTTATATTAAATTAATTTTACATAACTCTAATATTTTATTTATGTAGTTAGTGTTTAATATTTTACAAGTATATTTAGTAAATATGGATCATGATTTAAATCCGTAATAGAAATGAGGGGGAGAGAGTTATTTTATAAAAATATATATTTTTTGTAGATCCATTACTGGAGTAAATATTCAGTTTCTCTACAGATTTCGTCTCCAAGATGGTATTCCTTAAAGTATGTATCTTTTATTCGGGATAATATTTGTTTTCAACAAAATTTATTTTAAAGAGGACGATAAAAGATTAAGTAAAAACAAAAGAACATGGCAGAGAATTTTTGAGTAACAGGCAACGAGTTGTTTACTGAGTTTACGCATGCATTATCCGACCTTATGTAGAAGAGTGAAGCTGGTAGGGCTGCCTCTATTTCGTGGATGGTTGCACACCTGTAAACACTGGCACATGTACCATGGGAAACTAAACGGAAAAACGAATGGCATTATTTATAGGTTGCGTAGATCTATTGTAGATTATTTGGTCTGTGCCACCGCACGTATTCAATGTCTAAATCGCACCTTTGATGTGTTTGACATCCTATCCGTTGAAATGCTTACTGCAGATTCATGTCGAGTTGTCCTCTCTCTTTCTCTCTCACTTTAGTTACTCTCTTTACTATTTCAATCCTGTTGATAGAAATCTGTCCTTTTCAACTGTCTATCTGTAGAGACAGAATGTCACTGCGCCCATACCCCAAAATCAGTCGCACACAGTTTTCGCATCAACCTATCAATTTAGCAGCTAATCATTAAAGCTTTAGGCTAACGCACGAAATTCGTTATGTTCTCTCTTCTCTTTACTGTTCTATTTATCTTTAGATTCAGTATAGATGATGCTGATGGGATTAAATTGTAAAAAATAAATTTGTTGCCCACTTATTGTTGCATTCAAAATACTTTACTTTTTAATCCTCTTGTAGATATTACTCAGAATAATCGAATCGATTCTAAATCGATCGATTAACGATATATCGATTGTAATATCTACTACCATAAACTAACAAAACGAAGTAAAATTTTGTACTCAGTTTAAATCAAAACGAGTTTATTCATACACATTTTGAGTGTGAATTATGAAATCTAATATACTAAGTTTTGAAAAACAAATTTTGAACTTTAATAATTAAATGTTTTGACTCTACTGAATTTATTAATAGAGAAATTTTTTGACTACTGAATTAAATATTGAAAGTTGATCTGGTGAACTTTGTCTTACCTAATTGTGTTTCTTTTTAACTTTGACTTTGATTTTTCCTTTGAGCTTTGCTCTGTTTTCTTCATCTATCTTCTTTTTTTATTTTAAAATTTCTTTCTTAAATTAAAATTCTATTTTAAATCTTACTTTGTCGTTATCTACTGCGATAAATTGGTATAATATTCAAATTATTATAAAATTTCAGCCACCTTTTCAAAAACACGTTCGCTCGACTCGATGTACGTCCACCGACAAGCTAACATAGGTATTATTGTTATAAATTTCACATTTTGAAATCTTTATTGAATTTATTTCTAAACATTTCCTTCGTTTTAAATATTATTAAATTACTTAAAAAGTTTGTTTGCAATTCTTTTAAATATCAAATTCTTTTAAATTTTTCAATTTCATCTTTAATAAATTAGTTGAAATAAATTTTAAATCTGACAAATAACGAAATAGATATTTTAATTATTTAACATACTATCAATTTTATTTATGTAACTGAAAATTTTGAAAACTAATGATTATATTAAATATTCAAGTAGCTTGAATAACAGCTGATTACTTGTAATTTGATTTATCAATTATGTATTCTACATCCTCGATTTTTCTTTAACTTATCTACTGAAACACTGGAATATATGTAATTCATCCGTTAAGTTAAATCATTAATCTCCCAAGTTACAAACTGCAATAAAGTTAAAATATTTTTAAAGTTAAATTATTTTGTTATAACATTTTTTATCTGAATTGTACATGATGGATTATATAATGTAATATAAGTTATATTTGCTTACAAGTTATTGGAGTGAACAGTCGTTTGTCATTTCTTGTTTTGTGGTATAACACCCATTGCAAGGTTGTTTTGTAACTCTGTAACGATCTATTGGCTGGAATAGCATATGGTGCGGTACTTTACCCACCACATTTTCATCCATTTCACCTAGTTGTATAATTTGAGTTGAATTATTTATTATTGTCTTTATTTATGTTTTGATAAATTACATCAAAAAGAAATGGCAGTAAAGTTTGCATTTAATGAACATTTAAATTTAATTGAATTAAGATAAATTATTTACCATAACTACTGGTCGTTCAAAACTTATTTTTGGCGGGAGGTAATAACGTAGGCTTTACGTTTCCTAGATTCATTTATAAGGAGCTTAAATCTCTACAAGAAAAGACTTATTTATCTATTATAGATATTAATTAAAGAACTTGTTCTTTCTCCGCCATTTATTTACTTCCTCTTTTTACTTTTTCTTGCCTATATGAATAAATATAAAGTAAGTTATTATTTTCATGTCAATTTTTTAAAACCGAGTTTTCACCGGATCTGCACGTTTTCAGACCCCCTGAACCCAAAAACATGTCTTTAGCGATTGGTCTGTGTGCGGATGTGTGGGCGTGTGTGTGAACAGAATATCTCAAGAACGGAACATCGTACGAACTTGAAACTTAAGTTAGATACTGGGCCCGACACGAACATTTTCATCAAATTCTGTCAACCGGAAGTAGTAGTTTATTCATGTCATTTTTCACTTTTTTGCGATTTTCTCAAGAACTGGTCCTACGATTTTCTTAAAAATTGCCTTATTTACTACATTTCTTATGGTCTACAAGATAGGGTAGGCGCTACGTCTGCTGGAGAGGCTGTTTTCTCGTAAAAAATTATTTTTTCAAAATTGCGGCTTTAATATACATTTTAGCGCAAAATGTATAATAAAAGTTGTAGAGAATCCTACAACTTTTATTTCAAGCATTTTGTTTTTGTATAACGCTTATTTTAGCGGTATAAAAAAAATTAGCGATTTTGTTTTTTTTACACGAAAACAAAATCGTGTAAAAAATAGATTTTATAAGATTTCAGCCTTAGTATGCATTTTAAGACAAAAGTGTAATAGTCAAATTTATAGGAAATAAAAATATCTAAAAATTTTATTTATAGCATTTTTCTCTACAGAGACTAGTTTACCGTCAACGAGTGATTTTTCGTATTTTTAAGCCAAACTGAGATTGATTTACATTTTGCATCATTCACTCATGATTAAAATTAGGTTATGTTTATTGAAACAGAACAGAAATTGTGAACAAAAATTTCAAATCACAAAAAAGTCCTTGTAATACTTGTAACACACAAAGAGTATTTGCTCACACATTAAGTTACAATAATTATTATGACGTCGATTCCAAAAACATTTTGTAGAGTTTTTGTTATTATCTGTGTTAGAGCCTTGATGGCAGGAGTTTTGAAATAAACCCAAAATATATTGGATAAAACGAGTTAAGCGGTAAGCCGACTTGTAACTGTAGGACATCAATCCACTATCAACGACTAATGGCAGATTAATGTAAACTGAAGCATAAACGACTTATTCCGGAGGACCTAGTTTCATTTAATGGCGCCAGAAACCAACGGCGGAACGACTGAATAAGCAAGATACAACGATGGAAAGTACACTGAGGGAGACAAAGGAAAACGATAAGTAACTGCTGGAACAGCAGGACATCACTGGTCAACTCAAACACAAAATTAGAAAGCGTACAACAAAATAGACTAATTCGCTTACCTGTTGAATGGCCTGAAGTGTAGAAACGGCGTCTACGCGACACGTGTCCGGGGTTCGATTCACACTGTAACTTTAATGTTTGATACGAAAACAAGAACAATTGTAAATGATTATAAATTACACACATAAGCAAAAGCACACTTGAAAATGATGTATGGTACATCAGAAACGAACGAAGCATAACGACAATTGTAGAAGCGACGCCATAGGATGGCCGGCGCAGAGAAGGCACGAACAGTCTACATGCCGCAGAATCCAACCAGTGAGTGAGTTGACCGGGAAGAATGGAATGTGAGTAGTGGGAGAATAATTACGTCATGAACTGAGATCACCATCGGAAATCAAGACAAGTATACAGACAGAGGCGGGAAAAAGGTTATTAATACAAAATCAGTGTATTTAACGACGATAATAATTAGCGGGGAAATAAATTACTTAACGGGGGTGCGATTGGCCTTAACATACCGCCCGCCTAAATCGATGAAAGCGATTTACAGAAACAAAACTAGCAGAGAAGATCGAAGAACGAAGCCGCCCGCCCTGAAACAACCAGGGAGCGGTAAACGCAGGAAGAAGACGAAGAATGAAGCCGCCCGCCCTGAAGCAACAGGGAGCGGAAAACGTAGCAAACGAAGAGTACGAAGCAAAGAAGACGACGAAGAAGAATCGAATGAAGAGAAGAACGGAGCATCTTGAGGTGGCGTGACAAACGCACGGGTTTGCCCGGCCAACGACGAACGGAACATCTTCCACGGCTTGCGCGGAAGCCAACGAGTAACGGAACGATCTTGAGGTGATTGCCAACAAGGGTTGACAACCAGAAGCGACGCAGAAGAAGAACCGAAGAAAGAAGACGGCGAACGAAGGAAACAAACGAAGAACAAAAAAAATGAACGAAGAACAAAACGAATGGAGATGAGTTGAGCGTGGAACGAAGTGAAAACGGCGGAGAAGTTAGTTGCCCAAAGGCAGAGCTAACTGATAAGCGGGTTGCGAAACGAATTGACTAGCAGGCGAACAATGTTGGCGAGAATCGAGAATTGCGGTACGGCGAACTTCACTAACCAGTTGTGAGTGAATCCGTGATTGAGGTTGAGACGACGAACGAGAGTTGCGAAGATCACACCAAGCATTGAACGAGCGAAGAGAGTTGAGATTACAATTATTCACCGGTTGTGAATAATGTGTACGACGATTGGGGCCCCGCCCGCCAAGAGGGGCTAAAGGCGTGCGAAGAGAGCTAGCAGCACATGAAACGACTGAGGAGGGCCGGTTGCCCTTTGGCGCAGCGATTTGCAGCGGTTGATCGAGAGTGTGAGCGAGAGGCGACGTGAAACGATGATTCGAGGTGAGTTGATGAGCCGTAGAATCGACTGAGATGAGCGTAGTAGGCTTTATCGGCGAATTAGCGATGATGCAGCGAGATGCGAAGCGGCTTGGCGAAGAATTGACTGAAGACAACTCGGTGGAGGCCTTCAGCGCAGACTTGAAACGAGGCGTTGACTTGAAGCGAGGCGCAGAGTTGAAGCGACGAATTGGCGTAGTACCAGCAGCAAGATCGGTCGAGATACTGGTGGAGTCAGTAGACGAAGCGAGACGAGGATCAACAGCGATGATCTCGGACGAAGCGGTGAAACGATTTGAAGGCGAAGAGACAGAAGTATGGTGAAGACGATTAGTTGAAGCAGTAGGGCGATTAGTTGAGACAGCAGCGTGATTGGAATTGTTGTTGGACGAAGGCGAAACAAGTAGACGATTCGGCGGTTGAGCAGTGGAAACGATCGATT
This sequence comes from Catonia carolina, assembly GCA_035578175.1. Lineage (NCBI taxonomy): Eukaryota > Metazoa > Arthropoda > Insecta > Hemiptera > Achilidae > Catonia > Catonia carolina. Next base: position 120,643,170 of record JAQMRL010000002.1, on the reverse strand, counting down.
TGTTGATTTCAGCGTTGGAAGTAACATCGAGGTCGATTTGCGACTTAGCAGAAACGATAGTTTGTTGGTCAGCGACGATAATTTGAAGCGAAGATGAATTTTTATTTGACGAGTGATTTTGAACAGCAGGCGATGTGAGATTAACATCAGTAGCAGGCGACGAGACTTGAGCGTTGTTAGCGAAAACAGATGTTAAGAGCGAATCGTTACTTGAAGCAGAACTAAGTGGTTGTAGTTCGGGCAATTTTCCGAATACTACATAACCAAATACGGTTGATAAAGCGGATGGAGTACCTTTAATTAAAGGCGTTTTACTAAAATCGAGAATTTCTGAAAAACAATCAGCGCCAAGCAGTAAATCTACTGAATTGGGGCTGCGGAAGCGAAAATCAGCTAGCAGATGTTGTGAAAACTGTTCACCGACTGACTTATGAATTCGAGAAGCAGGTAGGCGGTCTGATATTTTGTTAATAACAGTAGCCTGAAGCGGAAGGCGAAAGTTAGAATTTTGCGGCGACAGAATTGTAAAATTTGTAATACCTTTAACTGAGGTGACTTCGGCTGAAATGCCTTGCAGGCGTTTAGAAGTAGGAACGATGTCGAGTTGCAGTGAACGAGCGGCGTTGTATGTTAAGATGCTGGACTGAGATCCATTGTCGATCACAGCGCGAAGCGGAACGATATTGCCGGATGAATCGACAGCATGAACGATAGCAGTACCTAGCAGCGCAGTTTGGCCGTTAAGTCGACATGAAAGTGAATAATCGGCAGGCTGGTTAACAATAATGGACGAGGACGACGAATTTGAAGTAACTACCGGCTTATCAGCACAGCAGGTAGTACAAGAATTAATTGGCGGAGTTGCGATAGTATTAGCTTGAATCGGCGGCGAAGAATTTACAAGTAGGCATCCAGTAGCCGGTGAATCGGTGTCCGGATGTACGGCAGGATGATACGGACTAGCAGTTGGCGAATTATGCGAATTAACAACAGAAGCGGTGGACGAATTAGATTTTTGAGGGCTGCGATCAATATGCAGCAACGTATTGTGCGATTTTGACTGGCAGATACGACAATGTTTATTTGAGCTACAATTGCGGCGATCGTGTCGCCCGAAGCAGGCAAAACAAAGTTTAAGACGAGAAATAATTTTGTAGCGATTATCTACATTTTGTGCAAGAAATTCACTACAGTTGTGAATTGAATGAAAGTGAGATTCGCACGACAGACATTTGAGTGAATTTGATTTGACGAAAAACGAAGGTATATTGTGAGAAACAGAAGACGGTGAAACAGAATTACGATTAATTTGTACAGAATTGGAATTATCGGTTACCGGGTTAGCTGAGTCCGGTTGATCGAGGTTTGAATCGCTGGAGTGCGAAGAACTAGCGTTATCTGTAGGTTGAGAAGAATTCAATAATTCTAAAGAATGCATTTTAGCGGTAACGAATGACATTAAGGCCTCGTAAGTAGGCACGGTTGAATTAGGATTTGAATCCTCGAACGCTTGCTTTGTTACAGGATCCAAATTAGAATAGGCTATCTCAAAAAGTAAATATTCAAGTAAATTTATATTTAGCAGACGTAAGGCTCCGATTGATGATTCGTGGATATTAAGAAAACCTTTTAATGATTGATAGGACGGAGTGTCAGATTTAACGAAATTGAATATCTGATTTAAGTGAACATTTGCTATGCGCCTTGAGTTGGAGTAGCGCTCAACAATTAAATTGTACGCTAACGTATAATTTTCAAGCGAGAGAGGCAGGTGTTCTATTAGACGCAGTGGTTCACCGACTAATGAGCACCTCAAATAATGAAGTTTTTGAACAAATGATAACTCAGAATTATTGTGAATTAAATCATTGAACAAGCTGATGAAATTCTGGAATTTTGCAACATCTCCGTCGAATGAAGGTAGGCGAATTCGAGGTAATTGTATTAATTGCGAATTAGAAGACTTGACTTGATTTTGTAAAACGATTGTATTGTCCAGAGATTCAATTAATTTCTGGGCGCGATCAATTAACTGGAAATAATGAGTTTCGAAAGCAGTGCGTTCTGATTCGAAATCTGCTTCGGGTTGAAGTAATTCGATATTCGTTTGTATTTGTTCAAAGTCACACCAGAGGTCTAAGAATTTGTCAAGTCGTAATTTGACTTGGTTAACTTCAACGTCAGATTGAAGAAAATTATTAAAACGAGAAAGATGATTATTAACAACGTTGCGTTTTTTGATTAAAGATTGTAAATCGTCCATGTTGAAAATAATGAACGAAGACAGCGAGCGAAAAAACAATAATAGAATGTAAACAAAACACAGCTGTTTATTGAATCTAGGTTAGTTGCAACTATGATGTATACGTTGCAGACGACGCAAGTGAAGTGATTCTCTCAGCGCTAGCAGTAACGACGGACAGCACGAGAGAGAGCGAATGAGAGAGAGGGCACGCATGCGCTGTAAGCTGCGTGAACCAGTTAACAAGAACGAAGGAAAAAATGGCGACTCTAGCCAAATTCTGGCCGTGTCGAAAGATATAGCACTGAACCGATCTACTGTGACGTCAGCATAGCGTTGGTTGCAACTTGTATTGAATGAACGCGTCACAACACTGATAATGCGTTGCATTTGTTATGCAACTTAACCCCGTATTTTTTAACTGAATAAATGAAATTGTTTTTAATATTAATATTTTTATTAATGTTTTTATTAATATATTGAACACATGTAAGACACGAAACACAATAAATGACACGATGAATGTAATGTAACACCATGTAACAACGAATTAAACAAAATACTGAAATTGTTGACGATTGAAAAAATTAAGACAATAGACTGTATTTCCAAATATGCACTGATAAATATCCTGCCCGGGACGGACCAAATGTTAGAGCCTTGATGGCAGGAGTTTTGAAATAAACCCAAAATATATTGGATAAAACGAGTTAAGCGGTAAGCCGACTTGTAACTGTAGGACATCAATCCACTATCAACGACTAATGGCAGATTAATGTAAACTGAAGCATAAACGACTTATTCCGGAGGACCTAGTTTCATTTAATGGCGCCAGAAACCAACGGCGGAACGACTGAATAAGCAAGATACAACGATGGAAAGTACACTGAGGGAGACAAAGGAAAACGATAAGTAACTGCTGGAACAGCAGGACATCACTGGTCAACTCAAACACAAAATTAGAAAGCGTACAACAAAATAGACTAATTCGCTTACCTGTTGAATGGCCTGAAGTGTAGAAACGGCGTCTACGCGACACGTGTCCGGGGTTCGATTCACACTGTAACTTTAATGTTTGATACGAAAACAAGAACAATTGTAAATGATTATAAATTACACACATAAGCAAAAGCACACTTGAAAATGATGTATGGTACATCAGAAACGAACGAAGCATAACGACAATTGTAGAAGCGACGCCATAGGATGGCCGGCGCAGAGAAGGCACGAACAGTCTACATGCCGCAGAATCCAACCAGTGAGTGAGTTGACCGGGAAGAATGGAATGTGAGTAGTGGGAGAATAATTACGTCATGAACTGAGATCACCATCGGAAATCAAGACAAGTATACAGACAGAGGCGGGAAAAAGGTTATTAATACAAAATCAGTGTATTTAACGACGATAATAATTAGCGGGGAAATAAATTACTTAACGGGGGTGCGATTGGCCTTAACAATCTGCGTGAATTACAAAAAACTAACTTGTATTACTTACTATAAAAATTATGAACATATTTTATAAAATGGGTAGCTGTAATATATTGAGTGCCTTCATTCTACAGTAAATGACGAGGGGCTGTTTTCATAAAGTATAACAATTTTGAAAAAAGAAAGTGCGGGTAGATAATTTTGTATTAAGTTGGCATTCACGAACACCTGTGAGTTTATAACAAAATATATTGTACTTAAAAAAAGCGGATATATTTTTCATTTTTCTTAACATAGTGGTGCTAAAAAAGTTTTGAAGCTTACATTAAAACTTTACTTCAACAATTATTAAATAAAACTTTAATTATTACTCAAACTTTATTCTTTAGGAAGTTGAGTAAATGATAAAAGTTTATTAAATCTTAAACTTAAATTAATTGGTTCCATGTTACGAGATAATATAGGCCTAGTAATACGTTCTTATGTGTTTTCATTACAGTTTTATGTAGCTCTTTCCAAATTTTAGTATAGTAGTATTTATGTAATACATAATTCGTTCACCAAAAGTCTGAATTTGCGTACGAGAATTTGATTTTGTAGAAAGCATATAAAGTATTATTTGAACATCTTCACTTAAGTTTCATTAAGTCAAACTATTTGTTTTTTCATCGCGGACAGGCCTTCAAAGACCTCGCAAATATCACCTCGTGCGGCCTCCTTCTTCCTCCTCCAGAAGTTTTTCATCAGCTCCGACTGCTCGGAGTTCATTCTGCCCTGTTGAAATTCCTCATTTCATCCATGGGAACCTTCAGTCCAAAAATTGTGTTTCTGTATTCTTCTCGATCTAGGCAGTCTTTTTCTGTAATGTTAAACTTCTTGAGTTCTCCCTTCATCTGTTTAACATAGTCACCCTGACTGTTGTAGTTACAGAGTTTATGAAAAAAATTATTTGTTTAATCTCGATTGATTCATCCGGACCATATATCCAAAAAATTCCATCGTCGTTTTCTTATTGTTACTTCCATGTCTTCAATACCATAAGTTAAACTATTTATTATTGACAACCAAATAAATTTTTGTAGATTTTATGGGAGGGAGGATGGTGAAACGCATTTATTTATAACAGGAAATCGTAACTGAAATATTGGAGTCCTGTTTTAGATTCCCAAGAAACTCCCCCACCCCTAATATCCGATTTGAAAAGCCAGGCAGTAATGGGACTTTAGTAAAACAGTAAATTCTTACATGCTGAAATTATATTCTAGAAATAATGTCAATAAAACAAAATCAGGTTTTATTGCCAGATTTTAATCTAAGAAATTATAACAATAACATTAAGGTAATAACATTAAGAAGAAACTGAGTGGGTCCCAACAGACAGGGTATATCCCTAAACATTTCTTGTGTTTTACCTTTCTAATCGGGAGTAACTTCATACTTACGAGTGGTATGAAAGCTGTTGTAGCTACAAAACTGTTTGAGGTTCTGATTGAAGTGGGCTACTATCAATCCAATAGTCGCAGGTTGACTAAGTCCACGAAAACACCGTTATAAAAAAAATAAACCGTTTGAAATGCATCTAAATGATTTAAATGGAAAAACAAGATTTTTCGTTGTAGTATAATATACCTTATCATTAATAAATATCTGGTGTGAAACATTCATACGACATTCACTTGACAGTATGAATAATTTCTTTTAAAAAACTTAATAATTATTTACAAACAGTTTAACAAAACTTTCAGTAAATGTTTTAACAATATTCGAATATGTCTTGAAGAAGACAGCTCTCAGCAGCATTGCTTCCGTGTGATTGTTTGGTTATAAGTGACGAAGGGTTTCTTCTGGTCCTGGCAATGTACAACATTTAATTATACGGAGAAAGACGTATTTTCGTTTTAAAATTAATGGACGAGGTGAATGAAAGTGTAAAAAGGAGAGAATGAAGATGATACTAATGGTCTGTTTAACGGATAAGGTTAAGTTTATTGAGGAATAAGAGTTGACGATTTGTAATAAAATTTTGTGTTTTTAATTTTTAAAGGATGGTTAAACATTTTTGATCAGGGGAACCGGAATGGAAGATTTAGTATTCTCGCCTTTTTGAGTCTTCGATTTTTAATATTGACGTCGAGAAGATTTGCAGTATAGCCAAATGATTAGAATGAATGTCTAACTTGTTTAAATACTTTTTACTCCGACTGCTAATTTCTTCTCTCACCGCTGGTATGCCCAGGTCATGGTGGAGTACTTCATTAGGCACATACCAAGGTGCACAGTATATTAGTCGAAGAAACTTCGATTGGATCTCTGTAATATTTCTACATTAGACGTACTTACTGTACCTCATAGTTCAATTCCATAACTTTAAACTGGTTTTATCATCGCCGTGTACAGGGTAACTTTATTTTCCAAAGACAACTGTGACCGCCTCCCAACAAGCCAATACAGTTGTTGTAATTTAAGTCCAAGTAGTTTCCATTTGGTCCATGTATGATGAACAATATATCCTATTTTTAATCATGGTAAACAATGTGCAATCAAAAACACAAACTAATTTTAATCATGGGTGAATAGCGCAATATGAAAATCAATCTCTGTAGGATTTAAAAATATCAAAAATCATTAATTGACGCTAAACTGATAAAAATGATAAAACAAAATTTTATCAGTTGAATCAGTTTCAACGGACTTTTGATTCTATTAATATGTGATCCTGAGGTAAGCAAAATTACTTATTGTTCTTATATTCTAAATAACAGATTGTAATGTCGCGGATTTGTCAATAAAAACATAAAAGTAATTGATAAGAGTGTAAGTTACATAATTATATGTAACTTATATGTATTTTCATTAGAAAATAAAGACAAACTCTGTATTTTTTTTAGAAAATACATAGTGTAATGGAAAACTGACGATGAATTTTTACCCATCAAAATTTCATGTCTGAACCATACCAGAGTACTTACAAATAAAAAAAATTAAAAATATATTTTACTGTTTTTTTGAAACAAATTTTAAATATCTCACGTTAATTCAGTACAATTATTTGATGGGGGACAATCATTTTAACAAATACAGTCGGACCTCTATTTATCGAAATTCTCTATATGAAATTATAATGGTTATAATATGAAATTATAACTCTATATTGAAATTATAATGGAAAAATCTTTATGTATATCGAAAACAAATTCTATATATCGAACTTAATTTAAGAAAATATAAATAGAACTCCATATAGCCCTCCCATCACACACTAGTCAATCCAAAACATTGAGAGACAGCAACGTGACAAGGCAGTACAACGCGGTTGTACGTTGACATAGTGATCAACGTACAAGAGTAGTGTGATACTTTTATACAATGTATGATCAAAAATATGTAAATACGATGATGCGGACGAAGCAGTTTTCAAATAGGCAAAAATGTTACGAGATAAAAACATGCCTAAGCAAAAGAGTAAAGTTGTTCTTTTTGTGGACAATTGCCCTGCACATTCGTTTTCACAATAAAACAACCTTTATTATAAACAAATACTGTTTTTTAGGCAATATAGTTACGGTCAAGTAATCTTACTTGATATAAGTAGCAGTCATAATGAGAAAAAAAACAGCGTTTCTCTTTATCGAAGTTTCTATATATGAAATCTTTTATAAGGAATCTACAATTTCTATAAATGGAGGTCCGACTGTATTTATTTTAAGTTAAATGAAAAGACATAGCGTCTCATTAAAAATGTGGTAGAGTGTTACTTTGCAAAGCGGAAGATCCATAATTCGATTCCCAGTTAGGGTTTCATACCAACTAGCTTTGAAAAGAGTTTTAAATGTTGCAAGCCTAAAGTAATCACTTATAACCTCAAAAGTTGATACGACTATAAATTCAAAAAATATTTTAAATAAATTATGAAACAACACTTTCATCTCGATATTTATGGGTAGTGGTTCGTTAAGATAAGAAAACTATTAAGAAAGTTTTTACTTAGTTTGCAAATTTTAACACAGAGTATTTCTCGTAGATTCTTATTTCTGAGTTTTTCTTCAAGGTTAAAAGTATTTGTATGCCCTCTTGGGCTTTTGTATCTGCAGTTGAAATCTTTTGGAGTTTCACTGATATTAACTGTAATAATGGAAACAAATTTTGTTAGTACATTATTGTGAATATTAAAATTTTACTTCTTATAGGTGTTATACTTCGAAAACTGTGCAATTTCTGCAATTAAAATAATATTTATATCTTGGTTAAACCTTTGTACAAACTTTTGCAATAATTCCTTGGTATTTCGTAACAGCCCTACTTCCCTATTATGGTACAGTTTTATGACCCTCTTTAACACACCCCAATAAACGTTATTTCTGTTTTACAGTTAATATTGGAGAGAAAGTGTCAACATTGGTTGTTATTATTAGGGGTAGTTGAATATAAAAACTGTCATTTGACACCACCAACCTTAATACTGCACTTACTTTATTCCCCTTCTTTTCTCTTTTCTTTTAAGCTGCAAAATTGTATTGCTAATGTAACCGATTCGTGAAGTATTTTTTTCTTGCAATATATTTTTCCTTACTGATTTATGTGGGTTTAAATGTACATTTAAAGAAATATAACACATGTTTATTAGGTGTATGTAAATTTACTGCCGGCAATAAATAACTGTATTTTTATAGGGTTAGTAAATATTATTCTTTTTTCAATCACTATTCCTTTACTGTAGGAAAAATCAGACTGTAGTAGTAGTAGTAGTACATACATATTATTTAAAGGATAAGCTAATTGAATTTGATCTAAATTGGATTTATAATATTTAAAAAATATATTGTGAAACACTCACACGACTTTCTCTTGTCAATGTAAATAATTTAAAACATAACAAATGTTTAATTACAAGAACAAAATTTAAAATGAAAACCATAACCAAATTTAAATCGTGGGTGTGTCACCGTCGTTCCCTTTGATTAAGTACTGTACTGCCGGCTATCAAAGCTTCCGACGTAGCGACAGAGGGAGCCGCCAATAGTTCCGAGAGGGGCGGTAGGCTTGTGTGCGTACCGACAGAGGCCTTTTTCGTCAAGGCCGTGCCAGTAACCGCCCTCTACCACAGCGCTCTCGGCAACTATATAAAAAGCGCTACACTGAGTCGAGAGATTCGATTCCGATCCAGACAGCAGACAAGACGTCCACCATCGGCAACGCGGCTACCGGACTCCAGCGAAGACTAATCGACGACCCCGCAAGAGAGAAGATGATGCTTCCGCTCGCCGACCCGTCACCGTAAGCCATCGACCGGACCGTCATCGCCCACTGACGCGAGCGATGCCCACAGCCGCCCCTCGACCGAGCCTTACGCCCACCGGATCTGACGAAGCATCGACGCACTACTGCGAGGGAAGAAGATGATATCTCCGCTGGACGACGACACGCCGTGTCGCACAGCTCCTCGACCGCCATGACGACTAAGACCGATGCTTCCCATCAAGACGACCACCGCTTAAACGGCCCTTTTCAGGACCACCAAAATGTAAAGGTCGCAACTCGCCACTTAATGTTGCCATCCGGTGAATGGTGCTAATGAAAATTAACCTCTGTTGGACTCCGATTTTTATGAGCAAAATACGGAAAATCCCTGACTGATGCTAAGCTCTGTAGAAAAATCCTGAAATAAAAGTTGTAGCTTTTTTAATTTTCTATAACTGTAATTTACACACTTTTGCTCTAAAATGCATTTTATAGCCGTAATATTAAAAACAACGGTTTTCCACGAGAGCAGAGATCCGACAAATTTCAGCAGACAATTCCTTTACCGATTCGTAAATTACCCGGCTTTTCTTTTGTAAATTTTTTAGCATTACCCTATCTTGTAGAGTAAAAAAAATTAGATAACAAAGGAAGGGGTTCTGAAGAAAACCGATGCAAATCATCTGTAATAGCTCTTATTCTGACCAAGATTGTCTATTTCCTCTTTTAAACTATTAACATCTCCACTGAAATGCATACCTCGCACTACAACTCTGAACAACCTCTCATGTTTAAGCCGTTGTGTATAATATATGTTATAAGAATTATAATTATGTTGTGTATTATATGTTGCATAAGAATTTTTCACGGTTAATATTTCACGTATCTATGTCACGTAGCATAATTTTAACTGTAGGCCTGATTCCGAAGTCGTGATTGTGAATTTTTCCCTTGCAATTCCAGAAAAATGTTCTGTAAGAACAACAAAAAGTTCACAAATGGATTTTTTTCAGTCACAAATAATAGTTCAGGTTTAGGAACTGGAAAATGCTTAACTTTATTTGACTCATTATAATTAATTTTATGAAAAGGATAAAACCTGTTCTGATTGATAAAAGCTTGGAAAGCTTATCTCTTAGCTTTATTGTCCAATAACATCAACTGAATGAGAATTTTTACGGTTTTTTGAACTTGAAACTTTGTCTAATTGGCAGGCACCAAAAACAGACGGATTTGAGGAAGAGATAGGCGCAAATTTAATCGAGGGTTACGGAAGTACTGCTTTGCATTTAAAAAATTACTTGGCTGTAGACAATTTTTTTCTATGCTGGCAATAGAATTATCGCCGACTGAGTTCGGTTCCATAACAAAAATTTCAGTGCGATTATGTAAACAAATTTATGAAAACAAATAGCGAAGCTCTAACTGTTTCTGAAAATTAATTAATGGAAATAAATACAAATATTAACGTAAAACCAATCCAATATCAAAACACAAAAACATTAATGTAAAAATTTATTTTAGTTTTAAAAATAAACTACAAATAAATCTTATGAATTAGCAAATGACAAGTGAGATCTTACCCTAAGTTCTTCTCATTATATCAATTATTAATTTTATAAGAGAGAAATTATTATGTACAAAAATATTTACATTTTATGTTATGGAATACTTTTCACTTACTATAATTTGTTATGTACATTTTAAACTCCACAATATGTATGTGCATTTAAAGTTCACACTAGTCTAAAACATAACGTTTCAAAGGTCTAACTTCTTATCAATTGTTTAAGTGGGTACCGCTGATTAAAAATGTTTTTTTGATATTTCAATTTTTGCGCCATTTCATTTCGCCGTGTTTTAGCTTTAATTTGATGTATTATTTATTAAAATCTGAGCACTAGAAAAAGTTTTACAAGTATTTTTCTGAGTCAATGTCAAGATAATTTTTATTGTGTTGAATGTACTGAGTAAGTGATTATTAACTTTTGATTGCGTTTTTCCGAAAAGAAGATTTTTAGCACGAATGACCCATTTTCTCAGGAACCGTTAAAGATAACTGCCTCAAATTTTTACCACACATTATTTAAGTATCTTATACAACTTTTTACATGAGAGTTTTCAAATACTTTACCTGTAACTCATTTTCTACCATAAGTGGATACAACCCTAAAGAGCCGTGTTTAAAAAAATCATAAAACAATTCAAAATACATTGATGGATAAATGCCTGTGTCAAAAGTTGTATAAGTACTGAAATATTTGTGGTCAAAATTTGAACTAATTATCTCTTACCATTCCTGAGAAAATGGGTCAAACGTTACCATGGGGATTATTATTCCGCGGTACCCCCTAAAAAGATTTGTGGATTTTGAAAAGATTTTATTCGTTTTCATGATTTTCAAGTCTCGCATGATATGTTGTGTTAAAACGCTTTACCTCGATCATGAGTTTAGGAAGGTTTCCAAAATTTGAAAGAATTTTTCCAACGTCAAAAAATAGCCGAATATCTAAAAGTGATAATGAATTTTTCTAAACTTTCAGTAGAAAGTTCTTTTTTGTAATTATTCAGAAGCAACAACTGTACAACCATCGGTATTTATGTAAATGTAAGTGTACAATAAAGTAATTTTTGTCTTGATTAAGGAAATCACCAATAGTTGATTTCATGTTCAGATTGCAGTATAGAAAGTCCATAAGCAATGTATTTCATATAGGAGTTTAAGCGCTACTACACTTAGTAAAACAATCGACTCCGTGTCACAACACGTTCTCATTTACAAACTCCTATTGAATAACGTAATACGAAAACATACCTAATAACTGTATCGTTTTAAAGGCAGGTAACGACAATTATTGTAGTTATGGAACTCTTTATAAATTTGTCTTTTGTAATTATTTTAAAGTAAAGAATAGTTTTTGTTCAAATCTTTGTAGACAATTACAAAAAAATTATTTGTTGTTTGAACACGCTCTTTTTCCGTCGGAGGTTAAAAATAGACTATAAGTTTGGTATAGGCTCACAGGTGACAAAATGATTCAGAGATTCTCGGAATAAGAAACGCGATCCATTATCTATCTTTGACCTATTTTCGATTCAGTTATTTTTCAAACCCGTTTATTATTTCTGTTTATTATTGTTTCTATTAGTCCAATATATGACTTATCATATATGAAATTACCGAAAAAATTCTATATTTAAACCAAAGTAATAAAACAAATATGTCGTCATTGAAAGAAAAAAGTTTTATGATGTGAAACGCAAAAAAATGTGACGAGATTTAAACGTCCAACTTTGTTCGAGCGAATCTTATCTAAATATCAAAGTATACTAATAACATTTATAATAAAATACAATTTTATTTTGTATTTAAATTTAACGTATTTTGTAATAAAATACAATTCATTTGAAAACTAAAGTATTTTTTCAAAATGTTCTGACAAAAATGAGCTTGTTAGAGCGTGGTAAGCGAAATTCTAAATACTTTTTGTCAGTGACTTTCGGAAGGTGCGGTGGAAAAGAGTTATTGTTCTGGCTGTGCCTGATAGCACAACGGGTTCTCATAAGAACTGTACTGCATACTGAACGTGAAATAGTTTATTTTATAGGGGCAAGCCCTTCTTAGTGTCTACACAAAATCCCTATTTCAACATCTCTATAGTCTTCTTGCCAGGTTTTATGACTGTATGGTTGTGCAAATGTTCTTATTTTTGGATATGTGTGATTAATTAATTTTTAAAATAAACTGAGTAAACGAGGTGTGGCTATTAAATAACGAGACTGACATTGTAAAAAGTTAATTTTAATTTTATACATAATCACTTATTGTCACCTTCAATATACACTCCTTCTCTATCCCTACAACGCTCCATGCGAATTTTCCATTGTTGGACTTCCAGTGCTGGAAGTCATCTTCTGTCAGCTCCTTCAGGACACGTGCCAGATAAATAAAAACCCGTTTATTGTTTACCGCGCTGATGCGCGGTAACATGGCATAGTGGTGGTTTGTTTTTCTCTTTTACAGCTTCCACTGACTTAAATCTTGTCCCTTTTAATGCAGATTTCACCTTAGGGAACAGGTAGAAGAAGATAATAACATGTTATGAAAAGTGGTTTTTTACTTATGATCCGGAAACGAAGCGCCAATCCATGCACTGGAAGAGCCGAACTTCACCGAAAGCCAAAAAAGCCCATATGAGCAAGTCAAAATTTAAAGCAATGATGATTGTTTTTTTTATATCCATGGGATTGTATACCTTCACTGGGTTCCTGAAGGTCAAACAATTAATCAGTATTACTACCTTGAGGTACTTTCTAAACTACGTCAAAGAGTAAGGAAAACGCCCCGAAATGTGGAAGGACAAATCATGGGTTCTCCACCAAGACAATGTGCCAACTCATTCCGCGTTATCTGTCGAGAGGTTCCTAGCTAAGTACAGCATCTCAGAACATCCACCTTATTCACCACATCTTGCACCATGTGACTTCTACCTGTTCCCTAAGGTGAAATCTGCATTAAAAGGGACAAGATTTGAGTCTGTGGAAGCTGTAAAAGAGAAAGCGGCACGTGTCCTGAAGGAGCTGACAGCAGATGACTTCCAGCACTGTTTCCAACAATGGAAAATTCGCATGGAGCGTTATAGGGATAGAGAAGGAGTGAATATTTAAGGTGACAATAAGTGATAAAAATAAAAATAATTTTTTTTACAACGCCAGTCTCGTTATTTAACAGCTACACCTCGGATACAGTATTTATTCAATATTTGTGAAGACGTTGTCTAAGTTTAAATTTACGACAGAATTTCTTACGTATGAATTTATGAAGATATTTTACTATTAAATTATATTTTACTATTCTTAGCCTAATTCTTCTTCCAAATTACGCAGGGGTAATACTGATTGATAGTAGTTTATACATCATTGAGTGCAGTTTAATTTTGCTTGCAATATACTGGATAATAGCAACATATCCACATTGTTTAATGTTTTGTCTGATACGCACTTACTAGATATGTTTGTTATATGCTTTGATACCCTTGGTTGCTGATGCGCGGTAACATGGCATAGTGGTGGTTTGCCAGAGATGTCTCCAGTGTATCGTTAACAGTAATAACCCTCTAATACACTAGCACTAACCCTACCTCATGTTTTACTATACTATCCCCCGTTATCATTCAGCCCCTAGACAAAGTACCATAATGCTTTCCTTATTTTTGTGTAAAAGTAAAGTATCTCTCCCCTCTTCAAGTTCCAAGCGAATCGACTAAGATAGACTTGCAAAGCGTTCTCCAAATAGAAGGGTTCCTTAACTTAGATGGACCACAGATGTTTCCAAACTTATTCAAGAGTTCGTTTGAGGTTATCAAAGGTAAATTGGTTGTGATAATTAATTAATAAACTTATATGCGTAAATCTACAATTACTGAGAGCAGATTTCTGCTAAATTAAATTTTGTAGAGTAATACGACGGTGTCAGCAGTAAACATTTAACCGAAAATGAATTTAATTAAAACATGAACCCTTATGTTATAAAATAATCTTTTAATTATGTTCATGATATATTGGATTAATTTTTTGTGCTTTCTTCAACATTATTAAAAAGGTACATCATTTACGGAGCAAATTAACGCCTTACTGATCCATCTAAATTAGCTCTAATTATTACGCTTGAAGAAAAATACGCGTTAAAATATGTAGCTTGTATGATAAAAGTGAACAGAAGATTTATTAAAAAAAAAACAAACCTCTAAAATCAGGTAAGCAAACATCTGTGTAAAATTACGTAACTACCTACTTCATCAATTTATTTCTCTAATTTTACTAGGTCAGCTCGTCAGTTTATTAACATTACTGTCGGAATGTGATAAAATATTTTTTTACTGCCACTCGACTATATTATGAGTGAGATACAATCGAGAAAAATCCGAGACCTTAATTAAAATAAATCTTCATGTTTTGTGACCAGTGTAGTGAAGCATAATTTTTGTATTATTGGGTGTAAGAATATGTATTACTAAATCTAGGGAAAAACATAAATACGTATCTACTTCAACCGTTCTTGAAATAGAAAACTATGATTTTTCTTCACCTCCCATTAAGGTATTATAATTTGAATTTATTAAATTTTAAAATCACATAAATGAAATTGTAATTTGTCTGTACAATTTTTCAAAATGCCCCGAAATTTGTTTCCACGCCAGATGTACCACGTAAACACCGAAAATAAGTTCAGCTGAATTTTTGTCTGTTTATCTGTTTGTATGTTACGGCATCACACAAGAACCGCTGAACCAAATTCGATGAATTTCGGTATCTAGGTTCTCGACATAATCAAAATAAAAATAGGCTATAAATTTTTTTAATATCACATAGGGATGGGGGATTTTAGAGGGAGGGGTAAACAAAAAACCACGAATATCTCCGTTAAAAAGCCATATATCAAAAAATGTTATATAATCGAAATTGCGAAAAGTTTAGAGATGAATTAGTTTGATTATGTAAAGTTTTATGCATAAAGTTATGCATTGTCATGCATTGTCATGCATAATAACAGATTTTACCAATTTAAAAAAATAAACCTGTATTTTTAAAAGAATATTAACATACAAAATAAACAGAACAATAAACACAGGCCTATGCGTCGGTAAAACCCGTACTCAAAATAGTCAGTCAGTTACCTACCTACCCATTCCACAAGTTTATTTTTGTTTATTTCTAATGTTTTTATTACGAATGTTACGTTATATTGTTTATTATTTGCATTGGCAAGAGAAAGTCGTGTGAGTGTTTCACATTAGATTTTTCTTTTGGCGGTCAAAGGAAATTCGAATCAGAAAAAAGGAGAGAATTGAAAGAGAAACGAAAAGTACGGTGCAGAAACATGGTAACTGATAAGGAGAGCTAAGAGGACGATTGCAGTGTTGCAGATTGATTTCTGGAGAATTTACCTGGTTCTCATGTGGTTGAACCGCATAAGAAATAAAGTAATCTGAGGAAAGATGGGAAGAAAAACAGTTTAGATGATGTAGTCAACTAAAAATGACGTTTTTGTTATGTGATAAAAGTAATAAAGTATGATTGTTAATGTTCACAAAACTATTGGCGGTTAAAGACCGATGTCAAAATAATAATTAGTCTTTGTCAAACTGTGGTAAATTAATATCTTTTATTTATAAATAAAGTAAATTCATACAGGTAGTGGAAGTGAGAGAGGAGAATTAAAGTGAGGAGTATAATCCATTAAAATTAAAGTAAATTTGATTGGTAGAAGTTATTTTATTGAAAGGGCGTAATTGGCTGTTTCAAATTTAACGAAAACGCATGAAGGCCAAAGTACTGACGCTAAGTTTTGTACCAGATGGGGAGGACACTGCTTTTACAACCAGCGAAGAGTGCAGATGTGTTTGCTCCAGTTTCTTTTTTTTATAAAAAGTGTGATATAAGTTTAAAGAATAAAGTATAAGTAATAATTATAAAATGTGTATAACCGAAATAAAATAATAATTTGTCAAGTGTGGAAGTAGAAGACAAAAAGTTATTGATAATCCAACAGGATCTTTGTTTCAAGCCATCGAAAGGGAACTTTTTAATTAATCGACGCCATCAAAAACAAAGACCTAGGCAGGTAAATTTGAAAATACAGTAAACTAAAAAGATATAAATAAACATTCGAATAATAACTAAAGCTCTTCTTTCCTTTTTTTAATAAATTAAAAATTTAAAACTTCTTCTTCTTAAAGTTCCATCTCCTATCGGAGGTTGGATATCATAATGGCTATGGTCACTTTACTGGCTGCTGCTCTGAATAGTTGCAATGAACTACAGTTGAACCATTCTCTAAGATTCCTCAGCCAGGAGATGCGTCTTCTTCCTACGCCTCTTCTTCCTCGGATCCTTCCCTGCATAATAATTCTCAGCAACTCATATTTTTCTCCTCTGGTTATGTGACCCAAATATTCTAGTTTTCTTGTTTTTATACTCTTCATAACTTCCAACTCCTTATTTAAACGTCGGAGCACCTCAACATTGGTAACCTTTTGGACCCACTGAATTTTCAATATTCTCCTGTAACACCACATTTCGAACGCTTCTATCTTCTTTATGTGTTGTTTCTTCAATGTCCAAGCTTCCGTCCCATATAGTACGATAGAAAATACATAACATCTTAGAGCCCTCAATCTGAGAGGTAACTGAAGGTCTTTGTTTGTTAGCATTGTCTTCAATTTTATGAATGCTTGCCTTGCAGTTTCAATTCGTACTTTAATTTCTCTACTTTGGTCATTCTTGCCATCAACCCAGGTTCCCAGATATTTGTATCTCTCTACTTTTTCTATTTGGGTTTGCTCTATTGTTAATGTTTCATTTCCATGTTCTGCTTTCGAGACAATCATAAATTTAGTCTTTCTCTCATTTATTCTAAGTCCATATCCAATGCAATCGTTAACTCTATTCACCAACTCTTGCAGCGACTCCAGGGTGTCTGCCATCACAACAGTGTCATCAGCGAATCTTATGTTATTTACTATCCTTCCACCCACAGAGATTCCATCACTCAGTTCTGTTATGGCTTCTTGAAATATGGCTTCACTATACATGTTGAACAGTAGTGGCGACAAAACACAACCCTGTCTTACTCCTCTCTTTACATCAATATTCTCGGATTTTTGTTCTTCGACCTTTATATTGGCCTTTTGATTCCAATACAGATTGATGATGATTCGCAAATCTCGTCTGTCTATATTTTTGTTTTTCAATAACTCTATTAGTTTTTCATGTCGGACCCTGTCAAATGCTTTTTCAAAATCAATGAAACAGGCATATATATCGATGTTCATATCTAAGCATCTTTGAGAAAGGACATTAAAAGCAAACAATGCCTCTCTTGTTCCCAGTCCTCTGCGGAACCCAAATTGAGTATCGTCCATATCATCTTCCAGTTTTCTATATAATCTTCCATGAATTACCTTCAGAAATATTTTAAGGGTATGGCTTATTAGTGATATTGTCCTATAGTCTGAACAATCTTTGGCATATATTGTCTTTGGTATTGCTACAAAGGTAGAAACCAGCCATTCCTGTGGTATTTGTCCGGTTTTATAGACTTCATTAAACAGATCCAGCAGTATATGTAGAGTTTCATCATCCAGGCATTTCAATAATTCCGCAGGTATTTCGTCTGGACCTACAGCTTTTCCGTTTTTTGCATTTCGTATTGCCTGTTTGATTTCCTCCATCATGATCTCCGGTCCCGTTTCACTGTCAATTTCTTCCGGTTCTTGACGATTATCCTCAAACAGGTCTGTTATGTATGTCTTCCACTTACTCAATTTCTCTTTGACCTCTATAATAATTTTTCCATTATTGTCTTTAAGAAGACCATCTTTCCTTTTTCTCTGTGTATTGGTCATTTCCTTTATTTTCTTATGCATGTTGAAGCTATCATACTTTTTAGCATATTCCTCTATTTCACTGCACTGATTTGTAAGCCAGGTGGATTTTGCCTCTTTTATTTTCTCTCTTATCAATCTCTGTGTTTCCTTGTATTCTGCCTTATTCCTGCCTTTATACTTCCTTCTTTCCCCCATTAGCTCTAGGATTTCTGAAGTCATCCATCTCTGTTTTTTTCTTATTTGTGTCTGCAATATCTTCTTGCCTGTCTCTACCAAGGTCTTCTGTATAATGCTCCATTTGTCATCAACATCTGTCGCCTTCATCACATCTTGTTTTCTTTCCTTTAAGTTACCATTTATTTCTTTTTCCAAACTCTGGCGTATAGGTTCTTCTTTTATCCTTGAGACATCGAACCGTGGTATATTTGATTGTTTTCGAATCTTCTTCTATTTTATCTGCATAACACTTACTAATGGATTATGATCTGAATTTATGTCAGCTCCGGGGTATGTTCTCACAGACTTTATCATGTTTTTATATCTGGAGTTTATTAAAATGTAGTCTATCTGATTTCTAACAATGTGATCCTCTGCATCCGCAGGTGATTTCCAAGTATAAAGTCTTCTGTTAGGCAATTTAAATATTGTATTCATTACTACCAGCTCCTCACTTTGGCAGAATTCGACAAGTCTGCCCCCCCTCTCATTTCTTTCTCCCAAGCCAAACTCCCCCACACATCCATCCACTTTTCCCCTTCCAATCTTGGCGTTGAAATCACCCATTACCAACAATATGTCATCTTTTTTTGTGGATCTTATGATTTCGTTCAATTGCATATAGAACCTTTCTATCTCTGTCTCATCTTTGTCGGCATTTAAAACTTAATAAATTGTAATTTGTAAAATAGTGGGATTTTTATCATTAAGTGTTTAAAAATATTTAAAAATAAATATATTCATGATGTTTATTTAGATCAAACCTTTTCATACAGGGAATATTTTCTTCAGAACAAACTTAACCTTCACATTTTCATACAACAAATATGTCAATCCCTTGGGGTGTTAACTTTAGTACTCTTTATTTTATAACAATGAAAAGACAATGTTGTGATATCGACACTTGTGACGGATAAAATGAAAACAGGTGGTCTGAGTATGGAGTATGGACGGGTAACCTCAAGGGAGAGAAGGAGAAGGATGTTCAGAAAAGCAATGGATGAGAGGAATAATGGAGGGTATGACCAGTTGAGGCTTACAGGAGGATGACTTGATGGATAGAGAGGCTTGTTGTTTGGGATGCGAAAACAGCAACCATGTCGTAAAGTAAATTAAGAAATCCTTTCCAGGAACTGTACGTTATTAACCACCACCTGAGATGATTGATGGTTTTGAAGTATGTTTGATTTTATAATACATGATTTGAACAGAGGCCTCTAGTAGTCATGTGTGGCTTTCAGCTGGCCACCCTTACAAAGTCGCTCATAAATGAAGTCAACCGGTGTTGTTTAACAATTACTAACGACTCTCTCCTAGTTGTCTGACTGAACTAGCTCAAAGGATTAAAAACTTAAACAGGAATTTTAAGTTCATGATTATAATACTTAACCTTATTATTTCAGGTAGTGAATTTGTTATTATGTCTAAACTATTATTTTTCCCGGTCTGCAAGAGCATAAGCAAGCTTGTTTATTGGTACCTCTTGATTCGTGAAGTAATTCTTCATATGAATTTAAAAAAATTAATGAATCTAAGCTATATTGATCAGTTCTACCGTGATTATTCAATTTCAAAAAATAGTTGTAAAGAAATTTAATTGAAAAAATTTGGTAATACTTATAACGAACGAATGCAGTTAATTAATTTGGATGTACAGTATTTACTGAATTTATATTTATATTCAGTAATTTACTGAATATAATGGTGGAAGTAAAAGAATATTCACGGCTAGGAGTATGTATTTATGCGGTTTTTGTTCATGTTGTATGTAAACCTGTGCATTAATTAGTATGTTTCATGCAGCTTCATCCAAGTAGTAATCCTTGTGGAGCAATAGCCGTGTTTATGGTTAGAGTTGAAAGAGAAACGTTGAAGTTGCTTCCGAGAGAGGATAGTGTACGACTGTTTTGCGTTTCATATTGTAAGTAGGGAACAGTAGACAATTCTACAACACAAAGCAGAATAGAGTATCTCTGCTCTGTGGCTGTGTGCGAGGAAACATTACTTCATAAGAAATGTAAATTAGACAAGCAATTTACTGAATATAATGGTGGAAGTAAAAGAATATTCACGGCTAGGAGGTCTACCACTAGACTCGTGCAATGTCCACATGGTTCCCCCTACATGGTTCGTATATCCATACATCTTGTACCCCATTACTTCCCCGTCCTCACATTCATAACAACCTCTTCCTCTACGAAATAAACAAAGGGAGCTAAACTTATAATACAGGAAGGACCATTCATTGGTGAAGGTTCCCTTTTAGACCTTTTACACCACCGTAAGAACCAAATTACCAAAAATAAAAACTAATGACTTTTCGGTACGTAAATTTTCCTTAAAATTTTAATTATGATCATTAAAAAACAGTTAAAATTCGTTATCTACTGTAATGATTGTAATATGAGACATCTCCACAGACACACAACAAACAGTATAAACACAATCATAACATTCTAATGTAAACATAAACATAACTTTACAGCATCAACACACACACATCAGATGATCTCAACTACAGATGTAAAAGGAAAATTTTAATTTTGATCTAAAGATGTAAGAGGAAGTAAAAAAAAAAAAGAACAATTTTATGAAATTCATAAATTGGATTGTTGAACTCATTCCTTTTTAAACTTTTAAAGGAGTGACGTTATATACAAGTTATTTTAAAAAACAAATACTTTTGATAATTTGGTAAAATACTAATTTAGTGATATTTTGTATTAATCTTTGGAAATAATACTTTTAGAAGATTTGTGAAAAGAAAAGAATTTAATATTTTAAATAAGTTTTAAAGGATTTTAAAGTTTTTAATTGTGTTTTAAAAGTTTTCAAAATTTTATCTCCAAATTGGTGAAATAAACAAGTTGAATTTCAAAAACAAAAGCTTTCAAATTTATTGATCTGTACGAACCTGGGACAATAAAATGGTGCCGTGACCAGGATACATAATTCATTTTCAACATAATTTTCAAGACAATTTCAGGAAAGGAAACAAAATATCAATACATAAGGCAACGACAAGATTGGAAGAAAACCATAATTAAAAGAAAAGGAACAAACCGAAATCAAATTCACCAAATAAAAATTAATCAAACAAAAAATAATAAATCAAATCTTCTAAAAAAAATTTACAAAATAATTTATAATTTGTGTAGGCAAGTACATTGAGATCATCTGGTAAGTGATTTAACACATACATTTAAAAAAAATCATCATCATTAAACAAAACAGGTATAAACATGAATAGAGACGTAGCACCAATACTTGACCCTACCAAACTAGACGAGACAAACATTAACTTCCAACTACGCATACGAAAAAGCACGACTACAGGAAACATAAGACAAAAAAAACAAAGGCTACAGAAACTATTAGATAACGGACGCCAAATTGATTTAACTACACTGCGCAGATTTGACATAGACAAACAACTGACGGAATGTCAAAATTATTTAGCGAGGTTACGGAACATAGAGAATTTAACTGAATTAGAAAGGTATAATGCCGAAATATTTGATGATAGGCTTAACAAACTATTAACATTCATATTACCCAACAAACCAGATAAACTCGTAGGATTTCAAAATTTAAAAGAAGGATTTGAGATTTGGAAACTCAATAGGTTACAAAATTTCGAAATTGAACCTAATTTTGAACAAAATAACATAAACCTTGAAAACGTACATTTAGGAAATAATTTTTTACCTGATCAACAAAGAAATCTTGATGTTGGTCATGTTAATCTTTTACATTCCCCAGTAATGCAAAATCCTGTTCCTAGAAACGAAACTCCTGACATATTAGTACCGAATGCAGTAGGTAATCATAATCCTGTTTATTTTCATCGTGAATTAAATTTTAATTGGACGAAAATTGCAAATCCAATTGAAAACGAATTAAAACAATTAACTATAACTGATGGACGTGATATTGACATGCTAGTACGAAATATCAAAATTATTAAACAAATACAAAAACGTTATGCAGTAGATTTACCTTTGGTATTGTTGACTCCGTTTATGACTGGATTCACTGAACAAATTTTTGAAAATTCTATTAAAAATAATCATAATTTTGATCAATTTCATAGAGATTTGGTAAGCAAACTAATCACACCAAAAATGAAAGAAATATTAAAACTCAAATTGTTATACCGAAATCAGTCACAAACAGAGACTCTTACTGAATACATAAAAGAAATCTTAGAAAACCATGAAGTGTTAAGATTAGATCTGACAGAAGGTGAGTTAATCAATATAATTTTAACCGGTTTAAATGAAATATATGCCACGCACATAGGTATAATCGGCAAACCTAATAATTTACAAGATTTCAATAAATTAGACACATATGTCTACGAAAGAGTTTATGCTAGGACCCTTAATGATATCGGTTTCTCTAAAATAAATGATACGAGTGTAATAAATAATGTGAATAGCGTGGTACCTAACCAAAGTAAACGAAATACTTGCAAAATCAGATCACAAATGCCTGCAACATCCTTAAAATGTTTTTATTGTCATAAATTAGGTCATATCAAAAAGAATTGTAAACTTTTGCAACAAAAAGAAAATAATCATGTTCCCAAAAAACTGAACGTTTACAAACACACATCATATGGTTCGGACACGGACAAACAATCTGTTTGTAAACATAATCCCTGTAAACATTCAAGGTTAAAAGAAAACACGTTGAACTGTAATTATACGTTGAAAGCTTTATCGGTAAAAATCAAAAATAATATATTTAACGCTCTCATTGATTCTGGTTCCACTCATAATATTATTAATCAACAACTATATACATTTTTAAAAACTAAAAAAGCGATTATAAAGGAAGAAAACATTAACACAATTTGCCTCACAGCTGATCGCTTTCCTCTAAGAATTAATAAACAGATATGGGTTAAACTTACTCTTCACAACATATCGTGGAAAATTAATTTTAAAATATTAACAAAAATACACCATAAAATAATACTCGGAATGAATTTCTTACAAAAAACCCACGCAATATTCAATGCTTCGAAATCTTTCATAACCTTTGATTGGGCAAAAAATCAACAATTTTCTCTAACCAATTTAGATCCCGAACAAATTAACAACATAGAACAAAGTGAATATATTAAAAATACAATTAATGATTTATGTAGGAAATTTCCTGATGTACTCACAACTAAATTAGGTTGTACCCATATATTAAAATATGATATTAAACTAAAGAATAGCGAAATTATAAAATCTAGGCCCTATCCATTAAATCCGATAAAAACGCTCCAAATGAAAAACCAAATTGACAAATTATTAAAAGACAAAGTAATTAGAGAAAGTGTTTCACTTTATTCCTCCCCAGCCTTTTTAATTCCGAAACCGAATGGTACAAGTCGCTTAGTTGTAGACTATCGCCGAGTCAACTTAATAATTGACTCAGAAGCCCAACCTTTACCGAATATAAATCATGCTTTTCAATGGTTTTCTAATGCCCGCTGGTTCAGTACCTTGGATTTAGCACAAGCGTACCATCAGATACCATTGACAGAAAAATCTCGTCAAATCACCGCATTTTGCACACCGGATGGCTTATACGAATACGTCAGATTACCTTTTGGTCTCTCGACTGGTGCACAAGTTTTAACACGTCTTATGAATACATTATTCAAAAATATTAAACATAAATTTGTATTTAATTACATGGACGATATATTAATATATTCTAAAAGTTTTACAGAGCATGTCAAACATATTAAAATAGTATTGACAATTCTGCGGAAAGCTGGTATTACAGTTAATCCCGATAAGGTAACATTTGCTGTAAATGAAATACCGTTCCTTGGGCATACCTTATCATACAAAGGAGTTTCTATAGATCCGGCGAGGACGCAAAAAATATTACAGTATCCACAACCGACCTCGGTAAAACAAGTGCATCGATATTGTGGTATGATTAATTATTTCTCTAAATTTATTAAAAATTACGCTGATAGAATAGAACCCTTAAATAAGTTACGTCGTAAAAACACTCAGTTTATCTGGGGAGACTCACAAAAAATTGCGTTTGAAGATCTCAAACAGGCAATTGCTAATCCTCCGGTATTGGCAATACCAGATTTCTCCAAAGCTTTCATTTTACAGACGGATGCGTCTGATACAGGTTTAGGAGCTGTCTTACTTCAGGATCATGAAGGATTTAGAAAACCCATAGCATACGCTTCCAAAACATTAACAGAAGCAGAACGAAAATTTTCTGCATATGAACGAGAGTGTCTTGCAGTTGTTTTTGCAACAGATCATTTTAGAACTTATTTAACACATCGAGAATTTCTTTTAGAAACCGATAACCAAGCCTTAGCCTGGCTTCTTTCCAGACCAAAGCAGTTAGGTAGACTCGCTAGATGGTTACTTAGATTATCTGTTTTTAAATTTAAAATTAATCACATCCGTGGTTCAGATAATAATGTGGCTGACGCATTATCGAGGATGTACGATTTAAATAACGAAGATATCTCAAAAGATATATCTTATATTAATACCTTATTATCTCAATTCCCCCTATCTTTTACAGATCTAAGACAACATCAAGAACAGGATACCTTTATCCTTCAACAAAAACAACAAATGAATAATAAATTTTGTTTATCTAAAGGTGTCTTATGCCTAAAAGATAAAAATAATAACCCAACCAAAATCGTTCTCCCCGAATCCTTAAAAGATTTAGTATTTAAATACTTCCATCAGTCCGAAATCGGTGGACATTTAGGTGTTGATAAAACCATACACAAAATTACACGGTATTTTTATTGGCCAGCTATATATCGAGATATTCCTTTAAAAGTGAATGCTTGTATCACCTGCCAACGTAGTAAACCTGGAATAAATTATAAATGGGGAAATCTTAGTTCCAGAGTTCCAACAGTGCCATTTGACACTTTGTTTATTGATACTGTAGGTAGTCTGCCAAAAACCAACCAAGGTTATAAATATATTCTAGTGGTAGTGGATGGTTTTTCAAAATTTACATGGCTAGCTCCATTAAGAAACACTAATACATCCTCCATTGTCAATGAATTAAAACGTATTTTCCAAAATTACTCCATTCCAAGGTTAATTGTCACAGATAACGCTAAAAATTTTAATTCCATAATGTTTAAAAACTTTTGTTTCAATCTAGGCATAAAACGAACCACCCTCTCACCATATCATCCTCAACCATCTCACGCCGAACGATTAAATCGAAATCTTAGGTCTATCCTTATTGCATATCATGCAACGACTCAAACAACTTGGGACAAATCTCTCTTTTGGTTTCAATTAGCCTTTAATATGGCTCAACATAATGCTCATGGGAAATGCCCATTTGACATATTACATACTTTTTCAGCTCAAACACCGTTGGATAGAGCATGGAATATCCAAGATATCCTCCATAGAAATCCTATACGTTCCAGTAACATGATGTGTGATATTAGAAGAAAACTAATTAAATCCCATCATGATATGGCGCGCCGGTATAATGCTACACGCCACCCCAATCCGTTTTCGGTGGGAGACAAAGTTTTACTTAAAACTCACCCCGTAAGTTCGAAACGGAAAAACATTTGTGCGAAAATGGCATATCGATGGTCTGAACCTTTGTATATCATCGGTTTCTCTACTCCAGTTACAGCCTTACTCCGTAAGACTATTGGAGGAGAAATAACTAAAGAACATATCTCTAACCTTAAAAAAGTTCCATAATTTATTCATAATTTACATAATTTATTTTCATGAGGATTTATTTTGGTGATGTCTGTTGCGATACTCGAGCTTGAGATGATTGTAACAAAAATGTAAACTGTGCTGTTTGCATGTTATTTGAATGTTTTATTGAAAGGGGCCCCGAATGAATGAATATTACCATCTCAGGCCGACAACTGCTACATACTCACCTTCTCTTTTTCATTTAAGCACTCACCCCCATTATTTTGCATACACATACCTTTGTACTTCAGTTTACTCTCCAGGGGGGGGGAAGATTGTAATGATTGTAATATGAGACATCTCCACAGACACACAACAAACAGTATAAACACAATCATAACATTCTAATGTAAACATAAACATAACTTTACAGCATCAACACACACACATCAGATGATCTCAACTACAGATGTAAAAGGAAAATTTTAATTTTGATCTAAAGATGTAAGAGGAAGTAAAAAAAAAAAAAGAACAATTTTATGAAATTCATAAATTGGATTGTTGAACTCATTCCTTTTTAAACTTTTAAAGGAGTGACGTTATATACAAGTTATTTTAAAAAACAAATACTTTTGATAATTTGGTAAAATACTAATTTAGTGATATTTTGTATTAATCTTTGGAAATAATACTTTTAGAAGATTTGTGAAAAGAAAAGAATTTAATATTTTAAATAAGTTTTAAAGGATTTTAAAGTTTTTAATTGTGTTTTAAAAGTTTTCAAAATTCTATCTCCAAATTGGTGAAATAAACAAGTTGAATTTCAAAAACAAAAGCTTTCAAATTTATTGATCTGTACGAACCTGGGACACTACTTTCACACATCATGTGATAAGATAAATTAAACATTAAATTCATACTTCCTACACTTAAACAGAAAAACATTTCAAGAAGGAAAGTTTTTAAGTCTGTTTTGTTGACCAAACTTAAACAAAAATTAATTACAACCTTTTATACTTTTGTATGATATTAAACCTGCCTACTTATATATTTTTCGATCGCGTAGCTGAATTTAAAAATATTATTTTTTACATGAATTCTATTGACTGAATTTATAAAACGACAAAAAAAATATATATATATAAATGAGTTCTGAGAATAAATATCAAGCAGGCTTAGTAACTTCTGATATAACAAATCCATGTGGTAATTTACTGATTCACAAAAAACTGGTATTTGGTTACGCTAAAATTACAAAGAGTCGGTTATTATTCGAGCAGCCAACGGTTCAGTAATACCTGGTATTGTTACTTAAAAATACATTTATGTATTTGTGCAGGAATACACATCTGCTATGATAACAAAATTAATTTCTGAGTTCAGATTATATTTCATACATCACAATTATCGTACATTTTTTTGAATTAAAATTGAATAGAACAATATAAGTATAATATTCCACATGAAACATTTGAACATAATTTTCTAATAATTATGTTCTAATTAAGTTTCTATCTTCTTCTTCTTTTATCGTTTGTAAGGATATAGCCTATAATTCGCTAAAGACCACGTTATATTATAGGTATATTATTATAGTTATATTATAGGTTTATTTTTGTCACGCATGATGTTTTCTTTATTCATTGCTATTTTTCGTTTCTCCCTAGCCTTTTTAATTTTTATCCAATTTCATTCGTTTTTTTCAGTTCACACACCCAAAAATCCGGTTTATATTGCGTTTATTATTTCTTGCGACAACTGAGCCAATCTTATTGTATTTTTATTTTATTTATTTTTCTCCTTTACAAAAAATGTTACAATATAAAGTTAATTTTTTTAATTACAACTGTAAAATTTTAAATTATTTATGTTAACCTCTAATGGTTTGTATATTATTAGGCCCTATATCTTATTGATACATGATTCATATTTTTTGTCATATATACACGTATTATTGCAAAATATTTTAAAACATTCTTAGTAGTTTAATTAATTAAAATTGACGTAGTTTTAATTACTAAAACACTATTACAGTATCGTAGTAGTTGCAGAAGTAGAAAGTAAAACCATAAACACTAAATTGGTCTCCCTTTGAACGTGGAAAACATAGTTGGATAGATTAATATTGCTACCACGAGGTATCTATATTTATACATTAAAAGGTATCAATATTTAAATGAAAAAATTATTAAAATTATGGTAGATTTATCATTAGATCAATCTTAAATTACAACTAAAGTAGTAAGCTGAAATTTAACACACAAATTTAAATTAAGGCTATAAATTTAATAATATTCAATAAAATTGTATTATATAAAATTAAAACAATAATGACATATAAGAAAAAAAGAATACAGTAATTTATTTTGTAATACCGTACGTCGTATTTTGTCGTTAAATACTTGGCAACACTTGTATGAAAACAAAATGCACTCATAGAGTTAACACCACTCTGCTCTTTACAATACTACACTGATGTTGTTCGTACATATGTAACACGTTGTTCTTCGTTAACAGAGGCATTCATAAATACACATACATACAAATGTATATGTGTAGATACACTCAACCATACCCAAGCATTTCACGGCGTTGTTTACTGAACTAATTTGCATATAGAACGCGTTGCAACTCACCTCAAAACGTTCACATGTGTGTGACACACGGTTTTACTACGTTAGCTCATTCATTCTCTCGTTGTTCTTTTACAACCTTTATTTCAGTAAAATATACTACTAAGCTTTTCTATGGGTTATGTGTATGTTGGGCAAGCTTTTATTAAATTTTAAGAATGCGAAACTTTTTAAATTTCGTTTAGTTATGCTCCTGAGGAAAGTAATTAAAAATTGCTGTAGTAACGAAGTAGGAAGAAATTTCCCTGTCATAAAAAATGTAATGTAATATGATTGGATAAAACACCTTCACTCTACGTCTTATATCTCTAACTTATTGCTTACTACAAAATACTTCTATTCTATCCGCCACATCTTTGGATACCCCGAAAGGTGAGGAGTAATTCATTGAAAAGCACGTATTTCCATTCATCGATTTTTGAAATCATGGTATGTATACTAAAGTCGAGATTACCTTTTGCATGTGGATGGGCTGTGAGGAAAAGAAGTGAAAATTTGTCAGTGCTGCCAACCTAAACAGTAAGACACTACGTACAATTCACTACCGTGCTGTATCTACATACATTTTGTAAGCTTTGGCTTATTCCGAGAATGTTTATTTCATAAACTTATATGAAATAAATGTAACCCTATAATATTTCATATAGCTTAATTACATGACCAGAAATGTTTTATTTACTGTAATTTCCAGCTACTTCATTTGATTGTAACAAAATTTTCTATGAATGAATCGCCTTTACTATCGCTGTCACCGGCGTCTTCACTATCAGTTTCACCAGTATCTACCTAACCGTTTCCTTTTATTACCAGGTGTCTTCCCGTCTTTAATTTCCTTCTTTATTTTTCGAATTGTGGAAAGAGAAACATCACAGTAGTTAGCCACTCGCTCATGGCTTTTGTTAAAAGGCAGGGAAAGGCATTCTTGTTTAACGTCAACTTTACATCATTTCATTACACTGCATATTAGATTTCGTTCAGCACTGTGTCCGACCACGTTTTCGAGAAACTAATATTTCTGTTTACTGTAACAAACAGTTATATTCGTACAGTTAATCTATAAAAGGTTCTGCGATATGCTGTTTGTGCTCTGGGTATAGTGTACATTGTTGTGTTGGTTGTAATGAAATTAAAGCAGTCGCGCATGCGCACTGATGCTTTCCTTCTTTACCTCCCGTTGCAAACAAAGGCAAACTCGTGGCTCAATTAACTATAAATCTTTAATTACTTTACTATGCTTGAAACTTGCATATTTCGTTTATTTCTAAGTTTTTAATATACTCTGTAACAGAAGAACTAACCTAGTAGCACGGAATTGTAGAGAAACTCGTCAATCTAATTTAACTTATTCATTACTTCAATAATTAAACGTTTGAAAACCTAACCTAAATAATTCGAACTTTTAAATTATCTGATTCTAAGCTCAAACTTATTGGATTTCCGTTTAATCAATCTCTGTAAATCACATTTCTTTCAGAATAATTAAAACATTATTAATGTGTTACCCGTCTTCAAATTATTGATTCTCTTACAAATGTAATAACTGTGAACTAAAAAATATACAAGTTTAAAGTTTGATCACATAATTAAAGATTTACCTAAATCTTTGGTTAAGAAATATTGTAAAGTTTTACCAAGTTCTATCAGGGTCTGGTTTTAATGAATAATAAACAAACTCATTTTAAACTTTTCTCTATTAATAAAATTGTTTGTTAATAGAATAATAAATTATTGCGCTTATCACTATTGTAAATTACAAATAAATTACTTAACAAGATTAATTAAAAAAATGTTAGTATAAACTTAAAGCTTAAACTAGACTTAACTGAAAATAAAAATGGTTTTTTCACTTAATAATCGACTCTTACCTACAACCAATTTTATGCAATGTTTTCCGCACGTAGGCCTGCTTTTCTTTGCGTACTTGTTACAATGCATAGTCTGGTTAACAAAACTAACACTGATTCCATTCACAGTACGAGTTGCAATGAGAACTGGCCGACAGAGAAGCTAAATGTTTACATAACCTTCCTTAAGGGTTCGTGTAGGAAAGAAAAAAGAAGAAATAATTAACACACAATATAATAAAAAGGGCTTCTTCCAAAATTTGGAACCTAATAAAAAACAAATAGAGTAAACTAGAATGAGAAAGCGTAATATAAATACAAAAGAAACGTTGCTTTTAGATAAGAACAAACAATGGAAAGTGTGGGAAGTACCATCAAGAAAAGGGATAAATGACACCTGTTATAACTTTTAACACTACACAATAACCTAGTAATAGTACATAAAAAAACCACTCATCAATAAAATTGTCACACTATTAATGATTTTAATTAATTAATAGACCACGTTAAAGAAAGTAAATAAGTCCCAGTATCTGAGTTGCCAGCTTTCAAACTGGCAATCATACACAGTATGATACGGAAAATAAATTAAACAAATTCTAGTAGCTAGTCAAATAAATTTTTTAAAGTATCAAATAAATTTTTGTAAAGAGTTTGGGCAGATATAGCACTTGAATTTCATAGAGTGACAGCTGGCCAGTCTTAATGTACAACCCTGAGAGCTGGTGTTTAAGTAGGGTTGAGGTAAGAAGTTTTGAAGAAGTAGAAGTAGCTGTTAAATACACTTAGCTTTAACGGATCTATTTTTGAAATTACAAGAAAATAGATACCATTAAATAGAATAGAATTTAAGAGAAACTTATAATGTCAAAAATACGAGTAGTCAATGCCATTTCAGATTGTTGAATGAATTGGTATGATTACGAGACGCAATTTATCCAGAGACACCGTTCACCACAGCGTCTCTGAAAAAGTAGATCTGAACTATTAAAAATGTTTTCGTTATTATCTGAAATAATATATTATGTGACAGATTGTTATTACATTTGTAATTTAATGTAACTATTTATAGCGTAATGTATAGCATTTTGTTCGTAAAATCATAAAATGTAATGAAAAGATAAAATTAAAATAAACATATATTTTTATTCTTTCAAAATCTACATTATATCCGATTCATAGCCATATGCCTATAAATTCTACAAATGTTCTATAAATTTTTCTGAAATTCACTATGCCAGCGAAACTTTATTCGGGCCGTATCGCGTGGGAGACACCGACAGAATTGAGAAGATAGAAAGAAGAATACTGAGGAAGTGCATAAACAAAAAGCATATGGTGGAAGGACAGTGGTGGTTAATCCCAAACAAAGACATCTACAAGCTAATCACCTCACTAACAGACAACTTCAGAACAAAAAGAATATCATTCCTAGGACACCTACTCAGAACAGAAAACTCCAGACTTGTGAACCGGTTGATAAGCCATTTTTGGGATAAGGTGTCGAGACCTAAGTGGCTGAAAAATGTACAGCAAGATATGGAGGAACTTAAGATCACTAAACAGGACCAACTAACGAAATCAACAGAGTACGACCAACTGGTCAAGGCTAACATGATAACATTTGCGCCAAGACCCAGGAGAGTATACAACAGGGTGTTTACCGATGAAGACCGGAGACAAAGATCGGAGCGCCTTAAGAAAGTGTGGGTCAAACGAAGGGAAGGCGGTCTCAAGAGGGGGTGCTTCTTAAAGAAACCCAACCCTGGAACAAACCTGAATTTGAGCTGAAGTGATCCTATGGGGTCTCAAAAGTTAAAAAAAAATATATGTAACTACAGTATTTACATTTATTTTAATTCTTTAAAAGACGCAATTCTTTAATTATTTAAATAATAGTCGCTTATCATTTTAATTTTATTTTAGTTTAAATTACAATTAAAACTAAAACTTAAAAGTTATTAATTAAATACTACGTATGTTTGCAGGACAGATAGTATCGGAGATCGTATTGCTGTATACAACCAATGTTAAACAGGAATCGCCTATCTTTCTCACAGTCTCAAGTGACTGTTGGATGTAGTATAGTAAAGAATTTCAAGAGTTTTAAATTAATGTTTCCGTCATCGATTTAAACTGTTGTAAATATAATAAGACTGATTTAGTAGAACTTATCGTATTGTTGTAATATTCACCAAAATGTGTATAGCCTACTCTTAGTGGCCTGAAAATTTATTTACAATTAGTGAAATTTCGTGCTGCATTGAATAAGGAAAATAATACTACAGGCACACCAGGGTTTATTTAAAATCGAATCAACATGTTGGTTATTAGGGAACTGCATTGGGTCGAGGAACGTTGGGTTTGAACTTATAATAATTTTCCAAACCCTGGCCGGGATCGTACCCAGAACCTCCGCTTTGCACCGTAGCACGCTAACCACTGGGCCACCGAAGATGCCTAATTGGCTTTTTTTGTTTTTTAATTTTTGATACTTAGTTGTTTCAAAAACAACTGAATCCAGGTGAAGGCTTGATAAAGTTTCTTTTTTGTACTGTGTGGTAGCAAAAACTTACCCCTTCTCTTCCGATAATGTTATATCATTATAATTTATAATGTACATGTTTTTAAGTGAAAATATTAATTTATTTCTACTATTTTTATTTAGTTTCACGTCTGACTGTTATGCATGTTCAGACTAATACAGAAGGTGAAGGGTAATAAATAAAAATGAGTGATAGAAAAAATGCCTGACCTGACCGGGAATCAAACCCTAGATTTCTGATTAGAAGCCACTTGTGTTGTACAAGCCGGCCTACTTATTTACTTACTTGACGGCCTTGCACGTTTGTTTATCTTAATATGTGTAGGCCAGGTAATTTTATGTTATCAATATTCATCAACGTTTGTACAGCCAGAGAAACATTTTCGCTCAAAAAATATCAAAGTACATTTAATCGTACGCAACTATAAAATAATTTTCATTAAATTTTTATTTTATTCAGTAATAGTAGAGTTCTAGTTATCGATTAACAGTTGAAAGTTGATATTTGTACACTTTTGTCATATTATTAATGTATGAACTGGAACCAAATTAATTTTCTGAATTTTTATTTTCTTTAATAATGTTTGGTTGTAAAGAATAATACCGAATGAAATTAAAGATAATTCGGAATTAAATTATTATATGCAATAATTTAACACTTCAATAACAATGAAATTCAATAAAATTGGATTGATATTAAATGTAAAGTAATAAAGAAGGTAGGCAAAATCGTTTACGCGGGAGCGCGTGTGGGAGTAGAGGAAGAAAATTTTATTTGGTTTTCAAATGACTGTCACCCTCTTCGTAGACTCAATTCTGCAGGCACAGAATGCAGCGTGCAAGGTGTGGTGATCATTAATTCTTGATTTTAATGACTTGCTCTCTCTCTTTCATTTCTACTCTGTCTCTTTTTCATCCTATAAATCTCTCGGTCACAGTTACGGCGTGATCTACGAAAAGGAAAACTGAAGAAACAAAGAAAAGAATTTTTCTTGTAGGAAGCTTAACTGAATTAAATACTTTATTTTAATGATCATGCAGTACGTGGAGTTTATCGAGAGTGTTGTAATTCTCATGCTAGAGTGTTAACAAAAATCCACTTAAGCTAGAGGCTTTAAAATTTACTTTATCTAATCGATAGAACTTATTTCACCGTCTATGTATATGTCTGCCTGTGCTAAATGTAAAGGGATGAATTTCACAAAGCGTAAATTACGCCCGTTACGCCTTCTTATCCTTTTATATCCTTTCATAAAATGTTAATTTCCAGCACGTCTACGTCTTTTTTTAATTCACTATAACACTTGTGTAGAAGGTTTGAAAAAGTATTTCGATATACAAAATTACGTTATGGATTTTACTTATGCCTGCTTTTTATGCGTAATATCTGCTTCTACATTTGTTATTTCAATTTAGAATAGTAGTTTGGTAGGCCTATAAACTGAAAATATACTGAACTATAAAAAAAAAACACTTATTCAAAACTAATACGATTAGACAGTCACCTAAATTGGAAAACCTACATCCTGCAGAAACGTAAACAGCTAGCCTTAAAATTTAAAATATTCTTTTGGCTACTTGGACCGAAACCAAAATTTTCAAAAGACAAACTTCTAATTTATAAAACCTTCTAAAACAATCTGGACCAACGTTGTCAATTTATGGGGCGCATTCAGTAACTCAAATGTCAAAATTATTCAGCGTTTTTAGCTAAGGGTACTCCAGATCTTACACGGCAAATAAGCAAATTCAAAAAGAGCTATTTATTTTAACAGTTAAAGAAACAATTTTAAATTTTAGTGTAATGTACGGAAATGATTTACCTATCAATTTATTGGTCAACAGTGGTACAATTCGAAAGTTAAATAGATGCAACCAACATAACTTATTTGTTAAGTTACTTAAACCTTAACAAACTAGAGATTGCAGATGAAGGCGGAGCATAGTGACCTAGATCAGAGCACAGAGTCAATTGACTTTCGTTAATCGTATCCTGCGTTGTCACGTTGTGATACAGCTATGGATGACAGCCTAACCAAAAAGTCAGCTGGACTTCGGTGGAGCAGTGTGTAACTTAGCGAAGGGGCAACCTCACACCCGACCTTGGCTGTTATTGGCTAGATCTCATCTGCAGTCTTTCGTTTATTGGGGTATAAGGGCGAACTTCAGTTATAACTATGTAGCTAGTTCCTTTTATGAATAAACTCACAGTTCGTTGGGGTATAGGTTATTATTTAAAATTTATTTTCATTTTATTTGTAATAAATATCAAACTGTGAGTAATATCTATTTTTTAAAGGTATCTCCTCTGGGATATATTTTTCATAATAATTAACTTT
The DNA here is from genome assembly GCA_035578175.1 of Catonia carolina. Classification (NCBI taxonomy): domain Eukaryota; kingdom Metazoa; phylum Arthropoda; class Insecta; order Hemiptera; family Achilidae; genus Catonia; species Catonia carolina. Next base: position 120,607,615 of record JAQMRL010000002.1, on the reverse strand, counting down.
TTACACACAGATTTTTCACCTTATTCACAGATTTGCAAATAGCTTTCGTTTAAAATTATATTGAACTCTTTACAAGAGTTCAATATAAGAGTACAAACACTTTCAAAAGTACAAGAACACGATAACCTACTTGTACGCTTGGTTTACTTATTATATCTACCTGGTAATCCCGCAAGACGTCTACAAAGACTCTGGAGTAGAAACCTGTTAATTTAAATAAAATAAATATTATTGAAAATTCAGATGATTTTTTTAAAAATAACAACTCCTAATGAGGGACTAATAGGGACCCTGTCCCTCTTATGCCTATCATGTCGTTTTAACAGAAATATCATCATGGCATTTACTAGCTGGATTATTTTTACCATCGTAAATAAAGAATTAGAGAAAAAATTGACTTATTACCAAAGATATTTATTGTTCTATAAAGAATAGACTCAAATATATTTGATAATAAACAAAAATATTCACTTACCCTCCTGCAAATTAAAAACAGTTTGCCATCTGACTTTACTAAATTCCTAAGAACAGGACGGGAAGAAATAATCTACCAGTATTACATGACTGTAATCTGCCCGTTAAACATAATAGCTTTTCTTCTACCTCTCCGCCTTTTTTTATTTATCTTCTAATATTTTATTTTTATCTTGATTAATTTTCTCTCATTGCTAAGTTCTGCTACTCGTGTTATTTTTTAAAAAAATATTAGATTTTTGTTTTATAGCGTTTTTACTGGTGTTTTTAACAATTATAACGCAAGAATGTTTTCGCAAGAGTAATACTATACGACGCGTCAATGTGAAATTTCGGGCTTTGCGTGAATCATAAACATAAATTAATACGTATAAAAATTAATACCCGTCTTTAAATACTTACTAAAGCTTATTTGACGTATGCTAGTCAATACGGATTTACAGCTTGTAGCAATTCGACTCTCTCGCAAACAGCGCAGTCTAAAATACTCGGAATATTACTAACTTTCCATGGTCCTGCAGTATACTCTTTGTATTTTTTTTAGATCGTTGGTAATCTTAAACTGATTTAAATGTACAGCTGATTCAAAATAGGATAAGAGTAAATCTATACGATGATTTAGCAATGGGAAATTTTTTAATCCAATATTTCCCTGCAGTGTTTCACCGACAGGGAGATCATTGGTTCCAGTAGCAGACATATTAGTGACAATTAATTATGCGTGATAAGCGACAACATCTTGGGGAGAAAATCGGAAGTATTACGATTTCAAAACACAAATTTTTTTTTAATACATAATATGTTGTGTATGCCCATGGCGGGCAGGTGGAGTGTTAACTTAATTGCACTCGATCTGTTAGTTCCAGGGCTACAAAAAATTGTTCTGTTTCTTACCACATAGTCAGGCAATTATGTGACTGAACTATTTAAGAACAGAAGAGGTAGAGGTGTAAAAGACACTAGTCAGAGTTATCTCCTCTGAGAGTAATGAATTTTACTATACAGTTAGACCCTGTGGTGAATGAAGTGAAGGTGTCATTAGCAGGGTAGAAAGTGGAGGCTTTTCGGAGGGCCTGGCATGCTGATAAGCATACTCTTTCAACTCAGTGACGAAGGCAATAGTAAACCACCTCAGTCCTCGTTTTTACTTAATAAAACCTCAAGAGGTTCAAATCGGCCTTTTGGCTGTTGACCTAAACAACATTGCCCATAACAGACAGGTGGAGTGTCAAATTATTTACACTTAATCTGTTAGTTGCAGGGCTAAAATAAATAGTTCTGTTTCTTATCACATGGTCAGCCAATTAAATGACTGAATCATTTAAAAACAGAAGAGGCAGAGGTGTAAAAGACACTAATCAGAGTTATCTCCTCTGAAAGTAATGAATTTCATTATATAGCCAGACCCTGTGGTGAATGAAGCGAAAGTGTCATTTGCAGAGTGGAAAATATGTGCTTTTCAGAGGGTCCGGCATGCTGATAAGCATATTTTTCCATTCAGTGAGGAAGGCAATGGTAAACCACTTCACTCCTCGTTTCACTTAGTAAAACCTCTAAAGATTCAAACTAGCCTTTTGGCTGATGACCTAAACAACAATATGTTGTGTACGTTGCAATCTGTTCAATTCGAACCCCCATGACCCAATGAGATGAGGAATATAACGTGTAAATGAGATGGAGAGTCACCTGAAAATGAGGAGTACAGACCCAGGCTACCATTCCTTAGTGACTATGGTTAATTGAATCTCAACCATCAAAGTACACCGGGAACCACTGTCTAGTATTCAAATCCTTCTAAAAGTAACTTTGCGGTTCAAACCTTTTACTAGGATTTAAACCAGGAGATTTTCGACAGCTGATTTTTGGTGACAAAAATCAGCTGTCGAACAAGTGACTCGTGGCGACGACTTTATCTCTAGACCAACTTGGTGTGTCCAAAACATAAGAAACCTGAATTTATTATATCTATTTATAGATTTCAAGTAAGTTATTAAAAATACCCTGAAATTTATCGATATTAAATTTACAAATCAAAAACTCTATTTTGCAGTCAGTTTAATAAAATTCTAACTTAACTTCATATTTCTGATAGTAAAATCTACACTGTTAACTTTGCTTGGAATAGCATAATTTCCATTTGTATAACATGTATTTCTTGTGTTGTGTTTTTATTTTGCGTTTGTGTTCTTGTATTTTGTTTCATGTTCATGTATATTTGTTTAACCTGTAATACTATTTATATAATAACTAGAATAGTTAATTTCATTAAAGATAAACATTTCATTGTTTTGAATTCTCTTGTCATTTCATTTTACTATTATTCTACAGCAGGGTACATATCAAACGACACTTTTACACAAGGAACTGACAATTCCTTACGTTATTAATATTATTAAAGAACACTACAAACGATTCCACCGAAAAACTGACAAAAATAAAAGTCACTTAATAAATAAAAGAACACACTGCACCTACCTGACATTCCACTGAAGAGGTTAAAGAAAATGGAGCAGGTATTTACTTAAAGATTAATATAGAAGAATACATTATTACTGGATATACATTTTAGATTACTTGCCAGTAGACATTTTATATAATATACATAAATTACAACACACACACACGCACGCACACACACACACACACACACACTCACACACACACACACACACACACACACACACACACACACACACACACACACACACACACACACACACACACACACACACACACACACACACATACACACACACACACACACAATCACTGTTTAGCACAACGTTATACTAAATAAAATGGACTGTAACTTCAGTTCATAACCTTATTTATTTAAACAAAAAACAAATTATAATATGCGCAAGTTCACGGATCTTATGTTGTAGTTGTAGTGGTGGTGGTTGCTGTAGTTCCTGTAGTTCCTGTACTTGCTGTAGTTCCTGTAGTTCCTGTAGTACTTGTACTTGTAGTTCCAAGAATTGCAGAAAGTGTATGAGTAGGGTCAACAAGACTTACTACATTTGTTAATGGATCAGTAACAGTTTTCAATGTTGAATAAAATGGAAGACCCGAAAACAAAGTTAAAGCTGCTGACGCATGCTACAACATAATTATTAATTACTTCTGTATTTTATTTAATAAAAACTAATTCTGATAAATCATTTATCACCTTATATTTATTTTTAGAGATTTCCAGCCTTGTTTTTCGTGCGAAATGACAAATATGTATAATTCATAATTATTTATATAAATGTAAAAATGTCATTAAATCAAATTCTTAGCAGTTTAAAACACAGTTTTCATATTCTAAAATTTATTTTATTACTTTTAAGCAAATTTGTCAAAACGGCTTATAAGTGGTACTGATAGAACGTTATTACAATAAACTCTAAAAAATCTTAGATGTTATGTATTGCTTTTATGAAATTTTTCCTTGGAAAATCAAGGTAGTAAGTTTGCAATCTCTTAAAATGGTTTGTGTAATGAAATTTTAATTAATTTGGTATTTTTTATTATTTGAGGGTAAATTACCGAATTACAATGTTCATCTTTCTTAAAAATGAAATAAAAAAATAATATGTTTCGTAAATTAGGTGGATATAAATAGTAAGATGATGTTATTGGGACTCTTTTATAACAGTTGTCATATGTCACTTATCATGGCTATGATACGAGAAAATAAATGACGGCAAAACAACTGAATAATTTGAGATTCATAAATAGTAGCTACCATTCACCATACTTTAAAGAACTAAATTTGAATCCTTAAGAAATAAAACTTGATTTCCGTCTTAAATCTTATAAAACATTGGGGATGTCTATATTGTTGAATTTGAGCGAGACATGGATTTCAACTCACGGGATAAGAGTGCGATTCAATCGGCTGAGATGCAATTTCTCAGAGAAAATAAGGGATGTTCAAGAAAATTCCATTTTGCAAGTGTAAAGCTTCGAAGAGAACTTGAATTAGTTTTGGTTCTTGAATCAATAAGGTCTTATAATATTAGATGGAGTGAGTATTTACATTTTAAGTCGGATACCTAGCTATCTTACAGTCAGGGTTTGGGAATTCAAACCAGAAGGGCACAACCATGGAGCAGGATAGTGGGTTAATTACCCTACGTCCTATTATAAGATGATTATAGAACAATATTTTTGAAATCAGTAATACTAATTTTACTGCGGTTTTGAGAAAACAAACAATATAGTAGAAATACTGATATGAACGCTACTTTTCCAAACACAGAAACTTTTTAAATGGTTTTGAGTTATCATTAAATACAAAAATGTTAGTGTAAATATGTTTAAAATAAGATGCAAGATAATATTAAATACGTCAAGGTACTTCCAAAAATTTAGTGGTGAATTAAATCCGTTGATTCACCACTGGTTTGGGAGTAGATTACGATATCTTAGCTAACTGTGGCTAAATCAGTCATAATTCTATTCGTGTGACTGAAAGAAAATACTTACTTGGATGGCAATTAATCCAACGAAAAGGAAAACTAAGAATCTGTAAGATGCCATTGCACTTCAAGAAATATTATTGAATGTGAAATAATAATATATTAATAATAAAATGTTCTATTTATATATAAACCTTCATGATGCTTTTTATGCAGTCTATTGAAAAAAACTGAGATAGGTATTCAAATGGAATCATTGTTCTTTCTAGTGATTGCAAGCGTGTAAATATGAACAAATAAAGGATTAATAAAATGTGTTTTATAATTCAGTATTTACATTACTTTATTTTATTATTTCTTATTAAAAAAATTATTTCAATGATTGTTAATTCAATTTATAAATTTTTATACTAAAATATTACATCTTTTAATTAATTTTATTGTTTAATCTGAAGTATTAGTTTATTTTAATTCTGTATTTAAATTGATGTAAATTGTAATTAATATATTTGCAATGAATTGAAGTCATTTGATTTATTTTCTTCCGATAACTTTTTTCTTTCATTGTGTCACGTAATTTTTCATTTTATTATGTGCGTATTTTACAATAAAACCATATCGGCATAAGAAAGACTGTTTGTATAAGTTTATTATTAAAGAAGACAAGAATTTTCTTTGTTTGTATTTTTACTTGTTCAATAGTTTTTTCTTTGAATTATTACGCTGGAAATAAAAAGAACTGATTATTGTTATAATGATTTCTTTTATGTAATGTATGTGTATTTAAGATTAAAAAGAACTATAAAAATTACTCATCGTTATAATCATAACCGTTAAGAAGTAGGCCTTAAACTATAAAATCGAATTACTTTTTAGCTTCATTACTAAGGTATCAGTCACCCGAGGTAGCTGTTTGTACTTACAATATCTACAATGGAATCATTAAAATTTTTGACAGTTTTTATTGTTGGATTATTTGCTGTCCAAGTAAGTGAATTTCTCGCTTAAAAATTATCATTTTTATCTTCAGAGTCGAAGTAGAATGATAAGTAAATTTTTCAGAAATTTTAATAATTTTAGAGGTGTTTCAAATACGGTGGATTTAAAACAAATTTAATCGTCGGACTTTAACAATTTAACAAATGGGGTTACCAGCTTTGGTCCTGGTTTTAAACATTTTATTCATACATATTAATTACTAGCATTATTCGTAATCATTTAATTATTACTGGTTATCATATTTGAGTAATATAATAAATTATTTACATTACCAGTGTTTTTTCCTACTGTGAGTTTGAGGTCTCGAAGTATATTAAAAGATCTCTCTCAGATTGGATTAGATTGTTGAATTGTACTATCGATATTCAATGTTCTCGTTTAAATTCCTGTTAAAATATTCCACAAGTTTATAGTTCCAATACATGTTTTCTATTACATTTTTTAGGAACTTGAATCACTCGGTTTCTAAATTTTCGCAAACATTTTGTTGTATTCTCTTCCACTTGTAAGTCACGATGTAAATTTTTTGTCACATCAAATACACCGTAACATAATTACATGAAAAACAATAGTAGTTAACTCATCTTTTGTATCTTTTTAATTAAACAGTCAGAAATTATAATAAATATTAATTTAAGTGCTTATAACTTCATCCATTGTTGAAATTATAGCTGTTGTTCATAAGAAGGAGATCAATTTTAAACCAATAAAAATTAGGCTGCTTTTAAAATTTATATCTTAGATCTTCTGCCCATAATGGGCAGGTGGAGTGTTAAATTAATTGCACTCGATCTGTTAGTTCAACGGCTACAAATAATAGTTTTATTTCTTATCACATGATCAGCCACTTATATGACTGTACTACTCGTATTAAGAACAGAAGAGTTAGAGGTGTAAAAGACACTAGTCACAGTTATCTCCTCTGAGGGTAATCAATTTCACTGTACAGCCAGACCCTGTGGTGAATGAAGTGGAAGGGTGGAAAAGAGATGACATGCTATAAGCAAACTTTCCCACTCAGTGAGGAAGGCAATGACAAACCTCCTCACTACTCGTTTTACTTAGTAAAGCCTCTAGAGGTTCAAACCAGCTTTACGGATGTTGACCTAAACAACAACATCTTAAATCTAATACATTGTGTCTTTTCAGTCTTTTAAAACTGTTATCGATAATATACGTATATATTAAGGTATATATTTCAGTATTATTGAGGTGAATTAAAGCCAGGAAATTTATTTTTAGACTTGAATTTTTATATAACTTGTTTAGCAATGTTGTGGTAAGATTAGCGTAGATATAGATGTTGTTTACATACCATGAAATATGAAGGGCTCGCCAAAAAAAAATTTGTTTGCAAACATTGAAATATATTTTTATATATAAGTGCTGGATGTACTCCAGGATTGAATTCCATAAGTCCCTACGGGTTATAAAAGGGATTTATTTGTATAAAAAAATTTTGATTTGCTTGATGTAGATGAATGTTTTAAAATTAACCTGTGTAATTTATGCACTGTCAGCTCAAGTTGTTTATTTTTGTAATTATTTGAAGTTTTCATGGGAAGCGACGATTTAAATGAATTCCTAATTATTTTACTTTTGTGTCTTGTTAGTATATCATTTAAAGTTACCGGCGGGCAGTCATTTTCCCGAAGTGTGAATGATGTGATGTGTGTTATTTTGTTTTCCTTAACTTTTGTTCTCCATTTAATTTTCCCAAAAGATTTAAGCAATTCTTATAAAAATAAATTGTGACGAAATTATTATTTCACACTTTTTAGTGATATATGTTTTTCATTATATGGTGCCGGAAAAAGTACATAAATCGTCATACAATTAGAGGTAAACAAAAAATAATACATTTATAAATCGTTAAAAAATGTTCAAAAACAAGAGACACACGATTATTTGTAAACATATTTTTCTTTACCTCAGTTCGCCTCTGGCACATAAAGTCAATTCCTAATTGTAATATCACTTATTATTATTATTAGTAAAATAATATAGTGCTTATTCCTTTTGATAATAGATCAGAATTTATGTTAAAGGGGCTACAAAAGTCGATTAAGAAAATATTGATTAATTATGATAAATATACATTTATAATACATTAAATAACTTTATAAAACTGTACTCCAAGGATTAATTGCCTATTTTTTACCTCCAGTTTATAAAATTGGAGAATCGTTTACTTTTAGCAGGTAACATATTTATTTTTGTAATTATTTGAAGTTTTCATGAGAGGCGACGATTTAAATGAATACCTAATTATTTTACTTTTTTGTCTTTAGAAATTAACGAAAATGATAACTAATTGAAATACGATGGAGAACAATGGAGAATAGTTTGAACGATTCCAAGCATATTTATTGTAGGAACTATCGTTACATTAATTCAATTATCTTGTGTTTTTATTGAATTAATTATGTTATTAGATGATTTTAATTAAAATTTATTTGTTTTTTCAGAATGCAGCTGGAATTCCTTTTCTCTCAAATACAGCCAGCCCAATTAGTACACTCACAGCTGCAAATCCACTTAGTTCACTCTCAGCCGTAAACCCACTTAGCACACTTTCAGCTGTTAATCCACTTAGTTCACTCTCAACCGTAAACCCACTTAGCACACTTACAGCTGTTAATCCACTTAGTTCACTCTCAACCGTAAACCCACTTAGCACACTTTCAGCTGTTAACCCACTTAGTTCACTCTCAACCTTAAACCCACTTGGCAGTGCTGTAAACGGATTGGGCAGCTCACTCGACGGTTCGACAACAACTACAACTACAACCGTTGTTTAAACAACGAATAACTCATCAATGCAAGAATGAACTAAAACTCTAAAGAATTTGCATGTCAAAAACTTTATTTAATCCTGCATTTTGATGATAATAAACATTTGTAAATCGTATTTATTGTTTTTATTTGAAAATCACTTATTTTGACATATTTATTCTTAACTAGAAAATTAATTTGTTTTTGAAATTTCTTCTATTTTATTCTAAACATAATTCTATTGTATCATAATTCTATTGGTGATGAACTTGGATATGAACAGGCATCACTTCATGTTATCTACTGATTTTCTCTAAAAGTATGGAAACGTCAAAAGAATGTTGTAAACTTTCCATTATTGAAAGAAGAAATAAAACGGTAACTTTACTTTTTACTGGTATATATTTTATTACTCATCATTTTTATTTTAAATGATAACATAATAATATCATGTCATCGACATCACTCGGTCGTTTTCATATATGACCCAATTGTGTACAACACACTGAGCCTGATTTCACACTTTAGTAACCAGTTGATTACAACCAGTTGCGTTCTCATACTGCATTGATCGACTTTGTATGTAGTTAGTACATCGGCTAATATACGTAATGCAATCATACGAAGAAAATTACTTTTGATTTTGTGGTTATATTAAAATAAAGAAAACAGGACAGATGCTCTTAGATACTCATTTTTCGTAGTGAATTATAAACGTAGTTTTTTTTGGATGTAAATGAACTGGAAGATCTTGCTAAATTAATTAGGATGTGTAGGATGAGTCTATTATAATTTTAAACTATAGCCCTCTTTGAAAACAATTTTAACAGCAATGTTAATCAAATGTCACAAAGGTTCAGCACAATGAAGTAAATACTAAATTGAATGAACGATAAACAATATTCTTGTACAGAAGATTACAGTTGCGCAACTGAACCGAATACGACTGGATAGCTAGGTTGCATAGCACTGATTGCATAGTGGTGAAAGTGGTTGCAATACAAATGATTGCACAGATAGGTTGGTTGTATCGACTATAAAGTTATTGAAGAACAATTTCTTAACAAAATTATTAGTCATTACACATTTAACCTTATGGATGAGAGGGCATATGTGATTGTATTGAGAGGTATGCACCAATCTGAAAGTGAGGAGTAGGTGTATTAAGAAGGAAATAATTAAATTAAGGCATGATGTTCGAAAAGTTACAAACGTTTTGCATCGTAATACCAAGGAATCCCTCCTCTATTTCATATTGATTTAGAACCAAAAAACAACAACAACAAAGATATTTTTCAAATTAAACTTTTGGGCCACAACGTAGTACATTTTGAAGCACCTTATAGAAAGAAAGAAATTCCTCAATGTACATGGTGCCGAAGGTTTGGCCACACTAAATGTTTCTGCAATAGGCCGTTTCGATTTGTCAAATTTCGAGTTGATCATACAACTGACCCCTGTAATAAAAATTCTCAGGTTCCTGCACAATAAACGAACTGCGGAGAAAACCATCCTGCTAATTATAAAGGATGTAACTTCTATTAGCAATACAAAAAATAAATTTTTTCTCCAAATAAAAAATTAGTATGACGAGATAACCTCTCAAAAAATACAGTTAGTAATCATCACAATATTAATAAAAGGCACCAGTTACAATCAAAAATACATAATTTAAATAACATCTCTAAATCCTACACTCATGTAGCTGATGATAATTCTACTGATGGTCGAAATAAATTTTCTAGTAGATCATATGCACAGGTAGCATATGCAGGTATTGGTAGGACAAATGTCTCAGAAATAGTCCTACAAATTCCGGAGACCAAAGCGCAACTGTTTTTGTTGAAATTATGGAACAAATTGATGGTAAGTTTTGAGAGGATGATTGAGCGAATGATGGATAGATTGTTATTCATTTTGTTAACTAAAATAAATGCTAACGGCTTCCAACCAATAAACAACAAGAATTAGAGTTGTTCTTAAATTCAGAAAAAATAGATGCCATGTTAATATCTGAAACGATATTTATAGACGGTTCATATGTTTTCTGGTGATGATTGGTACGCCAAAATGTTTACTGGGGTTCCAGGCTGATTATTCCTAGAGGGCGTCAATTTTATCGAGCTGTAACAGAAAATAATTTTGAAATTATGTCACCACATGGATCTAATTACTGGCCATCCGGTCTCTATAAATTGTCAGATCTTTTGGACTTGGTTTCAAAAAATATATCACAAAATTATTTTCAAATGGTTTCCTGCTGTGACTTGTTATCGGAGCACATGCCAATAATTTTAACAATTAGCTTACGTATTATCATTCGTAAACAACGTCCCGCTTGTTTAATAAGTACACTGACACTGAACAATTCAAACACTTACTCGAATAAAATATTAATTTAAATATTCTATTGAAGGTTGAAAGTGATATTGATGATGCTGTTAATAATTTATCTATAGCTACTCAAAGTGTTTCGTGAACTGCAATTCCAGTTCTCAGTCCTATGTCACAAGCTACTAATAACTAATATAACTACTAACCAATATCCACAAATTATTATTAGGGAAAAGTAACAGAGAGAAAAAGCACGTGTCAAAACACTAGGTACTCTGAGGATAAAGAAGATTTAATCGTTCGTCACAGGAACTGAAAAAGCTCATATTAGATTGGAAGAACAAATCTGTTCAAAATTATCTGTTGAATCATGATGGGATAAAAATCTGTTGAATAAAGATGGAGTCTATTCCAAAAAATTATTGCTAAGAAAAATTGAAAAAAAAACCGAAACAAAATGTTTCTCCACTTTGACGAAAACTGGGCTAGAAGTAGTAAAGAAAAGACCGACATCTACAGAACATCTTACAGGAGTGTTCTAACCTTTCCCTTTAGCCAAAGAGAATGAAGATGACAAAGGGGTTGATAATTTCTTAGAAGCCCCTTATCAAATGTTTCTTCCAATACGGAAATTTACTCCAGAAGAACTAAATAATTTAGTTATTCAACTATTGACAAGTTGCCTTCCTTTAAAGCTCCAGGGCATGACCTTATTATGGGAATGCTTCTTAAAAATTTACCAAGAAAACTGTTATGGTTCTAAAACCGGGAAAGGACCCTACAAGTTTAGGGTCTGTTGATTTGCTCAATTATTAAGCAGACCAACAGGATGCTTTGTATAATAAATAAACAGTGCGTTTATGAAATAATATAATTGTTCGTCTGTTTTTTTTGGATACAAGCCAGAATTTTGATGAAGTCTGACATAAGGGTTTACTTTTTTAAATGAAGACGCTGTTACCTCATAATTTCTACGTAAAAATCATTCAATTTCTACGTTTAAAATCATATATGGATGACAGATGTTTTAGAGTAAAATATGATGGAGATTTTTCAAAATTATTCAAAATTAACTTCGCCTTACCCCAAGGAAGTGTTGATTGGCCACGGTGGTGTATTTTCTGTTTACTTCAAATTTACCGATTACAGAAAATACAGTTTTAGCAAATTTTGCTGTTGATACAGCTGTCCTGGCTGCAAATAAAGATCCGACTTCATCTGGACCGCCGACTGACGTGGAAAAAACAAATTTTGACGAAACGAAAACAATTGAACTTAGAAATTAGAAATATGTTTTGTTTAACTAGAAAAAGCTAACGACTGCCAACTTAATCAAAACTAACGTTATACAAGACAATGTAAAAACCTGTGGACGTACAGAATACAACTCTGTGGGTAAACAAAAAAGACCATTATTGACATCAATTGTAGAACGTTTTCAGACAAAATTTTTACGAAGAGCTCTTATGAAAACATGGTGCATACGAAACAAATATTTTATATATAACGACATAGGACTTAACTCAGACAAAAAATTACACGAATTAGAAGAACATAAAAACAAAGACTGAATGGATATCCGAATCATTTCTCTATAAACTTATTAGACAACAACGACTATATTTTACGAGACTTAACTGATACAATGAGTTAGAATTAAGTACCAGATACATTTTAGATCACGTAAACTGTCTTTAGACAGTTCTGAAAGCTCTTTCGCAACAAAAATTCTCACCATTCGTTCATTTTAAGCTCTTATTATTTTCTTCCGTCCAATCGGTGTTCTATTTCTGCTGTTTGTGGAAGACTTTAAAGTCAGTAATCAGTTATCTGAATTTGGTACGATCCACTGTTTTGTTTAAGACAATTAACGTTACTTTTACAAACATATGTAGTCTACATATTTTTTTAATTTCAATTTTCAATCAATACAAAAATATTTATTGTTCTTGTCACGTAAGTGACCAGTCATGTTCGTGACACGTAAGCGGCGCGAAGCACCGCTGGAGTGGCGAGTAAAAGAACAGATTTTAATTTTGGTGATTTGCTTAAAACCTGAAATAATTAATAAAAACATTCTAACTTTTTTGAGAAGCATTATTTTTTGTAACTATTTTTTCCTTTTAACTTACAGAACTACAGTCAGTTCATTTTTTGAACATTAAGTAGTCTAAATAGTTTAATGGCAAAGAAAGAAACATTTAAAGGAAGTCGATCGATATAATTATTTTAACTCTGTAATTTTAAGTACAAAAACAAAAGAATGCTACACAAAATTTTGATTATAGTATTTTTTATAAAGCAAGTCAAAAAAAATTGAATATTATAATTTATTTATTTATTTATTTTCATTACATTAATTTTACAATACGCACAATTTCTTATCTAACTGAACAGAAATTACTTCCCTGAATAAGGCTGTGCTTAGAAAAGGACAGTGATGAAATAATATTATAATAATAAGTTATAATTTACAAATCGTCAATACCTTATGAATTACTTACAGATTGATGAGTACAATATTCTTGCTTATTCTGTATTTGGCTCTACACATTTTTTAAATTAAAGTAAATTACTATATTAATTATTACTTAACTATAAATTAACTAGGCAAACCTAAACCAACCGATCCATGGACGAGCTCAACCAACTCCCAGACCAACAAAATATTTTTTAAGTCTACATTTAATGACACAAATCAATGCAGTTGTAACGCTCGTTTTGGGTTACATAAACTAATTTTGTAACTAAGAAGCTATTTTTTATAGGTTGCTAATAAATATTGAATAAAAAACAAACTGAAAATATTAATGAAATAAAAATGAATTTAACAGAATAGAAAAATTTACAAAATAAAATTGATTTGATTTACTGATGACACATCTGTACATACTATTAAATTAATACCTAAGTTAATAAATTTATAAACTTTATAAAATTTTAAGAAATAGTTCTTTGAAATTGAAATTAATAATAATTGTTTTAATGAGCTCAATAAATATATTTTAAATTAATAGTTACTAATTACTGTTACTAATTCCTTGTAGTCCGTTGTAGTTCTTGATTCCTTCCATCCATGAAATGGGGCTTCGAGTCATTGTTGCATCTGGTTTTGTAAGTTTTGTTGTAATTCTTAATTTCTTTTGTTATAAATCTTTTTGTTCCTTCATCATATTTTAATTCATTTTATCTGTATTGTGTGCTTATTTCTTTTTAATATATTATTATTGATTACTTTTAAATATTTATTCGGAATCGTAACTTCTTTAATTTAGTGATCACATATTTGATTTAATTTAACCTCTGGTAAAATTATTTGGATTAATATTGTCTTTTAAATTTTTTAATTTATATTGTTTTTTTTGATTAGAATTATTATGAGATTATTTGGAAAATTATTTTAAAATTAATAATTTTATGGATTATTTTATAATTTATTAAATATCCACCAATGCCATGAATTTATTTAGTGTTCATAACAACGATCCAATGAAATTTACGTAAGTCAAAGGCAAAAAGTAAAAAAATTTGGTGCCATATAGGCCTAATCAAACACCCTTTGACCTCCTGACGTATTTCGTTTCACTTCCATTGCCAATCCAACCTCAACTCTTCTTGTGCTATAATTATGCTCTTTTTTGTCTTGAATTTTTATTACGGTACTGTACATTGAGCTGCACAATTTCCGTAAATGATATTTAAATGGTGGTGGGGAGTTTCGCATTAAGGAGAAGAGGTACCCAGTGGCACATTCTCCATTTGTAACTATGGGTATTATCCGTTATTTAGACCAAGAGGTCTCTACTCCATTTTCGCCTTAGACGTCGCACAGGTGGAAAGTTCCTTGTAGTTAGATCACGGGCTAGTTGGTTTGGATGGACATCTAGTCGTTCGTGAAATTTACTATACAAGGACGCGGTTAGCTCCTTCACTGTCGGAATTTTGAAATCGTCGTGGAGGGTTTTACTGCTTACATAAAAAGGAGCGCCAGAAGCAAGTCTTAAGAACTTTGATTGAAAGGCCTGGATCGACTTTAAATTACTCTCTGCCACTACTCCAAATAGCTGGACACCATAAGTCAGATTGGTCTCAAAAGGGTTTTGTATAATAAAATTTTGGAGCGGAGGTTCAATTTCGATCGAGGGTTAATTAAGCAGTAGAGTAGCTTCTGGCGGCGGTTAAGTTCTAAACGTTTAGTACGCAGATGATGCTTCCAAGTTAGTCGTCTGTCAAGCCACAAACCAAGATACCGCACCACTCTGGCTTGGGGAATATGAACGTTATTCAGCATCACAGGCGGACAAGTTTGACGTCGTAAGGTAAACGTAACCTGTGTTGACTTAACTGGGTTCACCTTAATACGCCAACGGGTAAGCCAGTCCTGTATCAATAAAAGATGTCGCTGTACTAACCTGGAAGCCTCATCCGCGCCCTTTTCCCGTACAAGAATTGCTATGTCGTCAGCATACGTCGCGGTTACCGATGTGCCCAAAATAGGCATATCCGATGCAAATACGCTATATAAAAATGGGGATAGTATTGCCCCTTGGGGTACTCCGGCGTTAATTTTGTGCAGCTCAGAGTAAGCAGTACCGTGCTGGACTTCAAAGAATCTATGCTCTAAAAATGATTTTACAACCAAATAGTACGAGTCACTTAAAACACTTTTCAATTTAAATAGTAGTCCATCATGCCATACTTTGTCGAACGCGGAGCTGATATCCAAGAAAATGCCAGTGACATACTCTTTCCTTTCTAGACCCTCCGAAATGAAGTCCACAACTCGGTGCAGTTGTTGTGTCGTCGAATGTAGCGGCCGAAATCCAAATTGATGAGGTGGAATACTGTTGGCGTCTTCACATTGTATCTGCAAGCGTGGTAGTAAGAGGCTCTAGTAATTATGCTCTAAAAGAGAAATATTGTTTTCTTTATACTTATATGTGTAAAGAAGTACTATTTCCTAGTAACGACACCAAACTGTTGAAACAGGGGCTGAGCAGGCTGGGTCGGATCCTTCCTAAAAATTATCTTTAATTTTTTTTTGTATCTTAATTAAAGGTTCCAAAGTTGTACAAAATGTACCACCCCAAGATATAACTCCATACTGTAATATTGACTGAAACAGAGCAAAGTCAACTGTACTTAAGGTGGTTACATCTAGACATTCTCTTATTCAGCTAAAATAGCAAACTAACTGTCGAGCCTTTTTGACTATTTCATCAATATGATATTCCCATTTAACTCTTTGTAGGGCAGTACTACGAGTAAAAATATACATGTTGCAAAATGTAAAAGTTTGTTTTATAGGGACTTGAATAATATATTTCTAGTGCTAGAACAGTAAGATATTTATTTTTTATTGTTAAGCCCTGGTAAGTATACTTACCAATGAACGTTTATTGAAATGGGAATCACATAATGTTTAGTGGTAAGAATGCTTATTAAAACAACTTGTAGTCCTATATAACAAAAAAATTTGTAGAATAACTTAACTTATATTAGCACGAATGCTTGCTTTCCCGTAAAAAACTCGAATTTTCTAAGCGCTGTACAAAAGTATCAACAAAACAACACGGTTGCGTACAATGGGATGAATCCTTACCACATCGTGTAACTCATGAAGCAAATGGTCCCTGCGCACTAATTTCAAAATGTGGATAGCCTACTTACCAGAGAACATCTATAAAACCGTAAAATGCCAATAGGGCTGCTTGTTAACTGCATAGCTTATTATTAAAAGAAATCGACCTTATTGCCAGTGGTAAGTATACTTACCAAATACCTATAAAGGGTTAAGATTCTGGTCAATGTGAACTCCCAGATATTTATTTTGATAATTAAAAATATAAATACGGAAATAAGAGATAATTTGCTTTGTTAAGGAATACTTATGGTGAATAATTATGTTTTAGACTGCTATTAACAGAGATAAGAGATCTCTTAAATATATTTTCTCATGTTTCCTAATAATTACAAAGAATTGGATGTACCGCAAAAACAAAGTTTTACATTCATCCATCATTCATCAATTTTCTATTGTGGTGTTAATTATATATATTTTCTATTACATATGAAAAATGTTTGTTTGCGCCGCTGTATATGTGTGTAAATATAAATAAATGTGTTTTATTTTTTAGTATTTACATTAATCAATTTTATCATTTCTTATTAAAAGAAAACTGTAATATGATTGATTGTTAATTCAATTTGTAACTTCTTTTAATAATAGTTATAATTTTTAATTAATTTTATTGTTTAATTAGAAGTATTTCAATTTAATCTTTAATTCAGTATTTAAATGTATGTAATTGTAATTAATATATTAATGAATTGAATTGATGTCGTTTGATTTATTTTCTTTCGCTCAATACCATAGCGGTACAAGAAATACTGAAAGATTTTCTTTGTTTGTATATTTACTTGTTCAATAGTTTTTTTGAATTATTACGCTGAAAATAAAAAGAACTGATTTTTATTATAATGATTTCTTTTAAGTAATGTTTGCTTATTTAAGATTAAGAAGAACTGTAAAATTTACTCTTCATTAAAAACATAACAATTAAAAAGCAGGCCTTAAACTATAAAATAGAATTAATTTTTAGTTTTATCACTAAGGAATCAGTCACCCAAGGTAGCAGCTAGTACTTACAATATCTGCAATGGCATCATTACAATTTTTGACAGTTTTTATTGCTGGATTATTAGCTGTCCAAGTAAGTGAATTTCTTGCTTAAAAATTATCATTTTTATCTGTCAAGTCGAAGTAGAATGATACGTAAATTTTTCAGAAATTTTAATAATTTTAGAGATGTTTGAAATACGGTGTATTCAAACAAATTTAATCGTCGGAGTTTAACAAATGCGGTTACCAGCTTTGGTCCTGGTTTTAAAAATTTTATTCATACATATTAATTACTAGTATAATTCGTAATCACTTAATTATTACTGGTTATCATATTTTAGTAATGTAATAGTTATCCAAATTACCAGTGTTTTTCCCTACTGTGAGTTTGAGGCCTCGAAGTATTAAAAGAACTCCTTCAGATTAAATGAGGTCCTTGAATTGTGCTGTCGATATTCAATGTTCTCGTTTAAATTCTTGTTAAAATATTCCACAGGTTTACAGTTCCCATACGCGTTTTCTATTACATTTTGTAGGATCTAGAATCATTTGGTTTTACAATTTCAGCAAACATTTTGTAGTACACATTCTGTTCCACTCGCAATTTTTTTAAGTCAGATCAACTAAATTGTAAAAATTACATGAAAGACAATAGTGGTTAAGCATCTATTGTGTTAATTTAACGATCTTTAAGAATTCACATTCCTTTTTTCATTTATTTAAAACACAATGTTTTTGTATAACTTTTATACCAATGAGATTGATCGCCTAATCACAAACACTTTAGCATAGATGCAAGGGAGTTTATCTCATTGGGGACTTTCATCTCAAAGTAAATAGTTTTTCTATTGCGGATATATGAAAACTATTTCTTAAGTTTGTAATTTTTAGTTTATACTTACACATCTATTGAATGGTGTTTTGTTGCCCGGAGAAATTCTTCGTAAGTCAGCAGTGCTCTGTTTCGTTTAATCTTAAGTGATTATTATTGCCTTCTTGGCATCAAGAGAAAATTAATAACTTCAACAGAAAAGTGATGCAACGATTTCAGTTCAAAATATCTCCAAAAGTTACTTAGTCACCACAATATGTTAAAGTTGTTAAAGGTACGTTTAAACCAAACAATTAAAGATAGATTAGTAAAGGTTTTCACAATTTACACAATATTCTGTACTCTGGAGAGGTCAAATACACTAAGTTACAAATAGTAATATTTATACCGTATTCAGTGTAAGAGCATCATGTCAAGGTCATCCTACCGTGGAACGTATAGGATACTTCAAAGTTTATATCGACATTACAATACGATAGCAATAGTAAGTTACTAGCCGGCTGGCACACCGGCGTTTTACTCTGATTTATTTTATGGTTGTAAAATACACATTTCAATGAACTTGCCATAAAAATTTTCCCAAACTATTGATTTTTTTAAAAAATTGACCGGTAAATACATTTGTTCGTAAGCTAAAACCATCATATATTTTTCATATTCTTCTAACAATTTTTATTTAATGAAGATAATGATATACTTTAGATCTATAAAAAATAAAAGATGAGCCAACAATTTATATTAAATTATTAAAAGTTTTGCATAGTTTTAAACATTTTATTAAAAATATTTTTAATTACTTAGCCTAATATATTTTAATATATCAAATCACAAACACACTTGTAAACTTAAAGAATAAATAATATATAAGAAAAAAAATTCTTAATTTTTAAGAAAGAATAATTAGAAAATAACGTAGCTGCTAATCTAGCGAGAGAAACCCATTCGAATCGGGTTTGCTAAATGATTCTGAAAATGAATCTGATGATTGGGTGTTTACAAAGATCACCATTTTATCTACTGCTCGTAATTATGTTTCTCGTAATTTTTCCTATTAGATCTATCTGGCATCACTCGGGTTATAGTCTATACAAGTAATTTTTTACGTCATTTAATTTACATGTTGTGTTATGTTGAGTTTTGTATTCTTTAATATAGCTCCAAACCATTTCTATCAGATTTAATGTAAGTGGTATGTTGGTAATCATAAAACAAGGTAACTCTTCTCTCTTGTAATTTTATCAACGATATATTTTTTAAACCGATATTTATATTCATTGTCAATTTTGATTAATTCTACTTTTTTAAAAGATTCGTAAAACGCAATGTTTTGTTATTCAACTACGAAACTATATAAACCTTAGCCTTGACATATTTGGGATATGTTTCATTATTACACTACGGTAAGACGGGTTTCCATGACTATTACGCTTTTGTTCGGTAAACTGTTTGTTTGAACAAATTCATATCTTTTCAACATAACGTTCAAAATCCAGAGATACACGATTCTTTGTAAACATATTTCTCTTTACCTTAGTTCGCCGCTAGCACATGAAGTCAATTTCTGATAGAAATATCACTTATTAGTGGTAGAAGGTAGTGATTTTCCTTCTGATAAAAGATCAAAAGTATGTTAGGGAGCTTATAAAAACGTTTTTTCCCAAGGCGGCGAGAAAAACTCATGTTCACTCCCTCACGATGAAAGAAGTTTTGTTGGACTCAATTGAGACGTCCTCGCCCAGCCATAAGTAGGAAACAACCGCCTACCAACCAAAAACCCGCCGCCTGGCCACTTGATCCGACATCAGCAAAGAACTCTCCACCTCCCTCAAAACTGTTTATATAATACAACAAAGGGAAATGTTGGGTTAAAAATTTACATACTGTTAGCGGGGTGTGGAAGGGAACCGTATCCTAATTCCCCTCTCGCTGTCACTGACCAACACTCACTCTCTCACTTTCATTCATCTCTTTCATCACCAGCTCAGGAAATTAGTGTGTCTACCTTACCTACTGAGATCAGGAGAGGATTGATTTACTGTGGGAGAGGGTGATCCCGCTGATCTCTAGATGTCTCCTCTTTCCGCTGTCTCCCGATCAACCCTCCGCAAACTGAGGGAGCAACTTCCAGCTCTCCTCATCCCGCAGCATCGCTGCCCCTACTCTCTCTGGGATCCACTGTGCAAACCCATGTTTTCAGATGTCTCCATCCTGTCGAGGCCAAAATAAGGACATCTTTCAAAAATATGCGCAATGGACTCCTCCTCTTCACTTAAGTCTCCTCTTCATAAAGTCTATTTAGAAAACATTAAGTGCTGTTTACCTCCTGTGTAGAAAATTGAAGAATCATTTACTTTTATTAACATATGTGACACAGTTCCATGTAGGAACATAAAGAAACATTCAATAGAAATTTTAGAAACTAACGAAAATGATTACTAATTGAAGTACTCAAGAAGATTCAATAAGAAGTACTCAAAAAGAGACAATTGAGAATAATTTGTCTGAACGATTGCAAGCATATTTTATTGTAGGAAATCAATAGTTAAAATTCATTCAATTATTTTTGTGTTTTTAATAGATTAAATTATGTTATTACATGATTTTAATTGAAAATTATTTGTTTTTTTTCAGCATGCAGCTGGAGTTCCATATGGCTCACTCTCATCCGTTAATTCATATGACTCATACTCTACCGTTGACCCATACTCAACCGTTGGGTCATATTCTACCGTTGACCCATACTCAACCGTTGGATCATACTCAACCGGTTACCCAGTTGGTTCACTCTCAAACCAAGTGAGCTCACAATATGTGTCCTCTAATGGATATAGCAGTGACTTAGGCTACGCAGGCGGATATGGCAACTCGGTTTTGGGTTCGTCAAGCGTATATGACGACTTGAGCTACTAAACAGCATGAAGAAATCACGTCAATGCAGGCGTTAACGTACACCCTAAAACTGTGTGCACGATAAACACTATTCATTCCTGTATTTTGATAATAATAAATATTCGTGAATTGTATTCATTGTTTTTATTTGAAGATCATTTATCATGACATACTTTGATTATAAACTAGATATATTTTTTCTTTTTTCTTTATAAAAATCTGGTGTGAAACACTCACACAACTTTCTCTTGCCAATGCAAATAACTAACAATAAAACCTAACATTAGTAATAAAATATTAGAAATAAACAAAACATAACCTTATTTTAATCATGGGTGAATAATGCAAAATGAAATTCAACTTCAGTTTGGCTTAACGGAAAATCACTCTTTCACGCTAAACTAGACTCTGTAGGTAAAAATGCTCTGAATAAAATTTGTAGATCTTTTGATTTCCTATAAAATTTATCATAATACACTTTTGTCGTGAAATGCATATTAAGGCTGAAATCTAAAAAAAATCGATTTTTTACACATTTTCGTGAAAAAAAACAACAGAAAATTGCTAATTACCGCTGAACTAAGCAATAAACAAAGAAATGTTTGAAATAAAAGTTGTAGGATTTAAAATTCTCTGCAACTTTTATTATATACATTTTTGCGCTTAAATGCATATTGAAGCCGCAATCTTAAAAATAAATTACAAGAAAAGCCTTTCCAATAATTTCAGCAAACATGGCGCCTACCCTATCTTGTAGAGCATACAAAATTTAGTAAGTGAGGCGATTTTTAAAAAAATCGTGGCAGCCGTTTTTAAGAAAATCGCAAAAAGTGAAAATGACACAAATAAACTACTACTTCCTGTTGACCGATTTTGATTAAAATGTTTGTGTCGGGTCCTCTAGTGGTATCTGTAACTTAAGTTTCAAGTTCGTACGATGTTCTGTTCTTGAGATATTCTGTTCACACACGTACGTAATCATCGTGGAAAAGAAAAATCGTACTATTTCACGGCTATTATTTTTTTCTTAAAATCAATAACAAATTTTTAACTGTTTTATTTATCGTAAAAGTTAATAGAACAAAAAGATGAGAGAATTGTAGAGTAATAATTTCTGTTTGAGGCTATAATTATAATAATTACGTAGTAATAAGACTATAATAATTACATAATACTAGGGCATTTTACAGTGTTATAAAAATATTTAAAAAAAAATGAAATGTTATTGAGAAGGGGCCGATTCTGCTCCTCCCCGCAAGGGGCAATCAAATCTTTACCACACAGTAGATGCACTCATTTTCGTGGCGAATTATAAACGTAGAATTTTTTGGATGTAAATGAACTGGAAGACACGTTAAAATCCAATCCATCGTTACAGTACCAAAACTGACAGTAGACGCTAATGACCAAGTTTTCTATCCGACTTTAAGTAAACTAAATATAAACTTCTACGTAAACGCTGAGGTAAATTAAATTGTTGAAGTTATTAGATGAAAGACTTATTGAAGCAATTGAATAAGAAATTAGTTGTAGTAAATAGATAAATTGGTAAACAACGCAATTAACGTAGTGATACTATTTTGACGTATCCTATAACTTACTGTTTGGAATCTCGTGGACGATGTTAAAAAAAAAACATGCTGACTTAGTCGATGGTTAGCGATAAGTACATAAATAGGTATTAAAAATATTGAAGTGTCATTACCCACAAAATGATTTTATTTACATAGATAATCATATTTATTTACAAAAAAATAAATAAATTTTGATGTTATACAAATGCTTTGCATCAACACCTTGTGATACATTTATATTGAGTGACACAAATGTTGCAATGTTATAATTAAAACCATTATTAACAGTAAGGTAATAAAAAAGAACAATTTCTTAGATTTTACAATATTTTTCACTTAGTATTATTTTTAACATCACATTTACATTGTTTAAGCAATGCAAAAATAATAATTACTTTTCTATAATTTAATGTAAAACACTTAAAATCTATGCGAATTATTAATCAAAAATTTATTTTAATTAAAAAAAAATGCATAAGTTCCTTAATGGAAGTAATATTGACAGTGGTTTTAAAGGTACCTTGATATACACAACCAGGTACGTGAATAAGAAGTAAATTGCGTTAGATTACCAGTTAGATTATAACTGTTCTGCTACTTTATAATAAAATATATTTGTAAAAATTGGAAAGAAAATTAATTAAAAATTAAATTTTACAGTGAAAAAAATTTACTAATAGGTAATTCTGTTACGATTTGAACAACAATGAGTAATTTGTAACGGTGAAACTTAAAGTTATAAATAGCAATAAAATTGGGAAATGAAGATATAGACGCCTAAATTTCTTTTAATTAAACGTATGAACAAGTCACACCGCGTGAGATAAAGCTTCAATATTGTCTATTTGTTTATTATTTTTGAATTAAATTAATTATTGAAACTCAGAAGCTTGTCAGCAGGAAAAATATTTGACAATTGTTTTTTGAACAATGAAATACGCACCCACCTACACGTGCAGCCTCTTAATTCAGAGGTTTTAATTAATATCATTTCTCAATATACTAAAATATTTTACTTCAAAATTTTACCTCTCATATTTTGTTTTATATCCAAGAATAAATGATTTATTAAAAATTTAATGTACAGATCTATTTTACATTAACACAATCGCACTAAATTTATTACACTCGCGCGCGCACTCATTCATAAACATATTATTTCAAATGTCATAAAGTATACATAAATAATGTTTATTTATTATTATTATTACACATTGAAATTAAAACTTAATGAAACCATTGATCCAATCTCTGTTTCCTGTTTGACGGTTTGTTTTCTTCTGGATAACCAGGTACTCAGTCTTTCATTTTATTCATTTTTTCATTTTACGGTTTTATTGACTTTACGTTTCTACCTGAAAACATATACAAAAATCATTAATTAAATAAAATATATATAACATATATATATTGACTGGCTTTTTCTTGTTACATCTTACGGTAGATCATCCCCTTAACTTTTAACCTCTTAATCATTAACACTTCCTTAGCTATTAGCAGTCACAATATCAAGGGTTGAACTTGTGTTAACGCTTAATAACCTTTAATGAGTTACACTAGTAGTTATACAAGGTAAATACGGTAAAACGCAAAATACCCCTGCCTGTGTAAATGGATTTTAATACAAAATCTGGAATACGGAATATTTTTAATAAGGTAAATATTTGGCTGAAAAGCTTCCTCTAACAACTGAATTGGTATATTTATTAATTCAGCCTTTATAAATTACAAAAAAGATGATTAATTAAAAAGAAAGAGTATTTATGATTGATTAGAGATTTAATTTTTTAATATTTTTAACCTTATCTTATCTAACATAATATACTTAAAATTAGAATGTAGAATAACATTTCGTGAAGGGGGAAAATACGTTGTTTTAAAGTAACGCATAGATTCAAATTAGGTAATGAATTTCATGGTGATATAGTCTAATACATGTAATAAATACATAGAATCTTTCCGGTTGACCAATAAATTTAAACGTTTCCCCTCCCTTATCCCTACACTATTTTGATAATTAAGTAAACTAATAAAAGTAAACAATAATAGACTATTATTACATTTTCTTTTATCAGAACTATTATAAAAAGAATTTACGGGAATATTTTGTCATTCATACGTAGGCTATAATTAATTAGATAATATTCACGAAATTTACGGAATGTCACCACGTTTTTTATTTATTACATTTTTTCACGAAATTATTCTACTTGTACTATAATATAAGGGCGGCTTCATTGAACAAAAAGTAAATAAACAAAAGAGACGTATTTCAGTATTCTTTTGAATGATTCACCAAATGGGTAAAAATTTAATTAATATATTTTTATTATTCTAATAACAAGATGTCCCCTTCAGTTACAAAAAAGGTTTTTAAAACTACCACTAATATTTCGATAAAGTTTATTTAGTTCCCTTAAGCACATAATAGAATCGCTCAATTGGCCAAAAATATTATGTAGACTAAAACTTATTATTTTCTAAATCTGTAGTGATTCAACTTTGCAGACAGTCTTTCTAATATATGAAAAATAATACTTGTACTAAATTATAAAGTATTAGAGTGAGGAAACTGATCGCTCATTTGACGCTTCATAATTAATAAGTATGGTTGAACAATGTGTGTATTTTGATTTATTAGTATAAAAAGTTCACTTTTAAGTAATGCCACGATTGCGTTCAATTTTAATGTATTTTTAAAACAATAAAAAGATTGTTTTTAACAACAAATTGGCTTCATATCAATTAAATTAAGTCTAAATTGTAAAAATTTTACTATCTAGAATACAGTAAGTTTTCATTAAAACAGAATTTACTATCAGTCATATTTAACTATAAGTTGTCTAAATCAGACAAGGGGTGCATTCTCTCCCCTATTATGTCTAACCGCTAATCCGAATAAATTTTTAGAGATGATTTGGATGAAGGAGTAACAATAAAGGTACCAGGCTTAACAACATACTGTGTGCAGATGATACCATATTATTTGCGGGCGCTGTGCAAGAACTTCAGAAGCTCACGGATAAAATAACTGAAACCAGCACATGGTCTAGAGATTAACAATAGCAACACAAAGTCATGTTTATAAGGAAGGAAAGTATTAACTCGGAAATCTAAATATAAATAAACCAAACCAGAATAGAACGTGTTTAACATAACAATAAAAATATTTGGGCACATACATTAATGAAGGATAACTCACAAGAGATGAAGTGTTAAATAGCAAAAGCTAGAAATGTGTTTTATTCGATGAATTCTGTGTTTAAAACCCACAATCTAACTTTTGACATCAAAATGAGACTTCTAAAATGTCTTCTTGGTTCTTCTCTATGGAGTGAAAACTTTGGCCTTTAAGGAGGGAAGTCATTAAAAACCTTGAATCCGTTGAGCTCTGGCTCTATGGGAAGATATTTAGAATACTGTGGATCCAGAAAATCACTAACATTGAAGTCTAACTGTGAATGAATCGGGGCCTGAGGTAATTAACACCATAAAATCCCGTAAATTACAATATCTGAGACACATAATACGGAACAATCAAAGGTATGAGTTACTATGAAGGATCTTGCAGGGAAAGATAGAAGGAGGAAGAAAACCAGGCAGACGAAGAATTTTGTGGCTGGCCAGTTTGAGAAAGTGATTTGAAACACATTGTGACACTAAGGTACACATCACCATGATTCGACATCTGAAGCGGATAAACACCTTGACAAAAGAGGCTAATATGATTAAATAGAGTGAAGAACAAATCCGAAAGTATAGTATTAAAAGTAAATAAAAGGAACAAAACTTATGACCAATTAAATTGAAAAGAAGGAAATTATTGTTGACGACTCTGTTATACAGCGCATCGACGAATACATAAATCACGGGCAAGTTATTAAAGCGGGAAAACTAGTCATATAACTGAAATAGAGAGTTTAAAAAGATCAAAAAGTTATAATTTTGGCTGGCAAAGTAATAAAAAAATCTCTATAGTACTAAGTAGTTCCGTTTTCAATCGGCAATAATAATAATAATAATAATAATAATAATAATAATAATAATAATAATAATAATAATAATAATAATAATAATAATAAAGCGTGTTTTATTACTAAAATGCATATGTATATACATTGTTTATAAATAAATATAAATAACATTTGACAGTATCGCAAAATACAAAATAGGTATTACAAACACACGTATGGCAAGACCCAAAAGGTCGCCTGCCATCAATCAGCAATAATAAAAGGCTTAATGAAAAACCTGGCCAAAGCGTAGAGATCCATAAAAGACCGAGGGTAAATATTAAATTAAAAAACCGTATTAAGTAAAAAAAAAGTAGGAAATTGCTAGAAAAATAAATGAACAGTTGTAAACCAGCATGAGTCTTCACTAAAATAGGGATTGGCCGAGAACACAATGAGGTAGGTAGATGAGCGATGAAGCAAGGAGATTCAGCAGTGAAGGCCCTGGCTGGGAAAGAAAGGAAGCAATCATCAACAAACACGGTCAAGAAATTTTTTAAAACTGGTACCAGGATTTAACTGGCAGAAAAGGTACACAATAGGGAAATAAGGATGCAAGCAGTGGTATTTATAACAAAGAATGATAATAAGCTGTTGTAATGATGAAGGCTGAGAGAAGAATAATTTTATAAAATGAAATTATACATTAGATTTATTGGTTTTATGTAGTTTTAGTCAGAATCACGAGAATGCTGAAAACATAACCAAATAGACTGACTTCATTAAGATATCAAATATCTTTAAGAAAACTTATAGAAAATATCTAGACTTACACACAATTTAAATTAAAAAGATTTTGTACTTTGTAGCTCTATTTAATATTTGTTTATTATTATTTATTTATATATTTATATATTTATATATATATTTATATATTTATATATATATTTATATATTTATTATTATTATTATTATTATTATTTATTATTTAATTTTGTTTACATGGATAGACATTACTTAATTTAATACTGTATTATTCTATCACTGAAGTGTGAGAAAAATGTTTTTTATTCATTTTTTCTCAATAGTATAGTAAAAATTAGGAACACATCCTTTTAGAGAATACTTTTGATAAACTGAATGAGAAAAAGAACAAAGTGGTAAAAAGAGGATAATTTATTAAAACATGAAAGTACTCGTAGATAGGAAATATTTAACATTAAGAAAAGGTTTTAAATTAGAATTAGTGATTTTTCAAGAGTGATTCATTAAAGACGATGATCCATAATGGAGACACAAGTAATCACCATCCACCTCTCTCGTCTGCATCCAACCCTTCACCATTTTCGTTTATCCACTAACCGCATAAACCCTTGTTACGCTCTCCGTTTCCAGAGTAGAGTTTTAACACGATGAGAGGAGCTTTTTAATGAGAATTCTTTTGACAGCTTTCAACAAAATTAAAAGATGGTTTGTTGAACCGGTTTTTACATAATTAACTTTTTCCTCTTTAAATACCACATTGATGGTTTATTATTTATTTCTGTTACTACTTCATTGTTCCACCACTAAATTTTTTGTCAAATTCTCGTATTCTAATATTTATTTAAATAACTTTTTGGTGTGTGAGTAAGCTTACATTGTATTCGTTTAAATGAATATAAAACGTTCCATTAATTTACGAAACAATGGCGGCTGGTATATATGAGTGACTTACCATCTCTGTAATACCACAATAATCTTCAACCACTACCGTATCAAAAAATGTACTTTATTCATATTTAATAAAATAAATTTTTAACCACTGAAATAACAAATAAAAGCATTCTAATATGAAAAGCATTCTTTTTTGAAGTTAATTTTTTAACTTACCGCACTACAATCTGTTCTTTTTTAACAATAAATCGACTAACTACGTCATATAGCAAAGAAAGAGAGAACTAAAGGAAGTTGATCGATATTTTAACCTCTGTTATTAAAAAAAAAGAAACAAAGAAAATTCTACACTTAATTTTGATAATATTATTTAAAAGTAAAGTCCAAAAAATTTATTGTTATAGTTAAACATATCAACACGGAAATAAGAAATCTGTTTTATTAAGGAATAATTACGGTGAATAATTATGTTTTACATTATACTACTAACAAAATATAAGTTATCTCTTAAATATTTCCTTTTTCTTTATAATTATGATAAACTGTATGTACCGTAAAACGCAAAGTTCTCCCTCATCCATCATTCATCGATTTTTGATTGTTCTATATTCTATATATTTATATTTAATAATAAATTCGTTATATTTTTATAAATATATATATGTATTATATATATTCTATTTATTTTCTAAATAATAGATAATAAATTCTATATATATTATATATTTTTATTTTCTATCACAAAAGAAAAATAGCCTACCTTATTATTTCTGCTACTGTTTATTGCATAAACTTTTATTTTATTTAAAATGAAACGGAGAACCTTATAACTGTTTTTGTTAATGGAAATTAAATACACAATTTCATATAGTAATTACAAAACCAAAAGATCACAAAAGTGTTAAAGCCGGCAAAATATTTCGCCTTGATTTTGAATTATTAATAAATTTGTATTGTATTAAATTCACACAATTTTTTAAACATATTCTAAAAATAGTAAAACAACAATAATTATTTGAGCCAGATATTAGTTTAAGTGTTTTTTGTGTTAAACTTTTGGCATTTACTTTCATTTTTCTTCAAAATCAATGAAGATATAGTTCTGGTACTCAAAAAAAAAAAAACAATTACAGAGTATAAGACTTCCAAAAATGTTTATCTCAAACGTTCAGCATTACCATTTAATTTTGAAAATAGAAACCAAGGTGAAATATTTCATTAGTTTAAATAAATTTAGTTTTAAAATTAAATAAAATTTATTTTTATAATAATTTAATGATTAATTGATTAATTAATTGATATCAAGGGGT
This sequence comes from Catonia carolina, assembly GCA_035578175.1. Taxonomy (NCBI): domain Eukaryota; kingdom Metazoa; phylum Arthropoda; class Insecta; order Hemiptera; family Achilidae; genus Catonia; species Catonia carolina. The sequence continues at coordinate 120,577,791 of JAQMRL010000002.1, read as the reverse complement.
TTATAGAACCAAGCAGCTATGTCAGTGTAAACTTAAATATAAAAACGTAAATAAAATAATTTTTGGCTGAGGAAGATCAATTCTGTCTTCTGGAGAAATCTACTTTCAGAATATTATTTTATTATAGAATATAAATTCGCTATTTTTGTGGTGCAAACTATTATGAACGGAATTTTACTTTTATTTTATTCACAAATATTTATAAGAATAAAAACAAATGGTCTTTGATAAATTACTACATTTTTTTTGGTAAAAATATCGAATTTTAAACTTTAATATCTTGTTCAAGGATATATACCTATATTTTTGTGTATATTGCCATTTTTTTTCAAAAATAATAACTTTTGACGTACTTATTAGATTTCAAAGATTGGTTTTTAAATTGATCAGAATTTTTTCCCCTTTTATGCAAAAGGAAATATATTTATTTTAAAAGTTTTAACAAATTTTTCTTTGCTGCTCAAAATTTTAGCTACTGGTACAGAAATTTCAAATATATTTATATAAAGAGTAGGCATACTGCAACAATATATGGTGCTCTTAAACTGACATTTTCCTTTAATTTGATATCGACTTTTTTATTGAATGATGATGCTTACATAAACTTGTGGTTAGGTAATGATACAAGATGATATACCCTACAGATTAAAAAGTGCTAGATATAATCGGGAATCGAGCCTTTATGATTTCTGAAACTAGTGACGGCTTTTCTACTACCACTTTGATTTTAGCAGACGAGAGTAAATTATTTTATTACCAAACAGCAACATTACAATCTGTTATTAAATTTAAAAAATAAGTAATAAAGTCATTAAGTTGCCGGCCGCATTGGAGTAGTTGGTAACGTGCTCGCCTCTCATCATGCGGTCTTGGGTTTGAATCCCACTCAGGCACGGCATATTTTCATACGTTACAAAAAATCATTTCATCCTCCATTGTAAACAGTACACCCCAACGTCGTCGCTAATGGCTGTTGCAGTTGATACGACATTAAATAAAAAAATAAAAAAGTATAAAGTTAATTCAAATTAAAAATATCTCATATCTAATACTAGATTTGCAGATACAGATTGAACAGATTGTTCAAAATTAGAAAATAAACTCCATTTACTCTTTTTATTATTACTTCACAGTTCGCTTAGGCAAATCTGTACTGCAGATAAAGTTATGGCAGGTCGTTTGAGTCTATCAAGACAAATTTCACTGTTGTCTAAATTGTTTAGAGCGTAGTAAAATGTTGAAATAATTTTCATTCAGGATCTAATAAAAAGAATATCTGCGTTTAGGGCCCAGAGTTTTCAAATAATTTTTAAAACAAAACAAAAACTTTTGAAGGTAGCTCCTCCTATAATATAATGAGTGCAAAAAATAAATGTATTACAATAAGGATTTTTGTTATGTTTTTTAGTAATAATAATAATAATAATAATAATAATAATAATAATAATAATAATAATAATAATAATAATTTGATTATTGCATTAGAATTACTGACCGCATAATATGGTAGAATCCTCTTGCATGTCTGTCATTCCTACGAAACAGCACATTTAAATGTATGGATCAATAAAATGTAATTAGAGATGTACATAATTAATATAGTCCAGAGCTGATTCTGTTGCCAATTACGATAACTAAACGGCGACGATGATGTAGCTGCCAACTGCATGTCTTTCATATGAGGATCAGTCGGGTAATCTAAAGACGCAATAAAAAATATATAGGTCAAAAATGTACAATAAATTTTCATAAAATTCACATTAAATAAGTTTACAAAGATATCAGATTTTAGTGATTTGAACATTATCATATTATAGTTTTTTTATCTGTTGAATTTAATAATGCGTATTTTTTTTAAGTTAGTGTGTATTATCATGCATCATTTTTTTTAAAAATCTGAACGTATCGTATTGAAACAAATATAATTCATCTCAACATTTTCTACATAATCAGGATAATTTTTAATCATTTTTCGTTTTATTAAAATAATTTATTTTTTAATTAGCAAAGGAATTTATGTTAGTTAAGAAATTTCTTAGTCCTTTCAAAAAAGTTTAGTAGTTAAAACTGGAGATTTTGTGTAAAATAAAATAATTTGAAAAATACTTTCTTATTTTTGTTAATATAATTGAAATTTATTATTTGAATAAATGTTTAATGTAGTGACCTTTACTTTGAATATTTTAAAATGTCATTAAAAATTTGAAAAGTCTCGCTTTTAAAAGATTTTTTTATTGCAATGTGATGCACTTAATTCAATTTATATGAATAATGCATGGAATAGCATATCATAGTAATGCCGAGTAATATATTAGTCTGTTCTAATGGTCAATTGAAACATTTGTTAAAATAAATTTTTAAGTGGGTACAATTTTTTAAACACTGGTAAGTGAGTTATAAATACAGATAAAATTTGTGAGGTCCTGGAACAGTTTTATATTTTCTATTACTAAAAATTATTAAGCTCTGTAAAATAATGGTTTTCTAAATTTAACAAAAATAACACAATTCATATCATAAAATCATTTATTCGATTCCAGTTTAACTCATGACTCAATGGGTTGGTCTAGAAGTAAAGTCATCGCCGCATGTAAACTGTTTGATAACTGATTTCCGGAGACGAACGTTCCTGGTTCAAATTCTAGTAAATGTAATGACTTTTACACGGATTTGAATAATATAAATTGATTGCGGGTGTACTTTGATGGTTGAGATTTAATTAACCATACTCAATTAGGAATGATCGGCCTAGGTCTGTACATGACTACACCTCATTTACGCGTCAAACACATAATTCTCATCTCATTGGGTCATGGGACTGCTTGTTGTTCTGAATTGAACAGATTGCTACGTACACACGTATTCTCTTCTTCTTAAGGTGCCAATCCGTTTCGAATGTTGGACACCATCATGGCGATCCTCACTTTGTCAACTGCAGCTCTAAACAGTTGCGGAGTAGTTTTATTGAACCAGGTTCTAAGGTTCTTTAACCAGGATATTCTTCTTCGACCTGGGCCCCTTTGTCCTAATATTTTTCCTTGCAGTATGGATTGCAGAAGTTCATACCTTTCTCCATTCCTCATAATGTGTCCAAGATATTGCACACGTATTAGGGATAAAAATTTAATTCATTCTCATATCTGTTGCCATAACAACCAAAACACAACATGTGATAACCCTAACAACTGATTGTGCTTATAACATCTCTTACACTTATTCATTGATTCTGTAGGCATTAGATTTCTTGCAGTTCTTTCTATTTGCTTAATTTGTATTTATTATCTCGGATGTGTGTACGTTGCAATCTGTTCAATTTAGAACAATAAACAACCCCATGACCTAATGAGATGAGGATGATAATATGTATGACGTGTAGATTAAGTGTAGTCTTGTACAGACTCAGGCCAACCATTCCAGAGAGAGTATTGTTAATTGAACCCCAACCATAAAAGTACACTGGTAACCAGTGTCTAGTATTCAAATCCGTAATCTTTACTAGGATTTGAACCACGGATCCTTCGTCTTCGAAAATCATTAATTGTATTTAAACACAAAAAATACTTAAATTTCATGTGGATCCAGTTTAATGCATGTATCTTTAAATATTCTTTGAATATTATTATTGGAGTTAAATATAACGTACTGCTATAAAAAAGTAACTGAACGATCACTTTTATTTTATAGTATGTAGCCACGAAATTACGATCGAATATTTCTTGGCCTATTTTACTATTGAAAACAATAAAACTAAATTCATCTTAAGGGTACCCGGAACGAAAAATTGAAAATTTTCACAATTCCGGGTTTTGTAAATTATTAAAATTCAGAGGTTTCTGCATCTAACGAAATAGGTATAATTTGTCGGGGGTTTAGCAGTTTTTTTTAAATTAAAAATATGCTGAATCCTTACGTTATTTTTTAAACGTTACCCATTTGCATAACATCTCTATTTTTTTTTAATGAAAACAGATAAATTCATAATTTTTTTATTTTGTGCGATATTTTTTGTTTTAAAACGTTAAGTTAGCACCAGACCACCTGTTAATTTAGTATATTAATCTTTGAACTGTGAAAGAAAAATATTGAATTATTTACCGTATAATGTGTTCTCTTTTAGTTTTTCTTGTTTCCCGTGAATAGTAATTTTCGACTTAAAAGGAACATTTTCTCAGCCAACTGTGGATGGATTTTAATTAAATTTTTGCACTGCCTTTCATAACATAATTTCAATGTACTGAATTAATATTAGGCCTACAGTAAAATAATCTGTTTAAATATTTATTTTCTACTTAAATAGACAAAAAGTTATGATTTTCAAAAGTGATACTTTCAAAAAAACTGTCTTATCTTTCTAAAAATATATCGAGTTGCTACTGACTCAGTGGGTGTATAATAGCCTAAAAAATAACCTCAAGAAAATAGTACAAAATAACTGTAATAGTTTTTGAGAAAATGTTCCTTACATTAAAATTACGGAGATTGGCATTCCGGGCTGCCTTAACTAAAGTCTAATTAATAAATTCCAACTACTGTAATTAATAAATTTATAGCTACGAGTAATTTATGCCTACCTTGTTGTTCACTGTGTTCTGTTCTCTGTGTGTAAAACTGATATAAGTCGGAAACTTCATTCCATCCGTACCTATTTTTGGCTTGCACTATTGCTTCAAATACAGAATCTGCTTCTAAATTTCTGATATTGTAAGACATTAAATGTGAAAATGTTTCACCATTTATTGGTCTCAACATAACTTCATGCCATTTACCAGGTTGTTGAAAAGTTTCATTCAACTAAAAGTTCAACAAAAAATCAAACAACAAAAATTAAAAATACTTGAATTTTTTCGTATCTAAAATAAATATATGAAGATGTTTTTACTAACCATAAGTTAGTATTATTATATAATAATAAGTATAGTGTTATTATATTAGTAGGAAATGTGATTTCAAATAAATATATAGTTTGAATAGACTGTCAGTTATGATAAGGTAATATTTGATTCTATGTAAAGAAACAAGAAAATTAAAATAAATGATTATTTCTCTTATTAAAACTGTAACATAAATGAAATCAACTTTTTACTTCTATATTGTTGTTGTTTAGGTCATCAGCCGAAAGGCTGGTTTAAACTTGCTGAGGTTTTACTAAGTAAAACGATTAGTGAAGTGGTTTACAATGCCTTCCTCACAGAGTGGAAAAGTACGCTTATCAGTATGCCGGGCCCTCTGAAAAGCACATTTTATTTTCCACTATGTAAATGACACCTTCACTTCATTTACGACAGGGTCTGGTTGTATAATGAAATTCATAACTTTCAGAGGAGATAACTCTGATTAGTGTCGTTTACACCTCTGCCTCTTATGTTCTTAAATGATTCAGTCATTTAATTGGCTGAATATAACCTCAAAAAGAATTTTGTAGTGATAAGAATCAGTACTATTTATTTTAGCCCTGCAACTAACAGATTGAGTATAAATTACTTGACACTCCACCTGTCAATTATTGGCAAAATTTTATATTACCTACTCTATAGTAAACAATAAGATATTTTTTAGGCCGTCTTTGAATTGTAGGGGTTGCGCGGTAGCCTACAACGCGGAGGTCCCGGGTGCGATTCCCGGCTAGGGTCTGGAAATTATTACGTGTCACAACCAATTGTTTCATACTCCAAAGTAGTTGCTAATAACTAAAATGATGCTGCGGCTTGAAATAAACTAAAAAACCATTAGTTCATAAAAAATATTTTTTATTAGCTTATTTGAAGTTTCATGAACAGCTTGTCGTTAGTGACTAATGTGGGTTTCGGTACTGTAACGGTGGGTTTTGTGTTAACATTTCCAGATTCTAGCCGGGAATCGAACCTGGTACCAGTAATACAGAAACAAGCATTCGAGCACAACCATCCAGATTATGCCGAATTTCCCAAATTATCGGAAATTTCGGGATAACAACTCTACTTCAGTAACGTCCGGAAAACTCATAATAAAATAAGAATTTTTTTCTTTAAATCCCGGATTTTTTCTAGAAAGGTCTGAATATTTTCGGACATGTTTTCAGGAAAATTAGAGATATTCCCGAAAAAGTTTTGTAAAACTGGGATAAACAGGAATAAGTCTGGGTATTCCCGGAATTTTTTTTAGGAAAATTCGTGATAATCTGGATGTTTGTGCTAGATTGCTTGTTTCTGTACTATACTGATACCTTCCGCTTTGTAGATTTGCGCTAATTTCTACGCCACGGAGGCGGCCAAAAATATTGCCTATTTGTAGTGATTTTAACCTTTTTAGTGCCAAGGCCTATTTGCATTTTCTATGCGAAAAGTGTCAAGCAGAAATTGTAAGAATTGTAGTGTTTCAGAAAAATAATCATAAAACTGAAACCGTTCGAACAATTTCGATAACTTTTTTTGTTTTCTTAAGAATAAACTAGGGAATTCCCCAACTGTAATAAAATTTCTATTTACTCAATCACTGTTCCACAGGTATAGTCAAAATTTGGGAATTTGAAAAATACACCAACAGTTTCACATCAAAAAAGGATATTAGTTATAGTTTAATTTTATTTTCAATTAGTTCAAGTTAAAGGTCTGAAAATTCTAAGAAAAATGAATATTTAATGTTTTTATACTGTGTAGGTAATTTTGGAGAAAATTATGTCAAGTCTAACGTAAGAAAAACGAACTTTGCAAAAGTAACCTACAAAACAACTCATTCATGACACGTTCAGAACACAATAAAAACTGTTTTAAATCAAACAAATTAAAAATTAAAGATATAAAAATCACTTCTGTAAAACAAAGCGAACAAATAAATTTCATAAAGCACTATTTATAACAACTTTACTTAACACCAAACGGAACGTACGTAGATTAAACAAACCAAACAAACACGTCGGTAAATTGTTGTATTATACCATAATCGATATATCTTTTGTCTTCTTTTTTTGGTTTTACGTCTCACTATTTTACAATATCTGCTAATACAGGTGGTTGAGAACGATGATTATGTGAAAAATGAGTGATGAAAAAAATGCCATCCTGACCGGGAATCGGACCCGGGACCCTGGCGTAGAAGCCAGTTGCGCTAACTATTACGCCAACAGGCCGGCCAGTTGATATATCGATAGTATGTAATACACAGATGTATTATCCGATAAACTGACTCTATTGTTCGGTTTATAGCTTTATTACGTATTTTAGAACTACCGTAGAGTAGTAAGCAATGAAATACAAACCGTCGCTCACAGCGACGCTTGGCACTAAAAAGGTTAATTAATTTACAGAATACTCACGTATATATAAAGATTACAGCCGATAATCAATATTAAAATCTATACAGATTTGAAGATCTACGGATAAACGCGTTTAGGTTCTACAAAATTCACCCTATGAAGTTGAATAAGCAAACAATTGTGCCTTACTGGTTATATTCTAAAACATCCAATTCCCATTAGTTCTAAAACTATGCTCTTATGTGTCACATGTTATAACAATTCACTCGTGTATCTCTATTGGGCGGCTTGTCACATTGTTTTGAAATTTCATGATGTGGGGAATTGTATTGGGTATTATTAGCCAATTCTATTTCAGCTTGTGTATTTGTATTTACCCGTGTTTTGTTGGCTTATTTCATTCTCTCCATACAATTGCGATTTCATATCAAATTCAACAACTTTATCCAACACGCACTATTCAGATTATTATTACTTTTTGTTAGATGAAAAGGGAAAAAGGGAATAGGTAATAACATAATAAATAATAAATAACTATTACATTTATACAATTGGCGTATTTCCTCGATTCTAAGACGCACCTACTACTTGAGCATCTACTATGCATTAAGAGATAAAATAAATTATCTTTTAAAATAAAAAGAAGATAAAACTTTATAAATAATTATCAGAATTCGTAGAAGCGGCTTGCTCACAAACGCAGTATTTGATTTTAAAACGCAGCTTGTGAATTTCCAGCCGTGTTATTAACTTACGAACTGAAAATATCTGCACTCCAGTCTTCAGATGAGACTCCAGTCTTCAATACGCCTAGGTACCAAAGACGTACTGAATACTACGTACGGAAACTACTGAATACGAGCAACTGGGAATTACAGTTATGTTATGCATAACAGGCGATGGAAGAAACTTCCTCTTTATTTGATACTCAATCAAAAAAGTGAATTCAAGAAAGTTATTATTTCTATCAAAATCAAGTTACATTTAATTCTGCTTCATCACCCATTTCAGGCAATAAAATTTCACTTTATATTAGAAATAAAATTTTAATTATTTTTCTAGATTTTATTTGTTTTTTCAAAACTTGTACCGCCAAAATAAGCTGCCTCTTAGATTCGAGGGCGTCCTATAATCGAGGATATACGGTAATAATTATTTAATTTATATAAAATGAGAGGTCATAAAATATTAAGAGGAGGATGCATTAAATTATTTGCACTTATTCTGCTAGTTCCCAGGCTACAAACAAATGGTCAGCCAATAATATGACTGAAGAATTTAAGAATACAAGAGATAGAGGTGTAAAAGACAGTAGTCAGAGTTATCTCGACTTTAGAAAAATGGATTTCATTAAACAGCCAGACCTTGTGGTGAATGAAGTGAAGATGTCATTTGCAGGGTGGAAAGTAGGTCCTTTGTGGAAAAGTATGCTGATAAGCATACTTTTCTACTCAGCAAAGAAAGCAATGGTAAATCTCCTTAGAAACGCTTGTTACTTAGAAACGCCTCTAGAGGTTCAAACCAGCCCCTTTCGGCTGATGACCTAAACAACAACAACATAAAATGAGAATTGGTGCACCCTCTGTATAAAAGCATTGGCCGCCTCCATTGAGTAGTGGTTATTGCGTTAGCCTACCACGTGGAGGTCCCGGGTTTAATTCCCGGCCAGGGTCTGAAAATTTTCACAAATGCAAACCTACAGCTACTGTCACATAATCCACCGCAGTCGGTAATAACTAAGTAGTTGACGTGGCTTTAAACTAATAAATTAAAAAAAGAAAATAGCCAACGTACAACGGATGTAAACAATTACAGCGGAGATTTCCGTTTACCCGTGACGTACAAAGTACTCTCCAAGGGACATTGGACTAGACTATTAAAACAAGTCAATCAGAAACTGAACCGATATCAAGCCGGGTTCTTCCGAAGGGAAGACTTCCCAGAATCCTGCACAGAAAATATATGTAACCAAAAACGAGTTCTTTCCAAAAACGAGTCTGGAAAGTTATATTTCAAGAGGTCTGGTAGTAGTGTTTGTTGATTTTAAGAAAGCTTATGTTTCAGTCAACCGAGAAACGTTACTATATATATATTAGAAGAATTTGGAGTGGACATCAAAACAACGGAAACCATTAACGAAACATTAATAGAGATTCGATAAAAAAATTCTTGGAGAAATCTCCGAAGTTTGAAATTAAAACTGGCATTAGGTAGGGTGATAGACCATCACCGGTTCTTTTTAACTGTATGTTGGAGAAAGTTATTCAGGAATGGAAAATGGAACTTTCCAATAAAAGATTGTTAAACCAAGTACTCATTGGAGGTTCAAGGTACAGCATTAAGAGATAAACTGTTTTGCTTTTGTAAACGACCTAGCAATCGTTCCTAGGAACACGGAAATAGAAATAGAACAAATCAACGTGTTAAAAAACAGCAGAAAAAGCAGGATTACAGATTTCCTTAGAAAACTAAGTACGCAATGAATATAAAAACAGCTTCGCTTCACCTAAAGACACAATACGGAAATATTCAAAAAGTTGATAGCTTCAAGTACCTCGGGTAGATAATACAACCGAAGACCAGCGAAAAGGGAGCGAATAACAACAGACGAAAAAAGATGACAGGGTCACTTTGAGGAGGAACTCGTATAAGAAGAAAGCACTCTCAAGTGATTCTAAAAAGTGTATATTTTTTTGTACGGGGGTTCTTAGGTGATTAAAATTTCCTGTACATCTCTTGTTTTATTGAGTGATGATGATACCTACATAAGCCTTGGGCTTGTGCGTAGGTAATGATATGTGGTAATATCATTAACACATATGTAATGATATATTGTTTATTTGGCTATACGACTTCAATTACGTATGGCATTTGTAACCCACTATAAATCGCTACGTTTTAGACATAAAATACGGTATTGGGATGTATAGTTTTGTTTTGAATCACTTGTATTTCTTTGTTGTAAAAAATTTCTGGTTTTCTCAAATTTTGGCAATTTTAATTAAAAACATGACCTTGTCGCCACATTTTCTTTTATTAAAGTTAACTAGTTGCTATTGTTTCGCTTTATAAGAACTGTTAATTTCTTTGAACATTTCAGTTCTACATTAAAAAAATATAAATATCTAAAATCAAGCCCACTGTTTCATACAATTTTAAAATTTCAATCAGAGAAATTTAAAAATTGCTTTGATAAAAAATAGATCAATTTTGGCCTTTATGCGTAGTAGTGAGTACTTCCAAAAATCAATATAAGTCCTGAATTTCGTTATAATTACAAACTTTTTATCTAAAATGTACGTTTGAATGATTTTACAAAGTCAACTTTTGGAGCAGTTCGAAAAATATGTGTGTGAATGAGTGAATACAAAAATGAAATCATAAAATTTGATGTAAAATTGATCGTTTCTTATTGGGCTCTAGAATAAAACAACGTTTTTAAAAATCTTTTGATTAAAATTGTTTTCATTATTTATTATACCAGTTTTTATTATTCTAACATATTAAAAACTGAACACTGCAATTCTTTACAGTTTGAAAAAAACAGACATAAGTACTCTTAGAAATAAATGAAAATATACTTAATTTATTTTTAAAATCTTACCTTCATTTTTCTGTAAAGGAGTCTTACTTCCTCCAGAGGTGGGTAACTTTCCAATAGCCATGAAATGTTATAACTGGTTTTTGCTCGACTGTATGGTTCACTACGAAATTGGGCTGGGCTAGGTCGACCTGAAAGAAAAGAAAAGAAGGCGTTATATTTTGTAGTAGGAACTGTTTTCTAATTCCAAATTATGGTATTTATTTTAACTGGGGATAATTTAATGATATCCTACTAAAGAAAACCATTTCAATAAGATGAAAAAAGTACTGCGTTGTAGAGCCTTACATTAAAGTTAAAAATTCGACATTTCATGTATTGTTAGTAGTATTTTACGAAATGTAAGCCTAAACCTCGTAGAAGAAAGATTACTGACAGATTTGAGACATCCGGAATGCGGTCATATCGAATGATTTTAAGGGTGATATCCGAACTCAATCCAGAACAAACCACCTAGGATCGTGTCACAAACGACAGTGTTGTCAGAATGATGGAGAAGGATAAAGAGGTTGTAAGAACTGAAATTCCAATACTGAAGTCATTTGATGAGTAGATAGAAATACAGATTACTCTTGAAAATTTTTTTTTCTTCCATGACGCCGAGAAAAACATCCCTATTTTGTCCAAACCAATCACAAAGCCAACTCTGAAAATTTTCCTCCAAGGGCTACCCACACCCCTACTTCCTACAGGTCTCTACATCAGTGATTTGAGGGAAATTATTCCTGGTAATTCAGTGAACATGTTCTGTCAAGCTCGTTCTGTACTCACTGATTTTAGCACTCAGGACTTGTTCTACCAGCTCTCGAATCATTTCAAAGCCTGTTCAATGTGGAACAATTTTTTACAGCCCAAAGAAATTTCATTTCTTCTACTCGTAGTCTGCTTTCCTCTCTTGAACCCACAGTTCAGGGTTAATAGAAAATAATTTTCTCCAAAATTATGGGTTAAAGAAGGGTAAATTATGGGTTTGAAGGGTAAAAGAGGAAATAATTCAGGGGAAAATTACGGGTAAAAGAGTCTGATTATAAGATGCATATCCTGGCTAATCAACCGGAGAACATAATTCAGAAGTAGCTCTTCTAATTTGTTTAGAGTTGCAGCGTCCAAAGTTATGGTTGCCAATATTATTGGAAAGATGGAATCTAAACAAGAAGAAAGAATCCATTTAATGCGACATGAATCGCAATCAGCACTGAGGAATCAATTGCGACCTACATAAACTGATTTTGATTGGCACGTATGTTTTCAAACGAAAGTTACTCCAAAATTCCTGCGGTGAGTAACAGAAATTATATTGCATATTCTTTTCCCTCAAGCCTGTCATACCAATAGTTAATTATTATTTACTTTCAAATTTTCTGGTTGTGATTGATAGTTCATAATTGCAAATGAAGATTAATAAAATAAAAAATAAAGTTGCATAATAATTCTGAGCCAGAGATTTGTCATTAAAGATTGTCAAAGTTCTTCTTTTCCTCTATGCCTTTTCATTCATGCAAGCCGCAAACGTATTTTGTAATTTGAAGAATAATTTTGACAACCAGTCAGTCAAATGATATGGCTAGTGGCAGATTGGAAAAAATAGATTAAATTTTAGAAAACATATTATACTACACTATACAATATTTTGAATAAGAGGGGAAGCAGAGCTATCCGTACACATAACTTATGTAAATAGGCAAATAAGTTATATGATAAGAAGGCTCGTATGTCAGTAGATAAAAACGCACGGCACTTAAAGGAGAGAGGGATTGGTTATTATACAAACATTGAGTGAACAGGGGATTGAAATGGAGGCAACTGCATTTTGATTTAAGTATGAGTAAAAAAGATAAAGAATAAATAAAGTAGGGAACTTTGAGTGAAGAGTGATGGGCAAAAGAAGGATAGATGATTGAACTGCAAAGAAGAAATAAAGATAGAGAACATGTGTGTACAGAGAAGGGGTAAAGATGGAGAGATTGATCTTGTGATGAAATTATAAATTGATTCCGGTTATATATTTCCGTCATCGGGTGCAGTTGACGAGAAAAGTCTATTAGTTCTCTTGAACATTAATGCACCTTGCACCACCAGTGTGTAATAATACTTGACTTCTGACATTCGATCAGTAACAGCACGGCGCTGAAAAGATATTGCTTTCTCTAAGAGCCAAACGGTAGATCAAAATGCTTTCATTTAGTAAATCTTGTATTTTTTAATAACTTTATAGATTCTAGACATAATATTTTTGAAATAAGCACAACATACGAAGTTAAAAATAGTGTTATTAAGTTTGATAAAATTTATTTCAAAATAAAAACTTACTATTGCTAAACTACAAATCTAGCTATAGTTGGTTGGTTTACTTTATTATTTTTGGTCACAGAAAATTCCTAACCACTGACTGTTCTAAGTTTATAAAAAATGTGTTTTACGATGTTAAATGTAACGAAATTATGAATAAAGAATTTTGGCTGTAAATATTTTTTAACAATAGGCTATAGTAATTATATAACCTTGCAAAATAGGTTTTTGTAATAAAAATAAATTTCTAAGTTAAAGCTGAGGTAAATTTTGTAATATTTGGTAAAAATATTATATGAAACGTCTACTGAAGCAAGAAAGTAAGTAGAAGTAATAAAAAGGTAATAAATGAATTGGTAAGTAATGCAATTTGCAGTGTTAATAGTTAGGTTTATGATTTTTTTTCTTTATAAATCTTATACTCCTTATTTCTGCCCATAAAAGACAGTAGAGTGTCAAATATATTCAATCTGTTCGTTGCAGGGCTAAAATAAATAGTTCTGTTTCTTATCACATGGTCAGCCAATTAAATGACGGAATCACTTAAGAACAGAAGAGGTAGAGGTGTAAAAGACAATAATCAGAGTTATCCTCCTCTGAAAGTAATGAATTTCATTATACAGCCAGACCTCGTGGTGCTGAAATGAAACAAATGAAGGTGTCATTTGCAGAGTGGAAAATATGTGGTTTTCAGAGGGGGTGACATGCTGATAAGCATACTTTTCCACTCAGTGAGGAAGGCGTTCGTAAACCATCTTTTTCCTCGTTTTACTTAGTAAAACCTCTACAGGTTAAAACCAGCCTTTCGGCTGATGGCCTAAACAACACACTCCTTATTTGGAGTGCCCTATTATAAGGAACTAGGCAAAAAATTATTCGTTTCTGGTTTTTTTTTTAAATTAGAGGACTTTGTAATATTTATCCTTTTGGTGGGTGAATTTCAAATCCAGTCTGAATTTTTTGTTGTATGTAAAGTTTCAACATAAAAATAGTACGTTAAAATGCCATGAAACGAATGTCGCTTTACTATAAGTTACATCCCCTAGAAATTGTAACAGTTGGGTTTGGAAATCCCCAACTCATAAATGGATCACTACCAAGCTTCCTGGAAGTTATTTAAAATAAAATTATGTCTGCTGAAAAGGGAACACAGAAACTATATAAACAATGTTTTTTTGACTTTATTAGGAAAATTTACAAGTGTACGTAAAAACGAGTGAATCAAATGATTCTAAAATGAGATAAAATGTGCTTTAAGACTTATAGGAGATCACCACTCAGCAATGGGCCCCAGGTGGAAATTTTCTGTGAACGGATTACATAATTACGTGTACTATCGGAAATTACTTTTTATAAAATGATGTCCCTACTCAATCGTCATCGAAGACGTCTGCGGGGATTTCCGGGAAGGTATAATAGGTGTAGGTTGCTTACAATTTCGTTGCTATAATGAGATAATTTCTTACGGAATCCTGTGTAAATTTTACGAAATTAGACGTTTACTTACGGAATTTTGAAGTTATTGTGCAAAATGTCATTGGTAACGTAAAAGAAAGCATTTGTAATTTGTTTTAAGACTTTTAACTGAAATCGTAGAATTTTTGATATTACGGATATCTTAGCAGTTTCATAGATTTGGTAGGCATACATCCAAACAAGCCGGAGATAAGGCTAAGATGTTTAAGATTCAGTGGTAATTTAGACCATTTAGAAAGTAAAAAGTAAAACTGTTTTCGTCTGTCGTCTAAAGTTTTCCGTTTAATATCTACATGAGCGTTCCAAGTGAGTCCCCTATCCATGTATAAACATGGATATAAACAATTTAAGTTTTAAATTGGAAAATTGTAAAACAATTTGGATCCATAAAAGTGGTTGAAAAGCTGCTCATTCACGCCAAAAGTTATCTCTGTTTTCTTCTACAATCATAGTTTTTAGTAGCCGAACTGTAAGATTTAATGTTACTACTTAAAAAAGATTAGTTGTATTTTCCCATCGGTACAATAATACCGGCTTACTTTTCTAGTAATAACAGAGTTCGGATGTTATTTTGCCTAACGTTAAGAGTCTAAATGCAAGTTCAATTACTGTTTGAAAGCTAGAGATAATTGCAATGTATAACGTTTGTTGTTTGGAATTAACCTGGCGTAGTTTAGTAAATGCATTACACACAGCCGCATTTGTTAATACTACACGGAGGATCTTACAGAGTCTGTGTTTGTGTTCATTACTCGCATAGCAGTGTTGATCTAGTTCTGGGTGTCTTCGGTACAAAATGTACAGCAGTTCCCTAACTACTCTACCATGCGGGGAGAGTTCCGTAGGACAATTGTCCTAGTACAGAATATATACATTGTGTAACATTATTTCTTCATTACAAGGGTAGGGATTTTCAACGGTGGTTTATCCCACCCTCCCCTAGCCTTTCCTACTTCAATTCATTTGGGCTTAAACGAGTCTCACCGGTAAAATTTACAACCTTTGCTTTACTAATCACTTCTTCGTCCCTAATTTTGTCCTTTATTCTGGCACACTAAACAGAGCTACATAAATCCTTCACTATTCATCCGGTATAGCAAACCTCACGGGATCACTTGAATTTGAACAATGATATTCCCAATTGCCACGCTCATGTATAGTTATTTTAATACCCCGTTTTTATTTTACGCTCAGAAATAATAAAATTTAAATAATTAGATCTTTGTTGAAAACTGGTTTAATGTGTCTTCACAGTAATTTTATTACTTTAAAACAAAACATTATGTATTTAATTAATTTAATAAAAATAAGGAAACTGATTTTATTAACTAAAACAACCATTTTTTTCAGCTTCAATAATTTTCTCTAATAGTTTAATTCAATTTTCCTTTGTATTACAATAGTATTATTGTCATTTAATTGAATTCAAACGTACCTAAATCCAACCACTGTTAAATTTTACATTTCAAATAATTCATTAGATTTTGGGAAGGTGATAAATTAAAAAATTAATTTGTTAATTTTAAGTTAGTCGATAAATATTAAAAAAAACACAATATTATCAATAATGTTTGTTTTTGTGTATTCAGATATATCTCTTTTGGATTTAGGACTTAGGTTGATTTTGGACTTAGTTGTAAAGTCTACGACCGTTTATCGAGCAGGTACTACTACTTTCTTGTATTGCAAAGAGAGCATTAAATTTATTAAAGCCCAAAAAACAACTAAGAAAAAAACATATCACAAAATCATTTCAAAGTAGTTAGACTCAATAGACAAAAAAATTTATCGAAATTAGATGTAACATCCTTTAAATATTTGTAGTTTACGTAATATAAACAAGTTAATGTGACAATATCTAAAGGGAAAGTGTCGTTTCAGAATCCTCTAGCAGGACTGAGATTTTATAAGTAGGTATAAGTGTAAATAATAATAGTTGATAAATCGGATTAGTTCCAAGAAATGGTTAAAAATATAGTGTAAAAATGGTTAGGTATAGTATAGTCCTATTGTTGGTCGGCTACCTGAGAGGGTCAGTACATCTGTTTAGAAAATCGGCTCTTTTGTAACCCTTTATTCAATCCTAATGTGTTTACTACCTTGAAACCGACAGAAAGACATTGTATTTTTATTATTATATCGAACGTCTTTGTTCTCGTAATTTCAATTAACTTGGGTATATAATAACCACAGCCTGTTAGGGTAGAGAGTTAGTTGTGATTTGTCATTCAGTGAGTGTATTGTGCACGGCGAAGCAGTTACGATGGAGAAGTTCTAACTTCTACTGTGTATCGTCTAATGTTTTACTGTGTAGGCCTATCGTGTAATTAGTTGTTAGTAGGACTTAGTTTAATTAAGTGCAAGATAATCTAGTTACTGGTTAAGTTCATTTACTGACATAATATTTATCATAATTAGTTTATTATTTATTATAATTATCAATTTAATTATAGTAGGCCCTAATTGTAATTTATTTGTAGATTTAAGTAACATTATTACTTGTAATTTATATTGTGTAATAAAAACTTGTAATTTTAAACGATAGTTTTGTTAATTATTTATTTTATCCAAATCCCGAAACGGACGTTAGCGACGTGTCACACAGTTTTTGAAACGTGCCAAGTTAAAGAAAAACCCAAGTTTACTCAATCGAATAAATGAATCAGTCATTCAGAAAGCCCATAAGTCAAAAAATTAACTTTTGGAAAAATGAAAAACTGGTAATTTACTACGGTTCAATAAAAAACAATATAAAAAAAATTTGCTCAGAGGGCTGTTCTTATATACTACAAAATGTACACTTTTGATTTTTCAAGATCAGTTACTGATTTAAAAAAATTGAAAATTTTTGGAGTAAAATGCTAATTTTCTTTATTTTCTGTAAAACAAGTTAATTTACCAGGAAAAATTGTATTGTACAATTACTCATTTATTTACTTTAGCAGCTAACATTAGTGATTTGAAATAGCTTTTTGCGGTAATCAAAATTGAAATTCTTAATTTTAAGATCAAGAAAAATGTTGGTTTTCAGGGCTGTTCATGTTCTTCATTGTCATCATAAAAAGTAGTTATAACCCTTAAAAACATTTTTGGATAAAAACTTTGAATAGCCTTGTGCCTTACAAAAGAGAGTTTAAGCTTCAAAAGATCGTCCACTTTCATTTTATAATTACAAGAAAGCGCTTTATATCCTTAAGGATAAGCCTTTTTTGTAGTACCTTTTCTTATTACTAAGGAAAGCCAGACTGATGTGATTTGTGTAGGGATGGTGTGTTGCATTCAGTTAGTCCTAAAGTGTACTAGAGAAAAAAGTACAATCTTGACTTATGGGCCTTCTGAAATGACTGTTTGAAATGTAAGCATTAAAAGTAAAATAAAAAAAGTTAGTAAATAACAAATTGGAGATCAGTGATACCGTAATGTTAACCCATCATTGATATAGAACGAAACGAGTTCAGGTGAGCGTGACAGGGTGATGATAGAGCATAAATCCCTACTTTTTTAACAAAATATTTCTAAATCTTAAAAATTGCCGGATGGAATCTAAAGTTCTATTCATAGCAATTTATTTCTTTAATTTTAACTGGTCTTATTTTTATACAATTGCACTAATACGTAGTTTTGGAAAATTTTTGAAATTGTTTGTTCTGTTGGTACCGGGAAATTCTGGATAATAAAAAGGAGGAAACTGAATGGAAATTGTTGATTAATTCTGTAAGTTTCAAAATGAAACCATTTTACAAAAAAATATATTAAAACACTTTCTGCGTCGTCTTTGAGTTTAAAACTGGCTGAAAATCTATTTTGCAATAAGGGTCATTTAGATTAGAGCGACAGTCGCCGGTCATTAATAAATGTTCTGGTGTTCTTAGGAACCGACTGCAGGTCAATACCCTCAGACAACCAATAATGGGGTGGAGGTGGCAGGAGAAATTCCAGCAAACCAATTATCAACCAATACCCATATGCATCCCGATGACGCAGATTTCGTAAATAATGAACAGAGGTTAGTAATTGAATCACAATATGAAAATTTTGTGTTCCGGAGTATTTTATTTTTATTACCTGAATTTAAAATTTTCCCAATGTAGAAATATGGAAAAACACTTTACCGTAGATATAAATAAAACAATATCCTTTTTTAATGTACTTAGACGACAGACAGCAAAACAAAAGTTTTAATAGAAAGGTTTAAAAGTGTTTAAACGGAAATATTTAAATTCATTACAAAACTTTTTATTATGCTAAAGTTTGTGTAAAATCTTTTAATGGCAGTTTTAATGAGTCCTTATTATCGTTTATGGGGTGATTAAAGGTTATTTAATTTTATTATGTAATAACTTTTAATAAAATGCTATTGCTTTACTGGTAAAATCGTAACAAATCTACGCAACACCTAATATTATTGTATTTCAATGTTATTTCTATCTATTACTCAGTCCAGCAATGTTATAAATTTCAAAATAAGTATAAGGCTAATTTCCTAATACAACTGAATTTATTTTCAAAAAGAGTAATTTTGTGTATTAAAAAATATTGAGTTTCGCTGTTTTTCTGACAATATCATCTGGTAAAAAGTTAGACCATCTTTTACAATACGGAAAACCGCTTAACATTGTAGTATTCAAAATTTCATTAAAACTTTGTGACGGAAAATTCGCAAAGGCTATTATGTCTATTTATCCAAAATTTTTACAGTATTATCAAAAGAATATCACGGTATTTTCCTGTTGGAAAGTTATATTTAAAGTTTATAAATTACCTTGAGTTTTGTACAGCGTCAAAGTTGTCAAAGTATGATTGATTTATTGATGTGCATCGAATTAAAATATTTTTTTACTCCAAAAATAATTTTAAAGTAGGTATTGATTGGTTTCTCTTAAATAATTTTATAAACACGCTTTTTAAATGTGTGATCTCAGAAATTTGTAAAATAATATAAGGAGGATTAATAAAAATTGATAAAAGTAAATCTTGTCTTCAATTTTCTAAAGTACTTCAATTTATTTATACCATGAAACGAAATTTGAACGTGTATAGTAAAAATTTGGATTCAATTCCCTTAACAATGGAAAACTTGATATATTTATCAATTTTTTCTTCATCAGCCTGTCATCATTTAGCCTCCCTTATTTGTCCCTACAATTTCCTATTCTGCGCCTTTGCTATACACTTAATTCTTGCCACCAGTTTCAAGTCATACCTCATCGTATATTCGAACGCCCTACTCTCTCTTTCCCAGCCAGAGCTTCCACTACTGAATGTCGAGATTTCTTTGATCTGTCTGCCTCATTGCGCCACGTACTGTTTTCACTTTTTTACTTTCTCTTGCCTATATGAATATATAGGATGGAAAGTTTGTTTTCATGTTGATTTTTCGAAATCGAGTTTTCACCGGATCTACATGTTTTTCAGACCCCCTGAACCCAAAAAACATGTTTTTAGCGATTGGTCTATGTCTGTAAACAGAATATCTAAAGAACGGAACATCATACGGACTTGAAACTTGAAACTTAAGTTATAGATACTACTACTAGAGGACGCGACACAAACATTTTAATCAAAATCGGTCAACTGGAAGTAGTAGTTTATTCGTGTCATTTTTCACTGTTTTGGGATTTTCTCAAAAACGGCTCCTACGATATTTTTTAAAACCGCCTTATTTATTAAATTTTTTATGCTCTACAAGATAGGGTAGGAGCCATGTCTGCTAAAATTTTTGGGAAGTTGTTTTCACGTAAAAAAATAGTTTTTAAAGATTGCGACTTTAATATGCATTTTAGCGCAAAAATGTGTATAATAAAAGTTGTAGAGAATTTAAAATCCTACAACTTTTATTTCAACATTTTTTTATAACGCTAGTTTAGCAGTAATTAGCGATTTTATGTATTTTTCACGAAAACGTGTAAAAATTATTTTTTTAAGATTTTAGCCTTAGTATGCATTTTACGACAAAAGTGTATAATCAAATTTATTAAAAGATCTACAACTTTTATTTAAACATTTTCCTCTGCAGAGCCTAGTTTACGTGAAAGAGTGATTTTCCGTATTTTTAAGCCACACTGAGGTTGATTTTCATTTACGCCTTTTCTCATGATTAAAATAAGGTTATGCTTTTTGAGGTTAGTTTTTTGTTTATTTCTAATGTTTTATTACTAATGTAAGGTTTTATTGTTAATTATTTACATTGGCAAGAGAAAGTAGTGTGACTGGTTCACACCAGATTATTTTAAATCAAATTTTATGCTAAATATCCTCATCTCTTACTCGGTTTTTCAAAGCATTCCATGAATTTTTGTGTCTTGGTCAGGCTCACCATCAGACCTTTTGTAAAGGGCCATTTTTATGCAGCGTACAAGAGAACAGAGAGCAAGCACTAATTAAAAACGAAACTTCTTGGTCTTTAAGGGATCTCATGATTGTTCAGGCTTTTATCTTACCTGCCAAAAGCCCACTTACTGAATTTATGCATCTCTCTATTTCAGCAGTTTGACATTTCCAAAATAAATAAATAATCGTCGGTACACCCTATACCAAATTAATCATCTAGCTAAAATGCCCGTTCTTCGAACGGTTTTCTTGGTGTTGTGTACGGTCTGTTGGTGTACCGAGTTCAATCCCTGTCAGGTCTGATATTTATTAATCATTCATTGTCATCTATTCGTACCTCCTTTCAAAGTCAGCATTATTATTAATGACAAAACAAAATAGTTGGACGTAAAATAAAAGCGAGATCTAGGTATTTTTAAATCAAGATACGCAGCGCTTTATTATTTTCAGAAGCGTAGTTAATTATTTTACATAAATAAATAAATTTACTATTTATATAGAGCAATGAAAACTGATGTTTTGAAGTTTAACTTACACAAATCTGTGTGTAATGTAACTGTAGGTAATTTAGTTATTCACTATAGAGCAATAAAAATTGAAATAAAAGGTAACTCACAATCGGAACACTCCGCGATGGTTAACTACTAAGGTGACTGTCTTTCGTTTTTGACAATGTGACCAAGAACGGGTGTGGCAGGTTAGGTAGTGGTGGAAGGGGTTGTGTACAGAGCTTCAGAATGAATACCAGTGGACCCTAGACCTATGTTTACTGTTCTGTTAGCTTTGTTTTCTAAAATATTGCTGTTTTTTTTTTTATAAAATTGGTAATATTTCCGTTATTATGTATAAAAAATTTACAAAAAAATCACAGAAAAAAAATTAAAAAAAAAAAAAAAAATTAAAAAAATTTTTTTTTTAAGAAACGCTATTATTTAACAATTAATCAAAAAAAATGAACTAAAAAGAAATAAATCAAAAAATTTACAAAAAAAAAATCACAGATATTACAGTTAAAAATAAAAGCGTGGCGCATTAATATATATAATATTTATTGTAAAATATTCGTTGTAAAATATTATATATATTAATGCGCCACGCTTTTATTTTTAACTGTAATGTCTGTGATTGTTTTTTGTAAATTTTTTATTTTTTTCTTTTTAGTTCATTTTTTTGATTAATTGTTAAATAATAGCGTTTCTTAAAATTTTTTTTTTTAATTTTTTTTTATTTTTTTGTAATTTTTTTTCTGTGATTTTTTTGTAAATTTTTTTTCTTTTTAGTTAATTGTTTTAAGTAATTGTTAAATAAAAGCGTTTTTTAAATTTAAAAAAAAATTTTTTTTTTTAATTTTAAAATTTTTTTTTACAAACACCTCCACAGCGTATTGTCATCGAAGATAAACAAGTGTGCAAAGTTTGATTCATATTGATACGGTAGAAGTATTAAAATTTTAAGTTGCAAGATTTGATGGATCCAAGAGTAAGTTAAATTAAAAGCGTTATAAAATTTTAAAATTAAAAAATTTTTTTTTACAGACACCTCCACAGCGTATTGTCATCGAAGATAAACAAGTGTGCAAAGTTTGATTCATATTGATACGGTAGAAGTATTAAAATTTTAAGTTGCAAGATTTGATGCTTCCAAGAGTAAGTTAAATAAAAGCGTTTAAAAATGAAAAACTTCACATAGTCAAACTTATTTGTCTTTAAACGTTTCGT
This sequence comes from Catonia carolina, assembly GCA_035578175.1. Classification (NCBI taxonomy): domain Eukaryota; kingdom Metazoa; phylum Arthropoda; class Insecta; order Hemiptera; family Achilidae; genus Catonia; species Catonia carolina. The sequence goes on along the minus strand of JAQMRL010000002.1, from coordinate 120,555,146 downwards.
AATTTCCATTATACGTATAACAATTTTTGATAGATTGAGTGTTAACGGAGATATTCGCTGTTTTTTTGTTTACCCCTCTCTCTGAGCTCCCCAATCCCTTTGAGATATTAAAAAATGTATAGCCTATTTTCATTTCGATAATGTCCAAAACCTAAATACCGAAATTCATTGAATTTGGTTCAGCGGTTCTTGCGTGATGCCGTAACATACAAACAGACAAACAAACAGATAAACAATCAGACAAAAATTCAGCTGAACTTATTTTCGGTAATTACTTAGTAGATTTGGCGTAGAAACAAAATTTGGGACATTTTGAAAAATTGTACAGACAAAATCACAATTTTATTTATGTAGATATCTATGTTTCATTTTGATTGGTCATAACTTTTGCTTTTTCTCTATTTAGTTTTAAACCTACTCGTTACTACAAGCTATTCTGCAGGGGAAATATGTAAAAAACGAGGATCTGGCAGAAAAAACGGTGTCATGGCTTTTAAATCCGACGACTTGGTTGGAACATGCTCAGAAGAGTTGTTCTGCAGTGAGTGCAACGGACAAAGTGAGAATTGCTTTGACGGTCGCCAACATTCGAAACAGATAGGCACGTGAAGAAGAAGAAGTAAAAAGTTTAAATCTATATTTTCGGATTTGTTTTTCAGTTATTCTATTAGCATTAGTTTCAAGCTGTCTACTATTAAGATTGCATCATCGACTTATTTCAAATGGTTCAACCTTCTCCCCCTAACAATGACTTTTGATTTTCGTAAGGCTTAACCATTAAAACAGAATTATCAGAATAATAAACTAAATACGAAAATACTAGTACATAATTTCATACTAAATTTGACATTAGATTATGTATTAAAGCTTATTAATATTCAAAAAGAAAATTTATATTTTTTATTAAAATTAAGTTATAATTTACCAGATAACTCCATGTATTTCTTTGCTCTGCCAAGCGAATTTTCCGCAACGCAGCTGTAGTTTCCAAAATCTGTATTTTGAAGATTCTTTATCGTTAAAGTATGTTTGTTACCACGTGTCTCCATTGTTCTTCTTTCATTTGGTTCTAATAAGAAACTGTCTTGATACCATACCGTCTGAAACAAAATGCGTAAATCGTTAAAAAGTAGTGAATTTTGTTAAGATATATTTTTTAAATGAAATTTATATTTGATTTAAATTTATTTGTTTTTCTCATATATGTAGGTGGCTTGTTTTACAAATGTATACCTCGTTATAACTTATATATTACATAAAATGGTAAGGAATGATAAATATATAGGCCTTTATATCGATTAAAAAGTGCATAATTTTTACGATAAAATGTACTCGTTATTTTATCATTTCTATCGACAAACAACGAGGAAAGTTTGATTAGTTTTGTAATGAAAGTTTTTTTCATTAATATCTTGAAAAATGAAATAACTTTTCCTTAACTAATTTTTTTTTTAAGTACGACTTTTGTACTCTAGGACAGAGTACTTTGCCTAAGGTTAGCGGTGCAGCCAAATCTCATTTAAAAATCTTTTTCATATATTTTAGCTTTAAAAAAAATTCCTTTAGATATTAACATATTACAATGTTTCATTATTACTGTTTAGAAATAAAGAATTCAAATAATATTTTACTCATGTGACTTGGTTGTACGAGTATTTAGATTTTTGCTTAATGTTATTGCAAGGAAGTTAAAAATAAAATAATTTCTCGTGTTTCTCTGAAAATCTCACCCGAGGCCTTTCAGTTTGTAATGAAGAACTTCTACTACAACTCGAGGCAGTCATTTTTATCTACATTTTTACAGAATATTTGAAGGGCCGTGAGGAATAATGATTAGAGTTAAAATTACCACAATTTTTCAAAAATCAAAAGCGAAGTTTAACAAAGTTACGCTAAAATTTATATTTTTTTATACTTTTGTAACCTTTTCTATCCAACAATAAATACCTTTACTAACTAAAACTAACAAATAAGACAGAGGAGTTTTTGGAAACCACTGATAGCAAATACCATCAGAAATAATAATTCAAAGAACAAAAGATATAATTCAGACAAGAGATAAACTAAAGTTAAATAAAATGACAGTGAGAAAAATAAAAATCTAGTAAACATAAAAGCAATCCTTACCTTTTGTGGGTCTAGAAAAGCCGGTGACAAACGGAAAAATACGGTAATTAATGGTTCAGACAGAATATATTATGAAAGAATCATACTATTAATGTGGTTGCTAATTTCATTATTTTTTAGTAGTTTGTCTAAACAAATGTAAAATTCACAAACATAGTCAATAATTTAAAATAATTAGCAGTGACTGATGTTATTTTTCAAGGGGATCACCCTCAGAAATTTTCAATACTTATTTGACAAAGTAAATAGACACAGTAATGATTACGGTTTAAAACTCAATCTTACGACAAAATTAATGGTAATAACAAAGAATACATATATCTGCATAAATGATAATTACTGAAAGTAATTATTATCAACTGTAATTATTATCAATATATATATTACTGTAATTATTTTCAACTCTGAAGACAAACTACAATATGCACTTTTCAAGCTGAATAAAATTGGTTTAGATTTTGGCATGAAGATCTCACCTCATAAATCCAAGGTTATGGCATTCAGAGGAAAGTGGCCAATTAGATGCAAAATTGTGCTGGATGATCAGGCTCTGGACCAAGTAAGAGACTTTAGTTACTTGGGATGCCGTATCTCATTTGTTGAAGAGGATGATGTGAATGAGAAGTTGGCTAAATTCAGCGCCGTTTGTGGTTCTATAAGAAGAGCTATAGGGAGGAAAACACGGCAGGATACCCAACTAAAATTTTATAGAACAATGGCAATACCATTGATAGCCTATGGAAGCGAAGTATGGGTACCAAATAGAAGAACTGAGTCTCGAATGCAAGCAGCTGAGATGAGATTTCTGCGAACAATCAAGGGCTACTCTAGGTTAGATCATATAAGAAATGAAAATATAAGAGCGGACCTGAGAGTGGAACCTTTGCTAGAAACTCTGAAAAGGTACAGGAGAAACTGGTCCAGTCATTTACTCCGCATGTCAAGAGATAGGCTTCCCATACTAGCATGGGAGTATCAGCCCGGTGGAAGGCGAGACGTTGGAAGACCACGAAAGACATGGATGCCGGAACAGGCTAACAGAGCCTAATCCTTGAAGGACGATGATGATGATGATGAATTATTATCAAAATAGAGGAATTAAAGGAAGAATAGAAACAGTGAGATAAGTGTTTATTAAATTGAAAAGATTCCTATACTGCTAAGACGTTGATTTTGAATCTGACAGCGAGAATGTTAAATTGTTATGTTTCCTCTGTGTTGTGGAGTTATGGACTCTTCAATAGGAAAACATCAAGAATATTGAGGCGTTTGAGTTGTGGTGCTACAGGAAAAAATGGAGAGTGCCATGAATGGAGAGAGTGTCGAATGTGGATATATCGTTGAGAATGGGTAAGGAGTGCGAATTGGTGAGGACAATAACGAGAAGAAAATTGGAGTATCTGAAGAATGATATGTAATTACTTATTACTGAGGCTTACTGTCCAAGGAAAGATTAAGGGGAAAAGAATTGTTGGGCCTAGAAGACTATGTTGGCTGCGAAAATTGAGGGAGTGGTACCGGTGTAGTTCGGTGGAGCTGTTCAAAGCCACGGTCGACAGGATCTAGATCACTATGATGATTTCTAACATCCGATAAAGGACGGAACCGAAAGAAGACGATGTTATTAGTGACAATAGAAAAACTAAACCAGAAAAATGTTTGTCGCGAGTATGTGAATTGGGGATATATTAAGTTCATTTAGTTATTTTATGACTATAGTAGCGAGTAAAAAGTGAATCGTATATAAACGTTCTAGTATATTGATGCTATTTAGGGAGAAATGAAAAAATAAGGTTTTATCTACTTAGATCACTGGATATGAAAAAAATATATCCATTCGATAAATTTTCTCATGTAGCATTATAATTGATACTAGTGTAGACTTAATGTGTAACTTGCATGTGTTTTTATGGGCCATTAAATAGAGCTTAATGTAACGTGTTATTAGAGGGGAAATTTTCCTTGTTAGGCTTAACAAGATTTTCCGAAACTCTTATTTATAGTAGTATATTACGTGACAGTTTTATTGTTGACATTTATTATTTATTATGTTGCAAGCCGTTCGTATGGTCTAAAAGTACGGAGGTAATATAATTATAACTTTGCGTTCTTTTCAGGTTATTTTGTAATTTTTAATTACAGGTTGAATTGCAACGTGAAGTTAATTTCTTGTACTGTAGCGATACATATAAAAGCTATCAATGACTCACTTGTCACTCATTCTACCACTTACTAACACCTACAGTACTAAATTTTGACATAAAACGCATAACATTTAATATGCATCCGTCAGCTTGTAATTAATCTAAACGACAATTCACCATTAGGTTTCACTAACCTGTACTCCCACACTGCAGTTATTTATTTATTGTAATATGTTTTGGCGGCGATCATTAGAATATAACAACCGCCATTCAAATTGAAGCCAACCAATTATAATTGTATTTATAATTATAATTATTATATTTATATAGAAGATATTATATCTTCAGTCACCTGTGTAAAAGAGTTTTATACAAACGCGTGAAGAGATAAATTAAAATAGTGTTGTGGCAATATCGAAAAGGAAAGAGTATTCGAGAGTTTTCTAGGGAGACCGAGAATTTATAAGTGTTAACATTAATAAATAATAAGAGTAAAGAGTAACAGAGTAGTACGGGTAACAAAGCAATAAATAGTGTTTTCTGAGATTAAGTTAAGAAATATTATGTGTAATATAAATGGTCTTTTATTGTAAAGGTAGGCATAGCTTTTGTTGTCACTCGGTATGGTGAGAGTCGGGTGGTTACCTGTTTAGATAAATTTGTCTTTTTATAACACGTTTTATTCAATCATAATTATTGTTTACAGTTGTTAAGATCTATCCAGAAGCCGTCAGAAGGATTTTGTATTTTATTATTATATTAAAAATCTCTGTCTTTTGTCGAACTCTCCATTAGCCCCACCTATTTAAGCGCCGGTTTGTTTACGATCGGGAGTCAGTATTTGATTTATCTTCCACGAGTGTACATTGCGTAGTGCTTAACGGTTACGTTTGATATATGCCAGCGTACTGTGAATTACTCTCTACTGTTTAAGGTCTATTTACTCTGTATCATTTTAGTAAGTAGTATTAAGTTAAATTAGTTAAGTAATTTACTGTATTAGTTAATTTCAGCCTAACTAGTTTGATATTTATTAAGTAATGTAATTGTAATATACTTGCAGATTGTCACTTATTTAATTATTGTAATTTTTAGTCGTAATAAATACTTGTAATTTTAAACTTTAGCGTGTGTTTTAATTTACCCAGATCCTGAAACGGACCTTAGAGATAAGTGTCACAGTATTTACTGGAGTTCAAATTTTAAAACTGATAGTTTATTATCTCTTAAATTTTAAAATTTATTGTGAAACACTCACAAGATTTTCTCTAGCCAATGTAAATAATGAAAATATAACTTATGTTTAATCATTTAAAAATAGTATTAAAAATGTTTTTTTATAAGTGAAAGACACTAAATGAAAATCAACCTCTGTTCTACTTAAAAATACGGAAAATCACTGATTAACGCTGGACCAAACTCTGTAGAATAAATACTTTAATTAAAAGTTGTAAAAGTTGTAAATTTGCTACAACTTCAAAAATATACACCGTTGCCCTAAAAGGAGTCCTCAATTGCAAAACATGGAAAAAGCTGAATAAATAACACCGAATTAATGACGGTAAAAACAAAAAAATTAGTTCTTTTGACCTATTTAAAAGTAGGCAATTGCTAAATCTTTTAAAAGATTAAATAAGCCTATATCCGGTAAAATATTTAGATTAACAACGTTTTGAGTGCTAAAAACTACTAAGAATGGTAATTTTATTCATAATGTTCCATATCATACTTCAACATTGATAATTTACATTTAATAACAAATTACATAACGAAGGAAAAGTAGGAAAATTAATCGATACTCAAGCAGCAACTCCTTCCTAGCCTCTTTGTGTAGAGTGCAGGATTACTAGGATTAGTATAAAGTCATGAGTATACCTTTACAAGTAAATGATTGCTGCAATTTTATATTACGTATAATTGGAATATTATTTATATCTCGTAGGAGTAATTAAAATACGTTAATCATTAGCGGATTTCGCATTTATAATTCTTTCCATCTAGTTCAGGATAGAAACGTTAATTACAAAAGTAATTGCTTAGCTAAAATTATAACTAATACATGAAACTAAAACAATTAATCAATACATGGAGATTTAAACTATTATCAACAGGCAACGCTTGAATCTGACTTTGAATTCATCAGTGGAATTTACTACAATGTTTAACGCAAATCAATAAAACATTAAGATCCTTTTGTTAGAAGTATACGCCCGAAAGATGTTCCAAATATTTCTAAATTAACATAATAACTCCCATTTCTTCAATAGTCCTATGTAATGCATTAAAAATTTTACTTAAGTAGTTTTGTAAATAGACAAATTTTTATTTTATTCAACCGTACTGCATATTAAGACTAATACAGGCGGTGAAGGGTGACGTATGACAATTAGTAATGAAAGAATGCCAGATATGACCGGTAATCGAACCGCTGGTATAAAAATTAGTTGTGCTGATCACTATACCAACGGTCGGAAAACAGATCTACTTTTTTGGAAAGTGAAGTAAGGAGATGAGAATTATTGAAGTTTTAGTATAAACGTTTAAAAAAATCATGATTTTTCATTACAAGATAAAAATTAAGAGGCGAAATATCACTTGTAAACTAAAGGCTTGATGTATATTGGTAGCTTTACGGGAAAGCTTAGCCGGAGTAAAGAATTACTATGAAAAATAAAGTTTTGTGAAATCCGTAATACAATTGTTATTTAGGTCAACAGCCGAAAGGCTGGTTTGAATTTTAGAGGCTAATTAGAATTCGTGAATTTGAAATATACGAGTATATTGTAAACTCACGTAATTTTATGATATAATTTTTTTATAGAATTCATCGTATAAACGTTTGGTAGCATTCTTCGAATGATAAGTTAAGGTCGTTATGCAACGTTAAAGTTGAGAAGATGTATAGGTTTTGTACTGCTTAAAAATTGTAATCGATGCAACCATTAGCTGGATTTTGTAAACATTAACTTTAGTTCAATGTTAACTGAAGATTTATGATGAATCAAATTCATAGTGCTGCTTAGGTCTAAAGATGCTACCAAAGTTCGTTACTTCTTACTTTACGAGGTGTAGCTATTAAATAACGAGACTGACGTAAAAAAAATTATTTTTATTTTATACATAATCACTTATTGTCACCTTCAATATACACTCCTTCTCTATCGCTACAACGCTTCATGTGAATTTTCCATTGTTGGAAACCGTGGTGGAAGTCATCTTCTGTCACTTCCTTCAGGACACGTGCTGCTTTCTCTTTTACAGCTTCCACAGACTTAAATCTTGTCCCTTTTAATGCATATTTCACCTTAGGGAACAGGTAGAAGTCACATGGTGCAAGATCTGGTGATTAAGGTGGATGTTCTATCACTGAGATGCTGTATTTGGCTAGGAACCTCTTGACAGATAACGCGGAATGAGCTGGCGCATTGTCTTGGTGGAGAACCCATGATTTTTTTTGTCCTTTCACATTTCGGGGCGTTTTTTCCTTACTCTTTGACGTAGTTTAGAAAGTACCTCAAGGTAGTAATGTTAATTAATTGTTTGACCTTCAGGAACCCAGTGAAGGTACAGAATCCCATGGATATAAAAAAACCAATCATCATTGCTTTAAATTTTGACTTGCTTATTCGAGCTTTTTTGGCTCTCGGTGAAGTTCGGCTCTTCGAGTGCATGGATTGGCGCTTCGTTTCCAGATCATAAGTTAAAAATCACGTTTCATCACATGTTATTATCTTCTACCTGTTCCCTAAGGTGAAATCTGCATTAAAAGGGACAAAATTTGAGTCTGTGGAAGCTGTAAAAGAGAAAGTGGCACGTGTCCTAAAAGAGCTGACAGAAGATGACTTCCAGCACTGTTTCAAACATTGGGAAATTCGCATGAAGGGTTGTAGGAATAGAGAAGGAGTATATATTGAAGATAACAATAAGGGACTATGTATAAATAAAAATCAATTTTTTACGTCAGTCTCGTTATTTAAAAGCCACATCTTGTATATACACAGAAAGATTAATACAGCGAAGATGAGAAATAAGATGGAGAAGAGAACTCTTAATTCGACTTCTTATTTTATTAATATTTTCAATTTGGGAATTAGGTTAAACAATGACGTTTACCTGAATGCTTTACTGTTTGCGAATGATTTGAAAATTGTGCAAGAGAGTAAGAGTGAGCTTCAGAGATCGGTACATATTTTAAATGAATTATACAAAAAATATAATTTTAGTGTTTCTATAAAATAATCAAAGGTAATGGCATTAACTGGTAAATAGGCCTATCCTACCTGGTCTAAAATTGTGATAGATGATGTAGTGCTCGAACTAGTATCACAATGCAATTATTTAGGTTATAACAACGGGTTTGATCAAGATTTGGACATAGGGAAGAAAGCTGGCAAATTCCAAGCAGTGTGCGGCAATATTAGCAGAACCTTATGCAGGAAAACAAGAAAGGAAACCCAGATAAAGTTTTACAAGGTGATGGCTGCCCCAGTTCTACTCTATGCAAGTGAGTCGTGGATTAGTACCAGACCACAGGAGAGTAGAGTACAGGCGGCAGGGATGCGATTCCTGCGAAGAACAAAGGGTTGCACTCTTAGGGACCAACTAAGAAATGAGGATATAAGAACGGGATTGGATGTTTACAACGTGAATGAGAAGATTGCAGAATATCGTAATCGATGGAGGGAGCACGTAGAGAGAATGCCTGAGGGACGGATTCTCTCAGTATTTTGCAGTTCAGACCGGTGAGGAGGAGAGATGTTGGGAGGCCACGCAAAAGATGGCAATAATTCAATAGTTTTTTGCTGTTGTGACTCGGAACAGACGGAAGCCTAATCCTTGATTTATCAGAAGAAAAAGAGAGATTCCTTATTTTAAAGTTATTTTTCATAATTAATAAAGTTCATGTATTTTTATTAAACTCAGAAACGGAATAAAGATACGTTACGTATTTTATAAATTTCACACTAATTATTTCATTATGTAAATAGTCCTACGATATTTCTTTATGGAAATTTAAGTGTTTAAATTCTATTTAATTAATTTTTTTGTTGTTTTGTGGATAGTAAAACTGTATCAATGGGATCTAATTATAATTTAATCAATATCATGGTTTTTGTTTTGTGTTCATTGTCTGTTAAACAATGTGGTCGAAGTTCAATCATTTTTGTTCAGTATGAAATAAAGAAACGTAGTTAAAAACCAGAAATTTACCTAATTACTTTAATGTATGTTTTAAAATAACAAAACTGAAATTTTAGAATACGAATCCAGTTATTTTTAGTACAGAAAAAATGATGCGTTTCTTCGTGTTTAGTTGTTATTGGAATAAGCCAACAGATGTAAATGAAATAATAAATGGAATAAAACAAATCAAATTCTATGAACACTGCGTCGTGTATAACATGTGAAATTCAGCGAAAAGAGTTCCATGATTATTGTTTATTCAGTCATGACAAGTACGCCCAGGTTTTTTTGTTTCCGATAGCAAAATGAACTAATTAACGAAGGTATAGTTTATTTACTGATTATCATAATTACATTGTTAACTTTGACGTGCAGAGTTTACTAATTAAAATACACATTAATTCATTAGAATACAACAAACTTTCATGTTATACGTAAATTAATATTTTAAGAGAAATTGTTTTACCGTATTTTAACTAAAATATAATATTACCTCTGATAACAAAATATCAAGTAGTAGTTGATAATCCTAAAATATTTAGTTACATATTTTCATGTTATAATAAGCCGAATATACACGGTTCAGTTAGGTTGTTTCACGTGGTCGAATCAATGAAATTGAATCCTGCAGATTGCGTTTCAATCGAATTGGCCCGTGGTGTAGTGGTAAGTGCAACTGGCTACTATGCCGGGGTCCCGGGTTCGATTCCCGGTCAGGTCTGGCATTTTATTCATCTATAAATCACCACATATCATTACCTAAGCACAAGCCCAAGGCTTATGTAGACATCATCACTCAATAAAAAAAAAAAACAAATAAAAATTGTTCAATGAAATTGAACATTGAATAGACTGACTTTCTACTTTTGTTCAATGCCGTTGATCAATTTGGTAGATTCAACGAAATTGATGTGTGTGTAGATTGGTATTCAACGTGATTGAGAAGGTGGTGAACAGCATTTTAATTTTTAGTATGGTAGCATTGAGGTTTGTCATACAGTTGTTTGGCCGGCCCCTTGGAGTAGTGGTTAGCACAACTAGCTTCTACGCCGGGGTCCCGCGTTCGATTTCCGGCCAGGTCTGGCATTTATTCATCACTCATTTTCATAATCATCATTCTTCACCGTCTGCATCAGCAGATATTGCAAAAAAGTCAGACGTAAAACAAAAAATACAGTTGTTCGAATTGTTTAGTGGATACACGTAAATGATTTTTAATGTCTCGAGGTCTGCTTTTTCATGTTCTTTTAATAAATTTTCAGAGGCGCCAAATTCGATTCTACACAATATCCCCTGGTCGTGTCCAATAACCCCGCTGCCGCTTTTTGTGAATCATTGCGATTTTATTACAGATCTCGATTAAGTTCTCCGAAATTATTTGAACTCCTAATCTAATAACTTTATTTGACTACATACTTCTAGCATTAACCGTTCAATTGCATTGAATCATATAGATAAATTCCATTTAAAGCTGTTGGCTCAATTTCATTGATTTAACAACATTGAGCAACCAAATTGAACCGTGCATTCGGCTATACCTTAACATTTGCGTGGTAAACTCATACAATTAACTACAGGTTTTTATTTTTGAAAAAAACTTTTCAGAACTTTTTTTGATTTCGTTTATTTAACATGGCATTATTTAATTGGTCATCAGCAATTACTGTGGGTTTTAGAATAATAATAGTGGTTTTTGTGTAAGTATATTCAGATCATATTCAGGAATTGAATGTGGAAACTTTCCTTTGGTTGTCTTTAAACTAAACCACCGTCACAAGCTACCTTTCTACTTAAATTAATCTTTGATCAAAATGAAACTTCCTTTTCAGAATTTTATTTAAAAAAAATCATTTTGAAATCGGTCTGAATGTTTGATGTCCAACTCTTTGGGGCAACAACAGAGAGCAATTTCTTGTTTTACTCTAAATGTGTGTACGTTACAATCTGTTCAAATAAAGATTAATAAGCAACTCCATAACCCAATGAAAAAGATGACATGTATGTGGTGTAGTCTTTTACATTCTCAGGTCGACCTTTCCTGAGAGAGTATGATTAATTAATAATCTCAAGAACAGAACATTGTACGAAGTTGAAACTTAAAACTGAAGTTAGATACCACTAGAAAACTCGACACGAACACTTTTATCAAAATCGGTCAACCGTAAGTAGTAGTTTATTCGTGTATTTTTTTATTTCTTTTTCAATTTTATCAAAAACAGCTCCTACGACTTTTTTTAAAAATCACCTAATTTACTACATTTTTAAGGCTCTTTAAGATAGGGTAGGCTGAAATTCTTGTCTGCTAAAATTCTTGAGAAGGCTGTGCTCACGTATTAAAAATTATTTTTTAAAAATTTCGGCCTTAATATGCATTTTAGCGCCAAAGGGTATTAAATAAAAGTTGTAGACAATTTAAAAACCTACAACTTTTAATGCAAACATTTTTTGTATGACGCTTAGTTTAGCGGTAATTAGTAATTTTATGTTTTTGTTTTCATGAAAATCTGTAAAAAAGTTTATTTTTTAAGATTTTGGCAATAGTATGCATTTTACGACAAAAGTGTACAAAATAGTGTATCAAATTTATAGGAATTAAAAAATCTACAATTTTTATTTTGAGAATTTACCTGTACAGAGCCAGTTTAGCGGGAAACAGTGATTTCCCGTAGTATTAAGCCAAACTAAGGCTAATTTTCACATTGCGTCATTCACTCATGATTAAAATTAGGTTACGTTTTTAGAAATTAGTTTTTTTGTTTATCTATATAATGTTATAATATATATAACTATATAATTTGTTTATATTACTAATGTTAGGTTGTATTGGTAATTTTTGCATTGGCAAGAGAAAGCTGTGTGAGTGTTTCACACCAGATTTTTCTAATTGCATTAGAAATAAAATATCGCAATACTAGAAACTTGTTCGATGAAAATGGCCACTTTGTAATTGAATGTCTTAATTAATTAGGTAAATCACTTAATTGAATAATAAGTCGTGAAACATAGATAAATATCTTAATAAAAACACTGATAACGAATTTGTTCTCTCTTTGATAAATATAGTAGCTATTATAATATGAAAGAAAATAAATAAAAGATAATAACTATTCCATTTTTTTTTTGGTAGTTCAATCACCTAGAATATGGATTTTTCTTTTTGAACGGTGGTTTTGTAAAAAAATGACTTTTCACGAGTTAAAACGACCCCATATACAAGAATTACTTCCCATGTCATTGTAACATATATTATACTTTTGCGTGTAAAAAAGGGTATAGGCCTACTGAGATTTTTATGTAGAGATAAATCCCTGGCGAAGAAAAATATTATTCCACACCTGCTTTAAAAACTGTAAAACGGCCATTTATTAAATTATGTGTTTTTATATAATTTCGGTTTTTCTTTTTAAGAAGAGGGTTGTTATTATCAAACAAAGCATCTTGTTTTTAAGGAGCTAAAATTAATTTAAAGTGCGTTGACTAATACCCAGATAAATTTTTGTAATTAATTAGCAACTCTGAAGGTTTATTATTAATCATTACTTAACTAACACTTTTACTCACTTCTCTGTGTTTTATTAGACTGATATACACATTTAATCAAGTTTTAGCTAAGCTCTACGTTTAGATTCATAAACGTGTAAGGTTTTTAATTACAGTTTCAAAGAGGTATTTGTTTGTTGATTAACGTAGGTCTACAGAAAATTATTTTCCATGTTATGAAAACACTTAATATTTTTAAACATTATTAAAGATACTTCAAAATGTTCAAAAATTACTTTCTAAAATATCTATAAACGTTTTTCTATAATTCTGCTGTACTGTTTCTTATCTGCCTTTCCTGCGCGACCGTTTGTTCGCTTATCTCTTGGCCGCTGTTGCTTTTGCCTTTTATCTATGGCCTAATTTTCTATGGCCTATTCTTTCGTCCGTCCGTTAATTTTCTTGTTACAGTATGCTAAATAACTTGTTCTAATGAAGATGAATTATTTTGTTTATATAAATTAAAATATTATTATTATTGAAACATTATTTTTTTTAATATTTCGTAATGTAGTTACTGTGTTAATTTTTGGCTTATGCCTTATTCAAAATTTAATATAATTATGTTCCTCGTTTTTTTTATCCCCTTTTAAGGTAAGCATTTTTTTTATATGTCACTTGAATTTGTTAATATTATTTTGTATTGTATTTTATTAACCTTTTGTATCTTGACTACTGCATCTTCATTTTTAAATTCCATTTTGTATTTTTTTTTTTATATTCAAAGAATTAAAATTTTCTTTTCAATTAAGCACAATTCTATTAGATTTTTACAATGTCTGTTGATGACGTAATCTGTAGTTTTTAATTATCAAATTCGTGTAGGAGGTTTATCGAATTAAATCTGTTCTCTTTTTAAGGTAAATTATTATCATAAATAAGTTAAAATATAAAGGATCGTAGATTCTGTAGCTTTTTATTCTTTCATTTTCAAGATTTTTGATCATGTTATGTCTGCCTGAATTTCATTGTAGATAAATACATTTTCTTATTATTTTAAAAAAAAATAATTTCATAAAATAGTACGTTGAAATGTTCAAACATTTATTATTAAATATAAAATATGTGATAATGAGCTTGAAAATATTTGTAATTAATTGGTGAAGACAGGCTCTTATCAATTTATTTATTTATTTTTGTTTTATAATATACATATAAAATTCTAGAATTTGTTTTTTGTCCTGTAAATGCCCTGCAGAACTAATTTTGTTTGGGGTTTATTTACAGGGGTCGCAGTGATATAAATATTGGAGTAATGTATTGATGGCATATAAGTAAATTCACTTTGAAAATATTTGAAAATATGAAAATATTTTTTTTGTCTGATGGTGCCCTTAAGGCAATTCTTTTTTCAACTGTAGTATCTATTTAATATATATATATATTAACGTTCCAGCTGGAAACCCATAACTTTGTATTTCAAATTTTTTTATAAAAGAAACATTTACTAAATTTATTAAAACATTTCTTTAATTAAAAATTATTTTTTTAAAATTTCTGAATTGTGTATGTTCTTTGTAACACTGCTAAATTTACTCTCATTAATCTAAGGAAGTATACTACTTTTTATAAATTAAATTCTATTTCATTACATGTTTCAGAAGTAAAGAATTCCTTTGTTAAATAATCAAGGCTTTCTCAAAAAACCGAACAAAAATAAAAAAATAAATCTTTTAATAATAAAAAACAATTAAAAAGAGGGTTTAAAAGTTCTAATATTTAAGAGAAACAATAGAAGAAAAATCTCCGAAAAAGAGGCAATAAATTAAAATATCATCAAAATGAAATAGTCTACAATCTGACCAAAAACATTTATAATAAAAAATCTATCTTCAGGAACGCGAAATTCAAACATTACCTCTCAATTATACAACCTGAAGCACTATACGCTGCAGAATGTTTTAAAGGGGGAGTTACAGAGATTGGAAGTAGAGGAAAGGAAATCCTCAGAAAAGTCTTTGGAAGTAGGAAATAAAACTGTATTCATACCTGTAGTAGCCTAATGAATAAATTTACAGCCACATCAAAAAAATCACGAATACAATAAGAAAAAGAAGACTGGCTTTTTACGGCCATCTATACAAAATGGATCCAAACAGACATACAAAGAAGATTTTTACTATGATTGACAACCGCAAGATGAAATTAAGTTGGTTCGTGGAATTAAAAAAAAATATGGAAAGATTGAATGTAACAAAACAAGATATGTAACAAACAAAAGAGAGACACATCGTTGAGAGAAAGAAGATAGGCTCAAGTGAAAGAATGAAGGAGAGATGGAGATGAAAAAGGGAAGCCGATGGTGGATGACAACTGCTGAATTGGTGAACTATTGCAATCCTTAGTAGGCCAATTAAAAACAACTTAAAAACAATTATCTACGAAATTTAAATCATATTATTATCCATGTTATCACTATATACATGTTATTATGGTATACATTGAAAGGAAACTATTAAAATTTTACAGTGATGAAATTTTATGAGACAGTAGCTGCTCCAACGTTGACGTATGGCAATGAGACCTGAGTGTTGAAGAACTATGAGAATTAGACCTACATCCAGTCTGCAGAGATGGGCTTTGTAAGAAGCGTCAAAGGGTGTAGAAGACCAGAGTAATTGAGTACTATCCTTTTGCCCTGGTAGATGACTGGTTTTTTTTCATAAATGAAGATATACGGCGAGAATTAAATGCCGGTTCTCTAAGAAAACGATTATGGAATACCGCTAGAATATTAACTGCAAAAAGTGTTTCCACTTAGGATTCCCAGACTTGCCAAAGGATAGAGACCAATAGGAAGGTGGGATGCGGGACGGGGGCAAGTGACTACGAAGATGCCGGATCATGTCCTGGGACCTAATCCTTGAGTCGTAGAAGAAGATACCTCAACCTTAACATTTGAAGACGAACGTCACATTTTTGCCTAATTAAATAATTAATAAAATGTTAACACATACGAGTTAGTAAATTTTTGAGGCTTGTGACTTGTAGGTGTGTTGTATCTGTTGTAACATAAGATGGTTTATAGCGAGCAAATATTTTTTGCAGGCGGAAATATGGGTAATTTGAACTTGTCAATGGAAGATGTAAACATGCAAGTCCTGTATGGTTCATAACGGTTATTCATTTCTGTATAATAAAAATTTTGTGTGTGTGTATATATATACAAAATATTGAATATGGATTTTTAGTTCTGGTTTTTCTTTCTTAATTAAATATAAACATGCACACAACAAAATCAATAAGTCATGCAAATGACTAAATAAAGTTAATCATTCACAAAATAAAATGATGAGTTTTAACAGCCTTGTAGAATTTTAATCAATATTTTAAAAAACCTACATTCTGAAATACAATGTACATTTTTGTAATAAAAATTCTTTTAATTTAGTTGTAAATTAAATTTAAAATAGTAAAACCAGTATAACATTTACTACAAATTATTTCATCAAATATTATTTTGGTTTTAAAAATTTCAATTGAAAGATAGGTACTTTTACAAAATATTCGGCCTATCAATACATTTTTTGTTTTTAAATACGATGCGCCTTGAATACCACCCAATGTGTTCGTTTGTACCGCCGGATTAATGGTGCAGAGGATTTTAAATTTGAAAAGGGACGTCCAGTGATGTTAATTCATTGAATGCTATCAGTTGGACACCCTAAAAAATCGGTAATCCCTCGTGCAATTTAACTTTCCAAATCAATTTTCTAGTGACTGACTGGGCTGAATCGGATGGTACAATTAAAGAAATAAAACAATACAACCAGATAGATATTTAATGAAAACACCTGCTCTATTTTCTAAACGATGGTAAATTGTAGTTTTTTTAAGATTGTAAAACCAGAAAAATTAAGATCCAGATGAAGAGAAATAAATCAGATATCCATAACACTCCGATAATTTAACCTTACATACAGATTTTCAAATATCTTTCGTTCAAAATTTTATCTATCATCAATACAAACGCTTTCATAAGTCACAAGAACACAACAACCCACATGTACGTTCACTTTCTATCTTACATCTTCCTAAAAATCCCGAAAGACGCTGGGGTAGAGAAATGCTAATTAAATTAAATAAATCTTATTCAAAATTCAGAAGATTTTTAATGGTAACTCTTGGAGAGGCACTAATAAGGGGCTCCTTCCCCTCTCAAAACTATAATGTTATCATTTCATTACAACTATCATCATCTCATTTACTCGTATCATTTTTACAGTTTTTAATTTGTTTTGTCTTTAATTTTGGATTTAGGACTATACGATGTAGCACACTCACTAAAAGGGTGAAAGTAATTAGTTGGGTGTGGAAAATGGGATCACACTCAGCAGCGTTTCTTCTAGGATGTCACACTACGATGGTGAAGAACTTGATGAAAAACAGCGGAAGCGCCGACGATGAAGAAGTTGGGGTAGATACGATGATGATGATGACGAAGATGAAGATGTACTAGCAACAGAATATTATTGAAGGAGATCCCTACAGCAAATTTGCAAATTTGAAAAATTTTAATGGGCATGTGTCAAGATCGTTAGGATGATTTTGAAGTTTAATGAAGAATCCAAAAATGACTTGCAACGTCCTTTACGTAGGAAATACAATGATCCGAATAAAAGGTGTTGTTTCTGACGTACCTTGGTACTCCAGTAGCGAGTCTTAAGTATAATATTTGACTGAAACGTCTGAATCATATTTAAATTTGTTCATGCTGTAGCGCCAAATATTTGAATTTTGTACGTCCAGAGTGGTTTCAGCAAAGCATTGTACGAGTTAATTTATTGCTTTAGTGGTAAACGAGATTGCGATTTCACTATATATGATTGTTTAGTGATAAGCGTTTGCTCCTGAGGTGTTCACTTAAAGTGAGTCATCTGTCTAACCACAACCTCAGGTCCTAGCTGTCAGTTGGTGTGTTGGCTGGTTAGTTGTAAATGAATCATTAAAGAGAAAAAAATTGGCAATTTTCCAACTTTTAGTTTAATTTCTTTATTAAAACATAAATATGCACAGAGCAAAATCAATATGTGCCATGACAGCCGATGACTAAATACAGTAAATTATTGATAAAATAGACAATAAATATTGTTACAGTTTGATCACCATATTTCATGCTCCATAAAAGCTATTTCGATGTAATAATCGAAGCTTAATTTGATACGATTGATAGGATTAATTCTAATATAAATGATAGAGACTGGAGCCGGAGTAATCTTGTGAGCGATACAATCATAACCACCGTGTGATCTAAATTTTCTGTATTTGATTATAAATCCAATTTTCAAATCAAATTCTGATTAAATACAATTACTCTTTGCTGTAGAAAATGCCTTAAAACTATTTATTAAACATTATTGTACCGTTTATTTCACAAATTTATCAAAGCCAAATTTCACATGTGAATCAATGAGATATGATAAATGATACGTTGTGGAATGAGGTTTGGTTATATTGGAATACATTTTTCTAAAGTAGCACAAAAACATAAGTTCACTTATCCAACTAATAATAATGATATATCTAAAAAAAGTAGTTAAGACTTTTAACGACAAGTCTAATATATATTTTTACCTTCTCTTGCCTATATGAATATTTAGTATGGAAAGTATTATTTCCATGTTGATTTTTCGAAATCGAGTTTTCACCGGATCTACACGTTTTCAGACCCCTTGAACCCAAAAAAATGTTTTAGCGGTTAGTTTGTGTGTGTGTATGTAAACAAAATATATTAATAACGGAATATCGTACGAACTTGAAACTTGAAACTTAAGTTAGATAGGCTACTACTACCGGACTCGACACGAACATTTGGGAACTATAATTCTATGTAGGTTCCAAAAGATAACAATATATGTGTAATTTTTGTGCTACTGATAATTTTGAGTGTTTATTAAGTATAGAATATAGAAGTTAAAGTGAGGAATAAAGTAATAAACGTTTTTGTTTGGTATGTGTGCTCCAAGTCAGTCTTATATCAGAAATCAAAAGGAGATATTTGACGGTAACTGTCTTTGTGAGAGGTTGTTGTTTATTTATCCTGGTAGGCACTTGCCATGATTAAGTGTGAATATAATATGAAGAGATTTGGCAGTATTAAGTTTTCTTTTCCATCTTTGATACCATTTGTGCAAGAGATTGAGAAAATCTTAGCGTGTTAGCCAAGTGTTTAAAGTGTTTTGTTCTTGAGCCAATATCGGTGCAGATTAACCGTTTTTGTAGAAAAGAATGAACGAAGATTTAAACACAAATAAACCAACAATCTTAACAAGACCTTTATCTTCATTCGATTTTGAAAAAGTCAGCATGTTATCGGCGGTACCTAATTCATAGAATTCAGTACTTCATAGGTTTAAAAAATGACTACTTTTGAAAGTAACACGAAAAGTTTAAAAAAAAATTATACATATTTAAAATTAATTTAAGAAATATCCAACAAACAGAAATTAGTTTACGATAAATTTTAGTTTTTCTTTTAGTCTATTATGCAAAGGATATTTTAAAACAATAAAAGAAAAATCTGGTGTGAAACACTCACACGAGTTTCTCTTGCCAATGAAAATAATGTACCATTTAACCTAACATTAGTAATAAAACATTAGAAAAAAACAAAATAACTAACCAACCTCAAGAAAGATAACCTAATTTTTAATCGTGAGTGAATGATGCAAAATAAAACCCAACCTTACTTTAGTAATACGGAAAATCACTCTTTCACGCTAAACAAGGCTCTTTAGAGAAAAATGCTCTAAATAAAAGTTTTACATCTTTTAATTTCCTATAAATTTGATTACATGCATTTTTGTCGTAAAATGTATACTAAGTCTGAAATCTTTAAAAAATCGATTTTTTTACATGTTTCCGTAAGAAAAAACCAGAAAATAGCTAGCTAAACTAAGCGTTATAAAAAAAAATTGTTTGAAATAAAAGTAGTAGGATTTAAAATTATCTACAACTGTTATTATACATGTTTTTACGCTAAAATGCATATTAAAGTCGCTTTAAAAAAACATTTTATTTTTTTACGAGAAAACAGCCTTTCCAAGAATTTCAGCAGACATGGCGCCTACTCTACCTTGTAGAGCATAAAAAATTTAGTAAATGAGGAAATTTTAAAAAAAATCGTAGGAGCCGTTTTTGAGAAATATGCAAAAAAGTGAAAATGTGCGTGTCGGGTCTTCTAGTGGTAACTAACTTAAGTTTTAAGTTTCAAGTTCGTACGATGTTTCGTTCTTGAGATATTCTGTTCACTCACAGACACACGTACAGACACACAACCAATCGCTGAAAAGATGTTTTTTGGGTTCAGGGGGTCTGAAAACGTGTAGATCCGGTGAAAACTTGATTTCGAAAAATCGACATGAAAACAATACTTTCTTTCCTATATATTCATATAGGCAAGAGAAAGTAATAACGAAAAACTTTACTATAAAATGCTTAGATATTTTATTGCGATGGCCTTACTCATTTCTTAAAAGTTTTATATGGTTTTTAAATTTTTAAATTGGCTAATAGGTATAAAACTGTTTATTAACGGTAAATTGAATGTTTTGTTTTTAATATTTTAGTTCCAAAAAATACGTAGGCCTATTACGTAATTAAGTACACTTCTGATTTTGTGAAATTATACAGAAAGGGTAAATTTTAGTATTCAGTTAACAAATTGTCTATTGAATATCGACTACGAGAATGTATATGCAGTATTCTAAGATGAGAATATTGAATACATTCAATATGTGACTACTGAATATTGAAGACTACTACATATGTACATTTAGAATATTGAACTAAAGTTGGATGGAATTTGATTATTTCAGCGTGCATGAAGAAATTTATGTGTGCCTGAACGCACAAGTTGAAGGTTGGGATATAAATATTGATATTTAATAGCTAAACTTTTGTATGTTGCAAACAATCAATTTCTACAAAAAGTAAAAATACTATAAGTTGAACATAGTTATCGAAAAAAATTGGGTAGAGCCATCTTAATTAAAATAATTTTGGTAATATTTGTTTTTTAAGATATGTATTATAAGTGTTCTGAATTCTTTTTTCTTTACTTACTGCTACATTTCAATCGTTTCATATTCTTTGACCAATCAGTAACTAATATAGCAAAGAGAATGAAAAACTGAAGGAACTCAACCAGATATAGTGTCGATATTTGACCTCTATGATTTATTTACGGAAAAAACATGACAAAAAAATAAAATAAAACATAACGCTACGCTAAATTTTGATTACATTATCGATAAGGAACTTCAAAAATCAAATTGTTTCAACCTTGAATTTTGAGTAAAACCAATGTCTAATAAAATTATTCCTAGTATATTTTGGTGTTCGTATATTCTACCCAAATATTTAACAATGAATCTGAAATTTCTAGTTTTACAAACCAAAAATCAATTTTTGCATTCTTTAGTCGTTAATTTGAGATCTTCAAAAATTAATTTGTTTTGTATGTACTAGGGTGACATATTTCTGGTAGTTTTTTGAATTGGCAAAATACCCCAAAATTGTATCCCATTTGTCAAAATGGATTTGAAAATTTATAAATATGTATTTAATTTGTTTGATTTCGACAGGAGAGATTTATTGCCCAAAACCTAATAAATTGTATAAAAATTGAGATACAGTTTTTTTTCAATAGATATGCTGTTTTCATTTTTAAGGAAGTAAGTTAATTTCCTGTACGGGAAATTCTTTGAGCAGTAAGGCAAAAATCTGAGTATTTTAAAGAAATTATAGACTGCTACCTTTATTTTATGATATCGTTGAAGCGGTAATCAATTTCGCTTTACATCACATTATGTATCGAACTACGAACTAGTCTTGATTTCTATGCGTGTTTGTTAACATACGTAGAACTTGTAATGAGACAAATTTAATGGACATCTGGATTTGTTTATATTTGAGTATATTGAAATAAATATAAATAATTCCAGCTGATTAAGATAAAA
The DNA here is from genome assembly GCA_035578175.1 of Catonia carolina. NCBI lineage: Eukaryota > Metazoa > Arthropoda > Insecta > Hemiptera > Achilidae > Catonia > Catonia carolina. The sequence continues at coordinate 120,533,191 of JAQMRL010000002.1, read as the reverse complement.
TATTTAAAAATTATTTAATTTTCATAAACAAAATATGGTTACTAAGCAACTAAGAAGAAGAAATAAAAAATTGTAAATTATTTTAGTGTGGGGCTGAATATCAAGCAAGCTAGTAGGTCCCACATTCGTTCTAAAAAATATATTAATATTAGAAGAGAATTTACTTAAAGTTGAAAAATACATAGTTATATTATAAGATGGACATTAAATGTTAATACATATAAATTGTTGTTGTTAGATTTTTAACATTCAAGTCAAATAAAACCAGTAAGTTGATTTAACAGTATTAAGAACAGGAGCATTATTTTAGAATTGTTCTTAAACAATGAAACTTGTGATTGTAATTATGAAAATATATTAATTGAATAAAAATCATAATGTATTAATGTGAATAATGTTTTATTGAATGAAATAGGGGACAGGTAAATGAAAAACTTTATACATATAAAAACAAATTAACCTAGGCTATAAAAAACTTCAAAATTTAAATAAAACAATAACTATTTCATTAAAATTATCATATGTCTGTTTATTTCATAGCAAATTTGGCTAATCCCTCGTGGGGATAATTTAATCTTTTACAAATTTGGCAACCCGATTGTGGGGAAGGATTCATGGACTTTGGAGAAATCATATGAAGTAATTGTGAATGAATAATAACAATAATAATAATGATAGTAATGATAGTCAGAACAGTATGATTACAAACATTTTTCAACAACTTATGAGCAAAATAGAGCAACAGGGAAAGGAACAGAGAGAATTGAGAAGTTTAATAACTCAACAGAGTATCAAGTTAGATAAACAAGGAGAGAACATAAGTTGTAGAATAGATAGTTTGAGTAATGATTTAAATAAAAGATTAGATAAACGAGAAAGGGCGATTAGAGAACTTAGAGAAGGGATAAAACAGGATAATGCAAAAATAATAGAGACTGTAAAAAAAAGTCTAGAAGATGTTAACAAAAATATTAAACCAATACAAAAAGGAGTACCAAATATTGTAACAGATAGTAATAACAATAAGAATAATGATAAAAATGTGAGAGGAAAACAAATATTTGAGGTTATATCAACAAAAAATATGAACAAACAATTTGAAAATTCAGATCAGTATAAATCCATAAATATTACATTAAATGATCGAATAAACAAAGGAAAAAATGGTAAATTAGATAAAATGAACTTATCAAATAAATCATCAGAACATAATATAGATAAACCAATAAAAGAAAATGTAGATTTAGGAGTCGTTGAATTGATTGAAGACCAAAACAAGAAAAAAGTGATTTCACAGGTTATGAACAAATTAATCTATGAAAGAATGAAAGGTGTTGTAAATAAATATGTTAAACATAGCGACTGGAAACCAAATATTGATAGGTATACAAACCACGATAAATGTAAAAAGAAATTAATGTACATTATGTTGTTATTTGTGTTTTGTTGTGTTCATGTTTATAGTTTATAGTTTATGTTTATAGTTTATAGTTTATGTTTATAGTTTATAGTTTATGTTTATAGTTTATAGTTTATTTAGATAGTAAATATTGTAAGATTGCTTAGTAACATAATTTTAAAACATTTTGGCCATATTTTTTATAACATTCAAATTTATCAAACAAATTCAAAATTCAAATTATAATAAAAATTTTTCTTTGTTTTCAAAATTTAATGGTGGGGGTATTTGTAATGAGACAAATTTAATGGACATTGGATTTGTTTATATTTGAGTATATTGAAATAAATATAAATAATTCCAGCTGATTAAGATAAAATATTTAAAAATTATTTAATTTTCATAAACAAAATATGGTTACTAAGCAACTAAGAAGAAGAAATAAAAAATTGTAAATTATTTTAGTGTGGGGCTGAATATCAAGCAAGCTAGTAGGTCCCACATTCGTTCTAAAAAATATATTAATATTAGAAGAGAATTTACTTAAAGTTGAAAAATACATAGTTATATAAGATGGACATTAAATGTTAATACATATAAATTGTTGTCGTTAGATTTTTAACATTCAAGTCAAATAAAACCAGTAAGTTGATTTAACAGTATTAAGAACAGGAGCATTATTTTAGAATTGTACTTAAACAATGAAACTTGTGATTGTAATTATGAAAATATATTAATTGAATAAAAATCATAATGTATTAATGTGAATAATGTTTTATTGAATGAAATAGGGGACAGGTAAATGAAAAACTTTATACATATAAAAACAAATTAACCTAGGCTATAAAAAACTTCAAAATTTAAATAAAACAATAACTATTTCATTAAAATTATCATATGTCTGTTTATTTCATAGCAAATTTGGCTAATCCCTCGTGGGGATAATTTAATCGTTTACAAACTTAAGCGGTCTTATGTCAACCCTAAGTTGTTATATAGGGACTATTGACAATTAAGGATCATTGTTTAATTTACTTCTATAATTATTAACCTTAGAATAACCCTTGATTTATTTTCGGTCAGGACAATATTAATTTTACTCATGAATTTGGCAAAATAATTTAAATTTAGAAATCCTCATTTAAAATTTGTATTTAATTTAAATAATAATATATTACGTATGTATTCATAATATGATTAAATCGCGTACACACTTTAAGAATTGAAGGACTTTATAATATTTTATTAAGTATTGAAGATAAAACGATTCAGATAACAAAAAATTAATGAAAATATCTAAAAAAAATATACTCACATTAGGATGTGGTTCTCCATGTACAATACAGACTAGCTGGGCTTCATATCCTTCTCCAGAATGGACCCAACTTCGTTCAACTTCTACTTCCGGAGGATCTGTGAGAAGAAAAAAATAACGTAAGTTAATTATTAAAGAAGTTCATTATTATAAGAATTTAATAAAATTTCTCTTCAAACTGTAATTTGACTCACAGCTCCATTGAACTTCGTTTTACAGTCTTTGTAACGCACAAATTCGCTGCACAAAATTTCTTAGTATTAGCTGCTACATTTAAAAACAGAACGTGCACAAATCATATTACACGGATACTAAATATAATCTAAAACCTTAAATAGATAAATAAATATTTTTATTAACAGTAAAATAAATTTTGTAAATGTTACGTCATGAATCTGAAAGAAGAGAAGTAAAGTATTCCATGGAAAATAGAAGTTTTATAAAATCAGGAACTGTGCAAACCAAGAATTAACTGATTACACTAAATGATCTTTAAACTTTGAACAGTTAATCACTTCACAATAAACCCTTACTGTTGAACTCTTAAAACCAAGAGTTCATTGATTAATAGGATCACTTTACGTTGTTCGGTACTCCTGTTTCAAAGCGCTTTCACAACTGTAATCAGCTCAATGTTTAACGTCTAGGTAAATAAATTTAAATCTCGAATATATTTAATAAAATTTCATATCCTTACTAACTTTACATTTTATTCTAAAATTTATTAAAACAGAAAAATAAATTACATGCTTACTAATTCCTCGGTTTATTATATTCTCATGACTAATATATATATAAAAAAAAATCCGGTGTGAAACACTCACGCGACTTTCTCTTGCCAATGTAAATAATGAAAAATAAAATATACCTACGTTTATGCATGATTAAAACAATATGAAAAACATAACCTAATTTTAATCATGAGTAGTATGATGTTAATGAAAATCAACTTTTGTAGAACTTAAAACTACGGAAAATCACTAAATAATGCCGAACTAGCTCTGTAGATAAATTCTCAAAAAATTTTGAAAATTGCACGAATAAATTATTACCTCCAACTGACCAATTTTGATGAAAATTTTTGTGTCGAGTCTTCTTATTACACCTACCTAACTTAAGTTCTAAGTTTCAACGTTGTCAATATTCCGTTCTTGAAATATTTTGTTCACACACAGACCAATCGCTGAAAACATGGTTTTTTGGAGGGCTCAAGGGACCTGAAAACTTGTATATCCGGTGAAAACTCGATTTCGAAAAATCGGCATGAAAAAAAACTTTTATTCTCTATAAATTCATATAGAACAGGAAAAAGTAACAGTATATTAAATAAAATATTTGCAATAAAATCGATAATTTACATTGTTAATAATATTACGATCGGCTCGTAAACACCTTATAAGTAAAGATCCTCCTCTTAAGTGTCTCCCACTGCGATTTCAAAATTTTAACATCACATAATTTACACATGTGGAAACACTCAACACTTACACATAAAATTCGGCATTCTTCATTTCAATTTTCCTCAAAACTACTGCACCTGAACACTATTAATTTTCTAACGCCCTTGGAATAAAACATTTCACATGAAACAAACTTTTACTTCGTTTGTCTTATAAACCACCAACAACCTCCTCACTAACTTCATAATCATTTTTCCTCTTCCTGCCGGCCGCATTGGCGTAGTTGGTAACGTGCTTGCCTCTCATCATGCGGTCTTGGGTTCGAATCCCATTCAGGCACGGCATATTTTCATACGTTACAAAAAATTATTTCATCCTTCACCGTCTGCATTAGCAGTAATTTCACAAGAGTTGAACGTTAAACCAAAAAAAATCTTCTTCCTAATGATTTGCCTAATCAATTCATACTTTCTTTTACCATTTTTCTGTCACCATTGCACCGTTTGGGTTTACTGATGTCTATTAGCCTATCATTGTAATTTTATGACTTAATTTTTGCTTTTATGACATGCAATTGTGTATCCTGGTATTTTTAATTTGCTTCATATGATCTCGCTGTTAAAGCGATGATTATAAAAAAAATATATAATAATAATAATAATAATAATAAGGAAATTTTTAAATGTACAGCAAAAAAATATTTGTAAAACAGGATTTGGTATCGTATGGCTCTTTTTCGAACAAATATTTTAAAGAGATCGAAAAAAATAAAAATTTGATTCTGGCCTTTCAAAATTCTTAAAAATTGCTTCTGGCTGTCATTTTCATGTATGCAATAAACCCTCCATGATTCTAATTTTTTGACATTAAAAGAATAGCCACATTTGTCTACTGTAAATTTTACAACGACTAGACAACAAACCGTTTCTTATTTTTAAGAAACTGTACGACGTCTAAAGCAAAAATGGAGCAAGGACCTTTTGGTCTTAACAGCGAATAAAAGTCACATTCATTACCAGAAAATTATCACACGGTATCTTTTTGCATCGGATTAAAATTTCCTACCGCCCGTTTAATAACTTTTAATATCACATGTTGATATTGTGGCTCTAGTGTGCCGTAACAAAAATCAATGACAAACAAAATTTATTTATTGTACTAAATCGGATTGTGTATTTCTGTATTTTATAAACGTACATAAGAGGTGCCAATTTTATTTCCTAAAGAATATTTTGCAGAAATATATTCTATTTTGGCGCTTTATACATTTTGTTCTGTCCATAATAGGGAGGTGGAGAGTTAAATTATTTGCTCTCAATCTTCCTGTTCCAGGGTTAAAAAAAATTGTTCTGTTTCTTATCACACGGTCAGCAATTATACGTTTTGAATCATTTAAGAACAGAAGATGTAGAGGTATAAAATATGCTAGTCACTATTATCTGCTTGGAAAATAATAAATTTCATTATACAGCTGGACCCTGTGGTGAATGAAGTGAAGGAATCATTTGCAGGGTGAAAAGTAGATGCTTTTCAGAGGACCGGGTGTGGGCATACTTTTCAACTCAATGAGGAAAGCAAGGTAAACCTACTCACTCATGTTTCTTAGTAAAGCCCCTATAGGGTCAAACCCTGCCCATAACAAACAGGTGGAGTGCCAAATTATTTACACTCAATCTGTTCGTTGCAGGGCTAAAATAAATAGTTCTGTTTCTTATCACATTGTCAGCCAATTAAATGACTGAATCATTGGAGAATAGAAGAGGTAGAAGTGTAAAAGACACTGATCAGAGTTATCTCCTCTGAAAGTAATGAATTTCATTATACTGCCAGACCCTGTGGTGAATGTAGTGAAGGTGTCATTTGCACAGTGGAAAATATGTGTTTTTCAGAAGGCCTGGCAGGCTGATAAGCGTACTTTTACACTCAGTGAGGAAGGCAATGGTAAACCACCTCACTCCTTGTTTTACTTAGTAAAACCTACAGGTTCAAACCAGCCTTTCGGCTGATGACCTAAACCAGTTATTCTCAACCTTTTCATCATACCTAGGACCATTAGACCACCATTTTTCGCACCAAATCAATGGTGGACCACATAAACTAAATGAATAAAAGCCTGTACAGACCTAGGTCTACCATGTTTCCTACTAATTGAAGAAAGTGAATATTATAGTTACGTTGGTCTGTTTATATGTTCATGAAAGTAATAAAAGTATACGTATAATAAATAGTAAAATAAAATATTGTTGTCAAACTTTCTCTAAAATATAATTAGGGAAAAATAGCCAGCGTAATTTCTGAAAGGGAACTCATTCTTCTTCTCGGGTGCCTCTCCGTTCCGAAGGTTGGTGACCATCAATGGCAATGCTTACCTTACCGGTAGCTATCAGAAAGAGTTCTTCTGAGATTTTGTTAAACCATACCCTTAAGTTGCCCAACAATGAAATTCTTCTGTGTCCTGGTCCCCTTCTACCGTCCTTGCAGAATGTGTTGGAACAAATCATAACTCCACTCATCTCGCATGATTCGACTAAGATATTGCAGCTTTCGCACCCTCACTGTGCTGACCAATTTCGCTGCCTTGTTCATTCGACTTACACTTCCGTATTTGTAATTTTATACGTCTAGAATATTTGCAGCATTCTCATATACGGCCAAAGTTCGAATGCTCTCAATTTGCTGAGGGTTGCTTCTCTCAAAGTCCGAGCCTCAACTCTGTACAATATGACTGAGAACACATACAATTTCATGAGACTCGTTTTAGTGTCAAGGGTTAAATTGTGGCTTATGAAGACAGAGTTCATGGCGTTGAAGACATTTCTGGCCTTGGCAATATGACATATTACCTCTTGTGAATTATTCCACCTCTCATTAATACAGTTACTCAGATATTGGCATTGTGTGATTCGTTCTATTCGGATCTTGTTGACCAAAATGTGAACATCAGAACCGATCTGCTGTTTGCTGATGATCATAATTTTTGTCTTATTGGCATTGATGTCAAGTCCATATGATGCACTAACAACTCTTACACTGGGACTCATTAAGAAGCATCAATCCACATAAAGGAGGAAATCTATTATTTCTTTGAAGGCGTATCATCAGTCAGAGCCGCAGGCATAATTGTGGAAAGGCAGATTCCACAACAGTGCGACTAATTTATTTTGTTATTTATGTAAATAAGATAAATCCGAACATGTTTATTAATATTATTATTATAATGCTGACAGGCCCAAACAAATAAATCTACAAACTAATTTCCCCACTAACACATAACTCAAGAAAGAAAAGAATATCATTCCTAGAACACTCAGAGCCGAAAAGTCCAGACTTGTGAACCGGCTGATCAACCATTTTTGGAATAAGGTGTCGAGATCTAGGTGGCTGAAGGATGTACAGCGGGATGTGGAGAAACTTCTAATCACTAAACAAGACCTGCTAAAAATATCAGCTAAGTACAACCAACTAGTCAAGACTAATATGGTGACATTCGTACCGAAAACCAGAAGAGTGTACAACAGGGTGTTTACCGACGAAGACCGGAAACAGCGATCGGAACGTTTTAAGAAAATGTGGCCCAAACGAAAGAAAGCCACCCTGAGGAGAGCGCACTTTTCAAAGAAACCGAACACTGGAACAGACCTAAACTTGAACTAGAGCGATCCTATGAGGTCTCAAAAGTAAAAAAAAAAAAAAAAAATACCGACAGGCCAATATTTTGCGTACCACATGAAAACGTCCCACGGACTTCAGGTTGAGAATCGCTAACCTAAACAACCACAACGTTTTGTTATCACACCAAGTAGAAAGTAATTTTGATTAATCGTACTAAATTCATTAGAAACGATGATAGTTTATTAACAGTTTTAATAAACTTTTATTATAGAATTTTCTATAAATCTTTCTCTAGTATTATTCAACTGAATTAAAAATGTTATACGAATCAATTTTGTTCTACTTTATAATTAATAAAATAATACAGTGGCGAGTCGAATTTTACAAATGTCAGTATTCCCACGAGATGTCACGTGACGTAGTTATATTGATCGGTTTTAAACTGATTGTTAGATTAAAACCGATAATCAAGTATTGTTACTATCATTAACTGGTGTACCTATATTGTTCGAATGCAGTAGTATATAATCGTGCTACTAATGCTATAAAATAATTATTAAAACCATTATTCACTATTTTTATTCATGAGTTACTGTATAATATTGTTTTGCGTTCTGTTTAATACTCAGTGAATATTTTACACATTTATGAACCTGAATAGCAACTCGAAATCAATGGCAATTATAAACGTTTTTTTCTGAACCTATATTTTAAAATACTATAATAATTATTACTCTGTTCATCTACTATACGTCATTCTCAGTAAACGCAGTACTTGCTTGAACGTGAATTATTTATCACGTATGTATTAAACATGAACTGCGCTAAATTTCTTTCTTGTTAACTTTGTAGTAAAGGTAGTTTTATACAGATTTGAACACTAAACTGTAGTTATCGGTGTACTTTGATGGTTAGGTTTCATTTAAGCAGCCCCTCTCAGGAATGGTTGGCCTTGGTCTGTACAAGACTAACCTTATTTACACGACAACCATAAATAATCTTCAGCTTGTTGGATCATGGAAACATGGAAACACGGCAAAATCTTTTCAGGTAACTTTCACACTCCGTCATAGTGATTATCCATCAGTATACATAGACAATAAACCTCTCACAAAAACAGACACGGCCAAGTATCTCGGTCTGACTTTTGATAAACGAATAACTTGGAGCACACATATCAAACAGAAACGTTTATTACTGAATTCCAGACTTAATAAATTTCTATATTCCCTACTTCACAAACAATCAAAATTACCATTGGCACAAAAACTACACATATATTGTTCTCTTTTGAAAAATTATATAGACCTACGGGTCCCAAATTTACGGTTCAACCAAACCCTCTAATTTTCAACGAATTCAAGCATTCCAGTCAAAATCATTACACCTTATAACAAAAGCGCCCGTTTACGTTAGCAAAGAAACCTTACATACAGATTTGAAAACACCATTTGTACAAAATTCTATCGAAGATAGAATTTGATACAAACGCTTTCACGACAAGTGACACGAACACGATATCCCACTGGTGCGTTCACTTTCTACCTTCCATTACCTGATAATCCCGCTAGACGCCTCAAAAGACGCTGGAGTAGAGACCTGCTAATTTAATATACACATTTTATTCTTGGGGAGGCACCAATGGGGCCCCTACCACTCTCATGGCTATCATGTCATCCATAAAATTATCATAATCATCACATTTGCTTGTTGTAAATAAAGTTTTACCCGGTTAAATAAAGAATTAGAGAAAAAAATCTTGTTGGGTCATGTGATTGCTTGTTGTTCTTAAATCGGGCAGGTTGCAGCATACACACATTAGGGGTTAAAAAAAATGTTTACTCAATTGTTATTAACTTAAGACTACACGTAGTCTCTACGCCGGTCACTAGTTAATAAGAGAATATTTACTAAAAAAAAAAAAAATTAAAATATAAATATAAAAAATATATATTATAAATATAAATATATTAAAAGTATATTAATATAAAAAATATATTCGTCCTGATAATGTCAATTTTTGGAAAGTACCTTATAAATTCAATAAACCAGTTTTATTGTTCAATTAATAAAATCTTCATATTAAAGCAAATATGCTTTTCAAATGTAAACACCTTGTAAAAATTTGAAAAAATTGCTCAAATAGTTCTTAAAATATTTCTTTCTTTTAAAAAGTGAAAAATATGAATTATTACGGAATATCATAAAAATTAAATGAGGTACAAATTATTGATTTATTTACTTTACCAGCTGATCCCTTATTTCGTGTACCAGCTGCGCCCCGGTACACGACAAATAACTACATTCACAAAGACTTATATTTCTCAATAGTTAGAGAAGAAATTTTAAATTTTTAGTATAAAGGACGAAAAACAGCGTGAATTTCACAAGCATTATTTAGCTATCAACTTATTGGACAACAGTGGTACAATGCGAAGACTAAAATGAATGCACCCTATAGATTATTTGTTTGATAACTTATATTATTTGTATTGTTTTTCAAAATTTAGCATCATGATATTACTGTAGTATAATATCCAACTGTGAACAGTACTTATTATTTTTTATAAAGGTGTCTTCACCGGGAGGTATGTTTTCATAATAATTATCTATGTAACAAAACAATTTATTGTTCTATTAAGAACAGATTAACTTATAGATAAATCTGTAAATAAAAATTATTTTACTTTTAAGACTTTTAAGACTACTTTTAAGCCATTTAATGCTGAACAATTATGAGGTATCTCTCCCGTCGGGCTGATTACTCGTGCAGCGTGTTCTCCGCTTGCTTTATGTAGGGCCTACAACTTATGTTTCTTACGTTTTTATAGATTTATTTTATTTGCGACCGATAAATAGATTTATGTTTGCTAAGAACATAAAAGGAAACAATTCAATGTTTTTTAGGTTTATTTTTGCCTGTTGTAATATACTTATGTGTTTCTTGTTTTAATTTTTCCATTTACCTTTACGATTTACGCTTAATTACTTATAAAATTTTAATCTGCAAATAATAGCTATACTGTTAATTTAAATCTAAAAGTGTAAGCTATTTTGAATCGATACCTGCAAAGATACAAATTCATGGCTTCAACTGTACTCTGAAAACCCGTTAAAAATACTGGAGTGTACCATACGAGGGTAGAAGATCGTATGACAAAAATTCAAAAACGAACTGCACGGTCACAAAGAAAACCCCTTTCTGAGGGCTATATAATAGAAACAAACCGACATCCGGCAGGCGGTGTTCCTCTGGAATTACTTAAAATTATAACAAAAAAGAACCCGCTAGGTGAGACGGCAGCCTGATGGTAACACCTACCCATGACTGGGTATAGGCGAGTCTCTAGCACTGAATGTGCTAAGACTTCCGCTTTGCTTTAAACCCCTCCTATTCTTTATCTTAGTAGACGTCCTCTTTCTGCTAACATTCTTACCTTTAGTATCATCTGGTCATTCTTTTAAATTCATTTACAGATTTACCTAAGGTACTTATTCGGGCTTTGTAAATCAATTTTACCGATTTAATCTTGGTTCTTAAAAAAAAACTTGGCATTATAAAGGATTTATCGAAGATGTTTTTAAAATCGAAGGAAGCGTACAAGTATTATGCAAGATAATAAATAAAAATAAGTTTCTTTGCAGCCTTAAACCTAAACAGATTATTTTTTTAATTATTGTTTAATTCGTACTTACATAGTACATGAAGTTGCATATCGATTGTGACTGGATCTCCTACGCCATTAGATGCTGTACACTGGTAAACACCAGCTTGATGCCGGTCCACTTTGTCCAAAGTTATTGAAAATCCTTCAATTGCCTTATCACCATTGGGAAGTGAATCATCCTGTCAGAAAAATCATCTTTATTATTTGATGAAGTAATTAAAATTAGTATATAGAAGTATATTAGTACTACATAAATATATGGAAACTTCTAACCAGAGAAAGGGATAGGCTAGTGGGGCATATCTTAAGACAGCCGGGTATTGCTGTATCAATAATTTAGGGTAATATTGAGGGAGTGAATTGTAGGGGGAGGCAAAGTTTAGAATGTTTAAAGTAAATTACAAAAGATGTAGGGCGTTGCAGGAATTTAGATATAAAACGACTGGTGCAAGATAGAACAGTTTGGAGAACTGCATCAAACCAGTTAAGAGACTGATGACAAGAAATTCAAATTTTATATTTTTATCTTATTAATCTTTTAGTGTGTACATTATACTAAACAACCATCAACTTTGACTGGTGAGCAAATACAAAAAATACAAAAAAAATACGGTGGGTAAGAACTAAATAATAAACAAAAAAATATTTGGGCGCCAGCTCTGTCAGCAGAGTATGAGAAAAATAATTAACAAACTAGATTTCCTTTCGTTAAACTAAATATTTAATGAATGTACTACTAACTAAATTAACTAACTACTAATAAAACAATCTTTAAATTACCCTAACCTATTTTTTAAATATATCCAACCTTTTTGCCGCGACTTTAATAAAAAAACAAGAAATTACAAACCCTTAACAAATATACGAATGAATTTATCTCGAATTAAATGTGCCCTCTTTCTTTTTCTTCTCTTTGTTCTCCTGATCACTCTTCGTTCTGGTCACTCCTGGTCACTCGTTCAATTCTGATCCTTCTTAACTAACCGTTTCTCTCGTAAGTCCCAAGGAAACTGAACGTGAATTTCTTGGGTTCGAACCAGGAAACCTCTGGCTGACAAGTTTTTCGTCTCCCACCAACCGTTCAACCAACCTGGAGGGCCAACAGGAAGGAGAACTACCCCAGAGATTGGCGGAAAGTTGGTAAGTGGAAGAAAAGGCAAAAAACACAGAGGGAAAAGTACACCCGTCTAAAGAATATCAGATGGTTGACCGTTGGCTATATTTTACAACTTATTGTCTAACTACTCTAATTTAGCTTACTCTAACAATGGGGGTTTTTCATTAACATTATTAATGGCTTGTACTGAGTAATGGAAGTTATAGTAATTGGGAATTACTATAACTTCCATTGCTTGTACAATTGTATATTTTTCAATGGTACAATACTTAAGTACTTCTTTCAGAACTATTCTTAAAAATACTAAAACTTGTAAATTTATTTTCTTAAGTACCTTTATACTTGTAATAATTCGTGTCTCAAATTACCGTTCCTGTTATTACATCGTTCAAAAGTATTAATTTTAATTTTTAATTTCTATTATTATTTTACGGAATTATATTAAAAATTACAATAATAATTTATACATAAATTAATCTTTGTCTGATCGATTAACGTAGCCAATCAAAATCTAACTTCTTAAGCCAGCTTATTGTTCACTGTAAGGATAACGGTCCATTCACCAAAAGTCGTTACGATTTTCTGGACGCACGTTCGAATTCTTGTTTTTATGGTAACAAGCCAACGAAGTGTCATTGGACAGACGAAAATATACACAAATCAATTTTAAATTTTCAAAAAAGTAGTTGATAACGATTTAAGTTCTTTCAAACTTCTAAAGGTTATTAATATTCAATACGATGAAAATAAGTCAAAAATGTTATACCATTCATTTCTACACTTCCATAGTTAATCTGACGCCAAAATCAACCAGTTTAAATAATATTATATAATTAATAATTTGGGAAAAATCGTTAATACAGTCAAAATAGATAATTAAAAATTCTTTACGAATAAAGGTTATTTGCTGACTTATTTATCATATATTTTTCTGATTTCTTTTAAACAGTTTTTCAAAGATCTCCATAAACAGTAATTTTATCTTTATAATGAAAACAAAGTTCTTATTATAAAGTTATAATTGAAACATATTTGAAAACTAGAGTGGAAATTCATGCTTCAGTTAACTCGAAGTATGTCTTGATATTCCTTACACACTAAGAAAATTTGTTTTGTGTTTCAAAGAGTAGAAGTGAACTAGAAAACTTATATTTCCGGTGAATTTTAACTTTTATACGTGTTAATTAACTGACCTGATGGAACAATGAATATTAAAAAAGGACTTGAAGATATTATTTACAATAATAACATTATTTATCATGTGTTTTTTCTGTTTTGTAAAAGTTTAACAGATTTTAAAACTTTACGAACGTTGAACAAAACATATTACAAACTAACAAAAATAGGATTGTAATTCTCTTTAACTTTTGTTATGAATATTTTTGCCATATTTACTTTGTAAGCCCGTAATTTCAGAAAAAAAATGATTTTAATTTGGCTTTTTACATTAACTTACAACCTGCGGCTAAATTAAATGTTAGACAAAAAACATTTCATTTTAAATTGTCTTTTATTTTTGTTACATACCCATTTGCCCTAAAATACTAGTAAGACTGTCATTTTGAAAACAAAACTGATTTGTACTTTTTCTTGCCTGTATGAATTGGAAGGGAGTATTGTTATCATGTCGATTTTCAAAATCGAGATTTCACCGTATATACATGTTTTTAGACCCCCTGAACCCAACAAAAACAGTTTTTACCGAATGATGTGTGTGTGTGTGCGCGGGCGCGCGAACAAAATATCCCAAGAACGGTACAGGGTTATCGTACGAAGTTGCAACTTAAGTTAGGCACTATTAGAGGACCCGACAAAACATTTTCATCAAAATCGGTCAACCGGAAGTAGTGGTAGTAGAGCATGTGTGTGTGCACGCGCGCTAACGAAATACCCCAAGAATGGAACAGGATTATTGTACGAACTTGAAACTTAAGTTACAGTAGGTACTATTAGAGGACCCGACACGAAAAGTTTCATCAAAATCGGTCAACCGGAAGTAGTAGTTTATTCGTGTCATTTTTACACATTTTTGATTTTTTTTAAAACGGCTCCTTCGATTTTTTTATAAATCGTAAAAAATAGATTAGATTATTTGTGTAAATGCATTTACACTAAAGATAAATTTTAAAAAATTCTTCGGAAATCACTTACGGAATATTTGTCCTTCGCAATAATTTTTCTCACTGTATTACAGGAGAGCGCCAGAAAATGCTAAAAGACAAGAAATTAATGATCTACAGTTTATTACGATAAACTTGTAGAATACATAGGTCAGTTAAGAAATAAAGGCTATCTTTTTAACATACACTGTATTAAGTGTTTTTGGTAAAAAGAAATAAAATGTTAATTCATATCAAATAGTATACCGTTTAATAATTAATTAATTAACTATTACAAACGATATGTAAATGACGAATTATTACAATATTTACATCGTTAAGCATAATCTAAAAGTATATCAATAAGATTGTGTAAAATATCGTGCAAGTTAGATTTATCTTTTGGTAAAGAGAAAACGGTGGTATAAGTTCAAAGGGTAAGATTTCAACTGTTATATTATAGTAAATGTTGAATAAATTGATAGTTTATGTTACTTAACATAACGTTCTGATTAAGGATCGTGGTTATGTCCAATGAATTGAATGTAAAGTGTTTGTGGCGTGACTAAATCGGTTTCCACAACCTTCACAATAGAAATAGTGACAGTATGTCAAGTCACTGTTGGCACAGAAGTACTTGGCTCTTTCTCTTTCTTTACAGTTACATTCTCTCTTATCATCATAGTGTTTTTCCTTCGTATTTGCACGCCACTATTCAATTTACGCAATTACAAACCGCTAGCCATTAACCTTCCTTCCCCGCAAACGCCCACCGAACTACACCTCGGATCGTACATATATCTATAATATTATTTAATATAAAGTGTGTATTTAAAGTAAATTATAGGAATTAATAAGATTTGTTGCGTGCCAAATAAAAAATTACCCCCAGGGGTATAACGAAGTGTAATGTGTTATAAGGTTAGAAAGGGGGATTACAAGAGGGTATTACATATAGTTATTTTTATTCCCGTTCTTCTTTCTCCTTCTTCATTCCTTACAGTTTTGGTCGGCCTCGATGTGTAACCAAAAGGAGAAAGAAGGATTGGGCAGGGGGATTAAGGGCCAAAGGTGGGCTCAAAACATCCTAACCTCCCAACCTCTCTGACCACGTTATACGTTCAATTGAATTTTATGGCCTGATAAGTCCCAACTAAACGATCGCCAAACACGAATGAAGGGGCCATTTTAGGTAGTCACAGTAGAGGGGTGAAGCGCGTAAGGGATGGACGTACGCCACTGCGAACGTCATGCATAATTCAGGCAACCGTCACCCAGCTGTCTACACTCACACCGTCTACTAGTCTTATTTTCCGACAAAACGCACACACATTCATCCTAAACAACTTTCCTTGGTCGTTATCTTTTTACAAAGTTAAACGAACCAAACGTTGTATCATTTTAAATTGTTTATTTCATATTCAAAAATTAAATGGCTATTTTAATAAAACATTTATTTATAAAGAAATGATTACGTACATGATTCAGACAAAACCCAATAGATGATACTAAATTCTATGTTAAAAAATTCCTATTTACTTTGTTAACAGAAAACTAATCTGTATTAAAATGTGATCAGAAAGACAATGGTGTTCCTGAACAAAAATACGCATAAAATATTCAGTAGTTTTACAACTGTATAATTTCACACTGCAAAACGATAAACTATTGATTTTTAAATATTAAAATTTTTGTATGATATTATTACATTCGTTTCGTAATCTGTCGAATAAAAAAGTTTATAAATTTTTTGGCTCGGGGACTTTTCCATAAGGGTTAAGAATTATAATTTAAATGCCACATATAAAATAGTCACGAATTGATGGCCTAGTTTAATCATAAAAAAATTCTATAAATAATTAAATAAAAATATAAGAATTAACTTATGACTAAATGATCCACAGTCTACCTAATCATGTTATATGGAAATACATGTCTCGCACTAGGGTTGGAGTGGCAAATAAGCTTTTCGTAAATTCCAAAAAAATATGGAATTTTCGGACCACAGCTAGTCGAACAAATACGGATAAAATCCGCACTCGTTTTTTTTAGGTTACACTTCAAAGTCTGATCCAAAAAGTTATTTGAAATATAATAATAAAAATAGGAACACATTTTTCCTATTCAGATCAGACTTTGCTGTAAAAAAACCCATGAATCAATAATCAAAAACAAATTTATTTGATAAAATTGTTCCTATTTTTCAAAACTTTTTTCTAACTCTTCAGAGACATTAACTGCCAACAGAACGTTTTGAATAATCACCGAAAAGAACAGATTTTTCTGTAATAAAATTCTAAAATTATTTTAAAATACTGATATAAAAAATTTAATTTTGAAATTTTACCTATGGCGATGTGACAGACAGTAAGAGTAAAGAAAAAACCACAATCATATTATTTTAAAAAGAAAAACTTTGATTGTAACAAACACCCATATTTATTATAACTGTCATTCTTTATATGTGGATAACACCGTTTTACTTAATGTTTAACACTAATTAACATTACATTTTAGTGTTTTCATGTAGGTCTACTAGTAGAATTATCACATGATCGATTAAATGAAATGTAGTTTTGTTTTTAACATTTTCTAATGCAAATTTTTTTATCATTCTGCTTTTTTTTCAAAAGTTTCATCTAAGAATATTTAACATTGGAATACAAAATAGTATTTGTATTTATTTTTTGCAAAAATCTGTTGCGTTTTAATTTGTAACGTTGTTCATTTAATTTTAAAGTAAATTAAACGGACAAATAAAAATATTTCTCTTGAAATAAGAGCATTTGCATTTATTTTTTTCATAAATTCATTTTACTTTATTATACTCACTTCTATTACTTTATTTTCAATTAAAGTAATTTAGTTAATTTAAAATGAACAATTAAGTAAAATGATTAAAAATGAAAAATTAATGCTTAACTGAACATTGTACTTTTTAACTACGGTACTTATACTAGTTTTTTATTTTATACTAGAACGTTCATAGAAATTTATTTATTCGGTTAAATATTTCTCGAAATTAGTTATTTACACTTTTCTGAGAATGAAAATACTTTTAGTCATATAGTTTTTAAACGCTGTAGGTAGAATGTATTTTCTCTTTCATGGTTATTAAAACTTGAAATTTTTTCGTAAAAACAGTAGGAAATAAAACCTGGAGTACTATACGAGTCAGAGCGTATCTTCCATCAGAGCGAGAGTTTTAAAAGTAAATTAGAAATGAAAGAAAGAAAAGTCCTAAAAGAAATATAGCCTATGGTCCGAAGGAAAATTAAAATGAAGAATTTACGTTAAGAACAAATAAATTTATATTTGGGAATGGAAAAATATAAAACATAATGAAGGAAATGGCCTTGATTTTTTTTTTTTTTTTGGTTTAACGTCCGACTGTTTTGCAATTACTGCTAATGCAGACGGTGAAGGGTGAAATGATATTTTGTAAATGGCCTTGAATTGGAAATAATGGATAATGGAGGAAAAGGCCCTGTGAGGAAAACGGTTTCTTTTCTTGAACATATCAACAGAATAGATGTTCAACAAAAAAGATTTACTTCGATTCATGAAAATATTATAACAAAATATAGAAATAAATGATTGTGACGACTCAAAATCATTGACACCTGGCTTTGTTTATGTTTTGGTCTGAAGTAAATGTAAATAGACCCAGCTGGTGGAAATAAATAATAAAAAATAATTTAATTTTAAGAAAGTTATAAACAAAATCGGGTTGCTAGGGGCTAGTAGGTAAAAGAATGGTATAAAATGATTTAGTGGGGCCTGGAGATATGAAAGGGGACAGTACGTTATCATGTATTCTTAATTATTAAGAATTTATTTACTAGATATTTATATATTAATGAAACAAGGATACTATTTATGAAAAGAAAATGTTAGAGAATGTTTGTAAAAGAAAAGAACACTGTTAAAAATGAATAGTAGTTATATTAATGATATACAAGACATTATTAAATAACAATTGTAGAACAATATTTATTAAAATTGATTTAAGAAGAAAACATAAAGTATATGTACTGTTAATGTATAATATAGAATTGAAGCGTAAGAACACTGTTAAAATAAAATAATAGTTATTTTTATTGATTTGAATTTAAGTTTTCTTCATGATGAATAGAAACTGAAAAAATAAAGGAGATGAAGGTCTTTGTTAGACAGGATAGAGGGCAGAAGTGAATTTGGAAAGAAGGTAGAAGAATTTGATGGGTTCCACGAGAAACAAAAGACAAATTATAACTACACGTAATCAGTAGTTATAAAAAAAAAAAATAGAGAAAAATGAAACGGTTTGGAAGACAAAAAAATAGCAGTGAAAATGTGAAACACATCAGGTGTGAGAAAAAATAATAATTTAACGTGGTCCTCATTGGGCCGAAACGAAAAGTAAATAAGTACAAAAATAGAAATAATGTAAACTGATGTCATTAAACGGATTTATATTTTACTTGAAGTAAATAAAAGTAAAGAAAATTTTCTATAGTTAAATTAAACATTGCAATTAATTAGTATTTTCAATAACCATATTTTTTTTTTTTTAACATTAAGAATTATTTACAAACAGTTTAACAAAAACTTTCAGTAAATGTTGTGATAATGAATATAACTTGAAGAAGACAGCACTCAGCAGCGTTGCTTCCGTGTGATCGTTTGGTTATAAGTTATGAAGGGTTTCTTCTTAATCCTGGTGACGTATACTTTTTTTTACGGATGAAGCGAATGAAGGTGTGAAAAGGAGTGAATGAAGACGTGATACTGATGATCTGTATAATTGATGATTGAAAATTTATTAGATGATTAGTTGTAGATTAATGAGAGCTATCAAGATTTAGTTCATTGAGAAATAAGAGTTGACCATCCGCAATATAACTTTGTGTTTTTAATTTTAAAAAGATGGTTAAACATTTTTGATCAGGTGAAACGAAATGGAAGATCTAATATTCTCGCCTTCTTGAGTCTTTGATTTTCAATATTGTCATCGAGAAGATTTATAGCCAAATGATTAGAATGAGTGTCCAACTTGGTTAAATACTTTTCACTCCGGCTGCTAATTTCTTCTCTCACCGTAGGTATGCCCAGGTCATGATGGAGTACTTCATTAGGCACATACCAAGGTGCACAGCATATAAGGCAAAGAAACTTCGATTGAAATCTCTGTAATATTTCTACGTTAGACGTACTTGCTGTGCCCCAGAGTTCAATTCCATAACTCCAAACTGGTTTTATCATAACCTTGTACAGTGTCAATTTATTTTCCAAAGATAACTGTGATCGCCTCCCGACAAGCCAATACAGTTGTCGTAATTTAAGTCCGAGTAGTTTCCGTTTGGTCCATATATGTTTTTTCCACGTCAATCGCCTGTCTAGATAGATGCCCAAGTATCTCACATCATCTGAGTGTGGAATTACGTTGTTGCGAAACGTTACTGGTGGACATGATTCTCGTTTCATCGTAAAGGTTACGTGTGCAGACTTCTGTTCATTTACTTTGATCCTCCATTTTTGGCACCAGTCTTGGATGTTATTTAGATGTTGCTGTAGTTTTTTCAGGAGCGTGGACTGATGTATCTCACATCATCTGAGTGTGGAATTACGTTGTTGCGAAACGTTACTGGTGGACATGATTCTCGTTTCATCGTAAAGGTTACGTGTGCAGACTTCTGTTCATTTACTTTGATCCTCCATTTTTGGCACCAGTCTTGAATGTTATTTAGATGTTGCTGTAGTTTTTTCAGAAGCGTGGACTGAGGAGGCATCAGACGCTATAATAGCAGTGTCATCGGCAAAAGTTGCTGTTGTTACAAGTTCATTTACAGGAATATCTGCCGTAAATAGCGTATATAGAAAAGGACTTAAAATGCTACCTTTAGGTACACCTGAACGAATTAGGTGCAAGGTCGATAACTCATCATCAAATTTCACTTGGAAAAAACGATCGGTTAAGAATGATTTTAGAATAGGAAAATAATTATGATCCAGGTTTAATTTAATTTTGTGTAGAAGAGCTAAATGCCATACCTTGTCAAACGCCTGAGCTACGTCTAAGAAGACGGCTGAGCAAAATTCCTTTTTTTCTAAGGTATATCGAATTTGGTTAACTATCCGATGTACCTGTTCTATCGTAGAATGTTTTTCACGGAAACCGAATTGATGATCCGGGTAAACACTTTCTTCCAAAGTGGTTCTTTCATCGCGTTGGCGATGTTGGTAACGTGCTCGCCTCTCATCACGCGGTCTTGGGTTCGAATCCCACTCGGGCATGGCATTTTTTCATACGTTACAAAAAATTCATTTCATCCTTCACCGTCTGCATTAGCAGCAACTTGCAAAACAGTCAGACGTTAAACAAAAAAAAAAAAAAAAAAAAAGAAAACTTCCAAAAAAGGTTTTAAACGATCAAGTAGTAATTTTTCAAAAACTTTTGATGTCACGGATAGAAGACTGATCGGTCTATATGACGTAATTTCGGTAGGTTCCTTGCCAGGTTTGAGAATCATGACTATTTGGGCAACTTTCCATTGAGATGGAAAGCAACCCGTCCTTAGAATTGCGTTGAAAATGGATGTCAGGAGTAAAATTCCCTTCATTGGGAGTTGCTTTAGCACCTCACCGGTAATTAGGTCATAGCCAGGGGCTTTTTTGGAACTCAGGCGCGTTTGGATTGTAGTTATCACTTCAGCCGGAGTGAAAGATTTGATAGGAGGTGATAGCTGAAATGGGGCTTCAAGATGTTCCAAAATGTCTTCTTCTAATTTTCGATCGATATCATCGTCGTGTGGACGGAAGACAGTGGACAGATATTCCGCAAACGCTTCCACTTTTTCTTTTGTGGTCCTAGTCCAATTTCCATCCGTTAGACGAAGAGGTGGAATTTGTTTCTTTGATCGTTTTATGTATCTTGTAGCTTTCCATAATGAATAGTCGGTAGCTGCCGTTGGAGATAATTGAACCAACCTGTCTTGGAAATAATGATTACGCAGTTCTTGAAGCGTGTACTTTAGATGTTGTGCTGCACGATTGAATCTTGTTTTGTCATCTGGGTGTCTGCTATGCTGCCAAATTTGACGTAATCTTCGTTTGTAGTTTATCAATTCTCGAATGGTAGCAGGACAACTGTTTCCATAAGTGTTTTTGTCGGCATCTGTAGTTGATTTCCATGCGGCATTTTGCACTACCTTATTAAAATGCTCAACCGCTTCCTCAATCTCGTCTTGTGATTTTAACGACACATTCAAAATTATATTTTCGGTAACCAGACGCTTAAATGAGGCCCAATCTGTGTTTTTGTTACACAGAACGGGGAGTTTCTTCTTTTCTTGTAGTTTACAACCAACGCTGGCGATTATAGGAGTGTGATCTGAGGGCAAATCCAGGACAGATTTTACTCGAATAGAATTTTGACTTATATTTTTGGTAACAAAAAAGTCGAGGAGATCCGGAATCCTGCGTCGATCGGTTGGCCAGTACGTTGGTTTACCTGTCGATAACAAGCCTAAATTATGTTTTTGTACAACATTAAACAGAGTTCTACCCCTTGGATTACATAAACGAGAACCCCATGCCTGATTTTTCGCATTGTAATCACCTCCCGCAATAAATTTGTTACCTAAACTTTCAAAAAAAGTTTCAAATTGAGCGGCCGTAATGTGATGCCGTGGGGGGGAGTATAGCGCTGAAATTGTTACTTGTCCGCGCACGTCCTCAATGACAATGTTTGTTGCTTGTAGATAAGGTGTTTCGAATTTTTGAAGTTCGTAATGTTTAATATTATTTTTTATTAATATAGCGGAGCCTCCATGCGCCGTACCATCAGGATGATTAGTAAAGTATAGAGAATAACCGTTGCACCTGATGTAACTCCTGTTAGTGAAATGAGTTTCTGATAAAAGCATGACATCGATGTTGTGTATGTTTAAAAATGTGATTAGTTCTTGAATATGTTGACTTAAGCCATTGGCGTTCCAGAGTGCAATTTTATATACTAATACTTGCTCCATTTTAATTCAATTTCGAAACAACGATTGTAAGTAAATTTAATAGTGTCGCAATTTGTTCTGTTTGTTTTTGTATTACGTTCCGTAGTTCTAGAAATGATTGTTGTAGATTTGAAATCGGATCAGTTTGCAACGGATTGGTTGGGATTGGTTGCGTAGAATTGCCCTTTACGGCTCTCGCATAGTCTAAAATACTGTTACCGTTAGGTGTCTGATGTAATGTTTCCTGGACGCTGTTTTTTCAACAACTTGGGTGACAAATTTTGAGCTGACCGTCTGAGTTTCCGGTGGTGTAACTGTTCTTTCGCGTAAAGGTGGAAATTTTCGTTGTTTAATCTGTTTGTATATTTCGCAACCTTTGTAGTTAGAGGGATGGTCTCCTCCACACAAAGCGCATAATGGTGGGGCGTCCTTCTGTTTACCACAAATAGTAGTGTCATGATTATCACCGCACTTCACACAACGAAATGGTCTGTTGCAGTACGCTCTTGAATGCCCGTACCGTTGACATCGCTTACATTGAATAACATCGTTTTTTTGGTAGGGTGGCTCAAATTTTATTTTGGCGTTTTGCAACAATTCTATTTTATAAATATCTTTGTTATTAGAAGCCGGTTCTAAATCTACAAAAAAAGCGAAAGAGGTTCCTTTGTAATTCTGTGCCGTATGTTCGAGATGTTCCGTACGGCATGGTTATGCGTAGCCAGTTCTTGTATCACGTCATTGACGTCAACTGAGTAGTGGACGTGACGTAGAACAACCCGGAATGCACGGCACTGTTTTAGCTGGTAGGTGTGGAAGTCGATTTTAGAAGACTTCAGATTTTTTATTATCGTCGAATATGCACGGCCGTTGTTGGCGTTCAATTTCATTTGGTTTCGAGAGATAATTTTGTACACATAATCGGTTTTATTTACACCATTGCTGGTGATTATATTTAAAAGCAGTTGCAGGTTGCTAACGCTGGGAATAAAGACAGGGGGCGGCTTTGGTTCTGTTGTAGATGAATCGTCTTCCATGCCGGAATTGTCTGACAACCCATCGTAAGCGTTGCTGAGTGGAAACGCTGTGGCTGTACTATCGAGTCGCTTCCCTGCACGCAAATCAGTTGATGACTTTTCTGCCTTTCTTTTATTATTTCTCGCTCTTACAACAGTAAAATCGTCTTGTGGTTTTGATGGTAATGTCGGTATGTCCTTGTCAGCCGATAAATTACGTGATTCATTAACGAGTCTTGGATCCCGAATGAATTGTTTTTTCGATGTGTGAGTTGCAAATTTATCAACACATGTTTTAGTAGCGCCTTCTTGATCGGAAGAGGTTGAAAATTTGGCGACCGATAAATTGTTATTTATATGCCTACCACTAGAACAATCGATATCATATGATTGGGTTGAAGAAGAAGAACCCTGCGTCGACATTTTAAAATGTAACCTCACAATGTTTTATTTTAATAAAACAAAAAAAAAAAATTTAAAAAGTCGTTTAGGAATTAATAAATAAAATTAGCAACTTACATATTTATTCACCATTCACACACAATCACACAAATATAATTGTTAAATTAATAATGTTTTAACAGAAAATAGTGGACAAATTCAGTAACTGTACTTCACAACACACAATCAGATGATCGTATTCAATAACCATATAAATAAAATATTATTGAATTTAAACAAATGTAACTAATTATCGTAGTAAATGTATTGTGACAAATAAGGTTAGGTTGTGCTTTGACAGAAGCGATCAGATTTGATTCAGTTGTCCCTCTAAAAAGGGTAGAAAAGGTTTTTATTGTGTTATTATTTTGATTTTAGTTTTTGGTTCTTACACCTTTTGTTATTTGTCTCTGGATTTTACGAAACTTATTTTGTGTATTTATTTATCAGTCACATTTTTTTAAATTTTTCTCAAAATTTTATGACTGGTCATTATAAATAGAGGCGCTTTCTTTGTTGTATCAGTTGGAAATTGGTTAGTGCAAAGTAAAGAAGTCTGCAAGTAGATAGGTTATTTAGTGGAAAAAGTCAGAGGGTGTGTAGGAATCGATTTGACATGTTTAGAAAAGTGTTTGTTAATGAAGACAAAATGTACTAACCTATTGTTTAAATCTGTGTGCAATTGTAAACAAATAATTAATGATCTATTTTATTGTAAATGGCCATCTTTCTTGTTATTTTTTACTTAAGTATTGTTTAAGTCTTAAATTTTGTTACCCCTTTTGTTCGGGCGAAAAACAAAAAAAACGCCAGCAAACAAAATTGGCATTGGGGTAACAGAAAAACTCCAACAGGAGGGACTGCAGTGATGTGATACCAAAATTAAATCAAGAAAAATAGTTTACTAAGAATATTTTAATAAAATGTTAAATAAATAGAGTAATTAAAAATTACGGTTACAAGCAAATTCATCATTAACGGAGAAAGTTATGCAAGCGCATAAATGATTTTATAATAATAATCATCCAAATCTTTAGAAAAAAAACAAAATACAAGAAAGAATATAGTTATATATGCAATTGTACATACTTATTACTGGATCCAGTTTAAAAAAAAAAATTTAATAAAAAGGTAGATAATTAATAATAAATATAATTACAAAAGAAATAATAATTAGAATTTTCAATTAGGATATGCCTTTTACATAATGAATAGATAAAGTTGAACAATAAATTAATTTAGTAAGGAATCATAAATCAATTTGTTTTAAATATGATAATACAGATACTATAAAATTAATTATTTTTATTTAATAAGAATTTAATTTTTATATACTTTTTTAAACCAAGCTATTTTGGATAAAACTCAAATGCAAATAAAAAAAAAGATTTTGTTTCTTATATAATAATTCCTTTTTAAAAAAAATAAAGTACAAAAGATAAAAAAAATATCCGGAGTATTGAATCCGGTTAACTCCGCACCGTATCATGCTTACCAGCATACATTAATGGTAATGAGCAAAAAACATTTTATCGTAAGATACAAAGTAACAATTAAAATTTATATTATAATTAAAAATATAATTTTATGATGCGGAGGCTACAAGATAATTATTTACAAAAGAATCATATCGCCGACAACAAGATTTCGGGTTACGAAAGCAAATACATATCGGATGTCACTTGGCCCAAACAGGATTACTTTAATTCTTGCACAGAATAGCTTTAATCAGGGCTTGAAAAGGATCCATCCCAAATTAGATCTAATTCTACCCCAAACTGGGTAAAAACTGCCCCACACTGGGTCCCTGCAAAGAGCAGAAAAACCAGGACTTAGTAAAGAAGAAAGCTACCCCAAAACACCAAAAAGGTAGTCAAATCCCATAGGCTCAAAAAGTTCATATAAAAAAATTTTAAGATAAGGTTTAAAATACCCAAAGGTTTACAAAATTTACAAAATTTTAAATTAAACATTTTCGGCTACCATGGGTTTTCACTACAACTAAAAAAAGAGAGACTTACCGGAACACGGGAAAGCAAAAAGGTCAAGACCAACATCAGCAGAACGCACCCTGAAAAAACTTAAAAAACATTAACGACACAAGTACCAAAACACGTCAGACGCCATGACCTTTCGCTGCAAGAAGGACGAGACACGCAAAATTTACCTAAAAAGAAAACTCGGTTTGACGTCACGGGTCCCCTCCAACAAGGAGGAGGAGAACCAGCACCGCAGATAAAACAGATGGCAGCGAACGGTAAGCAAAAGCCTAAAAGAGCGAATCAATTAAGAGATAACTAATTAACGTCGACAGAGCAGATAACGAAAAATTAATCCAATTAGAACAATGAGAGGAAAATAAATTTTAAAATAAATTGTAACATTGAAAATAAATGTTACAATTTTCATAAGATTTCGTAGTAAATCTAGTCCATAATAATAAAAATAATAATCGTATTACATTAATTTATATATATATATTCTTCTCTTCTTCATGTAGCATCTCCATTACGAAGGTGTGCTAGCATCATGGCAATCCTGACCTTGGAAACTGTAGCTCTTAATAGGTCGATGGATGACAAATTAAACCACTCTCGCAGGTTCCGTAGCCAGGAGGTTCTTCTTCTTCCAACCGATCGTTTGCCCATAATCTTTCCCTGGATGACAAGATGAAGGATTTCATATTTTGGACCTCTCAAGACATGGCCGAGGTACACCAGCTTTCTCTTCTTGATTTCGATCATCACTTCCATTCCCTTCTGCATCCTCCTTAGGACTTCCATGTTTGTGACTCTCTCTGTCCAAGATATTTTGTGCATCCTTCTGTAAACCCACATCTCAAAGGCCTCAAGTCTTCGTTCACATTGCCTATTGGTAGTCCAGGCCTCTGCACCATAGTACAGCACCGGAAAGATGTAACACCTCAGCACACGAATTCTCAAGTCCAGACTCAGATTGTGGTTGCACAGCATCCTCTTCATTTTCACAAATGCGGCCCGGGCTCTCTCTATGCGGATTTTGATCTCAGTAGAGTAATCAAGGTTACTATTCACCGTCATACCAAGATAGCTGTACTTCATAACTCTTTCCAACTGCTCTCCCTCCACATACAGGTGTTCGTCATGTGGGACCACATTCTTGGTGATGACCATGCACTTTGTCTTCCTTGTGTTGAGGGTGAGACCAAAATGTTGGCTGGCTTCAACAACCTTATACAGGAGTTCCTGGAGATCCTGCATTGTTTCAGCCAGCAAGACTGTATCATCTGCATAACGTAAGTTGTTGAGACGTATGCCATTCACCCGAACTCCTCCAACCTCCGTGTCAAGGGCTTGTCTGAAAATTTCTTCAGAATAAATGTTGAAGAGAAGTGGAGAGAGCACACAGCCCTGCCTAACACCCCGTTTGATGTCCACTGGGTTAGTAAAGGCATCCTGCACGCGAACAGTTGCTGTCTGGTTGAAGTACAGGTTGACAATTATTCGGATATCTCTCGAGTCAATATTTTTACGTTTCAACACTTCTATCAGTTGGTTGTGCCTGACTTTATCAAATTCTTTATTATAATCAATAAAACATGCATATATGTCCTGGTTAACATCCATACAACGCTGCATGAGGACATTGTAAGCAAACAGCGCATCTCGCGTACTGAATCCATTTCTGAAACCAAACTGTGTGTCTGAGATATCTTCTTCCAGCTTTAAAAATGTTCTTCGATGTATAATTTTCAAAAAGATCTTCAGTGTGTGACTCATCAAGCTGATTGTTCTGTACTCATCACATTTTTTCGCATTCTGCTTTTTTGGGATAGTAACAAAGGTTGACTTGAGCCACTCAGTCGGTATTATTCCCGTGCAATATATTTTGTTGAACAAAGCTGTGATTGTGTCAAGGTGTTCCTCCTCAATCAACTTGAGTACATCTGCGGAAATCTGATCTGGACCCAGTGCTTTACCATTTTTTGATGAATAAATTGCTCGCTGCACCTCTACTCTCAGAATTGGTGGGCCAGTCTCCTCTTCCTCTCTCTCGCCCATAGTCTCCTCTCTTTCATCCTCAAACAAAACTCTTATATAATCTTCCCAAAGTCGCAACTGATCTGCCATGTCCGTCACAATGTGTCCATCCTTATCCGTTAGTATATATGCTTTCTGTTGCCTTCCTGTACCGTTAAACTCCTTGATCTTCTTGTGGAGATTGTGCAGCTCCTGTCGTTTCTGCAGTTCCTCAACCTCCTCACATCTCTCTCTCACCCACACTTCTCTAGCCCGACGACATTCCCATCTTATTCTTCTCCTCAGCTCACGATACTTGTTCTGATCCTTCGACTTCATCAGCCTTCTCTCCTCCATGAGCCTGAGTATTTCGTCAGTCATCCAGTCCTGTCGCTTCACTTGTTTCTTTGGCTTTAAGTACTCCTGACATGGTTCCAGCACTGCCGATTTGAAGCTTTCCCACAAAAACTCAGGCTCCCTCTCAATTCCATTGTCCTCTCTCATCCTGTCAAATTCTCATTTACTTTTTGACAGACCATTCCCCTCACCTTGACATCTCTCAAATGCCTTGTGTCAATCATGAAATCATGCTGGCGCTTCTTCAATCTTTTCAGCCTCACCCTCACTGTTGCCATCAGCAGATTGTGGTCAGAGTCCACATCCGCTCCAGGGTAGGTTTTGCAATTTCTCACCGAGTTTCTATACCTTTGCTTGATCATAATGTAGTCTATTTGATTTCTGACTATACCTCGTGGGCCGTCCTGTGGTGATTTCCATGTATACCTTCGGCGCTTTGGATGTTCAAAAAGAGTATTGGTAATCACCATTGAGTTTTCTTGGCAGAATTGGTGGAGGCGTTCACCTCTGTCATTGCGCTCACCAAGACCATACTCCCCCACCCACTCATCTTTCTCACCCTGTCCAATCTTTGCATTTAGATCTCCCATGACTACTGTAATGTCTCTGCCTCTTGTTAGTTTCAGAACCTGTTCCACATCTTTATAGAAGGCCTCCACTTCTTCATCCTCTTTCTCCGCCGTCGGAGCATACACCTGAATGAGGTTGAGGGTTCCACAATAGGCCTCCAACTGGAGCAACATCTCTTGAAGAGAGAGGCACAAAGTTCTTCACTGTTTGTTTCACAGATCCATCAACCATGATGGCCACTCCTTGATAATGTCCAGCATTATCATTCCCAGAGAAATATATTGTTTTATCCAAAACTCCCCTCTGTCCACTGCATGACCATCGTGTCTCACTGATCCCCATGATTTTGATGTCCAATCTCCCCATTTCCTTGGCAACATTAAAGGCTTTTCCCTCATCATACATACTATTCACATTCCATGTACCAATCCTCACGTCCTCCCGCAACAAAACATTCTTCCTGGCAACACTCAAAGCTGCCCTCCCCGGAGACCCGATTGGAGGGCTTGAAACTCCGGAATATAATTTAGTTCTGAATTCTGCTATGATTGCTTTACTAGAGAAACTCTAATGAGTCTTTAATGTGGTGGGTTCCCGTTACTTACCACATTCTTACGCCGTTGACCATTTACTGGTTCATCCGCCTTTGGAGCCAATTTTTCAACTCCAGGACAAAGGAGTGCCCTACCACCTACCAGCTCATCCGCCAAGAGCCGTTGGCCAGTAAGTGGGGGATTACTTATACCGGAAATCACTCGGTTTTGCTGGTGTTTGGTTCGCCCCGTCTTCTACGGTAACCACCATATCTGGTGACCATTCCCCTATCCACCACCCGGGGAGGCGCCTGATGGGAGACCAGCTCTAACTCCACACAGATATATATATATATATATATTATATATATATAATATATATATATATATATATATTATATATATATAATTATTGTAAGTTAAAACAAAGTTTTATCATTTATTAATAAGCAGTTTCTCAAAAGAACCAGTATACGTTACAGTATATTAAATAAAGTTTTTTTAAGCGATACTAATTAAAATACAAATCAGAAACTAAAATTTTAATTTAAATAAAATTTTAATATTTAAAAGTATTTAATACTAAAAGTTTCTGATTTGTCTTATTATCTCTGGCTCGTACGTTACAGTGTAGACAAGACAAGTACATACCATTAAGAGAAGTTTTTCAAATTTTATCTCCTGATATGTTCTAGAAATCTTTAATACTATTTTACTTACGATGTTCTATAGCGTAGACTAAATTATTCTAGAACGTCCCTAGTTAGACGACAAGGAAAATGGTACGAGTTCCATGCGTTTATTAAAGAAATTATTAATGGCTTTCATGCTTTCAGCTGCAGAGAAGTAGGCCTACATTGAATTATCCATTTTATTACGTTTTTAGGTTTAAACCGCTCCTTACTTTTTTTAGATATCACTTTCAGAATACTATTTCGATGTTCAGAACAGAGCTTTCGCAATGTACAGATATTTAATACTTTAGTGGAGTAACAATCCTTTTTAAAATTTTAGGAGCAAATACTCAAAATTTAAGGCTTTAATTTTTCTAGTTATCACATACAGAACCGGTAAAGCAAATTTTTTAAACTCAACCTCTTCGAGAAAATATTAAAATATGTATTGCTTTAAAGTATTAAACCTCGTTTTTACCTGTATGTGATCGAAATAAAAATGCTTTAATTTTCTGTTTGGAGGTGGAGAAGAGACTTGGGTTAACTTCATTCAATACAGTTCAAATTTAATAACGCTTAATAACAACATACAAAATAATTAAACTTACTGCTATAAATTAAAAATCTTACTGATTAAATTGTGAAAAGGCTAAGTGTAGTAATAATTAACTCCGGGGTCCTACTAATGAGTGGTGTCCTCCTTAAACGTGTAACGACATTTCTAAATATATATTTTTAATATATACATTGTATGCATATTTTCTTGTTGTAAATAAAAACAAATGAAGTGAAAAATAATATTTCTGTTTGACCGCTGAAAATATATGCGCTGAATTTCAGCTGTCTAAGAGATTAAGAAATTAGGAGAATTAGTGATGAATGAGTATGATTTAGCAAGGATAATCGCATGCATAAAATATAGACTAGTGATTAGAGACACCGGAACTATCATTGCCCACGATCATCATAATTTTAGATTTATGAAATTCATTCAGATAGAAATTTTCAAAGAAATCAATCTTTGTTTTTCTTATAAGTCTTCTATTGTATTACTGACAAAAAAAATATATTTTTATTAATTTTTAGGAACTGTTTAATTAAAAAAAAGCTAGCATTATTAATTGAATTTACCAGTAATTAGTAAGATTATCTAAACGGCAGTCAATACCACAGTGAAGTAATAACTTAATTTAAAAAAGTGAGTTGAAATGCTCACACAATACGCATTGTAATTACAATCGAACTTCTAAAACTCGAACGTCTATAACTCGAATTGAATTTCAGTTCCCTTTAACCTTTCATGCATTTACAATGTAAAAATCCAATTATCACTCGAATTCCACAATTTCTCCTAATTGAACAATTTATTTTGTTTCTTTTGACAAAAATATGTACATAGTTTTTAAAGTATCGTTTTGGTATTTTGAAGTGTAAGAACGGTGCTGCTTTTTTCATTATAAGATAATAGTTCGACCATTAAAAGGTACAGACCCACAAAGTCATCTGGTTGCCTTTGTATATGCCTAACAGGCGTAAACCAAAACAATGAATTTCTTTAAGTCAACGAACCTTTGGTCGACCACAGAACAATAGAACCATAGCCTGTTGGTACAATGTACCATTTTCAGCATGTACTGCATAATTAAAACAGCGTAATTTTGGAATACTGTATACAATGTACAGTACTTAAC
The DNA here is from genome assembly GCA_035578175.1 of Catonia carolina. NCBI lineage: Eukaryota > Metazoa > Arthropoda > Insecta > Hemiptera > Achilidae > Catonia > Catonia carolina. The sequence goes on along the minus strand of JAQMRL010000002.1, from coordinate 120,501,310 downwards.
ACTGTAGCCAATAGCTAAGGTAAATGCAACGATCAGTACTGTAGCCTATTACGAAATTACGCAAGTGCAGTATAAGCGTACATGTTTAACATATTGTAGAATACAGTTAGATACAGTTGTCAATAACGAGCAGGTGGAGTGTTAAATTAATTACACTCGATCTCCTGGTTCCAGAGCTACAATAAAAGTTTTGTTTCTTGGCTCATAGTCAGCCAATTTATATGACTAAATTATTTAAGAACAGAAGAGGTAGAGGTGTAAATGACACCACTCAGAGTTATCTCCTCTGAGAGTAATGAATTTCACTAAACTGCCAGACCCTGTGGTAAATGAAGGGAAGATGTCATTTGCAGGGTACGAAGTAAGTGTTTTTCGGAGCACCTGGCATGCTCATAAGCACACTCTTTCAACCGGGTGAGAAAGGCAATAGTAAACCACCTCAGTCCTCGTTTTTACTTAGTAAACCTCTAGAGGTTCAAACCAGCCTTTCGGTTATTGACCTAAACAACAACAAGGCACAACAAGTATTAACCCACGTAGAATGTTCTATTTTTGTTATTTTTGAATAACTGCTTTGTTGTTATTTTTCCATAACTCGAAATTTTTCCCCAATCCCTTGAGAATTCGATAGAATTTCGACTGTATTAACATCTTTATAATTTTCTTATAATATCACTTTTAAATCATTAAAATAAACCATAATATATAAGAGCCGATCTAAAATATTATTTTATTTACTTTAAGAGGATTGAGAGGTGACGGAGGACATTAACAACAAGTTGAATGAAGTAAAAGATACTCCGTCAAAGTTGAAATATGAGACAAATTTAATGAGAAAGAAGTCAGTCGTATTGACGTGATTACGGATTGGATATATCAGGTTAACCCATGGATTACCGGCTAGCAAGCTAGTACTAATAAACCAACGCCAATGTTTGGCCTGGCCGTTGGTGTAGTAGTCAGCACAATTCACTTCTATGCCAGGGATCCTTGGGTCGATTCCCGGTCAGGTCTCCTATTTTTCATCTCTATAAATCACCCATATATTTTCCAAGGCATCATTACGCAATAATGATACCGAGATACACTCCTCAATGTAGGCATATGATACAAAATACAGAGAACTTATAAGGCGATTTAAAATGAAAGGAAGAATTAAAGAGGATTTGCGACCCGGTTTAGAATTTGAAAAGATTATAGACGTTTTGATAAAAGCAGATTGTGAAGTCTTATTTCAATGAAATATTTGCAGGATTTATGTTACTTTGTGTGAAAAATATCTATTTATTGTTATATGTGTTTGTCGCACATGGCGCACTCTTTTCACCCGGCGTATGTGTTTTAAATATTAGATATTTGACGGAGTTTTTAAAAGAACTCAAATTTATAGTTTGTCTTCAAACTGTCAAGGTCCTTATGCACCATTGGCAGTTGGTAGTCGTTAAATTTTAATTCTAACCGATGAGGCGTAAGCCGATACAATTTTCATGAAGTTGATAACACCGATATTTTCGGTCGCAGTAAGTTTCTTTGATGGGATTCTTAACAAAATTTTAACTAATGACCATGGCAGTCATGCCCAATAAATAAAACAAATATTTAAATAATATAGGTAGATGAGTGTAACAAAAACTAAGATATTACAACAAGGTTAATTTCTTTTAAATAATTAATATACTAGGTAACAATGATCAATCGTTACTTCATTTGTACGCCATTTTAAGGCCACTTATAACTTTATTTTATTTGGTAATTCATTTAACTTCTTTATTATTTACTATGAATAAACTAATATCAAATAAATTTTTAAAATAAAAAAAATATTCTAATGCAATATGTTGAATTATTTATTAAATCCAATACTTGTACTTCATATTTCTGCTCAGTATATTTAAATTACAATTTTATCTCTGTGTTGAAGCTTTCGTAAGTACCTACTAAAATTGAACAAAAATCATTAATTAAAAGAGTGTTTTTATAATAGTACTTTAAATTAAACTATGTTATCATTTCCTATTTTTTTTTTAGTTTAATAAATAGAACAAAAAATAATGTGAATTTTAAATTTAGAAAATATTATGATTTTTTGGCATTAATAAATATTAAAGTATCTTCAACTCGTTAAACGTATTTCTTTTAATAAATTAAACGATATTAACACAACTTTAACAATAGTTACAAATTAAAATTAACGCATTTTCTAATAATCTGGAGTTCTTTCAGTGAACCCTGTCAGTGCTATTTTTGGTCTTCTCCTCAAATTAATGCGGTTTTTTATTTTGTTTAAATTAATTAACACTGAATATCTTTACTGGTTGTATTTAAACAGTTGCAAAACAAAATAAAATAATGTCTGTCTCCGTGGCCAAGTGGTTAGCGCTACTCTCCAAAGCGAAGGTTCCGGGTTCGATTCCTGGTTAGGGTCTGGAAAATTATTACAAGTTTAAACTAAGCGTTCTTCAACCCAATGTAATTGCTAATAAACAAGGTGTTGATGTGACTTAAAATAAACTAAAGAAATGTTTAATAAATAATAAAAATAAATAAAAAATAATTTCGTTCTTTGCTGTTACATATTTTTTAAGGTTGAAAATCCTTGAGTTGTTCACCTCCGTAAACTACCATATATTGAAAAAAATATTTCTTAAATAAAATTACAAAGGCTGCATTTTTAATTTTAGTTGTTATGGTTGTAAAAATATTTATAATTTTTAGCGGACATGTAAAAGATGCAAATAATAATAATAAACACAAAAAAATACGATGGTTGACCTTAAGTAACTTTTGTTTTCAATAAATTAATTTGTCTTTTACAAAATGTTCTTGAAGATTTAGAAACTTCATTAAGCCATGTGTTATTGCGTAAATTGCCGTTTATGTAATCTTTGTGTCTTTGGCCCATTAAATTCTTTATTGTGAATACTGTGTTCGTTCCATGCTCATGTTTTGGCATTCTTTCACCGTTAGAGAGCTTCTTCTACTACAAGAACTACATAAAGTTAATTCTGTTTTCAAACAAACTAAATGTAAGGTCTCTTCTTCTTCTTTCAAACAGGGATTAGGCCATGGCCTGTTCCGACTCACATTCAGCTTATATTAATAATTTTAGAAAACATCTATATTAAATATGTAATTCATATTTTATCAATGATAAATTTAAGTCTATCTTATAACATTTGTTTTTTTTCCTTATGGTACAATCATTGCCACCTTTTCCGTGGCCTGCCTATACCTCTTTTGCCTACCGGTTGATACTTGTAAATTTTTAGTGGAAGCCTATCGGCTGACATTCGTTCAACATGTTCTTTCCACTGTTGGCGATACGATGCAACTCTCTCATTCAGGCAGAAGATGTTCAGCTCCCTCCTTATTTCCTCATTCCTGATGTGATCTCTCCTGTCACAGCCCTTAGTTCTGCGAAGAAATTTCATCTCCGCTGCCTGCACTTTACTCTCAAGTGTTTTTGATGTGACCCAAGATTCACTACCATAGAGGAGTATTGGAGCTGCCATTGTTTTATAGAATTTCATTATTGTGTTTGTGGTAGCTTTTTTCGCCAATGTCCTACTGATACTTCCACAAATCATTTGGAACTTTCCTATTTTCTTCTCCACATCCATTTCATCTTTGTAACTTATGTCACAGCCCAGATATGTGAATTGAGACACTTGCTCCAATACTTTGTTGTCTATCACAATTTTAGATCGTATTGGGTACTTTCCTTTAAAAGCCATGATTTTTGTTTTCTCCTTTGATATTTTGAGATTATATTCTTTACAAATTTCGTGGAGGATATGCACAGATTTTTGGAGGTCATCTTCGTTTTCCTGTATCACACACAAATCATCAGCAAACAACAGTGCATTTAGGTAAACGTCTTTACCAAGATTGATTCCTAAATCTACTCTACATTTCCATTTTCGGAAAATGTGGTCCACATATATATTAAATAAGGTGGGCGATAAACTACACCCTTGTCTAACACCTTGGTTGATCGTGATTTCATCTAGTCGTTTATCACCTGTATTGACTATTATTTGAGTATTGTGATAAAGAGATCGTATTGCGTTTACAAGATGCAAAGGATATCCTCTTTCCATCAGAATTCTCCACATAAGACTTCTATTCACTCTATCAAAAGCTTTTTCAAAATCAATAATAGCCATATGCGTTTCGAGGTTGAACTCTCTTCTTTTCTCTATCAGTCTTTTAACTGAGAAAATGTTGTCTGTGCATGAACGACCTTTTCTGAACCCACACTGCTCCTCATTTAAAACTGCTTCAGCGATACTTTTCACTCTAGAATTGATTATTTTTGAGTATATTTTATATCCTGCATTCAAAAGACTGATACCTCTATAATTTTTGCAGTCATTTCGTTTGCCTTTTTTGAAGAGAGAGATTACTTCTGCTTTACTCCAGCTCCTGCTTTACTTTCATGTAAGGTGTATTGGAAATTATTGTAAAATTAACCAAACGAGCTAAAAGTTTTATCTGAAAATATTTTAACACCTTGAGCTAAAAAATTAATGCAATATGAAATAGTAAAGTAAATAAAAGTCAAAATCTTTTCTGTAAATATTGGAAAATCTTTCAGTGCTTTTTAAAGAATCATTCAAACCCTAATTTATGGACTATATTCCAAGAAACTCATTGCAAAACGTATGATCAGATACGTGGTTTAGTTCAGAAGATCAATCTTGTAAAAAAACACAGCATATTTCAGTTTTGGGGGTACAGGGTATATAAAGCCGAATAAAAGTGGGAAGTTTTTTGAATCCATTGCTTTTGATATGTGTTTTTACGCTTGCCGAAACTCAACTTTTTCCTATTTTTTTCGATGAAAAAGCATTCACTGCCTGAAATAGATGTTGAGTGCAAAAAATCCAACAAAGATGAGGTTACAGGTTCTTGTTTTGTTATGAGGTAATTGTTTAATCGTGTTACCAATTTTTTTCATATAAATTTTACTAGATCTCACCTGTAATTAAAATTTTTTCATTGTATCTTATGTTGGCCTGGTTGGGAAAATTTGTTGTTAACACGTAGACGTTTGACCGCTTGGTAAGATTTCTCATGTTATTAGGTTTCTCATTGGGAAGGATTGTAGAGAGCTAATATTTTTCCTTCATTGGTGATTTTTTGAAGGTAATTTAAATTAATTATTAATTTTCTGTGTAAATAACTGCAATGAAACAATTAGAACAGAATTTCGTTTTTTAGTAACTAAAACTAAAAGTATTGATAAATTGTCGGTAATCTATAACATATTGACGACAATTATTGTTCAAAAACAATTTGAAATATAACAACTTAGTCTTGCTTTGTCTCACCTTGCGTGACCAGTGTATTGTAGGTACAGGATTACCGGAAGCTTTGCACTCTAAAGTAACAGTGCCACCTTTCCTAGCAGTAAGTTGACCCGTCGATGGTGAAGTTTTTACACTTGGAGGCACTGAAACAATGGAAAAAATAAACCACATAAAATGCTTTTTTTCTGTAAACTATATGTATTTTGTTGAAACACGATTTTACCGCGTCGTTAAAGACAATTTTCTGAAAATGGGATAGAGTTGCAAAATAAAATAAAATATTTATTACCACGATACTAAAATAGTCAAAGGGTACTTTTTTAAATGGCTTGTAAATAATTTAGCAGTCTAGTTTTGTATGTATTCGGTCTTTATAAATATTTTTTCTTTTATGTCACTTTTTCTGTCTGTTAAATAAAAATTTTACAGTATTAGTAATTGTCACGTTTAAAAAACCATTGCGTGTCATCGTTTGTGGTATTAACAAATTAAAATTGAAATAGCTCATTTGATTAAAACATGCGTTGTCTGTCATTTTAGTTATTTCGATAAAAAATCCTACTAGGATAAAAATGAGCTTTCAAAAATTTATGTTAGGTCATACCAACCGTGTTTTCGGTAACAAATTAAAAATTAACAATTTTAAAATATGAGTACATAAAATATTTCTTTGTTATTGATATTATGACTAGCCTTAGACAAACAAACAATTTTCTTCAATCTACTACCTAACGAATTTTTTTTAATTGAGAGACCTCATTTGCATTTTTCTTTGCTGTTCATGTACATTAATTATCCTTGCTATAAAAGCGTTTGTCACCTATCGCCTATTATACTAAAGCATTGTATTGCCGAGCGCTCGTCAAAACCATCATGCAGGTGAAACGGTTACGGCTCCAGCACTCTGACGAAAGCCCATTTAAAGAAGACGATGGGACTGAACAACGAAAAAATGCCGTAGCCAGGTAATAAGACTGGTGGTCAGGAAAAAGATCATCTTCTTACCCCAGAAAGGAAAAATATTATAAATGGCCTTTTCATGGCATTAACTTACTGATCTATAAAACCACAACTCGTTATTGTCATCTGGTTATCAGAATACTTGTTATCGTATCCGGTGAAACTTGTAAACCGTACATACCGTTTGGAATGTGCTGGATTTTTAAAATTTGTTTACTTTTGTATTTTTTTATTTCTTAAATTTACTTGTTTTTGTTTTGCTACAATATATTTTTTAATAATTTCGGATGTGGTTAACCCAATAATTTACTGCGTATACTAATGGCAAATGGGAATAATGTAAAAAACTGAATATGTCACAAAAATGCAAGAATTCTCCGCAAGGTGTATTCTTACTAGGTACAAAAATTTACTTGGTTAGACTATTTAATATCTATAAATAAGCAACGTTATTTGTACTCACCTAGTATTTCAACAGTGTTTATTTGATCTTTGAATTCTCCTATCTGACAGACATAGTCACCGGCATCTTGTGGCATCACATTTTCAATCTCGAGGTTGTAGCCGTCCACTAATCGAAACCTTGAGTCCCTTGTCACCATTATCTTATCAGCTGTTAAAACAGCATTTCCTCTGCGCCAGAGTAAAACGTAAGAACCTGCACATATGAAATTTTAAAAAATTAATTTTTGTAAATATATTTCATAATTGAAATCTCAAAATATTTTTAACGATTCAGTCAGTTTAATTTTAATTTTTTGTAAATTTCCCAGATCAATAATTTTCCCGTTTATTTCCCAGTGAAAATTCAAAGAAAACTTGGAGAGCGCTCCGTAAAAAACAAATCACGGTTAAAGCAGCAGGTGACTTTTTAGAATTAATAATGTGGAACCTCATTCTAAAATAAATTGATACAATTTGAAGTAAATTTTTAATAGAAAAATTATAATTCCCTCAAAACACAATGCTGCAAAATTAGATTTGAACGTCACAATTTATCATACAAATAATTAATTTTACTTTCAATTTTGCTGTTATGTTAATGTAATGCAACTCGTTTGACGAAACTGATTTTTATTAATAAAACTTTAATCTTTGAAGATAAAAGCTTAAAAATTTCAGTACCTATATGTCAAAAAAAAGTATTTAACTACATTTTAACTGGTATATTAAATTATATATAATGTGAATGACACAAGTTTTGCCCTTTTTATGCAGAGAGAAACTTGAAATTTTCAAAATAAAACTGCTGAAATATTTTCGGTCCTTTCTTACCTCCTTCCGTGATATGGTTTTAATAGCTCATTTATATTTCAGTGTATAATTTTGTCGTGTTTTTCTAATATTGTAATTTGTTTTTGTAACAGTAATTTTGTAATATTGTAATTTTGTTTTGTTAATAGTAGGCCTAATTTAATTTTTATATCAATATTTCATTGATTTTAAACTGCTGGTCTCATTGAAATTGAGTTTTAGTGTCGAAAATAGTTCTATAAAATTAATAGGTTTACAGCAGTAATAGAATAGTTTGTTAAGATTATTGAAGACGTATTAGACTATTAAAAAACTACTCACATCTCATTAGATAATAATACAATTTAAGATATAACCTAACTTTAAAAGCGATTTACCTTTTGGTGATAGATATTTACCTCCAAAAAACCTGTGTGCACTTTTAGAAGCCAACTCAAAAAATTTAGACGAATTAGTATGGTTGTGACAAATTTTTTAAAAGCGCGATAAATAAAAAATATTATTATACATTTTTAAAATACGAAAAATCTATGAAGATTGATTGACGATTTTATTTTATTTTGTTAAAGAATAAAAACGATATGATATAGGCTACGTTGAGATGGGGACACATTTTCGGTACGTTATTCAGTTTCAACAAATCTTTTCGTTTCATCAAACCCTTAACCCAAAATATTAGTTTCTTGATTGATGTTTGGGTGAAAAATCCTCTGAAACAAAAAGTACTGAACCAATTCAAATGAAATTTTAAAACTAAGGTTTTACAGGTTTTTCTCTTTCAATTTCAAAGGCTTTTTGTAATTAAACTATGTAGCACCAAATTTAAGAGTATTTTTCTATGATGCAAAACTATCAAAATCCAGTTATTTCAAGAACAACTTTAAAGTTCTTGATCGATCGTCACTTATTTACCATAAGCTGGGCTAATTAAAAATGGCTTAATTAAAGTAAGTGGTATAAATGATATCTCTAGGAACATTAGAGAGGAGGCTCTGTTCTTGTACGAATAATCGAGGTTTATCCAAAATTTAAAAAATGCAGAATTTTAGCGCAGAAATTTATATAAAAAAGCATCAAGGATAATAATGAAATGTTACAACTTTTGCATTAATATTTTTCTTTCTTAATAAACGTTTAATACAGCCGTTGTTTGTATTTTAGTGTAAAGACCCGAATCAAAATTGGCTCTTTCAAATAAAAGCTTTACAGTGTAATTTACAACAAAAATTTATGAATAAAAAGTTTAAAGAATTTGAAATCCTTAATTCATTAATATGACGTTATTTTTTGTACAACGCTTAATTTAGCGAAAATAAAAATTTTTATGCAAGAAACCTTATTTAAATTGTTCAATTTTCAATGTTAAGTGATCCAATATTGTTGACCATGGCAATTTCTCACTGTTATGGGTACACCATGAAAACAGGATGCTTAGTGAGTATACTGAAGTATTACTTGAAAACTAGAGAGAAAGTTTTTGCGTTTGTTGCAGAATTTGTTTTTATTGAGGTGGAAAAAATTTTTAAACGTACCTTATTGGTATCATAAATATTATAAAAAAATGTTATATATTAGCAATAATTTTTTTAGGATTTTTTTGTATACGATATTCAAATATTCAACGAGTTTATTGGAAAATTTCATTTTATTTTTTAATTTTATTTACTGCATGACTTTTCGACAGATTTATTTTACTCAAAATTAAAAACAAAACAGAAAAAAAACGGCCCGCCTTTACCTTTACAAAGTTATTGTCAATTAAACATGCAATGCGGGTTGTATCAAGAAGTTCTGTTTTAACGACATCAAACAAATTTCAGGATGAAAGGCTTAAAAGTAAAAGTAAGTAATAAAAATACATAGTATTTTAATGGTTAATTTAGTACCTTTTATACATATAAAACATATATGAGTATAAAATACGAGGTGTGGCTATTAAATAACGAGGCTGACGTTGTAAAATATTTAATTTTAATTTTATACATAATGACTTATTGTCACCTTCAATATACCTACACTCCTTCTCTATCCCTACAACACTCCATGCGAATTTCCATTGTTGGAAACAGTGCTGGAAGTCATCTTCTGTCAGCTCCTTCAGAACACGTGCCGTTTTCTCTTTTACAGCTTCCACTGACTTAAATCTTGTCCCTTTTAATGCAGATTTCACCTTAGGGAACAGGTAGAAGAAGTAAATAACATGAAACGTGGTTTTTTACTTATGATCCGGAAACGAAGCGTCAATCCATGCACTGGAAGAGCCGAACTTCACCGAGAGCCAAGAAGCTCGAATGAGCAAGTCAAAATTTAAAGCAATGATGAGTATCTTTTTTTATATCCATGGGATTCTGTACCTTCACTGGTTTCCTGAAGGTCAAACAATTATTCAATATTACTACCTTGAGATACTTTTTAAACTACGTCAAAGAGTAAGGAACAAACGCCCCGAAATGTGGAAGGACAAATCATGGGTTCTCCACCAAGACTATGCGCCAGCTCATTCCGCGTTATCTGTCAAGAGGTTCCTGGCCAAGTACAGCATCTCAGTGTTAGAACATCCACCTTATTTACCAGATCTTGCACAATGTGACTACCTGTTCCCTAAGGTGAAATCTGCATTACAAGGGACAAGATTTGAGTCTGTGGAAGCTGTGAAAGAGAAAGCGGCACGTGTCCTAAAGGAGCTGAACGAAAATGACTTCTGAACTGTTTCCAACAACGGGAAATTTGCATGGAGCGTTGTAGGGATAAAGAAGGAGTGTATATTGAAGGTGACAATAAGTGATTGTGTATAAAATTAAAATTAAATTTTTTACAACGTCAGTCTCGTTATTTAATAGCCACACCTCGTATAATATAAAAAGTATTTTTATTGTGGACACATAAAATTTATGTGTCCACTAGCTAGTCAGTGCACTGCCCCTGGACCCTAACTCTATTCGTATAACCTATGACACTCCAAACATTTTAAAAAATAATGTCAAAATTTGAAGGCGATATTTTTAGTGGTTCTTGTATTTTTTCGAATACACAAACAAAAATGTTTTCTATTTTTAATAATGTCACAGACAGTTCTAATCTTTATTATTAAATAACAAGATATCACAACTGTGAATGACAAAGATTATTATTATTCAACTTAACTCCACAAATTCTAGAACAAGACTTGTCATCAATTCTTTTATCAAGTTATTATGAGGTGCGATCAAAAAATAAGGTGAATAATTTTATTACGAACAATGGAAAAAGCTTACATCAAATTTTAATTAAGGTTATCCCAAAGTTGATTCATGATTGGAACCATTTCTAGAAGGTTTCTTTCGGGAGGGCCTTCAAATACTGTATCGTCTTCAACTGCCCTGTCGGGAATGGTATCAAAACGGTAACCTTTCAACATAACTTTTATTTTGGGAAGAGCCAGAAGTCGCATAGTTTTAAATACGGAGAGTTAATTCGTGTGTGAACATACTAGAATCATTTTTTTTGGCAAAAACTCACAGACCAGAAGCGAGGTGCATCACGGAACGTGAAAAGTCTTGGAACAAATTTCAAACTCACTCATCTCATTTGTAAACTATCGGTTTAATGCTTTTCAGGGACCCGTACAGGATTTTCAGTTCTTCAGTAAGCTCTCAAATAGTCAACTACTTGTTTAACCGAACCAGTTTGACCACTTTTTGCACATATTTTTCTGGTTTTGAAGTCGAAAGACGTCCCAACCATTCCTTGTCTTCAATCTACTTATTTATGCTTTTAATCACTCGTATCACTGGTAATCAGTCTTAAGAGTTACCAAATTATTGCCGTACATTAATTTTTACATTTGGTGAGCTTCTTTGGCACGTTTTTGCAACTTAAAACAAAACTTAATGTTCGATTTCTATGATAATTTACAGGTAAGGTAAACATGTCCTTACTCTTTCAGCTCAGGAGCCGACTGACAAGTCAAAACTAGTTTAAACTTGACACCGACTATCTCAAATAATCAGACTATTGGGCTTATTACTTCAAATGGATGTAGCGCCATAAGTTTGATCATAATATAATAATTATTTACCGTATTTTTTATCACTCCTGGTTTTTACTTAAAATTTATATTGTGATATTAAAGGAATCAATGCGGTAAAGATAAGAGTATGCTGCACCGGATGACCATGAAATCCTGTTGGGATCTCACATTGTACAGCCATAAAAATCAACTAGATTACTTTCATAAGGTGGTAAAAATAATCATGTAAAATACTAAATTAATAGTGCTCAAAAATATGGTAGCAAGTTGTGAACAACTTTTTTCTAATTCGGCTCCCTAATAAGCCTAGGTAAAACTCCATAAGGGATCTCATGACTGTCAAATTGTTGATTGAATGTGGCTGTAACTTGTTAAATTAATGAAAGTGGTCGTAGGCTATTTTATTATGAATCAGTTACTAGAGTTAAGAATTATTACATCTTTAAAAGTCACAGTAGTAACAAATAAAGTATTTTATGGAGTAAAATAGTCTTACCGTGAAGTAATTTAGAATGAAATAATGGTGTTTCACTGCAACTCTTTGGATTATGAAAGTTAAGTAAAGTTTTGGCCGGGAGTGGGAGAGGTAGAATTATATTAAGTGAATACAAACGAGAATTGAACGGATTATTCTAGTGAAAGCGGACCTGAACGTTTGTGATAATAGTATTATAGGACCTAATAATGATAATAACAATAATAATAATGAGTGAGTTGTAAAGAATATAGGATTATAAAAGGGGAAAGCAAAAACTGAAGAAGTAACCCCTATAAGAGTTATACTGTACTTTACTATTAAAATGAATCACTGAAATAATCTGTTGTTAGGCCATATCTAATTGTTTGCTTCTTTCTGAACTCTATCCGATTAAATTCTCTAACAAATAAGGGTAAAAATTTCTCTTTAAAAAATTAATTAGTATAGCCTGAAGATGAAAAGTTAATATCGGTTTATTCAGTTCAAAATATTTCCTATTAAAATTCGGGAAATTAGTTTAGTGAAACGATAATCCTATTTGTATGTTATACTGATCGATTTTTGGCATATTGCGATTACAAATTGTGAAATTCGCTTTTATAAATTAATTACCGGTTTATATTCAACAGTCCTCGCTAAAATGCGCAACATATTTTGTAGCCTAATTATCATATTAATGATGGCTGTAATTACTCCAATCAATGTGAAATAATGGGCTACGGTCTAATATTATTATTACCAAATCATCGTCGGTAATTAGGGTATTTCTATTGCCTAATTAATTTTGTTACGAGTTACATAGCAAGTGATCTTTTTATGTTGCAATTGCATACGAGGTTTGTAAATTACAGCATCAAGACGACTGCAAAAATGTTTCATTAATTAAAAATCTGGTGTGAAACAATCACCCGACTTTCTCTTGCCAATGAAAATAATGAACAATATAACTGATATTAGTAATAAAACATTAGAAATAAACAAAAAACTAACCTCAATAAACATAACCTAATTTTAATCATGAGTGAAAGAAGCAAAATGAAAATAAACCTTAGTTTGGCTTAATAACACGGAAAATCACTCTTTGACGCTAAAGTAGCCTCTGTAGAAAAAAATGCTTAAAATAAATGTTGTAGATCTTTTAATTTTCTATAAATTTGATTATACACTTTTGTCGTAAAATGTGTCCTAAGGCCGTAATCTTAAAAAATCAATTTTTTACAGATTTTTATGGAAAAAAAAACAGAAAATTACCAATTACCGCTAAAATAAACGTTATGTTAAGAAATTTTTTAAATAAAAGTTGTATATTTTTAAATTGTCTACCACTTTGACTGATACACTTTTGCGCTAAAATTCATATTAAGGCCGAAATCTTGAAAAAAATTGTTTTCTATGAAGAACAGCCTCCTCAAAAATTTCAGCAAATATGGCGCCAAACCTATCTTATACAGCATAAAAAGTACAGTAAAAAATATAAAGCCAATTTTTAAAGACGTCGTAGGACCATTTTTGAGGAAATAGCAAAAGAGTTAAAAATACACGAATAAACTACTACTTCCGGTTGACCAATTTCGATGAAAATGTTCTTGTCGGGTCCTTTAGTACTATCTAACATAAGTTTCAAGTTTCAACTTCGTACGATGTTCCGTTCTTGACGCACACACACACACACACACACACACACACACACACACACACCAATCGCTAAAAACATGTTTTCTGGGTTCAGGGAGCCTGAAAATGTTTATATCCGGTGAAAAATCGATATGAAAACAATACTTTGCTTTCTATATATTCGTATAGACAAGAGAAAGTAAAATAACAAAAGCAAATAGAAACAAATTTTCTCTTAGACTTGAAAATAAATTTCCTTTTTGTTATTAGTACAATACTACAGTACTAAGATAAACAGTTGTTTGTGTTTTCTTCAATGATCAAGAATTATTCTCTCTGAATTCGGGCGGCAATGAAGTGAATCATGAGATTGAGGTTGAGGTGAATCTTTGAGAAAAATATTACGATCTTCAAATCTCTATTTCGCCATCTTAATGGATTCAGTGAGAATTAAGATACCGTAATAAGATAAATTACCAATCATGCTTTTAAAGAAAGCAATGGTAATGATGTGATGATGTATATATGCGTTGTACGTAATTCATAGGTATTTAACAATTTATTTAACAAAAAAATATTTATTAAGTGTTTTCCGTTATGTTCAAATATTTTTTAAAACTTGTATTATATGGTATTTGAATCAGTCATTTCAGAAAGCCCATAAGTCAAAATTGTACATATTTTTATGTGTATTTTAGGACCAATTGATTGTAAACACACCATTCCTACAAAAATCACATAAGTCTGGCTTTCCTTAAGTAATAATTTACAGTTAGTAAAGGGGTTATCCGAAGTGATGTAAAGTGCTTCCATCTAAATTAAAATATGAAAATGGATGATTTTTGAAGCTTAAGCTCTGCTTTCTAGTAGAAGAGGGTACGTAAAGTTTCTATGCAAAAATCTTTTTAAGGGCGATAACTACTGTTTGTGAAGACGACAATGAACGTAAATAGTTCTAAAAACCAACATTTTTCTTTCCTAAGTTACTAATTTCCCGATAAAACATATAACGCTTAAAAAAACAAATGATCATACTCGTAAATCATAAAAACATTCCACTCTGTAATAGTGTAAATTCTAATTTATTCCAAAATAGTGCTCAAAATTAAACAAACTTAAATTATTAAATATATTCAACAAAGTATCGTGGCATTTGACTTGACACCTCGACTTCCAGTTTAAAACATTTTATATAGGCTTATAAGAAAAACAAACTTTATCACCACATGGCAAACTCTCAATCTAGAAAGCAATATTTATATTAGTACGGGTTTAATGTATTCAACTGTCGGTAACAGCTCTCAATTCAAACATCAAAATCATTCAACAATTCAATCAAAATTTCTGCGTACAATTATATCAGCATCATTGTACATCAAAAACAATATTAAAATACATTGGTACCTTAAGAAATCAACACACCAACGGTTCACGAAGAAATAACTCTATAAAGTTGCAAAAAATATTAAACGAAATGAGAAAGTCACAACAACCAATTCGCTACTAATATTCATTGCTCATAATATTGTTGTAAATGGTTACTCTGTTATTAATATTGTATTATTATATACTTTTTCTGTAAATAGTATTTTAGAATAAATTCAGGGAGTTGTCGCCATCGTGTTCAATTTAATTTATGTTAAAAGGGTTACGCACTGTTTAAATGTACGCAGATTATACGTATTCGTCTGAGAAATAACAAATGTATCAATTTTTTGTATAAAATTTATATATTTACAAAAGATTGATAAATGAATTAAAAATAGTCTATTTGGAATGCTTGAACTTAGTAAAGGGAAGTTAACTTCTGTGATTAAAAAAAATTAAATTAAAAAGAAGATAAATTTGACAAAAACTTTTCAAATAATATTACGCGACATCCGACATTATTTTGGTTAGATATATATTACTGTGGGGTTACCAAAAATGTTTACAAAAACTTCGTATAATTTTAACTTTACTGTATTGTACCCAAGACTGTTATTACTAAAATAACAGAAAATAAGTTTATGTAAGTGTTTTCCAAATATTTTCTAAGAACAACAACAAACATTTTAGTTTTTATAGTTGCATCTATTTTATAATTTAATTAAACAAGTTTAATAATAATAATAATAATAATTATATAGTTTCTAATTTGATATCTATAATCGTATTAAGGTTATTTTTTATTAACTTGTTACCAAACATTTTTCAATACAAGGAAAGATTCTTGGGTACTCTTAATCGTTGAATTTGATACTTGATATGAATGAAATTTTTATTAGATGCAATGACATAGTTTAATAGTTGCAGGTTTTAGTGGGCTTTCACGAGTTCTCCAGTGTAATTAAACATTTTATCAAAAATGTTATTTCTGAATTAAAACCTCCATCATCATGCACATACGCTGGTTCTAATTTTATTCCCCAGAATAATTTAGATTTTATTGTGACCTCAGTTTAATACAGATTACATGAAAATTCAAAAAAAATATTATTTTGGAAGCCTTCTGTGATTTAGAAGTTGTTTTGACACTGATTTGATTTATATAAGAAATGACTCTTATTTGTTATTTAGGTCAACAGCCGAAAGGCTGGTTTGAACCTCTAGAGGTTTTACTATGTAAATCGAGAAGTAAGGTGGTTTACTATGCCTTCCTCACTGAGTTGAAAAAGTAAGCTTATCAGCATGCCAGGCCCTCCGAAAAGCATCCACTTTCAACCCTGCAAATGAAACCTTCACTTCATTCACCACAAGGTCTAGTTGTATAGTAAAATTCATTACTCTCAGAGGAGATAACTCTTACTAGTGCCTTTTACACCTCTACCTCTTCTGTTATTAAATAGTTCAGTCACATAATTGGCTGACTATGTGATAAGAAACAGAACTATTTTTTGTAGCTCTGGAACCAACAGATCGAGTGCAATTAACTTAACACTCCACCTGCCCGTTTTTGGCAAAACTCTTATTTAAAACAAGGTTAAGGATACGCCTGTTCTGAACTATCATACATAATATCTATATCCATCTCTTCTTAGGTGTGCCATCGTTTCACTTCCACGTCGGACCATACTATCTGACTTGAAGAGAGCCTTTAACATTTGACATTCTTTATATACGCCGCCTCCACACTTCATTATATTCTCTTGTCTTCTCATTAAGTTGTACGTATCCTATTCCAATCTTTTATTTTCATATTCTATCCATCTTACTGAGTACACTATCCTTTTCGTTTTTTGGAAAAACCTCATTTCTGTTATCAGAATTTTCCGTTCATGTGACTTCGTAGTTGCCCATTCTTCACTTTCATACATACGAGAACTTTTGTTTTATTTATTTCCTAACTTTATTTCCGAAAGTTCTGCTTATTGTGCAGTTTTATATCCTTTGAAACGTGTTCAGCTTTTGCTCTGCATCTAAACCAGAGTAAAATCAAACATCAAATCCCAAGTAATGAAGGGGGAAACCCCGTTCCAGGTTGGTGTTATCTAACGCTATATTTGATTGAATTGTATACTTGCCCTCACATGCTATTATTTAGAAGTATAGTCGAACAATACGACGACCATTAGCACAGAAAAATTGCAATGGTGACTGTAACAACTAAGCCTATATTTGTTTGGGATCTGGGTATAATAAATAATGAAGAAACTTCTTTTAGACTTATAACAATTATTTAGTTACAAGGTTATAAATCACATTTAATATTATTACGCAAAAACTAACTAACAAATTACAATTAAATCACTTCAATTAAAGTAATTACAAAACTTAAAGCTTAAATTAAACTCGACTATAAATAAGATACTGTCACTTAACAATTTAAACAACGGTTTTACTATTTATAACCACTTGCCACCACCCGTACGCGCACACACTATCAACGTAATTCAGAACCCGTCCCGCAATGACGCTATTTTGAAACGTCCTGACAACACTAATTCCATTTCATAGTTCAAGTACTCAATGACTGACTACAAAGGTGCTAACTGTTTTTATACCTGAGGTTTGATAGATTCTCGAACAGTTGAGATATTTCTAACATTTTTTCTGCTTTATCAGGACAGTCCAAAATATAATAGAAATGATCAATAACATGCATAAAAAATATCAACTTCCCGTATGTCGAATTAGTTCGACCCCGCTTCCAAGAACTCCTATCAAACAAATTTCATTCATCGGTCATCTATTATCCTTGTTAAAGTACTCTTAATATCTTACAATCTATATATTTATAATTTAAAATAGCTTCCAATCTATTTTTAATGGAAATTCTATTAACTCTTAAATACAAAGTTCTACTAAACGGATTTTTATAATTTTTACATGGTTTTTTTGCTTTCCTGATTTGCCCAAAAGTTCTGAACTTAAAATTCATGCTAATATGAGCTTCATTTTATGAAATGAAAAAGAGTAAATTTCGTTTACAACGTAAAGCGGTAATACAACTATTGCAATGCGGTTCTTCGACATTTAACCCCCTCCAAAAGCATATTTCATAAGCATACAAGTTGATATGTGTCAACTCTTTTCTTATCTCACAACACCCTCAGTCGGTATTAGACATTATTTTTACGTTATTTTATTTAAATTTTTAGTTTAAAACCGTTCTTTTCAGGACAAACCTATCGTACTATTGTGCTTTAGTTGTTACTCACATTTCGTCTAAGGGCTGTTAAGTTTTTTGTTAACTTAAATCATTTATTTAATGATAGTGGTTTGAACCCCAAGAACATTTTGCGAATTTATTCTAACGGGTCCACTATGCTAGTAAACAATTTATTCTTTTAACTATTTCTAGAATATCACTGTTAAAAGGTTACTGCAAGCTTGTGGTTAACATGAGACGTACCTAATTGATAAAACATATGATAACACTGTTTTAAATTATCCTAGATTATACTATAATCCTTATTGCAGGTAATAAAATACTATTCTCATTATTCGTTGTAGATCGAAATATCAGTAATGTATATATAAACTCTCTCTCTCCCTCCCCCTCTTGTACCATATCAAGTCCCGTTAAGGCTAACTTCGCAGAGTACTCTTCCCTGTTTCTTGGCAGACGGGATAGCTCCTCAAAACTAGCAATTCCCAATAAATTAAACCAGTATTAATTAATATTATAACATAACAGATAATCTTCATCTGACGGTAAAT
Organism: Catonia carolina; assembly: GCA_035578175.1. Lineage (NCBI taxonomy): Eukaryota > Metazoa > Arthropoda > Insecta > Hemiptera > Achilidae > Catonia > Catonia carolina. The sequence continues at coordinate 120,482,541 of JAQMRL010000002.1, read as the reverse complement.
CTGAAAGAAGATTATGAAAAATTTCTCATTGAATTTTAATTGAAAACTCTCGTGATTAAACGTAAGCGCTTTTTCCACTGTACTCGTACTTATTCGGTTGAATTAATAATCATAATTTAGCCGGAAATGTAACAACGTTTTATAATTTACTGGAAATAAAATAAAATCACTTATTTTTAATCTGATGAACGTAGCATTTTTGTTTTAAAAATGACAAGCAGTAATTATTGTTGAAGTGGGAGGAAACACACGTGTAAAATTATTCCTAGTGTGTAGTTAAATTTTTTCATTCGCTAAAAATGTGCTTGTAATGTTTCGCGTTAACGCATTTACCGTTAATGCATTGTTATATAAATCATTGCAATTCCGTATACCCCGTCCTTTGCATCCTGTACCTCTTTCTACAATGGCAATTAATAAGAGCGGAAGTGAGAAGGTATGAGCGGGGTGAAAATGGATGGAATCGGGATTTGATACAAATGAATGAGGTGCGGGTGATACAGGGTGGAGTAAAGGGGTAGCTCTGTAGGTGGTTTGTACCGCAAGCAATTATGGGACTAATGAGGCACTCGCAAATCTTCATTTTGCTTTGTCAATTTATTGTAGGAGTCTGTAATGCTTAGCTTTCCTCACCCTAACTCTTTCTCCCAACCTATACCTTTCCATTCCAAACGTCGTTCTCTTTCTAACAGAATGCTGTCCTGAATCTATAGCCTATACTAATAATATATTAAAATTGAAAATCTATCCTTACTTTGCATAATTTTACTGAGTAATTGTAACGATGCTATTGATCGTAAAATTTTTATTATCATTATTGCTATTAATACTTCCTTAAAAATACAAAATACAGCCGACAATAATGACAGCGTAATTCAAGAGTTTTCATTAATGCAATTAGAATTTCAAATTTATTTTCTGTTTTTAATGATACAATACTTTTTATCGCATTCATTAATTAAGTTAATTTATTTTTGTAAATCTCCTGAACTATTAAGCAAGTTTATAGCTTTTAAAATTTTCTTTCAATCCTTTATAGGACAGTACAATGGGGAAAAATATATATGTTGCAAAATGTTAAAGTTTTCTTTACCGGGATTTGAATAATGTATTTTTAGTGCCATCACAGTAAGATATTTATTTGTTTTGATGATAAGGCCTGGTAAGTATAATTATTAAGGAACGTTAATTAAAATGGGAATCACATAATGTTTAGCGGTAAGAATGCTTATTAAAACAACTTGTTGTACTGCATAACAAAAAAATGTGTAGAATAACTTTATATTTGCATGAATGCTTGCTTTCCCGTAAAAAACTCGAATTTTCTAAGCACTGTACAAAAGTAACAACAAAACAACACAGTAGCGTTCGCTAGTATGAATCCTTACTACATTCGTGCAACTCGCGAAGCAAATGGTCGCTGCGCGCTAATTTCAAAATATGGATCGCCTACTTACCAGAGAACATCTACTCGTATAACACCATAAAATAATAATAAGTTTCAATTGAACTGCTTCAACTGCATATTCTTAAATGAAATCGACCTTGTTGCCCGTGGTAAGTATAAAATACCTTATTGCCAAAGATCTAGAAAGGGTTAACTTCTTTTAAATTTCCAATATATTTTTAATATTTGAGAACTATTTACAATAAGTTAAAAAAGCTTTTAGTTAATATGTTTGCAATAAATAGCTGCAGTCTTATCTCAATGAGCAAAGTTTTTTATGAAGGTTGGAGGTAGAGTGTCGGATGAACATGTGGTTACTTCGGGAGTTCCTCAAGTTTCGATTCTCGAATTCTCTGCTTTTTGTATGTTTTGCCAACGACATTGTTTCTGATTTTCAATCTAATATTTTTTTGTACACCGATGATTTAAAATTTTTTGCCAAATCTAATAACGCAGCATGTTACTTCATATTGAGTGCATGCTACTTCATATTGTGATATTGCTTTAATACATTATGGTCATTTTAAAATAGGCTCTCAATTAACTCATCACAAACTTTTGTTACGACATATTCTAGAGAAATGATGAGCTACGTATAAAGGTTCACCCTTGGTTATGATGAAATCCTTGTGAAGATCAGCAATACGGAACTTGGTGTATTGTTTGACTCCAAGCTATTATTCCATGAGCAAGCTTCTTCAATAGCTGCAAAAGCTCGAAGGAATTTAGAACTCATAGCTTGGATTAGTCGTGATTTTAAATTTGAGAAGTCAGTACTTAAGACTGTATAAGAGCCTTGTGCGCTCTCTTTGAATATTGTTTGACGTACGGAGTTATAGAAGAGACGTCACAGATAAGGAACTGGAGAGTGTGCAGAAAAGACTGAATTATAAGTTGGAATACAGATCTGGTAGAAAATTGGATAGCTATGAGGATGCGCTCTCATTCCACGGGCTACTGTCTGAGTCTGAGCGCACGGCGTAGACTGTTAGAAGTTCTGTAAATTTACAACATTCACGAGTTGATGTTCCAGCTATCTTGGAGATATATTTTCTGAGGGTGCCTTGCACAACTTTAAAAAGTTTCAAGTTGTTTGATGGATACACAAGAAGTAAAATAGCTACAGATTGGATTAACTATCCAATTAATACTGTGTATAACTACAGGAAATGATATAAATGAAGAGGTAGATTTGTTTCACAGATATACCAAAATTAAAGAAAAATTATACAAGATACTACTGTACAAGAAGGCTGTGTGGTATGTGTTGGGCTCGGCGGCTGACTGTTTTTCTGGTGAAAGAAACATATGACAATAGAATATAAATGTGCAGTATACCAAGGCAATATTCTATTGCTGTTCTACTCCACAATTCTAATATTAACAGTAATATTCTATTACTGTTCTATTGTTGAACCACCTCGCATCCTTGCAACCAGCCATAGTAGTGGGTATCGACGGCGGGGTGTAGGGGAGTTTGGCAGCACCCCAAAAAATAAAAACAAAAAACGTGGCGTATGAAAACAAATAAACGAAAGAGTTTACACGTTTCACTTAAACTGAGAAACATATCTATCAGTGTTTTTAAACAATGAATAAATGTCACAATGAAATCAGCTGCACAGTTTAGCTGGACAAGAAAGCAGCTAACTTACGAATAAAAACAGCTATATTGTAATAATTAACAGATAATGTAAATTATCGGTACAAAATAAATTACTAATTTATAAAACAGTACTTCAACCTGTGTGGACATACGTAATACAACGTACGTAATAGAAAGCCGTGTTAATATTTCACACTAGATTTTTCAATATAAACTATAGAAAAGCTGTTCAATATCATATGACGGCATCTAAGATAAAACAAGTCACAGTAATATTGAAATAATTCAAAGTTTTTGTCAAAAATACTTCGAAACATCACAGACTCACCTTTGTACATATCTAATACTGTAAAACACAGACACTCTCATCTTCACAGTACAAGAAGAAATTCAGAATTCTGCACCAGTTGTCAAAGACGACTTGAGAAAATATTGATTTTCAAAGATTACGACCTTAATGTGTATTTTAGGTTAAAAGTGCATATAATTTAAAGTTGTATGAATTTAAAAACTCTACAACTTTTATTTAAAAGTTTAATTTCTACAGTGCTTAATTTAACGGCAATTAGTGATTTTCGGCAATTTTCACATAAAAATCAAAGTCCAATAGAGGTTGATTTTCATTTAGCGTCATCCACTCAAAGAAAAAATTAAGTTATGTTGTTCATTTTACATTGTTTACTTATGAATGAACATAGCTTATGCTATTTATTATTTACGTTGGCAAGAGAAAGCCGTGTTAATATTTCACACTAGATTTTTCAATATAAACTATAGAAAAGCTGTTTAATATCATATGACGGCATCTAAGAAAACTATCTGCAAGAAATCTAACCTCGAATGTGATGTAGCTAAGTTACTTCAAGGTAACTTAAATCGAATTTCATTTAATTAGTTGTACCTAAGAAAAATGCAAGAGCTTATTAATATTATCGTGTAGCTTATTTCAAATTTATTATATTTAAATTTTATTAGGAAAATACAATTTACAATAAATTTACTTGATATGTTTAAAGTTGTTTGTTAAGTAATATCATACATTACATATTGCAAATCTGATTAGAAGTAACCGTGTTTATAAATTTCTAGTTGCCGTAATTAAAGAGCTGGTACACAACGTTAATTGGAAATGTGTATACTATTATTAGATAAGGATATTAATTTAAATTTAAAAGGGATTTTCTTAGCTAAAATTACATACAGTAGTTTTAATCATAAATAAATTTGGTTAAAACATTGAAGTCTACTGTTGAAACTAAAGTGTGTATTGTGTATGAGACTAGTTTACTAAAAGTAATCACACAATTTTCATATATTACTCGTTGTTTGTAGAATAATGAAATTAATAATCCTAAAATAGTGATATTATAATATATTATACTATGCGTCATACCATTGTGAGCTTGAAGGTTGATGAAGTTAGCTACAATTTTTACGAATCGCATTTTCCGAGTACCTTTTTGTTCGATTACCTCACTCTTACAATCACATGAAAACATGAAAACGGCAGTATTTTCCAGAAATACAGTTATATTCTCTTATCTGTCCACGAAACTTAAATTGCATTAAACAAGAAATTCACAATAAAAAATTCAATGATTTTACTTTCTCTTGCGTTATATGAATATACAGGGAAGGAAACTAGGAAAGTAGTAAATTACTAAGTGAACCTCTGCAGGAAAACCCGCACAAAAGAGTAAATTTGTTTTTATAGAACATCTCCAGCCTCTTGGTCTTCCCTCTAATGAACGACTATCCATTAATTTCCTGGTGAATGGTGAATAGTGAATGGTGAATGGTAATAGTTTCTAATATCGATAAAATATAATAGATCTGAAAAGAGCTGTTAAAAACAAAAGCAAAATATAGCAAAACTCTTTGTACAATACTCAAAGTTATAACAACCACGTTGGAAAATCCAAAGTGTTGTGCCACTGGCAATGTTCGTTGAAACTGAAGTTCGTTGAACTTGCCCCCTCCAACTGAAATAGCCATGCGAGATGTGGGAGGGATAGACAGAAAAAGAGAGAAATATATACGTAGGTAGTACTGCATTCGGTACACAGACGCATCGATTACCGTATTCTCATTCTTATTAACATGTTTTTTAGCGATTGGTCTATGTGTCACGAAAAAATCTCAAGAAAGGAATAACGTATGAAGTTGAAAAAGTAAGTATACCTTACGTACCTTAGTGGTAGACCTATACCTCGTAGTATACTACTACGAGTCCCTATAGAAACATTTTTATCAAAATTGGTCAACCGGAAATAGTAGTTTGTTCGTGCAATTTTTCACTTTTTGCAATTTTTTCACAAAACGGGTAATACGATTTTTTTTGAAAATTGCTTTATATACTAATTTTTATGCTCTACAAGATAGGTTGTGTGGCATTTACACTAAATTCACTCGAGGGGGTGCCTGTGCTCTTAGGGTAATAAAAGAATTAAGTCCCTATGTTTTTTTAACATTTCGGCCTTAACTTATGAATTTTAGAGCAGAAAAGTAAATAAATTATGTTGTTATTGTTGTTTAGGTCATCGGCCGAAAGGCTGGTTTGAACTTCTAGAGGTTTTACTAAGTAAAACGAGGGGTCCGGGGGTTTATCTTTGCCTTCCTCACTCACAGATTACGTATCTGTATACGCATAAATGTTTGAAAATGAGGGGGAGTCGGTGTACTTAGTTGTACTAACAGTACAGCTAAGTGTTGAAGCTCACAACGATATGACGGAAACTTTAATAGAATAAAAAGGTTTAAGAGCTTACAAAGATTATAGAGCTTTAGAGATTACAGAGCCAATTATGGAACATACGTATACCCAACCTACTTCAACAACAGGAATGAAGTACAGAGTGTGTGGGTTCCGTTGCATTGCGGTATAAACGGAAATGAGAGAGCAGACACGGCCGCCAAAGAGGCGTTAAAGATCCTACTGATAGATAAATATCTCTCGTCTAATACAGATAACAGGAGACATCTGCACAACCAAATTAAACAACACTGGAACCAAATCTGGTCTCAACATCCTCCAACGAAACTTCACCACATCAGAAAAAATATTTTTGAAAAACCTCAGACAGACTTGGAGCTTCGAAGGCATCAAGTACTACTTACAAGATTACGCATTGGTCACTCTACACTTACACACAAACACTTACTGAAGAAAGATGAACCACAACATTGTACACATTGCAATACGCCATTTTCAATCAAACACAAACATCATCACAGACTGCCCAATTACACAAACCACACGAACCCTATTTAAAATTAACAAAATTTTTGCAATCAATTTGGTAGACAAATTAACGGTTCAAAACACAATAATTTTTTTAAAATTTCACAAAATTTCAGATTTGATATATTGTAAAATCACATATGTTATTTTTTATTGAGTCATTCTTTTTTTTATTTTTATGTTGTCTAAATTTTAATTGAACCTAACAAATTTTTCATTATGTTTTTATATATGACCTTATTGTGTTTTTTTTATGTCTTCTTTGGGAATTTTATACTACATGTATTTATTTTTAACGTGGTCGCTAATGACCTTTTAGTCGATGCGACCTTAAATAAATCAATTTAAAAAAAAGGTTTAAAAAAGTAATATTGTATTAAAACTTTTTTATTAAATTATTTGATTAAAACATGGTCCAACCGCCTTAATTGCTTAGTGAACAGCGTGCTAGACCTACAAAGGAGAAAGTCTTCGGTTCGATTCAAGTCTAGAGTGCGTAAATGAATACACGTTCAAACCCACCGTTCCACACTCCACAGTAGTCGCTAAAGACCAAATTCTTGATAACACTTAAAATAAATATAAATAATGATGTAGATCTAAATATTCACAGAATTAAACTTTTCAAATTTTTGAGAACTGATTTTTTTGATACCGATAAAATAAGTGTATTATCGATTTCCAGGAAATTATTAATTTAACTGACTTTGCAAACAAAATTTACTTATTAGGTAAATATCTCTTATTATGTAGAACCGGGTACAACACATCAATATAAAATAATATGTATAGGAAATATTTTTATTAAAAAATTTCCAGAAATTCGAAGTACTATATAAGTTAACGGTAATACAAATTGACTGATTTCAAAACTAATTTAGATAAAAATCCCTCTTAAATGAAATAATTGACCTATTTCCAAGTTTTTTACATTGAAGTACCGTGAAAAATCAATGTTTGAAACTCTGGCACTAAACGAAGTGTGTCGTTTTTTAATTCTGATGGATTAAAGCAAAAATAGTGTAGAATAGTTAAACAAGAGACTACGTTAAACTTAGTTGAAAATATTTATCGGAATCAAAATAAAACTTTTGATGTAATAAAAAACTAAGAAACCCTTGAGTTGATCTCAAATATAGTATGATTTTCTGTGAAATGGATAAAATGCAAACAGATTTGTTAAATTTGTATAATTTCCTACAAAGTAACTTTGATTTGAATTTTCTGTAAATTGTTTACAATTTACTACTTTTTTCACTTTACTTTTTTTATCTGCAACTGTGCGGTTTTGCACAACCAGCAAATACGCGTATAATACTTATATATTTTAAAAATGACGTTGCACGTGAAAGGAGGACACCACTCATTAGTAGAACTCCCGCAGTTAAATACTACAATCAGCCTTTTTACAGGTAAATTATTAAGATTATATTATTAATAGTAAGTTGAATGATTATTTTTCTATTCAACGTAGTTATATTTAAACTGTATTGATTGATTTTAACCCAAGTCTCTGCTCCACCTCCTGCTGAGCCGACGATATGGATAATTTACTACTGTCCAATAATCTTTTTAACCTCCAATAAACCGTACTATGATTTACTACGGCTGTTATAACAAACTGAAATCAGAAATTTCTCAGAAGGGTCTGTATAAACATTGAAATTAATTATACGAGATTTTATGGAGGACAAATTTTTCGAAGAAGTATAAACCTTACAGTAGGCAAGAGATATTGACACGAAACACATGACAAAATAGAATTTTGCTGAATCTTAGATTATAGAGTTTGTACTCTCTACTCGACTGCAGCTGACACTTCCCTGCTAAACAAAACTGAAATGTTACATCTACCTAATTCGGTTATATTATTAATAAAAAATATATAAGTACTATTTTGCGCAGAATAATTTGCTCTACAAAAAACGAAGAATTTTTTTAAAAATTAAATTATTTTTTTAATTTAGACACACTTCTCTTTAGAATTTTTTAACTCAAAACCTAAAAAAATTAAACATGTATTTTGTAGATGTACGTAAGTTATTATTTATGTAAGTAAGTTTATTATTTCCAAATACTAATTCCGAACATTCCTGTGATGTGATTTTTGTTTTGACACTTTAATGTTTCTATTCTTAATTTCTTTATATTACTAGACCAACCGGATTGGTTTAAGGGTAAAGTCGTTGCCGCGAGTTAGATGTTTAACAGCTGGTTTCGAAGATGAAGGTGCTGGTTCAAATCCTAGTAAAGGTACTTTTATACGGATTTGAATACTATGCAGTGGTTACCGGTGTACTTTGATGGTTGGGATTCAATTAACCATACTTTCTCAGGAATGTTAGGCCTGGGTCTGTACAAGACTACACCTCCTTTACACGTCACACATTTATCATCTTCATCTCATTGGATCATGGGGGGTTGCCTGTTGTTCGGAATTGAGCAGATTGCAACGTACGCACATTAGATATAAAACAATATTTAAAAAATTACAATACATCAGAGTATATCATATATGATATTAAAATAGATTATATGATTTTTAACAATGAGAATATTGTTGTTATTGTATGACCATGTTGTACAACCTAGTGGGCTTACAATAAGCCGGGCCTAGCTTGTTTACTGAAATACTCGAATAATACTTATTCGATTTTAAGGTTAACCTGACGATACCCAAGCTCATTGATTTTATAAACAACAAAAATAAAAAGGTTGATGAGCAATGCCAGCGGATGAAATTTGCCGTTCCAGTATACAGATAAAAACATGACACGTCATCAACCACAGCATTTGTTTTCGCAAAAAATCCACTGAAATTTCATTAGATTTCGCAACGTTCAGGTGCGATACAAGTTAATTGTTTTGCAAAATTTATTAAAATAATTTCTTGAAGACACTACGTACATCGGATTAACTGAAGCTCGAATTTATGAACCATTTTTCCTACCAAACAACTAATTGTCTTTTTTCTAAATTTTAAAAACTCTTTCTATATTACCCCATGAAGAATTTCGCCACACTAATGTAGCATTCAGAATATGAGATAGAAAACTCCCTTTCATGAGACAACGCGTCTCATGGCTGGTGGAAATTTTTAAAACGCCGTACCTTTGACCTACGGCAAAAACTGTTAGTAATTTTCGTATCAACTTTTTATAAGGAATCTAATGATTTGATTTCTTGAGTTCCGGTTTTGAGCCACTTCCAATCGAAACTGGCACTTTAAGCAGAATGATTTCTATATATACATTTTAAAAGAAATAAAATGATATTATTTTCTTTTCCAAATTCCGACTACGATATCTTGACTTCCGGTTTTGAGCCACTTCCGGTCAAAACCGGAACTTCAAACCTAATCTAAGCCCACTAAATATTTGTGTAGATTACGAATCCGAAAACTGTTTGCTGCTATCGCTTGTAGTTTCTGATATATGGGTGTGACCGACGGACGGCCGGACATAGGAAAATTATAGATGACAATTTTTAAAATTTTCACAAAACTACTGTTACCAATTTTTACATTAAAGTGAAACCGTAACTGTTGAAATAATAGGAAATTGAGAATTTATAGGAAAAATGATAACGAAAGGGATAAAATGAAAGAAAAGTTGTGTACTAATAATATTGTGATAGTACAATATTGACTGAAATCATGGAGGTCAAGTACGTATTGAATTAATTATTAAAGAGGAAAACAGATTGGTAGAATTGTACTAGTAAACGTATGATTAATAAATAATGTTATAGTATTATTTATAGTACGATGCGGATTTATAAGACTTAAAATAGAAACATTTTAAAAGAAATTCCAGAAATAGAACTAATATTACCGTGTTCTACTTGTAGTACCTAAGAACCAGGGGCTGTATAACCATTATAACAAATTTTTAATTGAATTTTATGGATAGTAAATTCAAAGTAATATAAATAATTCTATGATTTTTAGCTGATATAAAATTTCTTTGTACTACTTAGCAAAGGAAAAAACCGTTACATATTTTAAGAGTGAACAATGATACTTTCTTATTTTGTATTAATATTTATTCTACGTATATGAAATTTAGAAAATGTTAAATCAAAAAGTTATTTAGGTTTAACTTTCTCAGATCGGTATGCTTCATAATTAGTAAATACATACCTAATGAAATTTATACTCGGTTCATCGTAAGAAAGATATGTCGAGTAAACAAACACGGTTACCGTTCATATTCATATTCAGGTTCTGAGCCTCAGAACCTGCTCAGAATCTGAGGAAAACCTGGTCAGGTCAGTCGGTAAACTATGTTGGTTGCTTTGCAAAACCAGTTTTTCTGTCTACTTTCTCTAGTCCTATATGAATATGTAGGAAAGGAAAGTATTGTTTTCAAGTCGATTTTTTGATATTGAGTTTTTACCAGAAAAATCGATTTCAGGCCCCCTGAACAAAATAACGTGGTTTAAGCGATTGGTGTGTGTGTGTGTAAACAAAATATCTCAAAAACGGAACAGCGTACAAATTTAAAACTTGGAACTTAATTTAGGTACCACAAGCAGATCCAACATGAAGAATATCATCCAAATCGGTCGACCGAAAGTAGTAGTTTTTATTCGTAAAAATATTTCCTTTTTTGCGATTTTCTCAAAAACGGCTTTTACAATTTTGTTTCAAATCACCTGATATACTCAATTATTTTGTTATCTACAGTATCGCGTAGGCACAATGTCTACTGTAATTCTTTGGAGAGCTGTGCTCTCGCGGTAAGAAATTTTTTAAGTTTGCATTTTAGAGCAAACCATACCTATATACTCGTAATTAAAGTTGTAGGAGACTAGAGAATCTACAATAGTAATTAAAAGCCTTTTTTCTACAGAGCTTAGTTTAGAATCGATTAGAGCTTTTCCCTATTTTAAAATCCTACAAATGAAGTAAATAGAAATAAGCAAAAAAATAAGGTAAGAATATTGATTGTCACCTCGCCTAGAAAAAATTAGAAAACCTATCTATACCAAAAATGTAACGAGTGTTAACTCCAATTTTGGCAAAACTGAGTTAAAAATGCCTTTAAAATCAGAAAGAAATGATCTAATGCTTCAATTTTGTAGTTTTTTTTAACGTCTTACTGTTCTGGCATTGCTACTAATTTAGACGGTGAAGGATAAAATGATTTTTTTGTAACGTATTATGCCGTGCCTGAATGGGTTCGAACCCAAGACCGCATGATGAGAGGCGAACACCAACTACACCAATGCGGCCGGCAATTTCGTAGTTGATGAACAAGGGTTTTTTTTGTAAACTCGTTATTGAATGTGTTTTAGTGATAGTCAAGTAAATTTTGCTTAAATTTTTGTTGAATTTGGTGTTTTATTCGTCTGTTACTAAACAGTAGGCTACTGGTAAATTTTGAAATTTTTTCAAAGGTTGTATATAAAATGCTGTTTCTTTATAAAAGTAGTGTTAGCACTACCAATTGACACAGATTTGAATGACTAAGAAAAAAAAATCCAAAAAAAGGCAAAAAAATCCAAAAAAAAATGCAAAAAAAATCCAAAAAAAGGCCTACGTATTTCATGTAAGTTTTTTTAAACGTATTGTACATTGGATTTATTACTAATGTAGAACGTAAAAACATGACAAAACACAGAATACTGTTAAGGTTTTAGGTCCTGTTTGTGTGCGAAGTGACAAAGTTATGAAATAATAAATTTGTAGATAAGAAGTATTTTCTGTAGAAACTGAATGTAAATTTCAAGTTTCGGTATTTGACAGTGGATAAAAAAAGAAAGAGCGTAAGAGTTATACTAATTCTTTTTTTTTATTAAGGAATAAAATTTTAAATTAGGGTAAGTAACTCTGCAAACTGGTTATATTTTGCACCGTATATACAACATCGTTGATAGATATATTTATTTATTTTAATATATATAATTATAATATATATAATTAATATATTTATTTATTTTACTCATGGATTCCTTTTGTCGTTTGAATCTTCTCAATAATTGGTTACACGAGAATGCCGCTTTCCAAATAATCTTCATTGCTAAAATCCTATAATCCCACTTTTCTGTGTTCCATTAAAAGTTTTAGGCTTGTGCAGGTGTGATAAAACATTACAAGCCTTCAGTCAACTGCTAACTTTAATCTTTTCCTTTTTGTAGTGTTTAAAGATCTGATTGAACGGGAGAAGGTTATAAAGTATTTATTTCTCCTTCTCTTCTCCATAGTTTAGTATCGTTGTTTACTTGATAAATTATTTCTCGTTGTTTACTTGATAAATTATTTCTCGTTGTTATCCAGTAACGTTTTAAAATATTAATTGTTTCGAAAAGCATTGTGGAATTCTCTCACCACCATACTAATGGAAGTAAGTTATTTAACCATTTGTAAATAGCCTACTTTATGCGCTAATGATTGATCCGACCGTTAACTAGGGTCGTGTCGCTGAAATATTTGTCTGAAGTGAAATAATTTAAATAAACCTTAAAATACGCGCGCTTCAGAAACATTCTCTGTGGTTATATAAAAAATGAAATAACGTATACATATCACAAATTCTCTAAAAGAATTTCATAAAATGGTATAATCACGGCTATGTTTTGTTTCTACTACGTCGACAACATGGATAGTTTCATCATAATTTTATCAGCTCTCTCATTATTACATAAGCATAATAACATATTTACATACGTATAAGCATATTTACTTTTTTAACCCTACAGCCGGCAATAACATATTTCTAGACCGGCAGAGAATTTCTAGTCACCGAACCGTAAAGATATCATTACAAATTTGCTATAAATCACAAACCTTGTCACGTGACATCAAAATAACAAGTAAACTTAGGAAAATAGAATAAATACAAAACTGAAATTTTAATCTGACAGTAAGGGATGCTAAAACTTTTTGAAAATAATTTTTAGACAAATACTTTTCTACAATTTCAGATGACACTACTATTTAAAACTTTCTCATGCTCTACTTTCAAAATTCATTATAATACGAATCGTTGCATTTAAAGTTTATTTCAAAATAAAACCAAAAAAGCGAGCCTTATGTTCAAAACTAAAGATAATATATATAAAAAACACATCACGTAAACCAAAAAATAACCGAATTCAGCTCTAGGACAGCGTGGTTTATCAACAGAGAAACACAAGCAGAATATGGACTTGTAAAAACGCCTTATTTCACTTTGACCTCTGACAGTTGTGGAATGTTTTAGCTTAACAATCTACTTCGTTTGATAAAGCTTTTACGAATTTTTTCATCAATCAGAGTTTAATATTAAGTGGAGGTAGGAGTACTTTCAGTGGATCAACCAAATTTTTCCGTATTACATTTTTGGTCCCACGTTCTAATAATACCCTACGTGGTCATCAGAAAAGTATGGAGTAAAGACTTTTGCCTTACAACCAAACTAATAAACTAACTAATGATAAAATATCAACAGAATTAATTTATGCTACATTTTTATTCCATGATTTAGAAATAAAATATATTTATTTATCAAATTTGACAATATTAAGAGAAACTAATATTGTGAAAAAATGATTCGTGATGGATGTTTTACTATTTTTCCTGAAACCAGCACACAAAAATCCATTAGAATCAGCTGAAAAGTTTTCAAAAAACTTTTCCATTGTTGACCTGTGTTTTCTTGTAATCATAGATCTCTATCGCTGAAATTATTAAAATTTTTTTTAAATACTTCATACATTTTTTGTTTATTAATTTGGTAGCAATAGGCTAGAGTGATTGAAAATTTAACGAAAATATCTCGAACGCTGACTGTACAACTAAAAATTTAAAGAAATGTTAATATAAACTTAGGTCCAGAAGCGCTTCATTACCGAGTTACGGCTGGCGAAAGGTTTCGCCCGGAATTCAGTTACCCCGGTGAAATGAGCGCATACTGAAACTTTTAAGTCTACAATTAAGAAATATATTTATTAGCATCTTATGGTTTTTAATTTTAAGAATTGAATAAAAGAGGTCCTAAAACAGTATTTCTCACAGTTTTAATGATAATATCTGATATTTCTTAGCATTTGTTCACTGTAGGCTTCTCTCCTTTCTTCTGTCCGCTCGGTCTTCTGTTTTTCTTCTTGGAAGCCCATAAAGTCCGAAAATTTTTGTCTAAATTTACTTCGGCTCATTAAGTTTTCTCGGTTTATTCCGGTTTTTTCAGTATCCTTTTTGACTTCTTTAAACCATTTATCCGATACCTTAGGTCTATTGTTTACTGTCTTAAAAATTTATTTTGTTAAACGTTTGTCATCCATTCTATATAGGTGTCAGTGAAGTTTTAATGTTCTTTTTCTATTAGTTTCCATTAATAGTTCATTTTCCTAGTATAGATCTTCTTGACCTCGTAACCTGTATTGTCCGCCTGCTATCTCACACCCATTATCTTTCGAAGGATTATTTTCTTAAATTACTCTACTTCTCTTAGACCAGCCTTACCGGTCGTTCTAAAGCAATCATTGGCGTAGTGGTTAGCGCAACTGGCTTCTACGCCGGGGTCCCAGGTTCGATTCCCGGTCAGTTCTGGGATTTTTTCATTACTCATTTTCATATATCATCATTCTCTACCGTATGCATTAGCAGAAATTGCAAAATAATCAAACGTAAAGCAAAAAGAAAAAAAAATTGCCTTACAGTACTCATTATCTAAGATTTTGGGAGTAGCTCACGATTACAGAGTTTTTCCCGATTTCTCAAAATAAGCTGCTTTTATAGTATGAAACATTAATATTGCAAATGTCAATAAAATTCTGGTAATAGGAAAATTTAGCTGTAATCTACGTTTCATCTATCAGTGAAGTGTCTTGTAGGCTGCCCGTTATGGCTACGATAAAAAAATTTTAGGAAAATATTTACTTAGTTTCTGTTTAGATTTTTTATTAACAATTATTTTATCTAGGATCAGTTAAATCATCAAACAATAAGTAAATGTGGTGAAAAAAGAATGGCATTAAAGAAAGAGTCTATTGACAGTACTTAAATACAAAACTTTATTTATAATTTAGCACTCACAAAGTCTAGGAAATGGTTACAAGAAATAAAATTAATTGAAAAGCTTTTCAGAAAAAAAATAAAACATAAATAATTATAATAATTATATTATGATAATTAGAAATTTGATTGATTGATATTGATCGACCATAAAAAATTTATGTTAATAAAATAGTCACTTATAAATGAAAACCGTTGATGCAGTTCAATCGCTAAACGTCAGCAGAATTTTAAAGCATTTCAAGGCAAAATGGTTTTCATGACGTTTGAGTCTTTGCTGATACCTTCAACTTATTTTCGAACCGCTGTATATTCTCGATATTGCTTTTGCTTAAAGTTGCTCATATTTGCAAACTTTACATCCAAGTAGGTTTTAAAATTACTGTGCAGATGAAAAAATTCTCTTATTTAGTTTTGGATGATTTTTATTACATGAAATAAATAAGAATTAATTGATTTTTAGAAGAATTAGAAATAGTTACTACTGAATATGTGAAAAATTTTATGAAAGAACACTTCAAGTTGAACACATAAGTTTATGTTTTGCCGGCTGCATTGGCGTAGTTGGTAACGTGCTCGCCTCTCATCATGTGATCCTGGGTTCGAATCCCACTCAAGCATGGCATATTTTCATACGTTACAAAAAATTATTTCATCCTCCACTGTACAAAGTTACACCCCAACTTCGTCGCTAACAACCGTTGCAGTTGATGCGACGTTAAATAAAAAACAAAGTTTGTTTAAGTTGAGTCAAAGTCAAATTTAATTTTACTAGTTGATACCGGAATGGTATAAAACGTAAATATTATTACTAGAAATTATACAAAAATAATTGGTTTAAGCTAAGTAGTTATATGTTTGATTATGATACACTAACAATGATGACAAAAATGTGAAATTAAAAATGCAGTAAATATTATTTTATAAAATAAAATATAGGCTACACGTTTTCAGACCCCTTGGACCCAAAAAACATGTTTTTAGTGATTAGTGTATGTGTGTGTGTGTGTGTGCGCGCGCGCGCGCGCGTGTGTGAACAAAGTATTTCAAGAACGGAACATTCTACAAAGTTGAAAATTAAAACTTAAGTTAGGTATCACTAGAAAACACGACACGAATATTTTCATCAAAATCGATCAACCGGAAGTAGTAGTTTATTTGTGTAATTTTTCACTTTTTTGCAATTTTCTCAAAAACGGCTCTTACGATTATTTTAAAAATCGCCTCATTTAATACATTTTTTTATGTTCTACATGATAAAGTTAGCGCCATGTCTGCTGAAATTCTTGGGAAGTTAAAGCAGCCATGTCTACTGAAATAAATAGATCTACAACTTTTATTCTAAGCATTTTTCAGAGCCTAGTTTAGCGTCAAAGAGTGATTTTCTATATTATTAAGACGAACTAAGGTTGGTTTTCATTTTGCAACATTCACTCATGATTAAAATAAGATTATGTTTTTTGAGATTAGCTTTTTATTTATATCTAATGTTGTATTACTAATATTAGGTTATGTTGTTCATAATTTACATTGTCAAGAGAAAGTCGTGTGAGTGTTTCACACCAAATTTCTAATTTTCATTTAGGGCTTGGAAAATTTGACGAACTTCAAAAAAATTAGATTGATCTTCACTGCTGTTGTCTTATTATTGATAAATTGTCTTAAAAGAGTTTGAGCTTATGAAATAATTCATAAATCATAGAATTTGATGTACGGTATTAAATTTTTATAAATTTAAAGATTTCAACAGTTCTATTCGTCATAGTCCGGAGTGATAAAAGAGGTTTCAACTGGACCTAAGTTTACAGGAACCTAAAAGGTTTTCATTGTAGGCGTACATTTATTTATTTATTATTTATTCGTTTCACTGTTCACTATCAACAAGTTTTTTCTTCGCAACATGACAAAGCAATACAATTTTATTCTGTAATGCGCCTTCTTGCACACAAAATAAATAATGAATTTCATTTTTTATTTGGCTTAAATAGTTCTTCAATTACTTATATTATCCTGGGAAGGTTATTTATCAAGATAAATTCCATAGAACAAACAATTTAACTAATGGAATTCTACTGTATATGAATAAGAATACTAAGTCGTAGGGAATAAGGTCTGTAAGAGACAGTTGATTTTACTTTGCACAAACTCTGATTTGAATAGTTTTCATAGCGTTATTCACCGCAAATTTGCTGTTACTTAAATGAAAGCAATACAAGTTTGTACTTATTTCAAATGTTTGCCAAGTAAATGCATGAAGTATTAATAAAATTACTTTTCAACATTTATAAAGATCCTTTATAAATTGCAGCGTATAAAAAAATTTTATACAGTGTGTACAAATTTATTATTATTTATAAATACGTTTAAAACGTGTTTTTATTGTTGTAGACTTCATTATTCAAATTAATACATTTCTAAAAATTCAAAATGATGATATAATTCACTGCTTATTTGAATATACTTTTTCAGTTTTTCTAAAAAGCAGTTTGAAAGCAGGAATAATTTACATAATTCATTCATTTCTACTATAAAAGTTAAGTATAAATATTATATTCAAAGAATTTGAAAATGTTTTTAATTAGGCTATCTATTAAAAGTATATCTTGTCTGGATAGAAATTACTACGAGAAGGGTTAATTTATACTAATTGTAAAACAGGTAAGTACGCATAGGTAAGTACCGAAATTATTATATTATTTTAGCGGGCAATTACAAGCACAGTCTCCGGAATTTATCTAAAGCGTACCGGTATACGGAAAATATCAAGGTTTAAATTTATTTTTAAAATTAACACAAACATAACGTGTAAAGTTCCCTCTTTAAAATTGGAATAAAATTGTGAAAATTTGACAGTCTCATGCAAAGAAAAACTGGTTTGAAACACTCACACAACTTTCTCTCGTCAATACAAATAAATAACAATGTAACCTAACATGAACTTATTATTTTTTTTCTAACATCTGAGAATATTTACAATCAGTTTAAAAAACAAAAACTATAAGTAAATAGCATGATCGGGTTCACATGACGAAGACAATACCCAATTGTATTGCTTCGGAAACGAAAAAAAGTTTAAGTATAAGTTTTTAAAATATTAACAAGGTAAAAGATGAATAACATTAATAGAAAAGGTAACCAAATTAATAACGGTGATAGTAGAAGAAGATGATGAAGTGATGATGATGGCGAGAAAATGGTGATGGGTAAAGAAAGAAGAGAAGATCAAAAAAAGTAGGTTAGTCGGTTAGTCGGAAGGTCAAGCAACATTATTCGTTTCAGTCGTGTCACGTCTTCACTGTTATCAAGTAAATTAAGCGCCAAAGAATTCGGGTGATCTGCTAATTTTTCTTGATACTTTGAACTTAGTTGCGTGATTTCCTCTTTCACGGTGTTGACACATAAGTCCTTATGCAATGTATCATTTGTCACATACCATGGAGCATTGGTTATTATCCGTAAGACTTTGGACTGGAACCGTTGGATGATAGCAAGATTCGATTTCGCAGCTGAACTTCAAAGCGATAACCCATAAGTTCACAGCGGTTTCAGTATGGCTTTGTACAGTAGAAGCTTGCTCTCTAATGACAGCTGTGAACGTTTGTTCGCCATCTAATACAAATCTCTCAGCTTCAATCCTAGTCTTTTGCGTGTATTCCAAATATGTTAGGACCAGGTAAGGCGTCGATCTAAGTGCAGTCCCAAGTATTTTACATCATCTCCCTGAGGAACTGGTCTTTCATTTAGTCATATCGGTGGACACGTGTCTTCTTCAAAGTAAACGTAATATGTCTCGATTTGTCATTTATTTTAATTTTCCATTTCTTGCACCAGTTATCAACTATACTTAGATGGTCTTGCAGTAATTTAGTAGCGCCAAAGGTAGAGTCATCTGTTGCTAATAGAGCTAAAAAATACGGAAAATCACTCTTTCACGCTAAACTAGGCTCTGTAGAGAAACTTGCTCTAAATGAAAGTGTAGATCTTTTAATTTCCTATAAATCTGATTATACACTTTTGCCGTAAATTCTGAAATCTTAAAATATCGATCTTTTACCGATTTTCATGGAAAAAAAAACAGATAGTCGTTAATTAATGCTAAACTAAGCGGTGTAAAAAAATGTTTGAAATAAAAGTTGTAACAGTTTAAATTTTCTACAACATTTATTATATACAATTTTGTGTTAAAATGCATAAATTAAAGCCGCAATCTTAAAAAAACCTTATTTTCGAGAGGACAGCCTCTTCAAGAATTTCAGCAGTCATTGTGCCTACCATATCTTGTAGAGAAAAACAAATTTAGTAAACGAGACGGTTTAAAAAAAAATCTCTGGAGCTTTTTTTCGAGAAAATCGCAAAAAAGTGAAAAATGATACGAATAAACCACTACTTCCGGTTGACCAATTTTGATCAAAATAAGTTTTGTACTAACTTAAGTTTTAAGTTCGTACGATGTTCCGTTCTGGATATATTCTGTTCACCCACACACACACACACACACACACACACACATAAACGCAGACACACACCCAGACCGATCGCTAAAAACATGTTTTTTGGGTTCAAGGGGTCTGAAAACGTGTATATCCGGTGAAAACTCGACTTCCAAAAATTGACATTAAAACAATACTTACACTTACTGTATTCATATAGGCAAGAGAAAGTAAAAAACTTAAACATTTTGTTAGATGTAACGTTTCTTGAATTACAATTTGTTGTCCATTTTTTCTGTACATTTCACGAGCATAGGCTTTGGCTTTATTCAAGAAAGTAATTTCTGTTCATTTAGCTAAGAAATTGTACACATAGTAAAATTAATATGATGGAAATAAATAAATTTCAGAACCATTTGGTAAATATTTTGCTACTCCTGTAGAAATATTTTTAATGTGTTTCAGACATGTCGGATCAATCTGATTCGACGCTTTGTTGTAATAAAATTACAGCTGATAATAAAATTACCATAATTGTTCTATATTTCCACAAATAAATATTAACAATAGCTTTCCTAAAAACTTGTATTATTTAACTTCAGGTACAAATAATCTCAGTCAGTCCTATTTAAAATATTTGCGTCAAATTTTTAGGGCAAAATTCATGATTTTAAAATTATATTTAAATTTTAACACAATCAGTTTTTTGAATATGCTGGTTACAAGTGAAGCAAAATTTAATTTAATAATATTTTTCTCAGTAGGGCAGAAAGATTTTGTTGGAAAATTTTTTAAAAAACTTAAGTAAAAATATTGTGACACTTATCCCTAAGGTCCGTTTCGAGATCTGGGTAAAATAAATAACTTAGACACTAAAGTTTAAAATTCAAATATTTATTACAGCTAAAAATTGAAACTAAATTAGTGTCTAAAATCAACACAATCACAGACAAAACTCACAAAATAAAATCGCGTTGTTTGTACAGATGGATCTAAGGAATTTCGAGAAAGACCGAGAATTAGATATAACAATAAAAATACAAAATTATGACTACTTCTGGATAAATCTAACAACTGTAAACAAATTAGGATTGAATAGAAGGTGTTACAAAAAGGCCAATCATCTAAATAGGCACCTACCCAACTCCTTGACCATATTTATACAATAGGCAAGACTACCTGACTATACAAAATCCTTTATAACCATTTCTTGGAACCCTATTTATCACTCTTATTAATTAATTAACATTTTTAAAATCTCGGTCTTCTCTCGAAAATTCTCGAGCACCCATTCCCGTTAGATAATGTCACAATAGCTTAAAAGTTTATGTTAAAGGTTTAAAAAATGTGAACTTTTGTTCAAAATAAGATTTATGGAGTTTTCTGAAATAGATATCTGAAGTAACATTACAAGTTATAGGGCGCACCAAACCCTTTAAAGTAAGCACATGGGTTTTGCAATTTTTACTGGATTTTTGGAGTTATCTAGCTATAAATTAGACATTTTTGAGCTATCACTTTTCATCCTCAGAATAACACGTTAATCAGGCCAATTTAACAAATAAATTTTAAAAATTTAAACCGGTATTATTGTACTCGTAGATTGATTATGTAGGTAAATCATTTAACTTTAAAAAGTTTTAGTGGAGCCTCAAATTTTACTTTTATAACTTTTTAACGTCTAAATTAAGGCTTTTGAATTATAAATAATTCATTTTTATTTTGTGAATAGTGTTAGGGATGTAGATATGTTAAAAAATTGATACCAAACGAGATAAAACAAATACATTTTAATTTTATAATTTTTGAAAATGTATTTTCTATTTCTCAATCCTAACAATTTTTAAACTCACCGTTCCTAAAGGGTTTGATAAAAACACTTTTTTTTGGTAATCTTTTTGCGTGACTTCAACTTAAGAACTTTTAAAATATTATTCATTATTTGTAACACATTCAAATATGCTACTGTATCCGTAACAGTTACATAAATTAACAACGCCAAAGAACGGCGCTTGCGTACAGAACAACTGTAAAATTAGTTACTAAAAGCTCTCTCAACCAAACAGGCATTAACTATTAAAAAGAATTCCAAGAATAGGCAATATTAAAAATTTATAAACCATAAACATGAAAATGATTTTTTACTTTCGCTTGCGTATATGAATATAAATAGGAACGAAAGTAGCCTATTGTTTTCATGTCGATTTTTCGAAGTTGAGTTTTCACCGGATATACACTTTTTCAGACCTCCTAAACCCAAAAAACATGTTTTAGTGGTTTGTGTGTATGTGTGGTGAACAGAATATCTCAAGAACAGAACATTGTACAAAGGTGAAACTTAAAACTTAAATTAGATACCACTAGAAGACTCGACAAAAACATTTTCATCAAAATCAATCTGCCGGAAGTATTACTTCATTCGTGTAATTCGTCACTTTTTTGCGATTTTCGTAAAAATGGCTCCTATGATTTTGTTTTAAAAATCTCCTTTACAAAAATTTTTTTGCTCTACAAGATCGATTAGGCGCCATACTAAAATTCTTTGGGAGGCTGTGCTCATGTAGAAAAAGTTTCTTTTTTAAGATTGCGGCCTTAAAATGCATTTTAGGGCAAAAGTGTATGTAATCAAAGTTGTAGACAATTTAAAAATCTACAACTTGTGTTTTAAACATTTTAACATTGTATAAAATGCTTAGTTTAGCGGTAATGAGTAATTTTTTGTTGTTTTTTTTTTCATAAAAATCTGTATAAAAAAGATTTTTTAAGATTTCGGCCTTAGTATGCATTCCATGACAAAAATGTATATAACAAACTTGTAAGAAATTAAAAGATGTGGAACTTTTATTTTAAGCATTTTCTCTACAGAGCCTTGTTCAGCGTGCAAGAGTGATTATCCGTATTATTAAGGCAAACTAAATTGCTTTTAATGTTAGGTTATATTGTTCATTAATTACATTGCCAAGAGAAAGTTGTGTGAGTGGTTCACACCAGATTTTTTAAGTCATTATAAATTACTTAAAAATAAAAATTAATTATCCATTTCTAGGCTGAATTTTTTCAAAATCGATGCTTTCTTTTGACAAATTCATTGGTTAAAGAAGTTTTTGGGTACGTACCAGTAAACTGCAAAAAAAAGAAAATAATTTTCTACTCAAACCACATTTACAATTCTCTTTGTGAAACTCCAAAGATTATCAAACAGAAAGAAGCCGGAGTTTCTCTATTTCAAGAAAAGGTTGGGGGTTAATGTCTTCACTAAGAAAATATAGTGCAGTTGAATGCTCGTAAAATGTAGGCCTAATACTTTCCATAGCTGCCTGTACAAGCTTCATTCTGCCTTCTTCCAAGTGAATATATAATGTTGTAAAACTTTACAATGCTAATAACATACTCTGTTCATTCTTCTTACTACCTCTATTTCACAAAAATAATTTTTCCTCTGCAAAAACGTAGGCCTACACAGTAGCCCGCTCTTCGCATTTTCCTTTGAATTTGTCATTACCTACGAAATTAAATGGCGAAAAATCAGATGAAAATTGCTGAACTCACAGTGGAATTTATGAAAAATTCATTTTAATATAAACATTTTATTTCTTATTGAACGAAATTAGTTCTAATTATAACTAATTAGATGTAAATTGAAAAGCTTAGTGGATGCTATGTAACAAAAATACAGTTTAGTGGAAATTGCAATGAAAGTACTAAGGTTTATCCTTTCATGAAAATTTTGTACTATGCAATCAAAAGGTCTTTAAACTTTACTTTTCATTGTAATTTTTTTGTTAGATTTATCGAGCAACGACTACCATTTCATATAACACCTTACGACACTAATTTTTACGCATACAACACTTTCATGAATTAAAAGTCTTTATTGTACTCTGTATCATCTATAAATGGATTGACAATAATTTAATAATAGGAAATACTTGTAAAGATCTTTATAAGAGACATTTTTAAAGGAACACACAATGCATATTAATGATGATTGTAGGTGTTTATTTCTACATTTTTAACTGTTATTACGCTAAAAAGATGTTTATTAGGTTGTAGTAAATTCTGGTAGAAGGTATCAAATGAGCTTAACATCTTATTTTTTTACAAACTGTAAAATTAACCTGTACATAGTCCGTTTATCCCCTAGTATTTCCGTAAACTGTAGATATATAGCGTTGTATGTCATCTACGTAACTAAGTGTGCACTTAAAACCTTCAGCAATCACAAAAAAATAAATTTTTGAAAAAATGTTTCATAGCATCTTTATCCACTCAGCTCTTCAATTAGTTAATAAAATCTAAAAATTGAATTGGCCCCTTCTAGTGTTGTTATAGTTAAGGTCATCAGCCGAAAGGCTGGTTTCAACTTCTAGAGGCTTTACTAAGTAAAACAAAAAGTAAATGGAAAAGTATGCTTTTGAGCATTTCGGGTCCTGCAAAAAACATTTACTATCCACCTTGCAAATGACACCTTCACTTCATTCACCACTGAGACTGGCTGTGGAATGAAATTCATTACTTCACGAGGAAATAACTCTGAGTAGTATCTTTTACACCTCTACTTCTTCTGTTCTTAAATACTTCAATCATATAATTTACTGACCATGTTATAAAAACAGGGCTATTTTTTATAGCCATGGAACTAGCAGAGTGCAAATAATTTAACACTTCACCTAACTGTTATAAGCAACTTTCTAGTGTAAAACAAAAAAATATATAATTAAAATATCAATATTTTTTGAATTGTAGGTTAAATTTTATTAAACATTTAAAAATGGTTTTGTTGGTGTTTAAATTTGAGCGCTTACAGCAGTAAATTAAACTAGATAATGTAATTTTAACCGTTATAAACGGATAACAAAATTTTAAATTTTACACAATGCTGAATCAATATTTAAAATTTCAGTTATGAAAGGTTAATTAGTATAGACTATTATTTTAAGCTTCTGTTACACACAGTTACCCTTTATTAGTGTCATAACAACTGCTGATTATATTCATAGGTTTAATGCGGCTATTAGTAGGCTTAATACTGGAATAGCTTATGCACCTACAATATATGAAGAAAAGGTTACATGTTTTCGTAATAACGGATTTTTTTATAACTTTTTGAACGTCAAAACAATTATTTTTTAAAGAAACAACATCATTTATTATATAGCGTTAAATTAAACAATTAAATCCTGATGAAAAGGTACTTTTCAAAAACATTGTAACAAGTGAAAACCTAGTACTCGTTACATTATTATTATACTAAATTATACTAAAATTGTGGTAAATGATGTAGAGCTTAAATAAGTAACACAATACAATTACTTAATTTGTGACATCGGGTTTTATCAAGATTTGGATAAAGAGAAGAAAGTTGGCAAATTCCAAGCAGTGTGCGGCAATATTAGCAGAACTCTAGACAGGAAAACAAGAAAAGAAATTCAGATAAAGTTTTACAAGGTGACAGCTGCCCCAGTCCTACTCTATGCAAGTGAGTCGTGGATTAGTATCAGACCTCAGGAGAGTGGAGTACAGGCGGCAGAGATGAGATTCCTGCGAAGAACAAAGGGTTGCAGCCGTAGAGACCAACTAAGAAATGAAGACATAAGAACGGAACTGAATTTTTACAACCTGAATGGGAAAATTGCATAATATCGAAATCGGTAGAGGGAGCAAGTAGAGAGACGGAATAATCCCCTTAGTGTTGTGCAATACAGACTTGAGGGAAGAAGAGATGTTGGGAGGCCACGCAAAAGATGGCAATAACTCAACAGTTTGTCGCTGTTGTGAGTAAATTTCAGAAATTACAATAGCCGAAACTTTTACAGAACTTTTGCAAACACAATTAAAGGTTACTCAGAACAAAATTTGACTTTCAGGAAAAAAGATGGAAGACTTGCACTTACCAATCATGATAATTGTAAAGAACTAGCGTGCTACTTTTCTGAACTTCTCAATTGCCCTGAACCACTTGAGCGATTTGAATACACTGTTCCAGAACATACTAAACCCAATGCTGATGCACCAACACAAGAAGAAATCCACCAACATATCAAAAGACTCAAGAATGGGAAAGCGTCAGGAGAAGATGGAATTATTGCAGAGTTGCTAAAAAGTTTGGGACCGCAGTCACTACAAGAGATTACTCAAATAATTCAGAACATCTGGCAAACTGAGAAATTACCAGATGAATGGAAATGTGCCCTCATTCATCCTCTCCACAAAAAAGGAGATAAATCTGATGTGAATAATTATAGAGGAATCTCTATTCTTCCTGTCCCTTATAAGATTCTCTCTGCTTGTCTCCTACAACGCACACAAGAACATATTGAGCCCCTTATTGGTGAATATCAAGCTGGATTCAGACCGCACAGATCAGGCATTGAACAAATTTTCAACCTCAAGTCCACACTGAAACTTCGAGCAATTAGAAATCTTCCAACAATATGCACATTTGTTGACTTCCGTAAAGCATATGATTCCATTGACAGGCAATCTCTGTTTAATATACTGGCAGAGAACAATTTGGACCCAAAAACGAGCCGACTCATCCAACAGACACTGACTGACACGACCTCCAAAGTCAAATTTGCTGGCGAAATATCTCAGCCTTTCTCCATCAAAACGGGTGTTCGGCAGGGCGATGGACTCTCTCCATTATTATTCAACATTGTTCTTGATAAAGTCATTAAGGAATGGAAAAAAGAATTAGAAAAAGACAACATATGGAAACCCATCAAGCTAGGTAGGCAACAGGATAATATCAACGTCACATGCCTAGCCTTTGCTGATGATCTGGCAATTCTCTCTGGAGATGAGCAAACGGCAATCCACCAGATTGAGATCCTTAAAGAATGTGCGGAAAAAGTTGGACTGCAAATATCGTTCACCAAAACTGAATTCATGACCACAAAACACATTAGATCGCGGAGTTTAGTTACGAAGTATGGCACCATAAAGAAGGTGGATCACTTTAAATACCTAGGTGAAATCATTGAACCCATAGGTACAGAAAGGCTAGCACAAAAAACAAGAACTGAAAATGCGTAGAGCATATGGAAAAGTTGCAAACATCTACAACAAAAAATGTATGAGCATAAACACCAAAATTCGACACTACACGACTGTCATTAAACCTGAGTCTCTTTATGCCAGTGAGACCTTGAACCTCAACTTTAAAGGGGATCTTGAGAATATTAAGAAAGCTGAGAGAAAAATCATTCGGAAAATTCTTGGCCCAAAACTCACAGATGAAGGATATCGTCTACAATCACACACAGTGACGGAAAAATACTCAAACATTGAAGTTGATTTCCGTAAAGGACGGCTGAGATTTTATGGTCATATAATGAGACTGGATGACTCTCGGCTTATAAAGAAGATTCTGATGCACTCACAGAAACTCAAAATTACAACCGTCTGGATCAAGCAAGTGCAATCCGATCTAAGAGATGCAAATATCACACCTTCAGACCTCAAAGACCGTAAAACCTTCAGGCATAAAATTCACACCTGGGAAGTTGCATCAGAGGGTAAGCCGAAAAGACCTAGGGCAAAATGGACGGATGAACGTCGTGTTAGACACCGCGAATTTATGAAGGAGTACTGGAGAAACAAGAGGAATGGCGGCAACAGTTCATAATTGACTTTATGTGATCCTGAATGGGTCTAAACAATCTAAATAAATAAATAAATAAATAATAATAACATGAAAGCTTGAAAATTGTTACACAATTTTCATTCAACATTACTGCTTTATTTTTTAATATTTTTAATTATCTTATTGCGTTAAGTTATTCAATGATTAATAAGATTTAAAAAGATTTTTGCCTAAACGGTGTTACTAAGAAATTAATAGCATCTTTCTACGGCCTGACTATCTGGGAAGACTCGAAAGCCAGTTAACAGCCATCTTAAATTTCAATTGAAAGAATTGAAATAATTAATTTAACTGTATTTCATTAATCGGAATTGGAACATAAAATACAACCACCGAATGGTTGATAAATTATGTAATATTAACATTAAAATACAAAAATGAAACAATTGTTCAATGACATGTTTTTAAATTTAATAGTTAATTGTAGTGAACTAGAAATCAACTTTAACCAAAATAAATTTTATATATAAGTCTTATTGGAAAAATAAAACACTATCTTCAACTTATTAAATATTAAAAACGTTAACAAATTAGAAAAAAAATGTATTACGAGTAGGGCTACTATCAAAAATAAAGTAAAGAAATAGTAAGAGAAATTTGGAGGTTTTTCTTTACCATTTTATTCTAGTAGTTCTCTGCTCCAAGGTCTTTAAAGTCGTCGTAGAAAATGTTTGCCTAGTTTAAAAATATTTGAAATATATTACTGAAGAATCTAATAGCTTGTTTTTCTTATCATGGTACGTAGCCGATCCGTATGTAATCAGCGTGGATATTCTCAATTTGCTGGTTGGTATTTTGAACAATTCGTTGGATGTTTTCCCACACCACACATAGATTCTGCAACCAAGATATTATTCTTCTTCATCCTGAAACTCGTTTCCCTTGCTTGATAGATTGTAGTAGGGAACATTTGCTTTAATTCCTCATTATACTTCCGAAGTATTCGAGCTTATGGATTTTAATGTTATTCATGATGTCTGATTTTTTATTACTTCGGAGGACTTCAGTGATGGTTTTATGATAAATTCTTGATATCCACTACATTCTCTGATTTAACCACATTTAAAATGCTAGTTTTTTTTTGGCAAAAGCTTCATCGATTGTCCAGGACTCCAAGCCATAGACCAGGTTGGAAAAAATGTAACAACTAAGCATACGAATTTTTGTGTTAAAATGCAGATCTTGTTCGTAAGTGGTAAAACATCCTACGAAACATATGTTTTGGGGTTTTTCCACAAAAAATGGCCCAGGAAACTAAATTGCTGTTCAAGATATCCTGAATTCAACCAAGTACATAGAGATATTACGATATAAAAATTTTGTTCAAGACTTTCACACTGGAAAATAAAATAAATTTACTTGATTGGCCTGAAGAGTTACCAGACTTAAATCCCATTGAAATTTTGTGGATTATTTGAAGAGATATTTAGGTAAAATAGATTGTATAACAAAAGAACGCATGATAAATAATGCTATAAAAATGTTGTTCCTCGATTATAAACTAAAGAAAACTGCTTTAATCTATTAAATCAAAGCCAAAATGTCTCAAGAGGTCATTTCTGCTAAAGGAGTACATAACTCGTACCCTACTATATATCAATGTATAGTAAGGGATAGAATGAATTAAAGCTAATTTTAAAAAAAAGAGCGGTTTATTTCTTTGTTACAATTAATTTGCACAGTATAGATATATGTTATGTGTTTCACTCTTTCTATCAGCTAATCGTTGACATACAAAACTTGGCAAAATGAATTAAATTTTTTCCAAAAAAATTTTAACATGTATCCAAAATATCTAGACTTTTAGGAATATTTTTATTGGCTTTAATAAAAAAATGAATTTATAAAACATTACAAAATAAATGGCCATTGCCGACTAGTAGTGTTTTTTTTTCATTTTCTTGTCAAGCGTAGCTAATATATCTAGCTCGTTCATAAATTTATTTATAAATCCATAAAATTTTAAAAGTACTTTAGCACGGTTGCATTATTACAGATAATCCATCACGGGAAAAATATTCTCGAGGGAATAAAATGGAAGAGAATATTATTTTAATATTTTTCTGTTTTTTACTATTGTGAACATTCGGTCACATAGGTTATTTAGTTCTATAATATCGAGGATTTCGATATATTCATTTCAAATCTCAGGACATAAATAATAATTTTATAGAACTTATGTAATGTAAAAGAAGACTGGACTTAAGGGTACCTGTTGTTGGTAATCCCAATGTATTTACAAAATATTCTACCACAATGTATTTTTTTACTTTATTTATTTTTCAACTGTGTATAAACAACCAGCAAAAATGTTCACAACTAAATGAAAACAAAAACAACCGCGTTAATGGCTTTGAGAAAAACACTACCCAGCGATAGCTCTCCAGAGAAACGATAATTGTGTACAATTATTACAATGTATTTAAAAATATTTTACTTTTCTTAGTATGCTTGTATGTAGGAAGACCAGGTTAGTTGATTATGCAGAGTAAGTGATACAGATTAATTTTAGACTACGAATGATTGCAGAACTACCCAAATTTCATACAGTAACTGCGTCTTAGTTGGCCGTATAATCACACGCAGTTTTGGTTCGTTTCCGGTTATATTGAGAATCTTATAGTAGATTGTTTGTTTTTCACCTGCAAAAGTACATTTGATTTGCAGTTTGTGTTCAGTATTCATCTTTTCGATTTCTTCAAAATCCATATTTCCTGCGTTGTCCGCAATCGTTCAGTTAAATTAATTTCTTCTTCCATGCGCCGTGCTAGACTTCTTTTTCTTTTCTTATTACAATTCAAATTATTCAAGCGTTCACATCGTTAGTTTTTTGTGACTGTAATGTACGTTTCACAAATTTCTCTCAAACCGGGTTTTTTCACTTGGTTAGTTCATTTTATTACTGTATCGGTCGTTTCAATTGATTTTATTTTCTGTTAATTATCTTAAAAATTTTTTAAATACAAGAACAATAGTATAAAAAAAAGCTTGACTCGAATTTCAAAATCATCACGCATTCAACGATTTCATGTTTCACCATAATCTACAAAGAAAAAAGTATCTAGGCAGGTACCCCTACCACTTGTGAACTTACAAATAAAAATTTAACATACTGTAAGTAAAATTGCAACTATTAATTTTTCCGTAGTGATGTTTTGTTATATTGTTCATTGTTTTATTATTATTAACTTTTTTTCATAGAATCGGTTGTTTCTTTTTATCAAAGAATTTGGTTTGAAACATGATAGTTGATTATAAGACGACATTGCTCAGGTCAAGTGAGAGGTAATTGCATTTTTCATATAGTACCATTCGTTAACTGTATAATTAGAGAATGCTATCCACAAAATTCGTACGTGTCACGACTTTTCTGACCTAAGAACCATGAATAAAAAAATAATAAGAGAAATTGCAAGAGCCATAAGAGCCAATTAACGAATATTATATTTATAAGGAATTCCGTTCAGCACTTTTGGTGTAGCTAAAAGAAAATTTGTCTTTTGGTTTTGGGTAGTTATTCCTCAGATCTTTCTATTTTAGTCATGATGTTCTGTCAAAAACTGATGTAATTCTTATATTGCTTTCCTCTCACTGTAATATTAGTTTACCTCTGACAATAATTTTATCTTATAATTTGTACGTAAAGAAAATTCTTTATGTGCATTTCCTTTCACTTAACAATCTGCTTCACCGGTCCTTTAACGGTCTTTTAACTCCGTTTATAAATTGTTGATAAAAAACTTGACGGCTGTAATTAGAGTACTAAAAATAGTTATGTAAGTTGATTTTCTGTGTAATAATATAATTAACTTGATAAGTTCCTTGCTTGAATTTTGAAAAAATCACTGTGCATAATGTAAATTAGATGGTAGATTAACTGAATCATTGGACAGATATACAAAATTCTAATGGTTTTGTATTTGCATTTTTATTTACAGTAAGTGAAAGAAGCATTTAATTATATAAATGGTAGTCGTTTATTAAAAAAAAGTAATTTCAATTTAATAAATCTGGTGTACCGAATAAGTTAACAGTAGATAAAATACTCAAAGTTGAAATAATAATAATAAATAGAACCTGTAGAAACAAAAAAATACAACAAAAAGGGACACTAGACAAAAACCCCGAATGAAGCGGTTTGTAAGGAAATAGAACCAGAAAAATAAAAAGAAGAGAATAGAGTTTTTGGACATTTGATCAGAAGACTTAAAAAAAGAAAAAATCCTTTCATGAGACGAAGCGTCTCATGACTGGTGGAAAATTTTTAAGATGGCTTACACTTGACATGGCAAAAACCATTTGTGATTTCTGTATCTACTCTTTAAGAGGAATAGAATGACACTATTTTTGTTTCCAAATTCCAACTTCGATTTTTTTAACTTCCAATTTTGGGGCACTTCCGGTTGAAACCGAAACTTAAAAGTCAATGATTTCTGTATGCACTCTTTAAGAGGGATGGAATAACACCATTTTTGTTTTCAAATTCTGACTATGATTTCTTGGCTTCCGGTTTAAGCCACTTCTGGACAAAACCGGAACTTCAAAACCAATCAAGATCCACTAATTTTAGTGTAGATTATGAGTTCGAAAACAGTTTTTTGCTATCTCTTGTAGTTTCTGTTTTTGATTTCTTGATTTCCGGTTTTGGGCCACTTTTGGTCAAAACCGGAACTTAAAACCCAATTTACGCCCGCTAACTTTTTGTGCAGATTACGAAACCGAAACTATTTGTTTATATCTCTTAAAGTTTATGACATTTGGGTGTGACGGGCGGACAAAACAAAATGATAGATAACAATTTTTAAAACTGCCACCAATCACATTAGATAAATACTTGAAAAGCTCTGGCAAAGCAAAATCAATGAATCACGAAAATCAAAGAAGACATGAATGAACTACAAATCACTATATAAGACTTAAAAAATATAACTAATGAACTGAGTAAGCTGAAACCGTTATAAAAATTAAATGTAATAAAAACATCAGTAGTCAGGTGATATCAGACGAAGTGAGTAAGCTAAGATCTGAAAATACGAAAAAAATATCGATTAACTAGAAATTAAAGTAGGCCTACCCTATTAACAGAAATTGATAGTAGTGGTCAAATCTGGCCATGAACGCTAAAAGAAACAAACCTGGTTATTCAAAAACCATAAAGTACGTTTATATTTAAAGCCATTTTGTAAATTATCCTTACTTAAATGAAGAAAAATTTTGACTAAATATCTCAGGAAGGAGAAATGAAAATGCAACTGTAAAATTTCCTTCGAATTTTACATCTCAATTTCCTTTTACTAAGTAATAAACTGTTATTTGTCATTGTAAACCAGTCGTAAATATATTCTGAATACGAAAGTTACATTCCCTAGTGGTGTGAAACCACGTATTACTCGTATATATCTGGTTGTTGACGTTCACCCAATTGGTCCCAACGATCATTCGCAACGTGCTTGCATCATTTACAACGTAACCTAACCCTTTTATTTGGTACACCAACAAATCTACCTACCAATCTACTATTCAATCTGGTCGCTCCTGAATTTATGTATCTTTTTTCTGTAAATTTGTTTACATTTTTATACATGGTTTATTAACACTACTGTAACAGTGAAAAGAGATATCAGGTTATAGCCTATTTACCTTAACAGCTAAGTAAGCTTGCAGCGTTACAATAAGTAAATCTTCATTATATGTTGATTTCTTCAATTACATGGTCTTAAAGAACATTACTATCACCTTTTACTAAATTGCATATGAAAATAATGTTGGTAATTAATTTCGGTAAAAATAACCTAACATTGAATAACTTTTTACTTTCTCTTTTTCTATATGAAAGTATATTTATTTTATTTTATAAATTTATTTACAACAATATAAAGGCTAACAGAACTTATCCACTTAAGCTTTTTTTTTGTCCGTCCAGGTGACCTGGACGGACTTTCCAGGATTAACCTTTATCCTCCACTTCTTAAGCCAGGTATCTACGAGATACCTGGCTGATAGTGTTTAGATAGTGTTGAACCTTCCTTGACGCTCCTTCTGCTATTTTACTTCTTGCAATAATGCCAGTATCATCTGCATACATCACTTATTGACATAATAAATTTACATGTTTACAAAACAATCTTTTCTTATAACTATTTTATTTACATAATATTCTACATGCTAATACACCCTTCCCTTCCCACTTCTCTCTCTAAATTCTCACCATACTACATTTGTGTATCTAACACTTAGTTAAATTAATGATTTAAAGAATTGTTACAACACACACACACACACACACACACACGTGACCAGTCGCTGAAAACACATTTATTGAGTTCAGAGGGGGTCTGCAAACGTGTGTTGTTTAGGTCGTCAGCCGAAAAGCTGGTTTGAACCTCTAGA
Source organism: Catonia carolina (assembly GCA_035578175.1). Classification (NCBI taxonomy): domain Eukaryota; kingdom Metazoa; phylum Arthropoda; class Insecta; order Hemiptera; family Achilidae; genus Catonia; species Catonia carolina. The sequence continues at coordinate 120,448,781 of JAQMRL010000002.1, read as the reverse complement.
GTAAGTCTAAATACTACGGTGAGTGAGGTGTATTCTTCACCGAGTGAAAAAGTATGCTTATCAACATGCCAGGCCCTCTCAAAAGCATCTACTTTCCACCCTGCTAATGACACCATCGCTTTTTTCAGCACAGGGTCTGACTGTATAATAAAACTCATTAATCACAGAGGAGATACCTCTGACTAATATCTTTTACACCTTTACCTCTTCTGTTCTTAAGTGCTTGAAAACATGTATATCTGGTGAAAACTCGATTTGGAAAAATCGGCATGAAAATAATATTTTCCTTCTCTATAATACATTTATAAAGGGCAAGAAAAAGTAAAAATTATGAAAAATATGAGCTTTACTTACCCAGATTGTGCACTTCACAAGGTAAAACCAATGTGTCACCTATAACAGTTCTATATGTTTGACCACTTGATAAAAATTTTGGAGCTGCAGTTGACGGTCCCCATTTCGAATTCTGTTCTCTTGATCTATTTTTTGAACTCGATCCTGCAATATAAAGAAAAATATTTCTTAAAATATAAAAATAAGAATATTATTATGTCAATAACTAAATGATTGCACAGATCTCAAAACGATGTTATAACAGACCGCGTATAATAAATATTCTGGGAATCGGTTTGCAGATGCGGTTCGTCAAAATGTACACAATTTATGTTTATTGAATGACAGATGAGTTTAAACAATTATTTTAATGTTGATAATGATTGTTGTTTATCAATACTTGATGTAACATTTACAGTTACATCAGTTACAGTTGATTCTGTTTTACATTGATGGGATTGCACATATAGCTTATATTTACATTTTATGTTCAAAAATGATACAAATTACTAAACTCGTTTAAGTAAATTGGTTTAAAATAATTATAATTTAATAATAGTTCATTATTCTTTTTAATTAAAAAGAAATGACTATTGATGATTCAACATTGGATAGTGTTAATTACATTTCTAACATAATAAAAATAATTAATCACAACAAAAATATTACTCTCAGACGACAAACTTGTCCCCCAGTTTATTTAAACAATACACCGATCCCACTAAAACCTCAGTAAAATACTTAGGATTGTCACTAGACAGTCTAACATGAAGTCCACATACGCGACTTAAAAGAAAATCTCTTAACGCGTGGTTAAAACTTCCCTAAAGTCTTATTCACCATAAATCTCCCCTTCCAATACCCCAGAAACTCAATTGTTACAAGTTACTTCTTCGTCCTATTTGAACCTACGGTTCAGTAATCTACGGATTGGCTAAAATAGTTAACATAAAACGTATTCAGACATTCCAGAACAAAACTTTACGAATCATCACAGGCTGTTCAACATAACAATATTTGTAATAAAATATTACATAGAGACCTTTACATTGAAACGGTACACGAAACAGTAAAGAAACTATACAGACGTTTTCATAGCAAACTACACATCACACAAATCAACGAATTCAGTCACTGTTTGCTCCTCACCTACCTCACAACTCACCTAGAAGACTAAAAACGCAATTGAGGAGAGACGTTTTGTGAATCGTCTTAAGGAGTTGCCGCTGGACGGCTATCTCACACAAGTGAAACCAAGACAATTATATAAAACAATTGACATTATAACTGCTGGTTGCGTAAAAATGTTACTTAGTTGTAGTTTTTTCTTTAAGTCAAAAAAATTATTATCTATTGTTATGTCTCCGGACGGCGACATTAAGTTGCGTGATAAAACCTTTACTTTTTGGTGGCCCTGAAAAGGGACGTTTACTTGTTTTTCTGCCGGGGTGGACAGAGTTTATTGACGGCCCTGAATAAAGCGGTGAAAATCTTTACTAATTAGTTTTGAGAAGGACCGCTGTGTTAGCAGGAGACAATGCGTTGCTGCGGCGGCTGCGAGAGCTGCGGTGACGGCTGTTGAGTTGCTGGGTGCTGGAAGTCCGAAAGCATCTTCCTTCTTTCTATTGTAGATGTAGTTGGTCGATCTTGGTCGGAGTCGTAGAGCGCAATGACGATCGGCTCTGTGTAGTGCGTTTATATATTCACCGAGAATGTTGTGGATGGGGGCGGTTACAAGCCCTCTGCAGTGCCGACACAGGCCTACCGCCCCTGTCGGAACGATTGGCAGCTTCTCTCTGTCGCTAAGTCGGGACCTTTGATAGCCGGGAGCACAGTACATAATCAAAGGGGGTGACGGTGATAGTTAGTTCTTCGGTATTGCTTTTGTTTTTGAATATTCTTGAAGTACAGTCTTACAAATTATTAAGCTACGTGTGAACGTTCATTTAAAGAGCGATTATTATAAAAAAAAATTACTGAATAGGAAACGGCTATTAGAAACTTATTTTCTGTAGTTTGGATATTTGTTGTGGTCGTTTCAACACTTAGGTGATTGGCGACTACATTAACGTTATGATGTTTTAGATTATATGTGACAGAAGAATGGAAACATATTACAAAAGTATAATGATAAAATTTACTAGTAAATAAAAAAAATAATAATGGTAAAAAAAAATTGCATAAAAATAAAATATAATATTATTAGATTGACTTTAACAAATTGGTGGATGATTATGGAGTTGGAGTGGTGATGGCGATGGTTTATCATAATTCGAAGTAATTTATTTGAACAAGGTGACTTGCACGCCGGCTTGAGGCTTTTGAACTGTGGTCATAGAGGAGAATATTGAGAAATTTGTGGACGCAAGTCACTAATGTTCAAGTTTTGTTGAGAATGAACAAGGGTATGGAATTGGTCAAAATTGTTAAGTGGCGTAAGCTGCAGTACGTCGGTCATGTAATGAGATATAAAAAGAGATATGATCTATTGCAGCGCACTCTGCAGTGGAAGATAAAGGGAAAGAGAAATCCTGATAGAAGAAGAATTTCCTGGCTGGCCAATTTGAGGAACTGATTCGCTAAGGGCTTCATGGAATTGTTCCAGATTGCGACTAATAAGGTCAAAATAGATCGCCAACATCCGAACCGAATAGGCACGACAAGAAGAAGAGGAAAAAATACTGGCAGTGACCGGAAATAAATTACACTTGAAAAAACACGTATACACAATATTATTGTCCTTTATACCCTATTGTTGGGCTGATTTATGCACGTATACATGTACTATGTCGTAAATAATTATATAGAGGAGAATAATTTATTAGAAGTTATTTGAAGTTAGCATAAAAACTTAGTTATTGTGAAAAACAACAGCAAATACTTGCATTGTAATCATTATTTGTAATTTATATGCACCGCAAAATTTAAAACTTTTTACGTTGGTATTTTTACTATGTAGTTTATAACAAATTATAAGTTTGATAAATATTACGCTACTTACAAAACTTTTACAGTTTCCTTTGTAGTCTTACCACTTGTTTCTTTATGGTTACTCGTGTCATAAGATATATGTAATTTAAACTACGACAATATAACTTTATAACTACCACTTGCAAGAATTTACGAATATGTTAGTTTAAGTACACTTGTTTCTCTTTCAGTTAGATCTTATGCATCTATGAAAAACATACGGATACTTTTTGAACTATTAAATCTTCTAGCTTCTTCATCATATGATGGATACTGTTATGAAGTATTATAAAACCTTAGTTAAACGTCAATTAAACTTATAATTTAAATAATTTATTCAATAATTTTTTTGAACTACAAAATCTACGGTAGGAAGTTTTTATTTACATTAAAAACAAACTTTACTAAAAAGTATTTTTGTCAACTATTAATTTTGGATCAGTAAATATTTTTTCGCTTCCGGTTTTATATTTAAATAGTTCGCAATATTTAAAAATAGTTTTTCTGGCATAATTACTTCTGAAACATTTCATCTGCAATAATACAACATAAATATATTTTTAAAATCTGAGTAGTTTTACAATCAGTCTAAAAATGACTAAGTAAATATGATAAAGGTATTTACGTCATGAAGACAGTACCAAGTGGTATTGCTTCCAAAGTAAAAACGTTATTTGTAATTTTTGAAAACATTAAATCTAAATAAAAGACGAATAACAATAAAAAACAAATTTAGCAAAAATAATAGAGCTGACAATAAATGGAAGGTCATGTAATTATAATCCTTTTAGTCTCGTTAAGTCTTCACTGTCATCAAGTAAATTACGCGCCAAGGAATTCGGGTGATCTTTTATTTTACTTGATATTTTTGACTTGGCAGCATAATTTATTCTTTCACGGTGTTGGAATGTATCATTTGTCACGTACCATGGAGCATTTATTGTAATTGGTAGAACTTTTCACTAGAATTGTTGGATGATGATTCGATTTTTGTTGATTCGATTTCTTAGCTGATCTCCAAAGAAGAACATATAGTACCTCGTAAGTCGACAAGTGAAGTTTCAGTGTAGCTTTGTAAACATTTTAATGGACATAATATAAAAAATTCAAATTTTTAAAGAACTATAATGAAAACTTTTAAGTAGTGTAATATGAGTAGTATTTTTTCTTTTTTTTGGTTTTACGTAAAGTTACGTTGAGACAACGTATTACGGATTTTAAGGGCAAAATAGAACACAGGTTGAACAGAAGAAATGAGAAAAGCCTTCAATGAACGAATGCTGAGAAAATGGACTGCCAAAGAAGCTTTCAGAAATATCTGAATTCCCCTCACATGGTTTGAAATTGCCCTATACGAAAAAAATAATTTAGCACTGAATTCTGAAATATCTTGTTTTACTATTTTTAAGTTAAGATCTCTAAACATGAATTTGGTGCCAATGTACCAACAGTAGGTTGGTACGATTAATATGTACTATATCTAACAAGTGCAAAAACTAGGAAAAGCTTTATCATAGGAAATAATAATAATAATAATAAATAGGAAAAAACATTTTTATCATCGTCTTAATATCAACCCTTTTTCGATTGTATAAATATGAATTTGATGAAATATTCGAAATTTAAAAAAAATTAACCATTTATTTTCAATTATTAATAGCATGATGATTTTCTAAGTAACAAAGTATTCATCAAAAATGATATCAAGAAGTCCTTGAAGTTTATGGTTACAGAAATTTGAATTTTGTTCTGTAGTTTATCTTTAAATTATTATGGGCGAAGTTTAAAATAAATTACAAATTTATTTCAGTACTGTAAATGGCGGATACTTTTTTGGAATAAAGAAAGGATTTCCGGTGTTATTGAGAGAATGTATAATTTTTGTTTACATTCATAAAATTTGTTCATTAGCCTAGATGGATAAGTTGATTGTGATACATATTTAAGGGAAAAAATATTTTGATTGTAATTTTATATTTAAATTATTTATGTAAAATTAATAGAATAAAAAATTATTCTAAACTGTGAAAATGAATGTTTTGGTCTTATTTCAACTCCATTAATCTTTCACGTCTGATGGTAATGTGTTTTGTTAGTGTGAGAAGCATCTCATTGAGACTGGGTGAGTCGTTCTGAGCTTTCAAACTCATAAATACAATTCATAATTTAAGGTTATGTGCTGCTGTTGCAAATCATATATATGTCTGATCTATTACTTGCCATTAACTGGATAGCATATATAACGCGCTATATGCTGTTGTGTTGTGTAGTTGGCCCGCTGTGGCCTTCTATTTTAGGTGGGCCAGATTTACCTAACTCCCTTACTAATGATTCGCCCTATCGTTATGAGTTACACTCTATCTAGGTCTGAATTTATCTCCGTTTATTTATACGAATTTTGTATACGCATAGTTTATTAAACAATAATTATATAGTATAGTTTATATAAATAACGTTAACAACAAACACGGTCATCATAATATTGTAAAATGTAACAAAAATTTCATGATATCTAAAATATTTCGTAAACAATTCGAAACATATGACATTAAACTATAATTTCAATTTTTTCAATAAAAATATATTTATTTCAATTTCTTTCAAGATCTACCTTCTTCGCTTGTCTGGTATATTCCATACCGTAGTTAACTCATTCAAAATAAAAACAAATCTTTCTACTAGTTTCGATTTCGGATAATTTCTTTCATAGGCCTTCAATTCACACTTTTGCAATACACATAATTTCTGGCAATATTAATACATGGTCTCTCACCGTAACTTTTACGGTCACATTATTTTAATAATGTTTACTACGTTTTGCTTTCCTGTTAATGAACTATTTCAGGTTATGGAGTAAGTTTTCCGTTTCAAAAAAACTCAAGGTTTGATTTACTTGTAAACTAGAATTTATCAAATTTAAACTGTTTCAATTAATCTTATGATTATTTTTTTTGCATTTAATTTGATTGTTTTCAAGTTATTGTTTTTAAAATTTTGTGATGCCTTTTCTTTATTCTTATCTTTATCCTTGTCTTCGTATACTTCAAATAAAATAATCTAAATATTAATTTATAAATAATAAACTATTTCGACTCACTTTCAGACAAAAAGCTTAACATCTGATCAGGCAAATATCTATTTTCGAAATTTCATAACTCGGCTATGGTTAAACTTAAACAATCGAATAAGAATTCATTAAAACGGGTTTCAAGAGTACTATTAATCTATTTAAAAATAATTATACAATTACATTTAATATAAAGTCCTGGACAAAATTAACTCATCATGTAAGATTTTGGGCTAAGTGAAAAAAATCATTTTCTTCATTGTGCTAGGTTCATTTCTGTTACTGTTATTCTTTGTATCATAATGTTAAGCAACATTTAATATTTTTTAACAAAAACTTAGAGTTTTAAATTTGATTTATAGTAATTTAATGAGAATATAAGATAAATTAGCTTGTAAATTAGAAAAATTTATTAAAAAAAAAAACCGGAAAGGTTACTTACATTACTGAATGAAAGTTTTTCCGTATTTAGTTCATACACAATGGAAAAAATTAAAAGTGAAAGATTATTATGTGATTTATAATGAGTTAGTAATTCAGAAACAAGAGCAACTTCTTAATGCCTTAATTATAGCTAGCATCCGTCTCGGCATTCCTTGAATCAAGTTTTGGATTTCTTTCTGGTTGATTTCTTCCATTCTTGTTTCGCCACATGACACAGCTGTTGAAGATTTACTGCATTACGTTGATGAATTATTTTTATAAGCATAACCAAAACGTGCTCAATAGGATTTAAGTCTGGGCTGTTGGCTGGCCAGATCATACGGTTGATATATTTCATCAAGATACTGTGAAATTATTTTAGATCTGTTAAAGCGTTAATTTTTTCCATGGCTGCATCTGAGAAAGTTATATTTGTTACTTTTCGGTACACTCTATAGACGGCGATCATTTTTTCAACACCCTGTAGATAGCTTTTGTCAATAGCTTTAATATGAGGGGGTCGATCGTCTCCCTACGATTGCTACAATTTACGATATCAGGCCCGTTGATGTAATTAATTTACATTCTGTATAATCATTACCGAGGTTGATGATCAATAGATGTTTGACTCCCTTTAGTTTTTGTTTTACTTTTTTCTAGATTAGTTATTTATTGTTCAAATAAAATGAACAGATTATTACGTACATGTAAAAAAATTACTCCATTAACATGTTTGCTATTTTACAATGTCCGTACTACTCGAAGTTCTCGTACTTTGTGGTATACATAATGGTTTAATAATTTTTTTACTGTATGTATTTAATCCTACATGGAATAAAATAGATCACACAGGAGATTGTTCAGTATGCAATCATATTAGGTTGTTGGATGTTTTGTTAGCGACGAAATTTCATTTCACTGACCTGCGTCACTCAATAAATCACAAATTATTAAATATATATTGAATATATTTTATGTAGTGTATTTTTAGACAAAGTCTGACGAGTTCTTTGAAAAGGTTTATTTCATAAAATAATAGGTAGTGTTATATTTTTGATATTTTATAACATTGTTTTAATATTTAGATTGCAAGCTAAAAAAAATTAATTAAAACACTGTTTTACCTGCATACGTATTGATTTTAAAATACGTGAACTAAGAGTGAAGGTGTCATTAGCAGGGTGGAAAGTGGGTGTTTTTCAGAGGGCCTGGGTTGCTGATAAGCATACTCTTTCAACTCTGTGAAAAAGGCAAAAGTAAACCACCTCACTCCTCGTTTTTACTTAGTAAAACGTCTAGAGGTTCAAACCTGCCTTTCGGCTATTGACCTAAACAAGAACAAATCGAGGAAGGGGTTGTAAAGCTAAAATAAGAAAAATGTTCATATAAAGATTTTGTTAGCGAGTTACGGCTGTCCAAAGATTTCACCCGGAATTTAGGTGTATCGGTGAAATGAGATCATACAGAAATTTTAAGGTTTTTGCTAAGACTTAAACTTGAAAAAATATTACTGTTTTTAACCTGAAAAATTAAACAAAACCGGTCCCACAACTGTATAATCCATAGTTTTAAAAATATCTGACCTAAATAAAAAATTATAGATAAAAAAATATCACTTTTTTTGAATTCAACTTAAAATAATTTTGTTAAATGTTTAATAAAGTCATTAATTAACCTAAAGATAAAGATACAAAGTCATTAATGGATCCGAAATGTCAAAGAAGACATGATCGAACTCGGATTTACTTCGATGATTTAGAAAACAAAACAGGGATATTAAAAATCTTAAGAAATAAGGAAAGTAGATTTGAAACAAAATCAGATGGAAGAACAAACCCAAGAAGGAAGAAACCGATCGTTTCACAGGAAGTTCGGCAAGCAATATCAGCCCGAATTAAGGCATCAAAATAAATAATATGAAAAGGAAGAAGCTTTCTAAATTTGACTAAAGTGATCCATTGTGATCATAAAAGACAAAAAGTCATTAATTTTTTTTAAACTCAACTCGTAGAAAATAAATTTTGAGAAAATTTGTGTAAATTAAGTAAGTTTAAAATAAAAATCCCATACTGAATTTTGACTTTTAATAATAACAAAACCAAAATAAATTGTTTCTGAAATATTACTTAAGTTACTAAAAAATAGTTTTTAAACAATTTATTTCAGAAGTTGACAGTACTAGGTTATCAACAGAAAGTTGTCGGGCGAAAACAAGGAATATCGCATTTTTTCCTCAAGTTAGATTGCAGTGGTTTCCAGTAGGTCTTTAGAAGTATACTTAAGTTAACACCGCTAAGTTTAAGAGAAAAGGTGAATATTATGATATACTTTAAATTTTATTTGTAATAAAAAGTAATTGTGTTTATAAGCTTTGAAGTGGTTTTATTTAAAACTTTATCATATGAACATTCCTTCTTCCCTCCCTACACCCTTCCACTACCTATTTAATTCAACTCTGAAAACAATGATGAATAAAATTAAAGGGATAAGAGAGTTAATGAGCAAGGTTGTAGGTGATAAGCTACACATTTATTCTTTTTACTTCATTCTTAAAATTAAAAGACACATGAAAGCCTTCTTATTCTTGAAAGTAGTAAAAATTCGTTAGGTCATTACTCAAGCCTATTTCGAAAGGTTCTATAATCTATGAGAACAATAAGCATAAAATAACTTTCGTAATCTCGGATTTTTCATTCTGTTCAAGTGATCTGCCTAATTTAGCTATTTATTAAACACATATGCGCGTCTCATTAGCATTTTTGTTTTGTAGTTGCTCAGCCTGAAACTCACCCGAGAAATCCCATCTCAGCTGACTGGAATTGAATTTCTCTGGTTCTTTCAAACATCAATTTCCAAAACCGCACAACAATCTACAACTGATAATGTAGCATTATATTATAGTATAATGCGGACTTCTTTACCAACTTTGCTTTATAGATTCCATATCATATTTCTCTTGTAATTATACTTTTATTCCTGTCTACCCACACTAGATAACTGAAAAAAAACTGATATTGTATAAACATTATAATGTAGCATTATATTATAGTATAATGCGGACTTTTTTACCAACTTTGCTTTATAGATTCCATATCATATTTCTCTTGTAATTATACTTTTATTCATGTCTACCCACACTAGATAACTGAAAAAAAACTGATATTGTATAAACATTGTACTGATGATATTCAATACATACAGTAATTAAAACAAAACAAATTATTAGGTTTGATTATTCTCGTAATAAGCTTATCTAATCTAGTACACAACGGACAAATAATGTTAGTTATAAAATAAAAACTATACTTTTAGAATAAAAACGTAATCGTATTCTGGTATTCTGCATGTAAAATTACTTTCTGTAAAATATAAACCATAATTTCAATTTGTATATTATTGACTGACACTATCTATTAATTATAGAATGGAACACTAATTAATTATACGAAAGAAGCCTATAATTGAGAATATAATTAAATCATATAATTATACATCAAAATGATATGAAGGGAAAACTGATTAGTGAAATTTGTAATCCTCGGGATTTGCAGATGACGTAATATTTTTCCTTTTTTCTTAGCGATAATAACAATTAAAACAAAACATTGAACATTTCTATCTATACTGAACGTTTATTTTGAAGAGTGTTTTTTATAAATTAATAATAATTTATGCTAAAAAAGATAAATAAAATATTGGAGTAAGTGTTATATTATTAAATTTATAGTTAATAAAATTACAAATACTGTCTTTCTAATAATAGGCATATTGACCTATTATGATGTAACACCTGCTTTCAGTTTGTTACATTGTGTTTTGGTTTTGTTGGCGTAGCTTGTTGTTTTGGTATTCGTTAACTCGATTCTACTGGTGATGTTAATATAACTCACCGTCCGGTGGCGCGCTCTATCGTCTTTACGGCGAACTGCGTTCGGCCCTCGCGTCGAGCTACCTCCTTAAGCATGACTAGACACTCTAAGTTGAATTTTCAGTGAGTACAGTACTTTGAATTTGTAGTAAATTCTTATTACGTATATTTTAAATTTATAACTTTTGTATAAAGTTAAATTTCTTCTGCCCATTTAAAAATGGTAAGTTAATTATCTTTATTTTTAGTATTCTGAGAGCTGGAAATTATCACAAGTTGTTTAAAATTAAGTTTTTGTAATAAGGAAGTTACGTTGTGTTTGTGCTTGCTTTTCTTGATTACTGGATACGATTTCGATCTATGTAAAACTAATTTTGATTTATGATTAATTTATTGTAAACGATGTAAAGTTTTGCAATTTGTAAATTGTATTTTTGCAAATAGTAATTGCTTATTTAAATTTGTCTAGTACTTTTAATACTTTATAATTGTCTATTGCAACTCGTGTTAAGTCTCTATTCTTTAAATTCATAACCTTGTTATATTTCATTCTTTTACTTTGTATTATTTATACGTTTGTGCTGTTGTTTAAGATCGATGCTTATTTTGTTAAATATTAACACTCGCTCGATCTTTTTCTTCAGGGTTCGAGTCCGGGAACGGAATCATCCGTTCGTTAATCATATCATTATCCATAATCAGATCAGTATACGGAGTTCGACTCCTGACCATGACAAAATTTTCACCTTACCAGCATCCTGTGATTTGATGTTCGGCGTTTCCTGGTTATTTGTTGCCTGGACTGATTCGGAGTTCAATTTGGATGAGGGTTTTCATTAATGATCTTTTAACCTAGATCGGTACATGTGTTTGTAGCAGTTCAAAAGTGTGTTAACAACTACGGGTATGTTTTATCATTTATTTTATTATGTGAGGATTTAGTCCGTCTACCCAAAGTGTTTTGTGGCAACCGATGCATTTTCTTTTTGGGAAAAGTATCACATCCGAATTTGGATCCATTTCAGTAATTACATGTTTTGAACAGAAAAATTTATGATTTACAAGTAACCTGTTTTAAGAGTATTTCATGTTAATTCATTTGCTGAAATTAGCAACCAGGAACATTTTTACAATTAAATTTAAATTCTTTTATTGCATAACATGATAATAATAATTTCTTTATTTACTCTCATTTAGGAATACAATTTGAATCTGTGTATTTCTATTTTTACTAAAATATTCTAAAGATAAATTTAAAGTTTCATTTTAAAATCTTTCACTATTACTTCTGTTTTACACCTTATTGAAAAGGTTAATTATTAATTTGTTTTTTTTTAATTTAATTTTTAATTTTATGAATTATAATGATGAAATATGTTTATAAAAGGGCTGCTAGCATGCTAAACTAAAGATTAATTAAAATAAAAATATTTGGCCATTGATTTTTATGTTCAGTTGTTCATTGCATGAACATACATATATATATTGTATTTAATATTTATTGTTTGCTAAATATCTATAAAATTTACCACAGTAAATATCTGGTCTGGACCTCATTTTGTATTAAAACTTCCAGCCATTTAAGGTTGAATTACATTGTTTAATTTTTGCTGTTAACTATATAAATTTTTCTGGTTTTTAAAATTAAATAACTTTTACCATTTTACTTTAGATTTATTTCATTTGTGCAGCGAATTACCCGAGTGTCTGTTTTTTTAGCTTCCTTATTTTGTTTTTTTTTGTGTTTTGTTAACACCCTTTACCAACCTGTCGCTTATGTTTGCCGTATGTGTTGTCGGCGGCGATAAGGGGGTGTTACAATGATTGTTATTATTATAAGCATTTGGTGAAGAATATCAGTGAGAGATAGGTATACACAGCAAACTAGTGAATAACTAATACAACCAGGAGAGACATTGGAACACCGTAAATAGGTGGATGATATTAGAAAAATGGTTGTGGTGGAATGGAGGAAAAAATCTTACAAGAACGCATGGAAAAAATAGAAGAGACAATATCTAACAATTAATGGAGATGGGCTAGCTAGAAAAGGAGGAGGAGGAGATGAAGAAGAAAAAGGACAAGTAGGAGAAAGAGGAGGAGAAGAGTGAGTTAGGGAAGGGAAACGCTGGTGAGGGGAGGGGGAAATAAGAAGAAGAAGAAGAAGAAGAAGAAGAAGAAGAAGAACGTTAAATAAAAACCCCAAAATAAAAGTACAAAAGAAAAGGAATTATTTATAAAATGAATAAATAAGTTAAATAAAATTTTGAGATCTAATTTTACTAACAAAACGATAAATTTAATTTAGTAGGAATTTAAATTAGCTTTTATCTTATCTATATATTTTACAATTTTACACTTATATCTTATTTTAATTGACTTAAAAGTCTTATTGAAGCAGTTATACTAAATTATTCTTCTATAGTGAGTAAATACTGAATAGCCTAAAGAATAAACTATTGAATAAAACATATAGTGCGTTTTGGAATCACTATATAAATTTTACTTCAAAAACTAGCAGACATTTATCTTTATTGTATTAACTTATAAAATTATTACAAATATGTTACGGTATTAAAACAGAAGTTTATTTCTGAAGTAAATTTAGAATCTGTGGATGATAATATTTATTGCCATGGAGTGTAATGGTCGTAGTATTTCTAAGAACTGACTATTTCTTCATCCCACTGGTTATTTGGATTGACAGCGACAAGCCTGGAAGGTATACTAAATGCGGTAAAGAGGAGTAACAAGAATTTACTGAACTAAGCAACAGCTGAACTAGAGTAATACAGACCCAAACAACGTATCCGTAGTATGTATGTACAACGTTTTCGGTACAGTAATACGGTACTTGCTACCGTTGTTTTGTTGGGATGGATCAGGCACTGATCCGTTGCAGGAACATGGCAAACAAACAATATTGATCTGCACTTGCAGCAGCAGCAGCATCTGCTTGAGGCTGGTAATCAACTAGGGATTTGTGCCCAACGGTGAACAGAACGTGAGTTTGTGTGTAGAGGTAGAGGTGAGCGTGTGTTGTCGCTCAGCATTCAATTAATCCCTTCGACTTTACTGGTGGTGTGCTACAGCCCCTTATTTTTTTAAAGGTCTGGATTATCCAATAACCTTTGTAAAAGAAAGTAAATTTCATGCACTATCATTATTTTTGATTGAAATCTTTCGCCTTTCTCAGAAAATGTTGAGATTTAACAAATACAAATCAATAAATTTACAATTTTGGTTTATTTTACTTAACTATGAGATTCTAACCCTATGTGCTGCAGAAAATATGTTAATTTTTTTAAAAGTAAATTCTTTATTTTATGGAAAATCTATAAAGTTACAGCTGGTTTAAAATAGGATGAGAATAACCTACACGATAATTACTTAAGCAATGGGAAATTTTTAATATATTTCCCTGCAGTGTTTCAACGGCAGGGAAATGTTTTCTTTTATAATTAAACAGTTGATTTATTTTAAATATTTACTTTATTGTTATGGATAGTAAGTCACTAGAATAAAAAAAAACAACAACAAAAAAGGCATTCGCCTTTTGCGTATGGATGGGCTGTGAGGAAGGGAAGAAAAACTGACAATGCTGCCAACCTCAACAATGAGACACTATAATTTACTACCGTGCAATTGCGCCGTTAGTTAACCACATGTTGTCTTTCAATTAATATACTTCGTTATGACTGACACTTCTTCACTTAAACCTGATTTCCTTTAATACTTTTTCTTAACTTTAAGTTACCAAAATTAAGGCTTTCTTTCAAAACCGGTAAGTAGATTTCACATGTTGGCATCACTTTCTTATTGATATAATTGTTTCCGTCTTTTTACCGGGTGTCAAAAAAAACTGTAGATAAATAATTATCTTTTTCACTGTCTTTAACTTCCTTCTTTATATTTGGAATTGTGGAAAGAAAAATATCAAAGCAGTTAGCCGCTCACTCACGGCTTTTGTTAAGAGCCAAGGAAAGGTATTTTTGTTTAGCTTCAACTTCACAGCATTTTATAACATTGCGTATTAGATTTCGTTCAGCACTGTGAACAGTTCAACCGTGTTTTCGAAAAACCGACATTTCCGTTTACGGTAACAAAGAGTTATATTCGTACAGTTAATCCACAAAAGATGTCGCGATACATTGTATTTTCTCTTACCATAATTTACGATGTTGTGTTGTGAACTGATACTAAAGCAGTCGCGCATGCGCGCTGATGCTTTCCCTCTTTTACCCCTCGTTAAAACCAAAGGCAAAATCGTGACTCGAGTAATTATTAACAATAAGTTTGATTTAGATTACTTTACAAATGATTAATTTATGATTACTTACAAAACGTTCTGATTACTTTACAAATTGTAGAAAAGGTACATTTTTTATCAAAAAAGGAAAATTAAAAAATTTCAACAGAAAAAAATTCCCTCGTGAAAATTGTTTGTGTGCTCTCATCTTATATTAATCTACCTGTACCTTTCACTCAAGCGAAACCAAGTGAGCAAGATTTGGTAAAAAATTTGAAAGGGTAATTATATATTCAAGTTTAATTATTAATTATTATTTGGTTTAGAAAAACTTTTCTAATATTTTGGCTCAACTTTTACATCTGTTGTACGTACTGTAAATTTTTGGGCAATGATAAACAAGTGCAAATACTTTTGTTTAGTTTCATTAAACCTCCTCATTTTAGTTAACTTTTAATATAGTCTAGTAATATGAAACAAAAAAAAATTAAATTAATTTTGTGTTTATTTACTAGAAAAGTATTATAATAAAAGTCACTTTAAATAGTAAGTTGAACGTGTTTCTAAAACACATTTAGAGAAATATCTTTAAAACATATAAAGATATCAGAAATCGGTTTGCTAGGTTGTTTCACAAATTTAAATGTAATATTATATAATGTACTATATATGTATTATTATGTATGTATGTATTATATAATATACCCGAATGATACTGAAATCTGTAAAGGTAGATTTTAGTGAAAGTACCTTTTACTAGCGTGAAACCAAAATGAACAAGACGTACGTACGTTTGTATGCCCTTAATATTTATGTTGCCCAGTAAAGTTGGCATGCCTAAAATACTGTTTGTACATGTATCTTTTTATTGACCAAGAAATATAAAAGTAAAATAAAAATTCTGTCACCAAAATTTTCAATATAATATTTTAAACTCTTTGTAATTAATATAAATTTATTAAAACCTTATTTATATGGAATAAACGTTAAAATTTACAGAGGTGAAACATAATACATAACCAGCAGCCAGGCAGGCCGAAAGTTAAATATTCTCGGTGAAGTTGTAGGCAAAGAAAATGTAAACAATTCATGTTTTAATTGCATTCACGCCACCGTACGTATATATGACAGTACACCAGGAGGTGTGTTTATATGTCCGTTGTCTGACTGTACGATTCATAATGCGTTTCTGCTGTACTGTAATATTCTGTATTTTCAGTTTTTGTTCTCTTTTGTTTTTTAATTGTTGACCGGGTCGACTGAATCGCTGGCAGAGGATGCATGGACCAGAAGAATTTCCATCGCACATTTCGAGTAGAGTAGGGGGCTTCAACTGAATTTACCCCAATGTACTGAACGGCTTCAATTGTGTTCGTTGTCTGTGCAAAAACGACTTAACAATCACTCTTTTGCTAAAGTTTACATTTTTATTTTATTTTCAAACAATAAAAATCTCCTTCCATTTCACTAGCTGGGTTTAATTTTAAATGATAATAAACTTAACTTTTTATTTTTGTATATTTATCATATATTATGATGTTTTTTAAAACAAATTATGAAAATACACTAAAAATTTGAAAATAAA
The DNA here is from genome assembly GCA_035578175.1 of Catonia carolina. Classification (NCBI taxonomy): domain Eukaryota; kingdom Metazoa; phylum Arthropoda; class Insecta; order Hemiptera; family Achilidae; genus Catonia; species Catonia carolina. The sequence goes on along the minus strand of JAQMRL010000002.1, from coordinate 120,432,286 downwards.
ACTTCTATGACATTTATGAATAAGTCATATGCACGTAATTGCACAATTTTATTTCAATAACTCATTAAAAATCTTACTATAATTTTATGGCAAGGTTTTACGGAATTTATTTCTATATTTATACTGATAGGCTACTGTTAAGTTAATTTTTTTAGTTTCATTTTAAGTCGCATCTACATCTGTTTGTTAGCCACTACGTTGTGGTGAGGAACGGTGGGTTTGAACTTCTAATAATTTTCCAGGCCGGAAAACAAACTCGGGACCTCCACTTTGCAACGTTCATTTTTATTGAATAATAAATAACTGATCTGGGAAAGTAAGTGAAAAACTAAAGATGATCAAACATCCAACAATCTTTGACTGCTGAGCTGTTTATAAAATACCGAGAAAAAACACAATTTTTATTTCCATATTTTAGCAATCTAGAAATTGGGAATTTTTGTCTTATTCTCCGAGTGTTTTTATTAACCCTTTCTTACCCAGTGTGGCTTAGAAGTCACATTGGAGTGAAATAACAGAGATAAAAACTTTTAATTGTTAGCGACTACTTTTGATTAAAGAGCGCTGGATGTGAAGTGTAATTATTTTCTCTACACTAGCTAGGAATCGAACCTGAGCCTCCGTTTTGCAGTGTAAGATGTTGACCACTACGCCACGGACGCGACCATTAGTTTCTTTTTTAAAGTTAATTTTAATTTCATATATTCGTGTTCATTTATTAAAATAAAGTAGTATTTCTTCGAGTATGTTGAATGGTACATACAAGATATTTTTTAGGCTGTAAATAGTGACTTTACCAATATTTTTGAATTGTAACCATTTTTAAGTCTTAAATAATGCTTTGCTACAAATCTAAGCAAGAGAATATTGTTTAGGAAGCCTGCAAATATTGTTGGGAACTTTGATACCATCAAGCCCAATGTGACATAATATGTGTCACACTTTTTTGTCACCCCATCAAAAAGGCTGAAGGTCAGAAAGTGATTTTATTTCACTTAAATGTCAGTAGGCCTTTGGGCCAGCCCAGTCAGTCAGCTGGTAGAAAGTTGCTGTTATTTGTTAAGTAACACCGATTGGGCAAGCGACTTTGTATGGTGACCAGCTGACAGCCATCCGTGGACGACCTCTACTGGGGGTCCCTGTTCAAACTCATGTCTAATCCGCGTCAAGAAAAAAAGTACAGCAAAAAGCAGCGATCAAATTGGGTATTTGTGAACAATGTACAGTTCCCGATAACAAATAAAAGCTAAAAAAATGTCAGTAAAGTGTATGAAACAATGTAGACCTACACATATTTGATTGTGTATAGTTAAAACATTTGGGATTGAAAGCTTTAAAAGAACCCGATTTTCTACGTGTCCTTATTGGCTTATTTTACATCATTCTCTTCACAATTATATTCTCTACAAGTTTTTTTAAAAAACTTTACATGTTTGTTACCCATTTAACAAAGTTAATGTACTTAAAATCATAACGAAAACATTTTTTCGAGACCAAATGTGGTGTATTTTGCAATATATCTCAGAAACTAATCTAGTTATAGATCTGGGACCTGTTTTATTCAATTTTTCAGCACATTTTACATGAAGTATAAACGTTTCTGTAGGGTTTCATTTCTGCGGGAAAATGAAACAAGGACGAAAATTTTCGCCAGCTGTAACTCGCTAACGAAGCGATTCCAGATGTATATTTATATGATTTTTTTAAATTATTTTGATGAGAGTAATACACCTCAGAAGTATGTCAGGTTACTCGTGGGATATCTGGTATAACAGGTATGCCTAATTCCTTTACTTCTAGTATTTTCCTAATGGAAAATATTAAGTGACAAAAGGATCAATGTTTAAAAATTAAAACAATATTGAACAATGTTATTCAGTAAAAACAAATTTCTTTAATTTTTGTAAATAAACTTTTGAATCGTTACAATCTATTCCGTCTGCATTAGCAGTAATTGCAGAACAGTCGGACGTTAAACCAAAAAAAAAAGTTACAATCTATTGTGTATTTTCAAATAAAGAATAAGTAAAAAAAATTGGTAATATTTCAGTTCTATCTTTATGTGCATACAGTAAGCCCTAATCGTACTTTAAATTAGCTACTGTTTCATTGCTTTTACTATTTTAAAATTGTCAACTAATTAATTTATAAGAAAAATTTCGCATTATTGACTTTTTATTAAGAAATAAACTATTGAGAAAATGAATATTTATTGAAGAAAATCAGACATTTTGTTGTAATAATTAAATTTGTAATAGAAATGGCTGTCGTGGTCAAGGTTTTTGCACAATTTCCATTGACCACTTCAAGAGAATGCCTAATCAAGCTCCTTTTTACAGTTTGTACATAAACGTTCCAATCTCTAATTCCAAAATTTGACATGTCATTATAATAATGTGTTATATTACGTGATAATAAAAGTTATTATTTATAACAAAAGGTCAAAGTATAAATTTATTTCTAGAGCTTCTTAATACTTTATACTTTTTTCTTTTTTTCTTGTAAATTTTCCTGTTATAATCCCATAGAGTGAAAGAATACAAGATAAAATTTTAGGTTCGTATTTGCAATAAAGTTTCAGCTTTTTGAACTTCCAATGCTTTTTTTATAGGTAGAAAGGTAAAATTACTTTATACTAAGATTGACTTTCTCATATAAAATTTAATTTTTCTCCGGCGGAACTGGTGTGAATGCTGTAGAGATATCAATACTGACGTTTTGATTGATATTAATAATTTCACTCTTATTTAATACTTCCTAATTGTTTTCAAATAATTTGTAAGAAAACACTCTGAAAAATCACTAGAATTATTGTAAATAATTTTCAAAAAAAACACCGCAGGATACTTGAGGTGCTCGGTGCACAAATGGCCTAACCCACAACTCTGTGTATTCTGAAATAGGATCACTGTTTAGTGTATCTTAAAGTACCATGAACAACGAGGAGGCAAACGAGAAGATCCTTCGAAGTCTTAGGTTTAAAATTATGGCATAAGTATTTCCAGTAAATAAATAAATTAGTAAATTGTAATAGATTTTTAGTGTTTATTGAGTATCCCATCTTAGTTTGCAAGGTACTGTAAATACTTCTTTGTAATCAGCAACTGAAATTCGGAACTTCCGTAAAAGATGTGATACTGTATAAATAAATGTTATTTTAACCAATGCAATACTCTTATTATAATAATTATAATAATAATAATAATAATAATAATAATAATTATAATTATAATAGTAATTATTACTATAACATTTAATTTTTATTTCACTTTACTAATGAAAAAATGATCAAGTCTATTTTTTTTAGGATGGAACCAAAATAAATTAAATAAGGATTAAGTAACCATGGGTACCAACCCATTGGACGAGTCGTTTTTTTTACGGTGTAGACCCGACCTCCATCCGAATTATAGCTTAATAGTTTAAAATTTGTTTGTTAATTTATAATTTACTGTCGTTCTAAGTATTTTAAAAATTTAACCGATCTAAAATTTCAAACCGACCGTACGAGTAAGACAATCTAGGGTCAAGTGGTGTGCGGGAGGGAAGAGAAGCGTGCTGGTGCTGATAAAGAGGAATGTTGGAGTCGTCTAATCAGCAGGTGGCAGAGGAGATGGGGTGAAGCTAGGGTTGGGGAGTGGACAAGGAGGTTCATTCCAAATGTCGAGGTGTGGGTAAGGAGGATATTTGGTGATACCACCCACGAGCTGACGCAGTTGCTAACAGGGCATGGTTACTTTGGGGCATATTTGTCAAGGTTATCATATTTGACTAGGGCATATCGACTGTGCGATAGTGAAGAGGAGTCCATTTTGCAAATTTTTGAAAGATGTCCGTATTTTGGCCTCGACAGAAAAGAGCCATCTGAGAAGATAGGCGTTGCACAGTGGATTGCAGAGAGAGAGAGAGAGAGAGTAGGGGCAGGATGAGGAGAGCTGGAAGTTGGTCGCTCAGTTTGCGGAGAGGGTGGTCGGGAGACTACGGAGGGAGGAGACATATGAAGATCAGCGGGATCGCCCTCTCCCACGGTGAATCAATCCTGTCCCGATCTCAGTAGGTAAGGTAGGCACACTAATTTCCTGAGCTGATGATGAAAGAGATGAATGAAGGTGAGAGAGTGAGTGTTGGTCAGTGACAGCGAGAGGGGAATTAGGCTACGATTCCCTTCCACGCCCCGCTGACATTATGTAAAGTTTTTTTAACCCGACATTTCTCTTGTAGTATTATATAAACAGTTCCGAGGGAGGTGGAGGGTTGTTTGCTGATGTCGGATCAAGTGGCCAGGCAGCGGATTTTTGGTTGGTAAGGCGGTTGCGGCCTCCTTGGGGCTGGACGAGGACGCCTCAATTGAGTCCAAGACTACTTCCTCCATCGGGAGGAAGTGAACATGAGTTTTTCTCACCGCATAAAAAAAGAAAAAAATATTGAAGTTGGCCTTCAGAGTTTGAAGAGAAAAGATGTATATATTGTTTGTAGTCTTGTTTTGTTTAAATTGTTTGTGGTAAATTGTGTGTTTTTTAAGTAAAGTTTTATATGAGTTACCCAGGTTAACACGGTGAAGAATTTGGTGTTAAAGTTTTCGTTTTTTGTTGATTTTCAGCCGGATGTTTTGATTTTTTATTTGTGTAGGCCTATTTATAATAAAATTATGGTTATTACTAAATTTTATTAATTGGCTGTATAAGGAAAAACTTTCACTTTGCTGGTATTAACATTGAGTAATTAGATAAGTAATTTATCAATAGTTCATCATTACGATAATTTCATAATATTTTTAATCTTATTTTTGTTTCAAGATTTGTATAAAAGCTTTAATTGAATTACTATGTATTATTAAATTATTAAGTGTTAATAATTTTCAAATTTTGTTATATTATTTCGTTTTCGGATAAAATAATTTTAATATATGTTCTTTTTATGGTACGTCTATGCGTAGGCCTATTTGTTTTTTTTTTTGGTTTAATTTCTGTTTTATTTTATTATTAGTAGCTATCAATTGGTACTATCAATTTTTTCACTTTTTGTTCTATAAAGTAATTTCTCGTAATTTTTTTTTTATTTTCAGTTAATATTTAAAAGCGGTGTTCCCTAGATTTCATAAAAGCTGATTCTGCCCATTTTACAAAATATTAATTACAAAATAAATGTGATGTACAAAACAAAAATATAAAACAGAACGAAACATACGAAGTGCATTATTAATTATTGCACTATTTATACGAGAATTAATGAACAAATTGATATATAACATTATTTTCGTTTTATTGATTTATTATTGAATCAACTGCACTATAAAATTATAAGTAGTAAGTGAATAACCTACGTATAATCAATAGGTCATTAAATTCAGGAGATCGTTAATTTTAATTAATAATCTAGCCTACATTAACCCATAAAATGAAGTAAATCCCGTATTAAAATTATCATTGGCCGCATGTAGTTCTGTGTGAATTATTTATTAAATTAAAATTTATTATTTTAATTTATATTAATGTTTTTAATTATTTATATTAATGTTACTGTGTGGAATTTTAACTTTTCATTTCTTCTTGGTGTTTAAGTTCTTAATATCATGGATTTATTGATTTATTAATCTGCGATTTTAAATTTATTTTATTCAAAAACAAATTGAAGATATTTTCAGGAACGTGAAAAGCTGAAATATTTAAAATTTAGTAAAGAAGAAAAAAAATTATCAAGAAAAATACACAAATATAAAAATTTACAACGTTTTTAATTTAAAATATCTGACAAATGTTTTTTGGGGAACTCCCATAAAAAGGATACTTATGCTTTCACTTCCATCTTTAAATTTTTTGAAACTTTTAAATTTTTCAAAATAACTTAGAATCGTTAAAACAATTACAAACATTACGAAATTAGAAGTTGCAGTGAATTCCGAATCAATAAACTCAGTAACTAAGTTTTCATAAGGAACTGATTTATAAATCCAATAGATTTTATGATAAGTAGTACTTAAAAACTCTAAAACTTTTACCAGTTTAAAGTGGCTGATTGAAGAGTTAAAAATCTTTTAATAGAGGATGCCTTTTATGCTGAACACGAGATTTTAAGTTTTTTCAGCTAGCGACGAAATTTACAGACTGTGAATTATTTTGTTGATTCCATTATTTACGTATACGCCAGGTTTTACTCACAATCAGTTATTATTAATTAAAAGTATACTTGATAAAAGTAATTATAGATAAATGCTATGGCCGCACCTTAAAAACGGCCAAGAGATTTAAAATAAAAATGTAAACAGCATCAGATCGATAAATTTGCTAATGAAGTGAGATACCTTGTACAATAAAAAACTTCACAAATTACTAATTTTACATCATAAATATTCCGATACAGTATAATCAAAATTAAATTAATTTAAGCATTCAATTGAAGATATGAGTGAATCAAAGGAATGCTTCAATGGAAGCCTCTTCCAAAACAAAGTAAAGCACAAAGTGATAGAATCTAGAGGTTAAGCTAGTATAAGTAGCTACTAAATGAAAGATTAAAGAAAAAAGTGAAAGGTATTTAGGCTATATTAATTCTGTAAGCTATATCAGTTTGAAGCTCATATGGAATTAAGGCGTTAAGCTTTGATGAATAGCCAGTAAACGAAACTTAGAAAGTATCTAAAGATACCAACCTAAAATTTTCAGAACATTACGTAATAACCACGACACTCAAAATTATACACGCAGACACGCCAATAGAACAAGATGAAATTTTGAAACTCTACTCAACCTATTACACAAAGTTAGAATACCACCCCAAGTTTTGGCAGTAAATCTCACAGACAAGACAGAAACACTCAGAAGAATACGACGAAAACATCTAATAGACCTTTCTTAAAGATACAAAAATAAATTAAGTAGTACAATCAACCAGAACAGGTGCATTGATGAATGAAACCACCATTCAAGACAAATAGGCCTTCAGCAATATTACTAATTCACTTGTTTTATACTAATTTTTTTTATTAACAGAATTATCTATTATCTGTACTTTAACTGAACAATAAATAGATTTGATAAAATTAATTTATCATGAAAAGGTATTTCCTAGTGAATTTATGTTGTTGTTTAGGTCATCAGCCGAAAGGCTGGTTTAAACATCTACAGGCTTTACTGAGGAGCAAGGAGTAAGGTGGTTTACTAATGCTTCATCACTAGAAAAGTATGCTTATCAGTATGCTAAGGCCTCCATAAACCAACCACTTTCCACCCTACAAAAAAGACCTTCAATTCATTCACCGTAGACGTGGCTGTATAATGAAATTTGTTACTCTCAGAGGAAATAACTCTGACTAGTGTCTTTTACAGCTCTACCTCTTCTATTCGTAAGTGCGTCAGTCATATAATTGGCTGACCATGTAATAAGAAACATAATTATTTTTGTAGCCCTGGAACTAACAGATCAAATGCAAATAATTTTTTTTTAAACACCACTTGCCTGTTGTAGACAAGTAAATCTATACTGACAACGAAAGATTTATTTTTATTTTAATGTTTCGGCAAGTGAGCATTCCCGAAATTTTGTTTTAGTACCTATTATTAACAAATTTTATAGCACCTCCACTAATGTTCCACATCAAATTTCACAATAATGCCTAGTGCAGATGGAAATAAGATCTTGTGTGAAATAATTACTACTAATTGTTTTTGTCATTTTCTAAAGACTAGAATTTCTTGTCAACTGGAATCTAAAACAAAATCTTAACGACGTTATAAGTGGCTGGGCAAATAATAATGAAAGTACTGCAATAAATAAATAAATACAAAACAATTTCAGTTAATTAAAAGGTTAATTCATTTGAATTGTACTAAAACGGAAATCATGGGGTATTTTTCTTATCTTAACAATTTACGTATAGTCTTGTAATAAAATTATAATAGCAATAATGGTAATATAAATCGTGAAAGAAAGTACTTCAAGTAAAAGAAAAGGATTTTTTTCTGTAATCTCTTTGTGATATTTTAAATTCGTTGGGAGGGGCTGCAGTAATAATAAAAAACCAACGGGAAGTTTTATATTATACGCAGCAATAATTACTATCATCCTTTTTAAATTTGTCGCAATAACTTGAGATGATATCGCTGCTGATATAAAGGGGCGTGATGAGGTATTACAACTGAGCTTGTTTTCGTGATTATAAGCTTGTGTTTTTCATTATTCACTTGGCTTGCGACCCATTAATTCATTTCAGTAAAACTTTTATAAGTAAAAGTGTTTCTGTTGCAATTAATTTTAAAGAGACAGTTATTTTACTCTTGAGGCTAGCTTGAGTTAAGTCCCAAACTTGAGGTCTCCTGGGCCGTTGAAGAACTTCAGGGGTATCAGTGACAAGGGGAGTGGGGTAAAGGTTGTCTCATTGCAAACACTGATTCCCCACCCATTTTCCTCCTTTTCTTCTCTTTTTCTTTTCTTTCGTCTACTTCTTATCCCCTCCACTTTGTAACTCTCCATTTACGGTAAGTGTACTTTTATTCAAATTAGACAGGTTTTTAAAACTTATTACGTCAAAACTTCTTGACTACACTAAAACAAAGTTCCGCTATCGTGGATACTAAAATAAAGTTATCGTTTCTGTGCCTTTCGGCAAAACAGATTTCAGCAAAACATTGTGATAAATTTTCCGATAATTGATACTTATAAAACATTTTGTAACTGCTTTCAAATAAGATTTATACGAGTTCTATCGTAATTTTTTTAAATAATTACAATCTCCATCTTTTCTCACTGTAATGCATTCTGCTGTACTATGTTGTTTATTATATTCAATACATTTTTCTTGAATAATGTTAAAAAAAACATATGTCAGTAATAATTTCCAGTCATGGTTTAGATTTTTTATATTGTAATTAAATTAAATTTCATTTAGTACAAGAGTACATCATTTTATAGGGCTCTTCCGAGACCTAGTTAAACGCTAAATTACAAAGCTCCAGGTCCCCGGTTCAATTCTCAGCTAGAATCTGGAAATTACTCTTATTTTAAAGTGCCAACACCATTAATGGAAATCGGCTACAATTCCGGTAAATGACTCGCTTTCGTAAACCATTCACCAAAAAGTTTGCTTGCACTTATTCTTTCCTTTTCTAATATTTCTTTCGGGTCTACGTCTATCCTCTGTTTTATCTACCCGAACAAGTCTAAGAAGCTCATACTCTGTAGTGGTAAAACATTGCACATATGTAAGGGTTAAGCAATAAAACGAAAATAACTTTTTTAATGAATTATTAATAATTAATAAATTATCATAATAATATCAAATATATCATCCAAACTACATTATAATAATTAATGAAATGTTCATTAATTATTTGTTTGAAGTGTTGAGTTTTTAAGACGAATAACTATTGTAATCTAATTTGATATTGAGAGCTCTAAGAGCAAAGTTTAGTTCTTTATTATATTAATGGCCAAAGGCCTAAACTATTCGCATTGTAAATCAACATACTGATATTAATTAGTTGGTTTTATCAAACGATCATTATGAATAATTCTTATCTGGAATTCAATAATAGTTAAGTAAATTTAATCTGATTTATTTATTAATCAAATACTATTTTTTATAAGTTTTTTGATTTACAATAATATGATTATTTCAGTTAAAAATTGAAAATTAAAATTAAATATTTAATAATTTAACCCTTCCATAATATGTACAACATTTGTTGTACCACTACAACACCCTGTTTGAGTAACCAAGAGACATTCATCGCCATTGATCAAAAGGAGAAACCATCTCGAAAGTATAACAGTTGAAACTTACCGTTACCAGTTTATAAATCTAAGTAGTCACGGATAACCTGCATTAGCAGCAGTTACGAAACACGTAAAACAAGTGACGTAAAACAAAAAAAAAACAAAAGATTAATAACCAAACTAATTGAAACAATTTAAACTATAAATACAAATAAATGAAATATCGTATTTTAACAGTTACACTGGCTGTCCAATTTGACTTAATTTATTTTACCACTGTCAGTCAATCAGCTAATAAGTCTTCCAACCATACGATTACTTTTAATTTAAAGCTTGTACTGAAAATAATTTTTTTAAATTATTGCTTTTGCTACTCAATGACAGCAAGGATTTATATTATTTTTTTTACAAAAGAAAGCAATTAGTGCAGATTATAAACAAAGTAAGTGTAAAACGTGTTAAAATAAAAATCGGCCGCTTTCTCAGTTTATTGATAGAATGAAAATTTAAGAACCCTAGTTCAATACCCCGTTAGGGTCTGAAAACCTTTAGCTTAGTTCTTTGTCACAGTAAATTATTCAGTACTCACCGTATTCGCTGATAATAATGGGTTGGTGGGAAATCAATTAATAACATTAAAGAAAATTAATTAATTTTAAAATTAAAGAAGAAGATAAAATTGAAGAAATATACTCGAATAACTTAAAACTGTTTCAACGAAAGTATATATTGCTGAAAGATATTTAAATATCATACCAGCAAAAATCGTAAGATGCTTTTTACTTTAGAGAAAACAACCCAAAATAAAATGAAAACAAAACCATAAAAATTAAAGAGAAAAAAATAAAAAAGAAGTAGATTCCATTTATATACAAAATATAATAGATTATTCGCAACGCGAATAAGTAGCCAAACCGGGGTCGTGGGTGAGATATTTCATAACTTGTATGTTTTCTACGATAAAAAAAGTTGAAAGTTTGTAAATCAAAAATGTCAATATAATATAGTGTATACTTGGCTATATTAAATTTATTTCTATTCTATGTAAGAAGCTAGATTCTTCTTATATTTTACTTTATCATTTTCTCTCTTTTGCATTTTAGTTTTGTTATTTATTTTCAAAGTTTACTACAAACAAGTTTCACGTCTTCCTTTCCTTAAAGAAAAGTTGATTCTTGAAGTGCGAGTAAGTAAGCAAGCAAGGAAGGATGGTGTAGAGAACGGAATTTTCTTACGAGGAGAGAGTTGTATCATCGCCTTTTCTGATAGGATTCTAGAGTGATGGAAGAGGGTGAAATAGTTGAAGCGGATGTTTGGGTGGGAACATGAGAAGGGAGGCTGTAGAGAATTTTCTCCTACATAGAATCAAGTTCTCTTGGGAACTAAACTATAAACTCTTTGCGATTTTCCAATCTACGCAAAGAATCGGTGTCATCATTCTTAAAAGACTAACCATTTACATAAACTCTTTATTGTAAAATAGGAAAATAAACAAATTACTAACGAAATAAGTTTTTGTACTAGGTATCTACGTATATCAGTGGAGAACAAACTTATTTTAATATTGGCGTTATAAAACACTCTGATTATTTTAAAGATAAACATAAATTCATTTGAGTTACTTCTGAAAAACTGCAATTTTCTTCGGATTAAAATACACATATACATATATAATTTTTTTACGGAATCTTTTTCTTTTTGTTAGCTTATTATTTCACAGGACTGTACTGTATTCTTGTTATTCATTTCAGTGATTTAGAATACTGTTTGAAGTAATCATTTTGCATTTTATTTATTTTTCCGTCTAATTTGAAATATAGTTTATACGTCAGTATCGTTTTCAGAAACGTGTAAAACGAAACCAATAAAAAAGAGAGCTTAGCCTAAATCTTATTCAGATTATCATAGTATCACTACATTTATCCATAAATGTCCCACCTCAGAAACCTTAATCAACGACATTCTGAACATCATTGTCGTTGAGTACCCAGTATTACCAGTACGGTGGTACATATATAGTATTGTGCGGTTCCAAGCTCCAGGTAGTTGTGAGGTGAAAGGTACGGGAAGGTACAATGAATGGGAGACGCATGCTGGGAGAACGATTGTTGTATTACTCAGATACAAACATTCGTTTTCAAACTTTCCGTATTTAACATATTTTTTAATTATTAATTTGTTAATATTATCGTATTTAACAAGTTTCTAATATCATTTGTTTGTATTTATTAAATTAATTTATTTACATACATTGATGTAAAATGTTAAGTTAAATATTATGAATCCGACAAAGTTAATAACCCGGTTGGTATTTGTTAAATTAATGCGCTGGATGATAAGAATATTTTTTTAGTCTAGTTAGTACACGCTACCACTACAAATGCAGCAGCTGTGAAACACTACTTACTCGTTCATTTTCTCACAACTATAATAACGCACTGCATTCCTTCCAACTACATAGAGCTGGGACTCAAGCAATAGTACACCATACGTTTATGAGAGGGTTTGCACATTTGCCGTGCAAAATCTTGTATAGTTGTTTCAGACGTCAGTTACATAGGTACAAAAGTACTTTCGGCAAAACGGTAGTTACGGCTGTGTGCGCTGGAGCGCGCACGGCCTGGAAACTACTGGGTGATTAAGAGAGTATTACTGTATTTTTTTTAAATTTCACAATACAGTGCATCTACATTTATTGTTGTCCATATAATATTATTAAAATATCTACATTTATATTGCTTTACTTTATGATTAATATTTTTATTATGCAAAAATAAAATATTTATATGCAATTAACTTTAAATTTAATTACATAATTATATTAAGAAACTTAAACTACATTCAAACTTACATTCAACTTACATTCTTAGTTAAACTTACATTCTTTTTGCAGGTGCAACGTAGATTTAGAATTTTTTGATGTTTGTGAAATGTCACTTTTTAAAAGGTTAATAAATTAAGTAGATAAAGGGACGTAGGCATCCACAGGGTCATCAGATTACTTAATTGCACTGTCTTTGCTAAATTCGTCACTGCTACTTTCTTCAATATTACTTTCGAAACGATCTAAGACATTGTCTACAACAAACTCCCTCTGGAAGTACTCACTTTTAAATTGCTTTACTTTACTACACACAGCCTACCATTCATCTTTTCCAATTCTCGAGAAAGCGTCATTACACAATTGCATTACACTTTCTATTTTAAAAGTTACGTTTCTCATCGATGCATAACCTTTAATATTCGCCCAGATTAGCTTGATTGATCGAGATCTAAGTGATAAGGTAGCAGTCTAAGAGGGACTTAACCATTGGTGCGCAGTAGTTCATCGAATGGTACTTTATTTCAGTGGATTTATATTTTTTAACGAGTTCGTATAACTACAGTTTCATCATTGAATCTGAGAAAGGGACTTCTCTAGCACGAAGCCAGTAGCATATCTCTGCAATGCACGCATTAACAAGTTACTTGACAGCAAGTGTGTCACTGTAAACAACAGTTCGGTTATTAATATTATCCTTCGCGTGCGTCCTCTCTATCGAAGGTCATAGCTATCGTTCCAACAAAACAACTGTGTATATTTACTTTACTTTATTTTTATAACTTGTATATAATTGTAAGCCACTATGTAGCATTACATTTTTACTGTAAAAGGGGTATTGCGTTATCACACATAAAATTTGTTTTATTGTCGCTAGTATAAGACACTCATGACTTACAACCAGAAATTTTTGATAACAGACTAGACAAGTGACACACATTCTTTGAGACTACCAATTGGTCACACTAAACTGACACACAACCACCTCATGACGAAGCAAGAACCTAATAAGTGTAGACACTGCATCACAAAATTAACTGTACTTCACATCCTTGTAAAATGCACTACTTTGAACACTATACGAAAAAAATTTTACTTACCGGATAATGAAAAAGACTGCGTTAATGACACACACTACTCGAAAACACCGAAGTTTATTTATTTTTACTTTCTCTTGTCTATATGAATATATAAGAAGGAAAGTATTGTTTTCATGTCGATATCGCGAAATCGAGTTTTCACTTCATATACACGTTTTCAGACCCCCTGAACCCAAAAATCATGTTTTTAGATTGGTATATGGGTGTGTCTGTGTGTGTGTGTGTGGACAAAATATCTCAAGAACGGAATATCGTACGAACTTGAAACTTGAAACTTAATTTAGATACTACTACCAGATTCGACACGAACATTTTGATAAAAATCGGTCAACCGAAAGTAGTAGTTTATTCATGTCATTTGTCACTTTTTTTACAATTTTCTCAAAAACGGCTCATACGATTTTTTTAAAAATCGTCTCATTTACTAAATTTTTATGCTCTATAAGATAAGGTAGGCGCAATGTCTGCTGAAATTCTTGAGAGGCAGTTCTCTCGTAGAAAAAATGGTTTTCTTAAGATTGCTGCCTTAATCTACATTTTAGAACAAAAGCGTAAATAACAAAAGTTGTAGACATTTTAAAGAAATTCAACTTTTATTTCAAATATTTCTTTGTATTACGCTTAGTTTAGCGGTAATTTGTGATTTCATGTTTTTTTCCATGAAAATCTGTAAAAAATTAATTTTTCAAGATTTCGGCCGTAGTATGCATTTAACGACATATAATCAAATTTATAGTTAAATAAAAGATTTAAAGTGCATATAATCAAATTTATAGTTAAATAAAAGATCAACAACTTTTATGCTAAGCATTTTCCTCTACAGAGCCTAGTTTAGCGTGAGAGAGTGATTTTTCGTATTATGAAGCCGAATTGCGGTTGATTTTTACTTTTCATTACTCACTCATGATTTAAATGAGGTTATGTTTTTTGAGATTAATTTTTTTATATATTTCTAATATATATATATTAATATTTTCGTATATGTATATTCTAATGTTTATTACTAATATTAGGTTATATTGTTCATTATTTGAATTGGCAAGAGAAAGTTGTGTGAGTGTTTAACGGCAGATTTTTGAAAAAAGTTATTAAAATGATCAAAAACGTAAAATGTTTTCTGAATTTGTAGTTCTTTTATACAGACAAGTATTCTTTACCGCTGCTTGTAAAAATTTATTCACAGATTTAACTACTGAAGTCGTCATGTTGTTAGCTGTCGAAAAAAAGAGAATCTGATGAAATGAGAATAAAATACAAAAGGTCTGTATTATAATTGTGTACAACAGATCTTTGTTTTATTACTTTTTAGTAATAATAGGTACAATAATAAATTAAAGATTCATAAAAATAAATTTCTGACCTAGTTTATGTCATTTTTTATTTATAGATAAAACTTGTCATCATGCAACATTTTATGTTGAATCAGTGAGTAACAGATGCGTTTTTAAGATAGCGTCTGCTTACAAACAACGGTAAGTTTATTTTAATATTTTCCCAATAACTAAATCATTAACTGTCACCATAATGTCACGGAACACACATATTCTTCTTTAAAAATAATCACCTTTAAAATTTTTACTATAGGTTTTATTTTTTACAAATAAATGACTTGCGTGTCTGCTACAATTTTTAACTGTAAAAAAGTTATTTTTTCCTGAGATCTTGATGCGCGACTGATATGTTCAAGTGTCGACTAATCGACAATGCATAGATTTTCAAAGTTTTCTTTAAGGTACATGGTAATTAACGAGTACAGTGAATATATAAAATAAGTGCATTTATTTGAACGGTGTGAGAATGTTAAGCCGGGAATCAAATCCCGGACCTTCTCTTTCCTAATATAAACCGAGCTCGTTAAAAGTGCATCAATGAAATAATCCTTTATTATAATATTTTTTTTTTTTTTTTCTCTTTAATTCTTTATTTACAACTGTAAAACGTTACAACAAGCAAATGTGATGATTATGATAATAATGTAAATGACATGATAGGCATGAGAGGGGTAGGGCCCCCATTGGTGCCTCCCCAAGAATGAAATTTGTATATCAAATTAGCAGGTCTCTACTCCAGCGTCTTTTAAGGCGTCTAGGGGGATTATCAGGTAAATGGACGGAATATAATAATATAATATTGACTTATATTTTACATATTTTATTTTACTGAAAAAAATCTGTTAAAATGTGTATGAAAGTTTGATTAAGAACTAAGGAAAAACGATGAAAAAAGGGAGCTTAGATCCTAAGCGGAAATCAAACCCGGAACCAGAGAGCAACGGAGGTGGTCAGTGTTCACTTGGTCGAACTAGTTTTTACTGTTTTCCAAAAATATAGTTTATTACATAAAGAAAAGTTTTTTACAAAATTACTGTTTACTTTTTTAAGTATCTACTTAATATTAAATTCATTTGAACATACATCCTGCACTTTTATTATGATGAAAACTACATAAAAAAAATTGTTTTATAAAATATTTCAAACAAAATCGTTTGATTTTGGAAGCTTTAAAAAAACAAATTTTGTAAGGGCCCTGTAAAGGTTATGGCGTCTAAAACCCTCAGCCTACGTTAAAACTTCTGATAAAAAAGCTGTAGAAATTTAAAAAAAGATTGTATCAATGCTATTCGAGTAATGGTTTCAGGTTTAATAGGTTTTAATAGGTTAACATGGTGTAAGGTAAGAATAATTCCTATCTTCAATTATTGTTACACGTAATTGTAATTATTTGAATAATTAATACACAATATTGTGTATTACCTTATGAGGTTGGAAAGGACTAACTTTCTTAAAGAAATAAAATATTGCTTTTACAACTTTATAAAAAACTGGCATCCTAAAAATTGGCTTAAGTATTCTTTAAGTGATATCTGAAATAGTAAAATGTAAAATTAAACCCGGAAACGCAAGAAACCAATTTATTTAAAGCGTTCTTCTTTGGTTATTAATGCACACGCGTATAGCACGGGTGCAATAGTAAGTTTACGTATGAGCCTATGTCTTAAAGTACATCTAGCAGCAGGAGGAGAAGTAGGAGGGGGAAATGGTTGTTGTATTTGCTAGAGGAGAAGAAAGGGAGGAATAGGAGGAGTTTGACGAGGTACAAGACAAGGAAGAGGAGATAAGAAAAACATAAATGATGCGCTTTCTCGTTCTTTCTTTTTCTTTTACCGTGTGTATAATTATTATTAGTTGCTGACAGATTAATGTTATATGATCGTAATAATTTTTGTAATAAATACGCGTTTACGTGCGTGGGTTCACAAAGGGAGTTGTTTGATAAAACGCATTTTATTTGCCACTAATGGAATTAGGTCTGTCTTCTTACTTTCTTCACTCTGCTAGATAATCTAATGTTTTGTACCACGCTATCGTTAAGCTAGTATCTTTATTTCTTCCATTTTTAAACCAGACAAATATCTACCTTTTTATATAAACTTATTATTTCATCTGTGAATAAACAAAGATTGCAGGAAAATTATATGATGGGGTGTTTAAGGTATGGGTTATATAAAATTTACTAGATAATTGGTTTTATTATTGATTTACTCTGTACTATAATATTTTTATTTTTTCCGTTAATAATTAATTAAGAACAGTAAAAATGTTAGAATAAGTAAATATGATAATGATAATTCTGTCGAAATAACATGAGAGGGGTATGGCCCCCATGGGTACCTCGCCAAGAATTGTGTTCATAAAAATCTTTTAAATTTTGAATAAGTCTATGTCTATTTCATTAAATCAGCAGGTCTCTACTTCAGAATCATTTTAGACGTTTTGCGGGATTTCCAGACATATGTAAGGGAAAGTGAACGTACAAGTGTATTCTCGTGGTCTTGTGACTTTGTCAAAATGTTTGTATAGGTGTTCGATGGAGTCTCAATGCATTTGAATCTGTATGTAAGTTTTTGTTGCTACCATAAAGGAGTGCTTGTACTAAAAGGTGTGAAATTTTTGACTGAAATACATAAATGCGTTGAAAATTATAATGTTCAGTTGAACCGTAAATCGATATGTTTCTAAAAAGAATAATGTATGCTCAATTTTCATGTTTTTTTGTAATTTTGATCGTTTATAAAACTGAGAATATAAAAATTAAAAGCCTAGAATTTACTAATAAATTTGTTTGTATTATAAAATAAAGCAACTGTCTAAAGTAACTTTAGACATTTTAGAAGCTCTTTTTAATTAAGGGGCTTACTGTCAATATTCTATAGGCTTTTCTCCTTTCTGGCATCCATCCGGTGTTCTGTTTTTGTTTATCGTGAAAGCCCTGAAATTCAGTAATCAGTTGTCTGAATTTGGTTTGGTCCATTATATCTTCTCGGTTTATTCCAGTATTCTCAATGAACTTTATGATTTTTAAACTACTTAAGGACACCATAGATCTATATAGTCTTAAAATTTTTTTTATCCTTTGTTATATATTATACACTGATGTCTGTAGAATTTTAATCTGTGTTTTCTGATCGTCTTTAAAACTATAAATTTCAGTATGAATTAAGTACCTAGTCATTTAATGTAAACGTTTTTTTTCTTCTCCTTAGGATTAGATGGTAAACATAACAAATTGTTTGTTAAAATAGATTTAAATCGACGTCTATTTGACGATGTCTTTTCCCTTTTTGGTCCCTGACAAATAAAGATTTAATTTAGTTTAATAAAAAAGTAGAAAATCGTATTACCCTAATAAAACAAGATAGGGCACACAACCTTCGGGGCTTCGGTACTACTGATAGTAGTTTACGCCTTGTTCAAGGCAGGTATACTATTCTCATAACATTAAAAGAACTTCCTTGAAAACAATAATATATTATACTATAATACCTTTTCTGTAACTATAATCCCTCTTCTGTTCTTAAGTGCTTTAATCATATATATAATTGGATGACCATGTAATAAGAAACAAAACTATTTTTGTAGCCCTAAAACTAGCAGATCAAGTGCAAATAATTTAACACTCTACCTGCCTGTTATGAGAAAATAATATAATATTACTTTTATATAATAATTTTTATACTTTAATTTATGACAAATTTTGAGATCATTTAAGTAAATTCTGTCGATGGATTCAAATAGTATTTCGTTCCAGTCATGTTCGTTGTTACTGTTATATAGTAAATTAATTTGCAAGTGTGTTTATGTGACTTAAAATGTAGGCCTAATAAATTTATATGTTTTAATTACTGTAATATTTTATAAGCACGTAAGGAATATTTTGAAATATTCTAAGAGCACTCTATGAAAAAATGTCAACAGAAAACTTTGTTACAAAGAGTTATATCTCCTGAACAGAAACAAATTAATCAGTTTTGTTTATTCCTCCGAAAGAGCGTACTAAGATCTAATATTTAAACAGTACTAAAAGGTTAAAAATAGAGAAATTTTAGGGAAATAGGGAGCGAGTGTCAGATTTTAATTATTCCTTCTGAAAAAAAAGGTTGGAAAAGATACGGAATTAAAATTTTATAATTCCGTTGGTTCTTCTCATATTGGCTTCTGAAAAAGAAATCAGAACTATAGATTTAATAAAGGAAAGCAGATTTCAAGTAGCAAAAATTTTTTTTCTTCGGGCTGTCAAACGTTGTTCCGTACTAGACAGATTTCGGGATGAAAATATTTGAGTAGAGTTGGATTTCTTCTAGGAATCGCCTTCGCAGCGCTGAGAAGCAGATCTGAAGGAAATAGTGGTGTGCGTAGGCCTTAGAGAAGATGACCAGAATCTGTATTCTGATCAGTGAGGACCAAAACACATTAGTTTACTTATTCATTAAGGAGAAAAAGAAGAAGATCTTTTTTTTGGTTTAACGTCCGACTGTTCTGCAATTACTGCTAATGCAGACGGTGAAGGATGAAATGATATTTTGTAACGTATGAAAATATGCCGTGCCTGAATGGAATTCGAAACCCAGACCACATGATGAGAGGCGAGCACGTTACCAACTTCGCCAATGCGATCGGCAAGAAGAAGAAGAAGAAGAAGAAGAAAAAGAAGAAGAAGCAGGAGGAGGAGGAGGAGGAGAAGGAGAAGGAGAATGAGGAGGAGGAGAAGATAATTATACAAGAAAGAACATATTGAATAATATTTAATTCAAATAACGTACTTTAAAAGAAAATTAAAAATAGCTAGGTGATTTAGTCAATAAACTATAGTCTACAAGATTTATTCATTAATATTTTACTAGCATGTAACGTCTGAATCAAAATTACTAATAAAGAGACCTAAATAAAGTAAGAATACATTAAAACCAAAGTTATTTAGCCATAAATATCTATCTCTAATTATTTACATATTTCTGCAATACGTCTAAAACAAATTTGTTTTGTATTCTGTTTCAACAAGGAAAAATGAATTTAAACCGTATAATATATCTAGTAATAATAATAACAATAATAATAATAATAATAATAATAATACTGTACTATGACCTAGATGGTATAATTAATAAAGAAAATAATTATTGATTTGAAACTGTATAACGTTACCACGATTTCTCGTTATAATTCAATTTATGTATGTTTTAATGGATAAAGCATTTTTATTATACAAGAACTCATAATAACTGTGCTTGGCCAATTTCTTGGCTATAAGTCCGGTTGTATTAGCATAGAGTAATTTATACATACACTATTGATCTCACTAACATGCTCAAAATTCAGTAAACAATCCACACATGCAAGTTAATCGATTTTCTGCAAAACAGTAGAGTTGTTACTAAAACCAAAGAGAAAACCTATAATTTCATGTAATAATCTCCTGGTTTAAAAAGAGTTAATGTTATAATTCATCCATTATTACTGAATTTACGTAACTTAAAAACAACTAAATTGTTAGGCTTTAGTGATTACAGAAGATGTGAAAGGGCCCCCATGGGTGCCTTTCCAAGAATTGTGATTAGAAATCTCCTGAATTTCGAATAAGCTTTATTTCATTAAATTAACAGTTCTCTACTCCAGCTTCTTTCAGGCGTCTTGCCGGATTTACAGTTTAATATAAAATAGAAAGTGAACGTACAATGAATTATCGTTTTTTTGAGTCTTGTGAAAATTTTTTTATAAGGTGTTTGATGGAGTTCTAGACGAAAGGTATTTGCAAATCTGTATAAAAGGTTTTGTTACTAACGTTAAAAGGGGCTTGAACTGAAGTGCATAATGTTTTTGACTAAAATTCCTGAACGAATTATAAATTAGAGTGTTTAGTTGAACTGTAAATTTAGTAGCTGTAAGTTCATACAGGTTTCAAAAGAGAATAATATATACGAAATTTGTAAGCTACTGACAATTTTGATCGTTTATAAAGTAGGAGATATAAAAAACACACATTTAAAACACCTTTTTTTATAAAAAAGCTTTTATGAAATATGACATAAAATTGAAGGATCGAGTAATAAACTATTTATGAATGGAAAGTAAAGTATGCGGAAATTGATAAAATTGTGTTAACAATGATCTCAATAATGATACAAAAAGTTAAAGAACCTGAATGTACTAGATCAACTGCCTGTTGGTTTATAACAATTTTTTAAATTAAATTTATGAAATAAAACTAGTAATTCATTCATATGTAATGTGACATATTTTCGGTTAACACTAACAAGAATCGTGAGACAACGAACAAAATTGCTTCAGGGCGTACGGAGAATCAGACGATTGAAATTACCACAGAATTTCTGAAGTTGCTGCAGGTTATTTGTGGAACAGAACATTGTGCTGAAGTTTGGTCTTCATTGTCACACTATTATTGGATCTGTTACAAATTAGTATATGTTTGAGATGACATTTTATTTTTTTTTTAAATATATTTTAGTGGTTTTAATATGTAATAAACGTGTATAAATTATTTTTTATCCGTATAACCTTTTATAAAGTTTTAATTTGTGTTTGAATAAGTCTTGAGGTATTAAGAAATGTCACTTTTTAAAAAAAAATGATTATTCAAAAAAACTAAATCGCTTTGTGAATAAACGTAGCAAATTACAGAAGTATAAAATAGAAAATAAGGTACAACGTTGAATTCCAATTATAAATACCTTTCAACCTTTCTCGTTACTAAACTTTAATAGTGAACATTCTTCGTTAATGAGTAATTTCATTTAATTATCTCGTATGCTTTTAGTACACTACCAATGTGGTAATTCTTAGAATACTAGAAATACCATTCTTGTATATTGTCTAGTTCAATGAAGTTTCTTTTCGTAGATTGATTTACTTTTATTGTTCAGACAACGTACATAATATTATTTGAATATTATTAAAGATCAAAATAATTTGTAAAGAAGAAGCTACAGTTCAGTAACTACATTGTAGTTAGATGACTTAGTTCAAACCAGAAAATATATGTTAGAATTCTTTAGGGATATTTATAAAATATAGCAAGAAATAAAATACACAAATTTCTTTTATAATTAGGTTCATTTTTATATAAGGCATACTTCTAAAGTATATCTTTCATGTATTAAAAATTTACACTATTGTAACACCGAGTTAAAAACGTTAGTAGTTCTGGAGTTCAGGATTAGTGTTGTGATTGCAAAAGGAATTTATAGATTTACTTCCGCTCAACTTATCAATTAAACCGCTTCATTTCTCCGAAATAAAATTGAATAATACTTAATACAAAAACATAAAAATTATTATACTATAACATTTAAAGCTAAAGTATTTAAAGCTAAGTATATTAAAGCTAAGTATTGTTAACAGATTAATCTAGGCTTCAATCATTCTGCTTGTAGCGCTTGTGGTAAATTAAACAATCTAATCATAACTCACTTTTATCAAAGTTTTCTAGTCTTAAAAAGAGTTAATGTATATTGCAAAATCTGGTGTGAAATACTCACTCTACTTTATCTTGCCAATGTAAATAATGAACAATATAACCTAACATTAGTAACGACATAAAATGAAAAATGGTCACCTTCGTAACGTAGTGGATAGCACGCTAGCCTGCTAAGGGGAGGTCCTGGGTTCGATTCCCTGCTACGGTCTGGAAATTATTACGTGCCAAAACCCATTTTTACAGTTTTTTAACCCACCTTCGTCGCTAATGATCAAACTGTTGATGCGACTTTAAATTAATAAAAAAACTAATCTAATTTGAAACATGTTACGCAAAATGCAAATCAACCTCAGTTTGGCTTAATAATATGGAAAATCACTCTTTGAAGCTAAACTAGGCTCTGTAGAGAAAAATTCTTAATGTGAAAGTTGTAGGTTTTTAAATTTCTTTTGTCGTAAAATACTAAGGCCAAAAAGTAAATAGAAATATATCAAGAATAAATAAATAACTAATTCTTAAAAATCTGTTTTTTTATGATAGATTTTCATGACAAACATAAAATCACTACTTGCCGCTAAAGTAATAGTTATACAAAAAATGAACAATACAAATAACAGTTTTAGGTTTTTTAGTGTTCTACAACTTTACTTTTAATATAACTAAAGTTGTAGTAGACTGTGTATAGACTTTTACCCTAAAATGCATATTAAGTTTACAATCTTAAAAAAAACATTGCTTTTTACGAGAGCACAGCCTTTCTTAAGAATTTCAGCATACATGGCGCTTATCCTATCTTGTAGAACATATATCTTGATAGATAAAGTATATAGATATATCTTGTAAAGCATAGCATGAGTAAATGAGGTGAATTAAAAGAAATCGTAGAAGCCGTTTTAGAGAAAATTGTAAAAAAAGTAAAAAAATACACGAATAAACTACTACTTCCGGTCGACCAATTTTGATAAAAATATTCCTCCTGGGTTCTTAAGTAGTACCTAACTTAACTATCACTTAAGTTGAAAATTGGTTCAAAGTTTCAACTTCGTACAATACTCCGTTCTTGAGATATTTTGTTCACACCTACACAAACACAACATGCGCGCACGTACACACATAGACCAATTGGTAAAAAAACATGTTTTTTTTAGGTTTACGGGGTCTGAAACGTGTATACCCAGTGAAAAAATTTTGATTTAAAAAATCGACATGAAAACAATAATAAAATTACTAAATACTAATAAATAAATAAATAAATAAATATTAAATAAATAATAAATAAATAATAAATAAATAATAAATAAATAATAAATAAATAATAAATAAATAATAAATAAATAATAAATAAATAATAAATAAATAATAAATAAATAATAAATAAATAATAAATAAATAATAAATATATAATAAATAAATAGTCTAATAAAAAAATAAATATTAATAAAAATACTAAAATTGTAAACAATTTAATCTAGGGTTAAATCATTCTGCTTTGTAGCGCTTGTGGTAACTAAAACAATCTACCATAACGCACTTTGCATCAAAGTTTTCTAGTCTTAAATGAAGAGCTATTGTATATTAGAAAAAACTAACTAAAAACTTTATTTATTTTAACAGTAAAAGAAAATATTAAAGTTAAACTAAAATTTTTAAATAGGCTATATTCAAATTTCATAAAATCCCTCCAGAAAAATCATACTGAAAACATTTTAACAAAAAAGAGAGAGCAACATAAATACTCACTGTACATTCTAACACAGGTTTATTTCTCTTATCAGAGTGGTACATTAATATTGAATTTGTAAACATCACTAGGTGAATAAACATTACTACTACTAGAAAATATTCATGCTGACTTTAGGAAGAATAGGTCTTTTTATTGCCGTTGAAAGATCCTGCATTTCACCCCTTAAAATACAAGTGGTCGTAATTAAATGCTTTAATTTACAATTGGTATGGCATATTATTACGTATAATACTAATTCTTAACAAAGTAACTTTTCTAATGGCATATTATTTACGTATAATACTAATTAACAAAGTAACTTTTCTAAAAGGTATAGCGTAGAAATAATATGCACTGAATTAGGGTCATCACCCCATTTTTATCCCATTGGCATAAATGGTCAGAATTTAAATGCTTTATTAGATGTTCTGTTCAATACCTAATGTACAAATATGCCGAATTTCAACTCTAGGAAATCGCCACGTTAGAGAGTTAGTGAGGGTAAATTTGTGACTGCATGAATCAGTGAGACTTTAGCATTTATGTTCTTGTTTATTAGGTCATCATCCAAAAGGCTGGTTTGAACCTCTGCAGGCTTTATAAAGCAAAACAAGGAGTGAGTTAATTTACTATTGCCTTCCTCACTGAGTGGAACAGTATGCTTATCATCATGTCAGGCCGTCCAAAAAGCATCTACTTTCCACCCTGCAAATGATGCTTTCACTTCATTCACCACAGAGTCTGGCTGTACAATGAAATTCATTACTTTCAGAGGAAATAACTCTGATTAGTGTCTCTTACACTTTTACATCTTCTATTCTTAAATGCTTCAGTCGTATAATTGGCTGACCATGTTATAAGAAACAGAACTATTTTTTGCTCGATCGAATTCATATCAGTTAACACTTGTTATGAGCAAATTCGCATTTATATTTACAGAAATAATATCTTGCTAATTGATAGCCTACTAATACTTTATTTATTTTTATCTTTTTATGAAAAAATAGTAGCTAAATTTAGTCGATAAGTAGATCTAATTCAGGTCAACCGAACATTAACTGGTAATGAAAAATAATAATGTAGTTTACTTTTAGTTAAGAGAAATATGTCAATTTGTTTCAGCGCAAAATTAGTACTTTATTTCCTGATAAATGAAAGTAAACTTTTTGATGTCACGAACAGAGATTACAGTATTTATTAAGTCGGTTGAAATTGATTCGTTATGTAAATAAAGTTTATTGTGTAAATTTTACTTGAATATAAGAACAAAATTTTAATACATTCTTGAAGTAAAGGTTATTAAAGAAAAACACGTTTCTTAAACTAAACAACTAATTAAAAATGCTATAAATTAATATGGAATAATTTAGTTTTGGCTTTATTTAGAAATGACTGCAACTGTAAGTTGATACAATTAACAGTAATAATGTAAGTTTAGTATCTAATTTTCTTTGTTTTGATTGATGAAATCGCCCTGCGGTAAACCCCTTGTCAGAGATCCCTTTCCTTCATCTCTATAATTCTCTTTACTAATTTTGTGGTAAATGTGGTTTTAATTACGAATAACATTCATATCTCCAAAATGAGTTTATGTGATTTTCTAATTCTGAGTGAAAATGAGTGAGTAGTATTTTAATGGGAGCTTAAAATTTGTCTATGTTACGGTCTCCATAAATGACAGAATGCGTACTTTGTAAGGACTATATGTCGCTAATTGTACACAATTATTGTTTTAAAACGATTGTATTCGATTTATACGAGTCGTTAAATTGTAGCTTAAAACTCCGCAAATGATAAAATAATATTTGTAATTAGTACTTTTTTGAAGTACGTGTATGGTCTACGGTGGAGTAGAGAACAAGATCTTTGATGTGATTCAACGATTTTAGTATTTTTGTTTTTTGTACCTGCAGCGATTCTGTTTGCCCATAACAAGCAGGCGGGGTGTTAAATTATTTTCATTCGGTCAGCTAAATTCAGGGCTCAAAAAAATAGTTCTGTTTCTTATCAAAATGATCAGCCAAATAAACGACTGAAGAGTTTAAGAACAGAAAAGGTAGAGATGTAAAATATACTAAACAGAGTTATCGCCTCAGAGAGTAATGAATTTCGTTGACAGCCAGACCCTGTGGTGAAAGAAGTTAAGGAGTTATTTGTAGGGTGAAAAGTAGATGCTTTTCAGAGGGCCTGGAATGTTGATAAGCATACTTTTTCATTTACTGAGTAAGGTAATCGCAAACCACCTTACTTTTTGTTTTACTTAGTAAAGCCTCCAAAGTTTCATAGCAGCTTTCCAACCTTTTGTCAGTCTCTTGGCTAATGCAAGACTTAACCTGTGTATTTCTGAAGTATTAAATGATTTTAATAGTAAAAGGCTAGGTAATTTTCAGACGAAATATTAACGTAATATTATATTAATATTAATTTATATTGAATAATATATAAAAATCTTTTAGTTATAGTTTCTTTATTGTTTATTATTTCCTGGTACCGTTTATCGTTACCGTACTCTAAACTATTAATCTACGAGTGTGAGCTATCTTGTTTGTGAACTCTGCTGTATTGGTAGGCATGTCAAAATTTTTATAGTAGTAACAAGTAACAAAACATTAGTTGCCAGGTTAAAAAAAACAAAATTAATAAAGTAATTTGTTACCCAAAAGAAGGTCTCCGAAATTTACGAACAATATTCTGGTACTGGTTACTAATATAAGTATAAAGTAAACGTTCAAAAAATAAAAATAAAAATGTCCCGTTTTCTGTCTAGCAACTTTATCGTGTATTTTTAAAGAAAAACTTTTACTTCAAAAATGGTTAAAGATAACGTTATGAAATTTGGTAAATACTTAACAGCATTTTCTTTTTTGTGTTAATTTACAATCTGTTCTTAAATAAAAATAACACATTTACATATCGTTCCACTTAAGTTACGCAGTCCGGGAGTAAAATTTTCTAGTTTTTGTTTTATAAAATTAACAGGTTCAATTATTTTAAAATATATTATGAGGATTGAACATTTTTTAACATTATATTTTTACTCAAATAATAGTTTGAATACCCCTTTTTTCTTTTGGAAAAACTACATTTATCAAAGAAAAATATTTTTTGGCTATAAATATGTATTGAACGGATTGTCGTATCAAGGTTTAAGCTGACAAAGTAACCTAGCATACAGAATACGTTGTTATTTACAAATCATAATTACTAAATGATTTACCAAATAAATTAATAATTAATTTTCATGATATAGTGTATCTGCTTAATTCTTTTAGTATTCAGCTCGCCTAAATTTTGAACATGAATTGAAGTTATGAAAAATATTATAGTTAGTGTACTACGGAGTAAAGTATGTTAAATTTTAATTTAAATGTAGCCTACTTTTTTCTATGTTTAGATAGAGTTAAGTTAGTAAGATTAAGCGTATAAAACATAAAATCGGTTTAACCAGGTTTTTAATAGAGCTCTCTCCCTGATAGTATCCTTCAATGAGGTTACCTCTTGTATGTAATTATATGGTCTTAACTTACGTGACATAAGCCAATTAGTGCAAATTACCGTAACTACTGCACATTATTATGTTTGGTATTCGGGCTTCTTTATTGTTCCTTTCCTCGTAAACTTGAACAAATTTTCTACAGGCCAGAGTTAAATCTGATAAATTATCTATTTAGAGTCAATGAAAAAATGTCAATAATAAATAATTATTCTTTGTATTATCTAGCTCATATTATATTTTTTTAAATTTTGTTAAACATCTTTCTGTGTATTAGTTAGAATATAATATGAAAACTACCAATTACACAATACATGACTCATCTGATTGAAAAAGTCAATAAATAAGTCCTTTCGGATACCATCGTCAGCAGCAATATGAAAACATCAATGCATGCACACTTTCGTCTGTTTGTCGAGTCAAACTAATGAAAGTTTGTCACGACAAACTGACGTTAGTGTGCTTGCATTTATATTATTATTATTATTTATTGATGAATATATATATATATATATATATATATATATATATATATATATATATATATATATATATATTTTTTTTTTTTAATATATTGCAACTGAAAATAGATACATGTCGAAAGGACCTTTTGACTTCTTTAGTCAGGTGACAGTTATCTACTGAACATTTGGTAGTTTTTTTATTATATAATATAAAATTTATGTGTATTGTGACACTTATCGCTAAGATCCGTTTCGGGATCTAGGTAATTAAATAATTAATACACTAAAGTTTATAATTACAAGTATTTATTACAACTAAAAGATTTAGAAAATAAATAATAAACTAATTACAATGAAGTAATACAATAAATACTTAAATAATTTACTTATATTATACTACTTACAAACAATTAAACAGAATGCACATACACAAAAATATACTTTACTTATACTTATACTACTTACAAACAATTAAACAGAATGCACATACACCAAAATCATACACAATGCACATACACAATAAAACTGAATAACAATATATGACCAATGCAATGCCGGGAACGTTGACCCTCTTCTAACGTCCCTATAGCACACCCAATAAACTCGTCGAAGATCAAACGAATACCAACTCTCCGACCGCACTCGGGGCTCTATTTATATAGGTAGTTCAAAGAGACTTCTCAAAAGATACAGAGATTCGATACAAAAGTCCTTTTACTGGTTTTGGAAAGTTCATAACTAGTGTAAACAAGTCAAAATAGAATAAAAGGTGTTATAGGTAACCAACCGACTCTTTCACTAATAGTTGTACAACAAAGACCCTACCTTATTATACACGGCCCTTTTTAAATATCCTTTTATAACTAATCCTATTGTTAATCTGTCACTCTATTATTTGCTATTTAACATTTTATGAATTGAAACCTATCTAGAAATCTCTTAAACCACGTTCCTTTTTCGGCTACATCAGTGAGGTGTTTGGGCCTGTACTTTGATAAGCGATCAACTTGAAACTCCAATATTTCAGTTAAACAACACACCTCAGACAATAAACTTAAGCTGCTGTATAGATTTATATCACGACGTTTGGTACTTCCAATTAGGCAACACTAACAACATACAAGTACCTTCTTAATTATTTGGGCGACACGCCGGTAAAATTTATAAATATGCTAAACCATCAGTGATAACTAGAATTTAGACGATTCAATCAATGACGTTAAGAATGTTAGTCAATGCACCCTCCTACGTTTCTTATGCTACTTTATATAAGTATACATCAACACTTTTCAGGTAGCAGACGTTTTCCCATTCAACTTTATTGAAACTTCCACAACAGACTCTTTGCTCATTCAAACCAACTGAAGACCACAGGGGAAAAAGGAGGTAAGTTACAGAAGCTGAATGTTGAGAAAATATGAAAAACAAGTTAATTCTTTTATAATGCAAACACAATTACAAAAATGTTTGTTGTTATGTTTACATTAGCATCGCATGTATATTGAACAATGATTTATTAACTTAAGAGCGTAACATTGGCCATATTGAACCTGTTACTGTTTAATTCCTAAAGTGAATACAAGAAATCCAAGGGAAGAAAGGAGGAATGTCCATGGACTTTTCTCCTTTTTCAATTGATTCCATGGACTTACCTCCTTTTTCAATTGATTTATGTGCTAGTAACAAAATAAAAGTACAGGTAATGAAATAAAAGTAAAAATTAAATGCCAAATTATTTATTAAAAATTTAAAAAATACTAAACAAAATAATAGTAAGATACTACAGTATAAAAATACCTAATAATGTTTTTTGTCCTTAAAAAGTACACTTTAAAAAAATAAAGTGTTCGTTAATTCATATTTAGTGCAAAATTAAGAACAAAATTAAATAATATTAAAAAAATATACTAAATTGTACAAATAAATTGTTTTTTTGTCCTTAAAAACTAAGCTATATAAAAAACAAAGTAATTTTTATTTACTGCAGAATTCACATGAAACATAATAGGTATCAAAAAATTAACATAAAATATTATTTGTGGTTCTGTTTCCCGTAACGCAACGAGTACCCACTACAAATAGATAGTATTTAAAAATTTATATATATAGTGGCGACTATTTACAACACTATGGGTCGTTTGTCGCAGTCAAAACGCCATTTTTGCCTGTCTTGCCATGACTCCTCCTCCATGTTTCTTCTCCCCATGGCTCTGTCAATACCTTCCATCCATCTCCCTCTCGGTCTTCCTCTTTTTCTATTTCGCTGCGGTCTCCAGTTCCATGCCTTCAGTGGGATTCGTACGTTGCTCATTCTTCGCATGTGACCATACCAGTGCAGTTGTTTTCTCTCAATACGGTCTATTATTGAGTCTTCAATGCCCATTATTTCTCTTACTCTTATATTCGTTACCCTATCTCGTAACGTCAATCTGCAACATCTTCTCCAATATCTGTTCTCCACTGTACTGATTCTATTTTTCATGTTTTGTGTAATGGTCCACACTTCTGCCCCATATGTCACCGTACCTTCCACTATTGCTGAAAATATTCGTTTCTTTATGTCTTTTCTTATGTTGAGACTCCACAGAATTGAGTTCAGTTGACCAGTTAATGCCTTTCCTTTCACAATTTTATTAAAAATTTAAAAACAATAAATTTTAATCCTGACTCATATAATTATTTATTTACTTTCCGGGAAAAGCTTTTCCGAAGTTCTCTGTCAGCTTCTTCTTCAACCTCCAGTTAGTTACCAGTGTATGAAATAGAAGCTGACCGAGAGCTTCGGAAAAGCTTTCCCCGGAAGATAAATAAATATGCAAGTGAGTAGGTATTAAAATTGTTAAATTTTTAAATAATATAGCCCAAAAACCTACATTACAATGTTCATAAAACTTTTCAAACATTTTATTACAAGAAAAGAATACTAAGATAAAAATAAAATAAAAATACATAAAACCTTAAAATTATTATTAAAAATGTTAGGTTTTTCTATTCTACGCTTGGAAACACTGCTCATGTGACCTTGATCACGGGCATTACCCCTTATTCCCCTAAACGTGTGACATTCCCCTTTCTTCCATTTTTCTATATATTATTTTGTTTTATTTATAACGTTGGACTAACCTCGTTTTTCACTGTTTCAATTATACAGCAAGAACCGGCTCATTTAGAAGAATGCAGTGGCATCAATACCGTACAAACAAGAAAAAATGGACTTACCTCCTTTTCCCCTGTGGTCTTCAACTGATAAGCTAAATTTCTTTCCAATTTTTACCAAACAATGTTCAAAGGTGATTAAGGAGAAGTGGAGCAGGGATCTGATGTTTTAGGAACTATATGTTGTTTAGGAACTCTGGTTGTACATAAATAAACTACATAGTTTACATGTATTAAATTTTTCTGATAAAATTATCTTTAAAGTTTTGTCAATTTTAAAAATTTTTGTAGTGTGAGTTGTTAATGCAATCTAAGTGTCTGGTAAGTTACATTCTCTCCATGTAGCGTTCAGTGCGACACTCGACAAGGATGCGTTGTTGTGAAAGTTTTTGATAAGTTAATTTTGTGTAGAAATAATTACATTTATTAGGTTCTTGTTTTGTCATATGTGTGTCAGTTTAGCGTGACGAATTCGCCATCATGTTAGTATCACTTGATCTTGTTTGAAACAGCTATATTTGTTGTTGATATAAGTAACCAAAAATAGGTACACATGCGTGTGACTTATTAAATGCGGCGTATGTACAAGGGTACGATATTTACTCTGCACCGTTACTTAGTCCTCTGCTCGTGTTTCAACAAGGGCAGACCCATGACTTAAGTTTAAAATTTGTATACTGGGAACAACTTAAATAATATATAATAAATTAAAATTTCCAATTAAATTCAATAGCTTATTTGCTGCAGTCAACGTTCTATTTATTTAAATTTGATGACAAGTTAATTTAAATTCATTGAAATGAATTTAAATTTCGGTTACAAAATTCAAGATGTAAAAAATTTGTTTAGAATTTATTAAGGTTTGCCGTTTATATTGTTTCTTGATATATCAGTAAAAGACACGCAAAGGAAAGCAAAAATAGATAAAGTTTACCTAGGTTATTATTTATTCGCATTATTTATTTATAACTATTTGCTCATTATTATTTCAAACTTCTGATAGATTATTTATAATGAAAATTCGGTGACAGATTCTGCGGGGAGTATACTTTTATTATTTTATTATTTTTATATAGTTTAATTAATATCCCTTCTTCCCTACAGGTTTAGTAATTTTTAATTATTCTAAAAGTATGTTAATTTACCATTTACAGTTTCTAAACAAAAATCTATTTATTGTTTAATTATACGGTGATTTCATTGAAAACTGCAGGCAATAGTAGAAACATTTTATGCTGACAATTTTTATTTAGAAAACTATATTTTAGAAACATTCTTTCTTCACTACTGATGATCTTTATAATTTCAATTTTATTTATAAACATTACAGTTATTTTATTCAAAATTCACGTCTTTTCAATACAATAACAATATTTTTACAATACAATATTGTAGATACAATATTTTTTTGTCGGTAGTTGATTTGAGGTTATTCAAGGATTTTTTTGGATTTAAATCTAACTTTTGTAGACAATTAAGCTAATGCAGGCGCTAAAATGTAGTAAATGAGAAAATGATAGACCTGACCGGGAATCGAACCCGGGAACTCTTGCATAGAAGCCATTTGCATTATAAACCATTATAATTTATTTATTTATTTATTTGACGAATTAGTACCACATTGGTGTGCTAAACGTATCAAAATTATTTATTTATCTATTTTTTGTTATGCACTGATGATGATGATAAATAAAAGCTACCACATTGGTGTGCAAAAATGTAATAAAATATAGTAAAATCCCAACAAACGAACTCAGTTAACGTCAATGAATATTATTATCTAAATAAATGAAAAGACAAATTGATTTTTGACTTGATCTTGTTTAATGAATAATATTTTACTACTAAAAATAATACGAGATTAATACTACTAAAAATAATACGAAAAGTTAATACTTGTCACTCGTATTAACAAGTAACAATAATGAATTACCAGAAGAATAGGATTTTAAGAAAACAATATCGTCAAGACAATCAAATAAAACAATAAAAATTAGTAACTTCAGTAATGATTAATATAAAGAATTAATTAAAAATGAATTTATAAAATTGAAAAATCTTATGTGAACCATCATACGACTTTTTCTTGCCAATGTAAATAATAACAAATATAACGTATGTTTAATCATTAGAAAAAATATAAAATTATAACATAACCTAATTTTAATCATGAGTGAATGACGCAAGATGAAAATCAAACCCGTGTAGAATTTAAAATACAAAAAAATTATAATTGACGCTAAACTAGGCTGTGTAAAAAAAGTGCTTGAACAAAAAAGTTGTCGGGTTTTTTATTTCCTATAACTTTGCTTATATAAACTTTGTCGTAAAATGTAAGGCCGCAATCTTGAAATATCCCATTTCTTTACCGATTGTTATGAGCAAACTTCTGGCACATCGTAGAAGAAATCAGAATAAGAAAAACGATTCTACTATTTTCTATTTCTTGGAATTCCTATTCAAAATATCCATTCATTGCAGGGTCTACTATCTTCGTTTAACATATTCCAACCCATACAATACACAATTTCTTATAATAAACAACCTAGTACATCTACCATTCGTAGAACTATTACAAACTGCCACTACGGAATATACTACATATTTTATGTTATTAATTCGAATATTCAAAAAATAAAATCTATGAGTAACCATGACACACTATAATCGACATAATACAAGTTATTTTGAACATGGCAATTTAATTGGTATAGATTATAAGAAATTGGTGATAACAATATTTTTTGTGGAGTAGAAAATGGATAGTTATTAAATTAATGAAAAGAAATCTGGAGAATGTTGAGAAAAATTAATTAAAAGTGGTTTGTGCAGTTTCATTAGGCCGCAATTCAAGTGTACAATATAGAGGTAGATATGGTTGGATATATTGGGATGAAATATGAAGGTTTTTGTGATGAAAATTGCTTTTTATACTGAAACAGGATACCAACGAGTAATCATTACCAGATACTATAATCCCCGGCGCACCTGTAGAAATGAATCGTGCGGAAATGTTTATCTTTTTATTTTTCTTATTATTTTAAGTACAAGCAGTATAATATAGGCTACAAAACGTTCCTAAAATTGTGAACTGCCCATTAAATATATAGAATTTTACACATCAAAATGGACAAACATTTTCAATGAAAACACTATCGTTTCTTTTTAGTTTTCCATCTGTTCACCATTACTTTTAGTTTAAAAAAATACTATACATCGAATGACTGAATAGAGGTCATTAGAAAAGAATTTGTTGCAGATGTTTGCATCGCCATGCTCTAACAGTGAAAAATGTACTGTTTGAATAAGTTTACTATTAAAAAGTCATGTCAATTTTTTGTCTTGGTAAAAAACGTTTGTTTTATTAAATTATATTAAATCACAAGAATTATTTATGGTTTATTTATGAACACAATAAAGTGTTAGATGTAAATCTGGTTGTAAACTAATAGAATAACGGCAAACATTTTTACGTAATTTCCTACCTGATTACAACTTCTAGTATTTTATTTATTAATATATGTAATTTTATATAAATTTATTAATATTAATAAAGTAGCCGCCGCTTAGTGTGATCACGATTAACGTTATCATTCGGTTATTATTATCGTTTCATTTAAATACAGACACGAATCGAATAAATACATTGTGATTAAGTCGCTTATTGTAATCATCTCTTCGCTTATTTTTATCATTTAATTTGTCATATAAAAAATACGCATTTACTGGAACAGAACAAAAATGTTTACAAGTGTCGTCAATTTTCAGGAATCAGTTGGGTGTAATGGTGACTCACCCTGTTTTTACTTACAGTATGTACGTACTTTATTCACTTTTATTCGTCTTGTAGGTCTCCTTAGTTGTTTGTCCACCTAGTTGTTTGTATGTCATTTGTTTACGCGACTACTGCACAGCACTGCACCGTTTATTTTTCATTTTTCATTTTTACGTAGGCCTACATTTATGATTTCAGTGTCCTTTTACGTAATTTAATTTTGGAATATAATTTTTCATTTGTTATATAAAGTTTGGTTGCACTTGAAGTTTCAAAGTGTGGTAGATGTCCGACTCTCAAAAGAAACGATGTTATTTAATTCTTAAAGAAAAACTTGACATTTTAGATCGATACAGTAAATTATCAAAAATTAGTCAAAAAAACGCTGCTTCTCAACTTGGCGTTTCTCAACCTCTCTTGTTTAAAATTTTGAAGAACAAAGACTCCATCTTGTCATTATGAAAGTGTAATGATAGGCCTACATCATTCAGTAAACACTTGTGACCGTAATACAGTGCGGTACTTCTGTACATTATGATTACGCGGTCGGTATTGTTATCAAATCTGCTTCTGACACATGTGATTAAAATAAGCGGCGGCTAACTGTATTATATTTATTAATATAGGTACAGTATATTAATATCAATATCATCTGTTCATTAATTATTAATTTAATTAGATATTAATTAATAATTAAATTAGTTCAAAACTAACGAGAGACAGGGCAGATTTGACCTTTTTACACAAAAGTAAAAGTTGGAAAACCGTTATGTCAATTTATTAACGTTTCTTCTAGTACTTCTTTTCGCTTAGAGCTTCTAACGTGGGAGGGGGCTAAATATTTGGGTATGCTCATGTTACTTATATGTAAAAACAAGTGAATAAATTAATAAGATTTTTATTATTATTAAAATTATGGGTAGATTTTGATTATTACAGTTCACCAAAAGAAAAATACAAATAAATTTTACGCGCTTACATTTCAATTAATTAAAAAAACTAAAAATTTTGTAAATTAACGACTTCGATGAAGTTTAAGTTGCCAATAGTTAGTTTACTGAGACACCTGCTAAAATTACTCAGGACACCATGCTAAATTCTAGATTCTAGCCGGGAATTGAATATGAGTAATAATCTGTTGGAATGACGAGGTTCATCTAACATTTTCAAAGTTTTCTGTAAGGCAATTTAATTTAAAACTTTGTATCCGCAGCTCAGTCAGAGTGTAATTATACTTACAGTATAATTACTGTGTATACTGTAAATACTGTAATTTATTTAATATCAGTAAGTTTTATTCTAACTGAGCTGCAGACACAAAATCCAAAATTATCTTACCAAAAATTGTAAAATTTTAGTTGGAATCTTGTTATTCCAAGGGGTTGATATTTTGCCTTAGTACTTTAATACTCAAAGCACGTTCAGAAGTTAAGTATTTTTATTTAAATCGGTCATTTTAGAAAACTTTTAAGTAAAAAAACTAACTTTCGGAAAAATTTAAAAAATTGGTAATTTACGACGTTTAAATAAAATACAATATTAAAAAATATGTTTGTTCTGAGGACTGTCCCTTTTAATATAAAAGGTATACTTTTGTCTTTTTTAAGATAAGCCCCTTGTTGTGTCAAAAATTTAGACGAAAGGTGTTTCTGAAATAAATTGAAGTAAAATGCTAACTTACGTTTTCTGTACGTCGGTAGACCAAAAGAAAATTGTGTTGTACGAGTACAATAGTTAATATTTACTTATTTATTTATTTCACTAGTTAAAAATTAGTAACTTCAATAGCTTTTTTCAATAATACAAATTTAAATCCTTAACTTAAAAAAAGAAGTTAGTTTCCAGGACTATTCACTTTCTTCGTCATCACAAAGAATAGTTATCTCCCTTAAAAAGAATTTTGGAAGAAAATTTTTTGTAGGCTCTTCCACAAGAAAAAAAGAGCTCAAGGTTCAAAAGATCATTCACTTTCATTTTTAATTAGAAGGAAACACCTTGTATCCTTAAGGATAAGCCTTTCCGTAAATTTATATTACTCAAGGAAAGCCAAACTTTTGGATTTTTATAGGGATGATGTATTTACAGTCAGTTAGTCCTAAAATATACTAGAAAAATTGTTACATTTTGACTTATGGGCTCTCTGAAATTACTGATTCATTTCTGTTGTAATTTTCGTGTAGTAAAGCTGAAGAATGAATAGAAGCAAAATTTTCATGATCATTGATCATTAACTGTTTTGTATTTGTATAAATCCAGTGATTTATACATTGCCTACATTAGGTAAGCAGGTTATGCCAGTGGAATCGTTTAGAAAAATATTATTTCACTGCAGTAAAATATCAGTTAATTATTATTTCGTTTATAAGTAATCTATATTGTTACACTGATAAAATCTACTAACGTTTTTAATGTTTTAAGTACGGTTTCTATCTTTTGAAAAGATATTTAAAACAGTGTGTGCGTTTATTGGGAATTTGGAAAATAAATATGAGAAAAAATATCGAGAATATAATTCAAAAATAAAATCCTGCAAAACTAATATAATATACTGTTGTACTAGAAGTACATCCCCAATAACAACTTTTGTGCTAAGCCGTTTACCATATTTTTTATGTATTTCTTACTCTGTGTTTCTTCCTATTGAATGTAATTTTGTTCGGTGGTTTTTACATTAACTATTTTGATAAATGTTCAACATTACAGGAGGTATTTTCAACACGATAAAAATAGTACACCTTTCTGCTAAAAAGGTTGATTTACTTTACTATTGGTCTTTTTTGTTATCTAGACACCAAGATTACAATATGTTTTAGATTAAAAAAATATCAATATGTAATAGAGTTAAAGCAGATCCATTAATGATAAATGTTACAGATCAAATGAAAGTAAAATACATTTAAAAGAATAAAAATAAGGTGTCTGAAACTACGTTTAAAGGTTAATTATTATCAAATCTTCTACTTAAGTGAAACACATCATATATGTTAAAATCGCTGCTGTCCAGTAAGTGTATAACAAAATAACTTTCCTATTAAATGAAGAAGTATTTTTAAAATTATTTTTATATTGGGTTCAAACTTCTGTTGAATGAAAATTAGTTTATTTATCAATTTACAAACGGTTTCTAAAATAAAATATTAGTTTAATATTCCTAATTAGTAAGTAGCTGAAAAATTTTGTAAGTATGCCAAGATACATAGAAATTATCTCACGAACAAGCAAACTAAGTACTTGAAATTTTAAGCACTAGTGTAATAGTTAGGAAACTGAAAACAATAAAGAAGAAACAATAAAGGAATAAATGTTAACGTAAATAATAAATAAGATAGATAATTCGAGGCATATTTGTAAAGTAAGGGTCGTTTCGTCAAAAAAATGTGTGTTAGAAAACTTTCTAGTGACGGTTTTAGTACTCTAAATCTACTCTAATTTTCTACAAGTAATTGTTGAAATAATCTCTTTTCATAATGCTTTAACACCTGTCCGTAGACATTTGCCGCTTAGTAACTGAACCAGTTGATAACAGCAGCCTTGAATTTCTCATCTCGTTCTCTTTGGTGTCCAATTAGCTACTGTTTCAAGTATAAGAAGTGGAAATAGTCGCTATACCCCAACGAACTAAAGACTGGAGATGAGATCTACCCAATAACAGCCAAGGTAAGATGTAAGGTTGCCCCTTCGCTAAGTCACACTCTGTTCCACCGAACTCCAGCTGTCTTTTTGTTAGGCTGTCACCACAGCAGGATCACAACGTGACAACGAAGGATACGACTAACGAAAGTTAATTGGCTCTGTGCTATGATCAAGGTCACTATGCTTTACCTTCATCTGCAGTCTCTAGTTCGTTAAGGTATAGGTGCAAGGTCGGTTCTGTTGGTATGGTTTTTGAAAGGACGCACGTTGTCATTGAGTTATTATTCCGGACTACTTTACCACGCGTGGATTTGATCGCAGGTCTCTATTTGGCGAGGGGTTTGAAGTTTATACTTCAGCTTTAATATCGTCCAACGTTCCATTAAATGAACCAGTGGAATGCTCTTTTCATTTCAGAAAACGGCAGAGTCATCTTTTTTCAATTCGAGTAAAGAAATTGCTTCAATATTTTGGTTTTGGTGAAGTTGATTGGCGCCACTGCATTGACTGGTGTTTTTTCTGCATTGTTGTAGGATATTCATGTCGGCTGTAAAAATGTAAGAAAACAAGAAAAGGAACTCAAGACTACTGTAGTCAGTTGGTTCAGTTCCCAGGCGACGAGCTTCAATGTAAAGGGGTTAAACAAGGTGATGCAACGTTACGAAAAACGTTTTGAAGTAAACCACGGCTATGTTGGAAATTAATTCTACAATTCTATTTATTGAAAATGAAAGTATTCTTCTGATCATATTGTAAGTGCATTAAATTTTCTTTTTACTCTTAATATAGCTCTCTACATAGGTAATACTAAAATAATAGCCATTTTCAACGGGATTTTCCCAACAACGATTTTTACGGAATCTCAGTCGCTTGAAGTCAATCGGAAAAGTCTTTGATGATCGTTATAAATATCAATTTTGGAAACATATTTATTAATAACTTGTTAAATTGTTAATCCAACAAAATTCATACAAAACGGTCTTCCGTATTGTCAGTTGTTTATATATCAAAACCGAACCCGTTATTTTCGATCTATTTAAGGTAATTCCCTAATTATAGAAACTCTTTGAAAGTCTAAAGAAGGAAACGATATAAATCATATCAACAGATTATTAAATACTTACTATTCATGACCTAAAGCAAACTGATAAATTAATGTAAGTGGTCGTTTGTCAGCTAAATTTTAATGGGTGTATTAATAATGCGCTTGTCAGTTAGAAGTTATTGGTTTGAAAACTGACAAAACAGAAGATTAAATAAATATACAAATCTTACCATCTATGAAATTAAAATCGAGAACGAATATACATAACTATATCAAATAAAAATTTAGGGTATCCAAACTTAAATAAGCTCAACAAAAATATTCGAACTTGTAATATAGTTTATGAAGTACGTTCTTTCAATCTATCAACAAAAAATTTCGTTTACTAACAATTTCGTCTAATAATTTCGTTTTTTTAGGTTAGAGAATTAGCTTTCTGTAATTTTACATTTTCATCGTTTCACTTTTCGTCTTTGATCTTTATTACCGTTAGTAAACCGTCGATTAGGGTTGGTGAACCGAATTAGATGTTGTTTATCTTCTGACAGACGCGTACTTTTCATCTGTGTCTAGCTTGTCTTTTCTATCATATTACGTGTCTAAGGAACTGCGAAACATCCTGAGTGGAAGGGTTTTGTTTTATGGGTATAGATGATTCCCCAGCAGCTTTTTGCACCTCAATCATAAAATGCTATGGAAGCTTTGTCGACATCGTCATTCGATTTAAGCGATATGTTATGCTTCAGTTGTCTTAAACTTTTCCCCTCTAATAAGTCCCCATTTATGTTTAGCGTATTTGCATCGTATATGCCTATTTTGGACACATCGGTAACCGCGACGTATGCTGCCGACATAGCAATTCTTGTACCGGAAAAGCGCGTGGATGAGGCTTCCAGGTTAGTGCAGCGACATCTTTTATTAATACAAGACTGGCTTACCCGTTGGCGTATTAAGGTGAACCCAATTAAGTCAACAGAGGTTACGTTCACCTTACGACGTCAGTCTTGTCCAGGTGTGATGTTGAATAACATTCATATTCCCCAAGCCAGAATGGTGGGATATATTGGCTTGACAGACGACTAACTTGGAGCATCATCTGCGTAAAACGTTTAGAACTTAAACGCCGCCAGAAGCTACTCTTTTGCTTAATTAACCCTCGATCAAAATTGAACCTCCGTTTCAAAATTTTAATATACAAAACACTTTTGAGACCAATCTGGTATCGAGCTCTTTCGAGTAGCGGCAGGAAGTAATCTGAAGTCGATCCAGGGATTTCAATGAAAATTCTTTAGACTTGAATCTGACGCTCCTTTTTATGTAAGCAATAAAATCCTCCACGAGAATTTCAAAATTCCGACAGTAAAGGAGCTAACCGCGTCCTTGTAGATGACCATCCAAACCAACTAGCTCGTTAACTAGCTACAAGGGACTTCCCACCTGTGCGACGTCTCAAGCAAAAATTGACTAGAGACTTTTTGGTCTGAATAACGGACAATACCCGTAGTTATAAACGGAGAATATACCACTGGGTACCTAGCTTCCTTAAAGCGAAACTCCCCGCCACCTTTTAATATCATATTCAAAAATTGTGCAGTTCAATGTATAGTACCGTAATAAAAATTAAGTACAAAAAAGTCCCATTTCATTCGCTCAAGTATCACTTTTGGTTTTGATGGAATTAGCAATGGTTCAGTGTAGAGTGTAGTGATTACAACCAGGTGGTCAGATGAGAGATCATTTTTGTAGTTTTACTCAAATTGGTAGTTTCGCTTTCCTAAATTTACATAATCATTCGTAGAATTTACTACGAATTTTTAAAACGTTGTTTAAAACTGAACTTAGTTACAACAAAAATCGTTTTATGTCTGGTGTCCAATTAGTAATGTGTTTTTCAATATGATACGGAAAAAACTAGTATTTTTTAATTCATACAAGTACGAAAAATAAAATAGTTAAATCACTCAATACAAAAACGAGTTAGGTTATATTCATGACTTTTACGTTAACGTTATTTTTATTACAATTTTATTGCTCATTTGTTTAATAAAATTTTAATTGCAGTTTCTACAGTCTGTACCACTAGTTCCTAAATGATAGGCATGAATGAGGTTTTCTTAACAGTTAACTAATTTAAATATGAAACGTGAACTGTAAACATTAAAAAAACTACTGTTGAAATTTTTTGGAACAAAAAATAATTCGCTAACAAGTTATTTAGTTAAATTTAGTATGTACTTTTACGACATTAGAAACTACTTATTAACAGAAAATTAACAATTCATGAATCAATTATAAAACCTTACTGAATGTATGACACCCAAATATATGGTTGTTATAAACCTTCGGTAATAAATTATTTAAATATTAACTGGGAGCACACATAAAAAACGGAAACGTTTATTACTGAATTCTCAACTTAAACTTCTATATTCCCTACTTCACAAACGATAAAAATTACCAATGGCACAAAAATTATGCATGTATTGTTCTCTTTTGAAACCTATTTGGACCTACGGATCCCAAATTTACGGTTCAACCAAACCCTCTAACTTGCAACGAATTCAAGCATTCCAGTCAAAAACATTACGCCTTATAGCAAATGCACCTCTTTACGTTAGCAATAAAACCTTACATACAGATTTGAAAACACCACTTGTACAAAATTCCATTGAATACCTATACAAACGCTTTCACGACAAGTCACACGAACACGAGAACCCCCTGGTGCGTTCACTTTCCTCCGTCCATTTGCCTGATAATCCCCCTAGACGCCTTAAAAGACGCTGGAGTAGAGGCCTGCTAATTTGATATACAAATTTCATTCTTGGGGAGGCACCAATGGGGGCCCCTCTCCATGCCTATCATGCCTATACCCCTCTCATGCCTATCATGTCATTTACATTATTATGATAATCATCACATTTGCTTGTTGTAACGTTTTACAGTTGTAAATAAAGAATTAAAGAGAAAAAAAAATATTTCAGTCAAAATAATTCGACAATCTGCGTACGCTCCACTTTACATAACTAAGGCCGTTCGGCATAATGATCTACGAGTATCATACAAAATTTTTTTTGAGTTTACAGGTAGAAATTATTTGTACCACCGCAATATTTGCCAGGTTTCCGGAGAAGGAACATCAGTAAACAATGGGTTTTGACAAACTAAAAAATCTGTAGTTTTCCAACCATCATTAATATTTAATTAAATCAATTTTAAAGTCTATTTGAAGTCCACAATAGTTGAGAAATGTTCTCTAAGCCAAACTGCCAATTATTTCTAAATCTCGTATCGTTCACTGTTGCTGGTTAGCTGCGTATATAATGAAGAAATAGCAACAAGAACTAAGGTATAAAAATATAGTTTCCAAAACGCATTGCTAAATGGGATTATAAATGGCATATTTATAAGATATATGAAGAGCCTTATAAACTATACAATAGGTTACTGAAATAACATTTAAGAAAAATCTATAAAAGAGCAGCTTGTGACATACAACATTTATAAGCAGCAACATAACCAGTAACATTGTAGCGATATAATCGGGTGGCTCTTTGAAGATTAAAACAGTTTTGAATAAAAATAACCTTCAAACATATATTAACTTGTACGTAGTACGAGAGCCCTGCGCCCCTATTAAGTTAAAGTGTTAAATGAATTTCGATTTTCTATAGGGTGTTGGTTCCACACAAATACACAAATACAGTTAAGTTCACTACAAAACAAGTTCTAATGACGTTTGGTGTTATCAGAGATTTATGTAATGGTTTTTATATTCAGAAATTTAAAGTAAGTACACGTCAAAGTTATAAAATATTAATAACGGTCTGTAATACTGATATATTTTATACCTAAGCTTTAGTTTTACTGGAACTTAGGTAAGATTTCTTAGGAAAGATGAAAGAGTTACTTCATAAAGTGGATAACAATATAGTTATTGTAATAAATTAGTATTAATGAAATTTTCTATGAAATATAATAAATAAATTTGTATAATAATGACGACGGTATTTTTTGTGAAAAATTATTTATTACTCTTTGACAATTTCGTCGAAACTCTATCCTGCAGAAGGCAGGATAAAAATGATTACTCCTAAAAGTAGATTTGCAAAATGGAATGATGTAAATTTTAAAATTTATCAGAAGGTTGGAAATAAAATGAAGACAGTTGAAGAAGAAATGAAATATTTGTAAAGTTTTGAAATTTCATTCTGAGGAAAAATAGATAGAGCGTAAGTTGAAAAGTTCGTATACTTTATAAAAAGAAAAGAGACGGAGTGAAGATAGAGAATTGAGTGGAAGAAAAACTTATGGAATGCAATTAAGAAAAAAGGAAAACTTAATTTACTGAAAATAATTTCAAAGAATATCGTATATTTTGCTCTACAATACAATGATGAAAAATATCGATTTGTAAAAGATTAATTATTAAAATTTCCAAACGAATTTGTTTCTAAAATCTGAAAGTGGGTTGAAAAATTGTTTTTACTTTACAATGAAAAATAGAAACTTCAGCTTAATTGAAACGTGTATTTTAATTGGTTTTTAATTGTTAGTCCTGACTAAACAAACAGTAATTCGATTGAAATGGGCTTTCTGTGCAAGAGTTGATTGGTACACAATTAACAAGCACTTAGCGGAAGTTTATCCTGTACTGTGACATTAAATGTAAAATTAATCAGTAATTTAAAATTGTATATATGAGTTAAATGCAGCAGACAGCAAAAAGTAGTTTTCCAGATAATTCTTCAAGGGTCAATTTTATAAAAAAAAATCTATATTTATAGATTTTATATCTTACTACCGTATAATACGGAAATAAAAATCCATGAAACAATTTAAAAAAAAATACAAACTATGAAAGTAGGTAGCTATTTAAAAATTTATTATCAAAAATATTTTTAATTCATTGTAGGAAAAAGTTATTCTAAAGATTAAAATTCTTTAGTATGGTTCATATCGTTGATTTTCCATTACCAAGCTTAAGACCATCAAAAGTAAAGAAAAGTAGCAACACATAAAAATACCTGACGATACAATAATCAAAAGGCATCTTGTATATTATGAACACACGATGCGAATGGATGAAGAAAGATTAAACAGGCAGATATTATACTCAATCAAACAAATTAAAAACATCCCAGGCCTCTTGAAAAAGGGGAAATTTCTGATTAAGTAAGAAAAAATAGAACTGAAACAATGAGGAAATTAACACATCACTGCAGTTAAATCTT
This sequence comes from Catonia carolina, assembly GCA_035578175.1. Taxonomy (NCBI): domain Eukaryota; kingdom Metazoa; phylum Arthropoda; class Insecta; order Hemiptera; family Achilidae; genus Catonia; species Catonia carolina. Next base: position 120,387,359 of record JAQMRL010000002.1, on the reverse strand, counting down.
TAGAGATATTTAAAAACATTTTCCCTTCATAATTAAAAGTTTTTCAAAATATCTTAGTATGTCAGCGCCGGAGTATTGTCTTATAATCTTGTTCTTTAATATGAAGTGCTTAAATCAATAATTGTTATTGCATGTTGTTACTTGAAAGTCTAATAAATATTACTTCATATTACCTCGTTCGAAAATTCGTGTTCTTACATGCTACGTGTCACTTTGTAAGTGTAAGAAAATGTTATATATGACGATATTTACATGTTGGCAACGTTGCGGTATTGAATAATGTGAAATTTAAACGATGAAAAAGCTAACCGATGAAGTGTGTTTATAACCGTTTACTTAATATTCATTTTCTGCTCAAACATGTTGTTACTAAAATTACTTGGATTAAACTAACCAATCATATTAGAACAAATATTGTGATAGGATACTTCAAACATTCCGTAATGAAATTGATTGAGATATTAATTAACGTTAAGGTGTCGATAGAATTGTTAATTATTAATTCAACCCATTTTTTATGTTATATTTATTGCAATATGGATGAAATGTTACAGTTAAAAATATTTTTTCTCTCTTAATTAATTACAACTGTAAATTTGTTCAACTAAAATAGAATGTGACAATAATAATTGTGTTGCAAGTGACATGAGAGGGGTAGGACCCCAATTAGTGCGTCCCCAAGAATTGTGATTAAAATTCTTTTGAATTTTGAATAAGCTTTATTTCATTAAAGTAGCAGGTCTCTTACTTCAGCATCTTTTTAGGTGTCTCGCGGGATTACCAGGTAGATGTAAGGCGGAAAGTGATCGTACAAGTAGGTTGGCGTGTTTTTGTGACTTGTGACCGTTTGGCGAGAAAAATTGTACATATTCCACAAATCTCAACTTTTGGAAAATCACGAAAAACTAATTGGACCAAATATTTTTTTTTTTATAAAAAAATTGTACAGATAACTTACAGCTTTAGAAAAGCTGTAAGTAATAGAAAATGGAGAGACAAATGAAAGAAATATTTTATTATAAAATATAATTTTTATATTTGAAAACTGATATAACTACGAGTAAATACTTGTAAATGAATGTGAAATATTTTTCCGAAATGATCTGGAATGTGTACCTTTTCTTCTCATCAATTTGTTTGTATAGGTGTTTGATAGAACTCTGGACGATAGGTATTTGAAAATATGTGTGTAAGGTATTTTTTACTGATGTAAAGGTGTGCTTGTGTATTAGGCGTGATGTTTTTGATTGGAATGCCCGAATACGTTGTTAATTAAATTGTTTAGTTGAACAATAAATTTTAAAGCCGTAAATTCATTTAGGTTTTAAAAGAGAACAACATATACGACATTTTTGTAGTAGGCCTACTAGTAGTTTAGAAATTTTATGAAGTAGGGAATACAAATTTATAAATAATACATTTATAATACATTTATAGAAATACAATTCTAAAATTTGGTAAAACCGTGTTTTTTTGTATGTATGCTCCAAGTCGGTCTTTTATCGGAAGACAGGTCGAGATATTTGACGGTGCCTATTTTTGTGAGAGATTGATTGTCTGTGTATATGAATGTGCGGGTACTCATGGCGGAGTGTGAAAGTTACCTAAGTGAAGAGATTTGGTCCTTTGAAGTTCTATTTTCCACATCTGACTCTATTCGTATAAGAGATTAAGATAATGTTGGAGTATAAGTGAAGCGTCTAAAGAGGTGGGTCTGGAGCTAATATCGCTGCACCGTCACATCAAGTGGCAGTGATGTCACATTTAAATACATTACTTTGTTTCGATTGCTCTAATTTTACGAGTATGAAGTCAAGTAGAACTTTTGTGTAAAATTGATGAAAGTTTTGTTCTGCAGAATAGATGACAGATAAAGTTTTTTCTCTTTAATAAAGTTATTTGCAACTATATACAAACTTTAAAGAGCAAATTTGATAAAAGTAAAGAAAGGTTGACAAGAAAAAGAAATGAAAAAGAACAGTGATATCCATTGGTATATGTTTTATGAGAAAATTTTCATAATGTCTCAATGACAAATAACAATGTTAGAAGAAATGAAGAAAGAAAAATAAAATTAAAAAAAATAATAAATCACATTATAGAAGATCTCATTCCTGTTTTAGCCTGCCTTGCGGATTCCCTGGTAGTGATGCATCCGATAGTTTGGTGATCAATTCGTTGGGGTGATCGTGCAATTTTCTGTGAAAAACGCTGTAGCTGAATTTAGCTAATTTACTTATAAACGGAATTTTAAGGTCATCATTTAGATCTTGGTTGTTGACATAAAAAGGTGCGCAGGTAATTAATTACTCGTAGAAATTTTGATTGAAATGTTCATAATTTTTGTAGATTACTCGGTTTAGCTGTGCCATAAATTTGTTGCCCATATGTCCATATTGATTAAAAATAATCTTTGTATAGTAATACGACTGATTACTAATTTCCCAAGTTACGTATTTAATAGAACACTACACGATGACTTAAGCGTTCCTTAAGTCAACGACACATATCTAAAACTGTACCGTAGGTTCAGAGACAAACTTCATAATCATAACAATCCCTTAATATGCAATATGAATTCTGCGGACCTACCAGGAATCGCACAAAGACGACTTAAGCGCCGATGGAGTAGACACTTGATCCATTAACGCAACTGTAACACTATTACGTATAAAAAATATAATTTAAATGAACACATTTTATCGTTATCTGGAGAGCTATCGCTGGATGGTGTCCTCCTCAAAGATATTAACGCGGTTCGTTATTTTTTAATTTTTTTGTTAATTTAGTTGTGATCGTTTTTGCTGGTTGTTCTTCTACAGTTGCAAAATAAATAAAGTAATAAAAAAGCAATCATTTAGATTTTAGAGTCAGTGAAGAGCGGCGTCCAAGAAGTTCTTGGTTTAGTTCTTTCAGTTTGGAGTTCGAAGTTAGTCTTTTGATTTTTACATGAGTCCGTGACAGGTAAATAAATTTAAAATACCCAAAAATTTAGAAAAAAAAATTTAGTTAAAAATCTTTTAATTCGTTAAATTACTCTTTTGGCCATGATTACACATTGGACTGGAAAATTTATATTTACTTCCCTCACGAGCGCTGATCCAGTTCAAAGAATTTCCTACACATCTCAGAATATTTAGAATAGTTTTTTACGGAATAAACGTGTTTTAAATTTACAAAAGTGAAGTACAAATAATTCATTTTCAATTTAATGTGATAACAAAGTTTTATCTTAAAATATTCCAAAATTTTTCGTTAATAATTTTCAAAATTCTTGCGTGGTTTAAGAAGAGCAACATTTTATATAATTTTTGTGAATTATTGTGTTAGCGTGTAAAAACTGTTACCAAATTTATCTTTATTTTTATTATCCTTGAGTTGTAGATCTTATAAACGAGTAACTTAGATTTTAAAAATTTTAGTAAAGTAATAGAGTTTAGCTACTTTCAAACGTTAGCCAAGAATTGAACTCAGACCTTCCGTTTAGGATTTAATAACAAACCGACTATAAAATCTTCGTAGTCTGCACTTTTTCTTTTATTATGATTACAGTAATTTTCCTTATTGTGGTTATTAGATAAAAAATACCAACGACATTTTCAAAGAAGAACAATAACAGAATGGCTTTATGAACGTAGTTACATAAACAACCTAGAATATTTAATGGGTTACAATTTATTTTTGTCAAATAAAATTCGTAAAAGTAAAATCGAATACTTCATTAATTTTTTTTCAATGCCATTACTTTGTAACTATGATACGGTAAAAATATTTTTCAATATTCCAAACATCGATTTCAAATTAATACAATTTTTTCCCTTTATTCTGTGTTACTTTTAAGCGAATCAATCACTACCCTTTGTTAAAATAACTGAATTAAAATTGTTACAAATAATTCATAATAAATTCAAGTTTTGTGATATACGTTTCAATTGGAATGTTCCAATTCATGTAAAACTTAGGGGAGTCCGGCCTCTGTTATAACTCAGTGTTATTTTTTGTCAAATTTCTCAACGCTTTTGAAACACAAAACTTAAACTTTGGTTTTCTTTTGTAGATTAGTCCGATTGTTATTTTCTTACACAGGAATTTATTGAGTGGAATAAAACCAGGATTGAAAAGAAAGTTTCCGTGTCTAAGATCCACAAAAGCAATCACAAATTTTATTTCAAAAGTAATGTGTAAATTTTAATTTCCATGCTTAAGGAACTAGAATTCAACATATTGAACAAACCACGAAATTTTGTTACAATATAAATTCTGTTAGAGGTCTCGTGTTCGATTCGCGGCCTGTACCAGTCAGCTTTCAGGCTACATTTTTATAAACATATGCCATTTATAATAGCATAATAATAAGAAAAATTTTCAAAATTCTGAATTAATAAATTTTATAGTAATTCTTATAAATTTTGATTTAATATACGTTGTTATTTTAAATTTAAATCTAATGTTTATATTAAATTGATTAAATAGAATATAAAAAATCAAATGTAAAAAAATAATTACAAATGTCATCAATAAGAAACGCCATACTTCACCGTTGTCTCGAGACCCACGTTCATTAGAAAAGACGCGTAAGACAATAAATGTTGCAAATCGCTATTCTGTTCACCCGCAAGACGTATCTGGTAACGAATGGTCACCAGTGATGACTGAAAAAATACCGCCTCTAGATCAACAATTCGGTTTTAGGTCACAACATTCCACCACACAATCAGCTACACCGCATTGTTGATTTTCTTGCAGTAGCTTTAAAGCATAAGAAGAAGACGCGAAGAAGAACTCTGCTGCCGGAGTTTTGAGTTTTGAGTTGTGTCCTCCTTTAACGTGTAACATCATTTTTAAAATATAATTTTGTATATATTATATGCAGATTTGCTGTTTTTACAAAAGTGCACTGTTGTAAATAAATAAAGTGAAAAAAAATGTTTTGCCGGTACCTAGTTACAGTTACGTTCAGACGTGTTCTTTTGTTTTGCGAAAAAATAAATTGATTTACTTAAGCAACAAATTATTTTTATTTATTTCAAACAAAGACCGCTACAGGCCAGGATTTGTAAAATTATTACAAGTTCAATTCCACCGTTCCAACGTAGTTAATAATAACCAAGATGCTGATGCAATCTGAAATTAACTAATAAATGAATAAACTCTGATATATTTGGTATTATTAATTTTAAAAAGGTATTTTTTTCGATTAAAACAAATACTGAAATTGATTAGTCGATAAAAACAGCGTAATAAAATTACATAACATTTTTTTTTAATTAAAAACGTTTTCACAGAAACATGATATTCATACCACAGGTAAGCGCTCATTTTGAAATTACAAAAAATAATTTTTTTTAAATTTTTTTAAGTCAGCCATCCTTACATTTTATTAATTTTTTGTTAACGCGATAGTTGCTTTAACGGTAAATTTATTGTAAATGTCATTGTATTTTAATATAAACACAATGAAGAAATACAACTGTGCTACCAATGATTGTAGCTACCGATTTAAGTTGTTATCGATTGAATTTAAACAAACATACTTTAAATCTTATATAGTTAAAATTTATTTAATACTTTATATATTGTTTATAATTTTTCACAATGTAACTGTCATTGTCGCGGAGTGAAGTGTGCCTAGTAGTAATATATGAGTGAAGTAATAGGTTTAACGAGAACAGACTTCTCTCATTGTTAATCCTAAAACAGAATTTAACCTTCAAATTTATTTAATTATTAAAAATCACTAATTTTTTTTAAATTATATTATTATAAAATTTAATTATGTTATAAAAAAATATTTTAATTCGCTTTGGTGACGAGTTTTGTTGCAGAAGGTATCTCCAGAACATTTTGACAAAACTGTAAGGTTGGCTAAATCAAAACAATTGTAAATTAGATAAAATTATCGGGAAAGTGTTTTATATAATTAAATTTCCTAATAATGTAGATTGAGAGGTTAATGCTTAACCTAGTTTCTGCCAAAACCAGATGACCAGATTATCGTACACAGTTACGGAACTATTTAATTTACAAAATAAATTGAGTTCATTCATTTGTATTCGCAGTACACATGAAAAATGCAGGGTAATGTTATAAAAGTATTAACCTGATTTTAGACGTTTGAAAATAATTTAATTATTTGTATATTTGATAAACAAATATTAGATATTCAAATTAAAAATAAACTTTATATTATAGTTTTAATTAAATAATAAAATGTATCCAGGATCAAATTTTGTTTTATTAAAATTGTAATTAAGAAATAATGTTCATAAAGTAGATTCTTTATTCATAATTTTTTATTTAATGGTTGTCTAAAATTAAATTACTTAAATTTATCAATTTAAAGGATTCTCAACACCTGAGAGGAATTAAGCCTGGAACTTACATTTTAACAATGACTAAGCAAAATTAACTATTAATTTGGTAACATAATTTTTTAAATTTTATAATAGTAAAACGAATATAGACTAAGTATGTAAGCATTTTCATTACCTTTACATTAATAATTAAGACGTTTGTATTTTTAATTGTAGAAAAACTTTTCAATAACAAGTGTAATTGAATAACATTAACATTTGAAGTTATCTACTATATTAGCTACTTCCAACTAAAAATATTTACTGCACTTATTTTCTAAGTTAATTTCACTGATTTTGGAAGCTATTGTATTAATATATTAGCTAATATAATTTATATTGTATTAATATTACATTATATATTAATATTAACGAATACATTTTGTAACATTTTAATATTAGCTAATATATTTTGTTTTAGTAGGATGCATACATTTTAGAAAAACAGATATATTAATTTTACCAAACTTTTAATAATTTTTATAGTTGTGTGTAAATTTACGTAGATTATTATTTTGAATTTATTTGAGAGTAGTTATAAAAACAAAACTTACCTCTTACAGGTAACGCAGAAGTAAATACTGAACTTAACAACAAAATAAAACACATAAAATAATGTCTATTCATATTCACAGTCATTTTGCACAAAGTTATTATTGTATTTTTAAACAGTTCATAAAACGAAAAACTGTCGATGAACTTTGAAACTCGGAATAGGCGCATATGCATCAGCGTACGTGTACCACAGAGAGCCGCAAGCCGACTGAATGTTTCCGTCACTTTAAACTTTACGCGGACTAAAGAGCGCGGGCGCAAACAAACCCCTGTGGCCATGCGTACGCACATTTTGTTTACTTTCTTGCGATTTCTGTTCCAAAAAAATCTAATAACTTTGACATTGTTAGGGGTTAACGAATGATGGTATATGTCACGTGTTATCAAGAAAGATTATTGTTATATCCTCAAACCCTACGAAGCAGAAAAACTGACATCGACAAGAGAACATAAGGGATTGATTTGAGATCGAGATTTCTAAAAGAAACTAATAAAATATTAGCAAAATGTTGTCTCATAATTTAAAATTAATTGTTGACAAAATATTTATTGTATAAAATATTTAAGATCCGAAAGGGTATTCCCTTTTTATAAAATTTACCAAGTCTTTTTTTATGCAACCACCAACTATTTTAGATGTTATTTTATTTATGACATTTGAACTCTCACCTAAGTGAGATATTTATTTCTTAAGTTTAACCTAAAATTAGTTTATAAAAGAAAGTAAAGGATTAGTATTATAGTTCTTTTTCTTATCACATAGCCAGCCAATTATATGACTGAACTATTTTAAAACTGAAGAGGTAGAGAAGTAAATTACACTAGTCAGAGTTATCTTCTCTGAGACTAATGAATTTTATTATACAAACAGTCTCTGTGGTGAATGAAGTGAAGGTGTCATTTGCAGGGTGGAAAGTAGATGCTTTTTTGAGAGCCTGACATGATAAGCATACTGTTCCACTCAGTGAGGAAGACAATAGTAAATTAACTCACTTCTTGTTTTACATAGTAAAGCCTGTAGAGGTTCAAACTAGTCTTTTGGCTGATGACCTAAACGACAACATTTAAGTTGCAAGAAATTAAAAAACCTACAACTTTTATTTCAATTTTTTTTTCTAAAACGCTTTGTTTAGTGTCAAATATATTTTTTTATTGAATAATTACTTTACACAATCAGTAAAAGGCTACTAGTATAAGTGAATGATATAATACAAAATAACACGAAGGAAAGAGCTTCCATTAAAGCCCTTCCAAAAAAAACTACTAAAAATATAGGCTATATTTTATGCAATCAACTTTTTTTATTCTAAATTTTTGTTAAGATCATTTGTATTAATAAAATATTTAGCCTGTTAGTTATTTAGGCCTACGTTAATTATTTTTTCATTTTAGTTTGTTAATTTTCTTTTTTTTAGTTTTTGTTTCTTTATAATATTTATAACGGAGATCCAAACTTTGATGTCGTTTTAAACGTCTTGGGCGTTTGAGTATTATCTAATAAATTTAAAGCCAAATGATTTATGTGTGTTGACAATTTAACGTGATATTTTTTGCTGAGCCTTCTCATTTTTTCTTTAAAAAAAGATAAGGAGTTAGCAAAGTTAACAACGGATTAAGTCTAAGTAGTCATGTAACTTAAGTCTAAGTAGACATGCACTTCAGTGTTTCTTGCACACCAAAGAGCATTTACCAAATTTCTTAATACTTTATTGTGAAACTGTTGAATAATATATTACTATTACTAGCTGTTCCCCATATTTGAAGACCGGACTTCCAGGCAGGGCTGAGGATAGTTTAGTACAAGTGTCAAATAGTGATTTTCTGTATTTTATTCACCAAAAAAGTAAAAAAATGCGGCCTTAGTATGTACTGCACAGCAAACTATAGGTATTAGGTATATAATAAAAAATATAGAAAATTTAAAAACTATGAATTTATTCTTCAAAGTAGTTTAGTGTCAATTAGTGATTTTCCGTATTTTTATTTGTACAGAGATTAATTTTCATTTTGTGTCATTCACTTATGATTAAAATTAGGTAATATTTTTCATTATTTTCATTGGGAAGAGAAAGTCGCGTCAGTGTTTTACGCCAGATTTTTAGTTTAAAAAGGGTTTTTCTGATTCTTAAGGATTTTACGTTGCCTTTTGAAATCACACCATTCTGATATCATGCGTCTCTCTGGTTCAGCTCTTTGATTTGTTTTCTCGCATTTAGTGTCATGACCTATTTTTATAGATAGATCCATTTATCGGTACACTGCACCCGTTACATAATCCTACTAATGATTGAAGGTAATATTTGCAGCAATGAAATTGAGGTACTCTATAATTACTTGTGATACATGATTATACTTTCGGCAAAGCCAAATGACAGCTTACAATTTACTGATTTATTCTATCTGAAATTATTAAGTCCATCAATTCGATATGAAGAGTTTTTTTCAAACAACTAACGAATTTAAGTTTCACAATTTATGGTAATTCTTAGTCTACGAGAATAATAGTAGTAATAATAATAATAATAATAATAATAATAATAATAATAATAATAAACTTAATTAGACAACGAATATTTTTCTATGATGTCTCGGTTCATGTAAATTGTAGTATGAATTATTAATTATAATTTAGAAACTGGGTACAATATTTTCATGTAAATATTTTTATAGTATTTGCTAATAAGGAGCTAATAAGGTTTACATTTGAACTGGAAATGTAAACAAAAATATTCTTTTTATTATTAAGTACAAAATTATATATTAATTTATTAATGAAGCTGTCTTCGCAGTAAACTTTAAAACAAGTAAAAACTTTATCTTAGAATTCATAATTTGTATTTTAATAAACTTTTTCAGTTTTTAAAGTAAAAATATAATGAGACTGAAATTACGTACAAATAATACAGAAAAAATGTGCATGATTAAACTAGTTTTAAATGCATGTAAAGAAACATAAAGGAGAGTACGTTTTCTCAATTCAATCGAATACAGATTTATTACAAATGGAAGTTAATTTCAAACTTTCATTGATAATAAAAACTTTGATATCTTAAGAACTAAATTTGAAAAAGATTTATTTAGTTGCATGCAGGAATTGCGATTACTCGTTTACTGTTACTGTGCATAAGTTCATAAACTATTTAAATAGAAGAATAACCTTATTAAACAAGTTCTGTCACTTGTTTAGGAAAATTCTGTTTTTACCCATGTTTTCCTATAAACGTTAAGAAAAGTTAAAAAGAGATACTTAAATAGTAAATAAGGTTTTGTTTAACTTTAGGTAAAGTTTTACTTTAAATAACCATCTGACTTGTTGAATGCCGTTTCTGATGATTGGGGTGAATTCCTTTTAAAGTTAACTAAAAAGGTCCTTCTACATTCAATCCTTCTGAATGTAGTTGATCCTCAATCCAAGTTTCTCTTTAACCAGTGTATGTAACTTTTGAAGTAAACTTCGACAATCTCATTCGAAAAGCCTAAACACGAAAGAAAGTAAATATATGAGAATTTTATATAAGAAGAATATCTAAACAACGTTATTATCTTGTTAATTCTCGATCATTTCTTCAATTAAGACAAAACAATATTGATATACAAATTATTACAACGTCCAGTTCGAAATAAAACAGAATCCATATTTGGACCAGCAGAGAAAATAACATCAATAAATTAGATATTACTAAAAAACTTTTAAACCAGTTATTCTTTAGAAACTGGAGACAATAATTTAAACAAAACACTACTACAAATATGAAAAGGAAAATCTTTTGTTAAAACTACGGTGTAAACATTAAAGAAATGAAGAAAGATGAAACAAGCGAGACAAAATATTTAAACTTTAAAATAAACAATTATTTTATAATGAGCAAGATTGGAGACATGAATTATATGAAAGAAATCCATTTAAATGTCCAATATTTGCACCGACGAAAATAAAAATTCTCTATCCATAAACAACAACTACTATGATTCAATAAAACTAACTATGTTGATAAAATGAAATTCCGAAAGAAATTGTATGTAGCCCATTGGTAATTCCTACCGAGATTAAAAACCCATGAAAGAGAAACGGCAGCTTTTAGAAGATTTTAGAATTTACAGATCAGAATATATGAGAAATATTGTAAAAAATAGAATTATGAGAAGGAAAACACCGAATAAAGAGCCTCCACTTTTATAAGTAGCTAGAAAAAGTAAATTTAACATAACAAAATTTTATTGGAGAGAAAAATTCAGAGAAGATAAAAATCCGAGTAGGAATTGAAGGAAGGAAATGAAAGCCAATGTTGTGACCGAAAAAACTATTGCAACTCTATTTTTTTAAAAGAAAATAATACCTTCCAACCAACATTTTTGAGGATCACAACCCGACTTTCATTAGATGTATTAAAAATACACTACATCAATATGCGAAATGCTTTTTGTTAAGAATACAGCTAAAAATCTGATGTGAAACACCCACACGACGTTCCCTTGATAATGGAAATAGTGAAAAATATAATGTATGTTAAATCATTAGCAAACCATTGATAATGAAAAACATGAACTAATTTGAATCATTAGTGAATGACGCAAAATATAAATCAACATCTGCAGAACTTAAAAATATGGAAAAACACTAATTGACGCTGTATTCTGTAGAGAAAATGCTTGAATGAATGAAAATTAGTTTCTTTAACTTTGATTATATACCCGTTTATCGTACATTTCCTACTAAAAATTATTCTTTAAAAATTCCATTTTTTTATTTATTTAACGTCTCATCAACTGCAAGGTCATTAGCGACGACGTTGGGGTGTAACTGTGCTTAATGAGAATTAAATTATTTTTTTTAACGTATAAAAATATGCCGTGCCTGAGAGGGATTCGAACCCACGACCGCATGATGAGAGGCGAGCACGTTACCAACTACGCCAATGCGGCCGGCATGGGCAAAAAAATAAAATAGGTAAAAAATCCATTTTTGTACCTATTTTGATAAGCGAATTACAGAAGCGAAATCACTAATTGACGCTAAACTAAGCATTGTAAAAACAAAATGTTTGAAATAAAAGTTGTAGGTATTTTATTTTCTTATAACATTAATTATATACCCTAATTAATTATAAGTCCAAATTAAGGTCATAATCGTAAAAAAAAACGTTTTTTACCACGAGAGCTCAGCACCCAAGAATTTCAGTAGAAATGCCGCTTACCCTATCTTGTAAGAGCATGAACAATGCAGTAAATGAAGCGATTTTTAAAAATTTTCGCTTTTCTGTATAAATTAAGAATATTAAAAAAAACTTAAAAATCGCTCAAATGAACTATACTACTTCCGGTTGACCGATTTTAATGTATATGTTTGTGTCACGTCGCCTTGTAGTACTTAACTTAAGTTTCAAGTTTCAACTTCGTACAATATTCCGATCTTGAGATAAATAGTGTTCACAAACACACAAACAAACACTGACCAATAACTGAAAACATGTTTTTTTTTTGGGTTCAGGGGGCCTGAAAATGGGTATTGCCGGTGAAAAATCGGTTTCAAAAATCTACATGAAAACAGTACTTTCTTTTCCATAAAAAATGTTCAAGTAAATCAAGGATAAAGTAAAAATTGTGTACATGAATATTTTAGAAGGAAGTTTTATAAACATCTAAACAGCTTGATTAAAAAATTATCAGAAAACAACTCTCTGTTTTACGATGTCTTCAAAATTTGTTTCTGATGTCAAAAACTGAATTTTATATTTTACCATTCAAATTATAAATTTGTATCTGTCCTCCTTTATATCTTTACGACACTCAACTTCACACTTCTGAATCTGGCCTTTATCTAGGTTTATATCTAGATACGAGGCTCACATGGAATGTACACGTAAATAAAATGAGAAAGGCACTCCAGGACAGGTTGAAACAGTTGCAGACTTCTTTCACGCAAATCCAAGTTACCAACTACGTCCAAATTAACCATTTACAACTCCTACCTTTGACCAATATGGAGCTATGCCAGTCAGCTTTACTGCTGTACAAAACCATCGGTATTAGCAAATATTCAGCGTTTCCAATCAAAGCTTTTACGGAGGATAGTTAACGCCCCACATTATGTAACCAATAGAACGCTACACTCAGACCTGAACGTACTGTAAATAAATGCCGTTTTCTTAAAACTATATACAAAATTTAGGAAGAAACTCGTGAACCACCATAACCCATTGATCTCAAATCTGGCTACGCAGACACTCACAAACAATCCAATAAGTCGTCTGAAACGTCGATGGAGCCGAGACCTCATCTATTAACGTAGTACAGCAATTGACTATCCATTACAATGTTCTAAATGCTGCACTTATTGCTACACTTATTGATTCACGTGGGAGTTCTGTCACTGAACTGTGTCTCCACTCACGTTTATATACCATGTTAATTTTTCCCAAATATTGTGTTATCACATTCACTGATTGTTTCCAACAGATTGTGAATTTCCTAAACAGAAATAAAAAAAAATTATAAATTTTGTAAATCTGTGAAATGCTTCTGGAGTTCTCTTACTTAAAGAACGGTTGGAATGTGAACGGTTGTGCACATGTACATTGCAAGTTATCAGATTAACGATAAAAAATAAAATTTATAAATTCAAATTTGTTTTTATTCGATGAGAAATAGGAGATACGAGTAGGTCATTATTACAATAGTTTTTGCATAAATTCTTTCACAGAAATTTTAGATTTCTTAACGGTTTATAAAAAGTGATGTTTTTAATACCCAATTGTTAACATCGGAAGAACAAAAATTTGTTTTAGCGAACTTAAAGAATTACTAAGAAATTATTTTTCGTTTAGATCAACGACTAAACAACTTATCCTTTAATTTTATTTAAATCTAACTTATGTTTTTAAAAACTGGAATTTACAAGAGTGTACATATGTTCCAATTAAAATGCAAATGTAATTCCTTGGAGTATTCAATAAATTATTACATCCCATGAAATCCATTCATCTCTTTTCTAAATTGCTTGTACATAAATTTTTGATCGTATTATAAAACTGTTCAAAACTGTAGTACTAAAAGAAATTATTTTCCAGTTATACATACATACCTCGGTCATAAATATTATTCTCTCCTATCATATTGATATTCCCATTAATTTTTGTTCATTTTGCCAATATTTCAATTTGAATTCCTGTAATTCTAAAACAAGAACATATCAAAAAATTTCTATTTGTATACAATACACAAATAATTTAATAACACAAACAATTTTGGGTTGTTTTGTTTTAACATGCTTAATTTAATTTTTGATTAAACCTTTTTAATCAAATGAAAAATTATTTAAATTTCATTATAAATCGGAATTAATTTTTAAATATTTAGTTCAATAGTTTCAGCATTACATATATATGGTTCTTAACTGATACGAGAGGCTATTTTTTTTTTTTTTTTTGTAGGAATTTCATTATGATTAAAAATTAACTATGTATTCATCAATGTTAAATAACAATAAAACTCCTGGGTTTTTTGTACACGAGTCACTAAAATTAATATACCAGGTTTGTAACAAGTCTGGAACCGGTAAATTTTTAGTCAAATAGCTTAGTGTAGCATAAAAAAGCAATGAGAATCGATAGAGATACAAAAACTGTAGTTTTTAAGTACCCAAAATTTACGTCCGCGACATTGAATCTACTTATTTTTCTAAATAGGACGGTAAACTTATAGCACATGATTTTGATGTAAATTTTTACGAAAAAACAATGGCAAAGTCTATTTTTCGATATCTGCAATTAATCACGGCTTACGTTCATTAGAATAATCTAAAACCGAGATATTTCGCTTGTGAAATATATGTGTGAACAATTTTAATGGGGAATTTTAATAGTGAATATAAAATGTGAAATTTTTGTTTCGTTTGTCTTCAAAAGCCATTTTTTTCTGCCAGTCTTGTGAAGTTTTAACTCGTAATGAAGTCATGCAGTTGCACTGGTACTATATCCAAGTACTGCAAGAACGGCTTTGTTATCAGCAAATAGTTGTAGCTAATGTTTGTAGTAATGTCCGACGTAATTGAATTGTATTCTAAGGGCGCTAATATACTGCCTTGAGGAACTCCAGCGTGTATTGAATTAATGATAAATGTTCAGATTGAATTTTTATAGAAAATGTACAATTTAAAAGAAATGATTTTTTAAATGTGAAAAATAAAGTCGGTAATATGTAAAAAAAATTTGTCGAGTGGCCATGTTGTCAAACAATTTAACGTTTGTGAAGTGTCATGAAAACTGCTGAAAAAACTTTGACATTTACATTATAGGCTAATTTAATACGTGACATATACAAGCTTACGTCAGGTTTAAGTTAAGTTATTCATAAAATATTTTTGTGTCGATGATTTGATAGATTAATTATATTTTTGTCCCCTCCTAGGGAGTACAGGACCTTGTAGATGGTGGAGGGGCTTGCGTGCTCCCAAGACCCGGAGAGCTATGCCGGCGGTAGTGTAACTACCAGCAGGGCCTCCCAAGCCGGACAGGTCAAAGGGTAGGAGCCAGACGAAGAAGTACTCCAAAAACGACGTCGTTGGGCCAATCACCCACACGTTGAAAAAGCGGATTCAAAGTCACATAAATAGCCTCGGACAGGACAGGAATTTTCGGAATAAAAGACTGGACAAACCTAATTTACGATTTGGAAATTGGAATATACGCACTTTGACTGGAAAGGAAAAGGAAATAGTAGAGGAGATGAAAAGGTATAAAATGAGTGTTCTAGGAGTTAGTGAGATTCGGAAAAGAGGATGTGGAGAGAGACAATTGGATGATGGATATGTGCTCAGATATTCAGGAACGACTGATGCAGGACGGTTAAAAGGAGGAGTTGGTGTCATACTGGACGAGAACACTAATAAATTAGTAAGTGGATGGGAAGCCAGGAGTCCCAGGATTATAAGAATTGATCTAGAACTGTCAGAAAATATTTCCATTATTCAGGTCTATGGCCCAACTGATGATGCAGATAATAGAGAAAAGGATTGTTTTTGGGAAGATCTAGGTAGAGCAATGGCAGAGGTAGAGACAGGTCGAAAGGCATTTATAATGGGTGATTTTAATGGAAGAATAGGAAATGATGAAACAAGATGGCATGGTTGTATGGGAAAACATGCCGGGGAGTCAGTGCGGAATGATAATGGAACACGTCTGTTGGAGTTCTGTATTGGTCACCAGCTGCTGATTGGAAATACGTGGTTCATTCATAAAACCATACACAAAGTCACTTTCGTGGCTGAAGGCAGAGATACTCAAAGTATTATTGACTACTTTCTGTACCCATCTACTATGAGATATGCAGTAAAGGATGTGAAGGTTATAAGAGGTGCAGAGATCGATACAGATCACAAACTTCTTGTTGCAGACACCAGTTTTCAGAGAAAAACCACAATGAAGCAGAAAGTCTATCAAAGGATTAAAGTAGAGGAATTGGAAAATATTGATAAACAGAATGCATTTCAGGCTGAAGTGGAGAGAGAATTGACTCTAGCTGAAGCTCAAATGACAGATGAAGCTCTGTCCACAAATATTGAGGTTCAGTGGAAAAACATAAAGGAAACCTTATTAAAAGCAGCAAATAAGGTATGTGGAAAAAGAAAAGTGGGTCAATTCAAGAGGAGAACAAAATGGTGGACAGAAGAAGTGAAACAGAAAGTCAAAGACAAAAAGAATGCATATAGAGGATACATTAGATCGGGAAGAAATGAAGATTGGCGGAAATATATTGAGTGCAGAAACCAAGCAAAAAAAATAGTGAAGGAGTCGAAGGTGAAGGCTTGGGAGGAATTTGGAAATGAAATCGATAGAAATTTCAAAAATAATGTAAAAAAGTTCTGGACAATTTGCAAAAGTATACGTGGAAAGTTTGGAAAACAAGTGAACTCAATAAAGAATAAAGAAGGGAAACTGATGACGGCTACGCAAGATGTACTTGAAACCTGGAAAAGGTTTTTCGAAGATAAGTTCAAAGAGGATAGGTTTGAGGAAGCTATCACTGTAGATGTGGTCAATGATGCAAATGTGGACTATCAAATGAATTCTGATATAACAAAGGAAGAGGTTAGGGATGCAATTCGAAAAATGAAGGTAGGGAAAGCAGCAGGAATAGATGAAATACATGCTGAATACCTGAAGAAAGGAGGTGAATGCATAGTGAATAGCCTAACAAAATTATTGCAGGAAGTCTGGAAACAGGAAAAGATTCCAGAAGAATGGGAACAAAATATCATTATCCCACTGTATAAAAAAGGTAACTCAACTGATTGTGAAAACTATCGCGCAGTGTGTTTGTCATCGGTTGTATTGAAAATTTATACCCGAATTCTAGAGAAAAGACTTCGTACGGTGGTGGAGGACCAGTTTGAGGAGGAACAATGTGCCTTCAGACCAGGCAGACAAACTCAAGACCATATTTTCTCGCTGAGATCAATCTGTTCGAAGTCTATAGAAAAGGGAAAACGGGTTTATCTGGCATTCTTGGACCTCAAAGCAGCTTTCGATACGGTCCCAAAATGTGTTGTATGGGAGACGCTGGTTGCCAAAAACGTATCACCAAAATTACAGCGAGCAATAAAAAGTGTTTTTAATAATGTGACTGCAGTGATCAGAACGTGTGGAAGGATTTCAAGACCGTTACAAATGGAAAAAGGAATTAAGCAGGGAGACAGTTTGAGTCCACTACTTTTTGTGATGATAATGGACGAAATTAATAAAATCTGCAAAAGAAGAACTGACAGAATGATGGTGGGACGTTGGAACTTGAGGCCCATATTTGCTCAAGCTTTGTTATTTGCAGATGACATAGTTCTTATTGCTGACTCTGAAAGAAAGCTTCAAACTGCAGTAATTGAATGGAATGAAGAGATTAAAAGGAAAGGCATGACACTGAATATCAATAAGAGTAAAGTGATGGTGGTCAATGGCTTGGAAGGTGAAAGAATTAGGATAGATGTGGAAGGACAGGTAATGGAACAGGTGAGGTCATATGAGTATCTGGGTACAGTAGTAAGGGACGATGGGAAAATAGATGATGAACTAAGAAATAGAATCTCTAAAGCTAGTCGGGCCTTCTATGCAACCAGAAATTGTATTTTTGGAAAAAAAGAAGTGGGTGCCACAGTAAAAAACAGGGTCTATAAAAGTATTATTGAACCAATAGTCCTGTATGGTGCAGAAAGCTGGCCCTTGAAGCAACAACAAATGAGCAGAATCAGGGCAGTTGCAATGAAGTGCCATAGAAGGACAGCTGGGAAGACATTGAGAGATAGAGTAAGAAGTGAAAGAATCAGGGAGGAAATAGGAATGAAGGATGTGAAGGAAGTAATAGATAGAAAACAATTGGGATGGTGGGGTCACATACAAAGAATGGATGACGAAAGGAAAGCCAAGCAGTATGCAAACATGATCGTTGGCGGGAGTAGGAAAAGAGGACGTCCACGATACTCATATGATGAGCACATACGAAGATTGGGAGAGGAAAGAGGCATGGCCCTAGGGCAAATGAGACGATTGGCGGCGGATAGAGTACAATGGAGGAAGTTGTCCGAGACTACCCCGACGCTGTAAGGCACATGGGGAGAGAGAAAGAAGAAGAAGAAGAATTATATTTTTGTGTAACATTTAAAATATTTCAAAGTTAGTTAATTTGGTTAAATAATAAGTTTTAATGGGTAACGTATTCAAGTTCTTTACATAATCGAATAATTTATCCTAATTGAGGTACAATTAGTATTCCAACTTGTTACAAATTCAACTGAGCATAAATTTGTATAAAAATTAATAATACTTAGAGATAAAAGAAGAGTTTTAAAGATGCTTTGGGTACGGAAAGAGAAATTTGTGTACAGTATAATTTACACAACACTTAAAGTAGGTTGTAGGGTATCAAGCAGAATATATATATATATATGGGAGTGATAAAATAAAACTTGGGAGAGTTTCATTTACTAGACAGCAGTAGTAAAGTTTTCTTCAAGAAGAAGAATATAAGAGATAAGAGACGACAGGGGCACTGCACGAGCGCTCCACAACTACAGTACGTGGCTTGCTTGGATGGGTAATACAACTGTGGATGCCTGCACGTCACATGGAATTAAGCACTTTTGTTTCGCTAACTGTAATTCTCTCATGAGAGTAAATGTTGACTGTATGTGTGTACTCATATATACTATATAATTGAGCGCATGTGTACAGTTGGAAGGAAGGAAGTTGTGTCCAACAATTTAAACTTTACTATGAACTATCTTCTATATAAATACAACAGTAAATTAATATCCTTTCTGTTTGGCAAATACTGTTAGCTGTTTTATACCCATTTCAAAATCGTTTTTGTTGTTCTGGTGATATTATTTATTAATTATTTTGTTTATTTAACAACATTTGGAAATCGTAGCAGTTAAATAATTGAGTGAAATAATGTATGTAATTAAATGATTCAAGTAGGAGAAAACTAAATTACAAATGATATAAATGTTTATAAACACAGCTGCTCAAAGTTTTGAGCTGTTTCTCAGCAAGATTATTTAATACTAATTCCACAACTTAAGTATCTGATAACTTTTAACTGAAATTTAGCGTTAATTAATTCGTTTGAAAATATTGATTTAGCAATATGTATAGAAAATTGATAAAATTACGATGTGTGTAAAAGAGGGGCAGATAGTTCGTTCAAGTAAACAGAGGGTGTGATAAATTGCAAAGAAGACGTTATCAGGATTGAACAGTCTGCCCTGT
Source organism: Catonia carolina (assembly GCA_035578175.1). Lineage (NCBI taxonomy): Eukaryota > Metazoa > Arthropoda > Insecta > Hemiptera > Achilidae > Catonia > Catonia carolina. The sequence goes on along the minus strand of JAQMRL010000002.1, from coordinate 120,367,693 downwards.
TTATAAACTTTACAGTTCGCAGTTGAAGTACTCTTTGAACTCCCGCGGCGTCATGAAGCAGCAAGCGTTACTCGGTTACCAACATCGACCTTCAACAACCAAATTTTGTACTGTGTTTAGCGACTGAAATGTAACCAGTGCTTTTCTCTCTCGTTCCCTTTTAGTGTCGATGTAATCCAGACGCAATTCAATTCAATTTTCTCGTTTCATTTGCATCTCACCCACTAACAACTGCAATATTACAAAGATGGGCAATTCTCTTTCTCTTTTCCCCACTTTCTCCATTCGTTTTTCGCAAAACATCTTTCCCTCGTAATATTCTCAATCTCTTTTTCGTCTCCTGATGTGTTTTCTGTATGATAGACTTTTATTTTTAAGGATTTTTATTCTTCAGGGAAATCAGCAGTCGTTTTGTCTTTGCCTTAATATCACAAAAATCCTTTTCAACTTTATCATACTTTTGTATAAAAAGGTAAGAATTAGCATGCAATATCTTAATAATAATAATAATAATAATAATAATAATAATAATAATAATAATAATAATAATAATAATAATAATAATAATAATAATAATAATAATAATTTACACCTTGTAGCTAGATATTAATTACTGTAATTACGAAAAGAAGCGGAAAAAACATTAGGGTGAACGGCACAGGCCTACTCTCAATTTAATTTTTCTCTTCACTTATTGCTATAAAATAATGGATATGACAGCCTCCATGGCGTAGTGATAGCATTCTAACCTACAAAGTGGAAGGTTCCGGGTTCGATTCCTAACTAGGATCTGGAAATTTTAACAGATCCAAACCCAACGTTCTATAAAAAACAATAAACTCTAATAATTAAAAGAATAATGATATAATTAGAAAACCCCATTGCATTACCAGAATAGCAATGAATAGTTAAATTTTTCTTATCGTAAATAGCGTGTTTCACAAGGAACTTTAGATTCTTACCTTCAATTCCTTCAACTCCGCTAAGCCGGTGACAAGCCCGGGGCCTGTCTTTCAAGTGACAGGAAGGAGGAGTCGGAGGAGTAACAACCTCGTAAAAAAAACCAGGGTCCATCTGGCTCCGGATGGTAGCACCCTGTAAGGGCCCCTGCCTGGGGTAACAGGTGAAAAATGGTCAACGGCTCCGGAGGCGGAAGAGGATAAACTCCCAACGGCGACGGGGACGGAGGAACCTAGGAGGTGGGTCTCCGAATGAAACCCAGGGCAGGTCCAGAGGCTCTAAGGTGGCAGCCCCACCACTGGACTTACCTTGCACAGCGCCCGTAACGCAGTCAGGGGAAAGCAAACTTACTGGCAAGACTCAGGCTAGCCTCGGAAGGACAGGTAACATGGTAAACAATACGGACCCGTCAAATATAAAAAGATTTTGGAAAATGGATAGACTAAATGTAGGGGTGTGGAACGTCAGAGGAATAAATGATAAAGAGAACGAACTGGAGAGAGAATTAAAAGCGGCCAAGGTAGATATTGCAGTTATACCAGAAACAAAGAAAAAGTTGAAGGGCACGATGGAGTTACGGGATTTTGTGATGATATATAGTGGGGTAGAACGTGTTAAGAGGGCAGCGGCAGGAGTAGCGGTACTTATTGCAAAGAAGTGGAAGGATAGCATTGAAAAGTATGAAATGGTGAATGAGAGAATATTAAGTATCAGGATGAGATTGGGGAAAGCTGGCATGACAGTTTTTGCAGTTTATGCCCCAGAAGAGGGAAGGACGGAACAAACAGCAGAGTTTTATGATATGCTCTATGAGCACGTTGGAAAAACGAATGCACGGGACTACATCATTGTGGCAGGGGATTTTAATGCAAGAGTCGGGAATATTCCAGTAAAGGAGGTGGTTGGAATAAATGGTGAACCAACCTGTAATAGGAATGGTAAGCATCTCATTGACTTTGCTGCCACTAATGGATTAAGGATCAATAATACATTCTTCCCGCATAAAGACATTCATAAGTACACATGGAGTGCAAGAGGATGCAGATCAATTATTGACTATACCCTATCTAACAGAAAGACCTCACAGTGTATTCTAGTTTCTAGAGTTTATCGGAGTTACGATGTGGGAACGGATCATTTCCTTCTTGTGACAAGGCTAACAATTCCAGTGAGATGGGCCAGAGTAAGGGAAAATAGAGATAAAACAGAAAAAATCTTAAAAGTAAATTTATTGCAAGATCTTGGAATTAGAAATCTCTTTCAGCTGAGTATGGATGCCCTTTGTAGTCAAACAGCCCAGAGCAATAATATTGGTGAGGAATGGGATAACTTAAAGACAGTTTTGAACGCAGCGGCTTTGGAGGCATTGGGAGAGAGGACGAAAAGGCAAAATCGGAGGAGCCTACCCTTTTGGAGTGAGGAACTTGCAGAGATAATCAAGAAGAAAAAGTTGGCCTATATGAGATACCTGAGTACATCCTCAGAAGAAGATCTTTTGGAGTATAAAAAAAACTCAGCTTTGGTTAAGAAAGAAGTTAGAAAGAAAAAAATACTGGCCTGGGAGAAGATGATTGGGGATATAGAGTATGATATCCATGGACCACAGCTGAAAGCATATAAGATATTACAAGAATTGAATAGGGATGTAAGGGATAATTTAAAAATTGATCCTATCTCGGAGAGTGAATGGTTGACTCACTTTCAGAATTTATGGGGTGGACCTAGCAATGGGGAATCAGACGATGAAGTGGTCATCCCAGGTCGGACAAAGAATAGTATAGATCACATAACAATGCCAGAGCTTCTCTATGCGATGAAGAAATTAAAGAACCGTAAAGCATCGGGATCTGATGGCTTGCCCTCAGAGTTATTTAAGTATGCTTCAGGTGGATTTTTGGATCGCTTCCTTGAATTCATAAATACTTGCTGGATGGAGGCACACATACCTGAGGAATGGCTCCAGGCTGTTGTCTTTCCAATCTTCAAGAAAGGAAAAAGAGATGATCCGAATAACTATAGGGGGATCAGCCTGTTAAATAGTGGCTATAAAATATTTGCCAAAATTATAACAAACAGACTAAGTGGAATAGCGGATGCAATTCTTCTGGAAGGTCAATCAGGCTTTCGCGCTGGAAGGTCATGTATGGACAATGTGTTTGCCTTGTCTCAGTTGATGGAGAAAAATAGAGATTTTAATATTCCTACGTTTCTGGCTTTTATAGATTTGCAGAAGGCGTTTGATAAAGTCTATCGGCCCCGCTTGTGGGAAGTACTGAGAGGGAAGGGATTACCTTTACATCTGATTAGAGTAGTGCAGAGTATGTATGCGGGCACAGTTATAAGAATGACCAAAGGTCAACGAGTGGTAGGAATATCTCAAGGAGTTCGACAGGGGTGCCCGTTATCACCCGTTTTATTTAACCTATTCATTGACGACGTCATGAGACAATGGTACTGCGTGATGGAACAGAAAGCTGTTTTTGGACAGATGCCCTTGCAGATATTGGCTTTTGCAGATGACCTGGTGATGTTTGCTGACTCAGAAGATAACCTTCAACGATGCCTGCACGCATTTAACATGATTGCCCAGGGATTTGGTCTGCAGGTCTCTTCAGAAAAAACAAAAGTGATGGGTTTTAAGGGCACAGATCATCTTAGAAGCAAGATTGTTATCAATGGAGAAATATTGGAGCAGGTGAAGACATTTTTATTCCTCGGATGTGAAGTATCGTACATGCAATCAAGAGACGTAGAACTTAAATTACAAAAATGTCAGCGCCTTATCTATACAGTAAGGAAAACTTTGGTGGGAAAAGTAAGGAGAGAAACGGTTTTGAAGTTTTATAAAACGCTAGTGCTGCCAGTCCTGTTATATGGATCTGAAAGCTGGACGTTAACCACTCAGCAATTAACTAGAATCGTAGCGGCAGAAATGCGACTGTTGAGGCCCCTAGCGGGGTACAGCTTGCTGGACCATAAGAGGAATGAGGATATACGAAATGAGCTTGGGATGCTGTGTGTAACGGATGCGATCACTGGTTATAGGCAGAGCTGGTATGAGCATGTGCTGAGAATGGCAGATGAGCGAGCACCGAAGATTATCCTTAATTACCAACCGGTTGGGCGACGTAACATAGGAAGACCAAAGAAAAGATGGTCATCGCAAGTAACTTAAAGATTTGCTAGCTTGAGAACGGAACAGGACTACAAGGCCTAAACCGTGATGCTTATGATGATGATGACCTTCAATTAACGTTTAAGAGGTGCAAAGAATGTGCAAGTGTAAGTGTGTCGTTAACTCCAAAGTAACTTGCTTAAGAAAAACTGTGGTTGTAATAAATTGCTGTTGGAGGTATGATGGAGCTTTAAATTAGAAAAGAAACAACGCAAAATCATTTCATATGAACTAACTATAAAATAGGATTATCTGAAATACTGTATTACGTCAATGAACCTTGTGAGATTGTCACCTGCAATTCATTCAAAGAAGGTTCAAAGGGTCTGAAAACGTGTATATTCAGTAAAAATTTGATTTCGAAAAATCGGCTTGGAAACAATACTTTCCTTCTTATACATTCATATAGGCAAGAGAAATTAATAAAAAATATTACTTTAAAAATAATAAATACTGGCAGATAAAGGTGATTTAATTTAATAAACATGACAATAAGTTTCATCAAATTCGTGGAAAACATATATTGAGTACTATATTTTACACGAAATCTTGTATGTATCTACAACTAAGCTAAGAATAAATTAAACGGAAATAATAAACAAGAAAATATATTGAATTTAATAATGAAAACCTCAATGTTTCATATGATACTATCGAAATGCTAAAAATAAATTCATAAACGTATTTCTCTTCCCAAGTTAGAACATTAGTGGTGCTATGGTTCATTAGTTTAAAACTTTGAAAGCTACGTTTTATTACAAGTATAAAATAGAACTACAATTGTAAAGTAATAGTATTCTTGTCAGCATGTTTTGTTAGTTTTTGAGAGGAAAATACAAAATTAAAAAACTAAACTAAACAGGAAACGAGAGATTCAGCAGACAGAGACTAAGAGACGATGAAGTTGATATCTACCAACAATTTGGCATCGGAAGTAGAATTTGTTTGGATCTTTCGCATTACCGGATTTGTTTATTTTGTAACTGACTACACTTTGTACTACAGTATTATGAGTTTTTCCGGTAAAAAAGAAGAGATATAAAAAAATAAAACAATACACCATCTGCAAACGGGGTTCGATTAATTTGACTTTTATAATGTTGCAAAAATGTAAACAGCAAAATGAAAAACTGCAACTGATGAAAACTTTTATTAATATCTATTTTTCTAACAATATTAAAAATAAATTTTGTTCATAACATTTTCAAAATTACAATCTTATGAACAACGCAGAGGGAAAACGACATCGAATTAATGAGATAAGTTTTTTAAAGATAATCCGTGAAAATTTTATTGTCTCATCTGAAATGAATTCCGGAAATTACGCCCGTGCTTTGAACAAAAGAGTTACAAGAATCAGTGGGAGTGCTTAATTTTTTTTTTAATTTGGGGATGATACCTACAAATGAGCCTTGGCTTGTACTTGGAATTTAATTTAGTGTACAAAAATATGTCTGTTGGATGAATACGTAGTAACTTTCGTGTCGTACAAGTGTCATCCTCACATAAATTAATAGCTAAATAATTTTAAAATGATCCAAGTAATTTTTCACGCACTATTTAAAATATTTCGTTTATTGTTGAGTTAACAAACATTACCTATTATAACATTGCCTAAATAACATAACATTGCCCATAACAGACAGGTGAAGTCTTATATTATTTGCACTTAATCTGTTAGTTGCAGGGGTAAAAAAATATGTTTGTTTCTTCTCACATGGTCAGCAAATAAAATGACTGAATCGTTTAAAAACAGAAGAGGTAGACGTGCAAAATCACTAATTAGAGTTATCTCCTCTGAAAGTAATGAATTTCATTACACAGCCAGACCCTGTGGTGAAAAAAATAGAAGGTGTCATTTGCAGGGTGGAAAGTAGATGGTTTTCAAAGGGCTGGCATGCTGATAAGCATACTTTTCCAATCAGTGAGGAAGACAAAAAACCTCCTCACTTCTCGTTTTACTTAAAAAAACCTCTACTGGTTCAAACAAGCCTTTCAGCTGATCACCTAAACAACATTGTTGAAATAGATAGATTGCTGTGAATATGGATGTTTGTCATGCACTCGGGCCAGCTGTTAATTCTTAAAGAACTTTCCGCTGAAAACTTTTATAATCTAATTTTGATACATGAGTTGTTGCAGGTTTCTATAGCTGGATACCATAGGTCCAGGCCGGTTTGAATATGGTTTTATAATTATATGGTATTTTAGACATGTCATTTTGTAAGTTCTGAATTCTTGGATAAGTCCTGTGTATGTACAAAACGTAAAATTTATGATTTTTTTTAATGAAGGTGGAGTTTCAAAAATATTTGGAAATTACGAATACACGGATGTTTAAACTTTTGCAAAAAGTCAGTTCATTAGAAAATTTCTTAAAATTATAACAATAAATTTGAATCAGTGAGTGTAACATCCAGTAATTGTTAACATAGTCTCATGGGTTCAAATGTGTTTGTTTAATAAAAAAATGTGACAATATCTAAAAAGAAGTTGGGTTCGAGAAGATTCGAGAAGACCGAGAGATTAATAATGTTAACGTAATAATAAAAGTAGTAATTGGGTAACACAGCAATAAATACAGTGTTTTCTGAGAACAAGTTAAGAAATACTATGTGTAATATAAATGGTCTTTTATTATTACACATAATATTTTTTTTTGTCCGGACCGCTAAACTTAAAAGTGAACAAGTGTTAACACGGAATACATACAATAAAAAAATCACTATCAGTAAACACAAAAATTAAACATTATAAAATGACTTTAAGAACCAACATCTTATATGGCAATGAAACGTGGATAGACGGGGAAGGAATCAAGGAAACCTGCAGAAAAGTAGAACGCAGGATACTCAGAACTTGCATGAACAAGAAGCCCAAGGCAGTCAATCACTACAGACTTTTTCATAACGATCAAGTCTACAGAGACATAGAACCAATACCAGTTGCCATGCACAAGAAACGGTTGTTGTACCTCGTACATATACTAAGAACACCAAACAACAGACTTTTACGCAGAATAATTGACCATGGAATGAGACGAAAACGAACGTTGGTAACGCATACATGTGGCACAAAGAAATCAAAAGGGATTTACAAGAACTAACTCACGAAGGTCTAACGGAAAAATCATCCAAATACAAACAGTTCATCAAGGACCACAATCATCGGCTTACGATACAGAAAAGAGAGTATAAGAAGTGGGAATTTTCAGAAGCAGCCAAACAGAAGCGTGCTCAGAACATGAGAGAATATCACGCCAAAAAGAGACTGAAAGCTTCCAAATTGACTAAAATGATCAAGCACTAAAAAAAAGTAATGGTATTGTTCAGTATTACAATAAGTTCAAATACCCCGCGCCGTCGAATCTTCTAGAATATGATCTTCCCGCTCGATTAAATCCCTAATATTGGTTTCGTATTGATTACCACACTAATTAGCTCAGCGCATGTGCGATCCTTGCTCATGTGCCCCGCTCTCCGCCAATAGCAAAATTCAACTTATTTCTCGCTCTCACTTCGCCATTGCTCCTTCCTTCCTGATTCTCTCTCACTGTAAGTCAAACTCTCGAACGTACCGGTTGTGTAGCGCACCACGGTCTCAACGGACGCCGCCACGAGGCGTCAGTAACGCCTAACGCCATTCGCATCGCTCAAGTGTTGTCGCCGTATAAGTATGCCTTTACGGCCCCGGTTAACGTGCAATTCGAAGCCACGGGCTTATTGCAATTAGCTATTTAATTCATTTAACGGGCGTTAAACCAAAAAAAAAAAAAAAAAAAAAAAAAATTCAATTAACGAACTTAGCAATTCATGTGTGAACTTGTAGCGATATCCTGCATTTTCCTAATGTGCCTTCCTAAACTCTATCAATGTTAAAACTGTTCGAACGATCTCAATGCTAAACCGTAAACCGATTTCAATAATCCGAACTCATCAAATGAATTTTCGATTTTCCGAACCACAGGGTGTTTCAAAACACATTACGCTATTTCAAGTCAAATTAAACGACATAATTTATATTTTTCAAATATTTATAAATTATTGCATTCAAAATGGATCCGGACTCGGGCGCATCAGTCATTGACCCGCTCTCAAATCCGCTTTTTGTGCAAGCTCGTATTATCGAACGTGAATTTGACAACATGATCAGTGTTCAATCAAGAATCAATTTACCGGCCATCGCTAACGCATCTTTTCACACGGAAGCAAACCGATTACGCTGCGAATTTGACGCAATTTTAAATCGTCTGGTTCAGCAATTAAACGATAATTACTCAGCGGACAGCGAAAAGTCTATCGCGAATTTGCAAAACGACATCACCAACAAATATTATAAAATTCTCACGCACAACTCACCTAGTAGTAACGATTCAAGCAAAACTGCCACATACTGCAGTCCTATACAGTTGCCCAAAATTAGGCTTCCAACTTTTAACGGAAAACTGGACGAATATCCTAACTTTATCTCGCTTTTTAACGACCTTGTTCATAGCAATTCGCAATTAACTTCAGTTCAAAAACTGCATTATTTGCGCACCAGTCTTCGTGACGAACCGCTTAAATTAATTTTCCATTTGCCAATCACAGCAGAAAATTACAATCTTGCGTACAATTTGTTACACGAACGTTTCGCTAATCCACGCCGCCTTGCATATCTACACCTATCGCAGATACTTAATTATTCGGTACCTAGCGAATTTAATCACGAACAGTTCAAGGAATTTCTCAGCGTGCACGAATCTGCAATTTCTGCCTTAAAATTGCTCAACATCGACTTAACCGATTTCTTGGTTTTTAGCATAACTTACCGCAATCTTAGCCTATCTGTGCAACAATCGTTTGAAGCTACAATCAACTCAACGGAAATCCCTGCATATTCTCAATTGTTACCGTACATTGCTTCTCGCATGCGCGCTACGGAGTTAACATCTGTTTTTCCTAACCATACAACGGCGCATACGCCAACCCGGCCGGTCATGCGCAAATCTGCGTCACCTCAGTTTTCTTTGTCGAAACGTCACGCCTTGCTGGTCGAATCATACGACTTCGAGCAAAAGGATCCGGAAACACCTAGTTGCCATTTTTGCGATTCCAACGCGCATAATATTTTTATCTGCACTGACTTTTTATTACTGTCGCTCGACGAACGGTAACAAGCGATTTCAAACTCACGACGTTGTTTTGCTTGCTTTGGCAAACACAACCGCAGCAGCTGCAGATCCAAACGCTCTTGCAAAACTTGTGGAGCTAGAGAACATCACACTCTCCTTCATCGGGAACGAGTACCCGCTTCATCCAAACGATCGTCCGACTTCAATGAACGGCGCAGCTCAACACTCACTACACGTCGTACTTCTGTCAGCGCAGTGAATCGTTTTCCTGTCAGTCGACATCCACTAACGCAAACGAGCAACTCGTCCAACGGAGCCACCAATCAACATTCTTTAAATCAACGATCAAGCGCTCAGCCATCTTCTTTGTAGCCAATGCGTGATCCTTCACCTGCATCCGCCCCAATTGTTGATAACTCGGACCGTACTACCCTCACTTGTCAAACCGGCAACACCGCTATAATACTTGGCACTGCACTCCTGCTCGTGCAAAACGAATCCAGCGATTACGTGAAGCTCCGAGCCGTTTTGGATTCCGGTTCTGAAACATGCCTAATAACGGAACGCGCCGCCAAGTCCATTAACGCTGTTATCACCCCCAGTCGACAAAATCTGGTGGGAATAACTTCCACTTCAACGCCTATCAAGGGAACAACTCAAATAAACGTGGCATCGCTAATCAGCAACAATTTTGAAACATCAATCTCTGCGCTAGTGGTAAATAAAATCACTAATAATTTACCTACCACTCGTATTTCGCACTCGGTGGTACAACAGTTCGCCAACAAGCAATTAGCCGACCCCGAATTTTATCGTCCGGCCCCAATCGACTTGCTATTGGGCGCCAGTGTTTTCGCTGACATCGTAGCTAACGAAGCGCACTCTTTCATACCGGGAACGCCCTGCGCCTTGTCAACAGTCTTCGGGTGGGTTTTATTTGGGCAAGTTCCAATTCATTCAACGTCTAGTCACGCTCATCAATCGAATTCGCTCTGCACTCAAGTTTCCGATGTTCAATCCGATCTTCAACGTTTCTGGGAGTCTGAAGAATTATCTGATCTTCCAGTCCCGCATCCAGATAACAACTTCTGCGAAAATTTGTACAAAACAACCACAACTCGAGACCATCAAGGCCGATGCACCGTAGCCTTGCCATTTTGATCTAACCACGCTTCACTAACGTCCAACCGTTCCATCGTAGCACGATCAGCTCTAAATTTCGCATCACGAGTTTCAACTTAACCCGCATTGTCCGAAAAATATCACAATTTCATGCTCGAGTACCTCAACTTGAAACATATGTCACTCGCATCCTCGCCGTTTTCCTACATCATTCCGCACCACGGAGTCTTCAAAACTTCCCACCCCGACGGAAAAATACGAGTAGTTTTCAACGCATCATTTCCAGATTCTTCTGGTAATACGCTAAACGACGTCCTATTACCGGGACCTAAGCTGCAAAACGACATAGTCAACATATTGTTATCGTTCCGCGTGCATCGTTTTGTTATATGCACCGACATAAAAATGATGTACCGCCAAATCAACGTCCGTGAATCTGATCGACATTTCTAGCACATATTTTACAAACCTGCCAACGACTCTACACTCCGAGAATACGAACTCAACACGGTTACTTACGGGCTTGCGCCATCTGCTTATCTCGCTCAACGCACTCTCACGCAACTTGCCAACGATGAAGGCGACAATTATCCTTTAGCCGCCTACGCAATACGCCACCATTCCTACGTGGACGACATCATCACCGGTGCATCCACGGTCGAGGAACCAACGATTTGATCTTACAGCTTCTCGAATTATTCGCACGTGGAGGATTCGAACTTCGAAAATGGTCTTCCAACTGCGCCTCATTTCTCGAACGTTTTCCGGACAGTTTTCTGGAATCATCGCTTGATTTTTCGCTCGACTCATCTATAAAAATCTGGGGTCTTCAATGGTCACCCGCTCATGACGCCTACACGTATCAGGTTGCCACCTTTAGCGGTACACCCACCAAACGATCCGTGCTTTCATATCTCGCTCGCATTTTTGATCCCATGGGTTTTCTCACCCCCACAACGTTTTGGATCAAAATTCTCATTAAAACTCTGTGGAACAACGACTTCGCGTGGGACGATCCTTTACCTCAAGGACTTGTCAGTCAATGGCTTTCATTTGCAGACAAAATGCCATGTCTCAAATCACTCTCATTACCTCGACAAGTAACGACTCACGGAGCTACTTACCGCATGGTAGGGTTCTGTGACGCCTCCAAAAAGGGCTACGCCGCCTGCGTTTATCTTCACGTTCAACATCTTAACACTGTCAATGTTCACTTGCTAAAAGCCAAAAGCCGTGTTTCTCCCTCCAAAACGATCGTTACGATACCACGCTTGGAACTGTGCACTGCACTATTATTGGCACGCCTTTTCGCCTCCATTTCTGACTTCGCAAAGTCGCTCAACGTTCGCGAAACACGACTACACTCCGACGCTACTCTCGTTCTCTCATGGCTCAAAACGCCTCCGCACTTATTAAAAATTTACATCTCCAATCGAGTTTTGCGCATTCTTCAGCAAACCACCGTGGAAATGTGGTCTCACATCCCAACTAGTGAAAACGCCGCTGACATCGCTTCTCGAGGCTGCGCTCCGGACTGTCTTCTATACAGCGACATCTGGTGGTACGGACCTTCTCGATATCTTACCATCGCATCCGCCTGGCCTGCCGTCAGCAGGCCGCAGCTTCCGAACGATCAACTCGACTTACGTCCAACCCAAATCACGCTCGTCGCCAATTTAAAAGCCGAATTGGACGACCAACTACTAACAGGTTTTCCAACTACAACCGAATGCTTCGAGTCATCGCCTACATGTTTCGCTTCTTCAAACGTCTTCAAAACAAAACCAACGAATTCGAGTCGTTTCTCACCGCATCTGAGTTAAATCACGCTGGGATAGTCTGCATTAAACTCACTCAAGCAACGCACTTCTCGTCTCAACTAGCCGCTTGCGCCAAGGGTAAACCATTGGAATCATCCTTCGCCTCGCTCAAACCGTTCATAGACCAAGACGGAGCCCTCAGGGTGGGCGGTCGTCTATCTAACGCCAACGTCAACTTCAATCATCAGCATCCGTACTTGCTGCCCAAGCATTGTCACCTCACACACTTGGTTTGTGATTATTATCATCACATTTCTTTACATTCCGGACCTCGAACAACGCAATCTCTCGTAACGCAGCAATTCTGGATTTTCTCCGCTCGCAGCGTCATCAGCGCATACGCCACTGCACCCGTTGCAGTCGATTCAGCAAAACGACCATTCAACCGATTATGGCCGATCTTCCGTCATCCAGAGTTACTCCTTCTCGTCCGTTTCACTCGGTCGGCATCGACTACGCTGGCCCGTTCACAGTTAAGGTAAACTCGCTCAGAAAATCCCCAACAACCAAGGGATACTTATGTTTGTTCGTCTGCATGTGCACCAAAGCGGTCCATCTGGAGTTCGTCTCAGATCTCAGCACGAACGCCTTTCTCGCTGCCTTCGATCGCTTCACTTCGCACCGTGGAATTCCCGCACAGGTCTTCTCCGACAACGGAACCAATTTCGTCGGAGCCAAGAACGCCTTTCGTGAAATCTACAACACAATCAAAACGTCTTCCTCGCAAATTGGCGCCAGTTTAGCCGCCAAAAACATCGAGTGGTATCTTAACCCACCTTCTGCGCCTAACTTTGGCGGTCTGTGGGAAGCAGCCGTCAAATCCGCCAAACATTGTTTGCATCGTCTTCTTCGTCAAACAATTCTCACCTACGAAGGATACGCCACGCTCTTCGCTCGCATCGAAGCCGTACTCAACAGCAGACCTCTACTGGATTTGTCTCCAGATCCGTCCGAACTCGAAAACTTTTTAACGCCTGGTCATTTTCTCATCGGAGCTCCGCTTTTGCAACCTCCTGAGAAACCTATCGCTGAAAATACATCGCTCACATCCAAATGGTTGCTCTTAAAAAACTTAACTCAATCATTCTGGAAATCCTGGTCTCGTGATTATTTGCATACTCAGATACAACGCCATAAATGGACCGAAATCGGCCAAAATGTCGCCGTAGGTCAAATTGTAATCGCTCGTCAACTGGACACCTTGCCATCCCAATGGCCTTTAGGTGTGATCGTCAAATTGTTTCCTGGTCGTGACAATGTCGTGCGCGTCGTAGAACTTAAAACCTCTCATGGTAACTACATGCGCCCCGTATCATCGCTCATTCTTCTTCCAACGCACTAACTCGCCTTCTTTCGTCCTGGGACGACGTTAAACTCACCCCGCAGGACCTTCGCCTCCTGCGCTGTTCTTCTGTGCCTTGCCGGCTCTCTTGTCCGCAACGTTCGCTATTTATATCGTACAAAATACTCGTACATCCTCTTGCCTTGTCTAATGGCAACTCAACGTGTTCTCAACGCCTTCGTCGCCGCTCAACGTCTTCTACCATTCTTCTTCTTGTTCGGCGCACACGATGCTGCGCTCGCTTCTCAACGCCTCCGGCAGCTGTTGCTCGTCCGGATCAACGCCTCAACGGAGTTTTCCATGCTTTCTCTTGTGTGGATTCTCACTGCATCTCGTCAACGCTCAAGGCCTCAAGCTGCCTTTGCCATGGATCAGTCTGTGAATTGATTCATACTCGTCTCGTCTCGTCTCGTCTCATCTCGTCAACGCTCAGGGCCTCAAGCTGCCTTCACCATGGATCAGTCTGTGAATTGATTCATATTCGTCTCGTCTCGTCTCATCTCGTCAACGCTCAGGGCCTCAAGCTGCCTTCGCCATGGATCAGTCTGTGAATTGATTCATATTCTCCTCGTCCCGTCTCGTCTCATCTCGTCAACGCTCAAGGCCTCAAGCTGCCTTCGCCATGGATCAGTCTGTGAATTGATTCATATTCGTCTCGTCTCGTCTCATCTCTTCAACGTTCAGGGCTGTACGTAGCCTCCCACTCTGATTTGCTTGGAGCAATCAGAAACGTCTCGCTTCGCATCGTCATCTTCTGCACTCTTTTCAACGTTTCACTTGAAGTTCTTCCTGTTTGAAGACTTCGAGTTTCTCTTCACCTCCGTCGTTTTTCCGTCGTGACTGCTTTCAAGCCCTCGCTTGTGAGCACAGCAAAATTTCCGTTTTCTCGTAGGGCTCCCGTGTGAGTTCGCTCAAGATGTTCCTCTCTTCTAGGCCGCTTCAGTCCGCGCACTGGAGACGCCACCTCAAGATGTTCCGTTTTGCGCTTCTCATCGTCGCTTTGTCTTCGCTTCTGCTTCTTCAGCCTCGTCTACGATCTTTACGTCTTGTCCTAGCTCTCCTGCCTTTGGTGGGCGGAGATTTCTTCGATCGTCCGTTGTTTACGTTCGTCTTCTCGTCTTGCTTAAAAATCCTTTCCGCATTTTTAGGTGGGCGGGATGTTCAGTATTACAATAAGTTCAAATACCCCGCGCCGTCGAATCTTCTAGAATATGATCTTCCCGCTCGATTAAATCTCTAATATTGATTTCGTATTGATTACCACACTAATTAGCTCAGCGCATGTGCGATCCTTGCTCACGTGCCCCGCTCTCCGCCAATAGCAAAATTCAACTAATTTCTCGCTCTCACTTCGCTATTGCTCCTTCCTTCCTGATTCTCTCTCACTGTAAGTCAAACTCTCGAACGTGCCGGTCGTGTAGCGCACCACGGTCTCAACGGACGCCGCCACGAGGCGTCAGTAACGCCTAACGCCATTCGCATCTCTCAAGTGTTGTCGCCGTATAAGTATGCCTTTACGGCCCCGGTTAACGTGCAATTCGAAGCCACGGGCTTATTGCAATTAGCTATTTAATTCATTTAACGGGCGTACATTCAATTAACGAACTTAGCAATTCATGTGTGAACTTGTAGCGACATCCTGCATTTTCCTAATGTGCCTTCCTAAACTCTATCAATGTTAAAACTGTTCGAACGATCTCAATGCTAAAGTGATTTGTGTAAACTCTTATGTGTGACCATTCAAGCAGGCTTGCAGCCGTATTAAGTGTCAATTTCATCAGTGTGTGTAATAACGAACCGCCGCAGCAATGTACGCACTCAAAACTTCTAAGTACCAAGTTAATACATGATAGAGTTATCTTCCTTCTTATATTCTGTGTATTCAAACATCCTTACCATTGTACCTATAAATAACGAGCTAAGCTATACGCCTAATGTGCGCGTCGAAGCCACATCGCGTCTTTATGTGTACAAGCTGTATTCGATCCAGCTAATTAACGTAATCAACCCCCCAGGGATACAGGAGTTGTACTACCATTCAGCTGCTGTATCCCACAGGTCTTTTATAATAAAGGCAGACCTGGCTTTTGTGTCACTCGGCATTGTGAAAGTCGAGTGGTTCCTGCTTAGATAATTTGCCTTTTTATAACACTTTTTATTCAATCCTAATTATTGTTTACAGTTGTTAAGATTTATCCAGAAGCCGTCAGAAGGATTTTCTATTTTATTATTATATATCGAAAATATCTGTTTTTTCTCGAACTATTTAAGCCCACCTATTTAAGCGTCGGTTTGTTTACGATCGGGAGTCAGTATTAAATACTGACTCCCGATCGTAAACAAATTCTAATCTAATTCTAATTCTAATTTAATAAAAATTCACAGTGTACTGTGAATTACTCTCTATTGTTTAACGTCTATTTACTATGTATCATTTCTGTAAGTAGGTTTAAGTTAAATTAGTTAACTTATTTACCGTATTAATTAACTACAGCCTAATTAGTTTGTTATTTTTTAAGTGATTTTATTGTAATATATTTGTAGATTGTAGTCACTTATTTAATTGTAATTTTTAGTTGTAATAAATACATGTAATTTTAAACTTTAGTGTGATAATTGTTTAATTTACTTAGATCCTGAAACGGACCTTAGAGATAAGTGTCACTAAACATTTAATAATGTTTGATACAGTTAATTTCAAAATTACTAAGAATATGAGTACCTATATACAGGGTGATTCACGAAGATATGCAGAAACTTTAGGAGCTCATTGTACATGTAAAAATAATTAAAAATAATTATATAAACATGGGTCTGGAAATGCTTCGTGTCCGAGTTACGGCTAGCGAAATTTTCGCCCGGATTTCAGCTCACCAGGTGAAATGAGGTCTTCCTGGAATTCTGGTAAGGTAGATTAAGGGGCGAATTTAACCATGTCTTATGGTTTTTGATCTGATAAATTGAATAAAACAGGTCCCAGAACTGTAAGTTGAATATTTTGTAAGAAAACCAGTGTTAAATGCAAAAAATGGAGTGAAAACACATTTTTTCATCTTTGGGCAAGAATAACTTTGTTATTTAACCAAGAAACAGTTAAAATATTTGAATAAAACATGTAGAAAATTTTATTCTGAACAAACCGGTGTAAATTAAGTACACAGAAAGCGAATAGATGTTTGATTAAATGAATTTTTATTCATAAGAGTACAAAGTAAAACTAACCGGAAAAACTGAGATGAAAAAAAGGGTTTTTTTCACTTAATTTTTTGCATTTGACACTGGTTTTCTTAAAAAATATTTAACTTACAGTTCTGGGACCTGTTTTATTCAATTTATCAGGTCAAAAACCATAAGAAACGATTGAATTCGCCCCTTAATCTACCTTACCAGAATGTCAGGAAGACCTCATTTCACCTGGTGAGCTGAAATCCGGGTGAAATCTTTCGCTAGCCGTAACTCTGTAACGAAGCATTTCCGGACCCATGTTTATATAAACTTTTTTCATTATTTTTACATGTACAATGGGCTCCCAAAGTTTCTGCATATCTTCGTGAATCACTCTGTATAAAAAAGGGTTTTATTTGTTGATTTAGTTTTAAATGTAATAGACAACTTTACGAAATTAGTTAAATACTTTTACAATTTTATCAGAGAAATGTTTTCGTAGTTTCTTTTTTTACGAAGTAGACCTACATTAGATCTTGCTGTGTGAAAACTTTTTGAAACGTCAAGAGTTTTATTTCATAGTAGTGTAGCCTCAAGGCTACGAGAAGAGAAAAGCGTAAGGGGAACAAGAGAGATAGAAAATAGTGAGGCAAGTAGTGTGAGTATACGAGAATTTGGGGAGAGTTGTAAGGGTGACACAATTCAGTACGACCAGAATAACCTCTGGCAGTAACTGGATGAAATCAGGCAGCATGCTTTAAGCTTTAAGGATTTAGACCTTGGGCTATCTCTAAGCTAAGCCTATTTGAATCGATCTGCTGTGAACACTGAAATGAGGGTTTATATAGTGGATGGCGGCCGATCGCCGCGCTGCCTTGCTAAGAGGGAGATAATTGAAATAAACCGAATGAGTTGACGTTATTTCTCACTTAAAGTAAGTTTCATTTCCGTTTTTAGAATTGATATAAAATAAACCTTATTCTGTTTTTACAAAAACTTTACTTAATTTTTATAATAACTTTTACATATTACCCCGTGAACACTACATATAGTTGACCTTAACAGAGAGAAATATATAATTAACTTCTTTAAAATTTTGAAACATAAGAGGGTGGATATATGTTTTCCCTCTAGTATTTTCGCTTACAACAGATTGAAATTGCATTAAGGTGGATGAAGAAAACTTACATTTCAGTATATTTTTTATTGAGCACAATCACTATACACAATCAGCTAATATAAGTGAATGATATAATACAAAAAAGTATGATAGAGAAGGCTTCCAAGACATGATGTCGTTTTAAACGTCTGGGGTTTGACTATTATCAAGTAAATTTAGAGCCAAATGATTTATATGTGTTGATAATTTTAACATGATATTTTTCGTTAAGCCTTCTTATTTCTTCTTTTACAAACGAAGTGCCTAAGTACTGATGTACTTCATTGTTTCTTGCATACCAAGAGCATTCACCAAATTTTTTAATACTTTATTCTGAAACCTTTAAATAATTGTTATATTACTGTTACTAGCAGTCCCTCATAGTTGAAGGCCGTACTTCCAGACAGGACTGAGGATAGCTTTGTATACTACTATTTTGTTTTGCAAAAAAGAGATGACTTACTGCCTAGGAACCAATACATTTTATTAAGTTTTATCAAATTCTTTGCGTTTTATTAATAAATTGTATTAATAGTGTAACAGTTCTTATTTTGAGAGCGTAAAACTCGAATTTAGTTCAGTTGAAGCAATTGAGCGCCAAATTAAATATAAATGATAACGTTAATAAAAATAGTTGAAGCAAGGTAGTAATTTTTTAAAACCTTTTGTAGTTTTATTTACGAAGTCTCGTTAAATTATCACTAGGTAATAATAGGCCTAAAAAATATATTTTATACGAATTAAAAAAACTGCCGATTTTTCGGTTTAATTTAACTGTGTTAATGAAAAAATAAAATAAACGATTTAAAATATCTTTACTGAATGCCCTCTAATACCTTACTGAAATGCCCTGAAATACCTTTACTGAATGATTTATTAAAATGGAATGTGTGAAGTAGCTAGTCCAAAGAAAACTTATACAAGATTATCAGTTTTCGGATAAGTAAATTTTATTAGTTTATCAAATTTTACGCTAAATTACCAGCCAGACTGATGTATATTAAAACGCTTCGAAGGCTTATTAATTACACACTCAAAAAATTCTCCTGTTATTTTGATTAAAATCTCAGGTATGAAATTTATAGTAAAAAAAAATGATTAAGTAGCTAATACCTAAACGTAAAAATATGGACTATGCAACAATATAGAATAAAGGAGTAAAGTAGCTAATACCTAAACGTAACAATATGGTATCAACCGTTTGTTATTGATTTTAAACAGGCGTTCATAGAATTTTAGTCTTCGTTAACTGTTCATTTTTTATGTACAGTTCATCACATTCTCGTAACCTGTGATTTTCGTCTATCTTCGGACCCATTATTATGCCTTTAGTCTTAAGACGTATTATGAAAGAAAAATTAATGGTAGGTCTTTTAGACCGATTTTAATCAACAAAGTATACGTTTAAAAATTAAATAGAAAAGTTTATGCTTTTCTTCGATTACGACGGTGATAATTATATTAACTTATGGAGAAGGAAGAAGTATCCTGATAAATTCTAATTGAAAACTTTAATGTTATAATAATTTTCTTAATGAGATTCTGTGATATAAAACACGTGTTAAAGAAGTTTTGTTGTTGTAGGGGCTGAAATAATCATTAATAACTAAGATCCCGTTGATAACTTCGTGAAACACAAATAAACGAGGGACCAGTAACTCGATTTTCCGTAGGGACTTACGTAAGGGGACAGACCTTCTTCATGTCTTTAGGGAACATCCAGAAGAGGGCGTTGATATGAGATTCACCTTGTCAGTTCATATTAATGTGCGGATAATTCGGACTGCTAATACTTGGGAATTCATGTGTCCTTGCGTACGTATATGCGTTTGTTGGTATAGTTAGTGGTTATGTTTGAGAGAAGGGGATAATCTAAATTACGACATTGTCAATGTACGTATAATTATATGTTTGATTTGACATGTTGTGGTGTCATTGCACGGTCATGAATTTTAGGTGATGTTCTCTATCGATCAAAACTGCATTGACTAGCCCTCATTAGAATTATGTTATCTGTAGTGATAGACATTTAATTACTGAAGGAAGTGTTGAATTATTGAGGTCCCAATCAATATGCAGTTAAATTCTTACTCCACCGACACAATCAAATAATTTAATACATTTTCACACCATGAAGAATATGTTTATATATTATTACAATAAAGTCATCAATAAACTGCTGTATAACGAATTGTTATACGGTATTATTAGCCTATAACACAAATTTTATTATTTCTTCTGTAATTTATCAAACATGTTGCTTTTGATAAATTGGTCTGCGATGATTTGTCAGCTAAATAATATACTCCCAGTCACTTAATTACACCCTTGGAAAATAAATTTTCACAGTCAAAAATCAATAGTAATTCTTCTATATTATAGGATTAGTTATTTATTTATTTGAAGGCTAAATTGTGATACTATCAGACAATTATTTTTGTTTAACATCCGCAATGTAAAAATGCTGACCTGAACCAAACACGGAAGCCATAAAATAGAAATCAGTTGCATTGATCACTACACCCACGGGTGGGCCAGGCATTTATGCCTACGTTTAGAACGTCACCTTACACGGAAACAGTATAATATAACTTACAAAAAAATATTTGGTGTGAAACACTCACACGACTTCCTTTTGCCAATGCAAACATGACCAATATAACCTAACATTAGTAATAAAACATTACAAATAAACAAAAATACTAATCTCAAAAACATAACCTAATTTTTATCATGAGTGAATGATGCAAAATGAAAACCAATCTTAGTTTGGCTTAATAATACGGAAAATCACTCTCACGCTAAGCTATGCTCTGTAGAGAAAAATGCTCAAAACAAAAATTGTAGATCTTTTAATTTCCTATAAATTTGATTATAAAAATATTTGTCGTAAAATGAATACTGTGGTCGAAATTTAATATATGAACAGATTGTAATGTGTCAGACTTGTTATAAACAAAACTGTTACAAACTGCTTTAATAAAGTCAAAATAATTGATATTTTATATAATGATAGGGTATTACTACTTTGTGTAAGATTTGTGTTCATGTTCAAATAAGGTTATTATTCGCATTGATATTTAGTTTCTTAATTCCTTTATGTAGAACGTGTAAATAAAACTAAAAAAAAATTTTGCACCTGTAATCTGTAACTGTTCTAAGGTAATTTTACTGTTACGGCTATTCTCAATAATCTTCTTTACTTCTTACTATCAAGGATTTGGCATAAGCCTGTTCCGAACTCACAAACCATCCTGTATTTCTACACAAATACGAGATATTCCAACCAGTACATCTCGACTACTGCGATCTTCTTCGAGGTCTTCCCACCTCCCTTCTTTCAACTGGAACACACTCCGTCACTTTTAAGGGTATTCTCTCCTCTGGCATCCATCCAAATGTTCCCTCCATTGATTACGGTACTCCTCCACTTTTCCATTCAGGCTAACAACACCGCCATTCTTAATTTAATAATATTTTAGTTTTTTAGATTATTGAATTTCCCATAACGGGCAGTTGGAGTGTTAAATTAATTGAACTAGTTCTGTTGGTTCCAGGACTACAAAAAATAGTTTTGTTTCTTATCACATAGTCACCCAATGGTAGGTAACCCACACGGTAACCCAAAGTTATATACCAGTAGTATATAACTGAACAATTTAAGAACATAAGAGGTAGAGGTGTAAAAGATATTAGTCAGAGTAAGAGTAATGATCTCCTCTGAGAGTAATTAATTTCACTATACAGCCAGACCCTGTCGTGAATGAAGTGAAGGTATTATTTGCAGGATGGAAAATGGGTGCTTTTTGGAGGGCCTGGCATGCTGATAAGCATATTCTTTCAGCTCAGTGAGAAAGGAAATAGTAAACCAACTTACTCGTCGTTTTTACTTAGTAAAACCTCTAGAGGTTCAAACCAGCTTTTCGGCTGTTGACCTAAACAACACAAGAACAGATTATTGAATCTATACTGTACGAATAATTGTTAAATCAATTTTAAGCAATTATGTCATAAACATTATATTGTTCAAAACGGGAATTGTACACTAAGTATACCTACACATTATGAAGGGAAGGAACCTAAGTAATGAGGGAGGGTACATATTATAGTTCACATTCATATAACAAATGAATGTTTCCAAATTCCCTTGAATGTATCCGAGATTGACGAGTATTGTCCGGTACTGTATCCCATTATAATCCGCTGAGTTGATTGATGGATTGATTGATATATTTTGATAGAATTGATTGATTGTTGTTGCGTCATTGTTTTCCTTAATGACATCATGTGAATATTGTTTGCGCTCATGCTTGTGAACGTGAATGCGTTTGCGTTAACTACGCTTAACACAGCCCATCATTATAATAATCGGACGATCATCTTCTCTTCCCTTTACTTCCGGTCAAACTGACCGTAACCAATATAACCCTACTATATAACCATTGTGTATTGTACTGAACTATCCTATCCTAACAAGTTAGGTGTAACATAGTAAACAAAGACTGATTAATTGCCAGCCGCCGATGGATGGCCTAACCCTAGTCGGCCTACTGTCCTTCATCTCACGTCTCGGTTACCAAGGTAATTAACGCTCCTTCCACCTCTACCCTCACACAATACAAATATCACTAACACTTACACACCAACATGCCAATACACTCAGATACACGTCATTAGCTCATATCTTGTATTCACATGCATATAGTTCACTATCAAATGTTTGTAATTGTGTTAAGTACATCTCCATGTATCAACAAATTATCTGACGAGAATAAATTAAAATTTCATTTAAATTTACCTACAGCATTAAAATATATACACCAAAAAAACTGAAAATATTGTGACAATTATTTCTAACGTCCGTTTCGGGATCTGGATAAATCAAATAATTAATACACTAAAGTTTAAAATTACAATGTATTTATTACAACTAAAAACTACAATTAAATAAACGACTAAAATCTACAAGTAAATTACAATTAAATTATTTAATAAATAACTAATTATAATTAACTGATACAATAAATAACTTTACTAATATTTAATACTACTTACAGAAATGGTACGGAGTAAATAGATGTCAAACAATAGAGAGTAATGCACAGTACCCTGGCCTACTCCAAACGTAATCGTTAAGCACTACGCGATTCGCTCACTCAAACCCAGACAAACGAGATTGATCTTAGACCGTAAACAAACCGGCGCTTAAATAGGTGGGCTAATGGAGAGTTCGAGAAAAGACAGCGATTTTCGACATAATAATAAAATACAAAATCCTTCTGACGGCTTCTGGATAAATCTTAACTGTTGTAATATTAAAAAATTACCCACAACTGGGATACCACATTTGTCACGTTATATATTATATGTGTGTGTGTGTGTGTGTGTGTGTGTGTTGTTAAAAAATATTAGGTTAAATTTAATAAGGATGCTTTAATAAGGATTAATATGTTTTAGTAAATCCAAAGGTATTTCCGTGCATTCTTTTATATTTGGCCTCATGCAGGGAGTGTAAAACGGAAAAATAAATAGCAAATACCAGATTCATTTAACTAAAAAAACATTTAATGTAATACCATACTTAACTACTAACATACATATGGGACAAATTGATATGAAACATTTTAAAATTATTTTATAACATTAAGTAATTGTTACCTATTTAATGCAAATTATTTAATTTTTTTAAAAGAAATTAAGAGTCCATGTTATTGTACATTATAAAAATCAAAATATAAAATTTTACATGTTCATTGTAGATGAAAATACCTGAGACTACATGATGTTCGTTGGTGCCGACTTTAAAACGCATAATTGTTAGATTAAATAGAAACTGAATAAAGTTGATTATTAATACGTTACATTATTACTTTTTAATACATAATTCAATAGTTTTTAAACACAAAATAAAAGAAAACCGACATAAACTACTACAGTATTACATTTTTTGACCGTTATTCAAGACTGAGCAGAAATACGTGTTTCCTATATCAGATCTGGGGCCCAAGTTCTCAAGCGTTCCCAAGCTCACTTCTCTCCCAGCATCCTAATTTACAACTGCCAAACCGACATCTTAATTCTGAGAGCCAATAAAATAATTTAATTGCACTCCCATTATTAATAATTTAAAACTTTAACCTCAACGGTTAGATTTTTCTCGAAGCGTTACTTATATCCTCTCTCCCACATACTCGTTCTCTCTCTAAATTCGTTACATTACTAATGCACATCCTGTTATTGACTTTATAACTTGATTAATGATTCCTACATTATAAAATTAATTCTAACTTATGCTAACATAATATATTTTTATGAATTTGTTATTTGCTAAACTTAAAAACTATAATTGATTTTAATTTAAACAAAAAAACCTTTTATTTTATCCCCGTATTAAATTAACAGAAAAAATATATATTATTAAAAAGTCACACTACACTGTAAACAAATGAAGATTGAATAAAAGGTGTTACAAAAAAAGGCTAATTATCTAAATGTTTGCCCGGCTCTGACAATACCTGCAGAATAATAACTACCTTTATTATAAAAGACTATTATATTATGACACATAATATTTCTTAACTATTTCTCGGAAAAAAACTACTTATTACTTTTATTATTTACGTTAACATTTTTGATCTCTCGGTCTTCCTCGAATTTTCTCGAACCCACATTCTCTTTAGATATTATGACAATATTCTTTCAAATTTTTTTTTTAAGTTCTTTTTTCATACACAATACACAATATTTCTTCTTGTTGTTTAGGTGATATGCCGAAAGGATGGTTTGAATGTCTCAAAGGCTTTACTAAATAAAACGACGAGTGAGGTGGTTTACATTTTCCTTCCTCTCTCAACAGATAAGTGTGCTTATCAACATGCCAAACCTTCTGAAAAACATCTACTTTCCACCCTAAAAAAGACACCTTACTTCATTCACCACTGGGTATGGCTGTACAATAAAATTCTTTACTATCTGATTAGCTAACACTGACTAATGTTTTCTACACCTCTACCTCTTCTGTTCGTAAATTTTCATTCATTTAATTGGCTGAACATGTGATAAGAAAGATAACTTTTTTTGTAACCCTGGAGCTAGCAGATCAAGAGCAAATATTTTGACACTTCACCTGGCTGTTATGGGCAGGTTTACTAGTAATATGCTGTAAACTTATGTTTACTTTGAAATAATATAAAAATTGCCGTCAGTAAAAATGTATTCCTTTATATTAATCCAGTTACATTTTCATTTTAACCTCCTTAGTGGAACGTCAGGTGGATACATTTATGTGTTTTGTTGATTTGGAAATTTTTATGTTTGTCAGTTTTTCTATGAAATCGTTTGTTGTGTTCTTTAATTTTATAATTATCATAAGAAATTTGAACATCACTGTTCAAAGTACCGTTTCGTACATACTTAGGGGAGTTAGTCATAGCCTGAAGTATCTTAGACTGCTCTGTAAGCAAGCGAGCTAAATAATTGCTCGGAGATGTACAACCGCATATTTGACTAGCATGTATTCAAATAAACCTTAGCAGGTATTTAGGAAAGTTTTGTTTTAGAGGTAAAATAGAATATTTTCCTATTAGTCTGTACAGATTTTTGTTCTGTTTGATAGTGTTGGTCGTTTTTATTTAACGAGTAGTTACTACATTAAACAGAAAAGGCTTATATTTGAAAATACAATTAGGTTCAAATATTTGTTCACTAAATAAGTAAATTACAAGAGGAAAAATAAAAGTGTATTATTTTTCTACAAAATGAAACAACTGTAATATTTTTTTTAAGAATATAAATGAGAATACTGCTTAAACATCTAACAGCAAACGAAATCAGCGCTGAAAACAAGAACTAAAAAATTAACCCTGAAGAAAAGTAATTACCAAATCTGCGCATAAATGTACATGGAATTTTTATAATGAATCCGAACTATAAAATTAGGCTGATACCGGTTTCTTTTAATATCAAATTATCATGATAATTTGACTTACAGTACTGTTATCTGCTCATTATAATTATTTTTAAAATATTTGAACAGATTACCATACTCTGTCAAGCATTGTAAAAAATGAAACCATTGGAGTATTCCTAAGGTAATATTATAAAACTGATAAATAAAAAAATTCATTGTTTGTTTCCTCGTATAAGGCCAATTTTAGACCACGTAAGGTGACTTTAGACTTTTATTGAAACTAATTTTGCAGGCCTCATTGATTGTTTTACTGAAGGAAATATAATTTAATTCAAGTATTTGCATTGTTTTCAATAAACACAGATGATTTCAAGGAATTGTATTGAACAATATAAAATATATACTTTAATATGATATAATACAATATTATATAATCCAGACTGCTGAAATGAAATTTTTTCGGGGAGTCAAAGGTTGTACCTGGTTAGATAGAGTACGTAACGAAGCTATCCCCGCCGAGTCAAATGTTCAGTCACTGTTGGAAACGTTAAGAATATATAAGAGAAACTGGACTAACCATTTACTTCGCATGCCAGCTCACACACTTCTTCTGCGAGCATGGAAATATAAACCTAGAAGGAAACGAAGCTTGGGAAGACCTAAAAAGAGATAGATGCCGGAACAGGCTGTTGAGCCGTCAATCCGTTCAGGCCGTCAATCCTTGACAGTTAATGATGACAATATTATATAATACATTTTACATTTTTTTTCATCTTATCAGTTTTCTGAATATAAAAAGGACTCCGAATTAACTTTTAGGAAAGGAATTTGTGAGAAATTATAAATATATGTAAATTCACCGACGATAAATTTTTTCAGTTCTTCTGTTGTTAAATTAAGTAAAATATTTGTTTTTATAATTTGTTTAAACGTTTCCATTAGGTACTTTTCATAATTCCCAATAAGTGTTGCATTTTCAACGGCTAGTCCACACGCATCATTTGTGGAATCTAAATAAATGACTGAAAGATCTTTATTATCTACTGATTCACACAGCATAATTCCCTAACTTTCCAATTACCTGGAAAGTTGAAATCGTCATTTATATGAACATAAAAACTTAAGTATTTATATTTTAATCTCTTGGACTTAAAAGGTAAAAGAGGATGATAACCTGAAGCTATTAGTATGGTTTCTAAACCTTCCTGAAGAGCTAAAGTTCTAAATATCGGCGTTATTTTTCTCAAAGTTATATCTACTTAGAAAAATTATTTTAACTGCGATAACTTATGTATCGTCTCGTATATTAAAGGAGTAACTAATTTTCAAAATCAAGTATTATTTTATGCTTTCTTAAAGAGACGTACATAAAAGTATCTTAAAAGTATGTAATCATTGCCTTCTTTGCTGACAATACGGCAATAACGTCATGTGATACAGACCCAACTGTTGCGACACACAGAGTACAGATGCATTTAAGTGAGCTGAAAATTTGGCTGAACAAGTGGAAGATCAAGGTGAACGAGGACAAATCTACGCTTCTAACATTCACTATACCAGAAGGGCAACTTGTCCTTCTATCCAACTGAATAGCAAGAATATTCCGCAGGCAAGTGATGTAAAATATTTAGGAATGTACTTATATAGAGGTCTGACTTGGCGCAAATATATTCAAATAAAAACGGAACAGCTGGATTTAACATTTAAAAAGGTGTATTGGCTCTTTGGTAGGCGTTCCCGGCTTTCGATTGACAACAAACTATTTTTGTACAAATACATGCTGAAACCGGTTTGGACCTACGGGTTCAGTTATGGGGCACAGCATTGACTTCAAACATCGAGGTTCTGCGACGGTTTCAATCAAAAGCTCTGCAGACCATACTAAATGCACCGTGGTATATTACCGACGCCGACATACATCGTGATATGGATGTGCAGACGGTACAAGAAGAAATACGAAATTTCAGTTGTAAATACATCAAACTTCTGAACCACCACGTAAATTACTTAGCACTGAATCTCTTAGACAACAGCAATGATGTTCATAGACTAAAACGTGCTACAGTACTGGATCTTCCAGGGCGATTCTGATAGTGCGATTTTAAATTGCAAATAATATAAATAGTGTTTATATTCTATAGATGGCTGGCGTCTTTGAGTGTGAATGTTGTGAATAACTGAATGAACATTTTTAATTATGTGCAGTAAAGTTCGGTGTGCATATATTTCGGAATCATGTGCTTACTATTTTTTACTTCTCATATTGTTTGTTTTCCGTTTTAAAGTTATGGTTATTTAATTTTTTTTAAACACTGTTTATATAATTTTGATTGTAAATAATAATTGAGAAAAGTATAATATGTTTTACTGTTATAATTTACACCAGTGGGTTATAATTTTTTCATGCGTTAAATCTAATTGATAAGTTTAATTTATTGTTATACAACATATTATGCATTAAAAAAAGTTACGTGAAAAAAGTATCTTGTAGTTGGAGTATCTGAAAAATAAATAATATTGAATTGTCCTAACAGAAAAAGGTACTATAGACTTTTATTGAATAAATATTTTATAAACTCTATGTAAAATATGTAGGCTAAAAAAATAAGACCTAAAATTAACAACAAAAATTTTTTTAAAAAAATTTAAAAAACGCTTTTATTTAACCATTACTTAAAACAATTAACTAAAAAGAAATGAATAAAAAAAATTTACAAAAAAATCACAGAAAAAAAATTACAAAAGAATCAAAAAAAAAAAAAATTAAAAAAAAATTTTTTTAAGAAACGCTATTATTTAACAATTAATAAAAAAAAATGAACTAAAAATAAAAAAATAAAAAAATTTACAAAAAAAATCACAGACATTACAGTTAAAAATAAAAGCGTGGCGCATTAATATATATAATATTTATTGTAAAATATTCGTTGTAAAATATTATATATATTAATGCGCCACGCTTTTATTTTTAACTGTAATGTCTGTGATTTCTTTTTTTGTAAATTTTTTTATTTTTAGTTCATTTTTTTTGATTAATTGTTAAATAATAGCGTTTCTTAAAAATTTTTTTTTTTAATTTTGTTTTTGATTCTTTTGTAATTTTTTTTTTCTGTGATTTTTTTGTAAATTTTTTTTTGTAAATTTTTTTCATTCTTTTCTTTTTAGTTAATTGTTTTAAGTAATTGTTAAATAAAAGCGTTTTTTAAATTTTTTTTTAAATTTAAAATTTTTTTTTACAAACACCTCCACAGCGTATTGTCATCGAAGATAAACAAGTGTGCAAAGTTTGATTCATATTGATACGGTAGAAGTATTAAAATTTTAAGTTGCAAGATTTGATGGATCCAAGAGTAAGTTAAATAAAAGCGTTTAAAAAAATAACATATTTTAGAATCGTATAAAAATTTATTAATAATTTTTTTCTATTTGACGACTTTTTAACTACATTTTAAGGTTTTTAGATCTATCTACCTAAGCAAAAAATTAAAAATTACCCCAAAACTAAAACCAGAAATATAACATTTGGAAAAAATTGTATTTGATCTCCCACTTTGTTGAGTTCCAGCATTAATAACATAGAATAACTAAAATATTGCCAGTAATTGTTGTATGTTTTGAACAGTAATTTCATAGTACTATAAACGTTGATATGAAATCAATATTTTTGATATTGGAAAACGAAAGAGGTAGTAAATGTGAGCAATGTTCGTTAAAATGGAATTGTGAACAGGGAGTAATCAGTTCCGCTTTATTAATTTGAGAAAGAGTTATCAACAGACTGTAATGAATTGCATTTGTCTGTCCGCCTGTTCGCTTTCAAACTAATCGTTCTCATCCAGAGTTTTATTTTATTAGACCTTTATTTTATACTAAAACCTCACTCAGTTGGCTCTCAAAGGGCATTAGTTCCTGTAATCTTCAGAAATCCTCTTAATTTATATTTTAAATACTACTGTAAATTTAAAATAACGTTTATTATTTGTTTCCAGTTATGAATCGTTTCATTTGTGACAATTTTATCCTTTAAAACCATGATCCCTTAGTAAACTCTGATCTAAAAATTTTTGAAAATTCTATGTAAAATAGAAGCGGCTTAACCAATTGCTTTACCATATGCCTTCAAGGGGAGAAGGAAAGCGAAAAATTTTTTTTTCGATTTTTTTAATATTAGCGCCATTTTATAGTTCACGACTTTCTGAATCCATTGATATTTATAATACCTGACATTAAGATTTTCCTTTATATTTAAAGTTTATTTTTGGAAAATAGCTTGCATTTCAACTTTATATCTTTAGTCATTTTATTATTTAATCTAATAGGATACTAGTATGTTTTTGCCGTATTTTCTGTACACAAGGAACATTTTCTCAAAAACTACTTAATGAATCCACTTTAAATTTGTTCACATGGTTAACCTTGAAACTCTACACAACCATGAGTTTTTTGAGTCACTTCAGTTAACTGCAAAATATTTTAAAAATAACCCCTCTAATTCCAGGTTGTTAATAGTCAGCGACAAATAAAATTTTCTTTGGTAAAAATAAATTATTTTTCGTTGTAAACACTCATAATTTGTGCAAAGGTACTGTAGAAACTGTGTTAAAATTTGAAGTAAAATGGTTCAGTAGTTTTTGAGAAAATGTTCCAAACGTTAACATGGTGCAATATAGGGATTTCGTCTCTCCTTAAACTCATCTTTTAGAATTGAACATTGAAAGATTGCATGAGGAAATGAAGAGATTCGCAAGGAGTCACAAAGAACGACTTCTGCGCCTTCCGAATGCTAAAGCGGTGCCACTACTCGACAAATTAACAGAAGATTTAAGAGCCAGAAAACCATGGTTTAATTTAGGAAATTAAAATATGTATTTTGTTTTAAAAATAGGAGTATTTTTAAAACAAGAGAACGCTTAATGTAAATCTTTAATAGTATTTTATAAATTTCTTACGAATTTTATCAATAAGTTCTTAAAGATTTTGTATTTTTATAAGCATTTTGTTATTCAATCATTTTGTAGCTTTTCATTACTGTTTTAAATGGTACCCCCAGAAATCCATAAATTTTGGTAATCCAACAGCCTTCCAGTACCATATCTGTCGGATTGTCGAGATTAAACTGTAATTTATTGGAGCATTTGATACCAAATAGATGAAAAGAGGAAGAAGAAGAAATTTATGGAAGCATCTTACCAGAAGAATGCTAGAAGACAGCTAGTAGTACAGCTACTAGCTATAGTAGAATGCTAGTAGTACAAGTTATAGTAGGAGGCTAGTGGGGCATATCTTAAGACATCCTGGTATTGGTCTTTCAATAATGGAGGATAATATTGAGGAAGTGAATTGTAGTGGGAGGCAAAGGTTAGAATATATAAAGCAAATTACAAAAGATGTAGGGTGTTACAGGTATGTAGATATGAAACTGCTTGGGCAAGATAGAACAGCTTGGATAACTGCAACAAACCAGTCGAGAAACTGATAACAAAAAAAATTGATATCAGATGTTTGTTAGTAACTATGGCGGTATTTTAGTTTATATCAATTTGGGAACTTCAAGCATACAGTTTCCAGCATATTTCTATTTCCAGGATAACACACGGTACTAAGTATAGTAGGAAATCAGAAGAAGTAAAACCAGGTTAAGAATGGAGAAAAAGTTAAATTTGTACATCGAATTGTAGTAAAGTGTTGATGGTAACGACGAATGAATTGATAAATCGATAGTTATGTAACGTCATTCATTTCATATATATGTTTTATTTGACAGGAAAAATAAACAAATGAGGACCAATTTCATTAATGTCTTTTGATGGATGCAGTAGATTCAGAGGTTCTTTTTTTGTTGATAAAAAAAGAGACAAAATTTAGAATGGGTAACATTAATTTAACGTAACGTACTGTAACATGTTGTAGAATACAATGGTAACAGGTTGTAACTGTACGTAAATATTGTTACAGTTTATTGAATAAAAAGATAAATACGCTGAATTAATAAAAAAGTAATTAATAGTTAAATTGTTAATATTAATTAAAAATATAACAGGGAATATTCTAGTATAAGTGGTCGTATATATTGTGTTACGAATAGTTTGAAATTTAACTTAAGATGTATTACTCTTGGATATTTAAACCCAATCTAAAAGCGCTCCCTTCCATAAACTGACGATATCACCCTTTTACACCGACCACAACTCTTCCCAAAAGCCAGAACTAATCCAGGTAATCACTCTGCTAAGCAATGTGTATTGAATCTTTGTATGTGTGTTTACGAATTTGTGTTATTGTGTGCAACTGCAAGGGTGGATGACTAGATAAGTTTACTCTTACTGTTTCTATTGCTCTTCCGATAAACCCTAGAGAGGTCATTTTACAAAGGCCTTTTCTTCTTGCGGTAACCGGCTATCCAACAACCCCGAACTAATTGCTACGGGCAATAAAGAAAGCAAGACAGATCTATAAAAGGAGGGAGTGAGAACGAGACATAAATTGATAGTCAACTGAGTAAACGAAGGCTAATGGTTTACCATTACCGATATTCTACTAAATTAACTGTTGCAAATGTTTCTATTTATTCACTTAATGAACTCGGTACTAATTCCAACATTGGAAGACAACATTTTATACCATTCTTTATATTTTAATTTAAAATACATTCGTTAATTAACATTTCAGTGAAAAAATAAATGAGTGATCTCTATGCGTAAGATTTAGTGATGTATTTAGTGAGGAGTAGTAAAAATTTAAACAACGAGATCTCTCGAGTGATTCCAGTCAAAGACCATCAGACACATGTTAAAACCCTGGTATATAAACAAGAAATTTATTTATAAAGATCTCATCTTTTTCACTTTAGTTATTTTTATTTAAAACTTTGCAGTTTTGCACAACCACCAAATATGCTTTTAATATATATTTTTAAAAATGACGTTACAATTAAAGGAGGACACTACTCATTAGTAGGACTCCCGCAGTTAATTACTACAATTAGCTTTTCAAAATTTAATCTATTAGATTATTTAATTAATATTAGTAGTACGTTGAATTATTGTTTGTTTTATTAAGCGTAATTAAATTTTAATTGTCTTGAATAAAGTTAACCCAAGTCTCTGCTCCACCTCCCACTGAGCCGACGATATGGATTGCCTGGTAAATGTGGAGAACTTACTACACGAATCAATTTGTTGATGTTGTTAAGTAATTTTAATCTAAAGCATTGATACATTTCGTGTATGGTGTCAGTAATAAATGGAATGTTTAAGTCCGAGTAAAGTGAATGATTCGATACAAAAAATGGAGCGTTAACTAGCGTACGAAGCAATTTTGATTGAAACCGTAGAAGTTCAGCTATGACTGATGGTTTTGATAAACCACAGACCTGATAACCATCCAACCACATTGGCTTAAGTAAAGTCTTATATAATAGTAATTTCAGAGGCTTAGGCAATTTATATCGATGAGATAGAAGACTGTATACTAGCTGTTTTCGTCTACCATCTAATGCTTTACGTTTAATATTACATGTTCATTCAATCTAAGCCCTCTGTCTATATTTAAGCTGAGGTACCGAATTTTGTTGGCTTGAGGTAAAGGAGAGTTATACAAGAAAACTCTCAGACAGGTCGCCGTCTCAAAGTAAAGGTAACGTGTTTTGTTTTGTCTGAATTAATTTTTATTCTCCACTTCATAACTCGTCGTCGTCGTCGTCTTCATGGATTAGGCTGTGCGTTAGCCTGTTCCGGCGTCCATCTCTTCCTCGGTCTACCAATACATCTTTTACCTGTCGGATTATGGATCAATGCATTTAATGGAAGGCGATCTTGGGACATTCTTAACACATGCTCTGACCACTTTTCTTTGTATGTCCTTATAGTGTTCAACAATGGTTGGGCACCGCATTCATTCCTTATTACTTCATTACGAATGCGATCCTCTCTTGTGCAGCCCTTAACTTGCCTTAGAAATCGCATTTCCGCTGACTGGATTCTTGATTCCTGTTTTCTCGTCAGCACCCATGCCTCACTTCCATAAGCCAAAGTTGGGATCGCCATTACTTTATAAAACTTTAGCAATGTGTTTTTCCTGGCTCTATTCTTGAGAGATCGACTTATTGCACCACATACCATGTTGAACCTAGTTACTTTTTGATGCACATCATGGTCATATTCATACGTAACATCGCATCCCAAGTATTTAAAATTAGCTACTTGCTCCAAACGCTTGCTTCCAATCACTATTTTAGACCTTGTAGGCCATTTTCCATGGAAAGCCATAATTTTTGATTTGCCTGCAGAAATTTTCATATTAAAATGTTTGCCAATTATGAAGAGCTTATGCACTGTCATTTGCAGCTTGTCCTCGGATTCCTGTATAATCACAGTGTCGTCAGCAAATAATAAATAGTTCATAAAAGTATTGCGGGTAAGAGCGATACCCTTGTCTCACTTCATAACTATGAAGTTCATAGTTCATAGTTATGAAGAATCACTTCATAACTATGATTCTTATTTAATCAAATGATTTTGTAAATTTAGTGAAACATTGTTGACCGTTTTATCCGAGGAAAGATCTCAACTTAAACGCAGTGAAACAACAAATTTAAAAATTCAGTAATGTTCAGAATTATTGTCTACAAATTTCGTCACTAAAATTTGATTGATTATTATAAATTTTGAAAAGTTATTGTAGTTTAAATGTAAAGAACGTGTTTTTTATATTAATATTTTGTGTTTTATATCATATACCTTTAAAACTACTGAATATACAGTTCTGGGACCTGTTTTATTAGATTTTTCAGACGAAATATCATATAGTCTAAATTCACCAAGTTTGTCACAAAAAGTGAAACTCAAAAGTCAGTATGACCGAATTTATTCAGGGGAAATGAAATCGGGACGAAATCTTTCGCTAGGTGTAACTCACTAATGAAGCGTTTTCGGACCTATTTTTATATGTACGTTTTTCATTATTTCGATGATACGCCTGTGAAGTACGGGAGCTTCCTCCTGAAATACCGCATTTATAATGTGTATAAGCCTACTAACATGAGGATAGGATAGATGGGTCCGTTTTATATGGGACACTCTGTAGTTAGGTATACTATTCACAACGAATCACAGGAAAACATTTTTAGATTTTTTCTTTGTTATCAGTAGGTAACTTTTAACTTGATCGGTGGTTTTGCTGGATTGTTGGTCTGAAGTAGACATGAATGTGAACAGGAATACTCAGTAGTTTGCTCAATCTAGTCATCAGTCGGTCACGTCAAACGTTGCTCGCCAAGTCGGTGTTACTGGAGAATTAATAGCAACTCTATACCAGCTGACTGGCTGGGATGGTCCAAAGACGAGGAAAAAGTGAAACTGTAACTTATAATTACTGTTGTAAGAATAAAATAGATTCTTGAACAATACTTTCGAATAAGTGATTAAAATTCAATTTTTATAATCTGTGTCAAAAGACTGTACAAACTAACTAATACGAAAAATTTTAAGTGACGGTATTAAGAATATTTAAAACTTGTTTTGTTTCACGCTAAAAAAAATTCTGAATTTGTAAAGGTACAAACTAATTATGAATTTTTCTTGTCATCAGTCTCTCGACTTGTTTGATGCAGTTCTCCAACCTGTCTATCTTGCGCAAGTCATTTCATATCTACATACCTGTAACACCCTACTTCTTATGTAATTTGCTTTATATATTCTAACCTTTGCCTCTCGCTACAATTCACTTCCTCAATATTACCCTCCATCATTGGTAGACCAATACCTGGATGTCTTAAAATATGGCCCACTAGCTTATTCCTTCTTCTGGTAACATGCTTCCATATACTTCTTTTTTCATCCACTCGTCTAAGAACCTTTTAATTACTTATTTTCTCCACCCACCGTATCTTTAACATTTTCTATGATTGTTTTGTACCCATAACGGGTAGGTGGAGTGTTACATTAATTGCACTCGATCTGTTGGTTCCAGAGCTACAAAAAATAGTTCTGTTTCTTATCACATAGTCGGCCAATTATATGACTGAACTATTTAAGAACAGAAGAGGTAGAGGTGTAAAAGACACTGGTCAGACCTATCTCCTCTGTGAGTAATGAAGTTCACTATACACCCAGACCCTGTGGTGAATGAAGTGAAGGTGTCATTTGCAGAGTGGAAAGTGGTTGTTTTTCGGAAAGCCTGGCACGCTCATAAACATACTCTTTCAACTCAGTGAGGAAGGCAATAGTAACCACCTCACTCCTCGTTTTTTACTTAGTAAAAACTCGAAAGGTTCAAACAAGCTTTTCGGCTGTTGACCTAAACAACACAACATGAATTTTTATAAAGACTGAATTCATATTTCACGCTAAAGATTTATTCATAATTATTGTAATCAATCAGAAAATACTAAAATTGTTAATGGATCAACACAAATACATTACAAAGATCTAAAACGGTACACATACTTTGATTTGTAATTCTTTCGTTTATAAAGCGTATAAATTTAAAACGTATTTCTAAAAATGAACTACCTATATTAAAAGAAAATTAAAATTAGCTTTATAAAATTTAAACAATTTATTATGTTTCATATTAAAAATAAGGGTTTAGAAGTAGAACCGGCTAATCTCGAATTCTGATGGTAATAATAACCAACCATCAAGGATTTCTATCAAATGAGAAAAAGTAAATATTTTTATTTCTTTAAAAGTTCATAACTTTTGTAATACACCAACCATTTCAGAAGACATTACTCGTTCTCAGTTTTATGTGGGGTCTGAGAGAAGGGTAATAGGACAGATTATTTTTGTTCCTTTGAAAAAAAATCAGCGGTACAGTTGAGCTTGCTAAAGGATGTCGGCTTACTTTCAAGGTTGTTTTTATATTAAAGCTAAAAGAGTTTTACTGCATAATAGATTTACATATGTGTGTGTAAGAATACAAACATAAATTCTTAAAAATTGTATTTTGTCCGTTTTACTTGTTTGTGTACCCTACATTAAAAGATTTTACTCAAATTCTCTCTTTTATCATCTTGTAATTCTAATGAAATATTCTGTCTTCCTTCCATGGTTTCTGTTTCATAATATTTATTTTCAGGATCTGGTTATTGAAATGTAATATGCATATTTAAATTGAATTTCCTTCATTTGAATTTCAAATTATTTTACTTAACTTACAAATTTCAGTTTTTGTATTGAATTAATCTGAAAGATTAAGTGTAGCTTATAACGGTTAAACGTATGATGAAATTTATCCGGATGTATTTAATTTAAAGCAATATTTATCACAAGCATAAGCTGTAAATATAATGTACAGTAGACGCCGCTTATTGTGATCACGTTGGTAATCCAAATTTTTGATCGTTGATTTTTGCATCGGTCATAATATTTGAAATCGCTTTGTTAACAGCCTAACCGGAAAACTGAAACTTGATTGCAATTAACCTAATTGACTTAATCGTAGGCCTACCAATGATATAGTAGTATTACCCGTGACAAAGAAAAAACTAGAGGATATCTTAAATGGAATAGATGAGATCATGAGAAAGGCTTACTTCATGAAAATTAATAGGAACAACGCGAAAATGTTGTGCAGCAGCAAGAGTGGTTTAGAAGAAATGAGAAATTTAAAAAAAGCAACGAAAACATACAGGAAGTTGGGAAAGTCTGCTGTCTACGGGTAAAATAACAAAGGATGGTAGAAGCACAAGTGATATCAAAAGTAGAATTCTCAAGCTAGAAAAGCCTTTGAAATGAAAACCAGCTTACTGACTACAAACATTGATTTACAGATTAGGAAAAATTTCTTAGAACACAATGTTTGGAGTGTAGAATTACACGGGAGTGAAACGTGCATGATAGGGGCCGTAGAAAAGAAGAGGATAGAACCTGTTGAAATGCGGTGCAATAGGAAAATGTTAAAAATTAGGTGGGTGGACAGTAATTTATAGATTTTTGGGCGAGTGAATGAAAAAAAAAGTATATAGAACCATCTTACCAGAAGAAGGGATGGGCTAGTGGGGCGTATCTTAAGACATCAAGGTACTGGTCTATCATTAATGGAGAGTAATATTGAGGGAGTGAATTGTAGGGGAAGGTAAAGGTTAGAATATAATATAAAGCAAATGTTGTTTTTGTTTTCGTGTGAACAAAATATCTCAAGAACGGAAAATCGTACTAAGTTGAAACTTGAAACTTAAGTTAGGTACTACTAGCGAACCCGACATGAACATTTTTCAAAATCGGTCAACCGGAAGTAGTATATTCGTATAATTTTTCACTTTTTGTGATTTTCTCAAAAAGAGCTCCAGCGACTTTTTTAAAAATCGCCTTATTTACTACATTTTTATGCTCTACAAGAAAGGGTAGGCGCGATGTTTGCTGAAATTTTTGGTGAGGCTGTTCTCTCGTAGAAAAAAATACATATTAGTCTTTTTTTGTAAAGACATATTAGTGTTACATATTAGCGCAACTTACATATCAGCGGAAAAGTGTATATAATAAAAGTTGTAGACAGTTTAAAAATCTACAACTCTTATTTCGAAATTTTTTTGTAAACGCTTAGTTTAGCGATAGTTTGTGATTTTCTGTTTTTTTTTTCATGAAATTACGTAACAATTTCAAGTTTTTAAGATTTCGGCCGTAGTATCCATTTTACGACAAAAGTGCATATAATAAAATTTATAGAAAATTAAAAGTTCTACAAATTTTATTTTATGTATTTTTTTCTACAGAGCCTAGTTTAGCGTGAAAGAGTTATTTTCCGTATTATTAAGCCTAACTATGGGTAAGCGCACAGTGAACGCTGGTCGCAGGTCGCTTACAAGTGGGAGCCTGTTATAGGCCTTTATATTTTAATCGGACGTTTCACAGTAAATGCTGGTTGGGTAACCTGCGTACTGGTCATCTGCGCATATCAGCTCACTGGTTTGTTTTATATAAACCTGCCTGCTGTTTGCTGGCAGGTGCTAATGTATTGACGTTGTATAATACGTATTAGTAAATAATCACAACTTATTTCATTATAAAATAGGTTTATAAAAATAAATTTAAAAGATTATTACTGGTCAAACAATGCTTTATTAAATTGAATATCGGTAGTAAAAATGTTCAAAATATGTACCTAAAAGTAATCTCAAGTCTTTCTTCCGGTAATATTGGTTTCTAGTGCAAGTTGCACCATTGTTTCTGTAAACGAAGTTCTACTTTTGACAATATAAAATTAAACGTTTCCAGAGTCATTCTCATTTATTTAAAAAAAATTTGTCTTGTTATTTTTATAATGGCGCAAAAAGAATATGATACTCGCCGTACAATTTTCCGTTCTTATTATTGTTACTAAAGGTAGCATCATTTAAATGATAATTTCGTGTAAACGTTTTCCATTAGAAATGATTCATCATCACTGCTGCTACTGGAACTCATCTTGAATACCGACAACTGAAAGAAAGTTAAGCGCTTAGTTACATGCTCCTATTATGCGCACTCGCCAGCGTGATTCACTTCCTGCGACCAGCGACCTGCCACCAGCGTTCACTGTGCGCTTACTCTAAGGTTGGTTTTCATTTTACTTCATTCACTCATGAGTAAAATTAGGTTAGTTTTTTTGTAATGTTTTATTACTAATGTTAGGTTGTATTGTTCTTTATTTCCCTTGGCAAGAGAAAGTCGGGTGCATGTTTTTCACCAGATTTTTTTTATAAAAATTTCTTTCTTAGTAGATAAGAGTACGAGACGTACTGCAATGTTTCTCATTTGTATAGGGTATTAAAATTTTGCATACTTTTTTCATATAACTTCGTTATAATGCATAATATTTTATTCATTAATGACTACATTGGGTCATGGTGGAGTATCGATGGGTTTTAACCTATTTGAAATTTTCCAGGATCTGATGAGTAATCGAACAAAAGATTTTCCACAGTGTTTTAACTCCAAGTGCTTTAAGTGTCTGCGTCATTGATAAAATATATTTACTTTATTAACATTTAAAAATTTTTTCGCTGTATTAAAGCCAAACATGATTTACAAAAATATTGTTGTACTTATTTTATTGTATAAGCGACCATTATAAAATAGCTCGACTTTCATCAAACTGTATTACCTCGCCAAATTCTATTCGTTATTTCATCAACAAATATTATCTAACCAGCATCTTGTTATATCCGTACACTTTTGTGATACCTTAAGCTGATAATAATAGCAGCAACACTGTTTCCCAACGTTACCCTACGTAGACAACAGAGTAAACCATAAAGGAGTAAAGGAGATGTAATAACAGCTTGTATGTGAGCTTTAGATTTTATTGCTGTTAAAGCCCTTCTTGAGTGTACCGCCTTACCTGTAGGCTATTTTGTCTTCCAGACACTGTGTGTTGGTTATAAGGATGTATGTATAACGACAGTACTGATATGACAACGCCCTTGTGTTCCTTTAAAATTATAAACCAAAAAAATTCAAGTGATGAAGTATATCCTCACCTATATACAATTGTTTTTTTCAGATCATAATTTTGTAATCTGTGTTGGTAGTCGTACAAGTTGTACCTATGAAATGTTTATTAATAGCAATTTTAAGAAGGATTATTTTAACCAAATTAGATTTATAATAATTTCAATTAACTTTTTAATAAGTTTTGTTAAATGTTTTCGTTCATAATTGTTAATATAATATTATTAATTTTTTTTAAAGAATCATTGTTTAAAATGTTGATTTGGGGATAAGAAAACCTTTATATGATGGTTTTAAATCTAGAGCTCAAAGAGTAAAATTTAATTATTTTATGTGAATGGTCAAAGGCCTAAATCAATGTTATAATTTTCAAACAACATATTCATTAATGTACTTACATTAAATAGTTGAATTTCATTAAACAAAGATATGTATTAATTTATCTGAGTGTATTTATTAAAATAGATATATTATTTTAATATATTTTTATTCTAATCACTTATCATAGAACAAACAATCGAAAACATTACATACTTCTACAGAAGAAATATCCATAACATAAATGAATGACGTTCATTGATAAACCAAATTATCAAAATGTTAATAGTTTTTATAAGTGTGAATTACTACTTCAATTTTTTTATTATAATCTATCAAATATTTTTGTTGTTCTTATCATCTTTTAGCCACAGTATTAGGTTTTCAAGTGAACTCTGTTAGATACTAAGTAAGATAGCTAATATCGTACCAACTTTGTAGAAACATTTCTTAGTGTTAGCTGAGTGTAATATACATAAGAAAAACGTAGATCCCAAAATTAATTTAATTAATTAGGATGCATAGAAAACCTATAGGTTGCATTACAGAACTGGAAAGCAATAAAATATAATTAGTCTTAACAAAATATTACATGAAAACTTCTTTATAAAGTAAAAACCAAAGAATTTGTTACAGTTTCTCTCAACCGGTATAGACACGGCATCGATAGTTGATCTCCTTGTGCTGTGTTAAATTTTGTGCAGTTTCCGGTCGTGTTACGAACAGAATGTCTTACCCTAGAATTATGGGTTTAATTCTTGAACAATATTTTGCTACGAAATTGTACGCGAGTGTAAAAGAATAATTTCAAATTAAATTTTTTGGTGTTCCTCCACCAGAAAAATTTTCAATTTCTAGGCTGAAAAACCGATTTCGACAGACAGGTAGTGTTTGTGTCAGAAAACGTAGTGGTCGACCAACTCTCTTGATAAGTGACGTTTTAGAGAATGTGAAAACAAGATTGGTTAATTCTGCACGGAAAAGTTTACGAATTCTTTCCTCGCAAGTTAATTTGTCATATTTGAGTGTTCAGAAAGCTGCTTAAAAATTTAAATTGTATCCGTATCGCGTACGATTAGTTCTAGAGCTTCAGCCTCAAAATTTAAACAAGCGATAATTCTGATGAGAATGATTGTTGCTTACTTTTAACATGAAGTAGACTACAAAAAATCTTTTCTTGAAATGTTTACCATACTGATAGTATGTACTTTTTTTAGAAAAGTAAAATATCTTTATTTTCGGCTAAAAAAACTGCTATGTGTTGCAATATAAAAACAACTTAGAGATTTTTCGTGATTTAAATTTAATGAAGCTTTGAAAAAAAGAATGATAATTTTTGAGTAGAATAATAAATATTTGTACAAAATTTATACTTTTTTTAAGTTACGTTCTGTGACAAGTTAAAAGCAACCACTAATTTGTAAAGGAGTGGACAAAAATGATCAAAGCGTTCAAGGAAATTGGTGTTTCGTGTCCACAATACAATTTAATTAAAATTGTTAAAGACAAGAGTCAAAACAGAAAATTGATCTTGTAGCATTCCTGGTAGAGAAAGCAACCTAAAGTTAAATTTACTTTTAAAGAGTAGATAGAAGGATTTTCAGGTGACGAAGTCCGATTTTTGTTAACTTAAGTGTGATGTGTTTCATTTTATTTGATCTTAGTTTCAATGTGAACTTTTGTACTGTTTTATGTGGCGTTGTATTCACTATTTTAACGAGTTCATTAAATGACACTTCGGATGTAATTTTACGAAAGTGCTGTGGTATTTGTAAGGTAGGTAGGTAACCTCTTTCAAGCCATTCATCAAATTCAATCCGATTCACTGAAAAGAAGTGACTGTCCTATTTTACAGAATAGAGTAGTAGCTTCCTATTTCATGTTATTTTTATCTTATGTTTTCTATTAAAGTTTTTTCTCTGTATGTAATCCATACAAATAATTTGAAAAAAGAAAAACAGTAACCAACATGAAGTAGAACTGTATTTGTTTGTATAATTTTTAAATTATAGAATTATTAAATATTTTTTTATTAGTGATATTCAAATATTTACAACTATGAATTCACAACCAGTAAATTTCATAATGACAATATGATATTACCTGAAAAATTACTTCTACTTCTTCTTCTTCTACCGTTTACGGAATAGGCGCTACGTTTTTCCACCTCAAACCACCTTTTCCTTGGTCTACCGTTGCCGTACTGGCCCATTGTTGAGAGAAACCAGGTTTAAATCTGTAGTGTAACTTTTTTTTGTGTATTGAATTATATATATATATATATTTTTTTTTAATTTATAGTTAAGTAACACAAATATTTTTTTATTTGTATATTTTTTTATTTATAAAACAAAAATGAATTATAGAATTACTAGAATGCCCCGCGCTGCTTCGCACGCGAAACATGGGTAATAAATTTACAAAAAATAAATATATAACAAATTATGTCGCTTTTAGATCACTGTATACTCCAACCTACACACACACACGCACACACAACGTTTTGATAATTTCCCCCGCGTAAATCTCTCGCCATCATCAAACCCCTTCATCTACTTCTGCAGCAATACGTACTCAAATATACACACCCACAACATACATATTTATGAAAATCTT
Organism: Catonia carolina; assembly: GCA_035578175.1. NCBI lineage: Eukaryota > Metazoa > Arthropoda > Insecta > Hemiptera > Achilidae > Catonia > Catonia carolina. The sequence continues at coordinate 120,324,562 of JAQMRL010000002.1, read as the reverse complement.
CATTAGGGCCCTTAGGGTTATCATTTTGGAAAATTAAAAAATAAAATGTTGCTGTAAATGTAAACAAGAATATACTGTCAAAATTCGTTCAGTAGTTTTGGAAATTCGGCTGCACAAAAAACACGCTTTGTCTTTATAATATTCGTATAGATTGTTTATTTCCGATATTTTTTAACAATACAATTTTTTGCAGCAGATTTGAACTGCCAGTTATCTTCTTTCTACACTACAACGTCAACCAGTTATCCACTAAGGCAAGCTAAATAATTAATAACATTTACAATATCTAAATGAAAAACGGTTTACAAATTTATGTATTGTAAGCTAAAATATGTAAATTTTAGCCGGTTGGCGTCGTGGTTGTAACGTTAAATAATAAATTCAAAATCAATATATTAAACTTCATATAATTATAATGTATAATCTCTTTCATTTACACAATTTGTTACGTTACAATTATTTGCTATTTTTAATAATGTCGTCCTACAATCTTTTAATGCCTTGTTCTTTCCATATAATGTTTCTTTTTAGTAAATAACGAATATGATAACACATAAATCTTTATCTAATATTGTCATTTATGTATTTCTAATGTATTAAATATATAATTTAAACAATTAAGCATTAATGTGATGACCTCCTCATCCTTTCAATCTCCAGGTCCCACTAAATCATTTTTACAATTTCTTCCCCTTCCTTTAGTTGTCTAGCAACCAGATTTTGTTTATAACTTTCTTAAAATTAAATTATTTTTTATTATTTTATTTCCACCAGCTGGGTCTATTTACATTTACTTCAGACCAAAACATAAACAAAGCCAGCTGTCAATGATTTTGAGTCGTCACATGGTTAACACGACTGGCTTCTATGCCAGGGTCCCGGGTTCGATTCCCGGTCAGATCTGGCATTTTTTTATCACTCATTTTCATATATCATCATTCTCCACCGTCTGCATTAGCAGAAATTGCAAAACAGCGAGTCGTAAACAAATAATAAAAAATAAGCTAAAATACAGCTTAAAATGTATCAAAATTGATATTTTTTAAAGGTCTTAACATTTTCTAATGATTCCTGATTATAACAAGTCTCAATTTTTCGTGGGAAGAAAACATTAAAACCTAATGAAATTCAATTCTATTTTCCTATAGTTCAAATTCCGTGGGGCACCCGGTATAACGTACTACTTAGAACAGCAAATTTGTAGTTTTGGCGAAAGAATGTTTTCAACATTCAGATACTTTAAGAATCGTACTCAATTCAGATAATAGCACTTAGGAATTTGTAATAAATTTAAAAATAAGTGAAGTAAATTTATCTAATTAAATAGAAAGAATAATGGGAGAGAGTAAGACAATATATTTTAAAAAGTTTCATTTACTGATATAAATAATTTATATACCACGGTATATATTTTTTGGATTCCATTTATATATATATAAACTTATATTTTTGTGAAAGATAAATAATACACAAGACGGAAATATTTATGGGATTCAGTATTTACGGCATGCATTCGTATGTAAATGAATTCGTAGTGGGTTGTATGAATTGCAAATTCTTAAATGGATGACAGATTTATCTAAAAAGAGATGATAATATAGTTTGTAAAAAATTTAAGATTGTATTTTATGTAGGAATACCGATTTCTTTTTCATTATCAATGATAATAAATGGTTTGAAAAAAAATGTCAACTCAAACTGGGGGCTGAATAAGATGTCGGAACAGTGTGAAATAAAGTACTACGTGATCTGATTTTACAGAGTGCCCTTCGATATCTCACTCTAGTCTATATTTTATATGAGACAGAAAGAGAGAAACGAAAGGAGAAAGTTTGTAGATGATCATTAAGAAAGAAATAGAAGTATGTGACGTCATGCAAATCAAATCTATATTCTTTTTTCTGTCTTCTGTCCTACAGTCAATCAAAATTCGTTCAACATTTTACGATCCAGATAGGGCGACAGAAAGTAATATTGTGTGACTGGCATTTTTACTTTGGTTCTTAAGAATTTGTTTGGAGTCTTATAGGAATGTATTTTTTATCAGTTGATAACTAAAATGTTATCTCTGGAAGAGTATACTGCTGAAACGATTGTTCTCTAATAATAGTCGGAATCTTCAACTCATTGTAACACATTCAAAGTTTTATGTATGCAAATATTTTTACTAAGGACAAAGAACTCTTTCACTTTTTTACGACGTTGCTTTTTTGTATTCACATTATTTAAGCGATAAAAGAAAAAGTGATAAAAGTGAACGTCTGGATGTTATATCATTAGTAATTAAACATTCAGTAATTTTAAATTTACTTTTCAAAAATAAATGTATTTTTTAATTTTCTGGAACAGTTACGCATAAGTCTTCAATGATATAAAACCAGCTGAAAAAAAATCATAATTAAAATCATCATACTTTTTATATTGTTTAAAATATTCTTAAAAATTTTATGGAAAAACATCTTAAAAAATTTCTAAAAGAAAAAATTGGTTTTGCAACATTCATAATGAATAATTTTTATAAAATTATTTATACGTTTACTTTTACTTAGTGTGAGTTAATAACGATTCTGCTAGAGTTTGTAGGTAGATATTTACCGTTCTAACGGAGAAAGATGATTTACTTCTTATTTTTTTCAACTTATTTCATTGCAGTATAAAATAAATTTGAATAAAAACAACTGATTCATGAATATTAATAATTTTTCTGGTAATGTTGAAATTTAAGGACCATTCTTGGATAAAAGTAGTTCTGAATATTACAGAAGTATGAAAAATTTATTCAATAATTATTCAATCAAAATACTGTAATAAAATCTGTGTGCCTGTATACGAGTTAACTCTTTAGACAGACCAGAAAAGATAATTGTACAGGGAAGAGAAAGAGATAAGAGAGGAGCGGAAAGGAAGGGATGATTGGGGGAACGGGAGGGAGAGAGATTTTTGGGCAAAAGAATGGGTCCGAAGTCAGTGGACGGACATTATAGGTTAGGAAGAATACAAACCAAAAGATGACTAGACTCTCATAAAACGAAGTTCAGAATTCTACTGGCACTATAATATACTGTGACACTTATCTCTAAGGTCCGTTTCGGGATCTAGGTTATTAAATAATTAATACACTAAAGTTTACAATTGCACTTAAAGGTTTACAAAATAAATAAATAACTAATTAAAATGACTTATTGCAATAAATAACTTAATAATTTACTTAAAATAAATAATAAACAATAAATAACTTAATAACTTACTTAGCACTACTTACAATCACTTTTATAAGACTACACAAACACACAAAACACAGAAATTGAATTCACATTAACTTTAACTTAAACAGCAACAAAAACTTAACTTTAACAAAAACTGCACATTAACTTTACACAATACTCACACGCACACAAAGACGGTATAACAATCGTTAATCACAACAATGCTCGGATACGCAACCTGTAAATACGCACCCCGATAATCGCTCGATAAAGATCACACGAATACTGACTGGACCGCGCTCGGGGGTCTCTTTATATACTCATTCAGAAAGATCATTCCAGAAAAAAGTAGAGAAATCATGCAAAAAATAAAGTACAAAAAATAACCATTTATTAATGAGTGCTAGAAGAATCCGTTGTAAACAAGTCAACAATAGGTCTTAATAGCCTAGAATAAAAGTTGTTACGGGTCCCTTTCATAACAGTTTTACAATACCCGACCTTATATCCTACACGATAGTTATTACAATTTTTATGAATAGACATACCTTTATGGTTATTATTGTCCAATTGTAATTTATTGTTGCTATTGTGTTATTGTTATTTTTGTCTTATTATTCCTTTCTTGCTATTTTATCTACTCTGTACAATTTCATGAATGAAATTCTGGAACCTTCGCGAAACATCTTGTTTCGATATCGTCACAATACCTAAAGTTTCTAATTAGTGGTTGAAAGAACACAGAAAGGATATCGATAAAATAGAATAAACCGAGAAAACACAAAGATCTGAGTAGGGACAGATCTAAAATTTGACTTAATTGGACGTAACTGTCAGAAAGGACAAACTTTTGGAGGTCTGAAATTTTTTTAGAGATTCTTGTTTTGATGTCATATTACAAGATCATTTAAAAATATAAAAATTCTCTTTTGACTCAAACAATGGAAGTTTTTTAGGTTAGTAAAGTAATTGTTAGTACACATATTTTTCTACATTTTATTATGCTTCAAAAGGGCGCACAACCGCACCTCTCTCTGCGTTTTTCTTTTGAGACGGAACAAAGTACAAATATTTATTCCAGGAGCTTCCAAGAAGAATGAAAGCAGAGCAAAAATAAACGGTACATACGAGATAAATAAAATAGAATTTTGAGAGTGCGGACTGCATAAGAAGCTTCCAGAAATGTGTAAATTTACTTCACGTAGTATATAAAATGGTCTTAAACAATTAAAAATAAATTAATTGAAAAGTCTTAAAATTCTAGGTAAAAAACCTTTGATGATTGTTTTAAATATTTTAGACACATTAAGAATGTAAAATACTTTTTAAATTGTTTAAAAAAACAATTTTTCTGAGGTATTACAGATAACAGAATTAAGAACATAACTTTCTTGTAGCGAGTTATCAGAGTAGAATTTTGAAATAAATCAATAAAACCATCTCATGACTGTCGTTTCTATAAGGGGTTAAGTTTCTTGTGTGTATCTGTACGTGTACACATGGATGTGTACAGATCAACGAATCTGTTTGTTCACAAGGAGGAGGAAATTTTAGTAGAATGGATCAAGTGCCCTCGGCACATGGCTAAGAAGATCATTGGGATTATGGTCTCCTCACCCCAAGTTCGCCTACAACTGCATTCAATATAGTCAGTGTATTTCCAGTTTTTCCTTATCAAAGAAAATCATTACATTTACTTCAAGGAAGCTAATAAATCTTTGTTGGGAGAAACTTAGCAAAAAAGAGAAATAACTTAGCAAAGAATACGAAAGAAATAACGTACTTTAATTGAATGTTATAACTTAATTGACTTACGCTGTCTATCATGTCAACCCCAAATATTTAATTCGTTGTTTTTATTTTTCATTGATAACTTTATTTTATTTATTTTTTATACTAGATTTTACAGCGGTATATGTTGACAAGTTAAATGCACGACATTAGTATCACAACCAATTTAATTTTACGCCAGTTACATGTGACAATCATTTCAATATCAGTTTGATTTTTTAATAACGTCTAAAAATTTTGTAATTGTCATCCTTTAATATTGAATTTTGACATACAAAATCACTTTTTTTTAAATATCTCCTTAGGTCTTAATTTGGTTTGATCGTTTCAATTCCCAAAATGCACTATTCACACAATATAATTTTGTTCGTATGTGTTTTCCTCTGAAAATTTGTCTCCCTCATCCTCACAGGATTTTAATATAAGTTTTACCAATTTATACTCCAAATTAATTGGCAGATGCCAATAATGTAGGATGTAGAAGAAAAGAGCTTTACCAATCGATTAAACATCTGTTTAATCCAATTAATTCAAGTACTATTGACTGCAAAAGAAATTGCCTTGTCTATGTTTTAATTAGCACTGGATTTAATGTTTGTTAAGAGGATCAAATTAATTAATTGAATTAAGAACTTCAAAAATTAATTATAAAATAATTAAAACTAATTCACGAACCATAAAGGGAGTATAATTTTTTGTATTATACATATACGAAGAATTTTGGATTTTGGATAATATTGTTCATATTATTTTATTTATTTTCAGTTAATCTTACAGAGTTATTTTATTCAGATTATTTTTATTGCTTTTTTAACATGATTATCTTGAAATAATTGCGTAAGCGCCTATGTATTGGAAAAACGTTTAGTATTTACAAATAACAAAGTTTAATTTAACATAATCTAAACCAATAATTTGATTTCCAAAAGGATTATTAAGTCTCTCACAGATTACGAAAGGTGGTAGATAGAAGGAAGTGATAAAAAAATGTCACATTTGGCACAGAATCGAACTCGGGATCACCGATATTGAAGCCAGTTTTAATTTAAAATTATGTAATCATCACCATCATCTGTGAAGAGGATTAGGCTCATTAGCCTGTTCCGGCATCCATCTGTTATTCGGTCTTCCCTAGCCTCGATTTCCTCTAGGTTTATATTTCCATGCTCCTAGAAAAGTCTGTGTGCTGGCATGTGAAATAAATGGTTGGACCAGAAGCTGGTCAGAAGCGATAATTTATTTTGTTGTTTACATATTATTTATTGATTTTTTTATACTGTTAAATTACAAGAGTCAAGAGAAACTATTTTACGTTAACATAGGCCTACTGTATTTTAAAAGTCTGTGCTATTTCGAGTTTGCCTGGATGGTTTAAAAATTGATTAAATTGATAACAAAGGATATACATTTCACACACTCACTCACACACACACACACACACACACACACACACACACACACGCGCACACACACACACACACACACACACACACACACACACACACACAAAAACGCGACTCAGTGTTAAAACAGAAATGACAAAAATTCTTAAAATTATTCACGTATCGACTCCGTTAAGAGTGTGTGTTTCTAGTGAACGCTTGGAATAACATATCTGCATTTAAAATAATCTAAGAAAAACATTATACATAGATATTTCTTATGATCTAAACGTAATCTTCTTACTCAGTAAAATCTCTGAACTCTTTTACCGGTGTCAGTTATTTTCAGAAATCGAGAGATGTAACCCTTTTCCGCAACGTGCGACGAATCCCCTTGAGTTTAAAAAAAAAATTATATGTAATTTATAATTTTTTTGTTAGTTTAAAGTTGCAGCGGTAATATTAGGTTTTATCTTGTTCAAAATTTCCTTACTGAAAATAAAATCGGGTACCCTCTATATTGCATCTAGCCCTTTCACTACAATGCTTTGAAAGTGACCTATAAATAATTTTGTCACATTATTACGTATTTTTTCAATCCAGTCCCATTGGTCACTGAGTAGAAGAATTCTGAAAGATACCCAGTTGAAGTTTTACAAGACTCTGGCGGTTCCAGTATTGCTGTACGGTAGTGAGAGAGGGTCCTTGGGAAGAAGGATGAACGTCATATTATATAAGCGGCGGAAATACGGTTATTGAGGAGATTTCAGGGATGTGGTTTGATGGATTACATTAAAAATGAGGAAATTCGGGCCCATTTAAACGTTCCCCCTCTATTAGAAACAGTTGACAAATACAGAGAAAAGTGGGAGGAACATGTAAATCGCATGAGGGAAGATAGATGGATGAAACGGGTAATTTTACCTGGTGGATGAAGAGATGTAGGTAGACCGCGAAAAAGATGGGCAAAGAAGTCGGAACAGGTCAGAAGGCCTAATCGGTGACAGGAAGAAGAAGAATATTACGTATTTTGTTAACCGAATGATATTCTGAAATAAGAAATAATGTAAGAAGAAATAACTCGATTTCAAAGCAACATATGCATTATTTTACTATAAAGACCATTGCTTTACTTATAAATTAAAATCATAGTAAAAAAAAATTATCTATGGAAATTCCGGACTAAAGGTTTCGAAAACTAGTGATCTGAACTATTAAGATTTATCATCGTAATTATACTCTGCTTATTAATAACATTAAATTTTCTTTGTTTTGCCTTTCCTAATATTTTCTGGTTCTATATTTCTTACCTTATAGTTAGTATGTTTTACTTTAGAAATATAAGTGCCGATTTTCTGAATTACAACGATTTTGGATGGTACCTACAAAAATAATATTGGTTTAGGGCTGTTACACTTCATTTGCGCCCATAACAGGCAAGTGGAGTGTTAAATTATTTTCACTCGATCTGCTAGTTCCAGGGTTACAAAAAAAAGTTCTGTTTCTTATCACGTGGTCATCCAATTATATGACTGAAGCATTTAAGAACAAAAGGTTAAAAGACACTAGTCAGAGTTATCTCCGAATGTCATTATCATCTAATTTAATTAAAATTAGTTATTTTTATATACTTTTCTTCTCCTTCTTGTGGTTCCTATCCGTTCCGGATGTTGGCAACCATTTTGGCTATGATGACTGTTGACTGCTGCCCTGAACAATTGAGCTGTATTCACGGAGAACCAAGTCCTTAGGTTCTGGATCCACGATATTCTCCTTCTTCCAGGACCTCTTCTGCCACATATCTTTCCTTGAATTATGAGCTGCAATATTTTATATCTGTTGTTATTTCTCATAATGTGTCCCAGGTATTGGAGTTTCCTTACTTTCATGGCATTGAGAATTTCTTTTTCTTTTCCTATTCTTCCCAGAATCTCATAATTCGTGATATTGTCCACCCAAGGTACTCTCAAAATTCTTCGATATAGCCACATTTCGAATGCCTCCACTTTTCGTTCCATTGAAACTGTCAATGTCCATGATTCAGCTCCATACAAAAGAACAGGGAACACATAGCATTTGAGAAATCTCATTTTTGATTCCATTGTCAAATCGTGGCTTTTAAACAAGGAGCTCATTTTGATAAATACAGCTCTAGCCTTTTCTATACGGATCTTAATCTCCTGTGAACAATCCCACCAGCTATTCAGAGCAGTACCAAGGTATGTAAACCTATCCACAAGTTCAACATTCTGTCCATTTAACAAAAGATGACATCTGGGGACTTTATTTTTACTTATGACCATCAATTTCGTTTTACCAATGTTGATATCCAGACCCTGCCTTTCACTACATTCTGACAGTCTATCCAACAGAATTTGCAAATCCTCCAAACTTTCTGCAAAAATTACTGTGTCATCAGCAAATACCACATTGTTTAGTCTCTCTCCATTCACAGAAATACCCATTTCCATATTTCCCAAGGCTTCACTGAAGATGTGCTCAGAATAAATGTTAAACAGCAATGGAGACAGCACACAGCCCTGTCGGACTCCTCTTAAAATTTTTATCTTGTCTATATTATCATCTTCCAGTTTCACAGATGCTGACTGATTCCAGTATAAGTTGATTATGATTCTTAAATCTTTATCATCGATCCCACAATTCCTCAAAATCTCTATCAACTTCTGATGTTGGACTCTATCAAATGCCTTTTGATAGTCCACAAAACATGCATATACATCCTTGTTCAAATCTCTGCATCTTTGGAACAACATTTGGATAGAGAATAAAGCCTCCCTTGTTCCAACTGAGTTTCTAAACCCGAATTGTGTATCAGACAATTGTTCTTCACAGAGTTTATAAATCCTTTTGTGGATTATTTTCAGAAATACTTTCAAGAGATGGCTCATGAGACTTATTGTCCTGTATTCACCACACTTTTTAGCCCCTGCTTTTTTAGGCAAGAGAATAAACTCTGACTTCAGCCATTTTCCTGGAATACTTCCATTGTCATACACCCGATTAAACAAAGATGTTAGCCATGTTATATTTTCTTCATCAAGAAGCTTCAGGAATTCCGACTGAATACTATCTGGGCCCGATGCTTTACCGACCTTGATGTTTTTTATTGCATCTTCAACTTCATCAATCAAAATTTTTGGTCCTGTATCACAGTTTATATTGGAAGGTTCCATTCTGTCGTCATTGAATAACTTTTCTATATGATTTTTCCAAGTACATTTGATTCTATCTTTGTCAACAATAATTATTCCATTTTCATCTACCAGTCTGTTCACAGGTCTCCTCCTATTTCTGCCAGTAAAGTCATTGATTTTATGAAATATGTTGAAATTATCATGACGTGATTGGAGTGTCTCTATTTCCTTACACTTCTCACCCATTTCATTCTCCTTAGCTTCTCTCACCTTCCTTCTGATACTTCTGTTCAACTCTCTATAGTTCTCTGGATGATTTTTCAAAAGTCTCCTTCTCTCCATCATTTCAAGAATTTCATTCGTCATCCAAGTTTTTCTCCTTTTGATATCTGGCTTTAGAAATTCCTCTTTTATGTTGCTAACAATGGTGATCAATTCATTCACTTCCTCTTCGATATTCCCCATACTGGCAATCAATTCAATGTCTTCCCTCATCCTATCCTTTACTCTATCCTTCAACATCCGATCATTCAGTTTGCTCATATCATAGCTAGGTTTATGTTTCTTTAACAGTTTCTTCAATCTGACTCTGAAGTTGCCTACCAACAGAGTATGATCTGACTGGATATCAGCACTTGGATATGTTTTTACACTGGTGCAGCTGTTCCTATATCTCTTATTAATTTGTATATAATCGATTTGATTCCTGATAATTTTACTGGGTGAATCGTTCGGTGACTTCCACGTATAAAGTCTCTTTGGTGGTAGTGTAAAGAATGTATTCATTATTGTCAAACCTTTCTCACTCGCAAATATGCTCAAGCGATTACCTCGTTCATTTCTTTCTCCAAGTCCATATGGACCTATACAATCGCCTTCACGTCCTTTTCCAATCTTTGAATTGAAATCTCCCAGGAGTATATTCAAATCCTGTTTTGGTAACTGACTTCATGCTTGTGAAACCTGTGAATAGAAATTTTCCAATTCCTCATCTGTATGGTCTATTGTTGGAGCATACACTTGTATTATGTTCAAAAGAGTGGGAGCAGTTTCCATTTGCAACAGCATGACTCGTTCTGAAACAGGTATGAAATTTGTCACATTATTTGCAACTGACTTGCATACTACAACTCCAACTCCATATTGGAAACTCCCATCGGACGTTCCTGAATAATAAACTCTGTAATTATCAATATCGCAACAGCCCGTACCCGGCCAACGCATTTCGCTTATGCCCATGACTTTGATATTCAATCTCCTCATTTCCAGGATAGCATTATGAATTTTCCCCGCCTGTGCCAATGACCTCACATTCCACGTACCGATTTTCATGTTTACCTCCATTTGGTTCTTCCTTCTTCCCGACATCACAACTTCATCGACTCTGTTTATAACCCCCCCCCCGGAGATCCACACGGGAGACTTGAAACTCCGGAATATTTTGTTCTAAACATAGCCATTCCATGGTGATACTAGAGAATATCCTCAAGGATCTTTAATGCAGTGGTTTCTCCTTGTCTTCCGCATTCCTATGCCGTTCACTAATACAGTAGTTCTTCCGCCTTCAGGGCCGATTTCACAACCCTAGGACAAAGAAGTGCCCTGGCTCAGTGCTAATCAGCAATGAGTTGACCGTTTATACCGACAGTCTTCGGTCATGATTTTCTGTTGGGGTTTACTCCCTTAGCCTTCTATAGTCCTCTATCAAACCTGCAAGGCAGCAGGCCCCCCTCACATGGTTTAGCCGGTGGACCAACACCGTTGCCCGGGTGATAGCTCTTGGAGCTAACAAGTGAGAGTCAAGTGTGTGGTGCAGACCAGTCTGCACAACCTGTCCTTAAAAAAGACATGGCCGGTTGTGCTCGAAAGGTACTACTGCTCCCACACACCCATATCACCCTATCTACTTTTATCACCCTATCTACTTTTAGGCCCTACTAATTCAAATTATCGTCATCTCATATTCGGTATCAATATTAGTTCCATTTCGTCATCTTCAGCTTTAACTACTTCATGCTCCATAAAATTAATGCACAGTTCAAAGTCAAGTTTAGTTATTTTTCTTAAACATACTCTTGAGTATGTTTAATATTCTCATTCTAAAAACGGTATTATTCAGGGTTTTATCGTCTTTAATCTCCGTAAAGTTTATATTTACAGTTAAAAAACTGATACCAAAAAATTACACTTTGCAATAAAAAAAATTGTCGTACATTGTGTGCTTAATTTTTTTTAATGAGTTAAAACTAATGTCATTAATAAAATAATAAACCATTTTGTTTAGAATAATTTTCTCAGAAAAAGAATTGCAAAAACCATTGTTTTTTTAGTTATTTATTTTTGAGGGTAGAGTTTCCCATTAAGTGTTCAATTCTTGTTATTTTACTTTTAATAATATTAAAAATAAATATTAAAACTGTTGTGTGATTTCACACTCATTTTTCAGAAAATCAACGTTGCAGTACTTCATTTAGAGCATATTTTTTTAACTGTAGTGTAACAGCAGATCTGATAAATGAATATTTTAACGCAGTTTTTTTATTTATTAAAGCGTTAGACAATTTTTCCCTGTTAAATGGATTTTATGTTACATCAACAAATAGCTACACGTACTCTATATTGCGATGCTATTTTTTTTTGTTTTTCAACACGTTTTTCGTTTATTTTCCTTCCCTTTATTAATTCATTCTTTTTTCTTTGTCTTCTTTTGAACTCCTGAATTCTAAAATAATGTTCAAGAGAATAAGAATTAGTTAAAAGAAATAAATTTTCTCAAGAAGAAAAGTGTCACACCAGACCGCTACCAGTTGTGAACCCCTTTCCAACCTGCAGGCTTCCCAATGCAACTAGCCTCCTCAACCCACAAAACTTGTCTTCGTTTAAACCAAAGCACATTCTCCCGTTCTCTTACGCTATTAAGGAAATTAAAAACAGTACTACATCCCTCCATCTTCTTTAACCCCAAAACGACCCAAACCATAGTACCAAGTTCTATTGCAGATAAGAAAAAACCGCTTATTGCAAAACAACCGTCATTGCAAAAAGAGATCCACTGAAGAGCTAAATAGAGCATTAATTTATTTAAATAAACATTTAAAACAATAGTATTCGTAATATTAAATTACATTTTTTAACCAATAAACTGCAGACTAAGCAGTGTTATGGAATTAAAACATTTGATCTCTCTCCATTTTAAGTGTGCATATTTTACATCGAATATACTTTAGTTTATTCGTATGTTTGACTAACGAAAATAATTTTCCCTTCCTTAATGTTTAATTTAATTTAAATATTTTAATAAAATGAGTTGTCTTAAGTAATTTTAAAATAAATTTATTAATATTAAACCAATATTTTAATTGATCAATTTAAATTTCCAAAATTTGAAGAAAATTGCATTGTAAAAGTTTTTCACGATTGGATTTACAATATTTAAGTGAAATATTAATTTCACCAATGCTGATCTGTATAGTATACAAAATAGATACGTAAGTGCACTGTTTTGAATATATATGAAACATTTTATAACATTAGATTTTAAAAATTGTAAGAGTAGGCCTACCAGTAACGTGTCTGATTTGTAAGACCTACATAAGAATTTAGCCTCATAAAATAACTCTTACAACTTTATCAAGAAACACTATTATTTATAATCCCTTCATAAAGGAGCAAGTAGAAGATGATTTTAACATCTTAAAAGAGATGGAAATAAATTGCTTATGTGTATTTTTGCCCTAATAAAATTATATTGTCATAAGAGTAACTTTAAAATAAAATCTATTATTTTTTTTAGTTATTACCATTTTACATTGAATTAAACACCAGAAAAAAACTCTGTCGGATGTTACATGTCAGTCGTCTCATTGCTTCACTTTCGTTATGAAAATAATAGCCTTAGCGTTTGGGTGATTTTTGATATCTTTTAACCTTATAGCCAGAAATAACTTTTTTTCTAGACTGGCAGAGAATTTTTAGCATATGGGTTACCGAACCATAAAGAAATCATTACAAATTTGCTAAAATTACAAACCTTATCATGTAACGTATTAAAATAACAAGAAAACTTTTAAAAAATGTTGAAAAAATACATTATTAAAATTTTAATCTCACAGTTAGGAATGCTGAAGCTATTGAAAATAATTTTTACACAAATATTTTTCTAAAATTTCAAGAAAACTTAAAAAAATGAATAAATACATTTTTTTTGACACTTTTAATTGAAATTTAGTATCTGTTATTAAATCAATATAACAATTTCTAAATGTGAAGCTAATGGTTCAAAACTTGATTTACTTGAAGGAGCGTGCAGTCATCACCACAGTTGGCCAAGAAGATCTCTTGGCCAGAGGCGCTTCAAACGTCTGCGCTGAGTACCCGGTATCGCCCTAGTGTACATGTTTTGTATGAGAGGGTTGTGGTGTAGTTCAAATTTGTCATGCATCGTCTTGTATAGTTGTTTCGCGACATCAATTACGTATGGCATTTGTAAGTCTTTGTGCAACATTGAGTTTGTGATGTAAAAGGGGCATAGCGTTATCGTTCGTAGAATCTTATTCTGAATCGCTTGTATACGTTTCGTGTGTGAGGGTTTAGCAGATCCCCAAAGTTGAACTCCATATGTCCAGATTGGTCTTAAGACTGTCTTGTAGATTGTTAATTTGTATGACATATTTAATTTAGAACGTCTATCGAGTAAGCGTTTTAGTTGATAGAAGCGTGTTTTGAGTTTGTGGCGTGTGTGTGTAACATGTGCGTTCCATGTAAGTTTTCTGTCCAAGTGTAAGCCTAAGTAGCGTGTTTGAGTAGTGTGAGGTAGCGGAATATTATTAATGTAAACGGTTGGGCAGTTTTGTCGTCCAAGAGTAAACGTCATTTGTTGCGATTTGTTTTCATTCATTTTAATTTTCCAAAGTTTAAGCCATGACTCTATCTGGTGTAAATGGTTTTGTGTCTTTCGAGTTGCAATTACAGGATCGGCATCAACCGCAAGAACTGCCATATCATCAGCAAACATAGCCATAGTTGTATAGATACAATTTGGTATGTCACTGGTGCTTACAGAAAACAGCCTTGGTGCAAGTACGCTTCCTTGTGGTACACCAGCATTGACTTCGTACATTCCAGAAAGTTCGTCACCTTGTTTTACTCTAAAGTAACGTTCCACCAGAAACGATTTTATTACTAGATACAGGCTATCTGGAAGTATTAGTTTCAATTTGTATAGGAGTCCATCATGCCAGACCCGATCAAAGGCTTGAGATACATCAAGAAACACGGCCGAACAATATTGTCTGTTTTCAAGAGCTGAAGAGATTATATCAATTAGTCGGTGACATTGCTGAAGCGTGGAATGAGATGAACGAAATCCGAACTGATGATCAGGAATTGTGTTTGAAGCATCGATAAACGGTACTAGGCGTGGTAGAAGGAGTTTCTCAAATAGTTTGGACAGAATAGAGAGTAAGCTAATTGGCCTGTAAGAAGTTAGTTGGTGAGGTGGTTTGTCTGGTTTTAAGAAGAGAATTATGATAGAGTACTTCCACTGAATAGGGAAGTGAGCGACTCGAAGAATGGAATTGTAGATGTGAGTTAAGAGTATGATGGATTTCCTAGGAAGATGGCGCAAAAGTATTGAAGTAATAAGATCATATCCCGGGGCTTTGCCTAAATGGCAGGTCGTGAATTGCTCGGAAGAGTTCCCCGGGGGAAACTGGCTTTGGGGGAAGGCTAAGTTGCAGAGGAGCATTAAGGAAATTTTCTATGTTCGGATGATCTTTGTGTTGTAGGTTGTGTGGTTGGAATGTGTTATGCAAGTGCTGAGCAACCATTTCTGCTTTCTCTTTATTGGTAGTCGCCCAAGAACCATCAGGTCGTTGTAGACTAAATGAAGGATTGTTATAGTTAAGAATTCGTCTTGTCGTGTGCCAAAGTGTTTTATTTTGAGTAGAGAGTGTCTCAGTGAAAGCCGTAAATCTATCTGCTCTGTAACGCGAAAGGACAACCTGTAAATGACGAGTTAGCCTATTAAGTTCTGCTTTAACGCTGGGGTATCTGTTTCTCTGCCATAAACGACGACATCGGCGCTTAGCAACTATCATTCGACGGATGTAAGAAGGAACGTTAGGTATGTGTTTAAATTCCATGTTCTCTCCTTCGCAACTGTCCCAAGCTGCGCTTTGTAGATTCTTTGTGAAGATTTCCACTCCACGCTCGATTTCACAAGGGGTTTTGAGGGAAATTCCCAGGTTTGTTGTTTCTGACAATATACGTTGGTACTTATTCCAGTCTATTTTACCAGATATTAGGGAATGCCTGTACCTTAATTTGGTTGGTTAAGAGTTTAACGTAATTATTACGGGTGTATGATCAGATGATAGATCAGGAAGAGTTTCAAGTTCGTAGTAGGGGAAGAATTTAGACGATACAAAAAAATCTAGAATATCTGGGAGGCAACGATTATTGTGGGGATAGTAAGTGGGTTCTGCAGGGGCATAATAAAAATATTTTTTGTGAGTTAAAACATCATATAAAGTTTTTCCCCGCGGGTTTGTAACTCGGTATCCAAACTGTTGATGTTTTGAATTAAAGTCACCGCCTGCAATGAAATTTTTTCCTAGATAATTGAAGAAATGTGTAAATTGTTCGCGCGATATATTATGATTAGGCGGGCAGTACACAGAAGAAAGGGTAAGGGAATGAGTGATTAAAGATACTTCTACCGTGGTAGCCTGAATGTACGATTTTCTGTACGGAGGGAACGAATTATGACTAATACTATTACGAACAAAAATAGCCGACCCTGCATGGCTAGTTCCATCTGGATGTGTACTTCGATATAGTGTGTAACCAGTGATATGGCAGTGTGTTGTGTCCTTAAAGTGTGTCTCTGTAATAAGTGCAATATCTACCCGATTGTCATGTAAAAATTGTTTGAGTTCGTGAACATGACGTACAAGACCTGCTGAGTTCCAGAGAGCAACGACGAGGGACCTGCTGGTTTCAGCCATTGATATGACTTAGCAATTTGTTAACGACCATATTAAGCGTAGTAATGAGAGGTGTCAAAAGGTCCTGAAAGCGTGTAAAAAAGTGTTAAGAGTGGCTGTAAAATGATCATAAGGATTCTGAGTCGTTAAGGGATCTGTTGATGAAAGAGTTGAGAATGTCATGGAAGGCTGAGATGGCTGCTGAGAGGGCTGGAATAACTGAGATGACCGAGTATGAGATGGCTGCTGCCGAAGGGAAGGAGCAGCCATCTGAGCGTATGACCGTGAATTCAATCTCGGGTCACGAGAAAGGGGGACGGTGTTAGTACGAGTGGACTGTGTATGATTTGACTTTACCGAGGTACTAATGGGGACTGCAACAGTGACTGGAGGCTCCAACATTACATGAGATTTATTAACAGAATATTTACCAAAATTAAAATTTCTTTTATCTCTCAGTTCTTTATATGTTTGACATCCTTTGTACGTGGACGAATGATTGCCTTTGCAAAGAACGCAGACTCGGGGTTCATTGGCACCTCTTGGACAATCAGCAGTTGGATGAGAGTTGCTGCAGCGTGCACATCTGAACGGATGATTACAGTACGAGCGGGTGTGTCCAAATCGTAGACATCTTTTGCACTGAACTACATCACTTTTCTTTTTTGGCTCTTCAACCTAAATGCGAGTGCTTAACAAGGATTTAACATCAAATATTTTTTCGTTATCTTTGTCAGGCTCAAGATCAACGAAAAATAATGGTAAGGGCACTCTTATGCCAGCCTGTAAAACATTGACAACGTTTCTTACCTTAAAAGACAGTTGTTCCAGGGAATCCTTGATCTCACACGGATCGATACTAGGATGCAAATGACGTATCACGACTCTGTATGCTTTTTCGTGGGGTAGCTGATATGAATGAAAATTGCGTCCCAATTCTCTTAATCGGTGTACAAGAGTACGGTAAGTTTCGGATGTTTTTGGGTAAATGGTTACCCCGTCGTTGTTGGTCGCTTGAAATTCAAAGTCACCAGTTACTGTACTCTTCAACTGAGACATTAAGTTTTTGTAGTCGCGCAGTTCTACGTTTTTTAAATAAATTGGTGGAGGCTTGCAAGAGTCTTCTTGTAACGATTCTAAAGGTCCGTATTTATTTGTTGTTGGGACTCGAAACTTAGAAGGAGGCAATTCCGAGTCAGCGGAACTCTTTACCGTATCCAACGGACGTTTTTTACTAGACATGACCTTAGTCCATGCCATTTTTTTGCGTACCAGTTGTCTCAGGTGCGGCATCTAGGTGAGCGTTGATCACCTTCAAATTCTCTTCGTGATTAAAGAGATTGTCCATAACTCCCTGCTCCATAGTCAATGGAAACAGGGAGGATTATTATACATATAACAATAGTTTATGAAAAATACTTACAAAAAATCAATGTAAACAGAAACACAA
The DNA here is from genome assembly GCA_035578175.1 of Catonia carolina. NCBI lineage: Eukaryota > Metazoa > Arthropoda > Insecta > Hemiptera > Achilidae > Catonia > Catonia carolina. Next base: position 120,306,592 of record JAQMRL010000002.1, on the reverse strand, counting down.
ACATAACCTCATACATATGCACAATTTCCGTGTCTGATATTCTATCTTCACCGTATTTTAAAAAAAACTTCTGTTTCCCAATTAGAATAAAGTCTTTTTTTTCTTGTGAAATTAATTAATTAATTAATTTTCGATGGTTTCTCACAAAAACCAGAAAATAAATTTATGAATGTTATTCACTATGTCGACACCAGCTGATCAGCTGATCCTATCCAAATACATTATTAAAATTTTAATCTCACAGTTAGAGATGCTGAAGCTATTGAAAATCATTTTGACAAATATTTTTCTAAAATTTCAGATGATGCTTCTGTTTAAATCTTTCTTATGTTCTATTTTCAAATTTCATTTCATACGAATCGTTACTTGTAATGTTTATTTTCAAAATAAACCAATAAAACGATTCTATGTTGAAAAATAAAGAAAATATATTCAAAAACACATCATGTTAACCAAGAAATAACCAAATTCAGCCCTAGGATAGCGTGGTTTCAACAGAGAAACACTGGCAGAATATGAAACTAAAATTATTGTATTATACGTAAAAATTTACTTTATACATTATTAAACTATTGTACAAAACAGCAACGCTGCCCATAGATGAATGTAAAACTAAAATGACAACATTGCAATGGCTATGAAGCAAATCCAATTTTGCGACGCGACCAGTTCAAGAAGCGCTAACATCGTCTCAAAATCGACGATTTCGGGCTCTAGGGTTAAAAAGAAATTGAAATTTTAATTTTAATTTTATACATATTGAACTTATCTGTAACTCCTAGACATGTTCATATTTTTATTTTCGCTGGAAGCCCATCTTATTTGACTCTAATTAGGTATCAGTAATCAGTTAGGAAATAAGTATCATTTGAGTTTGTAACATATAATATTGGTAATGGTAATGGTTTCCTGGCATTTCTCCCACCACCTCCTCTCCAATTGGTCGCCGGAAGGCATAGACCTGGAGGCCGTTCCTAAGAACTCTTATAAAACTTTGTGACGGCGACAGTCACCTTGCTTGTATTGCATAATATTGGTAAATAAATTTTGATATAAAAAAGTTTTAATATGAAATCCTGCAATACACAAACAAAATTACAAGTAGATTTTCATCTATAGAACACAGCAAAACAAGAATACAAGAACATGAATTGCCGGCCGCATTGGCGCAGTTGGTAACGTGCTCGCCTCTCATCATGCGGTCTTGGGTTCGATTCCCACTCAGGCACGGCATATTTTCATACGTTACAAAAATCATTTCATCCTCCATTTTACAACAGTTACACCCCAACGTCGTCGCTAATAACCGTTGTAGTTGATGCGACGTTAAATAAATAAATTAAAAAAAAGAACACGAATTAACATTAATTAACACAATCACATTTTAAGAAGGTAAAATAAACATCATAGATTTGTAACCAAAGATTCCAAGTCAGTAACGGGCAAAAAAGCTCAAATTAATAGAATTAAAATAAAAAACCTCTAGGTGACCAGACCTTAATTAACTTTGTAGAAAACATAATAAACTTAAATTTTGACCAACAGTGTTACTAGTAAAAAAAAGTTGAAGAAAGTCTAAAATTTTGAGACGAACTTAATGTTTTATTTAGTTTCCTGAACTATTTTGTTGTTTACACACCATGAAATCACACATTGTAAGAGAATTGATTTTTTTCTGTTTTTATTACGTCCGAATGTTTTGCAATTACTGCTAATGCAGACGATGATAAGGATGAAAGATGAAAAATGGTAGACCTGATCGAGAATCGAACTCGGAAACCCTGGCGTAGAAACCAAATACGCTGATTACTACACCTCTAGCCACCCAACAGAATCGCTTGAATTTTTAGTTAAAATTTTGTTTGTCATTTTATGTTACTCTTTTTCTTTTGAATTTATTTTTTGTGTTGTAAAAATATGATGTTAAACCAGTGACAAAAAGAATTATTTTGGAATACGGTTTGAACTATATGAACAAGATTGTTCTTCCTTGGTACTGGAAATCACCGGTATAAATATCTTACCCCAACTTGAGTAGTTTTTACCCTACTATTAGCAGCTATATCGTCCAAACAAGACGAAAAAGTAAATAATTAACATTTTTTTTACATGAGCAATCGAAATATAGCTGTTCTTTGACTAAATAAACAATAAATGTTTTCAAGCTTCAGAGTATCATGTTCAATAAATTGTTTGTTAGTCTTAAGAAATATTATGCTACGATAGTTTTGATTAATTGCTACAAGTTGTTCAATTATACGTCCTACACTTTTACAAACATGCCGTGTTTTCAGTTGAAATTCTTGCATGATATTTTTGTAAAACTGTAAAGCAAACGCCAGTTTTTCAATTTATTACACGCTATTTCATCAGAAAATATAAAACAATTATATTGAATGTGTATAATAGTAAAATAACATACTAATTTCATTGTTAATTTTTTCTTAACAAATGTTTTGTGCTAATTTGTTTAGTAGGCTTTACACACTCTTTTTGTTCCGGGATCCATTTGTCAAAAAAAGGGGTTTTAGTAATATAAATGAAAAATGTGGTGTAATGTAATACGTTAAAAATAGATAAATAATATTAAAAAATAAATAATAACATTGCAAATTTTTTTGTAATAGCTTATTTCTTTTGCAATTAGTTTATCAATACAAAAAAATTAAGCAAAGATGAGAAAATCTGAGTAATGTCTTTTGAAAATAAAACCACACTTAGTAGTGTGTTTCAACAAGACTAAATTGTGAAGAAAAAATATATATGTATATAAAAAAATCTAAATTTGATAAACTGTGAATCAACATCTTGAAACACAAAATTGTTGAAGCTGGAGATGTTGACGATGATAGAGATGATAACGATGGCTAATATGAGATGGTAGTTGAAGTAGAAAAGAAAAAAGGTTTAAATGATTAACAATGCAAATTTTTAATTTAAAATTTATGCAAATTTTTAATATTGAAACTAGTTATACTCAATCTAAAGTGACCGATATTTTAAAGTACGGTATCAGCCGACCCATTGGTGTAGTGATGAGCACAATTGTCTTCTATGATAGGTGCTCCATGTTAGATTTCCGGTCAGTTCTGAAATTTTTCACCTACATCACTCCACATTATTGCCTACGCACAAGCCAAGGCTAATCACCACTTAACAAAAAAAAAAAAAAAATTGTAATGAGATTTAAGAACATTGTAGTTTAACATTATTGTTACAGTTCATTGTGCATAAATTAAGTAAAAGATTTTACTATTATACTAATTTTGGGTTATTGATAAATAAACATTTATTTATTAACCTATCATTTAAGTTTCGATTTACTTTAAGTTTAGTTTTTTCAGTTTATTTAAATTCACTTCAAAACTTGGTCATTAGCAACTACTAAGGGTTATGATAATATAACTGTGGGTTTAACCTGTTTCAATAGCCGAAAATTAATCCTGAGATCTTCCGCTTTTAGGCTAGCTCGTTAACCACTGTGACAAGAAGGCGGCCACGTTTAATTTTATTTATATTTAAGAAAACTTCTCTTTTCTAAAACTATGTGCACTTCTCCCTAATTTTACAGTGTTAAATTTTTTTAAACGAAGACAGCAGTTAATGGAAATTGTACTTCAAGAATCTTAGTGAGGAGTAATTAGCCACGGATTTCAGAATAACCATTGATTTAATGTGGAACGAAGATGAAAAAAACTGGAAAATGATATTTTGTATACCTTCAAACGTAGTCTGTAAAATGACAATGTGTTTATCTGTTATCTAATTTCAACTTATCTTTACTTTTTAAATTCCTTATTATTAATTCTCTAATAATTCTAATTATTAATAATTAATTATTAATTATAAATTTTAATTATTAATTCGCAACGGTATTACCAACTTACAACTGGTGAATATGATAAAATATAAAACATAAAGACTTTACGGATAGAGAGAATAAAACTCATCAGTAGGACTTAAACGGGACTTTTTAGGCCACATACGAAAAATTTGTGTACTAAAGTAATTTTTTACTATAGTTTTCTGTTGATTTATTATTTTAATTTGGGCTTTGAAATTATTCTGCAATATGCCAGCGCTAAGTCAAACCATATCTCTTAGTTATTTTGCACAAGCTTTCTTTCTACGTTGCCTGTTAAATTAAGTGCAGCTACATCACGTATAAGTTTGTTATTATTGAACTCAAACTCATTAAAAAACTATAGTACATCTTCAGAATTACATCATTCACGTAATGAGTGAGTAAATATTCCCTTCTTCTTCTTCTTCTTCCTGTCATGGATTAAGCCTTCTGACCTGTTCCGAATTCTTTGTCCATCTTTTTCACGGTCTACCTACATCTCTTTGTTCAATAGATATGTATCTTACTGCCCGTTTTGCACTTCTATCTTCACTCATTCGTATTAAATCTTCCTCCCAATTCTCTCTGTATTTGTCAACTGTTTCTAAGAGAGGAGAAACATTTAAATGGGCCCATATTTCTTCATTCTTAATGAGAGCCATCAAATTATACCCCTGAACTCTTCTCAAGAACCAAATTTCCGCCACCTGGATCTGACGTTCATCGTTATTCCCTAATACCCGAGACTCACTGCTGTACAGCAATACTGGAACGGCCAATCTTATAACATTCAATTGGGTAGTTTTCCGAACTCTTTTACCTTGTGACTGCGCTATTGTCCCACTTATACCTATACTGGAAAAGATTATTCAATACAAAATGTGTAAATCTGTATGCAAAATTTATATTTGGTGCGTAAAATAGTGTTTCAGTGATCTTTTTGAGTACTTTGGAAAGAAATTTTTGATACGAAAGGGTGGTTTACCGGAATCATAAATTTGGCTTTCATACACCCAAACCAGCTTAATAAATGTTCGATAAACTGTTAATTTTAAGTACAGGATTAATTAAACGCTTAGAGATTAGAGAAGAGTTATTGACGTCGTTAGTCTAGGAATTAATATTTAAAATATTCCATATAACAGAGGAAACGCTGTATATAGAAAATAAAAATAGGGTTTATAAAATATTTTCACGTAACAAAGATCAATACTGATAACCGAAAATTTAAAAATAAATACTTTTGAGGAGGCTAACGGTTTTAAAATTTAATTAACAAATATTAAAATGCAGTTTAATTTTTCCTAGCTTGATTTTATTAACTAGTGCTAGCTTTCTGAACCTGCAGCTTTTCTGGGTTATTTATTAGTTAAATTTATTTATAACATGTATATGCTTATCATATGAAAGTCAACTGAACATAATTACGCCAACAAAGCTGTAACTCTTGTCTATTTTTCCTTAATGATTTTACAGCCCCCTTTTTTTACTATCATTATAATTGCAAGAATGTGTATCTTGAAGGGACTTTTCCCTTCATTTCTTGTTTCTATCTAGAAAGTCGCTTTTTCATTATTGTTCATCACCCTCGTTTTTATTTCCCCTTGCACATCCGTAGATATTAAAAGTACAAGACGTATTTTAATCATATTACTTTGAATTCTCCTAACAACCCTCTTTTGAGTATCTGTTTATTAAAGCATAGAATAATTATCCTGTTTTGTAAACAAATAAAAAATAATTAATTTTACACAGAACTTTTGAAGGAAGATTAATAGTGTTATTATCAACAAGTGGTAACTATTTTTATCTAATTTGTTTTAGTTTGAAATGTACTAGCAATATCAATAACATCACATCTTAACGCAATAATGTACACGGTGATCGACGATAAGTTTTCAATTTTGGTACGTCGGAGATACAAAAACCCATTTTGTGAATGGTTTAGATAATTACTCCAGAACTTTAAATTAAGTTCTTATCACTAAATTTAAATTATAATCCCTAAAACTAGCAGTTATATTTTAAAGAGTAGGTAAGTGTTTTTGCGACTAAGTAGAAGAGTGTGCATCAGAAATGGATAACAACATGCAAAGAAAGTTAACATTAACAGCCAAGAATGAGTTAATGCGGAACTGTCAGTTACTTTAGTAACGAGTCTATTTCTACCAAATTCCTGTCTTTGTGCAGCCACATTTATCCTTTTATTTAATTCCCTATATTTAATGTAAATCAAGGTTAAAGATGTTTCGAGTGTACCCTCGCAAAATCGATAGATGATTATAACATTTTAAACTTTTCAGTTCAAAAAGAACACTGTACGTAGGTATCTTATTACAATGAAACTAGTTTGGAGAAAGAAAAAGAACTTCTTGAATTTTTAAAAGTTTTAAGGATAGCTTGAGTAACTCTGAAAAAATCTTTCAGGAGCCGTTGTTCAAATAGCAACAATATTTTCCTTACATAGATTTTGTAGTTTTATTAAACAAAGACCGTATCAAAAATTTGTAAATGTTAAGAACAATTTTGAAATCTGTTAAAATTTCCTTTGTTTTCAAGATTTTTCCTTCACATTTCGCTTTATCTTTTACATTATTAACAGCTGAAAAGATATTTACAAAGATAACTATTAATGGAAAACATTTCCCCACACCTGTTTCAAATAGTGTAGAAATTAAAAATTTAAATACAAATAGACAACACTTGTTGACGAAAAAACTGATGAACTTTTGTTGACTTTTTACACATTACATATTATTTGAACATTACTGCTAATTCAGACTGTGAATGGTAATAGATGAAAATAAATGAAAAATTAATGCTATATACCTGACTGAGAATTGAAACCGGTGGTCCTTGCGTTGAAACCAGTTGGACTAATCACTACCACAGGCCGGCATATGTAAAAGAATTTATAAAATAAAATAATTACAAAAAGTAGGAAATATGCTTATGCTTTTAATTCCTTCATCATCCTTCGCACGATAGTTTGTGATAACCTTAGTTTAGAAGATGCCTTATGAATTGATTTACCAGGACCGGATACAAACGCTTCAGCGACCTTTTGTAGGTTATCGTCATGGGAAATTGAACGTGAACGACTACACTTCTAATACGCATCTAATACGCCTCCTGTGTTTTCAAATTTCTTATATATAACTTTCGTAAACGTTGCCGAGTCGGTAACGACACACCCTGATACGTATCAACTAAATTCTTCCAGGACTTCAGCAGTATTTTTATGATACTTTCACAACTGAAGCATATAAACTCGTTGTTCAGTTGTAAACATTTTAAAAGTAACTTTAAGAAGGAAAAATATAGTAACTACACGGAGAGGTACCTCACGTTAGCCACTGTTACAGACAACTAATGAATGTTGTACGTGATGCTGCCAACAAAACACTATTACCAATGAAATTGTCTTTTATTTAATACAATTAGTAACAAATGTAGAATTAGTAACAAATGTCCCATCTCATGGGGAAACCGATATATGGGCCACCCGGTATTATGTCATTATTTTTTTTTTATTATTATCTTTAGAAATTACTATAAATGTAGGTTTCTTGGCGTCGATTTTTAGTCCAACTTTTGGACTATATCTGTTCAAACGTTCCATAATTCTCTGAAAATTTTAAATATTATTGGCCATCATTAGAGCATAATTTCTTTAAGTGCCTTAATTATTTTAATAATCTGTAAATTACGTACTAACAATTTAATATCATTATCGGTTTAATATTATTACATTAACCCTTAAATAAATAATCGATTGAATAAAATATTTACAAAATTTGAACGTAATAATATATGGTAGAGCAACAATTGAGTCAGTATTAGTCTGTTGACCACAGATTAACTTAAAGGTACATTAAATGTTGTCAGTCAATTTGTAACATAATACTAATTTTGTAATATCTGGAAGTGAATATTTCATTAGGGAACATCAGCTACTCAGTTCTTGTATTTATATACTTTGTTACATCATGTTACAAAATATACCAACTAAACTACTCTCTGCAACTATAGAACACTAATCATAATTTGTAATATTCGTATGAATATTAACTAACATTTCACTATCAGATTCTGTCTGGTCTAGTAGTAAAGCTGAGTTGGTTTGATAGTCCAATCTGCTGGTTCCAATGTAATTCTACAATTCATGTTGTTAATTTATTATACCTGTTTGTTTATTTGTTTGTGTTGTTGTTGTTGTTACAATATAACGGTGTTATTATTCACGATTGCACTCTAAATACAATCTGTAATAACTAAAATGTAACCATAATCTCTGACTAAAATAATACATAATTTATCTCATTTAACACTGGAATATATTTTAGTATAATAAACAATAATTACTAGTCGAAAACGCATTACTGATCTCGTGTAACAAGCAAAAGTCCGGTATTTTGTTTTTCTTTTGAGTACAGCACTTTGAGCGGCACAACTTTCATGTATAATATTAAAAGTTATTTAAAGGGTTTTTTATCCAGATAGAGATGGAGCTGTGGTATGTCGCAGATCGATCGATCTGCGACGCATAATTAGGAGAAAATTAAATCCGAAATTAGGAGAAGAATCGGTGTTCAAGGAAATATCATGGATACCATATCCTGGAAGCTGTTAAAATGGTTTGGCCATTTGCAGAGGATGGTGGATGGTAGTGGCCAAAGAGAGTATGGGAGTGGACGTCAGCCGGTAGAAGAAGGAGGGATAGGCCGGAAGAGACATAGTTGGTTGGGGTGCAGGAGGCAATGTCATTGCCTCCTGCGGCGCTCCGATGGAGACTGGCAAGAAAAAGAGAGGTGGTGCTTAGAAAGCGAGATACAGCTGGGGCTGTAAATCCTCGCGTGAATATATATATATACACACATATATATATATATATATATTTAAAGGTGGTGGAGAGTTTTACTGCTAGAAAAAGAGGTACCGAGTAGTACCTTCTCAGGTTAAGACTGTCGCTGATATCCGCCATTGATACCAAGAGGTCAGGAAATAAAAATTGTGTAGAAAATAGAATTATTTCTACAATTTTACAATTCTAATAATAATAATTTATTTTTCTGAACTTTTTACAAATCAGTAACAAAAACTATCACTTACAAATAATTCACTGGCCAGTTTTACAAGTATTCGTAGCTACCTAAAAACACACAATTTTAATTACATACTTTACATAATTAATAAAAAAAAAATTTATTATAATAACATAAAATAATGTAAAATTTATAGCAATATTCTCGATTTATGTCACAAATAGAAATTTTCATAACGATTAAAAACTCATTTAAGTATCTCATCTAGTTTAATATTCTGGAATAATTTGCGTACAAAATTTTCCAACACATACAAATCCAATAAAACAGGCAATAAGCACAAAAATCAGGTAATATGTGAGGGGGCTGATACGCCATTGGCCATAAGACCTCGCAGAAAATCAGTGAGGTACGTGAGATAATGGTTTTTAGTTTAAAGTAAAACCATATGTTTCTTAAAAAAAAATTTGCGTCTTCTGTATTTTCTCTATAAAAATTTAAGTTATTGTAAATTTTTCAAATGAGAAAGTAAAAACCATATGAGAAAAGACCTATAATTTATGCAATTTAATGCCAATGTACAAATTGTAAAAATAATGGTCTGAAATATTTTCTGCTAATTAAATCAAATTTATGGCGTTAAATGTAAATACTCCCTATAAAATTTTGGAATAACGTATAATCTTAAATCAATTGCGAAGATGATTTCTAATGATAATTTGACTGAATTCAATATTTCACGTAACTGAAAATATTTTTTAAATTTTTTAATGTTTCACGAAAGGTTAAATTTTATGCGATAATTTAGGTGATAATAATTGACTAAATATTTTGTACAATGTTTTTTTACTTTTTCTTGCCCATATGAATATATAGGAAGGAAAGTATTGTTTTCATGTCGATTTTTCGAAATCGAGTTTTCACCGGATCTATACGTTTTCAGACCCCTGAACCCAAAAAACATGTTTTTAGCGATTGGTCTGTGTGTGTGTGTGTGTGCGTGTGTGTGTGTGTGTCGTGTGTGTGAACAGAATATCTCAAGAACGAAACATACGAACTTGAAACGTGAAACTTAAGTTACATACCACTACCGGACCCGACACGAACATTCTCATCAAAATCGGTCGACCGGAAGTAGTAGTTTATTCGTATAATTATTCACTTTTTGTGATTTTCTCAAAAACTGGTCCTACGATTTTTTTTTTAAATCGCCTGGTTTACTCAATTTTTTATTGTCTACAAGATAGGGTAGGCGCCATGTTTGCTAAAATTCTCGGTGAGGCTGTTTTCACGTAAAAACATAGTTTTTTAAGATTACGGCTTTAATATAAATTTTAGAGCAAAAATTTATATAATAAAAGTTGTAGAAAATTTAAAATCCTACAACTTTTATTTCAAACAGTTTTTTTGTATAACGCTTAATTTAGCGGTAATTAGCAATTTTCTGTTTTTTCTCACGAAAACGTGTGAAAATTCAATTTTATTTAAAGATTTCGGGAAATGCATTTTACGACAGAAGTGTATATAATAAAATTATAGGAAATTAAAAGATCTACAACTTTTATAATTATCTAGCATTTTTTTGTACAGAGCCTAGTTTAGCGTGAAAGAGTGATTTTCCGAATTTTGAAGCCAAACTGAGGTCGATTTTTATTTTGCGTCATTCAGTCATGATTAAAATAAGGTTATGTTTTCGAGGTTAGGTTTCTGTTTATTTCTAATGTTTTTATGACGAATTTTACGTTTGTGTTAATTATTTGAATTGGCAAGAGAAAGTCGTGTGAGTGTTTCACACAAGATTTTTAATAATAATTGTACGACTGATAACCATTATAATAAATAAACCATGATCGGAGACTAATAAACTTTGAATAGATTAGTCATAATGAATACATCTGAATTTGATAATTTTTATTCAAGGATTTAAATAACTATGCCCTAATTGGTGCACGGCCAAGAGAAGGTAAACAAATTTGTTGTTATTTGCGTGCTATTTGAGGGGCTAACGACGGGGTTGTAGTTAGCCCTTATTCAGAAAAGAAAGACATTTTATTCATGCTACTTTTATACATCTATCTTTTAGACAACACTAATCTTCCGGCGTTGGGGGCGATTATTTAAGACAAATGTGTGTTTCCATCCTGAGTGCAGCAGACTTCAAAATACTAATACCGCCCCCTAGCTTCTTGTACCCCCTTCTATTTAGACCCCCTTCTGGCAATCTTTCGTTTGCCTGACGACCCTATGTTTCGCACATTTCCCTACAACCACTATTAAAACCCGCTTCTATTCCAAACTACCCCTAATATATGCATAGAGGAAGAAAAGACGTGAATCATGCACAAGAGAAAACCCGAGTGTCTACAATCCAGCCAGATCCCCCTTACTCCGCATAGCATTGCCACCCTTTACAGAACTCAACTCTTCTGATGTAGGCAGACTATTTCACGTTAACTATTGTATTTGAACTGAGTTCCTTCAACTCCCTTCCTGTAATGCTTGTTATTACTTCCTGAGCGATAAATATAATGCTTTAGATTACGTCTATATTATACTTTACAATTACAAACACATACATATCCAAGTACTACGTAACATTAAATTCTCTATGAATAAAATACTAGCTCATGCTATGTTTAGGGTCAATTTATAAAACTTACTATTCATTCTTTTTGGTCAAAAAAGTAATGCTCGTCGACATTATCAACAATGTTATGGTTTTCATTTTATTGAAAAAAGAACGGTATTTTTGATTATTATTAAACTAGGTATAAGTTATATAAAATCTTTATACTACATAATATATGTTAATCAGAAAAATATACTAAAAACAATTAAAATAGAATGACAAAACAATAAGAACAAACAATAGAGTCAATAGAAACAATAAAATGAGAAACAATAGAATGAATATACTCGACGTATTTTGTGTGTGCAACAATATATAAAAAGGCGTCTTAAATGTTTCATGATATTAGTAACTCAGAAGATTCCAATTAAAAAAAGTATATGAGTTTTATTCCTCAGTTTTTGCTTTTTTACCAATATGAATATAGGAAGGAAAGTATTGTTTTCACGTCGATTTTTCGAAATCGAGTTTTCACCGGATCTATACGTTTTCATACCCCCTGAACCCGAAAAATGTGTATGTGTGTGTGTGTGTGTTTGCGTGTGTGAACAGAATATCTCAAGAACGAAACATCGAACGAACTTGAAACTTAAGTTAGATATTACTAACGGACCCAACACAAATATTTCTGCTGAAATTCTTGAAGAGGCAGTTTTCTCGTAAAAAAAATATTTTTTAAAGAATGCGGCTTTAATATACATTTTAGCGCAAAAATGTATATAGTAAAAGTTGTTGAGAATCAAAATCCTACAACTTTTATTTCAAAAAATTCTTTGTATAACGGTTCAGTGGTAATTAGTGATTCTCTGTTTTTTTTTCATGAAAATCTGTAAAAAAATCGATATTTTAAGATTTCAGCCCCACTATGCATTTTACGACAAAAGTGTATAATCAAATTTATAGAAAATTAAAATATCTACAACATTTATGTTAAGAATTTTTCTCTACAGAGGCTAGTTTAGCGTGAAAGAGTGATTTTCCGTATTTTTATTTAACGTATCATTCACTCTTGATTAAAATAAGGTTATGTTTTTGACGTTAGTTTTTTGTTTATTTCTAATGTGTAATAATGTTAGGTTATATGGTTAATTATTTGTATTGGCAAGAGAAAGTTGTGTAAGTGTTTCACACCAGATTTTTTTCATCTTATCTTCAACATATCAAAAACCTTCTTTCCCGAAAAACATAGTAAAAATGTTTTCTTACATCATACTGACAATTTGAAAGTTTATCAGATTTTGTAACAGGTTGGCTTTAAGTTTATAGTTTCATGTTTCTATGGATTTTGTTGTTGCTTCTTCACAGCCTTTTTGGAGGCGATTTTTAAAATTGTCAACAATCATGTTCCTGTGTCCATTCGTCCGTTACACCCAGATGTCAGAAACTACAAGAGATAGCAACAAACGGTTTTTGGATTCATAATATACACAAAAAAATAGTGAGCCTGAATTGGGTTTGCGATTTTAACCGGAAGTGCTCTAAAACCGAAAATTAAGAAATCAAAGTCGAAATTTCGAAACAAAAATAGTGTCATTTGATTCCTCTTATAGAGTAGATACAGAAATCACTAATGGTTTATGTCATAATGTCAGAGGCAAGACTTTCAGAAAATTAAAATCCCAGCCAAAAAATTAAAATCCCAGCCATGCGAACTCATGCCAAATCTCATCCCAACCATTAAAAATTAAAAGCCACCAACCATAAGACACGCGTGTTGTCTAATGAAAGGGATTTTTTCCTTGTGATGTTACTTCTTGTTCATGAATTTTTTATTTTTTTGGCTGTGATACTAGTTTGTAAGATTTCAATGTTATTAGAAAATTGCGCTCTACACTCTTGTGTAGAGTAACAGGTGACGATAACCACCCTGGTTTTTCACCTATTAAAAAAAATCATTGCAACAGGTGATCAATATAGACTTATCGAGCAAGTTTAATTAACAGTCAACATCATTTATACGTGAATTAATCGTTTTCGGATCTACTCTTATTTGTACTTTACTTTTGTCTAAACATGAAAGTTTATTCTTATTACATAGTCCCTGACATTACTAAATAATATGGTACAATTACTCAAATTTCAGTTTGTTAGTTAATTATTTTACAAGCAAGGTGTTTTATGAGAGACCAAGTGATGATAGATAAACCCACCTGCTTGAAACTTTCATTTTATGTGAAATAATGTGGAAAGGAACAAAGAAAAAACATTTAAATAATGCAGTAATAATTAAGCCCTCGGTAAAAAAGGTAATTTTAGTCAGAGGTTAGTAAGTATTTAATTGCAGGATATTTCTTGTCCTGAAGTAATTTCATAATGAACTTTGTGAAATTAGATTTATACTTGATTGTAGTTATCATGGCAGAATTTTTATTGAAGATCGATTTTGAGGTAAAATAGTTAAAATACAAATTATATAATATATAATATATGGTATAATATATAATAATTACATTATATATATATATATATATATATATGTAATAGTATATTATTACCTGTGACATATTTTATACAAGGTGTTTTTAAATTTTTTAATAATCTCTTTGGAGCTGATTCTAAAGCTAGAGATACGACAAATGTTAATATAATATACGTCAGGAAACGCCTTACTTGCGAAAGATTTCGACGGCGCCTTGGGGTATGCACTTTTATGTTAAATTCTAACGATAAAATTTTTGTCACAGTTCCGTCTTTATTTTTATAAAAACAAACAATCGTAAAAGTAAAATACTAATGTTTTAACATGAAGTTTAACAAAATTATTTTACACTTAACTTGCTTTTCCATCCCCAAATTTATTTGTTAACTTAAATTTCAATTTTCTTGAAACCTATAAGATGTACAAGCCCTAAGACATGTTTATCAAAACTTCTCAGGTTATAAAATATACACAAGCTAAAATATTTATGCTTCCAAAATTTAAGTACGGCTTGATTTTAATGGAGGTAAACATATCATGGCGTAATATTTCGCCAACAATAATCAGCGATTGAAGCGGTTGTAGACATATTTATATGAATTTATTTTCTTACTTTTAGCTTTAGATCAGCTATTAGAGCAATGGTTCTCAACCTTTTGAGGCACTGTACCCCCTTTGAACACTGGTGTGAAGTCACCCCCCCCCCCGCCAGCATCAACACTATGACGCCTTACTGGCGAAAAATTAATATATTATATGTGTCGAAATAATATATGTGCCGTGTCTACTGGTCAAAATAAGTAGAAACTTACAATCGGAATATAAAACAGAAGCTGGTTATTACATTAAACTTAAGATAATTTTAAACATAACATATAACTTTTTTGAACATACGTTATTATATTAGTATTTTATCAATCATCCTATGTAGGATTATAAACAGCCGTATTATGTAAAATTGAAATATATATTTCTAACTGCCGGAATACGGTTACAGAAAATACTTACCAATGTTTATAGCGCTTTTATGTATCTTTACTCATCTTCAGTAAATTAAAATTCTTTAAAAAGTTTTCTAGATCAAAATTTAAAACTTCCTACTCCTACTGTAGTAGAATAGAAATAGATAAGGAATGTTATTTCTTATCTGCCATGGTAGGAGAAGAAGTTTTAAATTTTGATGTAGAAAAACTTTTAAAAAATTTTAATTTACTGAAGATGTGTACAAGATACATGAAAGCGCTATAAACATCGGTAAGTGTTTTCTGTTACCATATTCTGGTGGTTAGAAATATATATTTCAGTATTATATTAGTATAGCTAGAGAGTTTGATTAATTTTTTGAATTAAAGAATAGAATTAAATACGAAATATTTTAGGCAGTCTATCTGACGTATTTATGCATGTCATTTCAGTCAACATCAATGAGAAGGCTGGCACTGCTTGTCCTGGACAAGTTTTTGTTAATTTGGTTGTAACTGTGACAAAGTCACTCAACATTAAGTCACTTTCATCATCCAGCCTTGCTCGATATTTTGGCTTTATGTACGCTAACGTAGAAAATCCAGATTGACAGAGATATGTCGGTGAAAACTGTACCAACAACTTTGCAGCTTCCAAAACAACTTGTGGGCAAACATGAAAATAACTTAACCAAATATCTTCAACATTCATGTTTGAAAAGTACGCGTTTGCTACAGAATCTCATTTTAGGTCACTTGCTTGTTCCTGATTGTGATCATGAGAAAATATGCATGCGACTACAAAACTGAGTAATTTACAGTTTTACTTTTTTATTTTTTTAATACACTCACGCCTCCCTTGAAATTCTTCTACGGCCTCCACCTCCCCAAAGGTTAAAAACCACTGTATTAGAGAGTGAAAGATAGCGAGATAGAGATAGCAGGAGTTAGAGATGGTGGAGAGGTTATTGTGATACTTAGAAACACCATGTAGAAGTTTAATGAACGTATTGTGATATTAATTTGAGCAATATCACTAAAGATTAGTATCAAGGAAGGTATTAATGTTGCCAATTACCCTCTTATATGTTTCAATATAAGCACACAGATCATCATACTTTATTTTTAAGGGGCGCAATTGTTCTGGTTAATTATAACAATTGTGGTATAAATGTCTCATTAGAAACCCTTTCTGAAGTATTATTTGCAAGATAAAACTGGGGAAAATAAAAGACCATATAGGATTATGTTACATTATATATTAGGAAGAATTAGTGTCTAGAGCTCTTACGTAATACAGTACCAGTGCATTAAAGATTTGAAGAGGAATATAGGGTTGTTGGGATGTAAGTTTATGATCTATCGAGCTTTTTCGATTATTTATTGGCATGACAGGGATAAAGTAGGGGAAAAGAAACATAAATACATAGGAGGGTTGAGTTCTTATTAAAATATGTAATAAGCGTAGAGGGGAACTCACAAAGTACATATATTTTTCATTTTTAAGAAGAAATAACGAAAATTTTAGTCGGAAAGTTTACTGATTCTCAAAAAATGTCCAGATATAACAAAAAAAAATTGGTGTAAAACACTCACATAAATTTTTCTTGCTAATGCAAATATTGAACAATATAACCTAACATTAGTAATAAAACATTGGAAATAAAACTCCAATAAACTAACCCCAATAAACATAACCTTTTTATTCATATTTTAATCACGAGTGAGACGCAAAATGAAAATCAACCTCAGTTTGGCTTAAAATGCGGAAAATCACTCTTTCACGCTAAATTAGGCTTTGTAGAGAAAAATTCTCTAATTAACAGTTGTAGATCTTTTAATTTCCTATAAATTTGATTGTATACACTTATGTGGTAAAATGCATACTAAGGCTGAAAACTTAAAAAAAATCGATTTTTACACGTTTCGTGTGAAAAAAAACAAAATCGCTAATTACCGCTAAATTAAGCCTTACACAAAAACATGTTTGAAATAAAAGTTGTAGAATTTTAAATTTCCTACAACTTTTATTAAATACATTTTTGAGCCAAAATTCATACTAAAGCCGCAATCTTAAAAAAAAACATTTTCTTTTACGTGAAAACAGCCTTTCCAGGAATATCCGTAGAGGTGACCCCTACCCTATCTTGTAGAGCATAAAAAATGTAGTAAATGAGGCGATTTTTAAAAACACACACATACCAATCGCTAAAAACATGTTTTTTGGGTTCAGGGGGTCTGAAAAGTGTAGATCCGGTGAAAACTCGATTTCGAAAAATCGACATGAAAACAATACTTTCCTTCCTATATATTCATTGAGGGGAACTACAATCAATGAATGAATGAATGACTTGTATAGTGATATTCTTTGATTTAATGTAAGATACAGTAAAAATATGAGAATTTAATACTTTCCCATAATTCATTTTAATTTTAGTCAAAAACCTCTATACTTTGTTTTTATTATATTATTACCTATATCAATAAATTTAATTAAAAAATTTAACAAAATTTAACAAAGTAAAACGGGGGCAGAAGAATTGTAAGGAGAACACAATGTCCAATCATTGAAACTACAAAAACTACCTACAGAAAATAAATCGCCCAAATAAAGAGATTTGTAAACAATTCTAAACATATCAGATCAAATAAGACAGAGGAGAATGATATTTTACGGACACGGTAAGGATAAACCAAAAAAACATTACAAAATGTATTTTAAAAGCTGAAAAAATTAAAGAAAACACCAAGGTGGTCCGAAGAAACAGAAAGATATATAATTATTTTAATTATCAATAGTGATGTAATGTAAGATAGAAATAAATTTTCCGAAAAACAATAATTTTGAAGAACCACTGACTACCTCTTTTGAAAGGAAAATTCCTTACCGCCTGTTAAATATTAAATTTCATGCACGGAAATTTTGCAGCTCATTGTACAGTACCGTAATCAAAATTAAGGACAAAAAGAGAATTCGGCTCCAGTAGTGATACTCATCAATTTTTTTTGAGAGAACTGAATTCTGTTGAAGTTATTTTAAGCTGATCTATCGAATATCTAGAGTTCTTATGTCCTAATTGTGTGCAGTAGGCCTATTGACTTGTATAGTGATATTCTTTGATTTAATGTAAGACACGATCAAAAATTCACGTAGTAGTAAATTTTTTCAAGAGTGTTGTAGAGTCTTGGTCAAAGAACCTACGAATTTGAAATGAATCTTATTTACAAGACTTATCTCTTATTTACTTTTGATTTCTCAGGCGATGATAATCTTCAAGAATGTCTGCATCTGAAATAATATAATTTCTAATATCCTCGCTTCTTTGTATAATTATCACAACTAGTAAACATAAATACATAACGGCTGGAAATACAGATGGTTTTTTTGTAAACTGCACCCAGAAGTCCCGAAACGAAGGATACAAAGAAGTTAGAGTAAATACAGATAAATCTAAATTTAACATATGCTATATTCATTACTACTTATAAAATTGTTAATTACCACGTAGTACTTACTTCAATGAATGAACGTCTCGTCTAATAATTGTTACACAATAATACGCAATTTACCTTCGTGTTTACTTAGAAATATATTTCTAAAACAAATAAATATACCTTTAAAAATCCGATTGACTATTCAAGAGCTTACTGAAGAACTGAACATCTCGTACGAGTACAAACAAAGAATTTTATTCTACAATTTTCAAATGAGACGAGCGAGTGCGAAATTCGTTCCCCAACTTTTGACACCCTTGACACACCTCACTTTTTGATCAGAGTTTTCGACTAAAAAAGATTCCTGTCTGTTCGCATCCACCTTACTCTCCACATTTAGCACCCTGCGACTTCTGGACCTTCCCAAAAATAAAAACAAAAAGGAAAACATTTTAACACATTTTTCCGACATTGAGAGGGCCTAGGCAAAACAGCTTAAGGTCCTTCTGAAAGAAGCGTACCAGAAATGCTTCCAATCATGGAATAAAAATTCAGATAAGTTATGTATAGGTCATGCATACGTATAGTCACTATCAGATCATGCATTATCTTACTTTTTATTTCTTTAAGGAAGCTTTTTGTTTATAGTTTATTTATATTTTTTTAATGCTTAATGTGTGTACGTTACAATTTATTCAATTTAGAACAATAAGCAACCCCATGACCCAATGAGATGAGAATGATATGTATGACGTGTAAATGAGGTGTAGTCTTGTACAGACTCAAGCCGACCATTCCTAAGAGAGTATGGTTAATTGAACCCCAACCATCAAAGTACACCGGTAACCACAGTCTAGTATTAAAATCTGTATAAAAGGAACTACCTTTACTAAGATTTGAACCAGGAACCTTCGTCTCCGAAAATCAGCTGTTAAACAGCTGACTCACGGCGACGACTTTACCTCTAGACCAATCCGGTGAGTCATAGTTTATTTTTAATATTTATTTGGTTCCCTTTTATAATAATTAAGAGCAGTGAAATAAAATTTATTTATGTTATAATTTGTTAATTACACCACCCGGTTGCTATTTTGTCATGTGTTAGTTCTAAGCGATATGTTCCTTTTATTGTTATACAACAGATTATGCATTAACAAAAGAATTAATGATAACAAAACGTAAAAAACGTACGTTTCATCTGTGTACAAAACGTTTAGAACTTAACCGCCGACAGAAGCAACTTTTCTGCTTAATTAATTCTCGATAAAAATTGAACCTCCGTTCCAAAATTTTAATATACAAAATACTTTTGAGACCAATCTGGACTTATGGTGTCCAGCTCTTTGGAGTAGCGGCAAAGAGTAATTTAAAGTTGATCCAGGCCTTTCAATTAAAATTCTTAAGACTTGCTTCTGACACTTCTTTTTGTGTAAGCAATTAAACCCTCCACGACTATTTCATCATTCCGACAGTAAAGGAGCTAACCGCGTCCTTGTTTAGTAAATTTCACGAACGACTAGATGGCCATCCAAACCAACTAGCCCGTAATCTAGCTACAAGGGACTTCCCACCTCTGCGATGTCTCAAGCGAAAATGGAGAAGAGACCTCTTGGTCTTAATAACGGACAATACCCGTAGTTATAAATGGAGAATGTACCACTGGGTACCTCTTCTCCTTTAAGTGAAACTTCCCACCGCCATAAATATCATATACGAAAATTGAGAAGCTTAATGTACAGTACCATAATAAAAATTAAAGACAAAGAAAACAAAAGTTACATAAAAAAGTAGAAAAAAATACAGATTACTCCAACTTTTTAACGTGGTAATTTATGTATTGTATTTTCTACCTACATACGTGTAGGTATTTTTTTAACAATTTACTATTGCGATTAGTAATATAGCAATCAATTCTGTTTCTTGTGTTGTTGCGATAGACATTTAAATTTTATAAAAAGGTATTGTTGTTACTGGCGGTAATTATGAAGGAAGAAAAAAGGATGTATGGTCAGAAGAGGAGTAGCGGATATTAACTTTGTTTGTTTTTCTATCTCTAAACAACAAAATGAATTAAATTATTCGTTAGTGCGCTTTAGATGATCATTATTTCCATATTTCCAAATGTGCGAGAACAAAATATTTGATTTTGAAAATTAATAATGGTTTTTGATTCTAAAATTTTCTGTATTATTTTGAAAAATAAAATATGCCTGTACTCTTAATTAAAATTCACTCTTCAATAACAAAATATTCTGCAACCACTAGAATATTGAGGCTATATATTTCAATTTCCAACCCTTTCAACTGTCTCCGCTCCACACACCTGGTTTACCCTTATAATATAAATCTAATGCAACATATTGTATTAATTTATTTGTTGACAGTTAGATGTAATATTATTTACTTACACACGCGAGCACTAGCGGGGACTCCCACGTATATATAGCAACCTACATGAGTTAAGTACACCTCGTTAAATTAAAATACTATTCGCTACTCTGTATACGTATTGTAAAGGGAAAGTCATGTACCCGTTCACTGCTTTTCCGACCCTTCAGTAAAATCCATTGCTAGTATCGGTATTAAAACATAAATTTTAATACAGGTATTGTTCCATTAACTTACAATAATATAAAATATAGTTCGGTTGGCCTACGCATCCAAGTCTCTAATATTCAAATCAACTGTCATTTAACATTAACAAATTTTAACGTATTTATTATTAAATAATACTTTAATGTGGGTTACATGTTAATATATTAACACGTCACTAAATAATGTTCAAAATTAAATTTATTACATTTTATTGAATTGCAGTAAAAATTTCAAAAGTATTTCCGTTATCTCTGTACCTGAACGCCCATTAATCTCTTAACCTTAGAGCTGGCAATCGTCGGTTTTGAGACATGTTGCCGCTTCTTGACCTGGTGGTGTCACAAAATCAGATTTGCTTTATAGCATTGCAATGTGATTGTAGTTTTAGTTTTAAATCCGTTCACAGATACAGTATTGTGCGACGGTTTTTGCCTGTACTTCTCTGACGCTTTCTTGTGCTTTTTCTGTTATTGGTTTTGTATTTTATTTTTTGGATTAGTTTTGCCTGTGCTTATTTGTTGAAACCACGCTGTTTTAAAGCTGATTTTGTTTGTTGTTTTTTTTACGTGATGTGTTTTTGTATATATTTTCTTTATTTTAAACTTAAAACCGTTTTCTATGTTTTATTTTGAAGTACACATTATGAGTAAGGATTTCAATATAATAAATTATAAAAGTAGAACATAAGAAAGTTTTAAACAGTAGTGTCATCAAAAATTTTAGAAAAAGATTTGTCTAAAAATTGTCTTCAAATAGCTTCAGCATCCTTAAAAGAGTCAGATAACAATTTTATTAGCATTTAATTTACATATTATTCTCCTAAGTATTTTGTTATTTTGATGTACAATATGATAACGTTTATAATTTGAAGCAAATTTTTTATGATTTCTTTACGGTTCAGTGAACCACCTGCTGAATATTTCCTACCGGTTTAGAAAAAATGTTATTGCCGGTTATAGGGTTAAATCACCTTTTTAGCTGAAATTTAAATTTAAATTTAAACTCAGCGTTTAAATAGATAAAACCAACAAAATTAAGAGTTTGTAAATTATTAGTTTATTTTGAAGCGATCATTTTTATTTCGTCAATGTAGCCAAATGGTAGTCGGAATTTTAAGTTTAGCTGTTTTAGTTTCTGCTGAATATTTTGTTTTAATATATTTATTGTAACTGGTCTTAGACTAACGAACAATTTAATTCAAACGTACTACCTAAGGATTACATTATCACAAGAAAATAAAACCCAATGGCTACTCTTATTTCTAACAATAACGGTTATTTAAGATATAACTCTAATGCTACTCTAACTTTTAAAGATAAGTATTTGTAATTCCTATTTTTATTTTCTATATTAAATTTACCTAAGTAGACTACAGCTTTGTAGTTAATCTTACTTATAATTATACATTTACATAATCATTAAGATAAAATTAAGATTAAATTAATTAAGATAAAATTTTTAAGAAATACACAAAATACATCCATGCAAAAACTATATATTAGTTATCTTATTTTCTAAATAGGTTTACTTATTACTTTCTAACTTAACATACTATTATTATTTTCTAAAATAAAACTTTCTTATTTTCTAAAAAAAAACTCTTACTTTATAAAACAAAACATAAGATTTTACAAGATAAATAATGCACAAATGATTTACATGATAATATGTTACAATTTATTATTTACAAACGATTGCAAAATAGACTTAGTATAAGATCTTCTAAATCAAACCAATTCGAAGGTTTTCTGGCGCTTAAGTCTTCCCTCCTGAGTATGTGTTCACTAATTTAGATGTATGTGTGTAATCCAGGATATTTAGCTGTGTCTGTGTATGGAATTTTTGAGTTGTTGAAATATATATATATGTACGGAGAATATACGTAAATAACGGATTGTGAATGTAACATGTGAGCTTCTTGTTCGTTTGTCTTCAAAAGTAATTTTTTCTGCCAGTCTTTTATAAGGTTTAGGTGGTGTTGAAGTCTTGTAGTTGCCCTGACAGGGTCTCCATGTACTACAAGAATGGCTGTTTCATCAACAAAAGTAGTACATTGTTATTTTTTTATAACAAACATTATTACCTCAAAAATTCAGTGAGGGAAATTTAGGCAATTTAACCTCCTTAAATGGTGGTTATCTTCTACTGTACGCCTAATGGCTTTATTATGATTTTTAAAAAGTATTATTTCTTTGCTTCCCAAAGAACTGTAATCTAAAATGTAGAGTTAGAATTCTTAAAGGAAAATTGAAGTGTGAAGTGAAACCGAAAAAATGAATGAAGTACCTACTGATGTTATTGGCGCATAAACTTATAATCAAAAGAAGTGGTTATACTAAAAATTAAACATAATAAATGATTTGTTTTAGGAAAAATATTATATTGGGTTTACGCTACCATTCTTACCGGATAAACAGGGAGTGATTCAAAACTCAACAGTGTGGTACTACCAGTCAGCTTAAAGAAACTTAATTTTACTGGAGGAATGTTTGTAGTATTATGAAGGTATAATGGTCCTCAATATACTTGTGTCACTAAAATAAATATAGAAAACAACTCTGTTTTTGGTGTAGCTGAAATAAATATGAATAACCAGCCTTTTGTGATTCCCGTTAAATTGCATGTAAATTGTCATAGTGAGAATCACTGTATCGTTAGTAAGTGTCAGTGCCACCAATGAAAAAGTTAGTTAATACAGTCATATTAGGGTTTCACCTGGGAATGAAAGATAATAAGCTGTAAATTGGTATAAACCTTTGTTTTAGCGTTCTAAATATTGTCTCAAAAGTTCCATATAATATCGTGTCCGCGTCTTAAGATATTCAAGGTCAAAATCGCGAAAATCGGTTTTTTGCGAATATCTTGCTTCTTATACCTCAAATGAGATTTGCACTTATATTAAAAGTTGTAGAATACTAAATTCTCTACAATTCTTGTTTTAACTATTTTTCACACGATCAACCGTTTTGAGATAGAGCGTAAAGAGTGCGCAGCGCACAGTCATATATGGCCTCATGCAAGGTTAAGCCTGAGTTACGGTTCATCGTATGTTGCCTAAAAATTCATATGGCAAGGCAATAATTTTAGGTAGTTGCAATTAATTTATATGATATTTCGTCTGAAGAATTTAATAAAATAGGTTCAAGACTGTATCTTCAATAGTTTTAAAGATAAATGATATAAAACACAAAATATTAATATAAAAAAACACGTTCTTTACGTTTAAACTGCAATAACTTTACAAAATTTATAATAATCAATAAAATTTTAGTGACGAAATTTGTAGACAATAATTCTGAACATTACTGAATTTTTAAATTTGTTGTTTCACTGCGTTTAAGTTGAGATCTTTCCTCGGATAAAACTGTCAACAATGTTTCACTAAATTTACCAAATCATTTGTTTAAATAAGAATAATAGTTATGAATTGGAGAATCAAAATTTATTCAGACAAAACAAAACACGTTACCTTTACCTTGAGACGGCAGACCTGTCTGAGAGTTTTCTTGTATAACTCTCCTTTACCTCAAGCCAACAAAATTCGGTACCTCAGTCTACATATAGACAGAGGGCTTAGATGGAATGAACATGTAACATTTGAACCGCTGTTCACCCCTAATTTATTTTAACTACTGTAATTAATATTATGTTATTCACATACCCTTCAATCAATCCAGCTCAGAACTTTCATTCCAGAAAAAAATTCCTAGAAATGAGATTTACAACAACACAAAAAATGGCTATGAGCCACTTTGGGAAATCAGACAAATAATAAAACCTTTATGCTGTTGACCAAGTAGTTTAATAGAATTAAAAGACAATTAAATTTTTTGTAGAATAAAACACCCACATTATTTACGGTTGTGGTACCACAAACATTTTAAAAAAAAGTTAAAAAAACATACCTAAAATAAATACATTTATGAAAACAATTAAAGTTCCTCAAAGAATAAAAATAAATAAATTTTACACAGCACCGACAATACAATTTCTCACAACGGAATTTGGGTGAATCCTGGAATTTCCAATCAGCACACTTCACTTAACCTCGAAGACACTCCTTCTCCTTTGATCGCTCACCAACATCGTTACGCCAGAGATTGTTAGAGATCGTGGCTCCAGAGATTTTTCTGCAACAGCAATCAATTTCTGTAGCTGACAAAAACTACCAAAATAAATGATTCCCTACCAGCACGCAATTTTACAAACTAACCAAAAATAATCTACATTACATAACATTACAGAAATGATTCTACTTTAAATTTCTTCCTCCATTCAATGCAGATATAAAATACCTAAAATCACTTTAAAATTAACTTACTAGACAATATGAATACACTGCTTATAAACTTATGAATATCAGCAAGTCCCTCATAGAAAGATCCAAAAATCCGATCTCACAAAGTAATCTTGTTCTTCAAATTATTTAACTTTGTTCTTCAAATTATTTTTTGTGGGCACCAGAAAATGCATATTTTGATTTGAATTTCCTGGAATGACCTTATCGAAAATAAAAAAACACTTTATTTAAGGCAACCTCTATTTCTTGGTTTCTGTTCATCCTTCGCCTTTTCCTTGATTTGGTTTCATGAATTATTATTGGTTCAGAGTAATGGTTATGACGCGTAATGGCTGAATGAACTCGGCAGCCAGAGCCCAAAGTTCGTTTCTGATTACTTGCGATACAGATTAATTATTGTGTTTTAATGATTATGTATTCTGTTAAATTTAAAAAGTTTGTATCATTAATAAATAAATAAAAAAAATACTGTAGCTGTCTTCCAGAAGTAGCTATCCTGGCAACGTTCTCATTTTTTTATGAAGCACTGTAATACAATAATGCAATGAATTACTTGAAGTCGTCTTAAATTTTATTTATAGCTGTACTGAATGCAATGTATCTTCGAGGAAGTATTCTATAAAAACATAATATGAATATTATCAACGAAATTAATTCAAAAATTGTGTTGTAGGCTTATGAATACGGTTTTTTTAAACAGGATGAAAGAGAAGATCACATTAGTTTTAGCTTGAAGTGGTAGATATGTGACCCTATTTTATTGGTAGGCGTCGCTTTTAGCGATAAATATTGGAGGAAAGCCCACTCAGAATACTTGGTCGGGGTGCAGTAGGCGAGTACACAGCATCGCGAGGCTGCTGCCGGATACGAATAAACCGGAAGTTGAAACAGCGTCTGGGGTCAGGACTACAAGGGATTCACCCTTTTCATTTTTATTGAACTTTCTTGTTTGCTTCAACAACTTTTAAAACATTTCACGCTAAAGGTAACCGAGGGTAAATGTTATAATATTGGCAAATTTCATTCATGCGAAAAAATCAGTGTTTTTGATTTAAATTTATGGTATTCAGTTTCGATATTACTTCTTTTATACATTACATCTGTTTTTTTTTTATAAACAGATTACACAAATGGTAATATTAACGTAAGTGAGAAATCACGATACACGACAATTTTCTCAGATGTAGGCCTACCAGTTGTAAAAATTTGAAATAAACCACATGCTGCACATTTTATCCACACGAATATAGATAATACTCGTATATTCGTAAATTTGTACAAGAAAGTTCAGGAAGTATTTCCTTTTCACATAATGAAAGTATTCATTTTTATATTTACTGTATCTCTTTATTGAAATGTTAATTTAATTAACGTCATATTTGTATAAAATTCATACTTAGTTTTCAACTAAATTCCTGTAACAAACGACTGAATATGGTCTCACTACGCGAAAACAATGTTTAAGATTAACAGTATTACTGTGTTAAATGCCAACGCCGATGATGGATTCTACCCGTTGCCAATAAATAATTCCTCTTTTTTCAAACATTAAGGTATATGCCTGTTACGTCTTATAAATTAATTTTGAACGGCAATCTCTTTCATTAAATTCAAAAGTTCCTTTTACACATCGCCATTAATTTCAATTTGCTATAACTTTCTTATTAAAGTAATAAACTTAAAGTTCCCAACGTACTTCTGCGTTTTATTTTCAGCCCAATCATGTATATTCCATCCATGTTCTTAAGAATTGTATTTAATCCACAGGCAGGAATGCACTATTCTGAACAGATCATAATGTACTTGTCTTTACAGAAGATAGACTTGGAAACTGATAGATGTTTTAACCAAAATCAATTCTGTCTCCCTTTAAGAAGAACATCCTTCTTCTTAAAGTTCCTTTCCTTAAATGATGTTGACTATCATAATGGCAATTTTAACCTTGAACACCGCTGCTTGAAATAAATCTATACAGGAGCAGATTTACCTTTCTTTTAAATTATTGAGCGATAATGTACGTCGTCTTTCCAGATTTCTCTTTCCCGATATTTAACCCTCTATAATCAATTGGATCAGGAATCGCAAAATATGACTAAGATATTGTTGTTTTCTTGCT